>JAWZYV010013063.1:0-2576817 GCA_038373885.1 Cheiracanthium punctorium | reverse complement strand
GTTCACTGATAATTGAATTTTTCGTTCAACTATTTTTAATCTTAAATTTTCTTGGTCCTATGTAAATTCTCCTTTTTTCTACAGCAAATTTAATAATGACTGTTATTTTTAAACAACGTTTCATGTCAGTAAGAATTCTTATATGAGCATTAAGTTATTTCTTAGCTTTTTTTAAATACCAGCAAATAACACTCTTTCTAATAAGACCTTGACTAACTTTTAATGTGTTTCATAGCGTATAACACGTTACAGAATAAGGACTGTCTAGAAATCAATTCTTTTTCAGCTATTAACATTCAAAATATACTTGATTAAGCGGTTTTATTGAAATATATTTATAGATAATTATGTGAATTTATACATATAATACCACTTAAAAAGTAATGTTTTATACACTCATGTCCATAAATTAAGGATAATGAAGTTCAGGCAAAGAAAGAGAAAGAAGCAAAACAAATTTGACTTATTTGTAAAGTCTATTTATTAAACAAAAAGTAAAGAGCAAAAAAGAGGCTATATGTTTGACATAATTAATAAAAATTGCAAGTTTTACTCCCTTGACCAAATTTCAAAAAAGAACCTATTTACAAAAAACAGTATAACATGGTTAGTAGGATGGTTAATACGGAGTATGTCTCCCGGACGATGCAATACAGGCCTGACAACGCCTAGGCATGCTGAGTATCATCAATCTGATCTTGGGGAATATTACACCACTCATCAAGCAATGCACTCCGAAGTTCCGGTAGACAGGTGGGAGGGGGTTCACGGGCTGCAATTCGTCGGCCAAGCATATCCCACACGCGCTCTATTGGATTCAAGTCCGGCGAGTATGCTGGCCAATGCATACGGGTGATATCCTCCGATTGAAGGCATTCGTCTACAATGTTTGCACGGTGAGGACGGGCGTTGTCATCCATAAACACAAATTCAGCACCCATGGCGCCCCGAAACAAACGTACATGTTGTTCCAGAATGACATCCCGATAGATGTGGCCTGTCATCGTTACACTCTGAACATGCAGGTCAGTTCTGGAACCAAGAATAATTCCTCCCCAAACGAGCCATCCTGCACCACCGTAACGGTGTCTTTCAATGGTGTTCTCTTGGTGGTAACGGGTACCTGGCGCTCTCCAGATGAATGTCCGGCGAGAATCAGACTCCAAACTAAACCTGGACTCGTCGGAAAACATCACACAAGACCACTGTTTCGGTGTCCACAATGCATGCTCTCTACTCCAGGTTAATCGCAGGCGACAGTGAGTTGCGGTAAGTGGAACACATCTGACTGGCCTACGAGCATATAGACCAATGTGCCCTAAGCGTCTGTACACGGTCTGCCTTGAAACTGTCGTACCGGTAGCTGAAGAGAGCTGACGAGACAGGTCTGATGCTGTACTCCGTCTGTTTCTTTTGGCAGTAACTGCCAAATAGCGGTCCTCATTCGGCGTTGTAACTCGGGGGCGACCTGTGCTGTAACGTCTACTCACATTACCATCATCTTGGAATTGTTGCCAAAGCCTGGAGATGACACTCTGGGCGATTCCAAGTTCCTCGGATACTTCCAGCTGGGTACGTCCACATTCCAGTCGTCCGATAATTCTGCCACGTAAAACATCATCCAAATGCCTCCTTTGTGCCATAACTATGCGGTTTTTGCACTGAAAGGCTTTCACAGCGCTTGTGAACAATTTTACTTCTTTGTCATCATTCCTTATATACCCCTCTCTTACACTCTCGTCATTGTGACGTACCATCCACGCCATCTGGTGGTTTCCTGTAATTTGCATATTCTTCTTCAAGATGTGTGTGATCATTCCACAGGTGAAATTTTTATTTTAGAGATCAATTTCTGTGTGATTCTGAATTATCCTTAATTTATGGACATGAGTGTAGATAGGATGAAAATTCAGAAAGAAATGTATATTTGAAAGAAATTTCATTCAATTGTCTCTAACGTACAGTGTGTGTTAAAAGTTGCCGTACTTATTGCGCTCGTCTTTTTTAAATATATATGTGTGTGCGTATTAAAAAACATATCGTATGCTTATCATTGCATCAATTTTTCAGCTTTAAGTGTTTAGATACATTATAAATTTCAAGTGGTGCGAGAATAAAGTTGCATATTATTATATTCTTCATGGTGAAATTATTTTCGCATGTAATCAGAGAATTGCGCTTTATTTGATGTATTATGAACGCAAATCGTATGAAAGTTGCAACGATGTTCAGCTAAATATTTATACAAATGATATCGATATGCCGTCAGTAAGGGAGATTTTAGGACACTGCATTTTTTTCAGGAAAGCAATAGTAAGAAAATACTTTCCCAATATTAAATTACACGTTAACTTTATGCATTTTTGCAAATGACGTAGCTGGACTCAAGCCGGGACGAAAAAGGCCATCGTGACATAATAATCACACATCTGTCACAATACTGATATTACATGTATAATCCTGTAACACTGTGGCTGACAAATTGTGATTTCACTGAGCTTTATCTGTGAATGGTAACGAAGGAGTGCCATTTTGTGACGGCTAACTATACGTTTCTGTCAGGCCACAGTATTTTCTTGAAACAGCTGTAAAAATAAGGAAAGAAATTCGAATTTGGAGCCCAAAAATTTAAACCAAGTGAAGTAAAGAAACGTGCTGAAGTTTCAACTAAATTTTGATTTCATAAATATCATTTGTATTTTTAAAACAAAATTTAGTTCATAGTTACTCGGGAATTATTTATGTGAATATTTTTAAAAAACTGTTTTACAAAGACCCGTACTTTTGAGGGAAAATAGACTTTTCTACTAGTGCATTTGGGTGAAAATTAACTACTTCTACAGTTTTAAAATTTGTTATTTTCAGAATACTTTAGACATTCCGCTCTTCATATGAAACAAAGGGGAAAATATATTATTAATATAATAATGGGGAAAATATATTATTAATGCTATTATCCTTATCTTTTGAAAGATTTTTCAACTTACAATTAAGTATAAAAATAACTTAAAGCATCAACAATAGGGTAAAAATATTAATTAAACTAATTTCAAATTCTTTTATCTGTTTTCTATTTTAATAATCTCATCCACTTCTTTTTAAATTTGAAGTTTTACATTTAGAACTTTTGAAACACAGTTTTTCTAACTCTTGAAACTTACACAGAACTGTTTTTTTAAATCAATATTTAAAACTTTAACTTTCATATATGATCATTTATGCACCCAGGAAAAATACCATGTGATTCATAATCTTTTTTTAAAGATGAAAAATATTTCTTTTCCACATTTAAAAATTACAATACACAATTTCTAAAAGTGTGCCTACCCAGTAAAAAAATAGCCAGAAACCAGCCCAGAGTTCAAGAATAAAATCACGAATTGAAACTTAAAATTTCTAGATACTCTTTTAACCCCCACAGAAATAGATTGCTCCACAGAAAGCATAGTTTATCTAAGAAAAGTACAAACTCCCATTTTTTACCAAAACTTCTCTTCGTAAATAACAATCTAACTCCAAAAAAGCGATGCCAAACTCTCAATGATTACTTTTATGACACTTATATTTTACTATATACAATTTTATCCCCTTTTTTATACATTTAAGTAAAAAATGTCGCCAGACAGCTCCCAAAAAAGTTTTTCTTTCTGGGTATAAATTTTTTGTTATTTTTCACTATTCCTGTGTTATTTTTTATCGAGTATATACGCGCGTGAAGGGGAAAAAAAACTGAAAAATATTCAAGCGTTTTTTTCTTCTTCTTCTGTGAAAATACTTGATGCCATCTCAAGGAAAACATATCAATAGATCTCGCTTGAACATGAGACATATTTCTTTTTATGTATAAAAATGAAATATAAAACGCGCGGGAGTAAAGGACATTGCATTCCAAATAAAAGGATGTTTCTTTTTTGGAAGCTTTAAAATGGAATATATTTTTGGTATACGCAATAAAAGGAGGGGCAGTATAAAACAGTCCTTTTCTGCGGTGAGTTAAGAAACATTTACGGAATACGATTTTTTCTGTTACATTCTTTATAATCACATAGTATGCATGGATAGAAAATGCTACACCGTAACACAAGTTGTTCAAAAGTTGGCGTACTAGTAAGTTTTTACGAATGTGCTACTAAATTATAGTTTTATAATCACTTCTAAGCCAGCTACATCTCAAACATAAAGTTTTAAGTGATTCTTTAAAAGAGTGAACTTTATAAAAATTCCCTGTCAATCGAACGATATTGACGAAGTGTTTTTCTGCAAAAGCTTTCAGCTAATAATAAAATAGTCGCCCTAAGGTCTTATTAGACGAGCATATTATCCAGCAATTTTGGTTGCCGCAACCATTCCGGCAAGTCGATTTGCCCGGATGAGCATGCAGGGTTGCCATAGTAAACAAACTGTGATTACGATTTCTGTGGGTACTCAAAAACGAAAGATATTCGCCAAATTACTTTGTGGAAATAGGAAATTATACGGCGGCGTCAACCTCTTTCCTGGATATTTACCTCCGTTACCTAGGGAACGGTCAACTCCGACTTTTTCATTCAGAGGCGAAAATGTTGCAAGTTGCTGGAATGCCAGCCAATCGAAGTATTTTCTATTTCTACGTCACAAGTAATTCGGCGAATCTCTGGCATTTGTGAGCCCACATAAATTTCAATCATACATCCATCATACATAGTTTCTTTACTATGGCGTTCCTGTATGCTCATCAGAACTCAGCAAGATGCCGGAATGGTTGCGGCAACCAAATTGCTGGAAGTAAGACCCGTGTAATAAGGCCTTTACAGTGTATCCTTGTCCACTGTTGTATCAAGGGGAAAAAGGCCGCTGACCTTCTGGCAAAGAAAGGAGCTACTGTTCTACAACTGAATACCCAAATTTAACTCAGCATTCCGTCAAGACGATAGTCAAAAAGACGTACAAATACTCTTGCTTTCAAGATACTATCGCTAAAAGCTGCCTCAAGCATTGGTTCGGATTAGTCCGTGACATTCCTGTATGGTCCAGAGTAATATCTGTGGCAGTGCTAAGATTTATTCCTGGCCACGATTGTCTTCACAAACACCATCACAGAATTATTTGGCTCCGATCCTCTTGGTTTTCTGTGGGATAATCAAGAGGAAATAGCAATTATTCATCTTGCTTCTTGTCCTGCTTTGACTCGGGTTTCCTGGTGGAAGAACCATTGATCAGATATAAATAGATAAATTCTGTAATGCCACTTTTTTATAGTGTATTCTTGTTCTTTTTTTATTTTAAATTTGTTGACCACTAACTTGTCATTAGAAATATTTTTGAAAAATCAATAAATGCAGTTTTTTCATTAATATAAATACATATTTAAACGATTTCCCCCATTTCCATTTATGGAAATAAGAATATTCCTCTATGTTATCACATTACATCACTTGATTTTTTAACTCATCAACAAAATCTTTATCCTTTTCATCAACAAAATCTTTATCCTTTATTTTTTAAATGCAATAAAGCATATTTTCGAATAACTAATAACTTTTTTAAGCATATGTCGTTATTAGATTTTGGTTTAAAACGGGTTTTTTTTAGCCCTGTGGATCCCACTGTTTTCTCAAAGAAACAGTTTCCCTTTCACATGTCACACAGTTTCCCTTTTCTGCATCCCTTTTCTGCAACTATACAATACACCATGTATGGTCAGCTCTTGGACAGTTTCAGGCCAAAATTTAGGATGTTAGCGAAGTCGCGGGCCTTATAAGTGAGATTCATATGGGATTTTGATTTGGTTTATATGGATTATCTATGGGAATTTGAAATGATCCGCGGGCCGGATCAAAAGCCGTGTGGGCCACATCCGGCCCGCGAGCAGGTGTGGCCCATATGTTCAATACACAAACATACTGAAGAATTTACTTTCTAATTTTGAGTTCATAACTTAAGTTCATGAGGAGATAGATTGTAGCGGTTGTTCAAAAATTAAAAAATCTGATGTGGACACCCAGGGGCGTAGCCAAGGGGGGGGGGGTTAGGGGGTCATAACCCCCCATGAGGAATTTTTTGCCATACAAAATATTATCATACACACGTATACATATATATGAGTTGTAGTAGTCGTAACCCCCCCCCACCATGAAAAATTTCTGGCTACGCCCCTGTGACACCACATGACTTCCTTGTCCGTCTGTTAAATCATAAATATATTCGGTGCACTTCATCTCATTTTTTTGCTTGAAAGAGATAAAATACTGCAAAAGTACTAACGTGCAGCGATTGCTAGCCAAATATTTGAGATATCGCCAAGCTGGGTTCAAATTGAAAAATTCCCTTTTGATACTTAATTGGGGATATTTCGATAAACTCACAAGCATGAGATAGTTAGCGAGATTTTGTTGATAGCCGAAATAGTGATCTATCACAGATTTTTACTGAATTGAAGGTAATCATAGACTTTAATGTATACAAAGTCCTTTGGGTGACCTTGTATATTAATTAGTCAGTTGATTGCAATCAAAGAGATGCGCAGTTAGATATTATAACAGTTCTAAATACAAATTTCAACATTCTACAGTTAAAAGTTTTAGTGTTATGCGAAATACGTAATTATTTTTGGCATTAAATTTGGCGACATTTCGGGCATGGACCAAACTATGACAGACTGCAGACATAATATAATAAAAATGTCCATAGACATTAATGTATTGAAATTCTTTTGGATGGTCCTGTAAATGAACTCTCCAGTAGATTGGAACCAAAAATCGAGGAACTCAGTAAATGTTGCAACAATCTTATATATAAAATTTCAATAATCTACGACTATTAGTTTTAGAGATGTGCGAGTTACATGCATGCATACATACATACGTACACCTAAATTCGCCAAGCTTGGGCAATTTTTGGAGCAATTTTTGAGGGTGGAACATGACCGTCTACCTATATCTAACTATATATTGGGATTGTATTGTGTTTGAAATGAATGAATGTCTCTAAAACTTTCATTAATCGTAATGTGCTCGAATTTTTTTTGGGTGTTCCTGTAGTATAACCAAAAGTGACAAAGACACTATTTTCGATGGAGATTTTCATTTTGTAATCCGTAACACTATATATCACTTTTGATTCGTTTGAAATAACTTAATATCTCTAAAATACGCTTTTTTGCCCATAGAGAGATATGTATAGAAAATCTTTTGGGTTGCACTGTAAATAAACTATCCAGTCAATTGGAACCAAAAAGGGAGGTATTCAACTCGATGTTACAAAAATCCCAAATATAAAATTTTAACATTCTACGAATAACAATTTTTGAGATACGCGAATTACATACAGTACATACGTACGAAGAGACATCAGGGAAAAACTGATCAAAATCGGCATGTATAAAATGAATTGTACATGCATTTATATTAACATACATGAATGCGTACAATGAGATGTCTCACAAAAACTCTTAAAAGTAAATTTAGAGGTAGTCAAAATCGTTTTTTTTTTTTGTTGTCAAAATCTGGATACCGAAATTTTTCGCGGTCACATTACTTCCTTGTGTCTCGTACAAGGTATGTTTTATGTTTGGTTTTAGAAATAATAATAAAAATAATACAAAATTAATTTAATAATAAAAATTATGCATATTATTGATTTGAATTTTAAGTATTTACATTTTTATTCAATTATAAAGTAAACAAACGATATTTCATGATGCAGACTCCAGTAAAAATTATAAGTAAGAAGTATTCCAACAATTTAGATCAAACATCAACACAAGATGAAAAAATATCAAATACGATTTAAATTCTATCAAGAAATATGTTGTGCTATAGAATCCAATATAAAAACGCATGCATAAAGTCGAAAACTATATTCTTTACATAAAGGAATTTCATTTTTACAGTTTTAACTATATCCAGTACCGTAAAATATGTTTCTTATGGATACAAGGACATTACGCAAGGATACTACGTACAGAAACATCCTAGATGTAATAAAAAAATTCTATCACTGTATTTAGTTATTCAACTTTGAAAGGAATGTAACAGAATGTGTGTTATATAATATCAGAGAAAGCTCTCAGAGAATGCAGTTTTATATATACGGATTTAATCAATCTGTATGTATGAATAGCGAGACAATTGTGAATATATGTTTGTTGAAGACGTGCAAAGAACTGTAAAAAGCGTGTGAAATTTATGTTACGTAAAATACGAACAAAATGAAACTTTAAAGTTTCAATAAAAACATTTAAATAAATAAAGCTTTAAAAATAACGCGCAGAAAGGGTATTTTGTGAAAAAATACTTTTCAAAATAACCCTTAAATAAACTACGCCCACAAATTTCCCAGAAAATTTATTTCTATAGAAAAAATAAATAAAATAAATTCAAACAAGAAAGCTGAAAGTCCAAGTGATTACTTTTTTGATATTTATATTGACTGCAAACGGTTTTATTTTTCCATTTTATACATTTATTTTTCGTTAAAGGTATCGCTTAGAAAGAGAATAAAAAATATTTTCATTTAAAAATTTTTCATTCCCTAAATTGTATTTATTTTTTTAAAATACACACACAAAAAAATAAATAGAAAATAAAGCCCATTGAGTTTGAGCAAAAAGTGGGAAATCCTATCCACGGGAAAATATTACATCAGTAGGTCTCAGCGTGCCACTAAAAATAAATAAATAAATTTTGTTACGCAAAACAGAAAATGGAAAATGTGTTCTTCAAAGATAAATTTTTATATATGATAAAACTGCAGTTTCATGAAAATAACCCCTGTAAGATTTCTGATGTTCACCTTCCTTGTTTATTATCATGTTTTTAACTTTACAAATGAAACATAAAAATAAAAACGATTTTTCACCAATTAAAGTCACTTTAATAAGCTCCACCTCTTCCCATTTTAAAACGGAGACGCCAGCTATTACTAAAGACGAAAATTCGGTTGAGGTAAATGGAGTATCCATAAAATATACGTAATGACGTAGTTCCATGAAATATGCATCAGGATGAGATATAGCACATATTTTCATTAACTCCTTGATGACTACAAAATATACAATAAGGGGATTGTTATCATAAAGTGATCTTTTTTTTTCATAGTTTAGTTCCAGCTTTACACCAACAGAAAAATATGCAGCATTATTCACATTCAATCCTTTATTTTCGTACCTGTACATGAAACACTGTCTTTATACAATCTCCGTTCTAAAAGTTTTATGAAATATTTTTCTTTTTAGAAAGCGTATTTATGTATATCAAAAAACAAGACTTACTGTCCTTCAAAGTCATTAGCATTTCCATATGATGCCATGTACATTTAATAACGTGTGCACGCAGCACTAAACCTATTGCCTGATAATACACATTGATACACCTGTTCGGCGGTCATATTTTGCTGAATCTCCTTAATCGCTGATTTTTTTTATGTGTTGCTGTTGTTACTATGGCCTTCTGGCAACCGTGGAGGGGGCCAGATCCACCATATAAGTTGGTGAAGGGCGAAGGGGAGCGGCTTCCATTTTAATTAGCCCCAGTCAAGGAAGTTCAATTTTGCTTGGGGACTCCTAATTTTGAACCATTTACAAAGGAGAGACCTAGCATCAAAAATCGACACCCCAGAGATTTGAAGATGGAGGACATTGGAGCCACGAACAGATTCTAGCTGCTCCAGCTTCCATTAGCGTACAAGGTTCCACAGCAGCCCAGGCGAGAGGCTCAGGCGAGACGAGGCACAGCAGCCCATGGCCAGTGCTTGGGAGGGTTTCACCCTCCCAAGCACTGGCCATGCAAGGGGCAGTTTACACAAGTGCTGCAGACACAAGGCAGCAGACATAAGGTGCAGCTTCACCCCCCTTGTTCTTGTAGGAACGAACGGAACTTAGTAACTGGCCCACTGCTGTAAAATTTGCTATGCAAATTGCGTAACTTGATCAGACCTATTGCTTTCCAGATAGACCATCCGTAGATTACTTCTTGTTTTGTTACAAGAAAGCCTGAGACACGATTGAGGGGATCCAACAAAACGCAATTACCAAACTAAAACGCATCCTAAAAAACGCCCCTTCTCACCTACTTTTTTTGTATTATACATAGATTGCCAAAGTTACATTAAAATCAGTCTTGTCTGTCGTATGTGAATACATTTGGCAAAATACGTTTTACAAAACTCTTTGAAAAGAAATTGTACAGTGTGTGGCCAAATCATTAGGGACAGTCACAAAAAATGGTATTTCTGTATTTAAGTTACGAAAAGGAATTAGAAAAAAGCTGTTTGAATAGAATAAATGATTTTATTTTTAGTTACTCTGTATTCCTTCATTATTTTCAGATTAATAAATATTAAAGAACACAATATAAAAAATATAAGGCAGAAGAATGTTAGTCAGCATTTGGTGAAACTTCCTTAAACCTGTATAGTGGCTTCAATATAGAGTCTAGGCATATTTCCTTTGCACTTTTCTTGATTTCAAGAATGTGATGCCGCCAACCGAGCTGTATGGTGGGTAAAGCACCGTACTCCAGTTTCGGGTTCAACTCCCGGCGGCGAGGGTTCGATCCCAGACTGGGCGTGGTTGTCAATGTCCGTCCCTTTATAGGGGGCGACGTTGGACCACCTACTAGGTGCCCCTATAATAAGGTCAAAGCCTTCAAGGCAGAGGCCGACCATTGGTAAAGAAAGAATGTGATGCCAAGCATTTTTTTATTAAGTGACGTTTATTTCGGATCATTTCCATAAAGGTTTTCTCATTTTTATCTCCTACAAATGATGGCTAAGGTTCATACCCGGCGAGTTCTCAGTCAGGGTAAAACTAGTACAATAGGGCCTTCAAAAGAATGTCATAACTCTCCTAGCACTATGGATAGGCCCCGAGTCATGTTTAAACATAAATTATTCTATTGTTAGTTTGGATGTCAGTCGAGTTTCTCTATTACCTAAAACAAACGGGAACTGCTTCAGAAAACGACTCACTACTCCACATTCCGACTGGATTATTCGTGATATTTGTCTGGAATAATAAATACGTAGAGGTGGACTTTTGACTCGAGTAGTGAAGGAAGCTGGGATGTCATTTTCTAAAAGTACTGCTCAGAGGAAACTGGCTGAGGAAGGCTTGACTGGTCGTAGATTTGTTAAAAGGTCACTCCACTGCTGCAACGAAGAAACAACGCTTTAACTGAACTTGTGGACACTGTCGCATGATGTTGGATGAGGACTAGAATAAGGTCAGTGTTCCTTATTTATGTTTAAATAGACCATTTTGAACAATATTTTTAAAAATAATGAACCTAAACTCTCCTTTTTAGGTGTGTTTCACTGATGAGTCAGTATTCGAAATTTTACCTGAGAAAAGCAGCTTTGTCTAGCGACGCTCGGGTAAAGAGAATCGCATGACTGCATCGTGCAGAGGGCAAAACACCCTGTTATCTAAAATTAAGGAATTAAAGTTTATGCATGAGTCGGCCTCTTAACATAATGCCAAGAACACCATAGCATTCATGGTTAGCCATATTATATCAGTTTTATCAATAGGTTTGACTAGACCGTAAGCTTATATTTTAAAATTCATAAATGTTTGGCATCACCATCCAGAAATCAAAGAAAGTGCAACAAAGTGCATGGAAAGAATGCCTATAATGAATTGAAGCCGTTTTTGAGATCAAAAGGAAGGTCACCAAATACTGACAGACACTCATTAGTTCTGTGTTTTCCCATATGCTCTTTAATTATAAATTTGTTAGTTAAACTAATGAAGGAGTGTACAGTTAAAAAATCATTGTCTGTCGTATGTGAATACATTTGGCAAAATACGTTTTACAAAACTCTTTGAAAAGAAATTGTACAGTGTGTGGCCAAATCATTAGGGACAGTCACAAAAAATGGTATTTCTGTATTTAAGTTACGAAAAGGAATTAGAAAAAAGCTGTTTGAATAGAATAAATGATTTTATTTTTAGTTACTCTGTATTCCTTCATTATTTTCAGATTAATAAATATTAAAGAACACAATATAAAAAATATAAGGCAGAAGAATGTTAGTCAGCATTTGGTGAAACTTCCTTAAACCTGTATAGTGGCTTCAATATAGAGTCTAGGCATATTTCCTTTGCACTTTTCTTGATTTCAAGAATGTGATGCCGCCGACCGAGCTGTATGGTGGGTAAAGCACCGTACTCCAGTTTCGGGTTCAACTCCCGGCGGCGAGGGTTCGATCCCAGACTGGGCGTGGTTGTCAATGTCCGTCCCTTTATAGGGGGCGACGTTGGTCCACCTACTAGGTGCCCCTATAATAAGGTCAAAGCCTTCAAGGCAGAGGCCGACCATTGGTAAAGAAAGAATGTGATGCCAAGCATTTTTTTATTAAGTGACGTTTATTTCGGATCATTTCCATAAAGGTTTTCTCATTTTTATCTCCTACAAATGATGGCTAAGGTTCATACCCGGCGAGTTCTCAGTCAGGGTAAAACTAGTACAATAGGGCCTTCAAAAGAATGTCATAACTCTCCTAGCACTATGGATAGGCCCCGAGTCATGTTTAAACATAAATTATTCTATTGTTAGTTTGGATGTCAGTCGAGTTTCTCTATTACCTAAAACAAACGGGAACTGCTTCAGAAAACGACTCACTACTCCACATTCCGACTGGATTATTCGTGATATTTGTCTGGAATAATAAATACGTAGAGGTGGACTTTTGAATCGAGTAGTGAAGGAAGCTGGGATGTCATTTTCTAAAAGTACTGCTCAGAGGAAACTGGCTGAGGAAGGCTTGACTGGTCGTAGATTTGTTAAAAGGTCACTCCACTGCTGCAACGAAGAAACAACGCTTTAACTGAACTTGTGGACACTGTCGCATGATTTTGGATGAGGACTAGAATAAGGTCAGTGTTCCTTATTTATGTTTAAATAGACCATTTTGAACAATATTTTTAAAAATAATGAACCTAAACTCTCCTTTTTAGGTGTGTTTCACTGATGAGTCAGTATTCGAAATTTTACCTGAGAAAAGCAGCTTTGTCTAGCGACGCTCGGGTAAAAAGAATCGCATGACTGCATCGTGCAGAGGGCAAAACACCCTGTTATCTAAAATTAAGGAATTAAAGTTTATGCATGACTCGGCCTCTTGGCATAATGCCAAGAACACCATAGCATTCATGGTTAGCCATATTATATCAGTTTTATCAATAGGTTTGACTAGACCGTAAGCTTATGTTTTAAAAATTCATAAATGTTTGGCATCACCATCCAGAAATCAAAGAAAGTGCAACAAAGTGCATGGAAAGAATGCCTATAATGAATTGAAGCCGTTTTTGAGATCAAAAGGAATGTCACCAAATACTGACAGACACTCATTAGTTCTGTGTTTTCCCATATGCTCTTTAATTATAAATTTTTTAGTTAAACTAATGAAGGAGTGTACAGTTAAAAAATCATTGTTCCTATCCAGTTGGTGCTTTTTAATTATTTTTCGTAATTAAAGTACAGAAGTAGAATTTTTGTGACTGTCCTAAATAAAGTGGCCATTCGTTTTACATATAGCATTAAAATAATTAATAGTTTCTTAGAATGAGAAACGATTTGTGGGGTCAACAGGATTATTTCGTTGAATCCAGCGAATAAGTATATCCGCTCTTATATTAAACGAGGAATGTTTGTGTGTGTGTGTGTGTGGGTGTGTATGTCCGAACGATCTCGAAAACTGCTCTAAGGATTCTTTTTAAATTTCGTACCTGGGGGTATTTTGGGCCCCTGAAACGATTGAGCGAGGTCAATTGATTGAAAAAACTCTAAAACGCTCAAAATTTAAAATTTAAAAATTTTTGGACGGTAGCGCCATCTATTGAGCGTTTGAAAAACACAATTGATGCAATCTTCCTAAAAGGGACGCTCAAATAAGTTTCGGGCGGATTAAAAAATACACGCCATCGATATATAATAGTAAAAATTAATTTCGCAAAGAAACAAAATAAATGGAACTTGTTGTTCAGTACACAGACAAATAAATATTTTAGTAACTAGATATATTACACCATTCAGCTACATAAATTTGTTTAGAATTAAAAAGTTATTTTTATTTCAAAATATCGTCCTGGCAACCAGCGAAAGAAAAAGCGAAAAGAGTCTTCGTTGCCATCCCCGCAAGCACCTTGATGTAATATACGTAAATAATTTAATTATTCTTAATTCCTAGTTATTAATACAAAACTACTCGTAAATCTTATGTGAAAAATTGCCTGAATTTATTACAATTATCCTTTTGTAACTAACGTAAAGCTAAATGTATTTTCGCGTTTATACTAAAGCAATAAATATTTTTCATGTATTTTATTGATCCATATGATGCGAATTTCAAAAGTGCATAAAAGTTTCAGCTTAGCCGAATAATTTAAATGAAAATGACACCCTTTTCAGTCATTCACAGTATGAAAAAAGATCCTGTGACGTAACATGAAAGTTCCATTTTTTTTTTAAATAACCGCACTAGGTTAAATTCTATTTTAACTGCCTTATTCCGCCAAGTTGACGATAAATATTTAAATGTAGTTACCCTGACGATTTTTTTTTTTTTAATGGGTCAACCGTTTATAATGAAACGATGTTCGAAACTCCGATGAAAAAATGATACGATCGATTCCTAAATTGGGCTCGCAGCCGATATTCAAATTAATTTTGCAGATGATCAGCCATCAGTTTAGTTTTCATTCACTACAGTTGATGATTTCAACTCATTTATTTTATCATCGTACGGACAACCTTTTAAAAGTTGCGGGCAGAAATTTACGATAGTGGCCTCCTGGACCTGACTTCAAGATGTTAGCGAAATCGCGGGTCGTATAATTCGGATTTATATGGAAGTTTGAATGTTTTATATAGGTTTTATACAGGGTTTTGACTTGTTCTGAAGGCTGGTCCAAAAGCCATGGCGGGCCCCATCCGGCCGCAGGCTGGGAGTTGTCCATATATGGAAGCAGTAAATTGGGAGGCTGAAATCTGATTACTAAGATTTTTTCTAATAAATTTTCAATTCTTATTTAGACGTGGATTAGATTGTGTTGTTTTGTGTTGTGTACTATCATTAAACTAAAGGATAAAGCCCTTTGTGGAGACAATTACAGCGGGCGATAGAATGTCTACACTCAGAATATTTAATATTTACCCGCTTAAAATCAAATAACTTCATATTCAATTTTTATTATACATCGAAATTCGAATTGTAAAGTCTGCAGAAACATTTCGTATTCGAAACATTTCGTTTGGTATCAACATCCTCTCCTATATCCATGCTTAATGCATAGAAAACCGTTTTATTTTTGAAAATAAGTTAAACTGATTAGTAATTTAGAAAAGATATCTTAAGCGAATTAGAATCGTAATTTTTCCTCCAAAGCCTGATAACCGTGACTTCAATGTAACGTCAATGTCACTTGCAATAGATCATTCTGACACTCAAATGATTAGCTTTTTTTATTCTCTTAAATGAAATAGAGCTAAAAATACAAAAAAAAAAACACTTAAAAATCAGGGAACGGGTGGATTATCAGATTTTTTCTTTATTTTTTTTCTTTCCTCTTTTTCTTATTACTTTCTATTTTTTTTTACATAATTATGATAATTTTCAGGCTGATCGCACCAACGAACCATGTAAATTTTAAGTTATTAGACAATACATTTTTAATCTGTTTGGATGGTAAAAGTTTTATTTTGAGTGGTTGAACTGAAATTGTGACAGAGTCGGGGATCAACGTAACTATATAGGAACGATTATTTTTGATTTATTCGAGGTTAGAAGTCCATTTTCTTCAGTCCATTTGTTTGTTCTATTATTGTCAACGTTTAAGTAGTTGTTAGGGTTATTATAAAAGAATATTTTTGATCTATTCTGTTTTTGATTTCATGATTTCGAAGTGTCCTTTTGTACTAATAATTTAAATTGTGTTACACTTTTTATTTTCTTAAGCGTGAATTTATAAAATAAAATTATGTTTAAAGCATATTTATGTAAGATTATACTTTTATGGCATCTATATTTATGTATCTATAAGAGTGAATTTACGTTTGTAGAATTTGTTTATGCATGATATATTTTCTTTGAATTAGAAAAAAATAAGTATTTTATGTTTGAATTGAAGCACTATAGAGAAATTTACAATTTAAGAATTATCATAATAAATGTATTATAAAGACGTAAATGCATGAAAGTGTAGCTCAAAAACGAGCTGTGGAAACATATGATCACCGACAGCAGCACTTAGCCCAAATGTGTGAACGTGCAGTTCAAACACAAGCAGATTAAACAGATGATTAGTATTTGGAAGGAAAACGACATGGAACAGCTAGACGTCGACAAATACTTCGGGTAAACAGTCTAAGTATCTACTAAGCTGCCACAAATGTGGGTACTTATTATCATAGTTTAAAATTTTTTAACATGGATTGCATTCACCCTGGAGCTTTGCATTTTTCTGAAGAGTAAAAACAAAAATTAACCGACACCATTTTGGGGACTGTAAGATTGATGTAGGGCATTCCGAATTTCCTAATGAATTGGTGTGGTTGTTTCTTCGATGTCACCCACATTTCAAAGAATTCGAAATTTGAAAGCATACTTTACAATGGCTTTGTTCACAGTATATGACGAGTGAAACTATTAACGATTTTGGTGTGTACTGCTACGTTGCGAACAGTGTATAACAGACTTGATGATTTTTTTTTATAAAGTCATTCATCTGACAGTTCAACCAACTCAGATTCTTGATGCTGAATTTGAACGTCCTCAATATGGACAGATATATTTCTGAAGTAACGAAGACGCTGTTAGTGAATGCATCGCCCAAGATCTTCGCTGATCTGCTACAGAAGGAAAGGAGGCACCTTACGTTAAACTACTTTTTGCTCAACTCTGATGGCACCGACCATCGAATATTTAGCATCCCTCTTCAAAACAAAGTATATGCCATTGTAACATTGAATGCCGACCAAAGCTTACCTGATAATGTATGGGTGATCCGACAGCAATGAAAATCTTTGGCAACCATAAAGATTATTGATACGTGCCAAGGCATTTACGTATTCATTATTTTGCACTTAAGGAGCCTTTAGATTCTGAGCATGGCTCGGTAACCTGGTACTATATATATTGAACGACAACATAAGCACATTAACATTTATCCATTACTCATTCAAATAAGAGAAAGAACTAACGTAGACTAATGTAGCATGTCCAGCAGATAAAACATTTTTCTTAAATTTATATCAAAAAGGATATGAAACTATCTAATTTAACACTAAAACAGGAACAAAACAAAGGTGTCGCTTTATTTGATTAATCTCTCTAAAACTCTAAGATTTGATATCTATTGTAAAAGGTTCATCTATATAAAATAGATACACTATTTTTCCCCGTAATATTTGATACAGCACGCCGAAGAACCCCTAAATACAAATTTTCATTCAGTTTGGAAGAATGGTGGACGCATTACAAAGTACTATAAAATTTTATTCCATTATATATTTTGATCTATTTCATTACAATTTATCTAAAAAAAAACAAATACGTAAAAGGTTGGTAAAAGAACAAGAACAACTTACATATAAAACTGGTAAAATAAAGTGGAAAAATATAAGATAAAAAAACAGAAACTTTTTTTATATAAAATTATAGAAAAAAATAATACATAAGCATGTCTGAACAATTTGTCTGTGTCAGAATTAAAACTGAAGATATCGCACAGGTTTTAACTGTTTTCCTGAGTACTTTACTGGAGTTAAAAACCTAGTTTGTAGCACGCAAAAATTCAAAACCAGACAGAAGTAACTCACGACTGAAAATGTTAAATCTTTTCTCTGAAAAAGCTTCTTATATCGACGACCTTATCAGTGCCAAATGACTCACTTTCGGAAATTCAAAGTGGTTTGTAACATTACCTTGAATTATAAATTATTCAGTATAAAGAAGCAAGAATACGTTTCGTCTAAGAAACAAAAACACTTAAAACGTTTGTTTATGTGAAGTATTGCTTCAAGAAACAGAGTTAAAATGCTTGTTTTTCTATCTTGTTCTGAAAGAACTTATTATGTGTAGCAAGTGTTCAAACACTAAATATTTATGAGTGTAACTATACACAGAAAATTTACAGTTGTGTTTGTAACAAATGATGCTGGACTGCTGTAAATATTTTTCTCTTACTTGTTATAAACTTTTACATTTGTTTTCTTGTCATACATGTGCAAATTGTTAAATATTAAGAAGAAATGCTTCATAGAAATAATAAATACCATTATACTGTAATAAATACCATTGCATTTTTTTTTTTACTCAAATAAATTATAACTTGTACACTTACACAAATTTGTTGTTATACTGTTCAGTTTTACTCTTGATGTTATGTTCATAGAAGTAATTTCTCATGGGAAATGTTTAACGAATAATTAAATATTTGAATGAATTTTTGCATATAACCAAATGCATAATTAACAGCGTTCAAGTCGATAACAAATCAATACTCCATGTAATACAGATTATGTCCTCTATTTAAAACAGTGCTCTTTTTGAGTGTGTATCACATTATAAAGGTTTGTGAAATATCTGAAGTAATGGTTTTTCTTGAATCAAAAATCTATAAAAGAATTATTTTCAACTGTTGACGTTACATAACTTGCACGACAATTCAAGTATTCACCAAGTTATAAATTATTCTTTTTTTCTTCAATAAAACTCTTATAAAACACACTTTAAGTTAAATTTACATAAATCACTTTAACTGAAATTCATTTTCCAGCTGACTTCTTTTGATCTAATATCTTTTTACAAACGGCTTATGCTGTTCGACTTCACAGATATGACATATATTATATTTCATGTGTCCTAAATTCTTTTGTCAGGTGACATACATTGTTCGGCTGCAGGTATGTCACAGAAGTGATGTTTTTCATGTGACAACTTTGGAAGATTAATATTTTAAATGGCCTTGTTGTACATGTAGGTAGCTGTGGTCGGTGGTCGGTTGGTAAACGAGCTAGCTTCATGAATCTTCAGGATCAGCTTCAAAAATTAGCTCAGCTGTGGACAGCGACATCTGTTCAATGCGGACTTAGCCCTGGCGCTTCATCAAGCTAGATTATGATTACTGTGGCTTAAATTATCCAGCAATACGATAGCGTTAAGTTGTATATTTCCTTGCATTGATTATATCTAATCTTATAATATAACTCGCAAGATAAATTACTTCCAATATTACACATTGGAAAAAAACGAAATTGAAATTCTTGTAGTTTTTTGGCATTTTTATAATTGCGAAGGCATGTGCAATTTGGGTATTTATTGAATGTAATAGAATTAAAACATTTTAACTTTAAATGCTAGTAATGAATCTGCAGTTTTTGAATTACTTTTCCATGAATGTATTTGGTGAAAAATTAAATGATGCATTAAACATTGGAAAAGGTTGTTTATCTGCTTCTGCTAACATGAAAAAGGCAGATATGTTTATAAAGTTCAAAATGGCTCAGAATGTTTTATTCGACCGAAAAACATGTAAAGTGTATAATTTTTTCTACTGAAAACTAAAAACACTCAATTATTAAGAATAATTTATATTTTATGCAAATATTTTTGCATAAACTGTATCGGTATCATTGCATGAATGCTTAGGGAATTTAAAAAAAAAAAAAAAAAAAAAAAAAAAAAAAACTCAACATATCAAATTTTCTTCCATTTTCATATTAATAATTTATATATTTCTTTAAAAATTCAGTTAAAAGTAAAGATAAAACGAAAACCCTTTTTAAAATTATTTCTTAAGCATTTTATCTTTCTTTTAAGTTTTCATAATGATTTTTGAAAATAATAAGAACAAAATTAGTTTTCTTTCAATATTCAGCTAACGATGTTTCGTAAACAGTGATTGATTGTGTTCACCATTTTGAGTGTTTTGGAATGTCTTTTCAATACTGAAATTAATTAAATATTTTTTACTTTTCTTTTATTCTAATTATTCTTTGATGAATGTGAATATAAACTATTTCTACATCCTTTCTTCATCTTATAAATTTTAAATTAGTTAATATAAACGTTTTTATCATATTACTAATAAAGAAATATGCCGAATATTTTTAAGGAAATGTCTGGAACAGATTTGATTCATTTTACATTTTTGTACGAAGTAGTAGATGAAGTAAAAGTAAAAATTGCGTAAACTGAAATCATTCGTCTTCGGTATTCAGATTGCAACGAAAGAAACAATTCTAAAACTATCTAAATTAACGTACGTATTTAGATATGCATGCGTTAACTATCCATTTTGACCAGCTGTGAATCCATTTTAACTAGACAATTTTCTCCATATCTGTACATATGTACGTCTCGCGTGAATAAAAAAAAATACCCGTAAAAGTCGAAACTGTATATTTAGGACAGTTGCAACATCTCATTGTGCTCTTCACTTTCTGATTGCACTGGACTTGCAGTTTACCTACAATGTCAACCAAAATACTTTCAATACTGTAAGATTTGCGGACATCTCCGATAAATTAAAAGTCCATAGCCCGTCATTCTTTGGAAGATACTCAATCAAATTTTTATTAGCTGTCACTAAGCTAATCGATAAGTCTGGAGTAAAAAAAAATTAATCTCTAAATTTAAAAACACCTTTGTGATATCTCTTAAATTGGTGAGAAAACGTTAAACCTTAGTGACACCGAAGTATAGTATTTCAATTTCAAATGAAATAAATTTTTAAAAAATGTATCAAAAATATGTATAATTCGATAGATATACAAAGAAGATACGTGGCGGTCTCATCATATGCGTATATATATATATATATATAAAATATACAACTTCATAATTAATTTTAATTACTTATACCCAAATCGAATTTCATGCTCTTCTGCAAATACGCGGAAACTTTTGGCATTCAAAATATTTCGTTTTGTGTGCACCCTCTTATATCCATGCTCGCGATTTATTTGTGTAAAAAAAATTAACTATGTAACCTGGAAAAACTATTTTAAAGGAATTGGAATCACACTTTCCTTTCAAAGTTTGATGACCGTGGTGAATATGACGTCACATGATTGCAACAGCTCATTTTGTCACGCAGATGATTCCCTTTTTTTACTCTCGAAAATAAAATGGAGTTTAAAATAGTAAAAAGTCGATTAAAAATGAGGGAACCGTGGATATTCAGATTTTTAAAGTAGCACAGATTGTTCTTTTATATTTTTATGCATATTTATGAAAAATCTCAAGCGGATCGTATAAACGGTGTAGATGTTATGACGCTTTTTCTGCTTTTTAACCTTTTTAATCTTCTGGGAGTAATGGCGGTAAAATATTTATATTGAAGTGGTTACCCGGAATGGGTACATAGTGAGTCAGAAATCAGTGTAACTATATACTAAGATGCTGTGTAAAGTGATGAGAAGATTGACAGCAAGATTTTTAATTTAATTGGCATCAACTAAAGCATTTACAGTCGTCGAAATCCTCCAGGACAAGGTGCGGAATATCATTATTTAAGAAAGAGAATAATGGAAATAAACCATTTCTTTCTTTCCGTGCAACTACATGGATATTTCGAGATCACGTGATATACTGGGTGTTTACAAAGAAAGTGATTTCGTAGCTTCAATGACGTCAGCATGCGTTGATTAATCACGGCAATCCTGATGGTCACGTCTCAGTTTGAAGACAATCAATTTGAAATCTTTGAAGACATAGGCATAACTTACTAAGAGTAAGGGGAGCAATTGCCTTCCTCGCCTTAAAAAAATTTAAGTAAATTCAGATACCATCTATTTGAAAATATTTTCTACAATAGAAAATTTTATTTTGCCTCGCCAATCTTACATGCCTATTTAGTTCAATGCTTGGAGCAAATTACTCCAGTCGTCATTACTGACGCTTTGATGGGAGTGCAGTTTAAGACAGTTCCACTTTGTCCTTGAAGAATATATCAAGGAACTAATAACAAATTTTGATAACGAAAAATATTTTATTTGAAATTCTGTATGCGTTTTCGTAAAATGGCTGTTCCCATTAAAACGCTATTGTAAAACGTTCACTTGAACTATTATTTTTTATTCAAGACATAGAATACAAGTTTCACTACAATTTTTTTCATTACATATGTACTTTGTATATATACGTTAGCAAGCAATTCAGCTTTTCTTTCTTTATTTTTATTTGGTTTCAATTTTTTCAAGCTTTTCAAAATTAACTTAAAAATTTTGCATATTTCAGAAGATGCTTAAAAGCATCTGTAGTATATTATTGATTTGAAAAAAAAACGTTAAAGACACAAAGAACTTGAAAAAAACATTAAAAAGGAAAAAAAATTCACGAATGTAACGCCAAATGCAAATGTCTGAGCTAAATTCGAGAATTAAAAATAACTATGCACCAAATGTGTAATCCGTTGGATTTAATCTTAATTATATGATGTTAACCGATTTCAATAAAATTTGGACTCCTTTCAGCATTTTAAATTACTGACAATTTGCATTTTTTAATTAGAGATCTGCATTTAAAAAGCTTTTTTTTAAACATTTTGATTGCATATCGTCTGGTAAACACATTTCATGCGCATAAATTGATTAACAAAATTTCTCTGAATAAAAACTAACTTGTTTACAAAGTAGTTTACTATAAAGGTGATAGAAAACAAAAATAAAAATTGCTATCATATCTCGGTAAAATTTTAAGCACGTTATACACATTTTTGCCTCCAGTGTTTAAAAGTACGCATTTTAGTTAATCTAGATTTTAAGTCTAGATAGTATCATTAATTTTCACATGGTAGATTTCATCTATTGTCTTTTAACACTCTCAAATTGGCCTTCTCGGTAACTAGAAAAAGTTTTCTTTTGTTTATGCTAATTTGTTATGTGGAAGTAAAAATTATAATAAATCAGGTTTTGGACTATTGCATATGGAGCAACGCTTTAAACTTGCGATTTTTTTGTCAATTTTTGCACGATGGTAGAAGTTAATATTTTCTTCGTATTACATGCATATCTGATACAAACGTCAACATTAGAAATTCCCTTTTTTATTATTCTCACCTCCTAAATTGTCGTCATACAACCTGTAAATTGTAAATGCTAAGATTTTTTTACAAGTAACCTAAAATCAGAATTGTCAGACTTAAACTAGATTTAAGATGGCAAATCGTACTTCTCCAAATGCGCTTTTACAAGTGTGTATTGAATAAATAGCAGGTTACCTTTCACAATATTTTGTCAAGGATTTTTTTTTTCTAAATGATGTTTAACTTAATTGTGATGTTATTCAAATTTAGCGAAATTTTAGATGCTTTACTTATTAATTCACTAAAAACTAATTGAAATGATTCACACAACTTACTGGTTAGCTTAATTTAAAAAATAATTCGTTAGAATATATTAACTACAAAAGCTTTACAGTTAATAAGCTTTAAACATTGCAGATGAATTGATAACTAGTCCGTTAGGATTTTCATTGTCTCATTTTCATGTTCAATACTATATTGGTAATATGCCTTTTTATATAATTTATAAAAATACAAAATAATATTTTTCTGGGAGAAAATGACACATACATAAATAGAAACGCAGATATATATATATATATATACACAGGGCGCCCAGCAATTAACCAAAAATTTGAATTGTTTATTAGAAGAGTTTGAGAAGAGATGAAATAAAAATATTTACTTCTATTATAAGTGCACACAGTTATTCAATTTAATGCACAAGAGGTTAGAAGTGCTTCCCATTATTTGAAACAATATGGCGAAGCCTAAGATCAACGTTGTTCAAAACTGAACGAATAGATGGTAGTGTGATGGCGGAAATTTCAGCAGAAATAGAGGAAATGGCCGAAATTTCAGGAGAAATTGAAAATCCTCTTTTCGATGGTCAAATTCGGCATCCTATTACTGCAAACTGCTTGCAAAGACTCGAACTTTTACTGAAAACTGCTTGCAACTTTGTGTCTGTCTAGTGCTTCGTCACAGCACAGAATGAAAACTCCTATTAATTGAAACTCGTTCAAACTCGTTTCGTAAATAGTAAGCCACCAAATGTTACTTCAGTATGACGTCCGAATAAACACTTATTGCAGCTTCAAATTTTCTGTTAATTATTGGGCACCCTGTATATATACCAGTATAAAAATGTGCCGAATAATATGAACTTTAATGTACACTTTTAATACTGGTTTGCTTTATTTATCCACATGTGATGAAACTCTATTTTTTTATGATTAAAATATGTATTCAATCAGAAATACATTGCAGGCACCTTAAATGTTCTTTATATTTTCATTTTATATAAAATTCTTTCAAGAAATACGAGGCTTCAATTTAGATACAAAATAAGTCCTTCAAATCAATCGAAAGTCCTTAGAATTTGACATCATTGAAATGCAAAGAAATGGTCGTACTTTTATAAAAAAAATATATCTTTGAAAGTTTTTAGAAAAATAAATCTCATACCAAAATCCATTTTTATTTCCACATTCTATAAAAATAAAATAAAAAAATGATTTCAGTAAGGAAGAAAAAAAAATCTTTTTGAAAACCGGCATTTTTTACACTTATGTATTGCAACATTACTTTACATATATATTTATATCTTGTCAAAGCATCTGACAAGAGGATATAATAAAAGATTTTTATTCACGATTAGAATTTGCTTTAGTATATGTCTCCTTTACAAGATCCCGCTGAAATTCTACAAACGAAACTTTTAAAATATATATCACCTGACGTTGATAAAGAATGGTGTTTCCAGATATCCAAGGCGGCTGGGAAATATTTTGTTTTGACTTTTGCTGTAAGTATGTTATAAAAATTCTTTTGCTAGCATGTGTGTGACATGTTTTTGCTGGAAACATTTCTAGCTTCGCAGTTTTAATAATAGCATTTTATCCTAAATTCAGCACCCATTTTGATTTTTTTTATAAACTGGATAAGAGTTCTTGAAGAAATGTCAAAACCGAATTCAAGATTTGTTAATTTTTGTTGTTTTATTCAAATATTTGGTGTTTATGTTACTGCGTGCTTGATATAAACAGCCTAAAGTTTATACAGTGCAAAGAAAATGATCTGGAAAATAAGGAAAACTTAAAATAAATTCTTTAAGTGTTATATAGCTTATGATTTTTAGTAAAACACACAGTCAAAAAATTTACTGACATAGTGTTTATTTTGTTTTAAGTAAAAAGGTATATAATGTATCAATGCTTATATATTCAAGTTATGTAAGTATCAGTACTTACAGAAAATGTTGGCTTATTTAGAATATTTAGAAAAATAATCGTTCACTTCTTAAATAATAATTAAAAAATACATTTATTTTTTAGAATGAACATGGAGAATTATATTCGTCTAATAATGAAAGTTTCATGTCTTCTTATGTATTTGAAGTCGCATCCACTTAAAAGGTATTAAAAATGAGGAAGAACTTTGAAAACGAAAATGCATGATCATTTTCTGTTTGTAGTTCTCGCTTCTTTCATTTTCGTTTTTTTAATGCTTTTTAGTACGATCACGTGTTATAGATGTCATATAATAAATTTGTGCATTTATTATATATATAGCAATGGAATATGGCAGTTTTTTTTTTCAGTGGTACCAGTCTAGATAAGCAAATCGAAAATAAAACTGATACAGAAATGTAACATCTCTAATCAATGTTTCATTATTATTATTATTATTATTATTATTATCGATTTATTTAAAGATGATTCCGGATAATCCGTTTCTTCTTTCTCGCCAATCAAGACTTTTAAATGGGCTACTTTTTATCATCTAATGTAGGGAAAGTGCAAGTATGTGTTTTTAATATAAATGTAAACATCCAGTATTCGCTGATGGATAAGTGTCTGGGTCTGTGAAAAGAAATTCAATTAATTTGGAATAAACCAGAATCACACTCCCTAGATACATACACAAGCTATCAAAGTAGGGTTGTAGATTTGTCGTTTTCAGCAATTAATCTCTAAAACACTAATTCAATAAAATAAAAAATAACATTTTTAGGACAACATTCAGGTAAGAACTAACGTATAATGATGCAGCATTCCGTGCAATATTTTTTTTTTAATTTCCAATGACAAGGCAAGAGTTAATACCGAAAGTAAAACAAGGAATATAAGAACAGTATGGGGTACAACTTAAATCTACCCCCACGCGATGTACCCTGGAAACGTTTTGACGGTGAAATGGTCTATACTTACGTCATATACCATCGAAAGCCATTCCGTGCAACATAAAAACACTCTTTTATTTTTGTGCAAATTAGGCCGCCATTTTTGTAATCCTCTTACGCATAAAAAACAACACTGACTTACAGATGACACACAATATTACGTTTCATCAAACACAGATCAATCTAAAATCTGCATAACATAAAACTGATCAAAACAAGTCTGTGTAGGTGACCATCTGAAACCAAAAACACCCGCCACGGTAATCACATGACGTCCTGATTCACAATTCCTGACTTCAGCAATCTGTGCTAACCTCCAAATTCGTAAAAATGAAACCAACTCACTCTCGAACAGGAAAGAACTCAGCAACAATTTGAGTTCACAAACGTTTTCCGTTAAAAGAAACAAATTCTAATGTAATACGTATGAAATTTTAATTTATGCTTTCAGAAAACTCTAAACAAATTTTGCTGTTTCAATTGAACTGCAGTAATTGAATGAAAAACCAACTAGAATTCGTTAAGTAAAATTATTACTGCCGCAATTAAGGTAAAGCCGCCGACCCTCTTTGTCATGATTTCTTTTTTTTTCTTTTACTTTTATAAAACAGCTTTATAAAAAATAGTTTAAATATAGTCGTCGGTTAGAAATCTTCGAAAATTTTAGTCGCTCGCTTCCCAGTGTGAAATGATTTTTCACTGATGCAAGTCCTGTTATAAATTACTATTTCGGGTAACTTCTTTTCGTTCAAGTGTTACACATGTACAAGATGAAACTTGCAACAATTAGACAGTAAATAATTCTATATTTCTACATCAATGAAAATAATGCACTAAAACTATGTGTAGTTTTCTAGAAAATAGATTGCTTGTAATTAAAGAGCATGAGAAGTCCTCCTTCTTCTATACCCGCGCTTTAGATCACGTTGATTCCAACATGGCCGAGTGGACGAGACACTCAAGATGGTAGACGGCTGAAGTGTGAAGGTCCACCGTTCTGACAGATCGCGCGGCGGTCAACCTAACTGCCTGGAGTTTTGGTCGATTTTCTCCAGATGTTCGATGTTTCTCCGATTTTCTCCAGAAAGCGAATACGCGTTAGAACGTCCTAGAAAGTTCTCCGACCAAAGCAAACCCAATCCATGGCAGATATCTCTTGGGTAGCTTTGTCATACACAAGACAACACAACGCTTAGTTCACAACACAACACAGCACAACGCATACGTTGATGCAGTTTACATCGTAATCTATGCCTATTTAAAGCAAAACAAGTCTAACAGTTTTAAAAATAAACAAATTTTTATAGGGATTTTATACGTGTTCCCCGAATTTCTGGAAAAATCTATTTACTTTAAAATAAACTAAAATAAATGAACATATGTTCAGAAAAAAAAGAAAAGAAAGAAATGGACTTTTTCATTTTCTTGAGAAGAAAAAAAAAGTAATTTTGTTTATTTTTCTTTAGGTGAAAGTAAAAAATGAGAAAGAACTTGAACTCTATCGATTCCGCAATCTTTGTGTTAAAAAATTCGCTGTCTGCCCTTGCAATCAAATACGCCAAATGTTTTATTTTGTGTTCTGTAAACAATTCTTTTTTACAATTTACGTTATTAGACTGGCGATTTAAACGACTAACCCGTGAAATCCCATGACTAAAACTTTGCAGAAAAGTTTTACAATATTGTTTGAGAATCGTGCATGCTTAAATGAGTAAGATTCGGTCTTAAATCTAGTCTTTTAGCTTTAACATATATATATTCGTTCTTTCATTACTCGTTGTTGATCATGTTTTGTTTTAATCATTCTTTCTTAAACATGGCGCTAATACCATCCAGTTTTATTTACTTATGCTTTGTCGTTAATCACATATGTTTATGATATATGATTATTTGTGAGGTGAAACGATGGAAGGAATCTAAGTAAAGGAATATAAGGCTCAATTAAAACGGCCTGAAAAATAATTGATTGTGATAAAATGAATTTAAAAGATAAAAGAGTTAAATAAGTTCGTAAAACAGCATTTATTAACATAAATCTAAAATACTATATTTCTTTTTTTTCGAATATTGGTATAACCCTTTATATAAAAATTTCTACAATGAATTTAAAATACATTCATAACATCAAATTATTTAAAGGTGAAATCGTAATAATATCGATCTATAGTAGCACGTAAACATAAATAAAGTTTGATGCATTTATACTAATAATTTATCAGTTATTTGCATGTATACTTATAGCAATTACGACAAACACTCATAACACTTTCACCCTCATAATAAAGACTACTTTTACCTATATATTGCTTACTTCTATTTATAAGTGATAAATTTAGCTCAGAATTGATGTCAATACTTTAGTGAAAGTTGTTAAGTTAGTAATTTTATTGAAAATTATGCACTAAATTATTGCACAAAACTTATGTTGTTTTCTTTTTATCTTCAATTACGGTGTGCGATCAAAATAAAATGTTTTGAAAGGTGAAAATTACTTAATTATTAGCATTAAATAATCTTCAGTTTATACATAACACTCATTATGAATTTTCAATTTGTATAAATCCAAACATTTTGTTATTTACATACTTCAAAACGAGTAATCTTTTTGACCGCTCACCATAATTTAAGAAAACGCCGTAATGCTAGTGTAACAAGAAATACATTACAGACATAAATGAAATGATAAAATAAAATGTACAAATATAAATACTTATAATCTCCATTTTTTTCAACATTAATAATTACCTTTTTAAAATGTCCTCTAACATTAAAGTGATTCATTAGTTTAGCATTTCCGAGAAGAATAGAAAAGAAATTGTTAGTCAACAACGTGTGCAGAAATTTGAACAGTCTAATGGAGGTGTTAATGAAAAAAATCCTCTTGAATACACTAACAAGCAAATGCTAGACTTTACACATAAGATCTGTGCAACTGTCTTCCGATTTCTGATGAACCAATAATCAGTTGATCTTTCAGGTTTCCATATATCATCCGTTTTAAGTCAACAGCACATGATAACAATGGCTACAGGCTGTCGGTGTACAAACACGAACATTGAGATTATCTGGCCACACCAGAAAATTGCTTGAAAGAAGTCATATTTAGAAACATACCCCATACGCATAAACATTTTTAGAAGTAACGTCTAGGAAGGTATATGGGTAATGGTTTGACAATTTCAGGAAAAATATGAGGGAGCTTTTGCATATCGGCTTCACTCACGGTAACGCTAAGTGCCATTTTACAATACAGCGCATGCGCACGTATAAAGTCTGAAACGTGGTTGATCAAAGCGGATAGCACTAACATTAAATTAGAAAGAAACGGTACGCAAAAACGTCCTATTGCTCAGAAAATAACGTATTTGTGTCAAAAAGCACTTCATATAGAGACAGAATATAGTTTTACAATAATTTAATATTGTTGCAGAAAACTCCGCTTGTTTCCTGCGTTCGTCGTTCTAAAGTCCAGTAAATGTAGAGCTTCGTCGAACAATCAGTTGTAAGAAATTCACAAGCACAATCAGCCACTAATGTGCTTATAACAGTTCGCTAAGTCAGAAACCTTCACAAATGCTGTGTTTCTCACATAAAATAAAATACTTCCACAGTCTAAAATTTCAGTGGAAATATACGACGGATATCGTACACAGTCCCTTAAGACACAGCAATGAAGAATTTACACACAGCACTTAAAAACAAAGCTTCAAACAAGGCAAGTGAAGATACCGCTTCCATCTCACAGCTCATAGAGCAAAACAGCGTACTCTTTCCACACTGAACTGGGGGTCTGCCATGTCTGTACTTATAGGTGACGCAGAACCTACAAGGAGCTTCATTAAGAATCTATTTTCCGAAGGTTCCACATAAAGCGGGACTTTTGATTACGTTATAGAAGAGAAATATAGTAATATTGGGCAGATTAAGGCAGGAAAACTAACTTTATCAGCCCCATTGGGGAAATCACGCCAAATGACCGAAATGTCGCCAGTGAGATTGGCCATTTTTATCTGCGATTGTCGCCATTGTCGCTTGGCGATTTTTGAAAAAATGTCGCCAAATTCGGCTCAAAAAATGAGGTTAGCGAAGGCTTAGAACCAATACTTCTCGAGATTTCTAGAAAATGCTATAGAAACCAAAAGAGCTCCATATTTCACGTTCTAGTTAACCAATTTTGATGCAACAAGAATCAAAATTAAATTATTTGATGCGTAGAACACGAATTTTAAACAATTTTAAAACCCAGAACAGCGGGTTGCCGCGAAAATTCGTAACATTATTATTGTATTGTTATTCCATTAGATCCAGTCTTGTTACACAGTTGTTGAAAAATGGCATCCAGTATCGTAGTAACGTTTGTCAGTGAATTCGTATGTTCTAAAGAGGCTCCCAACCTTTTAATATTACCCCCCCCCCAACAAAGGATAACTTATGATAACCTCCCCTCTCTACATACTTCAGCATATATACAGTTTTTTATTCTTCAGTAATGAGCAGTGAGTCGTCTTTTCTACAGAATAATGCCATCAGTAAAGTTTGAATAAACATTTTAAACGAAAACAGATATGTTTTGGAGTAATAATAAGAATAAATAAGATGATTTTTTTAAAACATGCATTATCACTTGTTCTTTGCCGGTTTCCTCGTGCTTTTCTGCACAACTCTCTGCAAACCCCTAGGAGGGTAGACCTGCACTAAGCTGGTTGGGAACTGCTTTAAAGTGATTAGATTGCAACTTACCTCCTCTAGTAGTAGACATTTAACGCAGCTAAGTGAAGCTTGTGAGAGTTTGTCCACACTTTAAAATTTTAGAAATTTTTTATTTATATACTGAAAAGTTAGTGTGTATTTTTTTCTTACGAATGTAAAATTGTTTTTCTTAAAATTATACAGTTAGGTAACACAGAACTTATCGTACACATTACGGAAGTTTTATATTTAACACTTAATCATACTTGCTTACCTACAAACGTTCAATGTGAAATAAGTGTTCACTGATATTGCTTATCTAAGTATAAAAAAATTTGAAGAAATTTAAAATTGATTTCATAAGCACATTTTGTTTTTGAGTCATATAATTTTTAAATAAGAAGGTATATTATACATGAGACTCAATAAATATATGCTAATTAGACTGTGGAGGGAAAAAATACTGCACAGGATTCTTAATATGTCTCACTGTTTTCCAACTAACATTTAAAAGAAAAATTTTTGCTATCGCAAGTTATTGTTAATTAACCAATTAAAGAGAATCTTAATTAAAATTTTGAGCAGAGTAGATAAAATAAATATAACGAGCTAATCATACGCTTAGAAAAATAAAAGTAATTTTCATTGCAGGAATTTGAAGACTATGCATGCCACATTTTAACATTTAAAAAAATTATTTATTAAAAATTTCACGTACATTTTTGGTTAAATTATAAATATACTCCTTTCAAATTAGTTCAGTTTATTTAAGAAATATACCAACGGTATTTTCGAACATGTGTTTTATAGTTTTTTATTTTACAATTTTTTCCCTATGGTTAATAATTATTTTTTGTGCTTTTATTTTCTTTTCCAAAAAAAGTTTTTTTTTAATTTAAAACATATAGTGCGAACGAAAAAATGATTTATTACATATTTAGCAGAAAATTTCCTGTAATAAGAATATTATTTATTGACCCTTTCCAAAGTGGTGAGTTGCATCTTGCAGGTACTCATTTCTAATGCATTCTTAATGATAATTTCGAAAATACTGAAAAATTGTTAAATTTGACTGTTTTTCCCCCTCACATCTCAAGTGTGATTTTCGAAAAATTCAATAGCTTCAAAAACTCACAAACCATTCTTTCATCGTTTCGACAAATATAGTAGTCAACTATTCGCAAAATTGCTGTTGGTAACTTACTCAGCACTATCTGGAGAATTTCATGAAGAAGATTGCGATGTAAGGAGTTAACTGAACTTCTAAATTATTTTAAAGACTGAGCAAAACCAAAGTGGATAGTTGAGCAACAAAACATGCTTTTTTTACAATTAACAGGTCAAATCAGTGTGAAAACCACCTTGTGGAAAGATAAAGGATATAGTATATTTTCTGGGTTTACTTTCTGGGGACCGATATAATTTATTTTCTGGGTTTCTTAAATTAACCGTAAGAAAACCTGGAAAAATTTCTATGGACTGTTTGGAATATTTTAGATAGTTTAAGACGGTTATAAAATCTTGGGAGTTTTGGAAACTTGAAGAACGTCAGAAAGAAAATAAAACTTTCTGAGCAAGTGGATTTCCACTAAAACCACACTAAAGTAAAAATTAATAGTAAATTTAGTAATTTTAGTAATAGTAATTTTAGTAGTAATAGTAATTTTAGTTTAAAATGAACGAATGTAATTAGTTAGAACTATCTTTCTTTATAATTTTCGTTACCTTTTTTAAAAATATTCCTAGCAAGAGGGTTTCGCCTTATTTCAACACAAAAAAGAAGTATTCGAATAATAGCCAAGATTCACATTTTAGTTCTGTGTTCGGCTCATTCACTTTTCAAAAAAGCAAAAATATTGAAAGAAATATTAAAAGTTATTATTATGTAGGGCAATATTCAGCTTTACAGAAAACATTAATTAAAATATATAGCTGCCATAGAAAATTTCACTGATGCTCGAAAACATTTTAGACGGTGTACTTTAAATATTCAAAATGAACAATTAGAGTACAGGCTCACGAAATTCATAGTAGTATTTTCAGTGGATAAAAGAATTATTATAACTGTTCTTTTAATTGTTGTTTGTATTAAATCGTTTATCTGCTGCATTGAAAAGTGCCCAAGAATACCAACCTGAAACTGTTAATTTCCTCTTTTTTTAAGTTAGAGAAGGTATGATCAATACTGATCAACGTAATAAAAAGAAAAAAAATAACAGACCCTAGATATACGTCTGATGACTGTTTCGTAAGCAATCAATGTGCTCTTTTCAAAAGAATATAGCAGAAACAAAACAGAATAACTCAACTAATACTTTGATTTGTAATTTTTTGGGGAATCTAATCATTTTATCATAAAACGGACGTCTGAAAATTCCCTAATGTTTATATTTATTTCTCTGGCTCGACAATATTAATTCGAAAGTGAGAGGAAAACTTTCCATTTAATAAAATATGGAGTGGTGATGCATGCTGTTTGAGTAAAGTATTTGGTAGCGATTTTTCAAATAAAGGGTTACGATGAATAAACGAAAGATTTTTAAAGCAATTTCATTTTTAAATTAATTAATATAATGTTTGAAGTACGTTTAGTAGATAAAGGGTTTACCAGTTCGGTCACATCATTCCAGAAAGAGTTTTGTATCTGCGTTTATACATGTCTCTGAAATGATAGCAAATAATAGACTAATTTTTTGTTGTGCGCCAGTCTATGTAGCATTAAAATAAATGCATTAATATATGTCTTTGAAATGATTCATCTTTTGTTTCATGCAAAAATTGAAATAGAGCAAGGAAAAAAATAATTAATTGAGATACCTATAAGGAAAACTATTTTCTGCATCAATGCATGTGTTACAACTTAAAATCAAAAATTTACCTACATTCGTAAATTCCCAATATTCACCATTACAAGTACATTTAGACTAAAATTGCGCTCCTTTAAAAACGCATATATGCATCATCAGGTATTTCTAATTGCATCCGAAGCATACGGAATTTGAACTTCGCATCAATCTAATTAATTTACGAAGAATCTAAACGATGAATGTATTAGTAACTAAGATTCCCGTTTACTCTGAATCCATATTGAATCGAATTTCGAAAACGTTTATCCCTATGAAGAAATTTAAATGAAATTAAGGCCGAGTGCATTAATAAAAGTGAATGTAAAATGTATAAAGTGAAATCTTTCTGGTACTTACAATTTGAATACGCTTCGTTTGAGTCGCATGTTATTTAATGAGGCATTTCGATGTAGTGCATTTGGATTAAATGGGATGAAAAGATCATGGTTTAAGTTTCTATTCAATAGTCTCTTTTACTGCAGTGAGCTAACCGAAAAGAGATTTCACTGCTCTAAACATTTTTATTCAAAGTTACGCATTGAAAAAAAGAAACATATTTTACATATGTTGCTTTCAATTACCATTTATACTGGATATGTTACTTTTGCCTTTAGGCTGTGTGTTCTCGAGAGATTTTTTAAGCCTTTTTTCTTCATTCACTAATATCTTACTGAAACATTTAACCACTTTGGCTGATAAATTGAAACAAAACTAAATGTATTTGAGTATGCTCATGTGTATTGTATAATATAATGATACTTGCACAAGAGGTGACGTGCACTAAAACTGTGGAAAATAAAATAACAATGTAAGCTTTCAAATGTTTTATTCATTTGATTGTTAATAACTACTCCTTGAAAAATGTTGAAAGATTTTTAAAACTTCCTATTTATGATTTATAAATAATAAATATCCTAATAATGAGAAATCCACAAAAAATTGTGTATTCAAACTCTTTGTAAAATTTTCTATGTTAATCAAATAAAATGATTAAATGCGATTTTTAAAATTGCACCGGTGTTTTCTAATCTATATGAAAATGTGTAATATCATTCTGTAACATTGGTCGAATAACAGTGACTCTTCGTTTATATCTCTATATTTATTTTTAAAAATAATATGAATATTTTCATAATTAAATTTAATAATCATCAATTTTATTATCATCATTTTTACCTATCATCTGATTATCATTATTAAAATTTCGTATCTATCACTGTCAAAATAGCATAGAGATTATTTTTTGGCATTTAAATTTAAAAGTGAGAAAAATTTGGCCCGTTAGTTGCCCGTGTGAGAGTCCTTGCGAGAGACTAATCTGCCGTAAATGTGACTAATAATGAGATGAAAGTTTGCGACATTATCCAGTTGATTTTATGGCAACTTGAAATCGTCCCTAAGTACTAATATAAGGTAATTTTGAGTGAATTAGAAGAAATATTGTTGTGCTCTAAGTCTTTAGAGATCATTTAACATAGACTCTATTGCACTGAGGCAAGAAAATGGGCAATCAACTCTATTTGATTAAACAATTTGTTTTCCAGCAGATGCCGTTTAATGAGAAAAGGCATAAATTACCACGCATATCTTTCATTTTGTTCATAATTCTTCTACCTTTCAAGATACTGCGCAACGTTGATTGTGCAGCTGTCAAAATAGTGATAAGATTTACGTCAGTGGCGAATGCAAGGGGAGGTTGATTGAAGAGTTAACACCCCTTTTTACGTTGACTTTGTTTTCATAAAACAAAACAGGGCTAGCAGCAGTGACGTTACAGGCTCGTTTTGTGTAATGAGTGTGCAAATCGCACAAAAATCCACGCAGTCGACGAGCTGAGTTGTTATTTCGTCTTTATGTTTTAGCAATACTAATAAATCATAATGAAAATTATTATCTTAAAGTCACATAAATAAATGGATTCAGTTTTAAGAGGTAACAATGAATATGTTTTGTATGCCGTGCAGTGAGTCTGCCACTTCTTTTTGATACATTTTAATAGAAAAAGCTACCCTTCTTCATAAAATGTAGTCTGAAATTTATTGATCATTGGGGTAATCATCATAAGTTGGAGAGTGTAAAAGTTATACCCCGGTGTTAAAGAGTTAATAATAATTCATGTGTAACTTCCAACTCCCACTTCTGAGATTTCTGGATACACCATAGATGTACATTAACTTTACTTTGCTATTCAAACTTGATCTTGAACATGCCAAATTAAAGCTTTCACAGTTTCTCTAGATTTAACAAATTTAGCATTTAATTTAGTTACCATTTGTTTTATCTGAATACTCGATAAAATTTTGTGCTCTTTGGCATGTAAAAAATTAAAAAATAAATAAATATGTTCTTTGTGTGTAAAGAACCGCTCTCAGCGAGTTGTAAGTAAGGTTTGGATTCACTTGGAATTTTCGTTGAAGAGGTTATATAAAAGTAATAAAAATCCAGAACATTTATACTTTAACAGATTACCATGATGATCAGGATTTATATAGTATTTCCTCGTCTTTTCAAGGCCATTTCCTTTGACTGAAGCATTTCTAGACAGTGCCTCTTTACTACTGATATTTAAAAATTAATTTAAAGGAAGTAAAATGACCCCCTGCGCTTTTTTTATTTTTTTACCACTGTAATGAAAGTGGCTTAATACCTTAAGTAAACTTGAAATGTATGCTCAATTCATTTCAAAATCTTAGTTAATACATTAAGCATTAAGAAACCCACTAAAACTGCAAATAATTTCTTCAATCTATTCTTCATGTGAAAAAAAAAATAGACATAAATATTGTATAAAAATTTTAATTATTTATTTCTCGGAATAACGTGAACTACGATCAACATATTTTTAAATAATTTATACTTTTTAACTGAAGATCTAAACAAACATGCGATTAAAATTTTCTGAAACAAACAAAATGTGATAAGACATATAATGACGCAGTGAAGTTTTATATATAACTTCGGTAAACCATGCATGATAGGGAAGAGAAAAGGTATCCTCCTGAAAACTAAGCTTGCACAAAGTGATTTTTAAAGGTGTTAAAAAGCCTTCATGCATGTAACAAGTCTTGCCACATTTCAGTAGTCCACCATTAAGTGTCTATTACACAAGTTTTCAATCCTTAAGCTGAACAAAGGGGAAAAGGTTAATTAACGTTAATTAATTAAACTCCCTCATAAATGCCATCCGCAATCATTTACTTGTGCAGCAGTTACAACGTTCTAGTCAATGTAGCCATGTTTCAGAAACTTGTTTTGTAATACAATTATTTTTAACAATTTTTATTTGATGAACTTAACACCAATGCCTAAAACATTCCTTAAAAATGCAGTTTATACTTAGTTTTTAATTGAAAGTTTTAAAATTTGAATATTAAACATCGAATTTTAACTGTTTTCATTTTTAAAAGATACTTTACCAGCATTATTTTCATTATACTTCAAAATATAAATTTTAGTACAACAGTGTTTCGTAATTTTAGTGTAAAGCTTTACTTATTGTAGTAGGTAAAATTAAATTTTATGAGAAAAGCTTCCACAAAAGCAATTTTTAAAAAACAAGAATATATAAATGAAAAATTAATAAGTTACAATACCTTTCTCGGCAAAAAATGCACGATAGCTTATAATCACGCTGAAACGATTTTTGTGTATTTTAATACCTAGGATATTTTTTGATTATCATATACCTTATCATTATGAGCAAATGCTGTATCTTAATTCCTTGTATTAATATCATCAAAACAAGTTTTATTATGAACAATAATAACTTGTAGATAATACAGTTGGCAATAACAAGTAATACTGGATGTAAAATATCCAGTATTGCAATGAATCATGGATTTATAAATTAGCATTTAAAAAGTCTTTAAAATTAAGAATATTTTGGCTGCAAAAAGAACAAGTGATTACTGTACATTTTTCAGTGTCAAGTTTGTTTTCTATATCTTGCAATCATCCGAAACGAATATATATAAATATATACATAATATGCGTCTATAATAACGAATATATATACATAGAGCATAGGATGAAGGTGGACAAAAATGATCTCCTTAAGGGTAAAACTTGCATAAAATAACATAAACTTAAAATAAAACTTTGGCCCTTTTCCGCAATATTTTACACTATATTTTGCATTATAAGCATATTTTAATAATATTTTAAACACATATTGAAAATAATTTCTTGAAAAAGAGTCGAAAGGATAATTTTTCCATTACCGAAATTCATTTGAAAATCATTGTAAATTATTTTTTATTGGCAAACTAAAAGATGTAAAACTAAAAATGACTATAAATAATGAAATAAAAAATGTTCTACAATCATAGAGCGTGCATAATTTATTTTATCAAAACGTCAAAATAAAAAAGTGCCACAAACAATAAAACGGAATATCTGAAAATTAGAATTCAAAAATTATTGTCTACAATAAATGCAGAAATGAATTCAATAATGTAATGGGGAGTCAGGCATTTTCAGAACGTCTGAAGGGCTGCCGCGATGATTAGGACCCGATGCTGAAGTTTCTTTAGTCAGTGGATCACTTTACCCGTAGTATGACTGCCCACTTTAGGTCATATTACTGCAGTACGCCGAGAAACATAACAAACTAAACACATGAAATTCGCATCTAAAAACATACTCCATTAAGTAAACCAAATCTTATTTCTGTTACATTAAAGACTGTATTTCTAAATGAATAAGAAAGTTTGTGCTTATCTTATAAGAGATATGGTAAAACCCAGCTTTTTGAAGAATTCTACTCAGACATGTAAATACACCGATTGCTTAAATGTCGTCATTACTTCTTCTTGACTTCGCACAACTAGTTTATGTGTTATTTTGTATAGATAATATTGCCTGTCTGGAAGAAACCACGTGTGGATCGTTTTGCAGGCTTGGATCATTTTGGACAGCCTCCCCTTACATAGAAAATATGCTTTGACGATAATACCTCCTCTTTTTCTGAAGTCGGTAAATATTGACGATGTTGGTACAAATAAGTAGAATTCTATGTAGATATTGGCTATAAAATAATCAGAAATTTAGTGGTCGAAAAATGAATAAGGATTCGTTAAGGTCTGCCGAATTGTTGCGATCTTAAATGTGTTTTGAATTAGGATTACATCTAGGTTTGCGCTTTTTACTGTCTGCCAAGATAAGAAAAAGTACCAATATTTACCAATATTATTCACAATCAATAAGAGTGGATTATGCAGATACTTGGAAGCATTAACCTCAAGTTTTATCGGAGGAAAAATAAAAGTGATGGTGTGAATGTTGTCGAAAGCAAACGGCTGAACGGGAGGATGATAACGGATGATAACTATGCTGGTCCACAAAATCCGAAATAGACTGCTTGTCTGTAAACATTATAAACAGAAACTTTTATATTTCTATACTGTAGGATGATTCCTTTCTGTAAGATTAAAAAGTGGGCATCAAAGGATTTCCTTGCATTTATTTATCTTATGAGAAAATATTTCTGAATAAAAAATAAATCACATTCGTGGAAACATTAATAAAAAATGAACCAATTTTTCAGTAACTGTTTTTATAATTGTAAATAATATTTAATAGGTAGTCGCTTACATAACTTGTTGATTTTTAAATTCTGTTTTGGTATGTAAAATCGATTACCTACATTCAGGATGTAATAAGCATGGATCGGGAGCGTTTGGAGGAAATATTTTCACTTAATCTACTGAAATCGAGAAATTAAGTTCTAATTCTTTTTTAATGCATACCGGTAACACTAAAGGAACATCATAATTTTCCAAGATTCATTATTGTAAGTTATTTATATTATTACATGATAGATAAGTTGCGGTATTTATTACATTTAGGTAGTTTAGGCTTTAGAAGAAAAAATTTAATAATCATGATTGATCAAGATTTTGCAGTAAATACAAGGCCACAAACGTATTAAAACTATCATAATTAAAATTTCATGTATCATAAGTAATAGTTATTTAATATCGTATGCTTTTCAAATTCCTTAATGGATTGACACAGATTTGAATGAGTCATCAATTTGAGTAGGTTTGGTTTAAATTTTCAGGAGAAACATTGTTTCTAGATCGAAGGAAATAAACGCAGTGGTTTCACTATCATGATCCTCGTTTAAAGCATTTATTTTTTTATTCGTATAAGTATGTAGAGAGTTTAAAAATCAATTTTATGTAAAAAAAAAATTTATGTAAATAACTAAATACGTCCATTTCAATGTAGTGCTTGATATTGCATTTTAAAAAATCATCACTAAAATGGGAAAAAAATTAACAGTAGTTTTATCGTTATTAAAATAAAATATAAAACTATTTATTTATATTGTGTACTTTAACATCCTTAAACTAATATTGCCGTATAATTAACTTCATTTATCAATTTAAAAAAATAATAAAATATACGTTTCATTCCAAAACAACTATCTAAATTTATATGGTTCTTACAAAATTCTAATTAAAATTTTTAAAAACATAATGTATTTATCTAAAAAGTGTTCAAATATATTTATGCACATAGCTATATATTATAAATATGATTATCATACATGAATACAGGGTGTCCCATAATGATTAGGGAAAATTTTAAGGGAAGGTAGGGCATTTAAAAAGGATTCAGAATCATATAGCAATGTCAGGTTGGAAACGTCGTCTTCACGTTGCTAGTAATAATCACTTTAGAAACAGTGCTAAAATAACATTGAACTTTTCGACAATTGTTCGTTAAAAACTTATGTTACATTCACAGAAAACACATGACTAAAATAACTATTTTAAAAATTCTACTTGATTTCATAGATGAAATTTTTGAATGCAAGCCCATTGTTCGTGAAACTTGGCTAAGGAATTACACAAACACTTCAACTATTTTCCCAAAGTCATTATTAACAGGTAATGGAAAACGGCGTTTTGACCCCACATTTCTCTATCATTCTAATTTTTTATCATGTGCTCAATTCCCCTGAAAATTTGAACCAATCATTATGAGACGCCTTGCATATTTTAATTTCATTATTTATTATTCATTTGACAATAATTTGTATCAAATTTTAGTCAATATTTTTTCTTCTATATTTTAATGTTCTTAAATATAATTAGGATTTTATAAAATTGATAATTTTGCTGTTCAAAATAAAAATTGTACTTTTTAAAATTATCTCAAAAGTTTGAAATTGCACACCAGTTTTTTTTAAACTAAATTTCTCCGTGGTAATTAATTCTCGTAAAAATTTATCAGGACTTTTAATTTTAAAAAATCTTAAAATGCTTAAGGGAGTGTGCCTCTTCTTAGCTATGCTTGGGAGTTCTTCTTAGCTATGTTTAAAAATTAATTAAAACTTATATATCTTTTAGTTCTGAAAAAATCTCAAAATATTTGTACAAATATGCAAGTATTTTTTGGATATTGAGGGATTTATAAATAATTTTAAGGAGCCTTTATTCCTATAACTCAGTAATTGAAATTGATAATAAACTTACAAATAATTTTTAAATTTTATATTAAATATTTGTTGTTAAAAATAGAATTAGTGCACATAGAATAAAAATAAATTCTCGTATGAAAAATAAATGTATGTTCTTAAAGAGAAAATTTTCCTTCTTTAAAACACTGTTATAACACTTTTATTTGATTAATTTAACTACATTGGAAAACTTGAAATGTTGACTACTCTTTTTTACCTTTATATTTTTATACCAGTAAAACATTTTATTTGTACTTGTATGAAAAAATTATCAGTTGCAAATTAACATTCTAATAACTTCGGTGAATTGTATGCTTACATATATAAATCTCGTATGTCTAAAAATAATATGAAAATTACAGTAGAAAGATTGAAAGATTAAAATTTTGAATAGGACAAATCAGAATTACAAGAGATTTTATATCTCTTTAATTTTAGTTTTCATATAATGGCATCATTAAAAAGTACGAACAGGAACTTTATTTATAAACATTAGAAGTTAAAAAAAACTTGCTTATCACCATAGACGAAGAATAAGCTATGCATATCACCACAAAAATTTAATTGCGCTTACCAGTTAATTTAAGTAAAATTTTCAATAGTAAGAAGTAGATGCTTGATTATTGTACTGAATTTTATTGTTGATAATTAATTATTCAGATTAATAAATAATCCTTTGATTGACATCCATATGTGCTACATAAATCTATTTAAACTATGAATTACATATATACGAAGTAATAGCTTATAATAAACATGGAGCACTTAAAGTAGTGTTTTTATTTAGCTAGTAAGAAAACAGAAAACGTATATCCTTGGTCATTTACACAATAAGCTAACAATCCTTCAAGGTTTTTTATTTCTTGAAAAAGAAAAAGCATTTAATTACGAAACACCCGCACACTTGCTGGCCAAAAATAGAAGACATGAGCTTGAGTTGGTGTACTAAAGAGATGTGCAGTCAGTTTCTGCGATTCATCGCGTGAATGTGAATATATATGTATGTATGTATATATATATACAGGGTGTCCAGCCTTAATGTGACCCAATAGCTAATTCCCGAACCGTTCGGTTTAGATATGCACTTCCAATTTGAAAAATGTTTTAAAAAAGGTAAAGAATGTTTTTACGTGCTTTTCAAACCAAAAAACCCATTTAGAAAAAAATTAAATTTTTATACGGTCCCCAGGTCCTATCACTTATATTTAGGAAAAGATGCAGTACACAAAAACAAAGTAAACACAAAAAGTTTCATTTTATTACGATAAAAACTGACCAAGTTATGGAACTTTGAAAATCATACATTTCATCCATTTTCTCGGCCATTTTCAAGAAGCTAGTAAGGGACCGTCTCCAAAGTGAAATTAATTGGAACTCTGCCAGGAAACTTTCGCTCTTGCACGTAACTCTTATGTAAATCGTTTTTAAATTTAAAAGTACATAGATTACGTTAATATTACAATAATTGAGTACTTAAGAAATAAAATTTATTCTGTGTACGCGTAAAACATAGATAAAATAAAATATTTTGGACGAAGAAAACTTTTCAAAAGCAGTTCCAAAAAAATAGACTTATTTGCCTGCGGCTTCAGACTGATTTGCTGTGGTACTGATCATGACGAACGTTAAAAATCTGTTGTGTAGTCGCTTGCAATTGCATACAGTCGCATTCTAATATTACGAATTCTAGTACGGGAGAACGAGATGTATACAAATGAAGAACACTGCGAAATGGTACTGTTGTATGGGCAGTATAATAGAAATAAGAGAGAGGCGGCAAGACTTTATGCCATTAGCGAGCCAGAGCGAAAGTTTTCTGGCAGAGTTCCAATTAATTTCACTTTGGAGACGGTCCCTTACTAGCTTCTTGAAATTGGCCAAGAAAATTGATGAAATGTATGATTTTCAAAGTTCCATAACTCGGTCAGTTTTTATCGTAATTAAAGGAAACTTTTTGTGTTTACTTTGTTTTTGTGTACTGCATCTTTTCCTAAATATAAGTGATAGGACCTAGGGACCGTATAAAAATTTAATTTTTGTAATTTTTTTCTAAATGGGTTGTTTGGTTCGAAAAGCACGTAAAAACATTCTATACTTATTTTAAAACATTTTTCTAATTGGAAGTGCATATCTAAACCGAACGGTTCGGGAATTAGCTATTGGGTCACTTTAAGGCTGCACACCCTGTATATATATATATATATATATATATATATATATATCGCGATTCTAATCATAATGAATGAAAAAACAGCCCAGATTCTTTCTTCGGTTAAATAAACGAGAAAATTTGAGAATTTTCTTGTTTCGTTTACTTTTATCATATTCAAGAGTCATTTCACTGAAAAGAAAATTTACGTAATGTATTAAAAAGAAGAAGTACTTCGGTGCAAGGAAAAATAAATGTATATTTTTCTGGGCATACATACTCCTTTATTTGCAGTAGTGGTCGGAGACAAGGGTTATATATAATATTTAAAAACTGTACAATTTTGGTAATAAGGTTTTTCGAGACAAAAAGTGTACTTCTTTTTTTCAATAACACTCAATTTCAGAATTACCATTGAAAATTCATACAGCTTCAAGAATACTTTAATATGTTGCATAATGTTATAAAACTATCGTATTAATGACACCCACGTATCCACCCCACCCCCGAAAAAAATAATAATAAGCTTTATGCTTTTAGTCTCACGACAGAATTTTCAGTACGATTGAATTGAGACAATCTTTCAAATGATTAAAATGAATAAAAATTATTTAAAACAAAATGACATTTAAAATGTTTAAATAACTCAATTTTTAATTACTATTTTCACGTTAAAAGGTAAATCAATTATGAAAACTTATTCAAAAAAATTGCATCGTAAAAGAAGCACAATGAACCTATTTAATGTAGTACTCGAAACTTTTCCATGAAAATGTCCATTTTTACTTTCCGAGCATGTACCATGTAAGGAAAGTATTGTAATCATGAAAAAATTCGACTTCGAGATTTTGGTGTTTTTACACGTTTTGAGGGCTTCTGAATCCATTTATGCTATTTTTACGAGATGTTTGTGTGTGTGTGTGTGTTTGTGTGTATGTGAGTGAACAGGATAGCTCCTGAACGGAGCATTCGATTGAGCTCAAATTGGATTTTTATGTCATAAACCACCGTCGCAAGACCGGTATTGATTTTGGTGTGTATAGGACTTATAGTTTTTCTACAGGGCTACGACAAAGATTTCTTTTACATTATGGCCTATGGGGGGAATTTCTTGAAAGTGCGCTAGCATTTAAACGGTAGATTCTATTGAGCTCAAATTGGGTATATATGTTATAAACCACTGTCGCAAGACCGGTATTGATTTTGGTGTGTATAAGACTTAAATTTTTTTTTTACAGGGCTACGACAGAGATTTCTCTTACATTATGCTTATAGGGGGAAATTCTTGAAAGTGCGCTAGCGGTTAAACGGTATATTTGATTGAGCTCAAATTTTGTATATATGTTATAAACCGCTATCTTAAGGCCGATATTAATTTGGAAGTGTATGGACTTATAGATTTTCTACAGGGTTACGACAAAGATTTCTTTTACATTATGGCCTATCGGGGGAAATTCTTACAAGTGCGCTAGCGTTTAAACGGCACCTTCGATTGAGCTGAAATTGGTCAAGATCAATAAATCACCATCTTAAGACCGGTATTGAGTTTGGTGTGTATAAGACTTATAGTTTTTTTTTACAGGGTTACGACAAAAATTTCTTTTATATTATGGCATAATGGCATATGGGGAGAAATTCTTGAAAGTGCGTAAGCGTTTAAACGGTGCATTCGATTGAGTTTCAATTTGGTATATATGTTTGAATTATTCATCGAATAAAATTTATTTAAATGCGTGGTAATGATCTTAATCGTAAGTGTTCGGAAAGTCGAGTGGAGTCACTCCAGATTTTTTTTTTTTTTTCCGAAAGCGATTTTACACTTTCAAAATACTAAAGGTAAACAATCTAATCATATTTTAATTTTACAATTTCTGTGAAAATGCATTTGATTTTTAAAATAATAAATCATAATTGTAGTAATTACATTTCTATTCTATGAACTACGATTGTGCTAAGAAATAAAATATTCATTATTTTCTATACTCAAAGAAAAACTTGTATAGTGCAAAGTGCAAATAGATTTATAAAGCTCTCATATTTAAATGCACGGAATTAGACCATTATATATTTTATTTCCTTTTGCATTAATAAAAATTTTTTTTCCGTGATTTCTCTTTATACCATAAGGTAAATTGAAAAAATTATCATACGTAGAGCAAAAAGAATGTTTAAATATTAAAAATATACATTTGACATAAATTAGTCTTCGTTCTGATACTCTGAACTTTTACTGTGGATCGTTCTTCTTCATATAAAAAAAATTCGATCGTTTTTAATTTGAGAATTTTTTATAAAAATGATAAATAAATTAAAGAACAAAGACATAAAAGCAATCATAATTTTTTAATGCTAGTAGAATTTTGTTTAGTTTATCATTACATTTAATACATTTTTAATGCTGCCACATTTAATTTTATATCACTGAATTTAGAAAAGTAACTTTATTCAAATAAAAACCTGCAATGTAAATATTCCATCATGCGGAATGAAACTAGCTAATTACACATACACACACACACACACACACACACACACACACACACACACACACACACACACACACACACACACACACACATGTATATATATACATATATATGTATATATATTCATATATATATATATATATATATATACATATATACATATATATATATATATATATATATACATATATATATATATATATATATATATATATATATATATATATATATATATGTATATATATACATATATGTATATATATACATACATATATATATATATATGTATATATATATATATATATATATATATATACACACATATTATATATATATATGTTTGTGTGTGTGTGTGTGTGTATGTATACATTACTTAAAGGTAAAGTTAGAAATTTTAATGCTATGGTTTACATAATGTTTTTTTAATTTAAATAAGTGTAAAAATATGTAAAATAAGTCACTCGTATAAAATGAGAAATGAATCTTAATAAATTACGGCTTTAGTAAATTGAACACAGATATTGTTTTCTTTACTAATTGTAAAAATTGTATGGTTTTAACATGCGACCAAATTTTATTATTTTGTAATACTGAAATAGTTAAAAAAACAGAAGTTCCACCTCGCAGAAAATAATAACTCTATTTGAGTAAGAAAAACAGCATTTGTAATTTTTATTTCATAACTTAGCTACAAAGTTTAAAAAGAAAGACGCTATGGAACAGACAAATTATCGTAGTAAGTTATAGTGCAATGAATTTTATGTTCATAATCCATTCAACCAACTTATTCTTTTCCTTATAATTCTGTTAAGAATCTTCTAGTAATTTTCGCAAATCAAGGCAAAAAAAATTAACAGAATAGTTTTTATCTATGAGTGGTCATCATTTATTCGGTTATACAGCTAGTTTCATATGATTATCCTGAATCCTGTTGCATTCAGAATGTATTAATCGCACATCACCAACACCCTTCCTTTAAGACATGTGAATTAATGACTATTCTCATATTTTAGTTAGTTCATTCTTTTTTAATGTACTAACGATCACACTATTTAGAAAATATTATATACAGACTAAGAGTTTGAAAGAAAAATATTCTATTGCATTCTTTTTAAAATTAATATCACCTAGCATGTTTAATTTTCCTTAAATCGCTGTTAATTAGTTCAAAAATTTAGACCAACCAATCTTTTAAAGTCTCTCTTAGAAAATTTTAAAATATTTGAAAAACGCACTTTTATGCAACTAGGAAATCGCATTTTCGAAATTCTGAAAACTGAAAAATTCAACTCCCAAACTAGTCACAGAATTGGGGATCGCGTGGATATATATATATATATATATATATATATATATATATATATATATATATATATATATATATATATATATACTTATATATATTTATATATATATACATATATATATATATAATCTTTTTTTCATTAATTTCTTTCATCTGTAACCATTCAATATGTCAGCCTTACCGTTTAATTTTGAAAATACGAAACTCGCATATATATATATGTGTATATATATATATTTGACCGAAGTTTTATAATTAAAAAATACTTAATATAACTACAATTAAATAAAATTTCTCCAAGCATCTTCATACGAAAAATCTAATCTTTACTTTTAATGTTACGAGAGTACATATAATTACTAAAATACCTTTTAGTTAATAAGCGGTCATATCTACCACACCAAAAATCAAATGGAGTATTTATTTTACAAATGTAATGAGTTCCTATAAAAATTCTAATCAAAAAAATCTTAGAAGTATCGTTTTTAAAATCTCAATCTAAACTTTAGAAGTATTTCGAAATTCTCACTAAATTTATTTAAATTGTCTCTTAAAAGCTCATAAAACGTAATGTTTTGTTAAATTCTAAGGGGGAAAAACACAAGATCTTAAAAATGTAGCACTAGATCTAAAAGGACTAACCTTTCACGATAATTCCGCAATATTAAAAACATTTCTTTGAACTGCCAGTCAATAACTATTATCACAGTTTTATTTGTTGCATTTATGTATTCAGCATTTGCACGCAAAACATATTATTTGCAATACCAGTTTTTATTTCTGAAAAAAAAAGATCATACATTTTTTACATTTAATCGTCTGAGCGTCTAAAACTGGGCAAATAATATAAAGTTTTTTTCGCAATAAAATTCTCAGACAGCTTATATAAAAATGAAAAAAAAAAAAAAAACTGATAGGAAAATTTGTATTTAGAAAAAAAATAAGCTTTAAATTATTTCTAATCTCTAATATAAAACATATTTTATGATACAAGAGTGTTATAAAAAAATTAAATTATAGATGCACTGCAGTGGAAATTGGAATGGAGTGAATTGGATTTTACGTCCCAGCCACTTGGAGGGTTAAATTATTTTTTATGAACATTCTAAGTGGATCAGACGTTTTCGTTCTTTCTTCCTCCTTTTATTTAAGTTTTTATTAAAACAAGGAAAAGTACGATTTCTTTTATTTTTTAAAGTATTCTTTTCTTTTCTGTACAAAAAAAAGAAAAGAAAATCTATGAGAGGGTCTGTTAAAGAACTAATACACTTGGTTGTAATTCCCGTAACCCAAAACAATTTTATTTCAAGTATAATTTAGAACTCGGTCTACTATATAATGGGTGGGGGGGGGCGAATAGAAGAACTCCGCACTTGTAATCCATCGATGCATAGCTACTTGTTCGTCTGTAGCCTTTTTTTATTTAATGCACGCAAACAACACAGCATTTTAAAATTGAACTTTCTATGTATTTATAGGTAAACTAATCAAGATACTTGATAAAAAAAACATTAGTAAAATTTTAAAAACATCATCTATATATTTTTCTTTTTTTAATTTCCAATTACTATATGCTGCCAAGAATTTTCCGTACCCCCTCCCACTTTTTTTAAAAGTTTCTCTTAAAACTTCGCAAAAACGCAATTTCTTTCACTCTAAAGCAATAACAACACCAACAACAGAATACACCAACAATTAAGATTTGTACTTTTTCGGCAAATTCATCTCGGGATTCTTAGGGAAAGGAACTAACCTTTCGCAGCTGGGAGCACGAGGATCATTGCAAGAAAGATCCTAGAGAGGGGATGAATGTATCCATGCGACCGCATCTTGGAAAACACAACAGCGCGAATGACAAGACCTGCGGTAGAAATCGCAGCTGGGCGCCGCCACTCACGCCGAGGGCGCCACCCCGTTTGAAAAGCATATGACGTAAGAGGGGGGGGGTGCTGCTGCGCGCTGACAAAAATCATCCACTGGCACTTGATAGAGTGGCTGATAGGGGAACGGGAAGTTTCTCAATATGCCATATCAAGATTTATGCGATATTTCAAGGGTTCGTAAAAAATATATATATATTTCGTGAAGAGATTTCGATATCAAACTTTTTGCATGAGGAAAATCCTTATTATAGGAGTCTGGACTGCAATTGAGAGATTTAAATTTTTCTAACCTGTACTGAGATTTAAATTTTTCGAAGCTTCTGTAGACTAAAGTTTGATAATTATTTTAGCATACACAGTTCAAAATTTGTATTTATTCATATTGTTGAGATCGCAGTTTAACAATATTTACTGAAATAAATAAAACTTACTGTAAAAACAGTCATAAAAAGGTACTTATTGATCGGGAATCTTCAGTCTTTATCAGCCATCAAAACTTCGTCTCACAGAACCGTGGAGACTGAGAGATAAACAGAACAGGAACAGCATGTTTATCTTTCAGTCTTTTGCTTGTGTTTATCTTTCAGTCCCCACTGTTATGTGAGACGAAGTGTTGACGGTTGAAAACGAAAAAGTCATCAGTCTTTATCAGCCGTCAAAATTTCGTCTCAAAAACAGTGGCGACTGAAAGATAAGCAGAAACAAAAGCGGACAGCATGTTTATCTTTCAGTCCTTTGCTTGTGTTTATCTTTCAGTCCCCACCGTTTTGTGAGACGAAGTGTTGTCGGCTGAAGAAGATCAAAGTTTTTTTTTTGTTTGTTTGTTTGGTCGAAATGATCGTCCCAACCAATAAATACCGTTTTATGTGTGTTTTTACACAAAGTTTTTATTTATTTCATATTTTAATACCGGTATTTTGATTGTTTTTATTTCTATAATATTTCGTGAGTAATATTCCGTATAAAATGTTTTGCATGCAAAAATTTTGTATTATAAAACTTAGTCATATGGACCAAGCATTAGCAGGGAGTTACTTCAATATTTACCACAGGAGATGGTATTCACTATGCCAAGTAGAATTTAATTGTGTTATGTTATGTCAAAGCTTTGCAAGGGCTGTCTCTCAAACGTAGGGTGCCTTGATTGGGGGACTTTTTAAGGGGATCCAAAGCGTATTAACTTTATGCAGAAAACGGATCAAAATACTTAACCGTTAGATCGACAGGATATCACGAAATAGGCCAGAAATTCGGACCTTCATACTTCAGCCGTTTACCATTTCGAGTGCCTCATCCACTCGGCCATGGGGACTCCATACCAAATAGAAGGGCCGCTGTAACATCGGACCAATACAATATTTATTATGGATCTCACTGTCAAACTGACCATTCAGGCTACTTGAAACGTGGCGATTGGTGAATATCACCGCCAGGGGACTGAGTGAGATTTGAACTTTACTTAACTATATATTGTATTGATAAGAACACGAGAACATTAAAATCTAGTGTTAAATGCTGAAAACAATAAATAACTTTAAATGACGTACATAAATATGAAATGAAATTACGGAGTACTCTCATTTTTTACCTATGCCGAAGAGGAAGCTTTCCACTTCTGAAGAAGAGCGTACCTTTTGATGAAGACGAAACGGTTCGTATTGTTTAAGTTTACATGTGTGCGTTATAGTTACAAAATTCTTTATTCTTTTATGTGTACTGCAACACTAGAAAATTTTATAACGAAAACAATATAACAAATATTATTTTCTTCAAAATGCGTTACTCTTTATATTTGAAATCAAATTAATAAGCGATAAAGCCCACAATAAATGTAATGCCTTTTTTGAGCCTGCTTAAAATAGCTTTCATTTTCAGAAACTCACATGATGTTTATATGACGAAAAAGATTTGCATTTTCTATTATTCAAAAAAGCGTAGAATATTTTCAACTCTTCATTCATATTTATTAATTACGGTATGCTTATTCTATATATCTACAAAAGAAATGAAACAATGTTTGTCTGAAACCGTAAACAGGAGAAGATTTACATGCATCCACACGCCTATAATGTTATATATTTCAAAAAGATTTAAAGCAGAGCAAAAAGATAAATATCAATTGTAGCTTTAATACCGAATCATTGTAAAGAAGTAATGTTAAGAAAAGATGGAAAGAAGTCATCGTTTGTGGTTTCTTTGTAGTTTTTTCTTTTTACATAAGATGTGTTTTATATCAAGCACCTCAACAACGGGATGACTGATGACCAACTTCAATCAATCCTAGGCTAGGCCAATAACATGATTCCCTGGCACAGACACAGATTCAGCAGTGCTGACAACAAGATAAAAAAAATTATCCACAGTAACACTTGAGCAAATAGATAAATTTCTGGAATTATACATTGAAACGCAAAGCTATTGGAATAATATGGTTGAAATTTGAAATGAAAAATCGGAACTGGCGCTTTTTAGAAGTATTTTAGATTTTACTCGGCTGCATTTGATGCGTTGTCTTCTTATATGAAATAATGAAGTGTTTTGAAATAAACAACGTGTGATACGGAAACAAATATGTAACCGAAAAGTAAAAGTGGAGAATATAAATAATAATTAGTGTTAGTTGGGGTATTTATGACCCGGAATTTTTATTACGATCAGCGGAATACAAAAAAAAAAAAAAAAAAAAAATCTGGAAATTATTAACTTTTGCAAAAGGATTTGGAATAAAGCTTACTGTGTATTTTACTTTATAGGTATTTTTCATCATTCGTATAAAGTATTTTTAAGGTTGTAAAAATTAAAAAAAAAATACAAATACCATATGAAAACACCAATTTAATGGATTTCACGGTTCAGGAATCAATTTTAATTTGTCGCAAAAGGACAACATTTATGCAACCTATTAATAAGCAATAAAATTGGGGTTGAACAGTAATTATAATAATTATTTGTTCCCTAATTTTATAAAAATCAACCATATTTCCTTCATTTTATAAATATTAGATAATGTTTTGAATTTATATAAAATTTATAAAATATCCCCAATTTTTGTTGCTGTGAATCTGCGGTAATTTGTCCTCAATTCTATGTTCAAAAATCTGGTTAATTTATATAACTCATATTCACATTACATCTGGAGAAAATCACTCAACATCCAAACTGTAAATTGACAGATGCTCGGTAGACCTGAACCCTGGACCTTCACACTTGAACCAGCGGCGGATCCAGAAAAAAAATTCTGGAGGGTGCACAAGACAATTTTTGTTACATTTTCTTATAGAATGACTTGAATTTACAAAACAAGTCAATGCTCTATAGTGTAAACTTCATTCGTCTGGGGGGGGGGGCTATGGATCCGCCAATGACTTCAACCATATTCGGTGTCTTATCCACTCGGCCATGGTGGGCTCCTTTTGTGAACTTTTAAAATGCAGCGTTTAATGTTCTGCATTGTATGTATTTTATTTTTAATTAATTAATTAATTAATTTTATTATTATTTTTAAATTGGAAGTACTTAACAACTATCACTTTATATAAAATGAAATTTATAGTCATATAATTATTTCAGAGTTGTGAATAACTAGACAGAAACTGCCCCAATTGAGGGGTGGGGGTGGGCGCTTAGAAACCCCTTCAATACTAAGTCATAAAAAACTGGTTAACTTATCTAACGCATATTCACAATACATCTGGAGAAAATCACCAACATCTAAACTGTAGATTGACAGATGCGCGGTAGACCAGAACGCTGGACAGGACCTCAGGTAAATTAACCAGATAGAATGATTGCCCCCTTTCCCTCCTTTTTTTCGCATGTGAAGGAGGCACTTGAATCCAACGGACTCAAAACATTGTAAATAGTAAGTATTGAAATCATAAATTAAAAAGAATTATTATAACAATATATATGTGCTGCTTGTGCTGGCTTTATACCGTTCAGTTTAGAAATTACACTTCTGGGCCGATATCGGTTTTGACGTTTGGTGCAGTACATCGCCAAAATCACATGTTAACCCTAAAAGGCTAGCCGCTATCGGACCGTTGCATGCCCGAAATCAACTTTTATTTGCCTACGCCAAATCGTTTTGCCAGCACAGAACTGACACCGTCCCAATTACCATTATGCCAATGCCGACATCGAAACGGTACTGCCGATGACGGCCCATCCCTAACCCGATACGGCAGTGTTTGCTGGGATGTTAACCCTAAAAGGCTAGCCGCTATCGGACCGTTGCATGCCCGAAATCAACTTTTATTTGCCTACGCCAAATCGTTTTGCCAGCACAGAACTGACACCGTCCCAATTACCATTATGCCAATGCCGACATCGAAACGGTACTGCCGATGACGGCCCATCCCTAACCCGATACGGCAGTGTTTGCTGGGTAGCATCTAAAGTATGTTTGTAATGTATTTAAGAGCTTCCGTCATATTTTTATTTTTTGTAATATGCTTAAATGTTTTTTAAGTCCATAGTCTTAATTATCCAACAGTTATTCAAAAGGTGAGATAATTACGGTCATGTATAAAATCACAAGCAATCTAAGCGTAAAAAGCTCGTGTTTGTCAAATATCATATTTAAAAAATAATAAAGAAAGAAAGAAATCGATTTGTTACGTTTAACTTACAAATTATAAAATGGAAATTTTGCAACTGATTTCCTTAAAATTTCAAATACTTCAAACTTTATACCATGCTCCATGAACAGTAGGGCGGAGCGTAAAAAATAAAATTTCGATTTAGTGTTTGCCCTAGTGCGGAAAAGTTATGTAATCATGGGTAGGTCATTTGTGCAAAGTTTCAAGAAAAACAAAAAATATCTGACGTTTCCATTTCGGCCATGAAGTTTTGAATTTTTTTTACTGCATGCAGTATGCCTACTTAAGACCCTTGCCACCCTCTTAACTTCAGTACGGCTGCTGCTATATTCATAAAAGTGGTTTCTAGGTATAAAAAAGTAGCCATGCACTACTGAATGAAATTCCCCACGGCGACACCTGGTGGGAAACTACGGAGTAAAAAAGTGCTCATTTGTTTTTTCGTTATTTCCTACACCTTTATGTGCGTCTCCTAATTCGACGTGTCTGTTTCGGTAATCATACCCAAATCTTCCAAAGCAGCACTTGAATGATGGCTCAAACCTTATTTGAAACTCCAGCTAAAGCTACTGCTGGGTATCGGCTTGATCTTAGCGCCTTTTCTCTTCAGAATGTGTCACCCTGTATATAGAAGGCTTCGAACAACCTATGTCACTATCTGAGTTATTTGGATCTATATCAGAATCTGGTTCAGGATAACTGATCCGAGATGCGGTAGCAGATGAAGAAAGGGTTCTTTTAAGGCAAAAATGTTTCTAGATTTTTCCCCTTTTGCCGGCTCGTATCCATCGCTTTTCAATTGCTTTTAAGTCAATTACGCCCATGGACATTTGTCTATGTGTCCGTTGGTCTGTAACAGAGTTTCTCAAACTGTGGGTTGCGACCCCAATTAAATTAAGCTCAATTATCGCGAATTAAACTTATAATCAAAAACTGCAATACTATATTACAATCCAAGTTAAGAAAATGGCAGTTTCACTGACACGTGTATTGAATTTGAGCAATGCTTATCGGGTCCCCACGCGAAAAAGTTTGAGAAAACATATTCTATAAGAAAAGTTTTGTTTTTTTAGAGATCTTTTTTTGACATTGAACACGAACATTTCTCAAAAGAAACACACTTGCATGAAGAAATGTCAAACAATTTCTGAGAGTCCTTTTAGAAGGTTTTGACCATCTAAATTTTTTGACAGTGTTTTCGTGCCAAATTACTTTCTTGCATTTTTATACTTTTCGTTGTATGTGCGGATCATCTGTACTATACGCTTACGTAAAATAAAAGGAAGAGAAGCTGTGTACGAAATTTTTTCGATTATTTCTACTATTTTATCCCCGATTTCTAATACACTTGGATTAATGCTTTCACATTTTACTTTATTATTACTTCACAATCACAACAGTATTTCAACACATCTTCATATGATGGCAAGTATGGTATCTTAATAACTCCTTTGGGGCTTCAAATACTGGACAAATTACGTTGCTCCTAGCAGTAGCTTTAACTGGAGTTTCAGATTGGGCTGAAGCGAGCCATCACTGCAAGTGCTATCTTAGAACACTTAGGTATGATTACCGAAACAGACATATCGAAAGTAGTTGACATACATAAAGGTGAAAGAGATCACGAAAAAACAAATGCACACTAAAATCTTTTCATTCGTATTAATGTCCAAAAGGTGTCTTTTTGTACAAAATAGACGATGCTCTAAAACTGTCTAAGTCACTTTGTTTTCCTTATCTCGTTCCGTTTTCAAGATAGAAATGCTAACTTAGCAGTTTCCCACGAGGTGGTGCCGTAGGCAGTTTCATTCAGTAGCGCATGGCTACAGAATGAAACTGCTTATATGAATATAGCAGAAGCTGTACAAAAGTTAAGAGAGTGGAAAGGGACTTAATAGACATACTGCATATGGAAAAAATCTTCAAAACTTCAAAGCTGAAATGGAAACGGAAGATATTTTTTGTTTTTCCTGAAACTTTGCACAAGTGACCTGCCCACCATTACACAATTTTTCCGCACTAGGGCAAAAACTAAACTGAAAGTTTATTTTTTACGCTCCGCCCTTACGCTCCACCCTTAAAAGGTCAATAAAACATTATTTAACACAATTCTGTCAATTTCATGAAGAATTCTTGCATTTAGTTTTTTCCTTTTATGAAAAATTTGAATTTCCACATAATCTTGGATGCAACATTCCATTTTGGTTGAATAAGTAGAAATTATAACCTTTTCACTCAATTTGAATCAATTACTTCCGCACCGGGGTAACTTTAATCACTAAAACATCAAAAATAACAGTCACAATTGCATCAAAACTGGCAAGAGGTAAGCAACCAAAGAAATCAAGTGGTCGTGACTACAATTTTTTTTTCAATTTTATCATTTTGTTTGATGTTTAGATAATTACGACCATACCCTTCAAGTCTAAGCAAATAATTCTACAGAAACAAACTTTATACTACGTGCTCTTAAAAGGTGAAAGTATCCCTCTAGTTAATGAAAACAATATTTTCCTTTAAATTAAGAGAGTTAAAAATTCCCAAAGCTGAAACTTGTAAAAAGGTGGTTCGTAACTACTCCGCCTGACCCTATACATATATGTATACGCATGCATACATACACGTACATAAAAGAAAAATCCCCTTTATATGTAAAAGAGATACATTTATTTCTGAAAAATATGTTTTTGAGGAAAAATTTAAGCATTTGTGTAAATGATATAATTTAGCATATTAGATAGTTCCGTTAGCAGATGAATAATAAAAGTATTTTGATAAGAAAACGCATTTAAATTAAGTGTATTTTACTCTTTCATATTTTTAATGCTTCATTAATGTTTTAAATAACTTATTACAAACTATGCGCTTTTAAAAATGTGTTAAAAATAGTGATAACTCAAATAACATACTCAATGAAATAAATTTTATATGTAGCCAAAGAAAATGAGGCTCGTTTAATAGCAAATTCAAAATGCTATGAGCAGAAATTTCTGCAGATTGTTATCACTTTGTTCTTCACGACTTTTGACCAAATATTTCCTATTTAAGCAAAGTTTTATGCTTTAACCCACTTTACCAAAAGTTTTCCTTCTAAAGAGGTATCCAAGATTATCCTAATAGCATTACAAAAGGTTCTTCCTCATTTTCGCTGCACCAGATGTTATTAGTATTCTTTTTCGTTTAGATATCGTAGAAAGTTCTGATATTATAAGGTTTAACACAGCATTTTGAAACCTCTAATGCTGAATTAATCTAAACGGTTTTAACAAGACTACTTTTTCTAGCGATATATTCAGCTGTGTAGAATAAGTTTTGCGCTTGTTTTATTGTGTGGTATAAAATAAATAAATAAATAAATAAAATAATAAATAATTAATTAAAATAAATTAGTTGAACGCTGTTTTATTATTTCTTATTAAATAAATGTTTCTTTCATAAAAAAGATTTTTCTAATTTTGTTTTTAATAGATGAGAAGTTTTTCAAATTGCAGAAACTAATATAGAAACTATATTCTAATCTCATAACATGTTATTCGGTATTAAAAATACATAAGCTTATACTGAGGATCCTTCAATAAGGTACTTATCATATTAAATCATTGATAAGACATTTACTATATAGTATTAAGTGACAGTTATATTGCAAATTTCAGTTTTTCAATTTTTGCTTTAAATTGATTTTCATTGGATTTTACAGTTTTTAGTTTATAATTACGTTTGTTCAATTATGTCTCATCTATCTTAATATAATGTAAAAAGCAGTGAAAGATTTTGCAAATACTTCGTAAGTTAAAATTTTTACTTCAATAAGCATATGAAGTTTAAGAGCCTTAAAATTAACATGTAACAGTTATAGCAAACAAACCTTAATGTTAGTGAAGCATTATCTTATAAATAAAAATGAAATTCCGTTTGTTTGTTTGTTTGTGGATTTGATTCGTATACAAATCCTCAAAAATGGACCTATCGGCCTGAAATTTAGCACAGATATGTAAAATAATATAGAATAAATCGTAGTCCACTTTAAAACTTTGAAAGTCCACCCGTTCCCGGAATTTAAGAGATTTTTTATACTCTCCACGCTAAAAGCTTTCCGTAATTGTAACCCCTGTAGTGAAAAAAGTGTGAAATAAGGATCGTGGTTGCCATGTGTGGCGATTTTGCCGAATATAATGTTTCAAATTCTCAAAGTAAAAACAAAAGAATAATAATGATCTTTTTTGTTAGTTTATATTTGTAAGGTTTTTTTTTTTTTTTTAATTATAATATCGTGTGCATGGGAAATCAGAGTAGGAATGAAATGTTTTATACGCAAAAAATTAAGAATTGAAAATTTCCGAAGCTAATGTGTAAAATGTTTTAGTTTGGCGAAAAAATAAAATGGCTGAAATATCGATTTTGAGTAAGTGAGTTCTAGCGGTTTGCACAGTTTTCGGTTTGGTGCAATTTATCGAGAGCTTAAGGAAATAGATTTTTTAAAGCAAGTTTAAAGGTTTTATTAGAATACAGCGTTAAATTTTAATGATCCGTGAAGAAATAATTCAGTTATTAAGGGATTTCAAGCGATCTATATCCAGAATTCTCGCCAAATGAGTACATTGATTTAAGTTGGGGGAATTCCGCCAAATTTCAGGAAATTGAAATCTTCTCATTTAGTACATCGGAGTAACGATGAATAAAACACGCTATAGTTGATAATTTAAAAAAATTCGGCTGTATTAAGGGATTCCACTTTTCAAATAAAGGCTTACTTTACTTTTTCACGGTCGAACCATTTCCCATATTGATTGCTGCTAAGTCAATGCCTCGAATGATTTCCTGAAAAAACGCTTGCAAAATGGCGTATGTTGGCACTTTGGGGAGGCTTAGATTTGAAACTGGATTTTATTTGAGACTGGGATATATAATGACACTGGTTATAGATAAAAATGAATGTTGGTATGTGTGTATGAGGTTGAAAAACTCCAGCACCGTTGAGCACCGTTGCACCATGAAATTTGGTTCACCTAAGTCTTTTATGATGGAGAAGCTTTTTATGCTATCCGTTTTCCTCTAACTTGCCACCAGGTGGTGCAGCAGAACGTCAAATTCTATTCCGTTTAGCCGTTTACTATGCGAATATCGTCCAACCGCTTTCGATGAAATTTGGTACACGCGAATATTAGAACACCGAGAATATTTTTCACTATCCATTTTGCTGTAACTTGCCGCTAAATGGCGCTGCAACGCATCAATTTCTATACCGTTCGACCAATCATCATAAAATTTTTGTATACTTACACATTTGAGTACGAAGAATATATTCTAACTGCGTTCCTTTTGATGTTACTCACCACTAGATGACACTGCAATGCATTATTATTTTAACTCGCCACTAGATGACGCTGCAGCAGGCCAAATTCTTGACCATTCAAACGGTCTCTATGAAAATCAGTATACATAGCTATTTGAACAATGATAATATTTTGGCGTTATCCATTTTGCTATAACTCGCCACTTGACGGCGCCGTAGCAAATCATTACTTTAATTAACCACTAGATGGCCCTGCAGTGTATCACTTCTTGACTGTGCAAATGATCGCTATGAAAATAGGTATACATAGATATCTGAACACGGGGAAGAGTTTGGCGCTATCCATTTTCCTATAACTCTCCACTAGATGTCGCGTTAACACATGAACTTCAGGACTGTCCAGCCGATAGTCATGAAAATTCGTATACATCGATATCTGAATGCGAATAATATTTTCACCGTATTCGTTTTGCTAAAACTCGCCACTAGATTGCGCTACGCCGCATGGCCTTCTGCACCGTACAAACGATTGCCTTGCAATTTGGTATGCATGATTATTGGACACAATATAACGCGATATCCATTTTGCTATATCTGTTTATTACAATGAATAGTAATCACCACAAATCTTAATATCAAAAAGTCCATTCATTCCCGTGCGAAGAACGGGTACTTCAGCTAGTATATAATAAAAATTAAAATTCATAGGAAGGAACTTAATATTTAGAACCGTGAATGAGATTTAGCAATTCCGTTTTGTGTTAAACATTTTACTTGAAAAATTTGATAATTTTTAAGTGATATAAAATAAAAATAATTAATAATTCCAACAATAAAACATGATGTGAATGAGGTATTGCATTTAGTAGAAATGCAGACTCATAAAAGTATAAGTTTCTGTTTGGTTAAAGTTTGGTTTTGGTCTGTCTGGTTGGTAATAAGTTTTTACACCTAACTGTGAAGAAATGTAACAGTTATAGCAACATATTGAAAACAATAACATATTACCATTGTCCTTTAATGTACATCGTGTATTAACAGGGAGAAATACGAAACGATAGCTGTTATCTATCAATAGCTGCGTCTTGGTCATGTGAACATTTCTAAAAAATAATTATTACCGTGTTGACTCGCGTAATAGTCGCACTTTTTTGCCAATTTTTCATGGTCAAAGTCTAGGTGCGACTATTAAGCGGGGAAATCTACTACATGATACTGTACGGTCTAATGCTAAAACATTACTGGTATTTTAATAAAATTACTAATTTACCAAATGTTTTCATTTTATCCGCCGCATGTTAAATAATCTTTTCTTCAGTTACACGCAAAAAAGGCGCATTTTTCTTTATATAGTAATAGTTCTATAGACATAAATGATGGTCAAATACGTGACTGCTTATTTTAAAGCTTAACACCACTATTTTGCGTGTTTTTTTTCCATAAGGTATTAATATATTCATTATATTTATTTACTTTACTATCACCTATAACACTAACCAACACCCAAAATGTACCGCGATCAAACATACTTATTTCCGAAGTATATTCTCTTTCTAAACAGAAAAATCACCATAATAAGTTTAGATTAGTTCTTGCATTCAATTTACAGCACCAATTTGGATAAATAAGTCTCACTATGTTTAGTTTGTAAGGCTACCATTGGTCTGTAGAGTGTCCCTGTGTTTCATGAGCCATTCGGCTCGTTTCTCACTCGACTAATCTGCCAATTTCTAAACCGCCTCCAAATTATGAGATTGAAAAGGATGATGCTGAAGAAGAAGAAGTCACTAGACCTGAAACTTCCTATGATCCAGATTTCAAAGCACACTATTTTAATGAGCCTCACAGATTAAATTAGACAAAACTGAGTTATCTCGTAAGATATCTTGACTTGCCAAAGAAGAAAGCAGATCTTCTGGCATCAAGACTGAAGCAATTACATCGACTCCAACCAGAAGTCAAGATCGCAGACTACAGGACTCGTCACAAGAATCTTCATTACAGTGAAGAAATAATATGTGGCTGCTAGTATTAATGTCAACGGTTTGATGAATTCCTTAAATATAACTCATGATTTAAGGGGAGGTTGTTAGTAGACTCTTTCAAGCTTAGCTGGACATTTTGTTCACGTGAAGGAGACTTGCAAGAATATGATATTACTTCTAGAATTAATCAAATACGAGGATCCCAACTGCCAGGTCCTTGGGGACCGAAAAGCTATTCCTGTACTCCTGGGAATGAAGTTAGGCACTAGTAAGCACTGCTGTTTTCTGTGTTTGTGGGGATCTCGAAATAGAAAATCTCACTACATAAAATACAAATGGCCTTCAAGAAATCTGAATTCCGGGGAGATTGAGCTTTTATTAGATCCAAATAACATCCTGATTCTGCTTACACCCCTGCATATTAAACTGGAAATAATGAAGATCTTTGCAGATTCCATGAACAAGGATGGAGGGGTTTCTCAATACTTGACATGGTTGGGTGAAGTAAAGGTTAAGGATAAAATTTCTGCGGTCCTTCAAATATGCACAATTATAAATAACCTTGCGTTTGATAAAATGTTGGAGAGGAAATAGAAAGCAGCCTATAAAGCCCTTAAAAGTGTGGTACGAGGATTTCTAAGCAACAGAAAAGATGAAAACTGTCTGCACTTGGTGAAAAATCTCCTACGAAATTCGTACCTTGAAGACATATTCAAAACTGTGTGTGGCATATATAATATCAAATAAGGAAAAACTAACAAAAATATTAGAATTTGAGGGGGGGGGGAAACTATACAAAAATATTTATTTTAAATATTATTAAATTTGACTTTCAAGCGATTTGTTTGACTTTAATTACGAGGAAAGTTCCAATAGTAAGTTTCTTGTTTTTCTTTATTTATTTTTGTAAAGAGAAGTTAGAGAACTAGGTGAGACACCATTAAGATCTGCACCCGTTGTTGGTTCAATGAAGAAAGGAATGACAGCGGAGGTGGAGTGACACATGCACGGAGTGTCAATTAAGAGATTAGCCTCAAAACAAAGTGCCTGAGGTTATATGAGTGCAAATCACGATGGCAGATAGGTTCGTCAGTCGATTAATAAAGACAGGGCTCTTGAATGGGGATATTATGCTTTTGAAGTCAACTTAAAAGCATATACAGCAAGGCTCACAGAAGATCAGATTCGTTGTTTCAGATGGGAGACACCATATCACCCAGCTTACAGCTCTGATTTTGCACCATTAGACTTTTCCATGCATTGAAACCGCATTCTCGGAATGTCACTTTAAAAACAATTATGAGGTGAAACATGCTGTGCGACAGTTTCTTGCATCACAGGGCATCTAGTATTATATTGTGGTTCATTCAAACTGATCATATACTCCGGCAAATGACTAAGTGTCGCAAAATAGTAGAAGACTTAAAGTTTATGATCCTATAGTGTATTTTTGACGATAAAGTTTTCATGTAAAAAGAAAGTGACTAAACTTACATTTGAAAAGTAGTTTGAAGACAAGGAATTTCATATTAGTAGAATCAAGCTATATTTAACTTTTTTGCAAATAATTATCGTAGTTATTTGTTAGCAGCTAGATACATTAATTATTAATTATTTATCTTCACGTGATCGATTCTTTTCCTTGTTAACATTCACATACTTTTAAAGTTTTTAATGTTTACGTTCCTAATTTCTGACTTTTATTCGTTTTTCAAACTGTGCTTTTACCTTATGTATATATAAATTTGTTGGTTTAATTTAAAATCATGTACATCGGACATTTCTCTTCAAAAGTGGCTGATAAATTAAGCTTTACACGTATACTTCCGCAAATAATGATTCTAAACATTTACTGTTAGCGAGTTTTGCACTTGGTAAAGTCCAAGTGTCTGAGCATAATTTGAACAAAACAAAGCATGCATAGAACATTTTGTTGTATGCCTCAAGTTTTTGCATGGCCAACGAAGATTTAATCTTAAAATGCATGATTTTTTTTAAAAAAAGGGCGGAAGTAAAATTGTAACTCCGTTTAGGCTTACTTATGCAATGTAAAAAAAATAGGAAGCAGTTTCCCAGAAAATTCCTGAAAAAAGCTCTAAATCGAAACAGAATGTCCTCCCTATAACTCTCAAGTATACCCAAATTCCACTTTATTTAGTATTATACTATTTTTAATAGTTCTGTATTCTTTTTTTAATGAGCAATTAAAATTAGAAGCAATCAAAAGTTCGGGGGAAAAAGTTGTTCAGCGCACTGGGTGCACACGGTATGAATTCATGCTTGTTTGCTCAAAAAATAATGCTGCCATGCATTTTTAAAAACTAAAAATTATTTCCGTAATAGTCTTATTTTAAATGCATATTTTAGACAAAAACAGCAAAATTTTGTTTTTATTGCGAAAATATGAGTGTAGCCAAATGGCTGCAATATGCACTGTAGGGTTAAATTCTGTCACGCGTATGGAAGTGAAGCATTTCTGAAGTTCTTTAGTATATTTTGCATGCGATGTCTGTACTTTAACAAAATTTATAGAGAATATGATCCAGGTTAATTGTACTTCATTGATGTCTATAATGTTTTAATTTAGTTTGCTTCTTGCTTGCTGCGTGCTTGTTTCAAAACAATTTTTTTTAATATTTTATTCATTGTAGTTTTCATTCTAAAATGATAAACTACTTCCATTCACAAAAAATGGAAGCGCCTTAGACTTTGCTAAGCCAACAAATATCAGGTATAAATCTTAAGAACAAAAAAGATAACAATGCAGATTCAGATAGGGCATGATATTTTGTTTATCAATGCAGCATTTAAATTGAAGCAAAAAATACTTAAAATTCCAGTACATTTTTATTCAAGTTGGGAAGAAAACGCGAATTTAACAATTTCGAGTAAGCAAGAGCTTTTGCCTTTGGTATTCCCTTGAATAATTATGAAACATTACTTTGGATTTTTTTACACATATGTACAGAATAGAATGCAAATGACGCATATTGTCTTATACAAAAGGACACCTCAATAGAAAGGAATAAATTGTTGTTTGTTTAAGGGATACTAATAATAACGGATGTTTTTTATTCCGTTATTTAAATTGCAATGTTCCAAAACACTTTTCTTTGCCATTTATCAGATTAATGTCGGCAGCGAATAAGTAATATTTCACATTTGTATGTGTTTTTGTCAACACAATTCAGGCTGCCTATAAAATTATTTTGGAAAAGATGTATTATGTATTATTCTTGGGATTTCTGTTTGACTTTTCTAGAATTAATCCATCGTTAAAATAAGGTAAAATAATGTAATATGTAATTTCTCCCATCGCTCCTGGTGTGTAATAGCAGTGTTCCCCTCCTATACACAGCTTCTCTGAGCTCCCAATTGCTTCTCTGAGATCAAATGATTAGAAAACGGTAGGAAATAAAAAAGTGAACAAAGAAAAGGAATCTCTGCAACTTAATTTACGATGAGACAAAACATGTTAAAATGCATTTTGCAGTATAATCAGAACTTTTTTTAGAAAATGTAAAAGTATAAGCAAAACATTTCGTTTTACAGATTTTGGCGCTTAGACATGACATATAAAAGTGTAAGACAAAAGCATGTGGAAACATTACATTGCATGTTTATGTTAACTGCATTTTATAATTTAACGTAAGCATAAGGTAAGGTAAGAGGATAAGGTAATGAGCCAAGAAAAAAAATGAATTTAATCTCATTCATCTTTATAAACATCTGGTTTTCTAAATTTATGGTCAGTTTTTAAAACAAAATTAAAATAAAAAATAGCAATTCCCATTTTTTAATGAAGATCATTTATTTTGAAATTACACTTGTACCTTTTTCTAAATTATTGGAGCCAAAAGATATTATAATTAAATACGAAAATTAAGGCGAATCAAAAGTATGGACGCACTTTCAGATACAGTTAATTAAATCGGTGCAGATTTCATACGTAATTATTCAGATAGATTTTTTTAGTCAAGTATGTAATAAAATCCATTTTAATTTACAGCTTTTAATATTATTCTGTGATTAAAAAGAACCTCTAAAAATTATACTTTTCAAAAAAGCTTTTTCAAATAAAATTATTTTTTCTCGGTTTCGTTTCTTATGGAAAACAATTTTTTTCTGGTGTACGCTTTTACTGTGTTCTTAATTTTACGTTTTTTAAATCTAATTTAAGAAAGTCTCAAATAAAGCCCCAGCAAACTTGTTTACATATTTTCTTTTCCTATCTGTTGCTCCTTTTTTATGTAAATTCTGCATTCTTTTTTTTTTCACGACAAAAAAATTAAATATCTTTTTCGTTTATATATAGTTTAATGACTACAAGGGGGAAAAAAGAAAAATTGAGTTAAGTTCGTTCAAGAAAAATAAATGAATTACTTCTTTGAAAAAAAAAAAGAAGAAAATCTATTTAGTTTGAAGTATGCGTATATATTTAGTAGAATGCAATAAGGTATTTTTTTACATGCACAAAACATGTTTTGCATAGGGTGTCCCATCAAGTATGCCCGAATTCTGCAAAGCCAGATCTGTCGGTTGGAGTATATAAGTTCAAAGAAATGTAGCTTAACAATCCTTAATACGTGAGAGAAAGATACATGTGTCTTACTTTCCTGCACACCAAAAGTCAGTTACACAAATCTTAGTCTGTTATATACATAGCTTAGTGTTTTTATCACATGTACATCGGTTTTCAGTATTTCTCTTTACTATGTATTCACTGAAATAAATAAAATTTGTGGTTCACATTTAGCATGATTTTAATTAACCAAAGATTTCCACTGACAAAATTTCAGATAAAGACCTATTTTCTGGAATTTTTAATGACTCTTGGCCTTGGTTTCAAGAGTAAACCATAAGGCTTTATCTCCTAACATTCACTGTTGAATAGATCATAAAATAATTGCTAATGCCACCAATAACTCTTGGTGCAAAACGTATTGGCTTATGTAAATTCATGTGTTTTTTTTAAGTAATAGACGGGTTTCAATTTCGATTCCCCAAAACTATAGGGAAAAAATTGCATAAATAAAAATACACGGGTCTAATAAATTTTCAAGAAAAACGAACCCAGGTTATAGAAATAATACGTAATTAAAAGCCTTAAAACTCCGTTAAAATGTTAAAAACAAACCATTAGCGCTTTCGACAGCCCTAGGCCGCTGTCATCTTCAGAACTGGTGAGCTCGCTCTCAGCTCCAGCACTTCGATCCATGTATCATCTATTTGCGCATGCGTCGTATCGTTGACGGCGCCCCCTTGAGTTATTATTTCTAACGCTTCCCGTTTTAAACTATAACTATGGTTGTTGTAGTTGGCTATTTTCTTTACATTGGTGAAATCAATATCAATATTTTCTTTTAATGCAAAGCGGGAGAGGGCTTGTAACAAAAAGGAAAATCAAAGATAGGATTAAAGAGCACATTAGAGACATTAAATATAATAGACAAAGTACTGCCCAAAAAACAAGTATTATCAACACAAAACTTTATTTACGAAATTATGATGCTTTATGCTATATTTTAACGTTGCTACAACAACTGTGAAAGCGCTTATTGTAACGTGAGACCAGTTTTTAGAGTACACTGTTATACTCTTCTGTTGACAAAGATTTGAGCTAGAATACTCAGGAAAAAAAACACCAAATATTAATACCACGAAGGGCTTTGACTGATGAAGACTGAAAAAAATTTCAGTCGAAACGATCGTATCCTGGAAATTTGTAAAAAGGAACGTAAAAATCAGAATTTTGCTGAAATTTCAATATGAAATAATTGAAAGTATTATGCTACAAATTTCAATTTTATGTGAACTTAATACCATCAATGGCACTTCTTCTGCTCTGCCCATAATTGAAAATAGAAAAAAAAAGATTCTTTTTTTTTATTTTGTAAAAAGGATCAAAATATAGCATTGATCGAAATTTCTACGGATTTCTGGAAAATCAAAAAATTGTCCTACAAATTTCAAAATTTTCATTTGTACTTTGTGCCACCAATGGGACCTTTTCCATACTGTTCATAACCGAAAATAGTAAAAAAGTTTTTCGTCCAACCCTAATGCATAACCAGCTTAGTCGCTCCGTAGTCCATGAAAGAGCTTTGGCCTGCGATGCTCAAGCGAGTCTCCTCAAACATTGAAACCTTAGGTTTTAGAATCATATATCTCTGGGAGATTACGCCCGACCCCTTCAGTTTAATCCTAAACCAAGCTTGGATGTACTCAGTTCCAATTAAACTCTCCAAATAAGTTTATGTACTAGCCATTACGCCCCTGAGCTTCATGATTATATAAGTGTTGGATAAAATTAAATTATATGAAAAAGTATACACTTTTTAAAGAAGAATATTAAAACGCATGTTTTAAATAAAACTATTGCAAATAACACTGGGTAGGTTTAAAATCATTTATAGTTTTTTTTTCCTAACTTTAGAGCCCAAAAGTGCAGTCCATACTTTATTTCTCTAATAGAAGTAATTGTTTTTCTAAGAGTTCATTCCAGTCATTTAAAATTACAAGTACATGATTATTTTCTCTTCTAATGTTTTTTTTTTTTACACTGTCTATTGATATGTGCTTAGAACTAAAATTTTGTATAAGTTTTGGTACAAAGGTGCCGGAACACTGTAAAAAGGTAGGTTTGCTCAATCGCTCACATTGTTGGGTTATAGTGCATTGGTAATTTTTTTAATAAATCTGTAATGTTAATAATGTCACTATTTACCAGCAAAATAAATTCTATGTTTCTAAAACCGCTAAAACGTGTTTCGTTTCTAAATTAAAAATTTTAATTATAATCAATTATCGTTTACTACTGAAACAAGAAAAGGAATGAATCAACTAAAAAAAGAACTGTAGACACTTTATTTAGATCTTTTTCTCATATATTTTCATAAAACCATACGTCAAAACAACTTTTTTTTAAAGAAATGCATGTGTGTCAGGAAAGCACCGTATTCCACGTAGCATGACAGTGATGCAGAGATATATGTCTCTGGTAAAATAACAAATTGAAATATTTCTAAATCGTCTTTCTTTCCTTGTTCAATAAATCGCGAGCTTCAATATGTAGTAGATAAAATTCTTGCAAGTGCATCATAAATTTACTTTATATAAGAAACATTTTCCAAGCAGCTTAGAAAGCAAACTTCTAGAAATTTGCTTTTGAAACATATACTTGAGATGCCGCTTCAGAACGATGGAACTAACAGAGAAATATTATTTGCTGCTTTGAAATATTATTTGCTGGTCATATTATTAACTTTTCGATATATATATATATATATATATATATATATATATATATATATATATATATATATATATATATATATATATATATATATATATATATATATATATATATATATATATATATATATATATATATATATATATATATATATGTATATGTATATATATATGTATATGTATATATATATGTATATGTATATATATATATATATATATATATATATATATATACATATATATATATATATATATATATATATATATATATATATATATATATATATATATATATATATATATATACATATATATATATATATACATATATATACATATATATGTATATATATGTATATATATACATATATATGTATATATATACATATATATATATACATATACATATATACATATACATATATACATATATATATACATATATATATACATATATATATACATATATATATATATATACATATATACTTATATATATATACATATATACTTATATATATATATATATATATATATATATATATATATATATATATATATAATATATATATATATATATATATATATATATATATATATATATACATACATATATATATATACATATATATATATATATATATCTTATAAATAAAAATGAAATTCTGTTTGTTGTGTTTGTTTGTGGATTTGAGTTGTATACAAATCCACAAAAATGGACCTATCAGCCTGAAATTTTGCACAGATATGTAAAATAATACAGAATAAATCATAGTCCACGTTAAAACTTTGAAAGTCCACCCGTTCCCGGAATTTAAGAGATTTTTTATGTTCTCCACGCAAAAAGCTTTCCGTAATTGTAACCCCTGTAGTGAAAAAAGTGTGAAATAAGGATCGTGGTTGCCATGTGTGGCGATTTTGCCGAATAAGATGTTTTAAATTCTCAAAGTAAAAATAAAAGAATAATAATGATTTTTTTTTGTTAGTTTATATTTGTAAGATTATTAATTTTTTATTATAATATCGTGTGCATGGGAAATCGGAGCAGGAATGAAATGTTTTATACGCAAAACAATAAGAATTGAAGATTTCCGAGGCTAATATGTAATTTTTTTTAGTTTGGCGAAAAAATAAAATGGCTCAAATGCTGATTTTGAGAAAGTGAGTTCTAGCGGTTTGCACAGTTTTCGGCTTGGCGCAATTTATTGAGAGCTTAAGGAAATAGATTTTTGAAAACAAGTGCAAAGGTTTTATTAGAATACAGCGTTAAATTTTAATGATCCGTGAAGAAATAATGCAGTTATTAAGGGATTTCAAGCGATCTATCTTCAGAATTCTCGCCAATTGAGTACATTGATTTAAGTTGGGGGAATTCCGCCAAATTTCAGAAAATTGAAATCTTCTCATTTAGTACATCGGAGTAACGATGAATAAAACACGTTATAGTTGATAATTTAAAAAAATTCGGCTGTATTAAGGGATTCCCCTTTTCAAATAAATGTGTGCTTTACTTTTTGGCGGCCGAACCATTTCCCATATTGATTGCTGCTAAGTCAATGCGTCGAATGATTTCCTGAAAAAACTCTTGCAAAATGGCGTATGTTGGCACTTTGGCGAGGCTTAGATTTGAAACTAGATTTTAATTGAGACTGGGATATATAATGACACTGGTTATAGATAAAAATGAATGTTGGTATGTGTGTATGAGGTTGAAAAACTCCAGCACCGTTGCACCATGAAATTTGGTTCACCTAAGTCTTTTATCATTGAGAAGCTTTTTATGCTATCCGTTTTCCTCTAACTTGCCACTAGGTGGCGCAGCAGAACGTCGAATTCTATTCCGTTTAGCCGTTTACTATGCGAATATCGTCCAACCAATTACGATGAAATTTGGCACACGCGGATATTAGAACACGGAGAATATTTTTCAGTATCCATTTTGCTGTAAGTTGCCGCTAAATGGCGCTGCAACGCATCAACTTCTATACCGTTCGACTGATCGGCATAAAATTTCTTATACTTACACATTTCAGCACGAAGAATATATTCTAACTGTGTTCCTTTTGATGTTACTCACCACTAGATGGCACTGCAATGCATTATTATTTTAACTCGCCACTAGATGACGCTGCAGCAGGCCAAATTCTTGACCATTCAAACGGTCGCTATGAAAATCAGTATACATAGATATTTGAACAATGAGAATATTTTGGCGTTATCCATTTTGCTATAACTCGCCACTTGACGGCACTGTAGCAAATCATTACTTTAATTAACCACTAGATCGCGCTGCAGTGTATCACTTCTTGACTGTGCAACTGATCGCTATGAAAATAGGTATACATAGATATTTGAACACGGGGAAGAGTTTGGCGCTATCCATTTTCCTGTATAATTTGCCACTAGATGTCGCGTCGTCAGGGCTGTTCAGCCGATCGTCCTGAAATTTCGTATTCATCGATATCTGAATGCGAAGAATATTTTCGCCGTATCCGTTTTGCTAAAACTCACCACTAGATTGAGCTACGCCGCATGGCCTTCTGCACCGTACAAGCGATTGCCTTGAAATTCGGTATGCATGGTTATTGAACACAATATAATGCGATATCCATTTTGCTATATCTCTTTATTACAATGAATAGTAATCACCACAAATCGTAATATCAAAAAGTCCATTCATTCCCGTGCGAAGAACGGGTACTTCAGCTAGTATATATATATACTAGCTGAAGTACCCGTTCTTCGCACGGGAATGAATGGACTTTTTGATATTAAGATTTGTGGTGATTACTAATCATTGTAAAAAACAGATATAGCAAAATGGATATCGCGTTATATTGCGTCCAATAATCATGCATACCAAATTGCAAGGCAATCGTTTGTACGGTGCAGAAGGCCATGCGGCGTAGCGCAATCTAGTGGCGAGTTTTAGCAAAACGAATACGGTGAAAATATTATTCGCATTTAGATATCGATGTATACGAATTTTCATGACTATCGGCTGGATAGTCCTGAAGTTCATGTGTTGACGCGACATCTAGTGGCAAGTTATAGGAAAATCGATAGCGCCAAACTCTTCCCCGTGTTCAAATATCTAAGTATACCTATTTTCATAGCGATCATTTGCACAGTCAAGAAGTGATACACTGCAGGGCCATCCAGTGGTTCAATAAAGTAATGATTTGCTACAGCGCCGTCAAGTGGCGAGTTATAGCAAAATGGATAACGCCAAAATATTCTCATTGTTCAAATAGCTATGTATACTGATTTTCATAGCGACCGTTTGAATGGTCAAGAATTTGGCCTGCTGCAGCGTCATCTAGTGGCGAGTTAAAATAATAATATATTGCAGTGCCATCTAGTGGTGAGTAACATCAAAAGGAACACAGTTAGAATATATTCTTCGTGCTGAAATGTGTAAGTATAAGAAATTTTATGCCGATCGGTCGAACGGTATAGAAGTTGATGTGTTGCAGCGACATTTAGCGGCAAGTTACAGCAAAATGGATACTGAAAAATATTCTCCGTGTTCTAATATCCGCGTGTACCAAATTTCATCGAAATTCGGTTGGACGATATTCGCATAGTAAACGGCTAAACGGAATAGAATTCGACGTTCTGCTGCGCCACCTGGTGGCAAGTTAGAGGAAAACGGATAGCATAAAAAGCTTCTACACGATAAAAGACTTAGGTGAACCAAATTTCATGGTGCAACGGTGCTGAATGGTGCTGGAGTTTTTCAACCTCATACACTCATACCAACATTCATTTTTATCTATAACCAGTGTCATTATATATCCCAGTCTCAAATAAAATCCAGTTTCAAATCTAAGCCTCGCCAAAGTGCCAACATACGCCATTTTGCAAGCGTTTTTTCAGGAAATCCTTCGAAGCATTGACTTAGCAGCAATAATATATGGGAAATGGTTCGACCGCGAAAAAGTAAAGCAAGCCTTTATTTGAAAAGTTGAATCCCTTAATACAGCCGAATTTTTTAAAATTATCAACTATAACGTGTTTTATTTATCATTACTCCGATGTACTAAATGAGAAGATTTCAATTTTCTGAAATTTGCGAAATTCCCCCAACTTAAATCAATGTACTCATTTGGCGAGAATTCTGGAGATAGATCAATTGAAATCCCTTAATAACTGCATTATTTCTTCATAGATCATTAAAATTTAACGCTGTATTCTAATAAAACCTTTGCACTTGTTTTCAAAAATCTATTTCCTTAAGCTCTCAATAAATTGCGCCAAGCCGAAATCTGTGCAAACCGCTAGAACTCACTTTCACAAAATCGGCATTTGAGCCATTTTATTTTTTCGCCAAACTAAAATAATTTACCTATTAGCCTCGGAAATCTTCAATTCTTATTGTTTTGCGTGTAAAGCATTACATTCCTGCTCTGATTTCCCATGCACACGATATTATAATTTAAAAAAAAATAACCTTACGAATATAAACTAACAAAAAAAAAATCAATATTATTCTTTTATTTTTACTTTGAGAATTTAAAACATTTTATTCGGCAAAATCGCCACACATGGCAACCACGATCCTTATTTCACACTTTTTTCACTACAGGAGTTACAATTACGGAAAGCTTTTTGCGTGAATAGCATAAAAAATCTCTTAAATTCCGGGAACGGGTGGACTTTTAAAGTTTTAAAGTGGACTACGATTTATTCTATATTATTTTACATATCTGTGCTAAATTTCAGGCCGATAGGTCCATTTTTGTGGATTTGTATACGAATCAAATACGAATCAAATTTTTATTTATAAGATATATATATGTATATATATATATATGTATATATATATATGTATGTATATATATATATATGTATATATATGTATATATATATATGTATGTATATATATATATATATATGTATATATATGTATATATATATATATATATATATGTATATATATATATATATATATATATATATATTTATATATATGTATATATATATATATCTATATAAATAAAATTAGACTTTTGTCTGTACATTTCTTGGAATTCAAAAATTTTGCGATTTCTATCCGTTTCAAGCACCCGGGAATCCGATGCGGCCCTCAAAAAAAAGTTTGTCTGTCTGTTATTCTGTCATTCTGTCATTCTGTCCTTCTGTCATTCTGTCCGTGACGCTTTTTTTGTTTAAGCATCACGTAAAAACGGCTGAAGCGAATGATATGAAATTGGGTGTCATGATAGGTGGTCACTCAACTTAAAACATAGGTGTCGAATTTTTAAAAAATCTTGATTAGATTTTCAGATTTTGCGAAAATCGTTTCAAACTGCGTAAATTTGTGTTCAAGCATCACGTAAAAACGACTGAAGAGAATGATATGAAATTGGGTGTCATGATAGGTGGTCACTCAACTTAAAACATAGGCGTCGAATTTTTAAAAAATCTTGATTGGATTTTGAGATGTTGCGAATATCCTTTCAAACTGCGTAAATTTGTGTTCAAGCATCACGTAAAAACGACTGAAGCGAATGATATGAAATTGGGTGTCATGATAGGTGGTCACTCAACTTAAAACATAGGCGTCGAATTTTTAAAAAATCTTGATTGGATTTTGAGATTTTGCGAAAATCCTTTCAAGCTGCGTAAATTTCTGTTCAAGCATCACGTAAAAACGACTGAAGCGAATGATATGAATTTGGGTGTCATGATAGGTGGTCACTCAACTTAAAACATAGGCGTCGAATTTTTAAAAAATCTTGATTAGATTTTGAAATTTTGCGAAAATCATTTCAAACTGCGTAAATTTGTGTTCGCACATCACGTAATAACTGCAAAGGTGAAAAAATGATATTTGGTGACATGATAGGTGGTCACTCACCTTAAACTATAAGCATCTAATTTTAAAAAATCGATCAGATTTCGAGATTTTGTGAAAATCGTTTAAAACTGAGTGAATCTTTGTTCCCGCATTACGTAATAACAACCAAAGTGAATGCTATGAAATTTGGTCACACGATAGATGGTTGCTCAACGAAAACTATAGGAGTCCAATTTTTTAAACATTTTTATTAGATTTTGAGATTTTGTGAAAATTCTCTCAAAATACGTTTATATTTCTTCAAACATCACTTAATAACGACTAATACGAATGATACGAAATTTAGTGATATGATAGGTAGTTGCTAATCTTAATTTATACGTGTTGAGAGAGAGAATTTTAAAAATATTTTGATTACATTTTGAGATTTTGCGAAAATCGTTTCAAAATGCTGAAAATTTGTTCCAGCATCACGAAATAAAGACTGCAGGGAATGAAACGAATTTGGGTGACATGATAGGTTGTCACTCAACTTAAATTCTAGGCTTCCAATTTTTCAAAAATGTTGATTAAAATTTGAGATTTTGCGAAAATTATTTCAATATGCGTAAATATTCGTTCGCGCATCACATAATTACGACTAAAGCGAATGGAATGATATTACTTAGTTACTCTCTAACCTGTAATATTTTAACAATACATAATAATCATAACTTCGCTTTCTTTACTTTGGCAGCATACTACATCCATTCTGTGTACTCCTACAATGCTGACGAAAGTTCTTGCTTTTTGGAAATTTGCATTCACTAACCCGTCGAGGACGGGTACTTCAGCTAGTATATATATATATCAGTAGAATGATTCCTTGATTCGTAAGATTAGCCTTTTTACTATTATATATATACATATATTTATATCTATACAAGGTGATCATAAAAAGACTTCCCGATATAGTGACATGTAGACTCCATTCTGTTCAGGCTAACCGAAATGAGATGTCAGATATAGTTATTGGGATGTATACGCTCTAGATTAGGACAATTTAAATCAATAGAGCTCTCACGGTTACGGTTACAGGGAAAAAAAATTTGAAATTTCCGATGGCAACACCCTTTTTTTTTGCTAAGGCTGATCAGCGCATTGAAAAACCATAAATGTCGTTGGAACGATACGCGTATCAAGAAAATTGGATACGTAAAATATTTTCAAAAAAGATCATTGTAACGAAGTAACGACAGACTTAGAGAGGAGATGAAAATTATTTTTATTGAAATTTAAAGTTTTCATGTACCCTACTGTTAGTTTAACATTTTTACTCTCTATTCGAATGAATTATGCAATTTTGTTTATTTACAATGCTCATCTTTGCAAATGTTTTTAGCCGCCAATTTTCGACATACATGTATCGTATCAATGCCATTTGTGGTTTTTCAATGCGCTAATTAGCTTTCCCATAAAAAAGGGGGTGTTGCCACTGCGAAATTTCGAAATCTTTTCACTGTAACCGTAATCGTGAGAGCCCTACTGTGAGAGTATTGTTTTGCATTATCCTAATTCATAGCGCATACCTCTCAATAACTACATATGAAATCTCATTTCGATTAGCTAAACAGAACGGCGGCTACAAGTCCATATGTCGGGAACGTTTCTATGACTACCTTGTATATATATATATATATATAAGCAATTTCAATTAGATTGTTAATTTTGTTAAATTTATAATTGTATAATTAGGTTTAAAATATAAATATTTAAATTATAAGCGGACTTGGATACGATGTGTGGGCATAGTAAATAAATTTCTTCAAATATTTGAAAATAGAAATTTAAAAAATCCATCGGAATCTCTTAAAGTTCTTGCATGAACACGCTTCCGTGAGTTTCCATGTAAGAAATAAATAGCACATGATGCAGATGCACCTAAAATATGTAGCTTACTGGTGTGAATACAAGGTATTTGCGCAGACCCCCTTTGAAGACTGGTACAAGCCTTGTTTCAAAATAATGCATATTCAGCATCCTGAAAATATTTTGGCTGCTATGTTGGCTGATTCAGACGCTAAAATACGGAAAAGGGTTGCATTAAGGATTAAAGCTGGCGGATCTACAAAAAAATCTCATAATTCCATTCGGATATTCAACCTGCCGATCTTAAACTTCAAAGCCAACCGTTGCATGAAACTTATTTCTTAGGAATATTGTGAGATAGTAGACCCTCTCTACAGAAACCAAGAAATTTTCATATGTTCAACTTCATTTAATCATACAAGGTGGTGATAGTCCTCTTCAAACCCTTCCTCAAATTTCCTTCCTAACCTTCCTCGCAATCGTAACAGCTGAAAAGTAAATTACTATTGTTTCCAAAGAAGTCTAAGGGCATCTACATTCTGATGGCTTCATGCGAGTTCGATTAATACACTGACAGAAAATGCCCGGGTTCAGTTAAAGTTGGAATTTACATGCCTTGTTAAAACACGTCCTCTACTGACTGCGTGGACATATGTAGTTCATATACAGATAGATAATTGGATATATACAGTACGTGCGAGTGTTAGAATTTGGGCAGGATCTGCATTGTTTTATAAATAAATTAAATTTTTCGGAGAAAAAAGGTGAAAACAGGAATTTGGTAGCAAAAATATTATAGTTTACGTATAATTGCATGTATAATTGCATTTGTCTTATTATAAACTGAGAACAATATTTAACAACGGCAAATATTTTCTAGGAAATAAGATATTGTTATATTTTCTTTTTTATGCTAACTAGTATTACAAATGTTATTCGAAAACAAATTGAGTTTCTAAATAAATGATACTAGTTTGCAACTATTTTTTACCTTAAGCTATGCGTTAGATAAATGTGGTTTAGAGGAACAAAATATTATCAACATTATTGTTAATTTTACATTTATTTCTAATGAGAGATATAAAGTAATCATTTTATAGCTGAAGGAAAATAATTGGAAGATAAGGAAAAATGAAATTAGTTTATTAATTAGAAATAAGAAGATTTTGCAAAAGTAAAATTCTCATTAATTCTAAGGAGTTTACATTATTTTCTATGAGATGAGATTAAGTTTCTTAATATATTTAAGAATTTTTTTCCCCAATATATTTTTATTTTAATGCTCTTCAGGGTTTTGTATTCAATTCCAAAGCAACTTTAATTTTAATCGCTCTATTTTAATAGCTCTATACAATACATATATCAATTTTAATTAGCTTGCGCTCTATACAAGTATCTCATATGTCGTTTCTGTCATTAAATTTTTCCAAAGGTCCTTATTGAACTTGTGTGTATCACTTATGATTCATAAAAATACATATCTCCATATAATTATATTTTCAAGGAAGTTTAAAGGCAATTAACGTTGTTCTGTTTCGTGAATAAACTGTGGAAGAGTTTCCTAGATTTGGGGGAAGGGCGGGGTGGGGTAACCCTCTTTGCATGCTTTCTTAGAACTTTACCAAAAAAGTTAAGAAGATATATCAAACAAAATTTCTTCTCAGAAATATTTCTCAACGGCTTAGAAAAGTTTTCATGATTCAGGTCTCTCTGTTCATGCTTACTCTAACCGACGTAAACACGCAATCATGTATATCAATATACGAAACCAGAACTATACAATATATCTGAAATCAAATAGTAAATAAGACAGCAGTACACTTAAGTTCAAATTAAGACTGTAAACTTAATAAATGGGATTTTTCTACAAAAAAAACAACAAAAAAACGGAATGATGCCTAGAAATTTTATGTACTAATACCTAACGATGTAAGGTGGAGAACAGTAAAAAAAAAATTTTTTCACAGCAGCTTAATATTGGGTAATATACAAAGGAGAAGAACATTGATCAAAATAGGTTATTCCATAACTCTTTAGTGCCTACTATAAGACGTGTGGCCATCGTACAGCTATACAGACTTCACATCGATCTCTCACTCTGTTAACGAAACTGCTGATAACGATAGTGGCAGTCATATCCATTCTTCCAAAATCGCCAATTTTAACCCCTGAGGGCTAGGGAATGCACTCCCGCACTCTACCTCGTTTCGCGAGATTTCGGGGTTGTGATTCATTCGGGGGAGGCGGGATTTCATCCCGAGGGCGGGATCCCGAGGAATCCCGCAATCTCGCGGGATTGACATTTTATTCAACTAAAATTTAATAACCCCACAGAAAAATATGAAAACGTAAGATTTTAAGCACTATCAAGTTTAATAATCATAATATCAAGCTTAATAAACTCATCTTATTGGATAGTCAATGCAATATCCTACATAAATATGAAAATTATAGTGCTGATATTCATTATTTTGTAATTGCTAAATATAAGGAAGCAAAAAAGACCACGTAAATAGGCAATCTTCCTAGTCCTGATCTAACTTTGATAGAAAATACAAGAGTACTTGACAAAAGTCTTTTTTTTCTTTTCTTTCTTTCTTTTTTTATGAAATCCTGAAGGAGCCATACATTTTTGCATGGGTAACTGAAATTCACCTATTAAAGGCATCACTGGCATAGGCGGGCATACGATTGTTTGTAAGAAGGCGGGGGTGAGACAAGTCAAGCGTCCTGTCCCAGAAAGATACAATATTTAGTGTTGAAGAACGTCTGCGTTATACCAGTACGTAAATTATAACAATATGGGAGCTTGGAGGAGGGGGGGGAGGACTATGTCCCCCCCTCCCTAATATAGGTATCCATGATCACTGGTTCTTATTCTTCATCTAATGCAAAAAATCTTTTTTGCCAACTGATGCTTGAAAAGGAGGCATGAAATTGTAATAAAAATAATTTATTTATCAGTCTGAATCCCGCGGGATTACGGTCTTAAACCCGGGATGCCGTTCCCGCGGTATCGAGATTGCATTCCCTACTGAGGGGTCTTCAGAGGGGCTTTTTGACATAGAATTTACCTTCCTGGATCATTCCACGAGTTATATGTGGGAAAGAGGTCTGGAGACCTCGCTGTCCACACCATTTGGTGAATACTCTCTGCATCCAGCTAATCACTGACTTTGTAACTTTAATTTTGGATATAAGGGTAGTTCTCTAGGAAAAGCACTAACAGAAAAATCTGAATTTCTTGTCTTGGATATCTAAAATCGCTAGCGTCTTTCTTGATCTTCACATTCGTGGAACCGAAAAAATTCCGATCGTTTCACCGACCGAACCGAAACACACACAAGTTCCGACATAACACACAAGTTCCGATACACACAAGTTCCGACCGTCCGAACCGAAAAAATTGGATCGTTTTCCCAGATACTTTGAGACATGATGTGTGCAGCTGTTACAAACGCAGTGACGCACTTCAATTCATCTTTCTTTCCTCCACGCACCCTTTTTTGCACTTAGTGTCCTCGGGCAAAAACGTTTTGATTTTTTTTTAATCCAAATTTCATGCAAACCTGACTTCACTATTGTCTTTTCTTACTTTCTTTTTTTAAATAATTTATTTTTTGCGCAAGTTTATGACTCACGCTATTTTTCAGCACATTTCGAATAATTGAATAAAATTGGTGAGTTCTATTTATTCGTCTTTACATTTTTAAGTATACGGAGTATACTTAAATATGTTAGTATGTATGTATTTCATACGTATAAATACGTATGTAATATTACGTATGAAATACGTATGTAAGTATTACATATGACGTATGTAAGGTATAAGTCATAATGTATACGTTTCATATACGTATGTAAGTATTTCATATGTATGATATGTATACGTATGAAATACGCATGTAAGTATTTCATGCGTATTTCATACGTTCTTATGTAAGTATGCAAGTATTATTGTAGTATGTAAGTTAGTATGTAAGTATAAAATAATTTTCACTAAATTAAGATATGCTACATAGATTTACTATATGTTCTACAGTACATTTCAATGTCCAATACAAGAACCCATAAATAACTGAGCCATAAAATTAGCTAGCCGACAAAAGTATCCGTGACAGTGTCATTTTCGTTAAAATTTCTCTATGGAGCAGTATATTTACTCATAAAACATGTACACGAAATGCTTAGTAACTGAGATGCTGTTGACATTTTAAAAAATCTTTTATTATTCTGTTGCGATCTTTAACTTTTTGTGAGGGATGTTCTAAGGAACAAAAATTACTTAAAATACCTAATCAGTATGTAATGTTCATCCATCTTGAGTGCTTTACATCAATTTTAATTATTTATATTTTCTGATTCAAAGGACGGAACAAAGAAAATATCTTCTACGAGTCATAATTTTATAATCTAATTTATCTTTTAAATAGAAGATTACGTTTTGTAAAGTAAATAATCTGATTAAATATTACTGCACGGCTTTCTTACGATTTATACTAAGCATATAAGATCATAATACCTGGAAAATCCGTGAGTGTGATTAATGTAATAAGATTTTCATATTAAGTAAAAGGCTCAAAGCGCTCACTAATGCGCTTCCTTTAACATAAAATGTAAAACAAAGACATTTAAGAATGATATTTACTATATAAATGCATATTTAGAGCAATTTAACAGTAAATGACACATAATTTGTTATTAAAATAATCCCTGATTTAATTAATTTGAAGATATTGAGCATCTTTTAACAAGGATTACTTAAATGAATTTAAGAAAAAAATTACTAACTCGTTTTTCAGGTAAATCCTATTATTGGTTTCTTTTTTTTCTCTGGAAAATATTTGAAATATTCATTTTGGGATGTTGGAGACTATTTAATTAACCGTAAATACCCACAGATAAGTAACAAAGACAATTGTTTACTTTCTAATATTACCATATTAGGATACGTGGAACAGTATTATAGCTAATTTCAATATTTTAATATTTAATTAATTACAGGTTGATGAATAAATAAAACACACTCGTCAATACTAATCAGAGTGAAAACTTGTACTCTCTTAAACACCGATTAAAAGTTTACTTTCTTAAAAATATTGGTTTTCAGTAAACACTTAATTTCATTTCCAATTTTTCGCAATGGTTTTATTTAAATTAGTTATATCAGAATGATAAGGTAATGCTGAGTATTTCTGATCAAGGAACAATCTGCACATTTCATAATTAAGATTTCACTATAGTTATGCGAAATCTAAATTAAAATAAAAGAACCAAGAAAAGATGTGTCATTCCTTTTCTGCCTATTATAAATTTACCAATGAGGTTCAAATGATTATTCTCTGTGATCTAAACATTTTGCCGGACAGGATGAAGTTAAAAAAAAGGATCAACTGTGTGAGTTTTTTTTTTCAAAGGATGGGATATACAGGTATTGTCACTAAGATTTACAGAGGATCGATCCTTTTAAACTAAACATAGAAGCGTTTTAAAAACAAATTAGAAACATTTATCTGAAAAAAAAAATGCTCTATCCGTTTTGAACTGTTGAAAGTGCTACAATCACTTACATAAATTTATATTTTAAAAATAATATTGAAAAAAAATGTAGCTTAAAACACTAACACACACTTTAAAAATGCATCGCCTTCTGTTTGAATTATGATCTTCAAAAGTAGTTGACATTCTTTTTAATGTATTGTTTTTAAAAACATTTTACTATCACATGTGATTGTGTGTTTAATATTTTCATTCAGACAGATGTACACAATTTAATCTGATGATTACGAATGTTTTGTGGTTTTGTGACAAGAAACTAGAAATACCGTTCTGAATTCAAATTACACAGATATTTCAAATACACACTGAAATTCCAAAGAGTAAATTTAATTAAAATCACTAAGTAATGATATTTTATTACTTTAATTAGAAAAAAAATTCCAAATCATGTAATTAATAAACTACTTATAATTAAAAAATGCTTTACAGCTAAACGTTTAACTTCATGTTAAAATTACTAATGCTATCAATGCCAAATGTTTAATATATTTAGTAAATTAAACATTCAATATATAGTTAAAAGATTCAGAAAGAGTAGAAATTAAATTTATTGTGAATAATTATAGTCACTTTATTTTTTAAATATAATGTTAAAAGTTTTCACTGCATTAGCCCCAGCTGATTCCCTAAATAAGCAGAAAAATTTAATGGGCAAAAGATCATTTAAAAAGTACATGTGGATGTTTTGAATAAAAATTTTCAAAAATTTATTCATAATTATCAAAAGGATTAATTAGATATCCATTAATAAATGATGTTTTTCAGATTCACAGAACATTTTTAACACGTTTTAATTTAATAGATATTGAATCAAATGGAAAACTCATTTTTATAGAGAAAATATCTCGTTACTTTAAACTAAAAACAAACAGATCAAAAGAAGGAAAATCTGTAAAAGACACACAATAAGGGTTCTACATAAAAAGGAAGAATTTTACAATACAATTATATTTCAACTGAAGCGATATGACCTCTTAAATGTATTGTTTGTTTGTTTGTTTTGTGTTATGGCATTCCCACATGAGAGGCATTTGCCTTCAAGGGCGTGCATTAGTCAGATAACTTTTCAAGAACTTCTAACGCGTATTCACCTGACATCTGGAAAAAATCAACCAAAATTCTAGATCGTTAGATCGACAACCTCGCGGTTGTCCTCAACTCGTGACTTTCATACTCCAGTCATCTACCATGTTCAGTGCCTTATTCACTCGGTCACTCTGAATTCCTTAGCTAGATTGAAACAGTTATGGAGTTGATTTTAAACTTGAGAAGCACTTAGTACATGCTTTCTTCAGTCGTTTCAAAACACTAATCAAGAACATTTATTCAAGTATAGATGCAAAAAAATGTCCAAAAGCTAGGTAAGCAATAGAAATGCTTAAAATTTGGTGACGTTTGCAGTATTTTACCAAACTTTAAGACAGACGTAACATTTTAAAACTGGTTTTGTGTCGGCCATTTCATGCCATTTTGACAGAAATAAAATATTTCCCTATATTATCTAGCAGTAATTTTAAGAGAGATGACGCAAAATCTCTCGAATCAAATTACACGATAAAAAAAATGCAGATTTTGACAGATTTACGGTTAAAATGATACTTATAGTCAAATTCTTGAAAAGTGTAGGACATGGTGGCATAAAACGGGCATATACTTATTTTCAATCTAAAATATAAATAAATTATTTTTAATTGATATTTGTTTTCTAACCTATGCTTTCAAACTTAATTTTTCAAGATTTGTACTCATTTAAAAGCTTCAATTGCATTTGGGAAAAAATATATGTGGCTTAAGTACACAGTGTGGCTTAATTAATATGTTTTCACATTATGCTAATAGGCATTTTAATACGTATAAATGTTGTCTTCTAATGTCTAAAAATAGAGGCTAAAAATAAAAGTTATTTAAAAAAAGTTATTTATATTTTTGATAAAAAGTAATGCCTACTCCGTTTGACTCACACTACCATACAACAGTAAGATGTCGTCATTACAAAGTTTATCTAGTACCTTAGTATAACAAACCTAGCAATAATATTTTTAGATTTAAATAATTTGTAACTTTGATAGAAAGGATATCAAATTTTACATTGTATTAATTTTTGGAGTTTTCTTTATTGCCGATTTTAACTCAACTTTATGGATAAAATCAGCTCTTAGTAAATTTTAATATTTTTACATTTAAAACTAATATAGTCATATGAAATCTTTTTAGGTGTGAAGAGGATGAATGCATGTTTAAAATAACCAAAAATTGTTACATGTTTAACTTTTTTACTAAAAAAAACAACCAATAGATAAAAAAATGACTGTTTTAACCCATTTTACCCCTACCTTACCCTATAATGTTTTAAAATTCGTAACGAAATACATTTTCTCAAAAAGAGAAGGAACAAGAGAGAGAGAATGCGGAAAGTACAAGAAAAACAAATTCTGCGATTTTTTAAAATCAAACTATTGAGTGAAATACTGTGTCCGTCTATTTACTGCAGTATTCTCTGTTAACGCTAAAGGTTAACTATATCGTATAACACTCGTCTACTCAAATGAGAGGGGGGAAAAAAGTTTCTGTACGAATAATTTTTTCATTCGATTTGATCATATTTGGCTTTGAGTGACTTATACTAAATCCCCCGACGTTAAAAGAAAAAAATTTAACTTTTATGATTCAGGCAATGGTGTGGAGGGTTATGTGGAGTAATTTTTTTAATGGTGGAAGCAGTTTTATGTTGAAGACATAAAACATTTTCTTCGGGATAAAACACTACGGACTGTATGCCTCTAGACCTTTACTTCGGATGTGAAGTTAATTTTATATTTCGTATTTTTCTTAAATGTACGCATTTCGAGTTTTACGGAGAGTGGTTATGAATAATTCAAGGGTATAAGTTGCATTGTTTGGTGCCATACTGCAGTGACTTCTACAAGAAAGTTTCGAAATAAGGTTCGATAGAGATTTTTTAACATTCCACTCAGGAAAGGAGCATTTAAATTATTACAGTTACTAAAATTCCTATTTACGACATGTCATAGGCTATTCTTATTTTATACTTTTTAAATAATTAATTTAAAATTTGAGAATAAAGTATACAGTCATATAACTTTTCACTTTAATTGAAGTCTTTATAAAACCATGCAGAATTTCATTTTCAAAGCGATAGATAAATGTACAACAATAAAATGCTAATAAAGCACTGTAATAGTTACTGTATTAAGACTAATGATATTAGATTAGCATCGCACATTTTCCTTCAATGCTGGTTATAATTTAATGCATATTTTTGAAGAATTAATTAATTTTTCTGGAATCTATACAAATTGCTGTTATATGTGTCAAATGGTTTTTAAAAAAGGAATTAGTTTAAAAGAATTATCAAAGTAAATTGTACTTTAGTTTAGCGTTTTTGTTTTGGTGTTTTTTTAACATTATCGATACCAAATTTAATTGCTTTTATAAATATTTGTAATTCCATAAAAACTATTTTATAAAACTTTTGCACAACATGAGATTTCATACTTTTGACAAAAAAGTAAAAAAAGTTTTTTAAAGGATTAATAAAATTTAACAAATATTTTACACAATAAACTTAAACTAAACTGATTCTCTTTTTGAGTTGTACCATTAGTTGCGTCCCGAACCCCTACTGCACCCTCTGTGGGTACCATATTTTAGAATCATCACCTACTGCTGATCATTTCCTGAAGTTTCATTGGTCGATCGATATTGGGAGGCTAGAAGCCGAATGAATGAGACAATGACTTTCCTTACTTTGTTTCTTGCGCCTTGTTTTTGATTTTTGATATTTTTATGTCATGCTCTCTGTCATTAGAAATTTAAAAAAAGCATTTAAATTGTTTTATAATTTAAAGTTATAAGAAACAATTTGCTTACGCATGTTGCATTTTGCATAATTATTACTGTGCTTTTATACAGTCAGGCTACAATTTTATTTACCACAGATATCACTCTCTATTACCCTTAAATTTTATAAAACAACTTTTCTTGTCATTTTTCATAGTTATATTAAGTACACTGAAGAAATTGCGTTGCCTTTGCCTGCTCTTTGTTGTACAGTTACTTCACTACAGCATATTACAACGGTAATTATAGTTAATCGTACTTGTAAAAGCACTGTGGGGTTTTTTTCACTATGTAGTTTCACAATGTGGTATTTTGGTACTATGTGGGTAACTTATTCTTTACCGATTTGCGTTGAAATTATCAACAAGGAGAAGTATCCTGATAGTGTATATTGCTATACATTCCGCAACCCGGTCTGTGACGTAAATCGTATAATTTAAGAGAAAATATATTATTTTTCAGATATATTCTCCATATTAATTCACCTTTTTTATTACGTGTTGCATGTAATGGCAGTAAATGCACTGCATAGTCAGTTGGAGTTCAGTGAGTAGAATTTTATATCTCAGCCGCTTAGAGGGTTAAAAACGGAGCAGTGGTTTCTCATAGAAATTTACACAAATCTTATTGCGTATATGTAATAATACAAAGAGTATATGCCATTAATATGGGACGGTTTTATTTTATACGGTATACCTACACTTTATTATTTTAAAATGTGCATAGATATCTTAAGAATGTTGAAAAATTATATTTATTTGAAAATTCCAAAGCTTTTATGGTTTAACCGGCAGTTCTTCAGAAGATCTTTTAATTTGTTGTTCTCAATAAATCAAAATTTACTTAATACGGAGAACGGTATTTCTGAAACGAAATGAGAAAGAGTACTACCAACTCCGATGCCGTTATCGGCATTTCAGCTTCATTAATCCATATAAGACTTCATCCAATATAACGAAAGTCCCACCAACTGAAACAAATTAAGTCATCAAGTTTAGCCATCGAAGCCGGTTGACAAGACATTAAATAAAAGAAATTTTTACATGCTTCCCTTGAAAATTTGTGTATGCTCTTTGAGGCTGCAGTAAATTGTGTTTTATTGATTATTTATTTTGAAAAAGCTCTGTGTAAAATTGGTTTGGGGAGTGATTTAATAAATGTGTTTAAAGAAGCTGGAGTTCATTTGTTAAGAAAAGTACTGTAATTTCCTGTTAGGGTGAAAATAGTTAATTTTAAAAACAGCGCATATGTACATGTTTTCTTTTGAGAAAATGTGTTTGTGTTTTAAGTCTGACTCTGTAAAAAAAAAAAAAAAAAAAAAAAAAAAAAAATGTATATCTTTAAGGACGTTTCGAAACAAGAAATATTGTAAATAAATAAAAAATTTTTAAATGCTAATTCTTTCTTGGTAAAAATACGGATTTTTGCGTTCAGCGATTGTAACTTGACACGTGTGAGTTATTCGTAGATCTGTTTATTTTCAGCTCACAGAAATGAATATATATTTCACAACAAATTCAGTTTCACAGCCCCCAACCGACTAATAACTGGTTTACGGTTTTGAAAAATGGCTGAGCCCAAACATCTAAATACCATTAACTAAACCCCAGCCAGCGGCTTTGAAAAATCCCATTTTTAAGTCTCTTAGAAGCATCTGACTGTGGCAAAGTGGCAACTAGGTCGATTCTGACGTACCACCATCGCCATCAGCATTCTCACACCCAGAATATGAACGTGGGGTATAACACAAAATAACCGCAATACTAAATTTCATACTACTAAATTTCATTTTTTCAAGAAAATCCTTTTGAAGAAAAAAAACAAAGAATTATTAGAAAAGTGAATATCGGTAATTTTCTTGTGTTTTAAACAGGAAAATCAGACCCTAACGTGGCCGAGTGGATAAAACACCTTATTTAGACTGCTGAAGTGTGAAAGTCCCGGGTTCGAGCCCCATTGCGTGGCTGTCGATCTAACGGTCTGGACTATAGCACTGTTTTCTCCAGATGTAACGTGAATACGTGCTAGATTCCCTTAGAAAGTCTCCCGAGCATGACACCCGCATCCTAGACAGATCGCCCACGCGTAGCGTTGCCATAACAACACAAACACTCAATCTGGAAATTGTACAAAATTTACCATCTCACGTGTCATAACATGCACGCCTTGGAATCCCTGACACAAATTGCAGAAGCGTACTGTCCAAACTGCAATGGAAAATCTACAGCGATTCAAACAACAGAGACCTGACGTCATTGCACGAACCCTGCATACATGCCTAGATATTATCTAGGAGGACTTTTATAACTTTTCATACATAAGCATATGCAAAATACCGATGTTTCTGTAACGAGTACTTTCTTTGTACTTTAAACAGGATGTGACGTCATGCTTTTTGTTCACATTTACCTCGAAGACTGGGTGTCGTAGAGATGTAAATATCTGGTGAATGTTTATGCGCTCTAAGCGAAGAATCTGTCTGTGATCAACCTCAGATGTTTTATGGAAACATTTACTAGAGTCTCTTACTTGTTTGTATGCTCCATTTTGATTTTCCAATCACCAGTGGATCATTAGCTTTCTTAATCTGTTTAACAAATGAACAGTGTTAACACTTGTGCATGCCATCTGAAGTGAAACTCCAAAACCTCGTTCAGATTACAATTTTACAGATCACCTCTCTTGCTAACAGGCATTTATAGAGTTATCCTCTTTTCAATGTTAGCACACTTTTAAAAATAAATTAAATGCACAAAGTAAGATCTAGTATTTCTTAACACGCCCTTACAAAGGTTGTGTTTTGTGAATAAAAGTCACAAAAACTTAAAAATATGCTTGGTAAAGCAGCACTGTGAAAGGTCAACAATGTATCAGCATTAATTATAGACTTTTCAAACTGCTATAGCAATTAATATTTACTACGTACCCCTGTGTAAATTTACGGTACTTTTTCCAATTCTAAACAGTACAGCAAAATGCAATTAAGTAACAAAACTTTCAGAATTTACTGCCTTTATTATCATACTTAAGTAATAATTTGAGTCTTTGAAAGTTTTTGGGTAGCAATAGATTAATTAAGAGAACGCACGAACATTTCAAAACCATAGAGTATGTTATAAATATAAAAATATGCCTTAAATTAATGAGATTTGAAAGTATTAGTACCAAACACAATCTTATTAAAATTAATTAAATCAATACATTTAAATTTAAAGTAATATTTTCGTTTGATGGGATAAGCAAATTTTAAAGTGTAAACTTACTGTGAAATTGTTAATAGATGTTTTCATAAAGGGTTATTTAATGGACTAAACATGTTAACTGCTTTCTTGAAATGAATAATTAGATAATTAGAAAGCCCATTAAATACGCGTTATTTCAATTACCGTCCTAATTGTAGCAATTAAATATTTAAAATTAAAGCTACGGTTACACAATTGTTGCTTGATGCCATGTATTTATGATTCTTTATATTTAAATCAAAGTAAAAAGCAAGTCAAGTTTATTAGATAATTTTATTTAACAGTCTGGGTCAAATGCTGTATACTAATATATTTTAACTAATAATACAAGAATCAATCATAAAAAGATTTAAGGTTTTATTTTTTATAGCAAATTACACGGATAATTTTATGTAAATGAAATGTATGTTCTTCTAGGGGATGATAGTTTTTGTGGATTTTACAACCTTGATTAGTGTCCTCAATCCTATGTTTTCTAAATTTTGAAAAAAGTAATTAAATTTTCTACGCGATAACAGAACTTTCTATGTGATTTTGAAATAATATATTTCTTAAGTTCGATGCTTGAAAAATTGATAAAATTATTCAAAAGACAGAAGAAAAGTAAATAAAACTCCAAAAATTACACATTTAATTAAAAAGAATAAAATATTCTCTTTCTGATACTCAGTAGCATTGAAATTTTTAAACGCAAAATAAAAGAGGAGAAGCTCTCATACATTATAGACATGAAATATCTGATTGAAGTAAAACACACTATTCATATACTCCGCAGTCTTATTTTTAAATCATAAAAAAATTAAAATGTTCCTGAACGCAAGAAAAAACAGCTTATTCTTATTAGTTAGATTAAAAAACGTGCTCTTAAATTTACCTTAAATTTATTAAATTTAAAAATAAAACATGGGAAAATAAACCGCTTTTTTCCTTGACATTAAATGAACAACTTTTTGCATTCTCAGTTACTGGTATAGATAAAGACTGTGAAAAACATAGAATAATTTTAAAATTTAAAACAAAACCTCAGTTTTTTTAAGTTTGTGTTTTAAGAATTTAAGAATATATTTTTCCCAATACAACGATCAAATAACTATAATATTCACCTTATTTCATGTTCATTTTTCATAAGAATTTCACAATAATGAGGATCTTGTGGTTAAATTTACTTTACTTTTATAGAATTCAAAAGGGTTAATTACCTACTTTTTCAAATCAAAAATAAATATTTCAACATTAAATGTATGTAAAAAGCGCCACTGACAGCAACAGTTTAAAAATCATCATAATAGCCAATTGCTATTGAAATTTCAAAGCTATAAGTTTGTTTTAATAGATAAGTCCTTAACATAAATTTACTATACACAATTGTATAGAACATTTATCGAATTAAAAATTAATATTTTTATATTTGTGTTTGAATTAAAAATCTCACTTGTGTTTGTTTGGGCTACTGCGCATATCTAACTGAATGCTTACTCATATCAATCCTATCATTTTAGCAGAGTACAATTATATTCAATATTTTATTTATTTAATAAAACAATGTTGTATACAAAATATTTATTCCATGGAAATATTCCTTTGATTTTAGCTTGTGAATTTCGTTGTTATAAAATCAAAAAATCAAAATATTTTCAAATCGAAAAATTTGATTGTTCGATATTCAGACACTCTTAATGTGAGTTTCTATCATTAAAAAAGAACCTTTGATTAAAAAAAGAAGGTTTTCTTTACTTAAAATATAAATAAGCATTATTTAAAATAAACTCATTATTTATTAAAATGTACAGGATCAATAGGTAACTCAGTTAAGCTCCTATTTATCTTTTTCATCTGAAAAATGTACCTCAATTTTTGTTATGTATAGGAACATTCTCAGCTTATTCTCATCTTTCTGTATCTTATAGCGTTTCATATGAATTATATTTTAATATATATATATACTTTAAATTTTAATAAGTAAGTATAAACCAAAATATAAAATTAGATAGAATAGTTTAAAATCAATGAATCAATAGCATTTAAAAATAAACATGCAGCGTCTGAATGCTGAATTTTAATCCATAACTTACTAGCAAAAGTCTTAGGTTATTCTTTTAATATAGAGAGGAAATATCGTTAATGCGCAAAACAAAATAACAAGCACAAAAACATAAAATCCAGTAAACCTTTCTCGAAGCAAAATTTGACGCTGTTATCACCGCTCTTTCAACGTCATTAATTTTCGAAAAGTTTGCCCGGATATTCTGAAATCACTGATACGAAATGTGCAGTAACTCATCAAATCTTTGCTCCATATTTTTATGGGAACGCCAAAGAGGTTGTTTAAAATTCCAAAATCAAACTTTCTGTAATTTAATTACTTTAGTCTGCCAGATATGTTTCAAGCTTTTCAAAATAGCTATGTTTTTTACAGTCATTTGTGATGTTAAAACCATTGTGCTATGTAATGTAGTTTGTGAATTATACTGTTTACGAAGAATTCTGTTTCAATTCAAATAGAACGCGTGTAAAAATTGAGTAATTTTTATTTATTGTATGAAATAAGCAAAGGTAGTAAATATTTATAAAATATAACTATGCAGGCTGTCAGTATATAACGTAATCTGAAATTTTCTACCGTTTTAGCATATAAAATACGTTTATAAATTATTTTTTGTATTGTTTATATAAATCAGTAAATATCTGTTAACAGAATGTCTTAAACCGCTTTCTCACCCAGATGGCACTACCACACCATGCCTTGCCTGAAGGTTCGCTAAATATCCATCACTACCCCTAACAAGGATATCACAAACAGCCAAGAACGTGCCATGAATGGAACCCGGTATGTCATATAGTACGTTATTCACCGCACAAACTGGGATGCACATTGTAAACTTCTCGGGACTTTGTGACGTGAGTGTCAGATTAAAAAAAATAATGTATAAAAGAATCTGATGGTGTAATTGTAAGCACTATAAGCATATTCAAATAAACTGCTTTATTTAAACATTGGTTTGGTAAGGGGGGAAAAAAACTAGCCTTTTAACAAGTGGTGTTCTCGCCGTGAGGACACAATTCTGGCATTTTGACTCTTTTGAATCCTGAAGAATTACTTTGATTTCAACAAAATACTTTAGGCCCAGGCAGCACAAGAATGTTGTATGAACATCTAGTAACCTTCAGAATAGTAAGAAAAGCGTTCAGGTAAAGTTTGTATGTTCTGTATAACGTTCTAAAATTGTACTAAGTTATCTTTTGCGAAAAACTGTGAATAAATAACATCTTATTGGACGTGCAACAGGGGTTTTAATGATGCCGTTCTAAAGCAATGCCTAATAACTCGTTCTATTCGACGTGCAGCAGAAGTGCTGGTATTACCGTTCAAAAGCTATGCCTAATAACACGTTTTATTCGACGTATAACAGAAGTGCTGTTGATACCGTTCAAAAGTATGCCTGATAACCCGTCCTACTTGACGTGCATCAGGAGTGCTGGTGAAACCGTGGAAAGCAGTGCTCATAAATTGTTATACTCAACGCATAACTAAAATACTAGTGGCACAATGTTTAATAACACGTTCTACTAGACGCGTTGAATTACTCGTTGAGGTCTCCTGAAACGTCGGAATGAGTCGTTCACTTGGCGTCTAATACAGTTTTACAGACACCTGTTTGGCAACATCCCGGTGTTGAGTTGCGCAAGACAAGCAGGCGGAAAAATCATTTTGCATTCCTCGTGATATTGCTATTGGTCGTATTTTGTTTTTGCATAATTTAAGACTTGTGTTACTCCCAGACAGCACTTAAGCTTAAATCAAGCTGGACATTTCTTTGAATTTGACGTATTAATACAAGCTTGACAGTTCAATTTATTTTAAGCTTGCAGCAAGTATGGAGATAACAAAAAAATTTGTCAGCAAATATTTTCCAGCCAAATTTAAGTCATTTGAACGGTCAAGCTTGAATACAACTTGATGACTGCTTGATTTGGAAAGCCACATAACAAATATTTTATCATCAGTCATAAATGTACTTGACCATAGAATAAAAAAAAAGATTCTATATTTGCAACAATTGAAATTCTTCAAAATAAAATTCAGATATACTACAAAATTGATTTCAAAATCAGTCGTTTGCCTCGATTTTGGCCAATATTGCCCAACATGAGTGTTGCGATATTGAAAGTTTTAAAACGTGTGCTGCTTTTAAATTTATATTATGCTTATTTCCCTAGTAGTAGAGTCTATAAATCACATATAACATTATTTTAATTTTCATTCTCCTATGGAAAAATAAAAGCTGTAGATCGGCATGGGCGATATTGATCAATTTAAACCAAAAAACGGCGTGACAACCATAACAGTCACTTCAAACTTTAGTCATTTCTCCTCGAGTCAAATTTGCATGGTGGTTAGGACGCTTGCTCCACACACCTTAGGTCCCGAAATCGATCCCAGTCGCCGACGCTGGACGGAAACAGAATAAAATAATTTGAGGTTTCAGCGTAGAGGGGGGAAAATGCGTGGAAAAATAAAATAAATGGGGCGAGTTCGTCCACCGGCGCCCCGTGTATTTAGGAATATTTTTTTAGGAAACATTTTTTAGAGTGTGGTAAGTTTGAATCAAGCTTGCTATGCCCAGCTTAATGCAATTTGGGCAAGTGTAAACTTGCACACTTGATTCAAGCTTGCATTAAGCTTACACGCTTGAAATAATCAAGCTTAATGTAATTTTATTGACTTGATAAATCAAGCTTATTGCAAGATTGATGCAAATTTTCTGTGCTGTCTGGGGAGAAAACAATTTAAACACAGTGTGAACGTCCTACCAAAACATTTAATGGTTCTGGATGAGTTCGGGAAGTACATAATTTGAACCGGTTTTCTACGTTTTAAACACGTCGGCTGCCCGGACACATAGACGTTTGTAGAGCGTTTTTTTTTTTTGTTTACGTACCGTGAACGTTTAAACTGAACGTTTACAGTTCGTATTTGGGACGTACGTGTGCTGCTGGGGGCAGGACACTGTTGCACGAGAATACTTTACTACTGAGCACATAATTTCCCGTTAAAACGATCGATTATTTGTAAAATAGATGTCAGACTTATTGTTATGAGCAACGGCATCTTCCGAAAACTGGATAATGTGATAAAATTATACATCGATATAGAAGTAAAACTAGATAGAATGCCGACCAATGCCGAAAAAGTCCAGCCGTTGCCATTGCTCGATTTAACCACCACCAACATGGCGGTTTGAATCGCCCATCGCGTGCCACACAGAGCTAAAGAACATTTTTGACACAGCTGGCTGTGCGGCGTTGTGGCACTTGCTGAGCGATTCGATCGACCACCATGTAGCTGGTAGTTAAATCGAGCAATGGCAAAGGCTGCCCTTTTTAGCCATTGAGAAATGATTGTGTTTCAAAGGGTTAAAGCGCTAGTCAGCAGTCAGCAGTTTTCTCGTCATGCCTGGCATGCATTCAATACCTCACAACCATCACCTCTGGTGTCTACTGCTATTCTGCATAGGTAGTATAATTCTAAATGTACTTAATGTACTTAATTAATATAATTCTACATGTACTCTTCATAGGTACTTAATTCAAGAGAGCGTATTTTTTTCTTACCAAAATGAGCAGATCCTAGAAAGAAGGACCAAAAATCTTGGACACTTCATTCACATTGTAGAATTATACCGCAGGAAATCTGTTTTTCGTCCACAAAAACCTTCTTTACTTTGCCTGATCTTTCCTTCCTTTCCTTTTTCATTTTCCCCATAACATAAAAAACTTATATTTTTATTTGCCGAACAAATTTCAGGAAGTTAGTAATGAAGTAATACTTCGCAGGAACGTGATAATTAGAAATTACAGTAATTCTGGATGCTTTTACTTCAATACTGATTATTTTCTTAAAATAACAATATATATATAACACATGAAAAAAATTAAAGCTATTTAAAATAGCATATATAACTGCCACTTATGAGGCTGTACGCACGTTTTGGCAGAAACTTTTTCAGCACGAATCCACGTAGAGTGTCGCAGAAGAATGGGGTCTGAAAAATAAACAAAAATGCGAAGAGCAATTTGCCAACCGGAAGAAGTAAAAAAGGCGAGAAACCATGGAGAATAAAAGAAGGAGGCGAAATGGTGGAACGAGTACATATGAAAATAAAACACAGATTAAAAAAAAATAAAAGATACTAAAACATTAAATATTTTTTTCGACTGAAACGAGCGTGCACACTGATAAGTGTTATTTTACAAAGTTTTAACTATATCATGCTTTAAACACTTGTTTATTTTTAAGTACTTTTTGTTCTATATAACATATGTATTGATAAATTACAGGTGTTAGTTTGCGAGATTTTAGGATAAGTTCTGTAAAGGGAATTAATGTTGAGTAAACACCTATAACCATGTAATACAATCCAAAATTATTCACTCCATTGTTTGAGATATCTTTAGAAATTCGTAAAATCACCGAAAAATTAAGTCTTTTCTTTAAAAAGACTCCTCAAAGGAAAATGAACTTCAATGTAAAATTATTAAAAAATACATCAAACGAAAGTGTCATATATTTCCCAAAAAAATCTACAAAGCTAATTATATATTGATTGTGCAACACACCACACAACTCATTTCTTACAAAACGCATACAAATGTATACATGCGTGCCCATAAACATATGTATCTGCAAATAAAATATTCAAACGCAATTTGAAATAGGAAAGGAGCGGAGAAGCGATATAATACAAACAACATAAAAAAAACCACAAATCAGAATGTTTGTCTTTTTAAGTATAATACACTTTAATGCCTCAGAAAATGGCTTAGACGTTAAAATTAAATGACAAAAAATTTAGACTATTGTTTTTCCTTTTGAATTTCCAAAGGTGATTTTCTGAAGAGAATTATTTGCGTATTGCAATGTTTCTCTCTTGTTTGTTTCTTGTTTTTTCAATTGAACAAGCTTGTTCGCAAAAACTACCGCTTAGCAATCAAATGAATCTACGTTCTTAAACATAATATTCTTAAAAATTTCTTACAATGCAAAGATTTTGCTTTCATAATTTATAAGAATGCTGGGAGTTAAGTACCTACATTAAAGCTCATTGAGGAACATGATTGAAAATGAAAGTATTTTTATATTTTGAAGTGTATTTCTTTCAACAGGAGTGCAAAATAATCCTTTTATTCTAGGCATACTTTGTAAAAAGATTACTCTGCATTTAAAAAGAATCATGTACAATATCTTATCTAATTGCTTTTCTCACTTTTGAATTCTAAATAGAAGATTGAAAATTTAATTTTTATGTGTGCTCTTTTAAAAATGTTAAAGCGGTTTTTATATTAGCTGTTCAAAATTATAAATTTTTATATTTATCGAAAAATTACAAATGCAGGTAAACGTAAGTTTTACACTGGTAACGATAAGATTTTCTTAAAATAAATAAGCTACATCGAGGTTCATTGTTGTGATAATTCTTCTTCATGGCTAAGAATTTCTTGATGCGCAAACACACGTCTTTTTTTGCATTTTTAAACGAACATTAGGCTTAAAAAGACATTTTATACTATAAAATAACAAACTTCAAACTACTGCAGAATATATTTTGCACAACAGAGTTTTCTAAACCATGCTTCATAGAGTACTGGGGATTAATTTAAATTCTTCATAATAATACTGAATCAGTTTCTATAGCCTTAAATGATGTTCTTTCAAAAAGTTTACAAACTATTCACGTACATTTTGTCTTACTAAAATTCAATATTTCAATTTCTTTTTTTTAATGGTGTGTTTCCTTTTTAGACCTTAGAAAAATGTGATCTGATACGAATATCTTACTTGATAGGAATTCAGAAGCATTTCAATAACAAAAAATGGATTTCGAAATTGCAATACATACGAATATTATAAAAACACAAATAGCTAAAATAACATTTTATACGAAATTTAATGGAATAAAAACAATTTATCCAGAGAAAACTACTTAACAATGAATATATTTTTAAACTGTTTCACCTATATTCTTTTAACGATATTCTTAAATCAATGAATTATACTGCTTTACATTAGGATATATACTGCAAAAGTTATTTATCAAATGGGCGAGAGAGGTGTATCATGCCAAACGCATTAAATACAAAGTGCTTTCCAGCACAAATTTCTGTTTTGGTTTATACATAATTATATGCTAAAAATTTGAAAACTATCTTACTAAAATAGTGTTTTCGGTATCCTTATCAAAACGTACTCTATTGTCACGTATTCTTTGGTTTATCTGTTATTCAGAGATCTTATTTGTTGTAAAATAAATTGTCGATATCAAAAGCTGTCAAAATTTGCATCTTCTTTCACGTGAATCGGTCAGCTATTTCGCCTGTTAATGGCAATTGCTCTTTAGATGTTTAACATTATGAAATAACTAACTCAAATTGCACGGTGTCCCATAAATACCGTATAATCTCTGCACATTCAGATTCATCTCCAGATTCATAAAAGAAAACCAAAGAACCATACCTCTACGATCCATAATTTCAAGAAAACTGCAAGAAAAAAGCAGAAAGGTCATATCCGGTGTACGAAAAGAACCTTTATTGGAGGCATGAACATAGTTTTTGCATATGCTTTCAGACAATAATGTTCAAATGCCCACTGGCCATACCAAATCTTGCATGCTTGCACCGTGTAATGCTAACTGCCGCGTTGCTTCAGTCTGGAGACCACATAAATACACACAGCATGAAGTGGAGGGACTGAATCTCTTTTTGCTGTAACTAGGTCTCGAAAGATCAATTCTTTCAAACGCCTTCATTGGAAGAACCCAAAGATGAACGTATCCTGCCTAAAACCGAGTCCCCCATATCTATTCCAGTGTCCAATTTAATTTTTTAATTGCACTGTGAGTGTGACGTCTTACTTTATTTTTCCTATTTTTCTAGAATACTACAGGTCGTACAAGTACAGTTCTTTGGGCAATTTTTATGTACTCCCAACGAGGAATCTGGCTGAGCAGAATTTGAGCGCCATTTAACACGAACTTATCATTCACTTTGTATAACACCAAGCTAAAACTGGATATAAGACATTTTTCGATGGCAAATTTGGTTATATATACCGAATTAGCCCGAATACAACGCGATACTTTTTGACTGATCATTTCCCTTAAAAAACCTGACTCGCGCTAAATTCGAGGTCTAAATATAGGATTTTTCCAATTATCTTGATAAAAAATTTCGGGGCCGCGTTGTATTCCGACTGATACGGTAAATAATAGTTTTCAAGCTTGATGACCATATAACCAGATTTCGGGCACAACTGCAAAAAGCTTAACTACTATTCACGTAATGTTGTGAGACTCCATAAAAGAGCTACAAATACTATGCCCATCCTTTTCGAAAAATATTAATGCCGGTCAAAAACACTATTTTTCAACGGCAATGATTAGAAAGATCCCTTCGACACAAAAAGAAATAAGAAAAAAGTTGCAACATTTAATCAAATCAAGGACTACAAAATATTTCTTTATGATTAAAATGGATTAATATTTCCGAATTGCTCCAGATTGTAGTACTGTACTGTTGCCGCAAACTTTTAATGTCTAAAAAAGAACGTTTTAGTCATAAACTGTAATCGTATCACCTGTAAGCTTGTAGAGAGCTGGTTCAATATCACGGTTAACTGGGGCTGATTTGCAGAGATTGGACGAAGGGCAAAAGTTTCAGTGCCCATATTCTTTAAACATTACGAAGTGCCTTCCCAGACAGCACAGCAAACTTGCATCAAACTTTCAGCAAGCTTGATTTATCAAGTCAATAAGCTTGAATTAAGCTTGAAAATTTCAAGCGTGTAAGCTTAATGCAAGCCTGAATCAAGTGTTCTAGTTTACACTTGCCCAGCTTGCATTAAGCTTGACATTTCAAGCTTGAAATTTCAAGCTTAAAAAATTTCCTAAATAGCCTGTCGGCGAACTCGCCCCACATATTTTACTTTGCCACGCATTTTCTCCCTCTACGCTGAAATTTCAATTTAATTTAATCTGTTTCCATCTAGTGTTCGTGGCTGGAATAGTACCCTGGACTTTCGGTTGGTAGTCGAGCTCGCTATCCGTTCAGCTACTAAGCTTCACGCAGATATGACTAAAGTTTGAAGTGACTTATCACGCCGTTTTCTCGCCAGATTGATAAGTGGGCGATGTGTTATTTGTTTCTTTTATTTTTCCATGGGATGCATCAAAATTAAAATAATGTTATGTGTGATTTAGAGACTCTACTAATAGGGAAATAAACATAATATAAACTTAAGAGCAGCACACGTTTTAAAATTTTCAGTACCGCAGCACTCATGAGCAATACTGCTGGCCAAAATCGAGACAAACGACTGATTTTGAAATCAATTTCGTAGTATAATTGTATTTTATTTTGAAGAATTTCCATATTTGGAAATATAGAATGGGTTTACTTACTTAACACAAATTTTGTGTTAAGTAATCTGAAATCAAAGAAACAGATAGTTAAACGTTACTTCGAAATGCATCACAGTTATGTAGCGAACTTGAGTTAATAAAAAAATGAAGAACTTGTCTTAAATAACATGAAAAGATGCAGGTTTCTCAACTTATAGAAACTAAAAATAATAGAGAAAAATGCAGCAACTAATCATTATGGATGACTCATGAATAGCATTCTCTTAACCAACATAAATTAAAAACAGAAAAATTGAGCTAGAATATTAATTAACTCTCAATCTCTTGTTTTAAATTTAAAAAAGTGACCAATCGTCCCATATTACACGGTATAATTTCATAGTTTGAGTTTTTGTCCCGTATTTAAAAGTGGCCCAGTACTGTTCAGTATTCTCCTCCTCCATTCACCGCCAAAACAAATTAACAGCACTTTGTTGAAAATTCCGATTTGGGGGGGGACCAAATTTCAAATAAACAGTATTTTTTATCCAGCTTTTAAATTTACAACGAACAACGTAAAAATAAAAAAAAAATATTCCAAATGCCACTGATTGTGAATTAAACGGGAAATTTTTCTACGTAATGAGCGCCCTTGAATGGTGTTGTATGTGTCAGAAATCAAACCACATGCTTACTGAACATTCAGTATCTAAAGGAGGTGGTTAGCGTTAGGCATCTACAAATAAATCTCTCTGTGTGTGTCTGCATGTGTTTGGTAATGCTTTAAGCTAGTGACTAAAAAAAATATCCATTCACAATAAACTGCTTTTATAAAATTAGAAAAAATCTTCATAAGAACTGGCCGAATTAATTTGAAAAAAAATATCCATTTTATACATTTATTACATTTATTACATTAATTAATATTTTTTTGTGTGAATTTCACTTAAATACCGAAAATAATTTAAAACAATGAATTCCTATAGAACTTAAAGTATTGAATTCATCTTGAAAGAACCAGCCTCTACAAATGTATCATTTTCGCTAAGGTATATGGATTAGTACATAATACCATATATAAGCTGCGTATGAGCAGATGTACGGAATTAGAGCAAAGAAAGACTGACAAACAGACAAAACCGAAGTCATAATTACCTTTCAACTTTATCTGAAAAAAAAAATGTTAAAAGAGTCAGGCATATTTTACGCATGAGTAATCGCGGATCATTACAAAATGGAATTAATGCAATAATCGATAGAAATTATTTGAATATTAATTTTTAGATTCTGGCGTATATCATGAAATTCGATTTTGTGTTAATGCAATGTACAATCTGCAAAACGTCATTGCAAATTGCTCGTTTATAATGTATTTATTAATCTAAATCAGATTATGTAATAATCATATTGCATATGATATACTTTCCGCTAAATCACTTTTCATTAATAGAAAATAAATTATTTAGCAGAAATGCGAATATTGAATTATAAAAGGATTTTGCTTGCAAAATATTTAATTAACATTATTTCAAATTTACAAATATATGAACTTCCTAGCTTGTAAAAAAAAAAAATGTGTTAAAACATTTTTAAGGTTTTTAAGGTCTAAATGTAAGTAATATTACGTAATATTGAGTACCTTTTGAAAAAAAGCTGATTCTTTAAAAATAACATTTTTATATTCGATAAGGAAATATTAGAAAACATCGTCTATGCAAGCATTTATAAGTACGGAAAACCGATAAAAAATTTTAATTTCACCTTGAAAAACCTAATAAATGTGATTAACATTTTATGTAGAAAGATTATGTGATTTTAATATGCCTGAAAAATAAGCATAAATTTAAATATAATATTAATAAAATTATATTAATGAAAAGTTGTACTTTACGAAACGTTCATAGAACGACAGTATGTCTGCTGGGACAGATGGTACTTTAGTTGATTCCACTTCATTGAACAGCCAAAGCGCTTAACGGTCATTCATAGCACCGTCATTCTTATCTTACATTTGAACCAAATAGTTGTTCACGGCAATGTCCCAGGCATCACACACGTTCTCTGAATGTTAACAAGCATTCATAGTACATTATAGAACATTCTCTGTAAGTTAAGGGATTTCATAGAACCTGTGTGCGCTGCCTGGGATGTATTTTCTTCTAAATGTCTTTATATTTGCTTAGCTCTTTTTCAATCAGCTAGATGGCTAGGTTTCGCCCAGTACCTATTTGCTAATGTATCTTAACAATCCCAAAATTTCTAGAACAGTCTAGAAATAAGTTCAACTGAAGCACACTCATAACAATTTAAAATTTGTTTAGAGAATGCCTTATTTGCAAAATACGTATTGCGTCTATAAGCCTTTATTGTGTATATTTACCTACCTGAAAACCACTTGTAAACAATCTAAACTTGTATAAAGGATTGCAAAACCGACATGATTGAATGAAAATTCATTATTTTTAGGCTATACGTGTCTGCTCCTTCTGAATAAGTCTATTTTAATTCTTCTGATTACTTTTTGTTATACATTGGGTAGTCGGGGGTAAAGGCCCGCTCGGGGCAAAAATCCGGATGCGTTTTTTATTATTTAGAAATCTAAATTAGCTACACTTATTTTTTCACAAGTTAACTAGATGGTACTGGTTTTGCAAACAAAGAATCACGGATGTGCGATTTTCAGTTTACATTCTATGAAGTAAATTACTTTTAGGCGCATTTTAATATAGTTTTTAAAAATTTTTGAACTTATTTTTTGCTTGCAATTTGACATATTTATATTTTGAGGGGTTTTTTTTTTGCATGTGGAGCTAATCTAATAATAATCTCATTACTTTTATGTTTTAAATGATACGACTTTTGACCAAAACCGCAGGAAATTAATTTTCATATCTTCATCAAATAGGGCAAGAATCCGCATGTACGATGGGTAAAGATCCGAATTCGAATCTTGCCCCTAATGCTTTGGGGTTCTTATAGTTTCATTTGTTTGATATTCGCGTGTTGTGTAAAGTCTCGAGAATTCCAATAAACTTCATATTGTGCTAAGTTCTGTTCCTTCTAATGATGATTTCGATCAGAGTCGGAAAAATCCCTCCCTGACTTTCCTGAGGCATGTAAAAGTTTCAGCCAGGCATGTATGTTATTTTATTTTTATTTTTTTGCCACTGATTCGTTTCGTGATTGCAACATTTACGTTCGCACCAGTTCCTTTTAACAATATGATATATTTTTTTCGCCCTCAGAGAGTTGAGTACTTTTCAGTTCTTTAACAGCCAACTGTTTTCCCCCCATTTTTAACGTTTCTCTAATTCAATTTAACTGACAGTGATTTTTTTTCTTTTTGTCTATCTGTTTTTGTTAAACTAAGTTTACAAGCAGTCAACCTCACAACCTGACAAACAATAATTCTGCAGCAAAGACAACTTTGCAAGTGGGCTTCATTTTGAGTTTTGTGCCATGTCCATCAACGCAGATATTTACCCCATTAGATGAGGCAAAGATCCGAAAATATCAATGTAAAAGTCACTCCCAGTTTTCTTGTATTATATTTTAGGTAAAAGTAATCATTTAAGATGACAGCTAAAAGTCTAACCTGTATTATAATAAAAAGTTTAGGTTCATAACTTGTGGCAATTTTTCAGAAATGAGTTATAATTCAAAACTGCGGGCCTTTGCCCTCACCTACCCTATGCACTGAAGCTACCAAATATTGCCTCGTTAGAAAAAAAATATCCAGTGTTTAAGTACCTTTTATGTGTGTTACAAAGTTATTACTTACACAATATTTCTCAGCATAAAAATAAATTTTAAAGTTTTGTAAACAGAAAGCATATAAATATCACGTATAAAAATTGAAACTTTATAGTAACTGAATTTTTATGAAAATAAGCGATTTGATTAACGATACATCAATACAATCTATATTTAAAAATGTACTCTATTCTAATACTTCCGTAAAAAACAGAGAACTGTTGTTACTTTATCTTTTGATGTATATGCGTACTACCCGAATAAAGTATTCAATTTGTTCAAGTAAATTATGCTCGAACATTTCTTTTCTCACTAATATTTAAGTTAAAAAAAAAGTGTTTTTTTATCACTATAGATAAAAACGAAAAAACATTTTGTCAATGTCCTCTGAAACAAATATTTAGTAGCTAAATGAATAAATAAATAAATATATGATCTCTGTTGCAAAAAATGAAGCAAAATAGGTGATTTGTTGTTCATTGAATACCATAACACATTCAGTTTTCCTCATTATTTAAACGTTAATGATTTTTCCAATATTGATTGTTGGTTTTCCCCTCTATAGTTTCCAATCAATATGGTAGATAATGACTACATTTATCTTACATCGATGGCTTTCTTGTAATCATTAGAAGTGCACGTGTGAAAAATCAGACGGAAAGTAAAGGAACGTGTACTCATGAACGTATAGCTTAATGGTGATAAATATGGATTTCATAGGCTGTGGGATTTAATTTTTTCAGTACTTGTGGCATGCAAAACAAATTAATACTTCTCGTGTTTGGCGTCTTTTTGCCTAGAACAAGCAAAGACATAAGTATATTTAATGCAAAAAAGTAACTTTTTAAAGTTTGGCTAAACACTCCTCTTAATAATTGAACATGAACATTAGTGGATAATCAGTTTAATTTATTTAAATGGTAATAAAAATGCATCTAGCGCAAAAAATAGAGCAGCGATCACGTCAAACACAGTAGTTATAAAATAGTTTTTAACACAACTGTCATATTTTTTTTTCGTTTGTTAAATTTGTCGATGTAACGATATGGGGCTATATTTTTGTTCCAAACGTAGCAAACAAAAAACTGTATCACTATTTATACAACTTTTTTAGAAACTTTTTAGAAACATCTATAAATGCTACGTACATTATTTTTGACGGTTAATCTATGAAGTAAATTATATACATTATATACAATATTTAAATTTTCTTTAAATTTGGGCCGACTTGTAGCTATAAATGTACGCCTTTGTTTTCTGTTCTTCGTTTTTAGTGCTCTAATCGAATCATGCATGTTGCAATTTCCTTTATAAAAAAATACATTTTTTGAAGCGAGTTTACCAGAAAGAGCACTGTCAAAGAGTTTATGATCACATACTAGCTTTTAGAAATAAGACAATGTAAGTGTCAGTCAATCTTGTGTGAAAAATTCTATCTTATAAGCAACTGGATCCCTATCTTTGGAAATTTGACCTTCATAACGTACATATGCGACTGAAGTTCAGTTGATTCATGTATGCGTTCTATACACTCTTCTCAAGAAAAACAGTATTTGAGGTTTAACAATTAACCATAAAAGTGTTTACTTTCATATGTCTTAAATTTCCTCAGAAAAAGATTATTTTCCTTGTGCTTTGATTCTCGAAAAAGAAATTATTAAAAAGGTCTTCCTCCTTTTTTTATTTATTTTATAGTTTTCCTTCTTTGCTAAAAACTAGGCAAAATCAGCAAGTCTGATTTGGAAATTTGAATCATGCTCAATATATATTGTGCATGATGTCAACAATAGTTTATAAGCTTTTGTGGTCAACAAGATACATAAAGGCAAAATGCTATGTTGATTAGATATAAGAGTATTTTAAAATATTACATTAATAACATCTAACTTATTCTCATGTTTGTTTCTATTGGGTGGAGTTGATTTGAATTGTCTCGCATACACGAGCATTTCAAACGCAATGATTGTTCAAACAAACTGCACTGTTTATTTTGTTTTAAAATCTCACATTTATATTTTTCTGTACTTTACCTACCTCGTAAGATCTGCACTTATTTACCAACCCAAGTTTACCTATCCCTTACACATGCAAACGCGATAAGCTGATTTAATCCCGTTATGTTGTTTATTTTGATCTTACCATAGCATAAGTTTTCTAATTTCAAGTAAGAAGATATAAGTGATTTGATGAAAACCTAGAAAATTAGAATCAATTTTAAATTTTCTTGGGGAAATGTAAAATTATTACTAAGGAATGGCGCTCAGTTGAGGCTTTTTTTCGTCGAGAATTTTGTTATCGATTTTAAATTTAACCTATTAAATGTTGCTGATCATGAAGAAAATACTTTTTGTAATATTTAGACAGTCTTCTTATACAAATATGTTGATTTTCAATCGAAACTAACTAGTAAAATGGTGTATTTTAGTTTGATTTTGATTTAATGGTTAAGGCAAAGCTACACGAGGGCTATCTGCCTAAAGAGGAGATGCCTTGGTCGGTGGACTTTGTAAGGGTTCTAACGGGTATTCATGGGTGTATTTTCAAATATTTTAGGGTGTATTTAACAATTAATACTATGTACTGATTAATGGATTATTTTATTTCCTTTACAATATTACATGCTTGCAAAGATAATTATGTTAGTTGATTCTTAGGATTTTAAATTCAACTTGGATGTTAGCTATAGCTGTAAAAAGTAGAGTACTATTCGTATCCAATCTGTCTTATGAATAAAACATTTAAAAATATTATATGAAGCTGTAGTTATAAAAAAACTTAATTTTCTTTGATAATAATTTTGAAGTTCAAAATTACAATGAGTATAATGTAGTAATAGAGATACAATGATGGCATAAAAGAAATTAAAACTATATTTTTCTATAACAAATTATTTTTAGGTGATCTTGTATACATTCTCTCGTGTCTCTTTATTTCAACATTCAAACTTAAACGCTTGCATTGCTTGTTTTAAGAGTTTGTAAAATATGCTAAATTCAAATTCGTATTTCTTTATTTAAGGAAACATTTCCTAGATCCTTCAGAATTCGCTTACAGTTAAACTTGGAGATTATTTGAGTATTTTATTTGTTACATAGTTGATTGATTTAGTATTGGACCAAAAATTGAAATCTGTGAACTCTCTACCTTGCACTCACATTTCGTATTGTAAATCAATGCCCATGTGGATGGAAATTCAATAAGAGAAAAATGAATTCGATTTTAACGAAATTCAATAAACCCCGAATTTTTGCGTCCAATGGAGCGGTTAGTATAGCTCTAATATAAGGAAATAATGCACAATTTTCTTTTCCAGTAAAGACCATTTTGTTGAACAGTGTTATGAAAGCAGTTACCTTTGTAGCTCACACTATGTATGTAATGCACATTAATTATATATAGAAACTCGTAAAGTATTGGGTGTTTATAGTTAAAGTTACCCTGTTTAGACCTACGTAAAGGCCGTTCTGTTGTACGTATTTCGTTAGAACTTCGTAAATGCGTTACATAGATCATTGAGAAAAGAAATATGCAATTAAAAAATAAATAGTTCAAATTTTAAGCCATAGATGGCGCTTTTAACGTAGAAAGCGCATTTTAATGAATATTTGGAGTGTTTTGAAAAGTCTATAGTATTTAATACCATCTAATCCTTCCCCATGCCTATAGAGAAGTAAAAGCGAAGTGATCCTGTCTTAATGATGTCTTACGTAATCAAGTTGTTTCATCAGAACTGCATAATTTATCAACAGCACTGCGAGTATATCGACTCTTCAAAAGGTTACGTAAAGAGCCTGTAAGAAATTGGAGCGTTTTAAAAACAGGCCAGTAGTCATTTCCTTGTAACCATCATGGCCTTTTAATCAGAAGTGTAGTAATTTAAGCATTGCTTTGTAAGAACTTTGACACTAGAAAGATATAGGCCCTTTTCGTAAGTGTAGCAAGCGTCGATTTTCTTCGAGTACCGTTGATACATTGCTGCACGTTTGAGAAAAAAAAAGAAGATGAAATCTTATGATTATTTGGCATTGATTAATGGCCATTTTATAAAGCTCCAAATTTGCATAACGTCCTTTTTGAGTAAAAAGCACCATCTATCAGTCGATAGTTAAACTACTTTTTATTGCAGATTTCTCTTCAACATGGTCTTTATATCAATAAAATATGTCCAACAGAGAAGGCTACACATAGATCTAAACTTCGTTAGAAGCTCGTAGGTCTTTAATTATAACCACACTGTGTTAGAATTCAGCTACAGCCAACGGCATAATTTAAGAATACGCGGTTAAATGTTTTACTTTTAAACACGCGACATTACACATTTTATAATAATTATTCAGCTGGACCTTGTTACTCCAGTTTTCACGTCATCCCGCTTATAACGATAGTTTTTCTAGTCCAGCTTTTGTGTGTGTGATTTTAATATAATTGAACCTTTGGATTTTACTTCCCTTAATAATTTCCAATTCCTGATATTTACAGCAATTTACAACACGAAAAATATGCAACAGATATTTCAGTGTCAAGTTTTTCACAAAAAGGTCTAAAATACTGCAAGAAGGAAACATTTTCACAACATCCTGGCTTAAAATAATTTTCGTATTAAAACCATTAAGTGACATGAGAAAAGGAAGCGAATTCTTTTGAAGAATTTAAGGCCACTGGATGTACAACTTCACGCAAGCTGCCGATCTTTTACAAGGGCTCCAAAAACGATGTATAGCTCTATTTTAGATAGATATTAGTGAAATCTTTCTGCACTAAAATCTAACATATATTGATTAAATTACGGTATAACATTTAAAAGGAAATTATTGCACAGTCACATCTAGAAATAAGAAAATATTAGTTCATCATTATTTCATATCGCAATAAAGCAATAATTTAAAATTCCTGAACTTTGTAACATTTCCCAATAGGATAATACAACACTTGAAGCCCATACAACCCAATAAGAAGGGATCGTATTTACCGTAACATATTTTTTATCGTCCTACTAAATACTAAACATACAGACATAAAATGATTTTCTTTTTTGCGGTTTATAGCGATTAAGTTTTCAAGATCTTTTGGTTCCTTTAGAATGCAATATTTATATGCATATATATATATTTAGTATTTTTTATATCAAAATTAGATATCCTGCTTCAGTGAAGAACGGGTATTCACCTAGTAAATATATAGGTAAACTTAGTTAACTGAGTTGAAATTCAAAGCAACTGCACCGAAAGGTTTTTGAAAAGTTTAAAGTGATACGTTTAAATAGTTATAATTTATAGACTATATTACACATTCTATTATAGACTATATTACACATTCTATTATAGACTATATTACACATTCTACACTATAGACTACATTACACATACTACACTATATTACATTCTACAGAAAGTATCATAAAAATAATTCTTTATTCCGTTTCATTCAACATAAGTAAAAAAAGCTCTTTCTCTATTTTTTTTTAATTTCAGGTGCGCTGAAAAGAGCTTGTCGATAAATAAACAGCTTAAAATGAAAGCATGTACAGTTAAAAATATAAAAAACGCGATTATCCGTGAAACATTATTAAATTAGTATTGGTGTATAATTAGACATAAAATCTATATCGATAATGAATCATTAGACTCATAACTTTGTTTTAAGGATTAATATTTTTCAATTATAATAGTATCAAATTGTGTTGCCCCAAAGGTTTTCTGCAAATATATACATGCATTGACTACAATAGACTGTTCAACAAAAATTTAATCACTAAATCTGATGCATGAAAGCATTTAATTAACTCTTTTTTTAAGCAACAATCTCTCTATTTTTAAATTTAAATAACTTCTTGTTCAATTAATGAGTTCTTAAGCTTACGGCTAAAGTATAATGCACGACCAAAAAAAAAAAGAAAGAAAAAAGAATAAAGCTAGGATTTGAATCTCAGTATATTGTTACGTAAAAAAAGTAATAAAGAACTATAAAAGTACACGTAATTAAGAGAAGAAAGTAATTTATTTAGCTAATATCTTATTTTCTGTCTTTTTTCAGTAGTATACCTGCACAGTTCGTATTTCAACATCTTGTTAATTTGCATTTCTGTTACTTTCCAACTTATAAGGAGGTTCACACTTGTTTTATTACCGCAGCTCTTTTATTTTTCTTTAACTGTATTGGTATTTTCAATTTAATTGTAAAAAATTAGCCATGCGTTCAGACCCAAACCATACTCAAATTAATTTTAGGTGTTATTCATTTCTCTGCTTTTTAAAGTAATAAAATTAATGGAATAATCCATTTTTTGCTCAGTGCTTACCTGTTAGTTGGAGCCTAATATTTATGATACCTGTCCGATTATTCAGAGTGCCTATGTTCATGTTCCACACTTTATGCTTGTTCTTACTGTTCCTGTTTTTAGACTTTCGCTATGTTAAAAACGGAACCCCTTACGTACTTGATAGAGAGAATGTGAATTATGCAATTTTCAGCTTAAGCCCTTATGCATCTAAGCAAACGGCAGAAAAACATCCAAATAATGCCTTTAATTTTTTTGTTTTCTGCCTGTGTGAATGGTAGAACTTCTTTATGACTAACAAGCGTGAATCTTTTGTACCATCCGAAACTATGGTATTTCTGAGCACTCTTTAATTTGTGCTATTTTACAATTTTTTCAGTCAATTTTACCTGAAAATTCTTTTTATATCACATACTTGAATCCTTTTGGGGTTGAGCCGCCTTCATCCACAAATTTATCTTTGAAATTTCACAAGCAATCACAAGAAGACTTCCAAAATGAATGTTTCGTTTTCAATAGCTTCTAAGATAATTTTCAATAATATGTTTTTAATTCATACTTTTTGTTTGTTTGTTTGTTTGTTTGTTATTTTTGCTGTTTAATCGAACTTTACAACCAGTAACTATTCACAATCACTGTTATTGTTTCAAAGCAACAGTTCAATGCACAACAATGAACATAGGCATTTTGAATAATCAGACTAACTGTTATTGTTTCACAATCAGTCACTAAAAGCATGTCATACAATAATATTACAGGTAATATACACAGTGAAATTTGTATTTATTTTCTCGAAAGGATTCACTTTTAAGCCGTTTACTTTAACGAAAACCAACACATTAATTTAAATTATTAAAAAATTAACTACTTCTTGATGAATTTTGTATTTCACATTAACTCAGTTTTAACGTTTACATCCTTAAACATCCCTAACAATTCAACATATTCGTGTCAACACTGTCATTGTTTTTTTTTACATATTAACAATGAGAACGATCTTGTATTTAAGCTCGTACGGCAACATTCAAAGAGCAACTCGCAAAAAATAATCCCCGAATTTCTTAGAGTACGCAGTATAATATCATGAAATTTGCATACTAAGTAACGCTGATGCTCAGAGTGGAAAACAAAAAATACGCGAGACATTACCATCTATTGTCATGGAAAACACTTCCTGCTAAGGCACTATTATCTAAAGTAGCTCAGCGAGGATAACCTACTTTGAAAGCGTCTAATTTAACGACCCCTTTTATGTCATTTAACGACTTCTTTAAAAGATAAATGTTGCAAAATATATTTGTTGCAGCTAGATTGTCTTGTAAAAGAATACTTAATGCGTTAGGAGTGCGTCTTATTTTTGGAACTCTAGACTCATCTTGCTCGGAAATTCATTTGAATATTTTTTTAAGCTTCTGGTAGTTTTGTATATTTTGATGCTTATTATCGTCGCAACTCAACGTAAACGATAAGATTTAAATACATATGCTATAAATCTATTAATGTATTTATTTTAAGTTTTCTAAATAACGTTAAAGCCAAGAGAAAAATATTTATTTTATCTAATGCATCGTTTGATACTGGCTCATAAAGGAGGGTGAGTGCGTGTGTGGATATTGAAATTTGCTTCAATTACGTAAAAAGATGTGGATTTAAGAAGTAATGGATTCTAAAGCAATTTTATGAAATATCATTACCATATTTCGTAAATATTAATCTTTCTTTCTTGTATTTGAAAATTTAATCCTGTCAACAGACAGTTATTTTTAATTTATTTACTTCATTTTTTTAAAAACTAACATTTTCTATACGTTATCCTTTAAAAAAACGGAAAGTAATGTCGCTTTCTCCTACGTCAATGTTTTGCTCACACAAAACTACAGAAGTTAATAACACGAAATTTGGCATGCATATGAGGTTATGAAGTTTTTAATGCAGGTACTTGATAAAAAGGATTTCCAAAATCCGTCACGATGAAGGTTAATGCAGGCTAATCTGGAAGGTACCGACCTAAACGGTTTTACAATTATTTAGCACACTAGGCTAGAAGCACATGGAAGGGAAGGGCCAAAGTATTATTTTCGCACATACCTCTCTATCTCAAAGGGAACAAAAGAGATTCATAAAATTCTTGCTGTAAAATATAATATGCACCAATATCTAAAATTTGATTTCAATACATTTTTGCATTTGCTCTCCAAGAAGTGTGGGCGCAACTTTTATTTTTTTAAATATCTTTCTTGGATTTTCCTGTGTATTCAATGACATAGCAACTTCAAATTTTAAACACACTGTGAAAATCATTGTAAAAATACATAAGAATGTCCGCTGTTTGTGCTAATCCAGAGGTTGAGAGTTCTGTTCCAGGCAGAGAAGTGTAGTTCACGTAAAAATAGGAACTGTTAGGAGTACTTATTCCCTCGGAGATCGTTTGAATTTTTTGTGCTCAAACTCGCAGTTTTATTTCTTTTTTGTGGTAAACTTACATTTTTTACGGAAAAAAGACGTTGCTATAAATTTATGACACTGTACTGTAAATTGACTGCACATGTACTTCGGTACTTGCATGTCACTTATTTTAGGCACTATCACTGAAAATAAGAGGTAATTCGGGGAAGATGCCACCTGAGGTAAGAAGCAAATTTGCTGTTGTTTTTATGTTTTAACATATAGCAATACGGACCATCTTATGTGATGAATCTTATCTCAGGGTACACACTAGGGGTGCCAACTTTTATACCGGGATTCACGGGACTTTCGCAGTGAAAATGCGGGACATGGCTAGAAAACGCGGGACTCAATTTACTTATAACAGAAAAGCGAGAAACAATTAAAGCCAGATTTAATTTTTACACTTTAAGTAGTTTATTACTTATTGCCCTTATTACTAATTTGGCATAATTGTATAGCAAACATAGGTGACAGTTAAAACTATCAGGCAAACAAATGAAGAATTAAGATTAATTATTAGAGTCTCCCACTTTGTGTGCAAACAAAGCAAACAGAAACAGCACTGTAATTTGCACTTAAATTAAATAAACTTTTTATTTACTTTCACAAACAAAGACACAGCGTTTTTACTTTTGTGGTGGTTTGTTGCAGCATTGGTTAAAATTTGAGGAAAACTAAAGCCTAAGATGATCGTACAGTGGTATTATGCCGCGCATAACCTGCCTGGCAAGTACTCCTAGTATTACGCTGAAAAAATTGAAAAATGATTGACATACACCAAAACACTAAAAAAACTAAAGACTCTATGAATTGCAACTAAATACCATTTATTCTTAGTCATTCCACTAATATTAATTAACAGACGATATTGACATAATTTTAAACTTAAACATGTCTGGGGGAGATGTGGTTTTGGAGGATAAGGGGTATCCACAAAAGTTTTGAAACGCAAATAATAAATAGATTACTGGGAATATTCACCATTCTGATGAGGTAGCCGTCTTTACACAAGACACGATCGACGCGTGCCCTCTTGGAACCGCTGTCTTTCTCTTAAGCCATCATCTGGCCTCTGATTCCATGTTTCTTTTGAACACAACTTGATCATATTGATTCGAAGCACACACTGATTTTTTAAGTCCGTTCACACCTTTTTCAAACTCTGCTCTGCTTCTTTTTTTCTAGCACACTCGTTCTGTCATCTCTTTTCTCTTCTCCCACGGGGTTGTTTCCTCTTTTCTTACCCCCTCTTACATCATTGGCTGGAGTTTCTGATTTGTTCGTATCGGGGAATTAATGCATCCTCTCGTCGAATCCCAGACATGTAGGTGGATCATTCGGGAATATACCCCGCCAAATTTGCATATCATTTTCGGCCATAAATATTTTCGGCCATAAATATTTTAACGTTGACAGTTCATTGTGCTATAGTGTCCAGACTGTCCATTGCCTGGCGCCTCTTCTAATTTACGGTCCACTTGTGTGGTCTTCCCATGGGAACCGTCTCAAAATTATATTTTACTGCTGTTTCACTTCACCACAACTTTAGCATTTGAAAAATAATTAAAACAACCCATAAGTAGGTAACCCATAACAAAACTATATAAGAGAAACTTAAAGTCTTAAATCACATCTACTAAGATTATAATAATTATTTATTTGGAAAGAAATATGTTACTTTTACTGAAATCATAATATTACTCGTTTAGAAAAGAAACTTAAAATATACAATCACTTCTGCTGAGATCCTATTTTTTAGGAAAGAAACTTAACGTATAAATTATCTTCTTAGATCATTATAATTTATCAAGTTATTAAATTACTTATTCTATTCAAAAAGCGGGACATTTGGCGTCCCGCACAAATCTTTCGCGGGACGCGTCGTCTAAAGCCCCAGAAAAGGGACGTCCCGGCTCTCGCGGGACGGTTGGCAACCCTAGAACACACACTTGGATTGTCAATTTATTTTAATTTGAAGCCTTTAATAGTCTTTATTTTGGATCTCGAGCACATTTGGACTGTATGGAGAAGCCGATACTGTCTATGTTTCGATGTTTTGTTTACATTTCAGTTTGTTGATGATTTTGGCTCGATCTTCCGGCTAAGGATGGCACCAGGGAAGAATGCCACGTCGGACGTTTTGATTGATAACCCTAAAGACATATGTACATCGTTGTAATTTATCGTCAGTTGGGTAGCAGGTAGGAATGTTCGGAATTTCCGTGTTATGGATGGAAAGGAAGGAAATATGCTATTGTATGAAAAGGAAGAGTTTGTGTTTCTTAGATATGTCGTGTGAATATAAAACTAAATAAAAGAAAGCGTGTTGGTTTTACGTTAAACCAGTGGGTGAAGGAGAGCGTAACGAACATTTCTGGGTGTTCATTAAAAAATATAGGTAACTGCTTTTTTTTAATGAATCTTTGCGTTCTTTAAGGTCCTTAATGTGAATTTTAAATTGATATTTGATGTTATGATGTTTTCGTTAATGCTATTTATGTGCTATTCTAATCATACTGACTTTAGATGAGGTCGTGTACATAGATTGTTTAATCCACCAATATTTCTTTGTGTTAAAAATGGGCCATATTTGCCCAGTTTACATTAGCTGTACGACTAGGTTGCTTAATACACCGTAGTCTTTTTATGTAAAAACCAGCCTGTGTTTGCCCAGTTAATATTATCTGTACAACTAGACTGCTTTAACCACCGTAGTTTTTTTTGAGTTAAAAACAGACCATATTTGCCGAGTTTACATTAGCTGTACAACAAGATTGCTTAATCCACTGTAATTTTTTTAGATTTAAGACGATCCACTGTTTGCTCATTTTTGCTGAATTTGCAGACTCTTTTTTGGTTAAATATGGACCGGTGGTTGAAGATTTTTGGAATTATTTTGTAATAAATTTGATTTTTTTAATCTGTTTTTATTAATGTAATTTGTGTGTAATTTTAAATTGTTAAAAGTATTTGACTTTGCCTCGTTGATCCTCCAAAATGGTTGGCGACATTCGCTGGGGCTTGGCGACCGCCGAGCTCCAGCGAATGCCGCCGAGTTTACATGTCGCTTGTACCGTTATTTAACCGGCATTTAGCCTGGTGACTAAGGCTCTTGAAATATTCCATTCATCATATTTAAAGCTAATAAACGGAATTTTATTTTAAATAATGTATTAGCAATATGAGTTATGCATTCTGTTACGCTCGCAAGGCAAGTAGAAGCGGCCATAACCATGCAGCAATTTAAAAATAAGCGTCCGTGACATATTCTCCTAGGGGGAAGACATGCACAGAATAAATGAACAGAAGTATGAGACAGTAACAGAAGTATCAGAAATAAATGAACATTAAATTATTTTTTTTTCATTTTGTATATTGTATATTTTAGTGTAAAATATAAATAAAATGAATAATTATAACTATGGTATTATAACAATTATCATTTTATTAAATTTTTATTAACAAAATATAATTTTCACGTTGTCTATAATATATATGTATTACAGTTTTACATATCTTATTATGTATTTTTGTAAAGTTATTAAGAATTTTAAACAAATATAATTCTCATTTTATTATCATGCAGTCTGTGTCTCCAAACGAGAAAAGGAAAACAGATCGAGGTAATTAATCAGAGTTAATTTTAATTCAATACAAAAAAATTATTAATCAGAATTAAATTTGTGCTGTATGTGAAGTATACTTTTTCGCTACAAATGGTCTGAAGTGCAATTGGGTTCAGTACATCAAATGCAAGAAATGAATGTATGAAGATTGCGATAGTGATCATTGTATTGAATGGAATGTTGTACTGGCTAACATTCAGAATTGTATTCTTATTAGTTTCAGATAATAATTTGGGGGAAAAATCCTTTGACAGATTCTTTTTCTCCATAGTTATTTTAAATTCAGAAATAATTTTCAAATGTTAATGTTATTTCTCTTACACCATAACTAATGACATCTTCCCTGTATATATGAAAAATATGCCAAAATTCACATGAATTTATTTAGCATTAAATTTTTCAAACATATGCATAATGGGGAAGCGATTAGCAAGCATATATAAGTAATTAAAGATTAGAGAACATGGTATATTTTTCATTAATTGATCATTTCAAAATTTATCTCTACTGAAGAAAAAAATCCTTAAATGTGGTGAATTATCTTACAAAATGAACAGTGTGTATAGGTTGCTTTCTAAACATAGGCGCCGGCAGCATAGGGCAAGGGGGGGGAATGCACCCCCCCTGGATTTTTGTATGTAGTGATTTACCTTGCTTTTTTGCTCTTTCCTACATGGTAACTATACGTTGAAGTAGTCTTTGCCCCCCTTGAGTAGTCTTCCCCCCCCTTTGAGTAGTCTTTGCCCCCTCCTGAGAAATATTCTGCCGGTGCCCATGTTTCTAAATTGAGAGATATTTAGCGATGAGGCAGCAAAAACTCAGGTTCATTAAATGTAACATTTCAGTTGTAAAATTTATGAAGACGTAAGCTACTTTAAAAAAAAATGTCAATTGAAACACGAATATTGAAGAATAAGCATATTACAAATATTAGCTTGTGTCGGGCAGATAAACAGTACGTCCTAAACGACAGTAAAATTAAGGTAGAATAAATAAAAAATATGCCATCACCGAACATCACATTGGCGAGAACAAAAACTTAGCCGAGATAAACAAGGCTAACTCCAGAGCAACCATAAAATTTAAACCTATAATATTAAAGTTACAAGACCGCGAACAAGTAATTTTAAAGACGGTGCTGGACATCAAAAATAATTTATGCCAACAAGGTGCCAATAAAGGGGGAATGAATACTCTTTGCGATTGTAAACTGATGTAATATAATCTATTTTAAGCATAGAACGGCGAATTGCGGGAGTGTTTACATAGCTTTGGAAAAAAATAAAATAACACTGTGTATACTGCCTATTAGCCAGTAACACGCTTAGGTTTGATGTGAAACTTATGATAATTTATGAAAATTACTAGTGAGTCATGCATAGGCATTCAAATAAATAATTCTATGCCATGAACAGTTTGTAAATATAATTGGAAATGTAAGGGAAATTGAGTTAGCTACATTTTATCATGAAAGTAACAATGCTAGTTGGAAATCAGCAGAAGATACTAAAGCAATTTTGATTCTTGAATTCTGGCAGTACAGAACGAGAAATTTCACAAACATACCTTTTCAATTACAGGTGCACACAGGTTCCGTGTAAAATAAAAATTGAAAAAAAAGGTAACTTAGAAGAAGGAAAAGTTTTCTAAGCACGTCACATAAAAACAAGATATTTCGATACCATACAAACAAAATTAAAAGAAAGATAATTCTAAACACGAAAAAAAAGTGGGAAAACATAAGTGTGTTTTATTCAGCCGTCCAAAAAGGTTAACGATCGTCACTTTTCAATCCACATTTGAAAAATTAGAATCGCATCTGGTGCTAAATGTGACAATTTTTAGTACACATTTGCTAAGTTTTCGCTGAAATATGAGAGCTTAAAATAGACCTGTAGATAATTTGAATTACCTGTTGACATGTGTACATTTTTCTTGGAATTCTACGTGTTTAGTTTTATATACATTGTTGCGTTAGCTAAGCCACTTATATTCTATTAGTGGGAAGAATTCTCTTTAAGTATTTCTAAATTCATCTTGATTTTACACTCATGCTAATGAACTACCCATTCTAGAATTGTAAAATGCTAATATAAATGTTTCTATAACAAATGAGATGATAGAAGTTTTAAAAATCTTTGTTTATATATATTTTCCTTTAAATATTTTGTATTTCCTACAAAAAAGTATTTAGCTTTGAAAAAATATTTATTACTTTATAAAAAAATGGATGCACAAAAGCTTTTGCTTTAATTAAAACACCTTTACATTTCATCAAAGTGGCAGACAGGAAAAAATAAATCCTAGTGTTATAGTGAAAAAAACCTTTCATGCAAAAAAAAAGTAAAAAGAACAGCTTCAACCACGCGCTAAAAAATTCTAATTATTTCCATTCGGAAATGGGAAGAGTGTGATAATTAACTTACGCATATTCTCGGGGTATTTATTTGGACGAGTTTAATTTCCTCCATTAAAACTGGTGGTGTTAAGATAAAGTATCATTTCTGAAGAGCAAAATATTTAATTGGATTCCCTGGGTGTTTTTTAACGCGAAATACGAAGTTCGCAAAAATTTCGAAGCCATTTAATTTCATATTCATGCCCAGACGTAAGACACGTTGATGGCTTTTAATGCAATTGTTGTACTCTTCAAATAAATGTATTTTAGATGCATGTAAGCTTTTGGATTATTTATAAGAATAAATATTTGTTATTTTAATTGAGCGAGCTATTAGGGTATTCAAGAAATAGAAATCAAAATTTATGCAATTGAAATAGTATAATCCAGATGCAAGAGAGGAAATGTTTCAGCCGTATCAAAAAAATGAAAGCAGTGTTTTCTATTCAATTTTATAGCTGCCATTATAAATAATTTTTCAATAAATATGAATGCGACGGCATTCATAAAACGTCCATTAAATGACAGTTATTTTTAAAATTTTTCAGTTTCTCAATTGAGTGCCGAATTAGAAACAGAAATTTACTTATGACAAACAAAACTCAAATGTCTAACACTGGAAAATATATGGAAAGTTTTGACTAAAATAAACATGGGATGGTGAAAATTTGCACGTACATTTTGAGGGGCAAATAGGTGTTTTCCTCTAGATGATAATTTCTTACATTTGCTAATGCCATAAGCTAGTAACTGCTGTAATACATGGCGTGTCGCACTTCCTTCCCGGGTTTGGAAGGCTTATGAAAAATTATATATTACCAATGCAGCAACAAAGTTGACTTTACTGCAGAAAAAAACATTTCAACTTTTCTTTCACAAATAACGAGTTTCCTCTTCGTTGGATTGGTCGAAGTTCTAACGACGAAAATCGCCTTCTTCCGTGGCCACCTAGCTCTCCGAAGCACACTCCATGCGATATTTTTTAATGGTGTTACATAAAAGATCGTGTGTTCGTGTACCCTATTCCTCATGATTTAAAAACTCTACGCAAAAGGATGACAACCGCATTCACTAACATCGATCGCGACATGTTAAAACGAGTGTGGGGAGGGAAGAATTTGCAATAGACTTGTTATCTGAAGTATCACAAAAGGTTCACATATCGAACATTTATGAAACAAAACTTGTAGTATTTCTTTATTCAATAAAGTTAACTTTGTTGCTGTATTGGTAATAATTTTTTTAACTTTCCAAACCGGGTAAGGAATTGTGCCACACCCTCTATAAGGCATGACTAACACTGTTCAATTTATTTCCCTCTTGAAAATTCTGAAGATCAATTTCATTTTAAAATGAAATTCACTTAACAGGACAGTATTTCCAAAAAACAAACCAAAAAAAAAAAATGGGACAGTAAATGAAATATGTAGCTGTAAAATGTACGTCACCTGAGTTTACTGTCACTGAAAAAACAAAAAGTTTTTTTTTTTTTTTTTTCAAAACGGCTGTATGGCCTTTCAAGTAATCTCTATAGAGTTATTTCACAAAGCTTGTATTATTTCAGGTCATATCTGGTTTATTAAATCAGCTACTTAGCTTTCCACCCATAAATACGTACTTAGTGTATTCAGCTCTTCTGACGCATTTCCGAAAAACTTAAAAGTTGAGTCAGTCTGAGCAGTTTTGGTATAGGCTTGTCTAGCATTCATTATTTCTCGTGATGACTTCGGAATGTGGAACCATCAGATCTGTGTTTAGTCCGAAGTGAAAACAAAATTTTTTTTAGGAATTTAGATTCGATTCGATGTATTGTCCTCTTAATAAATTATTTGACTAAATTCAGTTCAAAAGAAAGTGCCATTTAAATGCATATGGACAAATTTTGTCTTGCAGTTAAAAATTTCCCTTTTTTTCTAAATACCTAAATTTTCCATGACTAGCAGACTTAGTATGTTTCAAATGAACCTTAAATTAACACAGAAATGCCTTTAGGGGGAATAAAAAAGTTAAAGAAACTTCAGTAGAATTTCACATTGAACATTTGCATTTCATAGAAAGCTTAGAAGTTGAGAAATTGCTTTTGTTAGGAGATCGAGGTGAATGCATGTGCAAACAAACCTGAAGAATAATCTTTTGCATTTTGTCTAAAACAATTTCAACAACAAAGTTATAGCAACACTCCATCATGCTGTCATTTTCAACGCTTGAAAGAAATACTGTTATTGATAACTGTTCTTATTTATTAAAACTTCGAGAAATGTTTGAAGAGGCTGATATATTATGCACTTAAATTCAAACAGAAATTTTTTATTTGAATATTTTGCACCTTTTTCATAAATATATACTAAAAGGCACTCCATGTATCATATGTTTAAGATGCAATTCAAAATACCAGTAGAAATTTCTTCTTAGATTCTCGAGGAATGTTTTAGGTTTTGCATCTTCAAATATCTTCAATATACAAGTAAGAAGAGTATTGACCACACTGAATAGTTTGTTTTCCAATAGGTTTTTTTTAATGATTTAATGAAATGAACCAAAATGATAATTTGAAGGTACTGAAAATATATATGAAGAAAATAAATGAACACCTGAAGTACGTTTGTTACATTTTCGTATAAAACATCTAATTTTATTTTTGATTTAAATGAAGATAAATTCATTTAATGCAAATATATTGAAATGCTTTATCTTTATTATTATTATTTTTATTCAGAATACAAAGAGTTGTATGAGAAGAAAGATACAATTTAAATGAAAGTTTTTTAATAAAAAATAACTATTAAAAATTTGTCATTTATTGCAATGCTACACTAGAGAAACACATTTTTAAAATATAAATGACGAATTAATGCTTATTTAAAGGTAGTAACGAAATTAAACAGCAGCCGTTTATAAAATAGAATGACTCTTCGTTTTCGCTGTCTTTTTTAGCTTGGATACTCTAAGAGATTTCACTAACACTATAAAATTATTTTAATTTAACACAACTTTTAAGTCTTAACCTTAATATACATTCTTAATAGACTACAAAGCGGCTCTGTTAACACTCTCTTGCTTGGCTCCCAGAATGGATTTCTGTGAGATCACTATGCAATAATTATTTTTGGATGGTTTTCTGCAGATGTAATATGAGTACGCGTTAGAACCCCTTAAAAATCTGCCCACCCGAAACGCTTCCAGTAGACAGATACCCTTCCTATGGGATTACCATAACACAAAATACGCACTTAACATAATTGTTTTTAAAAGGTATCGTAGAGTTGCATGATTAATTTTTAGCTTGATTGGAAACGCATAAAAAGGCAACCGAAGACATTTCGTATAATGAAATAAAATATAGTTAAATTGCTCCTGTAAAATTTTGTATCGGTATGCTTTGTTAATTGCCCCACCGATTGTGTAGTGGTTAAAGAACTATTCCACCACACCACGATTAATAACTATTCTGGGTTCGATTCTGGTCGATTTCTGGGTCGATTCTGGGTTCAGTTCCCGGCATGGGCTTGAGTGCCATTTTGTCTCGGTTCATAGGAGGCAACGAGGCCCGCCTATTAGGCACCTTCATAATAAAATGAATAGTGTTTCCTGTCTTTGTTTCAGCCAACATCTATTAACGGCACGATCTTGCCATTAGAAAAGCTACTTCGTTAACAGATGATTAAAAAATATTTCCTGCACTCTTCATCAAAAAACTGAGGTGTAAATTGTAGAGATAAAAAAAAGCTTTTAAGAACTTCATAAATGCATATGCATTATTCTCATATGTTGCAAATAATACATAAACTGAAACTTGATAATTACTCTACCAAAAATATTTTTTATATTTTTTTAAGATACATTAAAAGGTAATTCAGCTAACTATTAGCAACTCGTAGGTAAATAAAGAAAACTAATTAAGCTTTAATAAAAGATGTGGAACTTTTTGCATAAAAAAAATCTATATATAAAAGCTCGAAAAAAAGAGCAGGCTTTACTACAGGGGTAAAAAGAATTAGAATCTTGTGTATAATGAAAAAGTCCATATATGTTTACAAGAAACTGAAAAATAAAAATAAATAAAATCTTCATATGAAACTGATATGTGAGTATACATATTTTTTAAATTAATTATTGCAAAATGTGTGCTGAAATGGGGAAGAAAAAAATATATTTACATTTAAGAATTTTTCAGTATATCGAGTTATTAAACTTTTTTTCCCCTTTTTTTTCAGATTTATTCTTTGATGTACTTAATGCGAGGTAACATCTTTAAGTGTTTTTTGCTTATTATTCCTTAACTCAGAATTTTTTTACACGGTCGGTTATAATTAAAATTACCCTACCTATTGAGGCCTATGTAGAACTCGTTTCGCTAGGGTAATTGCGTCATATGTAATGAATGAAATATTAATTTACACTGGAAAACAATAATTCAAATTTCTTCTGGTTCTGGTGATTTCCATGCAATGCAAGAAATAATTACTTCAATTGTGAAAAAAATCTTAAAAGACCCATCTTTTAATACCTTAAAAATCAGTCTTCACTTTACCATGCCTAAATAGAAGAATGCCTGGTTTACATATCATGTTGTTTTATCAGAACGCCAATGGTCGACTGCCCAGAGAGAATACCGATATTTGAAAGGCTCAATAAAAGGGGTTATGTGGAGACAGGGTCCTTAAAAGCTTATTTCTAAAACTGAAGACACTGGGGTACTGTGTGAAAGTGCAAGGGAAGGCGACAGAGGCATATTTCAAATGAAGCTGGAAAAAGTCTTTCTCTCTCTGGTTGAGAGAGTAGCCGGCTTCCTCTAGAACGAAGAAAGCATAATCTACGAAAGCTATTGCGATCAGTTGCAAAGTATTAACCATCTAAGATACATACTTTACAAGCACTACATCAGTGCAAGTGCTCTGTTTTTGTTGGGTCCTTTTTTGGCCAAAACAGAGGATCACATTGCCTTATCTTGGGAAATTTTGTGATGAAATGAAAGTGCATTTTACGTTAGACGATTCAGATGATATTCAGAATTGCAGCCCATGCATTCTGCTTAAAATACTGTCAATCAGTTGCACCCAACCGGTGGATCTCAATCCATTAGAGGATCTCCATAACTTTTTTATGAGGCCTGCGGTTATCAAATTAAAAGAAAAAAATGTTTTAAAAAGTCAAAGGTAAGAGTTAAAAGTTAATAATTTGTTTATCATATCAACTCAAAACGCTTACCAAACTGTCTTATTCGGCTAGGATTCCATCCCTTGGCATATCTATAGAAGATCATGAAATAGGGGGGGGGGGGGGTGAAAAACAAAATAGGTTTATATTGTCAATTAAATAACTGCGATCTGAAAAAAAGCTGTAAAAGGTACATTTCAGATAAAAAATAATCACTTTACATAATTATTTTCCAAGAAAACATAGTGGAAAAATATTGGGAGGAAATTGAGTCTGTAATTCCGAACATGTGACTGTAAGCTAGTTGCAATAGCATTGAATTCTCGACAACCAATATATCACAATATCACTGATGCTACATATATATTTCGCAAAAAATCATTTATTAGAAGTTTTTTCAACTTCGGTTATGTAGTGGAAACTCACTTGAAGTAGTTTTGTTTGCAATTTTTTGCTTTTAAATTTACATATCAAGTTATCCACCCAAATATTATACCATCTGAACATCTCAAAAACCTCTCTAAATACAATGCATTTGAATATTTTATCTAGCATGCATATCTTGTATTTTATATTTTTTGCTAAATGTATGCCTAAATTTTTCTAAAATGCTTGAAAACCTTTTTCAGCGGTTAAAAACTTCCCAAAACAATGTCTTTCCCACAAAATTTCTATTTTACGACATTTTCTAAGAAACACGGAGTACACCGCAGTTGTTTCGTTTTATATTCTGTCGTAAACCTTTTCATTTTTTTTTCCTTTCTTTCATTACGTAAAAGGAGGTTGTAACATAAAAAAATTACGTTCATAAAAACTTGTTCTCTGTATAATGCATTGCATCAAAAAAGTAGCAAACTAATTATACTTCTTTTAAGCAAATGTGAATTTATTTTTCATTACATTCACAAAGGGAACCGTAAACGAGCATTCGTAAGTAACCAGCGGCTAAAATGAAAACTAAAAGATTTGGTTTATGGGTGTATCTCATCTGCATTTTGCTTGAAAGCATTGCGTGTGGAAGAGTGTATGAATAGGGCTAGAAATTATAGGACAGAAAGCAAAAAATATATAGTTTTTAGAGAGAAGGATCACGAATTAAAAGCTATTAAACGACTTAAGAGAAAATATGAACAAACAAAGAATTTTCTTTGTTTATTAAATGATTGTAGAAAAATGCCCTCATAGTAAAAAAAAAAAGTGTATAAGAATGATGCAATTTCGAGAACAAAAGTTTTAGTGATTAGTTAAGTACAATATCAAAGCGTTTCGCATTATGAATTTTGAATAAAAATAAATAGGAGTTTAAAAACTGTCAGTTTTTTTATATACAAAATTTTTACTTGTTATGCATCTCTTCATATGGAAAAAAATCTGTTTCCTTACGTACAAGTACCAACAGCATAAACTAATACGTAATGTTATCCATATCAAGTATTAGAGCGATACTTCACAGTATAAAATTGACAGACATATCTATTTTTCATAATGAGAAAACATAGATTTAGATACTTAAAAGTCTTTTCACGTTAACAGAAACGGTGAATTATTTAAACGAAATTTTATTCTAAAAATCTCTCAAATGGAGAAAATAAAAATACCGCTCTCGTTTAGAACAAATAAATGACTGTTTTTGCTCCCAAAAGTACAATAATAGATCGTATGCGTGTAGGTGATACACGCAACTGGTATACACAAGTTGGTCAAAAAATTCTAGTCCGTAGTTTTCTGGCTAATCATAGCAGAATGACTAGTTTGTGTAACGATAAATAATCTTACGTTTTTTGAGCACTAGCATTACCGTTTGTAAGTCTACCTGCTAACCTACTCAGCGATTTACAGATATATTTATTTGGGTACAAGCACCAGATTATTTAGGAGATCTAAAAATTGGGTAAGTGGTTTCAGAAGTGCCTCGTTTTGTAATCTAGTATTTATACGGAATGCATAGACTCATAAATTCCAGTTCCACCAATTATTTTCTAGATATCAGTGGCATATTTTTTTTTCAGTCAAAAATTTTCAGGAATCTAAATAAAAATCTATAACACACAAATATATGCGGATTGGAAAAAAGTTTGGTTTTGTTAACTTGTTAGTCTTCAGTATATGTAAAACTTTGATTTAACTTTTAGATGATAGATATACACACACACAATGTGCCCTCTAAAGTCCGTTGTCACCCCAATAATTTCGGAATCGCAAGAGAGCTATAGTCCTAAAAGTGGAGTCTACGAATAGTAAAGTTGCCATGCGCTACGCGAGTAAACCCTTTACAGCGCCACCTGAGAGCTAAATTTGGAGTTAGCATTCTTATCTCAAAAACGATCCGAGCTACGGAAAAAAAGGCCAATGAAAAGTTGTTCGGAATCATCAATTTAGTAAGAAGAGACACCTTAATTTGCACATAATGTTCATTGATTCGCACAATAATGCTATAATAGAAAAAATAAAACGTGCATCTGCTTTGTGGAATTTTTCAAAACTGACTTAATTGACATTAAATTCATTTATCATTCAAGCTAAATTGCTTTCCATGAGCAAAAATACACATCTGGTCGCTGGTTCTGCCATTACAGCTGCATGTTGTACAATATGCCTGCTGACACGCTGGCTCATGCATCAGTGGTGAGATTTTACGCCTTGAATTTTAAGTATTCAATTTTTAGCATCAATTTGCCCCAGATGTCTTTTCTTAATAAATCGGTGATGCTGAAAAACATCGTTATTCACTTCCCCGTATCCCGTGCCGTTTTGCCATGAGAACACTTACTCTGAATTTAGCTTCCAGGTGGCGCTATAAACAATTTCCTAGTGTAGATCATGACAACTTTAATATGCCTAGACCCTACTTTTAGCTCTTCCCATTCAGAAATTACACTAGCCAACACTAAAAATGTATCAGGCTCAAGCATAGTTATTTCCGAAGCATTTTGTCTCGCTAAACACGGAAATCACCATAAAAGTTGAGATTAGCTTTTGTTTCCAAGACACAGAACCAATTTGGGTAATAAAATCTCCCTGTGGCCGGTTTGTATGTCTGCTATAGCTCGTACAGTATCCAAGGGTTCCATCAGCCATTCGGTCCGTCCCTGACTCGTCTAATCTGACAATTTCTGGACGTTTTTTGCAGACTTTTTCAAGCTTAGCTGGACATTCCGTTCACATGAAGGAGACTTACAGATATGTGCCAATCAATTCTTCAATCAATTAAATACGAGAATCGCAAATGGCAGATCCGCTGGCACTTAAAAGTAATTGCTGTACTCCTGGAAATTAAGTTAGGCTATATTAAGTACTGCTGTTTTCTGTGTTGAGGGGACTCTTGAGATAGAAAATCTCACTACACAAAACATAAATGGTCTTCAAGAAATCTAAATTCTGGGAATAAAAATGTTGAAAATGAGCTTCTAGTAGATCCAAATAACATCCTGATTTTGATTCCACACCTGCATATTGAGCTGGGAATAATGAAGAGCTTTGTGGTTTCCATGAACAAGGCTTTCCAATACATCAGAGCGAAATTTCCAAGGTTGAGTTATGCAAAGGTTAAGGTGGGAGTCTGTGTGCTCTCAAATACTCACAATTATAAAATGCCATGGGCGCCGGCAGAATATTTCCCAGGGGGGGGGCAAAGACTGCTTCAACGTATGGTTACCATGTTGGAAAGAGCAAAAAAGCAAGGGAAAATGCATACAAAAATCCAAGGGGGGGGACATTGCCCCCCCCTTGCCCTATGCTTCTGGCGCCCATTTAAAAGACCTTATGAAATATTGGAGGAGTAGGTGAAAGCAGTCTGGTACGCCCTTAAAAGTATAATACGAGGCTTTCTAGGCAACAGAAAAGACGAAAACTATCAACAATTGGTAAAAAAAAAAACTCCTACAAAAGCTCTGTGACCTTGTATTCAATATGTCACTGACGCTTTATGTTCTTAACCTTCCATCTTGAGGAATTTACCAGAAAACTGTAAAGCTGTAAGCGATGAACACTGTGAAAGATTCCATCAAGATATCTCTTCAATGGAACGCAGATATCAGGTCATTCGATAAAGTTAATTCTGGATAACGACTGGACTATTACTAGAAATGCTCCATCTTGACGTTTAGTGGAGACAGACCAAAAGGAAACGTTCCCAGAAATAAGCTAAAATTAAGCCGTTCTTTATGAAAAATGAACATCGTTTAATGAAACATGTTCTATTGCATTATATTAACTAAACAGGATTTTCGTTTTCGTCCATTTACCTTTGAGTCGATGGATAGATTGTTTGTGTATCTTTCTCCAGTGGGTTTAGTGTATCTTGAAAACAAGGGCCAATAAAAAAATTTCATTTATATATTGGTTTTTTTCGACCCAGAATTAGTAAGAATAGGCTATTTAGAGCAAGGATACAGACATTTTGTTGTTGTTGTTGTTGTTGCTTAATGTAATTGGACTGACAACAGACTTTAGCAGGTACGCTAGATATATATGTGCGTGTGTGTGATACCACGTACAAGAACAAATAATCAGACTTTGCATTCATATTGAAAGTCGTTTTCTTCATTACAACATGACGGAAGAGTAGATGATCGTGACGAGACTCAGAAGACAAAAAACCAAAACTTCTGACAACAGATAATCACGAAAAAAAATTTTTCAATAAAGTTGCCTCATACATGTCTGGAGTCACATGAATTTTCATCAAATGGTGAAAGACGGTAACATTAGCTTATTGTGCACGCGTCAAGTCCAATATAATGTTTCTCACTAAATACCAGAGTGTATATGAGCTACTTGCATGAAATTAAAAATTTGACTTTTTTCATAAATGCAGAAAATTCTGCATTATTCGTAAATGTAAGGATGTAAAAAAATATAAAAGAAAGAATTTCACTGAATGCGTTTTCACTTTTTATTTTTAAAAGAAAAATTCATTCATTCATTTCAGGTAACGCCTTTTTTAATATGCTATTAGCCCTTGAAGTATTTAATTAGCAACCTAATTACAAGCATTCACCCTGACACTTGAGACTGAAATTAGATGAGTATAATTAGCAAAACACCTTTTTAAAATGGCTTTGTTATTTCTGTTGTTGAGATGAAAAAAAACTTGAAATTAAAAGTAACCATTCTAGATATTTTTTTAATATGGCCTGCTTTTTTGTTTCAGTTTTGACAGATATATCCTCCTTAATTAAATTAAAACAATTGAATTCTTTACATTCAATACTTATTACTTGCGCTTATTATGTTTAAAGGTTTCTTTTAACATAATAAACGCAAGGAATAAGTATTTAGAACATGAATAATTAATTTTTTTTCCACAAGACATAATCAATAGTAATTATAAGTGCAATTTTATTTTCAGTTCTAACTGCCGTGATTAACGCAATTATAAATATGTCTTAAAGATAAACAATAAGCAGATATCGGAAATTTTTGTTAAATGGATCTGTTATATCAGTTATTTTATTATTGTTAAATATCTTATGCGCATGCAAATTTATTTATATGACTGGTATTTGAAATTTATTTTCAAATAGTATGTAAGTATTTTTTATCGTGTACGTTTAGTAAAGAATGAATTAAATTTGTAATTTTTCATTTATGGGTAATTCCAAATGAAACCAACCAGCGGTCAAGACATCATGTCTTTAGATAATGGTGACTTCTTACTTCCTTGTATAAGTACAAGGAAGTAATGTGATAGTGAAAAATTTCGTAACCAGATTTTGACGGCGTCTAAATTTACTATTTAGATCTTTTGAGAGATATTTCATCGTACGCATGTATGTTTGTTGATATAAATGCATGTACAACTCCATTTTGACCAGATTTTTCCTGACGTATGTACGTCTGCACATATGTGCTAAAACTTAGGTGTGTATGTAGTGCTAAAACTTAGGTATGAATGTAACTAAAACTTGTAATGTACTTGCAGTGCTAAAACTTGCTTTATAAAAACGTATTTAGTAAAACCTTAGCAAATACAAGTGATTTATTATACTAAAAATATTCAAATTTTCTTCTTTCTTGGTAGTCATTCTTCATGTATTGCCAATAACTAGCTATAAAAATCAGCTAATGAGGTAATGATTGAGAAAATAGATTTTGTGTTATTAACCCAATTTGCACGAATTTTGAAGACGTTCGCTAAGCTAAATTTCCTATATCAGCTTTGTGAATAACTACTTTTTTTTCAAAAACACGCAGTTTGAAAGAAATATGTGAAATTTTTATGATTCACGATATGAAACATTTATTATTAAAAATTATATTTAATCTGTGAAATTGACAGAAGAAATCTGGCTTCTACTCTGATCCGGCTTTGAACGAGTTTTAAAAATACGATACAGATATGCATCCCTATGCATTTAAGGGTTAACAAGGTAATTATTGTTATTGTTGTTTATTGTTCAAATATATAAATTATAAATATTAAATTAGTGCACTCACTGTAATAGTTGCTATCGAGCCTAAACAATTACTAATCAGATTGCGATTAATAAATTAAAAATAACGTATGATTGAAGAGAAATAATAAACTGTGTGGATTTAAATAATAATTGTGTTTCAAATTTACTCTCAACAAATTAAACAAAAACTAAAATGAATACTTAATTATTTACATTGTAATCTGGTAAGTTTTAGTTTCAGTAATAATGGTTAAACGAAACCACTCAATGATGGGAACTTAGTACTGTATTTAAGTACTAGTACTAGTTTAAGTTAAGTACTTAGTACTGCTTTATGTTAAATAACATAAAGTACTATCAAACTTGGCAAAAAAACATATAATATCTCCATTTTTACTGAGAAATTGATTATTACAAAATTTAAATTAACCATTTATACTAAAATTTACGCATGATATTTAACACGACTTTTCTGTCTTGAAATTTTGCATAGTATTTAGAAACGTTTTAAAAAGCATTAGACTATGTACGTGAAATTTGTGCAATTTGTTTATTTTTTATTACTCATTTTCTATTTTTTATACTATACATATTTTCAAAAATAATAATCAGCTTGTTAAAAATAGAAAATATGATTACCTTGATAATTGATTAGTATTGTTAGCTATCGATAACACATGAAGTTTGACTACCAAGAAAGATGAAAATATGACTATTTTAAGTATAACAAAGAACTTGTAACAGCTTATTCCTTTACACTGTCAATAAAATCCCATTTCTCCAGAAAATAAATCTATATAAAGAAAATAATTATGTAATGATGTCATAGAAACTAATTAAATAATATTTTTTTTTAAATAAAATGTCGATTGTAAATAATGAAAAATGTAATTATTTACATTTAGATTTTATAAAAGTTATTCAATTGAAATAGTAAATTGAATAGTTTATGAAAGTCCTCAAAACACTAAACAAAATAAAGTAAATTTGAACTCTCTAGTCAAATAGGTCTTGAGATACGTATTCTTAAAGATTACTATACTAAGCAAAATTTCCTAATTTCCCGAATTTAAAAAATTTGTATCTTTTGAATAGATTGTAGAATTTTTTTGAAATTTCATTATTTGTATCTAAAAAGGTAAGTGCAACAAGCATACAAAGAATCATTAAAATCTACATCAATCTCAATAATATTTTTATTGGTTGGTTTTATGTGGGATTAACCTGATGCAGCGATTTTAGTTTACTAAAGCGCATTTTAAAAAAGCTTACGTAAAATGAAAATGAAACTAAAATAGGTAGTATTTAGCAAGCTACTTACGTACCCTAACATTATTTTCGTTTTCATCAACACTATGAGAAAAAGAGAAACTATTCAAGATCTGTTAAACAATTTCTTTTTCTGTGTTTATGCTATTAATTAAGACGATTTCGATAAAAAGGTAACAATGGTGTTTACAAGCTACAAATTATTATCTTTGAATAATGTAAGTCAGTCTGGACAAAATAGTGTTGGCCATTTTTAATCTTTTTTTTTGTGTATGTATTGTTCAAAGTGCGTTATTCAAACAATTACCATAAAAATGGATGCAAAATAAATCTAATTTTAGAAAACATGAAATTATTATTAATACATAATTTTATTTTAATTATCGAAGAAAAATTCGTGAAATTGTATCCATATTTTGAAAAATTTTAAAAAGTCCTTTGTTAAATTATTCTGAATTATTCAGAAACTCAAAATAAGTAAGATTAAGCTCGGAAATAGTATTTATGTTTATTTATTAGTTCTTTTCTTGTTAAATATTAGATCAGTTTATACTACAAAATCTTCTTATCTCTCCTAGATACCAAATGATTCTTGAGAATAGCGTTGAACTCGGAAAAACACCGAAAGTTTTGCTAAATTTAAAATCTCTCTTGTAGCAGTCACTCGTAAAATATTTCCAAAATCAATTTTGACTAACTAAAGGAAACGGCATCCAAGGATACATTAACCGACTGATTAGTGTACAAAAAAAGATGTCAGCACATTTTCGAATTATTCGACTTCGAAATGCTATATCTAAAATTCGGACAAAAATTACGTGACGAACTCAAAAAAACCTATGTATTAAAATTAAATGTATAATACAGCTTTTATGTCTATACGTATACTGGTGTCTAAAGTGAGGATCACAAAGAGAAAATAACTGAAGAACATTTGCAACAGAAATTGGCTCAAAGATACTTTATCATAGGATACAGAAAAAACAGTATCAAAAGGAGATGAGCTGTTAGTTACTATACAGACTATATATCAAAATAATCAAATCATTATCCACCTAATCTCAAGAAAAGTCTATCTTATCTGGAGTGTGGGCACTTTGCATTTCCATACAGACCTCACAAACAACCGTCATACTGTTAATGAGGGCGGCGATAAATAATTGTAGAAAAGGAATTATTTCCGAAAAGACGAAGCTTTCAATGGCTATAGTTTCCTGGATGGGGTGTGAACGTCGAGCGATGACTTCAGGTAGATCATCCAAAACATGTCCCAAAGGAATCAGATCCGTAGGCTCTTCTCAAGCCACTAGTCATTCAGTGAATATTCCCTTCTACAAGAACAGTCTGAGCTCTGCGTGGTCTCATTTAATCGTCCATAAAAAGGAAGTCCAGGATTTCAACACTCTCGAAAAATCTCACACAGCCTTCAAAGACCTCATTCCCATAGGTGGCGCAGCCCAAATAAAAGTAGTGAAATGATGTATGACTTTTAATAGCCATTTAATCCAAAATTAAATCCAAACCATTTAATCTCTTAAAACAATTTAATCCAAACAATAGACTACCGTTGTGTTATTCATTACTCAAAAAACATAAGTTTTATAAATTTTACTTGAGGCAGTGTGAAATTATTGTGAAAAACGTGCTTCTGGCCTTAATTTTGGACACCAGAGAAAGTTCAATTTAGGCGCCCAGACCGTTTGTCGTATATTGACTAAATTTAGCGCAAGACTAAATAAAACAAGAGACAGCTACTGCAGAAAAAAATAATCGAATTTTCGTTTTCTAGCAACTTTATGTTTTTTTGGCCTAGAAATAGAGTTCTTAGCTAAAGGATTCACCACTGACAAAAGCACATTAAAGTGAGACTTAAAATTTGTGTTTTTGATACTTGCTTAACTTTTATAGTGTTTCAGCTTAAAATATGAAATTCCTCGTCCACTGTTTATATATATTTAATAAAATTCCTTTTACTTAATTTAGTGACTTTGCCTCCTTACTCCATCCCGTGCTGGGTACTGAAATTTATTTGAGAATCGGGGAAATTAAAAAAAAATTAAATAAATAAATTTCTTGTTCCGCTCACATAAAACGTACATAAGTTACTTTAATTAAAAAAATGCATGAGGGCTAATTTAATAAATCTAAATAATAAATAAATAAAAAGGGTTAATTTAATAGGCAGGTATTTCTTCAGTGGTGACACTCTTAGTCCACAAACACATTTTAAATTTATCCCACAACCGAACCCAGGTTAAAATTGTTCATTCTTATTAAAATGCAGCGGTACATATTCCTCTTCTATTACATCGAACAGGACTTCGGTTCAAACGGAGCGTTGACATATTTTTGCTGGGGGGGGGGGGGGCGAGAGAACGCCGCTGATCACACCTGAAACCCAAATTAACTGTGAGCGACAAGAATACAAACAGAAAATTCGGAATTTCGCAAACTGTGTACAAATTTAATATTGTGTATAATGCAACTTGTGGTGTTCGTGGGAATTTGAAACTCAATCTAAAATAAACTGAACAATAATTAAGAGGTGATAGTTAAGAAAAAGTCCGTATTTTCTATAAACGATTCAACCGGATTTAATTAAATACAGACATCTAAAACGATGTCTATTCTGATAAATTTGGGGAATCTTAGAACAGAAACTAAGAATACTTTTTTTTTAAATATTCAACTTTATTTTTCTTTTCGCGCTTTATCATTCAGCCCTTTTTCACATTTCATTAATGAGGAAAGTGATTTGTTGATATAGGATATGGCGATCCGAATTAATAATCAAACAGAATTTTCTTTTCATTCATTCATAAAATCATTGATTTCAGTTAGCGAGTAGCCGAAAGGTTATTTTTTCCCCTGAAAATACCACTCTTCGAAGCACAAACACAGGAAAGGACAAATGCAAGAGACGGAGGAAAAACGGAGTTAGTAATTGCTTCCGTTGCAAGTAAATGGCCAGTCGTCGTTGATTTGGGGAAGAGATGCCATTCTGGTTTCCGTTTTCCTTCATTCACCATTAGAAACCACACGTGGTTTCAGCATGATGGCGCGCCAGCCCAACTCACCCTAGATGTTTGTCAGTACTTGAATGCGATATTTGGCATGCAAGGGATTGGACGTGGTGGATCTTCTCTTGGCCACCCCGATCACCCGATTTGACGTAACTCGATTTCTTTTTATGGCGACATTTGAAGAATAACGTTTATGTGCCACTCCAGTAGACTCCGATGAAGATCTCGTTGTTGTTCGAATATCCGCAGCTGCTGCAAATTTGGGTGGAATTCCTGTTATCTTTGGAAGTGTTCGTCAATCGCTGTACCGACGCTGTCAAGCATCTATGAATGCTGATAGACGCAATTTTGAACACTTATTGTAAATTAATTTCCACTTGCAAACGAGGTTATGAAAATAAAACGCTTGTCCTATCATTTGTTCTTTCCCGTGTTTGTGCTTCGACGCTGCATTGTGAGCGTGCATCGTACATTCCTATACAAAATGTGATTATTACAATGTCCTATACCAACCCTCAAAGTTTGTACCATGAATTACCAGTCACCCTGCATAGAAATATATTTATAGATGCATATATATATATATATATTGAAATGGGATAGTCCACGAACGGTCAAGGTCAGAAGAGAGACAAAAGGCAGAAGCTGAGATACATGCTAACTCTCCCTCCCCTTGCTTTATCCCCAGTACTTTGTGATTTTGCCCGTTTTGCCAGAGGGAGCATGAAAGTGCACCCTTGTACTGTTCTGTGTACTGCTCTATGTACTGTTCTTTCTGCATAGCTGTTCCAGCTTCCTTCTTTTCCGGTCCAAGAAGTTAGTGAAAATTACCAAGCAAAATGTATGAATCGGATAGTTTTAGATTTGTTCTGTGTTTAGATTCCACCCGTAGTGGGTAGCTAATATTCGCTCTTTTCCCTTGAATAAAATAATAATACAACTGGAACAGCTTTTTTTTGTACTAAATTTCTTTAAGCTGTGTTAACCAAAAATTTTAAAAGCTTGCTTACTTTGCTTAGAGATTTTTAGTTTCCTCTTTAGAAATTTAAAAGGGGTAAATTTTATAAATTTTTATTTTTTGTTTGATAGTAATGTGTAAATGGAAATTTTTCTTTTTATTGCTGTAAAAAATTTTTTTTTTTTTGGAGATTTCGTTGAACGGTGTATGTAACTGCATATACTATTCACGACTGTGTAAATTATCACAATCATATTAAGGGGGTCCGGGGCACAAAAATCTCGAAAAAAACACATTTTTATTTTTTTGCTTTAAAAAATACTACAGAATGTTTAGAATCAAATACTGCAAATAGCATGTTTCTACGATGATTACATCTGTAGATATAACAACTTTTACGTTGCAACAGCTGTGCTTATCACGCCACCTGTATGGAATTAAAGGGCCCTCTCCGGGTGGCAGAATGTAAACAAACCGTTATGATCGCTCTATTTTTACTATATCTTTTTTTCTTCTACTTTCTTCGAAGTGAAGTGAGTGTATATTTGTTTATTAGATATTTCTAGGGATCCATGCTTGTTTTAGCGGTTCCACGGTGCTGTGTTATCTTTCTAAAAGCCTTATTTATTTTGCATTGTTAGGTTCTTGTGTTGAGTTAGTTGTTGGTGAATGTTGTTAAGTTTTCTGTTTATTTTACAAAAGTTTGTTAGTGTAAATAGTTTACAAATTGTTAATAATTTAATGTTTCGGTTTGAACTTGTGTTTTGAATAAACATTCATATCTACGATAACAATGGGACGGAAAAGAAAATCGACTGCTAAAAAGTCGAACTTGATGAAAGCTAAGCGTCAAAAAGTGTTATCAAGTACTTCTGATCCTGGTGAAAGTGATTTTTGCCGAACACAAGAACTTAAAAATAATATAAGTGTGCCTGCAGTTCAAAGTGATGAGCCATCTCAATTTGATGCTTCCTTGTTTTCATGCAACATTATTTTAAGTCTGGGAGTGTTGCAGAATATCCTTCAAAACTGCTGTTTGTGAAAAATGTAAAAGTTCAAGTCTGAATTTATGCTTGGGAAAAAAATATGGCTTGGCACATGAATTGGTTTTATCCTGCAATAACTGTGACTTTCAATTTATTACGTTCTCGTCACAACGTCTGTCAACGAAGACAACTAAATCTCCATTTAGTATCAACAGAAGAGCTGTTCAAGCAGCTACAGCATTAGGAAAGGGACATGCTGGGCTCGAATTATTTTCCACATACTTGAATTTAAGTGTAGTGGAATCAAAAACATTTAGCAGACACTTAAACCATGTGGTGTGTTCTACAAAGGTTCCTGCGAAAAATCACCTCAAAGAAATGCACAATAAAGTTCGACTTGCACATATTGCTGAAAATCCACTGCTACAGTCACATAATACAGTCTTTAAGTCCATTTATCTCGGAATCAGTTTTTTTGCGATTCCTCAACTTTAAAAGGATATACCTCAAGTTCCTTATATAGTACAGGTATGAAATTTTGTAAAGACTTTCTCTATTATATTTTTAATAATTTGTCTTCAGGAATTTTGATTTTGGACAAAAGGTTTGAAAATTCATGCCCTAGAGCTAAAAAACTCTTTAAAAAGAGTGATTTTTTAACTTTTATATTTATTAAAAAATATATAAACAATATTTTAAAAAATCCCGAAGACAAATTAAAATGCCATCTTTTCTGTGTCCAAAAGTGAAAGAAATATGCAAATCGAGCTATTGGTTCTGTAGTTATATCAAAAATAAAATATGTTTAAATTTTAAACTTTTTAATTTTAAAAAAATTAAATTTCAATCTTTTCAAGAGTTTTTTATATGGAAAGGTATCTTGACATAGATATATATTTCAGAAAAAAAAATCATTATAAAATAGCTATAAATAAAAAAAATAAAATTTTGTGCCCCGGACCCCCTTAAACTTGAAGTTTATCTGAAATGAGAATCATCTAAATACAAGGCGAATTCGTAAAGTAAAGTAAAGTCTGTTTTGAAAAAAAAAATATTTGTGAAACTGTTTTTTTCAAGCCAATTTTATTTTTACATGTAAGAACATGCCTTAAATTATTTTTCTACGTTGTTTCTTTCTGCCAATGTTCAAACACTTGTCGTTGCGGGTTACCAGATTTTTTTTTTTTTTACTTGCATAGAAACTTCCCGCAAATGATGATAACCAGGACAACGGCAAAGAAAACTACTGTGTGCAGTTCAAAACAAACGAACGTAGAGGAAGGATCAGTAGAATTGTGTTGCTCCATGACAATGCTCGGCATCATACTGCTGGAGAGACTCAAAAGATGATTCGACAATTTCGTTGGGAGCAGCTCAATCACCCGTCGTACAGCCTAGACATGGTGCTGCCTGGCTACCACTAGCTCTTGGACATGAAGCGCGAGCCAGGCGGCAAGCTCTTTGAATCCGATGATGAAATGAAAAATCCTGTGAAGTTGTGGTTATGGTCAATGACGGGAAGTTTCTATGAAGAACGTACAGAAAAGCTGGTAACCCGCTTTGACAAGTGTTTGAACATTGGCGTCAACTATGTAGGAAAATAGTTTGAGGTATGCGCTTTCATGCAAAAATAAAATTGGCTTAAAAAAAATGCTTTTTATCAAGTTGATTTTCAATGTTTTTTTTTTTTTTTCAAATGTTGATTTTCATATTAATTTTTTTTCGAAACAGAATCTATTTTCCGAATACACCTCCTATATAGTTTTTCGATTCATAAAATTAAACATTGAAATTTTAATGCATTTCAACAACCTTCCCCATAGATGCTTGCGTCTGATATCCAGTAACCGCTATTAATTATATGAATACACCTCCCTTGGGATAGAATAGATAATTTTTATTTATTTATTATAATTATTACTATTTTTAAGGGGTGAGTGTTATGTCTATTTTACTACAGACTCGAATGATATATTATCTGATGCATTATAAAAATAAAGAAAGTTATTCAAGACAGTTTCTTGTTATTGTTAAAGAATGTCAACATGAATTTTAAAATCGCCATGAATAAAATAAGCAATTTAATTAATAAATATCAATATTATTGTGGAAAATTCTTGAGCATTTAATCAAGTGTTGCGTATTGCTTAAAAAAGAAAAAATGCATATAATGTTAGTTAAATATGGTTAGTTTTTCCTACAGAACGATGCTTTCAAAGTGAAATATGAAAGCACAGTTAAATTAAATAAAATGTTTACCTGAAATACATTGTTTCTCATAAAAGCTTTTATTAACTGAATATATTACAACAAAAGTCAAATTTAATCTCTCTCCATATATATATATATATTTATAATATAAAACACTAAGGATATTACTCCGAAAATGACTTATCCCTGCAAGGAATCGGGGGGGGGACAGCTCATAACAACAGAAACAGGGCCCAAACCGGATGAAATTAGCAGTACAATAAACTATCTATTACTGGCACAAGGGCAATAGTAAAATAATCTTAATTTTACTATTGCCCTTGCTTATTCTGACAACACCGGTATTTCACTTCTAGATGTTGGCAACAGTCACAAATCAAATCTTGCTAATACATACCCACGTTTTGCTGCATTAGAATACCTCCATTATTTGCCTCTTTCATGGCCCTTAGTACCTTGAATATTAACCTGATTAGAGCCCCCGGTTTGTGCTGATATATACTGATTTGTTCTTCAGATTTCCTGCTGGGTATGTCATATGTACAGTGTGTTTTCCGCCTATTCTGCTTTTTAATGTATATGTAATTATATTTTTGGTATCTCATGCTTTCATTACCACGTTCTTTTATAGTAGGATAGGTCTCAAATGAGTGGAAAGAATATCTTTCATATGCGGCATAACTGAAATCGTGCTATATTTAACAAACTATTCTCCGTAGCATAAAGCCATTAATATATATATATAATCTTTTTTTCTTTCTGATGGGGTGGTTAATGCCGTAGGAAACTAATTATAAGCTTATTTTGGAAATTAGTTGGGTTCGTTTTTTATTGTTGTCGGTACCGTACCATTTACGGAATGTTGTCAGTTTAAATCTGGCAAGGAATCGGGCCGATGTCGTTGACATTATAGCCGACACCAATCAAAAAGCACCCCAATCTTAGGACCCAGTTCATCGGCGGGCGGACGCGATTTCAACGTTTTTGGTACCCCCTTTCCCGATGACGCACCTTTGTGTGCTGCGCCGGCATGCGGGTGTCGGCCCAGAACTTATCCGATAGAGTTGTTCTGGCTGAGTATGCCCAGGCAAATTGAATTTTCATCAAAAAAGTATATCTTTCGCATAATCGAAAAGTCCAGTGAAAGTTTTTCATGTTAATTCTAATAGATCATCGTGCCATTTTTTTAATGAGTTTTAAAATCTCGACAGAAATTCCTGATTTTTAGGGAATTTAATCTTTGTTATAGGCCCAGAAGTTTATTTCTCAGCATACTGTTTTAAAAATTTGTTTATCATATTAGACACTGACAATACTTTTATTATTTTATTATTGTTGCAATATAATGATAGTTGGTCATTTTTTAAGTATTTAATTTTTTTTCAATGATATTCAGGAATACCTTAAGTCATTAATTAATTTCAATGATATCGTTCCTTTGTTTCCTTAGTTGACTGGATGGATGCTGAATACGTGATTGAATATGTGTGAACCAATTTCTATTGCAAATGAAACTCAATCGACAACTTATCCTGACACTGTATCTGGTTGAACAGCGATTTCTTCTTCCTTCCTCGCGACCAGTGGTTTGTTACAACGCCACGTAATTGAATTGAATAATGCAGCGAGAACTCTGGAGTTTAAATAAAATAAAGAACTTCGATGAGTTGATGACAATTTCCAACAAATGACAATTTGTGATTATTATTTTTTTTATTTATGGACTGGAAATTACATTAAGTTGCATTTAATTGATAATTTTTAAACAGTGGAACTTGAAATGTTATTATAATTTTACTTTTAGGATAAGGGGACTTTTCAAATCCTTTATTATTTTTTTAGTTAAAGGATTTATTTTTTAAACATTATTAGCGGATTAAAGGACATTGTTTAGTAGCGTCACATTCGGAGTTTGAAAAAATGCAGCATCTGCACACGATATTTTTTTCTAAATTTATACTAATTTATGTATTAGTGGCTGTTAAAATAAACCAATGTACTAGATGAGTAACATCAGAGAAAAATACTTTCGGCAAGTTATGCCTTAATACATAATGCCCCTTCCAAACCGAGCTGCGCAGCTAGTAATATGTGTATGAAAAGTTCTTTTTGTAATATAAGAATTATAGAAGAGATCAATGGACTTTTTAAACTATCGCCGTTTGTCATAAAATTAATTTACATTTATGAATAAATGACAGTCTCTTTCGGTTCCATCCACTTGCATCCATCAATGCGAACATTTGTTATAAATGAAAACACAAACCGGAATGATAATTTTTGTGCCATGCTGTTAGAATAAAGAGCCTTAAAAATCTTTGTCTTTCGTGTGCCATTTTTGTTATAAAATATGTTTACAAGTTGAACATTTTGTATTTATGAATAATTTATGTTCCACTAGTAACGTCTTACGTAGTTGTACAATATCGAAATAAAAATCTATACATGAAAACATATTTATTCACTTTCGTACTTAACGAATAAATAAAGAGTCGTGAGCAATCTTTTATTGCCAATAAATTTTCTCCCATGCTCCCACAATTGCTCTACTTTATGTTCTTGCTTCTCGTTGATATATGCAGTTATACCGACATTTCGTATAGTTTATCGACTAAGCAGCATTGATTTAATGATTTATGAATATATTAAACATGTTATAGTACTTCAGCTTCAGTAATGGTCCAGAGTAATCGCATTTTAGAATGAACTTCTGAATAAAACTGATTGCTTTGAAGGACTTCATTATGTAGTACTCATACAATTTCAATTCTGAAACAGGAAAATTTCTGGCTATTAAAGTAAAACATAGAGAACTACGTCATATTTTTTAAGGATTGAATATTGATCACCAAAAGATGGACTTTTAATGCACATTTGGATTTTTTTTTCTGTTTGTTTATTTACAACGAAGACTTTCTTCAAACTAATAGTTTTTAAAATATGTTTTCGATGCATTTACTTTTCGATTGTGAACATTTCCCTACAAAATCATTATTTTCAAGTAAACAACTGTTCAATATGTGAAAATCTCAATCTACAAAATAATTTGTAGAATTAATAAAAAATTATAACTAAACAAGGGAATAAAAAATTATAATTAATTTGTAGATGCAGTTCACACATGCAAATTATACTATCTGCAAAGTTAAACTGTATACATTAAACTTTTCATGAATTCCTATAGATTTTTGTATTAATGGTGACAAAACGCAACATGAGTTCAAAATATTCTATAAAAAAAAAACTTAAAAAGCTAGATTTTTCTCTTTTTAAAGCTATGCTTATTTCCACGCCTTTTTCATTTCAAAAATTGTACACTTACACTGCAAGAACTATATTGCCACATAAAATATACACATACACTAATTAACTATCGAAAGTAACAGAAATAAACAAACAAAAAAAAGCCGAGTACTTAATTGCTTCAGAATTATGTCGCGGTTACATTTTCATAGGTTCGGGTAAAAAAACCTCACGTAAATGAATTCTGTTATTTTATTTAAAGAACAGCTAAATATTGTGTTTATTTTTTCTCTCGCTTTGTATAGCAACATACGGCGTAATGCAAATTTCAATACTTGACCATCACGTGTTATTGAGTGTTTTTGTGAGAAATGATAAATAGCTTCTAGGGAAAAAATATCGATACTAGCCACTTTTACCGAACTAGTTTAGAAATATCAAAAGGAGAATTTAATATATATCGCTTTTTAAACAATCATTTATAATTTTATTTTACTTTTAACATAATACATTTTGTAAATTCTTGATTTTATTCTTTAAAAAATTCAAATTTATTCATTGTTTACATATTAAAATTTAATTTAAATATTACTGCATTTTAAACTGAGGTGTGAGCGGAACAATATTAATTATTATTATTATATTATAATTGTAAGATGAAATTAAATTTTAAAAAGCAATTAATGTACATATTTATTTATTTTGCAAAATTTAGATATCGTGCTTTTAATTTATTAATGAGCAAATTTATTTTGTCCTTATACATTTATAATTTGCAAGAAATCAGTTAATGCAATTAAAAAAAATAATCAAAATATTTTAGCTGAAAAATAATGTTATCGTCTTTTTTCTGAAACAATGCACAAAAATTTGAACATCGCGTAATATTAGCATATAAATTTTTCCATACATAAAATATCAGTATTGCATATGAATGCTATACACAGTGCATTCGTGAGACATTAATGTCTAAAGCGACAGGCTACAGTTAGTTTGTGTTATTTTGAAGTGACTATGAAATTTGCATTTTAGATTACTATTATTTTTTAATAATATGTCTAAGTTATAAAATTATTAATGTAATTCCACCAAAGATATGTGTTAGGTTGTGGCATTTTTACAAAAATACTGGAACTGAAAACAGTTTTTAAGAAAAATATTTTAGTTGAGATACATTATTGAACACGCTTTTCGTTACCGATTGTAAATATTATTGGGTTTACGGTATCAGTTAATAGTAATATTAAAACGAAAGATAAATTTATCAATAGCAGGATAAAAAGGTAATCGCACAAAATTATTCTACAAGCTTAACGACTACATGGTGTTATTCTTATTATTTATTTATTTATTTTTGATACACACAATAATATAGCACAATAATACTTCAAATTCTTGATTAACATATTAAAAAAATATCTTTTTAAATTATAATATCTCCAGAAAAATATTTACTTTGGAAATACTTTTTGCACTTCAGCTGCCGGTCTATTGCCACTCTAAGCATTCTTAAAGCTTATTTCAACATTTTAATAAGAAACTTTGATATAAAAAATAATTGTTGCCTACTAACAATTTAAAAATCTCCTTCTCAAAGGGAACAAACGAGTTACCAGGTGACACATTACTGTCAACATCACTTCAAAAGTCAACGTCAAATGAGAAGAAAAACTTTTTTTTTACATACACAGTGCAAGTGTACTTGGAAGGCAGGTTAACGCCCTAGAAGAGACTTTAGAATATATGCGATTATGTGCCAAGAGAAAGAGAGAAAAAACTTAAAAATAATTATACTCTTAAAAAGTGCAGTTGGTTTGAAACGTGAAATTTGCAACAAGTTAATTATTGTGTTGTGGTTTAAATTTAAAGAAAGGAATGCCATTCTAAGAAAGAAAGAAAAAAAAAAAAACGTATTCTAAGACAAGTTCATATATTTACAAATCTTTCGGCCAACTACCAACAATGTAAAAAAAATATTGGCATTGGAGAAAGAAAAAATGAAAGCAACAACTCCTCTTTCATGTCACTACAAAAACCATTGTTTTGAATATTTTGAATCATTTATCATAAATAATCAGTGTTTGTGAATAACTACAGCTAGCTTGTTTCTTTTATGTCTTGGATTTCAAATACCATGAAATCAGTTCAAGCTACCCATCAGGCAGTACAGAACTATGTTAGAACAACGAACTCTTCTGCCCAGCGTAAGATCTTTTTCATACTATCAACTTCTTCTCGGTATTTCTCTCAAAATATCGTTGTCATTTGAAGCCGAAATTATCGTCTCTGAAATTATCGTTGTCATTATGACCTTCTGTTTTGTCAACTCTAGAAAGATTGAAATACAAATTAGTATTCCTTTGTTGACATTCAATAACGTAAATTTAGTGTTATAAGAACTACAATCTTTTTTTCAACTGTTGTGACATTAAAAAAATCTGGACCAAAGCTCTGAATTACAAACCGATGATAATTTATTTACATTTACGTTCTACAAGTTGCAGAGTTAAATCTATTCAATAAATGAATTATTGAAACGCAAATTTGGAAAGGCTTTGTATAGTTATATCTAAAACTACACCAGTCATTATTTTTTTAAACTTGAAATAGTAAAATAAAATATGGATCATATTATAATAAACTGCAAATATTCTCGTGTACGATCGGAAGTTTGAAATATTACCTTTATTTATACTAATTTTAAAATTCCTCTCCGAAATGAGTTCATTGATTGATAGCTTACTAAACTTTCGCACTTTAAAACTCTTCTTTATAAAAACTGATGTGGTTGAAAAATTATACTAGCTTTACTTGCCATAACTCATATGATATATTTTGTCAAATATTCCGCTTTAAATATTTATTTAAAGTTTTGTTTTTATTACGAAACAGACTACTTTTAAGCCTGACTGGGTAATAATCTTTAGTTAATTATTAGAACTCTTCAATTTAGAACACTGTTTCTTTGAGCTACTGCTTCTAAAGACGGTGATTTATTTATAAGTTATCATATTTCATCTTGTTCATAAATATTTTTCATCAGCAAAGCTGGTCGGTAACCATAATTATTGTGTTTCAGTTTTCATATCGTGAGGAATGAAAAATGTGTAACAAAGTAGATGAAAATGAACACTTTTTTTCCCCTAATCGCACATATGGCCAGAAAAGAGTCGCTGTGACGTCACAAAGGGTCACTGTTGTCACAGGACTGTCACAAACTAGCGAACTTGTAAGTGATGCGACTCGGCTGTATGTTTACTGTAAAGCTTCATTTCTGACCACTCACCAGATGGCGTTACTGTCGCAGCAAGGTGAACACGGCGTAGAGCCTACCGTATTTGGCTAGGAACCGGTAGTTCGGTAGTTCAATGTCAGGAGTTCCCCTTATCCACTGGAAGATATTTGGGGCTGCCATCCGCCGAGAAAATTCAAAAATTATTTTGTCTCTCGAATTTTTCTGAAGTTGCGTTACTGTCGCACTGTGGAACACAACATCCGTGCCAGTGGCGGATTATTGCAAATTTGTCGGGGGGGGGGCAGTTAGTTAGAAGATTGATATATACATACATTTTATGGAAGTAAAATAGGATCTTTTACATTAATTTCTTTATTATCGGGGGGGCGGTCGACCCCTCCGCCCCCCCCCTTTAATTCGCCCTTGATCCGAGCAAGCAGAAAGTTTATCACAGAGATCATCACTGAACGTTCTCTGAACGTCGCATTGTGACTTCACTCAAAGGTCGCATTGTGGAACACTGTTAGCGGACAAGCAAAACTTCTATCAAAGTTCAGAGATCATCACTCAGCTTTCATCGAACATTAACAGATGTTCAGAGAACTTGTTGCGTAGTCTGGGTAGACTTTTTTTAAGCAGTGGATTCATTTTAAGTAATTTTAGATGACTTTTCATACGTTTTTGTAGTCATATAGCTTAGAAATTGCTGGATGGTAGGTTTTTTTTTTTTTTCTCAGCAACTATAACGCATGCGGCTTACCCAATCACCAATACTCCAACTTTCCAAATGTTTTCATTACATCATGCATTGCTGGTTCAGTAGGACTCTTAAAATGTCTACAATCTTCTCGCAAACGTACAGAATTGCTATTTTGTTGAAAAATTGAACAATTTGAATATTCTATTTAAAACGTTCATAAGTGTTAAAAGCTCCCTTCCTCAAATTTATTGGTTTAGACTGGGAATTTGGCACTTCTAGCTTGTGCTAATTTTGCCAGCTGTCTACTTTATTGTGCCGTCAATGTATAGAAATTAAATTGGAACAATTAACAAATTTATATTATGAGAGGAAAAAGTAATATTAAGAAACAACTTTTTACATTAACTTATGAAATTTTTTTATATTTAAAATAGTTTCTTACTTGTGAAAAAAAAAAAAACACTTTGAGCAAGTTTTATGTCTGCGTTTTTAATAGTAACAAGCGAGAAACATTTTAAACCAGCATATTGTGGAAAAGCATATTATTTTGAAATTAAAAAAGCCTTATTAAAATGAAACTTCTAAGAAAAGTGCACTTCATTTAAGAGCGTTATAGAAATGGGGATGTTATATTTTAGAGAGGTAGTTAACAGACATATGAAAAAAAAATACATTTGATGTTATGTTATATAAACATAAACAAAACTTAGTCATCTCTAAAAACGTACACACTTAATTTTGGAACACTGCAACAAAGTTTTAACTTTAAATTTGTTTAACAATGCTTTAAAAGGGCAAAAAGACATTTATTTCCTTTTTCGGCAAAAAAGCAGACTCTTCAGAATACAAAAGGAGGATTTACTCCTTTTTTTTACTCATTATGATCCATTCTTAAATTACAAGTTCATTTAAAGTATGTTTCGAAATATACGTGGTTTAAAAATAACAAAGGGTTCATTAATTTTTTGTTTTGCTCAGAAGCAGTTGTATAGATACATTTGTCTTTGTTCAGGTAACGAATAAATGAAAGCGAAAAATTGTCCAAGTAATGAGTCTATTTCGTAAAAACAAGTTCATTATTAGTCGCCAATTTGTTGTGCAGGATGAAGACTTTTATTCGCATTCTATCGTTTTATTTGATAGCTGTAGAGCACATATTTTTATACTTCAGCACCATGCACTTATACACTTGTTCTAAAAATGTTGAGCTCTGTAAACAATAACAAATTAGTTTTAAAACACTGTTCCTTATTAAAATCAATAGGGAAATCTGCTTTACCGAATAAAGCCGAATATATGGAACGTTTCAAATAAAGGAAGGTGCATAAAAAAGGGTGTTTCGAAACTCTTGGTAGAATGTGTAAATTGTGATAATTTGAGTTTTGGAAACCCTTTAAAAATAACATTTTATTCATCAGCATATCTTGCTGCTTGCATAACCTTTACAGGACTAGGACAAAAAAAATAATAAAATAGTAACAACAATAATAATAATTTAGAGTACCTTGAATTAAATGAAGCATTTTCCTTTTGCTAATTACACTGATAAACAAAAAAAAAGTTTCGGCGGACATCTTGGTATCCAACACTTGTTTTAAGACAATTGGGACACGCTGATTAAAAACATGCAAACCGTTTGTCTCTATCACCCACCGTTTTTGAGATATTTGACATTAACCATTTATATATGTTTAGCATTGTATCAAGGTAAGCAACTCGCAGACAAGTTACCGTAGAGCACATATTGCTGAATAGAGTAGTAATTAACATAAACTATATAGCATCATCTAGTTTAAGGTATAATACACATATAAAATACATAGGTACAACATGAATTTCCTTAAAGTTAGTTCGATTTGAATTTCTTGGTTGTAGACTTGCATTTGTGCTGAACATTTGGCATGTTGCGCTGAAGCATCCAGCTGTAGTCATCCAACATTGCTGCATTCCATCGACCCTGATAGCGTGACTCCATCACCGAGATGTCCTGATGAAAACATTCGCCGCGTTCATCACCGACAGAACCTAAGTTCTCGGGAAAGAAGTCGAGATGTGAGTCGTGGAAATGAATCTTGAGGGACATGTTGCAACCCATCAAGCTGTACGCACTAATGCACTTCTGCACAATATTTACATAGTCAGGAGATTTATTATTTCCAAGGAAATTGGCTACAACAGACTTGAATGCCAACCATGCATCTATTTCAGTCTTCGAAGTGACTGTCTGCAATGATTTCCCTTATTTGTGGACCTATCAACACACCTTCTTTCATTTTCGCATAACTTTGGAAATTTGATGGATAGGTGCCGAAAAGCATCTAAATTGTAGTCTAGTGCCTTCACGAAGTTCTTCATGAGCCCCAGCTTTATATGAAGTGGAGGCATAATAACTTTTTCACGCTCAACCAACGGCACAGGAAGGACGTTTTTACTACTTGTCTGCATTTTATCTCTGATGGGCCAATTCTTCTTTATATAGTGGTGCTTCCTATCTCTGCTGTCCCACTCACAGATAAACCAGCAGTACTTGGTGTACCCTGTCTGCATTCCTATGAGAATAGCGATTACTTTTAAATCACCACAGATATTCTAATCGTAATCGCAATAGCGAATTTTCTCAAGAAGTAGCGACATGGTTTTGTACGTCTCTTCTAGATGGGCAGAATATCCAACCGGTACTGATGCATACATGTTCGCATTGTGTAATAATACAGCCTTTAAACTTGCCTTGGAGGAATCAATAAACAGTCGCCATGCTTCAGTGTTATGTTCTACCCCGAGGCTTGACATAAGACCTTGGTAGTCCGTGCAGTAGCACATATTGTCACTCATTGCAAAAAACTGCACGAGTTCTTTGTGTCTGTGTCAAAATTGTGAAGTTCTTGTACCTGGTGATAGCAAATTAAATTCATTCAGACGTGAACCTAGCAGTTCAGATTGGGCTTTTGTTAGTGCCAGGTCCCGTACGATGTCACAAAGATCATCACTATTAATCAAGTGAATATCTTCACCAGGATGGTAGTCAGAGTCTGAGTTGTTGCTAGAAGTTGGAGAACTTTCTTCTTGTTTTACTTCATTGACTCTGTATTCTGTAGGTGGTGTTGGCAGTAGCGTATCCAGGGCAGGGGCTAGGGGGCTTCAGCCCCCACCCCAAACGAGGTTGCTAGAGTGTAACATTCTGCTTTATTATACACTTTAAGTAGAATAAAATGATCTTTTTTCATAACTAAGCCCCTCCCAAAAAGTTTTACATTACTTTAGACTGAAATTTTGCTTTATTTTGCACATATTGTTTGGGTGAAATAAGCTTTTTTTCAAAATTTAGCTCCTCCCAAAAAAAATTTCTGGATCCGCTACTGGGTGTTGCTATTGGATAAGTGACGGAATCATGTGGAATTGGCTTTGAAACTGAGGGAATATCTGGATAGAGTGTTTTTTACATTGTAGCTTATATATTTTCATTGGGATGTTAAAATTCCGGGGTGCTCTGAACTGTAGTCACAATTAATGGAAAAATTCGACGCTGCATTTAAAAAAAAAAAAAAACGGAAACAAAAAATTCAACGAAAGGGGAATAAAAAATACATGTTTTTGTTGATATCTTGAAAACCTGACGAGATAAAGCAAAACGGTTTTCAGATTTGTAATCAGCATGAAAAACTGTATTAGAAAAAGTAAGAATCATGCCAGATATCTATCGCTTGTTATTGTGTGTTATTCGTTTTATGTTGCATACTTAAATAGTTTCAGAAGAGTAGTTATGAGTAAATTTACCATCAATCATTTTCAGTAAAATGTTTTGAATATACAAGGAGATATTTCAAAATACAGCTGAGAACTGAATTTTTCAGGGGTTTAAAACTATAGTAACTTTTAAAGAAAAAAATCTTACAAAAAAACCGCCCTCTCGCTTTTTATTTGACAGTCATTCGTTGAAAGCTAAAGCGAAAATTAAAGTTATATATACCATTCGTTTGCAAATAACGTATACTTTAATTTACTACTAATTTAATTTGCATAAGGGGCCGTCTTCATATTTATTTTTGCATCAACTTCGTTTTCCTCTATAGCAACGCTCTATTCTGACTTTATTAAACGAAGGAAAATCTTCAAATTACCCCAAATATCAATTTTCACGAATTTTCTACGATAATTTCAGGAGGTGTTGCGATTTTAAGGCACTTTGTACAAATTGAAAAAATGCTATTTATAGGTTCCGAACTTTTCGCCTTTCATTTATATCACTCGATATAGTTAAAAGAAATAAATATTATTTAAAGGGAAAAGGGTTTTTCTAGTCTGAAATTATGATCTAAAGTATGAAAAAATATTTTAACATGAGGGAGGGGGATTTTGGAATCTCATAACTCACTGATTTTCAGTTCAAATCTATTAAAAATTGGTATCCAGGGTTAAAAGGAGATATTTTTTTTTATATATGGAGAGAAATCTGGTGGTTGTTGGGGGGCAAATGTTGGTGCGATTTTTAATATGGAGATGGCCCCTTAGCAATTTTTATGTATAGCAAATTAAAGTGTACATGAGTCGTAAACGATTGGCATATGTAACTTTGCTGTACGACGACAGACGGCCGAATAAAGTACAAGTGGTTGTTTTGCTTTTTTTCCACAGCTGTCCGTGTAATTAAAATGTACCTGTTTATGACCATGCAAAATATTATTTATCTTAAATATATTAATTAAGATAAATATAATAATTATACTATTAATAATAAAATCAGAAACAAGGACTACAGTTACATTGGTTTTTCGAAACACTAAATAATTAACTTCATAACTTTGAAAGCTATGACTTAAATTTTACAGTTATATAGATACTAGCCAAGTATCCGTTCTTCGTATGGGAAAATGTTGCCATTTTTATAACACCCATGACTGGAGTTAATCCGATTAAAGTATAACTTAAATAATAATTATTTATTTTAAATATAACGTAAAATTTTCATCTCAATAGTCAACCTAAAGTAAACGAAAATGCACTTCTTTTTGCTTTTTAGAACTTTATTGTTCTAGTTTCTAAAGCCTTCTCTAGGTCGTTTTACACATACGTGAAACTTTCCAAGCCGATCAGCCGAATCGTATTAGAGTAAGAGCCAGCAACCGCCAGACCTTCGTCATAGTATAAAAGCTGAAATTTTCTCTGCGCATACCCCCCAACAGAGGCAGGAACAATCGGCCCCTATAAAGTTTGGATGATCGTGGCTTTGGCAGGTAACAGGTGGCAAAAATGTATAAAATTGCCGAAATTTTCGTCATTTCATAAAGCTTAATTTTTTTATATGTTCTTCTTCGCAGTACTAGAAATCACTTTATCCCTTGCCAGACACTTTTCCATCGTGGCAAACCCCCGCCAGACAACCTCAAAGTCTTGAAAAACGTAATTCTATTACGAGCTCGCTGCAAGAAAGTTCGCGCATAAGAAAGTTCAGAAGTAGCAGTATAAAATGTGCTTGGCACTCTTTGACAGCTTGACGTACTTCGTCGCGGGAGTTTACGAACACAGCAGTTTTCCATGACTTTGAGGTTGTCTGGCGGGGGTTTGCCACGATGAAAAAGTGTCTGGCAAGGGATAAAGTGAATTCTAGTACTGCGAAGAAGAACATATAAAAAAATTAAGCTTTATGAAATGACGAAATTTTCGGCAATGACGAAATTTTCGGCCTAATTTTATGCACCTTTGCCACCTGTTACCTGCCAAAGCCACGATCATCCAAAGTTTATAGTGGCCGATTGTTCCTACCTCTGTTGGGGGGTATGCGCAGGGAAAGTTTCAGCTTTTATACTATGACGAAGGTCTGGTGGTCGCTGGCTCTTAGACTATATGTTTCGAACCCTACCTTTATTTCTATTGCAAAGATTTCTATTTTCAATAACTTTAAACCCACTGTGGACAACTGGGATCATTTTCCCATAAACTTTATTTAAATTGCCGTAGAAGAGTTTTAGTATAAGGAAGAAGTACGCATTCCACCATTCTTATAAAGGGTAATTCATCATATTGATATCATTGAATATTTGAAAAGGGGGCGGCGTTAGCGCTCTTTGTTGGTCCGGATACGAAAAAGACATTTTGGGGGTCAACATTTTTTCTATTATTCAGATTTCGGATTTCAACAACCTTAAACCTTCTGTGGGCAACAGGGGATCATTTTGCAAAAACCTTCATTTATTTAAGGCTCTTCTCCTTGTAAATCACGAAACTACTGAACAGCTTTTTAAGGATTGTAACTGGAATAGAGCCTCGAAAAAATGTAGATTGTCGCTTTGCAGGTTGTACTGTGAACTATTACAAACAATGAATGTATAGGAGCTAGGAAACACTCACGAAAAAGTGTGCTATACATACGAAATTATGCAATATTTCCCTACACAGTTAACTTCTAGGCCCATTTTTTAAAGCGATTTTTGTGCTTGTAAAGTTTTTCTGAAAGTTGCATGAGACAAACATTTTCATTGCTAGTATTAGCCAATAATTAATTGGATGAAGGATCAATAATCCCTTGACATCCAGGACGTACGATGCGTACGTCCTGATTTTACTGTACGTACAGTAGTACGTACCGTACGTAGACGTACAGCACGTCCGTCCTGTTTTATTTGTATATGAGCTGTCGTTTTTCATTTTTTTGCTAAGGTTCTCAATTCTCTGAAGGGTAGTCTGGTTATGTTAGACTTGTCATTCACTTTTAACCTCATGACTTGGATCACGTGAAGAGATTTGGCCAGTCAGAACGTAGGTGTTGCGCGCGCTTGTGAGGTAGAGTGTTTCGTTTTCTTTGTTTCCAATACGTTTTGTATTACGCGATAGTTCTTTATTGCGATTATTATATTATCAAGATGGAATGTGTGAGTGACAGTAGTGTTGATTACAGCTATGAGCCAGAAAAGATGAGGAAGATACGAGTGATCGGAATTTGAGAGAGGTTTCTGATGTGGAAGTAGAAGAGCGGTGTATCAATGGATGGACATAAGCGACTATTGTTTGATGATAACTAAATATCAAATAACAACAATTTATGATAATCGATGAAATCATTTTATAATCGATGAAATCATCAATGATAAATCATTCATGATAACCGATGAAATCAATGGTATGATGAATTACGATATGAAATAAGAATGATGAATTATGATATGATGAATTATGAATGATGAATTATGATATAAAATTAGATAAATCGTTTTCTTATAAGCTAGTTAAACCTAGAAATTTTGATTCATACTTTTTTTCTCTATGTAAAAATAACTATTTGTGACCTGATGACGTGGTAAAGAAATTTTCTTATATGTTTACCACATCAGCAATAATGCAGCTATATATTAACTACCTCACTAAGAATATCCTTAGAAATCTCAGCGATAGCTTAATGTATACGAATATTTTGTAGCTTTTTATGTGTTGATTAATTCAAAAAATAACTCTTAATTTAAGGGTATTAGAACACAGAAATTATAAATTTTATCTAAGAATGGTTACAATTTTTGCCATGGTTGCCAGGCGTGATTGAAAAATTTGGATTTATGAGCTGTTATTGATAAACAGATTTTTACAAGGACCATAAACTAAACTTTAGCTGTTTAAAACTTTGCAGATTACTGCGAATATTCTCAGCTCGCATAACAATTTATAGCAAAAAAAAAAAAAAAAAACTGAACAGAAAAAGTTTTCGAAAAATTAATTTACAAAAAGTGATTACGCTTGAATATTTTTTCTATAAACATACTTAAAAATTGTGTCCCTATCTTAGGAGCTTAATTCACTTCATGCATCAAAGAGTAATGTCTTAATAAATTGCTTGGGCATAAAGTTTGTTAATTATACATTTGATCTATAAAAAATGAATATGACTTGTATGTATATTTTAATTAGTTTCACTTGAAAAACGATAATGATACATTAATATACAGTTATTCTTTACTTAACAATTTAAGCTGTTACTTTAAGGAAATATTTATTTTTGAATGGGCATTTAAACATGTTAGTAAAATTTGCATAATTAGTAGTATAAGTTATTTCTCTTTTACGTGCAAATTAAATTATAGATACATAAAATATGCCATTTTTTAACAGTTGATTAAACTGAGGACGTAATAACTATTCTTGAAGCTTATTTCTCACCGAGAATGTACGGCGTATTTCAAATGAGAAATTACGGAATCATTTTACCAGTGCCAAATTTTTTACGTCAATATTTGCAGCCATAATTGGATATCTAAAGCATTTTTTAACTCGTGACACCAAAATGACGTAAATTTACTTACAATACAAAATTTTGTGCGCAAATGATTTACTTTTTTTTACTTGCAGGTATGAAACGATTAACACAGAATCTATATTTTGGAATTGAAACTAAAAAATCGTTTATAAGTTAACGTCAAATATACACACACTTATTCATTTTTATTTATAGAGAAATAGAATGAAATAATCACAAGGTAACATATTAGAAATTATTATTTTTGATTGGTTTAATAAGAATGGGGATGATTTGTGAATCTAAAAAAACTCCGATTTCATTGTAAGATAATTTTAAAGGTTTCAGAAACATGTTTCATAACTTACGCTGCATATAACTGAGGATTTCAATGTTTTAATAAACTATACTGAATCTTTCACGTGTTTTACCAAGAGTCATATATTATGTAGAAAAACTATTATTTTATAGGTTTCTCAGGTGAATATTAAAAAAAATAACACTTGTTAATATCTTTTTTATTGATCTACCTAGGTATGTTAAATTAAGTATTTTAGCATATATCATTATTTAGTTCTGCAATGCTTGGTGATATAAAACCTACCTAGTAGAGATTGATAACTCCGTTGGAATTGGGCCTGCTTGACTAGTGATGAAGCCTGGCAGAATAGCCGGTTAATATACAAACCTGGAATTCTTATATTGTAAAATGTATTATTTCTATCATATTCTCGTTTTAGGGGCAAAGTAAAACACCAGAGTCAAAGTAACTTCTATTTGTGGTGTTCAAATTTTTAAGCTTGGCTAGTTATAGTAAAAACGCAGCATATAATCGGGTAAAACAGGCCTCGCAGTCGGTACTATTTTTTTTTAATTCCTACCTTCATCAAAGTTTTATTTATATAGCCTAGCATTTCAATGGTTTAATAGGCGGAACCTTAACATCTAAAAGAACATTTAACAACTATTGAAGCAGCAGAACATTTGAATCTATTATTTATAGAGATAGGAATAAAAAAAAAATAAGACCGACTGCGAGGCCTGGGTAAAACAATCTCTCAGAAAAAATTAGAGGAATTTTTAGCTGAAATTTTCTGTCAAATGTTGCCATAACACAAGCTCCTGAAAATATTTCATAGTACTTTTAACAGAGTTTGCCGTTATATTCGTAATGTATTTGCTGCTCCAAGCAATGCAATTAATCACACTTGCAACAGACTGTTCTATATCTGCTATCACATTTTTAATGAACAAAATCTGCCTTTCGAAAAACTTGGGCTCGATGCTGAAAACTTGGTCTGAAGTATTTTGAAAGGATATTTGCATTTCAGTGTGTTTATTACAAAATTTAAAGTTACCATTCGCATTAGGTTTAAAACACGAAGCCTACCGTAGTCGCAATTTCATTCCTTTTATTCATGCAAAGTATGCTACATTAACCTGAAAAATCGTCAAAATATTCGTGTGTCATGATTCGCGTGCAAGAGTTAATATTCTGACACTCACACCATTGGAAATCATCAAATTTAGTTAAATATTCATGAATAAACAAAATATAAATTTAAAAGTTATTTCGTGAGTCTTTTCAAGGAATGTTTCGTGACAAATCTTGTATTAACTTTTCAGCAATTGATAATAAAAAGCCACAAAAATTTATTTAATGACCATGCTTAAAAAATATATTTGTAGTGATCAGCAGTTCACAATGTCTCTATTTTCTTCTTTGTAATGTGTTTCAATGGAATTAATAATATTTAATCGTCAAGCATTTGAAATGCAGGTAATTTATCATGTTCTGCATATTAAAAAATATTAGCATTCATTTAATTGAAGGTTAAAATTTAATTAAGATGTACATTAAGATGCAATGGAATATTATTATATTTTTGATTAAAGCTTATGTCGCAAGTTAATTAACTCGTGCAGCTTATTAAACAATTTTCCTTAATAGTTTCTCATTAAAGTTTATTAATACATAATTATTAATCATACGCTTAGTATAGCAAATTCCCCTGCTTAAAAAAATGAAACTCTAGCTTAATTTAACTAAGAAAAAGTGCTGATGCATATGATTTCTCTTTTAGCTATGAAACTCTGGATTTCTTTTGAAAAAATTAGTCGAATGCTTTCGTGTATACAAAAAATTCATTTATTTTCTTTTTTGTATAAAATTTATAAAACATTAAACGGAAGTCATTAAAAGAAAATAAGGCGAAATCAATGATTATAAAATATCTATGATAAAATTTACATAAAGCTGTACTAATTAAAATATTGTTAGTTATTGCTAGTTAGCTCCATTTGGTAGACAGCCTTATTGTGCTGTGCCTTAACAAAACAAAAACTGCAATAATAGTAAATCAATATATATTTTTCCTTAAAAGACTTTCAGCTTTAAAAATAAATACTTATTAATTAAATTATCGAATATGGTTGGAAAATAACGCAGAATTATCAGGTTATAAATATGTATATATTAAATTATATGTATTATAGCAAATACTAGATAAATGCCCCCCAGGCCAGCCATTGTTGTTATAAAATTAATGCATAAAATGCATTGTCTCGTCAGAGGGAGAAATGCACAACACCGAAACCATAGGTTTCTGACTCACAGCCTGAAGTTTTGCCAAGGAAATGTGTTATAGCAAAAACTGTATTCAGTAGAGATTACTATAAATGTATTTAAACTGTTTAAAAAGTAATTAAATTTGTTACGAGGCAATTAAACATTTACACTCCATACGGCAAACCTCAGAGGTGAGATTCTCCCTTACCTATGGGGAAGAAATGGAAAAAAAATTACTTACAAATCAAAACACCAAAAAGCCACTACCAGCAAACGTGTGACACAGCAAAAATAACAAGGTAAATATAGTTCCAGATTCCCGAAAGTCATAGCCAAACTTCTGTCTAATCAGCGTGTAGTGTGTCTGTTGCCAACCCTCAGCAACATGTACTTCCCCGAGTTTCTGACATGTTGCGAGAGCCCTCTGTGGGCTTTGTTACAAGTGCGCCATACAGCAAGAAACCACTGTAACGCAAAACGTCAAATACTAGGGAAGGTGCAAAGGAAGGATTAATACCAAGGATTTAGGCTATTATCAAAACATTTTATATAGAAATTGATGAAATTAAGAGGGAAATTGTTTGTATAAAATAATTTAGCTACAAATAAATATATGTTATAATTTAAAAGCTGTTTATTACTACATAAGCGGAAATATCTAATAAGTTGGTTGATCAAAATGTTAGTAATGACTTTTTTATGAATATTTGAAGACCAATGAGGTAAAGACACAGCATCGAAATTGAAATTTTTTCATTTATCAAAAATATTGATGTGTAAAATAGTGTTGAATAAAGTTAAATTTAAATCTAAAAATGTAACAGTATTAGAATCAGAGTAAGCTGGCTTGAGGTTAAGTGTGTTGGGATAAATTAAATGTTTAAATTCATTAAAGTCTCCATTGATTACAAGAACGTTGTCAATGTAACGGAACACGGAAAAATTTAATGGATTGTTGCAGAAAAAATTATATTCATAGAAAAATAAAGATTAGCAGCTGTGCTGGAGTAATTTGTGCCCATACCTATTCCTTTAGTTTGATGGTAAATGACTGAATTAAACATTATGAAATTATTGTAAAGACAAAAATTAGAAATAGTGACGAAAAATTCTCTATTAATATTCAATTCATGCTCAATATTAAAATTGTCAAAAACATTTAATAAAGTTCTATATAAATCATCAATTGGAATGCTGGTAAATAAATTTTCGAAGTCAAAAACTTGTAGCATAAAACTTTTCATGTTTTGTAACCAGTGTAATAGAGAATAGCTGTTTTTTATGGACCAAAAACCAGTGCAGGCAGAAAAGTTAGATTCCAAGAAATTATAGATTTTGCATAATGTTTTTGAAAAATATTATTGATAGTGTAACCTACAGAACCTCTTGTGTTGCAAATGAATCTAAAACTTACAGGATTTTTGTGAAATTTGGGCATAGCATATAAATTAGCAAGGTGATTGTGTTTAATTATATTAAAATTAATCTTTTTAGAAAAAGCAGAGAACTTTTTTAGAATAGTGGAGAGACTGTTATTTACCTTTAAATAAACATTACTATTATTAAGTTCATTATGAACTGTATTAAAATAGAAAAGCTTACACATGATGGCAAAGTTATTAGAGGCCTTGTCAACAGGACAAAATACAAACTTATTCTTGTAATCTTTTATTAAGTCGAATTTTTTTTAATTAAACACCACATAATCATCTGTTTTTGTATTAGCATAAGTATATATAAAATCTGATTTAAAAAGATCAAATTATATGTATACATTAAAGTATTATTAATATTTTTAATCCTAAATATACGCAATTTCTTAGAATTTTTTAACTCCCGTATTGAGAACAATGCTTTGTTAGCCAATTCCTTCTAGTGATAGGCTAGGATTCAATGTTTATTGCCTGCATAAATATGGAAATGAACTTATGAATAATCCAAAACTCATATTTACTGAAACGGAGAGTTATGCAACAGATTTCGTTTTCAATCTGTAAAACAAGTTATTTAAAAATGTTTGTTCCATGAACGTAAAAATGCATAATATGTTTGATGGCAAGATCCATGCGTTGGGTTTATCGATTAGATTTGAAGTATTTTTCTTTATGTATGTCGCTTTTATAAAAGAGATTTTCTGGTTGATTTCGAGGCTTTGTTTTTACGTGCTTTTTATAATTTCTAAAGAAATTTTTAAATAGAAATTTTAGTGATCTAATATGATCAAATGAAAACCGTTTTAATTAAGTGAATTGGATAATGAGGTACTGAACAATGGTCAATTTAAATACTTGAATAATGATTTGAAAAAATATTATTTATTAAATTATAAATTTAAAAAACTAAGAGTTACGAGTTGTGAAACTGTAAATATGGGATGTACAACTTAATTATTTTAATTAATTGAAAGTACATGTATAGAACTTTAAATTTGGCGGAATTAAAATTCTATAGTCCATACTATTTACTGTGTGACAAATTGCTTTTAAATTTACAAAGTCTATTAGCATATGCTCGAATCTGTACTTTTCCCAAAAGTAGAAGGAAAAATATAAAATGAATGGGTAGTCAAAATTATATTTCGTACTCATGACAGAATTCCATACAATATGAAATTTTTAGACAGGACGTATAACGCCATGGATTTTTGTAGGAGGAAAATGATTTAAATACTACGATTTTCTGTAAAGAATAGTAAGATGCATTTAAATTAATTTTATTGAAATTCGAAATGCTCTGAGAAATGTTGATAGTGGCTTTTACAGAAGATTATTCCTATCGTCGATTCTTTAAAGTAGTTTTTTTTCAACGGTATGGAAACTTACAACAAATAGCGTAACATTATGAAAATGTTACGCACATCAATTAATTTATATTTCAAAAGCATGCGCTGCAAATGTCTGACCCGTGCTCTTTTCGATTTAGTTGAAATATTTTTGAATAGACGCATTACTGTTATAGTCCCGACCGATCACACTGGTCAGATTCCGACGCCTCCTCGCGGAGCTGGGGGATACTATTCAGGCCAAGCTGGGAACCAAAGACTTCAACAGGTAGAAAACCCAATTGATTGACTATAAATAACTTTTTGCTGGGTTTTTGATGCTCAGTTGGACTATGGTTCACGTGATTGACCAAGAAGGTCTGTTTCACACGGATTCAGGGGATGCATGAGTTTTTTGAAGTTCTATAAATGACCATCCAGCTGACAGCATGCTTTTAAGGTTGATATTTGTGGTTCATGTAATATCTATCTAACGGGTTCTTGCCATACATTCATAAGATTGGAGCAGAGAGCCTACAGGTGGACCACGTGTAAAAGGTGGACGACTCCCCTGTTCTGTTGTTGTAACCTTTCAAAGTCGGAGGGCTGATAAGTCGTTGATGTTTTTGAGTCTAGGTTCAACTGTTCTAGGATGTCAGTTGTAGTCAGTTGTAGTCAGTTGTAGATTATTGTGTTGTGGATGTCAGTTGTAGGAAAGGGAACAGAATGGCCGTGCGGAAGTCTGGCTCCTCTTGCCCGAGTATCGAGCACTACTCAAAAGGGCAATAAGCATGAAGTATTTGTTTAACCCTACCAGTTTTCACCCTGCGAAACCAGAAGGACTTTTCGTGAGAGGGTTTTCGCAAGCGGCCGTTGGATTTTCCGGCACATTTCCCCCTGGCACTCCGTCATCGTAAAATACCCAATATATAGGCGTGGGAACGTAACGTAGCAGTTCCATTCTTGTTACTGTTAATGTATTTGATGACGCATCTGTATTGCGTATCTGATCTCAAATATTCACTTTTTTCCGAAGATCCTCATCTATCAGCTTGGAAGAAATCTTGACCCATACATTTAGAACATTTTTGTCAACTAATGTGCAATCGAACAACTTGCATGCTCATAAATAACTCTACTCGTTACAACAACAGTAAAAAAATTGCAGATTATAAATTAACCATATGTTGTCATATTCATGTTAACATGAAAAACCACTGAATATTTTCCCATATTGAAAATCGTCTTTTTTTATTCAAAACTCCGGATGAAACAACCTACCCAAAACGGGGTTGGTTGTCTCATAAGCCTACTTCACTGCACAATCTAAAAGAATTTTGCAAATGAATTTTTATTGATCTCTACACCTCGCGGTTGCACCAACAGGAGCTGCCAGTGGATGAGTTAGCACTACATCCTTTACATGATAGACGCAGATATCGTTGTTCTTGGAGTATGAAAAAGTTAAATATTTTTCATTCGTGAAAGTCGAATGTCTCATGAAATTCGTTTCAGTATCATCAGTGTCAGGCAATATCTTTTACATTCTTTCTACGAAGTATTTCACTGAACTTTTGCCTAAAAATATAACGAGAATATGATCATCGACTCAGGGTTAAAGATGAGAGGAGTTTTCCTACTGACCAAATTTTTGTCGATTGAGATGTCGCTTTCTGTTTTCAATTCAACGTATTCGTTGTCGGATGGTTGAAGAACAGTAAGCAATTTTCTGTTTACATTTTTTGCAATGTTTACTCTAGCTGTATCTCTCCTTTTTTGTTCATCTTTTTGCTTGTAAATTTATTTTTATGCTTCTCTGTTAAGGCAATGGCGTTTTTCTCAGGAGTATTCGTGTAGATAGTCGATCTTCCTGACTTCCGCTTACGGTTTAAATATTGGATGTACTAATGTGGACAAATATTCTAATATCTTGAAGAGCAACTAATTTTATTGCACTTGGGCCGGCTTTATTTATTGTTTGTAGATGAATTTGTATTCATGATGTTTCAATATTCTCTAAAAACACCAGATATCCTAGATTCTGACAATTGCTTTGAAGATTGTCATCTGTTCTTACATTTACAGTTTTCTTTTTTTTTTCTTTTCTGTTTTTCTAAGGGATCCTAACTTGTATTTACGCAAAGTTTCGGAGATACCCACGGAAAACTCCTAACGGCTAGGTCCACACTCGCGGACTGGGTTTGAACCAGGCACTTTCAATCTCCCAGCTGAGAGCGCTATGCGCTCGGCCAATTTAATTGCAGATCCATTAATAATCTAATTCACATTTACTGGGCCGGTAAGCCCATGTAGGCTTTGTTGCTTGAGAGGATGATCATGCAAGGGAGCGGAAGAAAAGTCAGCCTGTGAAAATTCATTCCATTTTAATGGATAAATGTCTGTGCATTTAAATCCAGACTGGATGTTTTCTTGCGCATGGTTTTGGGGGATGTGTAGGACACCACTGAAGACAGTATATTAATTGTAATTGAAGCTACAGCATTTTTAGGACTTCGCATACAACTATCCATTTCTTGGTTAAAATAACATCACACTGGCGAACAATTAGTAAGATACTGAGCAGGCCTATCAAACTGACCAAAATATACATTTCATGGCTTCACGCGCAGTGCAATTAAGAATTTCAGTACATAAATATGAGGCAAAAAGATAAATTGGAAGTAGTGTTACATTTCGTTCAATACATTGCGTATTCAGATTTGTATAAAAAATTATTAATGTGCAAAACATTATTACTCTGCAAATTTAAAATGAAGTTCATGCAAATTTGATGGATACTGTCCACTTCAGAAAATAGTCATCGATGTAGATTACTAGAAAATACGTGTGACAACCTAGCCTCCCTTTTTATACTTTATCTGCTTTTGTAGCTTAATATTTTGAAAGCTTGAAAATTTTTTTATTAATATTTTTGGCATGAAATTGTTTCTTTGTAAATCGTAAAAGAATGTCTATTGTTCTTCTTATTCATTTTCGTATTTCTTCTGTAATATCAAGCTATGGAAAGTTTCTCCCTTATTTAAAAGTGCATTTGTCTGAAAAATAGTATTTGAAAGTCACAATTAGTATAAATATATTTTAGAAGTACAAAAAAAGTAACCTTCTTAAATCAAATTCTTAGTATATTTATATATTTTTATGTACTACAAAAGAATGAAAAATCTGTTTTAATGAAACAGCTTATTGATGGGATAGAATGTTTGTCAAATAGTTTTAAGGATTTGTATGTTTTCAATTTTTGTAAACTCACTTTTTTAATACGTTGTAATCGGGTGAAATTCAGCAAAGTAATCAGAATTGAAGATAAATCTCCATCTACATTGAATGTATCAAATATATATACTTTATGCTCTAGCAGTCTATTTTTTGAATTGTAATTTTTCTACATTTTCTATATTTTATGTAAATATACGCTCGCTTCATTTAATTTTGAATGCTTATTGCTCATATTGAGAAAAAAATGTTTCACTGTGGATATTGTATTTTCATTGTTAGGGGAGAATTTTTATGTACCATTAGCTCACGAAAACTATATATTCCGTGAAACGCAAGCAATGTATTGAATATGCAGTAGGAATATGCAAATATTGACTGTCATTTGAAAGGTTAAAAAAAATACCCGTAGAAAAATATATGTAGGAAAGATATCTGTATGAAAAGTAGTATTTTGTTTACGACACACAAATTTTGCACAGATAAAAATGTTCCTCTCCCCTACAACAAAAATGAAGAAAAACTTTTTAAAAATTTCAAGATATGTTTTTCAACTTTTCCAATGATATTCTTGCACTGCTCGACCTGACAAAATTGAGCTTCAAGGAGTATCTGGTCTTTTCTAGTAACTCCAGTTAAAAGTTATTTCAAATTAGCTTCTTTTTGTTGAAGTTTGTCGAACCTCATGCTTGTACAAATGGTGGCAACACATGTATCGTGTTATTTATTCACGTGCGGTTTCCTAATTAGAAGCAAATTTTTCCTAATTGGAAGCAAAGGGATGCACAGGAGACGAAAAATGTACCTGTCATTTATTGCAAAACAGTTTCAAATGTTTGTCTCATCTTGAAAAATCACAATATAGTAATGATAAAAATTTTTATCTCGTTGTCCCCCATAACATCTACAAATCTCTGTATTGTTTCATCAAAGAAAGAAACATATTTGTATTAAATAATATGATCTATCTATTTTTCGGGAAAATAACATTTTAAAACGTGAGCACAAAGCTACAATAACATCAGATGTCACAGTTGTTATTTCACTCAAAAGCCTATTTATTATTTTGTAAATGGTTTGGACAGAAACTTCTGGAACTGAGCATATCTTTTCAAATTTCGTGAATGATTTCAGCAAGACAGTAATACACCATTTGTGTGTTTGAGAATACTGTTTTATTCCCGAATTCAGAGCACCTAACTAATATTTATAGTTTGCTCGAATAATTCAAAATTTTAACTGCTCTCGTGTCAAAAGTGTTAGCAATTGTCAAACTCCGATTCAGAAGCAGTTGGAGAGCGCTTTTGTTTGGCAGGTTGTTATTCATAAAACCATAAAAGATCTTTTGTTAGGCACATGCTGTTCACACTACCCTGCGAAATGCTTTTGATTTCTGAAATCATCAAGAGGTCTTGTGAAATGTTCATTTCCATATGAGTTGATGCTTATCGTGTAGACGTTATTTATCAAATATAAATGGATGAATGGGCAATTGGATATCCAGTGTTACAAATTCAGTATTATTGTTTCACCCAACAATTTAGTAAAATACTCATGATTTCTGTAATAAATTATGCTTATTTACAATTTTTTCATGAATAACTAAATGGTTCCAAATAACTTATAAAATATTGCCTTAGAAGTAAAAAAATGTACAATTGTATCAATTTTAGTGGAACTAAAGAAAACTATTTTTCATTCAAAAATATTTTCATTAGCACAGTTATAAAGGATTTTCATAGTAAATCGACTCTGTTACCAACGATTAGACTGAATCTTCATACTAAATTTCATGAACCCTTCTGATTTTCCAAAAAGTCGGAAATTTAATGGCAAAGAGACTAATTTGATTTATTTTCCAGCTCCTCCTTCTTTTTCTTACTTAAGAAGACTCAAAACGTGTTTTATCAAGAATTATTATATGCAGCAGTTTATAAAAGTCTCTCATAAAAATGTTTTCCCCATTTAAAATTTAACTATGAAGATTAATATTTTGTTTATGATGAAATATAATTACATCGTTTGTTTTCAAAGTTTCATACAATTTTCATGTGTGTGTTATTTCTAATATAAAAATTCTTCCTAAAATAACTTATCTCTTTAAATCTAAGAATACAAATGAATTTTCAGCAAATGAATGCAAAGTTATCTTATATATAAGCAAATACCATTGATATTATTTATGAAAATTAGATGTCATCAATAGATTCTATTAAATATGTCTATAAGCTCTACTAAGTTTATCTTAAGATATATATACTGTAAAAAACCACATACTAACAAATTATTAAGATTGTTATGACATTGCATTCGCATGGAATTACACTCCAGATAATTGCTTAAAAAGAACTCAAATTAATATTTAAACAGGTGTTCATTTTAATTGAAAGTTTAAAAAATAAAAGGAAAATTATAGAATAATATTTCATATTTTAGGCAAACTCGCATTCGAAATGCAGCGTAATTTATTGAGTTTAACAGTTTATTAATTTTATATAAAATTAAAAAGTCCAATACGAATTAGAGAAACCTTAATTTATTTTTAGGTTATTTTTTTAAATTTAAGATCGCGGAGTGAAGTTTGCATGTATCACTTAACATCCGTAAAGATACTTTAAAGTTGCCGTTAAGTCTCAGTAAAAATGGGAGTTAGCTGATTAAATATGAATTTACTCTGCCCTAAGAGCCTCCCAGGCAATATTCTTTGAGTAAAAATTACTAAATTTACTTTCTTATAAATTAGGTAACATCTGCTCAATGCACAGTGAAACATAAGATCTAAATGAGTTTAAATAACTCTATATCTTCCTGTAAAAAACTCATCATGCTCTACATTTTTAAGATGAGTGCATCATATAGTCTATAAAAACTATTGTAACGTGGTTCACTACCTAGATGTATTTATTTTATGTTTACTTAAATTATAGCGTAGCTGCCAACTCTTCCGATTTTATCGGAAGAGTTTCCATCACTGTTGTTTACTAAGTTCACTTTCACTAAGCAATTTAAGATTAAAATAAGTCTCACTATTTTAATGCAAAATAAAAATTGTAAAAGTTGTGGTAATTGTAAAAAGTTTTGTGTAAAAATTGTGGTGTAAAATCTTCCGATAAAATCGGAAGAGTTAGCAGCTATGTTGTAGTCATGATTATGTGACTCATCTGTGGCGACTCGTGAACTGTTTCATTGGTGGGAACCCGAAGAAATTAGTGACAATTAAAACAGGAAAAAAATATATATACATGTAGGGAAACCTATCCCCCCCCTGCATGCAATGTAAGTATTTCCATTTTTTCAAATAACAAACAATTATCAAAATTATTATATAGCTTTTGCTATTTTTTACCTAATTATGTTAAAAATGAAAAGTTTATTCTATTACTAATCAAAAACCCACGTTTAATTTTCATTTAGTATTTATGTCCTTTATAGACACTTGATCAATTTTTTAAGTATTTTTTTTTATTTTAAAATGATTATTAATATATAAAATACATTTGCACATTGCATTTCGTACTCAAGAAAACAAAACGGAAAAATACCTGGCTGTACTGCAAAAATACGCTCTCGCAAATAAAAAGGATTTCATCCCGAGCTGAAAATTTCGCTAATAGCTACCGGTTGGCGAAATTTCTCCGTACAGTCGTGTGGATTATTATGCTAGGGACCGAATATCTGGGACCCGAACTCAGTGCCAAAAAAGAGATTTGGAAGACAAGTTAATGCCGCGACAATATGGCTTTTGCACTCAATGTCAAATACCTCAACCCGGTAAAGGGAGAAAAGACGTAAAGTTCAGGGCAAGCAAGCCCATGTCCTGTGCATGGTTTAGATAGGGAAATATCGTAACTATCGCTTATCGCTAAGTGCTTTTTTTAATTTAGTATTTATGTCCTTTATAGACACTTGATCAATTTTTTAAGTATTTTTTTTTATTTTAAAATGATTATTAATATATAAAATACATTTGCACATTGCATTTCGTACTCAAGAAAACAAAACGGAAAAATACCTGGCTGTACTGCAAAAATACGCTCTCGCAAATAAAAAGGATTTCATCCCGAGCTGAAAATTTCGCTAATAGCTACCGGTTGGCGAAATTTCTCCGTACAGTCGTGTGGATTATTATGCTAGGGACCGAATATCTGGGACCCGAACTCAGTGCCAAAAAAGAGATTTGGAAGACAAGTTAATGCCGCGACAATATGGCTTTTGTACTCAATGTCAAATACCTCAACCCGGTAAAGGGAGAAAAGACGTAAAGTTCAGGGCAAGCAAGCCCATGTCCTGTGCATGGTTTAGATAGGGAAATATCGTAACTATCGCTTATCGCTAAGTGCTTTTTTTAATTGATAGTATTAAAATAGAGTAAAGTGTGTGTATTTTTGCAATAAATGTAAATTATTAAAAGAATTGTGTTACATAATAGGAAGAATCATTGATTCAGATAGTGGTTAGTCGGTGGGGCCAGGCCCCTAATGACGAGCCACCACTCTGACTCATCATTAGTTGTTTTTATTTATCTTTTCTTAACATATAGTTATTCCAGATGGCAAGCCTAGAACTGTATTAAATTTATTCTATTGTTTTATTGTAATAAAAGTGACCACAGTACAATACCAAAGGAGGGGTCCTCTCGCCATTGTTATCGTTGAGATGGCCTATTACGATACTGAGATCATCGTTTAAGCAGACGGCATTTTCATATAGCCAGCGATACTGAAAAACATCGTGCAAGCCAGAGAATACAAAGTATTCTGTATGATCTGAGAAATCGATGCGATTATTGGAAAGTCGAAATCTCTGCTCACAAATGCAGTCAAATGCAAAAAAATCAAGTAAGAAGCGGGGAGGTAGCACTTTCAGTTTCTGCATGCATGCTTGGCTTAACATCCCCTACGAGATTACTTCCGTATCGTGGTATTTTAATTCTCCTTAAATCTAACCCTACCACATACTTGTCCTTGCTAAAAAGCATCAAGTACGTTAAACTTCTTCGTTATATGGGAGGCAAGTCAGGTGTCCCACCAGCCTTTATCTTCAACGAATGGTGAAAGCAGCCATACACGCAATGTGACTCAGCAAGCAGCCATGCGAGTCCACAAAAACCTAATCCTGTTCAACGCCAAGTCAGTCCGAACAACGCATGTTAGAAGAGATTCTAAATGCTGGGCTTCATTTTGCCATTAGTTCCCTCAGATGCTGGTATTGAGAAAGGTAACCGGTCAAACTTCAAAGCGTCGTCGCATCCACTATCTCTAGTTGCTTTTATGCTATTCGCTAACTCGACTCTCGGCCGCAAAATGCAGTCGGGCACTAATCATCCAGGGCAGTGAAACAGGTTCGTCTTGCCCAGCGGTTTGAAATGTGTTGACTAATAACATAGTTAACCTCTTTTGACAGCTAGCGATCACGATTGGTCAAATTTGAGAAGACCATCGATACACACGATCAATCAATCCTCGAACATAGAAATCGCTAATCAAGATAGATCATTCCAAGAGAAAGCGCTTGAACGCAAGAGAAACGCTTTGATTTATTTCAGAACATGTTTGATGGCTTTTTCAAGTCTGTGATCTTGGCAACAGACTGCTCCAAAGATGAAAATTAAAATAATTGCGGCCATCGATACCACAATGAACACTCCAGGGACGATGACCTGCTCTCAGGCGATCTTGCTATTTGCTCCAGGAGCACTCAAGTTAAAATTAGCGGTTGAGAAATACGGTGTGGAACAAAATGAAGATGTAATTATAAACCGACAGTCTATCAGTTCTCACAGCTTTTGATACTTGTACGGAGCAATCAGCCTCCTTCATTTGGGCGCTATTGAACATCCTGCAGCAAACAGATCGGGTAGGTAGCTGAGTGGTCTTAGTTTAGGTCCCTGGTCAAGCATGCATATGAACCCAACTGTCAAAGAAGATAAACTGTCGGAAGTGGAGCCTTTCATGCCCAACGTGTGCCATCTGGCTGCTGGGTAAGGCATTGTAAACCACCTAAAACAATGGATCGAGGAAGAAGATCATGAATAGGTCTACTGTATCTGTAAACAGAGTTTCGAGTACCTGTCAACGGAGCAAAATCACAAGGTGTGAATCGAAAACTGACTGCCAATGCCATGTTTATCCGATGGTTAATGCAGACTGGCCTCAGACAAGATATCCGCTAAAAAATAGGCCTAATAGAAGCTTTTCATTCCAACCCCTATCATGAAAGGACACCGCGGACCATACGCTGAGATTCTGTAAGATACATGACAGAATGTTTCACCATGCATAAAAAACTTCGTCTTACTACAGACTGCTCCTATGATTAGATAAATACAAGAGCTCTGAGATCCCCGTTGGGATGCAGGGTGCTGGTTGAATTCACCCAAAAGTCTGGAAGAGTGGTGATTTGCTTTGAAAAACCGACTCTGAAAAGTACATGCAGTCGTTCGTGTGGCACAGCATACGCCTCAAGAAACAAAACTAGTTAGTATAAAAAAGACTATATGTTCTATTTTTATTTAAAGATTTGCCTACTTTTAGGTCTTTTCACTGAATTTATTAGAACCGACCGTTTCTAAATCTGATTATTATCCATTTAGAACTTTTGTATTTATATGAACCTTGCTACAGGAAGAAGTACACAACTAGCTTACTGCATTATGTTTGTTGGAATCCATACCTGTTGGCTGCAGCTTGACAATGACGAAAGTTGGATTATCTGTTGATAATTGTTAAAATTAAAGAGAAAATAAAATCTTAAATACTTTTCAACTTTGCTGTAAAGCCGTTCAAAACTTTTTTTATAAGAATCAACCTTTACACAATTTGTACATATTTTTTTAAATCACCAAATTTCTACCTAATTTACACACTTAAAAGTCTATGTATACTTCCCAATTAATAAAAAAAAATAAATACCATTTTATTAATTTCAATTTTTTTTCTAAATTGCAGAATTGCATTCTCTGGCTAACTTTAAGGAAAAAGGTCAACATATACGCTAATATATCTTTTTATAAATATTTCATTTTCCGCTGTCTACTGCTCTAAAACCAAGAAGCCCGTCATCGCTATTAATAAAAAAAGTATAGAAATTAATTATAAAACTTTAATATTTTTTGAATGAAAAAATCCTTTTATCAGCTCGAAAGATGATTCAGAAATTATCAAACATGACTTCTATTTACCATAAAGAATTTTTATGTAATCAAAGGAATGATTTTTCAAAAAATTCTTTTCATCTTATTGTTTCGCAAAATCTCCGTTAAAAAACTTAGTTTTCTGTACTTAGGGCGATAAAAAATGATTAAAAACCGTTCTCATTCATTAAAAGAGCATTCGGTAGAATGCACATGATTATAAAATTTTAATTAACGTTTAACTGAAAATAATGGAAGCCACATAAGACAATTTTAGCTATTTTTTAATTACCTATATGGGGTACAAAGAGCTGTTTTATACAGTAATGAATATTTTACATTTACAGTTTGGTCTGCATGGAAAATGGATTTTCTTTGAGAAGGTATTAGTTATATTTACATACGTTAAATCAAACAATCTTATAGAATTTCAATAGAGCTTGTAGATGTTGATAGTTATTGAACGTTTCAACTCCGCTTTTTTCCGCTTCTTGAAGTGTCAATACATATTTCATATTCACATAATCAACTGTTCAATAAATAAATACATTTAGAAATCGTAATACCTGACAAACACCACTTTTAGTCAATCTTTAAAAATTTTTAGTTATTTAAAAGAATTGATTATTATATAAAACTATGGTGCGTACATGACAGCAAATACTATAAATTCAAATTTAAACAGAGCTAAGATATTGGCCATAACTATTCCAAAAAAACTTGTATTTCCAGATTTCACCGTTTAAAACATTTTAAAGATGGTTCAACAAATATTTACTGTAACCTAAAGAAATGCATATCAAATAAAAATATGAATAATATGAAATGTCCCAAACTGACCTCCCATCTCTAGATGAGTGTGTACGAACGTGTATTTAACAGTACATGCGTGTGTGAGTAAGGTACGTAGATGACATATCTAAAGCTTTCACAACGACCACACGTGACTTACTTGCCTCTACCATTTTACAGTCAATTTCTGATCACAATGTATCAGGTAGGGACAATTTTGTTTATTACAATAAGCCTAAAATGCGTTTTAAAAATTAAATAATAATTTTTTCATGTAGTTTTCAGTTATTTTACTATACCGAAATTTTTGTCCCTCGGAGTCCATAAAGAATATAAAATGTTATTTGTTAAAAATTATACCACTTACTGTGGTGAGTAACTGTGTTAGCTTGTTTACAGAGTTAAACGGGGAGAGTACAGTAGTTCGAAAAATTATTCTTTCTCCGTAATTCTGATAAGTTTGTTGAAAAATATGTGAAAGCTTTCGATATATCATCTAGGTACCTTACTCATATACGCACGTATTATTAAATAAACGTTAATACACACTCTTATAAATCATCAACGTTTAAGATACGAATAAACCATTAAAAATTCCTTCACGTAAAGGAATTAAGTGCTTTAAAATACACACAGTTTAACGAATTTAACATTTTTAATTCATAATGCACATGATAGGTGTATGTCAGGCGATCCTTACATATTTGCTTCATTTGCATAACAGTTCCAAATTGTTTAATGATTCTTAAAATTTAAACACTGACACTGACAGAAAAGCAATCTATTTCCCGTTGAATGCTTTCAAGTGCGTATTTTTGGACATAGCAGCGACATTCTCAGTAATACTCGAAAGTCATTAGTTACGGAAGTAAAATTTATTCGTCATTTATTCGTCAAGAGCTAAAGTTACGAAACAATGCAGAGGCGTATTGAAAGAATAATTCCTAAAATACTTAATTTACTTGAAATTTAAGTGTAAAATAATACATTGCACAGCAAAAAGCGTACAGAACGTACGTGTGAAACATGCAGATTACAAATCTTTTCTTCGTGACCAAATCTTATGACTCAATTTTAAAAAGCTAGTTACAAAAAATCTTTTATTAGGTGGATTGGAAAACAATGTGATATTTCTTAACCTTAAATTAGAAAATAAATAAGTTCTAACAATTCACAATCAATTTTGGAGTATAACGTATTTTAGTAAAATTTCTAATATGGATGACCTGCGTTCTACTCCTTTCATACATGCCAAAGTTCCTATTATTACCTTAAGTAGTTTAGAATAGGAAAATTAGGATAGGCAGATGTATGGAAAAACGATATCACTTTTCGCTTCTAATATTTATATGAGAACTGCATGCATCGTGAAATGCTTTGTTGTGCTTTCATTAAGCGACAAGCGATTTATAAAGTGTAGTTAAAATTATTATTATAAAGGTAAAAAGAAAATAAAAAACTTATTTTATGTTTTTGACAATAAAAAAAATGCCTTCATCCAATAAAAGTATGAATGATTTCTCTGGAACACACACGAAACTATAAAGCTTAAAATTTCACATCAAAACTTCATATTATTTTATTCAATTCGCAATAATTTTCAATAAATTGAATGTACACTGAAGAGAAATTGAATTAGAGATAACTGGCTTTATGCAATTCTTGAACTGTGCGCCAGCTTGGAAGTGACTTGCAACTGACGTAAGCAGCAGTTTAAAAAGATAAGGAATTTAAGGGTACGGATCTAAGCGCATTTTGATGGAAGCCAAACCATGGGGAACAAAAGAAAGGATCACTCCATTTCAGAAGTAGCGCTGAGAATTGTATTTTTAAGGACCACATTGTCAAGAGTGTACCGTGAATATGCCGAATCTGACAAAAAAAAAGACAAGATCAACTGCTGTTGATAGAAGCGAGTGAACGGCCGAGGACATCGGCAGCTATCCTGCAATGTAACAGGGGATACAAGGGCAACGATATAACAGATCAAATGTCAATTTAATGCTAATGCACTGCAACACGTAGACTGCCACACCATATAATGTCATCCCCTATGAATGGGGTACAGGAGTCATCGTTGTGGTGGAGTGAAACAGCAGTAAAATATAATTTTGAGACGGTTCCCATGGGAAGACCACACAAGTGGACCGTAAATTAGAAGAGGCGCCAGGCAATGGACAGTCTGGACACTATAGCACAATGAACTGTCAACGTTAAAATATTTATGGCCGAAAATGATATGCAAATTTGGCGGGGTATATTCCCCGATGGCACACCTACATGTCTGGGATTCGACGAGGGGATGCATTAATTCCCCGATACGAACAAATCAGAAACTCCAGCCAATGATGTAAGAGGGGGTAAGAAAAAAGGAAACAGCCCCGTGGAAAAATAAAAAAGACGAGAGAACGAGTGGACTGTAGAAGAAGCAGAAGAGAGTGTTGGAGAAGGTGTGAACGGGCTTAAAAAATCAGTGTGTGCTTCGAATCAATATGATCAAGTTGTGTTAAAAAAAAACATGGAATCGGTGGCTTGATGATGGCTTAAGAGAAAGAAAGCGGTTCCAATAGTGCACGCGTCGATCGTGTCCTGTGTAAAGATGGCTACCTCATCATAATGGTGAATATCCCAAACAATTTATTTATTATTGGTGTTTCAAACCTTTTGTGGATACCCCTTATCCTCCAAAACCACATCTCCCCCAGACATGTTTTGAGTTTAAAATTATGTCAATATCGTCTTTTAATTAATATTAGTGGAATGACTAAGAATAAATGGAATTTATTTGCAATTCATAGAGTCTTTAGTTTTTTTTAGTTTTTTAGGTGTATGTCAATCATTTTTCATTTTTTCAGCGTAATCCTAGGAGTACTTGCCAGGCAGGTTATGCGCGGCATAATACCACTGTACGATCATCTTAGGCTTTAGTTTTCATCAAATTTTAACCATAACAAAATTAATCCACCACATAATGGTGCCGTAGAAAAAAGGCAATTTTATGTACTCCTAGTAACTCAAATGATAGTTAAATTAATGATAATAATAATAATAAATATATATAGTAGATTTTTCAAAAATAAAACAAAGTCTGGGAGAGAAATTATGCATCATAATAACGAAGTTACTATCTTGTTTCTCAGTTTCAAAAAAAAAAAAAAAACATGCATTGATATTCTTTGAATATTTTATTTGTGTTTTGTAAGTGTAAATATACTGCTGCAAAAAAAAATAAATAAATAAAATAAATATATAATATATACGAAAGAACTTTGATTTTAAAGGTGACAAAGAAGGTATTTTTGTTAAAACAATTAATTTCTCTAATAGAAAGAATGTTGTGAATAAGATAGTTTGTAGTCATTCCAACGTATTGACATATAGAAAAATTAAAATAAATAAAATTAAGTAAATAAATAAAATAAATAAATAAATATTTTATTGATGGAATATTATGCAACAATCAGTAGAACTGAACAATTGAATTAGTACTTGCTTAATATGTATGTATTCATGTACAATATTTTTCATTTATGTGTATGTTGAAAGTGTCAAAGTGCATTTTGTATATGTATAAGGTAACGGAACATATAGTGTTAAAATAGGTAAAATAGTATCTGTAAATATTTAAAGTAAAAAAAAAAAAAAAAAAAAAAAAAAAGGGTCGTCCCAGAGTTAGACAGGATTCGCCAGAGTCTCTTAGGAATCGAAATACCCAAAGTTCGGCACAAAGCCAGCATAACAAAACGCCAGACACGGGACTAATCCCTCTATTGCCCCGATATTCGGCTGATAGTCTCGAGAACCCAAAGCAATTTTTCAGCGAATTTGAAAACGTAGCTGCTCTCACCGATTGGTCAAATGAGCAGAAAGGCATAATTTTAAAGACATGCCTCAAAGGTAAGGCAAAAGCATTTATACTAGGTCTAAAAGAGACGAAAGACGGAAACAATTACGAATACCTGAAAAAAGCGATTCTCCAAAGATTTAGGGAAATAAAATCAGCTTCGGAAGTTCACGCGGAATTTAATGCAATTAGGCAAACCCCGAAAACATCGATTATACAACTAAGGGACATAATTTCTGAAAAGACTGAAGCATTTTTAGGGATCGATAAGCCGTCAGAGGAAACAGATAAGATAAAGAACCACATCATGCTCGCGAAATTCACGGAAGCAGTACGTCCGGAAATTAGAAGAGAAATTTTAAAAGAAAACATAAAACACTTTGACGAGGCGGTTGAGTTGGCAATCAGGCTGGAGAGAATTTTTAATGAAGAAGAGGACATAAACAATATTGACGTACAGAAATCAGACGTTACTGGTCTATTGAAGGACTTAGAAATCGCGCAATTAAAAGATAAAATAAAAGAGTTTGAGAATAAAATTCAGGCACTCGAGATTTCTCAAGTGAATGAAAAATCCAATCCATTGAAATCATGCTCTTTTTGTAAAAAACAAAATCACACAGACACAGACTGCTGGTTCAATCCCCGAAATAGAAGGCAACCAGTTAATCAACATAATAGTAGTTATAAACAAGTTGCAATTATCTGCCAAATATGCGGAAAGTCGAACCACTCCGCTCAGACATGCTGGGAAAGAATTCCCGCGGACGGTCGACAGCAACCAAATTTCCGCAGAACGAACAACAATGGAAACAGGGACTATAAGAATTTAAACTCATACAGGGGTCCCAGAGGCAACAGATAAATAATAATCAGAGGTTGGGATCCCATAGAACGAAACTCGAGGCTACCAAAGTAAATATTGACCATAAAAACAAAAATAAAAATCAAATGATAGAAGCACAAAATAGTACGAAAGAAATAAATGATAATAAACGCAAACAACAAGAGAACCATAGGTATATAATGTCGGTGAGTGACAACGAGCAAAATGTAATTAAATTACCACTAGTAACGCTTAACATTGGGGATGAAGAATATGCTGCACTCATTGATTCAGGAGCAGGAATTAGTTTAATAAATAACGAAATATTTGAAGGAATAAAAAGTAAAATAAAAATAAACTTTATTTCCAGACAGGTAACAATAAAATCTGTGACACAACAAACTGTACCTTTTCTAAAGGCCGTGAAGTTTTCATTTAAAATAGGGCATAAAAAATGCAATAACACCTTTTTCGTGGCAAACTTCGCAATGAACCCACAATACCCAATCATATTAGGTTACGACTTCATGATTAATAATAAAGTAATTTTAAATACGAAACAAAATAGCATAACAATAAATAATGAAGAAATTCCAATTAATAAATCAGAGACCAAAAATACGGAGCTAAGGGAAGAAAATGATAAGACGGAGGAGATTAATAATTTCATTAGAATAGCACGGAAAGTACTGATTCCGCCCGCGGACACAAAAATAGTGAATTTAAAAACAGATCGACCTATTGAAAAGCAACAAAATGAAAGCAACATTCAAGTCATACCCAAATTCCAAAAGGAACAGATATGCATCATCCAACAAAAAACAGATAAGTCGTTACAAATGATTTTCGAAAATAACACCAACACCACGAAACATTTACAAAAAAACATGAATGTCGCGAAAATCATAGAACCGCAGAACGTTCGGCAGATAAGGGAGTCATCACAAGGTACAGAAGTAGGAATGAATTATTGTGCACAAACAACTAATGATAGGGACAATATCCTAAACTTGAGAAAAAAGGAATTCGAAGAGGCGACTTTTGATTTAGATCATTTACCGGAAGACCAACAGCGTATATTTAAAAAAAAGCTACAAGAAAACTATCAGGTATTCTCTACCTCTTATAAAACATTAGGAGTGTCAGACGCTGGGAAACCGCAAATCAAATTAGCCCACAATTACCCTATCCAATGTAGACCGTACCCAATACCGCAAAACAGGAAAACGCTCGCAGACCGCGAAATAGACGAGCTATTAGAAGCGGGTATACTCGAACCATCCGACGGGGGTTACGCGTTCCCAATAATCTTCGTTAAAAAGCAAACAAGTGAGGAAAATAAAACCCCTAAATACCGAATGGCGACAGATTTTCGATTATTAAATAACATCACTGAACCTTATAAAACATATATCCCACATATTGAAGATATCTTACAAGAAGTTGCCGGATTCAAATGGTACACGACTATGGATCTTAAATCTGCGTTTTTTCAAATAGCATTACCGGAGGCAGAGCGAGAGAAATGTGCAATAATTACCCACCGAGGAAATTTTAGACACACGAGACTACCCTTTGGCTTGCGAAACAGCGCCAGTTACTTCACCCAACTCATGAATACGGTGCTGGGAGGTATGAGAGAAACGAAGATAAATTTCTACCTAGACGATATAATTATACCAGCTAATTCCCTCGAAGAATTACGGAAAAAAATGACTTTAATATTCCAAAAGCTCAAAGAGTTTAATTTAACATTGGACCCGTCAAAAATCAAAATAGCCCGAAAAAATATCACATGTTTAGGATTCCAAGTGGACGAAGTAGGGATTTCCCCAGACCAAAAAAACATCGTGAAAATCACAAAATTTAAAACCCCTAAGTCAGTTAAAGAGATTCAATCATTTTTAGGGATGACAAATTACTTCAGAACGATTATTCCACAATATTCCCAAATTATTGCACCGATTGTGCAGCTCACAAGAAAGACCAAAAAATTTGAATGGTCGGAAGAGTGTCAGGCTAGTTTCGCGAACATACAACAGATCATTTTAGAAAAACCAAGAATTACCAAAATTGATTTTGCCAAACCATTCCTGTTAGCAACCGATGCATCCAACACGGCCATTAATGGTATTTTAATGCAGGATCGGCCAGAAGGCTGAACACCAGTCAAATTTTTTAGCAGAATTTTAAAAAATGCGGAAAAACGATACTCATCTCTTAAACTGGAACTAATGGCAATTTATGAAGCGGTGAGACATTTTCGCAATTATTTATGGAACCATGAGTTTGTATTAATTAGTGACGCGAAATCATTGAAATACCATTTAGATCTAACGCAGCAATCCGATATCACCGCAAGTTGGCTATTATTTTTAAGTGAATTTACGTTTAAATTTCAACATATAAAGGGTGAGGAAAACCCCGCGGATTATTTGTCCCGATACATCTTACAAGAAGAACAGGTAAATAACATAACGGCACAAATCTTCGAAGGGAAGAAGGATTTAACGACCGAAAAAATAAGACAGGAACAACAGAACGATGAATTATTGAACAAAATAATACCACACGTCCGCGAAAAAACCCCTAAAAGTCCTAAGTTCAAAAATTACTATCTCGATACACATGGAATTCTTCGTTATAGGGAAAAAGCCACGCGAGAGAGGGCAGGAATAGATTTAATTGTGATCCCTCATTCTTTAAAACAGTCCGTGATCAAAATTGCACACGCAACACATTTCGGCAGACAAAAAACGATCGATTTTATAAAAAAATATTACACTTGGGGCAACTTATTTGACGACGTAAAGACGTTTATCGATAACTGTCACAGATGTGCACAATTCAAAAACAGGCACATTTCCGCTAAGGCGAGACAAAAAATGGACCGAGCAACACTTCCGGGAAAGTGCCTCCATATAGATATTGTTGGGAAGCTACCTCGCAGTGTCAGAGGCAATTGTTTTTTTTTTTCTCAGTGGTTGATAGTTTCTCAAGGTATATAGCATTATTTCCATGTAGAAAAATCACTGCAGATCAAATAGTTCAATGTTTACAAAGTTATTTTTCTCGTTTTGGGCTTCCAGATACGATTATATCGGATAACGGACCTCAATTTAGATCAAAGGAATTAAGGAGTTTTTTAAAATCTCTCAATATAGAGTCGTTTTTCGTCGATCTACCACCCACAATCGAATGGGACGGTAGAGCGCGCACAAGGCACGCTTCAGCAGTGTATTCGATGCATAGCAGAGAACACTTTTGAATGGGAAGATGCAAGTGTATGGGCGCAGCTCTATTACAACGCCTCTAAACACAGGGCGACGAATTTTCCGCCGGCGTTACTATTTCTGGGTCGTGACATTAAAATACCCCTGGACAATACAACTGACGTACAGGGACAAAATATTTTCGAATCAAGTTGGTCCCAGGAGGAAATACAAATATTTGTGGACAAATTAATTAAGCAGAATTTAAAGAACAGACAACAGGCCTGGATATTTCAAGAAAAAGCGGCTAAACCGCAGAACTTAGAAAAACCCGCTAAACATACTCCAATCCACATAGAGGATTTGGTATACATGAGAAATATGCACAAGAAGTGTAAATTTGACCCAATTTTTACCGGCCCTTATAGGGTAATGAAACTATTTCGTAATAATAATTTGTTACTTAAAGAAGTGAATAAACCTCATGTAGAAATGGAAAAACTCCATAAAAACCTCATTTTTCGGGTAAAACCCCAGACACAAGAAACAGACTCTGACGAGTCAAAAACCCCCACCCATGGTTATTGGTTACGCAACCGCTCCCGGAAGGGGCGAGAAACAGCACAAACATAAGAAAAGAACAAAAATTAAAAAAAAAAAAAAAAAAAAAAAGGGGGTTCTTACCAGCAGCCGAGTTGTGAGGTCCAGAGTGTTGATTTTCATGATTGTTGATTTTCAATTGCGTAAGTAGCTGATGAAAAGATTGGGATTTCTGTGAAAGGAAAACCGAACACAAGAATTACAAAACTGATAGGAAAAAAGAAAAACGCGACCTGGAAGGCAATTGAATTTAGCTAATCATAACAGTAATAATAAGAATTATAATAATAATGACATGATATATATATAATCAAAAGGGATATCCCGTGTAACCTTGTGCACTGCAGAAAAGCTAAGCTGAAAATGAAGGGAATGTTAACAACAACAACAAAAAAAAAAAAAAAGGAGAGACGGACAAAATATAATAATATTAATAATAATAGCAAGCAATAAGATAACAGGCACACACATACGTATGTTAAAAAAAAAAAAAAAAAAAAAAAAAAAAAAGTAAAACACAAGTTAGCAAGGCATCAGCTGGTGTTGTCGTTTGGCTTTTGCTGTTGGTAAACAAACCGGCAGGGAGTCATTCCCATGGGGGCGAGTCGTTCGTTCGGATTTGCGGTGAATCGTTCGTTCGGATGTCACGCATAGGATGCAAGAGAAGGGCAATATGAAAAGACAAAAATATGCATATAAATAAATGCCGGACATACAGCTATAGGCGAGACAAATACATAGTACAGTAATTTTACTAATCAAATTTTAAGTAATACAAGTTAGAATAAAATTATTGAGTTGCGTCACCAGAGTACCTGGGACGGAAAGCTGCAGATTTCCCCTCGGATTTTGGTACTTATTGGGCAATTGCAGGCAATAGCCACGATGAGTAAGACGCGCTCTAGAAGAATTGAAGACTCTATTTATTTTAAAGTAAACATATAGATTTCACATAATAATAACCTATCAGACCGCATGGACTTGGCATGCAGAGCGTCTCTTTACAAAATAATGCGTAAGAATAGTAACGTTAAGTTGGTTTCTCTTTACAAAATTACAGTTAACAGGGCGGAATAAGCTTTCATTAACAAAATAAGTAAATAACAATCATTTACCTCTACGCGACGTTGACATCCTAAAAGAACACAGGCGAAAAATGTGCCGAGTCACCCCAGGCGCAGTAGATAAACCGGTTACAGCACGAGTTGAGTCGTCAAGCTACAATTTCCCCCTTTTCCAAACGCGCGGATGTATTATACGCAGTGAAAAACCGGAAATTTCAACCATGAGTCCCGATTGTCAAGCGACAAACAGTTTCGCAGCCGGAAGGATCTGCTTAAAAGGAATACAAGAGGAGAGAGGGTAGTTCCAGAACGCTCGGGTTTAGCAGTGAAACTCTTTTACAGGTAGAGACGTGGGAATTTAGAAATGAATTGAATGAGTAAATAAGAACGCATCGATGATTATGGCTAGATATTTTGGAACAGTTGTACGTGAGGTTTACCGTATAAATAAAAGGGTGTGCAATATAGGAATGAATCCCCTGTCTGAGCAAAAAAATAATAATAATAATAATAATAATAATAATAATAATAAATTAAAAAAAAAAAAAAAAAAAAAAAAAAAAGGGAAGGAAGACGAGTATTTTTTATGATATGCAGATAAATATATATGTGTAACAAGTAATAGACACACATGATATTGTATGTTATTCTTAATATATATATATCCATCTCTAATAATATAAATATGGTACATGTTGGTACAGAATGTGTGATTAAACATAATAATATGTGTACAATCCCATTGGTGTACAATATATTATTTTGAAGAAATTGAGAAACAAGATACAAAGGTAACTCATTAATGTTATTAATGCAAAGTGGTTCGGAAACATTATCGATACTGCCAGATTTAACAAAATCTGACAAAGCAAAGCCGCAAAGGAAAATGAAAATGTTCACGTGAAACCACAAAATGCTTGAGACACAACGGGAGAACAAATGTATCACAACTGAGACTTTCACCGTGTGTAGCTACGCGTGATGGACTATTGTGTATGGACTAAACTCCAAGTACTAAACGGTAGAACGTAGCACATAATTTGCCACGTATGACGGACTATATCGCATGGACTATACAGGACAAGTGCCGAATTTTAAAACGTAGCACATGTGTAGCTACGTGTAATGAACTAGTGACTGTGGACATTGAATATTTTTTTTTCTTGTTTTTTTTTATGTACACGGGGGAGAGATGTGGTGGAGTGAAACAGCAGTAAAATATAATTTTGAGACGGTTCCCATGGGAAGACCACACAAGTGGACCGTAAATTAGAAGAGGCGCCAGGCAATGGACAGTCTGGACACTATAGCACAATGAACTGTCAACGTTAAAATATTTATGGCCGAAAATGATATGCAAATTTGGCGGGGTATATTCCCCGATGGCACACCTACATGTCCGGGATTCGACGAGGGGATGCATTAATTCCCCGATACGAACAAATCAGAAACTCCAGCCAATGATGTAAGAGGGGGTAAGAAAAAAGGAAACAGCCCCGTGGAAAAATAAAAAAAGAGAGAACGAGTGGACTGTAGAAGAAGGAGAAGAGAGTGTTGGAGAAGGTGTGAACGGGCTTAAAAAATCAGTGTGTGCTTCGAATCAATATGATCAAGTTGTGTTCAAAAAAAACATGGAATCGGTGGCTTGATGATGGCTTAAGCGAAAGAAAGCGGTTCCAATAGTGCACGCGTCGATCGTGTCCTGTGTAAAGACGGCTACCTCATCATAATGGTGAATATCCCAAACAATTTATTTATTATTGGTGTTTCAAACCTTTTGTGGATACCCCTTATCCTCCAAAACCACATCTCCCCCATACATGTTTTGAGTTTAAAATTATGTCAATATCGTCTTTTAATTAATATTAGTGGAAAGACTAAGAATAAATGGAATTTATTTGCAATTCATAGAGTCTTTAGTTTTTTTTAGTTTTTTAGGTGTATGTCAATCATTTTTCATTTTTTCAGCGTAATCCTAGGAGTACTTGCCAGGCAGGTTATGCGCGGGACAATACCACTGTACGATCATCTTATGCTTTAGTTTTCATCAAATTTTAACCATAACAAAACCAATCCACCACAATCGTCCTACAAGCTCCTTTGCTGACATCAAAAAACTGGGAGCAACGATTAGCATGAGTATGGGAACATTGGAAATGAACCTTCAAGATATGGAAAAATGTTGCCTGGAGTCATGAGTCGTGATTCACTTTCGTACATGCCATGGCAAAGCATGCGTGCGGCATAAGCCACATAAAGCAGTGGATTGTTCCAGCCAACAAGGAACTTTTCAGACTGGCGGAGGTGGAATTCTTGTCTCAGGAGTGTTCGCATTTACTGAAACAGAACGTGGGACATCTTCTCTCCCAGGTAAATGTTACAAGGATATTCTTGAGGACCTTCTGCTCCCGCTCGTTCGTTTTCAACAGCCCACGACAAAGATTTCTTTTTAACAAGACAATGCACCGTGTCATTGCTTCCAAACTGGTTGGATGGTTGAATGAACATTCTACATATCTACACGTGCTTTCCAACCCACCAAGATCACCTGACCTGAATCCCATCCAGCACTTTTGAGATGCAATTGAGAAAGGTATTCGAGGCACCGTTCACCTTCCACCTAAACTTAGTGAATTGCGAAGAAGGTTGTTCAGGAGCCGTAGATAAGTATAAGTTTTTTCAAAACTGAAAAAAAAATTCTGTTGTTTGGGGCAATGTTTTTAACTTTTATAAATATTTACTGTGATTTCTTCAAATTGTTTTATATTTTAAGTTTGATTATTTCTTCTTAAAACCATACTTGTCTTTTTTCTACGTTCAGTGGGGATTTTTTTCTTTTTGACTATTCAAAGTTAGTTTATTAATTTGTATTAAATGCAAGTAGATATCAATGTTCTTGTAAAATATGCAAACATAGCAAACTTTTATTTAAAAATACATTATTATAATTGAAGATAAAAATGTAAACACAAGCGCACGCTTCATGAAGATGAAGGCTTTCTTTGAAATTTTGCGATTATAACCAAAGCTTTTCACAAAAATCTTCAAACATTTAGTATGTATGTAAATGAAAATAATTAATAGCCTTTTATCCCATTCAAATCATGTGTAAAGGAATTTTACTTAATGATAAAAGAAATAGCAAAATAAATAAAATGCAACCAAGACAAAATAAGTGAAATGCCTTGCATTCTTCCTAGATAATTATAAATTTCTCTGCGTTTAAATTCCTACACAACTTTCTTCCTTTAATTGCTCTAATTTAAAGTATTATTCAATATCGTCTCTTTCTTAGAAAAAGAAGGTAGTAAGTTGAACAATCTTTGCATTTTTTATTAAATTCGCTAAATTAGTTGCAATAAAATTGCAAAGTTTTAATTTATAACAATCTTTCAAGTTGGTAGTTACATATTTGAATCGTACATATGCGAATATTTTAGATTTTAGCAAATTAAAAGGAAATAAGATCCTTGAGGACACTTGTTTAAAGAATGATTCCTAAAGTTTTATACATGTCAATCAAATTCAATGGTAAGTATTCTTTAATTGGAACTTCATAACATCTAATGCACATCATACATTCTTTTATTAATATTGCGGAAAGTGTTGATTCATTCTACATTATATTTTAAAGTTTTAGTACATCTGACTCTCAGTTTGATACTTAATCGAAAACAATTCAACTATATGTACATTTTAAATTTTATTTACTGAGAGATTAAACTTAATTTTTATAACATCGGGTTTTATTTAAAAACATAATAATGCATAATGCTACCTCACACCTATGTTTAGTTTTAACTTACCTAATATATATAAACTAAAATTATTAAATTAAATATTTAACGCATACATGCAAATAAGCATGAAGAAACTTTTAATGTTATTTTATTTATTAACTTTTCTTCATTCATTATTTACCATCTTTAGTTTTTTAGAAAGTGAAGAAAACAGACACTCAGTTGAAAACTGCAATGCTTTTTATAACATAAATAACAAACCTGACCTTTTTTTTCTGCTAATGAATCTCGCATTTTTTCAGTAATTACATCAAGGGTTTTTCATGCTTTGGCTGATTACACTTATCATTATAATGCTCCCGCTGTGATTTTTCAAAACTAGCATTCATATTATTTTGAACGTGACTTCCCTGCTTACTAAAATGCCTTTTCAAACACTGTATCTACCTCAATTCCCCTGAAATTGCGTGCATTCGTACAATTAATGGGGGCAGAAAATCATAAACGAGCAACATATTATAGAGATGGGATTTACAGAGACTTTAACGAAGAATTTTCGTCAAAATCTCGACCTTTTAACGTATATGTAATTGGTGCAGTTAGAAAAAAAAATGTTGCATGCTAAGCAGCAATTAACTTTGCTCCAGATAAAGAACTATTTTGATTCTGCTATTGATAATTGCGATGTAAATCTCTATCATTTGATCTTTTAAGACGTACAGGAAGTATTCTTATCTATGACTGAATGATAATATTGAAGTGTAGAGAAAAGTTTAAAGAACTTTCGAAAAATTACTACTTTCACGATTCTCCACAATATTTTATTTTTAGTTGATACACACCCAGCATCGCTATATAAAATAATTAGTAAGGGACACAGGTCAGTTGTAACTTTTTTTTTTACATTTTTATCAATATTTACGTAACTTGATGGAAGGACACAATGAAAATTTGAGCAAAACATCCCAGAGCCCTTACAAACAGTTGGAGAAATTTGTAACAACAGTTAACAAATGAGTAGAATTTCAATGTATATATGTGAGTGCATAGTGTTACAATTGTCCCAATTTATGGGTCTATTGTAACTATTTCATGGGATAGTTGTAAAATATAATTTTGCTGAAAGGGTGAATATATTTAGCATAACTAATAGCATTTCTTAAAGCAAGTACGCTTGAATAAACTGATATTATCCGATGGGTTACATGATAGTGAGACAATACTAGATAACACATATAATTTAATATGATAAATAATTAAATGGTCTTCAGCAGAATATTAGTACAAAAAAATAATAAATTCAACAAATTATTGACAATCATTGACATAACTAAGAAAATCTACCCATAAAAATCCTTTAGGCATTCATATTTGCACTCATTTACCTTTTAAATATTTCACTTGGGCCAATTTCTTATGGGTGATGCAAGTGTCACAATCGTTCCCACGATATCTAGTTACTACTGACTCCCTGGCGTTATTGTGAAGTTATTATTCGATTTCACTGAAATATGTAGTAGTATAAACTTGAAACTTTACGCAGTAAAATAAGGGTTAAAGTATGAAATATTGATTACACTTAAATAATTATGCCTTACCTGTTGAGTACCAGAAACAAATATTTAAAAAAACCAATTTTTTTTCTCTGGAGAAATAATAAAGCTTGCTATCTACAATAGCATGCAAATATTTCAACTGATCTGTTTGCGGTTTCTGTCCTTGAGTTATGAAAGGGTGCTGCGTTATGCTGCCATCATGACGGTTATAAGATTTAAGCCGCGCATGAAATATTACATTTGAACTTTGGTACATTTCACCCCAGTATCCCCCTGGAGTAGATAGAAAGGGGTTGGGGGGGGGGGATCGAGGAGGGACATTTGTTGGCTCCCGGGTGCAGCACCCAAGGGGCGGAAAATTGTATATAAAACCTTCCCCTTTGCATTAGGACAAATAGAAGGGGGCGCTGAAAATCCTAGTTGCACCTCTGCGGTCTCCCCTACTCAATTTTGATGTCGAATTAATTTAAGTCTTTTGTTCTTTACTTAACAAATGAAATAATGTAGTATCTAACTCAGAGATATAGAGAGCATTGAGATACATCTGATTGAAATTTAGGAAGATAACAATACTTTGGAAATTTCTGATTAAAAAAAAACCTTCATCGTCTATGACAGAAATATCTAAAGTATTTTACATTCAAATTATTCATCAACAATTCGTAGATGTTTAAACCACGTCATGAAATAATGTAAGCAGCATTTCGTATGTTAACGCTTAGATTATAGTACAAAATTGCCATTACATAACAGATTTAATGTTTAGACTATCATGTTACTGTGTGTTCATGAAGAATAATTTATATGACCAAGAACAAATTGTGCCAATAACATATCAGATAGCTTAAATTAAATGATCTATCTCATTGATTGAATCAATAGTTCAGAATTACAGTTCACTGAGACGAACTACCGGTCTGTACAGTTCTTTTTAATGACTAGTTCAATTGAACTTGCTCGGTTTCGAATCTGAACTAATTGGGAACATCATGTCTGTACGTGTATGGGTCTTTTGCTTTGATTGTTAAATGAAGTATTTTCGATTGAAACTAAACACGGCTGAACTAGATCTCATGCTCAGTTATAAAATGTAACTGACTGACTGACTGAAGTTTTGGTTTTCATTGAGCGCCGCAGCATAAAAGCTTTATCTCCAGTGATGAGAAGTAGAAATCATGTGGTTCTTTATCTTGAGGTGGGGGTATAAAATGTAACACGGAGAGTGCATCATAATGTTTAGCCTCGAACTACATGAGTTTTCTGGTGGCTTTTCTTTTTACAAGATTTGGAGTGGAGATCATTTGGAGATTACAAAATAAATGTAGCTTTTAAAATTCTTATTTCTGTTAAGCCTAACTAACATGCATTATTGGCATGTATTGTTCAACATTCTTGATTACAATACTCTTTTAGGATAAATACCTAAATCATTTTATGGTGTTATACTGTAGAAATAAATGATGATTTCCTGTCATTAAACGTACAATTTTTTTTCCATCTAAGAGTAGCAAAACTGATACATTTAAATGAGCTGGTGTTATCTGTTGGTATGAAGACATTCTTAGAAATTTTAATTAATATTTTATTCAAAAATTTAAATAATTGAGAGCATTTCACTTTTTTCTTTTATTTGTACATTAAAGTAGATATCGCCCGTTCTCTAATTTTATTAAGTTTATAATGTTGAAAATGTGTAGTTTTCAACTCGCTTGTTTTATATCCAAATGATAAATTTGAGAGAAAAGACAACCAAACATAAAACTAATAAAATCACGAAAAAACACATTTAGTTTCAAGCGAAATATATATCGTTAAACGATTTAAAGAACACGTTGTTTCACGTAACATTATGAGCAGCATTATAATAATTACACAGTTAACCAAAGTAGGGGAAACGAACTTTCAGCTCATACGAGTTATTTTTGGAGTTTAAACGATGAACTGTAGTTCAGCACTAAAAACTTTAATTTCTAAAGCCAGAGAAAAATTGGCATGGTCCATAACAACAAATAAATAAATAAATAAACTAATTACTTGAGATCAGCGGATGTTCAATATTTTAAAAATATGTTTTTAGATATGCATATACAATGTAACAACTCTTAAGGTTTATACTTAATTTTACAACTTATATCTAAACAGTATAAAACTTTTATGATTCTAAAATTTATTCACCCGACCATGCAAACTATTTTGTTTCATTGTTATTTTCAACATGATAAACGAGAGCAATTAATATGCAAATAGAAAAATACCGCTATGGAATTAATTAAATACTAAAATACGTGAATAAATACATCAAATAAAAAGAAGTTAATTCTTTTAGCACGTATCAGACAGTTATAAGTTCAATTTACAAATTACATGTGTAAAAGATGAACACATAAGTACAAAATTTCTTATTATTGGATAAATATTTTCATGTCAAAAGCAGATATGTTTCTTTCTTTATTTTATATGTTCTTCTGCCAGAGCATTTCTTTTCTTAATTAAAATGTTTTGACCCGTTCTATCTTGTTATAATCATGCCAAGTAAAATGAAAAAGAGGACAAAACGTTATTAGATATTTTTTTCATAAGAAATTTGCAGAAATGAAAATTTTCATTAATTTGCATTTGAAGCGATAAAATTAATGCAAATTCTGCAAAATTTTTCCCTATTCTCAAGGAGCATTTTAAATAACTTACGTAGAATATTAGTTTTCATTTTTTTTAGTTCCACTTCTCCCGTTAAAATTAAACCTCGCCACTTTTTTATTCATAGAAAAATAATTCTATCTTTATAAAACTGTTATTAAGTTTTTTAGATAATTCTTCAACAGGTTTTCATTAGTTTCAGAAATTAATTTTTATGGGAACAACATGCCTTACATTAATTTTTCCCTCCTAAGATGAGAGTTGTTCGCCTTATTGAACAGTCTATGAATTTTAATTTCAACATGAGCAAAAATTCAAAGAATATGAGTTTTATGTTTATGGAAATAAAAAATGCATTATGCTTAAGAGATGTTAAATAAATTTATATTGATTATTACAGCATATGAGGTATTATTAAATGTTAAATAACTTCCAAATATAAAATACTAGCTGCGTGCCCGTTCTTCGTACGGTAGGAAACGAAAATTTTCCTTTTATGTGTAATTCGAAATTATTCGTGATGTGGAATTAAAAAAAAAAAAAAGAGCAAAATTATTTGACGCTTAATGTAAAGTTTGTGTTATGAGTACTAACCTGATCATTGCAGTATAATGACTCAAAAAACTACGTCAGTGTCATTCACTACCAAAAAAGTGGAAAGCTTAATGGTTTGCAGAGAACTCCTGGCTTTCAAAATGTCTTATTTCTATGTAATACTGTTTTTTAGGCTCAAGTTGTAGCATTAAATACCTAAGACACTACATGAAATGGAGCACCATTTATTTCTTTCCGAACATGTACCATATAAGGAAAGTATTGTAATCATGAAAAAATTCGACTTCGAGATTTTGGTGTATTGACACGTTTTGAGGTCTTCTGAATACATTTATGCTATTTTCAAGAGATGTTTTTAAAATAGCTGGCACCCGCTCTTCATACGGGAAGAAGGGAATATTTTACTACTAAAATCATATCTGCATCTGACAAAACAGAATTTCATTTTTAAAAAAATCTGATGTGTCCAACACATGACTTCCTTGCACGTCTATTAGATCAAAAATATTTTCGACGCACTTCCTCTAAACTTTTTTCTTTGAAAGAGATAAAATATCAATAATAGTAAGATTTAGCGATTTTTAGCCAAATATTTCGATATCGCCAAGCTGAGTTCAATTTGAAAGATTTTCTTCTAACACTTTATTTGGCGATATTTCACCAAAAGCCGACAAACTTGAGATAGTCTGCGAAATTTTGGGGATAGCCAAAGTAGTCATTGACCACAGACTTTCAATGAATTGAATGCATTCATACACCTTAATGTATTTAAAGTCATTTGGCAAACCCTGTAAATAAATTCTCAGTCGATTGCTGTCAAAAAAGATATTGAAAACAGTTAGATATTACAATAGATCTAAATACAAAAGTTCAAAATTCTACGGGTTAAAGTTTTACAGTTATACAAAATACGAAATAATTTTTGGCGCCAAATTTGGCGATATTTCGGCGAAACTTGTCAATTTCGACGACATTTGGCGAGATTTTAAGCATGAACGAAACAATGACAGATTATCGCCAAATATGGCGATATTTCGCCAAAACTCGCCAAGAACGACGACAAATGGCGATACTTTGGGCATGGACCAAATAACTGAATATCGCCAAATTTGGCGATATTTCGCCAAAACTCGCCAAGGCCGAGGACAGACGTCGAGATTTACGGCATGTACCAAACAATGACCGTCTACAGTTGTATTATATTGAAGATGTCCATAGACATTAAAGTACTGAAATTCTTTTCGGTGGTTCTGTAAATAAACTCTCCAGTAGATTGGAACCAAAAATCGAGATGCACAACTAGATGTTACAACAATCTTATATATGAAATTTCATAATATTTTTTGAGATTTGAGAGTTAAATATGCACACACGTACACCAAAAGTCGCCAAGCTTGGCGACTTTTGGATAGTTCTTGAGGGAGTCACGTGACCGTGGTCGGACCATTACCTAACTTATGTGGTAGGACGGCATTGTGCTTGAAATGGATGAATGCCCCTAAAATTGCCATTGACCGTAATGTATTGGAAATCTTTTGAGTGTTCCTGTAGCTGAACTATAAATGATAAAGACACTTTTTTTAATGGAGAAATTCATTTTCCAACTCTTTACAGCATATATCACTTTTGAGTCGTTTGAAATAGCCCAATACCTCTAAAAAACGCTTTGATGAATTTCGGCCCATAGAGCGTAATGTATTTAGAATCTTTTGGGTGGTTCTGTAGATAAACTATCCAGTCGAATGGAACCGAAAGGGCAGGTGCACAACTAGATGTTACAACGTTCCTAAATATAAAGTTTCAACATTATACGCCTAATAGTTTTTGAGATATGCGAGTTTAATGAATTTCGGCCCATTGAGCGTAATGTATTTCGAATGTTTTGGGCAGTCCTGTAGATAAACTATCCAGTCGAATGGAACCAAAAGGGGAGGTGCACAACTAGATGTTACAAATATCCAAAATATGAAGTTTGGACATTCTACGCCTAATAGCTTTTGAGTTAGGCGAGTTTAATGAATATCGGCCCATAGAGCGTAATGTATTTCGAATCTTTTGGGCAGTCCTGTACATAAACTATCCATTCGATTATCACCAAAAGGGGAGGTGCACAACTAGATCATAGAACAATCCTAAATATCAAATCTCAACATTCTACGACCAATAGTTTTTGAGATATGCGAGTTACATACATACGTACGTACGTACAGACGGCATGGAAAAACTGGCCACAATAGACTCGCCGCTGGTCAAAATGAGTTGCAGACGCATTGATATGATCGTGCATGATAGCCTACGATGAGATGCATCGAAAAAAATTTTAAAATTCAATTTAGAGGTTCTCAAAATCGGTTTTTTTGTCGAAATTTGGCCCCCAAAATTTTTCGGGATCACATTACTTCCTTATACTACGTACAAGGAAGTAAAAGTTCAAGTAATCTCCTCTGTTGAAATTACTGCGGGATATATTAACGCAAATTAGAATTACTTTTCATTTATTTGGTTGTAAGACAACCGTTGAAAAAGGATAAACACTTTTAATTTCATGAAATATTTATTAACGTGGTACATTGCGATTTATTCATATTATCATTACAAATCTAATAATACTACCTATTACGTACATTAATACTATCTATACTCGCTTCTCCCTCTTCAAGGCTCCTTTAAAAGAAACAGCTTAGATTATTTGGCCTCAATGGGATCTTGTGATTCTGTGGCGATTCTTTGCAATTTACGCATTAGCATAAATAATAATCATTTCACATGATGGTTGCCATCAAGGAAACTCTCCATATATATTTTATTTATACATAGTTTTATAAGATTGGCGTATTTAGCGCCGCAAACCATTTCATCTTACTGTGGGGAGAAAATATCCAAGGGGTGCCATTTTAAATATCTATGTATCTAATATAGCGATATCTTTTATATCCTCCATAGTCCTGTCTCCTGAAAAACATCAAACTGTGTAATCTCGAGGAGCTACTTATTCCCATTTTAATTGTGGCAGGGCGTTAGAGTTGCAGAGTTTACAAATTTCACGCATTTTTTTAAATTTATGACGTCACTGTTTGACTGCCGTAAAGGATACCCCGGTAGATTGAGGGAGTTAATTTCGATATTTCGCATAATTGTTTTCAAACGGTATCATTAAAACTTTGCGTTGGACCTTTATGGAGGAACGTAATTCAACGTTAAAATAAAACTATACTCGCAACCTGCATGCGTATGTTAGGCAACGCCTGCGCTAAATTAAATGCCAAAAATAAAAATAGTAAATAGAAAAATTTTAATATATCGCGCTTTGAAACGAACTTTGTAACTTTTAAAATGAACATTTTCAGCGCCGTGAAAACATTTCAATTTTTAAATAAGCATCGGATTAAAATACCACTTCTAATAATAATAATCGTGAATTTCTTAGTTTATTTCTACAGTAAATTTTAATCAAAATATCGTCTCCCTGTGTTGAAAATAGAGCTGGAATAAATGAGTTAAAATTATGGCGTAATTTTTACGTATCTTAAAGCATTTGACGTCATAGATCCTCACTTGCGAATTGAAATTCTGATATCCCATTTAAAAACTCGATTGGTTGAAAAAACCCTTTTTTTTAATCCTTTCTGTGGCAACAACCGAACATAAATTCTCGTGCCGTGATCGCAATGTAATGAATGGCGTAAGATCGCGTTGATGCTATTAAATTCTAAACATTAGGCTGCATTAAAATTCGTAAAAAATCATCTAATTTACATAATTTTTTCTTTTTTATTTTAAAAGAGGGAGAAAAGAATGTTTCACGATTTGTCAAAATATCTAAATGTTATGACGGATAGAATTCAAGATGGGACAGTTTTAAAATTATTTTACGAAAAAAAATCGCGAAGCAGATGTTTAGTAAAAAAATTCCTAAAAATCGGTAAATCATGTTAGGTATTCAGAACAAACTGTTTTTAAAAGAAAATTTCTTCCTCTATCCGATGATACAAATGCCGTTTTGCTGCGAGCGTAATTTCCGCCGTTATTACGAATTAGGTGAGAAAAAATGCCAAAAATCGCATAAAACATAAAATAAAAAAAATCTAGGTCGAATTTTGAAAAAATCGCTTCGAGGTGCACAACTACATATTTACATCTTCCCGAGTACCAAATTTGGTGTTTCTAGGTGTAGCCGTTTGTCCGTAACGCTGCCGACAGACACACACACACAGAGACACCTTCTTTTATAATAAGTAGAGATATAACAAAACAAGACAAATGTATTTTATTATGCAAAAAGTTACAAGTATTGTAATTTATTTTAGCCTAACATTAGATGATTAGTAGAATAATTTTCTAAAAGTTAAAAAATATTTTTACATTGCATTTTCAAGTTTATTTTATAATTTATCCAATTTGCATATACGTAATGCTATTGTTAAAGAAATGATTTATTGTGAATTGTTGACACAGTGTTTAAAATAGTTACCCAATATATTAAGATTATAAAAAACATAAACTCCAACCAACCAACCAAGAGCTAATAAAATATTCAGCCTTCAGCTGAAATTAGTTTCCCCTCCGCTAAAGAGGTTTTTTGACAGAACCTTTTAATTTGTATTGGCAGCCATGTACAGGATGTATTTGCATGTAAATCAAACGGGGAGAAACCAACCGTTCTTCCAGTGGTGTCAAGTATTTCAAACAATCCGGTATTTCGGGGAATTCGAAGCCATTGCTTATAGCTAATTGTGGTATTGTCAATTTAATCAAACAATCGTAACATGTTCTGCAAAATTTGCCAATATCACCGATATCTTTGTAAAAGACTAGTTTTATAAAGTCCGTTGTCGCTCCTTTGGACAGTAAAGTTGTTTTGGAAAGGGTTCTTATTGACTTTTTGAACCACAGTCGATCACAACAATAGCATTGGTGGATTGGACCATCAGCAACAGCTTCGAAAAATTTCTCAGCTAATTTACGAAATTCTAGTTCTTCACACCTTACATTTAGATCAGTATCTGTTCTTGGTCTTTTCGATGGTATATCTAGACAGAGTCGTAAACGTTTTCTGTCTTGTCTTCTGGATTTGGATTCCGCTTCTTGAGCACGAAAATCTGGATCTTCCCTTTTTCTTTGCATAAATAGACGGTTAATTTCACGATGACTTTCTTCCGGATTAGACAACTGGCGAGGACGGCCAGCGCGGCCTTGAACAACAGTCCCGGGTATATTCTTCTGATATTTAACGATGTAATACTGAACAGTAGAGCGTGAAATACCAAGCCTACGAGCTATTTCACACTGCGTGAGTGGTGTGTCAGAAAAATAAAGCGATATGATTTGGTCTTTAGTCTCTTGAGAAAGCACCATAGTCTCAATCAATCACGGTTAATAGCTTACTTTATTTACTACTATCAATTATCATCCACGACCTTTTTTTGTCTAGATATATTACACCTTTCAGCTACATAAATTTGTTTAGAACAAAAAAGTTATTTTTATTCTAAACTATCGTCCTGGCAACCAGCGAAAGAAAAAGAGGAAAAGAATCTTCGTTGCCATCCCCGCAAACACCTTGATGGAATATACGTAAATAATTTAATTACTTTTAATTCATAGTTATTAATACAAAACTATTCGTAAATCTTTTGTGAAAAATTGCTCGAATTTATTACTTCATCCTTTTGTAACTAACGTAAAGCTAAATGTATTTTTGCGTATACACTAAAACAATAAAGATTTTTCATGTATTTTATTGATCCATATGATGCGAATTTCAAAAGTGCATATGCTTACTTTATTTACTACTATCAATTATCATCCACGACCTTTTTTTGTCTGCCAAAAACTATTACCCTCTTTAGCGGAGGGTAAGAAGAATAAACTGTGTACATTTATTTAATACACAAATTCCCTTAACAGCTTTCACGAGTAAAATTTATATTTTACTGTGACGGAATCAAAAACGCGATTTTGATTTGACCATTTAGATAGGTACTTCATTGTGTGCTTTATTCACTGTTTTAGATCCTTAATTACTTAGAAATTTTTTGAATTAAACATTTGTCAACTGTTACGTTTATAGATTATAACTTTCTTGTTTTTTTTTTTTTTTTGCTACGGTCATGAAAGACAATCATCCCCTAAAATACAGGATAGCTCTAGTTAAAGTAGAGGTGTTTTGAGATCGATTGTGAGAGAACTGTATTTTAATTTTTAAAAAATCAAATCAGATTTCCTTCAGCAGGAGACAAAGTGACTCTGTAAGATTCATTTTTGGAGTAAAATAAGCACAGAAGTTCACGAGAGCATAAATTTTCTTCTGGTAACGCTGGTAACTCACGTAAAGTTGCAGAAATTTCAAAACCCATAATCATCTTTCGCAAACCTTTGATAGTCATTGGACCTTTCTTTAGGCCCTGCAACCTTCGATGTTCTCGAAGGGTAGTAGAAGCATTTTTATTTCTTTGGTAGTACAAATTTACGCTATCACGTAATTAGAATAGCGAAGTTTTAAAGCACGATCGTCAAAATGTAGTGCATCATTGATTCCCACACATTTTGTTCGTTTCCTTATATCCTCAAATCTGGCACCACGAAACAATACCGTCAGAGTCCTGAAAGAAAATTGGACTGAATGAAACATGTGCGAAACTGCAATGAAAGTTGCATAAGAAATTTGTTCCTCCTCTTTTCCCCGTGAATATCTGCATATTCACTACAACGCATTACTACGTATGAGAGACGTTGCTGAAATGTTTAATAAAATGTAAAATGCAAAACTTAATGTACAATATGATGTTAAAATCAAAATGCTTGTAAAATGTTAACTTTCTGTACTTTCTATGCTTATTTTACTCCAAAGATGGACCTAACTGTGCCACTTTGGCCCTTAGTGAGAAAAATTTGAACAATTTTATTTTTTAATCAAAACCTTATGGTCTAATTATTATTTAACGCAAATTTCGTTCAGTTTAGACCAACCGTTTTCTCCCAATCGGTTCTAAACATCTCTACTTTAATTTTGGCCACCCTGTACATTTTTGAGTTAGACAATTTTTTTTTTGTTGTTTTACATAGATCACAGTTCGGCAGTTTAGTACAACATTGGTACTATATTGCCAAACGCCACTGAGAAAAAAAGAAAAAGAGTAAAATATACTCAAAATTTTCACATTATCTAAAAATACATTCTAAATTTTTAAAAACTGAAACCGGCATATTTTAAGATATGTGAAAATACCTACCATTTAACAAAAATTATGCATTCCCTTAAGTCATTTTACATGATAAGCAAACAATAATGTACAATATATTTAAAATGTCTCAAAATTTATGAAAATATATTAAAAAAAAACTAAATTTTTTAGTTGAATAACAGTCTACTGTTTGGAGTCATATTACGCAAAAGCATATCCAACTAATGTACAGACAAATTCAACTTTTAACTATTTTCAAAATGTTCTACTAAGTAAATTATTTTAAAATAATTGCTCGTTAAATCAAAATGTTTCTTTTTTATTCTGCGCTTAAAAAAAATGTGGATTATTAGTTATAATATGCTAAAGTGCTATTAGGTTATTAAGTTAATAATAGTCTAGACAGTAGAATAATATATTTTCGAGTCCTAAACACCGAATATTAATATTTCATACTTCATTTATAAATGAAGTCTATATAAATCATCATATAAAGCAGTCCGATATAATTCATTTTTAGTTTTCTAATAAACTAGAAAATTTCGGAACTATTTAATATTCTCTTATAATCCACATATAAAAAAAACAAAATTCCTTTAATATAATATTTTTACATGCATGGAAATTTCGGAAAAAATTCTAAATACTGACGCATACAATCAAAAACAGATACTTTCGCACTCATCCAATTCCTCAGACGATTCTTCAAGAAAACGAAAAGTTCTAAACTTTTTGGAAGATCCTCCTTGACTTCAACAGTGGTAATTAATGCAACTTTAGCACGCAAGGGGACAATTCATTACCTCGTTCGAGTAATCAATTCATTACACCCTGGATGGCTTGCTATTAACTGGATGTTATGATTTAAGTTAGATAAGTCATTATCCTACTTAGTTTTGTTCCCTTCGCAACTTTTTCGCATTCTTTATTAACTTGTTACACGAATATAAATCTTCACGTAAGGGATAATTTATGGTCTTCAAATATCCGCGGTAAATCGAATTTAAAAATCCTTAGAGGAAAAGCTATCCACAAGTTATTTCTATCATATACAGGATACCCCCCCCAAAAGGTGGTAATAGGCTTTAATTCTTTATCTATTAGAGATAAGTGAGCAATGTAAATTGAAAAATGGCTCGAAGTAAGGTCGTAAATAATTAGAAAAAAAAACTATTAGAAGAAAGAACCTCTCGTTCATTTGCAAAACGTTACACTTTTTAAATTTGTATACGACCCCTTAACAAAAAATTCTCGATTAGTAAAATATACCCTATAAATTAATGAGGTGATGTACAAAATTTGAGAGTATATTTTAAAAAGTGTCAGAGATAAGAATCTTAAAAATATGCTGACCTAAACCATTTTTCAAAGGCCCTCGAAGAGAAAATAATCACGTCAGATGATCGCATTTCAGGGATCGTACAGAAATTACGAAAGACTATTTTTTCCACTCTATCAATAAAGGTTTACAATTATATTCATGTATAGTCCCCGATGATCTTCGTTTGACGATATTTTTGACACGTTTCTTGATGAAAGGCTGAAATGTTGTGCATCACCTCATTAAGATACGGGGCACATTTTACTAATTGGGAATTTTTTTGTGCGGGGTCGTATATCAATTTAAAAAGCATAACTTTTTGAAAATTAAAGAGCCGAATTTTTCCTTAATGTAGTATTATTTCCGATATTATTTTGAACATTTATTTCAGCATTGATTATTTTAATCAATAAATAACTATGACATTGCTTTATAAAGTATTAAAGAAAGAGTACAGCGTATACATTTGACACATGAACATGTAATTTAATCTTGGCTATGTGTGTGAATAATCTCTGTATTTTAATATAAATCCATGTGTTTGCTTACCTTCCCTTTGACAATAGTTCATTCGAAGAATATTCGCTTTACCATCATTTTTTTTTTACTAGCAAATCGAGTGCTAAAATGGCTGTGGTCTTCTAAAAACTTGCAAGCAAGCCATTTTTCCCCGTGTCACAAAATTGTAGCAAAAAAAAACAACAGATAATTGCAGGTATCCATGTAAATAATATCTGACCAAATACCAATGTTTTCCTCGTACAAATCATCAATATACAGATCAATTCTTTTGATTTTGCCAATTTTATTAATATAAACTCTTTAGTAATCTCATCGGGATTAATACAATAATTTGAATTCGTTTTTACAAAATTTTAATAGCTTTAAAATTATTAATATACCAAAGAACAGTACAAATTCAGAGGTTCGTTTGTACAAAGCTGTCGTCTGCTTTTCGGAACTAGTGTTGACAGATACTAAAGTGTGACGTAGGTGGATGCACCCTATAAATAAATAATTAAATATCGTTACCGCCTTTTTGGGATACTTTGTACCTGATAGTTTGTATGTAAACTTACATGTTTAGAATAAGTAATAGTAATAGGACATACGTTTTCCATTTATCAGATACAAAGAATGAAGGGTTGATTTGTCTTGAAGAGCTTTAAAACTGCAATATTCCGATGAAGCAAATCTTGAAAAAAAAAAATATTTTTTGCTCTGCTTAATGATGTAGAAATTTTTAGTTGACGTTAGTGTGAAAGACGATACTCGTCAAAGTGGTTCCATGTAACAAAGCGTACTACGAACGTAGCTCTATTCTCAAAGTAGTTAAAATCGTTTTTAATCATTAGACCAGTAAATAAATTAATTAAGCATAAGGACCTGAATGAATACGCCCCTTAAAAAATAATTCAATTAAAAATTAAACAGAAATGTTTATCTTTTGAAATGAAGCTGGTTTTATAAAAATTATAACCTTTTTATTGAAAGATATGAGCGATTTGCTTATTTTATTCAGAGTATTCACAATGTGTGTGTGTATAGTATAATAACTATTGTAACTATTGTATAAGCCTTTTATTTGTATTTTGCATTTAAAAATTATTTAAAAATTGAATTTTTTGAGTGTTCCATGAAATTTAAAAGTAGAATCAATAAATTCGTAGTTTGATGAAAATTTTGAAATCGTTTACTAAAAATGATGCATACGATAACAATCTTACATGTGGATTTTATAATATTATTCGTGCAACATTCATGCTGAAAACAACTGTGGCGATATGCTGAAAATTTCGAATGCTTTATCTGACTAACTTGGAAAACCGCAGTAGGCATTCATATCCGTAATTTGAAAATACAGGATAATTTCCAAGAAGCAACAGGAATGTAATTTTTTTTTATTTTGGTAATTTCTAAGAAACATTTTTCTGGTGAGATACTTTGAAGTCATAAAGCATTTTATTTTCCAAGAGGCTATCTTATTTTCTTTAAAATTTTCCTATTGTTTGAAACATCTCATTTTCATGATCACTGCTTGCGTTTAAAATAATAATTTTAACTTCTTTTTTCCTTGAAATTTGCAAAATGCGTATAAAAAATTAATTTCGTTGATTATTTGAAGAAGATATAACTTAAATGTAAATATAATGCAAGAACATTACTTACAGTGACTTTGATATGATTAACCTATTCTTTCTCAATATTTTTACTCTGAAAATAAAGTGAAAATTATAGTATCATATTAAACAAGCACCAAGTTATACTTTTTAATTCATGACTGAATTTGAAGTTTCAAATCTGAAATTCAAATAAAATGAGAGAAATACTAGCATAAATCATTGTTCATATGATAAGATAACAGTAGTATTACTTTTAATCCCTTTTATAGCTAAGTTTTTGATGCATTTATATTTTGTTGATTAAAAAAAATTCTCATTGATATAAAAGTAACTGTCAGAAAAAAATATTCTTTTAAGCTCATTTAAACAACAAAAAATTCCCAATTCAAAAAACTAATCAATCCATCAATTTTAAACTAGAAAATTCATTATCAATCATGAAAAAACTTTTTTTGTTTTACTAAGTCAATTACTCAACAGTTTTTGCATTAAATTTTTTTTGATAAGTTGAAATCCTCGATTAGTATTAAAGGGTGCCTGTTAGATGTAAAAACGAAATTCTTTCAATTATCTTTAATTACTTTTTATTTTAAGTGTTTGTGTTTATTAAATAAAATTTGAAAAGGTGACAAAATTATAAACACGTAATTAAAAAAAAATTATTTTTTAACCAAGCAACAGTCTATTGTTCCCTTTTACCGCTTTCAGGTATAAAAATTAAATTAACCTGATTTTGTCAGGGAAAAAGTATGTGTCATTTTTATACTCAATATAATTATAATAATCTAAAAGAAATCGTATGTAAGTTATGATTTCAAAGATAAAATGGTGCAAATGGGTTGTTTAAAGTCCTTTTAACCTTATTCATGAATTTTTGAATATTTTATACTAAATTGGCCTTAATAAATGTTTTACAATTTATTTTTTCCACAGGCTTTTTTCTTTCTGTCAGGGGTCGTATCTCCGGTTCTAATTGGCCGATTTTGATGCAACAAAAAGCAAAATTTATCTATTTGAAGCGTAGAATACGAATTTTAAACCATTTTAAGCCCCAGAGCAGCGGGTTGCCCCGAAAATTCGTAACATTGCCCCCTTCCCAAGGACTGCACGTCCCGGGCAGTACAATCCCTAGTTAGGAGGTCACACAGGTACCTACACTGTATAACACTTAACAAGATCTTAACAACATAATTCAAGCAAGTAATCAATAGCACAATAAGCAAATACACATCTAATAAATAAATAATCATACATAATAAACAATTACACTGTAATAAGTAATCAATGTAATAAACAAATACACATTAATAAAAACCAATATATTACAAATATGTACACTAAACATGGCGTAAGTAGTGAGAGAAAGAGAGTTGAAGAAAGAGGAAGAGAAGAGAAAGACAGGAAAGGAATGAGAGTTGAAAGAAAAGAGGAATTACGCCATAGTGACCATAGTCTGAGCTAATTACAACCGCGGTAGATGGCTAGCCGATCGTAATGTACAACTCTTGGCTTCGAGTTTGGTGACTTACGAATCCGTACGATGACGTCATTCAGCCGGTTTAGGACTGTGTAAGGACCGTCCCACGGCGATTGCAGCTTGGGAGACAGGCCTTTCCGTCGAGTAGGATTCCATAGCCAAACTTTGTCACCTGCGTTGAACTCGTGTCCCGTAGCCTTCGTGTCGTAGCGAGTCTTCATCTTTTCCGTGTTCAGGTTGATCCGCTCCCGAGCAAAATGATGCACATCTTCAAACCGTGCCCGAAGGTTTTCCACGTACTCCTCTGGCGATGAAGGCGCATCTGGAGGGCGGCCGAACACTAGATCGGCGGGAAGACGAAGATCTCTGCCGAACAGCATCTGGGAAGGTGTGAAGCCGGTAGTCTCATGGACGGCACTCCTATAGGCCAGCAGGAAGAGGGGGAGTTTCTTGTCCCAGTCCTCTTGATTCCTAGATACCAGGAGCGAGAGGTTGTTCAAAATTGTACGATTGAACCTCTCCACCATGCCGTCGGATTGTGGGTGTAAAGGCGTAGTCTGGGTTTTGTCCATTCCGAGAAGTTGGCATAGTCCTTTAAAGACTGCAGAGGTAAAGTTCGTTCCTTGGTCGGAATGAAGTTGCAGAGGGGTTCCATATCTGGAAATCCATTCTTGCACCAGTACCTCTGCTACGGTCGTAGCTTCTTGATCGGGAATAGGAAACGCTTCGGGCCATTTAGAGAAGTAGTCAATGACAACTAGGATGTATTTGTTGCCATCCGAAGTTCGCGGAAGAGGTCCCAGGATGTCGAGGGCAATCCTCTCAAAAGGCGCTCCTACATTATAACGATGTAGTCTTCCACGGCTTCGTTTCTTCGGGCCTTTACGGGCGGCACAGGCGTCACAAGCTTGACACCACTTTTCGACGTCGCCTCGAGCCCTAACCCAGTAGAAGCGCTCGCGAACTTTCTGCAGGGTCTTCATCACGCCAAAATGGCCTCCAGTTAAGCCATTATGAAGTTCTTCTAGAACCTTCGGAATCCTCGAACGAGGGAGTACTAACTGCCATCGGAGCATCTTGCCGTCGTCCGACTCCCATTTACGATACAGGACTCCATTCCTCAGGCGAAGCGAATCCCATAAAGCCCAGTACTGTTTTGTTGCCGGACTGTAAGATGATATTTCTTGCCAACTGGGCTTAGCGCTGGATTTTTCCATAAATTCCACAATAGGTTTGATGTCGCTGTCTGCTAATTGGTCCGCCCGAACATTTTCGTCACTCCAGGGATCTTGGGATGGTGTCGATGATGTAACTTGGCGGACAACGGGATGTTTCAGATGGTAATTTTTCTCTGCCCTGGAGCAATAGCGACAACTGTCTATGCAGGGCCTTCTCGACAAAGCATCTGCATTTCCATGAGATGACCCTTTCCGATGACGTATCTCGATGTCATATTCTTGTAATCGCTGTATCCACCTGGCTATTTGGCCCTCTGGATTCTTGAAATTTAGAAGCCAGGTTAAAGAGGCATGGTCCGTTCGGAGCAGGAACTTTCGGCCGTACAGGTAATGATGGAAGTGCTCCACGGCTTTAATGATAGCAAGAAGTTCCTTTCTCGTAACACAATAGTTACGTTCTGCCTTTGAAAGGCATTTGCTCCAGTAAGCAATGACGTGTTCTTGGCCATCTATCTCCTGGGACAAAACTGCTCCAACACTCTCCTTACTTGCGTCTGTGTCCAGGATAAATGGCTTGTCAGGGTGAGGATACGACAGGATCGGCGAAGATGTTAAAGCCGTCTTCAGTTCGTTGAATGCGTCCTCACATTCCTCAGTCCATAGAAATTTCTGTCCAGTCTCGGTCAATTTGTGAAGAGGTCTTGCAATTTGAGAAAAGCCCTTCACGAATTTTCGATAGTAAGTACACAGACCGAGAAAACTTCTTAAGTCATGGATATTCTCGGGACGACTCCAGTTCTGGACTGCGGACGTCTTTTCGGGATCGGTTCGGACTCCGTGGGCGGATATTATGTGCCCGAGGTAACGTACTTCCCGACGAAACAAATTGCACTTCGATGGACTTAGTTTCAAGTTCGCCTCTTTTAATTTCTGCAGTACCTTTCGAATGTTCTCGAGATGCTCTTCGAAAGTCCTTCCGACGATGATGATATCGTCCAAATAAACGAGACATGCTTCGTAGGAAAGTCCTCTCAACACTGTCTCCATTAGACGCTCGAATGTAGCCGGTGCGTTGCAGAGTCCAAAAGGCATAACTTTGAACTGCCACAATCCTTGTCCCGTGGTGAACGCAGTCTTTTCACGGTCATCGGGATGGATTTCTACTTGCCAGTAGCCACTCTTGAGATCCAGAGTGGAGAACCATTCGTTTCCCGATAAAGTGTCCAATGTGTCGTCTATCCTGGGAAGAGGGTAGCTGTCTTTCTTGGTAATGTCATTCAGACGTCTGTAGTCAACGCAGAACCGGGTGGAACCATCTTTCTTTCGGACCAAAACAATCGGCGAGGCCCACGGACTAGTCGATGGCTCGATGACGTCATCACGCTGCATCTCCTCTAAAAGTCTGCTCACCTCTTCTTGCTTAGCAAACGGCAGCCGCCTAGGATGTTGCTTGATGGGAGAATGGCTGCTTGTGTCTATTCTATGTTGCGTTAAGCTCGTACGGCCAAAGTCACCGGAAGTACGAGAGAAGAGGTCTTCAAATTCAGCTATTACTTTCTCTGCAGCGCTTCTCTGTTCTGCCGTTAACTCCACGTCTTGTAATAATTCCTTCGTCAGGCACTCGGAAGATTTAGCTGTCGTTTGGTTGATGTTCTTATTAATGCAGGTAACAGGAGTGCATGTCGCCAACACTTCATTTTTCTTTATCACCTTCGACTTGTCCGTCACATTTACTACTCTAACTGGAATTTCTGTTCTCGACAAGTCCACAAGTGTTGCTCCCACAAGTACTCCTCTGACGGAATCACTATTGTTTGGGTGTTCGATTAATCCAAAACGGAATTTATTGCTTTCTTTTACTGTTCCAGAAATTATTGAATCAGTTCTGGGAGGTAGAGTGATATCAGTCTGGGCTATTATTTGCTGAACAGGCAAAACAGTTTCATTTCTAATATCGAACGCAGCTATTTCTTCTGAGTCTGAACGAAGCTCATTATTCTTAAAGTCCAAATTAAATTTGTGCGATTTTAAAAAGTCGAGTCCGAGAATAAAAGAGTCTGTAATATTGGCGACATATACCACATGGTCGTATCTGGCATTTCCAAACGTGATTTCTACTTGCGCTTTTCCGCCCACTTCGATCTTGTCACCTGTCACAGTCTGGAGGGTCAGCGAGGACGGAGTCCAGATAATCTTCAAATTTAATTTCTTGGCCAGATCCGTCCTTATGATGGTTACGTTCGCTCCAGTATCAATCACCATGTGGCATGGGGAACCATTAACGTATCCCTGTACGAAGAGTCCATTACTGCCACCATTCACTGATGAAATCTGCAAGACTTTTAGGTGGGGCTTTTGACTATATGGCAACCTCCGCCCCGCGAGATGGCCACCTCCTAGTTTCCCTCTTTCATGTTCTTAGATTTCTCTTGCTGGTCATAAGACTTTCGACCACAATGCTTTTGTACATGGCCTTCAACGCCACACTTCCAGCATTTCACTTTCTTTCGGCCATCTCTCGTTCTATCGGATCTTAATTTTCGTTCTATGAGATCTTCAATTCTCTTCAACCTGTTCTCGACGCTCTCTGTGTCTTTGTCAGCTGCCTCTTGGACCGTGACAGCTCTAACAGCATGCCGATCTTTCCTGACGGCCCGCTGAGCCGCTTCTAGCTTCATTGCGAAGACGAGAGCAGATTTCAAATCCTGATAATCTTCCAACATAAGTGACTTTTGGGTTTCTGGATCACGGATGGCTTCAATAAAATGACGCACCGCCATTTCTTCTCGGACATTATCAAGGTGGTCCATGTAAGCTAGATGACAAAGCCTATCTATGTCCGAAGCCAGCTCTTGAAGGGTCTCGCCAGATCTCTGCATCCTTGACTTAAGTTGGATTCTACTATATTCTTTCTGGCACTTCTCTCCGAATTTCATCTCCAAGGCACTGGCAAGGGCGTCAAAATCTCCTATCTTCGTCGCTCCGATAGTTTGCAATACATTAATTGCATCTCCGCTAAGGGAAGCGGCCAGTTGATTAGCTTTCTCGGACTCGCTCCAACCATTGGCTCTGGCGACGATTGAAAATTGGGTCTTGTAAGCCTCCCAGGGAGTCTTTCCGTCATAAGGCGTTAGTTTCACTGCTGGGTGGCGTGACGACAACCTGATGTTTTCTGGTACCTTTCCCAGCTTTACTAAACTGTCCAGTTTTTCTTCTAGCTTGTGATCGATCTTTTCCTCAATCCTTTCCTCGCATCTCGCTTGACTTTCTTCCAGGAGTGATACTCTTTTCTCTACTTCCTCTAACCCGGTTTTCATCTCTTCGTGAGCGGTTTTTAACTCATCTAATCCGGTTTCTATTTTTCTTTGTCCATCTTCCACTTTCTTCTCTAGTCCGACCAATCCGGCTTCAATTTTCTTCTCTAAATCCGCCTTCATCTGTTCTTGTGCGGCTTTCATCTCGTCTTGTCCGGCTTTCATCTGTTCTTGTGCGGCTTTCATCTCGTCTTGTCCGGCTTTCATCTGTTCTTGTGCGGCTTTCATCTCGTCTTGTCCGGCTTTCATCTCGTCTTGTCCGGCTTTCATTTCTTGCATCATATTCATGAGCTTTTGAAGTTGTTCTTCCATTTTTTTGTCTAGTCAAAACCATAAACTGGAAAATTAAAGTCTTTCTTTAGAACCCCGATTCTGACACCAAATGTTGCGGAATTACTCTGCTACTCCTGGGGTTCGTCGTTCTAAAGTCCAGTTGGTGTAAAAAGTTCAAGTAAAAAGTCACTTGTCAGGATGGAACACAAACTTTATTTCTTCTAGAACTTCGTAGAACAATCAGCTGCACACAATTCACAAGCACAATCTAGCAGTAACGTGCTTTTAACAATCCGCTTGGATCAGAAGCTCTCACAAATGCTGTATTTCTCACACAAAATAAGTCACTTTTACAGGCAAAAATTCCGTGGAAATATTCAAGGGATATAGTACACTATCCCTTAAGACACAGCAATGAAGAATTTACACACAGCACTTTAAAAACAGCTTCACAAAGCAAGCTAAAACACAGCTTCTATAGCACTATCAGTTCACACAAAACAAGCGTACTCAGAGCTCTTCACACATTGAATGTTCAACTCGCAACTGACTGACTTCGGGGCGATGCCCGCTTCTATAAATAGCCGACGCAGGAGGTACAAGAGGTTTCCAGAAAAGTCAATTTCTCGAGGGTTCTACATAAAGCGTGAATTTTGATTACGTCATAGAAGAGAAATGTTAGGTTATTATGCGTTTTTAATGCAGGAAAAACAACTTCCAGGCCCCATTGGGAAAATCGCGCCAAATGACCAAAAAGTCGCCAAGCTTGGCGACTTTTGGCGAAATATCGCCAAATTTGGCGCCAAAAATAAGTCCTCAAAAGTGAAGAGATCTAAGCTCTAGGACTAATATTTCTCGAGATTTCTAGAAGCCCATAGAAAAACATATGGGAAAGCGAAACCTCCGTATCTCCGGTTCTAATTGGCCGATTTTGATGCAACAAAAAGCAAAATTTATCTATTTGAAGCGTAGAATACGAATTTTAAACCATTTTAAGCCTCATAGCAGCGGGTTGCCCCGAAAATTCGTAACAATATTTTATTTTACTGTGGGGAAAACTAAAGTTTTTATATGATTCTTTAAAAAATACTGAATGAGCTACAGGCATTGAATTTAGAACATCACCATTATTAAATAGACACATTTTAAACTTCTCTTACTAGAATCAATAAATAATCTCCACTGAGATTGATCATAATCAGGGGTGAGAAATAAATGAGTGATAAGTCCAGGAATATCTTATACAAGTACAGTATACAAGTGATCTTTCTTGGGAAAAACACTCGGTAAATACTTTTTTCTCTCTTTCTGTACCAAGAAAATGCTGTTCCTGAAGAAAGTAAAATTGTATTCGTCAGTCGAGATCCTAAAACTTGAGGACTTTGATTCGAAAGATTTATATCGCGTACTAAATCCTTTAACTCAGCTAGCGTGAATTTTTGTGGTTCTACATCAGTTGCTTGGTTTGCGTACAAGATTTTTGGTTTTATCACTGCTCAGTTCTTGAGAATCAGATGTTAAATCAAGAGATGTGGAGGCACAGTTAAATCGCGACCATACGGTACAGTTCTAATACTTGACATAATTTCTGGGTACATAACATTTGCTTTGTTTTTGCTATTGTAGCCTTTTATTTTTGTTAAACAAAAATAAAAATCCTCCTGACTAGCTGGCTCTCGCCATACCAATGGAATAGCGAAAGGAAAAGATTTTATTTTACCTTGAGTCCATTTCCGTAAACGTTCAACACATCTGGTGACAAACTATGCTGGGGTCCATTTCTTTTTCTGGTCACCAAGTTTCATACCGAAGTAAGCATAATGATATACCAAATGGTAAATAAAATATACACGGATCTGCTCCAGGAAAATGTTTAAAAAGTTTAGTAAAAATATATCTACTAGGTGGCGCTTTGCATCGAAAATTGGTGATAACAGCTCAAAAAAATAACTCAAACTACTTATTAAATGCTTAAAAACTATTGAAAAATATTGAGACTCTGTACATTTTAATTGGCCTATTTCATTACTAAATTTCTTGTTTTTTAATAAAGCATCACTTGGACATTTTCATTACGAAAAAAAAATGTTTTTTTCAAAATTCCTTGACCGCATCTCATGTATATTGTATATAGTAAATTTGATTGTAATCCGTTCATCCGTTTTCTTGCTGTAGAACATAATTTATCGGGGAAAATTTAACTATAAATACCCTCTATACGTAAATAAAATATTTTATTTGCTATGCGTCTTCACAATTCGTTTCTCTCGTTTCAAAAGTGTCGGAGAACAAAACAAACATACTTTCCCTTCATTTTCAGCTATTGTTTCCCGCTGGAACGCATCTTTTTCCTAACATAATTTGCTGAAAGAAAACTGCCGCGATTAGTTAACAGCACATTCCAACACGATACACTGTGCAATAGATCAGCGAATGCTGAAACAAGTATTTTATCAGTGAGTTTAAGTTTCTTCTCTCCCGTTCTCCATTTCTTTTTAACGCCAGCTTTGAAAAGCTAATAGTGAGATCTTCCACAGCCTTTCTTTCCTCATTCCTTTCCCACTCGCCAGCCCCCCAAAAAGAAAAAAGATTTAATACAAACTAAATGTGGTAGCTATATTTTGAACAAATTTCAGTTGAAAGTCTCTCGAGTTCCTATTTCACTCGATATTTTTTTTTTTCCATTCTTAAGTGCATAAGCTTTTTCTGTCAAAACGACTTCACAAAGGAAAATTTTTTTGAGAGAACATATTAAAGAAGTGAAAACACGTATAAGTATTTTCTTACAAAAGAAAATTTGTGGAAGTGAATTATAGGAGAGAATTTTTTTGAAGAAAGTCAGAAGAGCTTCACTATTTTGAGGACCTCGGAATAAGTTTAAGCTAAAGTGAAAGATTTTATAATAGTTTCGGTGAAAAATCCACGTTTTAGCAGCCGAACAGAATTGAAAAATTTTAATGACAGGATATTTTTGAGAATGTCTTTAATTGACATGCCTAATCTTTAAAATATTTTTTATTCAAACATTGTAAAATAATAATTCTAACAAACCGAATAAAAAAACTTTAAATTAAAAATTTATAACTTTCTGAGGTTGTATTTTTTTGTTCTAAAATATACTGTTTTGAAAAATGAATCAATAAATTTAAATTTTTCTCCCCTTCATTTCGTCAACAAAGAATTTTGACGGAAACTTTAAATTCATTAATATTAATATTCATTAAATATTCATTGTAATATTCATTAAATTAATATCAAAACCACATTTAAATGTGTCCGATGATAGTTAATTGATGAATGCCGTGAAAACAATAAAGAAAAAAAGTGGGTTCAATATTTAAGAATGCATAAATGCACTAAATACTAATGCGTGAGAAAACAAGAGAAGCTTATTTCAGAATGGCACCAATGAAATTCACTTACCAGAAACACCACCAAAATATGCAACTCTAACCTTTCAGACCAAGTTGTGATGCAGATCACATATTTTCCTGTTCTAAAATAATTTTCCTTTTGTTCCGTTTTTCTAAATCAGTTATTCAGTATTCAATTTTAATCTGTCTCCTCTTAGCTTTCTGCTTGATAAAATGTTCTTCCTTTTACGCGACGGTGTGTCTGGGATTCCGAAGTATTCCTCTTCTAAATTAATTTTGGTTTAGCGTCAGCAAAGTAAATTCGGGATTCCTTTCAGCCCAACCTTGTCAGGGTTGTAGGTTTTTTTTATGGCGATCGCCAAATTCTGGCACTTCTGCCTTGTGGGTATGCATTGGATCCGTTAGTTTCAAATATTTCATACTTGTTACGCTTACCGGTCACTTTTTGGTCACGTGGGCAGTGGCTTACGAATGGCTCAGCTTTTACTCGCCAAGCTGTAAAAAGCTGGCCGTTTTGTTAAAAGTTTTTACACACTTCTTCCTATTTCTTCGCTCGAGGAGGTTTGGACTGATAAATTATGGAACTCCAGCACGCCCTGTGATTATGCGAAATAATTAGGTATGTTCCTTGTATTAAGTTTTCTAAAGCAATGTGTTGCAGTGAATTTATCCTTGAAACCATTTTTATGCTTTCAATTTCAAATAAAATATAGCCTATTTAACATTTAAGTAGTCTCTGTTTTCTTGGAATTCAGCGTTTCTTTGGATTTTAATTTCCCCTATACGATGTCACAACCGGGCAACGGACATTTCCTGTTACGTCCAATACATGTGTTCACAATTTAATTGTGTAAGTATAGTTAACGGAAATTAAATATTCAGGATTTTTTTAATTACTTATTGCGAACAAATTTAATCTTTATTTATCACAATATATCACATTATATATATAGATATACACATATTCATATACAGAAATTGTTTAATCAGGTCTGAAAGGGTTGGCGAACTTTTTTCAGAAGTGAGTGACATTTTCTACACTATTTGTTTTAGTATTAGCTGTGGTGTTACATACAAAAGCGCAGGGAAGAGACTGGTCAAATGCTACTTCATTTGGCTCTCACTTTCAAATCCTATGAGTTATATCCTATGAGTTCCTATGAAATGCAATACCAAATGACACCATGCCTATTCGTGCTGAATCCCAGTGCTGAGAATTTGAATTAAAGAAAAATCTGATGTGTCCAACACATGACTTCCTTGCACGTCTATTAGATCAAAAAATATTTTCGACGCACTTCCTCTAAACTTATTTCTTTGAAAGAGATAAAATATCAATAATAGTAAGATTTAGCGATTTCTAGCCAAATATTTCGATATCGCCAAGCTGAGTTCAATTTGAAAGATTTTCTTCTAACACTTTATTTGGCGATATTTCACCAAAAGCCGACAAACTTGAGATAGTCTGCGAGATTTTGGGGATAGCCAAAGTAGTCATTGACCACAGACTTTCAATGAATTGAATGCATTCATGCACCTCAATGTATTTAAAGTCATTTGGCAAATCCTGTAAATAAATTCTCAGTCCATTGCTGTCAAAAAAGATATTGAAAACAGTTAGATATTACAATAGTTCTAAATACAAAAGTTCAAAATTCTACGGGTTAAAGTTTTACAGTTAAACAAAATACGAAATAATTTTTGGCGCCAATTTTGGCGATATTTCGGCGAAACTCGTCAATGTCGACGACATTTGGCGAGATTTTAAGCATGAACGAAACAATGACAGATTATCGCCAAATATGGCGATATTTCGCCAAAACTCTCCAAGAACGATGACAAATGGCGATACTTTGGCCATGGACCAAATAACTGAATATCGCCAAATTTGGCGATATTTCGCAAAAACTCGCCAAGGCCGAGGACAGACGTCGAGATTTTGGGCATGTACCAAACAATGACCGTCTACAGTTGTATTATATTGAAGATGTCCATAGACATTAAAGTACTGAAATTCTTTTCGGTGGTTCTGTAAATAAACTCTCCAGTAGATTGGAACCAAAAATCGAGATGCACAACTAGATGTTACAACAATCTTATATATGAAATTTCATAATATTTTTTGAGATTTGAGAGTTAAATATGCACACACGTACACCGAAAGTCGCCAAGCTTGGCGACATTTGGATAGTTCTTGAGGGAGTCACGTGACCGTGGTCGGACCATTACCTAACTTATGTGGTAGGACGGCATTGTGCTTGAAATGGATGAATGCCCCTAAAATTGCCATTGACCGTAATGTATTGGCAATCTTTTGAGTGTTCCTGTAGCTGAACTATAAATGATAAAGACACTTTTTTTAATGGAGAAATTCATTTTCTAACTCTTTACAGCATATATCACTTCTGAGTCAATTGAAATAGCCTAATACCTCTAAAAAACACTTTGATGAATTTCGGCCCATAGAGCGTAATGTATTTCGAATCTTTTGGGTGGTTCTGTAGATAAACTATCCAGTCGAATGGAACCGAAAGGGGAGGTGCACAACTAGATGTTACAACGTTCCTAAATATAAAGTTTCAACATTCTACGCCTAATAGTTTTTGAGATATGCGAGTTTAATGAATTTCGGCCCATTGAGCGTAATGTATTTCGAATGTTTTGGGCAGTCCTGTAGATAAACTATCCAGTCGAATGGAACCAAAAGGGGAGGTGCACAACTAGATGATACAAATATCCAAAATATGAAGTTTGGACATTCTACGCCTAATAGCTTTTGAGTTAGGCGAGTTTAATGAATATCGGCCCATAGAGCGTAATGTATTTCGAATCTTTTGGGCGGTCCTGTACATAAACTATCCATTCGATTATCACCAAAAGGGGAGGTGCACAACAAGATCATAGAACAATCCTAATTATCAAATCTCAACACTCTACGACCAATAGTTTTTGAGATATGCGAGTTACATACATACGTACGTACGTACAGACGGCATGGAAAAACTGGCCACAATAGACTCGCCGCTGGTCAAAATGAGTTGCAGACGCATTAATATGATCGTGCATGATAGCCTACGATGAGATGCATCGAAAAAATTTTTAAAATTCAATTTAGAGGTAGTCAAAATCGGTTTTTTTGTCGAAATTTGGCCCCCAAAATTTTTCGGGATCACATTACTTCCTTATACTACGTACAAGGAAGTAAAAAAGAAAAAAAATATGTATATACATGATTTTTTTCTCTAGCGTCGATATTGAATAACTGGTGATATATAGACGAATAAAACAAGTGGTGTGTTAATTACAAAAACCGCGAGAATTTGATACAGAAACCACAAACTTTTAGTTGCAAATTACACCGATAGATAGCGCTAAAAGCGGCAATACGGATGCCACAATCACATTAAAACCAATTTAATATGCACATATTCCACACTACACGCCATAGACGTAGCCAGGAAAATATTTCGGGTATTGAGGAAGGAGTTGATGTCGAGAATACAGAAGTCAATTCATGCCTTTTCCTACGAGTATCAAATAGTTAAATGCATTATCATACAATTGTTCGTCCACAAAGTCAAAAACGTACTGTGTATGGTGTAGGCGAGCCCAATCTTGTATAACCCAGGTGCCGGTCGATCATCAACGGTTATTGAGTGGCCACAAACGTTTCAAAAGCGCAATATACCGACAGTCACCATCGTTTTTTTGAAAGAATAGAGATCCATTGACGCCTTTGCAAGGGATTGCAGCTCAAACAATAACTTTTAGCAAAGTAGCGGTCATGTGCGCGACCATAGATTTAGGAATACCTAGATTGCTCATCCAATATTCCTAATCGTGTGCTTTTTGTTGCCAAAAACGCACCCCATTTCTGCCACTATCATGGCTGCCGTCGATGTAAAATAGAACATTCCTTGCAATACTTTAGAAAAATAAATAAGTTTGAGTTAAAATATTTCGATACGAGTACTTTTTAAAATACAGATCGTTCTAAAATGATTGAAAATATCAATATAATTTAAGTTATTGCCATTGCGCATGCGCATGCCACTATCATGGCTACCGTTTGGAGGCAACAAGTTTTCTCTCGTTACGCTCAATATAGAGATTCTTATATCTATGTGTGCGATAAAAACTAATTTCTTAGATCTGTATTACCGTTTGCAGCGCCATCTATCGATGCACTTTGTAACTAAAAAATTTTCGGCTTCTGTTTCAAATTCTTAAGTGTTTGTTTTTTTTTGTTTTTGTTTTTTAAATAAGCATAGCATTGGTTTCATGCTTCTATCAATCTCTACATAATAGGCCATAGAAATCGATTTGATTCTTTGTTTTGTTCTACATAGAAAATCTATTTCTTAACAAGTAAAACTGTAATATTTTTATTAGATATAGTTATATAGTTCTTATATCATGTTTATTAAATTTTGAGCGAATTTTTAAATACGAGACTTAGTTGTTTTACAAAGACGTCTAAATATACACGCTTAAAAAAATAGCTAAATTTCACTCCGGAGGATTTGAAACTGGGCAAGTTTCTCTCGGTTTCTAGTCCTTACGAGTGATTTTTTTTAATTAGCGTGTAATTCGTTTTTTTATTTAATTTATTTTGGAAAATCTATTAATGTATTTTGGAATGTATATTATTGATGTATAACTTCTATGATGAATCAAACTATATCCGGAACTAAATAGGGACAAACGGGGCCATTGCCCCGGCGTCAAAATCAGTTATGGTTCTAAAGGAGGGGGGGGGGGCGAAAGAAGATTTGCCGTGAGTGCTGTAAGCTTTAGTTGTAACATTCCATCAAATATTGAATCTAGTCTTACGAAAAAAAAATAAAATTGTTTAACCCGGTATTCCATTATTGTAAATTTCTGGAGAAATACTTCCTCCTTATTTAAACTTCAAGATTTCTTTTCTCCTTACTACTATCAAGACAATCTTCAATTTTTCTGTTCTTTTAGCCAGCTGGTCATTCTTATTTAAAAAATTTTAGGTACATTTAAAAAAATAAAGAACGAAAAAAATGTGAATGTCTTCTAATTGAGAAACACTGCGGATCCATATGCGCATTCTTGAATTTGCCAAAAAGAAAATCGAAAGAAAAAAATTTAGAATAAAGAAAAAAGAAGGACTTCTGTCTTAATATTTCATTTCCTCTTAATACTCTTAAATCTTATAAAATTTCCATGAACCATCCTAGGTTTTTCCTTCTATTTTTAAGCATGGCGCAGAGAACACGAATTCAATTCTAAAAGTTTTCAATTTTCCAAAAGCTTTCTTGGTTGGTATACCTGATCATTCTTCCTTTACCTTTTTCCGCTGCCAAAGGGGAATTATGCAATCGCCACGATTTCGTTTTTTTATTTTCATTATCAATGTATTATTTTCGGAACAGCTACCCAATATAAACATGCCCAAAAGTTTCGGAAATGCTGAGGGACCTTAACTCACTTCTTCGTATGAAACTTGGTGTGCCACAAGATAGTTCATTCCACGGCAGCGTAGTTCATTTAACCGCGAATACACGTCTGGAGGAACCGTCAGAGATATCTCAAAGCATGAGGGGAAATATAATTCAATAATAAATAAAGTTTCTTTATGAACAAACGTGTCCGAATGTGCATAGCCTCGGCTATGCATTTACATTTTTCCTCTTTTCTTTTCAAATTTTGCAGACGTGAAGAAACTATCAAAGAATATTTTATACAAATTCTCCGTTCGTCCTACGTGGACTGCATGATACGAAAATTCGAAATAGTATAAATTTTGTATTCACTGATTAAAAAAAAAAAGAATGAGGATTTAGTACGGCTTTATTGTGAACCTCTGGGAAGACTTATTCAAAACGTGATAGTGAAAAAATAAGCTCTAGAATTTTTTTGCCTTATCTATTATTCACGGATTGCGAGCTCTATGAATAACTGAAAATGTTTATTTTTTAGATATTTATTTATTTGCATGTTTTTGTTAAAGAGAAAATTATCAATATTTTCTTAATAAACGGGAAATTGCTTTATGAATTTCTTGACTTCGTATTTTAAATCAATTCATTAAAAATTACTTATTTTTTTATTATAAAAGCTATATTATAAACGACGAATTTCAGTACGTATAGCTAAGGGACGATATTCTAATCTGCAATCTGATTTGAGTGAATAATATCAGAAGATGTAGTTTCATTTTTTCAAAGATAATAAGAAAAGTAACATTTGATGTTTTGCATTAAAAAAATAGCAAAACACACATATTCATATGTATATTTATATTTATATACGTTTAACCCTTTATAAGGCCGTGGTAAAATACTTCCCTCCTACGATCTGTTGACTACTGAAACCAATTATCATTAGTGAATTTTTTTTATTTTTCTTCAGTTATAATGGACAAATATAAAATAAATAAAATCTTTGTGAAAAACACACATCAAATGTTACTTATAAGACGTTACGATCGTTTCAACCAAAAAATTCTTTCTCATGAAGACCAAAATAATTTTTTGGTCGAAACAATCGTAACGTCTTATGAGTAACATTTTATGTGTGTTTTTTCACAAAGTTTTTATTTATTTTATCATTTAACACCAGTAGTTTGAGTGTTTTTTTTTTTTTTCGTAATGGACAAATATATTTCCCATGTATAATATAGATTCTAAATTGTATTTGGCTTATAAAATTTTATTTGACTTGCATTTCTAAAGAAAGCTTCTAAAATTATTGGGAAAATGAGCCCAAGTATTATCGCTTTTAAATAGGTATTTTTGCGTTTAATTCGCGTACAAGCAGAAGGTAGTTTTCAGACTATGATTTTGTGAAAAACATGCATTCTCCTGCAAAATTTACATGTTTGTTTAATACTGGCTTCTCCAATTTTCACTTGGTGTATTAAAGTAGAGGAAAATATATGAATTAATCCTGAAAAACGGCCAGAAAAATCTCAAGTACTTTCAACTCTCTGCGCATAGTCTTTTAAACTCATAATAATGCAGGGGAAGGGGGCCTAAAATGATCCCCTTAAGATTAAAACTTGTATAAAATAAATGTTTAAATAAAACTTTGTCCTTTTGCTGGACTATTTTACACTATATTTTGCATCATAAACATATTTTAATAATATTTTAAAAGCAAAATGAGAAAAAAAAGTTTAATTTTTAGAAAGTGACTAAAGAATATTTTACTCTCAACCCAACCTAGGGTAAGATGATCCTTCATTTAAAAATAATTTTAAATTGTTTTTATCGGCAAAGTAAAGGATTTAAATGTAATTATGACTAAACATAATGAACATAAATGAAAACATAATGAAATAAAATAAATTTTACAATAATATAGTATGCATGATTTATTTTATGAAACTTTTAAAATAAAAAAGTGTTTCCAACAATAAAATGGTATATTTTAAAATTATAATAAAAAATGATTTCCTGCAATAAACGCAGAAATAAATTAAATAATGTAATGGGGAGTCACGCATATTGAGAACGGTTGAAGGGCTGCCATGACGCCTAGGAACCGGTAATGGAGTTTCTTCAGTCGAGAAATTATTTTAACCGGCAATATGTGTTCCGACTTCAGGTCATACTGCTGGAACTCACCAAAAAACAAAATAAACTTAGAAAGTCCCATCTAAAACCACACACTCTATTCAGTAAACAAAGTCATACTTCTGGACATTGAAGACTATATTTCTAAATAAATAGGTAAGTTAGTGCTAACCTTATAAGGGATATGATAAAACCAAGATTTTTTGAAGACTTCTAACTCAGATACGTAATATACCGATCCCTCAAATGCCGCCATTCCTTCTTCTTGACTTGGAACAACTAGTTTATGTATTATTTGGTGGATAGCTCTGCCTGTATCTAAGAAAACATGTGTGGATCGTTTTGATCTCTAGGATAATTTTGGACCACCTTCCCTTATGCGGGTGTAAAATAAAGTTAACGGTAAAAGGCAAAATTTTCGTTGCCTAAACTAAAATTCATAGAAAAACATAATAGAACAATATAAAAAATTTAGTAAACGAATGCAACACTGAAATTATTTTTTTATTTTTCAAGGTATTTCAAAATCGTTCATTAATTAAGTGGTTAATCTAAGGTGAAATTTATACAGCACTTCATGTAGTAAACGTCTTAATAAATGGTATCCTGTTGAGAGGCAATGAATTCACCAGTTTTCCCGTTAGATGTCTAGAATATTTAACTGTAAGGAAAAATCGAAAGTGAACAGATACGCAGACCAATGGCGAATGTTTTTTTTTACCTGCTTATCTTTAAAAGTGATCATGAAATTCATGTTTTATATGCTGCTTCTGTAAACATGTTCAAAACTTTCAATATAATAACAATAAGTTTACGCTTAACTTTGCAAGGAGCACTTGTATCGCAGTTCTTGATGCGTGATTGTGTTTAAAATGGTACATAATTCTATAATTACTACTGCAATTACGAAATATTAATCCTACTAATATATAGTTTAATATATACTAATGTTTGTATGCATGTTTGTTACTCTTTCAAACTGAAACGGTTTGACGGATTTGGATGAAATTTGGAATAAAGACAGTTAAAATCCGTGATTAACAAATGGGCTACTTTTTATCGAGCGAAACAAGCATTGTTCCTATAATATACCCCCCCCCCCTGCCTCCAAAAAAAAAAAGAATGCAATTGAGTTTTGATTTTACAAAGCCGTCGACAGATGGTGCAAACTTATAGAATAGGCAGTTTTTAATAAATAGAGAATCAGATTTCCTTTCAAGCAGGCAAATTTCCAATAATTGCTTCATTTTATGTTATGAAATCTTAATGAGTCACGTGACAAACCATCAGCATGTTTTTTTTTTCGGAGCGTGCAAATATATACAATCTTTTTTAACAAGTAGATCTGCAGCATTTAATACACATTTCTAAGAAACCCCCTGAATCACGTGACTGATGCTCTATCATCCTTAAACGATGCTAAAAATATATTAATGACTATGTCATTTTATCTCTTACCCCCTTTACTGAAAATTGTCCGAAAAATGTGTTGTCCCAAAAATGTGACATAACAGTATGTGACATAATTTTACATATATTTAAATACTATTAGTTCACAACAGCTTTAATCTATTGTTACAATACTTCATAAGCTAAGAATAGGCATCACATGTATTTTTCTATAAATAGGTTACAATCATAAAAATTTCAACACAGGGTTACCAGGCGAAATACTCGAAAGATGAGAGATAAAATGACATAGTCAATTAATATCGTTTTAATATGGCAATAATGAAACTTAAAAATTAGAGGGCTCAGGTGGGTCTCCCCCTGACGAGGTACGAACACCCGAGTTTATTTTATCGTTTCCTACATCTGACTTGTTTAAATAACACGCCTGAATAAGTTTTTGAAAGTTCCATTCATTTCGAATTGAGCATTTTTCTGCGCAGCTTTTTCCCATTCTATTTCTATTGTATTTCATCCAGAAAAAGAATATTAGAAATATCAATCTTAGTTTTGTTAAATCACACTCATGAATAATGATACACTTTCCAACTTTATAAAATAAGAAAAGATAATAGGAATGACGCATGGATTATGATACTCTTTTATATATACTTTTGCACTTATTATATACATATTTATTGCACTTTAGTGCGTGTTGAAAGTCTGAAAGTGTTCCAGATTTTCTTACTTTTTTTTCCTTTCTGTTTTTGAGATAAAGGCCAATATATCCAGGAGCTCTACAGAATTAATATAGGACGAAAATAATTGATTCCTTTTTGTACGTTTTTATCATTTAAACATCTTATTTTTGTAACCAGGGGCGGCCCGACACAGTAAGCATCACATCCGGACACCGGCTTCGAAGGGGCATCATTTCAAACTCAAAAACTAAGTAGATCATAAAAGAAGGAGTCTTTTTTTTTACGTTAGCAGGGAGCGCCACATACCCTAGGGCTGCCCCTGTTTTTAATCATCTGGTTTTAAGCATCAATTTTAAATTCCATTCAGAATCTGCAAGATTTCAGTGCCAAGGAAGCCAGTGAGAAACAGAATTCTCTCCAAACAAGATTTATTAAGATGGCGAGCCAACTGGTCGCCGGAGGTAGCTAGTAATAAATATAACAAAGTAGAACAACATAATAAGAACTATAGAAGTTCAGTAATTAGGCATATTTTTTTCAATATATTCATATATCTGCAACATGGTTGTTAAGGATTCACTCAAAAGAACTGTTCCATTCTAAATGTAAAGTAAAATGCTCTTCACATTACATCTTAAAACAGTATCCAATCTCCAAAACATATAAAATGAAAATGGCAGCAGGATGATACTCAAGACTTGAAAAATGTGGCGAAAAAAGCTTCTATTTTAAACAATGGAATTACAAACAGTTTATTCTCCTAGAACATGGGATTCCGTTATAAAAAGCATTGCATTCAATATTTGTTTTGTCTTAAAAGCTTTACCATTGCTCTCGAAGAAAGAATGAGTTTTATTCGCCCAAGAGAAAATAAAACTGCCATTTGCAGCCTAATATCTTCGAAAATAAACGGAACATTTGCATCTCAAATCTATTCATTAAACCCTAATTTGATACAGATGAAATTTCGGATTTGGAGATTAACATCCAGCAACAGAAATACAGAAATCGACTTTTACTAATCAGAGTTGGCACAATTTGACGTCTTACATCTTCCCTATTGGAATGTAAGGTATTTATGCCAGTTAATAGGCTAAACATTTTATAGATTATATTAGATATTTTTTTAAACTACAATTTTACCGGCAAAAATAAAGTTAATTTATAAATATGACAGTAAGTGTATTGCCAGTTAAATTTTGCACCAAAAGAACTACTCCACAGGGTGTGTCACAGTTCACTACCGAGTTTAGAAGCTTATAAAAAATAATATATCACCAATACAGCATTAAAGTTGACTTTAATGGAGCAAGAAATATTACAAGTTTGGGCTCACAAATAACGAGCTTCCTGTATATATATATATATATATATATATATATATATATATATTTACGCCAAAGGATCATATATATATACAGGGTGTGTCACAATTTCTCAACGGGTTTGGAGACCTTATAAAAAAAACATATCAACAATAAAGCAACAAAGTTGACTTTACTGCAGAAAGAAACATTACAAGTTTTATTCCACAAACAACGAGTTTCCTCGCTGTTGGATTGGCCGAGGTTCTGACGACAGCATGTGCCTTCTTCTGTGGCCACCTAACTCTTCAGACCTAAAACCATGCGAATTGTTTTAATGGTTTGCATAAAGCTCGTATGTTCTTGCCCACTATGCCATGTGGTTTACAAAATTTACGCCAAAGGATCACAACCGCATTTGCTACATTGATCCGGGCATGTTAAAGAGAGTATGGGGAAGAAAAATTTTGATTTTAGACTTGATATCTACCGCATCACGAAAGTTTCACACATTGAACATTTATGAAACAACACTTGTAACATTTCTTTATCCAATTAAGTCAACTTTGTTGCTGTATTGGTAATATATTTTTCACGGGCCTTGCAAACGCGGGAGGGAATTGTGACACACCCTGTGTATATTTATGGAAATGCGGCTGTGAATAACGATCATGCCATTAATTCTGAGTTTGGGAGGTTTCTTCGTCTATATAGAACTGCCAACTGTCAAGGTAAGCCTGAAAAACCTAGAACAGTCAAGAAATTTTACTTAAGGGATATTCTCACATAATATTAAATTTTATGTCCTTCTCTAAAAAATGCCAATTAAGGATGTGAGTCATAAAAGTTTAAAATTTTTTTACCAATTTTTTAGAAGCACTACACTGGACAGTAGTTTAAATATTTAATAAAGTAAAATTTCAATATTTAAAACAAAATAAAGTTTTGAATACCATTATCAGGGCTTTCCCAAACTTCAAACTTCATTATTTGATCCTTTGTTTTAAAGAATTGAATAACTTTAAAACAAGGACCAACAATTGTCTAGGTAATTTCATTTATCTATTTTCAAAATCTGTGAAACTTTAGAGAGCGAAAGATTCATTAAAATTGCTTATTTTAAATTTGTCCCTAGAGGTAACTGACATTACCAAGGTGCGTAAATTTTTTTCTATAGTTGTACACTAAAAGGCACTGCCATATTTATTGAGCTGTTAAAGGAACAAGACCACAGTTTCTTACAAGCAGACTACGTCTGTTTTAGTTTAACTAAACAAACGTTATTTCATTTTGTTGTTTTTTCCAAATTTATCTCGACTGTATTTATGATGTGTCATTACTAAGTTCATCATCATGAAATACCTAATTAATAAATTTGAATTGGTTGTAAGATTTATAAAGAGCTTCGGACTATATTCAAAGTAAATACTGCATTGGCTTTTATTTGTTATAATTTAGACTAAATAGGCTTTTTTAAAAATCCCATTACCAAGGTTTTCTGGAAACATGAAAATGACTAAGGGCAAAGTTTTAAAGTAAGGTATATTTTTAGGTTTAAAAAATGCATATTACTATTCCTTAGTAGATACTGTGGACAAATTATTATATGGACTAATTTAGGCTTGTATAATTGAATTACTATATGTTCACAAATACCATTACCATGCTATGCTTCATCGAAAAATTGAATATTTAAATAAAACCAGTAATGTAGTCAGACTTTCCTCTCGGTTGGGAAGTTCAAAGGGAAAAACGGTCAAAAAAGAATGCTATCATTCTTTTTTGTATGTGTATTTGTGTCTGCCACTCTAATTTCAGGAAATCTGGACCCCTAACCCCCACCTCTCGGCCACCCCACTAATTAAAGCTATAATTAAGTCAAGAGATCCCTGCTGGTAATTTTCTTCAATAAACCTGACAAGGATAATTGCATTAACATAAAAAATTTGGGAATCAAAACAAAAAGAAACTATGTTTCTTTAAATCAAATTGCACATTATTGAGAATGATCCTTAACATTAAAAGTCAGGGAAAGTTGCAAATTTTGGCTGAAAGCTTAAAACATTTTGAAGTATGACCTCAAAAATTGTCTGAAGTCTGAATTTATAAATTGATTTTTCACCTGCCGTATGTCTATAAAAAAGCAAATACGATTTGTCATCCGTTCGGCATATTTGGCCTTCAAAAAATGTCCAGTAAAGAAAATTTCATCCCAAAGAAACCATTTTATTTCATTAACTAGGTAATTCCCAAAAACAGCTCTTTATCTTTCACTGTTGCGCACCTATATCAAGTAATATTTTGAACATCGCAGACATGCGGCAAATAAAAAATTATTTATAAATGCAGACTTTAAATAATTTTCTAGATGAGATTTCAAATTTTTTCTAGTTTCTAGACTTAATTTTCTCTTAACTTTTCTGTTAAAATAAAATTCCCTGACTATTACAGGTTTCCAGTGATGTCAACTTTGTACAAAAAACTTCCCGGCATCTCCAAAACATTGCATTATCATTATCGATACCCGCAGTTCTACCAAATTCTGCAAAAGATTTTTTGGCGCACAGATTAACTGTCAACATTTATACTACTAAATTAAAAGGTCAACTTTTTTTTCTGGCACTGTAACACTCCAATAAAGTATATGAAATGGGATACAGAAAACTTAAACGCAGCTCAATTTACCAAATAGCACTGAACAGCGGATTAGGCTATTTTTTAATAATTATTATGTCTTCAATGTAATTAACTCCAACCGATATTACTGTATTTTCATTATTTTATCATGAAAATATTCGAATATATTTTTAGCTCAAACATTTTCGTAACCAAACCGTTTACGTGCTTCACATGTCATACAATATGCGTCATTGACAAAAAATTTTAAATAAATTTAAGCCAGCACTAAGATTTTTTATGACAGCGCATGTACTGAAGAGATAATTTGGTATTGGGCGTCCTCTATTTTGATTTCACAAATTTCACTTTGTATCTAATAGGTATCAGTTAGCTCCTTTTGAAAACGCTTTTTGAATATAATCTAATAACGCAGTATATCTGAGCGGAAAAAGAATCCCCAAAATATAAATACCCGGCTTCTTTCATTTGCCAAGCACTTTGTCAAGCGCAGGTGGTCTTTTCCCTTCATCCATCTTATACAAAAGTTCTTCGTAATTTTTCGACTATATGGTATATGAACACACGAATGGGGGGAATTGTCAGAAAGTTTCCGATTCCTTTTATTTGTGCTAAGAAAAAGCTCCTCCCGCTCGCATTACATGCTAATTTAACAGGGCACCAAAATTAATGGCACGAAAAGGCTTTTGACGCTGCTATTCAGTAAACATAAGAAGCAGAAATCAAATCCTGAAAATAAATCGTTTTGAATATGGAGCTGGATTTTATGTATGTGCGGGTACTGATGCCTAGAGTTTTGAAAGACTTTTTTATAGGATGTACTTTTTATTGAAATCGATGCGTTTGCACAATTTAAAACGGCAAAATGATTGCGAATGGCGTTTTTATAAAAATTATAAACTAAAACAAATTACTTAGACATTAACAGCGGTTGTTCGGTCATGAATATTAGAAAATGCTCTTAAATCTAACATATTTTAGCTAAAGAACTCACATACGTGCCAAATTTAGTATTTTTAGCTTCAGTAGTTTCGGTCATATGAAATATTTACATATGGAAAAAGGACATTACTTTCAGGATGTCTAATATTTTAAATGTAATATGGTTTTATCAAACTATATTATAGCTTTAGCAAATAAAAAATCACTTGTTTAATTTTTCACAAAAACTTGAAAAAATAAATTCTTAAAACAAATATTTTTTTTTACACGGAGCTAGATTGTAAGTGCATCTGTTTTGATGCCTAAAATTTCAAAGCATTTTTTTTTTCCTTTTGTCACATCATTTTTGTGAAATTTATGCGTTTAATATAAAACTGTATTATGATTGCAAAAATAAAATTTTTAAAAATTAATATCTAAAACAATATATTTATAGTTTAACTGGATGTTTTGCATAACACCTTATAATTAAAATGCAATGGAGCTTTAGTAAACTACTTTATAACATAAGCAATAAGTAAAAAATTTACTTAATTTTTCAACAAAACAAGTGTATTTTAGATACAGATGCGTCATACAGACAGAATTAGAAATTAATGCGTCTTTCAAAAATTTAGTTGTTTAAATATTAAAGCACACCACATGGAATAAATTCTTAAAAAGTTTCTCTTTTAATATTTTTAAAGCATTTATTTTTATAAATTTACCGTACTTTTTATTTATACGCACGTTTGATAACATCAATTTTGTACATTATTAATATTTTAAGTTCGTAAATTCCAATTCAGTAATCATTAAGACTGGAACTTGTATGCAACTATAACTGTATCGGCAAAAATAATAATAAAAATATGTCAATAAAATTAACAGCAAAATTTTGCTTAATATTATCAATATATATATATATATATATATATATATATATATATATATTAAAGTAAAGCCATAAACTTCCAGTGTCTTAAAAAAAATAGATAAATTATGATTGAAAAAGATAAATACATTTTTATGTATGTTTTTATCTTTTTATAAAATTTCAATTGTTTCGTAAGTAATGATATATCGGTCAAAAACAAATCTGCTGCCTTCAAAACATAAATATAATGTATTTATCATAATTTTATGATGCATTTACCAACAATTCATTGAAAGAGGAAAATTATCAATTTAGAACACATCTGACCTTCTATAAATTGTAAAATTTTACATTATTTCTAGAAACAATTGAACAACCACTAAGCGAATGCGATTACTTTGTGATACTTGTTTCCACAGGAGGAAATGGGTAAGTTTTCCCATTTTGGAGCTTTCAGAACAGATGAAGAAATAAAAATGTGAGAGGATTGACTTTATCATATCTCACACGCATTTATAAAAACTATATTTTGTTGAAACAAGCTTATTCAAAACTTAAATATGATGACAAACTATAAAATTTTAATATTCAGATTTTAAACATTAAGCAATACCGTAGCTATTTTAATAGAATTCAAAGGTAGGGAATAATTTTTCAGCTAAAATCATTATAAAAGACCATTGAATTTTCACGTCCAAAACTAATGTGTCACAGATTTATGGGATCACATGATCACTGCATGCATGGGGGCCGGCGGAATATTCCCCAGCGGGGAGGGCAAAGACTACTCCAGGGGGGGGGAAAGACTACTTCAACGTATGGTTACCATGTTGGAAAGAGCAAAATAGCAAGGGAAAACACTGCATACAAAAATCCAGGGGGGGGCATTGCCCTCCCTTGCCTTATGCTGCCGGTGCCCATGACTGCATGTGAACTGAAACGGAGTTAACCCCTTTCTACCGCTACGTGTTGAGAAAGCATTGAATAGACGTGAACTAGCACGGAGTTAAAAATTCACGGAATCGAATTGTTACCTAATTACGGATAATTATTTCATTTAATAACAAACCATATCTACTTTCTTTGTTTACAGGCAGTATTTCCGCTAACTATTTAACAAACTTAAGTATTTAGCAAAATCAGTGATTGTTATTATTAAGAAAAAAAAGTAAGCTTGATATTGGTTCTAATTCCTTTCCCAATAAATTTAAACGTGTAAACTCTTTTTAAATCTAATATTTAGTATTCATCAACGATGGGTTTTTCTTCTAAATATCATTCAACTAATATAAAAGCGTGTATATAAATTCTAGTTTTCTAACTCATGTGCATTACGTAACCATATATATGCCAGCCATTTTAGTTCCTGATTAAACTAACACATCTCTTCATTTTTTACTAAATATTTGCAGTTTACTAAACGAAACCCCCAAACAGAGACCTGCAACAAAACAAAATATTAATTCGTTCGGATCATCAAATTTCTCTGATGTCAGATTAGTGGTTTCATGTAATCTTTATGGGCAAGGAAACACTATTTAATGTTCTAGAATTTCCAAACGTGATATTTCAGCATTACCGAAAAGTTACATATCAATTTATCACACTTACGAAAAAAGAAATTAGAGATGTTCTCTTTAAAGAAACTCGGGCAAGACATGATACAGATTTAAATTTATAGCGTCGGGTTTAAATTATGGAGCGAATGGAAGCTTCTGGCACTTTCGTGCCTACCGCTTGATGTATTGTCTTTTGAAAATGTAGTAAAGTTTGTTCGTCAAATGATGAATAAAGAGAAAAAGCAGCTGCAACTGACAGTGTTGCCAAACTAAAGACGAGAACTTCCTTTTTTAGCTGGAGATGCTACGTAGTTCTTGTCACAGCAGTGATTCAGAAAATCCGTTAATAAGATGTTTGGTAGAGTGATGATATTAAACTCACCTAAAGAAAGAGTGCAAAAGAAAAATAATGTTTATGAAGTATTTCTGGATAATTTTCCATTTTCTATTATAATCCTTTTTGTTTTTGTTAGTTTTTTCATGTGTGCTGTTAAATGCAGTTTTACTGTGTTACATATTTTACAGTGCATTTATTAAATAATAGCAAAATAACACCAGATACAACCAATGAATTCGTGTAAGATGTACAGCTGCGTTTCCTAGTAACTTTATCAATCACATTACGATATGTGGCTTGATATGTCTTAAACTTTTCAACCTAAGTCCCTAATAATACCACTTTGTCATGAGTAAAAGAAATTCATTTTATTAACCATACAAATAAAATGATACTTAATATTTCGCTCAAGGATTATTTTCAGACATGCAATTAAGTACTGAAATGTGTAAAAATGTCGAACAAAAATTGCATTGATGCTTTTGCTATAAAGAGACTACTGAGTATTTAAATAAAATAAATCCAATTCTAAAGTTTATGTCCTTTCTTTTTCTAAAATTTCAAATATACCACAAACTTCAGACTTTATTTTTCTGACTTTATTTAGACTATCTTACGGTTGGAGTCTTCCCCCGTGTTATTACGATTACTCGTTATTACAAATGAGCATATTTTTTTCAGTTTAACATGAATACTTATGTACGTACATATACGTGAATTTGTGTCTTTAAGAAATTATATGAAATATTAAGCAATAATCTGAAGTAGTAAGAACTGTTATTCTATTTACTCGAACTCAAATAGTCACTGATAATCGATACAAGCAATAAAATATTTCAATTCTATGCAATGTAGGGGGCATAAAAAGTGCATTAAACCTTTTGAAAGGGATGTCTTTTCTACAGGTTGATAGGATATTTTTTTTCCTTTTAGAAATCACGGACACAGTTGGAATTTTTTTTTTCTCAACATCTTTGCCAAACGCAGATGGTTTTCCTGCCTCATCAATCAATTGCTCTTTTTCTAAACCATTTTTTTTCCTGGATGACTAGAGAAGAAACGTAAATATACAATTCCTTATTCCTATAATGCATACAATGCATATGCTTTCATACAAATGTTAGCTGTGAATTTGTAAATAATAAATGTGGACAAAACTTTGATTTATCTAAACTGAATTTTAGTCCTTTTAGTCGTTTTGTATGAAAGTAAATAAATTTCTATATCTTTTCCCTAGACTGAAATCATGATAAAGTCTAGAGATTGAATCATTGGCAAATTTGCTAATGATTTGCCAGATTTGCCAGACTGAAATCACTGGAGAATCATGAATTACATCCTCATGAGTGAGTATAAAACCAATTAATAAGGAATATTTTCGAAAAAAATTCATAACTAGATTTCTTTCGATTAAAAAACAGAAACAGTAAATTCGACATGAGCAGCAGAAAAAAATCACACTATGTTCATTCAAGCTATTTAACAAATGCAAACATTTTTTCTGTCATACTAACTAAAAGAAACATGTATTGAAATGCTCATGCTTCCAGTTGGTAACACTATATTTGTGCATGCTATTATGCATTTGTGTTATACTTTCTATGATTTTCAAAACTATTCGGGTAAGTACTGTAAATATTATATATATTCAGAATATGCAAAAACATTGACCTAAGATCTTATTCGTTAAACATCAATCTTAGAAAATCATCCCATTGTCACGAAGATGCAGATGGACAGCGCAGTATCCCTCAAGTGGGATATTGCACCAATGTTTAGTTTAGAAAATGAGATTTAGTATCTGAAATTTCAGGATACTTCTAGCTGTATATTTCAGGAAAATGGAGGTTTTCTACAGTTACTGGTACTTTTTCGTTAAAAGAAAAAAAATAGTTTAGCTTTCAGAAATTTCATATAAAAGTAAATTCTCGCGTTTGGTTTGTTTGTTGCATTTTGTAAGTTGTTTTAAAAATGGATTTTCGTTAGACATTTTCAGCTGCAAAGGAGTATTAACACCCAACCCGCTCTTATGAGTAATTAGATATCAAACTCTCTATAGTTAATAATTTAATAAATAATTCACTTTCATAACTAAGGATGTTTCAATTCATATTCGTAAATATTAGAATGGCTAAAAATTTTATTTTTCCGAATAGGGAAACGAAAATTCAGTAAAGGGGTAATTGTCAGATATTTTTACCACTCAATGGTTACGTTCTAGTTTTGCCTACAAGTCCCTGCCTGAACAAGTCCACCTTGTTTTGCCTACCAGTGACGTCAGAAGCTATAAGCCTATTTTTTCTCTTTTTTATATTTTTCAGCATATCTGTAAAACATTCTAAACCGATCGGTCAAGAGTAAATGTTGAACATGCATCTCTTAAGAGTGAAATTAATTTCTTGTCAACCCTGAAATTTGACTGCGATAATAATAACTGGACAACAGTTTTTGGGAAATTTAAAAAAATTTCAATGGTTTTCAAATTATAAATTTCACTAAAAAACTTTTCCCCACCAAAGCCCCAATTGAAGTTAAAATAAGATTCGCTTAAACTGTCTGTAGCTAGAGGGTTAGATTCTAGCGACAGCAAAACAAGAAGTGTCAAAATTAAAAGTACCATTCTGTATCTGTCGATAGATAATGTATAGCAAGTTAAAATTTACTAATTTAAAACGCCGTTTAAATGATACTTGAATTTCCCCCTTAATATTTCACTATTTCAGAAAAGACAGAAAGTTTAGTAAAACGGGTTAGTAACGGAATTTTTTTTTTTTTTTGAAAGCGGAAAAATGGTAAACAGAACGGACATTTTATGACAAGTTTGTTACCAGTCGTTTTTCGTTTAGTTTACACATATATTTTAAGCAGTCTACTGTACGCGAGATGCTCTCCAGGAAGCTTTTTAAAAAGTTTAGTTTAAGAAATGCCCACTAGATGGCGTTTTGCATGGTGAAATCATCTCGGAAAAGGACTAGAAGCAGTTAATAAAGCTCGAAGAAAAACTTTTAAAATCATTTATACCTTTCCATTTCCTACTATATCTCTCCACTGTTTAAATTAGCTATTTCCAAAGTATCATGTCAAGTTTCCATGCATACCTAGTGGACATTCCTTGAACAATTTTGTTTTCGAAATTCCTTAAACGTATCTCACGTGCAGTCTGTATAGAAATTTGGTTACCATCTAGTCACCTAGTTTAGCTGTAGAACGATGTTTGCAGGTGAAGTTTAAGTATAATCTCCCTGTACCGTTCTGCGCTACAATCCCATTGATCGGGTGTTGATCACTCTGACGACACCCTGATTTAAAACACAAATTTAAGAAGAATAATTTTACATATTTCAAATAAAGCAGATCATCATTACTTACGACGTAACTCCTCATCATTGCAGAAGAAGCCTACTTGGGAAACATTTTGTTTATTTGTTTGTTTGTTTTTACCTCGCGAGGAACACTCTTCCGTGACTGGTTGATCCAAGTTACTGCTACAGTTTCATTGTTATTTTGTTTCACTTCACGTTCTTCGTCAATGTTTACCTGTATTTTGGATTTTGAAAAATTGGGAAGGTCTTCGATGAGAGTAGGTAGGACCAAACTGAGAGTGAGAACACAGAAGACGCCTTCCACATGAGTGCACTTTTATCTGTAATGCCACTGAAATTTTAAAAAAATATGATAGCATATGAAATATTCCCTGAATTTCGAATGTATACTTATCAAAAGTAGCATAAAATGAAAGCTGGGAATGTAGAAGTAAATGCAGTGTATACAATTCTTTCTCAACAGTAATGAAAAAAATATATAAGGTAGATTATCGTCTATATAAAGGAAATAATTTACGATATATATGTCTTGAGCACCAATATAATGGATCCAGCATGCTAGTATTGTTTGAAGTCATTTTGTAAAATGTTCTTTGGCGTTTATGGGAAACTTGGAGCATGTCAAAGTGGCGTACTTCCATGTCCATTTGAACCCATTTTAACACGTGAAAACGAAAAAGTCTTAGGGAGCTTGGCCGGGCTGTAAGGTGGATGGAAAAGCACACGGATTTATAGTTCGGCTAAGTATTCAGTCATAGTGTTGTTCAACAGAGATTGCATCTTAAGCATAACGAACCACGTTCATAACGATTTACTGTTAGACCACTGAGCATGCGCTGTGAATCATGACCAGCTGGTTGGATTATTAGAATGCGTCACTGACACTCAAGTTCACATTTCTGAGCCGCTAGTTATTCCTGGAAATGCGCCAAAAATGTCCAGAATTTTTTTTCATAACTTTTGGAACTGACCTTGAAAATCAAATCAATCCATTAAAAGAAAATGTGTGATATTTCTAGAAGCCTTGAATTTTACAGACTGACAGTTAAAAAGTTACACAATTCTCTTTTGCCGTTTGATATTAATTTCATTAGAATTCAGAATTCCCCAAAGACTTGCCCCCTGCTTAAAAATGTATGTGCATTTTCTGTTATTAAAATCTAATGTGTGTGTGTGTGTGTGATCAACACTGATTACATATTTTCAAAATAACAATGCTATACATTAACAAGCTTTTCAAAGTTTAATTGTAACAAATACTGATCTAAGCCGGCATTTCTTTCTAACCATCTATACTTTATGCCAAAATATCCTTCCGTTTTCCAAATGCAATTAAGCTTTGAACACTGGAGGATGAAAATTCAAAAAGAGATTCTTATAAACAAATTTCACATGCAAATTTCTGGAGTTTAATCTTTTTGATGCGCATTCCAAATTCCCGTGTTGTGCTTCAAAATATATTTAAGAATGTTATCTCGGCATTTTTTTCTCTTCTGTGTAAAGTAAAAAAAGAATGCCAGAGAAGTATTTCCAAATATCTTCTCAATCAACTAAGTGCTTACCTGGAAACCAGTATTTTTCTCTTCCGTACCGAAGACTGGAGACTTGATTTGAATTTTTCATATTTCTTCACCGTCCGCTTCCTGCAGTAAAGGTAACGCACCGCAACTCCAGTTGGGAAAACTTAAACCTAGGCACGCGGTCTGAAAAAGTTTTACGAACCGATGCTGTCTCCAAAATTTTAAATATGCGATAAAATATTGTATCTATTTTAGAATTTTTTATAAAGGAAAGGAGGAAATTTTTCTTATGTTATAAACGTAACAGTATCAAAGGAACTTTTTAGAAATTCGAATATAATACATTTGGGTGGATCATGCATATTGCACACACGCGTATGCATAATTTTGTTGTAATATGTATATACCAAATGATTCGAAATTAGTTTTACAAACTTTTAGGAGGGGCGGCATACACCAATACGGTTAAAAATCATATAGCAATGCGGGGTCGGAAACGTCATCTTCGTGTACCTGTTAATAATCACTTTAGAAGAAGTGTTCTGTAATACTTAAGTAGTAAACTTTCCGAACATGGTTTTTCTAATCCCTTTTTCACCGATTGCACTTCATAAAAATTATTAATTCTGAATTTTTTGTTTCATTACATTGAAGAAATTGTCGTAGGAAAGCCCATTGCTTATGAAATTGGGTAAGAAATTAGACGCACACTTCAACACTTCTTGCAAAGTGATTATTGACAGGTGCATGAAGACAACGTTTCCGACCCCGCATTGTTAAATGATTCCGAACTGTCTTGGTGTATCCTACCCATCCTAAAAGTTTGCAAAACTAAAATCGAATCACCCTGTATGTACAGGGTGTCTGAAAAGGATAATACGATGCTTTAATTCTTTATTCATTATAGAGATGAGTGGGCAGTGTAAGTTGAAAAGTAGTTCAAAAGAAGTTAGGAAAAAAGATTATTAAACAATTTCCTCGGGTTAATTTTTTAAAAAGGTGTCACATTTAAAATTTGTTTAAAACTTCTTACGAAACAATGCTCGGTTAGTGAATTGTGCCTCATACACGAATGAAGTGAAGTACGACGTTTCAGATTTTCGTCATAGAACATCTCAAGAGATATCTTTAAACAAAGATAATCACAGGCTATACATGAATTTGAATGCAAATGCTTATTGTTAGAGTTAAAAAAAAATTCCTTCTTTAAATGTGTTCAACGCTTAAAAAGCGATCATCCGATGTCGCCTTTCTCATTTCAAGAGCCCTGGAAAACTGATTTATGTCAGCATTTTTTTATCTTCATGTCTTTCAGACTTTCTGGATGTCGTTCTTGATTATGTGCATCATCTGTGCTGGTTGAACATTTTTCTGAGGAATTTTTTGTTGAGGCTATATATAAATTTGAAAAAAGTCACTTTAAAAAATAAAAATACAGCTTAAAAATCTAAAAAAACATGCTTTAAAGTGAACTAACTAAAGGGCGAAAAATAATTCTTAATATGGAAATAAATTAATGAACGAAAAATAGTATTATTGTGAAAAAAGCGTGGGCGTTTTGTGCTATATTTTTTGTATCATTTTTGTACTAATCGTACCGATCGAATATTCTCAAGAACTGATATATAGAGCACCCCACGCTTTTTTCACAATAATACTATTTTTCGTTCATTAATTTATTTCCATATTCAGAATTATTTTTCACTTTCTAGTTAGTTCAATTTAAAGCGTGTTTTTTAGATTTTTAAACTATATTTTTATTTTTCACTTTTTAGTTCGATTTGCTATAAAAGCGTGTTTTTTAGTTTTTTTTAAACTGTATGTATTTAAAATTTATTTTTAATTTTCGATATCTCTCATAAGATACTAAGGAACACTAAGTTGGAAAGTACAAACTGTGCGATAATTTATTTTCACTGCGCACCAGTGGCGTACCCAGGATTTTATTTCGGGGTGGGCTGGGTATCAAATTTAAAGCTAAAGTTCAACTGTAAAATAAATATCAAATTGTAAGCTAAGTAAAGGGTCCCATTTCCGGGGGGTGAGCAGCACCCTGATCCCCCACTCTTGCTACGCCCCTGCTGTACACCAAAGTATTAATTAACCTGCAGTTAAATGCTACCTTCCTCACTAAAAAGGAAAAATAGGTCTCTAATCAACAAATAAAATCGTGTTAAAAAGAATGGCTTTAACATGTCCTTGTACTCAACTCTTCCATAGTGTGATGGATCACGATATTTTGTAAAAATAAAAATATTGCCGTGCCCAGGATTCGAACCAGGGTTATTGCGGCCACAACGCAATGTACTAATCACTGTACGATCACGGCCACAGTAAAAAAGATTTTCTTGAGATTGTAATCTTTGGAAGTGTTCTACTTTCAATCAGGATAAGAAATGAGGAAATTATTTAATCCTGGCGATCCCTATCAGGATAATGAGATAAACTTATAAAATTATTGTATTGTTACCGGTTCTTCATAAATGTACAAATTTTAAATTAAATCTGACAGTTTAAAGTGTGCCAAATTTGAGTTCAAAGGAGTCTGTTACTTACATACATACAGGTGAAGCTAATAAATAAAAGCGTGTTAAAATCAGGATAATGGGATAAACTTATCAAATTATTGTATTGTCATCGATCCTTGATATATCTAAAAGTTTAAATTTATCTGACAGTTTAAAGTGGGTCAAAATCGAGTTTAAAGGAGTCGGTTACAAACATACAAGCATACAAACATACATACAGGTGAAGCTAATAAAAGCGTGTTAATAACGAGGATTTTTTTTTTAAGTCGTCTTTTTTCCAGAATTATTTTGAAGTTTCGTCTTAATCTCCTAACTATCCTTTATGAAAAAACAAAATATATTACCATCTTTCTAGGACAACCTGTATATGATGGTGCTGATATATTGTAGATTGGAATTAATGGTAATACTGGGGAACAATTTTTAACATAATTTCTGTTGAGTTCGATTTTTAAGCTGTTTTCGAGTCCAATGGGCACACTGATTACAAAACTGTTGTTAGTTTTCTTAGATCACGTCAAGTTTTTTCTCTACACCTACCTTCTCTTCACTATCCGCAAGAGCGAGCTTCGTTCACCGGAAACACTGTTGCTGTGACCCCAATGACAAAGATTTTGAAATTGAAGATGATCCCGTTCGTAAGGGATTTGAGCAGCATGAGTTTAATGATTTGGGGCTATCCAAAAAAGCTTCAGAACTGTTGGCATCAAGACTGCACGAAAAAAAATTGCTTCAAAAAGGAGCTAAAGTATCCTACTTCTATACAAGAAAGTGCATTTTTGCAATACTTTCAAAGTGATGATGGGTTCGTATATTGCCATAACATACATGGTTTAATGGAAGAGTTGGGAATTTCAGCTCATCGATAGCTCAAAGCGGAGCTTAGAGTGTCTACTCCTCCACAATGGAAATTTATTTGGTGCAGTCCCAATAGGTCATTCAGTATGTTTGCGTGAGGAATATGAAGACATAGAGTCGTTGATTTGTTGCAATATCACATGCACCAATGGATCATCTGTGTTGATCTTAAAATGGTTTGTTTACTCCTTGGCCAGAATCGTGGATATACCAAGTATCCCTGTTTTTTTTGTGCATGTGGGACAGTAGAACTCGTGAGAAGCATTGGGTGCAATCGAAATGGCCACCAAGATATGACCTGAAACCTGGTGATCCAAACATTCTTCATCAGCCACTTGTCAACAGAAAGAACATAATATTTCCACCTCTGCAAACAAAACTGGGTCTCATGAGGCAATTTGTTAAAGCTTTGTCAATTGAAGGAGACTGTTTCGGCATTCCCCAACCTGTCATTTGTAAGATAAAAGCTGGTGTGTTTGGTGGTCAGAGGATTTACCAGCTTCTTGAAGATGAGCATTCCATCGGAACAATGACAGAATGTTTGGTTCCCATTCAAAAACATTGTTACAAGACTTTATTGGGAATACTCGAGCACAGAATTCCAACGAAATTGTCCAACAGCTTTCCGAGAGCTTCAAAATGCTTGGTTGCAACATGAGCATCGTTGCATTTTCTATGTAGCCATCTCGCTGACCTTCCGAAAAATCTTGTTGAAGTCAGTGATGAGCAGGGTGAGCGATATCACCAAGATTTGAAGATCATGGAATCACGCTTTCAAGGAAGATGGGATCTACATATGATGGCTGACGATTGTTGGAGCATAAAGCAAGAATGTCCACAGATTAAACATTCCAGAAAAAGCTACAAACGTAAATTTTTGGCTTATAATGTATGTTTACTACTTGGTAAATAAGTTTTTCTATGTATATTAATACAATTTAACTTGTAGTAACTATATATTTGGTCACTTTTCCCTTTATTTTTCTTTTTATGCACATTTTCGGGGTACCCTGTATCTTAAAAATTTGACGTGACAGACAAAAACTACAGTTACTTTTGGATTCAGGGAACAAAAGTGATTCACAAACAAGTCACAGTTCTAAGACAACAAAATTGCTGTTCCCCAGTGTAATCAGTTAAGGAATAAAAGGTTTGTTTGTGTTTGTTTTCACATGCTTTCAGAATTTACTGGTAGACACATATTTTAAGTGAGTAATGGCAAATGAAGGTAAGCAAAATCTACGCTATATGCATAAAGCAACTTATGGACATTCCACTAATTTAGTGCTAACTAAGAAGCATGTTTTATTAAGTGAGTCTCTCACAATTCTAGCTCAATATAGCCTAAAATTATCAACGCTTAATAGAATGTCATTACTAATTCCTGCAGAACTATAAGTCTCAAGTCAACTATAAACTTACATACTCTATAATTTGTAAGATTGAAATATAATTCTATGGAATTCGCTGTAACCATAAGTTGTAGAAGATATCTTACCCACACAATCATGCACCGTATGAACATACCCTAAGTTGAACATTAAATTAGAATTGTTTAATGAACAGTACAGTGCTCAATTCTCCATTTCACAAGACTCGAATTTTCTTACAGTCTGAATGCAAAACGGCAAAAGCGTACTAAGGGTCTTATGTGGCAAACACACTTACTTATACAGAGTGGAGCTTGTATCGTTCAGCTTGAATAAAAACTCTGTAAGTCTGTGTACTTCTTCTAGTCAAGCAAAGGTAATGGAGATAAAATATTCCTTGTGTTCTTTAACTCATCATCTAATGCCAGTAATTTTCATTCGAAAACTGGAACAGGTATGACTAGTGACCTTAGTTCCTTTCGACTTGGAACTTCCGCGTAGTCGGTTTCATTCACGTTCATGGACGATTGGATTATTCAACAGAATGTCCTCGGTGGAGGTGTTAGCATAAAAAAAAAATTATAAAAAATTGAATGAACTGCCTCCTAACTCCGTTGTTTAGCTTTTCAACTAACTAAGCTTTGTGTTTGAGAACGTTGATCAGCCGGTTTATGCTTTCAAAATGAGAGTTTTAAGAACGACTGAAACTACAAATAGTACACGAGTGTCATTTGTTGTCGGTTTACGAACACGCCCATTGTATATTTTTCTAGGAATTTTTTAGACGTCAGCTTCTCTTACAGAATCGGACACTTTGGTCCATTTATGACCATCTATGTTTGCTAGTTTATGATCTCACCCTCTTTTTTTTAGCCTACATTTCTTGTTTCTAAATAAAAAAGTTCTAAAATTTTAAAATTACAATTTATGATTAGTTGCTGATTTCTCGATGAGATTATTGTTTTGAGTGAGAAGTGATTCGCCTGGTTTCACACCGAATATCCTTATTTGGATATGTATGGACACGGTACTTTACACTAGCATTTCGTTTTCAGCTGTGTCATGCAATATTCGGAAATCCAAATGTTGCTCTTTACCACTGAGTCAGATTTCAACCATCACACGTAAAATTTGTCTCAAAGTTTGAAAATGAGGAAGATTTGAATTTGTAGCTGTCTCTTTTTTCTTTAGAGAATGGTTTACTGTTAAATTTTATGTTTTAATGTTAGAGTTTTAATGTATGTATATTTTAAATTTTCAGAAGTTTGTTATGTGTAACATATAAGAAATAGTGTTAAAATTTTATAAAAGAAACGTTATTATTATTGTCAGAGTTTTCATACACGCACAAGAAAACATGCAGATTTTTCTTGTATTTATTGATAAATACCAGAATTTAGTATTTTAAAACAGTAATTTAAATATATAACATAATAAAAAAAATCATTACATCAGATTATACCCTGCCTTCGTTAATAATTTATTTAAATATAACAATTTTTCCCTTGCGTTTAAAAGAAAATATTTATCTGAGAAACAAACAAAATGAACATGCTTTTTGTAAATTTAATAAAAGCTTTATATAATTTTATGTTCTTTAAGAAGTTACTACTGACAGATCCCTTTCTCAAAATCCTCTGCAGTTTAATTTTGAATTAAAGCTCAAGCCAATCTTCTAGAGTTCTATTAAATAAATTATTCGTTTCGACTTTAGAAAATGTCATTTCTTTCTTATTTCGCTTCCACAAAAGAATGTTAAGTAGAGCTTATTTTTTAAATGTGTTGTAGGTGAGTTTCTTCGCCATTGGCTTTTATTGCTGTAATATTTTAGGTTAAAGTTTATTTATTTAGCAGTTGGCCTTTTCAGCATGTAGCGGATATGTTATATTCTTCAATGTTCATGAGATGTTTCTTCAATAACTTAAAGCGCTAGGCGGCTTCATATGTGGGTAATCAGTTGATGTGGCACTATTTAACTTAAAATCCATTCTTCGCGAAGACTGTTTTATTTAGGTATCTGAAGTTTTGGGTACAATCTTCAAAATGTAAAAGTAATAGGGAGTACGCAAGACGAGACGAGAAAAAGATTTATAACTTTTATGCTAGACGAGAGAGGGGTTTTTATCACTGCAGTTATCATTGGGACACGGGTTTTTATCAGTACAATCTTCACGATGTAAAAGTAATTGGGATGTATGCAAGGCAAGACTAGACAAACCATTGCGACTGTTGTAAGACGAGACAAGCCTAATTTTCGAATCTCATCCATTCCTAAAAAATAAGGAAAAGTTAAGGTATTTGGCCCCGTTAAGCATGTTTCTTCGGCATTCATGTCGTCACTATGCATTATTGAATTTTTAAAAGTTTTTGTGTATCTTCATTCATTTAGTGATCTATGAATAATATTGCATTCATCTCAAGTGTCGCTAACTTCTTGCACACATGGTTTCAAACGAACATTAAGTTTAATAATTTGCGATTTCTTCCAGAATTTTTATGGCCCTATCCAATTTTTATATATAAAAATCTTCTGTTCGTGTGTACGTGACGGAACTCCTCCTAAACGGCTGGACGGATTTTTATGAAATTTTGTGTGCGAAATTTTAAGTTGATTCGAGAATGGTTCAGACTCACAATTGGATTCGGTAGGCAGTGCTGAAATTGCGTTACGACGAAATAGCGCGTTATCAAACGCCAAATTGCCAATGTATCATCAACAACAATGAAACAATTTGCGGCATTTTTTCCTATACACGAAAGATACCCTGCAGTTATATATTTAACCGTGCATCTTGAAAATGAACAGCGTGTTTATTTCACTAAACAGGCTGCTCTACAACGAGCATTAACTGCCCCCAAAACTACACTAGCTGAGATTATCAAACTATGCAGCCTAAACTGAAAAAATGACCATTTAGATTGCCATGTTTGGAGAGTTCTCCCTCATAAAATGATTTGCACCTTTTAAACGAAATTAAGACCTTTTAACTTTGAGTCGTGCGGATTTGAAAAACTTGAAATAGGGTGGAAATTATGTCAGTTTTACACCACATAAAAAGCACGAGGAAGAATTATGTGTAAATGTGTTTCTTAAAGTTCATAAATTTCCAAATCGCAAATAAGATCACTTGGGTAACAGCAGCATAAAATTTCAAATGATGCCTTTTTTCAAACTGATATAAATAGCTGTATTCATTAGGTGGTTTTGTTCTGGATTGTTTGTTTGTTTTGTTGTTATTACAACGCTATGTGAAATCGATCTGCCTAGAATGGGGACCTTGATCGGAACAGTTTCTAGGGAGTTTTAAAGCGTATCCACGTTTCAACTGGAAAAAATCGACCAAAACTCTACACCGATAAATCGACATTGTAAGTACGGTCATAAGGTCAGTGATAAAGCTATATTTTCTGTTCTAAATGTAAATAACACGTTATCAAATGGGCAAATACATTAGTAATAACGAAGCTATTTGACGCATTTTTAGTTTTCCTATACATGAAAGGGATCCTGCCGTTATACTTTTAGCTGTGCATCTTGAAAATGGACAGCGTGTTTATTTCACAGAACAGGCTGCTCTACAATTAAGCTTTAACAGCTCCAAAAACAACTTTTACTGTATTTTTCAACCTTTGTAATAGACAAGATGCTGTTGGTCAATTCGCAAAGACATTAATGTATACTGATGTTTCTAAATTTTTTACACGGAATAAAAAATCAAAAAATTGGGAACCACGGAAACGAGGCATTCCAGTCTCAGGATTCGCCTACATATTTATACCAAATACTTTGGGCCGATTATATACAGTTCATCCTAAGCAACGCGAATGCTTTTTTCTGCGTTTTTTATTGGTTAACGTTCCTGGATCGACATAATTTCAATGTTTGCGAAAAGTCAATGGTGCTTTACAAGACTCTTTCTTTGATGCGTGTCGTGAGTTAGATTTATTGGAAGATAATAACCATTGGGATCTCACACTTGCAGATGCAGCACTGAGCTCATTTCCACACCAAATTCATCAATTATTAGGTTGTAACGAAAATTTCCCGCCACCGTAAACATCGTCAGAAAACACTTCGCGTTGGCGTATTTGCTCATATTTTGTCAAATGATTTTTGGCATTTGAAAGAAAGAGACTTACTTTACAACACTGTGTTATGAAACCTGTAAAAAAATATAGTTATCATTAAGTACAAGGTGTGTCAAATGAAACTATCACTCTAGAGGATTGGAACCATCATTTACTTCCAGTTGTGTTGCAAAAAGTCAGCTACAGAATATCAACGAATAATGAGTACAGCTTTAAATACTATTTCTGCATCACGTGACACTGTGCAGGTTTGGTACCGAAAGATCAAAGAGAGTTATCTAAGGAGTTAGAAGTTAGTTTTTCAAGCAGATTTGGCGGAAAACTTTCGTTATTTTCAATAATATTAACAACGTGTTTTCCGTCTGAAGCATCTGTTCTGTGGAACAAATATAAAGACTCAATGAGAGAGGATATTTAGCATCGGATAAGAATTACTAATCAAAATCTCAATATTGAGTGTTCTGCCGACATATATAACGAGGCATTAATAATGATTGAGGATATTTGTATTTTTATTTCGAACATGCCGCTCATCCATTTTGGCGTGCCAGCGGCGAACCGCCCAGCAGCAAATATGATCAATAGCGATGTTGAACTTGAACGCCAGTTTGATATGAATTCTTTGACTACTTTTGTTGCTGATAATGAACAATTGCTTTCTTCTGAGCAACGAAATGTATATCATCAAATTAACGTATCAATTGCGACACGACAAGGTGGATTCTTCTTTTTTGGATGCTCCAGGTAGCACTGGTAAAACGTTCCTCATCTCACTGATACTTGCGATCATTCAATCACAAAATCATATTGCATTGGAAATTGCTTCATCAGGCATTGCAGCAACCTTACATGATGGTGGACTGCGCATTCAGCACTTAATATACCTTTGAATATTCATACAAATCCCGACGCAATGTGTAACGTAAAGAAGCATTCAGGCATAGCTGAAGTTTTGAGAAAATGCAAAATTATTATCTGGGATGAATGTACAATGGCCCACAAGAATTCGCTTGAAGATCTCGACAAGTTCCTGAAAGAAATCAAAAATAATACTAGGCTTTTCGGTGTTGCTCTATTGCTGCTGTCTGGTGATTTTAGACAAACATTAGGCGTCATTCCACGTGCGACATATGCGGACGAAATAAACGCACGTTTGAAAGAATCTTATCTATGGCGAAGTGTCAGTAAATTATGCCTTACTATTAATATGCTTGTTCAACTTAAAAATGATCCATTAGCGTCGGGATTCTAGATTCGGGATTGAACGATTTATAGAAATTGGCAATGGTAAAATTCAGTTGTATTAAGATACACAATATATTCAACTCCCAGAAAAAATTTCCAACATGGTGGAAATGCATGGCGCGCTACCAAAGATGAGTTAATAAAAAGTATATTTACAGATTTACGACATAGTTATACTAATCGTGCATGGCTACGTCAGCGAGCTATTTTAGCTGCAAAAAATTTAGATGTTGATGCCATTAATTGCGAAATACAACAGTCATTGCCTGTTAATGAAATTACTTTCAAATCGATTGACACTGTTGTTGATGATGATGAAGTTGTCAACTATCTTTTAGAGTTTTTAAATTCACTGGATTTAATGGAATGCCGCCACATATTTTACGATTGAAGATTGGCTCACCTATAATTTTGCTTCGAAATTTGAATGCACCGAAATTGTGTAATGGCACGCGATTGGTCAAAAAAAATCATGGTCAACATTCTTGAAGCCACTATTTTGAGTGGAAATTTTCGAGGTGAAGTTGTACTTCTACCACGGATCCCAATGATTCCTTCACATTTACCTATACCATTCAAACGTTTCCAACTTCCAATCCGCTTGGTATTTGCTATGACTATTAAAAGTCATAAGGTCAAACAATGACGATTTGTGGATTAGATTTTAAAAATCCGTGCTTTTCTCACGGCCAACTATATGTTGTGTGTTCCAGGTTTGGAAAATCTTCGAATTTGTTTATTTATACACCTCAAGGATTAACCAAAAATATTGCACACTCAATTGCATTTCGACAAATAACGTTTTTGTACATTAAAAAATATACCTGTTATAAAATAGTTTAAGTTTCAACTTTTTCATCTTTAGTTAAAACAAGTTTAAGTTTTTATTCAACACAGCCTCTACATTTAACTTCGCTCATAGTATACACATACTCACACGCTATCAATTGGTTGAATTGTGATAACTGTACCTGTAATGACGTTAGATATTGTAATAACTTTTTCATTAAAAATTTCATCAAAACGCCAAGATTGTTACCGCTTGAAATTTTCGAATTTAAGACGTGTGTACAGGACAACGTCTGTCGGGTCCGCTAGTTGTCTTATAATACTATTTCGTAATGAATATAGGCAAAAGTTTCGAAGCGAAGTGATATTATTGTTTATCAAATGCCAGTTACATTAACCGTTAGGCCATTAAACTCCATTAAACTTCTAACTATTAAGCATGCCATGTCTGTTATTATTTTGCCCAAAAGCTGTATTTTAAGAAATGTTAGTAAATTTAGAAGAATGTAGTTTTTTGTGAACGCAAAATTTATAATGATATATATAGTGCAATGATATATATATTTTTATATAGTAATGATATATATATATACAACGATTTAAGAATACGGGTATGTAACACCACAAAGAAACAAACGCTGGCTGCAAACGGTTTAAGACCAAAATAAAAGACTAACAAATGGACACTCCGTGGAATCTAACCCAACTCAAGACGAAGCAAGCAACGGTTTAACACGGGGATGAAACACCACAAAGAAACGGAACCTGGCTGCATTCAATCCCAAACAATAGACAGAATCTGCAGTTTAAAAACACGGATACAGAATAATAATTCGAAACCTACCAGCCGACGAAATCAACGCTTAAGGACACTGTGATAGAAAAACACACAAAAAATTTACACTACCTGCATTCGAACCCAACAAACAGAGGAAAATATCACTTAAAGAACACAGTTAAAGTATAATACTAGACTATGGACATTCCCCCCATTCAAACCCAACCTCCAGACGGAACAATGATATAAGAAAACAGTTAAAGAATAATATTACAACATGGACACTTCCTGGATTCTAAATAATAATCATGAATTACGGATGATACTTACGGGAGATTTTAATGTTAATTTTAGCTCTCAAGAATCTCAGCCGTTAGTTGATTTTTTAAAATAAAAATTTGATCTAACTATGAATACTTCTCGACATCAATCAACAATGCGTTTCGATACAACGATAGATGCTGTATTTTCAAGAAAATTAGCAAATTTAGAGAGTAAAATTTATGTTTCACATTATAGTTACCACAAACCTATAATTTCATACATAAAAAATTATGATGACATTCAAGTACCTATTTCCAATGAATAATATTGTTACGAATTTTCGGGGCAACCCGCTGCTCTGGGGCTTAAAATGGTTTAAAATTCGTATTCTACGCTTCAAATAGATAAATTTTGCTTTTTGTTGCATCAAAATCGGCCAATTAGAACCGGAGATACGGAGGTTTCGCTTTCCCATAAGTTTTTTCTATGGGCTTCTAGAAAACTCGAGAAATATTAGTCCTAGAGCTTAGATCTCTTCACTTTTGAGGACTTATTTTTGGCGCCAAATTTGGCGATATTTCGCCAAAAGTCGCCAAGCTTGGCGACTTTTTGGTCATTTGGCGCGATTTTCCCAATGGGGCCTGGAAGTTGTTTTTCCTGCATTAAAAACGCATAATAACCTAACATTTCTCTTCTATGACGTAATCAAAATTCACGCTTTATGTAGAACCCTCGAGAAATTGACTTTTCTGGAAACCTCTCGTACCTCCTGCGTCGGCTATTTATAGAAGCGGGCATCGCCCCGAAGTCAGTCAGTTGCGAGTTGAACATAATGTCCGAGAAGAAATGGCGGTGCGTCATTTTATTGAAGCCATCCGTGATCCAGAAACCCAAAAGTCACTTATGTTGGAAGATTATCAGGATTTGAAATCTGCTCTCGTCTTCGCAATGAAGCTAGAAGCAGCTCAACGGGCCGTCAGGAAAGATCGGCATGCTGTTAGAGCTGTCACGGTCCAAGAGGGAGCTGACAAAGACACGGAGAGCGTCGAGAACAGGTTGAAGAGAATTGAAGATCTCATAGAACGAAAATTACGATCCGATAGAACGAGAGATGGCCCAAAGAAAGTGAAATGCTGGAAGTGTGGCGTCGAAGGCCATGTACAAAAGCATTGTGGTCGAAAGTCTCATGACCAGCAAGAGAACTCTAAGATCATGAAAGAGGGAAACTAGGAGGTGGCCATCTCGCGGGGCGGAGGTTGCCAGATAGTCAAGAGCCCCACCTAAAAGTCTTGCAGATTTCATCAGTGAATGGCGGCAGTAATGGACTCTTCGTACTGGGGTATGTTAATGGTTCCCCATGCCACATGGTGATTGATACTGGAGCGAACGTAACCATCATAAGGACGGATCTGGCCAAGAAATTAAATTTGAAGATTGTCTGGACTCCGCCCTCGCAGACCCTCCAGACTGTAACAGGTGACAAGATCGAAGTGGGCGGAAAAGCGCAAGTAGAAATCACGTTTGGGAATGCCAGATACGACCATGTGGTATATGTCGCCAATATTACAGACTCTTTTATTCTCGGACTGGACTTTTTAAAATCACACAAATTTAATATGGACTTTAAGAATAATGAGCTTCGTTCAGACTCAGAAGAAATAGCTGCGTTCGATATTAAAAATGAAACTATTTTACCTGTTCAGCAAATAATAGCCCAGACTGATATCACTCTACCTCCCAGAACTGATTCAATAATTTCTGGAACAGTGAAAGAAAGCAATAAATTCCGTTTTGGATTAATCGAACACCCAAACAATAGTGATTCCGTCAGAGGAGTGCTTGTGGGAGCAACACTTGTGGACTTGTCGAGAACAGAAATTCCAGTTAGAGTAGTAAATGTGACGGACAAGTCGAAGGTGATAAAGAAAAATGAAGTGTTGGCGACATGCACTCCTGTTACCTGCATTAATAAGAACATCAACCAAACCACAGCTAAATCTTCCGAGTGCCTGACGAAGGAATTATTACAAGACGTGGAGTTAACGGCAGAACAGAGAAGCGCTGCAGAGAAAGTAATAGCTGAATTTGAAGACCTCTTCTCTCGTACTTCCGGTGACTTTGGCCGTACGAGGTTAACGCAACATAGAATAGACACAAGCAGCCATTCTCCCGTCAAGCAACATCCTAGGCGGCTGCCGTTTGCTAAGCAAGAAGAGGTGAGCAGACTTTTAGAGGAGATGCAGCGTGATGACGTCATCGAGCCATCGACTAGTCCCTGGGCCTCGCCAATTGTTTTGGTCCGAAAGAAGGATGGTTCCACCCGGTTCTGTGTTGACTACAGACGTCTGAATGACATTACCAAGAAAGACAGCTACCCTCTTCCAAGGATAGACGACACATTGGACACTTTATCGGGAAACGAATGGTTCTCCACTCTGGATCTCAAGAGTGGTTACTGGCAAGTGGAAATTCATCCCGACGACCGTGAAAAGACTGCGTTCATCACGGGACAAGGATTATGGCAGTTCAAGGTTATGCCTTTTGGACTCTGCAACGCACCTGCTACATTCGAGCGACTAATGGAGACAGTGTTGAGAGGACTTTCCTACGAAGCATGTCTCGTTTATTTGGACGATATCATCATCGTCGGAAGGACTTTCGAAGAGCATCTAGATAACATCCGAAAGGTGCTGCAGAAATTAAAGGAGGCGAACTTGAAACTGAGTCCATCGAAGTGCAATTTCTTTCGTCGGGAAGTACGTTACCTCGGGCACATAATATCCGCCCACGGAGTCCGAACCGATCCCGAAAAGACGTCCGCAGTCCAGAACTGGAGTCGTCCCGAGAATATCCATGACTTAAGAAGTTTTCTCGGTCTGTGTACTTACTATCGAAAATTCGTGAAGGGCTTTTCGCAAATTGCAAGACCCCTTCACAAATTGACCGAGACTGGACAGAAATTTCTATGGACTGAGGAATGTGAGGACGCATTCAACGAACTGAAGACGGCTTTAACATCTTCGCCGATCCTGTCGTATCCTCACCCTGACAAGCCATTTATCCTGGACACAGACGCAAGTAAGGAGAGTGTTGGAGCAGTTTTGTCCCAGGAGATAGATGGCCAAGAACACGTCATAGCTTACTGGAGCAAATGCCTTTCAAAGGCAGAACGTAACTATTGTGTTACGAGAAAGGAACTTCTTGCTATCATTAAAGCCGTGGAGCACTTTCATCATTACCTGTACGGCCGAAAGTTCCTGCTCCGAACGGACCATGCCTCTTTAACCTGGCTTTTAAATTTCAAGAATCCAGAGGGCCAAATAGCCAGGTGGATACAGCGATTACAAGAATATGACATCGAGATACGTCATCGGAAAGGGTCATCTCATGGAAATGCAGATGCTTTGTCGAGAAGGCCCTGCATAGACAGTTGTCGCTATTGCTCCAGGGCAGAGAAAAATTACCATCTGAAACATCCCGTTGTCCGCCAAGTTACATCACCGGCACCATCTCAGGATCCCTGGAGTGACGAAAATGTTCGGGCGGACCAATTAGCAGACAGCGACATCAAACCTATTATAGAATTTATGGAAAAATACAGCGCTAAGCCCAGTTGGCAGGAAATATCATCTTACAGTCCGGCAACAAAACAGTACTGGGCTTTATGGGATTCGCTTCGCCTCAGAAATGGAGTCCTGTATCGTAAATGGGAGTCGGACGACGGCAAGATGCTCCGATGGCAGTTAGTACTCCCTCGTTCGAGGATTCCGAAGGTTCTAGAAGAACTTCATAATAGCTACACTGGAGGCCATTTTGGCGTGATGAAGACCCTGCAGAAAGTTCGCGAGCGCTTCTACTGGGTTAGGGCTCGAGGCGACGTCGAAAAGTGGTGCCAAGCTTGTGACGCCTGTGCCGCCCGTAAAGGCCCGAAGAAACGAAGCCGTGGAAGACTACATCGTTATAATGTAGGAGCGCCTTTTGATAGGATTGCCCTCGACATCCTGGGACCTCTTCCGCGAACTTCGGATGGCAACAAATACATCCTAGTTGTCATTGACTACTTTTCTAAATGGCCCGAAGCGTTTCCTATTCCCGATCAAGAAGCTACGACCGTATCAGAGGTACTGGTGCAAGAATGGATTTCCAGATATGGAACCCCTCTGCAACTTCATTCCGACCAAGGAACGAACTTTACCTCTGCAGTCTTTAAAGGACTATGCCAACTTCTCGGAATGGACAAAACCCAGACTACGCCTTTACACCCACAATCCGACGGCATGGTGGAGAGGTTCAATCGTACAATTTTGAACAACCTCTCGCTCCTGGTATCTAGGAATCAAGAGGACTGGGACAAAAAACTCCCCCTGTTCCTGCTGGCCTATAGGAGTGCCGTCCATGAGACTACCGGCTTCACACCTTCCCAGATGCTGTTCGGCAGAGATCTTCGTCTTCCCGCCGATCTAGTGTTCGGCCGCCCTCCAGATGCGCCTTCATCGCCAGAGGCGTACGTGGAAAACCTTCGGGCACGGTTTGAAGATGTGCATCATTTTGCTCGGGAGCGGATCAACCTGAACACGGAAAAGATGAAGACTCGCTACGACACGAAGGCTACGGGACACGAGTTCAACGCAGGTGACAAAGTTTGGCTATGGAATCCTACTCGACGGAAAGGCCTGTCTCCCAAGCTGCAATCGCCGTGGGACGGTCCTTACACAGTCCTAAACCGGCTGAATGACGTCATCGTACGGATTCGTAAGTCACCAAACTCGAAGCCAAGTGTTGTACATTACGATCGGCTAGCCATCTACCGCGGTTGTAATTAGCTCAGACTATGGTCACTATGGCGTAATTCCTCTTTTCTTTCATCTCTCATTCCTTTCCTGTCTTTCTCTTCTCTTCCTCTTTCTTCAACTCTCTTTCTCTCACTACTTACGCCATGTTTAGTGTACATATTTGTAATATATTGGATTTTATTAATGTGTATTTGTTATTACATTGATTACTTATTACAGTGTAATTATTTATTATGTTTATTATTTTAATGCAGGTTTATTATTTTAATGCAGTGTAATTATTTATTATGTTTATTATGTTTATTAATGGGTATTTGCTTATTGTGCTATTGATTATTTGCTTGAATTATGTTGTTAAGATCCTGATAATGCTTATATACTGCAGATATTTGTGAGACCTCCTAACTGGGGATTGTACTGCCCGGGACGTGCAGTCCTTGGGAAGGGGGCATTGTTACGAATTTTCGGGGCAACCCGCTGCTCTGGGGCTTAAAATGGTTTAAAATTCGTATTCTACGCTTCAAATAGATAAATTTTGCTTTTTGTTGCATCAAAATCGGCCAATTAGAACCGGAGATACGGAGGTTTCGCTTTCCCATATGTTTTTCTATGGTCTTCTAGAAAACTCAAGAAATATTAGTCCTAGAGCTTAGATCTCTTCACTTTTGAGGACTTATTTTTGGCGCCAAATTTGGCGATATTTCGCCAAAAGTCGCCAAGCTTGGCGACTTTTTGGTCATTTGGCGCGATTTTCCCAATGGGGCCTGGAAGTTGTTTTTCCTGCATTAAAAACGCATAATAACCTAACATTTCTCTTCTATGACGTAATCAAAATTCACGCTTTATGTAGAACCCTCGAGAAATTGACTTTTCTGGAAACCTCTCGTACCTCCTGCGTCGGCTATTTATAGAAGCGGGCATCGCCCCGAAGTCAGTCAGTTGCGAGTTGAACATTCAATGTGTGAAGAGCTCTGAGTACGATTGTTTTGTGTGAACTGATAGTGCTATAGAAGCTGTGTTTTAGCTTGCTTTGTGAAGCTGTTTTTAAAGTGCTGTGTGTAAATTCTTCATTGCTGTGTCTTAAGGGATAGTGTACTATATCCCTTGAATATTTCCACGGAATTTTTGCCTGTAAAAGTGACTTATTTTGTGTGAGAAATACAGCATTTGTGAGAGCTTCTGATCCAAGCGGATTGTTAAAAGCACGTTACTGCTAGATTGTGCTTGTGAATTGTGTGCAGCTGGTTGTTCTACGAAGTTCTAGAAGAAATAAAGTTTGTGTTCCATCCTGACAAGTGACTTTTTACTTGAACTTTTTACACCAACTGGACTTTTGAACGACGAACCCCAGGAGTAGCAGAGTAATTCCGCAACAATATGAATATAGCATTTATATAATCTCCATAAAGTACATGACTAATAAATGTAATTAAATTATAATGTGATATTTATTTTAAGTTAATGTTTGATCATTTCAGTGACATGTGTCGTAAACGTCAAAGAAGTTTTACTTCAATCGTGCGTAAAGATTACACGTACACACTTTTTTTTGCTGAAAAACTAATATAGACACAATTAAACAAGATGAGAATGAATGCATGAGGCATTTTATCTGTCCAAAAGATAGTATTTTAAGTATACAGTATGAAAGGCACAGAGTTCAAAGCAGACTCATATTCATTCTAAACCTAATGTCCGGAACACAGAAGGTTTAGTCTTTCAAATCATAGAGTTCGTACTTGACTCGTAATCAGTATGAGCTTACAGTCCGAACTACTAAGAAGTTCAAGCTCGATTTGAGATAAAAAAATTATTGGAGTTCGTTTCTGACTCGGAACCCATCTCAGCTGCGAAGTTCGAAACTGGCTGGCGTTTCTGCTGGAACTTTTGAAAGTTCAAAAACAACTCGTTCATTTTGACTTAACGTTCCGTAATGTATCATAATCTGTAAAAAGAATATGAAGAGGGGTGTTTGAAATAGACTGTTGTGTAACTTAAGCCATAAGTCCGAAACGGAGGATTGTTTCAGGCTTAGTTTTTGAAAAGAGTTCTTGCTTCAGTCTTCGTCTGTTTAGCAGTTAGAATCGGTCAGGCATTTCAGCTTTGATGATGTGCAAATTCATTAACAGCTTGTCCCTTTTGCTGTGTGAGAAAGGTTTTAAACACATGCTCAACATCAGAAATGCAATCTTGATTTAAAAAGAAACGATTTGAATTCGTATATGATTAGTCAAACCTCAGCTATCAGATCGAAGCAGTCTGGTCTTCTAGCATTGGGTTGTCTGATTCCGTCAAAGATTTTCAGAAAAAGTTCATGGCAGACTCCTATTTTAGTCAGACCTAAAGTTCGAAACACTGTATTATTTCAGGCTGACATTTTGAATTAACAGCGAGTTCCTGCTTGACTTATAGTCAGTATGAGCCTTTAGTCCGAACAAGAGTTCAGGCTCCATTTGAAATGATATCTTTCAAGTTAGTTTCTGACTCAGTACGTGTCATCTAAAAGTTCAAAACAGTTAGATGTTTCAGCCTACATATTTCAAGAGTTCCGAAACAGTTTGTGCATTTTGTGACAGGCAAAGAATCGGGTTGTTTTGAACAGACTTGAATTGTGATTTGCAGCATTGATTAGTCTTAGTTCATGCTGCATCTTGCATCATTCCTTAATTACGTACTTTTCTGACGCATCCAAAGCAGCAAAGTTTTTGAAAAAAACTTTTAATCCGTTTGCCCCTTTTTTCTTTTTTACAGAGACATTAACTGTCTCACAACTATCATCAACGATGCTACCGACTTCATTATCCATCAGAGAAACATTTTCGTTACAAAAAGGCGATGCCTGCAGTTCATCCGTATGTGTTATTCTCAATAGTTTAGGAAATATCTGTTCGGCAGGAACTGCTACTGAGGTCCTACAAATATCACCAGAATATTCCTCAAGTTTTTTTTCAATCATAGGAGTTTTATTTATTCCGACGAACAGTTCTTCATCATAGACATCCGCATTTATCTCTTCAATTTGAAATACTTTAACCGGTACTGCAATTTGCTCAGTTTCTGAAAATTCATATGGAAGATAGTTCTAAAAATCATTCAGATCATTTATAAACGTCGAATAACTACGACTGAGCAGAAAATGTCCGTCAGTAGATGCGTACATTGAAAATAAACCGAATTTCTTGGACATCATATATACTCCATAAGTCGTTGCGGCAGCGAGGCCCAAGAACATTAAATTACTTTTAGCTGTCTACATTAAACTGATACTGAAATCAGCATTTCGAAAGAATGATATTGTTTTAAAATATCCTACAGCATTGTTAATAAACAATGAGTGACTCAAAAACGCTGTTCACATGCAGATTACATTGTTGAACTATTGTTGAAAAAGAAACGTTCGTTTCTTACCTTGTTGATGAAAACTAAAAGCTTGCTACTAAGTGCCCGGAACGCATAAAAACTGTGCATTCTTTTTAAAAGACACAGAAAAGCCGTTCTTCCTCATCAATAAAGAATTTGCAAATTCATAAATATGTTTTTTAAGTACGTATGTGATGGTTAGCGAATTATTTGCTGTTGAAGAAGGAAAATTGTGTAGCTTTTGAAACATATGTACAGATTTCAAAACGATTAAGTGCAAATTTTCCGTGTATTTTTTAAAAATAACGAAATCAGACAAGTCCATTTCTTTCTTATTTTTTACCTGAAGGTATTTGAGAGAATTTAATAGACGTACAAGGGACGTGCAGTCAAGCTACATACATAAAATAATTTAAAACCACAAAAGTTATTTGTCAGGTTATACAGCTGTTTCGATCGAAAATTTTGCGATCCTCTTCAGTAACGGTCGAAGTGCGAAGTCATTCACACACTGGGACAGAGAACGGAAAATATTTAATATTTTTGTATAAAATTTTTCATTGCCTAAACTGTAGAGAAGTGGAGTGTATTAATATGAAATACCGCGAATTTTAGGCTTTGTTACGTACTGTTGTTAGATGGGCAGGCCATGAATTACCCAAGAAATATTCCTATGTTACAATGCAGTGAAAGTTGAAAGCTTATTGTAGTCGTATCACTAGCTACAGAACAAAAAGTAATTTTCAAGAGTTTTTGCTGATAAGTTTTCAAACATTTTAACCTGCTAGTACAGTTATAAAACTATGAAAACAGTAATCTTTAACACAGAAACGTGAAAGTAAGTTTTAAAAGTATACGTAAGGTTTTAAAATATGGAAACTGGTACCTTTTTATAAAAAAAATATGATGTGGACACTTCATAGTATGCATATTAACTTGTGTGTCGCTTAATTTAAATACATTTTTGATACATTTCATTTAAACATCACTAATATGTATTAATTTTGTTACTTTGATGTAGAAGAACCACTCCGAAATACAGTTTAAACCATCATTGCCCATAGATGTAGTGTATTGAAAGTATTTTGAATGCCCCTGCAAATAAATTAATCCATAGATTTCAATGAAAAAAGGAAGTGTACAACTAGATGTTACAGCAATTTAAAATACAAAATTTCAACATTTTACGGCTGATCGCTTTCGAGTTATCTGAGATACATTCGTAAGTACAGACATCATGTCAAAACTATTCAAAATAGATTCAAGGGTTCATTCGTCTCAAACCTGAATGTCGCTATTGTTGCGATCGTAGGCTCCCTTTATTTCGTACAAGAAAGTTTTAAAAAAAAGTAACATTTAAAAATAATTATAATTTAGACTTTCCTTATAAAATTTTAGACTTGTTCTTTGATTGCTACGTAACAGTTTGTTTACAAACCAAAAAATATTCCCAATGTATAAGACTGCGATATATAAGAATGCTTTTTTGTGTCTCTGTACTAAACTGCAAGCCCGACCTGCACTAAAATAATGATAGTCTTTCTTGCATTTAAATTCTTAAATGTATTCTATATTTCACATTTTAATTTTTGTTTTTAATCTATGTTGTATGTGGTGTATAGCATCCTTAAAAATGACCTTTCCATTTTAAAATAAATCTCTACAATTGAAGACTTTTCATGCTTGTATTTGAAGAAAAGGGTTGTTTTTTTAATAGCGTATATATATATATATATATTGTTTTACTTAAATTTATAAATACAGCATCTTTATGAACTTAATGCAGTGTTCCGAAATGAGAAAACATGGAGGTTTTTCCTGGAAAAAAATAAAGCGCTTCAGTAGTATTAATGTTAAGAAAAGAAATTATTAAGTTTTAAAAAATCTAATTTAAAGCATAAGAAAAAAAAATGTCTCTCTCCTCAAACAAAATTTTTTCTCAAGACAGTTTTAATGTATATTTTAATACACGGAGAATATCAGTATTTTTATTATTATTTTTCTAGAATGCATTTTTAATAGGTATGAGGGAAGAACATAAGATGCGTTACTAGATATTATGCATAAAAAAAGTAACAAGAAAATTATAATTGAATTTAGAATTAATGCAAAAACTTCTTGTTGTCAGGTGCTGAGTAATAATGATTTTGATGGGTAGCATATAGTTTTTCCTAAAACTTTTGTTAGATAAAAAATGGACGGTTATATGATACAGATGTATGCACATCCTCACGTCTAGAATATCCTAGTTTAACGTGCTGGATATTAAATATGCCAAAATCAGTTTTTTCTTACGTTTTGACATAGGCTTTTATTCATTTCGCTTAGATTTTATACACTTTTTTATTCTTGAAACAAATTTTAAAAGAAGTTTCAAAACGTTGTTGCTGTGTAGATATTGTTATCACGAATATTTTAATAAAAAAGAAAGTTACAGTTTATAAAATATCTTCTTTTATCTTTAAGTGCAAAGAAATTTTTAAGATATTTATGAATTTGTGTCTTCAATAGTTACACATTTTATAATTTTTAATGAAACATATTTATTTATACTTGAAAAAAAAATCTCATCTTCTTAAAACAAAAGTTGCTAACTGAAAGTACCGTTCATGGTACAGAAAATTTTCTAATACTCGTCAGCCATTCAGAGCACAATTATTAAAACTGCCAAATTATTGTGGACTCAAAAATCACATAAGAGCCTTAGAAATTGGGCAACGGATAGGTGTTGAGATTTTTTAAGTTGAAAATATTTTTTTCTGTATTTTTATGCATATTTATTAAAATGTACAAACCAATGCGCTCAACGATATACACTTGTTTTTGTAATTGAAGTCAACAAACAAATGTATAAATAATTTTCCTTTTTATTTATACAATAGCAGGAAAACTCTGTGTAGTAAGTTTCAGTTCGAACTCACATACCAGCTTCACTGTTTTCAACGCAGTCATTTTGAAATTTCATTAGAGGATACCACATCTTGCTAGGAGGGCTAATGCTCTACTATACAAAAGTGAATAATTTACAATACAGTAGTAAAAAAAGCTGCAGACAGATAGCCTTTTTGTCGCTAAGCGTTTCCTGGGGTGTGCCACGGGGAACCCAGTCTGTCACTACACACCTTAAACCTGTTTCAGAATAATGTTGTGCTTCCCTCATTACTACCTTCAAAGGGTCTGTAGAAGTGATTGACCGAATTTATGACCGGAGTAGTGAGGCCATGTCCTATTCTTGCGCTGCTGCTTTGTATCGACGAACTCAAAGAGATTTTAAGCGCTGCCTTAAAATTGTACGAAAAGCTCATTAGGTTACCTCAGGACGAGATACGGATCTCCTCTGTCCCAGATCCACGAAGATTAAAGACGCAAGATGGTTTCCTCCAACACGAACTTAGAGAGACTTAATTAACCTTGATATCATCCCAGAATCCTTGCTACCACCAGCTAACTGCTTGGCATTTCTTGACATTCTGTTCTACCTGTATCTTACTCAGCTTGTTCTGAAGTCGTACAGTTGTCCTGAAGTCCTGTTTTCAATTGCTATATAGACAATTCATACCTGCTACCCATCTGAATCCTGGATGAGGGTTTTTACTGATGGCTCAAAGAATGAAACGAGCTGGCTTGAACATTTACAGGGAACTTTTCTCACTGTATTCCACTGTGATTTTTTGATTCTGCATTTAATTTTCTGCCCAATGCAAATTTGCTTTGGGGAGGTAAAGGGCAATAAGGAGATCCTGCTTTTGAGATCACGCCTTTTTTGATTTTCCCCGAGCTGTAATACTCTCCGACTCTCAAGCTGCCCTTCCAGCAGCTGTAAATTTTGTCCAAACACCAATGCCGTTATGTGTTGTCGACTCATTCTTTAGCAATTGCTTAGGTCCAAGAAAGTAGTTCTTTCGTGTATTCCATCCCACGTAGAGATTTATGATAATGAGGTGGCGGCTGAATTGGCAAAGAAAGTCACGAATGTTACCCAAGACTTGTGCAGTTTAATTGACTACAGATATTCAGCACATTTACAAATTTTAAAATGAAACATCTTCGGACGCTTGAGCTTGAAGAACTGGCCAAGAATAAATCATGGCTCCTCCCTATTCTCCGCTTACCCGAACGCCCAAGAGATCAGGCTGTGGCAGGTTTTAGACTGTTATCGTGACACGATTGCCTCTCCATTAATCTCCATACAGTCAGTGCCTTGAATTGTTCCTTCTGCCCCCTCTGCAGTGGCGCCGACTGATGGTTACTGAACACTTGCTTAAGTGTCCGGCGCTTCATGGTTGGTTACTGACCTACTAGCAATTTTGATCGGGCTACCACCGGCCACGCAGCCAGCCGATGACGGCCCGAGCAAAGTTGCTAGTAGGGATGACCACTTGCTTAAGTGCCCGGTGCTTCATGTTTCCTCTGCTGTTTCCCGCTATTGGGAAGCTATAGAACGTATGTGAGTTCCTGGTTAATTTTGTGTTTTGTGTTGTGTATTTTGTTTTGTGTATTAGCCAAGGATAGATAACACAGGGTGTATCAAACGTCCCGGGATTGAAAGGCTTATAAAAAAATATACATTGCCAATACAATGACACAGTTAACTTTATTGGAGAAAGAAATGTTACCCGTTTTATTTCACAAAAGTCCAATATGTGAACCTTTCGTGACAGAGAAGCATTAATGCAATTTTGACGCGGGTAGGAGTGGCGGGACGTCAGTTAGTTTGTCGAATCATCAGCATCACAAAACAAGGACGGATTATAGGGGGAGGGGCGGAGGGGCGACCACCCCAATTGTTAAATAGAAAATACTGTAAAAGATCCTATTTTACTTCCATAAAATTGAAATACATGTCAATCTTCTGACAAACCCCCTGCACCGACAAACCAAGTGCTCGCCCCGAAAAAATTACATTAATCCGTTGCTGTAGCGAAAGGTTCACTTATTGGACTTTTGTGAATTAAAACTTGTAGCATTTCTTTCTCCAGTGAAGTCGCTTTGATGCTGTAATGGTAATATATGTTTTTTATAAGCCTTCCAAACATGGCAAGGAAATGTGATACACCTAGAATATATTATGTCTGCTGCCCTGTAAAAAACAAAGAAATTGTTTTTCGTACATAATCTTCATAAACGGTGATCGTTAATTTGAATTAAAATCCATCATTTTAGTTGACACACGTTTATAGAAATGAACTAGATAAATACTTGATTCCAACTTATGGATATTTTAAAAATATTTTTTATTGCAACTTGGTCAATTTTAATGCTTTTAGTTAGCAATTCATTATTTGAAAAAAAAAAGAAAAACAGAAAACTTTGACCTACTATTGAGTGTGTGTCGCTTTTGAGTAAATTCGGAAATCAGAATGACGATTTATTGAAAATATATGGAGACGCTAGCTGAAACATAAAATACACTAAAAAATGAAACAGGGCACTTTACCAAAAACGAAATGTGTATTGCACGAGAGTGATTTCTCATATACTTGTGCTTTTTGAAAAACGAGGAACATGCTCTGCCATTAATATAAAACTCAAATATATGGGATGCATTTGACACTTTACATGGAGTAACGCTGTTCAACCCTCATTAATTTGTGATAAACTGCAACAAAATACAAATACTAAAATATACATACACAACACAATACATGCCATTTCATTAAGAAGCTATGTAACATAAATTCATTTGCAATCTTATGAAGACCAACCACATCTAAGTAAGATATGAACTTGCAGCCCATTATTTTTATATTGATATTTGCATTACTTAAATAGCTCTTATACTATGTTAGACGTAGTTTCGGAAAATCAATGGAAAATGACAGATCTTCTAAGAGGAAAATGATTTTGTGTCGATGCATTCCTCGAAGAACATAGGCTATGCTTATTTCTCTCACAAATAAAATTAAAAAAAAAATACGAACAAGAAATATCGTACGGAAAACGATTGTACTGCATTTGAATTTTTGTATTTTTAATTTAAAAAAAATTATTGTTTTATTTCTTCTTAAGATATTTTCGTTTGCATATTAGTAAAAGGTAATAGGCAAAGTGCTTTTCAAAGGAAAAATTATGTTAAATATATTTAAGCTGCAAAGGGGGTTTTAAAACACACAGAAATGTGTTATTTCTTTTCTCATGAGAATATATTGGTTTAATGAAAAGTAATTCCAAATTCATTGTAGACATGAAAATAATAGGATAACTGATGCAAATGTCTCTAATTATAAAAGGCTTTTCAATATAATTTTTTCCGATATAAATTATTGTTAAGCAAATAATTAAAATATAATAACAAAATCATTTCATTAAATAATCGAAATTTAAGCATAATTCATTAGTAATTGTTGTAATGAGATTTTGTGAAGTTGCTATGAAAGCAGCCCATGGGTATAACATGGCGTAACACAGGAGAAAAAAAAGCAAACCTTTTATCTTTAATGTCCACAAAAAAGTAATAAAAAACTTGTTTAAAACAAAATGTAATTCCCTTAAAGAATAATACGTTAAACTAAAATACCAGGAGTTCGCGCATTCTGATGACTCTAAGTATAGGTGCAAAAACTGCCCGAGGCTTCCCCTCTCTTTCCTACGCCACTGCAGGAGAATAACCAGGGAGTGGGATATCGGGATATATCCCTCTGCTAAACTTTCAAAATTAGTTATTAAGATATTTCAGATTTCATATCACATTACATAATTTGTGTAGCGGAGTAGTTTTATTCTCCTTCACGAGCCTTACTGAAACATGATAATTTTGAAAATTTAGTTTTCATTAAGCTAAATAAAAATATTTAAAGTGATATTCAATGAATTATTTAGAATTTTTTTCATAATTCTGATAAACATATTTACAATTCAATTTTATTGAAAATACTACGTAGATTGCTAATAACTGTCAAATTAACATGTTTAATGATTTTCTGATATTTCTTTTATAGTAAACTTCTTAATGATTAAAAAGTATCAGAGAGAATTCATTTCTTAGAAAAAGTAAAAACCAAAGACTACTTATATCTTTCCTAATTTCTAATCTAATTATATCCTATGAATATAACTAAAATGCTTGATTTTTCACTTTTATGATCTTCTCACCCTCTTCCGTACATGCAACTGAAATTCAAAATGAGTACCAGTTAAATGCCCATAAGGGTCTGTATGGTATATTTTAGAGAAGTATCATCATAGTTACAAACTTGAAAGATTTAGATAACAGAGTTAGATTGAATGGTTCTAAGGTGATAAGTGTCACTGTAAAATTTTTACTATTTAGTTTCAATTTTTATGAAAAACATAGTTTTTGCAAATCTAATTAATTTATTGGCTTGTACAGCAGAAAAAAAATCCCTCAAAATTTACCGGCTATAGTCATTTATCAGTAAACTACAAAAGTTAACAACATAAAGTGAGCAAAGTTGAAGTAATTCCTTGATTATGTGTAAATTTGATACAGTAAAAGATTGTCACCCAAAAAAAATGTAAGACTCTCAAACTTGAATTGTTGTCAACTATCATCAGTTTGGAATTCAAATATAGTGAGACTAATTACATATACCTTTTCTACTTAACGTATATTATAAGCTTGATTCCTCACAGAACTCATATTAACTATCATAGGCGCAATACCGGGGGAGGGGACGTGCATCCTCTTTGTTGAAAATACCGTTGATTTCTCGATCGATAGAAACTTCAATATTTTTACTCTTGAATATATTACGTAACATATTTTAAATTTTCTTGTCAATTATAATAATTTCTTGCCTCCGGTCTGCTGGACCCATAATTCTGTTCTGTTCTGTAAAATTTACACATTATGTCAGCGCCAGAAGTGTAAAAAAGGAAGTTTTGTAATCGTAATTTAATCGTAATCGGACTCAGATGTAATCGTAATCTAAAATTTTCATAGATTACATAATCGTAGTATAATCGTAATCGGAAAATTGAATTTTTATGGTAATCGTAATATAATCGTAATCTTGGCAAAATATTTTCCGGGTAATCGTAATCTTGGTCTCAAATTAAAAATAATCGTAATCGTAATCGATTACACATCTGCGTAATCGGCACGAAGTCTGGTTGGTACCATATCTTAACTCCCTCTTCGCCAGATCTCAAGCGCAGTTCTTACAACTTTCATGTATAGAGGCTAGTTAATCGCTTTGTGAACATTACCAGTCCTTCAGAATCCAAATCGCAAAAGGACATCTATTCGCACTAAGCAAAATTAATTGAAAAGTTTCAAATCTAACCTGAACATACTTTGTTTAAGTTTGGAAGATTTGTTAAAACCGCCAGATTTTGCAGTCGCTAGCTCGGCAATCCTGGATATACCCATGGGAACACATGTAAGACACCAAAAGCTTTATATTTGTATAAGTCAACAAACTTAAAACAATTTAGAACCATTTCTTTTAATTAAAAAGTACAGATGCGGCATTCTGAGTGAAAACGAAAGTCGTAAAAGCTTTTTAAATGAAAAAAATAAAACCTCAATGAATTAAAAGAAATATTTAAGTTACAGGAGTGAGAAATAATGATGATTTTGTTCTGAAAATCACCATATACTCGTCATCATACTTTTAAAAATGAAGCAAATGTATTTCCAGTAAATGGCAATGATGTACTTTAGTTTCAGGTATATTTATGCTTATTTATGGATGTTAGAGCACATACAAGTGGACTTAACAGGCAATGAAATATAAAATTTCAATGCAAAGTACATCTCTTTTATTATTGTGCAAAGTATCATTACATATATTAAATTTATCTGTGGTAAATATAATAAAGTCATTAAAACGCACTTCGATGAAAAATGTTTACTCACTAGACTATATTCGAATTATTTCGCTGGCCTCTATAAAAAATCTCTCGAAGCAACCCATACAGTAATCAGTGAAGTTTTAACGGCTTTATATTTTTCTCAGGTACATCATATCACAAATGTGATGTGTGTGTGTGTGTGTGTAAATGCACATCTGTGACGTCTCTTCATATCCTATTGTGACGTTGCTGTGTGACGTCACAGTGTGACTGATAATTAGGCAGAATTTGATGTCACTGTGTGACGCACATGTGATATTGCAGAGATTCCGATGTAGGCCACTATGACATCCATGATGGTCACCTAGTGAGGCAACAAAAACTGTCCTAGGCATTTATTTTTCTGTCGTCAGATCCACTCTGCGACTTGCGAGTACTGCACGAAATCACTAAAGTCACAGTGTGACCAGTATGCATGTATGTTGTGACATCACAGTGCTATACTGTGTGTTACAGATCATTGTATAGCTATTGTTTTTAAAAAAGCGAGTGATCTTTGGACCTCAACAATAAGCACTTCAAATGGAATTAATGTGTACAGATGCGGCATTCTATAAAAATCGCGCAATTATAATCAATGAAGGCTTTAGGCTTTGCTTTGCGCTTCTTGTGAAGTATAACCGAAACTGAACGAGCCTAATGTATAACGAACTGAAAAATTACATATAAATTTCGTTTACTTGATCTGAGTAAAACACATTGCTCTTGATGAAATCTTATTCACTTTTTCAATATTTAATTTATATAGAATTTTAAAATACATCTGGCGCATTTTCTGATTTAAGATTCCTACTTTACAAGGTAATGTCATTACATATACAAATGTAACCTCTACAATATTTATCAAAAATGCACGTTTCACTATAAATAATATTTATACATAAAAGTAGCTAAAGATAACTGCACTAAAAATATTCAATTGTGATACACATATCAACATTCCTTTAGAATGATCTCGGGAAAGATGCTCAAATATTTACATCTGAAATATGTAATATTGCTGTTTATTGTTTATGTGTGCATAAGAAAAACAAATCCTTTCCTTCGTGTGGAAGAAGAGAGTTTATTTACTCGTCTTTATTAGTTTATTCTTATGTCTTTGAGTTACGAAGCGAAGAATAAATATTTTATTTAATATTAGCGTCTGCAGCAAAATACAGTAAAGGATTACCACGCATATTTTTATTGGGCCTCAGTAGGAAATATTATTTTTTTATTACGTTAGTCTATTGTGCATGATTTTGAATATTTGTCTTGTGGAAAACGTTACTCGGACAGAGTAGAAATAAAACCCAGGAACGTGTTACTGGAAGCGAATGTTAAGGTTGAAGATTGAAATTGTTGGAGAACACATACAGGGTGATTCAAAACTTTTTCAGAAATGTAAAGGGTGATTGAGAAGACGATTCAGATTCACATGGCAATGTGGGGTCAGAAATGTCGTCTTCATTTGTCTATTAATAATCACTTTGGCAGAGCTGTTGGACTGTTTGTCTAAATTCTCAATCGAGTTTCATAAGCAATGAGCTTTTCTCCGATACTTTCAACAATGAAATGAAATAGAATTTCTAAACTACCAATTTTTTTTTTGGTTATAGGTTTTCTGTGACAGATACATTAGTATTTGACATACCATGGTCAGAAAGTTTACTATTACATCAAAACTTCTTCCAAAGTAATTATTAACAGGTAAATAAAGATGACATTTCCGAACCCACATAGCTATGTGATTCTGAATTGCTTCAGTCTACTCTCTCACCCTTTACATTTCTAGTTTTCTTACATTTCTAGCAAGTTTTCAATCGCCCTGTCATATGTTCATTTTTAACAAGCATCGACTCAATGAATAATTTCTCTGTAAATACAGAATTTTGTAAATTTCTGTCATGGGCATCTTAGTTCTTGCATTACATTTGTTTCATTCGTTTCAAAATGTATACTTATAACAGTGATTTTAATGTTAGAATGAAAAGAAAAGCTAAAACCCATGTTTAACAGAATAATGGTGTTTTTGTGGTTTAAAACAAGGTTTTAAGAACGCATAAGAGCAGGTCAAAATTTTGTGTATCTGCTATTGTTAGTCATCAAGCGAGTATAAGTAGTAGTTTTCTTCCTATTTTAGTGAACCTTTAGCGCATATTAGGTAATTTGAAGTAGGCATTTTCGCTTCAGGATTTTTTTTTTCGTTTGTAATTACTGGGTCAGCGGCCTACTTCAGGCTGGACCACAACGAGGTCGGCAAATGTTGCTCATTCCATTATGATCGCAACTATTAGACAGACCAACGTTGCACCCTATGAGTGATCTCTTAATTTGGAACCAATTCCACATGAGAGACCTAGCACCTGAAATCTGCATCCCCAGAGATGTCGTTTGAACAAGAAGAACATTGGAACCACGAACAGATTTCACGTGCACCAGCTCCCATTAGCGTACAAGGTCCCACAGCAGTCCAGCCGGGAGAGGAATTCACTCCCAAGCACTGGAAAAGTCGGTGCTGCTCACATTCTGTGTGTGCTCTTACGGGAACGGGTCTTAGTGACTAGGCCACTATGGGGCACTTTACTGCTGATAATGGAAAAATCAGCAATACCCATTCATAGTTCCAGTTTAAAAGAAGAGGTGTTCACCTTCCATGTAAGTCAGATACTACGTCATTTAATTCTTTTCATGCAAAACATTGTGCATGTAGCAGTTTCATGTAGCTGTAAAACATTTTCGATAAAGAAAATACTGTAAATACAAAATAATTCTTTGGGATACATAGAATATATAATGAACCATACCAGTACCTAAAAGCTCTTAATGCGTTTGGAGAGCAAGCTTTTAATTTGAAATTCTTTCAGACAGCCAGTGTAACATGTTCTGCAAATAGTTTACCCTGTAGGCCATTTATTTTACTTTGCCTATTTAAAAAACCTCATCCATCCTAATCTGGCAGCACGTTTCTCTTATACCCTCCTGTGGTATCCGCTGCCGCCGCCAATAGTTTCATATTTCCAGAATAATCAATATTAATTTCCGATGCAAGTTCTCTACAATTCATTCCGGGCATTATCGGTTTTAATACATTTATCGATGCTGTACAGCGAGAAATCATGAAGCTACTATCCCCAAAAAGCTAACCATAGATCCAACTGAAATGCGAGAAGAAATATTATAGATTGAGGTATAGGATTTAATTTATTCTGGAAAGAATTGAATCGGATGCTAGTTAAAAATTTTCAAGAGATAATTTTGAATTTTAAGTTTTGAAAAATTTAATTTTATAGTATAACGAAAAAAAAAGTCTTTCAACGTATTAATTCGATTACAGAATTTGAAAATAATAATTTAATTTCTATTATATTATTTCCAACCTTGTAAATAATGTAGATTCGGTTTTCTTGACGAGATCAATGGCGCACCCGATTTGAAATAAGGATTTAGTTTCATACGGGGTTTTCGAGTGTGTGGAAGCAAGAAACAGTGATTTTGAGAATGAAATGAAGTATTTATACTGTTGTTCAAACTGTAGATAGAAACTTTATAATTTCTTTTTCTAATTCAGATTCTATTCAATCCAACGAACTCGTGCATTACAATATTTTGTATAAGATTTTTAAAAAATTGCCATAAAAATATATACATGAATATGACTGTGATATTAAAGATTTGTAGCCTTACGAATTCTTAAGAAATCCGTTAGCGATCTCAATGAAGTTGCGTTGAATGTTTTCAAAACTACAATGAATCGACAAAATACAGAAAATATTTTGGAAAAAAAAACCTCCTTTTTTGTTGAAACTAATTTAACTGAATTTATTAGCCTTAAAAATTATTATGTCTCATACAGCATAAATATTTAAGTTTTTCCTGTAATCTAGGGATGCATACCCTATGTCCCGCGGCCCAAAACTGAGCAGTGACGTCTGTTTCATGGGCCCGTGAACCCCATATAAAATCAATTTCCGTTGATACCTTTCTTTATATCTCTAATTGAAGGTTTGTGCACAAGGCCAATGTACTTTTTCTTTTGTTCGTGTGTGTGTGTCTTCTTTTGTGCTTCATCATTTTTTTTATCATGAGATTGGTTTTATAAATATTAAATGATTTTATTTTAGTTTTGCCTAATTTATTTATTTCATAAACTACTGACATTACAGACCTTAATGAAACATACATTTTAAAAACCATACAAACAGAATCATATTTCTTGAATAAATGAAATCGTACAAATCGTTCGCCAGATATTTATGCTATTTTTTCACATCATACAAAAGTTACTTACGTAAAAACCAACTTCTTGTCCGTGAAACTAGGAAAAATAAAAAAAAAATCTCCTTCCAACTGCCGATTTTTAAAAAATCTAAATAAAATATAATGGTAATATTCATGATACAAATCTCAGGTACAGATTTTCGTTCATTACTCCGCACAGTGCTGAATCGGAGAATTATCTCACTTTATCTTTCGGCAATTTATAAACTGCTCTTTAGTCATTGGCCGATAATTGCTTGAAACTTTACAACTGAGTAAACATTACATTTCCACAAGTATAATTTTTTGGGAATGACTTTTTAAAAGGCGGACTTCATTTAGTACGGCTTGGATATGTGAAATGAGAGCGAGATCTAATATTTTACAGTGATAAATACGCCAATATGCCAAGGATTACACGTAAAAGTTTACTGTTTTCTTGAAAGCAGTGAACTTAATGGGAAATTACTATCAATTATGTGCATGCGCAAATCTCCAAAGAATTAGAAGTTACCTTTGCCGGCAAATATTCAAGTGCTTTCTTTACTTTTTATTCCCTGTGTACAGGGTCACCCTGTGAAGATTTTTAATTATTTTTTTTTTAATATGCGATCCCTTATCAAATTTACGGCATAAAAAGTAACTGCGTTCCATTAAAAAACTTTCTGTAACTGAAAATGTAGAGCTAAATTCGATAGTTTATTAAAAAAGTGCCTCTCTGATCATACAGTTTGAAACACTTAGTGCACTGTCTATACCAAATCAAATTAAATATTTCATTTGTACTGCCAATGCCATTTCGGTAATCGTATCTAATAATTTCAATATTTGGTGATTAATTAGAGAACTTTTCTTTCATTTAGGTTTATCTTAAACTAATAATAATTTAATTGTTTTTACTGATTTTCGGATAGTTCTCGATACAGAACAAAACTCTCTGTCTATTTTACATCGACAGTGCATTTAAAGATGGGACTATTTAAGTCACGCATATGCTAAAAACATTTTCAATTGGGTGGTGATTAGACAAGTTACGAGACAATTTGAAGAACCGACAAAATTTTTTATAGTTTTCTCTTGTGTCACGTGACTGCTTCGTGTTGCTATGGATAACGATGGAGTTGGATGAAATTCATTAGTGCCACTTAGTGGCCCGTGCCTGGGGAGAGTTAGAATCTTTGGCGAACCGCAAGCGACCCCTAGGTTGCACATGCACAGGCCGGCAGTGAAGCGGCTCTTTCGTGGACCATCAGGTCACCGAAGGCGGCCGCTCACCGTAACGTGTAAAAGCGTCCAGTACGTTACACAGGCCGGTCGCGAGGTAGCCCGTTGGTATATCAACTGGTCACCGAAGGCTGGCGGCCCGTAGGTTGCACAGGCCGGCGGTCATACCCTAAAAAGTAATGATATCCCCATACAAAAACCCTTAACGGGTTAAATGTTTGCGACGCAGCATTTTACTTAATAGCTACATGAATTGCAAATAAGGATCTTACAAATAATAATATCAAGTTTTGAGTAACACCCAAATATACTTTATAAGATTTGTTTTTAAATTCTTTTACAATTACTTTTGTTTTATTTTCTGATGAAGATCTACACATTCTAGCAATGCGTCTAATTATCAAATACACTGTCACATCTATCACACTTTCACTGAGTCTGTATTCAAATGAATGCATTTCAATAATTTAATTTATCTTTTGCGTCGCGCTATCCAAAAGGGCAAGTAAAATTTATCTAAATGTTTAATTTGTGTCATACTGTCCAAACTAAGTTAAATGTATTCAAATACATAGTGTGTTACAAAGACTACATTTATGCAGATTTTCTTGTAATTTATAAGCTAAGTTTTAAAGATTATAAATGACGAATATGCTTAATAAACAGTTATTAATTAATAATTTGGATTATTTTATGGATTCTGTACTTACCACTGAATCACCATAAATAGTTTTTTTTCCCAAAAAAATTAACTCACATATTGCAGGAGTTTTATATTGGACATATTGTTGATGCAATGTAATGTTTCTAAATGCATCAAAATTCTCAGTACCACAATACTGTCGCTGTTTTTTTAATAGGATCTAGTACTACATTAGTACTCGTGTGTTACCTTTAAAACCAGAGACACCACTAGCCATCGATTCCCTTCAATCTAAACATTTCTTGAAGGAAGGTACGACGATAAATTGTAACTAATTGCAAAATAATATCAAACCAACGAAAAATGAAATTTAAATGTTTAAAGGAAAAAAATATATACGTGTATGACAACGGCAGAATTAGACAAAATATAAAAAGAGAAACGAAACACTCATAATTTTCAGAATAAATGAATGAGACTTTTCATAAAAAGATCTTAATGGAACTTCCTTTCCTTATCATACCTAGAAAAAATATTGCCAATCAGAAAGAACACTTATCGCTTTCAACCTGTGCTTTATTCAAAACTTTTTTTCGGAAAGCAGATTTATATATTAATACTATTACATGCTATTAAGGACATTCTTTAATTCTGTATCCCAGATAATCGAATGAATAATTTATTAACCTTTTATCATTCTTATGAATATGTGCTTTTGGTTTTTAAGGGACATTTTTTGTATTTTATCTGTTAATAATTGTATTAGTAACTGTAATTAATCTTTTAAATACATATTTGACTTTAATATTTTTAATGTAACATACTTTTGAATCCATCGTGATTTTTACATTTATTTTATGCTCTTTTTTCATCCATACCTTTACGTAAAGTGATTTTTGTCGATTTTGTATTCCATTACACTGAATGGCATAACTACTGCTCTTTCTTTACAGGCGGAAAAAATATCATGTTCGGATGAAAATCATATTTAAAGCAAATTGTATTTTTAAGACTTTTAAGGAATTTTTATGATGACACAAATATGAAATTCAAAAACTGTTACAGAAAAGATGTAAGAAGCTAAACAAAATCAAAGCGATCCCAGTAGCTTCGACACATGGTGAGAATAGATGATAGTCAATGAACAAAAAAGATTTTTGATTGTCCATGTCAGTGTCAGTGAAAAAAGAAAAATACCACAAACAAGATATATGGACAAGATTGAGAAGGTTGTATCTCAAGAGTTTGAAAACAACAAGTTGGAGGTCTAAAGCACGTGACTTACTTCTCTGTTGTCATATTGTTAAGGAGGTCATGTTTCAACATGAACTCTGTCTGGAGGTTAGTTACATACTTTTTGTCCTTACAAGTAATAGCTATATACAAAATAAATGACAATGTTTTGTGTTTAAGAGTTGGTATATTCTCTATGCTTAGAGATAATTAATAAATAAAACCTAATGTTATATATTAAGAAAATTTGAGACTCTTGTTTCGAAAATTTGCATTTGATTGAGCATCACTTTCCAATGCACAAACTTTTCTGACTCATTAAGACAAAAAGTATGATTCTAAGCCATAAAGTCTAACATATATGTACTGTATTCGGAATACAAACACCATTTAGCGTTTTAGAAATGTTTACATACTTGGGAAACAAATTCGCTTCTTGTGAGTAGAAATCGAAAATAATGTTGTATAGACTAATGAAAGTCTTATTAAGTACAATGTACATAACCTTCTTTCAATAAGTATTTTAAAAACTAAATATATTAAATACTTTAGTGCGACCTTCAAATGCACAGAATTGTAAATATTGTTTTACCATAAATTACTTTAGGTAACACTTTTAAAAGTTACTTTTACTAAAAAATTAAAGAAGTTTCATTTCCCAAGAATTGCTTTTTGGTAGTATCTATTTTATAATTCTCGAATTTGAAAAATATCTTAAAACTGTGAGTTTTTCTGCTTCCATTATGAAGTCCCGTTTATTTCAGCAGAATTGGAGAGTAGTGAACGCATGAACGCAATACTGACAGTCAGAGAATTAAAGTACATATTTTGAAGAGATCTATATTTATTTTCAAACCTTTTATACAAGTTATGAAACTTACCGGTATATTAAAATGTTTATGAAAAGGAACTTGCATTCTTTCTCTATGATTGAAATTTTTCTCGTGAATTAAATAGCATAAAAGTCATAGGGAAAAAAGAGCAACTTTGATTTCTAATTTTGTTCTATGGAATTTTTGTTCAGGCATAAATAATTATTCACTTAAAAGGGGATAATATCAAAATCAAGATGTGAGTTTCGTCACTAAATATTCAAATTTAATAATATTTAGACTCCGATACAAACCCTCTCAAAAAAAAGTTCGAATAAAAGTCATACAACCTACGTTGGTTTCGTATATTAAAAATTATTCATCATAAAATATGAATACTTTCATGCATAATTACAATTTTTCATATTTCATCGAGTTGTGTGTTTTTTAGAAACTAATGAAATATTCGCAACCCAAAATAGGAAATTTTTCTTGCAGAGTACTTTTTTGAGGAGATGTACAGTAAAATTACGTTACCTGTAATCTTTATGGAGACAGTACTCCAAAACGTAGAGAAGTGGGGATAGGAATGGTATTTCGTGCACTCAGTGAAGATTGCAACAAATTTTACATAATGGCTAATTTATTTCCGTATAATCTACTAAGTCGCTTACAACTAGAATTATACCGCACTTTGTATCAAAAATCATCTCTATATGAGATTACCTTCATCATTGCAGTACAAGAATATGGATACATAATAATCTTCCTGAATTTCTATTCCTTTTAGTTCATTCTGAAAAATATCAAAATTTCCTTTTGTTATGAATTTGGTATATAATTTCCAAGGCATGTTTGTTCAAACCTTTTAAATTTTGGGAGATTTATCTGCACTAAAATAATTTAAACTTTATAAAAATAACATATATAAAAGGTACTTATCAAAGTGTATAGTAGATGTTTTGATCAAAAAAATTTCCATCTTCAACCTTTTTTTCTGTCCCGAGTCCCCAGTCTGCGTATGGACTTCTACTGGTGCTGATGAAGATCGAATTTTTTAAAATCGAAACACGTGTACAGTTTGATAAGTATCTTTCATTTACAATTACAAAGTTATTAATTATTTTATCTCTTAAACACCTGTTTTATTTGAGTGTTTTTTTGTTAATTCTATAGACTTCTTGAGCATGAACATCAGTTATTGAGATAAACTTAGGCTTTTGAAATTTTCTCAGCGAAATGCGCTCTCAGATTCATCCAGCAGATATTGAACAGGAAGAGCAAATCAATACCTGAATCATCCAAAAAGGATAAATGGTCGCAAGAAAAGGATATTAAATACAATAGATTCTTTCCCCCTTCCTACAAACTGCTGTGTTAAAATGAACTATTTTCCGAGATAATTCTGCAGGTAAGATCGGGAACAGACTAATTTTGTTTCCTCTCGCTTGCCGGGGCTGTCTGCTATCCAAACTGCTATTCACCAAAACGATCCAACCTTTTATTAGTGAAAGGGTTCATTTATCATCCAGGCCCTATCTTCTGATTGGATACTAACGAAGCAAATGGAAAACCATTTATTCGGCTATCTCTGCATAAAAATTCATTTATCCTGATATTAGTTCGACTTTCGCCCCTCTTTCTGAAGATGCTATCGGTATCTTTTAAACCCTGCAGTATCACAGCTCCTCGCACTAATCAATATGAATGGAAGAACGCGCTTTTGAATGTTAGAAGCACTCTCTCTGATATTCGTGATTTTATCTGTTTGAAATCAGACAACTTGAGGATACAAATGAAAGCGTGAGATTACAGAGGTGTTTCGCATTAAGAGAAAATCAAAAATCTTAATGCACTTGATAATGGCATTTTATTCCATTTGTAATCATACAAAAAATGTTGTTTTTTTAATAGGAAATAAAACTAGTTGTTAGTTTGAAATGAAGAATCACATAATTCTTGATTTCACGGAAGCTTTATGTAACTTCAATATCGAAGTCTGGGAAAGCATGTGGCTTTACTTTAAGCAATTAAAGTGCTTTATTTTAAATTTAAAAGACATTTCTGGCCCCACCATGGCTGAATGCATAGCGCTGAACATGGTAGACGGTTGAAGAGTGAAGGTCTACCCTATTCGGGCCTACCGCGTGGCTCTGTCGAACTAACGATCTGGAGTTCTGGTCTATTTTCTCCAGATGTAACGTGAATAAGCGTTATGATCTCTTAAAAATTCCTCTGACCCAGGTTCATCTCCTCGTACACAAATGCATCAAGGCTTGCTACAACAAAACACAAAGACATGCTCTCTCTATGTAGCAAGTTATTTACTCATCAGATATTTAAGAACTACATATAATTCTAACTGTTCTGAAATATGTTTTAATCAGCTTTTTCGCGTCCTGCGAAGCAAAAAATAACTAAATAAGTAAGCAATAAGGCAACAAATGATAAATATAAAAATTTTGAGCGCGTTTAAAATTACTTCTAATTAGAGCTTCTTTTTTTCAATGGGCCGGCACTTACCAATTAAATATTGTCCACTACAACTGCTCGAAGATACTGTGGCCATTATGGGGGACATCCAGTGGGCGGCCAGCGAAACTCTCTGTGAAAGGACGGTAAGTTAACATCCATGCCCAAGCCGGGATTCGAACTCGGAACCAAGACGTGATAGAAAGGTTCTTAAGCCATTACACCACCTGAGCGGCACTTCTGGCTAAAGTGAAAAAATATATAAATGTAAAAAAATAGCATATAATATTTATTTTATTAATTTTTCAATTTTATCCATTTCTTTTACTTTTATTACTTTTCTGAAGATTAAATCTAAAGACGTTAATTTCTTACGATCATTACAATTTTAATATACAGTGGAGTATTAACTTAAGAGAATTCCATAAGCGTTCGTTCCAGGAATACTTGCGTATAAAAACTATACATTAGGGAAACTGCGAAAGGAACATGTTACTTTAGGCATATTATATTCCCTTTTAGCCTTGTACGATAGTTTTCATGTAAGCAGGCTTCAAAGGCCAAAAAAAAATGTAAGAAACACAAAAATTAGTCAAATAGACTATTCAATTTACGAAAAAGCTGATTGGGGCCTGGTCATCGCTGTAGAAAATATGATATGGATGTTCCTTTGTGAGACCAAAAAACATTATCACTTGGTCCGGTCATCGCTGTTGGGGGCGTTATCGAAAACATCCTACGGCTTATCCTTTGCTAAACTAAATTCGGCCGTCGTACATCGCACAACAAAGTTAGATACACCAATCGTTTACGAATAGCGTACTCCTTGAATTTGCTAAACATGGAAATTTGCATATGGCCCATCTTCATATTTAAATACGCACCAACTTTTTTTTCCCAATAGCAACCCCTAGATTTCACTTCATATTTCAAAATTCAGGTCATTTTAACCCCGGATACCAATTTTGAATACATTTCAACTAAAAATGAATTAGTTATGAGCTTCCAAATCCCCTCCTCCTATGTTAAAATATTTTTTTTCATACTTCGATTCATATCTCACTTAATATCGATATTAAGAATCTGATTTTTATTCGTACAATTAGATTTAAAAAACCCCATACTAAACTTAATTTAATGTTACTATAATTTTTATGTCAATATTAATATTGATTATGAATTATTAAATTATAATATTAGAAAAAAATATGAATAGCTACCTAGACAAATTTCGGGGGAAATCGATGCACAAAGCAGTTTCCCATCTCTCTGTAAAATTTCAAATTTTTGAGTTCAGTATTTCATTTTATATTAATTTAACTGTCTCTTTTTGATGAGTTAGGGGGCTATATATAAAATTAATAATCAAAACACGAGGAAAACTACAAAAATGATATACCCTTGCAGGAAAAATGAATAACCAAACAAACCTTGTCAGCATATACAGAGATTCAAGCAGGTGAAAAATCGAAATACCAAGAACCATGATTAAAACAAAATTGAATGGTAATTATAATCTCAGGGACACTTGTCAGGGGCCACACTCAGAAGATTATAATTAATATAAACAAAAATAGCAGGATTTACGTTATGTGGCATATCAAAAGAGATATTCTCTCCACATATACGGGATCTATCCTGCTATACATATAATGAATCATACGTGTTAAATTAAGTCATAAATGTTCAAGTCAATGTTTTCTAGTAATAAAAATTTTCAGAAATCATGTATGCTTGTTCCATTACGCTTTCGTCAGAACGGTAAATTTTTCTCGAATTAGGTTTTCTCTCGAAGCGTGCTTTGACGTCTGGAGTACTTTTTAAACTCTGTCCAAGCCTCATACACAGTGCAATCGTCACGACTGTCGCGACTAATCAGCGCCTGCTGACATCACTGAAACTGTCAATCGCGTTCTTTGTCAACACCCAGTGTATCACTTGAACTCGAAGAATATAGGCAGCATCTCAGAGAAAGGGAAGGCCTTTTTTCAATTATTGTCATGTGCATTAATAACTATATAAATTTAAAAATTGAGTCTCGCTCTCCGACTCTCCTGTGCCGGCTAAGTATGTTAAGTAGGAATAAACAGTGTTTCAAAAATCAAAAAGCTCTCCTGGGTTCTTCTTATTCCAAAGCCTAACATATATATATGTATGCAAAACTTTGTTGTTACTATAAGTAAGAATTACCATAAAATATGCATCGTTTTACGTATTTCCGATGTACAAGTTTCAATGTTATATTATCCAAGCATTTAATCGATGCTCTTTTGGAGTACATAAATACATCAAATAAATCATTCCAATATCACTGTTTATTTAGAAATATCTTATTTTGAATCAGGAACAGAGCTGAATTTCCACCTAAGGTTATCTTACATCATCGGTTTCGCGTCTGACTCTATTTAATCTACTGTTTCAAACGGAAGTAATATATTTAGAGGTAAATCAATTTTAATTTCCGCTGTCAGCTTTTCCTTTCTTCGATACTGACATTTTTTGCAATATATTCCGGATCGATTTTTGGTTTTAATTAAGATAATGTTTCGGTTAAATTCTTTTTTAAAAAATGGGGGAGGTTACATTATAAGCTGATATGAGGTACTTTTTCAATGCTTCTTTTGATTTATGTAATGGTGTAGGGTATTTCACTTCAAGCAACACTCATATGCATACAGCGATGGTGAAATTTGATGATGCTTTCTGAAAAGCTTTAGATTTCCAGAATATCGATGCTTAAAAAAGAAAAAGCAAAGAAGATGCAAAGAAAAAAAAAGATTTCATGTAATGCAAGTCTCATATGTAATTTTAAAAACAATTATTTCTAAATGAAAGATAAATAATATATATATGTATGTACAGCATGCCCTAAAAGATGGTAACTTACTTATGCATTTGAGATAAGTGGGCAGAGTAAATTGAAAAATTGTTCAAAATAAGGCAGGAACATAGACTACGTAAAAAAAGTTCGTTCCTCTCGTTAATTTTTTAAAAGTTACAGTTTTTAGACTTTTGTAGGAATTTCTACAAAACAATTCCTAGTCCGTAAAATGTGCCCCATATACTAGTGAAGTGAAGTAAGAAATTTCAGCCTTTCATCATAAAACATCTTAGACATAACTTTAAACAAAGTAATCAGGGACTATGCATGAATTTGAATGCAAATGTTTATTGCTAGAGTGCAAAAATTATTTTACTACGTAATTCCTGTACTACCCTTGAAATGCGATCGTATGGGGATACATTTTACTAACTAGGGATATTTTGTAGGGAGCCGTATACTAATTTTGAAAGTTTCACTTAAGTAAAAATAACGATTGGAACTTTTTATTAAAACGTGACCTTTTTTTCACAGCTTAATTTGAAAATTTGTTTTTCAGTTTTATTCCCTACTTATCTGTATTTATTATTTATATATTTCACTCTTTAATACCCATAGTTAAGCCCATAAGTGTTTGTCAGAAAGCAAAAAGAACGAAATAAAAATACATAATGCAAGCTTCATCAGAGGCTGGCGCAGTAAAACTGTAGGTTTAAATCTTCGCACCAGAAGATGTATATATAATTTTTTTTTTATTTTTTATTTCAAACAACACGAGAAGCAATCACATTCAGTATTCAAGTGTTACAACAGTAAAACAATTTTTAGGTCAGAATTTTTTTTGTAACATATATGAATCTCTTAAAGCCAAATTGGTGTAACTCACATTTTTCTAGCTCCGAGATTTTTAAGGTTTTGTTAGGGCTATCATAGTAAACTCAGCATTATACAGCAAGTAGTGTTGCTACGTATACGGTTGCTAAGGGAGTCACAACTACACGGTTTGTGGTCTTAATACAATGACCTTTGCCGAATACTTCTGTGACCCTAACTCAATAAAGCCAAAAAATGAAGCTACACCACTTGGGTTTTAATGGGATCATATATCAATTAGAATACTATGGGCACCGGTTTTCCCTGACCTAAGAAGCTAATAAATTACAATCAAACCTGAAAAATACAGATAAGGAACGAAAAACACTTCTAATAAATACCTATCATGTGGAACCATACTAAATAACACGCTAAAAACCAACTGAAAAGACCAGTGCTGTTGCCAAAATCCGCGAATCCACGTCCAAATTATGCATACACAAAAGAATTCTGTATTGCATCATAATGCAACTGGTAGCTGACACACAAAACCTAAAGAAACTAAATGTATAAAAACAAATGTTTAGAGATTTCCAATAAATTTTATTAATTTCTGTATAAATGTTTAGAGATTTCCAATAAATTTTATTAATTTCTGTATGATATACCTGGAAGACAGCTTAAACCCATGGAAATAATACACATATTTCTAAACTATATGTATGTAACACATATTTCTAAACTATATACTATGCTCGTTTATTCAAATGCAAAGGTTCTCAGCAAAAAGTTCGAATTATCCGATGTTAAGAGAAAATATAACTTTTAAAGTGTATCACAGAGGAAGAAAAATCTCCAAGATTGTACAGCCGAAAAAAATATATTATGCTCTCTAAAATTATACATATTAAAAAGCAATTTCCTTAAAAATTCCTCCACCCATTGCACCCCCCTCTTGACTGATATTTCCGCATAGCTTTGCTTTAAAGACAACCCCTCCCCCCGAAAAAAGCAATAAGTCTTACCTTAATGACAAAATGAAGCACAAGATATGCAATAGAAAGTGAACTTTAATTAAAACTTATATAAATTACACTTGAAGGGAAAATTGTAAAATGCTTGTTTGTTTTTCTTTATTATGCATACACTTTTCAGCCAGCGTCTAGATTTGAAGTAAGCATTTCAATACATTTTCTCCCTAGACACTGTAATAATGTAAGTTTTCTAATAAGAAAATCAATAGCAAATAAATAAATGATTCTGACACGTATAAAGTGGATTTTCTCCCTTAAACGAGAAAAATAGTTTTGTTTCGTCAAAATTTTAGTTCGAATTAACCGAAGTGAAAAAAATTAGTTCGAATTAAAGAGATATTTTTAACATTAACTCGAATACACGTTATAAGGAGCCTTTGGGATAGTTCGTTTTAACCAAATACGAATCAACTGATCTGCTACTGGATATATACCAAGTCATAAAAAGAAAACAGGCCCTTACTTATTAAAATAGCAGCCAATGTTTAATTCAAGCTTTTCTGCATTTGACATGTGATATTAGTAAATATAGGGAAAAGTGACCCGGGCAAAACGATCTACCAATGTTTTCTTAAATACAGGTAGCGCTATCATATAAAATAATTGTTCCAAGTCAAGAAGAAACAATGGCGATATTTAAACGATCGGTGTATTACGTGTCTGAGTAGAAATCTTTAAAAAACTGGGTTTTATCATATCTCTCATGAGGTAAGCACTAACTTTCCTATCTTTTTAGAAATAGAGTCTTAAATGCTCGGGAACATGAGTTGGTTTACTGAATGGAGTATGTTTTTAGGTGTGAATTACACTTGTTTATTTTGTTATGTATCTCGGCGTGCTCCAGTAAAATGACTTAAAGTGGGCAACCACACTGCCGGGTAAAATGATCCATCGACTGAACAAACTCCAGTAGCGGTTCCTAGTCATTTTGGCAGCCCTTCAGACGTTCTCAAAATGCGTGAATCCCTATTACATTATTTTATTTATTTCTTCCTTTATTGTAGGTCATATTTTTTAATTATAACTTTGAAATATTTCATTTTATTGTTTGGGACACTTTTTATTTTATAATTTTCATAAAATAAAATATGCATACTATATGATTGTTAAACTTATTTTATTTCATTATATATAGGCATAATTACTTTTACGTCTTTTATTTTGCCGATAAAAAACAATTTACAATTATTTTTAAAATGATCCTTTGGTCTCTTTTTCAAAATTCCATTTCTTTTCGTTACCCATTTCGGGTTTAAAATCTTATTAAAATATATTTATGATACAAAGTATAATGTAAAATATTGTGGCAAAGAGCTAAAGTTTATTTAACAATGTTATTTTATTCAAGTTTTTGTAAGGGGATGATTTTGGGCCACCTTCCCCTATAAAAGTAGTTTTCATTAACAAAATGCTTAGTGTAACTAATAATAATTAAGTGTATATATATATATATATATAGCATACAAAGTATTACCCTTTTCAAATATCTTAATATTTGTATTTATGTCTTATAAAATATTTTGTTCTTTATTAAAGTATTAAATTTTGTTCGGCGAGATCTAATAAATTTTTATATCATGAAATTCGACTTTTTCTATAAAATAAATAAATATAGGAGGAAATAATTATTAGTACATGTAAAAGATTCATTAAATGAGTAACAGACATACAAATAATCAAATGAAAAACAAATTAAAATACGCTAATACATTATTAGTTTTATACCTGTAATAAAACTGCATTCATAAATTTGTATACTGCTATTAATTAATAATAACATATTCGTATTCAGTTTCACAAAGCTATTTTATAGCTTAAATTGAACTTCTAATTATGTATGAAACAACCTTCCAGATGAAAGTCTTTTGGAGAAATTAAAGTGCTGAATTACGAAAAATTAACTTGTTCTAATACCAACGCTGCTTGAATAGATGATACGTAAAGTATAAAAAAATGTCTTATAATCTGATGTAAAATAAAAGCACAAACCTACTTAAACTAGATGCAACATTAAATATGTAACATTATTTAACGTCATTCCGAAAGTTCAAATACAAAATAAATAAATAAATCTAATACTATCTTCGAATATATGCATTTATATATATATTTGATGAACATCATTGTACGATGGAAGCATACGTTTTCCCTTTTGTTTCAATAATTCAGCAATATAAAATAATTCTAGTTGTATTTTTTATTTGTTCAACACATTATATAAACATTCATCTTAATTTATATATCTTTAGCGATTAATCGTGAACTTCAACGGAAAAGATAGTTAATTAGTTTTATTTAGGATTCTATATAATTAATTACTGTTATATGTTGTATAAGGAATCTAGTTAAACAACTATGCACAACTATTTCATTCTCAAGTACTTGAAAGCCTATGAGTAAATTGAAATTCATAAACTAAGTTGTAGGAAGAAAAAAAGATATTTCAAAAGATGTTAACCGTTAAACTCTTTTTGACTCAAAACATTAGTATGATAAACAAAGGACGCAAATAAAATAAACCGATGTCCCGTTAATTCGGAGTAGTGAAGTTACCAATGATGTATTACAACAATATAATTAAAATCTGTGGACTACCACGAAATCTGCAGGGGAAAAAAATCTCCTAAACGTATGGTTAGCTACGAAAAACAAATATCTGATTGGTAAGTTATTGTACCAATATTTTAGTTGTTTTTTTTTCTTTAACAGGTAATCAGTTTTCTTGTAACTTATATATCTCTCCTCCATATAATTACACAAATTAGATTTTAAAACTTATTTCTACTTGAAATATCTGCGACATTAGAAAACAAGCAGAATAATAGTTTCAAAACACAACTGACGAAAATGAAACATTAAAAAAAATTGTATGGTATGTATACAGTGCGCAGAAATTGAATTTTAATAAAATTTAAACGTCATTTTTAAATTTGGTCATTTATAGATATTTTCAGAATTGTGAAATATGTATTAATAGTTTTACAATATAAACTGAGAAAAAAAGAACAAATTGTTGTGTTTGTTACTTCTGAATTATCACTTAACAGTTTTACACCAATACCGGTTTATTTAAGCATATTTGTAATCAACGCCGCTTTTAGGTATAGCGTTTGAGATAAGAGCTTTTAATTTTCTTACTTAATAATTTAAATATTTTGAACGCAATGCATTTTTAATATGTTTATTGTGTAGCTACTACATTTAACTTACATATTGCTTGTTATTTTTGCATTGCAATTTATTTCGTACAAGCAGTACTTAAGCAACATGAACGGCTACCCTCAATATATATCGCACTCTTTCAGACCAACAGCAAAAGGTTATACAGATTCTTCTTGCAGCAGGCGAAGCGTCATCTGTTGAAAAGTTATGAAAGGTTTATTTGAAAAGCTGAAAAGACTACGTGGTATTTTTTTAGTGAATTCTTCATTTCAAATTAATTTACAGAGTGCGGAAGAGTTTATTTTACTTGATTAAATTCTCTCTGATAATGTACTGTAACTTTCAAATCATGTTGCCATCTACTAGTTGAAACGGGACCCATGTTTTCAAATTGGGGAATCGAATTTAAATATCAAGTTAAGATTACAAATTTTTCATAATTTTCATGGCATAATGAATGGGCAGTGAAGCACTGTAAAATGAATCGTCTAAAGTTATAGAACAGAAGCCAATTCTCCAAGCAAAACGATTTTGATTCGCTACAGACCTTCCTGGTTGTTATTGTTAAGCATTAATAAAGCCCCAAGACCTGATAACATAGATCATAGAACAATTAAAAAATACTTAAAAAGTACCCATCTTTATCGAAAATATGTATAATGCATGTCTCAATTTAAATTACTTTCCAGAAGCTTTCAAAATAGATAAGCTAGTGTACTATCTTAAACCACATAAAACCCAATCTTACTCGATTCATAAAAACCAATTATACTCCTTCCAATCCTAGGCAAAATATATGAAAAACTTGTTTTAAACAGAATAGAATATTCATTGACAGGGACAAACAAAATTCACCCAAACCAACACGGTTTCGTTGCTGGGAAAAATACAAGAAGTGCGTTAAAACAATTAATAAGAATAATAAAAGACAATAAATGAAATAAATACTACACAGGCATTGTATCTATTGACTTCACGAAAGCTTTTGATTCCCTACCTTGGCATAAAATAAAAATTATACTGAAAAACTTGGAACTATCAGTTTATTTGACATATATAATTATATCCTCCTTAAGTAATAGATGTGCAATACTAGACTGGCAGAATCCGGATTACAAACATTATCTAACAAAGGGATGCCCACAGGGCTCATATTTAGGCCCCTTTCTTTAGAAAATAATGTTGAATTCACTTTTAATGTCATTTAACCATCAAAATATAAAACTGTTAGCTTTCGCTGATGATTTGTTAGATTTGGGAAGGGGCCAATCACGTAATATTCTTGAACAAAGTGTAAATACCGCGCGTAGTACAGTGTATGAATGGTAATCAGATAACAGTCATAAATATGCATAGTAATCAAAAGGAAAACCCAAAGCATTAAAAAGACATATCTATTTTAAATTCATAATACAGTGCGTCCCAAAAGTTTATATACAACAGCTTTTATTCATTTTATAATTGAAAAAGGTGAATAAATATTTCAAAAAGCATTTTTAATTATAATTAACATCAAGACAATAATAATATCACAAAATCGCAGGCTTTGCGATAAAAACTAAAAATGAAAATTTAGTGTCCCAAAAGTTTATAGACAACTCAATTTCTTTTCTTTAACATTCAAATTTTTGATCCATTTTTCTAATCACTACAAAAACTCCATCAGGCATACTCGAAATAAGTGTTTGAAGAGATTCTGGCTTTAGAGAAAACCAACTTCTTTCAATTTGCAACTTTAGATACTGAACTGTTGCAAATTGACGCCCATTAGCATATACGTCTCTAGCTAATATTCCTCAAAGGTTCTCCACTGGGTTCAGGTCATGACTTAGGTCTGGCCAGTCCAAAACAGCTACTTGGTTTCGTCTAAACCACAGCATTGAGGAGTTTGAGAGTGAATAAAGAAATTGTTTTGCTGATATATTCATTAGTGCTCCCCTAGCAACTTTCAGAATGGGAGTAACTGTACTTCAAGCATTTTCTGATAATCTTAGGAACACTGACGACCTTTTAAAAACAATATCGGTAGTTTCATTATAGGAAAATGCTCCCCATATCATGAGTGAACCCCCTCCTTGCTGTCTGCTGAAAAAAGTTTGCGGTTCTTTGCGAATATCGTGCCAATAACATGCCCATCCATTGGGGCCATCTAAATTGAACTTCTTTACATCTCTGAACAGGACACTCAACCATTCATCTGTCCAGTTTTTATGCTTACGAGCCCACTGAACACGAGCGTCCTTATGCCTTTTTGTCAAGTTTGGTGAACGAAGCATTTTGCGATAAGCAAGCAATTTACTTACCTGCAGCCGTCGATGCACCGTGGATTTTGATACTGGAATGTTCACTTCTCTAGAAATTTACCATACAGACAAGTTCTGGGTTGAAGCTAACCTGAAGATCTCTCTGTCTTGCCATTTAGTTGTTTTCTTTGGTCGCATAGTGCGAGATTTTGCTTTCAAATTGTCACCTTTTGACAGAATTCGATAAATACCAGCCCTACTGCGTCCAAGTTTTCTTGCAATATCTACAACTTTCATTCCACGAGCATCCAAACGATAGATTTGGGCAATTTCAGTTTCGGAGAACTATGTACGTCGCGAGGCATCTTTACAATGAGTCGAAGAAAGACAGACAGCTTCACTTTTATCTCAAAATGTTATTGAATGACCAGTACATGACCTTGAAACATGCAAATTTGGAGAGCAGTACTCCAATCAACTTTTAACACTGGTTGTCTAAATATTTTTGGGACAGCATTATTTCGTTTTTATTTTTTTATATTAAATATATGACTGTTTGAAGTACTTTAAGCATTTTACTATTTCTGTTGCGTCAATACATATTTGCATAATTTCTTTCATCTTTCTCACTTGTTTGATTAACTCTTAAAATAAAAAAAAACGCTAGTCTATAAACTTTTGGGACGCACTGTATAACGGTATTATACACTTCTAATTTTATATACTTAGCAAACTAGCATGGATTCCACATTTAAAATACATCAACAATATGATATACAAAACACTCCAGTGCCTTTTTTATATTCATCAACAACAAATGGTATCTCAAAGAGAGTTCTAAAAATTTGGTATAAATCTATTTTAGAAAGAATATTAGTATATGCCTCATCATGCTGGCTTCTATCATTAAATGTACACGGTAAACGTCTTTTACGGTCCATACAAAGAAAATGTCTATTATTTATCACTCGGGCCTATAGGAAAACATCTACTACTTCATTACAAATATTAACTGGCATAGCTCCCATTCACCTTAGATATAAATAATACTTTGCGTAGTCCAGATATTTATGATAATCCACTACTAAAAACAGCAGTGGATCCCTTGACTCCTCCGATACCAATTTCTTTGACTACTTCCAATAACATTTTTGATTTCATAAACATATATGCAGACGTTTTAATGGTAGAAGAGCGATGCGGACCGGCCTTTTATGTCTCTCAGTGCAGTAATTTTATTTATAGCTGTCAAATATTACTACAGAAAATAATTCCATATTTCAAGCTATGCAATGGAGTGGCTTTCAACTTCCATGTTTAATTCTTGCTTAATTCCATAGAGAGCAATTCTGGTACACAATTACTTCAAAACAACACAACAAAAAATACAATAGCGCAAAAATACTTATGGCATCTAAGTATTAAAGTAAAATAATAAAGATCAAAAAGGTAGTAAAATTTACATGGATTAAATCTGCATCAATAGTCAGAAATGAGCTAGCGGACGGCCTCATTAGCAGGCTGCTTTATCAAACTTTAATAGAAACATTAACAATAGAAGAGATAACACCTCAATATTCTTAAAATCTCCCATCCTTTACCACTACTAAAATATATTCTGAATAAAAATAAAATAATAAATTGGCAAACATAATGGAATATTGCAGAAACTGCACGCTAAAATTTCAGTTTTTTAAGATACCATCAGAATCTTTTCTATTAGATCATAGAAATTTGTACTTATTCTTTACAAATCATGACCTATCTCCAGAGTATTTATCTAAATTTAATAAATATCTCATTCATTTAAGTGTAATAATTCTAGTTCTTCAATCAATTTCTTCAGTTCATCTCCTTTATTTTGTTTATTCTTAGTTTAAAAAAAAATCTTCTTCCCAAAACTGAGAGCATTGGGCCACATATATCTTAAAAAATACCCATCTAGTTAATAAGATTATTCAAGGCATCAAAGAACTTGAAAAAAAACCAAATCCCCACAAAAAAATATATCCACCCACCAATAACATGCAGCATAACATCATTAAGTAACTCAGATTAAAAAATATATACAAATATGAATAGCAAAATTAATAATACTCTGCCCAATTTTCCACCGAAAATGTAATATTAAAATACCTTATATATAACACCTTTTACGCACTTGCATATCCGTATTTTCTCAATTTATATTACTTCTGTTACTATCAAAATTAATATTGAATACCACCCACTTTCAGGCTTTCTTCCAAATTTTATTTGCAAATATTATATGCATATTTTTTGTAATTAGTATAAATATATTTAACTTCATCAACACCATTTTTGTAATTCTAATTTTTTAGGTTTTACTGCATTGTATTTAAATTTTAATTAGCACTTTATGAGTATGGAATATATATATATAACATACAAAATCACATAAAGTCCGTTGAAATCCCAGAAATTTAAACTGCGTAGTTAAAGAACAAAGGAAATTCGCTTTCAAAAACCGCAACTACTACACAGTCTCTAGCAGTTTCTTCCTGTGTATCATCACGGCTACAGGAAGGGTGTTTTCGTGGACCGTATTGGTTGGCCCAGGTGGAACAAGATTTCACGGACCGCGTTTCTTTGCGCTGGGCAGGAGCGGCTCGGTCGGAATTCGGGCTTTTAGCGCCAAGCTAGTCGTCTTGGAGATGACCGTTCGAAATCCCGGGACGCAGGGAGCAACCCCGGTATACTCGGGCTTTAAACGGCTGTTGACGCAGTAAAGAAGCCAGTGATGTGGATTACATTTTACTGTACCATTTCTTACAGATTCTCCAGAGGAAACGCAAAAAATCTCTCTCTTCAGCTGCATCAGACTTTTTATTAACTGTGTTGAGGTCACGTGATCTTGCAAACTGCAATGATTGGGCAAACCCATATGAGGGCCGCAGAATGTTTTGATTCCAAGGAGCTAGTCCGACCAAACAACCGCGACTGACCACAAATTTAGGAAGTAACTGATAGGAACTGTGTAGTAGTTACGATTTTTGAAAGCGAATTTCCTTTGTTCTTTAACTACGCAGTTTAAATATTTTAGCAGTTTGGGATTTTAGAGAGATTTTGATTTAGTATGTTATATGTATATAATTTTAAATATATGTAATTTTCTTCTTATACCTTACACTGTTTGCCTATCAAAATTAGTATTGAATACTACTCACTTTCTGACTTTCTCTCAAAATTTTATTTTCAATTACTAGACGTATTCCTTTGTCGTCTTTGTATATATCTTATCAAAATTATTATTGTGCTTTTAATTATTCCGTATTATTAATGTAATATACATGCATCATGTACTGTAGATACTATATTTCTGATATGTATAATATGTAAAAAAAAAAATTACCGTGAAATTTCCACGGCAACTGGTTACCCAAGTGGGTGTTTGCGGATGAAGTTTCTCTAAAAAATGGTTTACTTTAGGAGCACTAGAATTCTTAACCCTTTAAAGCGCAGTGATCCCGCTCTGGGAACACCCAACTCTGACGTTTTGACTGTTACCAGTCACGAAGAATAGATTTGAAAATAAAAGAATAAAAATAGTTGCGCGTAACATAGCTCCACGAGAATCCTTTACTTTTTAGCACGTCATTTCCCGTAAAAAAATTGTAACGATTCTTTTTAACAGCACTGACATCTGCTTGAAAAATGGGAGAATGCGAGAACAGCTGGATAGATTTCCCAATGCTGAAAAAAGGGCAGCCTTATGTCATCGCTCGACTTAACTACCAGCAAGATAACTACCAGCTGGCTGTGCCGGCACAGCCAGCTGTCGTCAAAAAAGGGTCTCTAGATCTGTGGAACGCGATGAACGTTTCGATCATCCGCCATCTTGCTGGTAGTTAAGTCGAGCGATGGCAACGGCTGCCCTTTTTCAGCATTGGGAAAGGGTTGCGCCTCAAAGGGTTAAACCATGTAGGTAGAGTGATCCTGAGTTTACTCTCCTGTACTTTCCTGTGATTGTTAAGCAAGAAATTTTAATATTAAGCTTTACTCCTAAAATAGCGGATGTTTTTCATTTTACTTTATTTATAAAAATATATAGAAACTCGAAAGTAAATGTAATCCTTTATTAAAATTATGCATTTTTTTAAAGTGTGAATCTCTAAATTATGTTTCAAAACATTATGACTAACGCATACTTAAATATCATATTTCATTTAAAGTGTCTTACTTAAAAAAATCCACAAACAAACGTCTTGTGGTAATGGAAATATAGGTAGATACAGTTAAACTTTAATCTTAAGAAATTTCAATTTAGATTCTCGCATCATGAACACTGTCTCATGAAGTTTTTTAAGAGCGTTGATAAATGTGAATACATAATCTTTAATATGCTTCATTTTAACAGCAACTAAATTTCATAGATTGAATTGATTCAAACAGTCGAGAAATGAACAGAGCAAAAAAAGTGGTTTGTATTGGGAATTTTAAAGATTTCAAATATAGCTGTGGAAATAACTATTCAGAAGTTTAGATTTAAAAACCCCAAATGTCTGAAGTAAAGAAATAGATGGTAGATCCTTCTAAAATTGAAGTTTGACTTGTTCTTTGTTTGGCGAAACCTATTTAATTTTTTTTTCAAAAAATAAATAAATAAATAAAAGTTTTAAGTCAGAAAAGAAGCCAGATTTCCAGCACTGCCTGTTCATTTTTCTTTTTCACTTTCGATCATTACGTGATAATTTAGAAATTGCATTCAATCAATGTTAAAAAAACGATGTTAATTTATTAAAGAAAGCTTTTTTTAGCATTACATTAAAAAATCTTTTATTTGTTCAATTACCTAAAATGTGTCAAACAACATCCTTATATTTTTATAAATATTTTTCTTTGTTGCAGACCTTGTTTTCTACCTTCTCAAAATATTTAAAGGAGGAAAAATAAGTGCTGTTGTTGCGTCATAAACTAAACGACTAAGGAAAGATCATGGTTATTTTCTTAAAATTTAATAAAATTGTCGATATTAAGCATGATTTCAAAATGCATCATAATAATTATATGAATATTCGAATAAGGACTTGCTTGCTTGTATTCTATGCATCTCAATAATTTTGTTATTTAGTGACGCTGAATATATCTTTCTGTCTCATTCCAAATAATGAATTGTCTAAGCCGCAGTGACTATTTATCTTAAGCATAAACTCATAACAGACATTTAACTATACTATTCCAAAATGAAGATTACTCATATCCATAATTGATAAAGATGGGAGATTCTTGCAACAGAGAATTTCAATTTATTAAACAGTGTGATGTAACTTCCAGGAGTTTATATAACTGATATAAATAGAGGTAGATAATGAGATTTTCTACCAGACCAGACGCATAAATCATTTCTGAAAGCATCTGTATTTAATGAGCTTCGTACTTGCTTAGCAAAAACACAAGTATTTTTAAAATGTGAAACAATTAGAAGCATTGTTTCAGCTACGCATTGTTCAGTGACTATTTAATTTAATAATGCACAATATTAGTCTGGTATATATTGAACAATGGACGTTTCAAAAAAAAAGGCATTGGATTACTCCTTTATTGTACTCATTTGTATTTAAAATCTGTTTTATTTTACTTATATGGGATTCAGCTTTTTATCTTGAATCTGCGTTTCAATGTTGAAAGAAGGTATGTATTATATTTTTCCATGATAGTTTTGACAAACAAATGAATGTATCAATTAATAGAACATGGAAAACAGTTTTTTACTTATGTATTCAACAAATGATGTTTTAAATAAATATATCTTGCTTTTTATGTTATGCCTCCGGAATGAAACAAATCTTTATTAATTCATCTAATAATAACTGAAATCACATTCCAGTATTTTTATTCCAAATATTTTTGCAGTATTTGTATTTTTAATCAAATGGAATACTTAAGTACAGCCATAATAGTTTTATAACTTAATTTATTTTTTAATATTTATTATGGTAAGCTGTTTTATACCATAAAAAAATAAAATTTCATATTAATAGTATTGCATTTATTACATAAGTGTCATTCTTGCATAATTTTAAATTTTATGTTCCTGCCTAAAAAATGTCAATTAAGCATGTCAGTCATAAATTTGTAAAATTTTTTCAAAAATTCCTTCCAAACACTACAATGGGCAAGAGTTTAAATATAAAAAAGTAAAATTTTAAGATTTAAAAAATTAAAGTTTTAAATGTCCTTACCAAGGCTTTTCTGAAACTTCAAACTTTATTATTTGAACCTTTCTTTCAAAGAATTAAAAAACTTTAAAACAAAGAAAACAGTTATCTAGGTAATTTCATTTATCTTATTTTCAATACATGTGGAACTTTAAACATAAGGGTAGGAAAGTCCATTACAATTTTTCATTTAATATTTGTAACTAGAGGTAACTGTCATTACTAAGGTGAGCAAATTTTTTTTCTTTAGTTGTTATTAGATGGCTCTGTCATAGTTATTGAACTTTTAAAAGAACAGGACTATATTTCCTTGGAAATAGAATATGTCTGTTTAAGTTTGAGTTTAAAAAAAACAAAAAAAACACATTATTTCATTTTGCTACTTTTTTCCTAAATCTATAATGAGTGTATTTATTATGTGTCATGACCAAGTTCATCATTGCTGAAATGCGTAATTAATAAATTTAAATTGGCTGTAGGATTTATAAAGAGCTTTGGGACTATATTGAATGTAAATATTGCATTGACTATTAATTGTTATAATTTAGACTTTTATAGGCTTAACTTTAAAAAATGTCACTACCAAGGCTCTCTGAAAACATAAAAATTTCTTTTAAGGGCAGTGCTTTAAAATAAGGGATAGAAAAGTATTACATAAATGAGATTTTAACATATATTTGTAACATATATGACATAGTTTTGTACATATTGCGGTCTCATGATATGCTCGATTTAGAAAATTATATCTAAGCAATATTTTCAAGAAAGTAAAAAATTAAGATTTCACCTAATCCTAACAAATTCAAATGTAAAACAACAGCTTGTATAAAAAAGTGAAATTAAGAATTTTTTTATTCAAAAAATTATTGAAAACAAAAACATATGATTTTCAAAATAACCTAATGAATGCACACTAATATGCTTGTAAAAATAATATCGATTCTCTAACTAAACAATTTGTTCTTTGGGTTTATTTGGTTACTATTATTTGGTTTTAATTTATTTTTTACAAATATGTATGAATATAATTCTTACTCTTCATTCTATTACATCGATCGCGCTTCAAAAAAACTATGATACGCTTATAATTTTATTCTTTTTTAAAATACTGTTATTCATAGTTTATTCAAAAGTTTGCGATAAAATGTGTTCTTCCAATAACTATTATTTTGGTAATGAAAAAAAGAGAACCGTGAAAATCACATATATAATTCAAGATGTGTATTACAGTAAAATTGTATGATCGGATATCGTCTGTTGAAGAAATTTGAAAAATAAATTAGATGGATTTGAGTTTTGTTTTTTAAACTATGTTTTATTACTTAAGAACCATTGTAATTAAAGCCCAATTTGTCGGTTTCAATGAGGCCTATTTTATTTATTTTCATTTAAAATAGAAAGAAATTATTTTTTATTTATAGAAATACGAGCTATTTGACAAGTTTCAACAGTTTCTGTTGAGTAGAATATATTACAAACGCAACATGAGTATTAGCTTTGCTCAAAGCAGTGACTAAGGTACTGAATTGTTATCATCATTATTATTTTTACTCGTATTTATTATTTTTGACATTGTTTTGTTTTTCTCTCAGGCTATAAGTAGATTGTCACGTCTGTCTTTTTCCAACTGTCTGAGTTCTTAAATATACCTAGCTGAATAAAACATTAAAATAATAAATTATATCACCTCTATTGAACAATTAGTCATATTTTTTAATCGATTTTTACTATGGAGATGCGATGGAGACCATATTAATCAATACAGCTTATAATCCTTATGATTTTAAATTATGATATCGCGAAGCGAATATGATATAGCTCTCTTTTCATAAGTTTTCAACATCTGGAGTAAAATATAAGTTTCTTTTTTAACTTCTTAACTATAATAGTCTTGAATGAGACAATTCATTTTTGAAAATCTTAAAATTGAGCACAACTTAAAGCAACCTTATCTCAAAATTATTGCGTTCTTAATTTTTTATTATGTCCTCATTCCTCAATTCATATCATGAAATATTATCCAAACAGTGTGGGGGAAATTGATCAATAAAGTAAAACGAAACACTATTTCAACTACCGATACGTGTCATTTGAGATTTTATTTCATAGTTTAGTGTCACAAATTTAAACAAATAAATTCATCGCTCACAAAAAGGGAAGATTAGTAAAATTACGATATCGCGATTATGGTATGTAAAAAAAAATAAATTCGAACTATAAAAAAAAATTCACTTATTTCAAATTTTAAAAATAATCAATTTCTTCACATAAAAGAAATATACAGAAGGACTATTATTTACGCTATCACTTTCAGTTCATCAAAGCATTACCCTGCTTTGGAGTTTTTATTTTTTATTTAACTGGACACATCAGTATGTGAAATAATATTAACATCCAGCAAGTACATGCTTAGATTTTCAAACTTCTAGTTTTTCTATGAATATGTCATGACACTGACATAGATTATCTTAGAAGACTGTACAAAGGCATTATAATTCTAAGACTATTTATCTCGTGTAAACGGTCCCATGAAAACTAAGTAAATAAATAAATAATAATAATAATAACTAAACTTTCATTAAATGTAGCAATATGCATTAATATTCATTGTACATAGCAAAATTTGATTACTTTTATGAGACTTTCTGTTATAAAATAGGTACAATTTTAAATATAGGATTTGAATTTCAGAAACACTGCAGAATAATGTGCCTGGAGAAAGAAAAATGGGTACAAATGAAGGGAAGCAATTAAATTTTTAAAAAGAGCAACCCACATAAATCATTCTTAAATACGTAAAACGTTAAAGCTTAATGTACAACAAAACCCAACCTGCTATAAAGATCGCAAACTAAATCACTGTAAAAACCGCACATTTTTAAAACGTTAAACAATTCTGCTCATTGTCTCAGGAACAATAAATGGTTCAATAATACCGCTTCTTCCAAAACCATAAAATTCAACAATAAGCGGACTGTTTCGGGTTTTGATAATAACTAATGCAGTTCCCCCGATTCAATGAAGTTCTTTATAAATAATTGTTTCGTATTTTTTAAAAATACATTTCTCTTACTTTCTCGTTTTAATCGCTTATGATGAATCATGAATCACATTTATCAAAACAGATTTTCGCCTATTGTTCCAAAGATCTTGGATTAAGAATAATGCATCGGAATTTTAAACAAAAAGGAATCCGTTTCGACCTTTTGAAAAGTATATATATGTGCAAAATAAATTCTGAATTGTAATAGGATTCAAAGAATATTTATTTACTGGAGTCATTTTACGCATTTGTGTTAAGATTTAAACCTAAATTTATTACAGTCAAACGGATAGAATTTTAAACACTGAAAACCATCTGTTATAGTTAGTAATAAATCACATTTCATACAATAAAATGAAGATTTTATTTAATTGTGTAGTAAATAATTTAACCATTTCCTTGATCACAATATTTCATATAAATCATATTTAATTCATCCCTGTAATTAAGATTCGGGTTTTTTTTAGAATTTTTTTTTTCTCAAAACATTTTCATACACTAGAAATACGATTTCATATCAAAAATATACAGTCGGTTATGCTTCTTTATTGTCCATACCTTGGTTCATTTAGTAAAAAAGCCTAACTAATATGTGTCTGTTGTTTACAAATGCTTTTCTTATACACTGGTGTCGAAATTTTAAGTTATAAAGTGGATGATTGTCTGAAAGAAGAGGATATTTATCGCATTATGTGGCCAACGAGGTTTACAGACCTCAATCCCATAGAGCACTTGTGCAATGCTCTGTAAAATCCATTGCATATCGACAAGTCCCTTCTGATGACCCTTCAGGCATTAAAATACAGAGCTGTTAGAGATCAATATCATTATGAAAGTCCGATGTGATGCTTGTATAGCTGTGCGAGCTGTCTACACCTCTTATTAAACGAAGCAGTAAAGAGTTATGACACATTTTTTTTTTGACCAATGTTACTCTCATTTGCATTTCAGTCTACATTTCGCTACTGTATGAATAGTTTTGTTACTATTTCCTGAGGTATTAGTATACTAAACTCCCACGCATTAAACCCATTTTATATTCTTTATCGTAATATCTCATTTTCTATATTTATAACCTTAGTTTTGGACATGCGTGGTTTTCCGCTTTGACCTGTCAAATGTTATATTTTAATTGAACTCTGTTGCAGTGACCTCGTTTATAATGAACACTCCCTCATAACCTAAATATATTCTTTATCGCTTAAACACTAGTTCAAAAAACAGATCCTTTGCTTATAAGATCGTAATCTGCTCTCTTGAGTGACGACATTCATATCTTGTCTGATTGTATATTGCAACTTTAATCAAATGAAGACCATTGTTATAGACAGGAAATTGCTTAATTTTTTAGTATTTATAATTTAGTGTCGTATATTAAATTTGATTTCCTCGGAGAAGCAGCTTGCGAGAATAAGGGATGGCTCACAGTATTCACATTTTTCATCGTTCAGTGACTGGTTGGAATCACGGTACAATCCTTTTAAAAGCGGAAATACCTTTGAGAAGAAGGGAGGAGGTGAAGAATGCTTTTACAATATTTCCTATGAAAAGTGAAGTACGCTTCTATGGCAACATCTATTTAGTACTAAGCCTAAAAAATGTCGGTTTATAAAGTTATGCAATTACTAGTGTCAGTAAATTTTTGATCAAATCTTGAGGAAACTTCGCACGCAGTTAGGCATAGTCATGTTTGTGTGAAATAAAATGCTTAGAACCATGCAAGATTAACGGGTCTATTAATATCGCAATAAAAGCATTTGTGAGAGTTGTTTTAATTGCACGCTAAAATAAAATGCCAAGATAATGCCAAGTAACAAACTGGAAATACCAAGAAAACAAGAACGCCTTATTGGGATTAATTAAGCTCAAAAATACAATTTAAATTCAATTGAATATGTTCCTCGCCTCTAAAGGCCATATTAAACTGGTAAAATCAAGAAAAGCACATAGAATATTCCTTATAATTTTTTAAGGGAGGAGGGAATAAGAGAGGGCACTTCTAATGTAAGCTCCCAATTTGAAAAATAGGAGAGCTTCATATTCAGTGTATACACCAAATTCGCTGACACGTTTCTGCTTAAATAGTCTTAAACTTCGAATATTTTGAACAAATCAAAAATTTTGACTTTGTATGCTATCAATTAAAATTTGCTGTTTCTGTGAAATTATTTCATTTTTGAATGTCTCTATTTCATTATTTAGGTAATTCTTTTGTTCGTTTTTCCGACGACAGTTATGTATAGTAAGTTGGAGTTCATTTTTATTATAATATTCAATCTTTTTGGTTTATTTTACTTCCCTATTTTTATTTTTCAGCATATTGATATTTTCAAATTTTTTAAATACATTCCAAACATATTCTTATCGTTAAGTTACTCTCGACATGTACTCAGCAAATACCGCAAGCATAACTAGCATATCTTTTACATATTTGTATTGATTTTTTTCCATCGTTAAAGTAGCACGCGTTCATTTGTTCATAATTTCCTCATTTATCAAACAGGGACTACGTCATAAAAAATCCTCACAAACTAAAAAAAAGCATTAATTTTAATCAGAAAACTGCGAATAAAATGCAACTCTTTTGCAGATATATCTATCCGTTTCAAATGCGTACATTAATCAATTTTAATTTCCGGTTTGGATTTTCGGTTATTGAATAATGTTGGGCGCTATATAAGTAAAGAGGTTTATCGATTTCTGTCTAAAACCAGTAACGAAACAGGGGAAATTAACTGCTATTCTGTCAAAAATATTCCAGAAACATGCCAATAAATAAGTTATGTTAACAAAGAGTTCATCCGCAAAATGCTTTCGAGGAAATCCGCTGTAACATTGGAGATAATTTTCATTGCATGGATCTCATTTTGCAGGTTTTTGAAACAACATTTTTATGAATTTTTAATGTAATAGAAAAATTTAACAACTTATAATAAACTTATAACTGTAATTCATAATTTTAAGAATCATAAGAAAGTTGAAAGTCGCTCCATAAAATATTGTTGTTATTAATGTATTCTGGCAATCGTGGAGCAGTTCAAGATCCTCCATATAGGACGGCGATGGACGAAAGGGAGCGGCTTCCATTTTAGTGAGCCCCAGTGGGAGGAAGACCGATTTAGCTCGGGGTCCCCTAATTTTGAAACAATTATAAAGATGACAGATCTAGCACCTGAAATCGGCAACCCCAGAGGTATCATCTGAGCATGAAGGACATTGGAGTCACGACATATTTTAAGTGCATCAGCTCCAATTAGTATACACGGTTCCATAAAATATAATGTTTTAAGTTATTAAAATTGGTGCATTTTAAAAAATAAATACAGGGCTTAACCAGCCATGTGAGTTAGCAGCTTACTCTATTTATTTTTGCGTGAAACTTGAGCTATTGAAGGAAACGAATGTATATTTAATGCAGGAAAGTTGAGCTCGAATGCCGCAAATGCACGAGAAAACTCTAAAGAAACGAATCACGTATTGATTAAATATGCTTTATAAGATAATGCACAAATATAAGCCAAATTTACATATACCAAAATTTAACCAATAGTGTAAGCATGCTTTCAAACGCAAGCTTTTTAAGCAAGCACATACTTTAATTGTTTCTGCAACTTTTGTTGATATATTGCTTTCCCTATTAGGTATACCCTATTAAAAGTGCCACAGAAGTGTACACGTAAACTATATTTTATACAAGTTAATTCCAGTATCACATTATCATGAGAAAAAAAATAACTTATGAATTACATGGATAAAAAATAGTTTCTACTTGTTCATTGATCAACGGTCAAGGGATAAATTTGAATTATCCCTTGACCTTTCAGGAGATTTTTTATTTTCAAGAGATAACTTTTCAAGATATTAAATTTCAATTTCAAGGTTTTTTTAGAGGCTATTGCAAAGAACATTTTTGTTAACATCAAGCTCGTAATATTAGGGAAGGCTGATGGAAAAAGCAAATGGAGAATAGGGACATCCCCCCTACACCATCGAAAAGGGAATATTATTTTCACTATTTTACCTACATTAGTTCATTTGTAATTTTAGTGATTCGTATAGAAATATCTGTGCCGAAAATCCGTGTAATACGCTGTGTATTGATTAAAGTTTGCAACTGAAGATAACACAGTAACTTCTGTGATTCAATCCAAGTACCAAATAATAAGTTCATTTACGTAGAATACATAGCATAAATAACACACTCATTAGTGTTAAGGAATATTGTTTGGAATGCGTTTCCTTGGAACGAAGTCTGCTTCTTAAGTACAGCTTTTAAAAACCGCTAAACAGGAAATTGTTTGGCAAAAACTAATCACAAAATACAAGACAAATCCATTTCCCCAGCAAGTTTATGTCTGTGAGGAAAACGGTTTTTGATCTCTGGCACGATTTTCCCGTGAACGCACCATGCATTCCTACGAGATGAATCCAGTTTAGATTTAAAAACACATAAATTTATTTTGGTTCTTGGTTATACACTTATCTCACACGACTGAATAACAAGTCTCTTTGATTAGGAAGCAGACAATTAACAAGTAAACAATAATAATAAAATGTGAATTAATAATAACAGCATTCATCCTTACCGACCATCTCCTGTTGGGTGCTACTCTCTCCCGATATTCTTGGCTTTTGTCTCCGTTGCTCCGTTCCACGGGGACACGAATAATGAGCTCCGAAGCGCAGATATCACACCCCTCTGCCCAAGATTAAAGGTAGAGTTTTACTTTTATCTACAATCTTTCAATTAATTCAATTGACGTCTCATTGTTTCTTTCTAATTGTGGTTCAATTACACGGCAATGACGAAAAATTTAACTTCGTACTAAAAAACAGAAGAAAAAAAAGAAGAAACTCTTAAAACTTCTAAAATTATTCAACATGTTTTCTTGCAGACTTTTGCAGCTCCTTTACTCTGAAAAACATAAAAACACTGAATATTAATATGATTACAACAATAAGATACCACAAAATTTTCTTAGGCTTTTTATTTTTCCGTACGTTTCATCCCCCAGCCTGGATAATGCGTTCTCATTATTTAGTTTGTATCCAAGACAGTGTGTCATAAAAATATGGTATTTCTGTAGTGCTAGAGCCTATCTTTGTAATTTTGATGATTGTCTTGCATTTCGGAGTTCTGCCAGAAATCCGAAGATCCATGTTTCAAATTTCATCAGACTCCAAACAACAGCGCAGGACTCAATCTCTCTCGATGGTTAGCCAGGCCTGCTGAGCCTAGTAAGTTTTAGACTCGCGTAGCTAACGGGGTACAAGTCTGATTTTTTAGACAAGTATACACCGATGTCTGTGGACAATGCATCACATTCTATCACAAAGAGTTGTCCCATCACAGCAGTGTAGATATGAGACTAGGGGCTTCAGCAGGACTTTCTTTGACTCAGCGGCCTTCTGGTGCTTTTCCAGTTTAATATCGCCTAAGTGTTCATTTTTTTTGTAAGTTCTGTGAGCGGGTGAACAATTTTATTAAGTAGTGAGGTATATAGTCCCAATAGTAGTTACAATCATTCAGGGTTAACTTTGATCGACGTTTTCTGTATTTTCATTTGACTCTCTTATGTTTAGATATTATTTGCAGACTAAATGGCATAAAATGGAAGAATAAACCCTAAACTTAGGCTTAATCTACATAAATTAATAAATGGTGTTAAGCTTCACCATGGCACAGTGGTTATGTCACAGGAATTGCTAGACAGGCGAAGTGTGAAGGTCCCGGGTTCGGGTCCCATCTCACGCCCGCCGACCTAAACGTTCGTAGTTTTCCGTGGTTTTCTCCGAAACTTAACGTAAATACGAGTTAAGACCCCTTAGAAAGACCCCCACAGAGTACACCCCTCCTTGTGTGGTCCTTCTGACGAGGATTTATAAGCGGGGTACGAGCCAAACACACAAATCCGATATATGTGGTGGTTTTTTGATTTTGCTATGGTTAAAATTTGATGAAAACTAAGGCCAAAGATGATCGTACAGTGGTACTGTGCCGCGCATAACCTGCCTGGCAAGTACTCCTAGAATTACGCTGAAAAAAGGAAAATGATTGACATACACCTAAACACTAAAAGAAAACTAAAGACTCTATGAACTGCAAATAAATTCCATTTATTCTTAGTCATTCCAATAATATTAATTAAAAGACGATATTGAAATAATTTTAAAATCATAACATGTCTGGGGGAGATGTGGTTTTGGAGGATAAGGGGTATCCACAAAAGGTTTGAAACACCAAGAGTAAATAAATCGTTTGGATATTCACCATTATGATGAGGTAGCCATCTTTACACAGGACACGATCGACGCGTGCACTATTGGTACCGCTTTCTTTCTCTTAAGCCATCACCAAGCAACACTCATTCCTTTTTTATTTTTGAACACAACTTCATCACACTGATTCGAAGCACACACTGATTTTTAAGCCCGTTCACACCTTCTCCAAACTCTCTTCTGCTTCTTCTGCTGTCCGCTCGTTCTCCCTTTTTTTTTCACGGGGCTGTTTCCTTTTTTCTTACCCCCTCTTACATCATCGGCTGGAGTTTCTGATTTGTTCGTATCGGGGAATCAATGCATCCCCTCGTCGAATCCCGGACATGTAGGTGTGACATCGGGGAATATACCCCGCCAAATTTGCATATCATTTTCGGCCATAAATATTTTAACGTTGACAGTTCATTGTGCTATAGTGTCCAGACTGTCCATTGCCTGGCGCCTCTTCTAATTTACTGTCCACTTGTGTGGTCTTCCCTTGGAAACAGTCTCAAAATTATATTTTACTGCTGTTTTCACTCCACCACAATATACATGTTCACAAAACAACAGCAACAACAAATGCTGATAATAAAAGCAAAAAATAATAGGTAATTTACCCGGTCCAATCTCTCTCTTCCATTCAAAATAACTTTGAACCAGTATCAGAGATTGAATACAAAATGCCAAGTTTTATTCAATCTATCAGTAAGGAAAACTTTGAACTAGCAAAATTAAGTTTCTAAATATATGAAAAATCAGCAGCTGCAGTTCTCAACATCACAAAGTTTGGATATATCAAATAACATCACAAAGACTATATTATTTAGGAACAGTAGCGTAAAAATAGAATGAACATATTGAAAAAAAGCCTATTTATTGTTCAGTCTATGCATACAAACATAGTGAAAAAAAATTCAGTTCATTCACTGAAAGATGAACTCAATTTATCAATTAAAAATAGAAAAAAAGAAAGAGGCTTTAACCAAAGAGACAGTGACGTAAGCGAGGCTTTCTGTCCCGGGCTCCAATAACGGTTACGCCACTGCAACGGGAGATAAACAGGGGTAAAAGTATGACGTTGGCATTGTCTTTTGGTAACTTAACTGGATTACAGAATCTTTAACTGTCTATCCACTTCGGAATAGTAGTGTAACTAAAGGGCTCAGTATTTTCCGGACGGCAAAAAAAAAAAAATTATTTTAATGGAGCGCTCTTAAAACCCTTAGCCTAGGCGCAAAATTTGCTCCGTTATACCGTATGGCTCAATGTCTCAAAGTTACTCTGAACTGCTGTACATAAACCTAATAGGTTTTGCAACTGCTTCTTGTAGTTTGTGAGAGCAAACCTCTGAATCGCTTCCATGTTTTTGGGGTCCATGTTATGTTTCCAGGATCCTATAATATGTCCCAGATACTTTATTGGCGGCTTTCCAAAAGTGCATATTCTCAGTTTCACCCAAAATCGCATTTCTTGACCCTTACAGAGAACCATGTTTAGGTTATTGATATGGTGGTTCCATTCGTCGTAAAATATTGGTATATCATCGATATAAGCTCGAGCAAAGGCCTTATTTCTTACCCTCTGAAAAATTCTAGCCGCATTGCTCAGCGCAACTTATACAGCATAACTTTAAACCAGTATTGTTTTTCTAGTAACCAGTAAACCAGTATTTGTGTTCAGATCTATATGTTTTCAAAGATTCTAAGTCCTGACTGTCTTTTTCTAACAGGATAGCACAATATTCCTTTAATGGACAGATGGTAGAAATTACTTTCCCTTTGCCGATTACAAACATGAGGCCGTTGGCATTTTCATGGGTAAATCACTGAGCTTGGTCAAATCGTTCATGGCTCTGAAATCCACATTAAGTTCGAACGCGCCATCTTTTTTCATCACACAAACAAAAGAGTGTGCGATATCTGCATCGCTTTCTTCCATCAAACCAAGTTGCAATATCTCTTCAATCTGAGGAATTAATTCGAAATTTCAGTGCTTCTGAAGTGTGGTAGATTTAGGGTTTCTTCATCATTTACTCAGATTCTATGCTCTTCTAAATTCGCTGTTGGATTTTTTCCGAAAATAGAGTTTCATATTTTTGTAGAAGTCTTCTCCTAAATTGGTTTTTAATTTCTGTAAATATGCTGCGGCACTCTTATCTTATGAATACTCAGATTTCGCCTGACCACGATGATAAAGCCAAGGGCTATGTTACTTCCCTCCCATACATTGACTTAAAAGATGATACATCCATTAAAAAACAACAAAAACCAACGCCCAAAAAACGTTTATTTAAAAGGTTTCCTGGTTATTTTTTTAAAAGATGGGCAGATGTAAAGAAAATAGTCACATGATCATTTTGCAAGCTTCCTTGATTAGTTGAATCTGAAGAGTATGAGTTTTATTGCAGAACAGTTGTTGTATAGTAAAAATTATATATCAAAACAAAATTTTCAGCAATTTTTTTTCAGCCTTAATATGTTCATAGTGGTTCAAATCCCTAGTAAAGTTGTTAAAAATTTTATGTGAACACCACCTGACTTCTTTGTTCATCTCTTGAATCATAAATATTTTCGGTACGCATCATCTAAACTTATTTTATTTGAAAGAGATACACTACTGCAATAGTACTTATGTTTAACGATTTCTAGCCAAACGTTTGAGATTTTGCCAAGCTGGATTCAGGTTTGAAGATTTGTTTTTAGCACTCAATTTAGCAATATTTTGCCAAAAGTCGCCAAGCTTGCGATAGCTGGCGAGATTTAGGCATAGCCCAAACATTAATTGACTACAGACTTTTAATGAACTGACAATATCCTTAGACGTTAATCGATTGCGAGTCTTTTGGGTGATCGTATGAAAAATTACCCGGTCGATTACGATAAAAAACATAGTGATGCGTAATTATATGTTACAACAGTTCTAAATGTTCTGCAAAAGCTTTTCTTCTAAACTGAAAACATTCAAGCACTAGTCGCATTAATTCCAGGAAAAGCGCAATAACTAAACTTTAAAAGATATCTCAACGTGCTTTAGAAAATTGTAATGTGCTTTAAATCCTTAGAAAGTTAGGATAAAATGGCAGAGTATTGCGGTTTTGGGAGAGGTTAACTCTGACTAGTTATTCTTAAATCATGTGTGCATCAGATTTCCATTCTCGTTATTTTTTTTTTCAGCATATAAAGTTAAAATCCTGGAAATTAAATTTAGTGTAAGCAGAATGCTAACAAGAATACCATTTAATCATGAATTTAGAAATTAATTTTAAAAAATCCGTGGTGGTCAAATTTCAGTAAACTTCAAGTCTTTTGTAACACTTGTATGCATTCTACTGTGGAACAACATTTCCTTTATTTAGACATACTTAAAACAATATGTATTAAAATTAGAAGTTCACGTAAGAAAATATGACAACGGCATGATGTTATGTTCCTATAAATGCGTAGTAACATATTGTAGTAACATAGTAGTAACATATTGTAGCTATGCTATGCCAGTAAAGATGCAATCTCAAATTTAATTAACTCGCATAATCGTTGAAGGTTTGATCTAATGATTTGTGATACTGTACCGGAAATTATGCGTAACCCTTAACAAATTAGGAACTATTTGTTTAGCATATAAAATTATTTGAAGTCATCTAATCTAAATTAATCACATGTATATCTGGTTAAACATATGAAATAGTTTCTAAGAGGCTTTAATAAAGTTATTGCTTTAAAAAAATTGAAATGTCATAATGTAATTAAAAATTTATCATTTTGAAATGTTCATTTCAAATATATGTAGACAATATTTCCTATCTTCTACGTAAATTTTAAATTCGACAATTATTTAGAAGACCTTAAAGTGTTTATAGAAGGTCACGACTTATTCGCAATATTATATTTATACTTAAGCGTATACTGAAAAAACTCTTTCTTTAAAAGTATACCCGATGAGATATTTAGAAATAGGCATACTAAATAACAAAAACGCATGCAACCACATCTTAAAATCACGGAACGGTATTTTCAAAAGACTCAAAAATCACATCAAAAGAACAGAGATAATGATTAGTCTTAGAAACATTGTTTAAAAAATGATACTGTGCATTTGAATTTTTCTCACGATAACTAAGCATCTTTCTCGTCAAATCTATCGCAGCTGGTTAACAGGCTGATATGTGTACCTGTCAAATCTATTAAGAACTGTACGGAATAAACAAGCTCAAAATTGAACAGCACAGCATACGTTAGCAAGATTTTAAAGCTTGATATTAGGGTGGTTCGAAAAGTAAGGTAACGCGTCCTTTTACTAAACAACTTATACACAAAATCCAAGCATTTCACGAACATATCAAGACTTTTGATACAGATTATTTTTTAACATAGCATCCATAGGCATCAAAGCACTTGTTCCCCCTTTAATCCAATCTATGGGAACCGGCTTTGAAGAAATCGGGCCCCTAATCGCTAAGCTATTTAGCACTGCCTTCCTGAACTGCTGCATCGGTTTGTAAATGCCGTCCTGCTAGATGCTTCTTCGACAGCCCGAAGAAATGGAAATCACTGGGTGCAACATCCGAGCTGTAGGGAGGATGCTACATTTTTTTCCATCGGAAGCACTGTAACCAATCAAATGCCCAAACCAGATCCGCCTAATGGCAATTGATTCCTGTTATCGTGTGTTGTATTTAGAGATTGAAATTCATTCGCTCAGTGATTATGTTCACAAGTAAGAGCTTTTGCAACCTTACTTTTTAGCCACACAGTAAAAAGAACTTTAAAATAAAAAACTTAAGAAAATTTAAAAATAGATCAACCAATATATTTTATAGACTTCTCGTAATTTATCAACATTTCCATTCACTAAATAGTTCACGGGTTTTTTTGCTCGTGTTTTATCAAAGTTTCTTTATCAAAGTATAATTTTAGATTAGAAACAGACTCACACTTCTGTCTGCCCTATTCAGATAAGAATACTTATATGACTACATGAATTTATTTTTACTGTTTTAAAAAGTTTAAGTCAAATTTAATTTCTAATCAGGTTTTCTTTTAAAATTTTGACTCAGAAAAAGAAACGAGAGAACACAAAATTTTTAATTAATACACTTTTGAAAAGAAATGAAACTTTGGAAAAACAACTTAAAGAACGAAAGGGGGATTCTCCATTTTTTAAGTGAAGTATTATTTCAAAGAATTTAGCAGTTGTTAATTAACTTATTTTAATATGAAGCATTTATTGTTAAAATAATAAATATCATTGAAATAAATTCCAAAAGAATACTTTTACTTTTAGCAAATAAAATAAACTAAATCCTGCCAGTTCATCATTCTTCGAGATATCTGTAGAATTAGTTCCTTACATTTTTTACCGTACAAATTGTAATTGTTTATAATTAAGACTCCCACACAAAAAGTAAATTCTGCTTTAAGAAACTGTTTCATAAACATTATAAAGAATTTAAAAATACCCCTAAATGTTTTCGTGTAAAACATATATATTATTGAACAACATTTACTTCAAATATATTACGCAAACCAATCAATTCATAACTTGCAAATAATATTTATGGACGAAAAATGGGGAAAAAAGAGAACTCTTCTTAGTTATACTTTGAACTTCTTGGCAAGTATCTCAAATGAGCTCATTTGTCAAATGATACTTGTTTATTGGCATGTTGTGAGGCTATTTTTGACAGAACAACAGTTAATTTCCTTGGAATATTTTCATCATTACCAGCAGTAGGGCCCAAATCGATAAACCGCTTTTGTCGTTAGTGGGTTGCATCATTCAATAACTGACTACAAGTAACCGAAATTAAAATTGATTTCAGGAAAGATATAAAACGCAAAGTTTCTCTTCCTAAAAACATCGCCTTTATTCACAAGAAAAATTTCTCAGAGAGTAAGTTGTAAATTATTTTGAAACACTGTATGTTTTTAACAGGCACATAAAACCAACATTTTTCTTTCATTGAGATTTTTCGGACTTCCATATTTAATGTATCATAGATGGTTATAAAGACATGTTTAGTATTTTGATAACAAAAGACATCGTAACTTTAAATCGCTGCCCCACCATGGCCGAGTAGATAAGGCATGGAACATTGTAGACGGCTGAAGTGTGCAGGTCACGAGTTCGGGCCTACCGCCCAGCTGCCGATCTAACGGTCTGGAGTTTTGGTCAGTTTTCTCCAGATGTTACTTAAATTCTCATTAGAAAGAAAGTTCTCCTGCCAAGGCACTCTCCCGTAGGTAGATGCACCTCGTCTAGGCTTGCAATAACACAAAACAAGCAAACGTAACTCGCATACGACAGGCTGCCTTCATCAAAATTTATTATAATACAGAATTTGCCAACCTACATTCGAATATTTCTATTTCTACAAAAAATACTGAAATTTTTCCATAAAACATGGGTTTTGTTTGAATATATGTTTAAACAAATCAATTTTTCCATCTTTCAAATACTTTGATACGATTCCTCTGATATATGGGCTAGAAATTTCTAATGACTGGTGTAATAAAAAATATTAATGTCGAAAGTAAACGCTCAGATTTTTTTTAACCCGAGGGGAGTTTTATACATCTACAATCAGAAGTCTGTATGCCAAACTTGGTCACTACCGCTAGGTTAACGAAGCAGGGAACAATATGTGTCTGAGCATCAAGAAATTAAATTATAACTTTAGTAATTGTAGTTTATAACTTTAACTAAACAATCTTCAACAAGAATTAGATGGCTACGCATCTTTGGGTCACCCTCATAGGAACCCATTAAAGCGATACCACATTGACCAGAAATCCAAATCACTTATGGATGTTATAACCTAAGTAGATATAAACTAATTATCTATTAATATATAATATGAAAATAAACTGCTGCGAGTTTTCTGGCTAATTAATTTACATGTTTGAACCTTATATTAATTTTTCAAGGCAACTTGATCGCATATTCTATCCGAAAAAAAATCAGGACAACAGCCCTTGATAGGTACTGTACTTGTATCAAAGTTTCCTTCCACTTTTCTTCAGATTTCTTTTGGAGTTAGCCTTTTTTTAGTACAATTGATGTGGCTCAGATTGAATAAGCATCTCTTTATTTATAAACTAGGAATTTAAATTTTTTGCTCTGTGGAGTATACGGATTATCTCTTTTGATTTTAATGGTAAATTTACATAAGAATGTTTGTGTGTAGAGAGCGATTTCTTTTTTTATTAACAAACATCAATAAATGTTTCACTAAATAATAAAAAAGATATATATATATATATATATATATATATATATATATTCATTTAAACATTTTTGAAAGAGAAATAAACTTTTCAGTTTCAGAAGAAATGGGAAACGTAGTACACAATAAGCTCCACCGTTTACAAAATGAAATTTATTTAAAACTGTATTGAATAAATCGTTCTGTGTCAAATTGTTCATTTTTTTTAAATTTAGTAAAAGATCTTTGGTAAAGATCCATTTAAACCTTTACCGATTATTCTTAATAGTCATTTAAGTTGAAGAATCATAGTGTTATTTTTATTAACTTGTAGAAACTTTAGTAGAAACCTGCATGACTATATCTTGAATTTATTAATTACATCTTTTATGAGTGTTACATTGTCAGAATTATAGTGAACTTATAATTACTCTATTTTTTCAGTTTATTCAAAACTGTGTCTCAAATAAAACACTTTATCCCTCTGACGCGACGTGGTTGCGCAGTGGAATTACCTTATTTCAGTGCTTTCATTGCTAGTTGAAAAAAAAGTAGTTAAATAGTTTCAACGCTGAAGAAAAAACCGGCAGTTGCCACCGATCCATTTAACTACCAACAATATGGCGGTGGATCGAATCGCCTGTCTCGCGCCACAAAACTAAAGATGTTTTCTGAAACACAGCTGGCTGCGCGGGCCGTACAGCCAGCTAAATCGATAGATTGTTACGGCTGCATTTTTCAGCGTAGGTAGTCTATCCAGCTGGTCTTCTACATTGATGCGAAAATGCTTAAGCTACAAAGGGTTGAAACTATGTCCCCCACCCCTGAAAAAAAATCCCCTTTAGTAAAACTCCTATTACTGCGATTGTTTCTTTTTTAATAAGCAATCTTTCGAAATATAAAAATATCATAAAAAAGATCTCTAAAAACGCATAGTACTTACCAGGTATTTTTTCCGTTAAGTTACTAGATTTTCTCCTCTTTAACTCATTAATCAAGTTTAATGAAATATTAACTTGTCAGAACCACAATTTTTATTAACATTATCTGAGACAAGAATAACAAAAGACAACAGATTAAAAGCAATATCAGCACACGTAAAAGTTATAAAAGACTATTAAAATCGGATACGTTGTAACAATAATTAAAACAAATGACTACCACAGAAGTAAGCAAGACCTATTGGAAACAGCAGGTATCTACAAAAGAGATAAAACTATTTCAAATAAAGACAGCGTATTAAGATTAATGAGACATTATTATTTTTTTCCTTTCTGTTAAAACACGATAAATAATATTTCGCTTTGTCTCTTATTTCACGCAGTTTCATTCCCATCTTGTAAAAATGAATTATTATTAACATAAAGTAGGGAGATTTCGTTTATCACTATGCAAGAAGCTACTTATAATAAACTAACCTAAATTATCTTTGATTAAATCACCAAGCAGTAAATCAACACTAAATATCCAGTGCGTTTCTTTGGAAGTGGACTACCATTAGTCAATTTTTTATGGCAAAGAACGTCTAAAAGTGTTCAAAAAATTTATAGAATGTTTTAATTTTATATTGCTTATATGAAACTTTTATTGTTGTTACTCTCCATAGTAGAAAGCAATCATGCAACTCTTTCATTTTGACTTCATTAAATAGATTAATTAAGTATCCATATGGAGAAGAATATCTACGAAAAATTATATATAATATATAATATATATATATATATATATATATGAGACGTCAGATATTTCAAGTAAAGTTTCAGAGTTAAGGCAGGTAATATGGTTTATTGAACATTACATTTAGGTTACAATTTAGAATGAGAAGAGGGGAGGGGAGGCGGGTACAAGAATCAACGTGGACTCATTAAACAGTTCCAGTGGCAGAAGTCTCCCGATTTTCGATGTGCGGGAGTATTTACGCTTACCACACCACGTGGTCTGCGAAGACACAACTCCTCCTCTCTCTTATCTCTGATCGAACCACACACATTTACCAACATGACCCGCATCCGGGCTACAAGGGCGTGAGGACACGTGTACATCTAAAGAACTCAGAATCGACGGCCTGATGTTTGACAAATAACAAAATAAATAAAACATAGCTCCAGAGCGCGCGTGTCAAGTATGACAGGAAAGTAAAACTTACAGTGAAAGTACCCAAACTAGTAAACCCAAATTACCTTTTTATACATTACAATATCCCCCCCGGCAAAAGAAGTCTGACGAGCAATATCATTGAGGTGGCCAGTCTCTCACTTGCGAGTCAGACGTCCTTGCAACCTAATCTTAAAACTGCAAACTAATCTAATTTTCAAGTTTAGACAACTTAAATTTTTCTGACTAGAATTCTGGAGTTATGTTACACAACACTTGAGGGGCAGGATGCAGTTTCTAAAATTTGACAAAACATAATGATGCAATAGTACGAAAATCTTACATTAAAAATAAAACAATGAGTGCGCATAAATTTTTTCAAAATATCACAAGTAAAATATTTACAACCTAGGTGGGATACAATAATACTGTACAACAATATAGTAATATAATTAAACAAAATGGAATAAAGATGGCTGACATTCATTTTCTTTGGGAAATACTTATGGCTTTGGCTTGCATGGCATAAAGTGAATGGAATGAAAATAACTTGGCAAAATGGCTGGCAAAATGCAGTTGGCAAAATGGAGTAAATTTATTTAGTGTAAAGGCAATGTAAAAAAAAAATGTAAAAATGTGCGTAGTGTGTAGAAAATTTCGAAAACCATAGCTGTGAAACAGCAGTATTAACAGGAACGCTTGCTAGAAGAATTTTTCAAGGTAATACAATAAATGATAGCCTGCATGAGGTACTGCATTTATGTGACCTGACATTTTTTTTATTTCTAGCAATGTCTTGTTGTACTTTTCTTATTTGGTTATTACTAGTATTTCTTAACAATCTGAGGACGAATACTCTCCTCAGAGGTTTTATTACTAGTTAACCGTCTAGGCAAATTTAAATTTTATTACATGAAAAAAAAATAGTTGGCATCATTATTCAATAAAGGAAATAATATACGATCATTTTGGCACACAAAAATTTTACACAGTAAATATTCAAAATAAAACATCTACATTTAAGCAAACCTAATATAATGCAAGAAATTTTTTTATTTACATTGACACAATAAGTATTTGTTGTTTTCATTTAAGTTATTGTACCCGGGTGCATGAATTTGTCATAAATTTTCAAGTGACTTTTCAGTGAATAAAATGACATAATCTCAAGTAAATTAGAATTTGTGTCAAGTTGAGAGTCCCAATCGGTAAGTCATTTCAGGTAAATAATCGAATGAATCTAAACTACGTCAGAGTATGCAAATAACAAAAATTCAAATTTCAAATCTTCAGAAAATATAGGTAATATAGTAGTAATTTAAGCATTAATTTAATAAAAGTAAGAACAGTATAAAACTTCAATTGAAATAAAATATTTAATAACACAATTCAAAATAAACTTACCTTAATGAAAATACTATATTAATCAAAAGAAGCGCAGATATATCAATACAATTTTTTTTTTCTTTTCTTTTTTTTATCAACATTAAAATAGCACTTTAAAATAACACACACAATTAATAACCATTTAAATATAATGCTCTAATGTTCACTTCAACTCTAAAATAAAAATCGCTTACTTTTACGAAAGAAATTGATATCCACAAATTAAAATCGTCATCCCTCAACGATAAACAAAACACACACACAAAAAAAAATATCTTCTCTCCCAAGTTCAATGCAGGCAGGAGGAGTTACGGTCAACATAAGTCATACGCACAAAAACAAAAATATTCGGCACGGAGAAAAGGGGGAAATAATTCACCAGTTGCACACACTTCTCGTGGGGACTGTTTTGGGTGCAATGAAGGCAGTGAAACTCCGTCGATTTCCATCGGATTTTCAAAATAACAGTGGACGTGTGAAGAAAAAAAAATAAATAAGGAGGCACAGATTTCTGGATTATAAACTCGGTACAGAAAGATGATATCAGATAACGGAGGGCAGGCACTTCTTTAATTTAGGTGTCGGCATCAGCGTCGTTAGTCGCTATGGAAAACTCAGGAGCACAAATTTTTCGATGGGCTTCATGGGAGGATTGGATGGGAGGTCAAGCGAAAGTAGTTTCATCAAAGCAGGAAATGAGAAGTCCAGATATCTGCAGTCGGTGAAGGGCAAGTTGGTTCTACGTATCTCTCTGATCGGCAGGCGGTCGGCATAACGCCGCATCTCCGGCATACTCCACATCTTCCGGTAAGCAGTGTACCCCGTCTCCTGACTATTGAGCGTTAATTTTTTTACGATTTAAAATTTTTAATTGGCACACAGGCAATCATCCTGTCGACTATTTGAGACGTCAGATATTTCAAGTAAAGTTTCAGAGTTAAGGCAGGTAATATGGTTTATTGAACATTACATTTAAGTTACAATTTAGAATGAGAAGAGGGGAGGGGAGGCGGGGACAAGAATCAGCGTGGACTCATTAAACAGTTCCAGTGGCAGAAGTCCCCCGATTTTCGATGTGCGGGAGTATTTACGCTTACCACACCACGTGGTCTGCGAAGACACAACTCCTCCTCTCTCTTATCTCTGATCGAACCACACACATTTACCAACATGACCCGCATCCGGGGCTACAAGGGCGTGAGGACACGTGTACATCTAAAGAACTCAGAATCGACGGCCTGATGTTTGACAAATAACAAAATAAATAAAACATAGCTCCAGAGCGCGCGTGGCAAGTATGACAGGAAAGTAAAACTTACAGTGAAAGTACCCGCTTGAACAATACCCAAACTAGTAAAACCCAAATTATATATATATATATATACACACAGTTTCTTTTTAGTTTAAATATATGCAGCTTTTATTACCGTTGCAGTCAAAAGCAAAAAAACAATGACACACCCATTTCATTTAGCCTTTAGTTCTTTCTCTCTCACGTTTTTCATAAGTTCGTAATATAAAAACGTGCGTATTTATCAAAATTATGTACATAGACAAGCCCTTAGAAAGAGTTGTTCTTTTTAAATCGTACTTGCTCTCGTCTGTGATTGTAAATGTGTAATGCACTGGTTCGCAATCTTTAATCTGGCTTGAGCCAATAAAGTATTTAAAATTTTTTGGTGAGCCACATAATAATAATAATAATACTATTTTAACAGTGGGATATTGTTTTATAGAGCAAATGATTTTTTTATGAAATGCATCTATTTAATAGAAGACATAAAGTGCATCCCCCCCCCCCTCTAACAAGTACAGATTAAAATTCACGACAACAAGAGCCTCGACAGTTGATTATACGAAGGTTAGTGTTTTAGTTTGTGTTTTACCTTGTTGTGGTTGAGTTAATAATATCGTTAGGGACCTGATAGAATGGATACTAAAGTTGAAAACGAAATCCCTCAAAAATGATTTGCCAGAAAATAAATATTAGCAGATTAAATACGTTTATTTAGTATATTTCTTTGAGAAATAATTTCAAACAACCTTATTTCAATTTTCTCTAAGCTGGAGAAGTGGGCATGATGCTCTTTGTATGTTTGTAGCATCCACACAAACAGCGTTCTTTTTAACTTTTAGCAATGCATGTTTATTAAAACTGTGCAGCATAACTCTTTAAAATAGTAAATGGACTCAGTATGCTATTACTCTAATTTAATATACTCTGAAAAATTACTGCAATCTTTTTCCAGCATTTTAAAGTCTCTGCTACCATAAAATAAACCTAGTATTAAAATTTTTGTCATACTTTCTGGCATAAAGTTAAGAACAAACGTGAAATATTTTTTCAATGTAAATTGCTATTTTATATCTTTAGGGAGTTCAGAAAATTAAATACTCCTACGAAAGTTTTGGCTCTCCAACCTCAGAGGAATTGAAAATATAAAACTGATATTTAAGAAGTGCAAACATTTGAAAACGAGTTTATTTAATTTTTCTCAAATTTTGAAAGTATTCTTAGGTAAAAGTGAAATAATAAAGAAGTAATAAGATCTCGAGATTCAATTAAATTTCATCCGATCAGAAAATTTAATAATGCACTTATTTTAAAGGAGCTTCATATCGCTTACAAAGATTTTAATTAATTTCGTTTGTAACGTGAGTATTAATTATAAGTCGACAAGAATTTGCCTTAGTTTAATATTACTTTTCAACGAAAAATTTATTATATATGGCCATTAGAAACATTATTAATAATTTTAACTAACAAGTCTAGATCAGAAGGTAAGATCAAAATACCATGAAAAAAAGAACAGTAATAATTTTGTTCAGTAGGTTTATTTTAAGATCGCGTAATTTAATAGGAATTTATAAATTTTGAAATAAGGAATTGTTTGTGATGTTATAGAACGTTGGTTTTATTAATTTTAAACTATAGTTTAATGATCACCTTCATTTATTATAATTAATTGCATACTAAAATAAATATAAATAAATGCAAATTCATTTAGTATGAGTATAGCTATTAGTATTTACCTCAATATTTTCAATTCTATTCCTTTTTTCTTTGAAAACGTTTAGTAAATTTAAAATTATAGCAATTTGAATGAAGGGAGAAAACGTGCTTTTTGTATGTTATATAAAGCTGCAAGACTCAATTTTCAAGAGCCGTCAGTAAACTACTGCGTGAATACATTTTTCTTCTGTGTACATGGGTGGGTGCAGATAAACTTGTTTTATACACTCCGTGATGCTTAAACTGTTTTTAAAAAATCAGCTTATCTATTTCTAAAAAATAAAATGTCTTTCAAATTAGTGTTTACAAGAAAGAGTTAATTGTCCGCTCTATTTGTTACATTAAAATGAAAAGTGCTATCGAGTTTATAGCAGTCAGCGAGCTAAGTAGCCATGAATATAATAAATCACATCGAATAGAAACTAAGCAAATTACTTTTAAAGCCATCAATATAAAAACATAAAATAATCTTATGCTTTTAAAAAGTATACTCTTTTCGCTTTTCAGTTGCAAACTCGTGTAAATTCAAATGTCAAAATAATTAGGAAAATTTGAAAAGAGCATAAACTTTTCTCCTGGATATTAAATTTATAAAAAGAGCTTAAGATATGCAAGTCCTTATTATAAAAATAACTATTTAAATTCGCGAAGGTTTTTCTTAAAATTAAAGTGTATCATTAACATTAAAAGAGCCTTTCTCTAAGTAATTCAAAAACTCCCATCTATGTGAAAAATAAAAATTCGAAAATGTTATAAAGTTTCCACCGTAGTTTTAAAAAAACATAATAATGTCGAGTAACTTTAATGCTGTAAAGGAGGTTAGATGCACCCAAAAAAACGAATTAATAAGAAAGAAAACTTAAATAACTGTTTAAGTTTGAAATATTTCTATTCTAAAAATTTTATATGAATTACTTTATGAAATTTATTAGCAAAGCATGAATAATATGTGCGTTAAACACCTTTTTGAAATTTTAAGAGAAAATGTAACATTGAGGGAAAATTAAAGATAATTTGCATATTAATGTCTTGGTAAAGATGAGACAAAGTTTTTTATTCAACAAATTATATCTTTTATTCAAATAACGTACAAGAGAACTTAACAGCAGATGTTCAAATCAAACATTCATAAAGTTCTACTTAATTTGTGAAAAACTGTTCACAGAGAGTTATATGACATTATTTTTGTGAATAAGAATATGCGTATTGTTACAGTGATAGACAATTTATCGTATAATTGCAGTATTCACAATAAAAAATTCCAAACAAATATGGAGAAATATAATTCGTGTATTTAAAAACAATGTAAAATTTAAGAAGCATGAAAACATAATTCATTACAGTTGAAAACAGATATTTTATTTAGTCCCTGTGCATCGTGAATGTTTAAATGCATAGCATATTTATTTATTTAATTTGACCTACAAATCTTATTATAGTTCTTGATTATATATTCTTAGAGTAACCCATAAATTAAGAAGATGATGCGTCTGAAGGATTTCTTAGAAATAATTTATGATTCTCAACATAACTTACAGTTTTTATTTTTTTTAGTAGTAGTGGACGTTCTTGGACGTATTCCGCCCAAGCTGATAAAGTCTGCCCAGGAAAAATCTTAACACGATATATTTTTTGTCAAGGGACCTGTATCCTATGTAGTGTATCGAGTCCGATAATGAACCAAGGGCACAAAGGTCCGAGGATACTCTTCCCAATATTTCAAAATGTACAAAAAATGGACCATTATTAGTAAAGAATATATATAGATTTCTCCGCTTTAGTCTTGTTCCGGATACCTTTGGAAAGAAATTAAATTTAAATCTCCCATTAGAAACAGAATCCCATCGGTGTTCTGCCAGGTCTCGAGTATGTAGTCTCTAACAGATGTTTAATTAGGGAAGTTGGAATCGACATCGTTGTTAGATCTTGGGTTTCTTATTTAAAGCTGTCAATTTTGCAAGAGTGACCTCAAACTCTTTACCAAATATACTTAAGTTGATTTGATCCATTTTATGAATATTAATATTCCAGATACATACGTCATACTTAAGATTTTTGAGCTATTAGATTTTTTCTTTGTAAGAAGCAACTTTGTTACTGAATGACTATCACTATATATTATTACTGATCTATAAATGGTTGAGATGAACCACTTCAAAGCCCATTGGACCGCCAGTAGTTCCACCTGGAAGATAGAGTTGTTTTCATTTAGTCTTCCTCTCCAAGTTTAATCAATTTTTCTTTCTGGAAACATAATAGACAGTTGAGATTGTGTTATCCAGCAAGAAGTTTTATTCTATGTATGATAACGAACCTTGAACTGCACACAGGCTGAATAAAATTGTACGCCAAAGATATCTAATGTATAACCTAACCAGCACTTTTTATCTCCTAAACTTAAATTAAAATGTATGAGGAACCCGAATAAGGCTTATTAATGCTGGGCGACTGCTTCTCGGAAACAGGGAAACATTCATATGTGCAGTGAGAGAGGAGTGGGACGACCTGTCTCAACAGCCTTTTTGTTGAATAGTACACCACACAGTGTTGAAAATTGCCACCGATTATATGGTGACCATATTCGTTACTGATGATGCTGATTGTATACATACAGTATTTGAACAATACGCGATATGCACATTTCACGTTGTACAAAAAAACAGCGTGTGTTGTAACACCTTGTGTACATCCTTTCTAGAAATTTTTTATTCCCAAATTATATTGAATGCTCTCAGCATTACTGTTCGATTCTATGGCTAGAATCGCGGTTAATTTTCATTTACTTCGTCCTTATAGTTTATCCACCAGAGGGTATATGTCCACTTGTGTACATCGATAAATTTTCCAAATGCTATAATAAAATCCATATGTCTGACATTATTAGTAAGTCGAATGGAGAAACGAGAAAATTTGGACACTCGTGTGTTTATTGGGTCGTAAAACAAATTTGAACAAAATCGTTAATACGTGCATTATTCATATTTTTACATACATTAAAATATTAAAATTAGATCAATCAATAAAGTAAATCAGTCATAAATACTAAACTGGGAAAGAACTGATTTAAATATTTTCCCCATGAAAGTATTCTAATTTAATGAATCACATCTACACTTTCCCCCAAAGCTTTTAAATGTTTTTGAACTTCGTGAAACGGATAAGATTCATCATGGTAGTAATGAATTAGTGAATAAAAGAGTATATTTCATAAGTTTAATATACCGTAGGGTATTATCTCTAATTATTTTACTTTTCTAATTCAATGGCGTCTTCTGATTCCATTTCTGTTTAAATTATTATCTCATTGTTTTATTTGTTCGTTTCCAGAAAATGAAGAATAAACCGACTTCTTTTCAAAAATTCAGTTTTCTTTAAGAAGATTAATTAATTTGGTAATTTTCCTGTGGGAGCAAAAGTTCGTAGCAAATAATCCAGACAAATTCGTCAAGCGGCACTGCGAGATTTAAAGTGAAATGTTTTTGAAAAGAACTCAACTGAAATTTATGATTCTGCATTAGTCATACGGGATCATAGAGGTGATTTTCAAAATTATTCCATTAGTATTTTAATACAACAAAAATGAGTTTTCAAGACTTTTCAGCTAGAAAAAATAATGATGTCAGCAGGAGGATTATCTTAGATTTTTGAAGCTTTGAATAGAATTTCAGTTCATTATTATTGTAAAACTTTTGAGCTCAGTATTCTTTTGTTGAGCTATGTTATTATGTCTATTCTTCTTGAAAATATTTGGAAGAAAAAAGTTGATTATTCATTGAACATATCACATCGATACTGTTTCGTATAGCTAATTCAGTAATTAATTTACTAAACATATCCTCATTTAAATAATTATTTTAAACTGACAAACTTTTTAAGTCTCAAATAAGCAGCATTATAAAATTTCTTTCAAAGAATTTCATTTCTTTTCTAACAAAAGAATTTATCTATTATTTCAGTTTTTATTCATGTTCAGTAAGTTTCTAAACATATGAATAGTAAATTTTATATGTATTGTTATTTCGCATTAAAATAAAAATCCACATTAAAATGACAAAACAATTTTGTATTTAGTTTCAACTATTAAAGGAATTTTAATGAATATTTTATCATTTCTAACTCTATAAGCAACACCCCATATTTGCCCTTTCATTAGTTTTTGCACCAAAAATATATTTTCAAAACTGAGCAAATTTTGGCTATGCAACAATCATTTCGCAGCTGACAATCAATATGGCAGAAAACTGGCATATTTTAATGTTAGTAAAATTGATATTTAACAGTTTATAAAATGCGAATTGATTAACACATTTTCCCCTAAGATAACGTTACGCATAAAGCATTACTAATAGCATAAAGTTAAGGGAAGCCAACGATTACTACAGTAACAAAATTTCATATTTCACAATGGAAGTATGGAATACAAAGTCCTAGTTGATGACGACATTTGTATAAATGGTTACTTGTGTTCTCAATAGATCTTGCATGTGCAGACCAAAATTCATTATCGTACATATCATATTTTTTTTTTTGCTTTATAGAAGAATTTAGTTGGTAACAACGTCCTAACAGAGGTTTCTAAGCTTTGTATAAAATGAATACAGTTCATCTATCTGAACAGACATGCAATTTGTGCCTTATAAAACCTAATGATTGTTTTTTAGTTTCTTTCAATTTTTATAAAAACAATTTGATACAGTTTTTCAACCTAATCGCACTGTTTCTTCTTGTTTCACAGCAAATATTTGTTTTAAAAAGTTTCGAAATTTTTTCATTGCTCTTTAAATTATTTGCATATGGGAGAAACATGTTTTCAAGACATCGAGAGAAAATGAAAGAATTTTACTAATTTTCCTTGATTGAACAGAAAATATAATTTGAATCCTAAATTTTGATAGGATCGCCCCTAGTTATTCTTTAGTCAACAATTTTCTGCTAAAAGATTGAGATATTTAATTATTTTACTATTATTTCTTGAGATACATTTATTACCACTGAGGTATAAAGATGTAAAATATTAAATTCAATCTTAAATGTTAAAACTAAGCCAACTGATTCTAAATCAAATCTGAACAAAAGTATGCAAATCTCATCAGGAGAGGATGGCGCATGTTTATTTATTTATTTTATCTTAAAAAAGAAGGTTTTATAATAATTATATTTTTTTTTGTATATACTATTTTTCTTGTGTGATTCATCCTGATGTTCACACTATATGTCTGATTATGAATACTCGATTTGAATAATTTAATTCCTCCGACTAATATTTAACATCAAAAATTTTCCATTTTAAACATGCCAAAGTAATTACCATGCACGCGCCCCACCTCTCCCTCCACCCCTAAACAAATTCGACTTCCATAAGCACTTTTCGACTTCATAAAGTTCACAAAACTTCACAGCATTTATTTTAATGTATCACTTATATCATACTAGAAAATTTACTTTTTAAATGTCGGATTCTGGGAAGCTCTACGTTCAGCTAAACAATTCATTCATCGTACGGTGATGATTGCGAAGGCAAATTCTGAAGTCTTAATTATTCTTTAATGATACGAAGTGCTTTTAAAACTGGCTGCATTCTTATTAAATGATTTCCAAGAAATTCATTTTGGAAAATTTAAGTGTAGCATATTAATATAACTTTTCAAAAAGGTTTTCACAAATGTGCGAAACTGAATGATATTTTCGAGTTCAAAAAGTAAATAACTTACTAATTGTTTTAGAAATCCAGTGGTAGTTGAAACATTTCTAATTGTAATTATGAAACAAGATGAATTATGAAAAGTTCGCTAATTATTATATACTTTTCGACATGAATAATGATACAATCTATGTCCTCTACAATATATTACACTGATATCTTATTTTTCAAGCAAAAATAAAATCACTATATAGTTATCAATATGTTTGTATAAAATATTTTATACAAATATATTAATTCAATTTATTAATATCGAGATATAAAAGTCGGTTTCAAAACAAAAACAATTGAATACTTTTATTAAAATACTTTTATTATTATTATTTTGGTCTCAAACGTTCAGGTTTCAAATTTCTTTCTTATGTAAAAGTAAAATATTCCATTTATTTTAAAAATATTACGCAATTTTAATTCATCTATCATATGAAGAAGCTCTCTGAAAATTAAAAAAATGAAAGCGAAACCAACAGTTAAAACTTCAAATTGTAAAAAAAAAGAAAGAAAGAAAAAATATTATATAATTCAAATTTTTAAGAAAAATTTCAAATATTTAAGAAAAGATCAACAAGGAGATAACCAGAGATTGGGGGGGGGGGTGAAATGTCTCGATATAGCTTTCCCGCTCTAAAATATCGGGAAAGATATATTTCCTTTTGAAAAAAATGTCGTTCATTTATATATGGATACTAGCTGAAGTACCCGTTCTTCGCACGGGAATGAATGGACTTTTTGATATTACGATTTGTGGTGATTACTATTCATTGTAATAAACAGATATAGCAAAGTGGATATTGCGTTATATTGTGTCCAATAATCATGCATACCGAATTGCAAGGCAATCGTTTGTACGGTGCAGAAGGCCATGCGGCGTAGCGCAATCTAGTGGCGAGTTTTAGCAAAATGGATACGTCGAAATATTTTTCGCATTCAGATATCGATGTATACGAATTTTCATAACTATCGGCTGGACAGTCCTGAAGTTCATGTGTTGACGCGACATCTAGTGGCAAGTTATAGGAAAATGGATAGCGCCAAACTCTTCCCCGTGTTCAAATATCTATGTATACCTATTTTCATAGCGATTATTTGCACAGTCAAGAAGTGATACACTGCAGGGCCATCTAGTGGTTTAATAAAGTAATGATTTGCTACAGCGCCGTCAAGTGGCGAGTTATAGCAAAATGGAAAACGCCAAAATATTCTCATTGTTCAAATAGCTATGTATACTGATTTTCATAGTGACCGTGTTCAACTATCTATGCATACCAATTTTCATAACGATCATTTGCACAGTCAAGAAGTGATACACTGCAGGGCCATCTAGTAGTTAATTAAAGTAATGAATACTCGATTTGAATAATTTAATTCCTCCGACTAATATTTAACATCAAAAATTTTCCATTTTAAACATGCCAAAGTAATTACCATGCACCCGCCCCACCTCCCCCTCCACCCCTAAACAAATTCGACTTCCATAAGCACTTTTCGACTTCATAAAGTTCACAAAACTTCACAGCATTTATTTTAATGTATCACTTATATCATACTAGAAAATTTACTTTTTAAATGTCTGATTCTGGGAAGCTCTACGTTCAGCTAAACAATTCATTCATCGTACGGTGATGATTGCGAAGGCAAATTCTGAAGTCTTAATTATTCTTTAATGATACGAAGTGCTTTTAAAACTGGCTGCATTCTTATTAAATGATTTCCAAGAAATTCATTTTGGAAAATTTAAGTGTAGCACATTAATATAACTTTTCAAAAAGGTTTTCACAAATGTGCGAAACTGAATGATATTTTCGAGATCAAAAAGTAAATAACTTACTAATTGTTTTAGAAATCCAGTGGTAGTTGAAACATTTCTAATTGTAATTATGAAACAAGATGAATTATGAAAAGTTCGCTAATTATTATATACTTTTCGACATGAATAATGATACAATCTATGTCCTCTACAATATATTACACTGATATCTTATTTTTCAAGCAAAAATAAAATCACTATATAGTTATCAATATGTTTGTATAAAATATTTTATACAAATATATTAATTCAATTTATTAATATCGAGAAATAAAAGTCGGTTTCAAAACAAAAACAATTGAATACTTTTATTAAAATACTTTTATTATTATTATTTTGGTCTCAAACGTTCGGGTTTCAAATTTCTTTCTTATGTAAAAGTAAAATATTCCATTTATTTTAAAAATATTACGCAATTTTAATTCATCTATCATATGAAGAAGCTCTCTGAAAATTAAAAAAATGAAAGCGAAACCAACAGCTAAAACTTCAAATTGTAAAAAAAAAGAAAGAAAGAAAAAATATTATATAATTCAAATTTTTAAGAAAAATTTCAAATATTTAAGAAAAGATCAACAAGGAGATAACCAGAGATTGGGGGGGGGGGGTGAAATGTCTGGATATAGCTTTCCCGCTCTAAAATATCGGGAAAGATATATTTCCTTTTGAAAAAAATGTCGTTCATTTATATATGGATACTAGCTGAAGTACCCATTCTTCGCACGGGAATGAATGGACTTTTTGATATTACGATTTGTGGTGATTACTATTCATTGTAATAAACAGATATAGCAAAGTGGATATCGCGTTATATTGTGTCCAATAATCATGCATACCGAATTGCAAGGCAATCGTTTGTACGGTGCAGAAGGCCATGCGGCGTAGCGCAATCTAGTGGCGAGTTTTAGCAAAACGGATACGTCGAAATATTTTTCGCATTCAGATATCGATGTATACGAATTTTCATAACTATCGGCTGGACAGTCCTGAAGTTCATGTGTTGACGCGACATCTAGTGGCAAGTTATAGGAAAATGGATAGCGCCAAACTCTTCCAGGTGTTCAAATATCTATGTATACCTATTTTCATAGCGATTATTTGCACAGTTAAGAAGTGATACACTGCAGGGCCATCTAGTGGTTTAATAAAGAAATGATTTGCTACAGCGCCGTCAAGTGGCGAGTTATAGCAAAATGGAAAACGCCAAAATATTCCCATTGTTCAAATAGCTATGTATACTGATTTTCATAGTGACCGTGTTCAACTATCTATGCATACCAATTTTCATAACGATCATTTGCACAGTCAAGAAGTGATACACTGCAGGGCCATCTAGTAGTTAATTAAAGTAATGATTTGCTACAGCGCCGCCAAGTGGCGAGTTATAGCAAAATGGATAACGCCAAAATATTCTCATTGTTCAAATAGCTATGTATACTGATTTTCATAGCGACCGTTTGAATGGTCAAGAATTTGGCCTGCTGCAGCGTCATCTAGTGGCGAGTAAAAATAATAATGCATTGCAGTGTCATCTAGTGGTGAGTAATATCAAAAGGAACGCAGTTAGAATATATTCTTCGTGCTCAAATGTGTAAGTATAAAAAATTTTATGCCGATCAGTCGAACTGTATAGAAGTTGATGCTTTGCAGCGCCATTTAGCGGCAAGTTACAGCAAAATGGATAGTGAAAAATATTCTCCGTGTTCTGATATTCGCGTGTACCAAATTTCATCGAAATCGGTTGGACGATATTCGCATAGCAAACGGCTAAACGGAATAGAATTCAACGTTGTGCTGCGGCACCAAGTGGCAAGTTAAGGAAAACGGATAGCATAAAAACCTTCTCCATCATAAAAGACTTAGGTGAACCAAATTTCATCGTGCAACGGTGCTGGAGTTTTTCAACCTCATAAACACATACCAACATTCATTTTTATCTATAACCAGTGTTGTTATATATACCAGTCTCAAATAAAATCCAGTTTCAAATCTAAGCCTCGCCAAAGTGCAAACATACGCCATTTTGCAAGAGTTTTTTCAGGGAATCATTCGAAGCATTGACTTAGCAGCAATCAATATGGGAAATGGTTCGACCACCAAAGAGTAGCACGCATTTATTTGAAAATTGGAATCCCTTAATACAGCCGATTTTTTTTTTAATTATCAACTATAACGTGTTTTATTCATCGTTACTCCGATGTACTAAATGAGAAGATTTCCATTTCCTGAAATTTGGCGGAATTCCCCCAACTTAAATCAATGTAATCAATTGGCGAGAATTCTGAAGTTAGATCGTATGAAATCCCTTAATAACTGCATTATTTCTTCACGGATCATTAAAATTTAACACTGTATTCTAATAAAACCTTTGCACTTGTTTTCAAAAATCTATTTCCTTAAGCTCTCAATAAATTGCGCAAAGCCGAAACTGTGCAAACCGCTAGAACTCACTTACTCAAAATCCATATTTCAGCCATTTTATTTTTTCGCCAAACTGAAAAAATTTACACATTAGCCTCGGAAATCTTCAATTCTTATTGTTTTGCGTGTAAAGCATTACATTCCTGCTCTGATTTCCCATGCACACGATATTATAATTTAAAAAAAAATAACTTTACGAATATAAACTATCAAAAAAAAAATCATTATTATTCTTTTATTTTTACTTTGAGAATTTAAAACATTTTATTCGGCAAAATCGCCACACATGGCAACCACGATCCTTATTTCACACTTTTTTCACTACAGGGGTTACAATTACGGAAAGCTTTTTGCGTGAAGAGCATAAAAAATCTCTTAAATTCCGGGAACGGGTGGACTTTCAAAGTTTTAAAGTGGACTACGATTTATTCTATATTATTTTACATATCTGTGCTAAATTTCAGGCCGATAGGTTCATTTTTGTGGATTTGTATACGAACGACATTTTATTCGGCAAAATCGCCACACATGGCAACCACGATCCTTATTTCACACTTTTTTCACTACATGGGTTACAATTACGGAAAGATTTTTGCGTGAAGAGCATAAAAAATCTCTTAAATTCCGGGAACGGGTGGACTTTCAAAGTTTTAAAGTGGACTGTGATTTATTCTATATTATTTTACACATCTGTGCAAAATTTCAGGCTGATAGGTCCATTTTTGTGGATTTGTATACGACTCAAATCCACAAACAAACAAACAAACAAACAAACAAAGAAACAGAATTTCATTTTTATTTATAAGGATATGTCATTTTCGACAGCAAAACATTTTACTGGCTAAGATTCTGTAGAAGAAAAAAGACAAAAGAAAGTTATCAGTAAATCCGGTTTCTTCCAAAAAGCCCTTATTTCTCTCAGTATTCTTGAAGTACTGCAACTAAAATCAACTTCATTCCCCATAACGAATATAAATAAGCCTTCAATACCGATGAACTCATTTACAGTCGCTTATTTTGATATTAAAATACAGTAAATAAACATTTCCAAGCGAAATGTGTTTGTAAAAAAATGAAACAAATGCACTGGCAGAAAGTTTTAACATTTAAAAACTCACATCTGAAATGCCTAAAGCACTTTTCCACATCTTCATGCATAAATTTTACGATTAAAATATTAGCTTTATTCAAAACTTAGATTCGCAAAAGCAAGCATCGGATTTGCATAATGTGCTGCCCCAGTTACCATTCTGATTAGCAGTTGAGTACTGAATTTAAAGTAAAGAAACTTTGATGCCAAATGTTTGTTTACATAATCAGTTTTATCAAATGTAACAATCTTCCGACAGAATTTCCTTGAGGGTTTTTATTTCTATTTTAAGAATAAGGTGTATGCATATGTAAATTATTGTACTGACAAAAAATTTTAATGCTTGAAATATATTTTGTTTTTAGAATGTTTATGTGTATTTCAGATGCATAGTAATACTATAACTTCAGATATTTTTATTTTAAGTAAATTGAAATATAATTTAAAAGCTTGTTATTTTCATCATGCACAACTTCATAAATATTTCGCGCTTTTTTTAGATTTAATTGTGCGGGAGGGGGGGGGGTTAAATACATTAACATTTTTTATTGTTACTATGTACTCAATGTTTTTTCAAAAATGTGCGAAAAACTTCTTTCAAAATCAATTTCATTTAAAGAAGATAATTAGTTTTAGATAAGAAATCGAGAAATATTTCATATCGCTGTGGTGGCAAATATTCAAGCAGTATCCAAACGTTTATTCAAAAGGGAAAGCCTGAAACATATATTAATGAATAAAATATCTTTCAGATTAATACACAAGTTTGTAAATACATACAAAAGTTTAAATACGGGAGTTTAGCATCAGGCTACGGACATTTAGCAAATGTGGCAGAAAAAGTTGGAGATAGCTGGGCCTCTTTTCGCAGTATGACTGAAAAAAAAAAAATTGAGGATGAGTCCTCAACAATTCAAAGTCTATTGGTAAAATGTCTTCAGTGATAATTCCTCATCAACATGACCGATCACTAGCATTTTGCTTCATTATTATTTGCAGAAATGCCTCTATAACTCAGCCAAATTTGCTCAAGATCGAAAGAACGATCTTGGAGGAATTAGCAAACAAATGGAAAATTACTTTCAATGATTACTCTTCAACAACATGAACGATAACTACCGTCTTACTTCACAAACCATTTAACAGCCATGGCCGCTATCATTGTGCCAAATTGGCTATCATCTAGAGAGTGGTCTCGATGGAGCAAGCGTACAAATGTCTCAAAATTCAACCATAAGGTTTCGTTTCGCCTTCGACTTGGCTCTGCAATGATCACACTGCAAAAAATAACAGAAAATTCTATAGTAAACACTATTGTAAAACATGTAGGTGCACTTACCGTTTACACCTAATGGTAAAGAATATAAAATTAAACAGACATCTAACTTTATACCCAAATATACTTTAATAAACGTAAAAATAATGAGAAAGGTAATTTTTATGCATCTGCGCAATTAAAGATTCTAGATCCTCACACAAGATCGCCGGTATAAAACTGTAAAAAAAACATTTCTAGAACATTCTAGCACCTATAAAAGTTACAGCTAAATAATGTTACACTCTGAACTTCGAGTTGGTAGTAGCTGTACAAAAAGTCAATGTTAAACATTACAAGATACAGGAAACAATAAAAGAAAACCATGCTTATATAAGTTTATAAAATGAAAGAAAGAAGTTAGGATTTCAGGGAAAGCATTAGATAATTATAATACGGACAAATATGTAAGTTTAGATAATTTCTCGCCTGATATATATATATATATATATATATATATATCAGGCGAGAAAGGCTAGAAAGATTAAAACATATATATATATATATATATATATATGTTTTAATTGCCCTTGTAATTGTGTAAACGCATTAACCAAGCTATTTTTCTAAATTTCTTTGCAGCAGTATATTAGGTATTTTATTTAATATATGAATGCTTAAAGCAAATGTCAGGTTTATTTTTGCCGGGATTATTTTATTATAAATATTAAAGTTTAATGCTTATTTTGTACTTCCGTATTGATATTTTAATTTTTCCTTTTAAAGATTTGAAGAACACTTAATTTGTTTTGCTTGAACTATTACACATTAGTCTTTTTTTAATATAAACTTGTCGACTGTTTTTCATAACTGGGGTACTAATACCTAATGTCCGAGAATAATGCCTGATTAAGAAACTGGTACAGCTAACAGTTCTAACCCTACTTCTGAGAAGACTTGTAAGTAAAACCAAACTTTTGCGGTAATCAAACTTCCATATGATAAAGCGAAAAATATATGCATTCTTTGATAAAGTGTTATAACATGTATACTAACAAAATAATCTTCATAGTAGCTTAAACCTTTCATATTCCAATATCATGAGTTTCTACTGGAATTATAATTACTTTAGCTACACACAGCTTTTTAATGCAGTTTACATTCTAAAATCAAGAACAAAGCTTTTTAATGAGGCTTAAAGTCTAAAATCAAGAATAGCAGTGCTTCATGACAAAGTTTTTTTTTCTTCCAAATGACGGGTCAACCGTCCACTGGAGGCTTGGTCACTACGAACTCTGCAGATGTTGGCCATTTGAATATGGGGCAGCCTATTAGGCAGACCAATGTTGTCCCCTATCCTCGGTCTCCTATTTCTCGACCTCCTATAATTCTAAGCCATCTTCTAAAGTAGATATATACCGTGGCAGACGAAAAACTTTTCTGTCAGCTACGATATACGCACTCGTTAACAAATACAAACTCAATATTTTAATTATCTTAAGATAGAACATCTTTTTCTTTTTTACTCATTTGTTATTAAGGCAACCAGGTAAGCAAAAGTGAAAAAATCTAATTAAAATTTAGTGCTCGCGTTCATAATCTCATTCGCACGCTAGGTTGGAAAATTAAAAACAAGTAAAATTAGTTTTCAGTCAGCACGGGAAATGCTTTATTCTTTTACCGCTAGGATCACTGCACGTCACTAGATTTCCAATGTTTACATAATTGAAACTTATTTGGGATACCAAAAATCCAGTATAGCAGCTATGGAGAGTGTCCACTCCTATAATATATGTCCGTGTTTACCACGGACACTTTCTGCATGCTAGCCCGATATCCAGACGAAACAACGGTTTAAGAACACGGGTATGTAACACCACAAAGAAACAAGCACTGGCTGCAAACGATTTAAGAACGGAATAAAAGAATAACAATTGGACACTCCGTGGATTCTAACCCAACCTCAAGACGGAGGCGGTTTAACACGGGGATGGAACACCACAAAGAAACGGACCCTCGCTGCAATCAATCCCAAGACAGAACCTGCAGTTTAAAAACACGGATACAGAATAATAATTCGAAACTTACCAGCAGACGAAATCAACGCTTAAGAACACTGTGATAGAAAAACACACACAAAAGAAATTACACTACCTGCATTCGAACCCAACAAACAGAGGAAAACATCAGTTAAAGAACACAGTTAAAGTATAATACTAGACTATGGACATTCTCCCCAATCAAACCCAACCTCCAGACTGAACAATGGCTTAAGAAAACTCTTAAAGAATAATACTACAACATGGACACTTCCTGGATTCTAACCCAATTTCCAGGCGGAACAACGGTTTAAGAACACAGGTATGGAACACCACAAAGAAACAAACCCCGTCTGCAAACGGTTTAAGAACACAGTTAAAGGATAATACATGGACACTCCCTGGATTCTAACCCAACCTCCAGACGGAACAACGGTTTAAGAACATGGGGAAGAACACCACAAAGAAAATGAATCTGGCTGTAACTGAATCCAACATCAAAGAAGTTCTACTTCAATCGCGCGTATCAATTACACGCACACACTTTTTTTTTAAATCTCTGAAAAGAACATCTGGCATATCTTCCATAAGAAAAATAAAGTAACAGTTCGATTCTTTATATTTAATTTTAATTTGCAGCAAATGAAAAATCATAAACCGTCATATCTTATTTATTTTACACTGACCATCTGGACTGGTAAATTTACTACCATTGTACAACAACGACAAATATTATTTAAGTTGATAGTCGTAGGTATTCTTAGTCTTACGATTGCAATCAACATATTAAAAATTTTAGGTTTAAGCTTGAGAGTTTCTCGAATCAAATTTTAACTCTATGCCATAAAAGAACCGATAACGTACATGACTTTTAAAGATAATTTGAAATATAATTATCTTTAAAAAATAATGTCAGTTTATGTTATTCAAATCATTGTTTCTTTTTCAGTTGCAATAATCTAGAAGTAACACGAAATCTCTCAGCTTAACTTGGCAACCGCCGCATTTGAACACACACAAAAAGAATGTTTTTAATTCTATACCGGTAAAGTTTTAGTAACTGAATATAGATGGAAATACAAACGGATCCAGCTTCATTATTCAAAACATTTAATTCAACAATTCAAGCATTCTAAATGGGAATTCAGGTATCATTGTGAGTAAATAATAAAACTTATATTCAAGAAATTTGCGTGTAACTAAAAAACAGTTTAAATTTTGATTTAAAAATACATTCCCATCAAAAAAATTTTATATTATTATTATAGCTGATTAAATGCACTCTGAAATTTAGAAGAATAGCAAAATTAAAAAGTTGTGTTTTGAGTTAACATACAACATTTTTTTTTATTAATAAAATAATGCTTAAGTATTTCTATATATTTTCGCTCATGAAGTACCCTGTTAAATAAATTCAACAAAAGATAAATATTTATCTTACGTAACTAAAGCAAGTTTTGTTTTCCTTTAACTCGTAATTTTCATTATTATTAAGTAGTATTATTTGAAGCATAAAGCTCAAATTGGAATTTTTAGATATTCAGAATATCTCTTAACTAGTTTCAGAATAAAAATAAAGCAACATAAAAAGTAACTTTCGAGAAAGGTGTTTTTCAATCAATTTTATCAATTTCAGAATTAAATTTTGTTAATTAAAGTAATTGCTTTAGTCCGTGTAGGTTTTTTTCAACTGTTTGATTTCGGAATACGGCTGAACATTCTTCCGTTTTTGGATAACCAATTCACATTCAAGAAGACAGATATGCTATTCAAAAAGGCAAAACATTTCTTTATTTAAAACTTATTTTTTTATAAACTCAATTTATAAACAAGTAATTAATATTCATATAAAATATTATTAAATTTAAATATATGTTAAAACTATGCTTTCATGTTTGAACACTTAAAATGTTAAATGCATTTTTCAGAAAAGTGTACATACATGATTATAAAAAAATCTTAAGTGGGCACCACATTAAGTCTTAGTACATCTGTTAAATTAGTTTTTTCTTCAACAAAAAAATCCACACCTTATATTCCATCAAATATCTTTTCGGCGACTCCGTAAATAAACATATCAATCTATTGCAATCAAAGGTAGAGGTGCAGAGTTATATGCTGTAATAGACCTAAATCTAAAATTTGAATATTCTATGGCTGATCGATTTTGAGGTACGTAAGATACTATATACGTTACAGACACCAGATATCACGGAAACACATGCATTAGTAGGGCAATTTCAATTTAGAAATTTCACTTCAGTAACTAAATTAAAATATGAATTCTTTGAAAAAAACGTTAAGTTTAGCTCTTAGTGAAGAGTGGAACAAAACTTGTAAACTGTATGAACTGCAGTGTGAGAACAAGTGCTGCTTCGGGTTCAGGCTCAGTCAGAGAACGATGGAACAATTACATATACCGTCTTATCAAACTTTTCATACATAGTCACCTTTGTTTTTAATTTTGATGCGGTAGAAGTAAGCTGTAAAGGGCCCATATTCTGATAACAGTGCACACACGGAAGGGGGAAGTATATCCGTACGATCATGCTGGGGCGAAGTAGGAAGTAAAAAGGTATAACGACCTTTGGAAAGGGGAATTTAGTGATTTATCCATGAATTCTCTCTAAATCCTTTTTAGAGAAGGTAACTACTTAAGGAGAGACTTGTAAATTAATAACAATGTCATTCTTGGATGTTGCTAGATTTGCTAAGCGGTCCACTTTTTCATTTCCTGCGTATCTTCAATGTGAAGAAATAGTTTTCCGAAAGAATTTTAAGTCAAATAAGAGCCTGCTTATCAATTCGTGTATTTTTTGTTCCCTGTTTATATAGAGATTTATTACTTAAAAAGCTATCTTAATAATTAGCTGTTTTACTAAAATCTATGTCAGAAGCAATCCATCGTAGAGCCTAGAGAATATTCAGAAACGCAGCCCGCTAAAAAGTACTGTGGTGTTGTAATTTAATTTTCAATAGATTAATGAATCCTTCTTATAAATGCAAAATGCCGCGTCAACTCCAGTAGAGGTTATTGATTCATCAGTACGTGTGTGGCGTAAGAGTTCTTTTTTTGCTACGTTTTTCTTTTATCAAATTTCTTAATGGAGATGTCTCTATTTGAAAAATCTGTTGTATTGTGCAATGACCAGCAACAAATTTTACGTTCTATTGACAAGCCTAAAACATAGTCCGAAAGTAATTTTGTTTTTAGTCTTAATATATGCGCTTTATTAGATTCAAATAAGGCTGTTAAATGCAGACGAGCTACTCTACTCAGAAACTTCAGTGCACTATCATAGTCCTATATAGCCACGTTTTTCCCAATAAAAAGAATATTTGTTTAAAGTTGTGAGTTAGTAGTGTTTGATAGTTACATTTTTGTCCAATTTTCAGATTTAGAGATTTTTGTACCACTGTTGTGCACCAGTTTTAATAAAAATTTTATAGTTCCCCCATGTCTAAAATGGCTGTGTCTTTCAGATTTGAAACTGAATTTCAAAACTGTCTGACTTACTCTTTTGAAATGAGGGAAACAAATTAAGCATTCAAACAAATATATATTTTCCCGTGCTACTCCATGGGTTATAAAATAGATTTTTTCCTGCCTTTTTAACTTTAGAGGTAGGATGGGCCTTAGCCTGACACACAATCTCTTTCCATATTGCTCTTATCTCTTGTCTTCTTTTTCCCATTTGGTGATCCTCATGTCATAACCACTAATATTCATGCATTAATATACTAGCCCTGGAATCTTCTTATGCGCTAGAATATTATAATTATACATGAGTATCAATATTCTATTTAAAAACTGGATTCCAGGGCTTTTTTAAATTGCCATAGTCAAAATTGTTTACAATTTTCAACCACTAATGCAGAAAATATATTAAAGGTAAATTGACAAAACCGGGGACTCCAAGATTAAATCTTAAAAATTCCAGTAATATGCATTTTTTACAGCAATCTTGAGATGTTAAACTATAATAACACTCGATCCAATAGGCTTTCATTATTCTAAACACCTTAATACTTTATGATATTATCTATCAAGTAAATAACAAATTCCTCTTTTGAATATTTTTTACCATATTTATTCTTTAAGATGAATCAACGCTTTTTTCTAAAGTTCAATTATGATTTTTTTCTGCTCTGTTTTCCTTTGCCAGAACAAACATTTCCCTACGAACACGGCAATTTTTCTCACGCATCATAAGCCCGAAATTGAAATTAGCTTTTTATCAAAAAGCCAACTAATATGGAAATCCCATTTATTCTAATCTCCAGAACCCTCCTTTTGACTTTAATTTCTTTATTCTCCACTCCGAGTTTTCTTTTTAACAAAATCTTACTAAACAGAGAGCCCCTGTAATCTTTTATTCTCTTTTAATAAAAAAGAGCACTTGCTCTAAAGATAAGCTTAGCTAACAGAAATGAAGTGTGAATAACGCAAGAAATCTTGAGGCGTGCAAAATGAGGCCTTCGGGATATGTTAATACACCAGAAATGAATCTTGATATGGTAATGAGCTGTGAATATATTTAAACCGCATTTTTATGCTTACCGAGTACCTTTTTTTTCATTAATACCAGATTAAAAAGATACACAAATGATCAAACTGCGTGTTTTTTGAGCCAATGAAATTTAATGTACTTAATATTTTAACCTTTAGAAAATGAAAAATTTTTATTATACTCTAATTCAACTTCACTTAACTCGCTTTATTATTATCACTTAACTCGCTTTATTATTATTAAATATCATCGTGAATGATTCCCCCCCCCTAAATTTTTCAAAGCATTCCCATTATAAAAACAATGGAAGAAATAATGTTTTTTAAATTTTTTTCAAAGAAATGCTATTGTTTGTTCTTTTTTAAAAAGGGTTAAAACGAGCAGATTAACTCCCATATCCATACAATACATACATTCTTAAATGCAACACAATACTTTCTTTGAAGTTGTCGTAAGGCTATCAGACGTGTAAGGCATTATGATGTGAACATGCCCGCGAGGGTTAGAAATTAGTTTCATAATCCTTTAGCTGAAAACTCATGTAATTGTTTCTCAGGTATTTTATTTCTATGTTGCCACTGCCGTCTCAAATGCCCTTTGGCACTGCTTAGAGGCTACTAGATCCTAAATATAGGACGACGAGAGGCGAAAGGGAGCGGTTTTCATTTTAATGAGCCCTAGTGGGAGGAAGATCAACTTAACTCGTGATCTCCTAATTTCGAACCAATTCCAGATGAGGGACCTAGCACCTGAAATCGGCAGCACAAGAGGTATTGGAGCCATGGACATTGAAGCCATGAACAGATTTTACGTGCAACAGCTCCCATTAGCGTACACGGTCCCACAGCAGTCCAGCTGATAGAGAGGTTCACCCTCCCACGCACTTTTGAAGCTAGTACTGCTCCACTTTTCGTTTTCTTATGGGAATGGAGCTCAGTGACTAGGCCCCTGCAGGACGTACTTTATTAGGAAGGCATATAGTAGGTGGACCAGCCACTTCCTATGAAGGGACGGACGAAATGACGCCCAAGCCAAGATTCGAACTCGGACCCGTGGAGTGGTAGAGTGGTTCTTTGGCCACTGCACAACCCTGGCGACATTTTCATGGAAAAGCCTCGGAAACCTTATAAGTCTTGATTCCGTAAGATTTCTTAGTAATCGGCGGATAGATATATATATTTAGTGTGGTTGTATATGTGTTGATTCGGTATTTAGGATTCTCGTCGAAAAGCTTGAGTTTGTTTATGGTTTTTATACATTCATTTGTTACTCTGCAGTGAAATATTCAGTCTCTGCTTCCGTGCAATCTTTATCACGTTTATGATAGTTCTTACTAAATAATAAGTGGCATAACAGATGTTTTTTTCTTAATTAGCATGTGACCAAGGGTCAAAGTATTTCCTTTTCAAATTTTGTTTCAAATTTCAATTTTGTGGAATTAAGGTTCTCATTCCACTTTATTTGCATAGATTCATCTATAAATTAAGTAATACATGTATATGTGAAATGAATGTGGGGCTGCCGTTAAGGGCATTTGAAGATACAATTCGTTTGAAATCAAACACAGCTTTATTAAAAAACTTAAATAGTATCTGCAATCAAACAGTATCGCTACTAAAATTAATTATCACATTAAAAGCCTGTATCAACACTCGAGATTTATACTAACACATCAAGAATCATACCAACACTGCCTAAATGCCATTACAAAACACCTTCTGGCGCTTACACTTCTCTCTCTCCTCAAAAAACTGCCGACTCATCACGAGTGATCACAAAATCATCGTTTCCCTGTATCGTTCGTTGCGCCAGCATTAATACTCTAGCTTACACTCGCTAGCAGCTTACAGTAAGGGAGAGGGGGGGGGGAGTATCTGAGTGTCTGGGATAATTCCCACATGAATGAGTAGAATTTCAAAATTTTAGAACTCTCAAGACCTTTACATAAAGTTTGAAAAAAAATGCAGATGACTCATTGCATAGGCATAACCAGAAAGATCATAATGAAAGGGGTGTGATTTATTAATTAGAAATAGGAATACGATGAAAGACATTATAGCATATTAAAATATTTAAATAAACTTTAAATAATAATAATTTAATTTATAAGTGCGTGAGTATTTTGATACTGTAAACCCAAAGCCCACATAAAATTATTTAAGTATCGTTAAATAACTTACTTGAATACTATACAAGAAAGGGTGTAGCTCACATATTTAATATTAATTCTCATTTGTTTTCTCTTTCTTAAATTTAATTTATTAAAATCAAGCATTTTAACTTATATTAAGAGCATTTTAACTGTTCTCATTTTCCCTTCTTCACCTTTCAAAATTCGTATTTCGCGTTCACTGAATGCAATAGTCTTTTACTAAGTATTTATCTCAGACCCCGTGACACCTTCTGGGCTAAAAATGATTCTCTTATTGCAATGGTAACGTATTTTTATTTCTCTCCGCGGGCGTCTTTTTGGCTTATTTTATTTTGATGCCATGCACCAACTTTCAAAATTATTCGTTTGCAGTTTGATTACTTTAATTTTATTGGATTGGATTTATTGCAGCTCTGTAATTGTCGTTGGTTACCTCAGTCAAGTTTATGTTCTCGCCAATGTCAACTTCTGCGTTGGCATCCTTTTAGTCACTTCACCGCATCTTTAATTGCATTGTAAGCACACACGTTTCACTTCGCTGAGCCACCACTAGACTCCTCTGTTTAACTGTTTATTTGAATGTCTCTTCAATAAAATAGTTTCTTTAAAAATCTTAGTCCCCATATCTACGTTTTGCAACTGAATATTTTAGAGCCTGTGTGTTGCTTAAAAATCAACGCTCTTATTCAAACCGATTATTCCGACTTAAAATAGCCTAAGCAATTTCTTTGTTGTAGGAAGTTAAGCATAATCTTTTTAAAATTATCTATTTAAATTCAACGTCCATATTCCATATCTAAATTTTACACATCTATTGGAAAGATGCACACTGAATAAACAGAATCTTAGTAAATTTTAAACAACCTCAATTTCCTTCATCTCTTGAATAGTTGGGAATTTTGTTCACACCACGCAAGACTTACTGTCACACTATCTAACTTATGCAACTTATGCTTCAACTTGATTTCTGGAATTGTTCTTGAAATCCTTTCAAGAACTTTTGAAATATCCTCGAATTTTCCTGGCATCCTACCACGTTATTCTTATTATAAACGCTTTCTAATTGAAGTTCTTTAATCAGCGAAGGGCGCATTGAATCTTCATACCTTTATATCCCTTCCTAATCTTTTAAAGTAGGCATTTACATAAGCATAAATTGTTTTGACGTCTATGAGTAATAATTTACATTCTCAAATCGTAAACTTATTCTATATTTTTAAAGGGCATCTTAATATATGTCTAAACTATATTTACGAAATTTGCAATTTTATAAATAACAAATCTCATAACCATTAACCATTTCATATAAATTTTCAAAACACTCTAGTTTTTCAAATTTCAATTGGAATAGGTTAAGTAAGTTCGTCAAATGTATCAAGTTTTCATAAAATGGTAGTTTATTTTCAAATGCTCTGAAAAAGATTTGCTCATTATCTACAAAATGTGTAATAAAAGTAGTAAATTATGTTTCTCTATGGGTATTGAATGCCTATAAAAATATATTAAACAAATGTATTTAACAAAATTTATACTCGATGAAGAACTACTTTAAAATGCTAAAAAGGAACTGCCTGTAGTGTTAGTGATAAGCATTTATATTAATTTTTATTACATAAAAATACATACGTATAACACTCTCATTGAACTATTGTGCTCTTTTTTATTAAAAAAATAAATAAAAAAGTAGAAAAAATCTTTATATAGCTACTGAACTTTTTATCACTTTCAAGACATTAAGTATCGCACATAAATTCATTGTTCCTTTATTGATTTTCTGAAATGCGAAAAATTCAGCTTTAAGTATCTTCAGATTTGATTTATTCTTCATGTTTCAGAAGAAATGTATAAATTAGCTTCTCTATGGCTTCTCTAGAATTTCAGCTTGATTAATGTCTCCTACCATCTTTCTTGCTTTTTTTATCATTTATTTATTACATTTATTTTTGTTGTACTAACCCAAAAGTTTCTACGCTGATTTAGGTGAAAGTGCTGGTGGGTTTTAATTATAAATTTATATAATTATATTTATTGCATTAGATTCTATATCCTAAAAAATCTGACAAATATTAGTGTTTCGAATGACATTCTCCTTAGATCTTTGATGCAAAAATAAAAATCAGAAACAAGAATAAATTTTTGCCTTTATAAGAGAGGTTAGTTACCAAAGAAAAAATAAATCAAAGACTAAAATTTTATCATGTGTTTATACATTAGAGCTTTATATGACTGGTTGGTAACCATGACTGGTTACCAACCAGTCATGTTTTGTTACACAGTATGTGACTTTTGAGAATATATATTTTCTATTGATTATCTACAGATCTACTTTAATGCCTCTACAAGCGTATTTCAGGTATTAAAAATTTGCGTTTGCGCATTTTCCACAAAATGAGTGTTGCATTACATCCCTTGAACTGTTGTGCAGGTGTACTCAGTATCAGAATTTCTCAGTTTCTGTTGCGGAATGCCCATTACAATTGGCTCGATGCTAATACGTATCCCGCTACAAAAACATTTAAGCTTGATAATTTATAAGAAGGAAGGTAGCAAATTGTGACAGGGTGTGTCACAATTTCCTACCGGGTTTGGAAAGTTCACAAAAAATAATATATTACCAATGCAGCAAGAAAGTTGACTTTTCTGGCGAAAGAAACTTTACAACTTTACTTTCATAACTAACGAGATTCCTCCTCGTTGGATTAGCCGAAGTTCTGGCGACGACAATAGCCTTCTTCCGTGGCGACCTTGCTCTCCGAACCTAACTCCATGCGATTTTTTTATAATGGGGTTATATAAAAGATCGTGTGTTGGTGCCTCGTATTCCACGTGATTTACAAGATTTACATCAAAGGATCACAACCGCATACCATTAATCGTGACATGTTAAAGTATATGGGGGGAGGGAAGAATTTGAACTTATACTAGATGTAAGCCTTTCTTGATATCTGCCGCATCACGAAAGGTTCCCACATTGAACCTTTATGAAACAAAACTTGTACCATTTCTTTATCCAATAAAGTCAACTTTGTTGTATGTCACCATGTATGTAACTCGAAACAGGATGGGATATATTGTATTTAAAAAAAAATTAAGTAGCTTTTCAATGCTTGATTTAAAGTTGGGCGTAGTGAGCACATAAAACCAATGTGTGTGTAAAAGTGTAGTAATTTTAAGTGAATTCTTCATAAGTTTTCATTTTTTATGCTATACATTTTGACCAATTAATTTCAATTCAGATTTTTCTATTACAAGTTATTTGAAGCCAGTCTTTCTTTTTGTAACTTTCCCAGATAGCACATAAGCTTATATCAAGCTTGAGATTTATTTGAATTTATACAAGCTTGACAGTATAGTTGTATTAATACAAGCTTGACAGTTCAATTCATTTTAAGTTTGCAGCAAGCTTGGAGATTGCAAAAAAAAATGAGTCAGCAATAATTTTCAAACCAATAATTTTCCCGCCGAATTTAAGTCATTTGAACTGTCAAGCTTGAATACAACTTTATTACTGCTTGATTTGGAAAGCCACATCCACATAATAAATAATTTATCATCAGTCATAAATATACTTGACCATAGAATTAAAAAAAAGATTCTATATTTCCAAATATTGAAGTTCTTCAAAATAAAATACAAATATACTACAAAATTGATTTCAAAATCAGTCGTTCGTCTCGATTTTGGTCAATATTGCCCAACATGAGAGTTGCGATATTGAAAGTTTTAAAACGTGTGCTGCTTTTAAGTTTATATTACGCTTATTTTCTTAGAGTCTATAAATCACTCGTGACATTATTTTAATTTTGATTCATCCCATGGAAAAATAAAAGATGAAGATCGGCATCGGGCAATACTGATCAATCTCGCCAAAAAACGGCGTTACGACCATAACAGTCACTTCAAACTTTAGTCATGTCACCTCAAGTCAGATTGGCATGGTGGTTAGGACGCTGGCTTCCCACACCCTAGGTCCCGAGATCGATCCCAGTCGCGGACGCTATTCGGAAACAGATTAAAATAACTTGAGGTTTCAGCGTAGAGGGGAAAATGCGTGGAAAAATAAAATATATGGGGCGAGTTCGCCAACCGGCGCCCCATGTATTTAGGGAAATTTGTTAGAGTGTAGTAAGTTTGAATTAAGCTTGCTATGTCAAGCTTGATTAAAGCTTGCTGTGTCAAACTTGATTAAAGCTTGCTGTGTCAAGCTTCATTAAAGCTTGTTATGCCAAGCTTAATGCAAGTTGGGCAAGTGTAAACTTGAACAGTTGAATCAAACTTGCATTAAGCTAACACACATGTAATTTTCAAGTTTAATGCAAGTTTATTGACTTGATAAATCAAGCTTACTGCAAGTTTGATGCAAATTTGCTGTGATGTCTGGGTTTTGATAATGCTAAACTCGATTTTTTCACACAGAAATAAGTGAAAGATATTTTTATTCTCAAAAGCAAAATCCCTATACCAATGTGTCACTGTAGCTCAGAAAGTTACATAACATACAATATTTGGTATTTTATAGCGAAAAACCTTATACATGTATCTTTCATTTTCATCTTATATAATAACCATCAATATGATACTTATAGATTTTCATCTGCAAATTTTTTGAGAGAACAAGCAAACAAATTCTTAGTAATACAAATGATTATACAAAATAATGCGTAAATATCGTAGCATACTTTGACGCTTTCTTTCTATCAATTTTTCAAAACACAGAAACAGTTTTATCTTAAATTTTTCTCTCGGAGACTGGAAGGTAACTACTTCGTGTCAGTAGCATTTTTCATATTCAATGTACTTTTATTGTCCTTTTGTGAAATATATTCCAATAAAATAAATTAACCTCCTGAAAACGGAAAATAAATAAGATGTAGGAACTTTAAACTCACTGAATGATGTCTTCGGGATATTTTAATGAACCATAAACTAAAATTGATTTTGCACTGAGTAGCGAAAGGAATGCAGATAATAGTTTTGCTAGATTTATTTACCACAATATGGATATCAAATAATTCCTGTTTAAAATATGTGTAGTTTTAACGCTGTTTGTTTTTTAGTGTAGTTTTAGTGAATTGCCATTTTCGAAAGCAAAAATCAATTATGGTTTTCTTAATTATTCTTAGCACACAGGGGAGGTACATTGCTTGCCTTTTCCTAATTTTCCGACTAACGAAAGCATTTTTTAGACATTGTCATTTAAAGTGATAGTAAATGATATCATTTAAATTGATGAACAGTCACTAAAAATACTTAATGGGGGCCATTTTTTTTTCTATAACAGCTCTGTAGATGTCAGACGCCATACTGTATAAGAAGTTATTTACATTTGAAATAGCAGCAATATTTCATTTTAGTACTAACATTTTTTTAAATCACTGTTTACAAGGTAGTGTAATAGGAACTAGGGAAAGGTGGCCTAAAAGTATCCCTTTAAGGGAAAAACTGGTGTAAAATGACATAAATGTTTAAATAAAACTTTGAACCTTTGCTGGTATGTTTTATACTATAGTTTGCATTATAAACATATTTTAATAATATTTTAACCCACACTGAGTAATAAAAGAAATAGAATTTTGAAAAATGTACAAAGGATCATTTTACCCTCAAAGGCAAAAGTATCCTTCATTAGAAAACAATTATAAATAGTTTTATATCTGCAAAATAAAATATATGAAAGTCATTATGACCATTCATAACGAAGTAAATTAAGTTTTACAATAAAGTGGCATACATAATTTATTTTAGGAAAATTTTAAAATAAAAAAGTGTCACAAGCAAATATAAAAGTATTTTTTTCCACAGTGTGTGTGTTTTTCCGTTTTCTTTGGCAACTTTTGGATATCACGTGCACTAAAAGAGAAAGATTTGGGAGAATCACGCAATTTGAGAGCGGTTGAATGGCTGACATATGGCCAAGACCCGATGCTGGATTTTCTTCAACCAATGGATCATTTTTATTGGCAAAATGGCTGCCCATTTTAGGTCAGATTAATGGATGAAACCGAGAAACGTAACAAGCTTAGTAAGTACAATTTCCATTTAAAAACATACTCCATTCAGTAAGCCAAGCCATATTTCTGAACATGAAAAACTGTACATCTAAATAAATGGGAAAATTAGTGCTTGCCTTATAACAGATCTTATAAGACCCAAATTTCCGAAAAATTCTATTTAGACGTGTGATACTGTGATCGCTTGAATACCGCCATTGCTTCTTCTTCACTTGGCATAACTATATTATATGTTTCTTTGTACCCGGTAAACAGCGCTACCTGTATAGAAGAAAACATATGTGCATTGTTGACTTGCTGGGATCATTTTAGACCACCTTCCTTGAGTTTTTGAATTTAGTGTTGAATTCGACTGGAACATAAGTAAATGAAGGGGAAATTATTGACATTGGAAAATTTCTTATAATATGAAGTCTGTCCTTCATGTATACATGGAAGTTTTAGTTTAAGAAAACTGTTGGTGAGACTGCCGTAGCGGTGATCGTGTAATAAGTGGTTGGGTCGCTTCGAGTGAACTGTTAAAAGATCCTTCTTTGACATGGACAAAATATTCAACAGTCCCTATAATGGGGAAATATTCACGACCACTATGGCAACAATCAACAAACTTCCCACCTAAATTATCATTCTTGTTAATTTCTATTACAAAAAATTAAATAAAAATAGCCTTTAACTAAATCATCCAATAAATTATTATGGTGTAAAACTTTCTAATATTTTTATTTATATTTTTATGTTGCTCTTTCCTCAATTTAATCAAACCATATTTCTTTTGTTTTCGGCAATCGACAAATGTTTTAGTCCTTTTAATTTTAAAATACTTCACAATTCCGTGTATCACTTTAATATAATCTATTTTCCTGTTGAAATTCTATTTGATATTAAAAGTTAGAATATGCATTGCAGACAAAAGTAAAGTACTATTTATCTATTATAATATAGTCATAAAGAATGCACTTCTTTGATTTTAAAATTTATTGGCATAACTTAATATCTTCTATTTTACATGAATTCCTCTGGGAAATTAGTTATTATGTATATACGCTTTTAATTCAATTAATTTTCATTCTCATGAGAAACCTAAAACAGCAATTTTCAAAAAGTGACGTTGTTTTTAAAAGTTATCTTGAAATGCAGTCGTGAAATGCAGTCGTTGTGGAGAAAAGTACTTTCAAGTTTCTGGTAAAGCATTCCTTTAACTGAAATAGTGCTTATATTATAAAGCGTGCACAGAAAAATTTCTTTTTAACATAATTTTCATCATTGCATCAAATTCTGTATTAAAATACGAGATTATTATCAGAAAATATACCAATATTTCATCACAGACATCTCGCTAAAACCAAAAATTCTTCGTTATTAAAAACCCAAAAGAATTTTTGTCAAACTAAGATTATAGAGCAACTTAGATATTTTTAGTTGTGCTGTATGAACTTTCTATCTCAGTACACTACACTTTATTATTTTATAATTAAAATATAAAACATAATCTAGTTTTTAATAGTTTATAATGTTAACTGGTTGTGTTTCTTGACATTTATTTTAAAAATTAAATTCACCAAATGATTTCTAAAAACTAAGTCTTCATACAGCTCATTTAAAGCAAGCTAACAATTCCATAATTTTCATATTACTCTATAACGTTCAGCTTGTAGCTTATGTACAAGAATGTTTTCTCTCAAAAACATTAAAAATATTTCTTCATATAAGCTTAAGATAACCTTCCAAAGCTCCGACCAAAACACGTGAAGCCTTATAAGCCTTCAAATTTGAATTTTTATTACTCTGAAAATCGAGAAATAAAAATACGAGTACGAGTTCGTGCGTATGATAATCAATTCTAATGGATAATCTAACATAAATAAAGTGTTATAATATTTAATTTTGACAAAAGACATTCACGGGAAATTTCTTTTCAGTCTAGAAAATAAAGCGAACCAGGCAAATTTAGCAAATTTCTACTGTCTCTATATACTTAAAAGTAATTTCGTTTGAAATATTATTTTCACATTATCATTTTAAAAGAAGAACTGAATTTGCTGAACACATCTATGAATCTTCTGTACCAAACATTTGATTTGATTTCAATGAAAAAAAAACAATACCCAAATGAAATTTCATCATTTTTTCATCATAGAACTGAAACACTTTTCTTAAGGTTATAAAACCGATTTGACTTGTTTATTTTTATTTTTTAATTCAAAATTAACATCTAAAATAATACCATCTAAACGAAACCAAGTAAAGTTCGATATCAAAATGTACTCTGACAAGTCGTTTTTTAATTTTTAACTTGTGCTCTATTCAAAATTACAGATTAAAATTTTATAACATTTGCGTCAAAAGTCGCTTCCCTCAGGATTTATTTAATATTGTTTCTTTAACAAGCAGAACCACAGAAATGTGATTTTCATCCTCTATCGCTACATTATCCGAATATGACTATTTTTTAAATTTATTATTTTAACAGTATTTACTTATTATTTCGTAATTCCATCAGTCAGAGTGACTTATGTTTGCTCATATAAAATACAAAAATTTCACCCAAGGACCAAAATTTAATATTAATTTTTGATAATATGTAATATCACAATTTTATATAATATTAATTAAACAAACTTTTTCCTTCAAACTATGAATTAGGCATTAAAATTCATTTCTGAGCAATTTCCCTACAAAGGTAATATAATTATGCATTGAACGTCAGGAAAATGAAGCTGTTTCAAACAACATTTTTTTTAAATACTTCTAATATTGAGTTTAAGATATTTGCTCGAATCCCTTGGAGAAATCATCTATGAGATGTAAGTTATTAATTCAATTATTTCAAAGCCTCTGAGAAATTAGGTACTGTAAGTAAATGAAAAAATATTTAAATGACTTCCTTCATATTCGTGCTCATGAAATTCGATAGCAATCAAAGAATGAGTTCACTAATATGAAATACTAATGAAGTTTTGTTTTTAAATTAAATCCCAAAACACAAATAGTTAATTTTAAAATTAAAGCAAACAAGGGGTTTTCTGAACTTTTTCTTGAGACGGGGAGATGCCTCGTTCAAACCTAAATAATAATATCGATTGGCTGATATCGCAATGACCTCTTTCCCCCATCGAGAGAAGGGGGAAAGACCACATTTATCTTATATGAATTATACATATATGTAATTGTAATTTCGTGTAATTATATATGATTGTAAAGTTTGGTAAACAAATAAATAAATTTAAAAAAAAGGACTCATGTGCTAATTACCCCCCACGCAGTGCAATCTGGAAGCTCCTTTCAAATAATTCCCATCTTGAAAATGATAAAAAGGTTGAAAAGAGGCTAAATGTTAGCAGTCAAAAATTATTTATAATAATAATAATAATAATAATAATAATAATAAAGGAAATAAGGATCAGTATATAATAACACTGGAATTACTTTTTTGTATAATCGATAATACGTGTAATTCGATAAGACGTGATTGTAAGTTGAGGAATTAAAATTAATCCTATTATTCATTGCAAACAACAAAAAATTAAATTCATATTAACTTTATTGGAAAAAAAACGGCGAGACCGAATTCATGAAGGGACCGAAACAGCGGGGCCGAAATGGCAGGACCGAAACGGCGGGACCGAATCGTCTTGCTTCGGCATCCGTCGACCAAGCCGTCGGAGTTTTCCATGGTTTTCACCAAAACTTCCGGTAAATACGGGTTAGGACCCCTTAGAAAGCCCCCCGCGGAGGTCCTCCCCCGCTTTACCCTAGATCCCTCGTACTGATAATCGGCCGTATTCCAGAAAGCAATTCAATCGACAACTCAAAGTAACTGAGGTGACACCGTAGCTAACTAATCTATAAAAATCTTCTTATATAATAAAATCCGAGAGTAAACATTGTATGTAGCTATGTAGGTTTGTAGGCAAGTTTGTGACCGCCGATCTATTTGCGCGCGTCTCTAGATTGCATTGCGCCGAGACGGCTGGTCGCAGACCTACCAAATTTTGCATACGGCTTCACTAGGACAGATCCTAACAGCCTCGGAGCGATTTTTTCTAAATTCGAATTAGAAAATGTTTTATTTTATGTTTTGTCCTATTTTTAGCCATTTTTCTCGCTTAATACGTAATAACGCCGGTAATTACACTCGCAAGAAAACGAAATTTACATCATCGGATAGAGGAGAAATTTTTTTTTTAAATTGTTTGTTCGGACTGTATAGCATAATTTTCAGATTTTTGGGAATTTTTCAAATAAAATTAAATTTGACGCTGACTTTCGTAAAATATTTTTAAAATTGCTGCATCTTGAATTGTATCCGTCATAACTTTTTTATATTTTGTCAAATGACGGAGCATACATTTCGCCCTCTTTTAAAAGAAAAACCAGAGGAAAATATAAATTAGGAGATTTTTTACGAATTTTTAAGTAAAGAATTAGCAGCTTAAAATTTTCAGTATGATATCTTGCGTTTTGGTTGTCTTGAAGACAGTAACAATTATTAAAATTGCCAGTTGAAAAAATAAATAAATAAAATTACTTTAAAATAATTGAGTTTTCGCATGTGAAAAGTGCGTGATTTTGATGTCATAAGTTTAAAACTTCTTTCGAAACTCAATCAGAATAACGGGCTCACAAGCAAAACATACGCCACGCATGAAATAATTCTATATTTTACTTTACGTTGCCAGAAAAATAATTGAATGCTGTTTTTTCACCAGTGAATTATCCAGCATTATTTTCGATTGAGATTTTAAACGGGTCACGTTTTCGAATAGCAGGAAATATACTGAGGTATTAAACAGGGCCTGATTATGACCAACAGGGGGCCCCGGACATTGATGAATTTTGCCCCCCCCCTGTATGAAAATTGTTTTATTTCTCATAATTTTTTTTGTAAAAAACGAACAGCATTTGAAATTGGGGGCCATTTCGAGCCGGAGGCCCGTGGGGAAAAGTCCCGATTTCCCCGTGCGATAATAGGGCCCTGGTGCTAAATACACCAATCTGAGGGCGCGTTCGAGAATTCATCGGTTGTGCACCGGTAACACCGGTGCACGACCAGAGCGTTCGAAAAGGCGGAGCGTTGGGCGGAGCTCTGAAATTAACCGCGTTCGAAAACGTTTCGGTCATGTAGGGGTTGTCTGCTCAGCGTGACCAGAGCGCAACCAGAATGACCCTGCTAGCGAGGTGGGTTATTGCGGTTATTAGAGTAGTGTTGCCAATGTTTATTTTTGTTTTCTTGGCTTGGAATTGGATGTGGTGAGGATGACCGAAACCGGTTGACAACCGTGACGTCACTTAACCAAAAAATAACCGCAACCGGTAGCGCCGATGCATAACCAACCGGTGAATTCTCGAACGTGCCCTGAGAAAAACTATGCGTAAAAATTTATGGAGAGATGATTTAGTGGCAACCATAAACTGAAATAATTATCGTTTATGCTAATGCGTAAATTGCAAAGAATCACCCACGAAGGTAAATGTATACTTCTCTTAGAAAGTTGGATAACGCTGTTGTTGCAAACAGATGGCGCTAGGCACACTTGGTAACTGCGCATCTCCTGCTTCGGCCCATCCAGGTTGTTTATATTTCCATCGAGGCGAAGTAAATGGAGATCGTTGAATTAGCGGAACTTCAAAAAAATATGAAATACATAGTCTTATGAACGTGATATATAATAATTTCTGTCTTCAGGAGTGTTTTAATTACCTAATTGTCTTAGAATATTATTTCGTAATTAATATAGGCAATAATTTCGAAGCGAAGTAATATTATATATGTAATGTCGTGTTATAATTTTGCCCAAAAGCTGTATTTTAAGAAATAGTAGTAAATTTAGAAGAATGTTGTATGTGTGAATGCAATATTTAAAAAGTGTTCATTTATAATGACGATCACACTCAAAAAAGCAGTATTTACATTTATTTCATGCTGTGACGAATTTTAACACAGCTTTAAATTGCCTCTAAAAAACTCATGTTAAAATGTTAAATTCATTTTACATTAAGAACTCGCACCATTTTCTAATGTAAATATATACCGTGGCAGACGAAAACTTTTTTTCTGTGAGCCACGATATGCACACTCGTTCACAAATATAAACTCAATATTTTAATAATCTTAAGATAGAACATTTTTAAAAAATCTTTTTAATACATTTGTTACTAAGGCAACCATGTAAGCAAAAGCGAAAGAAATATTTTAAATTTAGTGCTCGCGTTCATAATCTCGTTCACATGCTAGGTCTGAAAATTAAAAACAAGTAAAATTAGTTATCAATCAGCACGGGAAATGCTTTATTCTTTTGCCGCTAGGATCGCTGCACGTCACTAGATTTCCAATGTTTACATAATTGAAACTTATTTGGGGTACTAAAAGCTTAACATTACAGCTATGAAGAGTGTCCACTCCTATAATATATCTCCGTGGAATCTCCAAAGAGTAAAAGCCTACATTCGCCTACATCTAAACCGTTTCTTTAAATTAAGCATTAACGGTTGCAAAACGACAGTATATTGTATTGGTATCAGTAAAAGATAGTATAATTAATAGTAAGTAGATATGATAAGACAATATGGATCAAACCACAATGTACCGCATTAATAAATATTTTGTGAAACTAAGACTTCTATTCATTTTTTAACACTCGTATTACATCACAGCTAACAAAACATTAAGTAATTCAACGTCGCGTTAATATATCCCGCGGTAGTTTCAACAGAAAAGACTGTAACAGAACTTTCTTTTTTCTTGGAGATTCTGTTTTGTCACAAGTAGTTCTGATCACATTTTATGAAAATGTTCTCTTGCCTTGCGAAGAGTGGGTACACAACTATTTAATTATAAAATAAAACGGTTCTCCACTTCATGTAGTATCTAAGGTATTAATGGCATAACTTAAATATAAAAAAGAGTATGATGCAGAAATGAGACATTTTTAAAATTAGGAATTTTCACTAAAAACCGTCACGCTTTTCTTTTCTGATCGTGAATGACACCGACATAGTTTTTTGCGTCATAATATTAACAATGGTCACAGGTCAGTACTTATACTAACTTTACGAATAAGTAATGAGTAACTTTACGTGAAGAGTCAAATCATTTTGCTTATTTTAAGATTCCAAATCGCTGGAATCAAATCGAATTATACATATAAGAAAAAGTTTCGTTCCCTACCGTGCGGAGAACGGGCACGCAGCTAGTATATCTATAAGCTCGGTTCTTGTCGTCATCTGTCTCCTTACAACGAATCTACATTGAGCTACTCCACTTTTTCCTGCCCAGCGGCGATTCCTCCTGCAAATCTCTCATTGCTTTTTTTTATGTCGTCTACCCATTTCTTCTGAGGTCTTTCTCTTTTCCGTTTTTTGTTTGAACTATAATTAAATGAAATTTTAGGTAGTCTCTCTCCATCCATTCTTTTAACGTGGCGATACCAAATTAATTGCTTTTTCTGAAGATCATCTAAAATGTTTCTCTTTATTTTTATCGGTTATTTTATACTTCTTTCATTTCTTACTCTCTCTGTTCTTCACTTCAGGAACTGTAACAGGCTTCAGACCAAATAGGTATAGGCCGTTCCCGGAGGTAGTATTTTATAGTATTATCTTTATTCTTGATACCCTACATGATCTTAAGGCATTTCCACTGCCATTTGTCACTTTTTTCTGCCTCCATCATTCTCCATACTTCTGCTCCATGTAAAAATATGCTTTTTACAATAGAATTGTATGTATTATACTTCCTGTTCCTAGAAAGCTCCTCACACCATCAAATGAAATTCAATAGTGTTACAAATTTTCGGGCATCCCCCTGTGTTCTGGGGTTTAAAATAGTTTAAAATTCGTGTTCTACGCTTCAAATAGTTAAATTTTGCATTTTGCTGCATCAAAATCGGTAAACTAGAACGCGAGCTATGGAGTTTCATGTTTCTCCATTGGTTTCTATGGCGTTATCTAGAAATCTCGAGGAATATTAGTCCTAGGCCTTCGCTAACATTATTTTTGTGAACTTATTTTTGATGACAAATTCGGTGATATTTCGACAAAAAGTCGCCGAGCTTGGCGATATTTCCGTCATTTGGCTCGATTTTCTCAATGGTACCTGTAAAGTTGGTTTTTCTGCATTGAATTCACTTAATAGCCTACTGATACACCTGCGTTCCTATGAAGTAATAAAAATTCGTGCTTTAAGAGAAGCCTTCGGAAATTTGTAAAAGCTTCTGCGTCATCTATAAAAAGTATAGCTGGTTGTTCGGTGCAGTCAGTCGTGTTTCTACTTGATCAGAGAGCAGGTGTCCGTGAAAGCTTAAGGCTTTGTATTGGCGCTATAGAAGCGGTATTTTTGCTAGCCTTTTTGAAGCTTTGTGTTTAAGTGCTGTGTGTAAATTCTTCATTGCTGAGTCTTGAGGGACTGTTTGCGATATCCCTCGTACATTTTCACTGAATTTTCGCCTGTTGAAAGGTTTTATATGGTGCGAGAAATACAGCATTTGTGAAAAATTCTAAAAATCGGAAGTTTACGGACTGTTAAGCGGACTCACGTTACAAGCTGTTTGTGCTTGTGAATTTTGTACATCCAATTGTTCGACGAAGTTCTAGAAGCAATTAAGTTCGTGTTCCATTCTAACGAGTGGACTCTTTACTAGAACTTTCTACACCAATTGGACTTTAGAGCGACGAACCCAGGATTTAGCAGAGTATTCTACAACAATAGCTTTACGACCGTTCTTCCCTGACAAATTCTGTAATTCATTTCCTGTGAGTCTATGCCTTCTCTATTAATGTCAAGTCCAAGGTATCTATAATGTTCACATCTTTCTACTGTCAAATTATTATTTAGACTTATATCCTTCTCATTTCCTCCTATTTGATCTTACTGATGTTCATGTAAAGTCCTCATTTTTCATATTATTTAATTCTTGTTGTCATTTTCCCTGAATCATTTTTACTTTTGCAACTATAAATTGATAATCTGCAAATTGTAAAGAATGGTTTTCCATTCCTAATCAATCCCATTCCTCTGTAACGGAAAAAACACTCAAAATACTGGTGTTAAACAATAAAGTAAATAAAAGACTTTGTAAATTGTGTTCTATTTGTTTTTTGTTATTTTGTTTTGTTCTGTTTTCTCTTTTTTGTGTGTGTGTTTGTTTTCGTGTGTTACATTTTTTTTCTTTTTTTTTCTTATTATTTTTATTTATTTATTTATTTATTCCTTTTTTATTCCTGTATTTTTTTGCTTCTTTCCTTTCCCATATTTTATTTATATTTTTTTCTCCCCTCTCCGTGGTTTTGTTCGACTTTTCTTTGCCCCTTGTGGCAACATCTTGCTTGTTTATCTCTTTTCAGTTCCCTGTGTTGCTTGCGACGAAGGGCTTGGACTGATGAAGGCCAAAACAATTTTTGGTTGAAACGTGCGTATCCTCTTACCTATAACATCTTATGTGTGTTTTTTACAAAGTTTTTTATTTACTCCATTCTTCTGTAGTTTTCCTTCCAAAGTCTATATGATACAAAATTTTAAAAATGAATGAATAAATTTATACGCGTTAGAACCCCTCAAAAAGTTCTCCGACCAAATGTCCTCCGACCTCCCCATCCTAGGCAGATCGCCCATATATAGCGTTGCCGTAGAAACACAAACACACCAAAGAACACGCATAATAATTGTACATTACTTTTTTAAAAAAATGTTCGGAATGTCTCATATGTAGATCTTATACCATTCATAAAAGGTTCTAAGTAAACCAACCATGTAAGAAATTGATTTTTTTTAATGTTGCGTGAGTAAAAAAATTTTTTTATCAAGTTTTCTTCTAATAAAAAAAATCTTCGTACTATCAAAATTTTAGTTTTCAATTACTTTTCGTTTCATAATATGAGCTTCATATTAATGCGCTACCTTTAATTATTCAAGTATACATGTCCATTTTTTTTTACTTTAATGAACATATCATATCTTTAAAGATTAAACATTTCCTCACATTATCATAAAAAAGACTAAAATTATCATTTCAAATGTCAACTTTTTTTTTCATTTAAAAAAGGATAAAGAAAAAAGAGTTTTCATCCTGAACTTGATTGAACTCCTGAAGATAATTTTTAAGTCTGTCTCTATAGATATGCAGATCTCCATTTGAATTCTTAACACTTATTAAAGAAAAATACATTTCTTAATTTTAATGAAAGTCGATTAATGTAAAGGCCTTCTTCTTTGGCTTTTGATATTTTTAAAATGGTTTTTTTTTTCAGTTTTTTTAACCTTGCAATATGGTTTCATTCTTTTCATTTTCGGGCACTAATTTTATATGTATACGTTATGGTTTCCGTAAAGAAAGAAATATTTTGAGAACAAAATTTTTGATTTGATAGTGAAAATAAAGTTAATTTTTGCTTTTTAAGTTGAAGTTTTATATAGAATACAAAATTTATTACGTAAAACTTAGTATAATAACATTTTTAGAATGCTGATATATGCAGTATAAATGTGTATTGAGCATGATTTTTCAGAGGCGTTGATGAAACGTACTATATCGCATCTGTTTTCCCAAATAAGCTTATGTTATGTTCTAAGTGATTCAAAATACTCTTTAAAACAAGTTTCATGAAATTATTTCTTGTAGTTCTGAAGACGCATGAATGAATGTATCGTGACTTTAACATTCACTGTTATGAATATCTACTGAAATAAACAAAGGACTGGCGGGTCGTTTTCTGGTTCGGATTTCGCAGACAATGGTTACTCTCATGTCATATGTTTCGCTCTTGAGTCGGTATCTCTCTATTATTTTCAGTCACTGAATCAGGTTTTTCTCCATCCCGAAAATAAGTTGAGTCTGTTATAGGAAAGTCGTTTATTTTCCCCTATTCGAGAAAAGTTTTTTTTTTCTTTCCTCAATTGCAAACAGGGATTTTTGAGTTACATTTAAAATTCTTGAACCAGGTTTTGGAACACATTTGACACACGTATATGATTTCTTTTCTGTTAAAATACACTATCGGACATAACAGAATACCTACATTCTTACAAATATAGTAAACTTACCCTCTAAAATATAGTTTTTGTATATTAAATAAAAATAGTCATTTTTGAAAGCAGCATTCCCTAATTTGTGATTCAAATAGAAATTGAATCATTTCATTTATGCAGTTACTTAGATTAATGAAAACAATAAAAAATGGTGTCCTCTTTTTATATGACATTTAAGTGTATATAAATATATATATATATATATAACATACTAAATCAAAAGCCTGTTAAAATCCTCAATTTCTGAAACGTTTTTACATTGCTTAGTTGAGAACAAAAGAAATTCGCGATCTAAAACTGCTTAGTACCGCAACTACTACACAGTCCCTTGCAATTCCTTTGTAATCTTCTAAACGGTCCCCACGCCCAGTCAATATGGTGTCAGACAACAATCTTTGAAAAGTCGCTGCCCAGATTTGGGATCAGTCGATTATTGCAATGTGCACGGGTCATGGGACCCGACCTCAAAAGTTAATAAAAGAGCTAGCACGGCCTGGAGAGGTCTCTTTTGCGTGGCCTCTGTTGCTATGAAAATTCCGGGGCGGTGGGAAGCGTTAACCCCGATTCCTCGGATGTACGGAGATCCACTTGCATCAGTCACTCTTAATACTTTTAAAGGATTTAATAAAAATATGTTGGAAAACTATTATGCGTGAATGATGTAAGTGGGTATCGGTACAGCCGAGGAATCAGCTGCCTAACGCTTCCCTCCTCCCCAGAATTTTCACCTGCCCAGCGACACCTCCCCATAGACCGGTTGTTACATATATTCATAGTTTTTATTCATTATTAGTTGTTAAAATATAGAAGACTTTTTTTGCAACTGCATCACCAGCCACCAGCTTTAATAATCCCTTTTCTTAATTAAAAAACTAGGCACTGAATCAGAATTATTTAAAAAACGTAGGGTCGTACGAGGGAATTACGGGTCACCCTCTCTTTGGGGTAAATAATGGTCACGAAATTTATAGCATTGATATTATTATCGATATTATGTTTTTACAAAACAGCTAAATTATGCCAAGTCATCCTTATATATTCCATTTTCTTATATAAAGTTAAAAAACAATTTAACAGTGAAGCAAATCAGAGAAAAAAATACTTTTACACTAGTATAAAAACATCTTCAAAAAAGTTTGTCTCTGAAAATCATGATTTTATTTTATAAAGATTCATATCTGAGAAACGTTTTCTTTAAACAATTTTGTTGTGCTGTTTTTTAATTGCAAAGCGTATGAGCTTTTCATACCTACATATCCTCTTTTTTCATTATTTTAATATTAATTTTTTAAGTATACTGATTTATACCCCAGTTTACTGGGATAATTCTTAGTCACTAGGGAAATACTTGCTAAGTGATATTTTTTTTTATATATTAGGCATTTTTTAAATTTATTTTTGTGCAAACAATATTAGTATTTACTTAATACAAACTCGGCAGTTATAAAAAAATTGAACTTTCTTGCATTTTGTGACTGCAAGAGAAAAAATAGAAGAGAAATCAAACGAAAAGAAGAAAAGGGCAACCGCAAAGCATAAAAATGCAGACATCAAGAGAAACCTTGATTGCAAAAACAGTAAATACACCTCAAGAGGATGCAGACAGTTCCCCAAATGTAAAACGAGCTAATTTGGAACTGTTTAGTGACGAAAGACTGTCTAATAACAATGAAAATAAGATTGAAGAAAATGCAATAGAACAGTTGCAAAAAATTTCTAATTAGAAGCTGCTAAGAAGGTGCTACAAGGAATTCATACTGTTCTTGAAGTGCAGAGATATTTTTCTGTGTATTATGATAACGATCCATTCTACATTGTGAAAATAACTCAAATTTTAGACAAGAAAAAAATAGAAAATGAAATTTCTGAAACAAGGTCCCGGAAATTCTCATTGGCTCAAACAAAACATTTTGGAATTAATTCAAAACAAGTACATATTCTGCGGGCCAGTTAATTTAAATGGAAATAATCTCTTTGTTTGTGATCGTAACAGAATAAACAAAGCACGCAAATATTACAAGAAATTCTACCTGGAATTGTGGGCTTGAAGTAAAAAAAAAATTGTAACAGACTCCTAAATATAAATCTTAATATTTAAATTAATGTCTTTCTTCTTTAATATAACACATTAGATTATTAAAAGTTCTCTTTGTGTGCTAAAAAATCATAATTTAGAATATTTCTTTTTTTCTTCCATGTATTATACTATTAAAAAAGAGTGACCCATATTTAGCCCATATGTGACCCATAAATGTCCAGGGTATATATAATATATAATTCACGGTCACTCAATAATTTAAATAAAATGAATAATAAATAAATTTTAGGTAAATTGATTATTTGGATATATTTTCTAAATTATTTAAGCTTATTTAATGCCAAATTAAATAACTTTATCTTTTAAACTTTAGAAAAAATTAGGATGTTATTTCCTGACCCATAATTCCCCCATATGACCCCATAGGCAGAAAAAGTGCAAGATTCAGACACTGCAACTTATACGTGCAATGCAGTTAAAAACAACTTCATATTTTTTCTGTTTTCTCTGATGCTTAATTAAATGTTTAAAGTAAGAATTTCTGAATGTTTAACCTTTTTTCACACAAAATTGCTACCTTTAAAAAATATTATTAAAAAAAATAAGAGTTTTTCTAACCCTATACTAATAAAGTTTGAAAACGTAAACAATACATAAAAACTCAGTTCCACTTTTTAAATTTTTGATCACATTTCCTCCAGAACATTAAAAAAATGTTTAGTTAAAAAATTCTTTATCAAATCTGCCATAAAATAATTTTTGAAATTCGAATGATAATTAAATATACTTCAATGACTTTAGCAGCAATTAAAAAAATAATTAATCGCATGAAAATTAAAAACAAAATCATTTTATTAATTTCTTCCATTTAGCATCGACTCTAAAAGATTCTTCAGTTTACTTTCATTCTAATTGACATTTTTTTTTTGCTGTAAAATTATCATTTTAACACACGAGAATTATCTTTTTTTGGAAATTAGCTCAGAGATAATAAGTGCATTGTAAAAGGTAGAAATAGAATATTATTCCTTTATTGTCTTATAGAGCGAAATTAATTCATTTTCTCGAATTCCTTAGAGAAATCAACTACCAGCTTAAGAATACCAAATTCAATTATTTCAAAACCCTCCGAAAAATATTGCATGTGCATTAATACAGTGAATATGCTTATCATTAATTTAAATTGCCTCTTAAAATTGTGTATTCAATTACTCTTTTTGATGACGCAAAAATGTAATTACGTTACAAATGTTTAATGGCTTAAAGTAGAAGCGCATACTTTAAAAAGTACTCAGTTGTCTGGACTTAGTTTTTGAAAGTAATATCAAATTACTATATTATTTTTATCGATGCATTATAATTCGTCATCTTCAGTGTAGATGGTTAAATTTAATTTCTAGGGTAGAAATTTTCGAATGGACGTGAAAAGATCTGCTTCCAGGCAAGTTCATAAAAATGTATCAATGTAGTAGTTGTGTTAAGTCAAAACTACACGAGGGGTGCATTCCTATGGATGAGTGCCTTGGGTGAAGGGTCTTTTACACACATTTGAGTTTTGAGGTCAAAAACCCGTTTTTAACACGACAAAGGAAAAACCGTCTAAAACCTATCATTTTTATTTTACAGTACAGCAAACAAATCATTTCTACATAAAATTTTCTTTACCATTAAAAACTGCAACTGATTATTGTATTATGTACATACATATAATTATTTTAATATGTTGTTACATATAAATTATTAAAAGTTCAAGTTACAAAATTTTTTTGTATACAGCTTCAAATCCTGATTTGCCATGAAAATCAAAATCAAACTTTTTTACATTTTATTTTGTCATTGTTATCTTTTCGGCATCTATACTTTTAAGGACATACCGAATTGCCTGAATAATTTTAAAATGTTTATCCAAAATTTATAACTCCAAATAAATGTAAAGAAAAAACCATTGCTACTTTACCTAATTTATAAATTTCACTTATTTAAAAATCACATTAACACAAATCAGAAAAGTAAGCAAAATGGCATTTTTAGTAGTCAGAATCACTGCTTTGAACCATGTTATAGAAAACAGCAGACATACAGCAAAGATTTTACAAACGAATTCTAATGCTGGATAATTCGTACTCTCCCCCCAGATATAAATGAAAACCATCTAATCTGATTTTTTAAGGTGTATTGCATGAAATTCTTTACGATATTCAAAGATAATAATGGAATATGTATCATGAAATAAAACCTATAAGTGTAGAAATTTTTTAGAAATAATGTCTTAAAATAAATAAAATTCTGAAATAACTATATTAGATTTCCTAGTTATATTTTATAACATTATCAAGTTATATTTTCTCAAATAGTTTTATAATCTGTTTTATAACTTATTTTTTTGTTACGCTTTCCATTTAAATTATCTAAAATAAAATAGAAATGCAGTATTATGCTTTTATTTATTTCTAATGTAAATAAAATATTTCTGATATCAGTAAAAATCGAAGAAAGTCGCAAAAATATCCAGGCACAAATGGGTTAATATTGATATCACAATTATCTTGATTTTTCCAGATTTATGAGTTTAAATTTTTATGATTTCCTCGGGATTACGAAAGTATATTATAGGAGTGGACACTCTCAATAGCTGCTTGCATAGAATTTTGGTACCCAAAATAAGATATATAATGTTAACATTAGAAATTTTGTAATGTGCAGCGATCCTAGCGGTAAAGGAACGAAACATTTCCCGCGCTGACTGCTAACGAGTTTTATATGTTTCTCATTTTGCAACCTAACATGTGAACGAGATTTTGAGCACCAGCACTAAATTTAATTTTTTTTTCGCCTTTGCTTACGTGGTTGCCTTAGTAACAAATGAATAAAAAGGGGAGGATAAGGTTCTGTCTTGAAATTATTAAAATATCTAGTTTATATTTGTCAACAAAAAAAGTTTTCGTCTGCAACGGTGTATAGTTACATTAGAAAATAACTTTGAATTCATTTCTGAGTTTTTTATGTAACATGAATTTAAATTTTTAATATGAGTTTAGCGGCAATTCGAATTTGTGTTAAAATTTATCGACGCATGAAATAAATGTAAATATTGTTTGTTTGAATGTGGTCGTCATTATAAATTAACACTTTTTAAATATTGCCTTCTCTTCAATGTCTACAGAAACAGTTACCGAGTAAGGGGTGCGCCTCTACATGCAACAACGGTGTTATCCCACTTTCTGAGGGAAGTGTCCCCTCCTAAAGATTTAACTTCGTGCTCGGGATGTTCCCAGAGAAATGAAATCGTTCAAATACGAAAACTTTCCGGGCGTTCCCAGAAGAGCATGAAATTCGATTTGAGTCTAAAATAAAATATGAAGTTATTTAAATTAGGTGGACGAAGATTAAATACATTCAGTATAGACATGCTTTCGTCAAATGTTTTTTTTTTTTTTCTAGCGCCCTTTGTAATTGCCTGCACGACGGGCTTTGACTTCTAGTTTTAGAGATACTCTGCTGTTTGGAATGAAACAAAATTGGATGTAATTAAGGATTACAGGATGAAGCTTTCCATCGAAAATAATGTCTGTATCGTTATTAGTTCTTCTACAGGAGTACTCAAAACAATTCCAATACAATAAGGTCAATGGTTTAACATGGAACAAGGTTGGTTGGTTGTGTTTATTGGCACAAGGTCGAAAAAGGACATACTGCGCCATTAACATGGAACAAAATTGCAAACTTTGAATTTTTAGATCGTGGAAAATTAATTTTTGACTGCTAACCCTTAAAAGAATAAATTTCCCGCTCTTCCTGTTCGTGCGACACCGTTATGTTGTATGAGAGAAATATTTATATTTTTAACATACTTACAAGTCTGAGAGGGTTAATGCTTTCGGTTTGTTTGTCCGTTCCCTTGTCCCGCCGTCCAGGTTCTAACTGCCGTAAATATACATCGATTTATGCGAAATTTATGTTTTTCTATGTACCGATCCATGTACCTTATTGAAAGTGGTGTAAGCAGCATTTATAGGTGTTTTACAGGAGAGAAAATAATCCAATACATTGCACGCTATGGACTATCATTCTTGAAAACGTATATCAGAGATATTCGGTTTTTTGAAAGAAAACCAAAATTGGCATACCTATTATGAAAGCTCTCAAAATAATACTCTCCATTGAAAATAGCGCCTTTAATGTTAATAGTTCTTCTACAGGAACTCTCAAAAGAATTCCAATACATTACAATGTGTGGCATTTGAGAGACACCAATACATTTCTAGCACGAGACAAGGAGTATAAAATTCTTAAATTCTTTAGTTAAACGATGGGGGGAAAAAATTGAAAGGTATTTTACAGAGTCTCATAAAATTGCATCTATAATGATAATGCATTATCTTATCTCCGAAATCTTGCAAGATTTAAGGAAAATATATCGCCAAATTTGGCGCAAAAACACTGTGTTGGAAAGTATTTTATAATCGATGCATTTGGCATAATTTATCTTTCATGTTTAAAATTTTGTTTATCTTATTTTTAATACTCAATTTATGTGTGTTTTTACTTTTCATTTCTCTCTTTGCAAATACGCAATGGTGACTTTTGATATTTGGGCAGATGACAGCCCACATGCTATACGTGCGCATGCCTCATAACGCAAATTTACCCTTAACGTGTGGGCTGGCATTATAGGAAACTGTTTACTTGATCCTTACATCCTCTCAGCAAGACATGCTGGTTGCATTTATCGGGTATTCTTCCTAGAGGTTCTTCCATACATGTTAAGTGATGTTCATAAGCCTATTCGTCAACGCAATCGATTTCAGCACGGCAGAGCTTCCACGCATTTCTGCCAGCAAGTCAAAAAAAATCTGAAGGCTACTTTTCCTGGGTGCTAGATTGGTCACTACGGACCAGTTGCATGGCCTCCATGATCACCAAATCTATCTTCAAACGACTTTTTCTTCTACGGCTTTTCAAAAGGATTTGTTTAAGGTAAATGCTCCGGTAGTGGGCCATGAACCATTAGTGGGCTATTTCAAATTTTAAGTTAAAAAATAAGAAAGTCCAACTATCCATTCAGATATGAGATCAACCTCTGGAACCCTGATAAACTAAACACCCAAGGTATATCGCCTTCATTTCTTGTTTAGTTAGGTACAAGAAAGTTTGTAACTGAATTTGATGTCTCACAGAAGATTCAAAGTTATTTTTTTGTGATTTTCTTAAGAAGCAAGTCTACATTCAAAGCTTTTATTAACGTGCATTCTATTTGCTTTTGAATTGTTACTGATATTACTTATTCATATACTGAATTTATTATAAACTATCACATTGAATGAAATTTTAATAGTAATTTATTGATAGTGATGGGTGCCCCATTTTTAGATCAATGGTTTGCTAATTGCTCCAGAAGTGGGCCGAGGGGCCGCAGTACTGGATTTGGAGCACGCATGCTTTTTCTCATGTGCTCCAGTAGTGAGTCACATGGCCCACTTCTGATTTACTAATAGCTCACTACTGGTGCACTCATGTAGGGTTACGCAAACTTTATAAGAGAGGAGCCACTTACAGAAATACAGGACCACACCTCTAATTTAATTTGAAAGAGAAACAGAGCATCAATATGAAACTGCGTCGGATTTTATTGATTTTTTTTTTACTACAGAAATGCTTGATTTAAAAGCAGGGATTTTGTTACAAAGCCAAAATGCTGCAATAAGAAGTTTATATTAAAAGTGCATGCAAATCATTAGATAATCACCAAATGTTAATTCTGGTGAATAAATGGCCGGTCAGGCAGCAATCGGTGAATCATTGCTAGGATATTAAAAAACATTCCATCACCATTTAACAGGGCTCTTTTCTTACCACAGAAGGCAGATGGTTAAAAAGAGAATTTCCTCTGAGAAACTCCATGCAATGGTTAATTCACCACTCGTGTTTATGTATTATAAGAAAAAAGAAGTTGCTAAAAATGCAAAAGCTGCTTAAACAGAAGAGAGGAAATGGAGAATGAACAGAAAACATTTATGCATGGAAGGTTATGAGAAGGTAAAAGAAATGCTCAAAAACACGTGTATTTGTACATAATCCAGAAAATAAAGAATGAAGCAATATATGTTTAGGAACTAAAATCTAGAAAAAAAGGACTTTGTAATACTTGAAAACAATTTATTCACCATAGCATGTAACGGTTTAATATTCTTAGTGCCCAAACTAGAACTTACGATGAAAGATTCAGAATTAACATAAAACTTAAATAAAAAATTGGCTGTTGGAAAAAGAACGCATATTTCATGTGACTAGAACTTATAAATAAAACATTTCATCTGCCATTTTTTAGTGTATTTTTCATAGTGTATAACATTAATGTAGTTATTATTACTGTAAAAGGACTCATTTACCCATCGTGCCGGATATTTTGCGACTTTTCGATTTTGCTAACCGAGTAATGTAAATTCTGATGTCAACTTTTGACGAGGATGATTTCATTTAAATCATGTATAAAATTGAATGCAACATCTACTTGCCATTAAAATATTTGTCGAATGAGGTCATACTCGCGAATAGCTAGGAAATAAATAATGTTTCGATGATAGCGAAATGCCGTCCAAATGGGCGCTAGCTAAATGGTTAATTAGGGCTTGGATGCCACTTCTGATGCATAGAAGTGACCTCAGTTTTATATTTTTAAATATATATATCACAATTATTTTGATATTCCAGATGCTTGCTGCTTTAGATATGAATTAGAACAACCACAAAAAAGTATAGATTAAAAAAACTTCTGTAAAGTTAAGATGATAACTGAACAACTATCTTTAAGTGGCCCACAACTGGAGCATTTACCTTATGTTACTTGTTAACACCAGTGTTCTCGCCAAAATACTTAACACACAGAATTGTTGGGCCGACTGAATGTGTTCGAGATAGCACCTGGTGCCTTCGAGAACGCGCGGTATTCAATGCAGCATCGATGTCAGGCGTGTCTCGATGCATCTGGAAATTATGCATCTAATGCAGTGGTCGTACATTTGTAGCATGCGACTAATATAAATAAATGATCTGGAATTATTTTGTTTATTTTCTTTGTATTACGTATTATTTTAAACGCCCTCTAGCAGCTCTGGATAGAATTTGCAACCCTATGTCCAACCCTATATCTGCATTGACAAAACATAATAAGAATTGGACATAATGTCAAGCTTCATAGACTATGATTTGAAATGGCAAAGATTTATAAACGATTCGTTAGAATCGGTGAATAAATTAATGATTTTAACAGCAATGCATATTTAATATATAAATAATCAAAATAACATTGAAGAGCTTTTGGGAAAAAATTTAACATACAAACCAAAGAATTCTTTTAATAAATTTCAATAAGTTCAGGGATATACGAATGAATTCTAATAAAGAGTTAAAATTGTGTAATTTAAATAATTAACTGGGCTGACTATATTCATATAAGGTTGTGCAACAAAGTAAAAAATGTGTACATTAAATCATTCATATGATAAAGTATATTCTATGCCTCTTCTTTTATGCGTCAGATAAATAGTTTGGAAATGTTCCTCTCCCACTATATATTAAGAAACACCACAGCATATTTCCTTTCGCTTTACCCTCCCGAAACTAATCACCTTTTAGCTAAATAACACGAAATTGTTTCTTCAAAGAGACGATTATATTTAACTGAGTAATTCGTGAAACAGCGTTGAAATTCTAAAAGACATCCAGTCACCTGATTGATTGCCCCCCAACCGTGTGTCTCTCATCAGGCTTCTCTACCTTTTCAAAATTATGTTTAAATTCTTCAGCTCGTTGACTACTTTTGACGTCTTTTAAGGAAATGCGCTCTGTCATTACGACAATCAATAGCCAACAGCTAAACGTGCAAGGCTCATTACAGCACGCATGAATGCATAAACCAAAGATCGATGTTTTATGTATTAGCACGGTGAGCGGACGGTGTGAGAGCATTTGCATACCACTTTGGCTTAGATGGCGTTTTGATTACTGCAGAATTCAACAAAGATGGAAAAGAAATGTATTGTTAGTAAAAAAAAAAAAAAAATTTCGGAATATTTTTTCTTTTTTTTTTTGTGTGTGTGTGTTTTCGCGTGTGATCTTTCCGTTTATTTATTAGCACTAAAATGCTATTTCGCTCACTTTGAGTTTTTCCGTTGAGATAATTTGCGCACATTTCTGTGGACGTATTTTTGTAGAGCGATTTGCGTCAAGAGGTTTTCGTTACATTTTTCAAGAGGTTTGCCAGATAGCGTGGGTTGGGAATAAAATGTTGAAAGTCGCCAATGTTTGGAATTTTTGATGATTTATTGCCATGTTTGACTGCAAAAAAATAAAGTGTCAAAACTACACGTAACTTGGCGATTTCTCCCTTATTTGGCGAGAAACTTACAAAACGCTACAACTTATTACAAAGGAGAAGTATAGTTAAAGATTGCCTGACAAAGATTGTAAAACAGTTTTACAGTAAGCAATTTTACTATAGGATTTAATTCCAAAGAAGTGTTTTATGGAATAATGAAGACAAACACAGCACACTCATGGATTATGATGCACATTCCAACAGTATTTATAAAGGTGAATGGTAGTTAGAAAATGCTTGACGAGGATTGCAATACAGTTTAAATGGGCGATTTTAATATACATTTCTATTCCAAAGTAGTGTTTTGTGGAACAAGGGAGAAAAATACGGTACGCTCATGAATAATGATACATTTTCCTTTTTTAAATGGAATAAGGATGTAAAATAGGGAAGACGCATTGATTATAATACGCTTTTAATATATCGCACTTTAGTGCATATTTAAAATGTGAAAGTGGTTCAAGTTTCTTTTTTAACATTTTCATTGTAAACACAATACTGCACTTTTATTCCTATCTAACTGTTTAAAACGTTCCTTTTTTTAATGGCTTAGTTATAACCGTTTAGTGGATAAATGCTTAGTGTAGATTATTTGGATAGAAGGTATGCTGTTTGCTATGATATTACAAATCAACGTCTACTTCACGCTTCGAGCTTGTTTGTAATACACAAGACGACTTGCAGATGCGATTTCAGAAGCTGGCTTCTTCAATTCTCTCGAGAGATACCGGGGTAATTTTCTTACATTACTTCCATTTACCTGTGTATTATTATATTACTTGTTAGTTGTGAATAGAAATATTTTTAATTTACTTTCGGATACTTTTAGCTGCAATGCTATTGTCTAACACCGTCTATTTTATCAAAATTAGTTTTTAATACATAGAAATCGTTAATGATGAAAAATATTTAGCTCTATGTGTCCTTAGCATGTCCTATTAAAGCAAGATTTTTTTAATGAACAGCTTTCTGCTCAATTTTCAATCATGTCAAACCAGAGATAAAACATGGGAGCATTAGCGACTTTTCAGACGTTGGTTATATGATTAATAGATGTGATTTATCAAAAGTGTGTCATTCAAAGTTCAGGTAAATTCAAAATTAGTGTGACTAATTTTAAAAGGATTTAACCTCTTATGGTAAATTTTAATCTCTTTACATTTAGTTCTATTTTAAAAAAGAAATGTTTAAATTATCGATCGAACGATTTTTATCGGTGTGAGTAAATTATGATTCAGAAATAGATCCTCAAACCCGAAACAAAATTTTAAAGCTTTTGAAGGATAGTTGCTCAAATTCTATTATAAATAAAATATTTAAAAATCAGAAAAGACATTTTTCTAATGAATTACTATCTAAACTTCGAAAAGAAATAAAATATTGCTGGCAATTAAAAGCTCCAGAGAAAAATATGGATGAAAGGAAGTCCTTGGTGAAAAAGAAAAAAAGAAACTGAAAAGAACCAGCTGTAGAAAATCCTCAGCTTCAAGAGACTTTAGTAAAGAGACTACAGGTATCGCAATTGACAATTTGTCGTCAGATGAAGAAAATTGGCTCTAAAGAAGTGAAGAAACCAGTCTGTCATCAAATGCCTTCAAAGACTTCAGGAAAACCAAGAAAACGTTCTTCGCCTCTGTATTTAATGTTACATGAAGGTAGGCACAAAACATGGATAACTTCGGAAGAATCATAGTTTCATCTGTCATCCACAACTGACAAAACGAAGATACAACATATTTCACGCGAACAGCCTTTTGCACCTGTTTTGCAAAAGTCAAGCTGGACGTCAAGTATTATGGTATGGATGGGAATGTCTTCTTAAGGCTTAACAAAACCATTTTTTATAGAACCAAAAGCTAAATTTGATGCTAAATACTATCAGAATAAAGTTTTGAAGCATATTTTGCATAACAACTCTGCTTTTTTCCGGGGTTTGTCGTTCTAAAGTCCAATTGGTGTAGAAAGTTCTAGTAAAAGTCCACTGGTCTAGATGGAACACAACTTTATCGCTTCTACTTCTTCCTCGATCAATAAGCTGTACAAGATTCACAAGCACAATCTAACAGCAACGTGCTTTTAACAGTCCGCTAAGAGCAGAAACTTTCACAAATTCTGTAATTCTCACATAAAATAAAACACATCCACAGGTAAAACTTCAGTGGAAATATTCGAGGGATAATACTAACAGTCCCTCAAGACTCAGCAGTGAAGAATTTACATACAGCACTTAAATTCAAAGCTGTGTAACAAGCGTGAAACACCGCTTCTATCACAAAGCGCCGTTCACATCGGCCGCTGGTTCACACTGGACGAGAGTGACTCTTCACTACGGGTGCTCCACTCACTCTGAACTCGCGGAGCAGTGCGCTCTGGTATTTATAGAGGAGGCAGAAGTTACGAGGAGCTTCGCGAAAAGTCTATTTCTCGAATATTCTACGTAAAGCGGGAATTTTTATTACGTCATAGAAGAGGAATGTTAGGTTATTTTATGTGTTTTTAATGCAGCATAAGCAACTTTACAGCCCCATTGGGAAAATCGCGCCAAATGACCAAAATGTCGTCAAGCGTGGCGACTTTTGGCGAAATATCGCTAAATTTGGCGCCAAAAATAAGTCCCCAAAAGTGAAGTTACCGAAGTCCTAGCACCCATATTTCTCGAGATTTCTAGAAACCCCATAGAAAAACAAAGGGAAAACCGAAACCTCCGTATCTCCGACTCTAGTTGACCGATTTAGATGCAACAAAAAGCAAAATTTAACTATTTGAAACGTAGAATAAGAATTTTAAACTATTTTAAGCCCCAGAAGCGGGTTGCCCCGAAAATTCGTAACAATACGATCAATGACAGTAAACTTTTTTACCCTCAAGGAAACTTTTTTTTTTTTTTCCGTGAAGATTGTGCACTGAGTCATACTGCAAAATCAACTATAAAACGACTGAGAGATAAAAAAATTAATTTTCTTCCTCCTGCGAATTACGATATGGGTACCATCATCCCCTGACTGTGCTCCTTGCGATTATTTTTATGGGGATACTTAAAAAACAATTAAATAGACGTAGAGTAAGAACACTTCAAGGGCTTAAAAAAACAATCAAACAGGAAATTGGAAAAATACCCCCCGAAATGGCCCGAAAAGCTCTTTTGGAATGACTTAAACGTTTACGTAAAATGTACTATGATAAAGAAAACCACGTGTTTTAATTGAAAATTTCTTCTAAATAACTTAATTCAATAAAAATTTATGATGCTCTGAAATTCCAGACATTAATTTTGAATCAATCTACAGTAGAACCCCGTTAATCCGAACTAATTGGAACCGGTGCTTGTTCGGATTAAAAGAAATTCGGATTATCCGAAATTCCCGTAAAAAATGAAAAGAAAGACATGTGTGCTAAAGAAAACTAAGTTATAGTTATGTACTTAGTATTACTAGTGTTTCTAGTGATGTTAAGCAGGGTGAAGCAAACAAAAATGAAATTCTTCCGCTCATTAATTGTATCCCAGGCTGTGAAGACGCAACTGGGCAAACTGTAACTGAGTGGTTGTCTTGTGATACGGAAGGCAATCAGTTATATACAGATGAAGAGATCATCGCTTTAGTTCAGAATAAGACACAAGATGATTCTGATCTAGAAGAAGCTGATGAGCCTGAGAATGTTCTCGTTTCGCATTCTGAAGCTGCAAATGCACTAGAAATAGCATTGCGATATGTAGAGCAGTGTGAAATTGCAACATCAACAGACATTATGAGACGTTGGTATAACATTGCTTCCTCGTCCAGAATGATATCTTCGTCAGAGAAATCTGACAAATTACTTCATCCCAAAAGATCGTTAATGTGTATGTGGTGTGTTAATGTAATGTGTTTTTATTAAATGTAAATATGATTCTTTAATTATGGCAAAATATGTAAAAAATAGCCATGCTGAAAAAGTAAGTACAATTTCAATCTTTTCGTTAATTTATTCAAGTATAATGTAATTTTCAAAATTACAATCGGTTCGGATTAACCGGAATTTCGGATTCGCGGGGTTCTACTCTATATTGGTTTATTCTTCAGTTCTGTTTGCGTGAAATACTCGTTAATTGCTTATGAAAAAGTCATTAGACGTATAGCTAGTGTTTATCGAATTTCTTCTCAATTTTCTTTTATATTACATTAGTCAGTGCTGAGAGTTAATTTTCTAACTGAAGCAAGAGAAACGTAATATTTTCAAATTCAGATTATTGGCAATTTTTTATTTCATGGATAAAGGGTCAACATATTGATACAAATGATGGAGGCTTAAATACCTTGTGCATTATAGGTCATCTATCATAATTATTTATCAAACGTTGCGTGTTGACCATCTCACTAAAGAGACTCGGTCGACAACCAAACTTATTTCTTCTGACTCAATACTAAATAATTGGTCAGATAGTATTGTAACAAGTTGCAAAACTCTAACTTGTTTTAAAAATAAAAAACATTTTCGTTTTGAAATTATATGAGAATCGGTTTGAGTTCGTTAAAAGCTCTGCATTTTATGTGAGAAATAAATTTAGCAGTATCATTTGTTGATTTAAAAACATGTTTAGATGAAATATGAATTTCCTGTGAGTGATTTACTGAGACGACTGAAAACAAGATTGAGTTTTAGGAAGATCTTTAACATATTTAAACAGTAATACACATTTTTTGAAGATATAAAGTTCATTCCTCTTGAAGTCAGAATATTTAATTGATTCGATAGGCTCGTCCACAATATTTTCGTTGCCGTGGCGTCAGGTTTAAAGTCTATTAGAGTCTAAATTTTGTATCCGAATAAGTTCAAATTCGTAGGTCCATCTTAGGTCACCGTCAAACAGTTAGTAAAGATTTCGGTGTGTGAAGGGCTTGTGTTGTTTTTGTACAGGGCTATAAAAATATTCTTATATGTTGTGCATATGAACTCAAATTATTTAAAGTGCACTTGTGTCTGCACTCTACATTCGATTGAGTTGAATCATTTTTTTTTATCTTATTCATGATAAGTGTTTGGAAGTTCTAGTGCAGTTACTCCAGATTGTTATTTTTTTATTGTTTGGCATTGTGTATTGTTTAAATACACATAGCGAATGGAAAAAGTAATATAATAACTTCACAAAGAAAGATAGCTAATAAAAGAAAAGTAATTAAATTTTAGCCCCAAGTATCCGGACGCTAATTTTAGTTTTAAGCAGATTGTGTTACACTGAAATTGGAGCAAAAGTTATTTGATGCTAATTATACCAACAAATAAGTTTAATTCACTTTACTAATCGATTACACATTATTTAAAATATAAGCTCATAGAATGACACATTAACATTCAATGATTGATTTTAGCTTTGTTATTATAGAGGCTTGTCAGAATTGAAGCCTAGTTCTGTAATGGTTAGAGCATTGTGCTGTCACTCACTCCACAGGTTTAGGATTTGAATCCCGGGCGGGGGGTAGCGTTGACTCAGACGAGTTCTTTCATCCCTTGATTGGGTCTATAAAATGAGCATCAAGTATATTTGGGAACTCAACACTACAGACTCCACGTCAAACTGAAGATGTGAATGGTGATCAATGTGCACCAAGGCTTCAAATGGAAGACCATATCAATAAAATTTTCAAAAAATTTCACAGAACACTTTCACCTTTCAGTTCAGATTCTGAATGAAGTGACTACCGAACCGGTTTGTTTTTACGACTAAGTTGCCAGCCACCAATTTTTCTCTCACCACTATCCAGTTCTCCTCGGCCAATATATGGGGTAGTTTTACAAACTTCTCGGTAAAATCGCGATGTTATTTACTTTAGTATATTTGCAGGAAAAACTACAGGTTACTCATTTCAAATCAATGAATAATCCTTCTGCAATAAAAAATGGTGTAAAAATTTTGCATATACCGTGATCACTGTTTTGTGAGCCCCTTATATCCAGATCATTCCTTTATGTCGATACACTGAATTATACAATAGCACACACATTTGTTGTCGGTCACGCCGGTTACAACTCAACAATTAATTAACAAGGTTTAATTTTGTGCGTCCACAAGTTAGTGACCAAGGTATATTTTTGCACACCTCCAAAGGATTTCTATTTCTCTCAGTTAATCCACTGAATAAGTAAACTGTGATCCTGCATGATACACACTACATATAATGCATTACACCATCCACTTTCACACTTTACTCATCGTGCACACTTTGGAATAGAACCCTTCATTTCGAGGGGGCTTGGCTGACACAGCACAGCCCTTTCTGTGCGTGGCTATCGCAGGCCACGTCTTTATACACCCAGTACTTCCATATGAAGTTTCTATTGTTGAGAGCAATTGCATGTCAACAATGGGACACATGCTAATGATTTAACAAGATCAGTTTGTTTATTGATGGGCGAATGTTCTTAACTAACAATAGGCTGATTTTTACATTTCAATAGAAAGTGAAAGCTTATTTCCTTAAAAGTAAGAAAAAAAACCTTTTTTAAATTCCTAATTAGAAGTTTATTAATGAAGTTGTATTTTGTCTTTCCGTCATAACAAGGCTTAAAAGCAAGGCGCCTTCCCTTTATAGAAGTCGGAAGCATTGAAGTTGCTAAATCCAATAACTAATTTTTCGAATACCTGGCTTTCGGCTGGGAGGCCCGGCTTCGATTCCCGGCAGAGGATGAATGGTTTAAAGGTCAAGTTTTACGATAATTATAAGAAACTTTCATAAAATAATGAAAATTAGTTTCTTTATTACAAATTAAACTTTGCTTTAGTTACTAATACTATCTAAACAAGAAAATTTAGTTACAAATAAGGACGTCTAAAAAAATTGTATTTCTTTAGGTATACTTTAAAACTTTAGTTAGAAGAAAATAAGTGTTTCATTTGTAACTGAAAAGTAAAAAATAACAATTAAGTAAAAATACAATTTTTAAAAGTTGAGGCTTTTTATTTCGGAATCCTAAATGGCATAAACACAATATTCTTGCAAAGATGTACTAAAAATGAATGAAAGTTCCGAAACTAAGAAAACTTTTTCGAAAATTATAGATTTTTTTTTTCAAGAGATGATAATATTTAAACGTTCAAAATATTTTAAAAAGCATTCGAGACCAATATTCCACTTGATCTATGTTTCCTTGTAAGGCATTGATTCAGTCATTAATATCTGTATTGTAATCGTCTAGAATGCTTCTTAAAATATTTTCAATATTTACAAATTTTTATGTTTTGCAGAAGTTAAATGCACAATAATTGCTTCTACTTTTAAAATTTGTATTTTAACTTTTTTTTTACTGCCATATCGACAAACACGAAGATTAACTATTGTGCAATAAAGCATTTCCATTCATCCTTACGTACTTCAATGGAATAGCGAGGATTCAATTATTACTTTCTGATCATGTACAATGCAAGGAAAGTATCGTAGTCATGAAAAAATTCGACATATTTTAATGATTTTTACACGTTTTGAGGTCTTCCGAATTCATTTAAGTAGCTTTTACGGTAGTGTATCTATGTATGTGTGTGTGAACACGATGGCTCTTTAACGGTGCATTCAAATGAGCTCAAATTTGGTATATGTATATATATATATATATAATAGGTCACAGTCGCACGACCGGTATTAATTATTGTTTGAATAGAACCTATAGTTTTCTACAGGGCTACAAAAAGAATTGTTTTACATTACGCCATATGAACAGAAATTTTTGAAAGTGCGCTAGCGTCTAAACGGTGAATTGGAGTGAGAGCAAATCGGGTATGTATATTATAGAACACTGTAACATGACCTTTACAGAGTTTGGTGTGTGTAGAGGTAATAATTTGTTCACAAAGTACCAAAAACTAAGCTTATACATTACGGCCTCTGCAAACAAATCGTTTAAAAGTAGCGTGAGGCATAATTTTTTTTTCTTTGAATCGGATCCACATATAAGCCAACCCTCCTTTTCCAAAGATAATTTTTAGATCAAAATTTTTCGGCTTGTACTATAGTGCATCTTTAAAATCTGGAATTTTTCTGGATATTATTATATTCAAAATATTGGTTAATTGGTTGTAGTTATTCTTGAGTAAATACAACACCCTTTTTATTATTGATCTTATTTAATATATATATATATACTCTTTAAACTATATGAAAAACTGAAAGTCGTAAAAAAGTATAAATTTTTGTAGAACATGATTTTGCATTATTATTTAGAACTACTTTATTTTTATCTTCAAAAAGGTAAACGGGTGAATATTATCAACTACCATACACAACTTTTAATCTAATTAATTCTCATCAGTTTAGCAAAATAAGTTTTTTGAAGGTAGCATCTTCTATGTCTCATTATGAACTCAGCAATATTATTAATAGATGCAGTACGTATATTTTTATAAAATAATATATGTATTACCTGTTACTGTAAGAAATACAAAATCATCATTCAGTGTAGAAAATTTCCTCGAAATCAATGCTTGGAACTAGAGTATTTTTTTTCCTTTATAAAGTGCAAAACATTTGTACTATAAAGAACAAACAAAAATAATTACAATTTTAAACTTATTTGGTATTCGATTTTGGTTTTTGTAACTATGCGTTTTCTAAAATCCTGACACGCACAGACAGCCACTGAGTAAAATTCATGCAGCGCGTCGTCAGAAAAACTGATTAATTACCTCTTCATAAGAACTCATCTCGCTGAAATAAAAATTGTGATGAAATCTTGCTTGAAAGAAACTGTCTGTTATCTTCCCCAAAAGTAATTTCATATTTAATTGGCTTATAATTAATCGCTTAATCATTGTCCTCAGATGCTTGTTGCAAAGGAACGTGCATCACTCAATTTTGTTGACAGTAAGTGGAGCATAAGGTAAATAGAGTTGGTATATTTATGAATATAAAATAATTAACAAGAAGCACATTTCTTATTAATTTCTTTTCCTCAAGCTAATCTGAAAGATGAATCTCATAACTGCTGGTGGATATCTAAAGTAAACGTCAAGATTTCTTCCAACAAATAAGATTTCGAATTAGAGATTTTTTTTATCATTATTAAGTAAGCAAAAATCTCTCGTTATTAGATTTTTTTATAATGAAAATACTAATAATGTAGATAAAAATGTATTGATAATTTATTTTTCATGAAAGAGGGGGGGGGGGACTTTTTCAAAATTAAAACACGAGAAAAAAAATTAGAAACTTAATTTATGTTTTGGAAGATAATTAAGTTTATGAGAAGCAGTATTTGTAAGAAACTTTATAAGCGATGGTATTTTAAATAAATTTACAGTTTAATTGTATTTTGATTTAAACTAAGCATTTCCTCATTTTCTGAAAATATAAATATATTTTGCATTTTACTTGACATACACCCCTGTAAAACTGTACTTCATTTTGTAAAAAAATTGATTGCTCTATGGATTAAATAAATTTTAAAGAAAGATAAATTGCATGTAAGTTTTTCTTTTCTTTCGCTTTTTTCGTTTCCTTAATTTATAATTTAAGCATGCATGATTGAAATAATTCATTTTAAAAATTTATACTGTCATTTAAAAAAATCATTAAAATTTTAATGCAGTAAATTTTTTTCAAAAACAAATTTTTATTATTTATAGAATTTTCTCTTTTTTTTCTTTAAAAAATTACGATTCAATGAAAAAGAATCAAAGAATAAAAAATAGACGGTAACCTTACTTGTCGTATTACATCGTACACAAATGAATGACACAAATGCTGTCACAGGACGGAATAAAATTCATTACCAAAAAAAAACGGATAATACATTAGTTAGATCCACGGCCAAGACAATGCAGTTCTGTCATTTCTCGTGGAGATCCCAGAGAGTTTTGGTAAACCATTCTCTGGAAGTTGTTTCTGTGCTACTTACGGACAGTTGCATGTAACTCAACAAGAGATTGAATGTTTTGGCCCAAAACCGCTTTCTTCATCTTTTCAAACAAGGCACAGTCCAACGGAGGCAGATCGAACTAGTACGTAGAATGTGGCACCCACTGTGAGAAAAAACTTCATCTTCAAACTGGCATTCACCATCGCCTGGAATGTTCTTCGCGCAAGCCAAGCCTCCGCCTGCTTCTGATTGAATGTTATGTTCACCATCACCAAAACCGATGCGGCTGCCACATGTTCTGATGTATTCGATGTTGCTGGTCGTCCCATGTTGACACTTTTAACTGCAGCTCTACTCTGCCACTAAAGTTCGCGAAGTAGTAGACAGTACGCCTTAAGGGTACTTCGTTCCCGCACCATGTGATCATCGTGACGACATTCGACGATGACAATATAATTCGACGATCACTACCGTATATCCCCTCCTCCACCGGAACCACACCGTTCACCGCTAACTATGGTAGTCACCTTCCATCCTTGGTGTCCAAGCTCTCAATGCGAAGCAGGACGTTTCGGTACAGCCGTTTTGGTCCCTTCTCGATTCGGTCCCACCGTTTTTTCCAATAAAATTAACATGAATTTAATTTACTGTTGTTTGCAATGCATAATAGGATTAACTTTAATTCCTCAACTTATAATCTCGTCTAATCGATTTACACGTATTATCGATTATGCAAAACAGTGATTCCAGTATAAGTATAATGATCCTTATATCTTTATTATTATTGTTATTATTAAAAATGATTTTTGACTGCTAACATTTAGCCTCTTCTCTGTTTTCTTATTTTCAAGATGGGAATTATTTGAAAGGAGTTTCCAGTTTGAACCGCGTGGAGGTAATTAGTACAGCAAATGCTTAATTTATTTATCTGTTTACGAAACTTAACAATCAAAGAATAATAAAATGAAATTACAATTACATAGATGGAAATATAATTGCTTTTTTATCATTGGTGGGAGGAGGAGGTCAGTTAGTCAAAGCGGTATCAGTCAATCGATATCATTATTTAGTTAGTTTATTATTACTGTTTTCTTTTTATCAAGGCTCCAGGCGTTTAGACTTTATGAATTTTATTTTCGCAGCGCAACATAACGTCACGTCATCACTATTAATGCATAAATACAAAATTATTTTACAAATTTAGAACCATTGATACATACCCACTGTAATAAGAAAAAAGTAAGGAATGGAATGGAATATCTGTCACAAAAGAGACGAATCGAAATAGTTACGGAACTGAAACGGCCAGACCGAAATGTCATGGACCGGATGGATGCGACCTAGGTTTGAACAAGGCATCTCCCCGTCTCAAGAGACCGAAAGGGAAAAGCACTATTTCGTGCCGTTAACCTGCTGCCAGCGCCATCTAACCATTCCGCGTAGCTCACGCCCTATTGTGTCTGTTACACTGTTTTTTTCCTGTCGCACGATCTATATTTTCATTATGAGAGTCGTTATGTCAATCATTTCTGTACGAGCCAAGTATTTTCGACGACCATAGTGAACACATTAAACCTCAGTTCAATGGAGGTTTGACTCAATAATAATTCCCCATCTTTTAGAGCAGCGGTCCCCGAAGTATATGTCTGATTGCAGGTACATTTTTTCGCGAATCGTGGAGAAACTGAGGATTTTTAGAAAATGGTAATGCTTCATTATAAAATTTCCTTAAGGTTGCTGCCTACTTCAATCTTGCGAAATTACAATTTTTTCAAGAACTACTGACTAGTTTGTGTATGTGAAGGAACCACTACACGGGACGATTTCTACAAGGCTGTTACAGAGTATTCAATCCAAATCGAAATTTTGATATCCTACTACTATTGTTCATCAAGTATATTGTGCTGCAATCTGAATCCAAGTCTTCAGAATGAAATGCAAATGGTGACAAAAATAATAAACTTAATACGTCTACGTCAGTATCATCTATTAAGCATCGTCAGTTTAAATCATTTCTTGAAGATACTAATGCTCATTTTCACGACTTATTTCTCTACAATAATACAAGATGGTTAAGTAAAGGCTTGATGCACGAAAGATATTTTGAAGTATTGGAGGTCATAAAAGAGTTTCTTTCAACTAGGGATCAAAGAGCAGCAAGTGAGTACTTAATATGCTTTCTTGACGAAGAAAAACTTGGCGACCATTATATTTTTGACTTATCTTTCTCAGAACCTGAATCTTTTAAACCTCAAACTACAAAGGAAGTGTAAACTTGTGAGCAAACATCTCTCACAAGTCAAAAGTTTTTCAAGAAATATTGACGTTTTGTCTGAAGATATTAGCGGAGAACGTTCACACTTTCCATACTTTAAGTCGGTTTGTTACAGTAATAAGTGTATGGACATTAACCAAGTCGAAGATTTTTTTTAGGAAAATTTCAATTTTTTTTTTAAATCAACTGACTTTGAAAAAATTCAGAAAGTTGAACCACCGGTTAATAACAGTTTTCACTCATGCCAAAAGGTGTATGGATGTCGTCATCAAGGACTTTAATTTCTCATTTCATCAGTCATTTCTTGCGAATTTCCAATAAAATTCTTCCAAATGTATGAGAATGAACCTTGCCTGTGGCAAGTTCATTCCAGATATCATTATAATCAAAATAAAAATGAAGCAGTGTTCACAACACTGGTCGAAAAATTTGAGAATTATCTACTTAAACAACACTTCAAATTCCCAACATGGAACAACAGTGCAGTTTCACAGTTCTCGTTTGATTCTTCAACACCCTGGAACCCATTCATTGAAAAACGAAACTGCCCTTGAAATACTTTGTAAAATAACTCTCCTAAAAGGATACTTAACGAGAGTACGATCGTTACCAAGAGTGAAACTCACTCTTCTGATCGTGTAGGGGGTGGATCTTTTTTGAAGCTGAAGAAGGATGTGAGCCATTTTGTATCACCCTATAAGATCGAAATCAGGCTAAGTAATTTTTATGCGTTGTGTTATTTTAAAAAGTTTTAATTATTTCATCTTTTAGCACTTTTTTTAGTCTTCTTATGTTCTCGTGTCATTGTTATGGCGCGAGAAAGTTTTGGTGATTTTATGAAAAAATTACTTTCCAGGAAGGTTTCTTATCTTCTTGAAAATTTTGAGATCTGACCTAGTATTATTATTGTTGAGAGACCTTTAGTTAAAAGAAATGGACCAAGACACAGCTAATGATAATGATGAAATATTCAAAACTTTATAAATTAACAGGGTCATTCCACGTCAAATCAAACACAAAACTGGAGAAAGTTCACCACAACAACTTTGATTTTCCTCACATTTTATATAGAGGATTTATGGGCTAAGATATCAACAAATCTCAATTTTGAATGTTCTACGATAATTAATTACCGAGAAATTAATTATGCAAATTTTTAAGTTTTCTGCAAGATGCGCGAACTTTTTTCTCAATTCCTTAAATAACTCCTTACCTGTAAAAGTTACTGAAGTGAAAATTCGTTTCTAGGAGTAACTTTTTACGCTAATTCCAAAAATGTTATCGAAGTTTGCGTATCTTTTATAGTTTATGCATGAGCACTGCATTTGCTAAAAAACATCATGAATTTTTTTCGGCATGTCTGATCACAGACACATGTTTTAAATTTTTATATGTTGTTAAGATGGAATAACCCTACATTCCAAAAAAATTTCATCTTGGCTTTCTGCTCAGGAGCAGAGAAAACAAATTGTATGTATGTGCTTATATATGAGGAGTTTCATATGCAACATTTATACTTAACATGAAAAAATTTAGAAGCGATAGTCAATTTTATTATGTCTTTTAAATTGATAGCAGAAATTTAACTACTACTCCAGGTATTTCCAAAAACTAGAAAATACATAAAAGTGCTTGCATCGGAAAACGTAAAACAAACAAACAACAAAACATGCTTGTAAAACAATGTTAAATTAAAAGAATTCTCAAGTTAAAATTTAGAATTATTTTTAATTTAACCCTGTTGTTTTTGGCAGTCATCCATCAGCCAATAAATCTTTGGAATTCTGTATGACATTCAAGTCAATAGAAGGAACAAAGTTTATTGAAAGAATTGGATTCCTGTAAGTTACAGTACTTATTTACCTTTAACAGAATGCCAACAAAATTATGCTTCGGCTAGTTTTGTGGATGGATACAGCAATTTGAAATAGGTTTTATTGTATACTGTATTAAATTTTTATTGTTACAACAAGTAGCATAGGAATGTCAGGCACTTTGTCAAATTGCACATTTGGTGATATATTGCAGAATATAAATGTCATGTAGCCAGTTATTCACGGCAAACTTTTACGTCTGCCCTCCTAAGAGGATTATATTCGAAATGTTCTGAAATCGATTTTTAGGCATTCTTGAGTGTTGTGTATTTTACAGCAAGAATTTTATCGACATCTCTTTTCTTCTTTGAAATCCCACAGAATATGTGAAAACAAAATTTTGGGCTTTATCCTCCATAAATTACGAATTTTGGAAAATACACTCTAATCTAGAACCTACGCTATAAAATCCCACTCGTGCTAAATTTCGTGTTATTAGCTTCAGTAATTTTGGCTAGGCAAAATATTGACATACGGAAAACAGATAAAACTTTTCGGTAGACCAAATATTTATATACATATATATGCTTTATTAAACATTGTTCTTTCTTTTCAGTTAACCCATTCGTGCCTGGATATTTTTGCGACTTTCTTCGATTTTTGCTTACACCAGCAGTAATTGATAAATTTCTGATGTCAACTTTTTGAACAAGGGATGATTTCATTTAAAATCATTATGTATAAAAATTGAAATGTCAACATCCTACTTGGCCATATTAAAATATTTTGTGGAATTGAGGTTCGATACTCGCGAATAAAGGCTCGCGAATAAAAAAATAAATAGCTCGCGAATAAAAAAATAAATAACGTTTTCGACTGATAGCGAAAATGCCGTCCCAAAAAAGGGACTCTAGGCATAAATGGGTTAAATATCATACAGAATTCCAAACAATTATTGGCTGACGGATGACTGCCTAAAACAACAGTGTTAAATTAAAAATAATTCTAAATTTTAACTTTAGAATTCTTTTTAATTTAGCATTGTTTTACATGCATGTTTTGTTGTTTGTTTGTTTTACGTTTTCCGATGCAAGCACTTTGATATAATTTCTAATTTTTGCAAATGCCTCGAGTAGTAGTTAAACTTCTGATATCAATTTAAAAGACATAGGAAAATTGACTGACGCTTCTGAATTTTCTCATCTTCAGTATAAATGTTGCATATGAAACTCCTCATATATAGGCACATACATACAATTTGTTTTCTCTGCTCCTGAGCAGAAAGCCAAGATGAAATTTTTTTGGAATGTAGGGTTATTCCATCTTAACAACATATAAAAATTTAAAACATGTGTCTGTGATCAGACATGCCGAAAAAAATTCATGATGTTTTTTAGCAAATGCAGTTCTCATGCATAAACTATAGAAGATACGCAAATTTCGATAACATTTTTGGAATCAGCGTAAAAAGTTACTCCTAGAAACAAATTTTCACTTCAGTAATTTTTACAGGTAAGGAGTTATTTAAGGAATTGTGAAAAAAGTTGGCGCATCTTGCAGAAAACTTAAAAATTTGCATAATTAATTTCTCGGTAATTAATTATCGTAGAACCTTCAAAATTGAGATTTGTTTATGTCTTAGCCTATAAATCATCTATATAAAATTTGAGAAAAATCCGAGTTGGTGTGGTGAACTGTACTGTTTGATCTGACATGGAATGACCCAACACACACAAAAAGTATTTATCAATCTGAACACCTGTTCCAGACGAACAATTTTCGACCTTTTTCAGCTTCACTTTTTCAGTCAATTGCCCCAGTCTGTGTATGGACTTTTTCTGAAGAAGGTTGAAACTTTTTCGTCCGAAACCTGTATCCAGATTGGTAAGTACCTTTTATTTGTGTTATTTTACAAACTTTTAGTTATTTCGTCCTTCAAATACCAGTTTCTTTTCAGTAATTTTCTTATGATGGTACTAAAACCCTCGATTACTTATCCTAGATGGTTTTCTTCAGGAAAATCCTCTCCATGTGTGGAAAGGAACTTGTTTGAGGAAATCTCCAGGAAAGTCCCGTAAGCTGTTTCCTTGAAGATTCCCTGTCCGCATATGTCTTACTTAACGTACAAACTGGATGAACTTGACCTGCATTCAAAATAACCTCGCATTTTGACCTTTTCGAGATTCTCAAGGGGTTAACAAAATATCGTCAAATATTAAGATAATCATAATACTTTAAATGTTCTTTAAAAAAGATACACATTTTAAAGAACTCTTGTAAGAAAAAATTCTCTTTAACTTTTTTTTAAATAGAAAAATTCAGTTAATCTCTTCAAACTTAAAAGCTAATGATTTATTTGCACAATTCTTTAAGCCCGAGTTAGCATCAAAGACAATTTAAGTGACTTTTGTTTCTTTACCCTCATGCATAACTACAGTTTCTCGTTTAATGGGCCCATCTTGTGAAAATAATCATTATTTACTGATTAAAACGGAGATTTCCTCTATTCATTCAACAATTTCTTTTCTTTTTTTTAATCCCAAGATAGAGAAAGGTTTTCCTTTGGCTCAGAGTTTTATACTAATCAGTTGTGAACAAAGAATTCTTCTTTAAATCTAAACTAAATAACGGGAGTAACTGGATATAAATGAAGCGAATTAACGACGGCGCCTTAAAATAAATTTTTCAAGATTTATAATAAAAAGATGGGTCTCTCTTTTCCTTAATACTATTAACTAAGGCTTACACTCTTTTCAGAAGTTTATATGTATAATTTATATAAAAACGACTTTTACTCTTAATTATTTGAGATGCACACATACATATGTAGTATTTTGTCTACTGTGGGAAATTGATTTTCTCATTTTCAACTTTAAATTCCAGTAGATAGAAAAAACCGTGTTCGTTTTTCACTTGTCTGTTGCACGCCATAAAAATGAATAAGATGAAATCTTTTAAATGAAGATGATTATTAACTTGTAAAAATTGCCCTGATAAGTTAAACACCCGACATATTAAGAATTATCCTTATATTACTTGACTGATATTTTGAAGTAAAATTCAGTCCAGTAATTGAATTTTATTTATTTATTTATTTATTTTATTTTTTGGCAAACAAACGTGTCTGCAGGAATTATTTATAAGTCGTTTGTTAATCTTTCTCAGATTAAAAGAAAAAATTCTAAATAGAATTTAATGTGTAGAATTTTTATCAGAAAATGATAATTCTCCAGTTTTTTGGAAACTTAAAATTTCAATTTAGCTCTCAAAGAACATTACTTTAATTTAATTCTTCTTAGCGATAACTATTTTCTTTTTACTATCTTTTTAGTTGATTTCGTATACACACTTTTGTACTGCCATTGTTAATTAAATTTTTTATTGTCTTCTTAAATTTATATCATAAATAGTTAGAAATTCTTCGTTTATTTCCTAGAATTATTTTCTTCGATTTGTCTCTGAGCATCAATACTAATGAAATTTCTAAAAGCATATTAAGAAGAAAAATAAGGTAAGGTAAGGTAAACTGGGTATATAATTTTGATAAAAATAATTATTTTTGAACGTTCATACTCATCAAAAAACTTATTATATTCTTTGGAAAAATATTAGACTTTATTTGTTTAATTTATCCACATTCCTTAATTTTGTCTCCAAAATGGTTTTAAAAAACTCACCCATTTCTGAAATTTGTAGTTCTGTTATTATCTTAGGCTTAGTAAAGATTTAAAATCCTTATTAGGTAAAAGTTAAAATGCTTAAGTGCTTTTCTTTCTGTTTGTGTTTTTTAAAATTGCAGGATAAAACAGGTATGCATGAAGAATTTGTTAATGTTATGATTCCAAAAGCAACCTTCGGGAATTCGGGATTCTAAATTGCTAAATTAGAAGAAGCTAAAATTTCCAAAAGTTTTTTTGCATGAAGTAGGTTTGCATATTTCGAGTGGCAAACCTTGGAACCTACTCTTCTCTAGACCACAGCTTGTTCCTGACTCACCACGTGCTGCTGCAGTTGTAACTTTTAGTAGCCTCCTGACTGGAGATGATTGTTTTCGTGCCCATATATTTCGTTTTAACATTGTTGACTCCCCTGTGTATTCTCTTTGTGTGACTGGCCATTATATGACTGCTTTGCATTTGGACGAGTACCCTGAACTATCTTCTTTTTCTACTCATGTTAAAAATAATTGGAGAGCCCAAGGTCTAATGGCCTAGCTGCCAAATAACTGACATTTGACAAATAAAAGTGTTTCTAAAGATGATTATTAAACTTTTTAATGAGTATAAATATTGCGAATTAATGCCTGAAAATACTGGCTGAAAAAGAAAAATCATTTAAAAGCAAACTATACGTATTTTTGATCAAAAAGAAATAATAAACCATTTCACTCCTACCTTAAGCTACGACAAAGAGCTCCCAAAATACAGTGTTTGTCCAGAACGTAAGTCTAACAATCCTGGTCAGTATATTTTTAATTTTGAATAATTTGTAAGTCATGATTGGAATAAAGTAAATTTTGATAAAGTCCATTCATTTTTTAACATTTTTAATAAATTACACGTGTCGCACCTTTATAAATAAAAACAGTTCTTAATAAAGTTTACTAATTTTTTCATCTAAAACGAATATAACAATAAGATCTTTTAGATGAAAAGGTGATGAATGGTACGTTATTAGTTAGATGAAATACTCCACGAAACATTGTGATCATTGAAAAAAAAAAGATATGTTGCCTTATAATTAGATTGAATTTTTTAAATGAATATTTTTACTGCATTTGTAGTACATAGGAAACGCTAAGTTCTTAGTACTCTTCTCACACATAAAAAATAAAAGTTGACTTCCGTTTCTATGAAAGAATCCGTTGATGTATGTATTCTCGTAAAAAACAAAAACGCCCACGTATATGTAAATAAAAATAATCCTAATCATCTTATATTTATGTTTGCTTAATTATTTAATTTCCTTTGAACCATGTAATCACTCATTCTCTTACTTAGCTCAATAAAAAAATCACACAATCAATTCCCTCTTATAAAAATAATTTCAAAACATTTAATTACAAAACAACTTTTTTTTAAGTTTGTTCTTTCAGACCTCTTCGCTTGCCCTTGTAAACAATGACTTTTAGTGATTTTTTTATGTTATCCAATGCATAAAGCCACGTTTAAAAAAGTTAATCGTTATTTACTCATTAAAACAACAATTTATTTTCTCATTAAGAATTTTTTGTTTTTAAATCCCAAAATGTATAGAACGGTTTTCCCTCAGCTCTGCCTTTTAACCGATGTTAGCAATTAATAAAACCATTTAACAAAAGACAAGTAAAATGGACGGTTACAAGTGGAGCATTATTAATGAAAATTGTTTTAATTCGTACTCGACTAAAAATATTTCTGTCTGTTTTGTGACAGCCTATTATTGTTACACTGTCACACTATGGACAAGTAATGACATTTTGACTTTCATTAAGTTACATTTATTGAGATCGCAACCTACTAATTATGTAACTCTCCCGATGTTTCAAAAAGCTAAAGACAACAATGCCTGTTCGTAGTTCCACCTACAATGAAAGGCAAACTATCGATCATTGAATGCAACTAACAATATCTCTTCTAAAATTCTTTTGAAAATGTATTGCTTATTTATTAATGAATGTAAAACAATTTTACTTCAGAAATTAAACAGAGGGTTTCATAGAACAAGTACTCAAAACATATCGTAACATTTAGCTTAGCTATTATATCGGCGGTCGTCAGCATTTTGTGGGGGGCAAGGGGAGCTTCTAGCACTCAACAATGAAATTGTGAAAGGTGACTCCTGGAATAACAGAAGTAGGTTTATATTGTCAAATTTGGTGATGTTATACTTTCGTGATAGATAAACAAACAAGCTAATGTTAAGTTTTAGAACTGAAAATATTAGAAAAACTATTTCAGCTTCCAAAATGCGTAGGAGTTTCTTAAATAAAAGTATCATCTACATTCAGACTTTTCCGCGTGTACTGGTACTATACTTGAGCGAGACACCTCACGATATATCTATGTTTTGCAGGAATCATCAGTTCTTCAGAGTAACCGAAATAATGTTTATCACATTTTTTTGCATTAATACTTGTACAGTACATTCAAATTGAAAAATCTGCAATACGTGATAGTTTGAGAATGTTCTTACAATTTCATAGGCCAAAATAGTAGTTTTCGCTCAAATATCTCTGATCAAACTGAAGCTTATAAAAGCTTCTTAAGCTATATCACATCTGATAAGGGTCCTGTAGACTTAATAAAGGTAATCCGTGAATTCAGCAATTCCAAATATATATATATATATATATATATATATAATTAAGTGACATAACTTATATATTAGATAAAATACCCAAAGCTTACATAATAATTTAGAAAATGAAAAATACTTCATGCACAAAATTGAATTTTCAATTTACAGTTTCAGCATGAAAAAAAATATTTTGTTCTAAATTTTTCTATTTCATTTTATTTTCATTTCCTCATAAAATTTATCAATGAAAAATTTCTATTTCTTAATTTTCCTTTCCAAATTTCTATTTTTAGCTAAAAAACATATGTTGCTGCATAGCATTTAAAGAATAAAGTAAGATTAAAAACTTGCTTGTATTGCTTTGCTTGTATAATATTTCTATAATTCATTTCTTTCTTGATTTCATGTTTAAATTTATATTACATGAGTTTCGTCGACAAAAAGATTAATAAAGTAGGGCCTTGAAAATTATATATCCGGCCTTATGGAAATTCCTTTTGAAGGGCCTGTTTTTGGTACTGTGATATTTTTCACAGCACTATTCAAACTCGAGAAACCGTAAACAACTAAAAACTTTGTGATACAATATAACGTGAGACCGTAAGTGATATCGCATAGTGCGTATCTGATAATGTCCTTTGCTGTTTACCGATGATGATAAAAAATGTTGGCAACAGTGAACTTCCACGCTCTAGGGTGCCACCGTGAGTGAGCCTGTAGCTTTAAAGTCAATGGCAGCTAAGCTGTCAGTCTTTGGCTATATCAAAATATAAAGTAAGTAACGCAAGCAGTTGTTAATCACAGTGGATTTTTGAGGCACTTTCTTAAATTTCATTAAAAATAAATAAAATAAGTAACATTGCAAGGAAGTAAAATATTATTAGTAGTTTACTCATTGATCTGAGTTTGCATATGTAAATATCCACCTTTAAATTACTTTAATAAATAGTCCATGCATCAGATACCCTATTATTTTGATAATTTATTACATATTCAAGTATATATAACCAACCTTATTCCTAAACTTAATCAAGAATACATAGTTCATGCATATATTACGCACATGTCATATAACTCCAATATCCAGAGTAAGTCCGATAAATTTTAGAACTCCTCAATTATTACAATCCCAAGTTATTGCAATCGAAAATTTCGCCTCCCGAAAATTCAGTGTGTAGTTCTGAAGCAGAAATCTTCGGGACCGCAACGGAAATTGATAAACTCAGGGTTCATGAGCCAGTCAAGTCGATTAAATTCAGATTCTACATGTAATCTGATTTCAGCGCTGTTTACGTTTACTGCTGGTGGTCCCTCAGCGAAACATAATGGAGGAAGCATTTTGAACTGTCATTAATTGACTTACAGTTTAGCTCAGTTATTCTTGATGGTGAAGGAAGTTTCCATCATTAATAGCAATGAACTGACATGAAATGCACTCACGCTGTCTAATAATGAAAGTCAGCGACTTATTGCAGACTTCAGTCGTTATTGAATTGAATTGTGCACCGAAATATTATCATATTTATATACGTAAATCAGAACAAGCAAGTCACTGATCTGCAACTGCTAAAATAAGCAAGAAAACTATCTCTGTTCACTTTCTAAAACAGCATTTTCTAGGAGACGAAATTATTCTATTACATGAATGAAATATCCCAGTTTGACAACAGTATAGATACGGTGTAAAGTATAGATGTATAAATAGCTTCATAATACTACTTTTATGTTTCTAGTAATAAGCTGATTAATTTATCTAAATAAATGGTGATTATTTATACTTCTAGTAATCATGAACTATAAATATAAAATTGTTATTAAATTGCCTTTACTTATAACAGTAGTCTCCTTTTCATTTTGCCGTCAGACCTTATCAAATTTAAGAAAAATTGAAGTAGGAAGAAAAAATAATTACCTTTAATAATTTACCTTGAGAAAAAAGTACTTTTTTTTATTTTGTCAGACCTTATCAAATGGAAGAAAATTGAAGCGAAAAGACTGTAAGAAAAAAATAATTACCACATTTCTTTTTTTCTTTTTCTTTCATGAGAATAAATTGGTTGTTTACATCGAGGACATCAATATTTTATGAATTTAAAATTAAATGTTGCAATTTTTTAATTAAAATGTATATTTAGACCGGAACATACAGGTATCGATTTATATGGAAAATTTAATTTACATGCTTTACATGCATGAGTTTAAAATATTCCACAGAAAGATATAATAAAGAAAAAATATAAATAAATAAAACAAATAATATACAATCAAAAACTGTTAACATATTTTTTATGTACGTTTACTTCTAAACATACATTTTAATGACAAATTATTAAAACTTTAATTTTAATGACGTAAAATATTGATATCCTCATTGTAACGAATGAAGATACACGTCACATAAGCTACCTGTATTTCGGTTTCCATGGCAGCTAAAATACAGTGATTAAGCAATTAATGATAAGTTAATTAAATATGAAATTACTTTGCAGGAAGACCAAATAAAATTGCTCTCCATCCACACTTTAGCAAGTTTTTCGTTTCAGAAAACTGAGTCCAACAAGGCAATTAATCAGTTTTTGTGTAACACGATTTGTTTGAATAATTCCACAAATATGAAAATATTACCTCGGAAATTTCTAATTAAAGGGACTACAGCTCTTAATTGGAAAAGACGAAAATCAATTTCTTGTTTATTGATTATTCAAGAAGTGATATAGTTTCTTTTTAGAAATTTAAGGAGAGATAACTGTACATCTCTCTCGAATTATTATGGAAATTTAGCCATGTTTATGAATGAAGTTTTGTAAACTGAATAATACATGCATGCAAAACATTAGGAGTTTTGAGGCTTGAAGGATTAATTTGTGACGAAAGATATTAATAGAATCTATAAAAATATCGTTATTTTGATCAAGTAAATTAGAATTTTTCGTTGATAGAAATGAGTTTTTAATTTAAAAGCAACGTGTATAGTTTTAACTTCACACACAAATTTGCAGATATTTCTTGAATTCTTAAATCCTTTTTGAATAATGTTTCCACATTATTCAAAAAGGATTTAAGAATTCAAGAAATATCTGCATTTTCTTCTTCTGATTTAAGAATTAATATTTGCAACATTACATTAAGAAATCATTTATGGTATTTTATGGTAAAAGTAAAATTAACGAAGTCTTTTTAATTAAGAATTGAATTCTTAAATCCTTTTTGAATAATTTGGAAACATATTACATTAATATTTTTCATACAGTACTGCACTGTACTCCGATACACTGTAGATTTCTTCTTCGTTATTCGTTAATTAATTAATTTTCGATAACTCTGAGTTGATGCATATATATATATATATTAATTGACTGGCAAAAATATCTTGGCAAGAAACGTTTTCATGTCTTTATCGTTTTACAATTTAAGTATACCAAAGTAAAAACAGTACTCAAACATGTTTATTTGCAACATTACATTAAGAAATCATTTATGGTATTTTATGGTAAAAGTAAAATTAACGAAGTCTTTTTTTTATATAAATCATTCCTTAACCCCCCCCCCCACATGCTTTTTTAAATGAAAATGATTTAATACTTAATTTGCTGCCTTCGTAAAGAAGTGTCCATTAGCATATTTCTTTTTGATAAATATGGTGAAATTATTTTACTTTCTAAAATAAAGTTTGAAACAAAATTGATTTTTTTTACCCAGAAAAGCCTTTTTTAAAATTGATTTAATAACTTTATTCATTCAATAGACAATTAGCTTTATATTCAAATTAGTTCCTCTTACACAATGAGTGCATCTTCCACCTTAAAATAATTTTAATAATGAGATGCTAATGGGGGTTTTTCTATCCTGTGGCTGGTCATATTTGTTCTATCTAAATGCAAAATATTTTACAGAGTTAATTTTTTTTTCCAGCTGCTCTTAAATCATTGATAGATGAATTAGTCAAAAATGTACATTTCTTGTTTACGAAAGTGAAATTTTTATGCAATATATTACTATTCAAAAATTAAATATCTAAAATAATCTTTTGAAGAGGATTCTGTCAAAATAATCAGACATTTTAACTTTTGAATTTTAATAGTGTTGAAGAATCTCTGCTGAATTGTCGCGTTCGTAAGTTTGAAAATCCGGACTTCGTAGAAAATTCCAGTTAAGAGGACGAAACACAGCTTTTATTCTGTCCAGAGACTCCTCAATCAATCTGCTATGCACAACTTACAGGAATTTACATGTAATTACTCGATTTCTAATATTCAAGCGATCACAGATTCTTCCTCAAGTACAATATTTCTCATACAAATCCTTTCACAGGCAAAAGACTTTGAAATTCCTTTTAACTGCTCTTCAGAAAACGACGATAAAGAATTCAAAAATATCATTCAAAATACGCATCAAAAACTGGTTAAACAGTATCGATTCCCACAACAAAACAGCTCAGAGCAATCGACTCTCAAGACAATATAACTCCACAAGAGACGATTCAAACCTTTACTCTTTGGATGCGAAATCCTGTTATACTCTTCTACGAACTTTCTGTAAAAGTTCCGTAAACAGTTTCCTACCTGTTTTCCTCAGTAGCTATTTGAGACGCTCCTAATCATTCTATTGGATAACAGTTTTACTATTTTTTAATATTAAAGCAGAATAGCAAATATTAAGGTCCTATTAATAAAATCGCGCCAAATGGCTGCAAACTTGACAACTTTTTGGCGAACTTTTTGGCTGTTTTCAGAATAATACTGCTAAGTGATAACTCAAATATTTGGCGGGGAAACCACCAGCACCCATGTTATCCAATAGGAGTCTTAAAGGCCCCAATCTTGAGTTAAGTTAACAGATTTGAGTGCAACAAAATGCAAAATGTAATTATTTGACGTATAGTTACGAATTTTAGACTAAATTTAAACTTTAGACGATCAGATCATCTCAAAAGTTTGTAATAATATTATACCAAAGCGTCAACACATTGCGTCGTTCACTTTTAAAATTTACTATTTTTTAATGTAAACAAAATTGGACTAATGTTTCTTTAAAACCTATAAGTAACGCAACTGATTCATCTGGAGCGAAGTTTAATGACTATCTTAATATATATAATTCTTATTTCATTACTGTCTCATTTCGTATATAATTAATTTAACCATTGTTCATCTGTTTTCTAAAAAAAAGTGGCTAAAAACACTTGTAATTACGCTTCCAAAATTTTTTTAAATAATTTTTGATAGTTAAACATATTAATAGGCAGAACATAATCCTCTATTTTTAATGTTTTATTATAATTTTAAATGATTTATTTCTTTTCATCATATACAAGAGGCGTCTACACCATTTGAACACCCAGTTTGAAAATTTTGAATGAATTGTGTCGCGTTGTGGAATAACGGCCAGTCTACAAGCAGGATCTAGGCCAATGGGTGAGGTGCCCTCTCTGGGGGGTCTTTCTAAGGATCCTAAACCGTATTTACGCGAAGAATTTGAACTTATATGGAAAAAGATAAAAAAATATGTAGGCCACTCTGAAAATCTAAAACTCTTCTTGTTTCTCGATATTAGCGATTTTTCATTATTTTAAGACTACGCCAATTGTTTCAAAACATTGTTATGCTAAATTCATGCAGGTGTCCCACAAACACAGACCTAGGATTTTATTCCTTATATATTGATCATAGACATATAAATTAATTCACAAAATTACGTAAAAAAGGTACAGAATGTTATAGTACCAATTAAAAATTTCAGGCAATTAGATGTTAACAAACACAAGAATTAAATTACCGCGAGTTAGTAAAATATGCGCCATACATAAATTAAATGATGGGAAATTTTTGGCCATTTCATCCTTAAAGGTATCGGAGATATCAAAATAAATGCATGCTGGCTTAAGTCATTTTTTGGTGGCTTTCTAAGGTCAAGGGGTCACATTCTCATTTCACTTGCAACAATGCCTGCACAACGCAATTTCCCGCAATATATATTGGAGTGGAAAACAACATTACAGTTTTGTAGCAATATTGATTTAGGCCAAACAAAACGCGTTATACATTTTAATAAGTTGTGAATAAATTTTACTACACAACAAATTCGTAACATTTTTTTTTTCATTTGTTTTATTTATTTATTTCACAAGTCCTGCCATTCACTCAGTCTCGCTTCCTATTAAGCTCCAATCCTGTAGAATAATCAAACACCGAGTCCACTGTTAGTCCGTTGTTTCTTTTAAATAAATTACTGATCATCCAAATTCCTTGAACCCAATCTTTTACGCACTATTCTAGATCTTTTAATTTTTCCCTTGATTGGATTCAAAAATTAAAATCTTCATCTCAATTCCCCCTCTCTCGGAGAAGAGAATCGCAATCCAAGCTTAACGCATGGTTGAATTGTCGTTCAAATTAAAAGTGAAAATTATCATTGCGAGTGTGCCAATCACGCGAAGCGTCTCGCAGGGTGAGATCTGCAAGCCATGTTCTTTGTGTTATAGTTATTAGAGAAAATAATCCTGAGACAATTGTTGAAAAGAAAAATGTTAAAGTAAATGAAACAACGCTCTTGATGCGGTTGATTGTTTAATTATATTTGATTGTGATAAATTTTACACAAATCTAATGGCAAAATTTGCGTACAAAATGAAAGTCGTTTTTCAAATTATTGAATGTAATTTAGACAGTTTGTTTTAAACTGAAAGTATCTTTTATATGCTGCGTTTTAAAGCAATCATTCAAGTTTATGAAAGAGATTTCATTGTTAGTGTACAAAAAAATATGTAAGAAAACTTCGTTCTCTCTTAAGTCAATGTCAAGCACATGTAAATTTAGATTTTCAACAATTAAATTTGACATACACAATGTTCGTAAATAACATTATTCTATTTAGAACTGCGTACAACAAAAATTGCTCTTAGTCAGAATCCTGCAGAATTTGCAGGAAATCTTAGTAACTTTTTTACCAATACAACGACTGTGCACTTGTGGTTTCGTATCAATATCGGGCCTTAAAAGAAATTTAAATTTGTTTAAGTAAGGAAACTAGAAGCAACAGGTTCGTGAGTATACGATCCAGAAGAGGATAGAAGAATATTGATGATCCTGCCTTGCTTCCAGGGTAAAAAATAGATAATCAAGCCACTGTTTTTCAAGTTTGATTTTAGAGCGTCAAAATATTGAGCAGAATATTTTATAGTTTGCAAACTCACTACGATATCGGTACTGTTCTTCCATACTGCTCCACTGCTTCGCTACACATAAAACCTAAATTTCTCAATATATTTCACCTATTTCTATTCATCTGCAAAAGATACCTACTGATATTTTCAGGGTTCTATAAATATTTAAGCATATTAATAAATCGACGATGGACAAAATCGTGTATGTGTGCGATCAATTATTATACTATGCAAGGGGAAAAAATTTACCATTCAAATTTAGTGGTAGTATGATGAACATAACGTGTTTTAATATTTTTCTTTCTGCAAAAATTTTATTATAAAAACCGTAATGCATAATTAAATAACCCCCGTTTTCCTTCTAAAAATGTATTTCTCCTTTTTTTGCTCACAATTAAAGATTGCAACTAAGTTACGTAATATGATGAAGAAATTACTTGCAGATTGAAATTTACGATTGAAAGGTATTGTGAATGATCTTTTTCTTTAGGTTCTTTAAATTAAACACTTCAGTTGCTATAAATGATGGAGACGTAAGATACTTAAAAACTGTTTATTTAAAAAAGACTGTTGAAGAATAAACATTTTAAAAATAACTGCTGATGACGGGCAGAAAAATATTTTCTCCAGAGCAGCCGATTAGAGGTGGAATGACTTAAGAAAGGAATATCAACATAGAAATTAACATTAGCGACAACATGGTCTAGATAACCAACGTCAATTATTCAGTTACAATAAATTTAGACCAATAAAACTGAAGTAATCAATCCGCGAACGAATAATTTGGAAAGTCGTGCATGGCATCAATATAAAATATGCCAAAAAAGCGCCAATAGAGGGGAAGCAGTAAGAGTAAAATATACGTTAAATACGAAAAATCGAGTAAAATATACGTTATGATTGTAGTATGCCGTGAGAGAATTTATATTTAGCCTAAGAGGCGTCAGGCTGTCGAGAAAATAAACAAAGGCATTTGCATGCGGTGAAAATTTTGATGAATGACGAAGTAAAGGAAAATAAGAACAGAAATAAAAGTTAAACTGTTTGATTTTAAATAAATTAAATTTAAGAAAAAAGAGATTAAATGATAATTAATATTAAATACGTGATCTATGCATCTCAAAAAAGTTGCTATGTTAACTGTCTAATAGCTGTATGTGGATAAGAAAAATTATCGAAGCAACTATCGAAAAATTATCGAAGCATTTAAGTTGAAGCAACAGGATCGTTGACTGCACGATCCGAAAAAGGATAAAAGAATATTGACGATTTTCCGTTCCTTACTGGAAAAATATATTGGTACTAATCTTCCGTGCATTAAAGTTCCCATGCTTCTATTCTTCTTTGCTACACAACACACACACACACACACACACATAGCTGCTTTTTTCAATATCTTTCAACCGCTTCTATTTATTTTGGAAAAATAGGAACTGTCATTTTCCAGTTTCTATAAATATATAATATTTCGCAACGACAGAATCATGTATTTTTGCGGTTAATAGGGAATGATAATTTATTCAGATTTAGCGGGAATATGCGAACATAAAGTGTTTTGACGCTTAATTTTTTTTCTGCAGAAGTTGTTTAAAAAGCTGTACTCTTACTAAAACCTCATATGCCCTGCTGAAAATGTATTACACTTATTTTCTGCGAGCAGTTAGTATTTGTAGTTGAGCTATTTTAGTTGTCATGTTACCCCAGTTTAGTTATCTATTAAAGGGGCATTTTTACCTTTTAATACGTGTATTTAATTTGTATTCATCTGAGCTTAATAGTTTTTCTTGATTTTTCATTCGATTTGTGATATTATAATGCCAAGTGATTCAATATCAAGTATTACAGTAGGCAATACAGAAGAAGAAAAATTGAACCAACAGTTTGAAGTTCTTATTGTATTTTTATTGTACTTGCAAATAAATTAGATACTAATGTCTCCCCCAGCCACACCACACATAGGTTCCCTGAACGTTAATAGACTTATTATTAAACTTATTATTAATAGAACGTTTATAGACATTAACAGAATATTACTGTACCTTCTTCAAGTGTTAATAGTTGTTCAGAGAGCCTGAGTGTGCTGCCTGTGTAATAACTTTGTGACACATAAAAAAAAATAAACTTTCAGTTCTATGAAAAGTGATAAGATGTAGAGTGATTGTAAAACACAATGCTTTTATACAAAATAAAAATAACATTATTAATCTTCTATTCATGTTTATATAATGATTTATTTTCCTCTGAAACGTCTAATCACTCATTATTATATTTAATAAAAGTTACACTCTCAATTCTTATAAAAATAAGTTCAAAATATTTAAATACAAAACAACTTTTTTATCCAGTTTATTCTTTCAAAACTCTTCTCTTTCTCTTGTAAATAATGCCTTTTAATGATTTTTGTTTCAGTTAATCAATGTATAATACCGCTTTTAAAAAAGTTAATACTTATTTACTCATTAAAACAAGAATTTATTTTCTCATAAAAATCTTTTGTTTTTTTAATCCCAAAATGTAGAGCGGTTGTCCTTCAGCTTAGCATCCTTTTAACCGAAGTCAGCAATTAATAAAACCGCTTTAAAGAAAGAGAAATTAAATGAACGGTTCATTACAAGTGGGAACATTATTAATGAAAATGTTTTAATCCGTAGTCGACTAAAAATATTTTTGTCTATCTTGTGACAGTTGCGGACAATTTATTACATTTTAACTTCCACTAAGCTGAATTTAATGAGATTGAAGCGGACTAATTATATAATTAGTCCGCTGTTTGATCGCTGGTGTGTTTGATCGCTTACTGTTGAGTTTGACTGCTTACTGTGTTTGATCGCTTACTGTGTGTTTGATCGCTTACTTTGATTGAGTGTTTGATCGCTTGAGTTTGATACTGAGTTTGATCGCTTACTGTGTGTTTGATCGCTTACTTTGATTGAGTGTTTGATCGCTTACTGTTTGAGATATAGCTGCTATTACATCTGTTTCGATCGCCCGGTATACGTAAATATCCACCTTTAAATTGCTTCTAAAGATAGTCCACGCATCAGATGCCTCATTCTTTCAACAATCCATTACATATTCAAGTATTTAACAGAGATTGATGCCTAAATTTAATCAAGAAAGCATACTTCAATCATAGATTACGCACATACCATATAACTCCAATAACGCATCCAGAATCAGTCCGATAAATTCAGAACCTCAGATCTTCTCATTTATTGCAATCCTGAGTTGTTGCAATCGAAATTTTCACTGCCGAAAATTTAGTGTACTGTTGTTCTAAAGCAGAAAACTTCCGGGCTGCAACGGAAATTGATAGAAACTCGAGGTCAAGTCGATTAAATTCTGATTCTACATGTAATCTGATTTCAGCGCTGTTTACGTTTACTGCCGATGGTGCCTCAGCGAAATATAATGGAGGAAGCATTTTGAACTGTCATTAATTGACTTACAGTTTATCTGAGTTATTCTTAATGGTAAAGGAAGTTTAAGTCATTAATAGCACTGAACTGACATGAAATGTATTCATACTGTCTAGTAACTGTAGTCTGTTCTATATTGTAGACTTCAATCACTATTGAATTGAATTGTACATCGAAATATTATAACATTTTGCTGAGCAATTTACTCAATATGCAAGTCAACGATCTGCAACAACTGCTGTAAACAACAAAGCTGTCCTTGCCTTCGTTCTGCAACGGCATTCTCTATGAGATGAAATTATTCGATTAGAAGAATGAAATACCACATTTTGATAGTAGATAGCACAATGTAAAGTATAAGTATGATAATGCGTTTAATAATATGCGTTTAATAATAGTGCTTAGTATAAATCTGATTATTTTAGAAATATTGATACAATATTTTAAAAAAGATTTAAAAAAGAATTAGAAAACTGAAATTAAGAGGTACTGGGCAATCTATGAGTGAATTAAAAATCCTAAAAGTAAATTTAAATTAAAAGCAGCTTTTTGTCTACAAAAAATTCTCAGGCACATTTGCAAAAATAGTGATACTTTTGTATATTCTATTAATATTATCGTCAAAAATTAATCCTTCACGTCCCAAAATTCCTTTAATGTTTTGCATGCATATATTATTCATTTTACAAAACTTCATCTGCAAACGTGCCTAAATTTCCGATATATTCGACAGAGATTTAGAGTTATCTCTCTAAAAATTTCTAAAAAGAAACTGTAACACTTCTTGAATAATCAATAAACAAGAAATTGATTTTCATCTTTTCCAATTAAGAGCTGTAGTCCCTTTAATTAGAAATTTCAGAGGTAATATTTTCAGATTTGTAGAATTACTCAAACAAATCGTGAGAGAAAACGTCACAAGAACTGATTAATTACCTTGTTGGACTCAGTTTTCTAAAACCGAAAATGAGCTAAATTCTGACTTGAAAGCAATTTTGTTTGGTCTTCCTGCAAAGTAATTTCATATTTAATTAGCTTATAATTAATAGCTTAATCACTGTATTCTGGCTGCCTCGGAAACAGAAATACAGGCAACTTATGTGGTGTGTAAATCCATTCTTTACAATGAAGAAATCAACATTTTACAACACTAATATTAAATTTTTAATAATGTATCCTTAACTTGTATATTTAGTACTAAACGTACATAAAAGTAATAGTAGGTGTTACTGTTTTTGATGGTATATTATTAGTTTCACTTCTTTATTAATTTATTTAGTTATTTATATTCTTTTATCTTTTGTCTTCCTGTGGAAATTTTAATTTCATACTGTAAATTATATTTTACATAATAACCGATACCTGTTTGTTTGGATTTAAATATTTATTTTGGTTGGAACATACTTACAAGATTCCATAATTGCAGCTTTTGTTCATAAAATATTTATACCATGGATGTAAAGAATCAATTTTTCTTACATTGCTTATGTTTTTCTCACATTGCATCAGTTTTTGCAACATTGCTTCTTGTTTCAGTTCTTTTTCCATTTTAAAAGGGTGCCAAAATGAAAAGCAGACTAATGTATACGAAAAGAAATTATATAACAATATTAGAATTCATGTAGAACATTACTAGTATAAATAATCATCACCATTCACTTGCACATATTGATCCTAGCGCTTACGAAGGGAGTGGGTGCCTTCAGCGTAGAAACTCCGGGGTTTGTGATCTAGTTTTCTATGTTATACTACACTCTCTCTTCACAGGTAAACCACGGAAGGAAAAAACACAAGAGGAAAAACTCAGGGCTGTTAGGAAGTTGATGCAGGCCACTCATAGAAATTTTTCAAAGAGCTAGTGGATCTTTAACACTCGTAACCTAGCGTTGTCTCACAGAAGAGCATTTCAATTCGAAAACTTGACCCTGTCCCTGTTCTTGGTGGTTTCTTATTTGAGCCTCATCAACAGGATGCATTATTTGTCAGAGTTAACTTTTACACCCCCTTGCAGCCAGTCTGGTAGCAGAGGTCATTTATTCTGATTAAGAATAATCCATCATACAACAAACTGCAAAAACAACAGTCCAGGAATTTATTGATACAAAGCCGTGATCATGAACTCCGCATGTACAACAGTTAATACCGCCACGCCATCTGTCTGCTAAGTCACCAACTCACTAAAATTTCATACAACCCCGCTACAACTAGTCATCTCTTCCTCGGCATATCTAATACATATTTCCTGTCAGATGGCAGTTGTCCAAATTTCTGTTTCCTCGGAAGTCGAAATAGTTCTGATGTGATTCATTTAAACTTTACGTGCTTTTTTTTTTCAAAGTATATTTGAAGAGCCTAAAAGTGTAGGGGAGAATTGTCCAAAATGGGGACGCTACCATATTTTGGCCTGCCAAAAAAAAGTATTTTAAAGAAAAATAAATTCAAACTATTTCCTATTTAGAATAGGTCCTAGGCTATCAGAACACGAGGCTTTTAGTTCTAAAAAATAATTAGGATGAGTTAGAAAAATATTTTCTGAAAATGAGCCAAGTCCCCATTTTAGACAACCGGTTGGGTAAAATGGGGTATTTATATAAAACAATGAATATTCAATGTTTAATTCGAAAATTTATTAAGAACACTTATTTGGTGAAAGAAAGGGATGTTAAAATGACAAAATAGGAATACAAGATAAGTGTTCAATATTGTTTCATGCATTCATTAGCTTCCTACAGCCAAGTAATTAATTACAAAAGTCACATATGAAAATTACATCGCCTTCTTCTGCACTTGAACAGCCTTCATGTGCCCAGTCTCGACATCTTTTACATTGAATCCACCCCTCTTTGTCTTTTGAATTTTCATACAGGTCATTACAAAATATGCACGCATCATCACTCTCCTGCTCCTCATCAGATGATGTCACTGGTTCTGGTGCCGTTTTAGAAATCCATAAAGCCAATCTTTTCCCGCCATTCTCTTTTCGTTGTTAAAGACATGGGGGAATATTGTTTTTTTTCAGCTAATTCAAATGCTAGCGCTCTTAAATCTGATAGCGTAATGCCAAATAACCTCTCTTCTAAATGTATCAGATGTTGCACAAATTCCTTCTCTTGGGTTTCCGAAAAAAACTGTTTTGTGTCTTCTTAGCCTTTTTACAGCAACTGCTTCAGAAGAGAGCTTCTTCTGTCGAGCCTCTTTCATTTTCCTCTTTAAAGTTATTTGAGGAACACTATAGGCTTTAGATGTAGCCCATATTCCCTTCCAACACTTCTTGGATTGCTCGAGCCATCCTCTTCTGAGACCAGCTTTGTCGATCAGTTTTTCTTTGATAGCGCCCCGTTATCACACATCTGAATAAAAGATAATGCGTAAAATAAAATACCTGAATATAAAATATTTTTATATATAACAAAAGAAAAATTTAGTTAAAATCATTTTTAAATATTCATTTCACATTTTATATTCTATATTTTTATATTCTATTTTCAAAATTTAATTTGTAAGATATCTTCACTTAAATACCTATATGTGCCACATAAAAATTACTTGTATACTCAACTAAAATACTTAAGGAAATATCACTTATATATCACATATTTGTCATAGAAATGAAGCATAATTGAAATATTTCAATAATATTCCATGGCGTCCAAAACGGGGACGACCTCGTTTTGAACTACCATCGATGTCCCCATTTGAGCCGCCAGTGACATATTTTTTAAAAAATGGCGTCTCTTTGAACAGGTCTTAGATAACTTATTGAGAAATATATCAAAATGTAACTTAAATCTAGAAGAATCAATGTTGTACTTACCAAAATTGAATATTCCGAGTTGACTTGAAAAAGTCCAATACAGTAAAAGGTGCAAATCGGGAAAAAAAGTGAAAAAAATTTGAAACTTCCTACAAAAGAACAAACCGTCAAACATGTCCACAACTCGATTCAATATGGCGCATAGACGATAAGGAATGGTATACATGTATTGTACCGATAGATGGTGGTACGAATCAGTGTGAAGCTGAATGTCCCCATTTCAGCCGCCGTCCTCGTTTTAGACAACTCTCCCCTACTTCACGGGATTCCTGCCAACTGGGGTTCAGCTAAATGAAGCTGCCGACTTTTTGGCTAAGAAGGAATCTCCTTAGTTCTTCAAATATCCCAACCTTGTCCCTTTTATAGCTTCATCAAGTCATTTGTTGGAAAAGCTCTTACAGATTCTTTTTTCCGAGAACTCACAGGTAGATATGGTAATGAATCATGGTTTACACAGCTTCTCAAAGCACTCCAAATGGCCTAGAAAGAAATGCTACGCGAGATTCAGGCTTATATCTGGCCATGGCTACTTTAGCAAACACCGCCATCACATCAGAGTTGCTCTTGACTCTATTTGCCCCTTATTACGGTAAATGTCGACAATTTTACGGTAAATGTTAACTTGCTACATCTCCACAAATGCCCTATTCTTTGCCGTATTTCCATTTGAGAGTGCTAATAAGTGGGCTACCCTCAATTTTAAAGATACTTTTCTCAGAATCTTTCTCGTTTTATGGTATTCAGTTGTCTGGTAACTATTAAAATTCCTAAAAATACCTATTTTTAAAAATGATATATAATCTTTCTATTCTAAAAGAAAGTAAAGGCTGCTGTCGCTGTCAAAGCTTGTTGGCCTATCTCCTCCTAAACCGTGGGGATTTAAGTTTCGATTAAGGTGCCCACAGATTCGAAAAATTTCGAGGAACCTGATAAGCTGACTTAAGTTTCGAAAATCGAATTATTTTAGAAGATATTAATAAAAAACTGAAAAAATAAACAGAATGGTTGCCAGATTTGGCATAAAATCATTCATTCCTTTGCAACAAAGCGTTTCCAAGTATGTAGTATCACGTGAAATTGTCAAACATGAAGTAGAAATACACCCATTTTACGCCAAAATAAAAACTATAATAACTGAAATAAGTAACTCAAAACGTGTTACACAAAGTTGACAATTTTCAAAAAGTAAGTTCGCTTAGACAACTGGAGTTTAGAATTAGCGATTATTCGTTTCTCTAAAACAGAATAACTGATATGTTGAAAATGAAAAATAATTAAAATGCAGATTATTTTAAAGCCGGTTCGGTCCAGCTGGATTATTTGCTACCAGTAGAAATATTCGGCGGCGTTAACTATGCCATTATAGCAGTTATAGTACACTTTGGATATTTGCTTGCGCGACGAGATGGTATAATTCGTGGTGCTAAGTACGCCAATCTGCAAACGATTATGTAAATGAAAATATGATAACGGTTTTCCGGTAACCTTAAATGAACAGTAATTATAGGTTGTGAGCATGTGTAAATCGCCAAATAATAAAAAGTCGCCATTGGCGGCAAGCTATCCTATCTGTTCCGTAGCTTTTATTAACTTTACATGTACGCAAGTCGCCAAATAATGAAAAATCGGCATGGGTGGCAAATTCGCAAGGTGTCCAATAGGTTTTACATTATTAAAGATACAGCTGAAACAGATGTTCTGATTTTATTACGCTTTAGCTCCTAATTAATATAAATTTGAATGGCAACATTAAATATCATTGTGTTTCTGAGGAGTGCAAATAATTTTTCCAGCGATTATAAGCGGAGTCCGCACTCCAGTTGGAGTATATCTCAGGACCCGTGCAAAATGGATTCCCATAACAAAATATCTTCCGTGTTATGAGGGGGTAGGGGTCTACTGTAGGGTGAAGTTTAAATTTTAATGTACCAATGAACATGCAAGAACCAAGCAATGTGTAGCTCAGTAGCATTCTGATCTAATCTTCGGGTTTTGGCTGTTGCTATTATGTCTTTTTTACGAATAAGCCTTATTAGGGGCCGAATGCCTCATACGAAAAGCGAGCGTAGGGGGCCTTGGCCCCTAGTTTAGTAAATAAAAACTTAAAAATTAATTGTAAGTTATTGAAATCAGTCTAGCTATTAAAAAGCACTTAGTAGTATACTTTGCAAATAGTTAAAAAAATATACATTTTGGAAGAAAAAATACATCAGTTATTGGAATTTTCAGTTAAAGTATTCATCCGTTAAAGTATTATTATTCAGTTAAAGTTTTTCTGTAAGCTCAAATCTATCAACAAGCAACTTAAATGATGATTTTTTCTAACAAAATTGTTTTCTCTTATAAACAATGACTTTCGTTTTTTTTTTTTATTAAAAGCATTAATTTTTTTTTCAAGGGAAGCATCTTGTAAAGTTAATCGCTCCACTTACTAATTAAACCAGAATTTATTTTTCTCATTCAGCAGTTTTATTTTTGAATCCCGGGATGTCTGTTTCAACCCCCTTCCCTCCAAAAAAAATATTTTTTTCTGCTTCTTTTCTTTACCCATGTCAGCCAAGAATAGAATATTCTAATAAAATCTAGAATAAAAAACGAATTCATAAAAATGTGTGTGTTTGTTGTACGTGAAGCTAGTTAGCCGGTACACTATAATTTTCTAACTGAGTATTCATTCTTCGAACCAAAGATTGTAGATATATTTTTATATGGTAGGAGTTAATATTCAAGATGCGAAATCTGAAAAAATGTACTATCCCTTTGCTTGCTACTTACTCTCTGCGAATAACTGTTAATCGGTGAGACAATCCTATACAGGTTTAAACAACGCAACCTAAATACAGAGTGTTCCTAAAAGGTGGTAACACGATTAAATTCATTATCTATTCGAGAATAAGAGAGGAATGTATACTGAAAAAATATTCAAAATCACAGGTAGGAAAATGGACTATGTTAAGAAAAAATTCCTTTCTCAATTTTTTAAGAATTTACCTTTTTTTAATTTGTATATGACCCCCGTACAAATCATTCTCATTTAGTAAAATGTGCCCCGTTTACTAATGAAGTGATAGACAAAATTTGAGAATTATATCCTAAAAAGTATCAGAGATATGGAGATTAATATATTCTCACTTTCACTAACGCATGATAATTAAATATATTTTAATAAAATATTTGCCAAAATGATCCATTTTTTAAAATCTCTACTACTTTTCAGAGACTGAAGACAGAACTTGAAATTTTTAAGTGGTGATTTTATTGCCAGTGCAAATTACATTAAATTCGTGACTATTATCAGCCTTGAATATAAAGTTTTATTGTTCTAGGATAAAAATTTGGCTATGTTTATCCTGAAGAATCGAATGAAAAAAAAATTATGAATATTCCAACTTTTATGAATTTTTAAAGAAAAATATTTTAGGGTCTGTTCCTGATTTTTTTAAACATTAGATGGTCAATTCTTTCAATCTTTGCAGTTCATTCACTAGTGTTTAAAAATTAATTAAAATATGTAATTTTTATTTTTATTTAGTCACTTTAAAATGGCATAAATAGAAGAGGTAGTCATTGAACCTTCAAAATTTTTATTTATTTTAGTATGTAGTTTGCAAAGCGTGTGCTGCACACAAAAGAAAATATTTACCGAAGTAAAATTTCACTTTTCTGGTTTCTTTATTCAAACAAGCTGAACGTTTTTCAAGTTCTTTTTTACTATATAAAGTCAAACATTGGCGCAACAGCCCCTCTGAGGGGCCAGCGCTGCCCAACCGCGCTTTCTCGACCATAGGCTCTGGGGTGCGGATGCATGTACCTCGGCCAGCTGGTCAGCCTGACGCGAAGCCCCCAGTGTTTGACCCCAAGTAAGCTTGGTCCTCATTTTATCGACCCACTCAAGGGATGAAAGGCTGAGTCGACCTTGCCCAGCCCGAGAATCGAATCCCGGACCTGTGAGACTGCAGCGCGGTGCGCTAACCATTACACCACTGGGCTTCCTTTTTACTATGCCGTACATTTATAGATGATATATATTCTTTACCGTATTGTACACTGATAAATTATAGATTTCTTCTTTGTTGCTTATTGGTTAATTTTCCCTAATTACTCTGAGTTAATATTTGCCTTTTTTTTTTTTAATGGCAAAGAAATTTTGACAAGAAACAGTTTTATGTGTTTACATTTTTCCAATTTCAATCTATCAAAGTAAAAACAATATTCAAACATGTCTTTGGTACAACTGTGTTATAAAAATCACGCTTTCCGATAAACAACAAAATATATTTTATAAATCGTTCCTTAAACACCCATTTATGACGTTTTAAATAAAAATTGTTTGGTATTCAATTTGCGGATATCGTCAACATATATTCATTAGCATATTTCTTTTGATAAACGTTTTGAAATTATTTTAGTTGTTAAAATAAAGTTGTGAACAAAATTGATACAGATATAATTTTCAACTAAGGAAAGAATTTTTAAAAATAGGTTAAATAACTTTATTCATTCAATAGACAATTAGTTTTATATTCAAATTAGCTCCTCTTACACAATGAATGCATCTTCGACCATAAAATAATTCTAATAATGAGATGCTAATGCGTTTTTTTTTTCCTATGGCTGGTCATATTTGTTCTATCTAAATGCAAAATATTTTACAGAGTTGATTTTTTTTCCTCCGGCAGTTTGTAAAACATTAATAAATGGATTAGTCAAAAATGTTCATTTCTTGTTTAAGAAAATAAAATTATTAGACAATGGTTAATATTCCAAAAATACATATCCAAAATAACCTTTTGGAGAGAATTCTATCGAAATAATCACTAATCTTAAGTTTTGAATTTTAATAAAGTTGCAGAAACTCTGCTGAATTATCAGGTTTGTAAGCTTGAAAGTCCGGACTGTGCAGATATAACTAAATAGTCCAGTTAACCCTTTAACGCGCAGTGTTCCCGCTCTGGGAACACCTAACTCTGACGTTTTGACTGTTGCCAGTCACGAAGAATAGATTTGATTTCTATAAAAATAGTTGCGAGTGACATAGCTCCACGAGAATCCTTTACTTTTTAGCACGTCATTTCCCGTAAAAAAATTGCCACGAATCTTTTTAACAGCACTGGCATCTGCTGAAAAATGGAAGAATGCGAGAACAGCTAGATAGATTGCCCAGTGCTGAAAAAAGGGCAGCCGTTGCCATCACTCAACTTAACTACCAGCAAGATGACGGACGATCGAAACGTTCATCGCGTGCCACAGATCTAGAGTCCTTTTTTTTTGACGCAGCTGGCTGTGCGGCACAGCCGCCGTCCACCGTCTTGCTGGTTATTAAGTCAAGCGATGGCAACGGCTGCCCTTTTTTCAGCATTGGGAAAGGGTTGCGCCTCAAAGGGTTAACGTGACGAAACACTATTTTGTTTAAAAACTCCCCTTTGGTACATTTGAAGACTGCGGTGTATCATGAACTTAAGACGACGGGTATGTTTCGTCATTCAAACTAGTACAAAATTCATCATGCACATTCTTATTCATTTCCAGAGTGATTTGTAACAGCTCCAGGAGGACGTTTCCTTCAGTCTGGGAAGCAATTTAGCCACTTCTTCATCACTGGCTAGATATGATCATGATATCCGTTCTAAACGCAACAATTTTCTTCAAATAAATAACATACCAATTGCTTAATGAAGATATGGACTTTCCACGTCTACGCTAATGGCCTGCTCTTACTCTTATTTCGTTTGGGGAGCGCTACTACGTGGCTAAGTGGTTGAGTTTATACGCATGTTCATTGTTAAAATCTTTCTCCTTTTACATATTTTTCATAATGTTCAGTTTTCGGAAAGTGCAGCGAAACTTTCTCAAAATATCTTGTTAAAAATGGGGTTTTTTTTAGCATTTAAATTTGTTTTAGTATCAATACCTAATTATGCAGTCTGTCCCAAAAGTGTTGTTATATATTAGAGATAAGTGTATCTTTATCTATTAGAGATAATTGGGCAATATAAATTGAAAGATGTGTTCAGAATAAGGTAGGTATGCTGAACACATAGGTATTCGGAAGAAAAAAATTCCTCTTGTTTATTTTCAAAAATTAACAAGAGGAATTATATATTATATAGTTACACCTTTTTAAACTTTCATACGACCCCCGCGCAAAAAAAATTCTTCATTAATAAAATGTACCCCATACACTAATGAGCTAATGTACAAAAATTTGAGAATTATATCTCAACAAGTGTCAGAGATATGAAGAAAAATATATGATGACTTAAACCACTTTTCAATGGCTCTCGAAGGGAAAAATCCAGGTCGTATGAGCGTGTTTCAGAGGTCGGACAGAAATTACTAAATGAAATAATTTTTTGCACTCTAGCAAAAAAAAAAAAATTACATTCACATTCATGTATAGACCCTCACACTCTTCGTTTAAAAATATTTTTTAGACGATTTATTATGAAAGACTAAAATTTTGTAGATCACTTTATTGGCGTATGGGATACATTCTACTGATTGGGAATTTTTTGTATGGGGGGGGGGGGGTTCGTATATAAATTTAAAAAGTGTAACTTTTTAAATATTAGTGATAGGAATTTTTTAACGTAGTCTTTTTCCTACCTTATTTCGAACAATTTTCTTTTCAATTTGCATCGCTCACTTATCTTTTACCAGATAAAGAATTAAAGCGTGTTACCGCCTTTTTGGGACACTCTGTATGGCACTGAATTTTATTGCTACTAAATTGATGTAGTTTAGTAAATAAAATCTTACAAATTAATCGTAATTAATTGGAATCAAGAGTTCTTTAAAAATTATAGCAGTATACTTAACAGCAGTATACTTAGCAGTATACTATTAAAAATTATAGCAGTATGAATAATAGCAAATTTTAGATTTTCAAAAAAAAAAAAAAAAAAAAACACTTCAGTTGTTTTAATTTTTATTCAATTCATCATCGGTTTCTGTTCCTTAGTTTTGCTGTAAAAATAAGCACAAACTATTAACAAACAGCTTTAAGAGATTATTTCTTCTGACTCAATTGCTTTCTCGTGTAAACAATGACTTTTGGGATTTTTTTTTACTAAAAGCATTAAAACTCTTTTTTTTTTTGTAAACATCTTGTAAAGTTAATCGCCCCACTACTTACTCATTAAATCAGAATTTATTTTTCTCATTCAGCAGTTTTTGGTTTTAAGTCCTTCGATTTCTGTTTCAAATTTCCCTATGGAGATTCCTTTTTTTTTCAAATTCATTTCTTTACATCTAGTAAAATCAAAAACGAAAAATGTATTCATAAATGTATGTGTGGTTCACATGAAATTCGTTAGCCGGTATGCTACAATCTACTAAGTGAGGACACATTCTTTTGTATCAAAGAGTGTAGATAAACGTTTATGTGATGGGATTTAATATTCACCATGAAAATCTAAAAAAGTGGATAATCATTTGGTTAATTACGTATTCACTGCAGATTACCATTAATCGGTGACAAAATCCAATTAAACTTTTAATCAATACAATCCAAATATGTATTGCTTCCATCTTGCTTTTATTTTTGCAAGAATGGGCTAAGAATAAATCTCAAATGAATGTAAAAACAAAATTATAACATTTTTTATGCAATTTTCTTCGATGTGTATTCCTGAATTTGGAATTATGATATTTAAATACCTTTCCCGATGCTAGACCAAAACAGAAAACTTACAAAATCTTTTTGTTTTTTAATTAAACTCATTTTTTTACAGTGAAAAATCTGAATGAAGAAAATAATCTTAGATCATAAAAGTCCCATCATTAACGTATTATACTCTCACTTTAAGACAATATTTGCCAGAATGGGAAAGTATTTTCTTTTTCTATACGATATAAACTGTATATTGCTTTCCACAGGCTAGAAAAAACTTCAAGTCAAAAACTTTTTAAGTGGTGATTTTACTTTTACAGAATGTAAAATTTTATAATTTTGTGACGATGATCAACTTCGGATGTAAAATTGCATTGTTCTAGGATAAAAATTTGATTATATTTATTTAAAAAAATCAAATGACATAAAAATTCATGGAATTTCCTGTTTATGAATTATTTAAGCAAATATTTTAGTATCTATTCCTGGAGATTTTTTTTTAATATTAGATGGTCATTTCTTTAATGCTTTGCATTGCCTTCGCAAATCTGAAAATTAATTAAAATGTGTGGTTTTATTTTTCCCTTAACTTAGTCCTTCTAAAATGGTGTAAAAAAGTAGGGTAGTCATTGAGCATTTAAAACTTGAATCTGTTTTAATAGTTAGTTGGCAAAGTTGACTACATACAAAAAGAAATATTTACCAAAATAATGTTTCATTTTTCATTTTCTTTCGTCAAACAAACTGAACATTTTTGCGCTTTATTATTTTTTTATCATACTGTAAATTGATTGATGATTTATTCTTTACTGTACTGTACATCGATACACTATAGATTTCTTCTTTGTTGCTGATCTCGATTAATTTTATTTAATTATGATTCATTTCCTTTTTTTTAACTAAAATTCAAATATATTTTGACTTAAACATAATTTGTTGTTAAAGTGAAATAAACAAAGTCTTTTGAATAAATAGTGCCTTAAGCCACCGCATTTCTTTATTTATTTTGGAAAAAATTACTGAATATTCAATTTGCTACTATCGTAAACACTATTCTTTAGCATATTTCTTCTTTCATTAATGCGGTCAAATCATTTTGTTTGGTTAAATAAAGTTGCAAACAAAATTGAAATATTATTACTAAGAAAAGAGGTTTTTTAAAATTGATTGAATAACTTTTTAATTTCAATAAAATTAAGCTTTTTGTTCAAATGAGTTCATCTTATCCAATGAACGCATCTTCTACCATAAAATAATTTTAATAATGAGATGCTAATAGAGTTTTTTTTTTCTATCGTTGGTTATATTTGCTCTATCTAAATGCAAAACATTTTAGATTAGTGATTTTTTTGCCCTGTTCTTTTTAAACATTGATAGATTAGTCAAAAAGCTTCACTTCTTATTACAGGAAATGAGCTTGTTTTGCATTGTATTGTTTATGTAAAAATGCATGGCTAAAATCATCTTCTGAAGATGATTCAATCAAAAATTTTCATAAATTTTAAGTTTCGTATTTTTAGATTATACCAAAACATCGATACTTTACATCATTCAAATGAAAACAGCTTTTAATGAAAAACACTTTGACTAATGTTTCTTTAAAACCTGTCGGTTAAACAACTGCCACTTCAGGACAGAATTGAACGATTACCCTAGATTAACGAGAGCTTTATTCCGAAAGAGCTGCAACACAAATCCATTGAGGGTCGTACGTAAAAGGGTCAGGGCGTCCTGACTCCGTCTCCCTGAAATTTCGATTTTTGTTAACAAAATGATAATGATGAAGTCGTTTTTGTGAAAAATTCTGCCTTTTAAAATATTTTTGACAACCTCTGAATTTTTTTCTTGGATCCGTCCTTGAATTCAGTTTTCTAATAAATTGAATTTGGTCTAAAACCGAATCTGGCACAGTCATCTTCGTACAAAGCAGTACTATGCCCAGTACCGCAAGGTAATTCTATCCCCTAGTAAACGGATTAGAAAGACGACCTTCCTATTAATAATTTACTCTGGCTTTTGGACTCAAACTCGGAACGAGGACATTTCTTTATGCACGTCCTATATATATATATATATATATAGGCGCGTTTCAATTGGACGTGCTAATTGAAATATTTGAGCAACGTGAGAAAAACCTTGAATACACCTAGTGTAATTGTTGAGATACTTTAAAGCAGGTGTAGAAATTAGAATATTTAGCTAGTGATTCAAACGAGCAGTAACCTCCACGACCTGCCTCATCCGTATACATGATTTTTTGAAAATTGCAAAACTAAAGAATGAACAATATGTAGTGGTGGCCAAAACTGTGGACACTTTTGAAACTTTTTTTTTGTTTTCTAAGTTCGTATACGTATAAAAAGTGTTATATATCACAAAATGCAAACACTTTTACATCCTTTTAACGATAATTTAATACTGATTTCAATAAAAAAAATAAAATTAAAATATTTGCAATAAAAAAAAAGTTAAAAAGCAATAAATATCGAGATGCATTAGATATTGAAGATTGCAGTGAGTTAGCAGCAGTTTGTGGGATAACTTTAATTTATTATTACAGCTTCACATCGATGTTTCGTTGAGCTGACGAGAGTTTTAAGCTCAGAGAAATAACAGTGATTGGCCTGGAAAGTTAGAAATTAAAATCCACTTCATCGCTGTATTTGTTTTTCAGATTAATTATAACTTTTATTCCATTGCGCATATTTAAATTTAGTTTTGTGTATTGAATTCAGTATTAAATTTTCTTTAAAATGACATATGATTCTGCATTTTGTGAAGCGTATAGCACTTTCTATAAGCATACAAAATTAGGGAACCTAAACATTTCCAAAGTGTCCACATTTTTGGCCACCACTGTATATTGATTTACGTTAAGATGTGATTTAAAAAATATGAAAAACTATTAGAAAAAATATAAAATAGATAAAATTACATGAAACGTATTGTGAAACTGAATAAGGAAAGTGAGAAACATGTAAATAAAACGTTACTTGTCCGACGGACCAACAAATTTTGTATTCTACTTGTCCGTTATATATTTTATCGTCTCTGACCAGCGAACCACAGTTAATTTCGAGCCCTGCTTTAAAGCGATGTTTCCGTATTCAATAAACATTCTCGTGAGCTTTAATTCCTTTTTACTTTAATCCCGTTTATTTAAATTAGGAGAACCTCATTTCTTTAAATAAACACTTTTAAGTTAACTGAGCTCGTCGAGTGATTTCACATAAAAGTCTAGTAACAAATGCATATTGCTTCTGTCTCAGGGGAAAAGGTTACAAAAAGTCCTGAAACCCAAATTGGTTCCAAAGGCTTACATATTGTGCTAAACCGAAAAGAAAATAGAACCTGATACCAATTTTAATTGACAATGGTGTTCTGTTTTAACTGCTATAAACATAAAACGTTTGCTTTAACTGTAATCAAGCATGTTCACTATATTCATATTTGTAGACCTGAAAAGATGAGAGAGTATCAGAGCAATACGTAGTTAAAATTTTCGGTTTTAATTAGAAGAATTTGAAAATTTCTGTTACTTTAGAATTAGACTTGTTATACCTAACGCAGTAATTCATTTTAATAGGCTAAGATGTAAATCTAGAGTTTAAAAGTTCGTATATGAAGCTGTTAATCTAGATGAAGCTAAGGAGTCTATCATTTAGCAGTAAATGAGTAGAATGCACAGTTTAAACGTATGTCGTCTCTAAATGTCAGATAATTTTTTTTATTAAGATATACTCGTATAATCATCGACTCAAGACTCAACAACCCGATTTCATTTTTAAAATCAAACTTATTCTGTGAGATAAATTACTTGAATTTAAAAACGTACTTGATTCAATATATAAAAATTTTCTTTGATATATGCGAAGAATAAACATTTAACATGAGATTCATCTTAAATTAGTCAATATTTGTTTTTATTTTCTTTTTAAAGCTAAATGACTTCCACCCCAGTTAATACGGAGAACTTAAAATAGCATAAAGATTTTTATGCTGAAAATAAAAATCTTTTTAAGCATCTGTTATGTCAATACATAATAAAGCCTCAGGGATAGCCAAAGGGAATGGAAAACTTTGAAGAATGCGACATAAAAAGAAAAGCTCTGTCATCAATTAACAACAACGTAATTGGTGAAATATAAAAGTATTTCTAATTTTAAAACACTAGCATGAAGAAGAAGGAAGCATAGCACTGAGAAAAAGGCTTAAGGAAAATAAATAAACAGACAGATAAAAATTTTGTAATGAATGAAAAAAAAAAGCCCACTGAATTTAAAATGTTAAGATACATGCTACGAAATCCCATTTACAGACAAGATGTCACATCCAAGTCGTATGTGTTAAATGAATAAAAAAGCATACACTAATAGTAATTTACAGTTAGTGACACGTTCTTACTTATTGTAAATAAATTTAACGAAGATACAAGAATTACACGAAACATGAAAGGCATTAGTGAAATAGCGATTTTTCTATTCCCAAAGGAAAATGCTTTTTTTTTTTCTTTCAAGCCCCACGAGAAAGGCAAAAAATATAGAGTAAAAAGACCTTGAAAAAAGAAATTCTTTGATGAAATGGGAAAAAAAGAGAGTAGATGTCAGTATATAAAGTTTTTCTTTTTTTCCCTAAACAAAATTGCTTAAAAACATCTTCATTTTCTGTGTAAAATTATTACTTTTAAATGCTCTAATTTAAAGAGTTTCTTCTGATAATCGGATTCATGAAACCGAAATTTTTAGTATTAAATTAGCAATGTAACAATTTGATTTTTATGGCCATCTGTTTTCATACGGGACTTTTCAATACATAATTCTAAGAGACTAAAATGTACCTGAGCTATAAAACTTTCAAACCGCTTCAATTTTTTTCTTAAAGTATGTAAACCTGTAGTAGATATTCTGTAAAAATACTTTTAAAAACAGTTACACTTTCAAGAGCAGTGTCATTCTTGTATTCAGTATTTTATGGTTTACGTTACATCACCTTCTTAGGTTGTTAGAAATTCTTTTCAGCCATCATCCATTGTAGAGTGCACGACGCCATTCACAGTGTCATCTTTTGTAATAATGAGGAGTACTTCCATTTTTATGGCATAATCTTTATTTTTGAAGTCACTTAATTTTTCGATATTGTTGGAAGCAATCTTTTACCGGTCTACTGTTTTCTATTCTGGCGAAGGCTGTATCTGTTTTTCCGAATTTCATATTATTCATTCATGTGCTCTTTCTTTCTTTTCTTTGATTATCGTTTGGTCCTTTCTATCTAACATCCACTTTCACCTGTATCTTCTTCAGATTTACAGAAAAAAATTGTCAGTCAGGTCGCCAGTTTATTTACGTAAGTTTTAGAGAAGTCTTCCGTAAATTTTACGGATTCTCAGTTTATTTTACCGAAATCTTCCGTATAAGGAAAAAAGTACGGAAGACATCAGTAAAGTATACAAAAAAAAAAAAACTGGCGTCCTGCCTGACAGTTTTTTTTTCTGTCAGTTTAATACGCAGTTTTTGCAGTGCGTCTTACATTTCAATGCGCATTTATAGTATGTAAACGGTAAAATATTAGATTTTTATCTGAAATGAAAAATGTATCTGAAACAATCCAGTTTTTTCCAAAAAAATCCCTTTGAGTTCAAATAAACATTTCTTTGTTGCATTGTCTTGTGTAACAAACTCCCTGTTGTAAAAAGATTCTGCGTAACCATTATTGTTTTCAAGTTTAGAATGTTATTTACAGAAAATTACTTCTAAGAACCAAGCGGATGTAGTAGGTTGAAGTAGGCAAATGTGGTATATCAATATAGCAGGAATCCTAAGAATACTAGTGCAATTCTGTTAAGTAGCCATTCATTGCTAAGTTGGATCAATAAGTCAGTTAGGCATTGTAGTCCTACTATTTCGTGAATTTATTATATATTGAATCGTACACACAGTATAATTCAGAATATTAATCAAGAATATCGATCTCACGAATGGATCACGCAAATGTCATAATGTGGCAAGTTCAGTATATTTCAGAGACTCCAAACTGCCAACTATTGCTATTCCAAATTATTGCAATAAGAATTTTCATTGTCGAAAATTTGGTGCATTCAAAACGAGAAATCTTCTAGTCTACAGCGGAAATTGATAGAAATTCAGAGTTTTGGTTACTGTAAATCGATTTAAATCAGTTTCAAAATGCAATCTAATTTCAGCGTTCTTTACAACTGGTGGTACCTCTGCATAATAAAATGGAAGAGGCATTTTGAGCCGTCATTAATTGATATACAATTTATCTGTGTTATTCTTGATGAGGTTGGAAGTTGCAATTATTTATTATGCACCAAAGTACTATTCCACGGAGTTAGACTACAGGAGAGAGCACAGCCCATAGGTACTTGTGAAAATTTGGGTTCTCCAAACTATATGTGAAATATGTAAACATTGCAAATTGAGTGACCTGCAGCGCTCCTAGTGGTTAAAGAGTAAAACATTTCCCGCGCTCACTGCTAGCCAGTTTTGCAGATTTTGGCAGATTTCAGAAACTGCATCTTTAGTCTCGCCACCTAGCATGCGAACCAGGTTATGCACGTCAGCATCAAATTTTAATATATTTACGCCAGAGAATGGCTTTGCGTTCATGACTGATTTTTTATGTAAAATGAGTTTAATATTTTAATACGAGTTTTGAAAGTTCAGAGTGGATTTAGCTTGAATTTAAAATTAGGTTAAAGTTTATCGCTGCATGAAATAAAATGTGCCTGTTCATGTGTCATCGTCATTGTAAATAAGCATTTTGTGAATAAGTCTTATGTTCGATGACTTCAACATGACTGTGCAGCAGTAATGGGTTGTTCCATCTGCATGCATGTCTGACTTTATAAAACTTTGGAAGGGAAGTGCAACCTCCTAAAAGTCTAACTTCGTGTCTAAGCTAGTCTTACGTGAATCGCATTCGTGCTTCTTGCTACCTGAAGTCAATTAAACTCCACCTTTATTTCTTGCTTTAGCTGTATGTCCACTCATTACCAGGTTCAACTTAATTCTGCACTCAGTGTGTAGATAATCATAAATTTACTACACTCTATTAAACATGTTCTTCACTTTAAAGTCTTTAATTTATGAAAAACATTTCTTTTGAATACTTTATGGATAAATAACAAGTGACTATGGCCTCACTTTTCAATTCATCCCACTATGGGCGATTGGATAAAGACACTGAACATGGTAGATGGCTGAAATGTGAAAGTCTAGGGTTTGGGTCCATCGCGCAGCAATCGATCTAACGGTTGGGAGTTTTGTGCAGCTTTCTGCAGATGTTACGTAATCCCCTTAGAAAGTACCCCACCCAAGGCATCCCTACCTAAGCAGATAACCCTCGGGTAGCTTTGCACTAATACACAATACACTACAACACAAAACACATTTAAATTCTTGCACGAATGGAAACTTTTGAATATCGATACGTAACTCATAATATCTATTTCATTATTTTCATTTAGGATTACCTTAAATTTCGTTCGTTTTTTCTTAGAAAATTAAAATTACTAGTAATTACACTTAAATTAAAAGAAATAATAATTTTTGACTGTTAAACATAAGACTAGGCCAAACAACATCATGTAGTTTTAATTGATTTTTAATGAAAAGAATGTACATATATCCACATAGAATATTTTAATAAATCATTGACATATTCTTCCGATAGAATCAGTGTCCAAAGTAACAAAGTGTTTTTGTGCGATAATTCCAACTGTGTAACTTAGTACCCCAATTGAAAAAAAAATTGTCAAATTGTACCCCAATTGTCAATAGGGAAATCGACTATACTCCGCTAGGTATGACGATTGACGTGTAGGGTCCTACAAAGTTCTCTCTGCATAACTATAGCAAGTTAATCTTTTACGTACCGATTATGTTTTGAATTCCTTAAGTTTAATCATGCTGGTTTGTAACTTACATCATTGATGAAATGAGACAATAAAAGTGGTTCCAGTTTCAAAACATTGCGGGCTTTGATATGCTTGTTATAAAATGCATAATAGTTGTCAGTCTAAACGGGGTTTTATTGTGTGTGTTTTTTAGAGATGAGACGGGCTCAGCCCGAGCCCGATCCCGAGCCCGGGCACGAATCGGGCTCGGGCTCTGTAATTCACAATTGCGTTCGGGCTCGGGCTCGTGAAAAATTTCTATTTTATTGAACATACTCCTTGAAACAGATTTTTAAAAGTGATTTATATGGAAAATAAAAGTACTTAAAAAAAAAATCTGGAGTGACTCCACTCGACTTTCCAAACACTTACGATTAAGATCATTACTAAGCATTTAAATAAATTTTAATCGATGAATAATTAAAACATATATACCATATTGGAACTCAATCAAATGCACCGTTTAAACGCTTGCGCACTCTCAAGAATTTCCCCCCATATGCCATTAAGCCATAATGTAAAAGAAATGTTTGTCGTAGCCCTGTAGAAAAACTATAAGTCCTATACACACCAAAATCAATACCGGTCTTGCAACGGTTGTTTATGACATATATACCCAGTTTGAGCTCAATCGAATGCCTCGTTCAGGAGCTATCGTGTTCACTCACATATACACAAACACACGCACGCACACACACACACACACACACACACACACACACACATCTCATAAAAATAGCATAAATTAATTCAGAAGATCTCAAAACGTGTAAATACATCAAAATCTCGAAGTCGAATTTTTTCATGATTACAATACTTTCCTTACATGGTACATGTTCGGAAAGTAAAAATAGCGGCATGGGTGCCTAGAAGGCGCTTGAAGCTCTTTGGGTATTTCAGAACGGCGGCTTATATTGTTTAGTTAGTCATGAGATCCAACATTATTTCATAAACATAGATATAAAAATTAGAAAGCGCATTAAAAATTTGCAACTATATTTATTTTTAATTTGCACAAATTAATTAACAAAATTTATTGTATTCTATCAAAGAATTACTTCTTTGAATTTTATTTATCTTTAGCTGAAATTTCGGGTTCGGGCGGGCTCGGATTAAAACGTCTTCGGGCTCGAGCTTCAAAAAATGAGCCCGAACTCATCTCTAGTGTTTTTCCCTTCCACACTGTTGTAAAGCTATATCTGACCAGTCCAGTTTTCATTAATATTGTTAAAAGATGGATTCCGTGAATATAGCGGAGATATTAATAACATTCAAGCAAACACAAAAAAATAATAAAAGGCAAAATATCTCATGAAACTAACACTGCAGTAAGAACACAGCAAAGTCACACATATTTATAAGTTCAAATGGGATCCAGAATTATCGAATGAAACATAACACATGGTATGTTAAATCCAGAGACAGCGTATGAAAAGCATTTTGATAGCTTAGTGTAAATGTAAGTACTTTAATGTAAGTAAAAATGCTAATATTATTTTTAACACATATACGCATGATAATATTTAAAATTTGCAGAAAAAATGCAAAAACTCTGAGTGAATAATAAACTGGTAGAGCCTGGTCAAGACAGCTGTCGGCCCTCTGCAAAAGAAAAAAGTTATGTCCAACGCGATAACCTCCCCTCTTACTTTAAGAAAAATGACTAGTTTATACTGAAAAGTTGTATCTTTTACTACCCCCCCCCCAACACAAAAATTTATTTTAAGCAGTCTGGAATAAGTGAATACTTATGATATCAGTGAAACATGTGATACGAGTGAAACGTCACATCCACTAAAGAGCATTTCAAATAATTGAAAAAAGCTATGGATAGAAATTAGTTCATACAAGAATAGATGGATAATATAGGCTATATGAATGATGATAATGAATTTCATATATTTTATTTTTCACCCTTTATAGTTAAAAAATAATATAAATTTTAAGATTTTTTCTTCTTCGTAATTTTACTGTAAAACTTTAAAAGTGTCAAATATAGAATTTTCCGTCTCCTGAAATCTATAGGTCCCGAGGAACTGCCACGTCTACCGGCCTGTAATAGGACACACAAGTGCTAGTAATAAACAGTTTAAATTTCTTTACAACACAATTTTTGAACAAAAAATGCATTTTGTAAGGCTTAGGAAATTCAACGTCAATACAGAATGGGACAAAACAAACATGATGGATTACAGGTGAATTAAGTGTGAATAAATTTTACTACGCTACAGAGTCGCAACAATTTTTTTTTGTTTGCTTTATTTATATACTTTGCAAGTCCTTCCATTTGCTCAGCCTTACTTCCTATTAAGTTCCATCCTGTGAAATAATCATACAACGAATCCACGGTTACTTCGCTTTCATACTTTCTTTTAAATAAATTACTGATTATCCAAATTCCTTGAGCCCAATCTTTTACGCACTACTTTAGATCTTTTAATTTTACCCTTGATTGGATTCAAAAATGAAAATCTTCATCTCAATTCCCCTCTCTCGGAGAAGAGAAACGCAATCCAAGCATAACGCATGGTTGAATTGTCGTTCGAATTAAAGGTGAGAAATATCTGTGTGAGTGTGCGAGTGTGCCAATCACGCGAAGAGCCTCGCAGGATGAGTTCTGCAAGCCATGTTCTTGGTGTCACAGTTCTTAGTGAAGATAATCCTGAAACAAATGTTGAAAATAAAAACGTTAAAGCAACTGAAATAACGGGCTTGCTGCGGTTGACTCTCTTAGGATCTTTGATTGTGGTAGATTTTATACATATCTTTATGGTAACATTTACTCACAAAATCAGTCTTTTTACCAAATTATTGAATTCAATTTACACAGCTTGATTTAAATGGGACAGTTTTGTATGCTGTCTTAAAACGTTCTTTCAAATTTATAAAGAGGGATTTCATTAACGATAAAAAAAATTATGTAAGGTAATTTAATTATTCTCGCTTGAGTCACCATCTAATACCTACAAAATTAGTTTTAGAACAAATATATTTTATAAGCAGGATGTTCTTAAATAGTCTCTATCTAGAACTCTGCACAGCAAAAACTATTGGTCAGAATGCTACAAATTTCAAGGAAACCTAGAGAGATTTCCGTTGAAAAGCATGGTTTAAAAATTCTCCACCAGGTGACGTTTTGCAATGCTCTAGTTGCTAATATGGAAATTCACCCGCTATGTAGAGTAATAAAACATCTGCTTCACAGCCTTTAAATTTCTTTCTTCCTGCTTGAAAATGGTTGTTACTTAAGATCTTACATAATTCGTGAAAATCTTTTACCGAAACAAATTGTACTTGAGAATTGACATCTGTGCGTGCAGTGGACCTTAATAGAAATTCAAAAAGGTCCTATGGAGCTGTGGGGCAATGAAAAATCATATGGGGGGAAATGGCCTTTTTATTGTGTAGCAGCAGAATCGTTGAGTATACGATCCGGAACATAATGATGAAAACACAGTGCCTTATACGCGGCAATAGAGCTTGCCATTCTAAGGTTTCCGATCGTGATTGCGAATAAAAGGAACTGCATCGAATATGGTTTGAACTAATATATAGTGTCATTTGAAATATTTTCTGTATTTTTTAGTGTTATACTCTTTACAGAACATCATCTGGTGGCGATTTTTGAACTAATTTTTCCACAGAAAATTTCTTCGGTGATCTTATGTTTTGCTGCAAATTTGTTAGAATATTTTGACTAGTAGTTTTCATTAGCACATCACCATGAATAGCGAAATTTAGGAGCATTGTGTATTTTACAACAGAGGAAATAAAAACAAAAACTAACTTTAAATTAAATGAACTTTTTATGTTTTTCGATTCATTTGCATTTTATTTAATCTACTGTAAGTGTTTTATGGTTAGGTAGTAATCTCGTTATACAATAAAAAGTATTATTTAACTTCTTCAATCATTCATTAAAAATGTTTTTTAATTAAAAAAAATTTTCTTCATAAAATACTCATATGATATATAAATACTGATCATATGCTTCAAGAAGTACAAGAATCTTCCACTCGTGAACATCAAAATTTCTCCAACTCTTCTCAAACTTTTTCCTAAGCAAATAAGCATCTTGCTTCTTTTTGGGGGAAAGAATGATGCAGATTCATAATTCATTCTGTAGATATTGATTTTCAAATTTGATTTTACAATGTCAAAATACTAGACATAAATATTTAGGCTATTGCAAGCTCACTATCAAATCGATGTTGTCCTTTCATGTGCTCGAATAATAGCAACTGATATTTTACAGTTTCTATAAATATTTAATGTTTTGCTATGAAGAATCATGTGTGTATCCACTTGTTTAAATGATACAAGTGAATACAGAATTACTCGTTCGAATTTAGTTAAGCAAAATTTTTCATATTGTAGAAAATACAAATAGGTAATATCCAAATTTTCTTGAATTTTAAGGGGAGAGGAGCAATTTCGCCCATTGCTTTTTGTAATTAAGGCCTATGATCATTCAACTTTGGTAAATTAAACCATAGTGCTTCTACCTCGGAATGCGTGACAAGCAATCGTGATAATCCGGAGCTGATCAGGACTGGCTTATTCCAGCAAGATTTTTACTCGCTTATCATCTGATTCAAGTGAAAATCTCGACTTATTCGTGTACATAGCGTTTTATCACAATGGGAATAGTCTAATTCATGTATTCCCGACACCACTTTAATCGTAGTTCTTTGGATTAGACAAACACGAATTCGTGGTAACTTGGCATTCAATTAACTCATGAGCAATCAATTCACTCATGGGTACCTTTGGCGCACAGCAGTTGTAGATGTCATGGAAACTATGGTTGTAGCTTCCATGGTATTACCAATGAAAGCTACAACCATAGTTGTCTTATGGATGGAGGTTACTCTTCGATTCCGCTTGTGTACAACACCAATACATTGATCTTTATAGACTTATAACAGCTAGGCGACCGACCACTTGTCTTCGGACGATTGCTTGGCTTGTTTGGAATTGTTTGCATAATCTAGAAACGGACGAATTAATCTAGAAACGGACGAATCTGTGACTAGCAGTCCTGCTTAAAGGCATTCCACTGAACTCCAACTTTCACTGTCTCTCATTCGTCTTCTGGAAGCCATAGAAACACATTTGACTTGAAAAAGAATTATACAAAAATTCTAAATAATGTTTAAGCAGATATTTTACAGTGTGTTTTCAGTGCTTCGGAGGCGCTTCAATTCAAAGTTTCGGTTCCCTGGAGCAGTGCTTTTCTAGCTGTACTTGCGCAATGTTTTTCGACGGCTCATACAGAAGTATATTTTGGGCTTGTGATTTGGTTATTTTTTGGTACTAAATTCTACTTTCTCCCCAGCCGTCTGCTTGCTCATCGATTTGACTTTAGACTAAACTAAATTGCAGACTAAACAAGATTTTCTTTCAAATTAGATATAATCCGTACTGTAAATTGCATGATATTTCCTAGAAAAATATATATTGCGTTTTCTTTCGATTGCATGAATTTATTCCGGCCACCACCATTGGTAAAGTTTGGTATTTAAAAAATAAAATTTCTATCTTTTAGTTTGGCATCATACTAAAAGTATCAAATAGAAAAAGCATCCTATACTTGATTTTTCATTTATATCGCATTCGCTTCGATATTTCTGCGAAAATAATAAGCTTCCACGTAAAAAGATTTTTATAACAGCTAGGCAACACGTAGAACTAAAAAAAAAAGTTGTCTGATTAAATTGGTATAAAATTGTCTACTTTTCTCTTTTTTTCGTATGAAGGTGTGAAATCTTCACCACACAGTTTACGAGCATTTTAAAGAAAGTGATTATACCAAATTTTTCAACAATTCCAGTTCTATTTACGACAGTTGAAATAATAATTACTCGTTAAAGTTTAAGGCAGTACTAACTCTCATTATTAAATGCATGCTACATCTCTAAATCTTAACATTTCCCTCGGGCACAATTCTTTCGCAGCTAGTCAAACCTACTTTTCACATTAACTCTCAATTATTGCTTTCTACTGCAAAAGATACGCTGATAGGAGCAGATGCTTTAAAGGGTATTTAAATATCATGTATTTTGCATAAAGTCTTAGTTTTTTGTGGTCGTAAAATATACATCGGTAAATAGGAACACAGGAAAATGTTGTACAGAGACTTGAGAGTAAAATGTTCTTTCTTTTTATTCCCTTGCTCGTTTATTACTTTATTATCTGTTTGGATATGTAAGCGCATCTAATACATTACTTTAACAGAAACTGATGGTGAAATTTTGAAGAACGGTCTTTTTAAGTATTTAATATGAATAAATTATAAAACTTTTAAGAATTTCCTACATTTGGCTTATGAATATTTTAAAGCTGTTTATCTTTAAAATATTCGTAGTATTTATTTTCCATTATGTTATATTACTTCAATTAAGTTGTAATTTTTAATGAAGCTGATAAAATCTAGTAATTATTTAATAAGGTACATAAAAGTACATGTGCACCCTACTGTGTACTATGAAATATGTAAAATATACTGCGCAGCCGTAGAAACTCAGAAGGTTGAGCGTATTTACAAATTAATCTGCGTCTTTTTAAAGATTTAAAAGTTAAGAGAATTGTGTTTATCTGAACCTATATGATTGCCGACCGCAAATCATCATGTATACAAGGAGAATATATGTCTTAAATCTGTGGGGCCGTTTATTCCCCTGAAGTAGAGATGGGAAATCCTAATTAATATTATAAATGCGAAAATGAGTTTGTTTGTTTGTTTATGATGCTTTCACGCCTAAACCGCTGAACTGATTATGATGAATTTTGGTTTTAGATATAGATGGGACCCTGGAGAAGACTATAGGCTACTTAGAATTTTAGATTTTTAATTACTTTTTTAATTATTAATTAAAAACTGTTTTTACGTTGCCATGCTTGGCGAGTTTCACCCGTATCAAATTATTCATGCTTTGAGCTAGCAGGAATGCTATTACTTCAATGAAGAATCACGTGCGTCTGAAAAGCAATAAATACCATGGAAATTATGCTAGTTTTATGCCAAATCTATCTATCTATAATAATAAAAATGAATTTTCTCCAGACAAATATACAGAAATCAGAGCTTTGAAAATTTCAGCATGGCTGAGCCCATGACATCGGTAAAGTGCAACTGAGGCTCAGAATTTTGAAATTTTAATTACTTTTCTAACTATTAATTAAAAACCGTTTTATCGCACGCACAAAATGATTTATGCTTTTGAAATAAAGCAGAAATTCTATTTGCAAAATCAGATGCATTTGAAAAATATGAATTGGTATGGAAATTATGTTGGCTTTACGCCAAATTAAAAAGCATAAATAAAGAAAAGGGCACTTACGTATTATCCCGGCTTCCGTCAAGACGAGCGATTTTTTTGCCAAGATAAATGCCGGGCACATGAAATTATTAATGGTTTTGAATACGATTCGCAACAATTTGGCAACTCATTTGACGAAAAAACAGTTTGGTGCGAATGGCCGCCGGGAAAATACGTAAGTTCCAAGAAAGTCCAGATGTGTTTCTTAAAGTTCATAAATTTCCAAATCCTACCAATAATATAAATGTGTACGTTTGTGTGTTTGGATGTTTTTGACTGTGTCACAGGTACCCCACGTATGCCGAACTGTAAAAAGACTTTATAGACTCTCTTACTTACACAACTTTATTAATATTTCTAACTCACCAGATGTCCCTGCCTACGCGCAGGAGGTGTGTATTTTTTACCTTTTGCCTTTTTGCAACGTTCGCCCATTAGTTGATGGCGCACTTAGATGGCGAAATAGCCAGGGCAAAAGAATCTCTGATACCGATTTTTGGTAACGACACTGGTAACAGTGAAAATATGGAACCTTTTGTAAATACATGTACTGTAGATATTTAGAACCAATAATAATAACCAAGATTAATATTGCCATATGTCATTATTTCGTTGTGTTCCAAATTAAAGTAAGAATTCTTAATACAGCTCCTCCTCTGGGAGTCCCTGAAGGTAAGTGACTTACCTATTTTTTAATCTGCTTTCGAAACAGACTGAATCACACTAAAAATGGGCGAACGGATTTGGAAAAATTTGTAATGAAGATAGCTTATGCCCTGGATTAACATACAGGCAACCTTTCAAGCATATAGCATAAATAATTCTTTTACAAAGACACTCAAAATAATTCTAATGTATTATTGCGCTCTATGGAAATTTTGTAGCTACTAAACAGATTCTAAAACTTTTTTCACTGATTGAAAGTTACATTATTCCTGAGTATTATTGTTTGTTTGTTTTTGGATTAAAACCGATTGACATCCTAAGTCTATATGGGGAATTCCTCTGCGGGGAACTTTCTAAGGGATCCTATCCCGTATTTACGCGAGTTTTTTAGAAAACCACGGAAAACTGCGAGCGGCTAGGTCGACAGGCACGACCGGGGTCTGAACATGGCACCTCCCACCTTGCAGTTTTGAGAGCAGAACTTACTTCTTAGACACTGGTGGCACACTAAGTGTTATAGGCTACCTTTAATGCATATACCACAGATAGTTCTTTTACAGGGATGCTCATAAGAATTACATTACGCTTTATGTGTATCTCTGTAAGTACTGAACCGATTCCTAAACTTTTTTTACTGATAGTAAGCTACATTATTCTTGAGTATTATAGGCTAAAATTCATGCATGTAGCGTAAATAGTTCCTTTAGAGGAACACTCAAAATAATTCTAATACATTACGCTCTCTGGGTATCTCTAACTACAGAACCGATTCTAAAACTTTTTCAGTAATAGAAGGCTGCTCTATTCCTGATTAACATCGGCTAAAATTCATGCATATAGCATAAATATTTCTTTTACAAAACAGTTCGCAAATACTGTCGTAACTGTATCTATTCGCCAAATGCCTGAATAAAATCTAAATTTAGTAACTCTGCATACTCTTATTTTAAATGAAGTATACTACCATGCATTATACTTCATTTAAAACAAGTAAAAAGCAAATAATATTTAAATGCAGTTTCTTTTGTCGCAAACATATTTGTTATTCACACATGCTTCATTTCTCTCGGGACCTAATTCTAAAGCCGACGCGGACGAAGTCGCGGGTAGCAGCTAGTAATAAAATAATTACGAAATAAATAATTACCTTAAGGATACTCAAATTATGAGGTTTATTACCTCACTTTTGTTATGCTCGTGTGTTACACCTGCATAACGTCGTGTGTCTTCATCAGTTTTCCGTTTTTCTAGACTACGCCTGCTACGTGCTCTCTTCTAGTTACCCACTGCTAAGTAATAATATATGCTAGTTTTTTTAATTTTTTTTTACGACATTATATGTCAAAAGCAGGCTTATTTTCTCCATTGCAATGAATTTTAAATTTTCTTTACGTAGTTTGTATTTTTAGCGGAGTTACAGCATTGTTGTTTCACACTGGTTAAAAATGTAGGAGTGGCCAAAGAAAAACAAATATAATTGGTTAATGATTAGCCAATTTGTAAATAATCTAATTTAATATTTTTTACCGTCGTTGCAAAAGCGCAACTGCGTCTCTCAACAGGTATTTTTGTCTGTAATCAGCTTATCACTTTAATGCGCAGACACAACTGTGACATTTTGAGTGTTTTTATTCACGAAGAATAAATTTGATTTCAGTAAAGCACAAGAGGACACAGCCCTAGTTACATGAGAATCCTTTTCTATTTAGCGCATAATTTCTTGTAAAAATTATCGATTATTTGTCAAACTGACACCAGAATTATTTTTATCAGTACCGGCATCTACTGAAAACTAGAGAATGTGATGAAAATATGCATCGATATAGAAGAAAAACTGGATAGACTGCCCATTGCCGAAAAACTGCAGCCGTTGCGATCGCTCGATTTAACTAACAGCAACATTGCGGTCGATCAAATCGCCTATCGCGTGCCACACAGATACAGAACATATGTGATATAGCTGGCTGTGCAGCACCCCCACTGGGCTCACTATAATGGACGTCGCTCCCTTTCGCCCATCTCCGTCCTATATGCAGGATCTGCCACCGCTTCCCGGTTGTCAGAGTGCATTAGTAACAACAACTTTCATATGTTTGATGCGGCAGAACTTAAAATTTATGTGGATATTTTTTTCTTAACCTGGACTTTTTACAAACTCGATTTGTCTCAATGATCTTACACATAACGAAGAATACTTAGTTTTGTTTTCCATCAACACTTAATAACCCGTTAAGGCCTGCGTCAATTTAACACCTCTTTCAGCATTTCCTGCTTTCAACAGAATAACTTTCCGTTTGAGTTCCACATTATTCTCCCAGGTTGAAGGGCACTCTTGCACAAAGAATCGCCCAAATTAATGCGATTTGTAAAGGTTTTGTCTGCAGTAAACAGAAAATCATGTAATGTTTTCTCGAAAATGCAGTAGTAATAAAACTACAAAGTGTAAATACAAATGCATCATTCCTAAATAATAATAATACAAAATTTACCGAATAATTCAGCTGTCGCTTCTTGAACACAAGGAATATATCTCCGTCCAATGTGTAGATGCTCACGAGCGCTAAGTTTGCAGGGAATTTCAAATGCACTTTTACATCAACATTCTTATTGAAATGGAATAAAATTGACAATTTTTCTGATAAATGCCAGAAGGGCTGCATGAATTCCTTTTAAACTGCTTTTGAAACTGTTTCGTCAAACTTTTGGTAAAATTTTAACGATTTTAAAAAGCATAAGCCTTGTTTGGGTGCTTTTTCATCTGCACAGCACTTAATATAGCCAAACAGAATTTCTGCAGGATATAAAACTTATGCTAACTAATCTGAATATTTCGGGAGGGGGGGGGATATATCCCGATAACTACTCTCCCCGGCATTGGATATTGAAATGTTTCTCAAGACTTTCCCATGTTCAAAAGATAGTGTAAGCAGCAATGTGAATAAAAGCATTTTATTAAATAAATTTACTCTTGCTATAAACTCGATGCATCGCACTCGAATGGTGAATTTTAAATTTATTTTTAATACATCTTATAAAAATATTACGTAAAGTTCGGTGATTTCTCTAAAGTTGTCTCTCAGTATGTGTTGATTTTTTTCCACTAATATTTCTAGTATCTCGTTGAAATGTCATTCTACATGTTATTTTCCACTTCTGATATTATTAATATTCATGTTCGTTCAATTTTTTCTTAACTCTTTGAAAAGCGGTACCTCAGGGGTTCATGTTACCTCACATATATTTTGCTTTCAAACACATTTCAGAAAACTAGCCCATGTATGTGATGTCGGCATGATAGGAAGATAAAGTAACAATTATCTATTTCACTTTTCTTCTAAAACGATGCATGCATCATTTAAGTGGCCAGTGTTTGAAACAGTTTTGTCACTGCATAAAATTTGCACGTTAGTTCCCTGATACTAGCGTGTTAAAACAATCAAAACAGCATGTGCTGCTCTTTCCGAATAGAATTTTGTGAATTTGGAAAATCAGTGAGTTGTCCTCAATTATCAAATGAAACAATAATTGGTAGCCTTTCCTCTTCTGTATCTCTGATATTTAATGTTGGTAATAGCTTGCCATCCAGTGAACAGTAAAGATTTGAGAACTAGCATTGTAAAATGCTCTTTTTGCAAATTCAGCAGATATTTTTCTTTTGATTTTTCGGATTCTGTGAACTGAGGGCTTATTAATAATAAACTTTTAAATATTATGGTCAAGTTCTTCTAATAATGGATGAAGAAGACCAACAGCATTAACAACAACCGGATACATGTATCTACCAAAACGTCTGATAATGGGTTTCATCTTTCACATTCTCCCTCAAAGTCGGAGCATGTTAGAAGAGTTTTATCGACCCAGAAATTTGTATCTGTTAATCTTAAAGCAAATGGAACCAAACTATGGGGCGCGTATTTAAATATAATAAAGACACCCTAATGTATATGACATTAAATTACATTAAATAACCTATAACCTTCTGGATAAATCAAAACTAAACATTTAGATATATTGAGTTGTTCGGAAAGTAATTTCGTTTCTCCTGATGAAAGGAAAGAAGATTTTTTTTTATAGCGAATAAATACTTTATTGATTTATATATTGTCCCTTCTGGTCAAATACCTTTTGCGCAGGGGCGTAGCCAGAAATTTTTCATGGGGGGGGGGTTTCGACTACTACAACTCATATATATGTATGCGTGTGTGTGATAGTGTAGTGAAGAATATGCATTTTGTATGGCAAAAAATTTCTCATGGGGGGGGGGGGTTATGACCCCCCTAACCCCCCCCGTGGCTACGCCCCTGCTTTTGCGGTCTTTTTGGTAGTAGTATTATTCTGAGCTCATAAAATGTTTGGTTTTGGCTGGCAAAAACTGATCCAGGTGATTTTTGACCTCCTCATTTGAAGTAAACGTTTTACGGTCTAAAACATTTTGTAGAGACCGGAACAAGTAATAATCAGAAGGGGCAAGATCTGGAGAATATGGTGGGTGTGGCAGTATATCCCACCCAAGCTGTAGTAGCTTTTGGCGAGTCAACAAACTTGCATAAGATATCGTATTATGTTGATGAAATACTACACCTTTCCTATTGTACAATTCTGGTCTCTTCTGCTTAAGTGAATCATTCAGTTTGCCCAACAGGTGACAGTACACTTTAGGAGGTCTTTTTTTATGAATATCGGCTTTCGAAGTGCTTTGAGCCGGTTCATTTTTTTTACTCCATGATCTCTTGTGTGTACCATTGCTGTAGGCAGCCCATTTCTCGTCCCCAGCAATGATGCGCTTCAAAAATGGAACATTTTCTTGACGTTTGAGGAAGAAAACACAGACGTCAATGCAATGACACTTTCTTTCCGTAAGAACTTGAGGAACCCATATGTCGAGCTTTGAAATCAAACCTAGGCATTTCAAATGATCACGAACGGTAGAATTCAATAAATTTAACTTTTCAGCAATTTTACGAGTTGTTATTCGCTGGTTTTCATCAATTAATGCCTTTATTGTGTCTTCATAAGCTTCAATGGGCTTTCCAGAATATAAGGCGTCTTCAGCATCAAAATTGCCGGATCCAAATTTTGAAAACAAGTTTTGGCACTGGCGTTCTCTGAATACATCTTCTCCATACATATCGGATTTTTTTTTTCTATTAAACAGTATTTTTACCTTGTCGATAGAGAAAAAGCAAAAATGTCGAAAGTTTCACTTTCCAGTTTCCATATTTGAAAGTGTACCAACCAAAACTACTGCTCAGAATCAATCGAACATTTTTCGCAAGCAAACTTGCTATGTAAGATGTTAAAATATATAATGATTATGCGCCTTAAGTGGGAAGTTGGCTGTGGAAAAATAATACATCGTGCGATAAGTCCTCTGTTTGTAAAAAACGAAATTACTTTCCGAACAACCCAATAGTTAAGAGTAACAAGTATAAGTTATCAAGTATTCATTTTATAAAGTAATTATGCGCATATACAGTCTAAGAGCACTTAATGATCAGAACGTGTTTTCAATGGTGTAGTTGAATTAAATCATTAACAACAGCAAGAGCATAATAGATATCAATGGACAAATATTCTTTATAATCATCATCTTTTTACAAAATAAATAAACAGTAAAATAATCTACAAGTACTGCAATCCATTCACCGAAATTTAAAAATATATAATCTGCAAACAATTTTTTAATTTTTTGAATGGATTGACTTGCTGCCTCGTATTATTTTTTCTTTAATTTTTTAACATTATAAAAATCGATCAATACATCTGAAAAAACTATTTTTTCAGCCCGCGTGGAAAAAATACATGCTATTGCGTTAATTTGTGACATGTTCCTTTTATTTTTCACCCAATAAAACGGAAAAATATATGTTCAGGAACTTTTTCTTCCATTTTCTCCAGATAAGCCATAATTACATACACCACCGAATGACAAATACGGGCTATCAACAAACGGTACAAAAGATCAGATAAAGAGACAAACCCCAAATCATGTACAAAACAAAAGAAAAGCGATTCAGTGCATAATATGACGGAGGTTGAAAAAAAAATGAGATGTATATTAATGTTCCGTCTAATGAAATACATTGTTCCTTGCAGCTTTGGAGGTGTAATTACATATCGAGCTAAAACAACCGCCATCTTTTGTTTGAAAAATAAATGTTGGCAGTATTTAAAAATTTAATATCTAACTTCAGTCATGTTTTCTGAAAACATATGTGGTTATCGATCTATTTTAATTATAGAACAAAAGTAAAGCTAACGCTTCTTTTTCTCTCTCTCAGACTTTATTAATCATTCTTTTTTTTTTTTTAGTTTTTAAGCGGAATTCTGTTTTCTTTCAATGTGTGACGTGTTTGCTTTGAATAAAATATTGGATAATCTATAATCAATAAATACTTACTTTTGTCACAGTTTCAGAATTTGTTCAACCTGCCAAAACATTCTTTGGAATTACATTTTATCCTGTTGTACTGTTTATTAATTCTTTGTCTGGAAAAGCAAAATTAATTTTCAATTTTTCTTAGTTTGAAATGAGTATTTATACTTATCAAAATCTCAAACACAATGTAATTAATCACCTGCTCTATAGACATGGTCTGCTTCAGTTGTATACTTTTGTGTATTGTATACTTCTGTCAATAATGTTTCACTTACTGTACCTGTTTAACATAGCTCAGGTCACCTCTTAAATTTTAATAAAAATAATCTGATCAATATAAACTATTAGAGAGAAGAAATATTTACTTTCAATTTTCTAGTATTGATTAATTGAAAGCAAATTGCATGGAGATCATGTTTACTTACAAGACATTTTCTATAAAATCGGGAAAATTAATCCCGTTAGTTATTGAAATACTTTTGAACACGATGATTTCCAATAGAAAACCAAAATTTTAATCTGTGCATAAAATTAGTTTATAATATCTGATAGTAATTTTCAGTTAGTTCGAACGTCTTCCAAGCAATTATATTGAAACTTTTGAACAACAACGGAAAAATTTTTAGTCAATCAAATATTACCTTTACTCACCAACAAATATGTTCTTATTGAATAACATAGAAAAAATATTTAAATGAATATTTAAAAAATATATTTAATAAAAAAGTATATAACATATTTTCTTGGCAATTATACCATACGTGTTTTTTTATAATAAACTCTCTCAGACTCTTTCTTAATCGAGCATTTGACATTGTAATAATTGTGCATTGGCAAAAAGTGAATCCGCCAACACTAAAGTAAAAATCATAGTTTGATGGAGAAGCACAGAGAGTCCTGAAAGTTGCCGTATTGATTACATATGGATATCATTTTGATATGCATTTAGTTAAATATTTTTGCATCTTTCGTGCATCTACGTTCAAAATATATCACATGGAATGCAATTCTTTGATTGCGGAATAAATTCACTATGAAAAACAAAATAACATAAAACTGTATTCTCGCACAACTTGGGCGAGTAAAGAGCAAACAATATTTTTTTTTTAATCTGAAACACTTTCATATTTTAATCGAGCACTAAAATGCTATATACTAAAAGCGTGTCATAATAAGTGCGTCTTTCCTGTTTTTCTTTTTTATTTCATTGAGCTGGAAAGTTTATCATTATTCATGAGTGTGCCGTATTTTTCTTCCTTGTTCCATAGAACACTTCTTTCTGTACAAAAGAAGTCAAAATGCATTAAAATTGTTTACTAAAACTGTTTACAATCTTCGCCAAGCATATTTTAACGACACTTCACCTTTATAAATACTATTTCGAATATGCATTATAATCCATGTGTGCCATGTTTATATTTCTTATTCCATAAAGCACTTTTAAGAATTGAAATCTACATTAAAATCGCCGACTAAAACTGTTTTACAACTTTAAATATACTTCTCTTTTGCAATAAACTGTAGAATTTGCCAGTTTCTCACCAAATGTTAGAGATATCTCCAAGCTAGGTTCATTTTGTGGGACGTTTTTGGTCCCAAACTTGACGATAAATCATGAAAAATTGCAAACTTTGGCGCCTTTCAACATTTTATCCCCTCCCCACATCCTGTGTGGTAACCCTATTCAAAAATAGAACGAAAACACAAATCGATCCGCAAAAATGTGTCCCAAACAATATATTCACAAATTATAAAGTCAGAAAATGCCGAGGTTAACGAAATAACTCTGTAGTGCTAATAAAAATTAAAGAATTGATTCAATGATTAGCAGACCATAGAAATAAAAATTTTTTTTTAAATCATGGACAGTGAATCAGTTAAGTTGCAGAACGGAAATTTTAGGACGAACTGTATAAAAAGCAAAAATATTTTTAAAAGTCTGCTTAAACACCTAAAGCTATCAAGAAAAGACATGACTGCTACTGTTGCAGAAATAATCAAATGGTACAAGAAAAATCATCGCTAACATCATCTATATATTAATGAATGTCATTTTATCACTCCCCCCTTTATTGAAAATTGTCCGAAAATTATGTCCCAAAAATGCGACATAAAAGTATGCGACATAATTTTACATATATTTAAATACTTTTAATTCACAACAGCTTTAATCTATTGTTACAATATTTCGTAAGCTGTAGAATATGAATCACGTGTATTTTTCTATAAATAGGTTACAATCATAAAAATTTCAACATAGGGTTACCAGGCGAAATACACAAAAGATGTGAGATAAAATGACATAGTCAATTAATATCGTTTTAATATGGCAATAATGAAACTAAAACATTAGGGGGGGTCAGGGGGGGTCTCCTCCTGACGAGGCTCGAATAGCCGATTTTTTTTCAGCGATATCACACACACACGTGTGTGTGTGTGTGTGTGATATGGGGGTAGCAGCAATCCACTAGCAGTCAGGCCGTCATTGAAAATACAGTTTGAAAAGTAACAAATATTTTCATTGTCATGGAATAGGTTATACAGTTAATAAGTAATACAGTCAAAAATTACTTATTAGAACTATAAAAGAGACGGGTTACTTGGAGAAAAAAATATACGCTACAAAATTTCATAAATAAAGTGTCTGTTCAATTTTGAAAAATATCCCACAGCGAAAATCACAACGCAATTCAATGAAACAAAGCATTATTATAATTTGAAATACATAGAAATATACATTCGTGTAATCTACATAACGAAACACTTCTTCCAAATCCTCTTTGGAAATGAGATAAAATTCAATTTGTTCCTTTCACAACCATACCGTTCGCTTGTAGCGTCCGTTCTTATAGCACCAAAGAGGCAAAAAGGAACGAAGAAGTAAGTAATCGCCTTTGCCACGTACATGCGAGTACAGATAAATCATATTATTTTCGAATAAGCGAAAAGTCATTTTCTATTAATAAATAACTAACCTAATTTGTTATAACAATATATCTGATAATGAGATACACATGAGCAGCGAAAAAATGGGATGGAAATATTCATTTTCTTGTATGTTTTCAATAGTGAGTGATAAATCTGTTTTAGGCGAAAATATTAAATAAACATATTTTCTCCATTTAGTTATTGCTATGATCTAAACAATAGCTGAGGACGGGATAAAATGGCAAATCCGAAATTCTTTCTTTTTTTTTTTTTTCTTTTTTTTTTTTTCTTTTTTTTTTTTTTTTTTCAAATGTGCTTGAAAACACAAGAAATAGCAGTTGTTGCTGTTTGTGATAGAGCTGTCACACGTTCACCAGCTAATTAATTATAATAAAATTTACTGTTGTTATAAATATCATAATAAATACATAAAAATATTTCCTATGAGAAAACATTTTTGAATTCTTATAGCATTATTAGCAACAGCTTTGGACTGAACACATTTTTAAAAGTAATATTCATTTTCCTAATGTGGGGCTTATAAAGAATCCATCGAATGAAATTACACCAGAGTACACCAGAAATTCATGATGCCACCCACAAAAAGGAAGTAAAATCCCTGTTGAAGTACTTCTCGCGCGTTAAAATATGTGAAAACACTTTGACACCTGAGAATTAGCGATAAATATCAGAACATTGTCTGGCTAATACTCCCGCCATCTGTAGATAAAGTTTATAACTGTCATCTCTAAATCCCATAATTAAAATGTAAGCTATTAAAATGTCAACTTTTTTCTTCATACATCGTTGTTTGACAAATTCTTTACAGCATTATGCTAAATCTTTTTAATTATCCCAGTAATAAATGGATAAATGTTTTGAAAGATATGCGATTAGAATAATCATGGCACCAACAGTTGTATAAATACGATATTATAAAGAAATACTATTAATTTTGCACTGTCAGTCAAATTTTTTTCTACTTTATCATGCGTCCAGATGTAATTTAGGATGTTACATATATTTTTACAATTTGAAGTTTAGCTTGTTTCATAAATGTAAAATCAGTTTAAAGTTTTTATATTTCAATCTTTCTCCAGCATTTTTCCTGTTGTCCAATTTTAGTATTTCTATTTATTTCGGTTAAATTTTTGTTCCCATGCATTTAAGTTTTTGTTTGCTTGTATGTTTGTTTTCTTTTTAATAAAATATTTATAAATTCATTTGTATTTACTCCTGTGTTTTTCTCTTTTGTCGATTAATGTAATTTATTAATATATTCTTAGAGTGTGTGTACATATATATATATATATATATATATATATATATATATATATAATTAGGGAAAGGCACTTCCCTGTTTCTATTGGCTACAATAAAGCCCGGAAAATTTGAGCTTTATATAAAGAGACACCCAAATAGGTGGGTAAACGTCGTCGTCCCCCTAAATCTCCTAATTTAGTTCAACTCCCAGTTGAGAGAGTTGCACCTGGATTTTCATCCTTAGAGATATTGTTTCGACATGGACGACATAGTTGCCATGACAGATTTTACGTACACCAGCTCCCTTTGACGTACACGGTCCCACAGCAGTCCAGATGAGAGAGGTTGTCAACTTCCCAAGCGATGACCAAGATCATCGCTGTTTGACTTTCGATGTTCCGATGGGAACCGAGCTTTAACCGGTTGATCTAGAGTAGAAAACTTTCTTTATACAAAATTACACTCCTATAGGTTTGTTACTAAAGCTGCTTCTTCTGCCAAATATTAAAGATCTAGTTCTGTTGTATCTAATGTATGAAAGGTTTTCCTTGTCTTTGCGCCAGCAAACTGCACAATTCTGATTGGTGCGATTTTAATTCGGTCAAGTTTTTTTATGTCTATGTAGGTACCCCCTTCATTTACTATCATTCTCTTATAACGTTATCGTTCTCTTATATTCCCCATATCAGTCTGCTACCGAGTACCGTTATGTGCAACATATTATTCAATAATTATAATTTATCCTATCAATAATAAATCGGATCTATACGAATTGACATTCTTTTGAATAAAGCAAAGTCTGGGGTGAATAATTTTCTTCCTTAAAAAAAAATGATGAATATTCTGCAATCACAAATTCAAGTTTATACTATAAAATATTCTTTTCCTTTATTTAATATCCTAGTTTTAATGTGTTCTAATTATTTGAACATAATACCATAAATTTTTCAGGATATATCGAAACAGACAGAATTTTACTTTTATTCTGTTAGAATCAATTTTCCTTTTCTGTGTATTAAAAATTCTTTCCTCCAGCAAATTTTCTTCCTATAGGAATCTAGATCGCTGAAATTTCTTGTGCAATATATTTCTGTAATTAGTGTATAATGCAAACAATAATTGCTACCACTATAATATCGACAGCCATGCAATTGTTATGCAAAAAATTAAAGGCAAACATCTGCAAGTTACCTTTTTAAAAGATTATTTTATAAAAGCATTAAAGCGTTTCAAGCGTTGCATCATAAATGATTTAAAGTAGTTAATCTTTCACTTCACTTGCATATAGTAATTGATATTCAAAAATTAGTATTTGTAATGAAATTTCAGTACCCTCAAGGGAAACTTCAGATGAATTTTAAAACAAAAAAAAAAAAAAAACGAAATACGCTTTTATATTCGAACATATTTAGGATTCCAATTTGTAGAACTTTCTGTATTTACGTTCAGACTAAATATTTGCAAGAGGATCAGTAAACTAATCATTAGAAATATGGAATTTCTATTAAAATGCGTGCGCTATTCTCATTATTTGAATAGACCGAAATACTGTTAAAGATGTGTGGGATGTTAATCAAAATTCACTACGTGGGTACATTACACTTTGTGGGTGCAATATCTGAAAGGGAATTTATTATTATAAATACTTTCTCTGAGAGCGCGTTTCCTCTTAAATAGCATTTATAAATATTAGACTTGTTTAACTGATTTAGATATTTATATTTCATGTTCTAAAGAGTGTGCCTGAATACGAGTTGTGTACTGGCAAAATTTGCGGAGTGCAAAAGTATTTGTAATAAAAATCAATGTGAAAACAAGCCTTCAAGTATTCTATTTTTTATTATACCCTGTAGCAGGCAAAGTGTGAACTGTCCAAAGTATGTTAGATAGAAATACTAAAATCAAAACTAGATTAAAACTAATATTGATTAAACTTAAGAATAAATACTTGTAAAACAGAGAAAATAACTCAAATACATCAATTCTGTTTAGTTCACTATACGCACACCTTAACTCTTTATCGTACAGTTGTATATCATAAAGTCTTGCAATAATTATTTTCAACATTTATTATATTTGTTTTTTTACTTAAAATTGTCATTCTTTTAATAATTAATGTTAAAATAACAAGTAAAACATTTGAATTAACAGTTAGTTCACTATATGCATACCTTAACTTTTTTTATCGTACAGTTGTGTATCATAAGTCTTGCAATAATTATTTACATCATTTACTATGTTTGTTTATTTACCTAAAATAGTCATTCTTTTAATAATGAAAGTTAAAAAAAAAAACAAGTAAAGCATCTGTATTAACAGTATAGGGTTTGAAATACTACAAATATTGACTGTCTAAGATCAGCAACACTAGATCAACAAGTACACGAAGCATATCAAGTGTCACGTTACATTTCAGGATTGAATATTTATCATTAATCAAACAAATCGTTAAAAACTAATGGTTTTTAATTATTAAATACCTTAGAAGCGTCACATGAGTTATATCTTAAGCTAATATTTTTACAGCATGTAATATTCAAATTAAAACTTTTTTTCTTAAAAAATTTAATAAATTAAAATTTAATTTATTAATTAAATTTAATAAATTAAAAAAATAATTAGAATATAACAAAAAAACTGCAACACATTTTTCTAAACACATTGAAAGTACAGAAATTGAAATAATTCATATACATAAAAATTTTGTTTGCTCATCAATAAGGGTTTTTTTTATTACATTGTAATAAATGCAATATTGTAAAAAATACATCTGTTGAAACATAACTTCTTTTTATATTTTTTTAGCAAAATCCAATACTGAAAAATATGTTTTGTTGAATCAACAAAATTTATTTGTTGAATGGCTCCAATGAAATTTTTGTTAAACTAACAAAATAATTTTGTTGAAATTGTTTGGTTATTTCAACAAAATATTTTGTCAATTTAACCAACTAAATTTCTTTTTCTTTTTTAAACGAGATGTACAAATTTCTATTATATACACTGGTTGTCATTAATTAAGGAAAAATCACAAAAATCACGATTACTCAAAAAGTTATATATGGAATTTAATGAAATTCACCCACAGTGTATAACTGATAGTAAGCTATAAAATAACATGAAAGGAAATTACCAGACACTTCTTATTACACAATTATGTTATTTGAGTTTCACGAACATGTATTGTTTGCTTTTAAACAAAAAATGCCGCCTGTTATTTAATCCTTATTTTTACTATTATTTTGTAAGGAAACTTGTGGTATTATAGAAATTAGCATACGTATAAAATCAGCAAATTGGATGTGTCAGTTTGGTATAGGAAAAGAACCTTCAATATGGAATATGACGCCCCCTAGAACCAACAGCGATGTGTGATGCTGTCAATTACGCCGTCTATGCATTGTGTTGGAAGGGAGAGATATTGCTCCTACAAGGCAGTTGCAAGCGTGGCAAGGGTCACAGGAGGATTGAGAACAGCTATCCATATTCCTAAAGCATCCCAGATATGCTTGATAGGATTCAGGTACGGTGATCCAGCTGGCCACTCCATGCACTGAATTGTTTCTTGCTGAAGATAATCATCCACGATGCGATCCCTGTGCGGTCTAGCATTGTCATCAAACCTCAAACGTTCCCTTCTGTGGGATGGCGAGAGGGGCATCGGTGGTCTGGTCGCCTCGCGCACAGACCACCTTCGCGAAGCCTTCTACGCACGGTTGAAGTTGGCGCCAACATTCCGGTGGAAACAGCAAGGGAGGATCTGAGTTGAGCAAGAGTTGCGGTTCTATTCCTTCGTGAACATAACGACAAATATATGTCATCGGCGCTGATGGTAACACATGCCCGTCTAGGGCTGAACCTCCTAGATGCCGAATCTGTCATTAGAATTGTCGCCAAAGTCTATAAGCCACAGACGGACTGACATTTAGCCATCTGGCCACTTGTGTCTGACTTTGTCGTGCCTCTTGTCTCCCAATAGCTCTCCATCACAGTTCTTCTGAAAATGAGGCCCGGAGGTCATTGTACGAATTGGATATCACATATTTCTTACCTTACAGTCGCAGCAAATGTTGCAGGCTTGATCTCAAAGATGCAATTTTATGCTTCTAGTAATTAATTTATTCTGGCTGCAACATGAGTAATTTGCATATTACAACTTTACTGGGTAGCCTTTATTTGACAACATATTCAAATTTCATACGGATTGGCTTATTTTTGAGCGAGTTATCGCTATTTCTTTTATTTTTCCTTAATTTCTGGAAACCATTGTATTTATGGATTTTTATTCACGAGACTCTCAGTTGATATTTACTTCATGGCTTTGCCCCCTCGACCGCTTACCCCGATTTTTTAGTCATTAAAGTAAATACAATTATACTAACGACACATTTTTAAAGCAATTACTAAATATTTTGTCGAATAAAATGTATCATTTATTTATTTATTTATTCATTTTTAATTTTTGCTTTCATACAGCTGTGCATGCGTTTCAAAGTAGGGAAACTGGAATCTTAAATCTAGGGATAAATACTAAATGCTTAAAAACTAATCCTTCAGCGTAAATTTTATCGCAGCTTCTTTCCTTATGAATCAATTCGTCAGTGTTTATTTTACATTTTACAAATATTATAAAATACGCCTTTATGTGAAAACACTAAGATCGAACAGCCAAAGTCAAACAGAATTTTCGTTATCTAACTGTTGCAGGCACAGTAAGCTTTAATCTGTATGATCCTCTACAAATATCTTTAGAACGGAAAAGATGTGAACAAAAGGCATTAGGAGAATTTAAAAATTTATGTGCACTGCTATAAATGTTAAATTTCTGAAGATCAACCGTCGGATTTCTGTTTCTAGGAATATAAATTATATCCCTTTAATTTTGAATGGGAAACGATAGAACATATTTTAAAGTAAATAAATTTCCGCTGCATACTTTTTCTCTTTTTGTTAATATGAAATCTTATTTTTTAAAATCATAATGTTTACACTATTTGGATTTTGTTCTTTACAAATAACAAGAAAACGTATTTACTGCGCTTAAAGCTGTAAATAAAAGTGGATTTTATGGTCATTTCAGATCGCAAAATTGTCAGGTTCAATCTACGTGATTTCATGAAGTTTACTTAAGTTAAAACATTATGATTCATTCTAATAATATGCAATTAATGGAATGATATGTCGATTCCTCATTTTAACGCAATACAGTACTAGAAAATTATTGTAACTTGTTCATTTTTTTAATTCTTAGTGATATACACTGCTGGCCATCGTAAATGCAACACCCTGAAGGAAGCATGCAAATAATATGAAATTTACAACATGCATTAGCTGAGGTGAGATATGCAAATGATTAGAATTTCAGCGCAGACGCACATCAAGCGCGCCTGTGGCGCCACCTCAAAGCGCTATTTAAGGCTTGGAGATTTCGACGGTTTCAAGTACAGCAATTGTGTTTTTCTTGCTTTTTTTTCAAAAAAACGATAAATTATGCCTCGTAGGAAACAACGATCATCTTTTGATCAAGTATCCGAGTTTGACAGAGGAAGGATAGTGGCATACCGAGATTGTGGGTTATCTTTCAGGGAAATCGGTCGTCGTATTGGACGAAACCAAACAACTGTGATGCGGATATGTGATCGTTGGGTGCAGGAGGGTACGACGGACAGACGTGATCGACCGCATCGACCTCAGTGCACCACGTCACGTGATGACAGGCAGATTGTACGCATGGCAGTGACGGACCGCTCAGTCACATCACGAACCATATCACAGCAGATTCAGTCTGTAACGCATCATCCAGTGTCTGCGCGTACCATTCGACGTCGTTTACAGCAGAATGGTCTGTCCGCAAGACGTCCGTTGCTTTGTCTACCTCTGACGCGGAACCACAGACGTCTCCGCCGCCAATGGTGCGATGAAAGAAGGATGTGGACGACAGAATGGAATGAAATTCTCTTTACTGACGAGTCACGCTTCTGTATGCAACACCACGACGGTCGGATTCGAGTCTGGAGACACCGTGGAGAGAGGATGCTGAACAGCTGCATTATGCACCGTCACACTGGTCCTGCACCGGGTATTATGGTATGGGGCGGTATCGGATATCTCTCTCGCACTCCTCTAGTACGCATTGCCGGTACTTTAACCAGCCAGCGCTACATCTCCGAGGTGTTGGAGCCAGTTGTCCTTTCTTACCTTCAGGGCTTGCCAACAGCCATATTTCAGCAGGATAATGCACGGCCACACGTGGCACGCATTGTCCAAGGGTTCTTCGTCAATCACCAGATTGAATTGCTTCCCTGGCCGGCGCGCTCTCCGGATCTTTCGCCGATAGAAAACATGTGGTCCATGGTTGCTCAACGACTGACCCAGAGTTCATCCCCAGCTGTCACACCAGATCAACTTTGGCAACGTGTGGAAGCTGCTTGGTCTGCTGTACCCCAAGAACACATTCAAAGTCTCTTTGAATCAATGCCGAGGCGTGTGGCAGCTGTGATCTCCAACAACGGCGGCTACTCTGGGTACTGATTTTGGCAGGAACCACGCTTCATAGAATGCTGTAAATTTAATCATTTGTTACTTGGTCAACATGTTATCTACACAATAAATTTTGTTGTGATATCTCTTGTTTTTCTTGGTGTTGCAATTTGGGTGGCCAGCAGTGTAGAAACAAAAATGACAACTTTTTTAAACGTGCTTTATTAACATTTTTTACTTGAATATTTTGATATTTTCTAGAAAGTAGCCAAGATTAAGACGTTGATTCAAAGCGACATTGATTAATTTTACCTATTGACTTGATCACGGTGCCTTAACTGTAGTATAACTTTTTTTACTTTTCATAATCTTTCGGTGGACTGTTCATTGTTGATAACGAGAGAATTTTTAAAACTTCAGGGAGAGAAAAAGCCTGCAATATTGTTTATTACTGAGGTTTCGCAGACCAAAAAAATATCTTGCAGTGTTCAGTAAAAAAAAACCAATTTGAAACTACCAATACATATGCCTAGAATCTGTGTTCTTGCTGAACATGTAATAGGTGCTTCAAAATTCTCAAATTCAAATAATGGAAGTATCAAGTAACATCACACCAAAAGTTCCTTTAAATAAGTTACTATAATATCGTGGCCAGTACTGTACTTCTAGATCTACTTCATCCGTGTGTTATATAACAAAAATCCTGCCGTTTCCAGAACATACATTTTATATGATCTGTATGAAAAATTCAAATATTCAGATGTACTCTGTTTTGGGAAACTATCTATCTTAATGATTCATAATACACATTGGATACTCGCATTTATTTTTCCAAGTAGTACGATATTATTTCATAGTATTGATCCGCTCTTTTATTTCTTTCTAATTATTTGTAGAAGAGACCGGGGCATATTTTCCATTGCAGCACGTCTCCAAACTCGCTTTAGTTTTGAAATGAACCGTTAAATTACGCCAAGGCTAAAACTGGCTGAAGTACCAACACATCCTCTACATATTAGTAGCTGGTGTCACGTCGTCGGAAGAGTGATTTATTTTTCATCTTTGAGTAAACTTTCAGGTCTTTAAACAAACTTAAAATAAACGTACTAGTATTAACTTACTGGTTGACATTGCATGTACTAAAAAGAGGTTTCCTTCATCACATAAATATTCGCTTGTATCGAATCTAATATCGAGAAGAATCAAAATTTCAATATGGCGAAGGGGCAGGTTTTCAAACAGCATAAATGAAACTGCACCAAAAAGGACGTTATATATTTTGATTGTGTTCACTGTGATTCAGACAGTAACACCTTTTGTTGAGTGTAGGGGACACTGGAACGTATTTTCTCGGACGTTTTTTAATTCACTTTTTGTATTTTTATTTTTATCTGTTTTTAGGCAAACAGGATATCATTGTATCTCCTAAACCTATTTACAAAGTAATAAAATTATTTTTAAAAAAGGTTAAATGTATTTTTTGACAGTAAGTGTCAAAACAGAAATTGACAGTATTAACAGTAAGTATAGTAAGTATTGAGAGTAGTGACAGTAAGTGCCAGTCCAACTTAAATATATTCATCTTTAGTTGAAAAATGCTTCCGGTATGCGGAGCAAGTTTTCCAGCCAACCAAAAATGTATAGGCTCAAATGTTCAGGCTATACATTAAATAGTAAAACGTAATTAATAAACATTGTCATTACAAAACAAGCATTTTTTTGTAAACTAAGAATACATAATAATAGTAGATAAGATAATAACAGAGAAATAGAAAAAGTAACTGAATATTGAAAACAAATGCCACTTAAAAATTATAAAAAATCTTTTTTAAATAGGTGGTGGCTTTTTAAAATAGGTGGTTATAGGAACTTTTAAAATGGGTGGTAAAGCCTTGCCCTGGATTCATGGCTTTTTAAGAAACCTGCTCATAAAGGTGAGGTTTAATAACTCCTTGTGAAGAAGCTTTAAACTTCATCAAGGTGTTCCTCAGGGATTGGTTTTAAGTCCACCCCTTTTTATGCTCTTCCTGACGGGAATCGAGAAGGTTATCTCCAAAAAGTGCGAAGTGGATCTTTTTGCAGACGATGTTGTTCATTGGAACTCTGGTACTGACTTACAGAAATTAGAGGACAACTTAAATTTTACCCTTGAAGATTTATGGAAATTTGCCAAAAACCACAAATTGAATTTTAATCCCACGAAGGCTGCGGTAGGGTTCTTTACAACCAATAGAAAGCTGTACAGCTATCGACCTGGTGCTGTAATGAACCACCAGCCTGTAACAGTGGGAAAACATCCAATATATTTGGGGTTTGTGTTGGATCCAGAGATAACGTACAATAAACACATTGACCATCTTGTGCTTAAGGGCAGGAATCGACTCAAACTTTTAAAGTACATTTCAGGACGTGGCTGGGGTGCTGACACTGGTACTCTCAGAAATACTTATATACTTTCATCTCTCTTATTAGACCCATCCTGGAATACGTATTCTCCGTTTACTGCTGCGCATCTAACACCAATCTACAGAAACTAGCACGAGTCCAACGTAGTGCACAATACGAATTATCACTGGACTTCGTAATACTTGCCCTAATGACATTGTGTTGTACGAGGCTGATTTGCAGCCTCTTAGCCTCAGAAGTTCTTCTTTGGTGAAATATTATGGCAAACTAAGTAGTCTTGATAACAGAAACAGAACCTCAGTTTATTTAAGAGACTGGCGCAATGATCAGTGGCTTAAGAGAAACAGCCCATTCAGTAAGGTGACTTCTGCCCAACTGTTGGAAAATTAGCGTAGAGCAGCATCATTTGCTTCAATGCGTAGATCCTTCTGGGGGTCTTCCTAATGCACATTCCCACACTGACCTTCCCGTCCAAGTGAACAGGCGGGCTGACCTTCCTATTCATCTTAAGCAGCTAGCCCTTGAGGTAATTAACAACATCCCGGCTGCCCCTTTGAGGCTGACACTATCAAATTGTACACTGACGGCAGCAAAAACGAGAGAGAGGGAACTGGCAGTGGAGTGTACATAAATTCAAATGGTAACTACATGAAGATCCAGAGAAGGAATCCTGATGGCTTCTCTGTTTTCCGTAGCGAGCTCATTGGTATAGGCGAAGGCCTTGACTATTTAGCGACGGTTACTGGAAGAAATGAAATATGGATCCTAACTGATAGCAGGACTTGACAGGGAGGGAGTATCTACTCTCAAAAGGCTAAAACACCTTTCGGTGGATCATCAGATCCACATACAGTGGGTCCCCTCCCATGTTGATCTTAAGGGGAATGAAATAGCAGATGTATTGGCCAAAGCGGGGACCAGTTAAGTATTGGTTCCACCTGATCCTCTTACCTACACTGAGATTTATTCACATGCTAAGCTGAGTGGAAAATCAATTCGGTCTACTCCTCCAGTGCACCAATGGTATCGGGACCATTGACTTGGTGGTTTTTTGGCACTTAAATGTGGCAGGTAAGGACAAACTGCAATCACCCGTTTCCTCAGTGGACACCTCAGTACTATGATTTCTCGGACTGTTTGAGAGCTTTCGACACTTATACCGGGGCCTTCGCAATTAGTAACGGGCCTGCGCGTGTATTTTGATGAGCCATCCAAAGAGGCCTAAGGATGCTCGAGTTTTCACGTATACATCAGGCATTTTTTAAGCTTCCCAGTGCTTTTAAACATTATTTAATGTAGTTTTAAGTAGTAATTGTGTTACTAATTCAAGTACGAACTCATGATTAATTAGTTTGCTATGATACATATTGACATAAAGAAAATAGATGCATATAATTTGAAGGAAAAAGAAAATAGCGCTTACTCTCATGATTCACGATTGCTTATTTTAGTTTCACAAGTGGATATTTAATATACTTTAAAATAACTAAATACACAAATGAGAAAGGCATTTTTATAATGAATATTTCATGCACGTAGTCATATTTCCTACGTTATTTTAAACAATTCAACATTAATCTTTAACAAATGATGTATTAAAGGGCATTTCAGTGTTTTCGGGATATCCTGCATATTGGAGAAAATTGATAAAATACGCTCTATAGCGTGATACCTGAATTAATTATTCTTTAATAAAGACATTTCATGTAGTATATATTATTCTTTTGTCGCTTTCTCAATCGAACTTAGGAATTGAGCAAGCATAAAGAACGCTTGTACAAAATATAAACTACATTTGAAGTTTCTGTATAAACGGGCAAAAATCGATAATTTATAATTTACTGTATTTCTGCACTGTACCAGATGTAAGTCTTGATCACATAATCAAGGCATATATAACTGATAAATAAAAGTTTCAACTGGCAAAATTAAATTGTCTAAATAGTATCACAACGTCATGCTTATTTACAAGAATAAAAACTACTCAAGTAATACGATTTCTGATTAAAATAACACATGAGTAATTATTCACTAAACATGATTTACATACATATTTTTAGAATTTCTAAATACATTATAAGCGTTGACTTACCTTTACATTCAGAGCAAAATGTCCGAATTTTAGGATAAATTTTCATAAAAGAAAATGGCTCAAGATTCACAAGACGATTGCCTACATCTAAAGTTCCTTAGTACGACAAAAGTATAAAAAATTGTTTTAAAATAATAAAATAATATAACATTTATAATACTTAGAATAATAAAATAGAATACTGTGACTGTGGAAAACAGGCCTCAATGATAAACTCATTTTTAGGGATGGCAACTCATAAGCAGGCCCGTTTCTTAGCGATGGCCCCGCTTGTACCAAGTGCTCATCTGAGCGGGCATCACCTTCTCACATTTTAGAATGCCTGGGACTCAGTTGTCGGGATCTCTTTGAAAGTCTGTTGGTGGTCTTGGACTTCCTTAGGGTATTTGGTATCATGGACCTAGTCTAGCCCTGCTTGACTTTGGGGATAGGTGAAGAAGAAGAAGAACAAGAACAAAATCTGTCACTTAACAACTTTACAAAGAGATATTTTTTTAAGTCATTGTTTGAATACAGTTGTTATCTAAAGATGTAACACCTTCTTTAGTGCATCTTCATGCGCACATTTCGTGTATCTCACCCACTTTTCTTAGGCAATATACCATGTCATTTGATGTTTTAATGCCTTTTACACGTGAACACGAAGATCCAATCAGCATCCCTTGTAATTTTGTGTTTTGCTTTTTCCCTTTCTTTTGAGTGATTCCTTTTGCAGTTTCTTCTTCTTTATGGGGGGAGGGATAAAATTTTCTCTCTTTTTTAACGGGAGTGTCGATTAGTATAGCTGACTTCATTTTCTTTTCTTTCAATGTCTTTTTATTTAGGACGAAAGAAAGCGCGTTTCCAACGAGATAGTTGTTGATATACGTTCCTCGTATGTTGTTGGAAAACCTTCACGGTCGTCATGCTGGAGCTTTGACACTACTTCAACGAGAAACGGTGTAACTTATTTTCAAAACAAACACATTATAACGGGGAAAAAAGAACTTCGCTTTAGTACAAGAAATATCAAAATAGTAATTTTAGTGCTAGTACTTTTTTTTAAGTTTGAATATAGATCTGAAAGTTTATTCATTATGAAAAATACATAAAATATCCGATCTTCCGATCTTCCGATAATTTGTCAGAAGCTACTTAACTGAAACTTTTGTATATGGTCTGTGGTGTGTCGCTACTTCAGCTAGTTCGCTCCCTGGCATTATCTAGCGGCTATTTCAAAACTAAAGTGAACTGGAAAAGATGCTTTAATGAACATGTGCCCCGCTCATCCCTCTTTGTAAAATTGTTACGTGACAGTTTTTGTAAAATCATTCAGTGGCATTTGTTTTATATATCCAACTAGCTGAATGTCCCGTATTTCGCCCGGGAATGGATGGAGCCTTTTTATATATTACGGTTTGTTGTAATTACTAATTATCATAATGAATAGCTATAGCAAAATTGATATCTCATAAATATTATCTGCGTTCAATAATTATGCATAAAGAATTTTATGGCGATCGTTTGAACGGTGAAGATGATTCGGCGCAGCGCCATCAACTGTCGAAGTTTTTGCAAAATGGATAGCATCAAAATATTTTCATGTTCAAATATCTATATGTACGAATTTTCATAGCAAACAGTTTAACGATCAAGATACGCTTCAGCGCCATCTAGTGGGGAATTAAAGTAATAATACGCTACAGCGCCATCACAGGGCGACTGTTAAGCAAAATGGATAACGCAAAAATATTCTCCGTGTTCAAATGTGTATGTATACCAGTTTTCAGAGCGGTTAGTCGAACGATCAAGAAGTTGATTGTTGAAGTGCTATCTAGTGGTGAGTTAAAATAATAAACTCTAGGGCTGCAGTCAGGGGCAGATTTGCCAAGTTCGGAGGCTCTGGGCAAAAGCTTCATTAGGGGACCTTCTTTCGAAAACTTTTTAAAAATTTACAAATTTTTAACCTTAAGGAACAATTTGGGGGCCCCCTTTTTGTTGGGGGCCCGGGCGCTTGCCCCGAATGCCCTTCCGGAAATCAGGCCCTGGCTGCAGTGCCATCAAGTTGCGAGTACAGCCAAATGAATACTAAAAAAATATTCTTTCTACTCAAATGTGTATGTACACCAATTTTTAAGGTTATCGGTCGAACGGCTTTGAGGTTGATGTGCTGCATCGGCATCTAGAAGCAAGTCGTAGCAAAATAGGTAGAGTAAAGGTATTCTCCGTGCTCAAATATCTCTGTGTACAAATTTTCATAAATCAGCTGAACGGTATTTTCATAGCAAACGGTTGAACGGTAAAGAAGGCGAGTTATAGCTAAACGGATGCTAAGAAAATCTTTTTTTCGTTCAAACATCTATATTTACTAATTTTCATGGCGATTAGTTGAACGGTCCTGAAGATATTGGTTTGAAGTGACATCTAGTGGCAAGTTATAGCATAATGGATAACGCCAAAATATTCACCGTGTTCGAATATCTATCAAACCCAGTTTTCATAGCGATCACTTGAACAGTCTTTATATGCTTCAGAGCCATCAATAGACGAATTAAAGTAAGATGTTGATACGTTGCAGCACTATCGAGTTAAAGTAATGATGTGCTACCGCACAATGAAGTAGCTATTTATAGCAAAATGGATAACACGAAAATATTCTCCGTGTTCAAGTATCTAGCTATATCAATTTTCATAGAGATCAATTGTCCGGTCATGAAGTTGGTGCGCTGCATTGCCATCTCATGGCGAGTTAAAGTATTAATGCGCTGCAGTGTCATCTAGTAGTGAGTAATAGTTAAATGAATAGTTAAAATGTATTCTCCGTGCTCAAATGTGTAAGCATAAAAATATTTATAGCGATTGGTTGAACGGTATAGAAGTTGATGCGCTGCAGCGCCATCTTGCGGCAAGTTATAGCAAAACAGATAGTGTAAAAATATTCTCCATGTTCATATATCCATGTGTACCAATTGTCATAAATTGGTTGACCGGTATTTTCACAGCACGCGCTTAAATGAAATAGAATTCGACGTTCTGCAGCACCATCTAGCGGCAAGTTACAGCATAATGGATAGTATAAAAATATTTTACTTCTTCAAGTATCCGTGTGTACCAATTTTCGTCAAAATCGGTTGAATTGTATTTTCATAGCAAGCGGTCGAACGGAATATAAATAGACGTTCTGCAGCGCCATCTAGCGTCAAGTTACAGCAAAATTGATAAAGTAAAAATATTCTACGGCTTCAAATATCCGTGTATACCAATTTTCATCAACATTGTTTGAATGGTACTTGAATAGGAAGCGGTCGAACGGAATAGAATTCGATGTACTGCAGCGCCATTTTGTAGCAAGTCAGACACAAGTCAAAACAGATAGTGTAAAAATATTTTCCATGTTCAAAAATATCCATACGTATACCAATTTTTGCCAAAATTCGGTTGAACGTTATTTTCATAGCAAGTGGTTAGACGGAATATAATTCGACGTTCTGCAGCGTCATCTAGCTGCAAGTTATGGCAAAAGGGATAACGTAAAAATATTCTACGACTTTAAATATCCGTGTGTACCAATTTTCATCAAAACCTGCCGAACGGCACTTCCATAGCGAGCGGTCGAACGGAATTGAATTCGATGTACAGCAGCGCCGTCTAGCGGAAAGTCATGGCAAAATGGATAGTGTAAAAGTATTCTCCGTATTCAAATATCCATACGTACCAATTTTCATAAAAATTGGTACGATATTTTCATAGCACGCAGTTGAACGGAATAGAAATCGACTTTCTGCAGCACCATCTAGTGGCAAGTTACAGCAAAATGGATAGTGTAAAAATATTCCACGCTTTCAAATATCCGTGTGTACCAATTTTTATCAAAATTAGTTGAACGGTACTTGCATATCAAAAGGTCGAACGGAATAGAATTCGACGTTCTGCAGCGCCACCTAGCGGCAAGCTAGAGGAAAATAGATAGCATAAAAATCTTCTCCGTGTTCAAATGTCCCTAAATGATAATTTTCATCAAAATTGGTTGAATGGTATTTTCATAGCAAGCGGTCCAACGTAATAGAATTCGACGCTCTGCAGCGCCACCTAGCGGCTAGTTATAGCAAAATGGATTGCGTAAAATTATTCTCCGTGTTCAAGTATCCATAAATGGCAATTTTTATCAAAATTGTTTGAATGGTATTTTCATAGCAAGCGGTTGAATAGAATTCGACGTTCTGCAGCGCCACCTAGCAGCGAGCTAGAGTAAAATGGATAGCATAAAAACCTTCTCTGTGACAAAAGACTTAGGTGCACCAAATTTCATGGTGATCGGTCAATCGGTTTTGGAGTTTTTCAACGTCATACACACCCACCCACCCACATACATGCATACACACAAACATTCATTTATATATAGATAAATACCTCGAAATTGCAAGGACCAGAACACTCTAGAACATTCAAATAGTTTGCTCTTTTTCACTTGTCAAAATTACTTGAATTTGTTTCTGGTAAAATGGTTCGCAGACGATAATTGCTTGAGATTCAGTTTTACTGCTGATTTGGCAACAGACGATAAACATTAAATTTTAATATTTTGTTGGAGTTGAAATTCAGAAGTTCTCATGAGTTAGAAAAGGACAGATGTATATTTTTTCACATTTTCGCCACCCACCGCGACCAAACTCCCTTACTTTCACCGGGGCCATCGCTAAGCAACGGGCCTGCTTATGAGTTGCCATCCCTAAAAATGAGTTTATCATTGAGGCCTGTTTTCCCCAGTCACAGTATTCTATTTTATTATTCTAAGTATTAAAAATATTATGTTATTTTATTATTTTAAAACAATTTTTTTATACTTTTGTCGTACTAAAGAACTTTAGATATAGTTAATCGTTTTGTGAATCTTGCGCCATTTTCTTTCATGAAAATTTATCCTAAAATTCGAACATTTTGCGCTGAATGTAAAGGTAAGTGAACGCTTATAATGTATTTAGAAATTCTAAATATATCTATGTAAATCATGTTTAGTGAATAATTACTCATGTGTTATTTATAAATAAATTATTTTAATCAGAAATCGTATTACTTGAGTAGTTTTTATTCTTTTAAATAAGCATGACGTTGTGATACTAGTTAGACAATTTAATTTTGCCAGTTGAAAATGTTATTTATCAGTTATATATGCCTTGATTATGTGATCAAGACTTACATCTGGTACAGTGCAGAAATACAGTAAATTATAAATTATTGAGTTTTGCCCGTTTATACAGAAACTTCAAATTTAGTTAATATTTTGTACAAGCGTTCATTATGCTTGCTCAATTCCTAAGTTCGATTGAGAACGCGACAAAAGAATAATATATACTACATGAAATGTCTTTATTAAAGAATATTTAATTCAGGGATCGCGCTATAGAGCGTATTTTATCAATTTTCTCCAATATACAGGATATCCCGAAAACACTTAAACGCGCTTTAATACATCATTTGTTAAAGATTAATGTTGAATTGTTTAAAATAACGTAGGAAATACGACTACGTTCATGAAATATCTTATAAATAAAAATGAAATTCTGTTTGTTTGTTTGTTTGTTTGTTTATTTGTTTGTTTGTTTGTTTGTGGATTTGAGTTGTATACAAATCCACAAAAATGGACATATCAGCCTGAAATTTTGCACAGATATGTAAAATAATATAGAATAAATCATAGTCCACTTTAAAACTTTGAAAGTCCACCCGTTCCCAGAATTTAAGAGATTTTTTAAGTTCTCCACGCAAAAAGATTTCCGTAATTGTAACCCCTGTAGTGAAAAAAGTGTGAAATAAGGATCGTGGTTGCCATGTCTGGCGATTTTGCCGAATAAGATGTTTTAAATTCTCAAAGTAAAAATAAAAGAATAATAACGATTTTTTTTTTGTTAGTTTATATTCGTAAGGTTATTTTTTTTTAAATTATAATATCGTGTGCATGGGAAATCGGAGCAGGAATAAAATGTTTGATACGCAAAACAATAAGAATTGAAGATTTCCGAGGCTAATAGGTAATTTTTTTTAGTTTGGCGAAAAAATAAAATGGCTCAAATGCCGATTTTGAGAAAGTGAGTTCTAGCGGTTTGCACAGATTTCGGCTTGACGCAATTTATTGAGAGCTTAAGGAAATAGATTTTTGAAAACAAGTGTAAAGGTTTTATTAGAATACAGCGTTAAATTTTAATGATCCGTGAAGAAATAATGCAGTTGTTAAGGGATTTCAAGCGATCTATCTCCAGAATTCTCGCCAAATGAGTACATTGATTTAAGTTGGGGGAATTCCGCCAAATTTCAGAAAATTGAAATCTCATTTACTACGTCGGAGTAACGATGAATAAAACACGTTATAGTTGATGATTTTAAAAATTTCGGCTGTATTAAGGGATTTCACTTTTGAAATAAAGGCTTGCTTTACTTTTTCGCGGTCGAACCATTTTCCATATTGATTGCTGCTAAGTCAATGCTTCGAATGATTTCCTGAACAAACGCTTGCACAATGGCGTATGTTGGCGTTTTGGCGAGGCTTAGATTTGAAACTGGATTTTATTTGAGAGTGGGATATATAATGACACTGGTTATAGATAAAAATGAATGTTGGTATGTGTGTATGAGGTTGAAAAACTCTAGCACCGTTGCACCATGAAATTTGGTTCACCTAAGTCTTTTATCATTGAGAAGCTTTTTATGCTATCCGTTTTCCTCTAACATGCCACTAGGTGGCGCAGCAGAACGTCGAATTCTATTCCGTTTAGCCGTTTACTATGCGAATAGCGTCCAACCGATTTCGATGAAATTTGGTACTCGCGGATATTAGAACACGGAGAATATTTTTCACTATCCATTTTGCTGTAACTTGCCGCTACATGGCGCTGCAACGCATCAACTTCTATACCGTTCGACCAACCGGCATAAAATTTCTTATACTTACACATTTCAGCACGAAGAATATATTCTGTGTTCCTTTTGATGTTACTCACCACTAGATGGCCCTGCAATGCATTATTATTTTAACTCGCCACTAGATGACGCTGCAGCAGGCCAAATTCTTGACCATTCAAACGGTCGCTATGAAAATCAGTATACATAGCTATTTGAACAATGAGAATATTTTGGCGTTATCCATTTTGCTATAACTCGCCACTTGACGGCACTGTAGCAAATCATTAATTAACCACTAGATCGCGCTGCAGTGCATCACTTCTTGACTGTGCAACTGATCGCTATGAAAATAGGTATACATAGATATTCGAACACGGGGAAGAGTTTGGCGCTATCCATTTTTCCTATATAATTTGCCACTAGATGTCGCGTCAACACATGAACTTCACAGGGCTGTCCAGCCGTTCGTCCTGAAATTTCGTATTCATCGATATCTGAATGCGAAGAATATTTCCGCCGTATCCGTTTTGCTAAAACTCGCCACTAGATTGCGCTACGCCGCATGACCTTCTGCACCGTACAAACGATTGCCTTGAAATTCGGTATGCATGGTTATTGAACACAATATAAAGCGATATCCATTTTGCTATATCTCTTTATTACAATAAATAGTAATCACCACAAATCGTAATATCAAAAAGTCCATTCATTCCCGTGCGAAGAACGGGTACTTCAGCTAGTTCATTATAAAAATGTCTTGTGTATTTAGTTATTTTAAATTATACTAAATATTCACTTGTAAAACTAAAATAAGCAATCGTGAATCATGAGAGTAAGCGCTACTTTGTTTTTCCTTCAAATTATATGCATCTATTTTCTTTATGTAAATATGTATCATAGCAAACAAATTAATCATGAGTTCGTACTTGAATTAGTAACACAATTACTACTTAAAACTACATTAAATAACGTTTGAAAGCACTGGGAAACTTAAGAAATGCCTGATGTATACGTGAAGACTCGAGCATCCGTAGGCCTCTTTGGATGGCTCATCAAAATACACCCGCAGGCCCGTTACTAATTGCGAAGGCCCCGCTTTCACCGTGAGACCAAGGGTATTTATTACCCCAACGGGACGTTAATTCGAGTAGGTGGTGATAGAGAAAACCCTGTCTTTACAAACTAACATTAGCGTTTTATATATATACCAGCTGCGTGCCCGTTCTCCACACGGTAGGAGACGAATATTTTCCTTACGCATATAGTTCGAATTAAACACAGTGACAGGAATCTCTAATAGTGAAAAATTGCTGGAATTCGGACGAAAAGCTGAGTCCATGAGTGGAAATTTGAGACGATTGCAATATGATGATACAAAAACTACCTCCATGTCACTGGCGATCAGAAAAGTAAGAACTTTACGGTATGCAGACAAAACTTTTCTCTTTCGAAAAATGCCTAATTTCTACATCATAAAATTCTCTTTGTTAGGTTTAATTTATTAATATAAAGTATATACCTCATAAATAACATTACATGATGTTGAAAACAATTTTATCTTGCAGAGGACATTATTAAATTTAACCTAAATTAACATAACCTACATGAAACAATGGATGCATCATTTACGTTTAAAAGGCAAAAATGCACCCTGCTCCGGTGAAAATGATGTCGCTTTTGTAAATGAAAGCGTTCGTGATGTAACTTCTGAGAAAAAGCTTATTACCCTTATTGAACTCTGGGTGCAGTATCACACTTGTTACATAAAACTGACGTTGATCTTACTGTCAATTCGCCCTAAATAAATAACTAATTTCATATTTCCTTTTTTACAGATTACAGTTGACCTCTTAATAACATGGATCTACAACACGAATTCTTAGAACACGGCGAAAACATTACGATCGTTTTCGTGTAACAAGTTGAAAGAGACTTGTTCTGATATGACGCTTTACGTCCTGTAATTAACATACCCTTAGAATGGCAACAAAAAACATCATTGTATTTTTACGAAGATCAAATAAGTTTTGCCGCGATTATATAAGTTTTGCCGCGTCCGCACTCTAGGTGGAGTATAGCGCAGGACCCGTACAACACGGATTCCTATAACACGGAACGTATCTACCGTATATAGGGAGTCTACTGTAGTTGCATAGTGTCAAATTCAATAGTTAAGAAAATTCTGGGTTGCCGTATTTAGTAACATTTCATCTTACCTTGGTGGCCGAAATGTATTAAAACCAAATATTCGAACTGTATCAAAAGTAAAATTTACTAAAAGCAAAATTTTTAATTTTGTATAACCCTCAGAACAACTTCGGAGTTTGCCATGTACGACGGTTTTTCATGACGTGACAACTGATGCTTGCGTACAGTGGCGTAGCCAAGGAGGAGATAGGGGGTCACAACCCCCCATGTGGAGTTTTTTGCCATACAAAATGTATATTCTTCACTCCCGTAACATTCCCATGAAAAATTTTTGGCTACTCCTGCTTGCATATAATTGATCTTTTTTTTTTCATTTATCAGTGATCAATATACTTCAGGATCGGAATCTCCGCGGTAAAAAATGGTCTAAAAAATCTGACACCAGAAAAATTTGATTAACACAGTGGGGTTACACAAATACGCGCCGGACATACGCTCTTGCTTATGTCCGGAGGAGCAAATACATTAGAGGTTATGTGCTGCTCCGGATAATCTGCCAGCAAAACAGCAAAAATGACGTAAAAAATGACGTAAAAAATGACATCCACACGCGAAGGAAATACAATTAAAGATATGTAGAATTGCATGAAAACTTCGATTATTTTTAAAGTGCAAGTCTGTTACAGTTAGTTCTATTTATTTCACGTTTGATGCGCTTTCACTTTTTCGAGTCTTAAAAGCTGTAGAAATGAGTGGTTTCACTTAATTGTTAAATTTAACAACTTAAGTGGCAACAATGGATTCCATTGCTACGGAAATTATAGCAATGTTAAAAATAGAACATGAAATGAGTTATTCATGTTTACTTTGCTAGAACTGCCATTCTGGCGAAATTAACGCCGCCAGTCGATAGCCAATAGCTCAAACCACAAATTAAACTTGACACTAAAGTCAATACGCAATACTTTGTTACGCGGAATTTAAAAAAAAATATCTATGCATACGCTAGTGACATCGGCTCATCTCAATTGTGGAATGGAATTATAAATAAGTACAGAGCTGCACTACATTTGAATATTTTTCGCCAAGTTTGCTAAGAAATGTACTAAAGTAGGAATGAACATACATTTCAATTCGTAAAACAAAAAATATATTAGACAGTATTAATTACGCCTTTCTAACAGCTTTTAGTAAAAGAAACTTCCGTAGCGCTGCTTTAACAAATAAGAATCAATTATTTATTACACAGTACTTCGATCGCCAAATGCCAACATACACCATTTTGCAAGATTTTTTTGTTTTCAGGGAATCATTCGAAGTATTAATTTAACAGCAATCAAAATGGGAAATAGTTATCTATCATTTATATGGTTCCATCGCCAAAATTTAATGCAGGCATATAATTGATAAGCAGCAGTTATTTAAATTATTATTAACTATAACGGGTTTTAATCACCGTTAACTACCATGTACAAAATGCGAGAATTTCAATTTTCTGAAATTTGGCGGAATTCCTCTAACTTAAATCAATTTACTTAATATCGTGAAAATTCTATAGATCGTTTAAAATCGCCTTAATAACTGCATTGTTTCTGTATGAAAAATCGAAGTATAGCGCCGTAAAACTTATACTTGTTATTAAAAGTACTATTTCGTTACGCTCTCAGTAATTTGCGCCAAGCCCAAAACTGTACAAATCGGTAGAACCTACTACTTTCTCAAAATCGCCAAATGAGCCATTTTTTTTCCGGCCAAACTAAAAAATATACATATTAGTCTCGGAAATCTCTCAATCCCTTATTCTCTTACACATAAAAAACATTGAATTCCAGCTGTGATTTAACATGAACGCAATATTTTAATTTAAAAAAAAACTTTGTAAATAATCTAAACAGAAAAAAAAATCATTATTCTTTTATTTTTACTACAGGAGTCTAAATAATTTAATAAAATAGCCAAACATGCCAACCTCGATGCTTATTTCTCACTTTTTTGACTACAGGGGTTACAATCACGGAATTGCGGAGAGCAAAAATTAGCGTTTTTGATGGGGTTTTTTATCAATATCTCCTAAACTGATTCGAATTTCGAAATTTAAATTAGCGTAGGTTCTTTCTCGCAATTTTCCGAATTCGTGGATACCTCATTCGAAACTCAACTCCCAGCCGTTTAGGAGGAGATGATGCTACACACACACACACACACACACAGACTGACGCGCACAGATTTTAATAGTATAGACTAGCAGCGTACCCGTTCTCCGCACGGTGGGAAACGCATATTTTCCTTACACATATATAATTCGAATTAAACCCAATAATGCGGAATCTCAAAACGTGAAAGAATACTTGAATCGTGACTAAAAGTTAACGTCATGAGTGCAAATTTTAGACGATTGCAACAGGACACAAAAACTACGTCAATGTGACTGGCGATCAAAAAAGAAAGAACTTTATGGTATGCAGACAAAACATTTCTCTTTCGAAAAATGCTTGATTTCTACATCATATAATTCTCTTTGTGAGGTTTAATTTATAGCATTAATATATAGTATATACCACATAAATAACATTACATGATGTTGACAACAACTTTATCTTGCATTTTTCAAATCGTGGAAAATGCATTAGAGCAGTTATGTTACACACGACTTTTTAAAATTTTACCTAGATTAAAAAACCTACATGAAGCATCATTTACGTTTAAAAGCCAAAAATATACCCTGCTCCGGTGAAAATCATGTAGCTTTTGTAAATGAAAACGTTCTTGATGTAACTTCTGAGAAAAAGCTTATTACCCTTATTGAACTCTTAATGCAGTATCACACTTGTTACATAAAACTGACGTTTATCTCACTGTCAACTCACCCTAAATAAATAACTAATTTCATTTTTCATTTTTTACAGATTGCAGTTGACAGCTTTATAACATGGGTCTACAACACGAATTCTTAGAACACGACGAAAACATTACGATCGATTTCGTGTAACACGTTAAAAGAGACTCGTACAGCACGGTAAAATGAGACATATGTTCTGATATTATGAAGCCTTAGCTTTTGTAATTAACATTCCTTTTGAATGGCAACACCAAACATCATTGCATTTTTACGGAGCGCAAATAAGTTTTGCCGCGATTATACCGCGCAGTTCGCACTCCAGGTGGAGTATAGCGCAGGACCCGTACAACACGGATTCCTATAACACGGAACGTATCTACCGTGTTAGGGAATCTACTGTAGTTGCATAGTGTCAAATTCAATAGTTAAGAAAATTCTGGGTTGCCGTATTTAGTAATATTTCATCTCACCTTGGTGACCGAAATGTATTAAAACCAAATATTCGAACTGTATCAAAAGTAAAATTTACTAAAAGAAAATTTTTTAATTTTGTATAACCCTCAGAACAACTTCGGAGTTTGCCATCTATGACGGTTTTTCATGACGTGACAACTTATGCTTGCGTACAGTGGCGTAGCCAAGAAGGAGATAGGGGGTCACAACCCCCCATGTGGAGTTCGCACCATACAAAATGTTATTCTTAAATCCCGAAACATTCCCATGAAAAATTTTTGGCTACTCCTGCTTGCATATAATTGATCTTTTTTTTTTATTTATCAATGATCAATATACTTCAGGATCGGGATCTCCGCGGTAAAAAATGGTCTAAAAAATCTGACACCATAAAAATCTGATTAGCACAGTGGGGTTACACAAATACGCGCCGGACATACGCTCTTGCTTATGTCCGGAGGAGCAAATGCATTAGAGGTTATGTGCTGCTCCGGATAATCTGCCAGCAAAACAGCAAAAATGACGTAAAAAATGACATCCACACGCAAAGGAAATACAATTAAAGATATGTAGAATTGCATGAAAACTTCGATTATTTTTAAAGTGCAAGTGTGTTACAGTTAGTTCTATTTATTTCACGTTTGATGCGCTTTCACTTTTTTGAGTCTTAAAAGCTGTAGAAATGAGTGGTTTCACTTAATTGTTAAATTTAACAACTTAAATGGCAACAATGGATTCCGTTGCTACGGAAATTATAGCAATGTTAAAAATAGAACATGAAACGAGTTATTCACGTTTACTTTGCTAGAACTGCCATATTGGCGAAATTAACGACGCCAGTCGATGGCCAATAGCTCAAACCACAAATTAAACTTGACACTAAAGGCAATACGCAATACTTTGTTTGGCGGAATTTAAAAAAAAATATCTATGCATATGCGCTAGTGACATTGGCTCATCTCAATTGTGGAATGAAATTAATAATACGTACAGAGCATTCAACTACATTTGAATATTTTTAGCCAACTTTGCTAAGAAATGTACTAACGTAGGAATCAACATACATTTCAATTCGTAAAACAAAAAAATATATTAGACAGTATTAATTACGCCTTTCTAATAGCTTTTAGTAAAAGAAACTTCCGTAGCGCTGCTTTAACAAATAAGAATCAATTATTTATTACACATATATTCGATCGCCAAATGCCAACATACGCCATTTTGCGAGATTTCTTTGTTTCCAGGGAATCATTCGAAGCATTGATTTATTAGCAATCAAAATGGGAAATAGTTATCTATCATTTATATGGTTCCATCGCCAAAATTTAATGCAGGCATATTATTGATATGTAGCAGTTATTTAAATTATTATTAACTGTAACGGGTTTTAATCAACGTTAACTACCATGTACAAAATGCGAGAATTTCAATTTTCTGAAATTTGGCGGAATTCTTCTAACTTAAATCAGTTTACTTAATTTCGTGAAAATTCTATAGATCGTTTAAAATCGCCTTAATAACTGCATTATTTCTATATGAAAAATCGAAGTATAGCGCCGTAAAACTTATACTTGTTATTAAAAATACTATTTGTTACGCTCTCAGTAATTTGCGCCAAGCCCAAAACTGTGCAAATCGGTAGAACCTACTACTTTCTCAAAATCGCAAAATGAGCCATTTTTTTTCCCCGGCCAAACCAAAAAATATACATATTAGTCTAGGAAATCTAGCAATCCCTTATTCTTTTACACATAAAACACATTGAATTCCAGCTCTGATTTAACATGAACGCAATATTTTAATTAAAAAATAACTTTCTAAATAATCTAAACAGAAAAAAAAATCATTATTCTTTTATTTTTACTGCAGGAGTCTAAATAATTTAATTAAATAGCCAAACATGGCAACCTCGATGCTTATTTCTCACTTTTTTGACTACAGGGGTTACAATCACGAAATTGCGGAGAGCAAAAATTAGCGTTTTTGATGGGATGATTTATTTATGTTTACTTTGCTAGAACTGCCATTTTGGCGTAATTAACGTCGGCAGTCGATGGCAAATAGCCAAAATGAATCACACATTAAACTTGACAGTAAATGCAATAATTTAAAGGCATTACCAGCTAGTCTAATTGGGTTAAAAAAATATTCTCATTCATCTCAAACAGCATTCGTATTTATAAAGACTTCCTATTTTATTACACCTTGTTTGGTGGGATTAAAAAATATTATCTATTCATACGCTCGTAACACCAACTCATATCAATCGGGGCATAGAATTAGCAATACAAATGAAAAAGTTTAATTTTCTGAAATTTGGCGGGGTTTCCCTTACAATTTATTTGACTTGATGAAAATCATTTAAAATCGCCTTAATAACTGCATTATTTCTGAACAGAAAATTAAAATTTCAGACTAAATTCTAGTAAAACCTACACTTGTTTTTAAAAATACAATTTCTTTACGCTCTCAGTAAATTGCGCCAAGCCTAAAATTGTGTGCAAACCACTAGAATCCACTTTCCCAAATCGCCATATAAGCCATTTTTTTTTCGCCAAATTATAAGGTTATGCACTTTAGTCTCTGAAATTTACAAATCCTTTTTCTTTTGCGTATAAAAAATATTGAATTCCTGCTCTGATTTCCCACGCAGACGATATTTTAATTAAAACATAACCTAGCAAATATTCAAAACAGAAAAAAAGTATTGTATTATTCCTTTATTTTTAATGCAAGAATGTAAATCATTTAATAAATTCGCCAAACATGGCAACCTCGATGCTTATTTCTCACATTTTCACTACAGGGGTTACAATCGCGTAGTTGCGGAGAGCAAAAATTAGTGTTTTTGACGGGGTTTTTTATCAATATCTCCTAAACTAATTCGAATTTCGAAATTTAAATTAGCGGAAGACCTTCCTCGGAATTTTTCGAATAAGTGGACACCTCGATTGTAACTCAACTCCCAGCGGTTTCGGAGGAGATGATGCTACACATAGACAGACAGACAGACAGACAGATAGACGCGCACAGATTTTAATAGTATAGACTAGCAGCGAAACCCGGCGGTGCTCGGGTTAAAATACACCGCATGTTTAATGGTATAAAAGATACACTGCTGGCCACCCAAATTGCAACACCAAGAAAAACAAGAGATATCACAACAAAATTTATTGTGTAGATAACATGTTGACCAAGTAACAAATGATTAAATTTACAGCATTCTATGAAGCGTGGTTCCTGCCAAAATCAGTACCCAGAGTAGCCGCCGTTGTTGGAGATCACAGCTGCCACACGCCTCGGCATTGATTCAAAGAGACTTTGAATGTGTTCTTGGGGTACAGCAGACCAAGCAGCTTCCACACGTTGCAAAGTTGATCTGGTGTGACAGCTGGGGATGAACTCTGGGTCAGTCGTTGAGCAACCATGGACCACATGTTTTCTATCGGCGAAAGATCCGGAGAGCGCGCCGGCCAGGGAAGCAATTCAATCTGGTGATTGACGAAGAACCCTTGGACAATGCGTGCCACGTGTGGCCGTGCATTATCCTGCTGAAATATGGCTGTTGGCAAGCCCTGAAGGTAAGAAAGGACAACTGGCTCCAACACCTCGGAGATGTAGCGCTGGCTGGTTAAAGTACCGGCAATGCGTACTAGAGGAGTGCGAGAGAGATATCCGATACCGCCCCATACCATAATACCCGGTGCAGGACCAGTGTGACGGTGCATAATGCAGCTGTTCAGCATCCTCTCTCCACGGTGTCTCCAGACTCGAATCCGACCGTCGTGGTGTTGCATACAGAAGCGTGACTCGTCAGTAAAGAGAATTTCATTCCATTCTGTCGTCCACATCCTTCTTTCATCGCACCATTGGCGGCGGAGACGTCTGTGGTTCCGCGTCAGAGGTAGACAAAGCAACGGACGTCTTGCGGACAGACCATTCTGCTGTAAACGACGTCGAATGGTACGCGCAGACACTGGATGATGCGTTACAGACTGAATCTACTGTGATATGGTTCGTGATGTGACTGAGCGGTCCGTCACTGCCATGCGTACAATCTGCCTGTCATCACGTGACGTGGTGCACTGAGGTCGATGCGGTCGATCACGTCTGTCCATCGTACCCTCCTGCACCCAACGATCACATATCCGCATCACAGTTGTTTGGTTTCGTCCAATACGACGACCGATTTCCCTGAAAGATAACCCACAATCTCGGTATGCCACTATCCTTCCTCTGTCAAACTCGGATACTTGATCAAAAGATGATCGTTGTTTCCTACGAGGCATAATTTATCGTTTTTTTGAAAAAAAAAGCAAGAAAAACACAATTGCTGTACTTGAAACCGTCGAAATCTCCAAGCCTTAAATAGCGCTTTGAGGTGGCGCCACAGGCGCGCTTGATGTGCGTCTGCGCTGAAATTCTAATCATTTGCATATCTCACCTCAGCTAATGCATGTTGTAAATTTCATATTATTTGCATGCTTCCTTCAGGGTGTTGCATTTACGATGGCCAGCAGTGTATTTAAGGATCCATTTTTAACGTAGATAATTCAGATTTCTATCTTAGATATTGAGAGACTTATTCGACCATTAAACATACGATGTATAGAAAGTATTCCTGCTGATATGGCAACAGACGATGAACATTAACTTTTAATATTTTATTGGAGTTGGAAAACTATTGTTTAAGTTACTTTGTTAGTGTTTGTCTAAAGTTCATGCTATTTGAATTCGTAGCTTATTGAGTATAAAAAACGAAAGATAATGTTTAATACTAATGAATACACTGAAATGGTGTTACTTTACGGAGAATTTTATCGGAATAAGCTAGAGGCTGTGAAGCAGTATGCTATAAAATTTCCGAATGACAATCACCCATCGCAATTGATCTTCACTCAAACAGACATTTCTAGAACTTTCTGGAACATTCCATATCGATTTTAACAGTTGCACACAATTTGGAACTTTCTAGATCATTCCAGAAATTTTTAGAACTTTCTAGAACATTCCATACCGATTTTAGCAGTTGCAGACATTTTGAATCTTTCTAGATCATTCAAGAAATTTTTTGAACTTTCTAGAACATTCTGGATTGTTTTTAACAGTTGCAGAAATTTTGGAACTTTCTAGATCATCCCAGAAACTTTTAGAACGGTGCAGTTCATTCTAAATCGATTTGAAAGGTTCCACACGGTTTGGAACTTTCTAGAACTTTCTGGAAATTTTTAGAAACTTCTAGAGCATTCTAGATTGACTGTAACAGTTGCACACATTTTGGAGTTTTCTAGGTCATTCCAGGAATTTTTAGAACTTTTCAGAAGTTCTGATGAGTTAGAAAAGGACAGATATATATATTTTTTCACATTTTCGCCACCCACCACCACCCACTTTCACCCACCGCGACCAAACTCCCTTACTTTCACCGTGAGGCCAAGGGGTATTTACCACCCCAACGGTAAGTTAAATAGAGTTGGTGGTGATAGAGAAAACCTTGTCTTTACAAACGAACATTAGCATTTTATATATATACTAGCTGTATGCCCCGTTCTTCGCACGGGACTAATTCTTTTTTTTTAATATTACGGTTTAATGTAATTACTATTTATCATAATAAATAGATATAGCAAAATTGATAGCGCATAAATATTATCTGTGTTCAACAAATATGCATAAATAATTTCATGACGATTAGTTGAACGGTGAAGAAGATTATTTGGCGCAACGCCATCAACTGGCGAAGTTTTTGCAAAATGGATAGCATCAAAATATTTTCATGATCAAATATCTATGTGTACCAATTTCATAGCAAACAGTATAACGGTCAAGATACGCTGCAGCGCCATCTAATGGCGAATTAAAGTAATAATGCGCTACTGCGCCATTAAAGGGCGAGTTAAGCAAAATGCATAATGCGGAAATATTATCCATGTTAAAATGTGTATGCATACCAATTTTCAGAGCGGTTAGTTGAACAATCAAGAAGGTGATTGCTGAAGTGCTATCTAGTGGCGAGTTAAAATAATTAAGTGCTCCAGTCAGGAGCAGATTTTCCGAGTTGGGGGCCTTGGGCAAAAGCTCCATTAGGGGAACCTCTTTCGAAAGATTTTTCAAAATTTACAAATTTTTAAACTTAAAGAACAATTTGGGGGCCTGGGCGCTTGCCCCGAATGCCCTCCCGGAAATCAGGACCTGGCTGCAGTACCATCAAGTGGTGAGTACAACCAAATGAATACTAAAAAAAAATATTCTCTCTGCTCAAATGTATATGTATACCAATTTTTAAGGTGATCGAGCGAACGGCTTTGAAGTTGGTGCGCTGCATCGGCATCTAGATGTAAGTCATATCAAAATAGGTAGCGTAAAAGTTTTCTCCATGCTCAAATATCTGTGTGTACCAATTTCAACGGTTGAACTGTACAGAAGGCGAGTTATAGCTAAACGGATGCGACGAAAATATTCTTTTTGTTCAAACATATATGTTTACTAATTTTCATGGCGATCAATTGAACGGTCCTGAAGTTATTGGTTTGAATTGACATCTAGTAGCAAGTTACAGCAAAATGGATAACGCCAAAATATTCTCCGTGTTCCAATATCTATAAATCCCAGTTTTCATAGCGATCAGTTGAACAGTCTTTATATGCTTCAGAGCCATCAATAGACGAATTAAAGTAAGAAGTTGATACGTTGCAGCACTATCGAGTTAAAGTAATGATGTGCTACAGCACAATGAAGTAGCTATTTATAGCAAAATGGATAACACGAAAATATTCTCCGTCTTCAAGTATCTAGCTATATCAATTTTCATAGAGATCAATTGTCCGGTCATGAAGTTGGTGCGCTGCCTTGCCATCTCATGGCGAGTTAAAGTATTAATGCGCTGCAGTGTCATCTAGTAGTGAGTAATAGTTAAATGAATAGTTAGAATGTATTCTCCGTGCTCAAATGTGTAAGCATAAAAATATTTATAGCGATTGGTTGAACGGTATAGAAGTTGATGCGCTGCAGCGCCATCTTGCGGCAAGTTATAGCAAAACGGATAGCGTAAAAATATTCTCCAGGTTTATATATCCATGTGTACCAATTGTTATCAAAATCGGTTGACTGGTATTTTCACAGCAAGCGCTTAGACGAAATAAAATTCGGCGTTCTGCAGCGCCATCTAGCGGCAAGTTATCGGAAAATGGATGGTGCAAAAATATTCTACTTCTTCAAATATCACTGTGTACCAATTTCCGTCAAAATCGGAGGAATGGTATATTCATAGCAAGCAATCGAACGGAATAGAAATCGACGTTCTGAAGCGCCATCTAGCGTCAAGTTACAGCAAAATGGATAGCATAAAAACCTTCTCCGTGTTCAAATATCCATAAATAGCAATTTTCATCAAAATTGATTGAATGGTATTTTCATAGCAAGCGGTCCAACGGAATAGAATTCAACGCTCTGCAGCGCCACCTAGCTGCAAGTTATGTCAAAATGGATTGCGTAAAAATATTCTACGTCTTCAAATATCCAGGTGTTCCAATTTTCATCAAAATTAGTTGAACGGTACTGTCATAGGAAGTGGTCAAACGGAATAGAATTCAATGTACTGCAGCAAGTCATGACAAAACAGATAGTGTAAAAATATTTTCTGTGTTCAAATATCCATACGTACCAATTTTTGCCAAAATCGGTTGAATGTTATTTTCATAGTAAGAGGGTTGAACGGAATAGAAATCGACGTTCCGGAGCGCCATCTAACGTCAAGTTACAGTAGAATGGATAAAGTAAAAATATTCTACGTCTTCAAATATCCGTGTGTACCAATTTTCATCAAATCAGTTGAACGATACTTGCGTAGCAAGCGGTCGAACGGAATAGAACTCGACGTTCCGCAGCGCCACCTAGGGGCAAGCTAGAGGAAAATGGATAGCATAAAAACCTTCTCCGCGTTCGAATATCCATAAATAGCAATTTTCATCAAAATTGGTTGAATGGTATTTTCATAGCAAGCGGGTCAACGGAATAGAATTCGATGCTCTGCAGCGCCACCTAGCGGCAAGTTATGTCAAATGGATTGCGTAAAAATATTCTCCGTGTGCAAATATCGATACGCACCAATTTTCGTCGAGATACGTTAAACGGTATTTTCATAGCAAGTGGTTGAATGGTATTCGACGTTCTGCAGCGCCACCTAGCGGCGAGCTAGAGTAAAATAGATAGCATAAAAACTTTCTCCGTGACAAAAGACTTAAGTGTACCAAATTTCATGGTGAACGGTCAAACGGTTTTGGAGTTTTGCAACGTCATACACACACACACATACCCGCAAACATTCATTTATACAGGGTGCCCAGCCTTAATGTGACCCAATAGCTAATTCCCGAACCGTTCGGTTTAGATATGCATTTCCAATTTAAAAAATGTTTTTACGTGCTTTTCGAACCAAAAAACCCATTTAGAAAAAAATTACAAAAATTAAATTTTTATACAGTCCCCAGGTCCTATCATTTATATTTAGGAAAAGATGCAGTACACAAAAACAAAGTAAACACAAAAAGTTTCATTTTATTACGATAAAAACTGACCAAGTTATGGAACTTTGAAAATCATACATTTCATCCATTTTCTCGGCCAATTTCAAGAAGCTAGTAAGGGACCGTCTCTAAAGTGAAATTAATTGGAACTCTGCCAAGAAACTTTCGCTCTTGCACGTCACTCTTATGTAAATCGTTTTTAAATTTAAAAGTACATACATTACGTTAATATTACAATAACTGAGTACTTAAGAAACAAAATTTATTCTGTGTACGTGTAAAACATAGATAAAATAAAACATTTTGGACGAAGAAAACTTTTCAAAAGCAGTTCCAAAAAAATAGACTTATTTACCTGCGGCTTCAGACTGATTTGCTGCGATACTGATCATGGCGAACGTTAAAAATCTGTTGTGTAGTCGCTTGCAATTGCGTACAGCAGTATTCTAATATTACGAATTCTAGTATGGGAGAACGAGATGAGTGAGGCCAAGGGGTGAGTGAGGCCACCGTGAGGCCAAGGGGTATTTACCACCCCAACGGGAAGTTATTCGAGTTGTTGGTGATAGAGAAAACCCTGTTTTTTCAAACGAACATTAGCATTTTATATATATATATTAAGATAAGATTAAGATTCGCCACCCACAACCACCCACTTCCACCCACCACGACCAAACTCCCTTACTTTCACCGTGAGGCCAAGGGGTATTTACCACCCCAACGGGAAGTTAATTCGAGTTGGTGGTGATAGAGAAAACCCTGTCTCTACAAACGAACATTAGCATTTTATATATATATATTAAGATTAAGATTCGCCACCCACAACCACCCACTTCCACCCACCACGACCAAACTCCCTTACTTTCACCGTGAGGCCAAGGGGTATTTACCACCCCAACGGGAAGTTAATTCGAGTTGGTGGTGATAGAGAAAACCCTGTCTTTACAAACGAACATTAGCATTTTATATATATACTAGCTGTATGCCCCGTTCTTCGCACGGGAATAAATGGATTCTTTTTTTTTATATTACGGTTTAATGTAATTACTATTTATCATAATAAATAGATATAACAAAATAGATAGCGCATAAATATCATCTGTGTTCAACAATTATGCATAAAGAATTTCATGGCGATCGTTTGAACGGTGAAGAAGATGATTCGGCGCAGCGCCATCAACTCTCGTAGTTTTTGCAAAATGAATAGCATCTAATTATTTTCATTATCAAATATCTATGTGTACCAATTTCATAGCAAACAGCTCAACGGTCGAAATACGCTGCAGTGCCATCTAGTGGTGAATTAAAGTAATAATACGCTACTGCGCCATCAAAGGGCGAGTTAAGCATAACGCGATAATATTATCCGTGTTCAAATGTGTTCAAATGTGTATAGCGATTTTCAGAGCGGTTAGTTGAACGATCAAGAAGTTGATTGCTGAGGTGCTATCTAGTGGCGAGTTAAAATAATAAAGTGCTGCAGTCAGGAGCAGATTTGCCGAGTTGAGAGCCCTGGACAAAAGCTTCATTAGGGGACCCTCTTTTGAAAGCTTTTTCAAAATTTACAAATTTTTAAACTTAAAGAACAATTTGGGGACCCGGGGGCTTGCCCCGAATGCCCTCCCTTAAATCAGGCCATGGCTGCAGTGCCATTAAGTGGTGAGTACAGCCAAATGAATACTAAAAAAAAAATATTCTCTCTGCTCAAATGTATATGTATACCAATTTTTAAGGTGATCGGGCGAACGGCTTTGAAGTTGGTGCGCTGCATCGGCATCTAGATGCAAGTCATAGCAAAATAGATGGCGTAAAAGTATTCTCCGTGCTCAAAAATCTGTGCGTACCAATTTGAACGGTTGAACGGTACAGAAGGCGAGTTATAGCTAAACGGATGCGACGAAAATATTCTTTTTGTTCAAACATATATGTTTACTAATTTTCATGGCGATCAATTGAACGGTCCTGAAGTTATTGGTTTGAATTGACATCTAGTAGCAAGTTATAGCAAAATGGATAACGCCAAAATATTCTCCGTGTTCCAATATCTATCAATCCCAGTTTTCATAGCGATCAGTTGAACAGTCTTTATATGCTTCAGAGCCATCAATAGACGAATTAAAGTAAGAAGTTGATACGTTGCAGCACTATCGAGTTAAAGTAATGATGTGCTACAGCACAATGAAGTAGCTATTTATAGCAAAATGGATAGCACGAAAATATTCTTCGTGTTCAAGCATCTAGCTATATCAATTTTCATAGAGATCAAGGCATCGCTGCATTGGCATCTCTAATGGCGAGTTAAAATATTAATGCGCAGCAATGCCATCTAGTAGTGAGTAACAGTCAAATGAATAGTTAGAATGTATTCTCCGTGCTCAAATGTGTAAGCATAAAAATTTTTATGGCGAATGGCTGAACGGTATAGTAGTTGATGTGGTGCAGCGCCATCTTGCGGCAAGTTATAGCAAAACGAATAGCGTAAAAATATTCTCCATCTTCATATATCCATATGTACCAGTTGTCATCAAAATCCGTTGACCGGTATTTTCACAGCAAGCACTTAAACGAAATAGAATTGGGCGTTCGGCGATCTGCAGCACTATCTAGCGGCAAGTTATAGCAAAATGGATAGTGTAAAAAAATATTCTACTTCTTCAAATATCCGTGTGTACCAATTTTCATCAAAAGCGTTTGAACGAAATAAAATTCGATGTACTGCAGCGCCATCTCTCAGCAAGTCATGGCAAAACAGATAGTGTAAAAATATTTTCCGTGTTCGAAGATCCATACGTACCAATTTTTGCCAAAATCGGTTGAACGTTATTTTCATAGCAAGAGGGTTGACGGAATATAAGTCGACGTTCTGCAGCGACATCTAGCGGCAAGTTATAGCAAAAGGGATAGCGTAAAAATATTCTACGTCTTCAAATATCCTTGTGCACCAATTTCCATCAAAACGATCGAACGGTACTTCCAGAGCGAGTGATCGAACGGAACTAAATTCAATGTACTGCAGCGCCGTCTAGCGGCAAGTCATGGCAAAATGGATAGTGTAAAAATATTCTCCGTGTTCAAATACGTACCAATTTTCATAAAAATCGGTTGAACGGTAATTTCATAGCACGCGGTGAAACGGAATAGAAATCGACGTTCTGCAGCGTCATCTAGCGTCAAGTTACAGCAAAATGGATAAAGTAAAAATATTCTACGTCTTCAAATATCCGTGTCTACCAATTTTCATCAACACGATTGAACGGTACTTGCAGAGCAAGCGGTCGAACGGAATAGAATTCGACGTTCTGCAGCGCCACCTAGCGGCAAGCTAGAGGAAAATGGATAGCATAAAATCATTCTCCGTGTTCGAATATCCCTAAATAGCAATTTTCATTTAAATTGGTTGAGTGGTATTTTCATAGCAAGCGGTCCTACGAAATAGAATTCGACGCTCTGCAGCGCCACCTAGCGCCAAGTTATATCAAAATGGATTGCGTAAAAGTATTCTCCGTGTTCAAATATCTATACGTACCAATTTTCGTCGAGATAAGTTAAACGGTATTTCTATAGGAAGCGGTTGAATAGAATTCGACGTTCTGCAGCGCGCCTAGCGGCCAGCTAGGGTAAAATGGATAGCATAAAAACCTTCTCCGTGACAAAAGACTTAAGTGTACCAAATTTCATGGTGATCGGTCAAACGCTTTTGGAGTTTTTTAACGTCATACACACCCGCACACATTCATTTTTATATATTTAGATAACACATCGAAATTGCTAGTACCAGAACACTCTAGATCAGAGGTTCCCAAATTTGTTTTTCCTCGTAGACCACTTATGAAATTTTACTGGTTTCGGTGGACCCCTGCTGCTACATTTCTACCATATTCCCAAAAATCTTGTCAAAAAATGTGAATGAATCCCATTTTTCTTCACCCTAACTTAGACCTTTGTCTTGTATCCCGTGTACCCCTAAGGGTCCACCTGGACCACTTTGGGAATCACTGCTCTAGATTATTCAAATAATTTGTTCTTTTTCACTTGTCAAAATAACTTGAATTTGTTTCAGGTAAAATGGTTCGCAGACGATAATTGCTTGAGATTCAGTTTTCTTGCTGATATGGCAACAGACGATAAACATTAAATTTTAATATTTTATTGGAGTTGAATTTCAGAAATTCTTATGAGTTAGAAAAGGACAGATATATATTTTTTCACATTTTAGCCACCCACAACCACCCACTTCTATCCACCGCGACCAAACTCCCTCACTTTCCCCGTGAGACCAAGGGGTATTTACCACCCCAATGGGAAGTTAATTGGAGTCGGTGGTCTGTCTTTACAAACGAACGTTAGCATTTTATATATATATTAAGATAAGATTAAGATAAGATGTTGATTATTTTCTCTATTACTCGACTATTATCTTACCTACTACTACACTGCAAAAAATATTCCTGTAAATCAACAGAAAAAGTCTGGCAGCAAAAAGTTGCCAGAAATATTCTGTAGGCAGAAATTTTCTGTTGCCAGGAGCTGTATGTTATATGACAGAAAAATTCTGTTCCCTACAGAAATTTTCCGTATACATATAAAAGTCGTTTCCAAGCAGCGTTTTACAGTTGATTTCTGTATACAGAAACTATCTGTAAGGGTTACAGAATCATTCTGTTGAATGACATTTATTACTGTCGACAGGAAATTTCTGTATACAGAAATTTTCTGGCAACTTTTTGCTGCCAGTAATTCTTCTGTATACAGAAACTTTCTGTACACAGAATGATGTTACATTCTGGCAACATTTTGCTGCAGTTTTTCTGTTAAATTACAGAAATAGTATTTTTAGTTATTTCATATATTAGTATCATATTTCTCCAAATGTTTAATTTTTTTTTATACAGATACTTAAAAAAATTAATAAATTTACAAAAATATAATAGTAATACATAAAATAAATATAATACCAGTAAATAGTCTGGTATTATTTATTTTATTATTACTATTATATTTTTGTAAATGTATTAAAATTTTTAAATATATGTATAAAAGCATTTAAACATTTGGAGAAATATAATAGTAATATAGGAAATAACTAAAAATACTATTTCTGTAAATTAAGAGAAAAACTGGCAGAAAAATGTTCCCAGAATGTAAAATCTTTCTGTAAAAGTAGCCATATTTTATAAATAAGTAACGTTACCAACATAACTGTTGGTGACCTTATGATGACATGTAAAAGTGCTTAGTTCATTTACTTAACTTTTTGTGTATATTAAACTACTGATAAACAAAATTAGAAATATTTCTGACAAGAATAAAAATTGATTTTTTTTTTAATCACTGAATCTGAACTTTTTGTGTTCAAAAATCAGAATCATTCTGTATTATTTGAATACAGAATATAATGAAATATGATGAAAGATACTGAATATAATGATCTGTACCTAGAGATATAAGTATACTCATACTTTAAAATAATCTTAATAGACACAAATAACTCTTCAGTTCAACAGTAAATTAAAATATTAAAGGTCTGAATTAAACATTCTGTGTTTGTAATAATTGAGAGCAGTTTCAAGAACACGAGTACTTACCAGAGCCGCAACTATTGTATACGACACCTGGGGCAAACCTTAATTAGGGTTCCCCTCCCAAGGAGCGATAATTGATCTTGGCACCGCCTTTAGCACAGCACCCGCATCATGTGCCCCACTTACTTCAACAAGAGAAATAAGCATTCTTCTCCCATGAAAAGATAGGAGGATGAGTGTATTTGTAATGAAAATTTTTACATATCATTTATAAACATGCCATTAGAGCTCTAAAGCAAAAAAATATGTATAGCAGAGCTTGACAACTTCTCCTTAGTCTCCTTAGATAAAAAGGAGAAAGAAAATGGGGGAATTTTACACTTTTCCTATCATTTTAAAAATACACAAAGTATTCGATTTCCAGTATAATGAAACATTGTTGAACTCAGCAGCAGATCAAAAGAAAAATATGGGGGGAGAAAACAAATGCTGAAAATTTCACTTTTTATTTTCCTTTAGTTCACGCTTATTTTATTTATTTACTGTTTTTTTTTTTCTTTGGTTAGAATCTGGCAACTAAATAACTGTTTTATAAATAGTTGGCACTAAATTGCGGGATAAAAATTTAAGCATAGGTATCATAATAGTGAAAAACAAATGAGGAATTATCCAACATCAGAGAGCATTTTCTCTGCTCTGCTAGGGTTCATTTTTGAACTACACATTTTAGAAAGCAACACAAAAGCGATCTTCTTTCAAAAATAATAATAATAATAATTCTTATTTATATAGTCAAACTTGAATAATTCAAAGTTGAAATTTTGAATTGATCATGCTCGAGTTATCCAAGTTTTGCTGTATTAATGAAAACTACACTCAATACTTTTAATCTTGTTCTCTTAAATTAAAAATAACTCATTTCAGTTTCTATTTTAAACACTACAGTTACAAGAATGCATTGTTGCCATAAGTTGTTAAATTGAACCATTAAATGAAAGTCACTTCTAGAAAAACTCTTGAAAATAAATGAAAATGCATAAATATAAAACAAATAGAGCATTAAATGGTGCATTAAAAAATAATCCGATTTTGAATGCTATTGTAGCTATTTTGCATTTTTTTTTCCAAATGTGTAGCAAGAGTTTTCAAAATTATCTGGAACCACACATACACTTTACTACTAGCATAGGTAGTGACGCCTGGTATTCTCGGAAAAATCCAAACTATTTAGACTTAAAAGTTACAAAATTAGTTAACTAAAATTATTAGCTACACTGTAAAAAAAAAAAAAGAATCGGAAGTGTTACCTTAAAATATGGGGCAGCTCTTGTATTTTAAAATTGCAGGAACGTTTCTGCACTAGGCGCGTACAATATTTATAAATGTTTCTGCATATTTTGGAAAAATATTTAAATATTTTCCAATTTTTTTTTTTTTTTTGCAAAGGTTTCCAGATAAAAGGTGAATAGATGTGTAACATTTCAGTATATTTCATTATATTCAGTAAACCCTCTTTTTATTTCACAAAGGTTTGCGAATTAATATGCAATATTCCTATTAATAAATTGAATTTTAATAATTTTAATGAGTTTTAAAATAAGTGAACTTATGACTGCTTTTTTTGCAAAAGAAAATCTTAAAATATGAAAAAGTAATTTTTACTATCATAAAGTCATAAAAAAAAAATCTTAATAAATTACAAATCTGATCTTGGTTCCCTGAAATTTGTCATACTAAAATTGTACATTGGATTTCTTTTCCCTCTCTATGAATCTCAAACAAAATAAAAGGTTATTTATAGAACCTTTTATTTGTTTGAGACAGTTTTCAGAGAGGGTGAAAAAATATTATTAGCTTACTTTCAGCAGTTCATTTTATACTTAAGAAAAAAACTGGAATAACTCCACTGACTTTGCGAACTCTTGATCATTACCAAGCATTTAAATAAATTTAATCAGCACAATCAAATGTAGTATTCAGACACTAGTGTACTTCAAATAATTTGAGTTTATAGGCCGCAATGTATAAGAATAATTTTTTGTAGTCCTATAAAAATAAAAAAAAACTGCAAGCTCTCCGCATACTAAAATCTATACAGTGTGCAAGACAGTGACCAATAATATGCGTACCTAATTGAGCGCTCTTTAGATGCTACTACACTTTCAAGAATTTGTGCCATAATGTATAAGAATATTTCGTAGCACTGTACAAAACATCTGTGCTCTACCCACATCAAAATCTATACAGGTTGTGTGACTGTGAAATATGAACTTTTATTAAAATGCACCATTTAGGCACTAGCGCACTATAAATGATTTGCATCTGTAGGCCGTTATGTATGAGAATTTTTTTTTTTTTTTGCAACCCCGTGAACAGTGATCGCAACAACACCTCTAGATGTGAATATTTCACACCTTAGAAATTTCGGAATGTGTGTTTTTACGCATTGTTTTTCCATATAAAATTAGGTATATTTTGATAAATAATTATGATTTGCTGATTTTAAATTTAAAAAATCAATTTTTGTACTAGTTTTTGTTGAACTGACATTTATGTACCAAGATATAAAATCAGTTATTATTTATGTGTCAAATGCTATTTAATTATGTATTTGAAAATTTAGCATGTTCGTTGTTTTAATTACTTGTTTGGAACAGAAAATACTTCTAAAAAGGTTAAGGAGTATTTTTACTCATCTGAAAAAATCCTAGATGGATCACTGCCCATGAACAAATTATCAGCTCTATGCACATCAAAATCTATGCAGGTCATGTGATCGAAACCTATAACATACATAACCAATTAGCACTCAATTGAATGCATCATTCAGACACTAGCACACTTAGACACCAGCACACTTCAGACACTAACACACTTCAGACACTAACACACTTAGGCCTATAGATAGAAATGAAGAATTTCTATCCATAGGCCATAAATTTTTTTTTGTAGCCCTGTAAAAAATTTTAAGTCATATATACACCAAAATCAATAACGTTTGCATGGCGATGGTCTATAATATGCATACCAAATTTGAGCTCAATAGAATGCACCATTTAGGAGCTATCGTGTTCACTCATACACACACAGATACATGCTCAAAAAGTTAAAACAGATGAAAAAAAATTTTCTTAGTAAAAGTTTTCTACAAATTATATATGCCATAAAGTATTTTATTTTAGAAAAGTAGTATATACATTACAAATTATCTTTTCTAAACATTCATAAGTAAGGCAATACAGATACACAGGACTTCTCTCTGCAAGTAAATTGATACATTTCCTAAAAAAAAGAAAAAGTAAAATCAGATACATTTTAAAATATATTTGATAAATTTGCTGGACGATTCTACCGTTATGTGTGCGACATCTGTAAACTGCTTTTCTTTAACTCTTTTTTCATAACTCAGCATTGAAAAATCAAGTATCAATATTATCTTGCTTTACATCCTTTTATAAAATGAACATATACACAATAAATATAATTATCTGCAACATTTTATATTTAATTATTAATTTTATAAAATTTGTAACATGTGTGAAAACTTATGGGTAACACACAGACATTGGAACTGTCCTGCTCAGCAAACTCCTAAATAAAAAAAAAATTCATTTTTATACTCTATGACACTATAGGTTCCCGACCGTATGATTATGTCTTTGGTTATAGTGAGCCTCTGGGGAGCAGCAAATTTTGTTCACTAATTTGATTTGAAGTCACCCCTGCAGGGAGGGCGAGATTTTGGAGATTTAAGGCGAAGAGCCGTTATCTCACTTGTTCTGGAGTTCGTTCACTATATCCAAAGTTCTGATGTCCAATAACAATAAAACAATACTTAACTAGAAAATAGAATTTTATACAAGTACTGAATGTTTATTAAGTAAATCAAACATAATGGATTGCATTTATAAGTCTAGAACTAGTTAAGTAAAATAAACACAATTAATCGCATTTATGGAAATAATGTATATTCCATTCAGTTGGAAAAAGGAGCTGTCGCTTTTAACATATATTCATTGAGGATGGAAAATGAAATCGTCTTAAGTCAAGACGAAATTTCAACTTTTAGTTCACTTTTGTTAATGAATGCTTTTAAAGGATAGGATGGATTGCAGCATTGAAAAAGTTATGACCCCCTCCCCCCCTTGTTTAATATAATCAACTTCGTCTAGACACTGGCAATTAACCTGTACAGTGGTCACCACTTATTTAGGTTAGTGGTTTATCCTGTGAGCCGCTTATTCTGGTCAAAATTGTTATGAACAGAACAAAATGGCCAAACAGCACTGTCCACCGTTTACCTCGGTAGTGAGTGCTGCTTTATCCAGTTAAGTAATCTGGAGATAAGGTAAAATTTCGACGCAATTAGCTTTTAGGGTCAGCCAGTCAAAGATGACTCATATTTGTGTGGAGGTGTTACAATAATTCAATCAAAACAATTGTTAATACACTTAATAGAATTTTAATAAAAATAATGATCAATCTGACACCCTGAACGAATCAGGCACCCGATGATGATGACAATGGTGTGCACCTGAACCACATGAGTAGATTCGCTGAACACTACAGACATTTTATGTAGAGCATTTGATGAGAACAACGTAAATGGTTACCTCTTTTCACCACTAAGTTAAATTCAGTTTGCGCTAAAATACAATATACCCTTAAAACAGCCTTTAATCTCAGATTTCCCCCCCCAAGAAGTTGTAATAGTTATTTTTTTTTCTTTATTCTTAAATAAATATGTTCATATGTCAAACTATTGAATAATATAGTTTATATATTTTGATTTAATTCACAAATTTTTTTATCTTAAATATTTCATACTTTGTGTCTCTTACTTTTACTTTGGTCCCGCCGTTTATTTCGGATTTCGGTTATTCCAGTCAGTTTCAATCCGTTTCGATGTAACTGGAATAAGTGAGGACCACTGTATTTCGGAACAGGAGCTTGATAATCTTTCTCTCTACTTGAACACTAAAGAGACACTCTTCGTGGGAACATTACCCCTACTGTCCAAAAATTTTTAAGTTCACTATAACGGAAGTCGTGGTTCATTAAAACTGAAAAATGCTATGTGCATTTCTAATGTATGTGAGTCAGGACTAAGGAAATGTGTTCACTATAGCTGAAAGTTCTCTATATCCGGAGTTGACTGTACATATAAATTAAAAAAGCCACAGCATTCTCTGTGTATAAGTTCTAGGGACTTACGGAGTCTTTCGCTGACATTTTTCCTTTTTAGATAATGTAACAAAATAATGAAAGCATTTACAAGTCTAACATAGGCATAAAGAGGGGTTCACAAGTATGATTAAGGATTTAAAAAAGGTGGTTCTGGAACCCAGCGATTCAGAAGAAAAAAAAAAGTTTACAATATACGCTATAGCACTTCAGCATGATCTCTGCATACGAAATTACCAAAAGCTTAATATGAGGTATGATCCAAAAGTTTGGGGACAACGTGTAAAATTCTTTACCCTGAATAGTTCACATCACCGAAGTACTACATCCACCTTCAAATTAGTCACCTTGGGCGACGATACACTTCTACCAACGTTCGTATAATTTTTGGAAGCCATTTTCCCCAACCTCCCATAAGGTTTTTTGCAAAGCTGCTTTCATCTCTTCAGATGGCACAAAGGCGTTTCATCTCTTCTGATGAAACAAAACGGCATCCCTGTATTATTTTTTTTTAATTAATGGGAACAGGTAAAAATCACATAGGGCTAGTCGGGTGAATAGGGGAATGGGAATAACCTGGGTACTTATAGACTTTGTCAATTAAATCACCCGATATTGTCATTGGTTATTCTTTTTGTTCAGTAATCAACTATCGAGGGACAATGTGCTGGGACACTTGGTGTATGTTGAGATCTTCCATTGGAATGCACTGGCAACTTGTATATAAGTGTCTAGACTCTGCGATTTCTACAAGTGTTTGACGACGATCTTTTCAAACACATTCAAGACACCAATGAAACATTTTCTGTATTCCATGAAGTCGAAAGTCGGCCAACATTGTCCAACGATTCTCGGCCCTCTTTAAAATGCAGATGCCATTCATAAGCCTTGGATCTCGTTATGGTAGATTCATCATACACATTTCTTAGCATTTCCAAAGTCTGTCCATTGGTGTCTTACCTAACTGTTGACAGAATTTAATGATACAGCACTGCTCAAGAAAAGCCAATTTTCTTATGTCACCAAGCTAAGACAACTGACTTCGGAAGGTAACAGCTGTGAGTGCTGTTCGTCCGCATGACATGGGATAAATCAACTCAGTCAGGTAGGGGTAGGTTGGGAGAATCCTTTCCAAGCAATTTAACTTTAGGTACTTGCTTTCGCCACATCATCAGGAATAACCACAGTCCCGGAATTTTTGGATCATAAGCTAATATAAAGCTTTCAGCATAAAATGCACACATAATCAATACTCTCCTTAATTGTCATTTTAATTGTAAATAAAATATAACTTTTCAAATTTGTAATTAAATACTAAATAAAGATTAATTAAAATTCATTTTATATTATTCATAGGTAAAACACACAACAGTATATTATATGTAAAACTAAAAAATCTTGGTCATGAAAAAATACCTTTTACAAAGTTAAACACTAATAGCAGCATACTTATATTTTGCAATATTAATAATTTAATAAATATGCTATGATAAATGTAATTAATCTGGTAACTATGCTTAATCGCATCATGCTTTGAGTTTTACAAAACATATTTAGCAGTTTTTCGAAATTATGTTTCTAATTGAGGATCAGAAAAAAATCCTCCTATCCCCACCCCACCCGATAAAGAAAAGTAGAAAACCATGTCAAGTAAGTGTTACCCAGTAGAAAAGTCTGCATTTCTGTAATATTATTAAATATATTAGATTATTTTTCACTCATCTTAAAATTCAATGACTTAGGATATTTTATAATATGAAATTAACATATTAAAGTATAACTAAGCAATATTATTTGTAAATACATTTAAAAATCTGTTAAAAATACCTTTTTTCTCTTCGTTCTGAAATTATTTAGCTGAATATGACCAAATATCTGTTCAGTATTCGGCCTACCAAATTCACCAGTGTAGAGATGTCCTGTGTCAATTACAGTTGACGTTGCATTACTAGAAAGAAGCTTTATCTGATTGAGCCATCAAATCGCAGGACACTTCCCCCTATGCATGTTAAAACACAGGTATAAAAATCACTTGCAGACAGTAGGCCACAAAAAATTTAAAGGTATTGCACAAGAGCAAATCAAGCAGTGATATCATAAACGATCACTTTTTTACACTTGGGGCTGTTATTTTGGTATTAATAACAATTTCTGGGATTATATTTGTTTCTTAAAAGAAAAGAATTCCTTAGGATGATTTTTCAAGAATTTCCAGGTAATCACAAGAAAAAAATAATTATTAAGTGTCTAAAGCATTACAACAATCAAAATTATTTGTTTCTTCCTCCTACATACCTACCAACATTCCGTTATTGAAAATCTTACAGAACACAATAAAAATCAACTAAAGATTAAATGTTTATCCTTACAATACAGTTAATTATAAATATCAATTTTATTAAATAAAAATCAAAGCAAGTTATTTAGAAATCTTTTTTCATAGTATGAAAATCAGTTATGATTTTTATAAGCTGATTAATGGAAATACAAATTTATATCAACATCTGTAAAAGAAAGTCATAAATGATCAACATACCTAAATTTGTCATAAGACAGATTGTTATTATTTATGAGAGTGTTCAAATGTGAGAGGAAAATATATATGATACACCCCGCTAGCAAGTGGGGACATGCAACCAGTGTTATATATATCAGTCTCAAATAATATCAAATTTCAAATCTAAGGCTCGCCAAAGTGCCAACATACACCATTTTGCAAGATTTTTTTCAGGGAATCATTCGAAGCATCGACTTAACAGCAATCAAAATGAGATATATCTGTCACTTATATGGTTCGATCACCATAAAGTAAAGCAGGCATTCATTTGAAAAGTAGCAGCATTTTAAAAATTATAAACTATAACGAGTTTTATCATTAACTCTGATGTACTAAATGCAAAGATTTCAATTCTCTGAAATTTGGCGGAATTCCCCCAACTTAAATCAATTTACTGAATTTGGTGAGAATTCTGAAGATAGATCGCTTGAAATCCCTTAATAACTGCATTATTTCCGATCAGATAATTAAAATTTAACGCTGTATTCTACTAAAACCTATACACTTATTTTCAAAAATGCTATTTCCTTAAGCTCTCAGTACATTGCGCCAAGCCTAAAACTGTGCAAACCACTAGAACTTACTTTCTCAAAATCGGCTTATCAGCCATTTTATCTTTTGCCAAACTAACAAATTTTACATAATAGCCTCGGAAATCTTCAATCCTTATTATTTTGCATACAAAACATGTCATTCCTGCTCTGATTTCCCATGCACATGATATTATAATTAAAAAAATAACTTTACAAAAAAAAAACTAACAAAAAAATCATTATTATTCTTTTATTTTTACTTATTTAAGAATTGAAAACATTTTATTCGACAAAATTGCAACACATGACAACCACAATGCTCATTTCACACGTTTTTCACTATGGGAATGGGGGTTACAATTACGGAAAGCTTTCTATGTGGAAATCATAAAAAAATCTCAAACTCTGGGAACGGGTGGACTTTCAAAGTTTTAAAGTGGACTATCATTTACTCTATATTATTTTACACATCTGTGCAAAATTTCAGGCTGATTGGTCCGTTTTTGTGGATTTGTATATGGTCTAAACCCACAAACACAGTTTCATTCTTATTATTACTTAGATTTCTGTGTATCAAAAGCATACATTTATAAAAAACATTAGTTAAATTTACACATTTTACAACATTTAAGCTATTAATAAATGGTGGTATCTATGACAAGTTAGAGAGAAAATGGAGTTTCTGCTGTATAAGCAAAAAATCAATCATATCTTTATCTCATACGATTTTCAATTTAATAAATTTACAAGCATAATTTAGCTGAATATTAGTGACTGAGGTACCAAAGTTAAAAAATTATGTTTTTAAAAATTTTGTTGAATAAAAACACTTCTTTCTAAAAATCTTACAATAATGCCAATTAGATTTATAATAATCTTACAATGTAATCAATTTCTTACATTAAACCTTACATGTTGGCAGCAATGCTTCTAGCATAAATAATGTTAATTCATTAAATCAAACACAGTTCCATATTAAATTCTGCATATAAAAAGTCAAAAATTATTTCAAGGGTGAAATGAGTTTTTAAAAAAACACGGTACTAACGTATTATCCTGCCAAACTATTTTTCCGTCAAATGAGTTGCCAATCGTATTCAAAACCATTGATAATTTCATACCCGGCATTTCTCTTGGCGAAAAAAAATTGCTCGTCTTGGCGGACCGCGGGGTAATACGTAAGTACCAAAAACACTTTATCGATTGACAGGATTTTGTTCAACCCAAAAAATCCCAACTGAAAAACTTAAATGTTTTTTTTTTCAAAATTTCAAATTTAATTACATAGGTAATACATCTCTTGATATCAATACACCAATTGCAGGGTTCAATGCATACGATAATTGGGTTTGTATTGCAGCCTCATCACAAAATTGCAAACGATTAATATGGCCCTTTATAAAAATGCAATAAATTATAACAGCACTTCACTGTCACTTAACCTGTTTTATCAATTATTTTAACAAAATGTATTTTACTGGAAAAAAATTCCTGGATCAACCCCTGACTTGTAAAAGGTCTGTAGAACTTTTCATAGTGCACCTATGAAATTGGGGACAACTTTTGTTAGTAAAACAAGGTTATACTGATTGTCTGTACACAAAGTTAATGGTAAACAACTCCATTTACTAAACAGTATTAATACGAGTAAAACCGAGCAATATTAAGCATAAACAATGGGGGAATAATTCCGTAAGCGGAGGCAGGTTTAATTGGCAACATTATTTTTGTCTTCAACGTCTATATATAAGAAAATATAAAACCAAAACTACAATACACTTATCTAAGGACCTTCTTAAAACATTTCTAAACATATTTCAAATGCAATATAAAACAAATTGAACATAACCAAAACACTTAGCTCTACACTGCCCCCGCTTACGGAATTTATCCCAACAATGGAATATTTGTCTTAAATAAAAGTACTAAGCTTATAATAAAAGCAAAACTCGTTAAAGCTTTTTATTGTTATTATTATTCAGTGATGAATGCTAGAAAACAGAAAATATAAGTGGGAAAATATAAAATATTCCAACTTAAAGCTCTATTTTTCAGGTTTTTAAAGAAAAACTAAACTTGCCATGAGATTTCTCTGGCAATTTATGAGCTAATTTTTAATCCCGGTGGCGTATGAATCTCAAATCGTATCATTACTTTAATTTTAAAATTGAAAATTAGTGTTTTTCTGTTTGTTTTTTACAGGTATATATAAAAAATATGACTAGAGTAGCAGGAATTGAATATAATCACAAATTATTTTAACTTTGCAATCGTAATTCCCCATACACCGATACGGAAAAAAAACGTAAACAATGCATTTCACAAATAAACCAACGACAGTGGTTTTGTTGAACATTGCCGTTTTTAAACTTCATAAGTCTAATATCTATTTAACTGTTTCTGTACAATCTATATAAATAAAATTAGACTTTTGTCTGTACATTTCTTGGAATTCAAAAATTTTGCGATTTCTATCCGTTTCAAGCACCCGGGAATCCGATGCGACCCTCAAAAAAAAAGTTTGTCATTCTGTCATTCTGTCATTCTGTCCGTGACGCTTTTTTTGTTTAAGCATCACGTAAAAACGACTGAAGCGAATGATATGAAATTTAGTGTCATGATAGGTGGTCACTCAACTTAAAACATAGGCGTCGAATTTTTAAAAAATCTTGATTAGATTTATAGATTTTGCGAAAATCGTTTCAAACTGCGTAAATTTGTGTTCAAGCATCACGCAAAAACGACTGAAGCGAATGATATGAAATTGGGTGTCATGATAGGTGGTCACTCAACTTAAAACATAGGCGTTCAATTTTTTAAAAATTTTGATAGGATTTTGAGATTTTGCGAAAATCCTTTCAAACTGCGTAAATTTGTGTTCAAGCATAACGTAAAAACGACTGAAGCGAATGATATCAAATTGAGTGACATGATAGGTGGTCACTCAACTTAAAACATAGGCATCGAATTTTTAAAAAATCTTGATTGGATTTTGAGATTTTGCGAAAATCCTTTCAAACTGCGTAAATTTGTGTTCGCACATCACGTAATAACTGCAAAGGTGAAAAAATGATATTTGGTGAAATGATAGGTGGTCACTCACCTTAAACTATAAGCATCTAATTAAAAAAAAATCGATCAGATTTCGAGATTTTGTGAAAATCGTTTAAAACTGAGTAAATCTTTGTTCCCGCATTACGTAATAGCGACTAAAGCGAATGATATGAAATTTGGTCACACGATAGATGGTTGCTCAACATAAACTAAAGGAGTCCAATTTTTTAAACATTTTTATTAGATTTTGAGATTTTGTGAAAATTCTCTCAAAATACGTTCAATGATGATTTCTTCAAACTTCACGTAATAACGACTAATACGAATGATACGAAATTGAGTGATATGATAGGTAGTTGCTAATCTTAATTTATAAGCGTTGAATTTTAAAAATATTTTGCTTACATTTTGAGATTTTTCGAAAATCGTTTTAAAATGCTGAAAATTTGTTCCAGCATCACGAAATAAAGACTGCAGGGAATGAAACGAATTTGGGTGACATGATAGGTTGTCATTCAACTTAAATTCTAGGCTTCAAATTTTTCAAAAATGTTGATTAAATTTTGAGATTTTGCGAAAATTATTTAAATATGCGTAAATATTCGTTGGCGCATCACATAATTACGACTAAAGCGAATGAAATGATATTACTTAGTTACTCTCTAGCCTGTAATATTTTAACAATACATGAAAATTATAACTTCGCTTTCTTTACTTTGGCAACATACTACATTCATTCTGTGTACTCCTACAATGCTGACGAAAGTTCTTGCTTTTTGGAAATTTGCATTCACTAACCCGTCGAGGACGGGTACTTCAGCTAGTACTTCAATAAAATGAGAGTAATGATTAGAAACCGAGAAAATTAAATTTATCCAGGCTTTACTAATTGTTTTATAAGAGAAATAGGTTACGTGTAAACATTAGGCAAAACGGCTTTAAAATACACGTCGTTATGTTTTAAAGCATGAGTTTTTTTGAAAAAGTAATATTTCTTAGCAGAAAGATTTCAGAAAATATAAGTAAAAATTAAAAAACATTACCTTTAAAATCACCTTCAATTCTTTACGGATCCTCAAGCGTTTCACATTCACGTCGTAAATGGTTGTTTGTGTTTGGTTCGCCGCACCGGAACGGCTGCCACAGCTACAGATAAACGTCGTTAAAATACAAAGTTATTCCAAAACCCGTTTTATAACATAAAATATAGCAAGTTTACGTGGAAAGCATGATTAAATTCTGTTAACATTTTTTTTCTGTTGAAAAATGACAGAATAGTTCTGTATTTTTAAGATTATTTTTTGCAGTGTATTACACCTTTTTAGTTTACAATAAAAAATGCATACAAAGTAACAAGCAAGATTTCTAACCTGTGATTTATCATTTAAAATATAATTGGAAAACATGCCCCACTAACGGGGACATTTTTCAACTTTATATGATCAGACATTTGTTTGCACATTTGTTGTCATAAACTATATTTATTTTTTAAGCCCTAGTTTGCAGATAAAGATATAATAAACACAATAGTATCACGTTTACCTAAAAAAAGTTAAAATTAAAAATACAAATATTAAATTAAAAATGTTGAAAAATGTTTCCCAGTCATCCTTACACATTTTAACTTCAATTAACACTGTAACTACAATTCGAAAATCGCTTATTTAAATATTTTAATACCATAGGCACGGTTAGACCATCTTCAAAGCTTTTATACATGGCACAACCATCTCATCAAACTGTAAAACATTTATTAATATACGTGGCCAACTCATATGCAATAGTTTTACAGAATGAGTACGTGATAACTATATTTAAATTACATGTAAATGTCTAGTATATTTTTAAAGATGTTTAAAGTTAATAATGACGCGCATTTTTTAATGAACTGTTTTACAACTTTTAAAAAGAATTAGAAGCATAATTAAGTAACATGAAAGAGTTTAAATTTTTGGAAGCTATTGAAATTATGTTAGGATTAAGGAATTACCCAAAGTTTGTGTGGATGTTACATACATTTCTCTAACTGCAATATTGTAATATTTAAAATATGGAATATTATCGAAGTTTTATGAAAGTATTGAATACATTTACGAATACTTTATATTAAAACTCATGAAATGCGGAATATTAACCTATTGTTGAATTCATAGCTTTTAAGTGCGTTATGAAAATAAATCAAACTTCCTTGCAACATTATATATGATTTTTTTTTTTTTTTTTTTTTTTTTTTGCATATTAATGCGTTTGTAAACTCTACTTACCGCAGTTACCTAGAGATAATTGACATATTTTTCAGTAAATATTCTTTAAAGATTATAAATTGTTCGTTCATGCACAGTTAATTAGATACAATTTTAAGTGCGATATATCCATACACGACACATGCGTTTCATTTTTCCCTTTTAGCCAAAACTTCGCTCACTCATCAACGCTTAATCGGATATAGACCGATTCTTTTATGAAAACCCGTGCCATAAGGGAATAAAAATTTCCAGAAATGAGCTGTATGGAAGAGATTCATTAAGTTTTCATGAATATTTCAAAATAGAAGGATTCCAAAAAGATACGAAAAGAGGAGAACACGGAGATAAATTGGAATCATAAATCATCGCTATTTTTCCCTATTACGTAGGGATTATTTAAATGTTGCTATATTTTGAGCATCAATCATTTTTAGTGTAATTAAAATTGATTTTAAGTCAGCCGCCATACATGGAAATTTAACTTATCGCTACCGAAACGAAGTGTGAAAAAGAATTAATAGATATTAAACTTTTATTTCGTAAAAGTTTCTTTTTGAAAAAAGGTGCGAAATCGACGCTGTTTAGAATTGAGTAGGTGTATTGAATTTTTGAATAGAATAGCAGAATCACTCAAAAAATATTTAATCAACTGATATCATCAATAGATTACTTTTGAGAAGAAATTAGAGTTCTATATTATTTTTTTTTGAGTATTGATTTGTGTGTTTTATTTTTTAAATAATGTTCTTTCGTGCATTTTCATAAATCTTTCTTTCTTCTTTCCATTAGTTTTCTCTTCGCGTACTTGCTAAACATAAAAATAAACGTAAAATAAAAATATTTTACGTGTGTCTCGAGTAAACGATATGGAAAAAAACTCGTGATCATAAACAGTACAATTAAGTCTTTATTATGTTTTTAATTGCTTTTCCAGTACATAATCCATTTACCCCAGCTATCTATTTTTAGACGGTCACAAAAAAAGTAAGTCAAAAATATATTTAAGCATTCATTTATTTTCCTATTTTCATTTCTCAAATAAAAAATCTGATTTATACAAAATACTCAGCGATAATAAAGTAAAATGTTAACCTGTCATTGTTTTATTAATATTTGTAGAGAAAGAAATACATTCTTCATACCCCACAAATGTCGGAAATTTATTTATCACTTCTGGCATCAACATAAATTGGAGAATGTGCTGAAAAAAGTTGGGTGCTAATGTAAATCAGTCCAAATAATTTGCCATGTTTTAAATGAGAATGCACCATTCTGTAACAATAAAGCATAGATATTAAAATTTTTTTAAGAAGCTGGTAAGAAATTAAGTATATATATATAAATATTTTTAACGCACAAACAGCTATACGATTGTATGTACGTTACAGTTGAAACAGCTAAAGTTGCAAAAAACTAGAGTGCAGCGACTGCTCAGATATGAATAAAACATGACGTATGCGCTGCACGTTTGGTATTGATCTACGATAAAATCAGAATGTACACATCGTACGCCCTGCCTGGATGACAAGCGGTCAATAGTTCAGGGTCCCCGAAACAAGCCACTCACGGTGACTTTACATAATTTGGCAACTGATGCAAGCATTTAAATGATCATCATTTCGCATTTAAACAAATGAAACAGTACGCCATATTGTTATGACTTTTGGCGGGTATCTGCTCTTCATGGGTTTGATTAAGGCTGAAATTTATATTTTACACGTCGAATAAGTAAATTTTACATTCTGTTGTATAAAAATCGGTTAACTAGAACGCGAGTTAGGGAGTTTTAGATTTTTCCGTTGTTTAACATAGGTTTTTCCGGTATCTCGCCAAATATTAGCGATATCGCTTAGCTAACTTCAGTTTTAGAAACTTATTTTTGGTCTTAAATTTCGCGATTTTCACTAAAAAGTCGCCACATGCTTGGTGACAAAGGATTTTGTGATGATGGCGCCAAATGTCGCTACAATGCTCATATTTCCCCCATAGCTAAATAGGTAAACATAAAAATTGTATAAGCGTTCTGACTTCTACTGGATTTTTTTTTCTTTGAAAAAGTATACTACTTTTTCCTTTAAACTGATAAAGAATGACACCATGCTACGATAATGGCATTTGGCTCTTCAGAAACTTGATGATATTGGTGATATTTTTAAGGAAACATCACATTTAATGGGGATACCATGCGAAAGTCTGTTTGATCTTCACGCTAATAATAAAAACAAACAAAAAAAAACTTGCGCATCATTTGTTACAAAATAATCGTTTACTAACTCATAAAAATTAGATCGTGCTTTACTACCGTAAATCTAAAACATTTTGGAACGATTTAATCCTCACCCGACATTTCATGATTTATGGACGGGCAAATCCCCCAAATGGCCTCCGGCACTAAAGGTGTGTCACCAGATCACCTGCCAGGATTTATGATTTTTTAATCATACGATCGCACTTCATGGCTTCATTTTAAGTCATTAAATACACATTAAACACTGCTGCAATTTATCTAGTAGTAGTTTAATGTGTTTAAAAGTAAAACTGCTAAAAGTCTGAAAAATCAGAGGTGAATGAGGAAAGATTATGGTCGGTACTACTGTGCTTTTTCCTTCGCTTCACAGAGATAACATTGAAATATTGAGTAAACTTATTTTTTTTTCCTATTTTTTTTCCCATTTTATTTTACCATTTCATAGCTGAGTATCTGTTCTTTGAGGCAGCCAGAAATTGGCATTTTCAAAGAATGTAGACTTGATATTATCCCAGCGATGAAGAATTAAGGAAACTTAGAACATTTTTCTCTTCAAACATTGTCTGACCATAGATTCGAGAAGAATTTGGTTCAGTGCTAAGACAGATGTAAAATGACTTTCAACTCACCCTAGCTAGCAAAAACTAGTTTTACTGCTAAAATTCTAAAAAAAAAAAAACGGTGGTGAGTGAAGAAGGATTATGATGGCTACTACTATGATTTTTACTTTCCATTTTCTTTATTTCAGAGATAACATTGGAATACTGGGTGAATTTTTTTTCAGTTTTATTTATTTCTTTCATGGCTGAGTACCTGTTCTTTGAGGCAGACAGAAATTGATATTTTCAAAAAAATGTAGACTTGATATTATCCCAGCGTTGAAGAATTGAGGAAACTTAGAAAATTTTTCTCTTCAAATATTGTCTGACCATGGATTCGAGAACAATTTCGTTCAGTACTAAGATCAGTGGTTTTAAGAAAAAGATTATAAAAATGGGACTTTCACTCGCCCCAGCTGGCAAAAACTAGCTAAACTGCTAAAATTCTGAAAAAAACAGAGGCGGATGAAGAAAGATTATGATCGCTACTGCTATGATTTTTACTTGTCATTTTTTTCGTTTCAGAGATTACATTGGAATATTAATTTTTTTCCAGTTTTATTTATTTATTTTGCAGCTCAGTACCTATTCTATGCCCTTACAAAAATGGTACTTTTAAGGAACATAGTCTCGATATTATCCCAGCGTTGTAGAATTGGAGAAACTGGTAAATTTTTTCTCTTCAAATATTGTTTGACCGCGGACTCGAGAGCAGTTTGGATCAGTTCTATGATTGTTGGTTTTAAGAAAAATGCTTTTAAAAATGGGATTTTCCATTCGCCCCAACTGACACGAAAATAATCGTCTGGAGACAAACTACTTCCATGCACACTTTACTCATGAAATTATTATGATGGAGAAGAGCGACGAAAATAAAGTTTTAGCAGAGCTTATGGCAGCCAGTGATCGCATCGCTAGTATGCATTACGTATGCAATAACCTTGGAAGTTAAGGGTAACGGTGGCTGATAGCGTAGCAAAAGCATGCGTGGCTTCACTGGCGGAGGTGAAAAAGTTAAGTGACGCAAAAATGTGCGAGAACGCAGTTGGCCAACTTGGTGGTAGTGCTAGGAGCAACAAAAAATTATGACCAATTAAATCGTAGATTGTAAAAGAAAAACAACTATTAGCAGTTAGAGAAAGCATAATAAAGATAAAATTTAAATGTAGTCTCACTGTCAAGGGATACTTAACGAGAACTTGCGATTCAAGAAATTTTACAGATGCCCAGTGGGAAAACACAGGGGGGGGGGGGAATGAAGAGACCCGTCAAAAAGGCGCCTTTGAAAGAAATCAAATAACACTTTAACGGTAAAAACCAAACTAATTTACGAAACGGAATTAAGATAGCGCTACAAAAAAAGATGCGAATTTAAAAATTTAAAGTAAAATCTACGAATTAAAAATGTGTGATGAATTGCGTGACAAATGTCTATTTTAGTTAGAAATTTGATGTTTTCATAGATCTGTAATCCGCTGTCGGAGAGTATTTGTGCCGCACCTGCTCATCAAAGCTTTGTGCAATTTTAAAATTATAACTCATAATTCAGCATCACATGCAAGTTAATCAAAGACTGATCTAAATTTATAATACAAGAAAAACCAGAAATATGAACACATTTTTAAAATAAGTTCTCAGGTTACAAAATACTTCTACAACTTACAAATTAAACTTCAAAATGATAAGATAACGTTTCACCGATAGAACATGTACCATAACGCTATTGTTCAAATGGCTCGTATTTACAAATTAAAATTCTCAGTACCTTTGTAGATAATTTTTGACGTATGAAAATGACATCTATTAACAAATATAATTTCTTGAAACAATCATAATCGCTATGAAAGTGCCATTTAGATTACTTAAAACTCTTGTTATTGGTTCTGTCAAGTGTACATATAAGGTATATTCTGTAATGGTCCGCATCATTGACAATGAACTACAGCTAGTATCTAAAACTACGTCGCATACTTTAGACTGAGAATTTCAGAAGAGAAATTAGTATAAAAAATAGCATCTAATAGCAAATACAATTTCAGGAAACAATCATCATGATGTTATATAAAGCACATATTTGGTACATTTTGTAAGCGGCCCAGAATTAACATTGAGGTACAGCTAGTGTCAAAAATACTTCAACATGTTGAACTAAGAATTTCAGTAAGGGAATGAGTATATAGAAAAGTATTGAAGGATATAACTTTATATACGTATAATAGCAACAAAATCACTGAATTAGTGACATTTGGTGAATACACATTTCCTTAAAATCTGATGTATTGCTGTTTAACTTTGAAAAATGTATAACTTTGTTATCACCCAATATATATATATATATATATATATATATATATATATATATATATATATATATATATATATATATATATATATATATATATATATATATATATGTCTGGTGTTTTATAACTACCTAGAAAAGGTTTTCAAAGAAGTTTTGAAGATCTTTTTTAATCATATGAAATGGACATGACACATGAGTTTTATTTTTTTTTTTTAATTATATTTCGTCAGCAAAAGCTCGTTTTTCAAGATACTTTACTAGATAACTCTAATCGAGCTCTGAACGATTAAAAATTTAAAAAATCTCTACACAAATGACACCTGAGGGACATTTTAAATACAACTTATAGACAATCATGATAAGCTAATGAAATTTTAATTTGTTCAACTTGTGCTGATGCGTGAAATTTAGATGAGGCACATAATATTTCTTGAAGAGAGAAAAAAAGTTAATTTTTTACTGTTCTACATTTTTTTTTAAAAAACAAGCATCTAATAATATTTTAATGAATACCAAATTTTTATTTTTATTTTTCAATTATGGCTTTGAAAACTTTCTCACTGCTTTCCCGATCTATAAAATGAATCATTTGAAAAGAACTAAATAATGTTTGCAGTCTGCTTAATGATGTTTTTTACATTTATTAGCTATACACAAAAGAATTGGGGGGAAAACTAATTACAGTAAAATATTCGAACTTCATTTTCATCCAAATATTTACTGAAAGCTCAGTTAATTACAATTTAAAACTTTGAATTTAATAGATTCTACTGAAATAAGAGGAAACAAATTTCTGAAGAAGACGTATAAATAAAATTAGATTTTGGATTGAAGACTATATAAAAGAACTTAATTTAGTGGAAACGTACGTTTTAATTATTAAATGTAAAACGTATTGTATACACGTTGTTCTAAACTTTTCACAGTTAATTTATTCTATCAATTATTAAAAGTAAAATAAACAATTTTTTGAATTGTAGAAATTTAATTGTAACTATTGTTCGAGTGTTAATTCAAGTTTTTCCAAGGAAAATGTTTTTAGCACATTAAACATTTTTTTATTTTATTTTAGAACATGAAAGTATACGATTTCAAAGGGATAATATCTTTTCTATCTTTCTATAACCTCAGATTATATCTACATGTATTTTTTTAACTTAACTCCGGACTTCGTAATGCAAAGGGCATGTTTCAATTGAGGATTTTTAAAGATAATTCAATTATTCATAACTTAAATGGAAAAAAATACATATCTTCATGCTCTAAGTATATTATATTTTAGAACAAAACAAAAATCAAATACATCTATTACAAAATAAGCTGTTGCTTATTGTTACAAATAGTTCTATTGAATATTAGCTGGCTCATTTTTTTAAGTGGATTTTTTATTTGTGTACTATTCGTAATAATTCATGAATAGTTGTATTTTTATAACATACTGAATTCAAATGCAATGTGGAAAAGTAGCTTCGACATTGAACTTCCGAAACATAATTTCTGTTTTAAAATGTATTAGGCAAACTAAAACAAATTTTACTATGCCAAGAAAAAAATGGCATCTGGTAGAGGGAACGTTCTGCTTTATTATTTATTTTTATAAATATTGAATCAAATTAAACTTTAGCTTTAGCTTTTCTACCAGTATCATTCCCCTAAAACATCCATTTTGCAAGTCATCCACTCTTTACAAAGCAACACATTTCCAATTCCTTCTAAAATTCAAGTTACAGAGAAACTTTTCAGGCACCTAATTTCAAAAAGCCGTATTTTAAAACTTTCTAATTTGATTCATAAATTTATAAATATTAGTATCAGAAACTGTGAAAACCTTTTCACTTACAAAATTTTCCTTGAAATAGGAAATTAAATTTCACATTCATCATTCTCCTGAACACAAATTACCTAAAAAACAATTTGTTAGCATTATACACTTAATTAGAGAGAACATTTTTTTTTTGCTCTGAAATATCAGTTTTTCCTTTTAGCGATTGCTAAAAGACCATAAATCCACATTTACATATCCTGAATAAACGCCATATATGTCCTACAACAGGGTAACATGAGTTTCCTTTTATTTCGAAATGTTTGCTCTAAATTATTTAAATTCGTCGATTTACTCGCTTATTGCGGTAATATTAATGCTGAAACCTTTACTGTTCGTTTTAAACAGGCGACTTTTAGTAGCTCTAATATAAATTTGTCTGTGAACTTAATGATGCATGATTTTATATCTAACTTCCTAAAAACCATGAAAACAGATAAAAGTGAAACAGCATTATTCAGTAGTCACCCTGGCTGCGTATAAAGCATTGGTTTACAGTCTGTTTATTGGTTCTGGGATTACATTCTGCATAAAGAAGGTCGTTCCAGAATATTCCCTAGCTAGAAAATAAAGTTCATGAACTGTATTTTATTACCCTTCCGCTAGTTAAAAGTCATAATCATGCAAAGTACTTGCACTAAAAGTAGTGACAGTACCAACATATCAGATAAATGTTTAAATTAAAAAGAGAAGAAGAATTTACTCTCCATAACCTAAGAAAATGTTTTGCATACTTTTAAACAACCACCTATCTTTTTTATGATTTTACGTAAAAGTTACTGAATAATTACATCTTTACGTAATCGCTTAAGCTCTAAAATTCAACATTCTACTTTGAAAATAAATAAATGCAGATATGTTTTAAAGTGATATCTCAAAAGTTAACGTTCGTTTTCAAAATGTTAAACATCTAGGAGCTGGTGATTAGTGGATTCTTATGGATCAGTGGATGAAGTTGAAAAACCTGATAATTAGAGGATGATTCTTAAAATGAAATTGAAAAATTCTAGAATATATAACTTATCGCAGAAGTCTTGATCATAACGTCTAGCTCAAAAGTGTGTTTGCAAATATCAATATTACTTTGTATAAATCAACCACCTCGTTTCTCAGATAAAGAAAACCTTCGCAAAATCTATATCTACAGAAAAATCGATCTCATAAAAATATATCCTGCTCTCTAAAAGCTTAAAACACATCTTAATTTGGAAGTATGCATAGTATTGCAGTAATTTCTTCACAGAAGGACACAAAAAAAAGTGGAACTTTGTTACTTAAAAAATAAATAAATAAACATTACAATGCATATTTCCCTAGAAACGAATCCTTTCAACCAACTGAAATAAAATTGAGATAGTTGTTTAAGTAGATAAACGCTTCTTGAGATCATTTGTGATGGAATACGTTTAGAGATCTCTGGAAACTATCCCTTCCAAAGAAGTACGCACCAAAAATGTGTTTGAGATGACGTACCCCTACTAGCAATTTTGCTCGGTGACCACTGGCCACGTAGCTGGCCGATGATGGCCCGAGCAAAAATGCTAGTAGGGACCATCTCACTCATTTCTGCACAACCTGAGGATACTGAGGGCCACATCATGCAATATTTTTTTTCATCTTTGAGAGCGTTCTTACTGTCGCAGTTCACCTGGAAGTTCAAATGCATTTAGCAAAGCAAACTTTGCTTAGTACTTTAAAGGACGGCTGTTAATTAAAAAAATCACCTGTTCAACTATTTTTTTCAATTTGAAATATGCTTATAACTTCCAGCTTTAATTGAACCTGTCTAGAGGCCGGCCGCATAGTGCTCTCAACTGGGAGACAGAAAGTGCCTGGTGCAAACCCAAGTCGCGTTCGTCGACCTTGCTGTTCGGAGTTTTCCTTCGTTTTCTCCAAAACTTCGTGTAAATACCGATACGGTAGGAACCCCTAGAAAGACCCCTGACCCTAGTAGCACAATTAGTCCGAAAGACGTTTAAAACACGTTTTTTAACGTCAAAAAACGTGTTTCCAACGTAATTTCAACGGTTTTTGAGCTAGTTGTGCTACTAGGGGAGGAGAGCAACCCCCCTCGACCTAGATCCCTCGGGTAGATAATCTGCCGTAATCTCACAAATCAAATCAAATCAGATGCAGCTTTAATTAATTAATTAATTAACTTATTTTTGACGTTTTGGTACGTACGTTAACAACAAATGGCAGCATATGTATTCTCATGCTGCAACGCGATTTATCTTACGCGTATGGATATTACTCCTAGCGTACAACGCTACATTTTTCGCCAACTGTAAGAAGCGCCAGCATTCATTTATTTATTAATTTATGTGGGAAATTGTAATGCATAGTTAGGCAATTGTTTAAAACAGTTAGCGGAGTATATATATAAAGTGTCTAAAATATTTGTGTATGTGTTTCGAAAATATTTGTGTATGTGTTACGCGAAATTTTCCCTTACGCGAGGATTCTTGGAACGCATCGCTCATGTAAGTCAAGACTACCCTGTATTGAGATTTTAGAATTTGCATAATTGTCGATCAGTGTTAGTTCAATAATCTGTACGTATACATTTTTTCATATTACTATTAAAATCATAATATGTTACATTATATACATATTTTCCTAAACATTATTCTGATATTTCGATTTTTGTGTGGTTATTCTTTTCTATAGAGGAGTTTTCGTTTCCCCAGAAATTCCCGACCTCCAAAGTATTAAAAAAATTATTGAGAAAATTTATCAATTTAGGGTCCATTAGTAATATTTATCAAAAAAAATCACTATTTATTAAAGAATTAATAAAGCGTCCCTCAAAGGGTTAAAGGCTGCTGCACTCCTTATATCTGAGGAGGAACTTATTCAAAAAGTTAAAATTCTACCCAAATTGTAACACCTGAATGTACTGGATGAGGAAATACATGAAGTATCAAATGCAAACTTTGGAAGCCTGTCATACTTCTTGGTGCATCGCAATGGCAACATTTGCGTCATTAGATCATGGTCTAAATCACCAGTAATGAGTGCCTACTTTCTTTACTAATTTTTCTGATTTTCATCATGGCACAATTTCAAGAAATATGAACCTGGTCATAACTATTAATTTCGTCGATAAACACAAACAGCATAAGCGTCATTTTACCCATCTGGATCTACGATTTACCACATCATATCACTGTGTCATCTCGCACGCATATAGCATAACTCCACTGATGAACTTTCTACACTACCACTAGAATAGGAGGAGGGAGGGGGGAAAGGAACGATATCTTCGAAAATTGCAGATATTATCTACCGGTGTAAAGAAATAATTTCTCAAAAACAAAAGTTTAAAGCCCTATATCTCACTCCAGTATAACGATAATGTTAAAGCTTTTAAGAATTTTATGAAAGTTAAGTAATCAAGTACTTTTTTAAAAATATGCAAGCTATAAAAAGTACATCAAGTACATTAAAAGTATGGAGAAAAAGGTACATTTTTACTTAAAACACAAGCTGTATTGCAATCTAAGTGTATACTAGTTCATGTTCTCTCAATACTGAGAAAATCTAAAGCTCTTTTTTTGAAGAATAAATCATATAAAGACTTTAATCAGGAGTGACACAAAGTTTCTTTCACCTGGGAGATTTAATGTCTTGTGACAAAAGTGTCAGACGTTAAAAAACTTTTGATAATACTCACATATAGTAAATAAAGTTTCCGCAGACGTAAAGGAATTAAAATTTATTCGTTTTGACGTTTCTGTTATATATGTTTAGAGACTGTAAAAGTTGATCAGAACTGTCATCTCCATGAATTTACCAGAATAAAAATAAAATAAAAATATTTTTGTTCCTCTTTTTTTTTAGCGTAGAAATTATTTTTTGCAGTATTTAATGACGCTTTATTTTTAAATTTGTATTAGGTTATAAGGAAATTCAAACAACGATGCAACATTTTTGCTAATTAGTAAAATAAAATTCTTCGAAACACTTTAGAAAAAACACTTGTAAATTTAAATGTTTCCATTGCGTATAAAGTTAAGAAATAAAGAAATCAAATTCTAACAGTTGTTAAAAAAATAAACGTGAAACGGCTTAGGATACTGGCAAGAGTTTTGTGAAGTCTTCTTTAACCAAGAGATAAATTTATAAAATCATTAGAGCGACGCTCAACTAAATACATGATTAAACATTATTATAACTAGACACTTTTGAAAATCAACTAACAAACCTGATAACTCGATATAGATGGTATCCTAACTTTTACAGTCGGAATATGCGCAAGTTTTTGATTCATAAATTCAAAATATGAGTCTGTAATTTGATGCTATGTTATCAAAGCACTGTATTTTCAGCTTTTGTAAAACTTGAACTTTCGTTTTATTAAAGAATTCAGATTTACAACTCTAGGTGATTTAAAAACATTTTAAGATCATAACATTATTTGATTTAAAAAAATATTTTCTGTATTATGTCATTATAGAGGTGCTGTCAAAGTAAATCATGACACAGTTTTGAAATAAAATAAAACAGCATTTTAAATTAACGTTTGACGAACTGATATAAATTTAAAATGAAATAAATTCCTTCTAATTCTTTCTTTTTAATTAACTTTTTTTTTTCGTATACTAAAATTAATCTGCAGCATGACCTCTAGCCGTTTGTATTAGCTGGGCAAAAACCTATACTGTGTGAAAGATAAGGTTTAAATTTTATTTTCACATTTTTGAAAGTACAGAGAAAATTTTTAGCTACTTTAAAATTCTAAAAATTACCCTATTCTTCTATTTTTGAAGGTTTCAAGCAACTTTGGCAACTCTAAAAGAAAAGCTTTGCTACACAGTTAGACTGTTAAGCTTAAATTTTTGTTTCCATGTACAACAAATAAAATAAAGTTAGAAAAATTTACCTACCTTAAAAATCTGAAAATACAGCTTTTTTCTGATTTTTCATAACGACCTCAACTCTGTGTGAAAAATGAGCATCCAACTTGTCTCTTGAATTTTTGGATTGATAATGTCACAGTCATTCTGAGTCCAAATAGCGTGAAAAGTCATATTATAATCTTCAAAAGATAACGTTTTACACAAAACTAAGCAATAAATAAATGCTGTAAGTTAAAATTGTAGTAGTAAAACTGTAACAGTAAGTCTCTACCACTCTGATATTGAATGAAGGCTTCATCTGTGACTCTTACTCAAATTTACTATACGTAAGAGTGACTGTCGAGGTGATCAGATCCAAAACTTATGATCCGTTAAAAAGATCCGAAACTTACGACAATATTCGCTGAGTGCTGAAGTGCTATTACTTGAAGTACAGGGGAAAACCTTAAATTACCAAATGTAGATGTCTGAGAAACTTTAAGTTATACCAACATCAATGAGCTTAAAAATTTTTAAATGGTTAACCCAGTAGTTAAGACTGGGTATTAAAAACTAAAAGTTTATGAGTAAGAGAAAATTCAGAATGTTCTCAGCTATACCTACAAAATAATATTGTTAAAAGTTTTTGGTTTGATCTGTCTTGCAATGGTTAAATGAAGTTTAAAATTCGTACTATACGCGTCAAATAATTAAAATTTGCATTGCATGAAAAATCGGTTAACGCCCGCGGAAATATTTTATTGTGTGAGAATTAGTATTATAAAGAAAGTTACTGGCTGTTAATGCCTGTGAACTGTAGCAGATTGTGCGGCGAAGCTCTAGAATTAATAAAATTTGCATTTCGTCCTGTCAACTGGACTGTTTACTAAAACTTTCCATATAAACTGGACTTTTAAACGACGAAACCGAAAACTAAACAGTATTTCTGCAACAATATCTAAAAAAGTATCTAACTGTTTAAAATAATGGCATCGAATAACTGTTTAAAAATATTTCTAAGACTAATCGCATCGAATAAATTTTCTGTGCTATATTCTTATGAAACAATTCACCTATTTATTTGTTATCTTGGTTATAAATGAAAACTGTAAATTTATTAATTTTCATATCAAAATAGCGACCCCTGTATCTGAAAATGCTATATTAATCTTTGTATTCCTTTTTTTCCTCTGTCCCAAATTTTAAAATTACTTTGTGCTAACAATATCCGATGTATTACTTTTCTCGCATGCGTTTTATGATCTTGTTACATATTTCATAAACGCTCTCTACTGGTTAAAAATGCATGCCAACCTGTACTTTTAGCTTTTAGGATACACTTCGTCATATTTGAGCGTTCACCCCAAAAGCTGTAAATCCAAAGCCTAAATATTCATAAACTAAAGAAAAAAAGTTAAGAACAGTCTGTTATCTCAGCATATGCGTCAGTTAACGTATCAATATTTTTTAAGTATTCCAATCTCGAATATCGACTGAAAGATCATTTATTCATAGAAAGATCATAAAAAGAAGCTAAAACATAACGTAAACTCTCCCTTAATAGACTTTTTAGTAGCGTTTACGTCAATCTAAAGTGAAGCTTAATGTTCTAAAATTTATCTTAAAAAATCTAGAAAACATCGCATCTATAAAATTATTTTTAAAATGTTAATATGATCTCCATACGGATCACATCGATCTCAGCTGTATCGCATTCAAAAAAGGGGGCCAGCCAAGGGGGAGGAATCATTATGTTATTTTAGCGAAAAAATTACATTTGTCAATAATGCTCTTGTATTTACATATTAAATCTTACCCACCCGTGATTTTAGGGAAGATCATTATCGATATTACATGATTCCCTTTAAAGAGAAATTGGAAATAAATATCCATATCTAACATTTTTTATGGAAAACTTAACATTAGAAGAGGGTTTAAACTTCAGAGAAAAAAAATCCAGGAAGCCAAAATTCAGCTAAAAAAGAGATTAGCATAATTTTTCATTGACAAGAATAAAACAAATATGATATGTTGTGATTTTCGTTAGCACGGTTCATTTACGTTTTCACTTTAATTAGAAATAACCTTTCTCACAATTTCAAGAGTAAAAGAATTCGATTATTCTGTTGGAAGTATTTCGCTGAAATTTGCAATAATTAGAAATAATTAATAGTTTAAAATAATAATATATAATCAAGATAACAGTCATAACAATTCGCGAAATGCTTGAGCAATTATCAGATGCTGTTCAAACACATTCGAGGAATGAAAAAACAAAAAGTTACAATGACGAATGGATGTCTGCCTACAAGTTTATTTCAGGCTATCTACTATTTTGGCACAACTTCACAACAGCAAAATATGTTCCAAAGCATATCCAAGACCATTTGTCTAAAAACATTGTGCCTTCTATCTTCGATAGTATCTTTATACCAAGCCATTCTATTACTAAATATGAAAAAAGAAGTACGTTTAGTCAGTGGTGCCTTAAACATAGTTTGACGAATAATCTGACCAGACCCCAAATCTGTTTTCATCATTGCTGAATTATTAATAATTCTCTGGCCTGACAAATGAGAACAGTTTGGGAAGAACAATGCTTGTGACGAAAACATGGGAAAACGGATCCTACTGAACTCAAAACCCAATGAAATTGGCACATTCTGATGCTGTTAAAAATTCCTTAGGTAATACTAAACCAAAAGGCAGGAGCGGAAAATGTCCCTCGGAATCTGGTAAAATATGAACTCAGAAAAATGCACTAAGCATTGCGTTATTTTTCAAAAGATTTAAAATTATCCGAATATTATGCTCTTTCGAAAAAGTTATCAGAACAGTGTTAACACAAATAAAATTAAATTATCTAAATAACTTAGATAAATGAAAATTTAATTTTTTAAATAAAATAGTAAACAAGTAAAGCCATATCATGACTCATTTTTAAGCATGTTATGACTGAAATATATGACAGTATCCCTTTGAAGGCTACGCTTCAAAAATTGAAAAATCTTTTCAAGGTTATCAGTGCTTTTCAAGGTTTAATGCTTATTAATATTCTGAGTTATTTTCCCCGTCTCAGGATCTTCATCAGATTAACCCTTTGAAACGCAAGTATTTTCTCATCAATATAGAAGACCAACTTGATAGACTGCCCAACGGCGAAAGGGTACAGCCGTTGCAATCGATTCATTTAATTTAACTATCAATAACATAGCTCAAAATGGGTCATTTGGTTGATCGCCACATTGTTGGTAGTTAAATGGATTGATGGCAACTGCTGCGCTTATTTAGCGTTGGGACCATTTTATTTAAGTTTTTGGCGCAACCACCGCACACCAAAGGGTTAATTCAATTGCATCAGATGACATTTACTCGTTTGGTATACCATTGTCTTAATAAAATAGTTTCTAAACTTAAAAATGTATAGTAATTTTTCTGTGCCCTTCGTGTATATTTTTTAATGAATAAGAAGCATATAATTTCACTGCAAAACAAACTACTTTCTTCCAAAAACTATAAAATGTTTTTCAAAAATAAATCACTTTGAATCCCAAAGTATTACAGAAGCAAATAAACACAATATTTACATTTCTATGCAACGGCTGTACCCTTGCAGTATTATACTAAAACTATTTCATTATCTTGCATCAAGCAAAATAACATTCATCACCTATAAATATTTTATGAGCGCACATTCCAAAACCATTTCCAATATTTTAAATGCTCTCAGTTTTAAAAATAAATGAGAGATCAAAAGACAAAACGACATTTTCATATCCATTTTTGAACTGATATATATACGATGCTAATATAATTATCTAGACGTGGAATTCCTAAATTCATTGCTTTTTGAAAACCATTTATAACTATTTAGAATTCAATAATTAAACATTTTTAGAAAATTTAACTGAAAACTTGTCTGCTTTCGGTTGAAGTGTGTCTAAATGATAAATTGCCCTTCCAGGGAGAATTGGAGTCTGCATAACTTTACAAAGAATAGTTATTTATGAAATATGGAAGAAACAAAAGATTCAAATTATGAAGAATTTACGGTATCCACATCCTATCAAAACCGTATCAATTGATTATTTAAAATGGCTGCATTCTTAAAAAATGAATCATTTAATTTTTAAGAGAATTTAAAAGTCTTTACTATTTTGGTTTGTCTTCTGTGAGTGCTTGTAATAAACCATATGCAATGAACTATAAAAATCCATACCGAACACATAATAGCCATATATCTCGCTAAACTCAAACCTAAACAACTATTTGCATTCAATGATTGAAGAAAAAAGAAGACTTTCATGTGTTACTGGTATGTATAATGTATTATGTTCTAAGTTGAAAACTAAACATGTTTGGCAACCAGCTGCTTCGTCCTTTTAAATAAATCTCACTCTGGGTGAATTTAGTTACTTTCATAGCTTTATTTTAAAGTGTAGTGTTTTGTTTATATACTTTTTTATCTAAACGTGAACTCTCTGTCATTGAAAAGCTATGGGGCATTTTACGATCCTACTCGGCTGATTCTGCATGTGGATATATTTTCTCAATGGCATAGTAAATCGGGTCAAAACATCAATGAAGGAATTCCTGCTCATTTAAACACCAGGAATGTCAAGTCAACGGGGTTAAAAGTGCTATGGACAAGCTTTACCACTTTAAAAATGCTTCCATAAAAAAAAGATCTTTTTTAAAATAATTATATATATACTAGGGTGGTTTTGCTGCCTAAGGAGAAATTTTTTTTTTGAAAAGTTAAACTCTCACCCTCTAGTTTGGTGACATTATGCGAGTTAATGCCTCTGTTAAAATATTAGATCATTTAAAGGTTATTTAGAGGTAGCTGAAAGGCTTTAAAGTTTTAGCCTTTAGTGTATATGGAAAACAACATGTTTTCTGTATAAGAATTTACATTTCAATTGGTATAGAAATAATATGTGTTTATAAAATAGATATTTGTTTTAGTGACAACAAGTTTAGTATAATTTAAGGTTCTGACAAGGATTAGTCCTTCTCTGGAACTCACATAACAACTTCTCGAACTCTAAATAATTTTTACTCCAACTCCAAATAATAACATCTACTCCAACTCAAAATAATGTTATTGCAGCAATTGTAAATAGTTTAGGCCTTAAAGTTGATCGCTACAATATATCAAGAAGCCGTGTAAGAAAAGCAAGAATGTCTTACCAAAAGGAAATGGCAGAAAATGTTAAAGATGATTTTAGTGCATCAAATCCTGATATAAGTTTTGTGGTACACTGGGATGGGAAATTACTTCCAGGGATTTCTTGCAGTGGCAGAGAGAAAATAGATGGGCTTTTAATCTTAGTTACAGGAGGTGGATTAGAAAAGTTACTTGGAGTCCCTAAATTCCCAAATGGCACAGGTGAAGCAATAGCAGCAGTTACAGCGAAAACCTTAGAAGAATGGAAATTAACTAAGCAAATCAAGGGATTATGCTTTGATACTACATCAAGCAACACTGGAATAAATTCTGGAGCTTGCACTCTCATTGCAAAAAACATAGGAAGAAACCTGCTGTACTTTGCAATGCATGTCCGACATCATATCCATGAAATTATTCTTGCAGATGTATTCACTCTGTGTTTTGGGCCATCATCTGGACCAAATGTTCTTCTTTTTAAAAGGTTTAAAGAATATTGGAACTTCATTGATCTACAACAGTTTGAAACATATAAAACTAATAAGATTGGTTGAAGAACGGTTGCTGCTGAACTGCAAGAGCTGAAGAAAAATGCTATAGAATTTGCCTTTACAACTTTACGAAATGAGAAGCACCCCACGATGACTATAGAGAATTTCTTGAATTAGTATTGATCTTTTTGGGCGAAACTCCTCCTAAAGGTATTCACTTCAGAGCTCCGGGTGCCTTCCATCATGCACGGTGGATATCTTCAAAGATTATTTATTCTTTGAAGATATGGCTATTTCATCAACAGTTTAAACTATCACCAAGACAGAAGAATGCTTTGATAGAGTTTAACCTGTTTGTAGTACTTTTATATATGAAGCACTGGTTTACTGCTACTATTGCAACAGAAGCTCTGTTCATGATCTGTAGTTTTTGGTAAAACTTCACAAATATGCAGAATTCAACAAAAACATTGCAATCAAGGTAACAACTGCAATAAAACGGCATCTTTGGTACCTAGGAGAAGAACTGGTTGGGCTCAGTTTGTTTTCTAACAATGTGTCTGCAGAAACAAAAGTGAGCATGGTTCAAGGTTTAAAAAAAGGTATGACACAAAAGCAATTGAAACGACTTGATGACAAAACAAATTACATTCACCTAAAATCTTTAGAAGATTTTGTGGCAGTGAAGTCTCTGATGCTGTTCAATTCAATGCAACTTGATACTTCATTCTTAGAAGTAGATCCCTCACAATGGAAGGGATTAGATTCTTACAAGAAATCCAGAGATATAGTGAATGGTACTAAAGTGGTTAATGACTGTGCTGAAAGAGGTGTCGCTGTTATTACTCAGTTCAATGACAAATTAACCAAAAGTGACGAGCAGAAACAATATCTTTTGCAAGTGGGTGAGACCCAAAGGAAGCAATTCAAAACCTCTGAGAATACTACACTGATGAAGTTGGGTGCTACCATGCAGACTGCTAATACCAATACTTCCTAAACCCAAAGCAATGAATTTCTAATCCATCCTAATGTGCATTTTAATTTGTTCAGTTTTTTAGTTTTAGGGACAACGTTACTTGGCATTATCTTGGTTTTATTTTTATAGGTAGTGTTTCATGATTAAATATAATAAAACTAAACTACTATTCATTAAAAAACTATTAGTTATTACCTTTGATTTACTGATATTTATTTACTGTATTGACTATCGTTATAATACAAAGTTTGACACTAAAATTAGCAAACTTCAAAGTCTTTGAGCTACCTCTAAATAACCTTTAAATGATCTAATATTTTAACAGGCGCATTAACTCACATAGTGTCACCAAAGTGGGGGATGAGAGTTTAACATTTAAAAAAAAAAAAAATTTTGAAACCACCCTAATATATACCCATCATATCCATGCATCAAAACTAAAAAGCGGGCGGACAGTTATTTCCTGTGTGTGTGCCCATGGATTAGATCTGGAAAGAAAACTTTTTTGCTGTTAGTTTATTTCAAATTATTTCAGATCGCATAAATAATTTGAAATAAAACTTTTTTAAGTTTCACTATTTTGCTCAGCCACACAATAGTGAAAGCACTGCTCACAGTTTCAAATTTTTATTTGCAACTTACTGAATCTGATTATAGTTGCAGAAATTCACAATACAATCCATATTTTGACTTCTGATATCTGGAATTTTTTTCAAATCAAATTGTAAGTTAAAGTTCATTTGTAAGTTAAATATCAAATTGTAAGCTAAGTAAAGGGTCCCATTTTGGGGGAGAATGCAGCCCCTCAGCCCCCCCCCCTAATTCTACGCCCCTGCATGCAATTGAAGTTTACTTGATCAGAATAAAACTGGAAAATCGTTTCATAGAAAACGATTTCATAGATCTAGCAAATCGCGTTACGATTTGCCAGAGCAGAGCTAGCAAATTTTAACCTAGCATTAGCATGCAATAACTAAACTAATCTTAAGAAGAATAAACTTTACTTTAAATTGTAGAACTTTGTTACAGTTTGTTTCTATCAGGCCAGGATACGCCCTCCGGGAAATTTTCTGGTATCCCGGTCACTTTCACATGCATGTCGTAAAATATAATGTGTATGGTTGTTCAGAATAAAATGCAAATAATATGCCGTTTACATACATTTCCCGAGCCGGTGTGATCAGTTGTATCCGGCCCTGGTTTCTATGAACGGTTTTATGGTTCTTAAACGGTTTAGATATATAACTTATGCAGAAGAACCTATTTACGCATTAGCCCGTCAACTATTAGCAATGTTTTTACGCCAAAAAGCGAGATTTAGCGATAATAATGTAATGAAAGTTTTTAGCGGATAGATTCCAGGAAAAAATTATGCATAGGCAACAAAATAAAAGTAAAACGTGAAGCTTTCAGCATTTAATTTTCTGAAGACACTATTTTGGCGTTCTTCTACTGAAATGGTGAAATGTTCTTGATTATGTTTTTTCAATTCTAAAGTGTTGGTCAGATTTAAAACTGTGACGTAAGACTTGTAATTTCAATTTAAATTAAAAATAAATTATGGTTTTTAAAATTCTTAATCATTGATTACTATTTAAGGATAGGTATGATTTACCGGGCTAAAACTGAAAACGGTTCGGATTTTTCCTATAACAGGCGTATTGTTTTTGGTAGGAATCAAACGCATATGACCATGTGCTGTGCAGCTATTGTCGAACTGCTAGTGTTATATGAAAATATAGCCACAGATGCGAAGGAAATAAAATACAAAATTAATAAACTTTAAAAATCAAAGTGCTTTAAAAGCGCCAATTTTAATGTTTCAGTTCTTTCATATTTACAAGTTTTAATTTTCTAAATCTAAGAACTCTAAAACTGACTTCAGTTTTTGTTGAATTTAACAACTTTCATAGCAAAAATTAATTCTCTCACTAGTCTAACTATAATGTTAAAAATAGAAAATGAAATTACTTATTCATTTTAAGTCGACAAAGATGAAATGTAATGCGTGTATTTTTCATTAATGCAAACAAAATTTATTCTGTTGTCATAAGATTCCGTTTTTACATACACAGATTGTAAAATCCGTATCCCTAGCATGGTTAGAAAAAGCATTCATATCCTTAACAGAAAAAGTTCTCTCGGATATTGGAGATTACTTTAGACCATTTTTTTTAACTATTACGGTATCTATTTTAGTAATTTAACCCCGTGTTTTCAGTCCTGACGGGGGTATTCCCAACTCATCAGAATCCGACATAGATGTCGCAATCCTGAAAAATTCTGCAAATGCACTGGCAAAATTTTAAAATAAAGAAAGAAAATCGTATGTTAGTTTGAAAAAGCGCATTTCTATAATCGGAATCAGATGTGATGGAAATAAAGTCATTCTAAAAGTACGGAATAATTTGTATTTGCGGAATTTTTACGGATTCTATTTTTCGGAGAATAGCGCCCAACGTCTGATGCTGATAATTCTTATAGTTATAAAGCAATAATCGAATGCTCGCAGCTATTCAAAAGCTCGCGATATATCTAACTTAAATTATTGAAATCAAAAATTGTTTTAATTAAATTATTCTCAATTTGTTCATTTTGTTTACTGACTAATTCTTTCAGATATTGGATAAACTTTCTTGACTTAAAATTACAAAAAAATCTCTTAAAATCTGTGAATAGAGGGATTTTCAGAGTTCTAATGTCGCCTACAGGCTCCTCTTTATCACTTTACACGTCTGAAAATTTCAACTTCGGTCGAACGACGTGGATTTGTATTCCTGACAAAGAAACGAACTTTCCCATTTATATATATTAGATTAATCCATTGCAGCAATTTTTTGATTGGTGGCCGTCTCGCCATGCAAAATGAAAAATATGCAAGCATGAGTCTAATTAAGATCGAGCAGGCTATTACATTAATGAACACCAAAATTACTTTTTCTTTCATAGGGCACTCAGGTTTATTGGTTAGCTCTTAAATCCGTTTTACAGGAGAAGAAGTATACATTTCAATGTTTCATGTGAAAAGGTGAAAACGATCTTATCGCGTAAGGTGACCACGACTTACGCGAGGGATGCGTTCCAAGACCTCTCCCGCAAGTAAAAATTTTGCGTCGTGAAATAGGTATATATTATGATTTTTTGAAACCTATGCACAGTTATTTTAGACGCTTGTGAACACCCCTAAAACTGTTTTAAACCATTCCCTATCTGTACACTACCATTTCCCATATAAAATAATGAATAAATGAATGGCAGTGCTTCTTACTGTTGGCAAAAGATGTGTTGAATGAGTATGTAACGTGGCCATACAGATACATACAGGGACATCGTGATTCTACCGGGCCTGCTTGTGCACTCTGAAAGAGGCCTACGGGCGTTTCCTCGTTGGTTAGATTTGGCCGTCAGATGACGTATCTAAGTGTTGGAACCAATAAGCGAGCATCCGTAGGACTCCTTGTATGACTCATCGGAGTGCACAAGATGGCCCGGTAGAATCACGATGGCCCCGGTTCCAGGAAAGAAATTCGCTTAAGCTCTAAGATACATACTCGCGTAATATCCAACTCGCGTAAGTTAAATTGCGTTCAGGCACAAATCCACTATACATCCTATGACACAAGCACATTTCTTTAAAAAAGAAGTCATTGTTCCAATTTTAATATGAACTGCAACAAATAATCCTCTTCCATTGAAGAATGACTAGCTAATAACCAACCTTTAAAATTTATTTCAATTCTACTTTATTGATCCCCGTGTTTCCACTTTCCCGGATGTGCACAGCTATAATTAATACTAATATTACACTCAACCTCTTCCACTTCCTTCTCAACATCTTTATGGCTCTTAAATCGATGCAATAGCGGTATTTCCCTTCCCGTCATCAATTTTAATTTCCTATGGGAAGATTTGCTTTTCCTTGCATCTTATTTATTTATTTTTTTTTTTTCACTCCTCCTTTCTCCCGTGGACTCTTACCTTCATTTGAAATAAGCTCATCAGTCTTCTGCAAAGAATGGGATTAACTTTGTTCTCGGAAGAAATTCGCCTCTCCTCGATGATGTTAATAATTATTTACTAAACGGAGTAAATGATTTGTGTCCTCGAGTATAATCCGAAAAGTTGTGGAAGTCATTTTTCTTCTCTGAGCGATAGAAAATAAACTTTGTAACCTTTTGTGCGTGTGTGTGTGTGGGAAAAGCGGAGGGGGGGGGGGTTAGTTTCTTTTTGTTAAAGCCGTGATTTCATATAGAGTGTTCGTGGCTGGAACAGTTTGCTTTGTTGTAAGTGATGTGCCGTGATATTTGTTGCTTGGTGTATATCGATTATCATTTCGGAGAATAGGTTTTGAATAATGCATTTTTAATTCCTGTAACGGCAATATCACTGGGTGAAACCATGCTTACTGAAAGGAAATACAAATGATTCAGAAGAATATTCGATATTCCATCTTCTAAAGAATACATGTGATTTTAAGGACAAGTGCATGCAAAAGGAGTCTTTTAATTTTCTCGTTACTGGACTGTCGTAACTATTAACTATTTTGATTAAAATTACTGAACATCGGTTATTGTTATTGAGTGGTTTAAATAGTAATTTTGTATGATGTTGAAATGCCTTTGGTTTGTATGCATGTCGATCTGGTATTCAATGTAAGGATTCCCATATAAATTAATGAAAAGCATCGAAATTTAAATTTATACAGGTTGCAGGTTTCTGTACAGCAGTCGCATGAATTTATAATAATAATAAATTCACACAAAACGCGAATAAAAGTAAAACGCATTTTAAATAAAGGCACTAGGTTTCATTTAATTTATCGTACACCAACTCATGAATATATTTTACTAATCACCAAGATTAGTTTACAAATAATCTTCAATTAAAATTATCTTACCATCTTAATATAATGATACTAATTGGTAATAATACCGTATTTACCCACGTATAAGTCGAGAAATTTTGGATTAAAAAAAGGCTGTAAAGTGGAGGGGTCGACTTATACGAAGGTCCTTAATTTTTTTACTTTTTTACTTTTTTTAATCAGAAGTCAAAAATGTTTTTTTGAAAGATAACTGTTCTGTTCCCGCATTTCATAACACAGTAGCGTCGATTTCCATACCAGAAAGAATGTAGCGATACAGAGACTGAAAACGTGTATCACGATGAGTCGATGACGACGAAGGAATTTTGTGAATTGTTTGGCGTGTCTGCTTAATACTGAGTCGGATCTTGAATCAGTTTAACTTTGTATATTACTACTTTACCCTATCAGTTTGTGTCATATTATAATTATTAATTATCCGTTTAATTTTTATACTATTATCTTTATCACAGTATATTTAGTACTTTCTTTTTTTACAGATGATTTTGAATAAATTTATTTAAAAAAATAATTAAATTTCTTTGGTCGGGAAACTGTGCGGTCGACTTACACGCGGGATTTGTTTTAAAAAATCAAATTTCTTGATCGGGAAAGTGGGGGGGGGGGTCGATTTACATGCGGGATTTTGAAAATTTTCAAATTTCTTGATTGGGAAAAGGGGCGGATCGAATTATCATTGGACTCAATATCAGATTATTCGACAAAAAGAAATATACTTTCAAACCGTTTATTTAAATTTATTCATGGCGTCCGACCAGTGGAAGAGCGCGTAACGTCTCACCTAGCAGACAGAAGGTGCCTGGTTCAAACTCAAGTCGCGTCCGTCGACCTAGTCGTCCGGAGTTTTCTCCAAAATTTAATAATATACGGTTAAATACGGGTTAGGACCCCTTAGAAAGTCTGCCACGGGGGGCAGACCTTCCTCTCCCTAGATCTCTCGTGCAGACAATCTGCCGTATTCCCAAAATCAAATCAATCATACATTTTCGTAAATTATTATTGCAACTTTTCCGAGTAGAAAGATTTCTATGTTACAATGGGCACCACCATGACCGAGTGGTGGGGCCCAAGACACTGGTAGACGGCAACATGGTAGACGGCTGAAGAGTAAAAGTCCTGAGCTCGGGCCTATCGCGCGGCAGTCGATCTAACGGTCTGGTTTTTTGGTCGGTTTTCTCCAGATGTAACGTGAATACGCGTTAAAGCCCCTTAAAAAAGTCCTCCGACCAAGGCACTCCCTCTCTCCGCTGGAAGATGCCCTCGTGTAGGCTGGCATACAACTTCCCCCACGTTACAATGCAGTGAGAGTTGACCGCTTGTTGTTGCATTACCACTCTCTACAGAACAAAGTGTGTTTTGTCTTACGTTTTTTCAAGAGTTTCTTGCAGATAAGTTTTCAGACATCTTAACCTGCTAGCATGCACGTGACTTCAACATTGATGCTACACATAATGTACACTGAAAGAATCGTAGTTTGGTGTACCGTGGTTGTTCTTTTAGCTAACAGTGTTTTGCCCATCAGTTTAAAGGTTCATTTTCCTAGTGGCATGTTGGATATTCTGGAATACTTAGGCAATATTGTAATGGAACTCTTGCAATCAACTAGAGAATCGATAAACAAAGACGCTGAATGTATTTCTGCAGCGGACGATTTTCCGAAGATTAACGAGGAGAAATATGGATTCAATGCCTCAGCTGTTCTCTGAGGGCTCATCTTCACAGTACCGGAGGAGAGAATGAAGATTATATCTGCGACTTTTCTAAATGTGCTCGAAGAAGAAATGACCTGAACATAATCTTAAAAATAACGGCTTATAGTTAAAACTTACGTTTTATGTAGTGTAATTAGTTTCTCAACGGTTTAAACTACCTATTCCGCATTACCCGGCTATTTCAAATTAGTCACCATTCGTAACTTTTTTTGTTATAATTTTTTCTATAACAATTAAAAAAAAATAGTGTTTTTCTCTACAAGTGACATTTCATTACAATAAGTTATAGTTTATACCCATAATGGCTTTGGGAATTTTATTCAAAAACCTGTATATTTAGAAATGTAAATGGTATTCCATTATGTCCTCCTCTCCTCCACCTACAGTAGGACCAAGTTACAAAACTTACCTGAGCACATACGGAAGAAATTTCAAATGTTTATTTATAAGGTTTTCATACTTTTTTCCCTTATTGTTGAAGAATAATTTTTATCTAATTTCCGACATTTTCCTTAATATGAGTAAGATTTTGCTGGACCTTAGAACTCAAATCATACACCCTCTCTTATTCTTAAAAAATAAAGAAAGAAAAAGAGCCTCGCCATTAATTTACTCACTTACAGATAATATATACATAGTGTCTCAAAAGGATCTTTAGAAATTTTCTGGAATGGTATTTACCAAGAGGGGGGAAAAAGCATAAGAATATAATGTCCCAAACACAGTCTTCATGTCCCATTTAATAATCACTCAAAACGAAGTGCCGAATCTTCTTTCATGTATTTCATTCAAACGTCTTGTAACAGCGGATTTGTTCATCGAAAATGGCATCATGTCAAAACAAAAGACAACCGGAACCAGGGGCGTAGACAGAGGGGAGGGCTGAGGTGCTTCATCCCCCCCCCGAAATGGGACCCTTTGATATTTAGCAGTGGCGGCTTTTCAGGTGAAGTGCCTCTTCACCAAGTATTGTAAGTAACAAAAAATTGTGTAACGTAAGCAAGCCATAATCCTTTTTCAAATTTAGTCTGTAAGAATACACTTACATTTCTGATGAAAGCTTAATTGCCATAAGACTATGTGCTAAATCATGCTCTTACTATCAGTGAAGCCAAACTCTCTTCCCACCCCTCCCCTTGCCGCTCGCATAGAAATAATACACCGCGCGGCGCGCGGCCAAAGAAAGACTTGTGTCACGATTGGTCCATTGTTAGAGTCACGTGGTACGCGGGTTCTGACGGGATGAGTTGTGAAGTGCTAAGGAAAAATTATCTCTTCTACTGCACTTATTGGGGGGGGTTGCCAGGGTAACCCCAAACGCTTCATTCAGTTTTACAGCTTTACTTTCTATCAGGTGAAGAGATCCCTCAGAAAACGGTCTGTCTCTTCAAGTGAGAGAAAACCCAGCGTAGTGCATCTCCAAGCACAAATTTGTGTAGGAAAATGAAACCGCGTGATTTGTTTGAGATTTTGGCACATGAGATTTTTACTGGTGTCTTTTGAAAATTTTAGAGTTTCTTCTTGTGTTAATTTTAATGATAATAACAGTTAGTTTATTTTCTGTTTATTCACCTTCATTATGTTTCCTGTAAATGATGTAGTCTGTAATGTATTACAAACACCGTTTAGTCGGTGGAATGATGACGATAAAAGAGATGTTCTTTCTCGTGGTCGACATAGAGCCTGATTAGTGAAAAGGTTCGAGAAGCTTAAGCTTCCCGTCATAATTTGAAGGGGACTCAAAAATGACTACAAAACGGATAAAAATTCAAAATTTTGTTTTTAAATGATCTTCTAAGTTATTGTAAAGATTTTTAATTAAGAGAAGTGGAAAGCTATTTTTAAGGCATTTTAGAAGTCTTGATACTCCATGTAGCAACATTTCTAAATTAGTTCAGTATGCGATGTCTATACTTGGGATATTTGTTCCAGTTGAGACAAAATTTTCTATTATCAGGAACATTTGGTCGGTAGAAAGGGGTAAACTTTCAATATGTAATGTTAAAAATCGTCTAAAGGTCAAAATTAATTCTGAACTTTAGTCATGTTGTGATTTTTATGATGTCATCAAAACGAACAAAGAATTCCCGAAAAAAGCCCCATGTCTCATGAAAAATATATGACTAAATAAATAAAGTTTATTGTTTCAGTAGTAAGGAAATGTTTTTAGTTTACTTTTTACAGTAATTTTAAAAATACTGTAAAATCTCATTACAATTAAGTAAAGCATTGCGAAGATAATGAATAATATATTTTTATCTAAGGTAAATTTCAAATTAATTAAAAAAATATTTTTTTCAAATAAAATAATTAGAATAATTAAATCAATTAAATATCCCTTTAACAAAGAAAATCATTAAAAACTTTACTTAATCCAAACAAAAAGGGGATAGGAGGCCCGAAATATGAGACTGAGCTGAGCTTCCCCTCACTTCAAAGGTTAAAAGGGCCCTGGGTCGACCAGTGGAGGCATTAGGAATGAATGCATCGCTGAAAGATTAAAAATTTCTTTCCGCAGAAAGGCCTGTGCCACCGCCTAATTACCATGCTTAATGGACATGGGCACCGGCATCATAGGGCAAGGGGGGCTATGCCCCCCCCCCCTGGATTTTCGTATGCAGTGCTTTTCCTTGCTTTTTTGCTCTTTTCAACATGGTAACTATACATTAAAGTAGTCTTTGCCCCCTTTGAGCAGTCTTTGCCCCCCCTGGGAAATATTCTGCCGACGCCCATATTAATGGCTGCATCAGGTGTTTTTCATAATATTTTCGTATCAAGCTCTTCACCTATTTTTTTGATCACGAGCCGCCACTGATATTTAGCTTACAATTGAACCTTAGCTCTAAATTTGATACCCAGCCCCCCCCCCAAAATAAAATCCTGGCTACGCTACTGACCGGAACTAAAATTAATTTCTTCATTAACGAAAATAAAATTAATATCTTAAAAAAGTACTCCGAAAGTTTACCGATTCTTTAACGCTGATTACTGCTTATATTATCTACTGCATGGATAAAACATTTCCGAACTTAGAAAATCTCGGGTAATTACCAGAAATTTTCTAAGTCGTCTGGGTGTCAGCTACCTTTTCTAAAAAAATGTTAAGAAACTTTTGAGTCATCGAATATATATCTCAGGGTGCTCCTAAAGCCCCTACCCTACCACTACTAAATAATTTTGAGGCATTTGCAATGTTAAAGCAAACATTATTTTAACTTTTGATGTATTATTTCGAAGCAGAACTCATACTCAGTGCTGTCTAGATTAGCTCAAATCATTCATCTTAAACATCTAGTGCCATCTATTGTTCGAAATAAGAATGATTATTACAGAAAGTTTCAAAATTACATACCTACCCTCACAGGAACTAGAGAGATCGCGTTCCTTCAGACGTAAAAACTTTTTTTTTTTTTTTTTTTTTTGCGCGAATACAATGATTCAATGAAATTTCAACTTAGATCTTTTCAATCAACAAATATACTTCAGAAATAAAATAATCCAGCGATTTTTTAAATGTATTTCAATCTTTGAAGGGGTTTTAATTTTAAAAATCTAAATTTATGTTACTTTCTAATTTCATATTTAAAAGAACTATTTCTTTTTAAGGGAACTAGAATATGAATGAAGCTAACTACTACATGCTGTAGTCTCTTCTGACATGGAGACACGAGTGCGTCCAAAGTAATGCAAAATGCAAGAGTTTATACAAAAGCTTTCAAGGAAATAGGAAATGGTCATAAGAGTAAAAGTGGGAACATGGGGAGAAAAATTCATAAAGGAATTTTGAAGTTCAAATTTACCCCTTGTGCAGGTTTTCCTTCAAAACACAATATACTGTTTCCATACCTACCGACCAGTTCAATGTTCTTCTGATTCCTACTTTCGTCAGCAATGTCAACATCAATAGACCTATGCTTCATGAAGTATAAATTCAATGCTTACTGTTGGAACCAGCGTAGTTTCAAAATGCTCCTGAACTTTGCCGTCTGTATACCTTTTAATGGTTTTAACAAAATTTGTGTAGAATAAAAGTTATTATTAAAATTATTTTTAAAACGCTTCTCAGAGGCCCCTTTGAACGGCATTTTCTGGGATGAGAACACAGAATATGACAAATACACGACGTCACATATGCACAAAAAGGCAAAAGTGATGGAATTACTCCGATAGTGGTGTTATCACGCCTCAAAGTTATGTTTCTCAAAACCCTTATTTTAAACAACACCGAGAGCTTTTTAAATTTCGTTAACACATTTAGCTCTAATCCTCTAATTTAAAGTATTAAGTCGTTTTACAGTATGGAGAAAATAATTTTTCCTTAAGGTGCAGAGACTCCGCCGGTCTCCCCTAACAATTTCGAAACATATTGTTTGTGTGAAACTAACTATACATAGTATTAGCTGTGTCGTAAAGTAATGTCCATTTTTTTACATAAAATTCAAACAAATAAATTTTCGACAAGTGATAACTACATTTACGCTGACCGAGTTGTATGGTGGGTAAAGCACCGTACTCCGGTTTCGGGTTCAACTCCCGGAGTTCGATCCCCGACTGGGCGTGGTTGTCATGTCCGTCCCTTCATAGGGGGCGACGTTGGTCCACCTACTAGGTGCCCCCATAATAAAGTGGCCAACACCTTCGGGCCGTTGTAAGGGACAATGCCTAATCGGCAAGTACCCACCCGTTAGAAAAAAAAATAACTACATTTTCAACAATTACAAAAAGCTGAGCCTAAATAAGGACTCATATGTATTAAATTTTATAGCGAGAATTTTATAGATAATATTTTTTTTCTTTCAAGAAAAATAGTCAGCCTAACCCCTTTTTTCACATCCATCCTCCTTGAAGATTTCAAATTCGAAATGTTTTGAAATCGATTTTTAGGTATTCGTGAGTGTCGTATTTTACAGCAAGAATTTTATAGATATCTCTTTTCTTTTTAGAAATCCTGCAGGATATATGAAAAGAACGTTTTGGCCCTCTATCCCCATAAATTACAAATTTTGGAAAATGCTCTCCAATCGCGCGCATACGCTAAAAACGTGCCAAATTTCGTATAGTTAGCTTCAGTTGTTTTGGCTAGGCAAAATATTGGCATATGAAAAACGGGCAGAACTTTTCCATAGACCTAATACTTTGCATTCATATAGGTTTATTTGTTAAAAGATCGTACGATCAATCAAATCTTTTACTATCACTACTCTTTCAGGAAAGCAAATCTTAAAGTATATTTACACGAGACGCACGACAGTCTCGCGAAACGAGGCTCAGTCTCGCCTTCATCTGTCTGACAAAGAAATTGATATTTGTCTCACACGTATACCTACACTTTAACCCTTTGAGGCGCAACCCTTTCCCAATGCTGAAAAAAGGGCAGCCGTTGCCATCGCTCGACTTAACTACCAGCAAGATGGCGGACGATCGAAACGTTCATCGCGTGCCACAGATCTAGAGACCCTCGCACAGCGAGCTGTCGTCAAAAGGTCTCTAGATCTGTGGCACGCGATGAACGTTTCGATCGTCCGCCATCTTGCTGGTAGTTAAGTCGAGCGATGGCAACGGCTGCACTTTTTTCAGCATTGGGCAATCTATCCAGCTGTTCTCGCATTCTTCCATTTTTCAGCAGATGTCAGTGCTGTTAAAAAGAATCGTGACCATTTTTTGACGGGAAATGACGTGCTGAAAAGTAAAGGATCCTCGTGGAGCTATGTCACTCGCAACTATATTTATAGAAATCAAATCTATTCTTCGTGACTGGCAACAGTCAAAACGTCAGAGTTTGGTGTTCCCAGAGCGGGAGCACTGCGCGTTAAAGGGTTAAGCTATTGCGTCTAAATTAACAACTTGTGTAAACGAAAATCTCAGTTAAAGTTATCCCTAACTTCAATAAGTGTATCTCAAAAATTAATCAGCAGAATACCGAATGATACATTCTAAAACAATGAATTTTTACAGCACAATCATAATTTAAAAACCTTTCGTCGAAACAATGTACGATGTAAATTAAATATCCTTCAAACTGTTTTAAAACAGCTTTCTTTCGATAGAATTCTTCACGTCTACGTGTTAATAATTACTCTGAGCCGAATATATATTATCTATTTGCATATTTCAAATGAACTCGCTCCTCTTAGTGTTGCAGAATTAAAATAGCGTTTTTCTAACGCATTTCGTTCAAAAATCGTCTTAATTACAATAAAGTTTTAGAGGGTAATTCTTTCAAAATAAATTTGTGAACTTCCGAGAAAAGTTCATTAAATTGTTTTCTCTCTGAATCCACATTTTCTCCTTTTAATTAATGGCACTTCATATATTTGTTTGACCGATTGCTAAAAAGTAATTGATTATTTTCTGAATTGATAATTAATTTCTTTCGAACTCCTGCAGGCAATTTACAAAGTACCGCTTCTCTTTTTTGAATTTTTAGTATATATTAAAGTAATTGATTAAAGCGCACAAAATTCGCAGAGGTTAATTCGTCCGATTTTATTGGAATGTTCGTTAGTGTTGCTAAAATGCATAGAACGGGCTTTTTTAAATAAATGCATAATTTATTCTTACGGATCAATAAAAGGCCAATGAAAATTTATAAACCAAAAGTTGATGTAAATTAGATTTTAATATCTGAATGCATTTTCTCTCAATTTAAAAAATAATAATAAATAGATTTTTTTTTAATTGCGAAGCTAAAATCTGGAATTTTTGTCTCTTTTTGTAATTTTTGGCATTATTTGATTATTAATAACAGGCCCGGACACGCCCACCAGGAACCCGGGAATTCCCGATGTGCCGGTCACTTTAATATATAATGTGTATGTATATATGTTTAGCATATACAGTCGACCCTCGTTTGTCGCGGATAATTGGTTCCAGGCTCTACCGCGATGAGTGAATTTCCGCGAAGTAGGATTCTTTATTTATAAATCAAAAATTTTCGTAGTTAGAGCATAGAAAACCTGTTAACGATCTTCTAAATGCGTTTTTAAACATCATTAGAGCCCTCCAGACATGAAATAGCACCTGTAAGTTACCATTACCATGGTATTACCCAATATAATAGACAAAATAAGACGTTACAAATATTAGACGTTTTAAATATTATATTATTATTGTACACTTAATTGCACACAACCACTAACCTATGAAGAATACAACTTGTTCGATGATGAAGCGATGAAGATGAAAAGATGTACTACACAGCAAAGAAGAGCAAGGTTACTGCACCTCTGAAGGCACGACTTCAGTAGCAGAATCTTCAGGTGGTGCAGTATCGTCAGCCCGAGCGTCGTTGTCTTCTTCCACTGAAGGAATGCTAGACATAGGGAGTGCATGTCTGGGTGCGCGGCTCAAGATCATCCTGATAGGCAGTTGCTTACGCTGTTTTTTCATATACGTGAGGGGGCTTTTGTAGGGTTCCATCGCTCCATCAAGTGCATTCTGGAACCGCAATGCACGCATCATTTGTGGATCCCATTCGTCAATCATGTCCTGTACTTCCTAAATAGTTCTCCCGACTTGCGAGCGACGCTCAAGTGTAAGGCCAACTTCCTCCACCTGATCCCCAGGAACCTCTGGCCGCTCTTCCTTCTCCTCACTCGCAGACTTAATCATCTCCACCAGATCCTCATCAGTTAAGGGATCCGAATGCGTCTCCAGCAGCTCATCTACGTCATCGCGGGTCATATTCCCGAAACCTTCTCCTCCCAGCACCCGAGCTAGCCCAACTGTTGGGAGGAAGGAACTCGACCCGCAAAAAAAAAAAAGGGATTTTTCGAAAAAACCGCGATAGAGTGAAGACGCGAAAGTCGAAGCTCGAAGTGGCGAGGGACGACTGTGATGTAATGGGCCGCCGTTTCCAATTATTTCCTGGGGCAATGTGCTGGGTTGTTTTGGTCCCTGATCCATAATACTCGTTTACTCACACATTAACGTATAATTCATCTAGCTTAATTTAACGTTGTCTTTCTCTCTGGAATATGAAAGGGGTATCACAAAGCCGATGTCAACATGCACCGAAACTACCTTGACCGCACGAGGACTATGGCGTCAATGAGTTAATTTGTTATTTTACAGTACAAAGGATAACACTGTGCTTCGCTCACTCCAAAGCTCTGTGTCAAATAAATGACGCAGTTTACAAATAACACTCAAATAAGCAGTCTTCGGGCTTGCATCTTGAAAAATTATACAACTCTTATAAAAGCCCATACTTCCACAAAATGTGCTACGTCTCTTCAGACGAGGAAGAAGCAGAAAATGATCCGCAAGGTCCAGCAAAAAGTAACGGCGAACGGTTAATTCATTGATAAGGTTTTCTGTCTTTTCCAATCGCGGGCTGGGCACTTGCCTTCCAGGCATTGGCCATTACTCAGGCCGGAATTGTTGGTCATAGGGGAGCATTTAGTTGGCGTCCAGAGCTTATGGTCACAGAAAGCAGTGAGCTAACCACCTTATGATCTGGGGCGAACTGATTGAAAAGATCATACTTGCGGATCATATTGATATTCGAGGTTTTAACGAACTAACTTTGGATGAGATGCTTTACAATAGAAGAACGGTGAGTGACCTTTTCACTTCATTAAATGCGGTTAAATTTTCAGAATATTTCAACACAAAATTTAATATTTCTAATCGAATAAACGATAAATGCCATAGGCAATAGGGTAACAGCTCCAGCTGTGACGCAAACGCAGATATAGCGTCAAAAATTTTCGGAGCGTCCGCATCACACGGATATTGTGGTAGAAAATATTACTCCCTGCTTGCAAGAGTACTTAGGAAGTATTGAGAAGAGACGATACCAAAAAAAAAAATGCAAAGGCCTGGCCTCGCGACTGTCGATCAAACGGTCTGGAGTTTTGTTCGGTTTCCTCCAGATGTAAGCGTTAGAGCCCCCTTAAAAAGTCCTCTGGCCAAAGCATCCCCAAGTAGGCAGATATCCCTCGCTTAAGCTTCCCAAAACAAACAAACAAATCGAAAGTTAACCTTTTAATGGCGTTACAAGTTTGTCTAAATGTAAAATTAGACATACATAGATTAAGATTAATCAAAGTTTTTTTTTGAGAATTTTTTATCAGAAAATATATTGATACAAATTTTTAAAGCGAAAGTAAGCAGTAAACAACTATTTAAAAATAGATTATACTAGATATGCAATTCATTACTTCCGACATTACTTCTCTTTAATCAAATTGTCGTAGGCGTAACTTACAAAGGCCAAAAGGTAACAATTGCCTCCCCCCTACCCCTTCAAAAAAATCAAGAAAATTCACATATCACCTATTTGAATATGAATTGCAAATTTCGAAAAGGCCTATCTCGAGGGCTTTTTTTTCCCTAAACTGACTTTCTCTTCCCCCCCCCTTTTTTTTCATGTACACATGCAGATCTATATTTTTTGAGAAAGAAAAACTGACATTTGTTTTCTAGCCTGCTGAGAAACACGTGACTTTCTGCAATAAATTACGAAAAGGTTTCATCGCACCGAGATGAGACCTTTGATTGAAGCATATCCAAATCCATGTTTCCTGCTACTGAAGCATTTCCATGCTATTCCTCTAAACTTTCGGTCAATGACTTATAAATGAAAGATCTAGAAAAATTAAGATAATACATACCGGGGGATTTTGAAGGCTTTTATGAAGGCATTCTCCAGTGGCCTCCCAAGATCAGTGGCGAAATGTATAGCGTTCTCAAAAGAGACGAAATGTGAATGGTTCAAACCCAGATCACGTTCGTCCACCTAGCCGTTGGAAGTTTTCCGTAATTTTTTCCAAAACTTCACTTAAATACTGGTTTGGAACCCTTAGAAAGACTCCCACGGAGGACACCACCCACCTCGGCCTTGGTCCTTTGTGTATCAAAGTCTGCCGTTATTCCAAAATCGAATCAAATCAAATCAATCTGCAGGGACCAATGCTGGACGCCGAAGAAAACTTTTAATGAGAAAATTATGGGGGGGGGGCGGATATTTTTGTATTTTTGTATGGCAATATAATCACAAAGCATAAAATATAATGAAATGTAAAAGAAAATTTTGTATTCTTGTTCCTTTAAAAACACGCGTTGTAAAATAATGGCGTTTAACTGATAAAAACCACCCAAATCCTCGGATGAATAACGAGAAAAACTCATCTCAGAAAATTGTAACGATCATTTTCTTCCTACCAAAAAAAAAAAAAAAAAAAAAAAAAAACACTGCTTCAGTCAGTCAAATGGTTCAACAGAAAATCAGTTTTTTTGTTGTCTCGCGTAAAATTTTAATTTTTAGTCTTGAGCCCTTTTAGGAATTTGCAATTCAAATATTTTCTACAATAAAAAGCATTTTGCCTCGCCCCCCAATGTTACATTGCCAATTTATACCTATGCGATTTACCTATAACTTCCGAGCGAGTTGGTTTGAGAAATATCAATTATTGCAAATCTAGAAGTAAAACAAAAAATTTATAAATAACCAACCCTTAAAAAATCAAAAATATAAGTGTCAATCTTAAGAAAACTTTATGAGCAAAAGCTCAAACCGTACTAGAAAAATAAATACGCAGTTGATGTGTTACCGGACAGTGCAACATTTCTGTGAGCAGCAAAAACGTTAACTTTAATTCTAGAGCAGGATGCGTGAAATCTGTCGACTTGGAATACTAGAAAAGTAATTTGAAAGGAAGATTAATTAAAAGCAATTTCATCACACTTGGATGCACTTCTAGAAGAAACCTCGATTCGAAATGAATATGTTTTTTTACTCCTTCTGGAAACGCCTTTTCCAGATTGAATCAGAATCATGCTCAACATGGCGTGAAAGTCTCTGGATGTTACAGATGTACATCAGAAAACCTTAAACAAATGTTTGTTTCGATTCGAGATGCGTTGCAATTCTAAATTAGCTCGTTAATTCAGAAATCAAAATTAAAGTCGTATCCTTTTGACATTTAATTAAAATAAATTAATAAGTTCATTAAGTGTGCTTTAATATTGTGTATCTGTTAAATAAATTCTTTGTTCCGAATATCCGGGGAAAAGTCGGGACTGTTTCGAAGAAATTCATTATGATTCACTTTTCTTTGAACTTATGGAGGGGGAGTGTCACAAAAACTTCATGAATGCAACTCAAAACTCTTGTTGGTTCCGAGAATTAACTTAGATAAATATAACGAACATACAGATAAGAAAAAATGTGAATGCATAATCGTTTTGCAAAATAGATAAATACCTTTTTCCAGTTTCGACGCAAATTTGAACGCATTTAATTACGTTCATAAGATTCCTGGAATTGCATGCTCAAACCTATCAAGTTTCAAATAAATATAAACTAGAGAGGAGAACTTCTGGACCAAATAAAAATAGCAAAATTATTAAATTTAAAGTAAGGGTCAAATTTTACTCTTAATGCTCTGGAAGTTTAAACAAAAAAAATGTCCCAGGAAAACTGCTCATTTTCTAGAGCGATAGAAAAAGATTGAGACTGGGATGCTTAAAACGTACATTGATTTTTGTAAAATTTTATTGCACAATGTGTTACGTATTGTGTATGTAATTACAATGTGCGCACAATTACGTTTGTTATTTGGTCAATATTTCTAGGGATAATAGTATTTTCAATACTTTTTTCATATTTTTTACCAATCCTATAAATATTATTAAAGTTCAAAATATAATAAGGAATCGTTTGATTCGGTTAAATGGGTATTTATTTTAATCTTCCTTTAATAATTATAATTTTGAAACGTATCACATGGGGCACAGTTTTAAAAATAAATTCTTCCTAAGCAATTTTTAACTATACTCAAAAGTATGTGGGAAATTCGTGGTTATATGTTTAAATGTTATTTTAAAAATGAAATATAAATTTGATGTTGTTGTGTGGGGTTGGAGGTAGGTAGAGAGAGAAATAGAACTACAAGATATTTTGTCATCTTTTTTCTTCTTTATGAGCCCTATTTAACATTTACAATCAATGAATTTTCCTGCAGTCAGTAAAATATAGATTTAACTGAATTTCGTAAGTTTAGAACATTTTTTTAAAAATCGCCATTTCATAACCTATGGCTTAAAGCATTTACAAGTCTGCTATTTTAAAAACTGAGCATTTTGCAAACATTTATTTATTCCTTTAGTGCTTTTAATTAGAAGATACTATAATATTTAATGCAGATGAATAACATCTCTGCATTTAGACAGTACTACTATATTTGTAGTTATTGCATAAACCGAGAAAAACCCTAACATGAAAAATCAGATTCTAATTTAGATGAAGTTTTCCAATTCATTCTTCACTTAGAATTGTAATTTTATGGATTTCATAACGAATAAGATTAATGACATAATTTCTAAGTAAGTTAACATTCTAAACATAAATCTTAAAAAAAAAAGATTTATGTAATAAATTATACTTGAAATTAGGGATGCAATAAATATTTGTTTGGCAGATTACGGTTCTTCAGCGGGTTATCAGGCAAATAAGTTTGAGAACTTCTAAAATAAAGAAGAATTTTACACATATTTTTCGAGTGTCAAAAGTAATATTTTCAATTAAGTCTGATAAGGATCATCATTATTAGGGATGGGTGGGAGAAGATTTTTTGCGAGACGACGCTATTATATTTATAGCATTTTTGCGAGATTTATAGCATTTTTGCGAGACGAGACAAGAATTTTTAACATTACGATATATGGGTGTTGCGAGACGAGACAAAACTTTTAGGCTGTTTTGCGTGACGCGATAAGCCGATTTTTCATCTAGCGTCCATCCCTAATCATTAGATCCCGCTTGAGACTCCAGAAAATAATCCCCTAATTTAAAAGTTAAAATTTTCAAAAAAAAAAAAAAATCAACAGAAGAGTGCAGCAAACGGTATTCTTATTACGTAACTGTATAAATTTATTCAGATGTTCTAAAAAAGATAGTTACAAAGTTAGTCGTTGAATGACGGCGCTGAAATCGCAGGCCACCATATTTTCTCGATCTGACTTTTTGCGACTACTTTATGTGGGACACATGATTGAAAGTCACTGTCTGCCGGATCCATACCCACACGCTGGACGATCTTTAAACATCGATTTGTGAGGCATCTGAATCCATTTCATTTGAGACATTAAGCGCTGAGATGACGAATTTCATTATTCGTTCGCGCCACCTCGGTATGTCGAACGGCGGACATTCTGAAAAGATTGACATTGTGTTATGACTACTTGCAGAGAAAGTGGGTGTATACATGGAGCTTAATTTCTAATTTAAAAAAGCGCAAGAGCCCTAATTTGTTGTACTGTAAATTACAACATGAATCACCTAATTTAATGCCAAATAAAGTATTGTAAAAGCACTTACTTTCGCGAGCTATAATTTTCACAAATATGAAGATATCGGTGATTTCGCGAGCTTATTTCGCGAATTTTATATGAATATGAGAACCGAAAGTTGAAAAATCCCGAAAATACTTAAATATAGAACCCCTTCTGCATAGGTATTTTAAGAAAAATCCTTTTGTCCGAAATTTCGTCCCCCGTCTCCCCATTTTGAATGGCTTCAAAGAATCTGGTATAAATATTGTAAGTGAATGAGCTGTATTCTGTTAGTTGCATTATTGTTTTGTATTGAAGAAATAGTTGTAAGAAAGAAAGTTGTCAAGAAAGAGTTTGTAACTGAGCAATAAATCATTAAACTTTGGTAAGTCAAGAATTTGTGATTTTTTATTATTATTTGAAACGAAAAAAAAAAAAAAAAAGTATTTCGCGAGGATTTGATTTTCGCGATTATGACGGGCTCGCGAAAATTAAAGCCTCACGAAAATAAGTGCTTTTACAGTACATTTTACTAGCTGCAGTAACTTTATCCGAAGGTACAAAATTAATATCTATATAAACAATTATGAAAGCTATTAAACTTTTAAATTCATTCTCAAAATCGTGGCTGACGAGATATACAGTCTACGGTGCCGACATTTTAGTCGCATCCTTTGCATCCGAAAAGTTGTGAGACCAAGGAGGTGTGACGATCTTAGACCGAGATAACCTAAGATGATCACACTCCCTAGACCACACGCTAAAAGGTGTGACCAAAATGTCATCGCTGTAGCCTGTGTATCTCGTCAGCTACGGTCAAAATTAGCTGAAGTAAAAGGAAGGGAGTTATGTTCCCGTTGGCTCCCATGCATATTTATATTGATTTGATTAGTATTTGTATTTTTCAGAAGACATTGCTTTTCACATTGGCTCATTTTGTGATAATTTTTCAAGAAACTTTCTACACCCTCTAAAAAGGTATTCGAGTGAAAGAAAATTTCGTACGTCAATTTCACATTTAAAGCATGATTCTTCATGAAAAGTGATTAATCATTAACAAAACTGAAATGGGAAATTTGGCTCATAATCGAATACTTTATTGAATGTCTTTACACGCTACACACACAATGACAACAAACGTTTTCAGAGATCGAATTTCATTGTTTCTCTGAGTATAAGGCACTTTTAGTTGTTTTATTTTTTTCCTTCCGTTTTTTCTGAAAGAAATAAACTAAACGGAAACTTTCAAGGAAAAGGCACAAATCTTTAAATTTGGGGACTTTTCACATCCCCATGAAGTCAATGTATTTTGGGAGACAAAATGAAAAAAAAGATCTATATTCGGGGATTGTCCTCAAATTTCGAGGACGTATGGTCACCTTACGTTAAACTGTTTGCAATGAAAATTGGTACACACAGATATTTGAACATGAGAATATTTTGATGCTATCCATTTACATATTGCTACCCATTGCGTACAAATGATCGCCATGAATTCTATATGCATGATTGTTGAACACAGATAACATTTATGCGATATCCATTTTGCTATATCTATTTATATTATGATTAACATTAATTACAACAAACGGTAATATAAAAAAATCCATTCATTCCCGTGCTAAGGGGCCTTCGTCTAGTAATATATATAACACTTTAGTGCGTATTTAAAATATAGACGTGTTCCAGATATTTTTATCGTGCCAATGCAGGGTGTGTTAAAATATAAGTTCTTTATAAATACGAATGTTTTTGGAGTTAAGTGAGAATGTTTTTGGAGTTAAGTGAGAATGTTTTTTGACCCGCTAAGACTAGTGGGACTAGTCTTAGCGGTTAGTTACAATGTTAATTGAAAGCGGACCACCACGTTTTGTTTTAGTTGAAATCAATGTCTGACTACACTTTTCAGAGAACTGTCCAAGTACTAAAGGAAAATTTTCCTGGAAACAATTTACACTTTTTCTATAATGGATACTTTTGTCATTCAGTAGCATGCGCAGAATTTTTTTACAGGGGGGGGGGGGTCCTCCCTTAGTTTGTTTACCCAATAGATAATATTTTAAGATTAAACCCTTTATAAATAAAGCTGCCTGCTTTCAAGGTAGGAGGAGGTTCCAACCCTATAACATCACTTGTGTATGCTACTGTTGTCATTACATGATTTGGAAGTACTTTTTACTAGAAACTGGCACTTATGCTAATTTTAGGCTTTTTGGATGGACACAAGCTTTATTACTGGCCTATTAACTTTTTCACTTCCATCCTCCCCAGCCGCCTTCCCACTGACCGATTCTTCTTTTCCCCATTGTCTTGCAGTATCCATTCATACATGTCAAGAGTGAAAAGCGCTCTTTTCTTGTTTATTGTTGGTACCTCTCTACCTTTGCATGTTAACCTCCGGCTGATTAGCTGTTACGAACAATTGTTTTGCAAGTCTAACGTTAGATAGACATCGGTGTCTTGCTTCTCTGATTAGAGAGCATTTAAAAAAAAACGTCTATTTATTCTGTTTAATTTCTTATGAAGATAAGAAGTAGATGAAGGGATTTAACCGAACAAAAAGAATGAAGAAATTTTATTTTATGATAATTATAAAAATGTTTTTCACTTCTCTATAGAATTTACCATATGAAGAAGTAAAAGATTTAACCAACAATCTTTAAACTCAAGAAATTAACTGGACGGAAAATATTGAGAATGATAGAATCATTTTTTCTGAATTTTCAAGTCATTCAGGACTTGATGATTTGCCAATGTATTAGCCCAATTTGCATGATTTGCCAATGGACTAACCCAGCAAACAGACACAGGTTCTCTATTAACGTTCACAAAACATCTTCTGAACGTTAATAGACGTCCAGAGAACCTGTGTGTGTTTGCTGGGAAGACATTAGAATTTTAAAATTGTTTTTGAAAGATGAAATGATTAAAAGTATAAAATGAAATTCAAGCAAATATTCTTAGTTATGTTTTAAAGCTAAGGGATTCAAGGTAATCTTTGCAGAGGCAAGGTAATCTTTACAGAATTTCTGTGGGTGCCCTAAATGTCGTGGTGTGGGAGAGGTGAGCGGTTTGATCAGGACTAGGGATCTATGAGAGACGGGACGAGACATATATTTGTTATTTGTATGCGAGACGAGACAGGCCCGCTTTTCATTATGATATAGGGAGTTTGAGAGACGGGACGTGATAGATATTTGTAATTTGCATGCGAGACGAGACAGGCCCGTTTTCCATTATGATATAGGAAGTTTGCGAGACGAGAGAGCCTGATTTTTCACCTTACATTAAGGTGACCAGATTTTTGAACATAGAATCGGGGCCATGTCCATGATTTTGAAACAAAACTGGGGACATTTATAATTAATGAAATAATTAACAGTAAAAACAATGAAATGATTAAAAATTTTTCTCAATTCCTGTTTTACATTTTGGGGACAGTTTGAAAAAGTCCTGAAATTGCGGACTGTCCCCGGAAAAGGGGGACGTTTGGTCACCTTACCTTACATGCATCACTCATCAGATCTCACCCAACTCCTCTCCCCCTTTGATATGTCTGCAGCAGTGACGTAGAAAGTTTGAAGGCCCAAGGGGTGGTCCGCTCCGTTGGCAAGGTAAAAACGATAGAGCCACATCTATCGCCCATTAGCAAGCCCATTTTTCCCTATGTATATTTGCTTGAGAACTAGTAGCTGCCCCGTCTACCCTTGCCTTAGTCAGGCCCTGCCTGATACACCTATCCTAGGATGTGGGCATGTGGCCTATATTCAGATAGATTTAGTAGCTACTAAAACCATTGTTTAGTTACTAAATTTAGTAAAGTCGATTCAGATAGAATTTGGAAGCCGAGATACTAAACACGTGACCAAAATCAGCTGCTGAAATCACGTTCCAAACAAGCTGCTAAATCATCGACTAAACAAACGTACGCCTTGAACAAGCACTCTAATTAGTCTACTAACTTCCCTGTTAACTTTTCCTCATTTTTCCCTTGGTGTTAGTCGCGTGTTTAGTATTAAATGTATCTGAATTCCTATTTACTAACTTTAGTATCCCCCAGTGGCAGATTTTGCTCTTGAGAGGCCCGAGGCGCAACTCAATTTTGAGGCCCCCTGTACGGAAGAATTTTTGTGAAAATAATTTTAATATATTGGTGATAGCCATGCGAAAGCATGTAAATCCAGAACAAGAACCGTTGAGAATTTAAAAAATGCAGGAGCATGTGATCGATGATAGTAGTTAGTATTTGATGAATTGGTTGAACACAGGGTTTTTCCCTGATTTACGTATTTTCTTTCCAATTTCTTTACAAACACACACACGTCTAGAATACTTGAGCATGCAGTAAACATCCTTATCGAAGGAAAAGAAAACGATCATCAACATGCAAGGTGTGAATAATTCCTTGCACTAAATAAAACATCACTTCCGAACTCTATAGATGAAGACGAATGAAAATGCACTATTTCTTAAATCACCGTAATTGAAGAAAACGGATTATTGACGATAATGACAATTTTTTATTTTCAGGATCACAATATCACAATATAGGCTTCTAGGTTAAATTGCACACGATCAATATTGAAGTAAGGAGCAGCAACATATTTTCACATAAAATTAGAATATATTATGGGCACGGACAGAGGCACAAGCCCCGAAGGGCAAGTGCTTGCCCGAACCTCCAACGCAGCTCTACGCTGGTCGTTAACTTACAACTAACTGCTCATATTCAAAGATGTACAGGGGGGTATGTCACGAGGTCAACTTTTTGCCGTTAAGCTATCACATATGTAAGAAAGAAAAAAGGAACACGAAAGACTTTACTAGAACATTCGATGCATGCAGCTGCACACAGAAAAGCAAAAAGAAAAACAAAACACTGCGGTCTGGGAGCAGTGCAATACTGCAAGTTAGGCTTTCATATAAATAAGTGCGAGAAAAGGATGGGAAGAAAAAAATATAAATAAAACAGATTGCAGCTGTAAATTTGATTAGCATAGCAGAAGGCAGGAAATCGAAATGATTAAAAGTGAGTTATTGCCTTGCAAATAAAATGGCTGAAAGGAAATTTGAAAGCTTTAAAAAGAGTTACTGTTAAAACTTATAATTTAAATTTAAAATAGATTATTAGTTTAGATTTAGAAAACATTAATTAAGATTTGTATTAATAATTTTTTTATAAAAAATATGCACGTTGTGTCAACGTGACACCCCCTCCTCAAAAAGAAAAAAAATCACTAACTCTAATTCCTTTACATTATTATTAATTATTTCAAAATGTTTTAATTCCTTTTATATCTAGTTTATGTCTACATACCAGGGCCTGACTTTCACTATAACACTTTTGTGCCCAGGGCACTTTTCAGATTTTGTGTCCTTTAGGTGGCTCAATTTTTGTGCCCCTGTATATCGTGTTAAACTCAAGTTTTTGTCTTATTTCTCCATGTGTGCCCAGGGAACGTGCACCAAGTGTCCGTCCGACAGTCGGGGCCTGCTACAAAAGGAGTATTAAAATTTTAAAATAATTTTTATGTTTATAGATTTGTTCATCTTAAAAAACATTTTTTATCTCAATAATTTTTGTACTACGTTTCACTTTTCATGATTAACACTAAATATACATCAGCATACCTCTTAGTATAACCCAGCAACTGAAGTTTTTATATTGATTATTTTTCACTGTTACTTAATTACGTCGAATTACTTTTTGTGGACCACTGGCATATGTCTTGTTTCAGTCATGAAAATTTTGACTACTTAACAGGTACTTTTGAAGGTCAGAACAAGGGAAACTTGATCAGAAACATGACTTTGACATCATAAAGTTCAGAAGAATTCTTTACTTGGATAAAATGAACCAAAAATTTAACATTCCTTCTAGAACATATATTTATAAATATTTAAATATATTCATAAATTTCCCGTTTGGAACTGCAAAACTAAGCAGTTTAATAGTAAAAGTAAACTTTCTGTTTAGTCTAATTTTTGTGTTTATTCAAAAACTGTCAATAAGTTTAGGACTATTAATTGAGTAATTAGGTATGAATAATATATACACACACACACACATTATTCTATATTTTAAATAGAATGAAAAAACAACAAGAGAAATTAAAAACCCCAATACTTTAAGTAGTTAAAGTACAAAAAATATTATTGACTTAAAAATAAATTCCACTTTATAATGGGTAAATGGGTATGCTCTAAGCTTCGGCCCTAGGTTTATTATTAATGTTTAGCATTTTCATCTGCGACTATAAAATACATGCCGTATTTATAATATAGTTATCATAAATATTTTTTAGTTGAAAACAAAAAATTAAATTAATCATCATTTGTTTTTTAAGTTTTTAATTAACTGTGTATGACATTCCAGTTCAAAATTTGTCTATGAATTTTAACCCACTATCCTCCGATCGAGCTGAAACTTTCCATGCATGTGAAATTTCGGTGACGCTAAGTATTGCTTTCTTTAATTTTTCAATACTTTTTTTTTTTAACTATCAAATATCGTCCCCCAATCCACCCCCAAAAAGTGTTATCGCACATGTATCAGCTCATATCTTTTTAATTATTGGTCGGCAATTTTTTACCACTGCATACTTGGAAAGTTTCGATTCCAAAAAAGATAAAAATCGGTTATCCCTAGCTTAAATTCTTAATTTTTAGTGATTTTTCGAAAGAAGATAAATTATTGTTTCCAATTTCTTTTACATCGTGACAACCAACAATAATTACATATTCTAGGTATATTTGAAAATTTCACTGAATACAGAGTGTCCTTTCCTAAATCATTTAAATGAAGAACGGCTGAAAAATATAAAATATTTAATTTTTGACAATTTTTTCAATCTCAAGCTGTAGAATAAAGCGGTTCAGGCTTTTCTCTTTTAAAATGAGAAATATTCTTATCAGACTGTACACTTTTTGATTTGGGGGGGGGGGTGGCAATCTATAAAGCAGGTGTATTTGAATGTCCTACTGCAATACCAGCTACTGAGCCGCAATCTGATTCAGTGCGGCCCAACCAGTGGCTGAGCGCATAGCACTCTGAACTGGGAGACGGAAGGTGCCTGGTTCAAAACCAGGTCGCGCCCTCCAACATAACCGTTAGGAATTTTCCGTGGTTTTCCTCCAAAACTTAGCGTAAATAGGGGTTAGAATCCCTTAGAAAGACCCCAAGGGGAGCACCCACACCCATCGGCACTTGTACATAATTGGCCATAATCCCCCAACCCAACTCAACTAATTGATTCCGGATAGGAAAAAGGCATAGGGACCCTCTGCACCTGTATTTTTTGAGATAAAATATAGTGAGCAAATTAAAACAATGCAAAAAAGTCTAGGAATTTTTCTTGGAAATAATGGACAGTTGAGGGCCCTAAAATTCCAAGGAATGTTGCATGAAAATACCAGGAACTTTATTGAACAGCTCAGTAAAGATCCACTGAATTGCATATTTGTTCAGTAAAGTTCTTGGTATTTTCGTGCAACTTTCCTTGGAATTTAGGGCACCTCAGCTGCCTATTATTTTCAAGGAACACTACTGGAATTTTTTTTTAATTATTATTTTTTTTTTACAATTCTTGTCATTTTTAAGTGAACTGCCTGTTTTTTAAGGTCGTGAGACCACTATTCGGTTAAGTGACGGGTTGAACGAAACAGTAAAGTTTTCAAAGGGAAATGTACACTTTCTGTATAGAATTTGTAAGTCTAACTTATCCTTATTTCCAAGGAACGTTTCTGGATATTTTTACAGTGAAATACGGAATTAAAGCATCAATTACTTATAAACTAAAAGTAATCGTATTAAGTATTAGTTTAGATTATGATCCAATGCTGTGAAGAGGAAAGAGAGTCACCAGAGAAAAGATTGTCCAAAAGCGCTTTCTACTCTAGAAGCAATCCTGAAACTATGAAGAAATTTTATGTCTCTTGAACAGATATTTACATTTAGTTTTTTCCTTTCTGAAAACCGAATTTGGAGGCCCCTTAGAAATATAAGGCCCGAGGCGCGCGCCTCATGCGCCTATTGGGAAATCCGCCACTGGTATCCCCGCCTACTTACTAACTTAGTAACTGAACAATAGATTCAGTAGCTACTTTTAAATCTATCTGAATAGTAGCCTATGTCTCTTTTTCTCCCTTCTTTTTCTGACTTCTTATTGACCAGGGCTTCTATTCAGATAGATTTGATTTCGGACCGAGTCCGGATTCGAAATCACATGGAGAAAAGGGCCGATTTCGGACGGAATCTGGACTGGAAATCAGATGAGGGAAAGGATAAATTTAGGAACAAATCCGGAATCGGAATCAGATAAATGAAAGAACCAATTTTGGAACGAGTCCGAACTCGGAATGAAACCTAAGGACCAATTTCTGAACGAGTCCGGACTCGGAATCAAATGAACGAAAGGACCGTTTATCAAACGAATCCGCACTTAGAATAAGGTGACCATACGTCTTCGAAATTCGAGGGCAGTCCCCAAATTTAGATAATTTTTTCATTTTGTCCCCAAAAATACTTTGTCCCCAAATTTAAAGATTTGTACTTTTTTCCCTGAAAGTTTCCGTTTAGTTTATTTCTTTCAAAAAAACTGAACAAATAAGAAAAATAAACAAACTAAGAACGCCATTTACTCAGAGAAACAATGAAATTCGATCTCTGAAAACGTTTGTTGTCATTGTGTGTGTAGCGTGTACAGACATTCAATGAAGTATCCGACAATGAGCCAAATTTCCCCTTTCAGTTTTGTTAATGATTAATCACCTTTCATGAAGAACCATGCTTTAAATATGAAATTGACGTACAAAAATTTTCTTGCCCTCGAATACTCTTTTTGGAGGGTGTACATGGTAATATGTTATGTCCTCGAAAAATGTTCGAAAATATTTTCTAGTGTCCCCAAGTTTTGTTTAGATTCGAGGACAAAGCTTGATTTGTCCCCAAATTGCGGTTTAGAAATAGAGCATTTCGACGAACCCCTCCTCTCTGCGATCGGTCGCCGTCTTGCGTGACAGCTTGGGGTTCTCGTAATGTATTTCAATGGGAAAAAGCCGATTTTCAACATTCAAAAAAAGTATTAAATTTAATTCTTTGGATGATTGTAATGGATGGAATTTGTTAATCAGACCTTCGACTTTTGTGTCCCAGGTGGCGTTTAATATTTTAAAAAGCTTAACATATAATATTTTAATGATATTTCAAGCGACTTTTTCCGCTGGTACTGCGTTCGGAAAGACAACATTATGTACGGGAATAAACACAATGTTTGTTTTAAGATTCGGCAGGTCATTCGGATTACTGTTTGTTTACAAATATCATTGTTGTGCATGCGAAATTTTCTTACGTTGTGAGATTTATGCAATAATAAAGTTTTGTTTTTGAATTATAATTCATCGGATATTCTGTATGCCCTAGAAAACATCAAATTCCATTAATATTTATATTAAAAAAGTGTTTATTTAAATTTCTATTACGATATATTCAGATTGTTTTTTTTTCTTTTATAAAAAATAAATGTACTGCTTGTTATTATTTATCATAGTGTTCTTTTAAATATGTAAATGCCTGTAAAATAAGACCAGTTATCCCATTAATAAAGAAGTGTAACATATGCATCGCATAACATATTTGTACATGTAATTAATCTAATACGTATGAATATGAATTAAAAAAATAATCCAATAAATCAACTAAATTAAAGACGTAGACCAATTAATGTGTTCTTTACTTAGTTGCATAATTATTTAAATTGACAGTAAACATGAGTGCAAAATGTAAATTTATAATTCCATAAAGCTTCTGCCTTTTTATTATAAGATGGAAAACATGTTTCGCAATGTTAGCTCATAAAACTGTACTAAACAATTCTACAATTACATTTTTGAATTTTGTTTCAAGTTAGAATCAGAACAGAAATCAAAAGCTGGAACTCTGACCCTGTATTTCTTTTTTCTGGGTGAATTTTTACATATTAGGCAAAGCTCATGAATACTTTGCTCCGAAGCCCAACACTAGTATACATTAATTCATAAATTTTCCCCTTTTCAAGCACAAACTGATTTTAGCAGACACGACAAATCATATTCGCTTCACCTCGACCAGATTTGAGAGTCCTGAGACCACCAGAATTTGGGTGTTTTCTGTATAATGTTTATATTTCTTCCTGCTAATTTCCGACTATTTAATTTTATATCACTGTTCTGTGAAATAATTATTATATGGGAAAATCTTTAAATTATTGTTATTTTAATTAAATGTGCTACCAACCCCATATTACAGGGGTTTGCAGTTCGCTACTGAGTATTAACATAAGAATATTAAGGCTCCGGCACCTTTTTTTGCCAGAAATTGCCGCTAGCCCTGGAGCAATTAAATGTTTTCTCATTGAAAAATTTCTTTCATTAATTTCCAAAAAGATACACTTTTTGTATATAACCCGCATACAAAAATATCCCCAATCGGTAAAATGTGCTCCATATTCTGATGAGGTGATGGACAAAATTTGATAATTATATCCTGAAAAGTGTCAAAGGTATGAAGATAATAAGTACTGACTTAAACTAATTTTCAGTAGCTCTTGAAAGGAAAAAAATCACAATCACATTTTAAGGGTCATACAGATATTATGAAAGAATATTTTACATTCAAATTCAAGTATAGACCCCAGTCACCTTTGTTTATAGATATCCCTTAAGACGTTATATGATGAAAGGCTGAAATTTTGTACATCACCTCATTTGTGCATGGGGTACATTTTATTTTCTAGGAATTTTTTTGTAAGGTAGTTCTAAGAAATTTTAAAAAGTGTAACTCTGTGAAAATTAACAAGAGGCATTTTCTCTTAACATAGTCTTTTTTTTTAACCTTATTTTAAACATTTATTCAATTCACACTGCCTAATTATCTTTAATAGATAAAGAATTAAAGCATGTTATCACTTTCTAGGGGCACTGTACGTGTGTGTGTGTCTATACAATTTATAAACACTAATATTTTTACTTCCTTGTATGACGTACAAAGAAATAATGTGATCGCAAAAAGAATTCGGTATCCAGATTTTGACTACCTCTAAATTTACTGAGTTTTTGCTTGACATCTCATTGTACACATGTATGTATGTTCATATAAATTCATGTACAAGCATTCTGACTGACAGCTAGACCATTTTGATCAGTGTTTCCTGGCGCCTGTACGCAGTAGCGGATTCAGGGGAGGGACTTGGGGGCTTCAGCCCCCCCCCCCAAAAGAGATTGCTAGAGAGTAACATTCTGCTTCATTATGCACTTTGAATATGTAAAGTGATCTTTTTTAATCACTTAGCCCCTCCCAAACAAATGTAAAAATCCTTTTTACATTTGTTTAGACTAAAATTTTGCTTTATTGTATATTTTCTTTGGGTGAAATAAGCTTTTATCAAAATTTAGCCCCTCCCAAAAGAGAATTTCTGGATCCGCCACTGCCTGTACGTACGTGTGTATGTAGGTAACTCACATATCTTAAAAAGTACGAGTCGTACAATGTTGAAATTTTATATTTAGGATTGTTGTAACATCTACATCCATACATTATATTTTATGGGCAGAAATTCATTAAAGTGTAATTTAGAGATATTAAGTTATTTCAAATAAATCAAAAATGATATATGTTGTTAAGGATTACAAAATGAATCTTGCCATCAAAAATGGTATCTTTATCATTTACAGTTCTACAGGAGCACTCAGAAAAATTCCAACAAATTACAGCCAATGGCAGTTTTAGAAACATTCATTCATTTCAAGCAGAATAACATCTTACCATATGGTTGGATAATGGTCCGGTGACGTTCAGCCACCTCCCTCAAAAACTGCGTTAAAAGTCACCAAACTTGGCAACTTTTGGTATATATATGTATATATTTAATTTGCATATCTCAAAAACTATTAGTCGTAGATTGCTGAGATTTTATATATAAGATCATTGTAACATCTAGTTGTACACCTAGATTTTTTATTCCAATCTACTGGAGAGTTTATTTACAGGACCACCCAAAAGAATTTTGGTACTTGCATGTATCCTTGCAGTCTGCCAAGATGAGCGATTTTTCGCTTTGATAAATCCAGGTTGCAGGAAATCATGATGGTTCCGAATACAATTGGCCAGGGGCGTAGCCAAGGGGGGGGGTTATGGGGGTCATAACCCCCCCATGGGGAATTTTTTGCCATACAAAATGTATATTCTTCACTACATTATCACACACGCGTATACATATATATGAGTTTTAGTAGTCGTAACCCCCCCCCCCCCAATCAAAAATTTCTGGCTACGCCCCTGCAATTGGCTACAGTTTGCCAGCACATTTTCCGAAAAAATAATTTTGGCACGAATGTCTATCAGGATAATATGCAACTACCAGAATTCCAATACATTAATGTCTATAGACATCTTCAAATAGTGACGTAGCCAGAAATTTTTCATGGGAGGGGTTACTATTGTAACTCACATATATGTATACATGTGTGTGGTGAGGGAGTGAAGAATATACATTTTGTATTGCAAAAATTTCAGGGTGTGTGTGTTGTGATCCCTTATTACCCCCCCCCTCCCCTGGCTACGCCACTGTCTTCAATATATTATGTCTGTAGTCGTTCATTGTTTGGTCCATGCACAGAATCTCGTTATTTGTCATCCACCGTGTTGAGTTTTGCCAAAATATCGCTAATTTAACACCAAAAAAAACTATGCATTTTGCATGACTCTAAAACTTTTAGCCGTAGAATGTTGAAATTTTGTATTTAGAACTATTGTAACATCTAACTGTGCTTTTGATTGCTGTGGACTGAGTAATTTATTTACAGGGTCACCCAAAAGACTTAAAATATATTAAGGGTCTATAGATACCTTCATTTCATTAAAAATCTGTGATGAATAACTGTTACAGCTGTGACTGAAATCTCGCTATCGCAAGCTTATTGGCTTTTGTCAAAATATTGCCCAATTAAGTGAAACAAATCTTTAAAATTGAACTCAGCTTGGCGGTAAACTTTAGAATTGCAGTATTTTGTCTCTTTCAAATGAAATAAGTTTAGATGAAGTGCCCCGAAAATATTTCTGGTTTAATAGAGGTACAAGGAAGTCATGTGGTGTCCATATCAGATTTATTAGTTCAATGATTTGATTAAAAAAAACAATCATAATAAAAGGAGTAGTATATAGAGTTTTACAGTTATATTCTTCCATGATGATTGTATGTAAGAGATTTTTTTTTCAACATCGTAAATTACAGTGTTACTTGAAAATATGTTTTCACATAATTTACACAGGAACCAGACTACATGCAAGCGATAGATATTAAAAAAATCAGATGTCAGTCAGCCAATTTAAATTACTTTAGAAGTTATTTACAAAAAAATTGAAAGAAAAAAAAAACATCATATTTGACTGCATAAAATGATTTAGGTTCTTGAATCTAAACAGCAGGTAAGAACAGTATTCATAGAAAAATTGCTACTGGCGTATTATCCCGGCACTCAAACAAGACAGGCGATTTCTCGCCAAGATAAATGCCAATCACATGAAATTATTAATGGTTTCAAATACGATTGGCAACAGTTTCCAGCACATTTGATGAAAAAATACTTTGTTGGAAATGACCACTGCAATAATACGTAAGTATCAAAAAATCTAAAAATCTTCAGAATAATTTCTAATCCTAATATCAGCTCCACGCAGAACAGAGTGGAAATAGTTTTAGGTAAAAGAATAAGGATTTATTTTAACGAAGTACAGTTTAACCATTTAATCATCTGTCCATGGACACGAGAACAACAACAGTATAACCTTGATTTCACGAAGTCAAAGAAACAACAGAAAGAATTGAGATAAGAAGGTGAAATGAAAGAGGGTGTCAGTTTAATAGAAAAAACACATTTATTCAAGATATTTAAGTTCCACTCCATACCTAATTTAGAATACTGCAAAAGAATAAAAAGGCTGGTAGCCAAGTTTAGTGATTTTAAAAAAGTAGATTCTATAGTTTTTTAGCATAAGCAACAATAAGTAATCATACATTAACACATCACAAACTTCCTGTTTTATTTATTTATTATTATTATTTTAATAAACCGACCACTCGTACAAAACTAGTTCTGTAAACAATGTATAAATTGACTTTTTAATCAAAATATGTTTTTAAAAAATAATTAACAAACCAATTCTTTCATGTTTTCTATTGATTTATTCTTATGCATTTTATATGCACATTTAATAACAGAATCCACACCAGAAAGTGCTATCCATAGAGAGCATGCACTAAAATTCATGTCAATCTAAGGATAAACCTATCTAGTCATAGCTTCAAACTACATTGGAGACAAATTATCCATATAGTTAAAAATCATGAAAAAATATCACAATCCTAAACTAGAAACAATATCTAATTTTGCAATTAGAGTTTAATTATTTGAGGACAGCTTTAAAATTTCTTCCATATTTCTAAATAAATAATTTACATTCTTTCGTGCACAGTCGTGGATTGCTGTCTAAACTGAAACGCCTGTTGCTTGCAATTCTGCAGTTTGTTTACATTCTTCACAGTGGGGCTGCGTTCGTAATCCAAAAACCCAATGAACCTCCTCAGATTACACGTAGTTTATACGGATTACTGAGATTGCTAAATTATACATTTAGGTAAAGAAATAGCATGCGCAGAACGATGCGCGAAGCTGTCACTCAGCTGACGTCAGAGATACGTCACGTCGAAATGCTCTATATGGTCGCCTTAACTTAGAAACAACATACTGCTAGTGACTGTTACGCAGAAGGGTAACCTCTCCTTGCTTTATCCATAAACAGACTTTTTCTCAAATAGCGTTTGGCAACATACGACTTATTACTGCAATGCAATTGTTTATTTACGTTTGTGTCGGTTGGTCTCCGGTTTTCGACAGCAAGTTTTTCAGTTGAAAATTATTTTAAATGAACTCTTTAATTTATATTTAATATTTCAGTCATCATTTTAGGTTAACATAAATTTTAATTTCTGTTAAAACAATTTTTGAATTAGAAACCGTAAGCTTGTTGTTTTGAACTTTTTTCTTGCAATCTTGAAATGTTAAAAAAAAAAAAAAAAGCCTGTAGCATTTATTTACTGATTAAATTAAATTTGGGTAAAATCATACAAGCCGGTGCGCACCCCATGTAAACACGGCGACAGCCGCTGGAGCTTGGCAACCGCCAAGCTCTAGCGTGCACGATCAGCAAAGTATTTTAACACATTAAAATTGCACATATATTCCACTTACAAAAACATAAAAAAAAAATACAACGTCTATATTTAACCAAAAGAACGTCTGCAAATTCAGTAACAGGCAATTTAAAATGAGCAAACAGTGGACCGTTTTTAACTAAAAGAAATCCAGTGGATTAAGAAACTTAGTTGTACAGTTATGTAAACTATGTAACCAGTGGACCGTTTTTAACTAAAAAAACCTCAGTGGATTCAGCAGCCTAGTTGTACAGCTATGTAAACTATGCAACCAGTGGACCGTTTTTAACTAAAAAAACCTCAGTTGATTCAGCAACCTAGTTGTACAGCTAATGTAAACTGGGCAAACACTGGCCCGTTTTCAACTCAAAAAAACATCGGTGGATTAAACAACCTAGTTGTACACCTCTTATAAAGTCAGTATTTTTAGAATAGCACGTAAATAACACTTACGAAAACACACAAATTCGTTTCATATATTAACATAACATATTTCATTCCCTTCCATCAATAACAGAAACAATTTCAAATTCCCAAACCTGACGAAACACGTATTCTTTATGGTTGCCAGGGGAGTAATTCAGTTACCGGGTGTCGCCTATTTTTGGCGACTTTTTTTTCTCGCCAACACCCGCTACTTGGCGCTTTTTTTTTTGTCGCCAAATTTTTCACGTGTGAAACACCATTTTAGAATACGATAAAATAATACAACATGTTGAGCACTGTCAGGAAATACAAATTACTTTAACACATTAAAATTACACAGATATTCCACTTAAAAAAAAACAATAAAACAAAATACACCATCCATACTTAACACTAAAAATTGTCAGCAAATTCAGTAACAGGCAATTAAAAATGAGCAAACAGTAAACCACTTTTAACTAAAAAAAATTCAGAATATTAAGCAATCTAGTTCTACAGCTATGTAAACTATGCAACCAGTGGACCGTTTTTCACTAAAAAAACCTCAGTGGATTCAGCAACCTAGTTGTACAGCTATGTAAACTATGCAACCAGTGGACCGTTTTTAACTAAAAAAACCTCAGTGGATTCAGCAACCTAGTTGTACAGCTATGTAAACTATGCAACCAGTGGACCGTTTTTAACTAAAAAAACCTCAGTGGATTCAGCAACCTAGTTGTACAGCTATGTAAACTGTAACCAGTGGACCATTTTTAACTAAAAAAACCTCAGTGGATTCAGCAACCTAGTTGTATAGCTATGTAAACTCGGCAACCAGTGGTCCGTTTTTAACTAAAAAAACCTCAGTGGATTCACCAACCTAGTTGTACAGCTATGTAAACTAGGCAACCAGTAAACCGTTTTTAACTAAAAAAACAACAGTGAATTAAGCAACCTACTCATACAGCTAATATAAACTGGGCAAACACAGGCCCGTTTTCAACTCAAAACAACATCGGTGGATTAAATAACCTACTTATACACATTTACAATTCACATTGAAAACCTTAAGCAATTGCAAAAATTCTTTAAAAAAAAAACACTTACCTTTATCTAAAGAAACTCCTGAAAAATATCCAAAACGCACAACAGCTAATGACATAACACCAAAACGCTTTCTTTTACTAACTAACCACAAAACCAACATATACTAACCACACACCAAACACAAATAACACAAAACAAGAACTGACTCACAGATTTCAATTTTCCTCGTTTTAAAACCTCGGTTTACCGATTACAGTTAAATTGCCTTAACCAATCACAAAATCCCTTTACCAAACATCCTGGTATCGTTTAATGAACCCACCGAGCGTTTTTTCATCAAACTACAGCATCATCCAACACCTCAACTCAATCTACACAGGTTACAACAGACATCTGACTCTAAGGCTAAAGTAAACAAACTTTCGACCAAACTCCAAGCTTGGCGACACATCGGCGCTTGGCGAGGACACCCGGTAACCGAATTTCCCCCGTTGCCAGTCACAAATACCCCCTGCAGGTAACTTCACTTTGGCGGTGCATCGCTCACTCTAGCGTCAGAGTGTTCGCCAAGGATTTGTAAACAAAAACTCGATATGTAAACAATGCACCATATACGGAATATAGTCCTAAATTTGTACTAGTCATTTTTATAATTAATTAGCAAATTTTACGTGTACTGTTTTTATCTTTCTTATAAGTGAATTAATCTCTGTAAATAAGTTTGATCTTTTGCTGTATAACCACCTTCTCCCGCCTTTTTTAAATGGTATCTTAAAGATATAAATATTATATGAATTGCACGTGGTTATTTATTTAGTTCATGTTGCGTATTTTTATTTATTTTTTTCAATTTTGTCAATTACAACTCTTCAATGTTACACTGTTATCAGCAAGACTTAAATATAAGCCCTTCCCAAGTTTTCACGCCAATTTTGGCTATAAATGTTATTTGTTAGCAAGCTATCCTATTTGTTTACAACAGGTTTTTATCCCCAGCTGTATACTATGTTTCAACAATCAAACATGACGGCAGATTAGGAAAAATTAGAGTTTCAGACGGTATTAACATGGTAGAAGCGCCGAAGAAGCCCTTATAGTGTAGCTAGGCCATATAATCTGTCAATTACTCAATATCCTGTTTCTCATATTTGGAAAGCTTCATGGTAATTTCCTAGGAGCAGGTACTGACCCCATGTAGCATGGCGCTACTGTCAAGTCCCAGTGACTATCACCAAGGTTGGTAGGTTTTTGGGTACTTGCGTATTATCCCGGCAGTCATTCCAGCCAAACTATTTTTTTGTCAAATGAGCTGCCAAACTGTTGCCAATCGTATTCAAAACCATTAATAATTTCATGTGCCTGGCATTTATTGTGTCAAAAATTTGCCCGTCTTGGCGGACCGCCAGGTAATACGTAAGTACCGGTTTTTGACATAGTTTTCAACAATTTAAACTGTCAAAAAATCTATATTTGTATGCAAAATTGGAGAAAACTATGAAGAGATATTAATATTTGAATGAAGGAAGTAGTTAAGCCCTTCCATTTCTTGACCTTATATGTTCATCCAACATTTAAGGGAAAGGTTTATCAGATACACAAAGTGAAAGTGCTCGTATTTGGGCTGAACAAATAGTTTCTGGTTGCTTATCACTCTTAATATTGTTTGACGGAGAAGCAGCACCATTTCCATCATCTTATATTTTACCAAGTCTGAAAAATATGCAACCTGTAACATGGTGGAAGGCTATAAGCAAATGTGAATCTTTCAAATTAAGTCCCACTTCTGATTTTGTAGAATTAGCCATACAACTTTTGTCAATCCCTGCCAGTTCTGCTGCAATAGACAGGATGTTTTCCAGTTTTGAACTAATACATTCAAAACTCCGAAATTGATTAGGGACTGAAAAATGTGCAAAATTAGTTATGTGCTATTTATTGTGAGGTACAGTTGAACCTGACTAATGGATAAAACCAATACTTTGATTACTTTCATTTAGATTAATATGTAATCAAAATTTATAATATGTATGATGAATGTTTTAATAATATTCAGAATTATGTACTTAATCAGGATAATTGAAATATTTGTATGCATAATACATTTTATTTAATATTTTATGAGTTAGTGAAATGTTTTTTCTGTTTTGACTAGTATTTCAGAAAAATCAGTATGTTTGAATTTTAAATCATCTTAATTATTTTTAAATTTCATAATTATTATGCGAGGCATAGGGAATTCTATATATGCTTAAGTTTTAATGTCTTGGTATTCAGCAATTGAATCATTACTTCTTAAGTGCTTTTTAGTTAGTATTCTTTTTTGATTAATTACCGGGATACAAATAGCTGTAGGTTTTATTTATATTCTTAATACTAGCCACACAAAAAGAAATTAGAAATTAAAATGGCTTATTGTATAAATGCTAAATGTAATACTAATTAAAAATCTAATTAAAATGATTAAACATATACTTATGTATGCATTTAATATAAATCAAAATATAATTAAAATAATTAAACATATTTGAATATGCATTTAATATAAATTTCTGATAGTTGAAACCTGACCTTAACCTCCACTTTTATTAATTAAAATAATTTTAAAACCTGTTAATTACTCATATTATAACTAAAACTTCAATATAATGTATGGCAACTGTTGTTAGTTTTAAATTTTATATTTCTTCATCAAATTTTCTGTCACAAGCAGATTTTGACACTAAGGAGGTTTTGGACAGGTTTTCGACAGTTTAAACCAGTATTATGTCCTTGTCATGTCAAAAACAACTTTTTGATGTCAAAATCCCAACTCTGACTATCACCAAGAATTTTCCATGATCAGCAAAGCTAACTCAAATAATTTTATCAAATAAATTAAAATTCTACATAAATTACACTAACAAAAGCAAAAAGTATATATGAAACTCAGTACGGAACTACAACTTATAAACTTCAACTAGTGGTCCATTTTTAATCGGAAAAATGCTGAATGTAGCAACTCGCTGTACAAATTTTCTAAAATGGGCAAACAGTGTCCCATTTTTAGCCAAAAAACTTCTGCGAGGGTAGTAACTCAGCTGTACAGCTTATCTAAAATCAGCAAAGAATAACTCATCATGAAGTGTTATGGCCAGTGATCGTGATAGCGCATGTTGATGTGTATTTCATGCCTTAGAAATTCAGAATTTCTAAGGCAATAAACTTTCCTTTCCTTGAAGATCACTTACATATGTTCTAGATTTTTCAAACTTTACTTACCTTTGTATAGTTAGCTGAGTGAACTTACAGTTTTCAAATTAAATTGTGGGAAAAAGAAAAAGAAAAAAGTTTAAGGAAATTCCAACTAAAACTATTCTTTCTGTTGCTAATGAAAGATTCTTTAAAAATTGTACAGCATAAATGATACTTATTTAGTTAATGTTATTTTATTAATTATATAATTTATATATTTTAATAGGTACTCTACTATGAACCAAAATAATGATTTTGAAATATATGAAAAATATTCTCCTTTGCTTACTTCCAAGAAAGTACCAAAAGAAGAAGTAAGTTATTCTTATTAATATTTTAAAAGCTAAGCTGGCTACTTCTTTCTTCTTCCCTTATTTAGGAAGAAATATTATGTTTGGGAGATATATTTTATTACTCTCTTTTTTTCTCCCTCTAGTAGCTCATGCAGTTGTTTTTTTTTTTTTTTTTTTTTTTTTTTTTTTTTTAATTGTTTGTTTTCCTCTTAAAACCAGATGTATGTACATAATGTAACTTCTGCATTCAAAGATTCGAGAAGTTTCAAGGGGATCTTGTTATTGTGCCTTTCCTGCCTTAAAAAGGAATTGACTTTTATTTTCAAAAATTAGTCGTTAAAAAGATTGGAAGCTGGGAGGACACCCTTTTCGGGTGTTCCTGCCTGGCTCCTAACGGAGAAGCTAGGCGTTCTTTTTATTCTTATGGTTCCCGGCCTGCCCACCGAAAAAGATGTTTTTATTTTGTGTTCTTAAACAAGCATAATTGTATAAACTTTCTTTGAATGTGTGTGAAAAATGTGATGCATACTGGATTTTTCTCATGTTTATTGATAAGGAAGAAATATTCTACATACCAGCTCACCTGTTATTTTTGCTGTGCACAAGTTGCTCTGAAAGTTTGATCATCTTGATAGTTTCATCAAAGTGTTGCATTGCATGAAAAATAGATGCTACTATTGTATGTGATTCTGCTATATAGTGTGTTCTAGATTCATGATGGAGCTCCTCTGTAATTGTTATTTCAGGCGTGGGGGAAAAAGAAATTGCAATCGCTCTGTTTTCTTTCTTTTTCTGAACATGTTTACATCTGAAATATTCATGTCAAACAGTTAAAGTTAGGGCCTCCTGGTGGGGGCCCACCAATCTGGAGACTGTCGGACACCCTGGCCAGTCCGTCCCTGAACATGTTTACTTACTAGAAATCTAAATCAATGAAAACTTCTTTGGAAGTAGACTGTTCCATCAGGGGTAATAGAAGATAATGACAACTGAAGTGTGTTGTTCATGTCCAGTTTTTCCGTTGTTTCAGCTTGTTTTTTTTTTTTCAGGAAAGCAGAATTGTTTTCAATTTTATGTCTAGAATTTTAATTAATGAAACATTGAATCATGAAATTTTTGAAATGTTTAAAAAATAATAAACTAATTTCAAATAGTTACAAGTTTTCTACTGTTACAAAGGTGTAAATTATCACAAACCGGAGAAAAATGTGTCACAGTAAATGAAATGGAAAATAAAAAGGTAAAAAAATCTGAAGCATTTTCAGATTTTAAATATGCAGTAAAGTGCTATATTAAAAGCGTATCATAATCCATGCATCTTCCCTATTTACTTTTCTTATTAGGAAAGTGTATCATTATTAATGAGTGTACCATATTTTTCTCCCTTGTTCCATAAAACACATCTTAGGAATCGAAAAATTGTCTTAAAATCGCCTATTAAAACTGTTTTACAATCTTCACCAAGTATATTCCAACTATTCTTCTGTTTTAAATATTGTTTCAAATGTACATCATAATCCATGAGTTTGCCGTGTTTGTGTTTCTTGGGTTGATTCCTACTTAAATGCCGCGACTCTTGCCAAGATGGCAATAATTAAACGTATGCAGTTACCATGACAATTTTTTGTATTTATGTGGCAACCGTAATTTAGAATTAAAATGGCAATTTGGAACAACATGTAAGTACAACATTACGTTATTTATTTATTTGTTTATTTTGGGTTCCCAATTAATGTAGTTTTAATATTAAGTGTCTTCAAATTCCTCAACTGGTGCGCTACTGCTAATTCGTTCACTTTAGTTTTCATCTAGTTCTTCTCAGAGCGTTGAAACTTATGCATAACTCCTAGAGACCCATGACTGCAAAGTGCAATTTTTTAGGTTGGCAAGAGTGGGGGCATTAAAATAGGAATCAACTCTTTCTTGTACCATTAAACACATCTTAGGAATCGAAATCTATCTTAAAATCTCGCGCTGAAACTGTTTTACTATCTTCGCCAAGCATATTCCAACTACACCATTTTAAATACTGTTTGGAATAGACATCATAATCCATGTGATGCCGTGCCTGTCTATCTTGTTTCATAAAACACTTATTTGGAATTGAAATTATATTAAAATTGCCTTCTAACACTATTTTACAATCTTCACCAGGCATATTCTAACTATACTTTTCTAGTTTCTTGTCAAATTTGGAAGATATTGCCAAGCTTGGTTTGATTTTGAAGTTAGTTTTTGGCATCAAACTTGGTGATCAATTATCAAAAAAAACTTCCTACGACCCACCTCTCTGCGTTATTTGGCAAACACATTTGAAAAGATCTTCACTGTGACAGTTCATGTCTACAAAGTCGTGTAACAAAAATCTGGTCTTGAACGAAATAGCACCCTAGTGCTAATAATTTAATCCTCTGAGCGTTCTGAAAATGGACAAATAATGTAAAGTTGTTTTTATGGTAAAATTTTCATGTAGATTTAAAATTATAACAAAAAATAAATTTTTTATAGAAAGACTTGTAATTATTAAAAAACAAGTTCCTAAATTACATACAAGCTATAATATCGGAACATATTTTATGATATCTGACTGTTATAAATAATTTAAGCTATAGATGCATTGCAGTGAAAATTGGAACGAAGTTGACGCGATTTTACGTCGCAGCCGCTTGGAGGGTTAATGTTCCTTGGGCAGCTCAGTACTATATTTGATCCAAGGACCAGTAATGGCCCATGGCCTGGGGATTGCAGACCACTGCTATAAAGTATGGTTGGTTGGTTGTTTAGTTTTTATTTTACAAATATGCGTAATATACGTATATTATATAATACGTAATTTAAAATTTAATTTTGCATCGAAAAATCCCAAAAAATCAAATCTGGAAAGAATCTCTGTTCTTAGAAATGCATTGTAGAACAAATTGGCTTAAAATTTGGAAATTGTTCAGTTTTGCAGACAACTCAGTGCATAAATTCTGAGTTTCAGGTAACAAAACACCACAATCATGAGATCATTAGTACTTTTTTAAAGGTGAAGAAATTTAAATTTTTTGGCCTGTAAATTACCACAAACATTCAGCCCTGCGAATCAGCCCCGTAAAGAGAAATCCCAATTCTCAGATGTGCAAAAAACCATAAATGTATTTTTCAACTTTTTAAACACTACAAATGTCTTTTTTTTTTTTTTTTTTTGGTCTATTTTTGGACCTTTGGCCACGAGTTGTAATACTTTTTGAACCACTAGAGCATGAATGTTTGTATTTTGAGTCTTTAAAGTGATTAAAAAAGTCCAAATTTTTCAGATTTGATGTAATTGAATTTCCTACTTTTTTTTTTTCCGCTATTTATCGGATCTTTGGTACACATTAAAATTGTTGGTGAAGGTAAAGCAATAAGACAGGTTCAGCCAGTGCTCTCTCCCCATGAAGGTATTAATGTATTTTTAAAATAATATCAGTAACATTTTACTTTGGAAACATTAAAATTTTTGTTAAAAAATCTGTTATTTCTGCATTTTTTTTGAAATTTTTCATATCTGAACTGAAGGAGTTTCTAAGGACATTTTTCTTTTCCAAGCAGCTTTAAGCACCTTGGAAACTGTTTCTAACTTTCGGAGAATTCTAAGGAGGTGGGCGCAGCCTGATATTAATATAAATTTGTGAGAAATTAAAAATATAAATATAAAACAAGGTCTTTTTTTAAACTTGCAGCATTGGAGATTTAAAGAAATGAAAAGAGCAGAAAAAATAGTCATTCTCAGAAAAAGATTGAAATTACGAGGCATATTCAGAAAGTAAGTTCCATTTAAAAAAAAAATAATAATTTTTTTTTTTCAAGCCAATTTTATTTTTACATCAAAGAGCATACCTTAAACTATTTTTCTACATAGTTTTCACCAATGTTCAAACACTTATTGCAGGTTACCAGCTTTTCTATACCTTCTTCATAGAAGCTTCCTGTCAATGCTGATAACCACGACTAAGGCGAGGAAAACTACGGTGTGCATTTCAAAACAAACACACAGGAATGCTCTATAAAGAAATTGTGTAGCTCTATCACAATGCTCGGCCTCATACTGCTGGTGACACTCAAAAGATGATTCGACAGTTTCATTGGGAGAGTTCAATCACCCACCGTACATCCTAGACTTTGGTGCGTTCCAACTACCACTAGCTCTTGGACATGAAACACGAGCTTCTTTGAATCTAATGAAGAAATGAAAAATGCTGTAGAGTCGTGGTTATCTTTATTGGCTTGAAGTTTCTATGAAGAAGGTATAGAAAAGCCGGTAGCCCGCTACAACAAGGATTTGAACATCGGCAGAAACTATGTAGAAAAGTAGTTTAAGGTATGCTGTTTCATGTAAAAATAAAATTGGCTTGAAAAAATAAAATTATCATTTTTTTTTTTTTTTTCGAAATGGAACTTACTTTCCGAATACGCCTTGTAGAATGCTCAAGCATAATTCTCTGTGCACGATGTAATTTTAACTGAAATAAAGGAAAATAATAGGAGATTTCCGTGTTTTCATGGAAGTCTTTCATACCAGTTTTTTTTTTCCCTTTTAGTGTCTTCAGGTACACTAATGTGAAGCTTAGAATGCAAAATTTGAAACTTTTGCAATTTTGTAGCAGAATGGTGCATAATTGGCTTGGATTTTCTTTCCCTGTAACAGTGAGTTGTACAATCTATTGATAGTAAATAGAAATTGAAACCACTTATGGTAAATTTCACCGATTTTTCACATTTGACGAATTTCTCTGTCATTTTCATTTTTTCCCAATCTGTGACCACCCTGTTCATATTAGAAAAAATAAATATTTTAATATTTGATTTTTAATAATAATAAAAAAAAATCGGATAAATTATAACATACAAACATTCCTGTTTCTGTTTTTCTTCTAAATAACCTAGTACACAAACCTTTAGGGAAATCTCATGAAAAATTTAATTTTCCTTTAAAAACCTGCAAAATCCAGTTTCGACCCTGGAATTAAAAAAATTTTAACCTCTTTTTTGTATATTCCTTTTTGTGACCTTTTCACAATGGCCAACTAGTTCCCTAAAGGCATGTGTGCATTGTCAAAAATGGATGTATACAAGATGAATCATCTATCGCTTAGAACGAACAGCATCCTCACTTCTATTTTTGTTTCTGCTGTTTTGAGCATTGTGCAGTCATTCAGACCAAAAGTGGTTCTAAAGAATACGGAAATATTTACCAGTCACCTGAAATATACCAATACCAATATAAGTTAAACTTCCTTAAAAATGAGCACTCTTCCTTGCTTTTTTTTTTTTCTTGGGGCCACACTTCTCCTTTAAACCTGTGTTGTCATAGAATTTAAGACAGTTTTATCATTTTATTAATGTACTTATTAACAACTACTGTGTTACACGCTTATTTTATTGATTTTGCACTCATTAATTATGACATGCATTTAAATTTCACTAAATGAGAGACATAGTCGTACTTTCAATAGAATCATTTCTGTGATTTCAAGGCACTGTGTATTGAGGTCCTACTGTATTTTAGTTTAGTCATTTTAATTAGCATCATTTGCTTCACATACTTGACATAAATATATACTATTAATTTAGTAAAACTGTTAAATATTATCTTTTTTAGGATATTGTTTTAGAAGAGTGTGGATATTTAGCTAAGAATTTTCAGAATTTTCTCTCTAGTCTGTCAGATGTTGTTTTCAATCAAAGTAATATACTCCCAAAACTTACAGAATTGATTGTTAACTTTGGCTTGGTTAAAACATTTAATAACTCTGAAGATCGAGGTAAGCTTTGAGCTCTGTAGAATATGAAAATTTATTAAATTTGATACCTGAATAAAAGCTTAAAAGATATTTTTAAAAATTATAATTCCTTGGAATATTAACAAAATAATAGCATTTTTTCAGTTATTCCTTCTCTATGTTTGCATAAATTTCAGGATTATGCAAAAATAGATGAATCAATATTTGATTTCTTTTTATTCATTTACTTTCTTCTGAAGTCGACACATTAAGTACCTTGTGTTACCGTTTTTTGCTTTTTCACAATCTTTACATAATTTATGTAAAAAACAGTTATATGGTAAAATCATTTTAACACATATCATAAAACCATCCTATAGTATTTATTCTTAAAAGCTTTTTTTTTCTTTTGGCAGAGAGACAGAGAGAAAAAAAAAAACTTATTGTTTATACTAGGGACAAAGTAACACAGGAGACAGTAAAGTGACAAAGAGAACAAATGTTTATCAAACAACAAGAATGTAACAACCTCAGAAATCAGTTTTTATCAATTTATTTATTGCAGACATCAATAGATACATCAAACTGGAAATACTGTCTCTTTTCCTTTTTAAACTTGAGTTAACCTCTGTCACCAATATCATGGTAACACAGTGGACAAAATGAAATTAAAAATCAGCCTTGTGTTTATACTTTTAGAGAAGTAATGTTAAGTGACATGGATTGTTTCATTTCTAGAAAATGTAATCCCGATCCTGCACAAAAGGTTTGCAGGACTAGTACCTCAGGATTATAACCTTAATCCACAGGATTGAAACCGATAAATAAATTATTTTTGTTACAATTTCACATCGCCTTCCCAATCATCACTTGGCCAAAAAGTTTTCCAAAAGATGAAAAATAAGAATCATTGATCATGGGTGCTCTTACTTATTGGCAGGGATGGGGCCATACTTGCACCCCCCCCCTAAGCTCCCATATTGTTATGATTTACGTATTGGTATGCAGAAGTGCTTTAACACTAAATATTGTATCTATCTGGAGCAGGGCCCTTGACTTGCCCCCTCCCCCCCAATGAATCATATATGGCTGTCCATGCCAGTGATGCCTTTAAAAGTTGAACTTCAGCAAACCATGCAAAATATGTAGTTCCTTCAGTATTTCTCTCTATTCTAAAAAAAATTAACAGCTGCCACCGCTGCCAAAAGCTTGTTCTGCTATCTCCTACTAAACTGTGGGAATATGAGTTTTGACGAAGGTGTCCACAGATTCAGAAAATTTCAGGGAAGTCAGTAAGCTGACTTACACTTCGAAATTCCTATTACTTTTGAGGCTATTAATAAAAAACTAAAGAAAGCATAATGGTTGCCAGGCTTGGCAATTTTCGCCAGCATAAAATCATTAATGCAACAAAGCATTTCCTGCCTGAAATTAACAAACATGAAGTAAAATTACACTGATGCCTTATACGTAAAGCAAGCGTAGCAAATCTAGTGGCTTGTCTAGGGGACTTTGGCGCCATGTCATTAAAGAAAAAAGGAAAGAAAGAAAAGACAAGAAAGTCTTTTGTCAAGTGCTTTTGTATTCTCTATCAAAATTAGATTAAGACTAGGAAGACAAGTGCTTCTTTATGTTGTCTTTTTTATATTCTTCCTTTTTAGCAACTAAGAAATAACTTTGTATTATTATGAATATCATAACTATAATTTTCATATTTATGCAATGTATTGTATTAATTATCTAATAAGATAAATTATTATCATTAAAGTTAAACTTGATAGTGCTTACAATCTTATTTTTCCCTATTTTCTCTATTAAAATTAATTTTTAGTTGAATGAAATGTCAATCCTGCTGGATCAACAAGTCGCAACCTGAAACACAGTGCAGGATTGCATTCCCTTCATTTCACTGATACTTATAGTTTAAAAATTGATAAATTTAAGTTGTAATTAATTTTCAATATATATATAATCAATAGTAACACAGGAGATACAGAAAAGCACACCTACCTTAAAAAATTCACTTATGTTCTAATATGTTCTTCCAAATCTAATCTAACTGTTGGCAAAATGGTTATGTGAGTTGAATGACAATATTGTAAAGATGTATAGGTGACTATTGCAAACTTTTAGTTTAAAAATTCCTGTTACAATATTAACCAAAAAGTGTTACTATTGATTTATGTTGGAGTAGCCACAGAAGACTAACATTGGACACATGCATTTGCATTGTAAAATGAAAAATAGAGTAGGGTCCAGTATTTTAAGTTGTTGGGTGTAATCATCTTTTAATAATGCAAGAAGAAGTTGGAAATTTAAAATCAGAAATTGTAGGGCCATAAAAGGATGCTTTAATTTTGATTGACCCATTTCTACTGTTATCATTTTATGTATGACAGTATTTTCTCGGCTTGAACTTCAGCTCACAATTCTAATATTCTGGTTCAGTGCACACACACACACAAATATCAGTTCTAATTGTCAGAATTGAAAGAAGATGTCCAGACATATTTATGATTAATATTTTGTCCTTCTATATCAATTTTATTTAATTATTTAAAAAATAAATAATTAAATTCTATGAGAACACTCTATGTATTTATTTTTTACTTGAGGTTTCCAATATAAATCTTTTTTTTTTGTCTCAGTTACCCCTGGTATGAAACTGAATTGCTCTCTGATAGAGTAAGTTTTCAAAAGGGGACTGCCAATATTAATCTCCATTTTTAGAATATGAATAAAATGTTATGCAGAATTTGGTAGAATCTACCATATAATCCCACAAATTTAACTTTTAACTGATATTTTCAAAGCTAATGGACCAAACAGAACTTTTTTTGGAAAGGGGGGGGGGTATATTTAAATGTTCTGTTGTGAATGAAAATAATATTTGTGTGGTCATATTTATGTTTGTTTTAATTCATAATTAAATAAAATAAATTGTAATTAAAGAAAAGCATTATTATCGTCTTTGATCTTTTTAAAATTATATTTATAGTAAAATAAGTTAAATCCATTCAATATTTTGGAAGTTACGGCTTAAAGTTTCTCTTTAACATTAGAGAAGTCATATTTCAGTGCTTTGTAACCCATCATGGCCAAGTGGATAAAATACTGAACATGGTAGAAGTGTGAAGGTCTAAGATTCTGACCTACCACATGGATGTTGATCTAACAGTCTCAAGTTTTGGGTGCTTTTCTCCAGATGTAACTTGAATATGCATTAGAACCCTTTAAAATGTCCTCTGCCCAAGGCACCCTTTTAGGCAGAGACCCTTCATGTAGGCTTGTCTTAACTCATTTGCATCATTGTTTTGGTCAGGTAACTTGCAGAAACCTAGCTATTATTGTTTTTTTCGATTAAATTGAAATGTGTGTGCGGTGGCGCCTGATGATAGAGCACACCATTTCAATATTAATTCCATTTTCGGACTATTTCTGATTACATGTGATTAGGCTTAAAAGCACACCAGTTCTAATTTGGCGCTTTATATTCAATTTTTCCACTCTTTCATTGCCTTAAAAGGCTATATTTAAACACTTATCCGGAATAAGCTCGTTAATTGGCACCATGTGCTATCTACTTTTTTATTTTTTTATATTTTTTTCACTTTATCATTGGATTATCTTGGGATTTCACTTTACGTAAGTAAGTTATTATATATTATATATATATATATATATGATCAGATTTCCTGGTCACTATCAGCAGAGCCTTATGCAAATGCTCATCTTTGTTGGTACAATATGGATGAAATTTCGGCAATAAAGGTCCCCTTTTTTCATATTCTCGCATGATGCAAATGGGTTAAACACAAGCCATGCAGTACTTTGTAACTCATACTTTGTGTATATGTGTATTTGCTTCATACTGATTTTAAATATCAAATGAAAATGTAGTGTTACCATTATACTTTGAAAGTTTGTGCTCTGTTTTAATATGTTGATGACCCCTCAAACAAAAATCACTACTTACAATAGTACATTTACCAAACTCAATTGATATTTTTCTTTTATCAGTATGTCAAATTGAAAGTCAAAACTCCCTTTTGGTTGTGACTTTTTTTTCTCACTGTGCTTTTTTATAATTCATTTAGTAGTCACTCAGTTTTTAAAAGAAGAAAAATTCTGTATGTCATACACCTTTCTGAAATTACATGACAAACATTTAATTTCCAGTTTTTTGAATAAGCATTTTATTTTTAAGTGAAAATGTAAATTTTAATTTTAAATCTTTCTGAGCAGCATTTTCAATGAAGAACTTGTCTAACTTAGGAGGCAACATTATTGTAGGAAAATGCTATTTTTTGTATACTTAAAAGTAGAGAGTTTCATTCCTTTGGTGATTTTTTTATGTCTCCATTAGGCTTGTTGGATAGAATTTTATAATTTGAATTTCTGAATATTTGTATATCTTTCTATTAATCAGAGTTCAACTGTTGTAAAATTCTGTAATCTTCATTTCAGTAGTTTAATTTTTATATTCAAATATTTCTTGCAGATTATGACTCTAGAGATTTTCCCTTTGAAGCTAAAAATGCTGTAAACTGTTTTGAATATCTAAATTATTTATTGAAATATTATGAAAATATTGATACTGCAAGCAAACGAAAGTTTCTTGTTCAGGTTCTGATGCTGTCTGCTACTCACAATTCAAAATATTTCTGGAGTAGTGATGAATCTGTTGCTGTGAGTAAAGGTATGTTTATTTGCATTATTATTTTTTCACCAAAAATAAATAATCTTTTATGCATTGATGTTTGTATTTGTATGAACATATTTATGTATGACCATTAAAAGTGTTATGAATTTTAACTTAATGTGTATTGAAAGAATTTTGTGACATCAAAACAATAATCCTTGTTTAAAAATGTTTAAATCCAAATATCTGTTCTTTTTTACTTGCTATCTTCTAAATATACCTGTGAATACAGTGCCAAGTACAACAAAATATGATAATTTTTAAAAATGTTATTTTTACATTTAAACTTTTTTTTTTTCCTTTAAGAAAGTTATATGTTGCATCTATAATGCATAAAGTCATTAATCATTATCATGTAAGGTCCAAATTTTCTCTATTATACAATGGTTTGTGAAAAATAAAACATAAATCATTTTAAATCCTTGTATAAAGTGCACGAATAGCTCTTTTTTTTTTCCATATACTTAATGCTGTTTTATATTTTATAATGTTCTTTTATATGTGAAATTTACATTTGCTGATGTAAAATTTCTCCTATACATGTTAGCAAGCGGAATAGTTGAAGATTTGTGTGTTGTATTTTTAGTAGTATAAATATTATCCATGTTATTTTATCTATATTTATTCTGACATGTTTTTTTAATTTCTGAAATTCCTATAAATGTTACGTAAAAAGATGTTTAGATAGTAAAGTCGTCAAGATGTTTCACAAAAATCAAATAGGAGCAATACAAAAATGTTTTTCATGAATTCAAACACCTTGATTTGAAACCCCTGTTTTATATTTTAAAAGTGACAGCTGTAAATTAAAATAAAAAATCTTTTTAGAGTGCAAATACTACATGGCACCCATTTTTTAAAATTTTGTGATGTTATTTCACATGTTTATATTTTGTTTTTGTTTTAAATTCCTTTAATTATTGCATGGGACATAGATGTTTTGAAATTTTAATAACTTCTGAAGGGCTTATTTCAATTACAGTAGTATGAGCACCACACCCTAAACTTTTATATACTTACAAATAATAGTCTACCTAAACTAAATAAAAACTTTGTGAAAAAAAACACACATAAAATGTTACTTATAAGTAACATTTTGTGTGTGTTCTTTTCACAAAGTTTCTATTTATTTTATCATTTAACACCAGCATTTTGAGTGTTTTTTTTTTTTGTTTTTGTTTTTTTGTAATAGTCTACCTATCATGCATTACTGTGACTTACAGCTATTTTTAACCTTGCTGTTCATATCTCACCATAATTTAGATTCTCATCAAAAGATGGGTGAGGTTTTTGATTTTTGGCACCCCTTAAAAACTGATAAAGACCATCAAGAGGGTTTTGAAATTCATGAATTTTGCATACAAGTGCTTATGTCTTTGTAAGGTGATTGTCAGGTATTGAGCCTATAATTTTTGCACAGTTTGATGTCATAACCATTGGGTAGTGTGTGTGCTATCTTGATAGAACAATCTCATTAAAAAAACATTTTTTAAAAAGTTCTATGGACTGTACAAAAAGAGGAAATGGAGACTCTGCTGTCTGTGAACACAGTCTAGCCTGACCATTTTCTCAACCCTGTTCTAACTCTTAAGGACCAATTTAGAAGCCTGACAAGTCTAAATTGGTTTCCATAGGATCATTGCCAAGTTCAATTCTTCATACTTAACTTTGTTTAAAACATTTCTTATAAGAAATTTTAATCATATTTTAAATTGCACTACTTTTTATTTGTCATCTTTTGGTAGGAGTTCCACAAAATACAAAGAATTTGAGTATGTGGCTTTTAAAATTTAAGAACTGTTGCTCTAATGATAATAAAAAAAATAATCAAATATCTTTATTTCATTCAGCAATTTACTTACCTTCACCCTTTCTTCTAAATATTTTCTTTAGAATTCATCCTTTAAGTCATGGAGTTTTTTGTTTTATTTCTTTTTAAATTGATTAAAAACAAGCCAAAGGAAATATCCACTGAAAAAGGCACATTCTTTTCATTGCTACATCCCAATTGAGACCAGTAAATTGATTGTATCTTCAATTTTCAAAGTTTGTGTTATTGTCAGAAACCAATTAAACAAAATAATTTAGTACTATGGTTTCTTCAAGTGATGGAAACAAAAGTGCATCTCTAAGTTTGCACAAGTTGGAAGTTTTCCTCCCTAGCCAAACAGCAGAATTTCTATGGGTGCCCATGGCAACCTATATACTTTATGAACATTTCATATCTGAATGTACAGATGCTTTAACCTTGTGATGGTCATTTTTGACTCATTCCAAATTTATTTCACATATTTGTTATAATCAATATTCAGATAGGTATTTTTTTTCCAAATTGTTGCTTTGTTGCAGTAAAAGTTGTTACACATAGGTCAGTTGGATCTTTTTCGACTCATATAGATTTTTCAATGCTTACCCTAATAAGCAGTTTAATTTTTAATTATTATTGCTAGAACAACATACCCGTATCATCTTTTTATTCCTGTTGTCTATTTTTTGTTTCCTGTTTATTTAATAGATGATAATGTGACTATAGAATAATAGATCATGTTACACACTGTGGTATGATTTTAGATAACTTTGTCTGAGCAAAAAATCGAGACATTAATTAGAACAATCAGAAAGAGTAAGCCAATTATTCCTATGCAGCTCCTGGGGTAAAAAAATATGGAGTTCCAAAGTACATATCTGCATTTAAATGTGCAGAAGACACACATACTATATTGTACATCTGCAAATAGAATTTTTAAGAAACACTCACTGAAAAAAAAGAGAGACTGTCACACAAAAAAATACCCTTCAATAATTTAAAATAAAAGGACGGACTTGCATTAAAATATTAAAAGGTTAAAAACACATTAAAATCCGACGGGTAGCAGCTTTCAGTGGCGGCCACCACCTTCATCAGTCCCTGCTTCAGACCGCTCTGCTCTCTTCCTCAAAACTTCACTCCATCCCGGATCGATTTGCACATGTTTCAAGTCGTTTACAGCACCATCTGTAGTTATAATCTGTAATGCTTCCATGTTAAGTGCGTAATAGTTATTTTTATAATTGGTGAGTTTTTGGCTATTATTAAAGTTGATTTCTATGGGGTGTTCTTGGGCTATTTTAGAAAGTGCAGTGCTGGGTTTATTGAATTTAATATCGTTATGGTGTTCCTTTTTTCTGTCTTTAATTTTCCTTTTAGTTATACCAATGTAGCATCCTGATTTATTTGAACAAATAACTATATAAAAGGAGGGACAGACATGTTAGATAAACTAGTCTTCCACTATTCCTGCATGATAAACTAGTAGTTTTTTTTTCTGCACATTTTAGCATAGCATATCACTTTTATTCATAATAATCATCCATTCATAAAAAGTATAGAAGATTGACTTTTAAAAATGAGAATCCTTGATAAAAAACTAGCATTATTATATATATTTTTTTTTACCAAAATTGAAGGAAGAAAGCATTTGCTCTGAATTAGCAGTAAGTATCTGGAACTCAAAAGAATCTCATTATTATACTTAAAAAGAATCTAATCCTATCTGAAAGTGCAGCAACTGCTAGAAAAATGAGATTCATTTGTGCTCATAGATTGACAAGAAAAGTTGTACAAGTTTTGGAATTGCAATGTTCAATTGTAAGAAACATTTGATTCAGATGTGCAAAATCTGTATATAAACAGTTCAAACTATGCAAGAAATTTAAAGAAACAAACAAAAAAGAGCAGGCTTATCTTCATTGATGTTTCAGTTTTCAAAATTGTATTGTTGGACATAGCTAAATATTTCACAAATATTTTGTCTTTAACATGTTATTTAATCATAAAAAAAAAAACCCACTATCGCTAGGGGTATTTTTGTTTGCTTGTTATTGTTCTATTAAATGAATGTTAAATTGATATCTTTGCAGGATTCAAATTAACTTTGGTCTACTGGTCTGAGACCACTAAAATATATGACAAACCAGTAGAATACAAAATTTCTTAGTCCATCAGACCAGTAACATTTCAGTTACATTTTTCTCTTGCAAACTTGCCTCATTTAGTTCCACAATACATGTCATCCAATTTTACCAATACATGCCATCTATTGAATATACTTAGAATAGGCATTCACATTTTTACATTCTAACTCTTAATGGAAATCAATATACAGTGAAACCCTAATTTAATGTCTTTGAAGGGAGTGAGAAGAAATAACATTTTATGTGGGAAAATTATAATTCAGGGTTAGAGAAAATTGAAGTGTTCACAGTAAATTAAAATATAAGTTAGATTGCATACCATTTATTTATTCCTCTACAATATTGTGGATTAGTTTTCGAAATTATTTTTTAAAGGAATCAGTTATTTATTTTGTGTTTTGTTTTTATTGTCAGCATCACAAATTTCATTTTTAATACATACTAGTTTTTTGGAAAAAAAAAAAAATTGGCCTTCAAAATTCGAAAGGAACGCTTTCATTACTTTCACAAGTAAGATCACTTGAGTTGATGAGGTGAAATATATGCTCTTCCTCATTGCCGTTTCGATCATCATACGAGCTATCTGATTCCAAAAACAACATTAAATGTGGGAAATGAATGAAAGCAGACCAATCATATTTATTTTAATACTAATTTTCTTGTATGATTTTCATTTGAAGTTACAATTAATACATTTAACACTTAATTATTCTGATAAATAATACCTGTTGTTCAGTTTAATTATTACTTTTTTTCCAATAGAGTTTTTAAAGGATTTATTGCTATGTTCCAAGCATGCAACATTGAATAGTCTTCTCAACGATGAAACATTTCACCCAACTATATTTAAAGCAATTTTAAAATGGATGAGGCCTAATTTGCTGAAAGATACCTGGATGAAAAATCCCAGTTATTGTCACATTTTTTATTGGCTTTTGTCTCAAACAAAGGTTTGTATTATCATACTGAATATCATATCTGTGAGTATGCTAAATTTTCTAGGAAGTTGATTATTAATCTAATTTTCAAATTAAGAATGTTGCAAAAGCATATTAACATTTATTAAATACTTCATCAACTGAACTTTTTTTAATGTGCATAATTTTTTTCAACACTAAATTCAGTAACACCAATATATTTGAATTCAATAACATAAAACATTTTAATAGGCAGCTTTCCTCTACATAAGAAAGTTATTTATCATATGGTTTTTCTTTCAGAATATTTATTCTTTTGAATAACAGTTTTGTTCCAGTGTGTTTTGTGTTATTGAAGTTAATCAAATAGAACCCACTGCCAACCTGGAAATATCAGGGAATTTGAAGTTTCTGGAAAAATTTAGTAAAGAGAATTTAGTAAAACATGGTTAAAAACCTGGAACTAAATAGCTGATGCTTTAAGCTTTAATTTACTGTGAAAACCTTTTGTATCCTTGACACAAAAATATAAAAAATTTTAGCTGTTCAATACCAGTTATTTTTAGTAGTTTATTTCTTTTATTTTGAGAGATTTTTCACATTTTAATTTGTTTCCCCAACATTCACATTGTGTTTGCATAATTTTGTTCTCAATTGTGACATTTAACTTTTTCTTTAATGATTGTATTAATTTAATTGTTATTAACCCCTTGCACACCACATTGACTTTATCATTAAAATACTTAAAACTTTTTGAATTCCTTAGGATTTCAATGTACCACTATCACCATCTAATGAACAAAGGAACACAGATAAATCAGCATGTCACAGCTCAAATTACCAAACTACAATTTTCATACATAACCAAGTAACAATCACAGTGAACGTACTAAAGTAATAATGGCATACACATGTACGTCATGATTTTGGGTCATGAGATTTTCATGACATATGCATGTACATATGTCATGGTGCTCAGGGAGATAATTCTGTGCTGCTAACTGATCTGCATTTCACAAAGTTACTCTGCCAAAATAAGAAAAAGTTTTGCATTGCTTTTTTGCCTTAATTTTCTTAGCAAGTAGCTTTAATTTTTAAAATCTGCCTAAAACATGGAAAATGTGTGAAATCAGTAATATTTTTGAATTTTATGTTATGTCTAGAGAAAAAATTAAATCTGTTAATACATATAATGTTTGATTTTTTTTTTTTTTTTTTTGTAAAATATAATTATAGACATATGTTTAGATTAAATTATAATTATAAGCACTAGTTTATGTGAGCAGTTATACCTTTTTATTGATTTTTATTTGCATTTCTAAACTGTAATTAAAAAAAAGATTAATGCTCCTCAAAATTGCTTCAGATACTCCTCAAATTGTTCCTCCAATCTTGACAGCCATGTTAATATTATATGTTTGTCTAGGAGAAACAGTTGAGTTGGGATTTCTAAATCCAAATGCATTTGAATCCCAATTAATCAAATTACTGGGTTATTCCAATTTTGGTTATTTTTTAGTTTATGTGAAAGATTAACTCATAGCAGTATAAGTACCAGGTTATTTCCAAAAATTAGTCTTGTGGACAGAGGCATAGCTAGGGTTTTCAGTGCCTGGGGACAACTGAAAATTTTGCGCCCCCTCCTATTTGTCAAACTGTAATGGGGAATTTTCTTATATACAATTTGCAGGGTGCATGCACCTTCAGAGAAACAGGGAAAACTCTGGGAATTGAAAATTGGCTCTTAAAACTCAGGGAAATCTCATGTAAATTTCCCTGAGTTTCTTGGAAAATCCAGCTCCAACCCTGGAATTTTAAAAATGTCACCCCTCTTTTTTTATATTTCTTTTTAAGGCCTTCTTCACTCCATCCAGTGACCGACTACTTCCCTAATGACATGCACACACTATCAGAAATGAATATATATACGAGATGAATCATCTATTTTAAACCTTATTGTTACTATTTTTTAAAGTAGCTGTTTTTTTAAATTGTTTTACATTTTCAGAACAAGGGCGGTTCCAGTGAGGGGACCCTCCCTTTGAACTTTTATTTTTTGAGAAGCCTCACCCCCTCCTAAATATGCCCCTGGTACTAAAGAATATGGAAATGTTTGCCAATAACCTCGTGCATAGGCGCACCCACGGGGGGGGCTATGGGGGCTCAAGCCCCCCCCCCCCCTAAATGTGAACAATTAGAAGTGGAAAACTTAAAAAAATGAAAATTGTCACTAATGAATTATTACTATTATTATTATTTATTGTCTTCAAATTATTTCTAAAGTATTTTTTGCCTAAAAAGATGTTAGTTTTTAAATAAATACTTAGAGAGTTTATGAAACTCTGTTAAAGTCGGTTACAATATCACTGAAAAGATCAGATAATTATTTATGACTCTATAATGAGTTTTTGTTTGTGGCCTTTTGTTGTATGGGTAAATCAAGTGGTACAGAATATTTTGACGTTATAAGAGGGTGGTAACTACAATATTATCGATCTCACTATAACCGAGTTCAGCAGTATTTTCAGCTCAGCCCCCCTAAACTAAAATCCTGGGTGCGCCACTGACCTCGTGTACTGAGTATAGTATAAAAAATGTATTGTGGATCTGTCAATCAGTGAAGTGGTCCTGAAAACTCTTTTCACTGTTGTAAAGCTTTTATATAATTTCTGGTTTTTTATAGGTCAAATTGAATATGAAACCATATTTGATGGTGTAATCCATTGTTTATGCTACAATTGAGGAATTAGTATAATTTTGATTACTATTATTGTAATTTGATTATCTTAGAGAGGTAAATAAAAAGTAGTCACTTGATACTTATGCTTATTTTTTCGATAACCTTACAATTCTTAAAAAATCGCTTGAAAAATTCATGGAATTTCATTTTGAGAAATGAGTACAAACCCGAATTTGGCACCCCCTTGGGTGCGTACTCGGGGACAGATGCCGCTGCTTGTGGATTCCATAGATTCTGACCTGGAAGGACAAGCAATATCTGAGAATTTGAAAATGACATTTTGGTGGCCGCCCTGTTAGATAAGGTTAATCTGTGCTCTTAAATATACTGTTGCAGAAACTCTGTTGAACTGACAAATTATATGCATGTGTGGATGCTTGAATGTTCAATGTTGTGGGGTTAAGGCCAATTATCTACACGAGGGATCTACATGAGGGCTAGTGGATGGGGTGCCCTCCGTGGGGGTCTTTCTGAGGGGTCCTAACCTATATTTACGCTAGGTTTCTGAGAAAACCATGGAAAACTTTGAACGGTTAGGTCAGCGGATGTGACCTGGTTTCGAACCAGGAACCTTCTGTCTCCCAGTTCAGTGCGCAATGCACTATGCCACTGGTGGGGTTCTGTTCAGAGTGTCTAGTAAGTTCCATGAACCCGTGTAGTTGTTAGGACTAAACACAAACTTCATTAGTTCTAGAAACTCATTGAACAATCTTAAATGGACAATTCCATGAAATTCAGAAACAATGCTTCAGTGGATGACAGCCAGTTAAACAGAAGGACTTTCTCATAAACTCAATAACTTTTACAAAATATCTTCTCTTAATGAGCAAAACAACAATGCTTTTGATAGCACAATGCAGTGCTTTGTGGCTCTCAGTAATGTTTAATGCAAGTGATAACTCACAACTGATTGCTTAGAGTGGTCTGCTCTTCTACTTATAGTCTTGATGACTTTTCTCAAAATTTCTAAGCTATTGATCAGCAGACTGTTACTTAACTTTTGTAAATCAATTGCATAAAACTATTGCTCTGCAAGCACACATTACAGAATTCATAATTAAATTTGCAAAAATGGTGTTAAATCATAGAATGAATTTTAAACTAAAAAAAAGAAAAAAAAACACATAAAATTATTTAGCAAAATAATCATTTTTAGTAGTATTGAAGGCCATCTTTTCTTCAGTTGCAAAAAAAAAAGCTCTAATATCCACTCAATCAGGAAGATTAGGACTACAAACTGTAGAGTTTATAAAAATGCTACTGCATAATTCTTATCTACTTTTTTGCCCATAATGCCTCTGTAAAATCCGTTTCATTAAAATCTTACATTTACAAGAAGTTCTTGTAACAACACAGATAAGTTCTTGAACATTATTTTGTAAAAGCCCACAAAATGATATTTTATAGATTTAGCAATATTAAAATTTATATTTTATCTTTTCAAAAATTTCACTGGTGATTCTCTGATGTATGATTTATTACATCATTGATTTATGCATGATTTATGCATGCACATAAAATTATACTACATAAATATTCATGTAGTACTATTTTATTTAATTTTAATCTTAGCACTATTAAAAAGAAAAAAAAAGTTACTTGGAATGTAATATGCCTAAAAAAATATTTTTTATTTTAGCATCCACACTTGGTTGAGTATATCAGAGACATTCTGCCACCACCATTTATGTTTTGTAGCTACTATGCAGTTCCTCAACAAGTTCTGGGGATTAAATGTTTTGATCACATCTTAGACAATGTGGTAACTATTATTCTATTAATGAAAACACTCAAAATATCTGGTGTTAATAACAAAAGAAAAATAAATGTGTATAGAGCAAAAAAAAAAAAAAATAATAATAATAATAATAATAATAATTTATCTGTGTGTATTTTGTATGCATATTCTATACAAAGTTATTTGCTTTTATTTTGTTGTGTTATGAAACAATTAAAATTTTCATTTCAAATTTATCTAAAAATATCTTAGTATATTTTGTATTTGCATGAAATGTAAACAAAATTTCAAAATACATTTTCTCAACTATGTTGAGCTCAAGTTTCATATTTCACCTGTGAGTAATTTTTTGAACATTATTTCAAACTGTTGCTTAGAATGATACCTGTTAATTACAAGGGTTCCCAAACTTATCCAAGTCACGGCACCCTTACTATAATTAGTTTTCTCACAGCACCCTTGTGAATTTACTGTTCTTTTGTATGTGTGTATATATATATATATATATACTATTGCGAAGAAAAAATTAGAAAAGTAAGAGTAAACATAATTATCATATTAGCCCGAATTTAATGTGACTCCAGAATTTTTCATCAAGGTAATTAGAAAAATCCTATATTTCGGCCTCGAATTTAACACGAGTCAGGTTTTTTTTATGGGCAATGGTCAGTTAAGAAACACTACATTATATTCAGGTCAATATGGTAATTAGAGATGTAACGAATAGTGATTTGGCCAAATACCAAATATTCGGCCTATAGCTTATGCTGAATACCTAATATTCGACATATAGTTTAGGCAGAATACCGAATATTTGGCATATAGTTTAGATCAAATACTGAATATTTCATGACCCAATATTCAATTTTTTAAAATTTCATTGTAAATAAAATATGGCTTTTAAATTTTGTAATTAAATACTAAATAAAGACTAATTAATTTTCATTTTATATTATTTGTTGGTACTTTGAAACAAACACCAGCCTATTATCTGTAAAACTAAAAAATTTTGGTCATGAAAAAAAAATCTTTTACAAAGTTAAACCTAATAGCAGCATAATTATATTTTGAGATATTCATAATTTAATAAATATGCTAGGAGATTAATCTGGTAACTATACATAATCATATCCTGTTTTTGTCTTTACACTCTGAGCAAACATATTTAGCAGCTTTTCAAAATTATGTTTGTAATTGAGGATCTGAAAAAATTACTTCTACCACCACCACCCAATAAAGAAATTAGAAAATCAAATCAAGTAGTGTCAGCAAGTAGACAAGTCTGTATTTCTGTAATATTATTAAACACATTAGATTATGTTACATTCTGCTGAAAATTCAATGACTTAGGATATTTTATTATATGAGATTAATACATTGATGTTAATTAAGCAATATTATTTGTAAATGTGCCATGACTTCACGAAGCCTAAGTTAAAATTTGCAAACACACCTAAATTAAAGTTAAATAAAAATATCAAATAAACCAATTTCTTTTCCTAAAACAAATGGCATAGAGGCCGAAATAATCGTATAGTTTAAAAGTTTTAAGCCGCCAAAAGACCCAGGTTCAATCTGTGCATTTCGCTGAAAAAGAAAAATGGCGCAACGACGCCATTGTAGACCCAGTAACGAGACAAAGAAATAATGAAGAAAACACTCTGTTAAACTTTAAAATCTTACATTTATTTTAAATTAACTCAAAAAAACAAATTCATGGAAACACATTTTCTTTTACAATATTCAAACTTAAAATACCCATTATTACAAACATTTTAAGGTTCCCTTGTTTAAGTGCACTTAAAGTATATTTTTTAAAAGCCGACAAAGAAACAAAAAAAAAAAATTAAATAGAAAAAGGGAAAGAAAAGAAAAGGGAATGACTTATCGTCTGGTGAAAGAATCTGGGGGCCCCCATCGTTCAGTAGTCTCAGGTCAACGGTTCCATGTCTCGAGTCAACCACATCATGTCTTGGCTTCTCTCCAAAAAAATCAAATCACGTTCCGATCTCCGACGTAAGTACCTGCTACTCGAAGAGGAAGAGGAAGCTAGAGAGCTCGCTCCCTGACGCTCGCTTTTCCCTTCTCAGCCTTCTCACATCTGTATTCATCCGACCATCAAGTTCATTCATGAACTTTAATTTTTCCATATCTTAGTGCATAAAATTTTAAGTGAAATTTATTTATTTGGTGAAGTTACGTTGCATTAAAAGGAAATTTAATTATTTCGTTGGTTAATTGATGTATTTTGAGGCATTTACATTTTTTCTTGCACGTGGTTGTGTTCCTCCGCCGATTTCGATGTCTGTATCGGAACTTCATCCAATCTATCGAATTATGTGAAATGATGCAGGGAAAAAAAAGGTAAAAAGAAAAAAAAAACAGAAAAGGCAGAATAAAAGTTAAAGACGGAGAGAAAATTTTAGCATAAAAACTTTTTAAACCAAAACTTAAAATTTAGCAAATACTTTACAAAGCCAAAATATGATGTTTGTATCAAAAAATTTATTTAAGAAAAAAAAATGTCGGCATAAAGAAAAGGAAAAGTCGGCTCGATTTTAAAAAACACATATAAACATTTCTAACATTAATTATTTATCAAAAGTTACAATCATACCAATACCACGTATCAAAAGGAAAAAGTTTTGTTCATCCGATCTGGCAACCTGTTTTGACGTTAGCGCGCAAAACGAATCAAAACAAACTGCGAAATCGGAAAGTTTGTGCCGTGAAAGAAATAATAAACAAACCCAAAAGATAAGTAGTACCACTTAAACATTACACAAAATATTACTCTATAATTTGTTTTTACTACTCATAGATCGCTAGAACAAACATTATTTTCAAAACATTTTTCAGATCATAACAACTACATTTGTTTTTACTACTCATAGATCGCTAGAACAAACATTATTTTCAAAACATTTTTCAGATCATAACAACTACCTTCCCCTCACCTTAAAAAAAAAAAAAAAGGAACTTTTTTTTTTTTTTTTTCTTTACACCAAAACCAACAGCTCTTTAACCACACCATATGATCCTCACAAAAGGAAAAAAAAAGATTCTCAAAATAACAAATGAGAAAACATAAATGCTCTAAATTGAGCTTTACACGCCACAAAACATTTGAATGAAATATTAAAAAAAAACTAAAATATCACAGCTTTACCCAAATTGCAAAACTACCCGACTACATTGATTACTCAAAACATTAAGGTATATATATATAAAAAATATTTATATCACATCATGAAAGAAAAATTTTGATGAGAACTGTAGGACTCCCAGCAAGAAAAAAATTAGTTTCACATTATTCAACTCAAAAAGATGGCATTAACCACAAAAATAAAGAAAAATTTACACCATACTTGACATTAACTAAAAGGTAAAAAAAAATTTCTCTTCCTAAATGAAAGAAAACAATTACAATTACACTGTTAATATCAGTTCGCAGTCTACATAAAAGAACCTCCCTACTATCAATTCATTTAGGTTAGCTACTCCTATAATTAATAGCAAAAAAAAACTTTTACATATCTTGCAACAGATATTAGGGCCCTAAATAACAGTGTTGTAATACAGTTACTACCAAAGACATACAAAGAAAATACATAAAATAATACTCAATACCAAAATACATATATAAGAAAAAAACTTGTCAATCAAAATGTAAAAGTCCATCATTTTAATAACATTAACTTTTCACAAAACCTCTAGAGTCCCTTGGGCGAAGTGAGTATGAATGTTGCCTTGTTGCTGGTCTGGACACAGGTTGCTGTATGCTCCTACTACTGGACTGGACTGGCATCTGTTGTTGAGTCTGCCCTGAAGTCGACCTCTGTGTAGTAGTAGTCTTTTTCCTGTTGCTATTTGTGACAATTCTATAACGACGCCTAACTGGTGTGGGGAAAGGATTGTCGGGGAGATCTGGTTCATTTGACTGATCAGTTACATTTTCTACATCGCTATTGTCATCCTCAATGAGCTCTTCAGGTAAAGATGGAAAAATTATACGTTCAGGAATTTTAGTTAGTCTGTCCACGTGTACATGTTGTATGTCATTTGGGTTGTTAATATGTACTATTTCAAAATTTACATTACTAGTCTGTTTTTTAACTCTGTAAGGCCCCTCATTAAACTTCGAAAATTTCTTCCCCTTCCCCGCTTTAATAGATGGAGTGTAAAGCATGACCAGATCTCCTACAACAATGCCCTTCTCCTTACAAACTTTACTCCTGTAACTCTCTTGTTTTTCAGCAGCTTTGATAAGATTTTCATGGACAAGTTTAAAAGCTCTCTGAAGGCGAAGTTCAATATCCTCACTTAATTCCCTTTGATCCGCATAACTTCTTAAAGGTGGATTGTTAATTAAATGAATGGGTAAAATTAAATCCCTACCAAAGATTAAATGAGCAGGAGTGTCTTTAATGGTGGAATGTATTGCAGTTCTATAGGCCAAAAGAGCAAAATGTAAGTATTTGTCCCATTCATTTGCAGTCTCATTAACTAAGTGCTTTAAAGAGTTGACAATTGTGGCATTGACGCGTTCAACCACGCCATCTGCCGAGGGATGATAACTGGTGGTGTACTGTTTTTTAATGTTTAATTTCGGATAGATGTGCTGTTACATGTTTTTTAATGTTTAATCTTCTCCGAATAAACCTTTATTTCTGCTGTCCGAAAGAAATGAGCTGTATCTATCTGTAATTAGGTGTTCTGGAATTCCGTGAGTGCAAATAAAACGCTCTAAAATTAAAGCAACAGTCTCAGTCTGCAGGTCCTTAACTGGATAAGCTTCTACCCAACGCGTGAAATAATCACTGATTACAATGATGTGTTGATGTCCTGACTCAGTAATGGGCAAAGGGCCTACAGCGTCCATACCAATCCGTTCAAAAGGTCTACTAGTCACTGGAACTCTCTGTAAAGGAGCCTTGTGTTTGGCTACATATCCACGTCTTTCTATACAAGATTGACATGACTTTACATGGTTCTTAATGTGGTGATTCATGTTCCACCAAAAGTAATTTTGTCTAATTCGGGTAATTGTTCTCCTAATACCTGGGTGTGCCACTGTCATTGAATCATGTCCTAACGTCAAAACTTCTTTAATTAAAGTTTTTGGAACGACTAACCTATCTGTGATGACCGCACCTTCTTTGGGTTTGTCATTCACACAAAATAAAATACCATCTTTAGTAAAAAATTTAATTCCCTTATGTTCTACCTCCTCAGATTGACTCAATTCATCAAGAATACTTCTACACTTACTATCTTCGTCCTGAAGGCTCTTAATACGGGAAGAAGGAAAATTTTGAACCATTGTGTCGATGAGATTTACGGCTCTGGACAAAGTGTCAGCTGGCACATTTTGTTTCCCAGGAGTGTGAAAAATTTCAAAGTCATAATTTTGTAAAGCTAAAATCCAACGGGTAATTCTGCCACCATCTTTCAGTGTGAGAGCATAGGAGAGGGACTTTTGATCACAAAAAAGTTTGAACTTTTGTCCATAAAGATAATGTTTGAAATTATTAATTCCCCAAACTACCGCAAGAGTTTCTCTTTCAAAAACACTATAACGCGTCTCTGCATCTTTCAATCTCCTACTAGCATAGCCCACAGGATGTATTTGTCCATCAGGCCCTTCCTGACTAAGTACAGCTCCAATAGCAAAACCCGAAGCATCAGTATGTAAAATAAATTCTTTCTTTGTATCAGGCAAAAGTAAACAGGGGTATGAAATTAAGGCGGATTTTAATTGGTTGAAAGCTTGATCTGCTGAAGTATCCCACTTAAAATCCACAGATTTTTTTGTTAGGTTGGTTAAAGGTATAGCAATATTTGCAAAATCTTTAATGAATTTTCGATAAAAATTACACAATCCCAAAAATGACCTGACCTGCTTTTTGTTACCCGGAACGGGAAAGTTCTGAACTGCCTCAACATTCCTGGTATCAGGTGAAAGTTTACCCTCTTCGACTTGAAACCCCAGGTAAGTGATCTTATCTTTGACAAGTTGACATTTTGCAGGATTTATTTTTAAATTATGGTCCCCGAGTCTTTTAAAAACCATATCTAATTTCTCTAGATGTTCATCAAAAGTTTTAGATGCAATAATTAAATCGTCTAAATAGGTGTTAATGTTCCATTCTTTCAAACCAGCCAAAACAATTTCTAACAATCGCTGAAAGGACGAAGCGGCATTCTTTAATCCTTGAGGGAGTCTATTCCACTGAAATAATCCGAAATCTGTGGCAAAAGCTGTTTTGTGTCTATCACCAGGGTGGAGATTCATCTGCCAATACCCTGAACATAAATCTAACGAAGAAAAAAATTTAGCTCCCTCCAAAGTATCTAAAAGGTCTGAAATTAATGGTAAAGGAAAAGGAAGAGGTTGAGTTTTTAAATTAAGTTTACGATAATCACAAACAAGTCTATAAGTGTTGTTCTTCTTTTTAACAAGTATAACTGGTGAAGAGTAAGGAGAGTCGCTGACTGAAATGATCCCTGTGTCGAGCAGTTGATTAATCTGTGTGCGTAATTCGTCTCGTAGGGCGTGGGGAGTTCTATATGGCTTATGCCTAACGGGTATGTCATCTGACAAATAAATCCTGTGTGCTACAGTGTTGCAACCCGAAAGCTCCTTAACTGACTCAGCAAAAATATGTTTATGATTGTTCAACAATTGCATTAATTTCTCTTTTTGAGCCCCCGATAAATGAGATAAATCAAATTTACCCCCAAACAATTCACAATCATCATCAAAAAATTCATTAACTACGTTAACCTCTGCCTCAGCATCATTAACAACATCTAGTACAGGCTCAATGTTAACTAATTTACAATTTTTGTTTATGTGAATAGGAGTGTCGAAAAAATTAGCAACTTTAACAAAATATGTACCATTATCACTACCAGTATTTATTGAGCATGATATAACATAATTTTGAGAAAGAGAATGTTTATGTGGTTGTATTAATACATTTTCAGCAAGTTTGAGATTGTTTTTGGTAGTGACAGAGATAATTAATTCAGATCTTGGAGGAATTATATGTTTACTAATAGTATAACCTGTCTCATGAACATCTCTTAGACAATTAACATTGTAACCTGTACGAGTGTCAAACCAATTAATTTTAAAATTTTCATTAGAAATTGTGTGTTGCTCAAAATCTATCTTAATTTTGTTATTAGAAAAAAAATTTGCACCCAAAATAGCATCATATGACATAAAATTATCCTTACAACAAAAAAATTCAACAATAACTTTACTTTTATCAATAGAAACTTCTAATTTAACTTTCTTCTCTAAAACCATCATATTATTAGAAATCCCAATTATTTTCACATTGCACTCTTCTACACTTTTTATTTTATTACTTATTAAGGCATCGTTTACGAATTTATCTTTAATAATGGAGACAGAGGCTCCCGTATCACATAAAGCAAAAATCTTTTCTTCCTGTAGGTTTATTGGAATTAAAGGCAAAACTGACGTATGACCAAAATTCCCAAGTCCTATGCGCTCTGGGGACGTGTCTGAAAGTAGCGGCGCTTCGCTATTTCGCCCCTCAATTAGTTTCCCGGTCTCTCCCTGTAATTATTTCTAGGTGGATAATTCTGAGAAACCCTACGCGTGCAACGACGGCTGATATGCCCTTTCTCTCCACAGGAATAACAAACTATTTCACTATTTTTTCTTTGTCCCAACATTAGTTTTAAATCATTAATTTGTTCCTGGAGGTCGGCTACGCGCTTGTCCGTTTCTAATAAGGAGTTCTGCATCAGGGCTTTTATCTCCTTGAGTTCAGATTCAACTACCGATGGCTTGATTTCAGCTTGAGCTAAATGAACTGATGAAGTAGCCCTGTCCAAAGCGGTACATTGTTCTTCTTGAAGAACTAAGTCCCACATTTCTTCGAAGGTGTCATGTTTCTGTGACATGACAAAACGTCTAACTGCTGGACTGAGGCCTTGAATGACCTGAGCTGTCAACATTTTATTCCTTACTTCTTCATTGTTACTAAAACATTTATGCGATAAGCCTTGTACGCGCGTCAAAAAGGCTCTCGCCGACTCGTTAATTCCCTGAGTAGCTGTGGTAAACAAAAGTAAAGAGTTGTCCTGTGTTTTGTTCCCAAATCGATTGATCAGCGCTGTCTTAAAATCTTTATAGTTTGCTTGTTTCAGTTGTGGCTGCGAACGTAAGAATTCGCGTGCCTCGCCGATACATTTAGTCTTAGCGACAAATAGTGTTTGTACGGCGGTCCATCCTGCATGGAGCTTAACCTCTTCTAAATTATCAAAGAAATCATAAATTGTTACATTACTATTATTTCCCGAAAAGGGGGTAATAAGCGGAATGAATTCCGTAAAGGCTGGGCAAACCACAACATTTTCATTTACAGTGGGCCCCTCTTCATCGCTGTCCTGAGCCGACATTATTCAAACCTCAAACAAAATCAAGTTCAATTAAAATTATTGAAAAAAAAATTATTTCCCCTCACGGCACAAAACAAAACCATAAAAAATATCAGAGTATTATCTTCATTATTCCTTATTAAAGCTAAACACAGACTCCGAAAATTTAAAAAATGTCACGGCACCATTTTCGTATGCCATGACTTCACGAAGCCTAAGTTAAAATTTGCAAACACACCTAAATTAAAGTTAAATAAAAATATCAAATAAACCAATTTCTTTTCCTAAAACAAATGGCATAGAGGCCGAAATAATCGTATAGTTTAAAAGTTTTAAGCCGCCAAAAGACCCAGGTTCAATCTGTGCATTTCGCTGAAAAAGAAAAATGGCGCAACGACGCCATTGTAGACCCAGTAACGAGACAAAGAAATAATGAAGAAAACACTCTGTTAAACTTTAAAATCTTACATTTATTTTAAATTAACTCAAAAAAAACAAATTCATGGAAACACATTTTCTTTTACAATATTCAAACTTAAAATACCCATTATTACAAACATTTTTAGGTTCCCTTGGTTAAGTGCACTTAAAGTTATATTTTTTTAAAAGCCGACAAAGAAACAAAAAAAAAAAATTAAATAGAAAAAGGGAAAGAAAAGAAAAGGGAATGACTTATCGTCTGGTGAAAGAATCTGGGGGCCCCCATCGTTCAGTAGTCTCAGGTCAACGGTTCCATGTCTCGAGTCAACCACATCATGTCTTGGCTTCTCTCCAAAAAAATCAAATCACGTTCCGATCTCCGACGTAAGTACCTGCTACTCGAAGAGGAAGAGGAAGCTAGAGAGCTCGCTCCCTGACGCTCGCTTTTCCCTTCTCAGCCTTCTCACATCTGTATTCATCCGACCATCAAGTTCATTCATGAACTTTAATTTTTCCATATCTTAGTGCATAAAATTTTAAGTGAAATTTATTTATTTGGTGAAGTTACGTTGCATTAAAAGGAAATTTAATTATTTCGTTGGTTAATTGATGTATTTTGAGGCATTTACATTTTTTCTTGCACGTGGTTGTGTTCCTCCGCCGATTTCGATGTCTGTATCGGAACTTCATCCAATCTATCGAATTATGTGAAATGATGCAGGGAAAAAAAAGGTAAAAAGAAAAAAAAAACAGAAAAGGCAGAATAAAAGTTAAAGACGGAGAGAAAATTTTAGCATAAAAACTTTTTAAACCAAAACTTAAAATTTAGCAAATACTTTACAAAGCCAAAATATGATGTTTGTATCAAAAAATTTATTTAAGAAAAAAAAATGTCGGCATAAAGAAAAGGAAAAGTCGGCTCGATTTTAAAAAACACATATAAACATTTCTAACATTAATTATTTATCAAAAGTTACAATCATACCAATACCACGTATCAAAAGGAAAAAGTTTTGTTCATCCGATCTGGCAACCTGTTTTGACGTTAGCGCGCAAAACGAATCAAAACAAACTGCGAAATCGGAAAGTTTGTGCCGTGAAAGAAATAATAAACAAACCCAAAAGATAAGTAGTACCACTTAAACATTACACAAAATATTACTCTATAATTTGTTTTTACTACTCATAGATCGCTAGAACAAACATTATTTTCAAAACATTTTTCAGATCATAACAACTACATTTGTTTTTACTACTCATAGATCGCTAGAACAAACATTATTTTCAAAACATTTTTCAGATCATAACAAATGCACTAAAAAGAAATTTTCTCTCTTTGTTCTGAAATTATTCAGCTGAATATGTAGCAATATTTGGCCACAACTATTCGGCCGAATACCTGTTCAGTAAAAGTTAAAATATCATTAAAAACCATAAAAACTCTATAAAAAGTTTTAAAAAACGAACCATTTAGTGCTTTTGTCAGCTAGATTGCTGCCATCTTCGAAACTGCTGAGCTCGTTCCCCGCTTCATCATTTCGAGCCATGTATCCTCTATCTGAGCATGCGTCGTGTCGTTGACGGCGCCCTCTTGTGTTATTATTTCTAACGCTTCCCGTTTTAAACTATAACTGTGGTTATTGTAGTTGGCTATTTCCTTAACATTTAAGAAATCTATATCAATATTTTCTTTTAATGCTAGGCGGGAGAGGGCAGTACTTTGTCTATTATATTTTATATCACTAATGTGCTCTTTAATTCTATCCTTAATTTTTTTTTTTGTCACACCAGTGTAATGTCCAGGAAGGTTAGATTCTTTTAAGTAAAATTTATTTTGTAGACACCTGCTGTTTCTAAAGGGTTTGTCTTTATCGGATCAAATTCTTTTAAAAATATTGTGATTAGGCTATTGTAGTTGGCTATTTTCTTAACATTTATGAAATCATTCGATAGATTTCGTAAATGTTAAGAAAATAGCAAACTACAATAACCACAGTTATAGTTTAAAATGGGAAGCGTTAGAAATAATAACACAAGAGGGCGCCGTCAACGACACGACGCATGCTCAGATAGAGGATACATGGCTCGAAATGATGAAGCGGGGAATGAGCTCAGCAGTTCCGAAGAAAGATGGCAGCGACCTAGCTGCCGAACGTGCTAAATGGTTCGTTTTTTTTAAACTTTATATGGAGTTTTTATGGCTTTTAATGATATTTTAACTTTAACTAAGGTATCTCCGTGCATGATTTTAACTAAATACCTGTTCAGTATTTGGCCTGCCGAATGCCGAATATTCATTACATTCCTAATGGTAATACAATTCTAATTTAAAGCTCAAGCAAATACTTCACTGAAATCATGGTCGCTTTATGACGCTCCTTGCCTCTCTGTTCAGCACCCTTGAGTGTCGCGGCACAGACTTTGGGAGCCTGTGTGTTATTGAATAATACCCACTTTGTGAAATCTATGATAAAATGAAACAGTATTTCCTCCAAAAGGAGGTTACTATTGAAATGCCCCCCCCCTAAAAAAAAACAATAATAATAATAAATTGAAAATAATTAGACAAGTAAAAAACTATTTTTATCTGCTAAAAGTTTTATGAGAAAGTTTGCTGTATTAGTCAATGATTCTTGTGACATTTGAAGGCTCTTTCATGGAATTAAGCATTATTGTTCTTAATTATTTTTAATTTTCCTTGACCAAGACTATTAGGGTCAGCTTTTAAACTGTAAGTTGCAGTCTAATTAGCATTCATATCTCTGAAATCGATTTTTTTTTTTTTTTTTTTTTTTTAAGTTACACAAAAAGAGAAAAAACTGTGCAGAACTAATCTATTTAATAGAAATAAAACTTTACCACTAGAGAAATGTTCTTTTCTTTTAGCAAAAGAATTATTTTCCCTTGAATAACCTATTTATATTTGATCTTAATGTACTATTTTTAGTTAGTGTTTATTTTTAAAATTTTCAAACTGTCGCCTAAGGTGTTGTAGTGCTAACAAACCATTCTATCCTCCTTAAGTATAGTTGGACATGGGTGTTAATTTGTTCATCCATTTCATAGGGTGTAAGATTGGCTTCTTTCTGGATGCCCACATAATAAAATGGCCAATGTTTCAGTTCTTAGTAGTGGCCAATGACTGATGATCAAGTGGCCACCTAATTTTTTATTGGTGGGGGGGGGGGGGTTGTTGCTGTTGTTTATTATTCCATAAATTTAGGCTACTTCAAGAAAAGTGCAAGTTAATTATTTCTTTAAGTAAATAGAATGAAGAATCTTTTGAGCTAATGTAGTGTTTTTATTTCGTAGCCACCAAGTTTACTTTCAAGTGATGGCACTGAAGATGCAATTTTTGATACCTTGAAAAAGTTTATTTATATTAAAGATATCCCAGTAGTTGAAGCGTTGTATCCTTGCCTTCTTAAATTGCCCATGATGAATCTGAAAAAGGTATATGCTTTTTTTTTTTATTGAGTTGACTACTTTTCTATGTATAAATTTACATACATTGTCTATCAGGGATATTTCATGTTTTATACTTGATATATTATTTCATTTAATTATATATATATATTAGAGATGAGTTCAGGCTCATTTTTTGAAGCCCGAGCCCGAAGACTTTTAATCCGAGCCCGAGCAATATTATTAAAGTTGGAGCCCGAGCCCGCCCGAGCCCGAAATGTCAGCTAAAGACAAATAAAATGAACTACTTCATTAATAGGATACAATAAATTTTGGAGCTTCACACACCTTCTAGTCCCCCGTGCCGCTATTTTTTTAAATAAGTGCGTCTATTTATCCCATGAATCACTTTTTAAAATTCGTTTCAAGGAGTACGTTCAACAAAGGAGAAATTTTTCACGAGCCCGAGCCCGAACGCAATCGTGAATTACAGAGCCCGAGCCCGAGTCGGGCCCGGGCTCGGGCTTTCGGGCTCGGGCTGAGCCCGTCTCATCTCTAATATATATATGTTAGTACTTATCTTGATTTTGAAAAAGAACATTTATTTTCTTAAATGTGTTATAGTAGTTTTATTGAATTTTTATACTAGTACAAAAACATTTTCTCATACATATTTATAGTAATAATATTCTTTCTAGTAGTTATTGTCCATTCATTTTAAATGAAAAGAAAATATTATTTCAATTTACTTCTCTCTTACAGAAAAATAATAAATCACCCTTTTCAAAAATAGAACAATTTACCTAATACTGACCCAAAAATAAATAAACAAATAAGAATTTTTTTTTCCCTTGTTATTTCAAAGCTGTTTCTTTTTCTTTTTTTTTTTTTTTTTACCACTTACACATTACATTTTTACATTTAACACATTTCTGTAAAATGATTTTGAATATAATACCATAATGAAATAATTTTCTGAGGAGCTTTAAAAGCCTATATTACTAGTATATAAATGACAGCAACAGATTACTATGTATATAAATTTTCAACATTTTTGTATAGATATTTTTACCATAAGATTTTATTTCTTTATTCTTTTTTCATTTGTTTGTTTCTAATTATGAAGTTAATTGCTTATTTTATAAAATTTTAAATTACAAATTTAAAAACTCATTAAATTTTTAAAATAAGCACATTTTTTTCTAGTTCAATCATTTAATTTAATTCTAAAAAAATCTGTATATTGTCAGATTTGCAAAGACAGAAATATCACAAGATTATTTTACTCTGAAAAGGAGCGATATGCTGAGATGGGCATTGCTAAAGTTATATTTTCAATGGGCTGTTTTTTGTGAATCTGGGCTTATTTTCAGTTTCATTCTTTTATTCCATTTTTACTTCCTTGTACAGAGTATAAGGAAGTAATGTGATCCCAAAAAATTTTGTGGGCCAAATTTTGACGAAAAAACTGATTTTGACTACCTCTAAATTTACTTTTAAGAATTTTTTCTATGCATCTCATCGTAAGCTAGCATGCATGATCATATAAACGCGTCTGCAACTCGTTTTGACCAGCGGCAAGTCTATTTTGGCCAGTTTTCCATGCCGTCTGTATGTACAAACGTACATGTGTATGTATGTATGTAACTCGCATATCTCAAAAACTAGTGGTTGTACAATGTTGAAACTTTAGGATTGTTCTAATATCTAGATGTGCACCTCCCCTTTTGGTCTCAGTTGAATGAATAGTTTATGTACAGGGCTGCCCAAAAGATTCGAAATACATTAAACTCTATGAGTCAAAATTCATTAAACTCGCATATCTCAAAAACTATTAGGCTTAGAATGTCAAAACTTTATATTTAGGATTGTTGTAACATCTGGGTGTGCACCTCTCTTTTCAGTTCCATTTGACTCGATAGTTTATCTACTGGACAGCCCAAAAGATTCCAAATACATTATGCTCTATGGGCGGAAATTCATTAAACTCGTATACCTCAAAATCTATTAGGCGTAGAATGTTGAAACTTTGTTTAGGATTGTTGTAACATCTACTTGTGCAGCTCCCCTTTCGGTTCTATACGACTGTATAGTTTATCTACAGGGCTGCCCAAGAGATTCTAAATACATTATGCTCTATGGGCCGAAATTCATTAAAGCGTATTTTACAGGTATTGGGCTATTTCAAACAACTCAGAAACATGGGTGCCAGCAGCATAGGGCAAGGGGGGCAATGCCCCCCCTGGATTTTTGTGTGCAGTGTTTTCCCTTGCTTTTTTGCTTTTTCCAACATGGTAACCATACGTTGAAGTAGTCTTTGCCCTCTCCTGGAGTAGTCTTTGCCCCCCCTGGAAAATATTCTGCCGGCGCCCATGCTCAGAAGTGATATATGCTGTTGAGAGTTACAAAATGAATTTCTCCATTAAAAAAAGTGACTTTATCATTTATAGTTCTGCTACAGGAACACTCAATGTGCATCTTGATTTTTTGTTCCAATCTACTGGAGAGTTTATTTACAGGACCACGGAAAAGAATTTCAATACTTTAATGTCTGTGGACATCTTCAATATAATACAACTGTAGGCAGTCATTGTTTGGTCTATGCCCAAAATCTCGCCGTCTGATGTCGACCTTGACGAGTTTTGCTGAAATATCACCAAATTTGGCGATAGTCAGTCATACGGTTCATGCCCAAAATATTGCCATTTGTCATTGTTCTTGGCGAGTTTTGGCGAAATAGTGCCAAATTTGTTGATAGTCTGTCATTGTTTGGTCCATGTCCAAAATCCAATGAACTCAGCTTGGCGAATCCAAATATTTGGCTAGAAATCGCTGAACTTTACTGTTACTGATATTTTATCTCTTTCAAACAAAATAAGTTTAGATGAAGTGCACTGAAAATATTTTTGATTTAATAGACGTCCAAGGAAGTCATGTGTTGTCCACATCAGATTTTTGTTTTAAGAAAAAATGAAGGTATAGCATTTTTTCAAAATTCATTATTTCTTTAAGAAGTAGAGGAAAAAAGAGAGAAAGAAAGCATATCTGAACCTCTTCTTATCCTATTTTAGTTTTTTTAAATAAGCTAAACAAAACCATGTAGAAATTGTGAGTAGTCTTGGTTGGTAAGGCTGTTGCTACTAGTCAATGGATGAGCTGCCAAAAGTTTTTTGTTTAGTGTTGTTATGGTTGTTGTATATTTTAAAATGAATATTGCAGTAAATTTGCTTCTCTATGTCATGTTATTTTTCACTAAAACGGATATTATTTTCTAAAAGAAATAAATTTCGTTACTTTGAGTGAGTATGCATTTGTAAATCAAAATAATATTGATAATTATGAGTGTGAAGTAAATGTGAAACTGAAATAAAATCATTTTCCATTCCAATTAAAAAACTAACTAATTATAAACAATTTTGATTGCTCAATCTATTATTACTAATCTGGGGGTATGGTCAATAAATCTCAGGTAAAGTAAAAGTTTTTCACTGAAAAAAGAACAACAGTTTTTAAAATTTTTCCAAAATAAGCATAAGTTTTTTAGTAAGCAAAATTTAATTTAAATTAGTCTTATTTGTTAGTATAGCTGATAATTTGATAGACCATATAGACATACCTGCTTATTCAATACGTACAGTTTTGATTGTTCTATATTATTAATAGAAATAAAAATTGTATCTGAAAAATGCTTATTTAAGAATATAATAATCTTATTTGTACAATACAGTAAATATATTTTAAGATATTGTGTTTAACTTTGTTAAATATTTATTTTATGCTAATGGAGCATATCTGCTTATAAATAGCATTAATTTTAAAAGAATTTAGTTTCATAACTTTTTATGCGAAGTGAAGTTTTCTAATCTGGTTTATTCAGTTGAAAATTTGAGATTTGTATTCATGTTAGCTATAAAAAAATTAAGCTGTTTTACACAAATATCACAGTAAGTATTTCTTTGCATAAACCAATAACGTACATATTTAAGTAAAAGTCATTGAGAAACATGAGATCACACACATTTACTTTTAAAATGTCAGAAGAAACATAATACTTAAGTAGTAAAAAGATCTGTTACATGCAGCGCATTTATTTTTTGATTAGCAACTCTATGTGTATGCGTTAAATGGCATTGATGTTAAAAAGAGAAACATGTCCACTTTTCTGTATGAGATTTCAAATTTTTTCACGTGCATCTGTGAACCACTAATTCCTATTGAAATAGAGAGGGAGAGGGAAATAAGAGAAGACTGAGCAAACCACACTATCTATGAAGTTCGTTTATCATTCCATTTCATTCAAATATCCAGTCCTACCCAAGAGCTAAATTGCTTTTCAAAGTGATTAAGTGAAACTTAGATGTTTTACAATTTTTTCAGGCAAACCAGTTACAGTGGCTCCAGTTTGATGATGTGCTGCAACAGCTACTGCTAAATGTGGATCTTGAATCAAATCCAAAGCTTCGCCATTTATTTCTCTTACAGATGCATTTATTCATAAAATCTACACCGTGTTTTAAACATTTAAAGGTAATCGTTTCTCTCTGCTATCATTGCTTTCTGGTCTGCATTATTTTGAAAATTTGAAATTATTTATTATATTTTACGTTTAAGTAAGGCATTCTGAGTAAAAATTAGAAACTCAACATTTGGCTTTTTTTTTTTTTTTTTTTTGGTAAAAACCTTTCCTGATATCTGTAGCACCATCTCAAACTCTTATTTTCAGGAACATAACTTCCATTCAGGTATCAAATGAGATTGGGGCTGAATGTGAGCTTTACTAGTTCTGTTTTTCAGAATAAGTCTATGATTGTTCAGAATATTTTATATGCAGTGGAATGTATCAGTCTATTTTGTATTTATTTTATTTTAGTGCATAGCAAAAGTTGTTCAGTTTCTCTAAATATCATAGCAGATTTCACCTTGGTGTTTATTCAATCTAGGCAAAAAACTTTTCATCCATGTTTCGGACGCTAAAATGCATACGAAATTTCTTAACTTTAAACACTATTGTCTTAGCTATTCAGTTGTTTTCTTCAGTCTTATAAAAAGCTTCTTAGTATGTTTTCACTAGACAGAATTGTGATAAGAGGACTACAATTAATAGTAATTTATTTAGAGCTTTTATTGATGAAAAAATGCACATTTATTAACTTCTAATAAATTGAATCATGAAATTAACATTCAAAGTATTGGCTGAAAAAGCTAGATAATAGAGTAGTGAATATTTACTATAAGTAAGTTTTAGGAACTAATTCAGTTTTATTGTTCTTTCTTGTTAGAAATCAATGCGTGTGTTACTTCAAAATTTTACTGCTAATTCAGTAGAAGAAGAAGAATGTAGAATTATTTCTCTGAAAATAATTAAAGAACTTATCAGATCCTGCTGGCCAAGGTGAAATTTTGATTGAATCATTTTACTTTTTAAGATACACTGCATAACACCATGAATATATTGGTTACTGGCATAAATGTGCTTATTTGTGCCATCCAGTTCTTTGTTTACCAGGAATGTTTCTTGTTTCAGAATTTAAATTTTGTAGTTTAACAATAAATTGTGTGAAGTAGTTTATTCAGGGTTGATACAGATCTGAAAAGTCAGAGAAAATCAAGGCAATTGAAGAAATATCTGATTTTGTGATGAAGTGATTAAAATAGTTGCTGTAAAAGTATATATATTTTTTAAAATTCTTGTGGAGTTGTAGAAATTGTTTTATTTGAATTTGAATTTTCTTATCTAACCTTATAAATTTAAAAAGTGTCATACGTGGATATACCTTGTATGGTTGAACTATGCTTAATACTGAAAGTACTATCAAGCTTGCTTTTTTAGAATCCAGTGGTGCCAGATAAAATTTTCTTTAAATATATTTAACATTGAGTTGTAGGAAAAACCGAGCACAAGTAAAATATGTATAAATTTGTAAGAGAAAGGAAGTAACTTTGGGAAAAGGAACACCAAGTCTAAAAGTATGCCAGACATAGGGAAAAGAGCTTTGAAATCTGTACCAACCCTGTTTTAAAGTGATATTGTATCGATTTGAAAGTATTAGTGTTGTAATTCAAAGTTTGAGTTAATCATTTTTTTTTTTTGGTTCATCTCTGTACACAGGATGTAATAACTAAAAAAAAAAAAAAATGGAAAAAAGGGTTACATGAACATTTCACTATGTGCACATTATCAAGGCCGTAGCCAGGAAAATTTTTCGGGGGGGGTTTCAAGTTTTATGTTTTAATATGGTACTTTTTTCAGCACACTGAAATTAAAATTAAACAAAGTATGATCTCCAGCTTTGTGTTTTTTCATTTTTATTTAAAACGCGAAAATAATGCATCCAAATTGAAACAGTGCTATGTAAGCAATATCCTATCGGCGTATCAAACCTCTGTGTCAGTGCAGCCTTTAAAGAATGACAAGCACTGTGTGACAGAGCAGGGCCGGCTGGACCATATAGGAAAACTAGGCGACTGCCTAGGGCGCTGACTCGAGAGGGGCGACACTAGCCAAGCAGCGTTTTTTTTTTTTTTTTTTTTTTTTTTTTTACTCCTGCTGTCTGCAGTGTCACTCTTTTTTTATTCTAAGGAGTAGCGGACTGGTTACGTGAACAATGCAACGTGGGATCTCCCTCCCGGTCCACATGGGTCGAGACTGGAGCCTACATGTCCCAAACTCCAAAAATCACAAACTTATCACTCTGACTTTTTTATTTATAGAAGTCATAAACACGATACTGTCCCTAGTAGCAATGTCTCCTTGTTTTCTGCTCGGTCGTTCATCGACTCATCGTTAACTCATCGACTCGTCGAATTCAGTCATCGGCAAGTGCACTTTTGTTTATCTGCAATAGATGAATTTTTATTCATGGATAGAAGTGATCTAGACGAGCAGTTTCGCCGATGGGAAACGGAAAAACAATATCTTATCCGAAACTGCAGTTCTATAGTCATCGGGCCTTGCAGGTGTCTCCAGTGGTTTACACTTTACCCAAATTCCTATAAATATTTGCGCAATTTAGATGGGCCTTTGCATAATCTAAGGGAAATTTTGAAAAATTCTTGAATTAATCGCATAATTTACTTCAAATTTCTTGTATTGGGGTTGGGAGGGGGCAGGGGGTGGTATCCCCCCCCCTTGCTCCCTCTCAAAAAATTTAAATTTGAAAAGAAATATTTACAAAAAAATGTAAGTGTTTATTATGTAAAAATGGTTTGTAATATTTAAATAATTTTTTAAAAATGCATTTAAAAAAAAGAAAAGAAAATCTATTTGAGCGTCAGCTGCATTATAAGAAAAACGGAAACTTCATTACAATGAGCAACTCTTTGAAACCTCTTTAATGTAAACAGCAAGAAGAGAAATCAGTTAATTTTTAAAAGTTATCCAAGAAATATGAAAGTTAAAATCACCCTAAAATTCCTATACAATTGGCAATGTTGTTTCTTAATTATTAATTACGAATGTTGTTGCTACTTACATACATTGGGAAAAAGTGAAATTAATTTCTTACCAATCGAATATTTTGACTATTATTAATAACAGCTGAACAACACTTTGTCAAAATTTCACTCAAAGTCCCAATCTGAGACTAAAATAACCGCTACTTCACACTTTGCCTTATACATGACAAGATTCGATGGTCTAGGGGTAGCACGCTTATCTCGTAGTCAGTACGCTCAGGTTCGGGCCTGGGGTAAGAAGAATTTTTTTTTTTTCTTTTTTTTCAGAAAAACGAAAATTTAGCATACAAAAGACGAAAACATAATAAACAGAACGGACATTTTTTGAAAATTTTGCTGCCAGTCGTTTATTTTTTATTAACAAATATATTTTAAACAGTTTATCGGTTTCTTTTCGTTATTTCATCGGAGTCATCGGGAAATGATGATCGGCTTTATGGCCCCCCGAGCGGACATTTTGTACCAGTTGCCGATGAAATTTCCCCTTTTTTGGATGAAAAGCCGTGATCAGCCATTGCTCCTTCTCCTCGGATTTAACTCACCCGCCTCTCATCGACCGATGGGTTATTGCTACTAGGGGTGAAACTGTTTCGTGTTCTCCGGTGGAATCGAGAGATGACTCACTATTTTTTGTGGAAAGAGAAATTTTTTTAGTTACGATATTTCTTTTTTGTCTCTCTCTATGTGTAAGGGGGGGGGGGTGAAAGAAGAAGAGAGAGAACCAATGTGGAAAAGCATTGAGACGAATGTGAGCTTTTGCTCCGATCATATTGCATTCTAATTATGGGAAATGTAAATACTGAGTAAAATTGTGTAAATAAAGCAGCCGTACATAGTGTACTTAGGGCACATTTTTGCTACCACCTTCACAAATTCTTACTACTATGATACATTAAACACTGTTTATTTAAAGAATTATTTGATGAGAATGAGAAATTCTGCTTGCAAGTGCCACGGAAATTGCATTTACTTTTGGCCATACTCAGAAGACATGTATGCATATAACGTACAGAGAAAAGAGTAGCATATTTAAGTGAAATTCATCACTTTGCGATCCTCAGATAAACACAAGTAAAAAATTACATACGGTTTGAATGAACTGAAGTGCAATAATTGTAGTTGGCAATACAAGGGATAATTTTTTTTCTACGAACAGTAAGTTATGTAACTGAAAATTTCGGGGGGGGTTTGAACCCCCAAAACCCCCCCTTGACTACAGCCTTGCACATTATAGTCTCAAGACATAGCACTTCAGTATTTTGTTAATGAGAACTTGAGTTAGCTGAAATCAAAGTTCTGCTACTTCAGTCCTTCACAGAATAACATACTTTCTACGTAAAGTATCATTAAATTGATATACTTTAGATGAAGTATTCATTAAGCAACAGAATTTAAAGAAAGTTGTTATTGTTAGTGTTTTAAGTTGTTTGTAAAACATATTTTTATATAAATTGAAATTTTAATTAAAACTTTTTTCAGAATTCATAATCACTGCTATGATATAATGCTAGCCATTCTAAAAGCTATTTATGACACTGAAAATCCAAGTTACACTCCAGTAGCTACATGTAAGTTTTACATTACAAGTCATTTTATTTATTGTGTTGGTTTTTGTGAATAATGATTTATAGCTTGAAGATTTTTGAATGTAAACAAACTTATTTTAATTAAAATTGCATATTTGGTTTTACAACAGTACACATCAGATATAATTTTTTCATACATTAAAAATTCAGTGGTAGCTAACAGAACAATTTAATCTAAAAAGATTCAGCTTGCTCCATTTTTATTTTATTTTCTGTTACAGCAATTAAACAAGTTGTTGAATTATGTGAAGAGTGTCTTCTTTTATTAAAACAAGCATGCCCAGACACTTTTGTGGTATGTTTTTCTTTATTATTGCATAACTCTGTAAAATTTAACTTACTTTAAATCCATGTAATTTAGTATAATTAAATATATCTTTATTTTCATTTCTAAGACTTTTTTTTCTCAATCACAGGGAAAATCTAAAAAAAGAAACAGTAATATGTTTTTCATATACTAGGGCCATTTCAAAGTTAATGCACATATCTATTTACTTTTTATATTTATTATTTATTTATTCCACATGCATGCTTATTTTGTTTTCAACAATTCTTTACAAGTCTTCAATTTGCAGAGTAACCATCAGCAACTGAAACGGAGACCTTTGCTCCTAAATTAAAGATAAGTAACTTGGGATGCTTTTCTGACTACAGAATGCTGTTTTCATGCTATTTTCAAGTATTAGGCAATATTTGCCTTACTGTAGGCTACTAATTCTGCAGTTGGAGAAGAACAAGTTTTGTTCTTATTTTCCTTTCCTTTTGCAAGCTTTACCCACTAACAGACTCATTTCTACAAGCCTCCCTAGTACTGTCTGTATGTATCTCATAGCTATCCTAGTGTACCAAGCAGTAATTTAGTTATCATGATACATTTTTTTTTTGTATTCAGCAAGCAAAATTGAAAATGTATAATATAAATGAGATTTTTTTATAAATTCAAATATTTCCTTTTGTGCAGTTCCCCCCACACCCCTTTTTTTACATAATATGGAACATCCACTGGCAACTAAAAAGATGACTTTTACTAATACATTAACAATTAGGCAACTTAAAAATGCCATTTTCACACTATTTTCAAATAATGGTTGACTTTCCTTAACTCCGGGCAACTAATTTAGTGATTGAAAAAAGAAAAGTTTTGTTCTCTTTCTTTTACAAGCTTTATCCATTGTCGGAGTGACTCCTTCAAGCAAGGCTTTGAACTGTAATTTTTTTCGGTTCCGGCTTTCTGGTTCCAGTTCAGCTAAAAAAAATACATCGGTTCAGTTCCAGTTTTCGTTCCACTAAAAGTAACGGTTTTTTGTTCAGACGATTCTACTTGGAAAAGTGGTGATAGGTTGAGATGGGTACTTTTTAAGCTTTATTTTAGAGCGCTGCCTTTTTATCATGTTTTCCATTTTGTTTTATTTCAATTTGGAATTTCAGAAATCATTATACTTATTGCTAGTTCAAGTGTAAACAGGGTTTTAAACATAAAAGAGCATAGCTAAACTTCCACTAGCCCATATTTTGATGAAATCAAATCAGACCCGATACATGCGTAAATGGGAGGAAGGCTCTGAGAAACAAAAACAGAAATAATGATGAAAATTATAGGGTTGACATTAAATTAGAAAATATTGATAAGTTGGTTACAGTAACAAAATGACTGAAGATATATCGAGCCTAAATAAACCGATATTTCTTTTTTTGCATAGTTCCAGTTTTCGTTCCGACCAAAATAATGTTTATTTTCGGGGTTTGGTTCAGTTCCAGTTTGAAGCCCTGCCTTGAAGTTTCCCTAGAACTGTCTTTTTGGATGTCACTGCTATGCTAGAGGACCAAGCAGTGATTTAGTTATCGGGATACATTTTTGTATTCCTTGAAAGCGTGTATATGAAAGAAATAATATAAATGCGATTTTTATTAAAAATCTGAAAGATAATAATAATAATGCCACTAGCAAATTTATGAAGTTAGTTTTATTCAATCAGCTTATGATGCATGAGAAGTGTGATTGCATATGTACGACATAATGAGAAAATATAATGTACAAAAAAAAGAAATATTAATTTGGTTATTTTATGTTGTATATTTTTTCCCCATCATTTTCTTTTTTTTATGTTGTGGTGTCAATAGTATATTTTTGAACAAAATTTGCAGAAATTACTACTATTTCGGCTACTAAAATTAAGAAAAAATATACTATTTTGACATTTTATTTAGGTTTGTGAGGCTACTTATGCTACTATTACCTGACAGAAGTGAACAACCTGTTATAAATTTTCTAGTGACATTATTAATTGCAACTTTTATTCAGCGAGTGTATTATGTATGAGGAGGGTGAGTGCATGTGAAAGAGAAAATTAAAAAAACTACTAAAATTAAGTTTCCTAAATTACTTAAATTTTTTAAAAAATGTTACTTTGGCTAATCTTTCTTTCATGTTAGTGAGGCAACTGTTGTTACTATTTTTGCCTTCTGACAGTGGTTGATACCCTAAATTTCTTTTCCCTTTTTCCCACTAACAAAGTCCGAAAGGCTTGGAACCTTTCCATTTACATCTACCCTCCCATCTTTGTCCATCTGCCAAATAGTTTGTGTAACAAGCAAAATCTGGTTGATTCATGTCAGGACTGTAGGGTGCATGAGGTAACACCACCCACTGTATTGAAGCAGTTGTTCCATTACGACATGGTCAACATGTGGCTGAGCATTGTCATTGAGTTGCTCATCTTTAGCATTATTACAGTACCTGATGCTCTTGCAATCTCCATCTAACTCGCATAATAAAAAGCCAAACAAAACCTCTACCATGCTGCTGGAAAAAAAACGTAAAATGAGTATCAGTGTTTGTTAGTGAGAAGTAAATGATGACCTTTTAATTGATAAATGATTTATAAAATATGCCTTACCAAATATCTATTACATTCCTGAAATTTTGTATAAATGTTATAAAGAAGCAATTCATAAGCAATAATCTACTAATGAATTTGAAGAGACAGTTTTGATTTTCTATGCTTACTGTGTTTTCTTTCATGCTTTTTATTTCAGAATTTATCAAACGAATATATTGATGGAGACAATTTATTGCCTGGAGCCAATTTACTTCAAAAGTTGTTGTGAAAAATATTAAGGAAAACATTGTAAAATTTATTTTGATACCTTTGTAAATAAATATTTTTGTAAATAGATCTTGTAAGATCATTTTTCTCTACATTTATTGATCGCTATGCTCTAGGAAATTCATTATTTTTCATTTAATAGTAGAATGTCAATTCTAATCAAATACTGTGTTTAAACAAAACGTTAACAATACTTTCATGCTTTTATAAAAGGATATTATAAACTTAACTGGAAAATAACTGATGCTTGTTTACCAGTTTAAATTTAAAGTGATTTTAGGGATTATCTACCATTTTGGTGATGTCACACGTGTGTTATTGCTAGTTAAAATGACTAAAAAGTCTTTCTTGTCCCTTTATATTGCAAAAATAATGTTTCAGTCTAGTGACTAAAGCATTGAAAAGACCTTTCAAAATTGATTGAGCTGATTAAGACAGTTTTTTACTTCTAGCAATACATGGAGACATATTTAAAAAAAAAAAAAAATCTGCTCTTTAAAGTATTTTAGAGTACTTTTGGAATTTGATATCTATTTTAATGTACATTATTGAATAAGATTTCCCCAATTCACATAATTCATTTTTGTAAAAAATATTAAATTAGGATATTTGTGAAATATTTTCTTTTTCAGGATTTGATACAGATAATTTTCGATACAGAACTAAGGGCAAATAAAAGAGATATAGTATTCTCATCGAATCTTGTCTCGATTTTCTATAGAATATTCTGCAATTTCATTTATCATCATGGAGATTTATTTATCTAAATTCAAGCTGTTCTATTAGTTTAGAAATAACATTTGTTATTTTTCACAATCTGCTTAAATAGGGGGGGGGGAGTCGGGAGGAGTGGGACAGTGGGAGGGATATGGGACACCATCAATTATGCCTAAAGGAAACTTTTTTTTTTTCCTTCTTTGATTTTTCAACCAAGTTTAGCAGCCACAGCACCATAGTTATTGCTATAAATTATTCCAGTTACAAATTTCTGTGAGTTTATGTGACGAAAAAGTTATTTTCCAACACCAGAAAGTAAATAACTTATACTTTCAATGCAAGTTTTCAGTCTCATTCATTGTACCTAACAAAATTTTTCTTAATGTTTTGTATAGACCTAAAAAAGGTTAATTTTATAAACTAGCAGTTCCTAATTAGAGTTAACAGCTGCATATTTTTAGAAATGAGTTACTTTATTGAGATGTGTAGAAGAAGGGATTGAAAACTTAAATTTAGGGAGGGATGGGGCAATGAAAAAAGGAATTTTATTTTCCACACTTAAGTAGGAAAATTGATGAGAAAAAATGAAATTTTATTTTCCCAGAAGAAACTGGCTTTCTGTTATTGATAAAGAAGTTATTACCACAAATTTGCATTCACCAAAACGGTTGATGCAACTAGTCGTGCACAGGCATATTTTTCATTTGATTTAGGCAATACGTTTATTAATTTAAAAAAAAAATGGTGCTTTATTGTTTCACATACGGATTTAGGGTTCCTGTATCCCGATGCCGCTGGTCGAACTGGGTTTCCTTTCATTAATTTGGCTCTACCTTCTGGAAATTTACAGGGTATTCTTATTTACTCAAATTTAATAATTTCTCGAATATTCAGTCACTGTATTTAAGTTGATGCTCTCAAGCTGGGTTTTCAGTTTGTGTACGATTAACTTGATCGAGCGTCACTTTCCTTGGTTGAAATAAATTGTTATTGTTGTCCTTAACAGCTGCTCATTTTTAATTTCTACATGACAGTTTGATGCAATTGCCGGGTATAAGCTAATCCACACCGTGGCTGAAGGTAAGGAACACAGGAGCCTTCGACTACAGTAATTTCCTCCAGACTCTTCCCTGCGCCAGTAAGACGAGGTTTTTAAGAAAGAATGCCAGAGGATGTTTTCATTCAAACACTTTCTGGCTTTCCTTTGATACAACCAGTTCGAGCACCTTCAATCTTCCATGGTGAAGGTGGTGAAAACCCTATGAAGTGGCTCAAGGAATACGAGCGTATAACACCATTCAGCTGATGGGATGGCACAGTTTGGCTTGCCAATGCGTACTTCTTTCGTAATGGTACAGCCAAGCTTTGGTACGAAAACAGTGAAGAATTAAATTCATGGGGAAAATTTGAAGCAACTCAAAAAGGCTTTTGAATCGAAAGATCTCTTCGTCAAACAAGCTGAACAAGAACTTAACAGCACAGCCCAGAAAACTGGGGCGAGTACACAGTCCTACATTCAAAGTGTGTTAGAATTCTGTCACAAAGTTAACCTCCAAATGTCTGAAAACGACAGTTACCCCATGTAAAGAAAGGCATCGAGGAAGACATGTACCAGTAGCTACTTGTTAAAGACTTGCGTCAATGTTGGTATTCATCACGGAATGTAAGTGTATCGAACAGTTGATTCAACGGCACAGGTTCGCTATGCGAAATGCCGTCCCTATGGCATCGGTAGGAGAACTCGACGACTTGCTAACATTATTTAGGCAGACTGTGAGGGAAGAAGTACAGTGTCTTTTAGGATCAATGCTACAGTCTCCACCTGAACGTCTCTCTCGATTAAATTATTCGAAAAGTCCAAAATGCCCTGTGTCCAATCGTACCTTCATTTGTGAGGTTCTACTTTTTTTTAGCAAAGACGTCCTTCGGCATATTCGGTAGCTGTACTTCAACGTAAACGCTGTCGAAAACCTTTATCGATCCTCCAGCAAACGGATAGTATTTGGAGGAGGGGCGAGAATCGTCTTGTTTGTTTTCATTGTGGAAGACCTGGCCATGTAGTTCGCTACTGTCGAGACCGAAGAGCAATTTTCGACGAATACCGAAGCCGACAAACAACCACTAGCCAGCCGCAATTGACCAATTCCATGGGTTCACGACAAGGTCCCAAAGTATCGACATCCAGCCCCAGCCGAGGAAGATCCCAACAAGCCGCTGAAGATCACCATCTCTATATGGCCGTCGCAGTCTCAGCCGCCAAAATGTGGGAAACTAATCGATGACCCTTCTTGTAGAGGTGAGGCCGCTGGTTTTCCAAATCGTCCGGTAGCCGTAAAGATGACAGGGAATCATTTGGACGTTGCAGACGAACAGTATGATGGTAAGAGCACTTCTGGATTCAGGAGCTTCATCATTCGCGGTATCCGAGATATTTCACACCATAAACGGAAAGTGATGCTTCCGATGTTCACCCCAGTGTCCTTAAAGTTGCCAACGAAAGTTATGTATAGACGGAAAGGCAATGTACCTTTCATATGAGAATAAACGTCCGAATACAACTTTGAATTCGTCATATTGCCGGAAAGCAGCCATGACATCATCTCAGGATGGAGCAGGCATCAGGAGCTCTCATAGACTGGCAGATAGCAGCTTATTTTTGACGACGTTAAAGTTTGTCCTCTGGGAAGGAATTTTCTGAACCTTTACGCCTGTATACTACGAAATACTGGCCTATTTAATAATGAAAATTTCGGTTAAGAATACGTGTAGGACTACACTATGGACGTGCTTGTCAACAGATTCAAGGTGTTAGCTTTTAAGAAAGCGTTCGTCATGCCTGCGACTCTTATCGCCTAAAGACGCAGAAATATGGATCGTCAATAACCAGTCCACGGCTACAGTTGCCCCTCAAGATATGTGCGTTGCGTTTCTGTCTCGACAATTTAGTAACAATATCGGAATTGTATTTGCCGGAGACAAGCAGCCGATTGAATTCTCGTATATGATTGCACCTGACCTTAATACTGACCAGAAGCGGTGCTTCAAGAGTTCCTAGAAGCTTTTCAGGAGCAAAGAGAATTAAACCTTGCGCAGTCGCTATGAAACATCAAAATATGCTATTGATCATCTACCATTTAGCCAAAGACCTTATCGTGTGTCCTCTACCAAATGTCGTGCAATTCTGAAAAAAATAGCGAAAGTATTAGAACGTGAAATTATACGGCCTTCTGAGAGTCCCTGTGGTTTTAGTACGGAAGAAAGGCAACAGTTGGCGATGTAGTGTTGATTGCAGATGGCACGACAAAGTGACTTAGAAAGATGTGTGCTTTCTCCCACGCATAGATTATTTACTTAATTTTATACAAGGATCAAGTTTATTCTCCATGAATATAGCAATAGCCTCAGGATATTGACAAAACAGGGTATCGAAGTTAACAAAAGCCAACTGAGAGAAGACTGCATTCACCACTCGGGAAGGCTTATACGGAGTTGCAATGCAACGCCATACTTTTCGGACTTTGTTCTGCCGCCTAAAGAGGAAAACGTGGCTTTGCTATCTCGATGACATTAGTCTTTTCTTTAACTTTCGAAGACCCCCCTTCAACACTTAAGAACTGTTCTGCATTCATTTAAGAAGCAGGACTCGTTCTAAATACTAAAAAGTCCATTTTTGGTGTCCGACAAATAACCATTCTGGGACATTTTATATCAGAAAACGACACAAGACCTGATCCAGAAAAAGTAAGCGTCGTCAAGAATTTTCCCGTTCCCAAAAATATCCATGATGTAAGAAGTTTCCTAGGTCTACGCTCCTGCTATCGTCGATTTATGAAGGACTATGGTTTCAGAAACCAGCAGCCTCAAGAACTCCTAAACGGGGATTCAAAAATTGCCTGCGGTCCAGACCAAATAAATCTTTCAGAAATCTGAAGATCGCCTTTATTTCTGACCTTATACTCTGACTATTTGAGGAAAAGACTCTCAATGAAATACATGCAGACGTCAGTGGTTACAGGGTGGGAGCAGTTTTAGTTCAGATACAGAAGGAAAAGGATCAATATGCGTGATTTCTTGTCACGCTTATAAGTAACTCAAAATAGATGAAATGCCAACTATGTAAGACTTATTTTTTCTCAAATGGGAATTGATTTAATGAAAATTTTTTTGTAACAAGATATGAGTTATTGTTCTTTCATATATAGAGTTCCTGTTTATTTTATACTCAGCAAAATAAAGAAATGTCAAACATAATGCTGAAAGATTCCAAACTGCCTATGAATAGTTGGTACGGTAAGCTTTTTTTTAAATTTGCAACTTAATGAAATCAGAGAGAGATAGTAAGATGATAGATAGGGCTGTGTCGTCTAGCATAGCAGCTAGTCTTGTCTCGCAATTTCCGTATGTAAGAATTAGAAACAGGTTGTTTTGCATAGCAACAGAAAATTCTGTGTTTCGCCTCCTCTTGCATATCCATATCTAAAACAAACTTTTATTAAACATCATATTCACGTCATTTAAAAATGTTCATTACTAATTAATATGTTTTGTAACAAAATCAAGATAAATCGAAAAATACGTACAATATTAAAAAAAAATATTTAACAAGCCTAAACTTCGAACTGGTTATTTCAAAACAAATTTAGAGACTAAAGAATAAATTTAGAATAAATATCGAGAAAATAAATTTTGTTGACAAGACGATTTCATTATTTCCGTCTCGTTTTGCTTTCTAGCAAAATGTTTGATTTTGTGAACCCGATGGCAATAAACAGCCATATCTGCTTATTCTTCTTCCCCTTCGATACTGTTATCTTAAACGGGATTTACACTGTATCACTTTCGATGTACATCCAAAGTGAATCACTCGGAGTGCAGAGCTAAGTCATCAGAGTGATCATCCTTGTTTACATATTTTCACCCAGTTCAATGGATCATATCATGTGCAGTGTCGTTGATGTGAGTGTACAAAACCTCTCAAACTCGGGACTTCCACTTAAATGGTGAATTGGGCGGAGGAAGTGAACGGATTGTTGTTGTTTACACGGATTTGTTTACACTTTTCATCAAGCCTTCACTCGAGGAATCATCGATTCGGATAAAGATTCTTTCATGAAAAGTTGGTAGGGTGCCAGATTGTTTCATTCATCTTCAGTGTGCGTTTTGGATGAAGCAAAAGTGAAAGGCAATCTACTCTTATCACTTTGCGTGACTGCTCCAAGATGAACATCCAAATCGATAGGTGTCCTTATTTCAAAGTACCAATTACATCACAATATTTGGACACACATCCATGAGCCTTGGGACCCACAGTAATAAAAGTCTAGACTTGCCTGATTATGTGCGTCAACTTGCTCTCGAGATTATTAACCAAATTCCTGAAACTACTAATTTTTACTGATGGCAATAAAAATGGAATATAGCTTTTGTGGTAGTGGCATCTTTATAAAAGCCCAAAATTTCTCACACAAAATCAGAAATCCTGACTTCTGCTTAGATCTGAGCTAATTGCCATAGATGTGGCACTCAATGCCATTAAATCGGTAACAACATTTGCAGACATTTGGATCTTGTCTGATAGCCGTAGTGCCATCCAGCATTTGTGTAACTGCACAAGAGTTGGCGATAAAACTGCTGTCTCAATTCTCAGTACTCGTAAAGAGCTTTCACAGCAGCACAAGATCCATTTCTAACGGACCTCATCTCATATTGGATTATATGGAAATGAATTGGCTGATCTCTTGGCCATGGATGTAGCCTCTGAGTTCCATTGTCAAGCAACACTTTGACTTACTCCGAGATTTGCTCCAAAATAAAAATCTCAATCCAACAGCTATTGGAAAACTCCCCCGACCCACCCCTGGTATAATAGGCAGGCCCCAGGTGTGATGCCCTTACCACCAAGAGATAGAGCTGTACAGACCACCATTAGTAGGTTTGCAAGTGGATATATTAAGTCTTTTTACTTCCTTGTACGTAGTATAAGGAAGTAATGTGATCCCGAAAAATTTTGGGGGCCAAATTTCGACAAAAAAACCGATTTTTACTACCTCTAAATTGAATTTTAAAAATTTTTTCGATGCATCTCATCGTAGGCTATCATGCACGATCCTATTAATGCGTCTGCAACTCATTTTGACCATCGGCGAGTCTATTGTGGCCAGTTTTTCCATGCCGTCTGTACGTACGTACGTATGTATGTAACTCGCATATCTCAAAAACTATTGGTCGTAGAATGTTGAGATTTGATATTTAGGATTGTTCTATGATCTAGTTGTGCACCTCCCCTTTTGGTGACAATCGAATCGATAGTTTATGTACAGGACCGCCCAAAAGATTCGAAATACATTACGCTCTATGGGCCGAAATTCATTAAACTCGCCTAACTCAAAAGCTATTAGGCGTAGAATATCGAAACTTCATATTTTGGATATTTGTAACATCTAGTTGTGCACCTCCCCTTTTGGTTCCATTCGACTGGATAGTTTATCTACAGGACTGCCCAAAACATTCGAAATACATTACGCTCAATGGGCCGAAATTCATTAAACTCGCATATCTCAAAAACTATTAGGCGTAGAATGTTGAAACTTTATATTTAGGAACGTTGTAACATCTAGTTGTGCACCTCCCCTTTCGGTTCCATTCGACTGGATAGTTTATCTACAGAACCGCCCAAAAGATTCGAAATACATTACGCTCTATGGGCCGAAATTCATCAAAGCGTTTTTTAGAGGTATTGGGCTATTTCAAACGACACAGAAGTGATATATGCTGTAAAGAGTTAGAAAATGAATTTCTCTATTAAAAAAAGTGTCTTTATCATTTATAGTTCAGCTACAGGAACACTCAAAAGATTTCCAATACATTACGGCCAATGGCAATTTTAGGGGCATTCATCCATTTCAAGCACAATGCCGTCCTACCACATAAGTTAGGTAATGGTCCGACCACGGTCACGTGACTCCCTCAAGAACTATGCCAAAAGTCGCCAAGCTTGGCGACTTTTGGTGTACGTGTGTGCATATTTAACTCTCAAATCTCAAAAAATATTATGAAATTTCATATATAAGATTGTTGTAACATCTAGTTGTGCATCTCGATTTTTGGTTCCAATCTACTGGAGAGTTTATTTACTGAAACACCGAAAAGAATTTCAGTACTTTAATGTCTATGGACATCTTCAATATAATACAACTGTAGACGGTCATTGTTTGGTACATGCCCAAAATCTCGCCGTCTGTCCTCGGCCTTGGCGAGTTTTGGCGAAATATCGCCAAATTTGGCGATATTCAGTTATTTGGTCCATGCCCAAAGTATGGCCATTTGTTATCGTTCTTGGCGAGTTTTGGCGAAATATCGCCATATTTGGTGATAATCTGTCATTGTTTGGTTCATGCTTAAAATCTCGCCAAATGTCGTAGAAATTGACGAGTTTCGCCGAAATATCGCCAAATTTGGCGCCAAAAATTATTTCGTATTTTGTATAACTGTAAAATTTTAACCCGTAGAATTTTGAACTTTTGTATTTAGAACTATTGTAATATCTAACTGTTTTCAATATCTTTTTTGACAGCAATCGACTGAGAATTTATTTACAGGGTTTGCCAAATCACTTTAAATACATTGAGGTGTATGAATGCATTCAATTCATTGAAAGCCTGTGGTCAATGACTACTTTAGCTATCCCCAAAATCTCGCAGACTATCTCAAGTTTGTCGGCTTTTGGTGAAATATCGCCAAATAAAGTGTCAGAAGGAAATCTTTCAAATTGAACTCAGCTTGGCGATATCAAAATATTTGGCTAGAAATCGCTAAATCTTACTATTATTGATATTTTATATCTTTCAAACAAATAAGTTTAGAGGAAGTGCGTCGAAAATATTTTTGTTCTAATAGACGTGCAAGGAAGTCATGTGTTGGACACATCAGATTTTTTTTTTTTTTTTTCGATAAGGGGCAAAAACCTATCAGACGTATACCAACTGTAACTTGGTGCAGCCCTACAAGCAACAATTCCCAGTTTCTGCTCGGCCAACCACCGGCATTCATCGCAACTCATTGCTCACCGAAATTCGGTACTCGGCCCAGACACGGAATTCCATCTAAAAACGATGATTGTTATGTGTGCGGCAGACACTGATCGGTCCGGTACCCATAAAACGATGCTCGGAACGATATCCGGCCTGAGTTATCGGGCCATATGCCTAAATTTGATCAAAATACGCTGAACTGAAAAGAAATTTCGGCCCGCATAACGGCCGAGCAGCATTCAGCCGATGAAAATTGGCGCATGCGCTCTGTTCATGCAATAGTCGAGCGATGGCAACATCCGAGTATCTACCGGCAGGCGCCATGTTTGTTTTCATAAGAATAGGAGACGAAAGAAACTGAAGAAGATTTTTGGTGTTGATTAGTCTATATTGGTACGTATAACTATCATTTGTAACAAATTTTTGACATTCTTATATATTATATTAGTCTAATATAAGTAAAGTACAAGTTCAAATCTCTGTAATTATTTTTTTCTCTCTTGATACTGTTGCATAACACTAATGGAATAGCACTATTTTTTATTAGTATCTATTTCCTATCTTTACACGGCGTACAGTCTGTAATTACACTAGTTCATACAGTTAATCGCTTTTTAGTTTTAAAATATACGGGTAAATTCTTCATTGAATCTAATAAAAAAATAATACTTCCGACCAAAACAAGCGTATTTGGTACTTATGTATTTTACCGTCATTCAGCCAAAAAGAGCGATTTCGTGTGCGTGTGGAATACGTCAGATTCATTGTTACAATGTAGTGCACTGCAATCCTTTGGCGAAAAAACTTGTTGGCGTGAATTATCGACGGTAAAATATGTACCGATTATTTGCACCCGTTGACCATAAAAAAAAGAAGAAAAAATCCAAACGATGCGATTACTCGCCAAGATAGTTTCCAAAGGCATAAAGCGCAGATTCTTAGAGTTATGGAAATGAGAAGCTGTACAGCATTGATTTGATATTCAAACGACTGTTTTGTTTCGCTTTATAAACTTCGAAACCCGCGTTGATGAATTTAGATTAGCTTAGAAATAGTATACGTAAATACAGTGATTTTTTTTTCTTTTTTAAAGCAGACCACTGGTTAATGATGATTTCAGAACCTGCAAATACTATAAACCAGACTGATACAGGGTGTCCCAAAAAGGTGGTAACGGGCTTTAATTCTTTATCTATTAGAGATAAGTGGGCAGTGTAAATTGAAAAACTGTTCAAAATAAGGTCGGAAGTAAGACTCCGTTAAAAAAATTCCCCTCGTTAATTTTCAAAAAGTTACACTTTCTACATTTTTATATGACCCTCGTACAAAAACATTCCCATACACTAATGAGGTGATGTACAAAATTTGGGAATTATATTTTTAAAAATTACATTTTAAGATAACCCCTCATTCTAGGATGATCGCCCACCCTTAGCGTTGCCATCACAACACAAACAAACTGACATGAAATAAGATTTCAGAGGGTTCAAAAGTTGAAAAAAGAAGGGATATGTAAAAATCCGTCTTTAGGGCCATTTTCTGCATCCTGCAGTCTGAATCATGGTAAATTCTGCAAATGCAGAGCATGAAAATTGTTATTATTGCTTCGAAATCGTCTGGCCAACTGCAGCGAGGGATCAGATCCTTTATATAAAACGAAAATGGCCTTAATTGGGCAGCTTCCTTCTTGCTGATCCCCAGTGAGGGGAATACCGACTTATCCCGGGTCTCCCTCTTAAATTTTGAACCAATTTCAGATGACAGCTGAATGACCTAAGAGCTGGATTGGTACCCCAAAGAAAGATATGGATAGAACATGGAAAACATTGAAGTCATAACACATTTTTCGTGCATTAATTCCCTACAGCGTACACGGTTTACATCAGCCTCAGTCGAGAAAGGAGTTTACCCTTCTAGGCACTGGCCAAGCAGGTGCTGCTTCCCTTTCGGAGTTCCAATGGGAACCGAGCTTAACCAACTGTTCTACTCCCGGACACATGAAAAATTTCTTTCACCTAATTAAACTTCTTTCACCTAATTAAAATTTCTTTCACCTAATTAGGTGAAAAATTTCTTTCACCTAATTAATCGAATTACGCAAGAACATATGTACATAAGTACATGCATACGAGCAGACGTCCTTCAAATTTAATCAAACTAGATCGAAATTGCAGCATGTATACTTACAGACATTACCAAAATACTAGTTAAAGCGAGTTCTGGGATTAAGGTCAATTATCTAGATGAGGAATCTAGGCCTGTGGGTGGGGTGCCCTCCGTGGGGGTCTTTCTAAGGGGTCCTAACCCGTATTTACGCTAAGTTTCGGAGGAAACCACGGAAAACTCCGAACGGTTAAGTCGGCGGACGCGATCTGGTTTTGAACCAGGCACCTTCCTTCTTCCAGTTCAGAGCGCTATGCACTCGGACTAGTTAAAAAAATAAAAGGAAGAAAAATCTGAAACACTTTCAGATTTTAAATACGCACCAAAGTACTATATATTAAAAGCGTATCATAGTTTATGCGTCGTCCCTATTTTTCTTCCTTATTCCATTAAGTTGGAAAGTGTATCATTATTCATGACTGTGCCGTATTTTGCTTCCTTGTTTCATAAAACCCATCTTTGGAATCGAAATTTATCTTAAAATCGCCTACTAAAACTATTTTACAATCGCTGCCAAGTATATTACAACTATACTTCACAGTTTTGAATATTGTTTCGAATGCCCATGATAATCCAAAAGTGTGCAGTGTTTCTCTTTCTGGTTTGACTCCTACTTTAACGCCCCGACTCTCGCCAAGGTGGCGATCATTAAACATATGGAGCTACCACGTCGATTTTTTGTATTTATGTGGCAATCGTAATTTAGAATTAAAATGGCGATTTGGAACTACATGTAAGTAAAGCATTTCGTTACATTTTAATTTATTTTGGGTTGCCAATTAATGTAGTTTTAATAATTAAGTATCTTCAAATTCCTCAACTGGTGCGTTTATCGCTAATTTGTTAACGGTAGTTTTCATCTAGTTATTTTGGGAGTGTTGAAACTTGTGCATAAGTCCTAGAGACCCATGACTGCAAAGCTCGCCAAAGTGCGGGGTTTTTTAGGTTAGCGAGAGCCCCGTTAAAATAGGAATCAACTCTTGCTTGTAACGTAAAACACATCTTACGATTTCAGTGGGCGATTTTAAGATAGATTTCGATTCTATCTTAAAATCGTCTACTGAAACTGTTTTACTATCTTCTCCAGGCGTATTCCACCTATATTCCGTAGACATTTTAAATACTGTTTGGAATGGGCATCATAATCCATGAGTGTACCGTGTTTTCCTTCCTTGTTCCATAAAACACTTCTTCGGAATAGAAATCTATATTGAAATTACCTACCAAAACTGTTTAACAATTTTTGCCTGGCATAGTCAAACTATACTTCACCTTTATAAATACCATTTGGAAAGTGTATTATAATCTATCAGTGTGTCGTATTTGTCTTCGCTGTTCTATAAAACACTTCTTCGGAATTAAAATCTATTTTAAAATCGCCTACTAAAAGTATTTTACAATATTCGCCAGGTGTTTTCTAGCTATACTCGAAATATATTTATAAAAAACGCCACACAATTCATTAAAAAAAAAACACATTTCAAAAGTGACTCGACGCGAAAATTGTACCAAAATCGTGTCTACACAAAAAGCAAGGTTGAAATTAATAGCACTCTGGTGCTAACAAATCGAACATGTAACATACGTATCTACTTCCATAGTAGATGGAGTATACGACTATAGTACGTTAACGTATAGTATAGTTATGTATATAGTACGACTATATACGTAAATATATGGAGTATACGACATACCTACACCCTCCAAAGAAAGTATTCGAGCAAGGGAGAAATTTCCTATTTTAGATTTGCGAATAATAATTAAGTTTTTGAAAAACGCACAACTTGATAGAAATATGGAAAGTTATTTTTATACATAGCCTAATTCATATTCTATCATAAATAATTTTTAATATACAAAACCAACGCAAGAAATTTATCTCTTGCTCGAATACTTTCTTTGGAGGGTGTACATCCATGCATATGCGACGCGTAGTAAAAGTGTATTTCTTCTATTCTGTATTGCTTCTGCACTGCATTATCATATAAGAAAAATGCGATTACAAATACATCTCAAATATAAAAGAAATCTGCAAAAAACTTGTAAATGTTATCATTCGAATTGCATCGTAGGGACGGAAAGGTTTAAATGCATGTGTCAACACCACATTAGAACTTATCGAAAAGTGATACGCACCCTGGTGTTCGGCCAACCTCACGCATAAAGTGAACGGGCCAGTTCCCTAAATCCGTGTCCAACCCAATGAAAACTCATCGGTTAGACTACTTCGGACGTTTCCACGTCCGAGGGGACATGAACTGCGTGTATCCGAGCAGTTTCACAGTGAAAGGCCCGATTCCTTCTCATCGGCTCAAGGCTACGTGGCCGGTGAAGGCCCGAGCAAAATTGCTAGTAGGGAGGCCTCTTCTGAGCACTTTATGAACTGCGAGGGTTTTGACAAGGAGCAAGCACACGCACACACTAGTTCTCTTCTATGATTATTTAAGGGTTCTTGGGCTCGTGGACCTGGTCTAGCCGTTACAAATACGGGTTAGGACCCTTAAAAAGACCCCCAAGGAGGGCACCCCACCCACAGGCCTAGATACCTCGTGTAGATAATTGGCCTTAATCCCATAACACAATCCTGGTCTAGCCTACGGCTATATCAGGTGGAATAAGTCACCAACAACATCCATGAGTAAACAGGATTCGAGCCCGAGTCCACACCGCTCGCACAGAGGCCAGGAACGACAGGTGCTCAAACCCTCGCTGCTGTCTGGCTCCCTTGTATACCGTTATTATATTAAATACGGCCCCGATTACCGAATTTGCCCATGAGGCCTGGGCCTATAGTAAAATAAATCTGGGGGCCTCAAAACTTCAATACTTGTTATTTATACTTGTAGAATGCAATAGAAGTAGGTGGGAGGGGGCCTCGATATAATAGCCGGCCTATAGTATCAGTGTTAATCAGGCAGTGTTCATTTTCGCTTTCCGTGAAAAATGTTTGAAGGGACAATTTTGTAAACTTTCTTTCTAATGACCACAGATATCGCTGTTTTCACAAGGCTTTGTAGTCTGAAAGCGGATATGCATTGTCAAACGCAACCTAAGGAAAAGTGACCTTTACTTATCTACCGCGTAGCTGAACGTGTGGGAGGTGGACTCTGCTCATGTGCACTGCGTAAAAAATAAAAATAAATGAAGACCCGGAAAACTTTTTGAAGTATTCATTTACGCTATATTCATTATACATAATAACCTTAGTTAGTGGCTTCCGATCCATGTTCAAGATAAGTCGATGTATTCTTTTCTTTAGCAGGTCCTATTGTTTCGCTGGGTTAGACCCGATCCGCACCTCAGCAATTACCTTTCGGCAAGGTAGGAAGACGATCGGCCTTCACCGAAGGTCACACCTTTAGGAGAGAGAGAGGCCGCATAGTTTCCCTCTCTACGTTAGGTCGTTGACTTGGGCAGATTTCACAATCTACGTTTGCCGTTCGCCTACTAAGTGCGAATCTTGCGACATCAAAGTAATGTTTAGGTGAAACTTTTGAAGAGCCGATTTTCTCCCCTCATGACAGAAGTCGTGAATTGAAAGCGGCTTTTATTAATTTGGTAATACTTTTTTTATTTTGAAAAAATCCTTTAAATTAATTTTATACAGTGCTTGAATACTACGGTTACCAGTGATTTTGGGAACTAAGTAAAAAAAGATTTCTGAGATCAAATCATTTTACTATTGTGCGAAAATCATTTCCTTATGTTGTAGTCTTCCAAAATCGGACTCTCATACCTCAAAATAAAACCGGAGCCTAACATTTAACTTATATTACAGAAAAATTAATAAAACTTAGTAATCATTTGTATTTACAGTCATCTACTAACTTGAAGCAGTTTAACTTTGGCTAGAAAAATTAAAGTACACCATAAACATCTGAAAATCAGGATTATTTGGAGCAGTCAGGGGCGGCCCTAGGGTGCATGGCGTCCCTCTGCAAACGTAAATAAAAAGACGCCCTTTAAGCTCCAGATCAAGTTTTTGAGTTCGAAATGGCGCTCTTTCAAATATGACGCCCCGATGCGATGCGATGCATACCGCGCCGAGCCGTACCTGGTTACAGGTGCGCATCCAGAGGGGGGCCGAAGAGGTTACAGTCCCTCCCCCCCCCCCCCGAAATGGGGACTTTAAAGGCCACCGCAGACTCGAGTGAGATTGCCGTACGCTGCAGGGTATGAGGAGAGTGTTTCAATGGTCAACTTGCACGTTCAGGCTTTGTAAAAGAGAGAAACAGTGTAGGGTCGAAAATTTTATAGGCTTTTAATAACCAGTAGTGTTTCACCAACAAAGGATAACCCGTGAAACCACAAAAGCACACAACGGGGACACTTCTCCGCAATCAGTCTTCGAGATACTGAAAATTACATTGAGTTCCCATTCTAGCGTACGGAAACTCATTGAAGTCTGCTCTGGCCTTATCTTACAATTTGATACACTCTCCAGGCTGAGCAGGGGTAGGGGACGAATACTGCAGGAAAGACTGCTCCTTCTCACGGTACTGGCTTCTTTCTGCAGCCAGTAACATCTGTGTTATCCGGATGCATGCGTTTGTTCCGGGACAAATTCCTGTCACCTTATCATAACGTCAGTAGAACTTTTAGTATTTATGTACAACTTCAAGCAGAATAAAAGAACTTAATTACAGAAGTAAAGCTTTCTTTTAATACGCTGCTGAAATGTCATTTCTCATAAATATGCTTTACTAAGAGTTCCGAAGTGTTCTATTTGATTGGCCCAAAAGATTTTCTGCCATCAGGTACAAATTGTAAAGAACAGTGTTTCTTTTCACTAATAAACTCATTTTTTTTTCTCCACAGTATGTTTCTGCTTATTTTTAATTTTAAGCTGTTCATTTTTATTTTACAAGGTTCGTACCGAATCTGTATTTGCTAAAATTCCAAACTTAAAAAATTCTAAATTGGTCTCAAGATTTAAAAAAAAGAATACGGTAAGCAGCTCTAGTATTTAAAATAGGACAATTTTTCAAATGTTGGTAATTTCAGCAAATTAAGATCCGTACGACCACCGATTTAATTTCATATTTTTGGGTCTTTTTGCCAATTTCATCCCGTTCTTCAATATTCCATTGTAAAAATAAGTAAGATTAAGGGTGTTTAAAAGTTATGCGCCAGAAATATCAGCATTTGAAGTTTCATGCGCAGAATTATTTTTTTATATCTCATTTCTTAAAACAGATGCGAGTACCAGACTATTTTTAATTTAGAGGGAGATTTAAAATAAACTGTATCACTACTCTATGTGTATTAATGATCAATAGCTCGTTTAGTTACAACAATCAATAACTTGTTTTTAGTAAGCTGGGGAAAATTAAAATTCTTTCCTGCTTAAAGAAAATGTTGCAATGACCATAAATGGTTGCTTTTCCTAGAAATTTGTTTCATTTGTGCTAAAAGTGTCGAAAGCCTTAAAATTATATACTTATCTTACCCATACTTATTTTTATACCGTTTTCTTGAATAAAATATAGACATTTGACAGATTAATTTAAAATAAAACCCTTAAGGGATTAAAACTTCAACTGTTACAAATCTAATAACATTTAAAAAAGCGGAAGTTATTAGAGTTTAGTAAGAATAACCGAAACGTCACTCATTGGATTGCTGTAAACTCTTTAAAGTGCTTTAGAAGCTTTCCCTGAAAATATTTCAGTAACCTGGCATTTGGAATACAAACTGTCGAGTCTATCGTAAACTAGCATGCAACTTCAGTAAACGTCGAATATTAAAATTGTACCAAGAGAAGTAATTCCCAGTAAATGTACATAAATATCCATCCGAGAAACCACTTGTTGATTTTGTAAAGTATATTCATATAAACTGCATCGATTGCGTGTTTAAAAACTGCATAAAAATTTACAAAAAACGCTAAGCCAAACAGAATCCGAATCGTGGTGCGGAGATCCGAGATTTTAAAAGCATTTGACATTTCCTCGATGATTAAACTTAACTCGCATAATCGGCACTCTTTCTGAAGTGCTTCAGCAACTAGCTAAAGAGGAATTCAAGTTTAAGTGTCCACAACTGAAATAGAGACTGGTCATTAATCCTAAAATTTAAAAGCTGGGCTGAAAATAAAATTATAACTTCATTTAGGCTTACTTATGCTAGGAAAAATAAAATTCAGCATGTAGTTTGCCAGAAAAATCAAAAGTTCTAAAAAAGTGAAGTTCTAAATATTAGAATGTCTAGCCTATAGTTCTCATAAAACAAGTAATAAAGTACAATTCTACTTTTAGTCCCAACATTATTTTAGTAGTTTTGTGTTTATTTTCATTTAGCAATAAACTTAAAAGTAAAAAAAAAAAAAAACAAAAATAATTGTTCAGTGAACTGGATTCACACGCTGTGAATTCATGCTTGTTTGCTCAATAAAATAATGTTGCCATACCTTTTTAAAAAGTCATTTCCATAATGGTCCTTGTTTTCAAGCCATATTTTAGACGAAAGCTACAGAATTCTTTTTACTAAGGAAAAATAAAGTGTGGCCAATTGGCTTACAGTATACACTGTAGGTTTAACACCCAGTGTTCTACAATACAGAGAAATTTTTTTAAATGTACCTAGTTTTAAATTATGTTATTTTAAACAGTATTCAGATTTTTTTCCCCCCCCTCTTGCTGTCTGAAGTTATGTAAGTTTGGTAGCAAGTTTTACAAGCTTGCAAACTACTAAGTAGCAATTCAACAAAAATCTAAAGTTATGAAAGTCAAAAGTTTAAAAACTAAAAGAGGATGAATATTTTATTGTAATGAATCCAGATTTTTTTTTTTTTGTGTGTGGGTGGGGGGATTTGCTGAAAACGAACAGATGAAGATTTAAGCATGCTGAGGAATAAGCAAGATTTAGCCTCAACACTATTCACGTTTGCCCAGGACCCAGAAGTTCACTGGTTTGCAACGTAGCAATTTAATAACTAGGGATGTAGCCAGCATGGCAGCAAAGCGACAGTTGTCGCCAAACCGAAACCAGTGATCACCAAAATCGTAATATGGACGACAACTTTGTAGCCTGAAACCATGGGCCTAAGAGCTTTTTCCATCAATTTGGTTTTAAGTCCACAATTACGTATTGGTTATCTATATGCATTGGTTTGAATAACCGAGAATTTGAAAAGTGTTTTTAATAGAAATACAGATATACGTAATAAACTATGTGTGCAATACAAGTAGAAAAACGTCAATAACTTGTGCTTACCAGGTTTTTTTTTTGGGGGGGGGAGACCAGTTGCTATTCTTTGTGGTTTTTTCGACCAAATTTCCTTCGCTGGCGACTTGCCTATTAATAGCTATAAAGTTGCATAAAGCTTAATAAAAACTACAGTGCTTTTCTTGTTTAAGAGTTTAATTTGAACACAATAAAACTCATTTCATGTCTATTCGAAAAATTACACGTGTACCCTTTGATAAGAACGCCTGCATAAGCATGTCAAACTTCCTCCATTTACTTTGCGTTATTGAATCCAGTGCTATATTGTTTGATAAAATGACAAGACACTATAATTAGTTCAATACTTTATTTCGAAGTTCAAAAGGGCATTTACAGGAATTTATCATTTCTAAATGCAAAGACTTTTGCAACAATTGCAAAAATACCGACAAATTTTACAATGAACCTACATTACCATAGTAGCATACAAATTGGACCAAATATTTGGTCAGTATACAGGAAAAATACATAAAATGTACTTTATACATAAATTACACAAAAATACGAAACTATGTAAATAAACTAAAAAAATGTACTTTCAAAATACGCACAAAGTCAAAACACGTACAAAGTTTTTAAGTATTGAGAATAAGTTTATTTTTAGACTTAAAATTCTTTTAAATAAAATAAACTGATTTTATTAAGATTAAAAACAACGGCTGTATTACTTTATATTTTGCATGCATGATATTTACAAAAATATCAAAGCAAGTACTACTCACTTTTACTAAACCAGTATCTTAAAGTTATCAATAAAGTAATAAGATCCGAAGCAGCCCATTTCTCAAGAGTCATTTATACTCAAAATGCAATTAAATCAATATTGTTTAACACCTGAATAATGTACTTTTTAATTTTTTTAGCTTTCTTGAAATAAACTAACCAAGTCAGTGCTTAAAAACACCAGAGTAACAAAAATGTTATTAAAACAACGTTATGAATTTTTACTCGGGATAACTAAAGAAATGAAAGCATAATTTATGAATAATTTAGCAGATAAGCCGCGACATACGTTTCAAATACCTATTACTGACAAGTTAGATTTCCCTAGACATTGAAATTTTGAAATTGTTCTTGCTTGGAAAAATGGTAGATAAATCTATATCTTGTATATAATATTCAGTTAGATATTAACAAATTCTCAGCTTAAACAGTTTAAACTTTAAACAAAAATGGTTTAAAAATTCATGCTAAATTTAATTTCAATTAAAATTTATGCTAAAGCCTTCAGCTTGCATACCTGGCATTGAGCCTTACATTTTCATTTACATCCACCAACTCAGCATAGAAAATATTTCCATTAAGAAATGCACAATCCCCTTTCCTGTTTTGAATGAATTGAAGGGTCACAGACCTTAACACCTCACAAGTTACCACGGAAAACATGCAACTAGTGCAGCTTGCAAAACATTTTCTCGAAATTATATTAAGAGAAAAAATCTGCAATTTCGAAGTTTTCATTCTGGCATTACAAGAACAATTTGTTGTATTAGAACCAGAATACCAAAATGTAATTATTAAAGTACAAGTTACACTGAAAATGAAATTTAAAATACTTTGCTTTTACTCGTGAAAGTACAAATACGAAAAAAGGTACAAATGTATTTTCAGAAGTTTTAAATACATTTATTTTCGATACTGCCAAACTAAGTATTTGTGCAGAAGTAATATACAGAAAAGGAAATTTTACAGAGATATGCGATGTTGTACCAGAACATCCACTAAAATTTCTTTTAACACAGAAAACATTTAACAAAGTGCTATAAGCAAGAGAAATGCTAGATTTATTGCAAAAATCCAGTTCCCTAATTTATCAATATAAAATCCATGTAATAAGTAATTTTCATAATTTGCACGTTGAACTAAAGCTAACAGATTGAAGATAACCACAATAGAGTAATCCAAGTTTGTTATTTTGAGATTTATCGAAGCACAGTGTCCTTGAAACTAATTTTTCTGAAGGTTATTAGACTTGTTCCCAAACACTTATGATCCTGTATTTCTACAGCTAAGTTTCTAAAACTATTTCCTCGCTAATTAGCAGAATACTGATATTTTAGTCCATTTTCTTTCCGTTACAATAACATGTTCTAGGCACTTGCTGAGGAAAGTTAAAGATTCTATTTAAAATTTACTTTGAATACATTTTTAAACATCTGAAGCACAGAAAAAATTTAGTCCAAAATTATGGTTATTGGTTAAGACAAAGATGAGCGTGGGCTGTTTGTTTAAAAGGGGGAGTAGTACCCTGGGCGGAGGACCGTGATACAAATCGTATTAGTTACATCCGGGGAAAATCGCCAGAACTCCCAATAATTATCGACAGCTGGGCAAGAAGCCAGAATGCTGGATCTTCAACCCTTTAGTCATCTTATCCACTCTGCCACTGGTCGGCTCCAAATCTACATTTACAGTTAATCATTCAAAGAATTTAAAAATTTTTGACGTTATGTATTTCATAACTAAACCATATGAAATTTTACTTCCCTCAAACTTTGTCGTATGTATTAAATTTAACTAGTTGCTAATTAAAATAATTTAGTTCTTTAATTTCTATCTTCCAATGTCCGATTTGAATTAGTGGCATCAGGGTAAAGCCTAGGTTTGTTTCATACACCTCGAACTTTTGACTAGATTCGACATTGTACCGAAATACAGCTAGGAAAATAATGTACGCTGTAAAATAACACTAACAATTTTTAAATGCACGTTTATTGAATCATTTGCCAGTATTTAAATTAAACAATACTTCACGTAGATGGCTGGTTTTCCTAAATACCTTACCCTCGCGATAAACAAATCTCCGTTTAACTGCTCAGCTATTAAAAACTCTACTCGCCGAATGGGTGATCAGGCCATCCTGCGAGTAGAACTCTGAAGTTGGCCGGACTTCAGAGTCTTTTTGAGTGAATATTGAAAACTTAACCCCACCTTCCCTAAGCAGACAAACCGCACTAATAGTTACACCCCGAACTCCTAATAATTTAGAGAAGTACTGAGAAAAACCAACCATCATCACTTATGTGGTGTGCCCGATTTAGTACAAATGACCAAATAAACTTATCTCCCGCAAAAACTTCGCATAGAAAAATGGGACAGACCAATGGATATTGAAATTTGCGTTTAATCTGAATTTTTCCAAAAGCCATTTTTGGTCTGATATTGGCTCGCAGTTTGATTTAAATCTGTTCGATTTGTTTGTTGTGCAAGGCAAAGCTACGCAAGGAATCGCCGCTTACGTGAGGGACGTCTTAGTCTGTAGACTTTAAGGGTTCTAACGCGTAGTAAGTGCCTTATCCACTGCCATGGTGCGGCCCTAAATCTGTACTAAATTTATAAAGCAAAAAAAAAACTAATTTCCGTCCCAAAAGCCGATTAGCATTCCTTTAAAAATATTACAAATGTTCATTAAAAGCTAGGTTAAGTTTCAAAGCTTTCAATTTTTGCGTGTAGAAGTTAAATTTCGTAATTTTATTAGCCATATGTAAATTTTAAGTCGTTTCAGGTGGAAAAACTAACGATTTAAGTAAGTAATATTTGACAACACTGATTTCAAAAGTCAGTCTATGCGTTTACATCGGATTACATCGAACGTTACACTGCAATACATTTTAAAAATGCAGTTCAATCAAATTTGAGTTATTGACTTTTTTTACTATTGGGATCAAGCCCGTTATATACGGTTTTTTCAGCAATGCAGATCAATTGCAGACTTGTCTTCATTTCACTCAGTGATATGCAGTCTGATTGAATTAACTTAAGACATGTATAGAGTAAAAATATTTTAAACAATCCAATTTACTCCGATAGGGATGGACGCGAGATTAAAAATAGTCTCGCAAAATAGCCCAAAAGCTTTGTCTCGCAAAATCCCTATGTAGTAATGTTAAAAATGTTTGTCTCGTCTCGCATCCATCTCTGTACTTTAACATTTAGATTTTTTAAAGCGTCGAGTATTTTAGTACTTTTCTAAAATTTTATTCTAGTTTCATCATCAAAATTATGTACATTTTGGAAATTCACAGTCGCCAGTCTTTGCACCAATCTAATCACTTAAAAATTAGATTTAAATAACTTGCCAATGTCGAATTAGCAATTCTTTGTTTATAGCACTTTGTACAAGTTCCTAATTCATATCAATACAGCAACATTTTTTCAGACTTTTACATCCGTAACAAAATACAAAACAAGGTACATGATTAATTTCACATTAAAACATTCAACGAGCAAACTACAGAATTTGAAGGCAAACTGAACGTATACTGCTGATAGCACTTTGTCATAAAAATAAACTCAGTAATGTTATTTGTAGAACCAGGAAGTGACAGGAACCGTAATTAGATTGATACTTGTTCTATGTCAATCACCTTATTTACTTAGGATCTTCATAAAAATATTTCCACATATCTTTCATTCTACTGGCTACTGTGGTTTTTTTTAATGCATTAATTTTAGCTTTTTACATCTTTTTAAAGAAAATAAATGCGCTATCCGAAGTTTAGACGTAACAAATCGGTGTGTGAATACGCGTAATTACTTTCTGTATAGTGAAAAGTACTCACTCCCGGGAAAAAGATCCATTGCTTGACCTTCCCCGGAATCGCCCCCGTCATCATTACGGCCCCGACTTCTAACATTCCAGTCAAACTGAACACTCTGGCTAAGTTAAACTGTTAGGTGATACAAGTGGACTAAATACGAATGAACATTTGATAAGAGATTAGCAATTTTACAAAATCGGAAAGATTTATTTGGAAGATTCTATTACAATTTATATTCAATTAAATAAAAATTTGCTCTTCTGATATTTAGATCATGGGTTATATAATTTAGATCACGCGCCAATTTTTTCAGACCTGTTCAGATGCGCCCTATTTTTTTAAAAAAACCCTTACGTTAATTGTTTGAAAACATTTATATGGCTTCAGTTTAGGGAGGGAAATTTAACGTGTTAACATAAAATTTAAATTTTATGTGAGGAAGGATTCTAGATTCGCGAGTTTCCCGATATTTGATAGGGGATCCGAGACTGTTCCATTTTTGGAATATCCAATGCTTCCTTTTTGGTGTATCATAAATAAGAAATCAAATATTTCCGTGAACGAAACTTTAAAATCTTTAGTCTACAAATATTAAGTAGGCCAAAAAATACAATGCGCCTCTTTAAATCATCCATTGCGCCAAGTCTGGGACATGCGCCACGATTTGGCCACCACTGATGAAGATTAATACAAAATTAGAGCATATTAACTAAGCTGACAATATTAGTGCTTACAATAGTCTATTCGTAGGGAAAACTTATGAAGGCTTTAGCAGCATCTGATCATTTATTTGGCCCATCGATTTTAGTTAACTATTCAAACATTTACCAATTAAAAAAGATACATTTTGTAACTACAAGAGCAACTTAAAATTTTAATTAAAGGATTTATTAGGAAAATAAATCTATGAATGTAAAACTGCAAAAACCAGTAGTTTAAAAGCAAACCCACATTTCAATACATCCGATTACCGAAATTTGTCAGATTATTAAGGTCTACTGTAGAAGTAAGATGAAGCAAGGCCATTTTTGTAACAGATTTCTCCATAGTAAGATGGCCGATTTGTTCCCTAGGTATGCTAAGCCGTCCAGACCTATCCGTAGCAAACAATTTCCGGTCCGCGTCTAGTTTATCTTAAGGACACTTAAAACATCTCGACGAGTAAAATGAGCAAAAGATTTGACAACATGCATTGCATTTAAAAGTAAATAGAAATTAAGTTTTGTACACGGTATATACACATATAATAGATCATGTACAAGATAAAAGAATAATTAGATTCATGAATTAGTTTAAGAACAAAAGTTTTCGCTCTTATTTAGAACAGTGTATCAGTTTGGTACACTTTTCTAAAAAACTTTTCGAGTTTATCACCTTAAAATTTGGCATGTTACGAGAAAACATACCATCTGAAAATAAGATTTTTATTTTGGCTGAAAAGAAATCAAATTAAAAATATTTTACTAAAAAACTTTAGAAATCCTAAAAATTAAACAAAATGTCATTTTCAAAATTTTTTCCACTGATCTCTAATGTTCGGTATTTTTAAAGAAACCAGTTAAAAAATTTTGGGATGTTTTAACTGTTTATCTGAATCAATTGAGAAAAGTGTACCAAAGCATGAAACATTGAGATAAAGGCAAAACACGAAAGCTTTATTACAGCCAAAACACGTACCTTATTTTCATTGTTTATATATTCTAAATCGACACAAAATTATATGTATGGAATTGTCTCCTGCTCGATGTTTTGGGCGATAATTGAATTCGAAAATGTGAGCCATTTTATGTTCCATGTGCCCTTAATCATCGTTTGAGGAAGCTCAAAGTACCTCGAAATTGTAATGTTTTTAGCATTAACACCCGACATTTTTACAATCAACTTTCGTGAAATTGCTAGATCCGTATGTGTTAAAAGGGTCATTAGCAGATCACGATGAACGCATGGAAACATTTCATAAAGTTTCAATGGAGTGTTTTCTACAAGCTTAGTAACACGGGCCAACATGTGTCAGGAGCAAAGTTATCAATGTATATTTCAATGGTACCAATACAATTTGGATCAAAATACCCTTAATTCACAAGCAATTTAAATTGCTAAGGAAACTTATCGATGAATTTTGCGGTTTTAAAAGAGTGGAGATGGTTAAAGCATATTTTCGAACACTTTATTTCGGTTTAATGTAATAGGAATACAATGGAATCTGCGCAGTTTTGTTCAGCGAATTTTTACTTCCAATGTCAAAGTTAATTTCTCTTAGTTTTGACTAGCTTCGTTTCCTCCTCAAAATCAGTCCTTCATTTCCGGGGTAGATTGAAGACTACTCAGTTTTAGTATCAATGTATTTTTACATACACAATACCCAATTATAATTAAACTGCAATATTGCCGAGATTAAAGGGCTATTCCGTAACTGGCGGAATGACGTTTAGTTTTAGTATTAAAGCTGCCTTAATTTGTAGCTGTTTAAGTGAAAACAGATTTCAGTTTCTATATAAATTTTTTTGAATGAAAAAATATTGTCGATTTAAGCTTTATTCCTTTGAGTAATTCTTGCACGGTGGAATGACATTTTCTGTATTCTACATCGACACTTTAAGTTAGTTTTTTTACTTTAGTCTCCATTTATTTTTCAAATTTATTCAAATTTTAAGTATTATAATCAGTATAAAATTACAATTTAAAAAACTCAAATTTATTAAAAATGAAGTTATTAACAACTGACTTTAACAATTTGAAGCTATTAACAATTTGACTTTACTAAATGCCATTTTTGTAAACATGGCTGTACCACTGAAAAATTATGTATTAACTAAATGGTTTTATTAAAACCTCTATCACGGCGTACAAACATTACAAAATTTAAGCATCCTAAATTAAGGTCGAGATTAACAGTCATTCGACGTGACCGAAACCTTAAATTAACACTTCCTAGAATCTTCATAAATTTCTAGATTAAGCATTTTAATCTTTGTTTTCCCAGACTAATATTTTCGTTGACAAAAGCTACTCATGAAGAGGATGACAAACTCAAATTTGCGCAGGAATGGAACATTAAATTATCACTAAATCCAAATAAATCTACTTCTTGAAGGTGCAAGTGTTAAACTTAATTTTGCATTAAATTTTGACCTAAATCTCAAATATCGCCAACTTTACAATATGCATTTCATTTTTCCAATAAACATATTGGTCGACCAATATATGTCAGACTACCAGCAAGTCCTGAATCGAGATGCTTCTTCCATTCGGATGTATTCCCCGACTTGATCAAGTTGAGCTTCATGTTAAATTCATAACCAAGACTTCTAGTCCGCTCAGGTGTTCGCAACAGCGTTTAATTTTAAATTTTTAAGATTTAGCTACAAAGATCCTCGGAGAATGGGTGATCAAGTCCATTCTTCGAGGATTCAACTCAAAAGCTGGCCAGTTCTTTTGAGTTTTTTTTTTTTTTTTAACCTCCTTCAGAGAGAACTTTAAGTTCTAGTACAACGAAATGAATTACAACCAAAGACTACAACACAGAAGTCTCAGTAGCGAATTTATAGTTGCAAGGAATACAATCGAATGGACAGATGCATTTTGATCCGGGACTAGCAGAAAATTTCATTTGTTAAGCGCTTGATTGGAAAATTTACATAATATTTGAAGGTCTAATAATAGAGACAAAAGCAAGAAGATTTGTTATACAGGGCATTTGCCATTATTCAGCAATATTAAATTCGTTTTAAGATTAAATGGTCCAATCTGACTACAAACACTCAAAATAATCACGAAATTAAAAACATTTATACAAGATCTTTTAGAATAATTAAACTTTAGAATGAACTGAAATTAGAACTTTCCCTATCGAGTAAAATATAATTGGGACAAATGAGCATATAGAATGAAAATGTATGGATTAATGCGTTTAACGAAGGATTACTTTGAAATTACAATCTTACATTTAACAGAGATCAACGTTCTTCGTAATTTTGGACGTTGAAAGTTAAATATTAGTGGAATAAATTTTACGATTTAAATCGCGTTCACAAAAAGTGCCGATTTCCAGGGTTTGTAAACATTAGCCAGCAAACAGACTAATAAATGTTTTAAATTCTTTCAAAATTGAAATTCGCAGGTTCTATTGTATTCATCTATGACCAGGGCTCGCGGATAGTCTCGTTTTACTCGCAAATTGTTTCAAAAATAATTTTTTGAAAACAAGTCAAACTGACTCAAAAATGTCTGACAATAGCAACATCTAGGTTAGTCAAAAATGTCTTCCCTATTTTCTCTTGAATGAGAGTACATGTAATTTTGCGAGGGGAAAAATTATTTAAGTAACTTTCAGTTAAGATTTTTAAGAAACGAACACTTAAGCCTTCAGATGTTTCTGTGAATTCAGCACAAGTTCTGCCAAAGTACGAACAAAATATTGAAACTATCATTAAATTCTTACAAACCGTTTTCAACTGATAAAACCAACTGTTCTATTAAATGAAATATATCAAAGCACTTCCATATAACAAATTGATAACTTAAAATATGAAAATCCTTCAAAAGGTAACGTTGCTATTCAGAAAATCTATTAGATTATTTGGTTGCAATATTGATTATGTTTGCATAGCTATTTATCATTACAATTTAAATAATCCATGTGCACTACATTATACAGTTTTAAAATGCCATTTGATAATTTAAAATAAAATTCTGAATTGCCATTTCACTGTGTACGGGTAAATAACGCTCGCAAGTTGTATAGTGAGAGATATGGCCAATTCTGCTCTTTCATCGTTTTATACATTGTCTTTCCCAGGTTTGTAAATCTGCAAAGCTATACTAGTATATTCGGCACACAATGACAATTCTTGCCTGCAATACCGATCTTCAGCATTCAAATTTAAGACTTTCATGTTTCTATAGACACTAGCACACGTGAATCACCTCTTACTTCAAGGGTAAAATCGTTAACTACATTAGCAAATAAAAGAACTTTAAGTGTTTTATTTAAACAGTGACTTTAAATTGACTAAGTTTCCAAAATTTACTCCAATTGATAATGAGTCAGCCAGACTCCAATTTTTAAATCTAGAGCAAGCACTGGCTACGACTTCACGTTGGCAAACAAATTACCTTGAGAAAATTAGTTTTCCAGACAAAGTCCGACTACAATTCCTGAAATTACTCATTTAAAGAAATTAAACTGACACAGAAATCTTGGTAACAAAACTTTGAATTTAAAGTTTTATACTTCACATATTTGTCGCAGGATTAAACAGAAGTAATTTGAAAACATTAGTGAATAACAATAACCGGTTAAGTCGTAACAGCACATGATCACATCCAAACTTAAATTTATGAGCAGGGGGTACATGAGCTTGCATCTTCTGTGGGCATTAAAAATGTTTGGATTTAATGGAGGGAGGAGGGTTGAATCCAGTTTCGTTGAAACTAGTTATTGCCATTTAAAGCAGTTCCGTACTAGAGAGATCCTAATTTCATCTTATCTTTCAATGGTCATTTGAATGTTACACCAGAAATGTGATCTAGATTTAAAATTTTTGTATTGAAATAACAGGAGCAAGAGAAATTTAATGAGGCAACCTTCAAAATATAGCTGAAGCTATGGTGGATCCAGGGGAAGGGGCTTCACCGCCCCCTTAGTTTTTTTCTACAGGGACTTGTTTTTTACAGGCCTACGACAAAGATTTCTTTTACATTATGGCCAATTGGGGAAATTCTTTAAAGTGCGCTAGCGTTTAAACGGTACATTCGATTGAGCTCAAATTGGGTATGTTATAAACCACCATCGTAAGACCGGTATTGATTTTGATAGAACTTAGTTTTTGTACAGGGCTACGGCAAAGATTTCTTATTCATTATGGCAAGTGGGGGAACTCTTGAAAGTGCGCTTGCGTTTAAACGGTTCTTTCGATTGAGCTCAAATTGAAAAAACAGAATTTTTGCTGAATTATTTATCTATTAAAATTTATTGAAATGCTTGGTAATGATCTTAATCGTAAGTGTTTTGAAAGTCGAGCGGAGTCGCTCCAGATTTCTTTAATATATAACTGTCCAATGTGCTAGGGAAAATAACGAGTTTTAAACAAATTTAAAATTTCGTTTTTCCTGCGGAAAGAATATTTCTTTAGTTAAGAAATTTAAGTTGCCGTTTAGAAATACAAAGTTGACAAGAACTACCGGTAAACAGACCGTTGCTGCATCAATCTCAAATCCCTACACATTTAATCTTCGTTACTTTTAATTATGGAAGACTGCTACGTGTCAACGAATTCAGTATTTTTTCTCCCATAGGAAGAGATAAAACCACGAAATTTATACATATCAGGAGAAGAGGGGGGGGGGGAGATTACACAGAAAGGAGTTCTTCCGGGTGTCGCAATATTCAGAGTCGTCACTCCGACATTACGGCACAGAACATAGATCGTCACCTATGTTCCCACGCGAAAAGGAGCAAAATACTCTCATTCACGCGACTAGTCAAGAGGGGAGATTTTATTTCTTCCTACAGAAATTAGACTATAAATTAGATATCAGTACTGTGAAGGCACGGTTAATGTCTAGCCATACTAAGATGTCGGATATTAGCCACGCAATGTGCACTTTAGATTTCAGGAACAGATACCATGCAGCACAGATTTAATACTCTCGAAACTGGAAGGCGGGACGTAAAAGATTCAAACACCGGTCACGCCTGCCGACCTAGCCGTTTAAAGTTTACCGTGGTTTTCTTCGAAACCTCGCGTAAATACGAGCTTGAATCCCTTAAAGTTTCCTAGGCCTAGGACCCTAGTGCAGTCATCGGTTTTAATATCCATAAATAGAGTTAACTAAGTTTAACTTTAGCAAGCTTGGGCCGTTCTGTTACCTACCATTTTGTTTGCTAGAAGTAAGAAATTTTTATTTAAATCATTGCCTTTCATCTAATATACAATGTAGGAACATACTATGATCGTATAATATAATTTTCTGTACAATAACAAGATTTAAGTTTCTTTTTTACTATAATTTTATCCTAAGAATGACAAAGTTTAAAATATTGACTTTATTGACTTAGCTGAATTTATTTTAGTTAGAGAAGACTTACTACTACAAAATCTCCGATTAATTAAGCGTAAAATGCGTAATTTCATCACATAAAATATGCCTAAAGTAGGTTGATGTTTAACTCGCGAGATATGTTTCCAGAAGGAAAACTAAATTTTAAATTTGCTTAGAATTTGTCATTTACCCCACGCCATTTGGACAGTTATAAAATAAAAATGAAGATTAGATTTGCGGCTTTCGTGCCCAAGCACCATATCACTCTTTAAACAAATTGTCTCGTTTAGTTTAGCTAGCTAGTTTACTTTTATTAAACTTTAATTGTCCTGCACAATTAAAGTATGAAATAGAAGTATATAAGTCGTTTGATGTTAATTTTGATTTGCATGTAAAGTAAATATTTATGTACAAAATCGGTAGGCATGACCTGCTTCCTCACTTAAAACAATTTCAATTGAAACTTTAAATTGCATGCATACATGCAATCTAAAGATTAAGAACTGCATAGTATCAATTGTAAAATACGCATTAGCAACATTGCTTATATATTACTCGATTGTTTCAAATCTGAAATGTAGTTAAGAATTCTAGTCTTATTTCAGTGATATTTCTTTGCATTTAACTTTTAATGAAGACTTCATTGTGTATTTAGATGTACGCAGCATTTATTGGCGGATATTTTGCTAGGGGATAGATTTTTAAAGCTTATCTGATCTGAACAAAACGTAGGATGGAATAAAATGCTACACCCGAAAAATCCGAGGTGGCGGCGAAGACCCTTAAGCTCTTTTCCCTGGATCCACCACAGATTCAGCAATATTTTGAATGTTGTCTCACTAAATTCATCTCTTTCTCCTGTTTCAAGATACACTTTTAAAATACTAGGGCCAATAATGTTTCCGCGGTTTAACATTCGAATGACTTGAAAAATTAAATTAAACGTTCGTCTCACACGTAACTGCTTTGTTGGCAATAACTAGTTTCTTTGAAACTGGATTTAACCCTCCTTCCTCCATTAAACGTCAAGATAATGTCCACAGAAGATTAAAGTTCATGTATTCCCTGTACATAAATGCGTTTTTAGATCTTATCTTCAACTATCGTCTGAACAAAATTACTGAGCAATTAAGAGTAAAAACCGTAATTTCATTACGTAATATTATATCTAAATTAGGGTGAACGTTTGACTTCTAAAATGTTTAAACTTTAACAAGCTGCAAGAGCTGCTAAGCTGCAGAGGAAAACTTCAGACAATTTAAATATAGGGGAATTTAATGAGGAAAGTTTGAAAGAAATCGTATTTCAGAAGTAATGTTATATTTTGCTAGTTTTAAGAATCTGCTTGTAAGTTTCCATTAGGTTAAGGACTTAATACAGAGTAGGTGAACTAAGATGATGCTAGTTTACTTAAGTTGGGTTGTTACTAGTGAATAATCCAATTTTAAAACTTATTCACAAGTATCTACACAATTCCTTAAATTCAGAGTTTCGCATTGTTAACTTCTAACTCGTGTTTTTGTTCATACATTACAAGCTTAAATATTAACTTTCTTTGATTATAGAGATAATAAATACAAGATTACTGCTCTAAACAGTGGCTGTCCGATTACGAAATAGTCTTCTCTTTGTATATCGGTTTGGGAATCTCATGTTCCGAATCTTGCCATGTCTTGTCCAAGCACTAGTATATCGGTTGGAACAACTTTCTTCGGACGTGGAATCCAAGGACATACAATCGGACCTCAAATCCTCCTACATAATCCTTTGAACATCACCTTGCTGAACAGATTTACTGATGCCATCTGCAAGAAATTTCGTATAATTAGCTCCAAGTGAGCTTTGATGAATCATTTATAAATACATGTTATTTGGTTACATTTAATAAATTTTACTTAAATTTTACTTAAGTTGCAGAAGTTAAGACATTATAATGAATGAATTATAAATGAATGCATAAATTGAAGCTAACTCATTTCTTGTTTAAACTGCATCAGTTTAAAAGTAAAAAAGAAAAATAAGAAATTTTATTTCTTATGGCTTTAAGGGAACAAACAAAAATACAGGACGAAGCAAAATACTAACACATAACTTAACTAGCGGTCAAGGTTTCTTCAAAACCCTCACCCTCCCCACTGTTATTTTCCTATGCTTCTTTAGTACACACTTTAGAAAGTACCTTACGGAAATATAAGTTATTCAACATTCGGAAGCAAGCAAAAAGCAAAGGCTGAACCAAAAGATATTAATACACTGAAAGTACATGTTTATGTATGTAACTTAGTTTGAATTACCTTCATAGATACTTCGAGAGTTATCTACTTTTGAAAATGCTTGAGAACCGATATTTTGCGGATAATGTCCAGAAATTCAACGCTTTTTTAACGCACCAAATTTCTGGAACTAGTTATCAATCTAGTTAAGCCAACTGCTAAGCAAATATGAGGATATATACTCTGCGTTACGGCATATCCAAGCCAAGCTAAACATGAAGTACTTTAAGAATTAAAATTAAGTTTAACAGGATGGAATAGCCAAATATTAAGCTGTATGTCGAGAGTTAAGCTACTAAAAGCAAAGCCATTTTAATCATATTTTTTACTAAAAGACTAAAGAGTCAGCGCCTTTATTCCAAGAGTATCACCTACAGAATGTCGAATCATTTATAGTCATTAAGTTTCGCTTTACTGCCGCACAAACCTTTTTTTTTTTTTGCCGAAAACATTAAAAGTACTGTTTAACATCGAGACAAAACTTTCGTACTTATTAAACTAATGATACCACTTACCTAATCTACACCTTCAATTTCACTTAAACCGGGACTAAACTAGGTAAAGTCCCTTAACAAATAACAAAACAGCTAGACTCATAACAACTGTCTAAATCTTCCGCGCTCAATCAATAAGTTACAAGCGAAATGCAAAAGCATCCCGTTTAGCCTCGTTTGCATTTATATACAATGGAATTGTTAGAAGGAACGTCTTCTTTGATTTCCTCACTTAAGCCTGCATTAAAATATTCAGAGCGTGTTCAAATCAGTTCCCAGAGTAATTGGAATTCCTTGCAAAACCATACAGGCAATATCAGTTGCTACACACGGTTCAGGTTCAGATACTGATTTATATGTCTTTTGAGGTTTAAGTTTAATTTTTTTCTTTGATTAACTTAAGCTGGGATGCAGACTCAATAATGACGGTCAATAAACAAGTTTTATTGACCGATTCCAGTTTTTAAATCAATAATAAAACTGGAATCGCTCAATAAACTGTTTTATTACTGGTTTATTTTTGGATGTTCTTAAACGCTCAGTTTTTAAACCTAAGTCGGTTGATAGTTGTTCCTAAAGTAACTGAGGGCAGTTAGTTGAAGAACCAAATCAATGGTGACAGAAGCCAGTTGATTCAGTTTTGGATTGTTTGTTTGCAGCCCCTTTTTGATAGGATGTTCCGCCATAAACAAATGCATCATCCCCTAGGCAATGAAACTGGATAAACGGAAGTTATTCTTAAAGTCGAAAGAAACAGACCATTGATCACACCTGCTTCAGCTTCTGGACGAAAACTAGTGGCACGAGTTGATGCCTTTACGAACACAAGGGGTGCATTCATAAACGACAAACTGGTTGCACGAGTTTTCGTAAGAAAACTGGAATGCGTGTGTTTAGTGCTATGAGTGGCCGCATTCGTAAACGCCAAACGAGTTACACTCGTGCATTGAGTTTCCATCTAAGGTGTTCGTAATTATTAACTAGAGCGTTCGTATACAAAACTGAGTGCGATTAGTTTCAAACAAAGTAAACTGAAAGCGAATCAGGTTTCTTCAGTTTTTAGAAGATACACTTAGTGCACGTTGTTGCTGTTTTCAAATGGCGTCTGTTGTTCCGGAAAAAGATGTTGTTATGAAAACGTTTTCTGAAGCTGCAAATATTATTTTTTCGAGGAAGAAATTCAGCATACGTTAGAAACTGCTACAAAGGTACATAATTTTTCAGAGGTAATCATTTTCTTGTATTTTTCATCTTAATAAATTCAAAAATGCATATTTTAGTGTTGAGATTGAAGTTAATTTAAACCGTTATCAGCTAAATTTGAACTTCTCTTGCTAAATACTTTTGAAAAAATGAAGTTTAAGTTGAAATTTCTAAATTTTGATCTGGGCACTTCAATTCTTTCTTTTAAAAATCCTGTTGATTTCATATCGAGTAAGTACTAAAAACTCTCCTCAGCAAAAATAAAGCATTTGCGAATTGTAAACAAACATTTCTCCAAGGCGACGAAACTAAATAACGGAAGTTGTTCGTAAAGGCAAAAGAAACTGATAGCCACTGGCTACATTCGTAAACGACAAACTCGTTACACGAGTTTTCGCAAGAAAACTGGAATGTGTGTGTTTAGTGCTGTCAGTGTTTATCAGTTTCTTATGACTTTACGAACAACTTCAGTTTATTTAGCTTCGTCCCCTAGGAGACGTATTTGTTTACAATTTGCGAATGCGTTAATTTTGCTGAGGAGAGTTTTAGTACGTACTCAATATAAAATCAACAGGATTTTTAAAAGAAAGTGTGGCTATAATTGAAGTGCACAGATCAAAATTTAGAAATTCCAAATTAACCTTCATTTTTTCAAAAGTATTTAGCAAGAGAAGTTCAAATTTCGCCAATAACGGTTTAAATCAACTTCAATCTCAACACTAAAATATGCATTTATTAAAATGAAAAATAGAAGAAAATTATTACCTTTGAAAAATTATGTACCTTCGTAGCATTTTCTAACGTACGCATGAATTTCCTCCTCCAAAAAATAATATTTGCAGCTTTAGCAAACATAAAATGCTTTTCACAACAACATACTTTTCCATTACAACGGGCGCCATTTGAAAACAGAAACAACGTGCAGCAAGTGTATCCTCTAAACAACGGAATGAACTTGATATTCTTTCAGTTTCCTTCGTTTGAAACTAATCGCATTCAGTTTTGTATACGAACGCTCTAGTTTTTAAACTGAATGCACTCAATTTCCTTTACGAACACCTTAGATAGAAACTCGTTGCACGAGTGCAACTTGTTTGGCATTTACGAATGCGGCCTAAGGTGGATAAAAAAATTTACCACCAATTTTTTTTAAATTTCAAAACAACATTTTATCTTTCATCAGCGTGTGTAAAATTTAACAAAAATTTCATCCTTTCGAAAGTGAGATCTGACTTGGATTATAAGAGTTTGTTTGGGGCCGTTCATAAATTATGTAACACATAAAAAATTTTTTTTTGGCACCTTTCTTCTCCCTCGGTGACAAATTGTCACATTTATCACACCACACCCCTCCTTGTACCTTCTCACATGTCACTCTGTATTACATAAATGTGTAGTTGCAATTCAGAAACAAAGGACTGAGTTTTACATTCTATTTCATATTTCATTTTAAAACCTTTAAAACTTTAACTAGTATGTGCTTGAATGACACCAATGAGCACAATTTTCTTGTAAGTGAAGAATTTTTGCTGTTGTCATATTCTCAGAATCAACCCTGAAGCCTTTTTTGTAAAAATATGATATGGAATGATTGATTTTGGAAAAAAATTTGGATATAAATGAAAAAAGAAAACGAAAAAATCGCATGGGAATTGTTTTAACCCCGTTAAGGGAATACATTAAAGCTCATAATTTCAAAATACCATAAATTTAATTTACTGAATTTAAATGTTTTTATTTTTAACTGTGAATGTGTGATGTTCAAGAACTGTCACAATTTGACGAACTCCCCCTCCATGTGTGACTATCATTTGAGGACGGCCCCTTTCCCTGTCTTCTGTAGTCGGGTTATGCCGTAGTTTGAAATGGCTACGTAAAACTCTCAGTGGACTTGGAGCTTGCAGGTATCTACGCAAAGTCCATAAAACAGCAGATTTTACCAAGCGAAAGTTAAATGTTTTTCTCTTAATGGGTAAAACAAGATTTAGCAAAATTTTTTCCGGATCGGGCTGTTGAATGGATCAACAGGAGCCAAATCAAAATTCTTACACCTCAAGAACTACAGAACTTCTAAGCATTGAAGTTTAAAGAGATCAGTCATTTTGAATGAAAAATTTCAGTAAAATACGCAACACTAAAATATTTGAAATTGCGAAATTTGACGATATTTTCAAAAGCATACTGCGTATTTTGTTACACCTTTCGCTTTAATGTAGAAATTTCACTATAAATAGTGTTTAGTGTTCATAATAAACCTGTAAAATCTGAAACAAATTATTTTTTGAGATAGCTGGACAGTATACACAAATTAAAATATTCGAACATACTATGAGAGGTTTCCTAATTTTGATCTAGTTTCAGATGAGAAACCTAGCATCTGAAATCGCCTCAACCAGAGAATTATCATTTGAACTTGGAGAACATTGGAGCTACAAACAGATTTTACGTGCACATCTCCCAGTTGCGTACATGGTCCCACAGCAGTCCAGCCGAGATAGGTTTCCACCCTCCCAAGCACAGGCCAAGCTGGTGTTGCTTCGCTTTCCGTGTTCTTATGGGAACGGAGTTTAGCGACTAAGCCACTGTGGGACTTTTCATCATACACTGCTCAAAACAATTAAAGGATAGTGCGGTTTTAGGTGGATCTTGCGGCTGGGAAACTTTTTAGCTGATTGATACATCATCGACAGACGTAGTAGGTTATATGAGCATAAATTACACATGTTTGGCAGAAAAAAAATGCATTTTATTGCGCAATTGTGTAGAAAAGGAAAAAAAACACAATTTGTGCATATGAGAAAAAAAGACTGTGGAAAGAAAAGGTGTTTTCTTCAAAGGAAATAATTTTCAGTAGGGGATATGGTTTCCACGGACGGCCAGCAACGTTGAACACCTTTGAGGCATAGAGTCAACGAGGCTATTAATCACGAGTTGGGGTATTCTGTCCCACACTTCCAGAAGAGCTCTTTCCTGTTCTTGGAGAGTTTGTGGGGGTTGTTGGCGGCCAGCAACTCGTCTTCCTACAGCGTCCCAAACGTGCTCTATTGGATTCATGTCTGGAGAACATGCTTTCCATTCCATTCGTAAGATTCCTTCTTCGAAAAGGAAATCCTCCACCAGGCTAACACGATGTGGCCTGCAGTTATCGGCCATTAAAATGAAGTCATCTCCGATTGCTGCAGCGTAAGGGACTACAATAGGTCTTAGGATCTCATCCCTATATCGGCGACCAGTCAGAGGTCCATCTCGAATGATGTAGAAGTCTCTGCGCCCGTCAATGGAGATGCCACCATACACCAACACTCTACCACCGACGAAGATGACACTATCGTGCACGATCGCAGGATTATTCCTACTGCCACGGTCCCTCCAGATGAAAATACGCCTATTATCAGGATGTACTGAAAAACGGGACTCGTCAGAAAAAAGAACATTGCTCCATTCATTTCTCCTCCAGTTCACATGCTCTGTTGCACACTCCCTGCGGTCGCGACGATGCCTTGATGTTAGTCTAACACATACCATCGGTTGGCGAGCATACAGACCTACACCATGGAGCCGGTTTCGGACAGTGCGAGTTGAAACCGTGGTGTCAGTAGCCGAGCGAAGGTGTTGTTGGAGAAGAGCAGCGTTCATATTCCGGTGTCTCCGAGCCGTTGACACTAAATAACGATCTTCAGGGCGTTTTTGCCCGTCTACGACCTTACCCTGGTCTTCGGCCTGCAGGCCTGCACTTCCTGTCGCCAAAAACCGGTTCCAGATCCTGGAAATCACACTTTGTGACACTCCAATGGCTTGCGCTACTTCGGCTTGAGTTTGGCCCCCTTCTAACCTACCGACAACTCTTCAAGCTTCTGAATCGGTTAAATGACTTCGTTGAGACATCGTACTCATCGAAACAAAGCAGTCACTGAATGCCGATATCCTTGTCTTCATTGTCTTTTATTCAGTTGAAAGTCCAATTTCATTCGCTGCCGCTGAAGCGACGTTTTTGACGTCGAACTCGAAATTAGCATACTCCACAGTTTGAAAATCAGAAAAATTTGCATTTGTGATTCTCTTCTTCCATTTTCGGCAAAAAAAATTTCGCTTATATCTTTATTTTATATAAAACTTAAATATCCTTTAGTTGTTTTGAGCAGTGTATATTCAGCTTAATAGTTTGCACGAATACAAAAAAAGTACTATGCCAGTACAATTGGAATTGGAAAAAGAGAAGAAATAGTCAGTCTGTTACTCAGAATGTTTACGGAAGCTCTGTTCTAATTTAGAGAAAGGTTGATCTGCTAGAAAACAATACAGTAATTAAGTAAATTTCAACAAGATAGCCTTTTTTCTCTTTTTGTTTGCATGTTTTGACTGTTTACACACGTAGATGGGTATTATATGTTGTAGTAGACGTGTAGACTGCGCCTACACGTACAAATTTGGTACAAAGCAAGTTCTAAACATTAAGTTATGTAGCTTGAAGCGATTTTTTTTCAAAATTCGACCTAGGTTTTTTTTTAATTTTATGTTTTATGCGATTTTTCGCATTTTTTCACACCTAATTACCAATAACGGCGGTAATTACGCTTGCAGCAAAACGGCACATAAGTCACTGTAAGTCAGTTACACGAAGTTAAATTTATAGGAGGGTGATAATTTATAGAAGGGAAGGGATAAATCTCTTAGAAAGTGGGATAACGACGTTGTCGCATACATATGGCGTAGCACACACTCGATAGCAGTGCATCTCAGGTTGTTTATATTTCCAAGGCAGCGAAGTAAATGGAGACCGTTGAATTAGCGGAACTTTAAAAAATTAAATTTGTAGACTCATGGAGATCACATATAATAATTTCTGGCTTCAGATGTGTTTTAATTGCATGATTGTCTTAGAATTCTATTTCTTAATTAATCTAGACAATAGTTTCCGCGCATTTTCAGAACAGCATGAAATTCGATTTCGGTATATAAAAACAATTGAACATGAAATCATTTATTTTAACCCTTAATCTACCGACGGTACTTTTAAGTACCGTTAAATTAAAATTATAAACAAAAAGAGGAAAAATTTATTCATTGTAAATATTCCTTTGAAAAATCACTACCAAATACTTTATTTAATCAGCTTACATCACTATTGCATGCTCTATTAGAGTAGACTGTTTTAAATAGACAGCTTTCCGCTCACTTTCTAATCATGTCGAGCGCCCTCCTCCCCCAAAAAGAGCATTAGTGAATTTTCAGACGTCTGTTTTATGATTAAATGATTAGATTTTCTAAAAGTGTCAATCAAAGTATTACTTGACTCCTTCAGATTTGTTTGTCCTATACTGTCTTGAAAAAAATTCGTTAACTGTTTATCAAACCAGTCATCAAACGTATAGCTTATGCTTATCAATTTTTACGTAATTTTCTTTTTTATTACATTGATCAGTATTTATCATTCCTTGCCTAATTATAACAAGAGAAAACAAATACATTGAAGTTGATATTCTCGGGAATTCTTAATTTGATAAATAAAGGTGTGTCTTTTTCTTTCCATAAAATAAAACGTAAACAAGCTCATTTATTATAAACAAACAAACAAAAATTACTTGCCTGCTGCAAGAACTTCCTCTCAAAATTTGCATAAGCTTGATGAAACGCCTTGACTTTGACCTTGACACGAAAGAAAGGGATGTTTTCTTCACAGCTCTGGGTGTATTAAGAGGAGGCTAGCGGTTCAGTAAACTGCATCTTGACCTGACCGTGTGGAATACAGCCAGATTCACTGTTTGCGAGAAAGAAAAACAAAATCTCTTTTTTTGGATTGAAACAATGTATATTTGTTTTTAAAGTTGAATTATTACATAAAAAGTAAAGTTCATCTTCATACATGATTTCAAGACTGCGATTAAAAGAGGCAGCCACATTGGACGAGTGTTACAAGTTATTATTAGATTTAATTTTAATTACTATGTCAGATTTTTATGAGACGTGTGCAAACGTATTATTCACTGACTTATAACAATCATCATCAGTGTCTAAGGAACAGTTCTTATATTATGAAAATATAAATTAAGTATAAAATAAAATAAAAATATTGCAAGTGCATTTTCACTGTTATTTCTTGTCTTGTGCGTGCGGCGAGGGTTCATTTGAGTTCAAACAGCTGTGACGTCACTTTTCTTTTACAAACAATCAAATACCAGCTGATGAAAGAGGTAATCAATTTGTGTAAGACATCAATTAGGGAATTTCAATGTAATTCTTACGAGCCACAAAGTTCATTTTTGACTCGTAAAAGAATCTTAACATCTCTTATGTAAAATGAATTCCTATGTAAACTTTTCACAGAGCACTTCATTTTGCTACTTGGAACTTTTTGTACACAGGGTTGCATAAAATGTTATCCTCATCATTATTATTATTATTTAATATATGCACCCTTGTAAAATGTATGACATAAAAAGTAACCACATATTATTAACAAAAAAAAAAAAAATAAAATGTGGCAGTGTATAATGCTTATGTCACTAGTGAAAAAGGTGCCACCGTGATCAAATAGTTTAAAACACACGGTATATACAGGTTTGTGATAAAAGACCTTCCCCCGATATTTGGACCTCTAGTCGCCATTCCATACAATCAATCGAGATGCGATTTCAGATATAGTTATGGACTGTTTAAAACAATGGAGCTCTCACGGTTACGGTTACAAGGGGAAAATTTCCAGTGGCAATCCCCACTATTTCCCGCGAAAGTTAACCAGCGCATTGAAAAATCATAAAGAGCGTTCGAACCATGCACATATGACGAAAACTGGCGGCGTGAAACATTGGCAAAGAAGAGTATTGTAAAGAACCAAAGTCAACACAGACAGATAGTGAGTGCATCGACTCAATTCACATTAATTCACTGGAATAGGCAGTAGAAATGTTAAACTAACAGTAGGGCGACTGAAAACTCTTAATTCCATTAAAAACATTTTCCCTCTCCTCTCTCAAACTGTCTTTGCTTCGTTGCAATGCTCTTCTTTGCAAATGTCTTACGCCGCAAATTTTCGTCATGGATGTATCGTTCGAACCCCTTTTATGATTTTTCAATGTGCTGATCAACTTTCGCAGACAAAAAAGTGGGTGTTGCCATTTGAAAATTTTGAAATATTTTCACTGTAACCGTAACCGTGAGAGCTCTACCGTTTTAAAAATCCCCAATCTCGAGCTCATACCTCTGAATAACTATATCTGAAATTTTATATCGGTTGGTTGAAAAGAACGGCGGCTAGAGGTCCATGTATCACGAAAGTTTTTTATAACTATACCCTGTAGGTCGGATTCTTTAGAAAAAAAGAAAGAAAGAGATCGGTTAAATATTTTAATTAATGATGATGATATCGCTTTTTTTGTGAACTCCCTTAAGTTTTAAATACTAAACAAACAAAATACGTTTTCAGTACTAAGAACAACAACAAAAAAAAAAAAAAAATTAAGGAAATTCTTCTCCGATGGTTGGTTAGCGGAAAACAATATCGATATTTGGAATATAATATGCATTCATCCGTAACATTTATTTGTTTATTTTTCTAGAATGTGCGATTGAAGATGTCTTTAACTATTGTCTGAAAAAGTATGATCTATTTTTTTGAGTTATTTCCGCATTCAAGAAATATAATTATAAAATGTTTTAGTATTCATTCTGATGTATATAATATTAATTAGTTTTTTGTAAATTATTGCTATTTTTAAAATGTATTCGTGTCATGGTACTTGCTCGTATTACGAATTTTGAAGTTGCCAGTATCATTTGAAAATGTTTTATTTATTCTATGAACTGAGTTTTTGTGTGTGCTAAATATTACAATTCGAAATGTTCAAAAATGTTTTAAGGGATTGCTAAAATTCAGCAGAACAAGGCAGTCTCTTGAAATATTCATAACATCAATGACCGGTTGTTAGACTTCTTCAATTTAGATCTTAGGGACTTGCAGAATAAGATAAAAAAAATTCTGACGGGAATAATATCCACTATGTACCTGAATTGTTAACTATCACTGTTTGCATGTTATAACGCCATATTTTTCGTGGGTTTTCGTTTATGTGGGAAAACACATCCCCTCACATTGTTAGCAATGTTTAAGGAAAATTAGCATTTCCTATAGCCTTTTTCAAGAATTGCAGCACACTGTACGTCTGCTGACGCGAGTAAATAATTTATTGCACTTCAACTGAAGAAGCCTTTAATTTAAACACGCTTGGCATTTATATTCCGACTAAATAACTTCACTGCAGTAAGAATTTACATAAAATCAAGCACTAGAGTACACAAAACAACTTTAATTAGTTCAAAACTATTTCCCAATGGAAATCTTAACAAAACTCATATAGACAAGATTATATTTCCAAGATTTAATGGATTAAGTTCCATTCAATATAGTTGACAGCTCCATATTTTTGTATATGGCTCCAGTCTAGCTGTTTTAAATAATTGGGTGATTCGACAAAATTAGAACCATTAACGCAGTATATAGTGGTACATCTTTCTCTGCCAGCAACAAATTTTCTAAAAGGAAAAAAAAAAATCAATCGATGCAGCAGTAACAATCTTGAAATGAACTGCTCTGTACAAGGCGCAAGCAAAAATTAAAACCCAAATTTTCTTAGTCTTTTTTTGAGAAATAATGGTCCTGCCATATTAACACCAGCTATTTGAAACACCGCAGCATTTTTACCCAATTTTCTAGAGGAGGTAGATTTATAACTTTCACTGCTTTTCTGCAGTTTATAATCTAATACTTTTCTCTAAGGACATTCATGGACTTACTCATGGCAGACTCCACATTCTTAATGTGACCACCATAGATTAATTACTTAAATAAGCACTGTTATAGAATTACTATAACTTTCCACTTCAAGCTTCGATAGAAGAACAATAGGTTTCAGAAAATCGTAACTGTCTTTTCGATAACTAAGCTTGGTGTTTAAACGTACAGCGTCTTTAAACGTTTTGAGGCTTTCAATCTCTTTTCTTCTACTGGAAGAAAAAAAAAACAATAGATTCCTTCTGAGTCATAAGTAAAACCATCATTTCTGCTTCCTGAAACTGTGGCTGTTAATTCACCTTGCTTCCTTTCAGTTATATAATTGGAATTATGCTTGAAACGAGAGATCCAGGCAACAAGGCGAGCAATTCCATCATAGTTGGAAAAATCCCTATAGTACCAATTTGCAACACCACTCTCTCTGGCTACATTATTTATTACTATATACGCCATCTTAGGCTTTTTCTTTTCAATATCTTCTTCCTTTCTCAAATCATAGTTATAGAAAAATTCAATTTTTTGAAATTTCGAATAACTTTTCATCCATTGTCGGCTCTCCCACCATTTTGAAGAGACTAGATGCTTCGCTTCGCAGCCTCTGGAAGGTAAGTCCGCCTGATTGTCACTGATATCACCAGGAATGTGTCTCTACGATGTAGGATTACTCAACCTCTTAATCTTTTGAACTCTATTCCTATACAGGTCAGACCAATCTTCTTCCCTCTGTACCCATGCAAGCACTGTTTTAGAATCACAGTAAAACAATTATTTCAACCTAGAGCTTCAACAATCGAAATCGCTGTCCTCGCACCAATCACAGACGGTAAAAGTGCCATTCTTGGAATAGTCGTGCCTCTTTTAAGTACCTTCAGAGACTTCTTGAGCAGCAAGTAGAAATAACTAAATTCGATCATTCCTTTCTAGTGTGAAAAATGTAATAGCTGTATATGCATCTTTACTTTCATCAACAAATGTGTGAATAGCTTAGCTACTTAAATCTTCTGAAGCTACATGAACAAATTTAAGAATCTGTATGTCAGCCAAGCACTTCAGTTATTGAAACCACTGTAGAAACTCTTTACGAAGGTCACCAGTTATTTCTTCATCCCAACTTGTGCCTAATTTCCACGCTTTTTATTGCATTATTTTTGGACAAACCATCAACAGTGAGGTACAAAGAAACAAACATTAGAACACACATAACTTTGAGGTAAATGAAAAACTTTGTAAAAAACACATATAAAAAGTGCTTGTATGTAAGTAGATACGTACGTTTCGACTAAAAAGGTGGCAACATGCTTGCTTGTTTATCTCTTTTCAGTTCCCTCTGTTCTTAGTGGCGAAGGGCTTTGACTGAGGAAGACTAAAACAATTTTTAGTCGAAACGTACGTATCTACTTACCTGTTACTTCTTATGTGTGTTTTTAACAAAGTTTTTTATTTACTTTATTGTTTAACACCAGTATTTTGAGTATTTTTTCCACATTTTGAGTTGTTTTTTCCACATTTGAGTGTTTTTTCCACACAAGATTTCGAATACATCAGCTCTTTATTGCCATCTCCGACACGAGACCACAAATACGTTATTTATAACTAAGGTTGCCATACTAAGGAAAAACATTTAATATAATAACAATTACAATACATTTTCAACACACATGCCTGAGTGTAATTAGTGAAAATCATGTTCAATGTGGTTGCCTTTATTCACAACTAGCCGCCTCCGGCAACCAGTTGGTTCGGCATCTTAATAAATCTTGTTCGGAGAGAATCCTGTTTCTCACTGGCTTCCTTGGCACTGAAATATCTCAGATTCTGAATAGAATTTAAAATGAAGATGGTTACGAACAGGGGCGGCCCTATGGTAAATGGCACCCCCTGCTAACGTAAAAAAGACGCCCCATTTTATGCTTTATTTAATTTTTGAGTTCGAAATGACGCCCCTTCGAAGCCGGTTGCCAAATGCGATGCTTAGCGTGTCGGGCCTCGCCTGGTTACAAAAATAAGATGGTTAATTGATAAAAAACCTACAAAAAGGTAGAAATTACTTTCGTCCTATATTAATTCTGAAGAGCTTCTGAATATATTGGCCTTTATCAAAAAATGGAAAGGAAAAAAAGAAGTAAGAAAATTTTAAACACTTTCAGATTTTAAATACGCACTAAAGTGCTATATATTAAAAGCGTATTATAATCCCTGGGTCTTCACTATTTTCTTTCCTTATTCCAAAGTTGGAAAGTCAGGCATGTGCCAGCAGAAATTAAATTTTAGAGCAATTTTTGGATCAAGAAAAAACACATTTTTGGAACAGTTTGGAGCAAGAAAAACAGACTTCTGGAGCAATTTGGAACACGAACAAGTCACTTATAGAGCACAAAAATGCCAATTTTGAAACACAAAATTTACTTTTCAAGGGAAGGGAGACGTCATTTAAGAATGCTAATCTGAAAAATGAAAATTAGGGAGGTTCTTAAAACACTTTGCTAGCAACAAAAGCTACAAATGCACAGACAATTCTTACATAAAAATTCATCATATTCACATTTTCTACACTATCTTTTTTTTCCCTTCCTCCCAATTTAAAATAAAAATTCCATGATATGACCACTTTTAGTTAGAAGTGGTGAATCTAAGGTCTCGCAAACAAAAAACTCTTCACCCAATTTAACATTGTTTTATATAATTTCAAATTTTATTTCTACAAGGGGTGCGTGTGTGTCAGAAGTTTCAAAAAATAATTATTAAAAAGTTCAGTTATTTTATACATTGTTATACTAAAGATCTATTTTAAATAAAATAAAAAAAAACTAACATTTACTAAACCTTATAACTACTGTCAGTGGCTTAAAAAAATAGTAACAAAAAACTTCATCAACTTAAATAAAATTATTAAATTTAAAATACAGGTTAATTTTTATTCTTCAAGTATTGGAGGTTTTAAACAAAGGAATGTCAAAGGAAAAATGTCCGCTTTTAAGATTGATGGATAAAATATTGAAATTAGAAGGCTTAGAATATGCAATGAAATTTTTTGTACAAAATTGAGAGGTTATAAAAACGTTTTCAGCACATGGAAAAATTTAGAATTACACTTTTGGTGAATTTGGAGCAAAAATGTCCAAAAACGATCTTTTTGTAGCAGATTGGAGCATCATGATTGATTTAGTGCAATTTGGAGCAATTGGAGCAGCTGGCAGATCCCTGGAAAGTATATCGTTATTCATGAGTGTGATTAAACAAAATTAAAATTGATATTTCTAACATCCCTTTTCTGGATGTAATACATTAGAAATTGATGGGAAAAAGCTGTGCAGAAAAATGCACGGTTCAAAATGAATGAAAGTTTCAAAAACTGATTCGGGTGTATTCATAATCCAAGTAGCAGACGATAAAATAACGATAAATTGCGCCAAGTGCTATCTTCATCTCCTCAAAATCGCATATCAACCCTTTTATTTTTCGCCAAATGGAAAAGTTGCACATTTTTGTCTGAAAATTTCCAAATCCTATTTTTCTTTTGAGTATAAAACATTTCATTCCTGCACTGATTTCACATGCACACGATATTTTAATTAAAAAATAACCTTACAAATAATCTAAACAAAAAAAAATCGTTATTATTTTATTTTTACTTCAAGAATCTGAATCATTTTATAAACTTGCCAAATATGGCAACCTGGATATGCTTAATCCTCATTCTTTCCACTGCGGGGTTTACAATTGCTAAATGGCGGAGAGCGAAAATTAGCCTTTTGCGATACTTTTTTTATCGATATCTCCTAAAATAATTTGAATTTGGAAAAAATCGCTTCGAGTTATGTCAAGACCCGTCCTGGAGAATTGCCATACAAAATTTGGCAGGTCTACGATCACCCGTCTGGGAGCTACGCGAGACAAAGACAAACTAACAGCATTTTACACTTTGTTTTATTTATATAGATTGCCATTTGAAACCTGAGCATGGCATGACCACTGCCGATAATAATGTACAGTGTAAAATATTATATCACTTTTCGTATGAGGCTATTATTTTGGTCTGACAAAGACCTAAGATCTTCTCTGTAGACCAATTTTTGGAGATACTTTCAAAGCAGGTATCAGACGGATTCAGATTTGAAAATGTCGCTGGCCGAACGGTGACAAAATGGAGACTAATGGCTCTGACATCAGAAAAATTGCGTTTTTAGGAACTGCTCGACGCAGTTAACGGAATGCGATGGTTTCCATTATGCAAGAAGACATTCATAGAAAGGCAATTAAAGCATTGTGAAATGCCATTTGGTGGTGATTATTTTCCCAGCTAAAATATCTCTACCATGGTCTAATTAACGGTGTATTTGAAAAAATCATGTGATTTTGGTACATAAATATAAATAAACTAATTATGTCATGCACTTCAAAATTTTTAGAACGTCTCTCGAAAACTCGTGCATTTTAGTGTAAAAAACAACTAACCCCTTTAAATTATTTTATTTATGTTATATATACAATCCCTTACGTACGTTGAATGGAATTCTTTTTATATTATAGAGGTACCAAATCTGCCTTGAAGTTGCTTATGTCGATGAGCTTGATTGTAAAAAAAAAAAAAAAAAAAAAAAAAAAAAAAAGAAAGAAAGAAAATAAGTTCATTTCTTCAGTTTGAATGCATCTGCTTAATTACTGTTACCAGAAGAACTAAACTAAAGAAAGCAGATTTTTCAAATTCGACTTTCCTTAAATTAAGTAAATAACTAAATAAAACGAGGTCTTCGAAAAATTTGTACGCACTACATATTTACAATGGGAAACCCCACTTATTGTTTCCATGGCGTGCGGGAACAACGGAATGCCAATTATAGACGCTTTTCTCCGCCTGTAAAACTACTTTTCTCTCACATGCACTTCTTCTTGTCAAAACAAAACGAAAGTAACAGAACGGGCACCCACTTAGGGCGCTTGGGTGAATCTCTTTCTCATTTGCCCATCCCTTGGAAAGCCGGTTTTGGCGCATCATACAATCCAGCAGCAGCCGCAGCAGCAGATGAAATTTTTCTGCTCTCCTCAGTTCAACGAACAAGGGGAAACGAAGATGGTAACGCTGTGTCAATGAAAACACTCATCCAGACGTAAAAACGGATTCCAGAGACGACGGAGACATTTTAAACTATGTTGTGGTGCTCTGACGTGGCGGGCCGCTAGCATCAGTTACTTGTTGTTGTTTACCGGGGCGGCGACGGCTACTCTCTTTGGTCTTTGGTACACCTTGATTAAAACCCGTGCTCGATTACCGTTTCATGTGTGGTCGTTATGTCCGTTGTTCGGAGGAAGTGTGATCTGGAGAAAGTGACTTTTGTTCTTCTGGTGTTGTGCTCAGGGCTAACAGGGCAAGTTCGCTGTCAGGACGTCGGCAGTTTCTTAGCCGGTAAGTGCTGTTTGTGTTTCGGTGGTATCCATGTGAGTTAAAAGTAATGATGACTATGCTCCAATAAGATGAGCGACATCAGGAAATGCCATAGATATATAAATTAAATCAGTAAATAATAACTTATATATAAGATGCCTTAAATAAGTTAATAAAATCACAGAGAGCATTGTCCATATTCAGAAATAGTCAAAACTAATATAAGGCTAGTTTATTTTTGTTTCATAGAGTTAAGGTGTTCGTCATAAGAAAAGTAAAACAATTTCCCGAAGTCAGACAAAACAAATCTCGCATGGTCAAGGAAGTTAATTGGATTTTATGATGATGGTGTATCAGTATATCTATTAATGTAAAATAGTTCACCAGTCTTGGTTTTTAAGTTTACGTATAAGAAACAATATTTTTAATATTATTTACCAATAAATCTGAAATAGACAAGCAATCCTAAAATTGACCTTTTACTTCGTAATTCCTTGATTCAGCCTGCACTGAAAAAAAAAAAGGCTGTCAAATTTACAGGGGAAAATATGTCAGACAGGACGCCAGTTTATTTCCGTTTTTTTTATAAAGGTCTTCCGTAAATTTTACAGATTCTCTGTTTATTTTACAAAAGTCTACAGTATACGGTAAAAAATACAGAAAACTTCTGTAAAATATACAGAAATAAACTGGCGTCCTGGCTGACAGTTTTTTTCTGTCAGTTTAACAGGGTTTTTTTTTTTTCAGTGTAAAGTACAGATTTGGACGTGTTATTTTATCAATAGTTAGAAATTAACAGTCTTACATCGTGTAACTGTAAGACGAAAATTGTATTGTTTATTTTAAGGACGGAAAGAGGTGGTAATCTAATTTAACTCTATTGAAAAGAACGTCATGGAGATTATGTCAAGTCTAATCTTTTAAACAATTTTAGCAAATATTTTTTAATAACTAATACTCAATAATTAATTAATACTTATTATAAAAATATAACCTAATAGCTCTTTTATGACCTTTTTATTTACAAAGTGAAATTCTTAATAAAAATATACACATAAAAAAATACACATTTTTGTAGTTTTCAAACCTTTTGCTGTACTAAACAGTCGTGCTACATAAACTTTTTTTTTTCTGTGGTGTTGCATTTTTTGTTTTGTTTTCTTTTTTTGTACAAAATATAATATTTTGAAAATCATTATAAGATAAAAAAAACTCGGACATGTATTTAAATTCAATTTTAAAATCGTCGACTAAACACCGCGCTCTCTATATAATAGCGATGTTTTTAAAAACGACTTATTTTAAGAAGATCCTCTATTCATCCTTCCGCATATTGCACTTGGAGATGTAACGTGGTTACATGATCCGGGATAAACTGTAACAGTGACTCAATTGGGCTCACCGGCATTACTTAGAGAGAGTAAATAGGTGTGATGTCTTAACAGATTGAAATATTGTGGAAATGTAATCAATGTTCCCACAAATGATAATTGGGGAAATAATAAGAGAAGCTTTTCTTCTAATTCGTTGCAGGAAGGCTCGCACTTTTATCAAATAGGGTATAGTAACTAATACTGTAAGAGCAATGTAAAAGTTAATTAATAATTGCTAGTTATTGAAACTATACTGAAACACCTTTTTTGTTTTTAAAACTTAAGAGCATTTTCATAATTCATGTAGAATATAATTTATTCAACTTTGAAATATTCTATTTTTTTTTTTCAATATTTTTTATGTTTTCATGGCGGCTGGACCAGTACTTGACACGAAGGAAAATTTTTTGCACCAGTAACTAATATTTTATGCCCCAGTAACTGACACTTATAAATACAATAACATACTCATTTGTTTTTCAATTACAATCTTACTTTTAGAAAAGCATAAGTGCATTTATAAAGATGATATTTTATCAACAGTAAATAATTTTGCAAAATTATAGAAAAATATTACATAGAACAGTACAGTTTTAGAATTATAGAAATATCGCTTTCACATAGTATTAAAAAGTTTGAATAGGATACTACCGTGAAAAAAATTAAATAAAGACAAACATTTTTCAATTTTATGTATGCTATTATTACAGAAAAGATAATAAATATCAATGTAATTAAAAAACCTATTGATGAGGAACATGAAGGTAATTTTTTGACTAGCATTGCTAAATCATCTTTTCATCTGTTTTACTTTTAGTGTTTTACATTTTCATTGAATATTTTTATTTTCTTTATAATGTCACTGCCATAAAAATAATTGTTTATAATTAAAACTGTTCTTAAAACATGGAGACTTGGGAAAGACTTGCAGTGCCTGATTTCTCTGGAAAAGTATACTTAAAACTTGACTTCGCAGAACTTAATCATTCTTTCTAAACACTACTTTTTTTCACTTAAAATTCTATAGAAATATTTTTTTCCAAGATTATAGTATTAGTATTTTTTCTTTATTCTGACTTTGGAAGCACTCTCAGAAAATTTCAAGGTTTTCTTCTTCTGTGTTTTACATTCTACTCCTTTTCTAAATTCTTTTTTTTTCTTCTTTTTTTACTCTGAACACTTTTCCCATCCATTTGGTATTCTAACACCTGATCTCAGATCAAAATAGTGCCTTTTTTTTAGAATAATGGTGAACTTGTTCCATCTGTAATTTCTAAAATAACAACTTTTCGAATAATTACAGGGAATTATTTGTCATCTCCCTTTAAAATTTTACATATATCAATACTCCCTTTGAGGCTTACCACTGTCTGATTTTAAGCCAAACACGCCTATTGAAATTGAAAACTTATTGTGACAGAATTTTTTATTTGAAGGCCGTGTCTATCTTTAAACAAGTCTTTAAAAACAACTTTTTAAAATAGGTTTCTACAAGCTTTATGCATTTTGAGGCATTAAAAAAAATTCTAAAAGAGGAACATGCACAGTGGAAACACTGAAAAGAATTAGAACCAGTAACTTACATATGTATAAATCAGTAACTGGTATAGTGTCAGTCACTGGAAAAATAATATTTTCAAAAAGTATGTGATGACAACTTTCTGAATTGCTGTTTCCTGCACTCCCTAGAATTTTATGCGATTATCATGAACTTAACTCAAATACCAATAACAGACATGAGTGCCACTTGTTTGTGAAATCCTTTTTTTTTTTTTCTAACCTATTAACTGACTCCCCATATTAAATAAATCAAAAAAAAAATATTTATTAAAAAACTCTACTGACTTATTTTATGTTCTATTATCTGATACAATTCAGTTAAAATTAATTTCTAAAAAAATATAAGTTTCAAACAGAAACAGACTTATGCAATTAGCTTATGCACTTACAGAAAATGCACTTATCTTTAATTTCAACACTAAGCCAGTGCCCCACGATGGCCTAGTGGACAGTTACATTCAAAATGGTAGGCGGCTGAAGTGTGAAAGTTCGGCGTTCTGGTTTGGCCTATCGCGCCATTGTAGTCGATCCAACGATATGGAGTTATGGTCGTTTTTCTCCAGATGTTACGTGAATACTCATTAGAACCCCCTAAAAAGTCCACCGACCAAAGCACCCCCCTCCCCCATCCTTGGCAGATAGCCGTTACGTAGCTTTGCCATAACACAACACACATTAAGCCAGCTATTCAGAATCACATTTTTCATAGCACTGAGTTTACTGCATTGCACCTTCTTAACACTTTTTAACGAAGTGTTAAGAAGTTTGACAAACGTATATGAATGCAGTTTACTTTCCGTATATCTGTTCGAACGAGATGAAAAGACAGGACAGATTTCGATAAAATTTGGAATGGAGACAGTTTATACCTTGTATTAACACGATAGATGGAGTTGATTTATCGTACCATAGCGATAGCAGCACAGTAGTAACGCAAAAACATATTCTTAATTTTAAATATGCAGTTACTTTCTTAGTAATGATTTTATTCAGAATGTCATCTTTTTAATCGATAATTAATATAATAATTTTTTTAATGAAATACTTAAAAGTTAACTTAAGGTAAACATAGCCTTTTACAGCAGAAATACATACTGTTGGGGAGGGAAATGGACTACTGAAATGGGAGGGGGGGGGATTTAGATATTTAAATTATGTGTTTTTATGAAAAACGAAACAGATTAGTGCATCATTGATTGACTTACGCTGATAATTTATTTTTTATTTATTTATTTATTTTTTTTTAAAGTTATGCCTTAACACAACGGGTGTATGCATAAAATGTTGGTTCTTTATTAGCAAAGTCCGAAAAATTTTATGATAAGAATGTTGTTTTCTCACAAGAAACTTTTTTTTTCTTTTTTTTTTTACCTTAAAGCATGCTTTTCCCAGCAATTTCCCCATTCAATATTAATTCTTAGTAGGTTCGATTTTTTTCCAAATATATATATAACAGATAAGAACAGCTGGAATTTTATAAGAAAAAAAATTAAAATATGTCTTCCAAGTATTTTTTAAAAAATTCGTGAAAATTATTAAAAAACCCCAGACCTCAAAATGTTAACTGATAGAATAATCACATATTCCGTGTGTAAATTGCTTTACATACCACTTATAGCTTTTTTGCACGTAAGGAATTCTTATTAGTAATTCTGTAAAAGGAAGAATGGCTTGAGGTGCATTTAAATGACGTTGTTTTCATATTTCATGCATTTTTATTAACGCAAACATCATTTCTGTGTTGGAAAAATTCTTGCAACTGATGCATGGTTTATCTTTTTTATTTGAAACCTTTTGATTCTTTTTAACGGCACACATTTATCTACATTATCATTGGCCCACTAGACTTATATTTCGAAGCCTCTATTTGCACCTGATCCCGCACCGTTATCGGTACGCATAAATTTTTTAGCGATTTGCGCTACTTCTGGGAGTAGACATAAGAGGCGAGTGACCTTAGTGGAAAAATATTCTTTTTTCCCCCCATCACCGTTGCAAACGTTATCTAAGACGCCAAATTAAATCAGAGAGGGCCTCTGCGTTTGCCTTTATGCTTGTCACGCACACACGTTACGTCGTGCTCTCACGAAGCCATCTTCCCCCGTGAGGGCTGCGTGCGTGCGCTATCAGCGTAGGTATCGACGACGTACCCTCTGACCGTCAGAAGACGGCCCTGAAACTCGTTTTCTTCTTCCGGCCCGCCGCAATTAGGGAGGGATATAACAGACTAGGTGAGGTCATTGTAACTCACCTGCTGGCTAGACTTGAATCAAGATGCCGATACGGGAAAAAAAAAAAAAAAAAAAAAAAAAATGTTGAATGAATGCTTGTGGGAGACGGACAAAATATTAAGCGTTCGTAGTAAACCGTTATCGTGATTAAAAAAAAAAAAAAAAACCGATGAATTATCGTGCTTTTCGTTGGAGAAAATGTATGAGGGGGAAAAAAAAAAAACCCATTATGACTGAATAACGCTAAGGAAAATTCTTCTAAACTGTATAATTCGAAGATAATGGGACGGAGATTTATATTTTCAGTACCATTAATAAATACTCCATGTATTTTTCAATTAAGTGTTGTTCTTTTAAAACGAACCGAAATTGAAATGTAATATTGCCAACTCATGCCAACTCAGTTCTTTTCTATTTGTAAACCAATATATATATATGTAAATAACACGGCTGTTCGAGCCTCGTCAGGGGGAGACCCCACTGAACCCCTTAATTTTTTAGGTTCATTATTGCCATATTAAAACGATATTAACTGACTGTGCCATTTTATCTCTCATCTTTCGCTTATTCGCCTGGTAACCCTATGTTGAAATTTTTATGATTGTAACCTATTTATAGAAAAAAACATGTGTAACAATAGATTAAAGCTGTTGTGAACTAATAGCCTTTAAAAATATGTAAAATTATGTACATTTTTATGTCTCATTTTTGGGACAATTTTCAATAAAGGGGGTGAGAGAAAAAATGACATAGTCATTAAAATACATGTGATGCATATTCTACAGCTTACGAAATATTGTAACAATAAATTAAAGCTGTTGTGAACTAATAGTAATTAAATATATGTAAAATTATGTCGCTTTTTTATGTCGCATGTTTGGGACACATTTTTTGGACAATTTTCAATAAAGGGGGTGAGAGATAAAATGACATAGTCATTAATATACATGAATAAATAAAATGACTGAAACATGCCATCATATCTCCTAGAAACAGAGAGACAGCGGGCGGTCTCTTTGTTTCTTGACTGGGCCTATCGGTTGAGAACAGAAGAAAAAAGAAATAAAATTCACTAAATGGAAATACTGGCAATCGTTGCGACTCTCATTAAGGGCCACACACAGCTGAGTGTAAATATAAAGGCAAAATTAGCAGAATTTCTGTAAGTGGCTAAGCAAAATGCTCAAAAATGCGCTTGGGGCCCGATTCCACAACCAGCTACAGAAAACATGCCAGAATAAGAGAAGCGATTTTAACTATGGGTTTCCGAATGATGCCAATACACGAAAAATAATATTTGAACATATAGTATTTTCAAACAAAGAAAGAAAAAATTAATTCTAAAATTAATATATTTCAAATTACCTAAATTCATATACATTTTAATATTCAGAAATATTATTACTATTAAACCATGCTATGCTAAGTATGCACATTAAAAGTAATAATTAGGGAGACTAATTGGATTATTTAATTTAACTAAGTAAAATCACTAACTACAGCAGCTGTTATAATAATAATTAATGAACTAATGAAAACCACAAGCCTTCTTCCCTGTTTTTTGAATATAAGAAATCAAACTTTCTCCTCTCATTCCAACTTCCAAACACAACCTAAATAGCCAAGCCCTTCCAACCTCAGTTTATTTTTGAAAAACAATGGAAAAAGACACACTAATTTGGATATATAATAACTATTAGAAAATTAAAAGGGTAGTTATTCTCCCTCAGATGCGCTTGGTGTAGTTTCATGCTTATATTGCATTTGTTTTGACAATGACTGCGGGATGTGTGTGGTTTCTTACAGTTTAAATTTTATATAGTTTGCCATTTTTCGTTTTAAGCTGCTACTTTGTACCGTCTGCGATTATGTTTTTTCCTACACACACACACATACATAAGGGGGGTGTATATATATATATATACATATACAGTGAAACCTCTCTGAGCGGCTACCACCGTATCGAGATTATTTGTCCGCTCAGAGGGGGGGGGTTGGCCGCTCTAAAGGGTTTTATTTACTATTATAAGATAATTGCTATTGTGACATTTAATTATACTGTAAGGCGAAACTATACTTTGTCCTTTAGCAGTCACACTTTTGGTTATTGCAGCACTTACAGTGCTTGTCGTGCGTCAACCTTACAAGAATGGGATTTTTAAAGAAGTTCTCTGCTTAAGCTGTTTGTAAACACTTCACTAACACTTTGATATATTACAGATGCATTTTCTAGTAAATGTTAAAATTATTTTTTTTTAAATTGTGATTAACATACATATATAAAAATAGTTTAATACAAATGTTTCAGGTGATACAAAGGGACCATCCTTCTTCAGCTGAAAAAGTTCCTGCTTTTATACAGGAAATCTAATAAAATGAAATGTGGGTTTACGGCCAATTATCTACGCGAGGGATTTTGACCGAGGGTGGGATTGGTTGGAAGACTTTCTAAGGTGTCCTACCCGTATTTAAGTTTCGGAGAAAACCACGTTAAAACTCCCCACGAAACAGCTGGCTAGACCGACGGACGAGACCTGGGTTTGAACCAGGCACTTTCCGTCTCCCAGTTGAGAGTGCAAAATGCGCACAACCACTGGTGGGGCGCTTTTATACAGGAATAAAAAGTGAGAGGAAAATCAATTTCTACAATGCTGTTAATTATTTTTATTCAAACAAAACTTGCCATGTGCTCGTTGCAGTTTCCTCACATGGACAGCGCAGAAACCATTCCTAGAATTTAATTATGATTTCACAGTGACAAATGATGCCTGTATTCAGGAGTTACTGAAAATTCAGTAACTAATTTCCTGAAAGTTACTGAAATTTCAGGACTTACTCGAATAAATTGAGTTAACGTTGTTCTAAGTAAAGTTATGAACAGTTGGGCTATCTGAGCTACGCCGCATTTGATTTTATTTCCAAGATAATCCTCGAATAATGTGAGTTACGTAAAACACTTAAGTTTCTCATCTGACCTCATCGACCGAATCTAAATAAATATCCAGGAAAACTTGAAGTTACCTAATAAAAGTTTAAGAAATTAGAACAAAGAATGAGGCGAAAAGAGCTATTAATAATATTAAAAAGATAGAAAAAAAAGAAGCTATTGGATATAAAAATTAAGTAGATTCTGTTTCCCGCAGCTGCAGTTAATGAAATCGTTGGCTTATCTCAACAACTGGAGCATTGAAAGACAGTTTGTCCTCTCTGCATATCCAGATAAGAATGACTTCCGAAAACATTTGTTTTTTCAGGATTTAAACTCTTTATCTGTCATCAGAATTTTCCGGTAAGAAAATGCATGACTTGCGAATACTTTACTTGTAGAAAATTGACTGCGCAGAACGTAATTATTAGAATTAGTCCAGGAAAATCTGGATCGTCTAATGGTTGCTTGTAAGAATTCAAATTCGTCTTTTCACTTAAATTCAGAACAAAACCTATTATATATATATATATATATATATATATATATATAATATAAAATAGCTAAACTTACGTAATATGGAATCCCTAGTAAAACATTAAGTAGTAGCACATGATAACAAAAAAGTACTGAAAAACTAAAAACATGAAATAAAAAATTGACAATCCAGAGGCAAGAAATTGTATAAAACAGAGCTGGTAAAGCTACAGAGAAGTGGGAGGACAAGCCAAGTAAGATCACGTGAGCGTAAGCCTAATTGTTCGATCCCATGCAATGAAGTGGAGATGGAGAGTAAAATTGAAATGGAGTACTCCATTATCAAGTACCACCGTACTCACATTTCAATTTAAAGAAAAACAAAAATAGTATATATATATATATATATACATATATATCTTTTTTTAGTAAAGAGTTTTTAAAGTAAAAGCTACCTTTTATCGTCTTTTTTCGCAGTCAAGTTAAGGCAAGTTTAATTTTCGTGTAACTCATAGGGGTATTAAGCTGCATTCAGTTCAAGTCACCATTTCGGCAATCTTGAAAAAACTTTCAGAGGAAAGACCAATGAACGTACTGTCTACCGCGGCGATGTCGATCTAACGGCCTGGAGTTTGGGACAGTTTTCTCCAGATGAAACGCGAATACGTTAGAGACCCTTAAAAAGTCTCCCACCTAAGGCACACGCCCTAGACAGATGCCCCTCATGTGGCTTGCCATATCACAAAACACAAACTGTAACCGTTAACAGAATTCTTATGGCGACTATTACAGCCAATAAAAGGAAGTTCAAACTAAACTAAACTAAATATATAGATACCTCGTGTTCCAAACTGTATGATTAGTGTGACACTTATTAAACGACTGATTTCAGCACTGCATTTCCAGTTAAAAAAAAAAAAAATTCTAATCACGAGTAGTTTTGGTATAAATTTTATAAAGGACCATATATTGAAAAAAATCAGGATGATCCTATGTGCAAAAAAGTTCTATTATAAAAATGAGTTTGAAAAGCCATAAACAAGTAATACTGAGGTAGATGGAAGAATTTTTCATGAAGAGAGAAATTTGTAAGAATTAGCGTGAATACAGTGTCACACGCATTGATTTCATTTTTACATTCATTTCACTTAAATTCATTCCATTTTATGTTAAAAAAATTAGCCTTTTAAAACCATAATACCGATATTTAAAATTAAAAAAAAAACTTTTTTGCGAAATTACTGCTGTTTTGAAGCTTAAAAATCTCTAATTGATGTGTTGGGTACGAGCTGATTAATAGACTTTATTCTTTCATTTGTACGTGCGTTTTCTGCTTATTTATTTTTTTCTATCAAGTTGATTTTATGAATATTTATCTATTTTATTTTATTTCTTGTCCATATGCTTATTTAATTTCTTGCTCTCACTGCTACACAGAATCGAACATAATCGAACTAAAACCAAACGAACGAAATCACGAGTCTTTTATTAATACTAAAATGCTACAACATCATAACCAGATATTTATACTTTCCTTTTAATCATAGAAAGGTAATGCGAATAAAACCTACGTAAAATCAAGCCTTTTGTTTGTGAAAGTAGGAAAAATTGTATAAAAAGAGATCTCAACCATTTTTTAATATAAACAAAGTAATGCATTAACATTCAAATTATAAAAGCCAAATACTGATCTAGATTTTCATTCACTTTTTCATGCAGTCCTGAATTATAGAAATATTTCTTTTACTTTGTACTTACTAATTAATCTTTTTGCAATTTGAGAATTACACCTAAAAGTGACCCTTAGTGCCAAAGTCATTGGCGATAAATGTTAACAACTTTGAAGTAAATTAACCCTTTGAGACTCAACCCTTTCCCAATGCTGAAAAAAGGGCAGCCGTTGCCATCGCTCGACTTAACTACCATGTAGAGACCCTCTTTTGACGACAGCTAGCTGTGAGCGCACAGCCAGCTGCGTCAAAAAAGGGTCTCTAGATCTGTGGCACGCAATGAACGTTTCGATCGTCCGCCATCTTGCTGGTAGTTAAGTCGAGCGATGGCAACGGCTGCCCTTTTTTCAGCATTGGGCAATCTATCCAGCTGTTCTCGCATTCTTCCATTTTTCAGCAGATGTCAGTGCTGTAAAAAATAATCGTGACCATTTTTTTACGGGAAATGACGTGCTAAAAAGTAAAGGATTCTCGTGGAGCTATGTCACCCGAAACTATTTTTATAGAAATCAAATCTATTCTTCAGGACTGGCAGCAGTCAAAACGTCAGAGTTTGGTGTTCCCAGAGCGGGAACACTGCGCGTTAAAGGGTTAACTCAGTGATTGTTACGTTTATATATGTGCAATTTTTGTGGATGCCTTTTTAAGAGTCGCAGTTCCCTATATTTTTCTCATTGGGCATTTTTGTATGCAGTGCCATACTAAAATGTCATTTTAAAAAAAGATATATGACTCGTTATAAAATTTATGAAATATAAGTTAACGCTTGTCATTAGGAAACTTCATTCTAATAAGAAGTATAATATTAAGTCCTAAAATTTAGAAAGAAAACCGTTGTGTTGGTAAGTTGAGCTTTGTGATAACATCATTTTTATTGTTGTGAAGATGAACCCTGCTGAATTGGGTCAGTGTTCAAGTAACAAATGTGGCTATGGTTCTTCGAAATTTGTTGTTAGCAAGATGTGAGAATTAACTCAGTGATGTAACGGTTAGAGCATTGTAATTTCGTGACACAGGTCCGAGGTTCGATCACGGGCTAGGCAAGGTTGACTCAACCTTTCACCCTTTCTGTGGATCGATAAATTGAGGATCAAACATGTTAGGGTTCTACACTGGGGGACTCGATTCAGGCTGACCACCTGGCCAAGGCATATGTTTTCGTACTTCACAGCCTATGGTCACGATGGCATGGTTGGACAGCGCAATCCTTGACCCCACATGAGCTATTGCGCCAATTTTCAGTTTAAAATATGCAAATGGAACATCGATTTCAGTATATTTCACGGTCTTGTCTGTAAATATTTATATGCTCTCAAAAACTCGCATTCTAATTAGAAAGTAATGTCTCAGTTATGGTAACATCTTTGGTCACGTGTGCAATGGTTCAGATTTGAATGTAATTCGAAATTCGTGTTCGTTGGTTTGCTTAAAACCTTCGTAAACTTTAACACTCCCAAGTATCTGAACTTGGAAGTGTTAAAGTTTATACTGAAAATTTTCGGGACAGCGTTAATGAATGTTTACCTACTTGTTTCGAAAATTTCAGTGACAATTTGTAATATGTACCCTAAAACTTCAATGAAAAGTCTATTTTATACTAAAATTGTACTTTTACTCTCTGAACTTTGCCAAGTATCCTAAGATCCTACCAAATTGAGTGACCTGAAGCATCCTTGAAATCTCAATCGAAAACTTTAGAATGAATTTTTTTCTATGCTCGTGGCATATGACGAAATATGTGACGCATAGAAACAAGCTGTATGACAGAGCAGCTTAATATATTTTCTCTAGGTGAAAAATAAAAACATAATACGCCTGCAGCCGACTTAACTTTTCAATCTCAAAGCAATTCACTGACATCTCCCCTCACGTCATGGATAATTGTTTACCTTCGTTCGCTTGTCTGGATAATTAAATACGAATCACGAAAGAAAACCGAATTAAAATATGAAAAAAAGCTTCTCCCACTTCAGTAAATATAAAAGCTTTTTCTTCTCTCTGAGAAATCTTTGTTAGCCAAAAGGGATGAACGGCTCTCGCAAGTCGCGATTGTCCTGGTTTTTCAGATGCAAACGGATTCTGTCTCCCATGTCCCGGATCTCACACATGACAAGCGGCCCGTACAGTTTGCATTTCCATACCTTTATGAGACAGATTATGGGGAACTGCGTCTGCTGAGCCCTTTTTCGAAAGCAGCAACAAAGAATGAATGAAGCTTATGTGTTTATGAATAAAAGTTTTTAAATTTTATTTTTTTTCATTAAACGATATGCTGAGATGAATATTTTTTCACTAATGAGCTCTCGAAAGTGTATTTGAAAGTAAAGGCGAAAGATAAAAGAAATGAATAAATGTTTAAAAATGAGACAGAATTGAGAAGGAAAATAAATCTATTATTAATTGTTCTGTTTCTACATTTTATTTAATGTGGTTCTAAAAGTGCTGTCTAGTTTATATACACATGATTTAAAGCGATTCCATGACAATTGTCTGGTACATATATAACTATAAAATGAATGCTAAAATAAAATTTAAAACAGACAAAGCACTTCTTTCAGTTATCACTTTTACAGCGTAACGTGTGATTTTTATTTATTTATTTTTTTTTTATCTTGATGATAAAAAAGATACGAAAATTAGACTCTAGAAACTTGTAAGCTGTACTATATATAGTAGTTTTAAATCTGATTTTTTTTTTTTTTTACTATTTCCAAAGTACAGTCGACGGTCGTTTTTACAAACTCTTGGGGACCACTCAAATCGTTCGTAAAATTGAGTCATAAAATTACTTGCGAGAGTGCATTCACTGCTTGTTCGTAAAATCGCAAGTGTTCCCCAAAATAGGTTCCCAAAAACGAGCCTCGACTATAATAAAACATGGTTAATCATATTTTATTTTTATGCAGTTTGTTTCTAACAGTTTATGCTATAATAAATGATTGTACTTTGTAGCATGTTAGTACCTGTGAATTTAACAGTTTTTGCTGAGAAAATTAATGTTTTTCTCCTACTAAATAGCAAAACTATTCTCACTTCAATGAAATATAAGAAATCTGGAGAAAATTCATAGTTTCGAGTTTATAGTTATTTTTATGCAGTTTGTTTCTAACAGTTTATGCTGTAAATAATTGTTCTTTGTAGCATGTTAGTACCTGTGAATTTAACAGTTTTTGCTGAGAAAATTAATGTTTTTCTCCTACTAAATAGCAAAACTATTCTCACTTCAATGAAATATAAGAAATCTGGAGAAAATGCATAGTTTCGAGTTTAGTTTCACTTTTTAAATGCAATGCAAATTAAAATCAACGATTATGGATGATAATTTTTTGATTTATTTTTTTAAATGTTTACTAGTGTACTTATAGCTCTTCTTAATCATTTTAGGTCTTCTGGGAGCAGCAGAAGCTCCAAGAAATGAAACTGTTGGTCAACAATTGCCTTGTCCAGGAGAGTGTGTGCATGCTTTTACATCAATTTTGTGTAGTAAAGTAATTGAACAGTTTAACTGCGGCCAAGGTTACTTGCGATGCTGTGTTAGCAGTGATTTCACATTTGGAACAGTTGTAGAAACTTCTGCTCCTCTTCCTGAGGAAGCTTCTACAGAAGCTGGAGAAGCTGGAGAGTATGACGTATTCTTACTTACAACAGTTCCTAACGGTGCTTCAACTGTCAAACAACCGCCTCAGTTTTCAACTCCAGTTCAAGCACAACACCAGCAGACACCGCAGACTGCTGCAACCCAGAATGTCGCATCAGCTTCAACTGGAAAGCCAAGACCATGCCCGGGGATATGCGTGGAAAACATATTTGTTCGTTATTGCAGCGGCACTGTGCCTGATGGGATTTGTGAGAAAGGATCCACTTGTTGCGCTTCGAACCACGACGACGCGGTAGAGCCTCCGCCGCCCCTTCCGACTACTTCGACCACCACGACCAGCAGCACTCCGGCAACAACGATTGCAACTGAAAAAATAATCCATTCCAAACCACATTCTAATCCAAACACTGATGTGTCGCAACCAGCGCCAACTTTGCCACCTGGACCACCTTGCCCAGGCACGTGTGTTGCCCCCCTTTTTAGTCTGTTGTGTGACGCAGTGGATGATAATTATTATTGTGGAAATGAAGGACGCTGTTGTGTCGCTAATGAGGAGCCTCCGACAGAGCCTCCAACCACACCTCCACCCCAGACAGACGTTCCATGTCCAGGCACTTGCATTCCTACATTTTTAAGTGGCATGTGTAATCGACCATCGGAAATAATTCCAATAACTGATTGTGATACAGATTTCATTTGTTGCTACCAGCCAGAGCTGAAAGATCATCTTCATATAGAATCTCCACAAATTCCTTTGTTACGTCCTGTTGCTACGCAGCCAGGATACCCTGCTAGACCCATACCTCAGAATGTACAACCTGCACATCAACCTCCAATTGCTCCAGCCTACCCACAGCGTCCTCAAGTCCCAGTGATTCCAAATCCGATAATTGTGCCTCATCTTCATAATCAAGGAAGTGGAAGCCATATTTATCTAGGAAATGGCCGACCAGGATACCCGGTACCATCAATACATGCTCCACAACCATTACCCCCTGAAGGTTCTTCGATTATAAAATTTCCTTATCAACCAAACGGGAACTACGGCGGCATACCCTACAATCCACATAATTTTGTTCCCATCAACCAAAATTCTTCTCACGAACTGCATCCCATCAGATTGACTGTACTTGCGCCGTCTAATCAACCAGCATCTCCACACGTTGAAGAATTTTTTCCTGACAGAAGGCCAAATATTACTCTTCCACACTCTCAACCAGTACCTCAAACATTTTTCCCTTCGAAAGACAAAGACAACGAGCCTTTGCGCCTAATACCTCCTCCAACTTCTGCTGGGGAAGTTTCTCCCGCAGCATCTGATGATCAGAAAAAGCAGCAAAATGTGCATGACCGTTTTGTAGAAACCGCCATTGGATTTTCTCCGGACACTTTAAGACCTATTACACTAAACGTTCCTCAAAAAACACCTCCTTTAGAAAAGTTTCACCCACCTTCACCCCGACCTTCATTTAAACCCCAAACAAAAAATACATCCAAGATATTGTTATTCCACGTGAAAGAGCCACAAGACAAAACTGAAAGTATCAGAGATTCAAATTTTAAACCAGAACATCCTCAAACAACGTTTGTACCTATTCGAGATTCTTTCCAGCCAATGATTACCCAGACACCCTTTAAACCAACAGTAAATCCGACACCTATCACTTCCAGACCAATTACACCAGTCTCTAATCCAAAGCCAACTATGCCTACTGAAAAGCCAAAACCAGTGTTGCCAGCTGAAGAGGCGATAGCCAACCCATCTAATGCAAATTTCTATACTATCAGTGCAGAGCAAGCCAAGAAAATCAGGCCAGCATGTCCTGGCTCTTGTATAGCATCGTTCTTAAGGTTCACTTGTTTCGGAAACAATGCTATTTACGATGGATTTGCTTGTGAAGGTTCTGGCATCATGTGTTGCACATCAGTGGATTATATAGAAAAATATGAAGAACATTTGAAATCTGGAACTCCACTAACATTTGTTAAACCGGATTTTGATTCAAAAGGCATTCAAAGTAAGAAATTTTAGATTTTGTTCGCTATACTTAAGTAATTTTTCTTGACATTTAAATAACGCGCGTATAATTAATAAAATATTAAAACTTATACTTTTATCGATGAGAAAATGTGTTTAAAAAAACCGTATTACTTTGTTTATTTTGATTCAAAAATAAACTAAATGCAAGGTGTCCACAGGCAACTATAAAAAGAAGACTTTTGCTACTAGATTAAAGATAAGGCGACTTAGGATTATTTTTTGGTTAAAAAATGCCCATTTCATATTATTCAATTATTCGGTGACTTTTTCTTTACTCTTGGCAACTAATTTGGCGATCGGAAAAAATATATGTATTCCACTTTATTATTTCTCTTTCGTTTCTATGCTTTATCTGCAATCAGACTGGTTCCTAAAAGCCACCGTAGGACTGTTTACTTCAGGGTGTCCACGACTGTCAGGAGACAAAAACAGTAGCATTAGTAGCCTCAAAAACATACAAAAGTTGCAAAAGTAGCATGCTTTTTCTCAAATTTAGTTGGCAAAAAAGTAGCAATTTCTGGAAAGCTTACTCCAAAAATATAGTATTGACACATCATAGCATAACAAAAGATGAAATAATCAAATTAACTTTTCTCTTATGCATCATACTCGGACTGCGTACAAGTAATTTTCTAGTGATATGAAAAAAAATAATAATAACATTGTTAAAAAATCTTTTTTTATATTTTTTAGTCTTTTCACTTACATAATACTTTTAAAGAATACAAAAAAATAATCATCAGGTTGACCAAATCTCTGTGTTTTTTCTTCTAGAATATCTAAGACATGCAAAGACCTAGCTTACCTCCTCCAACGCCGTACCCAGGGGGGGGGACCAGGGATCCGGTCCCCCCCCCTCCCCGAAATTTTTTTCTGGGTACGCCCCTGCTTCTAGGTGCCACTCTGATAGCAGATATAGATAGGAAATGAATGAGAAATAATAAAAGTAAAGCCTGTTCTTTCCAACTAGTTGCCTGAAATAAAGGAAAAGCCAAGAAATATTTGAAAATAGTATGAAAATAGCATCTTTTGAACAAAAAAAAGTATCCCAAGTAATTTTAAATTTTGTAGCAAAAGTCTCCTTTTTAGTTGCTGCCCTAGTAGCACTACTAGCTCAAGAGACTTTCAAAAAACTTGTTTTGAACTAGTTGTGCTATAGTTGTGAATACCCTATTACTTGCATGTCACAGCTTTCTTGGGGTACCAAGAAAAAGTCGGCCATCACAGTATTGAAATCTCGTCTATTCGTTTTTCTAACTTTTAAATCACGTCGAAATTTAAACCTTTAAGGCGCAACCCTTTCCCAATGCTGAAAAAAGGGCAGCTGTTGCCATCGCTCGATTTAACTACCAGCAAGATGGCGGACGATCGAAACGTTCATCGCGTGCCACAGATCTAGAGACCCTTTTTTTTACGACAGCTGGCTGTGCCCGGCACAGCCAGCTGTTAAACTAGAAATTAAAACTGGCTCAACTAAACTGGCTAAACTAGAAATTAAAGCTGTTAAACTGGAACCAGCTATTAAACTAGAAATCAAATCTATTCTTCGTGACTGGCAACAGTCAAGACGTCAGAGTTTGGCGTTCCCGGAGCGGACACACTGCACGTTAAAGGGTTAAATCACCTCGAAATTTAACTCAAGCTCAGTTCTGTCACTCCACACTCCAGTATTTATAAATGAAAGGCTTTGCTTCCGTTCATTTACATTTTTATTGATTTTTCTCATCAAAGTGGCCTCAATGCGCTTTCCGTACCTGCAATTAAGAATATTCCACATTTCTTGGTTTCGCTTTCACATTTTGTCTTTCAACAGGATAAGCGCTATTAATATAATAGAGGCTTTCTTTCTTGAACGTTGAGTTAAATGATCCATTCAGCCATATTATACACTGTCACAATTCTAAAAGGTATTATTTCAGACTAATCTGCTTTTGTATCGTTTCCAATAACATGAAAGTAGTACGCAAGCGGTTTTTTGTCAAAGGAAGCAAATCGCTCTCTGTCTATCAGCTGTTCACTTGAACTGCATTTTGTAAACGTATGCTAGCTGTGAAGCGAGACATGTCAAGTCCATTTGAAGCTGTACGTTCAAAAGTTTTAAAGACATTTTCATGTTCAATCAGCAAACGTTAAACATAGCTAAGTGCTAAAGTAAATAAAAAACTTTGTAAAAAACACGCATAAGATGTTATAGATAACATCTATAACATCTATAACATAAGATGTTATAGATGTTTTTTACAAAGTTTTTTATTTACTTTATTGTTTAACACCAGTATTTTGAGTGTTTTTTTCATAGCTAAGTGCTGTTAGATAATTGCCTCCAGAATAGCATTGCACAGTAAAATTAACGAAATCGTTATAATATATTTTTTAAATATAGTAAATCTTACAAGGTACAGAGAGATACGCGTTCCTTTTATTTTGAGTACTTTACTATCATGTAATAACTACAATCACATAATTCTAAAATTTAAAAATACGCGTACTCATTTTTCAATATCATCCATGTAGCCTGAAATATATATAAAGGGTGTATCCAAAATCATAAAGCAAACTTTAAGGGTAGGTAAAATACATATAAAGAAGCATTTCTTGTATAGAAATATGAGCAACACGGAGGAAAGTACCGCGTGTTTAAGGGAGCTAGATGGGGCTCCACTCACTTTCGCAATATTGTACTTAATTACCACAATATTCCTTCTATTTTAGCCAACACTTTCATCTCCAACCCCTTATGACCCCTTGGAAAAATGGATATGCTGAGATAATAGCATCATGGTTGAAATGGCTAGAACCTCATCGTGCTGAAACCAGATGGTGTTTTTCATTTCCTACCCCACAATGCTATACAAAAATGATTCTTATTTACATTTTACCAACGCCTTTTGTTTGGCCCATAACATCTTGTACATAAAGCACATCATTTATTAGCTTGACGGAATTAAATTTCATACATCTATGTAAGGTCACGTGGGGGGTTAATTATGATCATTTTGTGCAAACTTTGTGAATTTTCAATACTTTTAATTATATAGAAAATGTTATTTTAACTAATTAGAAATTTTGACCTTTTAAGAATATTTATTAAAAATTCTGTCTCTATAGGATTATTTTACTTAGCAAAGTGGTGTAAAGACCATTTGGTAACCATGACCACCCCTTTTTAAGGGGTGGTCATGGTTACCCTTCAACTGGATCACGAAATTGCAAAAATTGGGGTAGTTATGACCATCATCGTTGGGATTTCATGATCACTTGATTTCTCTTGATACTTACGCGTATAACCTTTGTTGGAGTAATTGGGACCCTTATCTTGTTTTTGTCAGTCTGTAAAGTTAGCCTGGTTTATAAATAATTTATTCAAATTGAATAATAAGGTTATAATTTCTGATAATTAAATCAAAATAGCCTCTTACTGTCAAAATGCGTTGAAAATATCTCTTATGAAAAAAAATATTCAATTTTAAGAAGTGTTGAAAAAACTGAAGTAATGTTGACATTTCAAGAACGGAATAAAGTCAGAATGAAGAAGTAAAACTGAAGCCAAAATATGAATGTTTAAGACAGTTTAAAAACAGAAACTTTTCTAGAAATGTGCTCTGTCACGAAATTTGTTTTTTCCCCAGTGAAACTATTTTTAAAGTAGAGAAGCTTTAACCGCGTAATTGCAAATGGACTCCAATATTTCCTGAGCGACATATGCCCACCAAAAGCATGAATAATCGAATAGAAAAGAGATTTTCATATGGCGGCTGTTTACTAGGGCTGTGACGTAATAGAAATTTGTTCTTGAATTTGATTATGAGAAAGTAGTTCTTTATTTTCAAGGAATTTTCATAGTTTAAATAATTTTTTTTTCATTTTTATATCTCATTTATTTTATTACAAATTCTTATCTGGTATAATTTAATATCTTGGAATGTGATTCTGGTTCTGTTCACAGATTATCGCAATAACTTCTAAGCATTTGAAAATTTTAAAATAATTAATAGCAACATTTAAATTTCTTAATTTATTTAAGTTAAATGTAACCAATAAATAAAATATTTTGAAATTACTTTTTTCTTAATATTTTAAAAGTTATAGGAGACACACATGTGATTTTTCTAGTCAATATGACTTTTTATGCTATGTTTTTTGGACACGATCATAGTTACCCCACTTTTTAAAAAATAGTGGGGTGATTATAACAATGAATTTTACCTTTAAATGCCCTAAGTTTCAAATTTGATATCGGACTTTCAAAGCACCTTCACTGCCTGATTAGAGTAAAAGCCAAGTTTCTTGTCTATTTCACATATAAAATATAGTTTTTAATGATAAATGATTCATGTTGTGAATAATAAAAATTTTCCCATTGTTTCAAGCTGCGTGTTTTTCAGTGTCAAAATTAGTGCTCAGTGTCAAAATTAGTTAATTATTCACAAAAGTGACAGGAAATTTAAATTACAGTCACAGATATTGCGTAATCGGCAGCGAACGTGTTTAAAATTCAAGCATTTGAGGATTATTTAACAATGTTAGAAAAAGCAAATATACGTCATAAGTTCTACAATACATCACAAACGTGCATTTTTAATGTGAATTATCTTGCTTTTATATGCTGTTAGTTTTACAGTTGTTACTGCCTAAAACACAAAATCTCAAATTTGTACCTGAAATCTTTATCCGTTAATATTCATTTTTTTCCAATTCGAAATTTTAAAAAAAAATGTTGATTTATCTTATGTTACACACAGTCTAGCTCTAAAGATACCCACCAGGTTAAGGTCACCACATGACTTTTTCATACGTCTGTTAAATAACCATACTTTTCTTGGTGTACTTCATTTAAACGTATGTTATTTGAAATGGCAATTTAATGGCATAATTGGTTTAAGGAGTTTTCAAGGGTCACTTATGTTATTCATCAGTTTCTGAATACAAGTGAATGCTCTGAAAAGAATTCAATTTTGATGTTTAAAGTTTTTAAAAACTATTTTAATAACTTTAAATTTCAAATCGAATCATTTACTTGAATTTGAAATTTAATTCTGAACAAAATAAAAAAAGTTAATTCCCTAACTTTAACCGTTGTATAACAAAAAAAAGTAGAATACATGTTTGTCGGATATGCTATTCATGAATTTTTGCGTATTCTCGACCAAACTTTAAACGGCTACATTTCAGGAAATAAATAACATAATTAAGTAAAATTTGGTAAGTGTTCTTAGGTCCATATATAGAATAAACTCACCAAGTTCCATCCAAGTTTCATCCAAATATCAATCTCCTGACCTTGGGTGTACACCCCTGGATGATTTGTCTTGGAATGGCCCAGTGAGATTTTATACTTCACTAACACCAGTCTTGTTCTCGTTAATTGCTTTCATTTTGAAAATTAACGGGGATTTTTCAATTTGGATCAACTTGGAAACACACTTTCGTGATATTTCGAGAAACTCTCTTTATTGTGTTGTGTATGGATATAATATTTAAATAATTTTAAAACATCATAACCTTACCTCCTCCCCGTGAAAACATCCGTTGAGTAGTAAGTAAATGAAACGCACAAATTCAGCTGTGAATTCGCAGGTTTGATTTTTCAGAATCTTAAAATCTATAAACAAAACCTTGGTTAGTTAAAAAACCCATTGTTTTAAGTTTATAGAAAAGAGAGGCCTACTACGTCACTAATAAAGAAATGTTATTGACTCGTATGCACTATTACTGAGCTGTTGTTATTTCTGAAATATTTATACAATATTGAAAAATTAATTACAAATTTTCTGAATATACACCCTCTCAAAAAAGTGTTCGAGTATGAGCGAAATTTTCTATTTTTAGGTTTGCAAATATTTATTTAGTTTTTGAAAAACACACAATTCGACAGAAATATGAAAAATTATAATTATGCATAACCATAATTATATTTCATGATACATTTTAATATATTAAACCAACGTTTCACTTTTACTGAAATACATTTTTGAGAGGGTGTACAACAGCAATTTTTATCTAATAAGGAGAATGCATTGAAAATATTTTAAAATTAAAATCACAGATACATTTTCTGTAATATGGACATTAGAGAACTTTCCATCGAAATATTGCGACGGTATCAGTTTTACAAAATATATTTCCATTATTCCTCTAGACTTCTAAAAGATAAATAAATATTGGCATTATGCTAGAAAGATTTTAGGTATAGCCTATCAGTCTTGGAAAATATTTTAAAGTGTCAGTTCTCCAATATTGGTACAAAATGAGGGCTGTAACACTAGTTTGTTTATGGTTAAAGATTGTTCCCAAGAGAATCTGAGCAAAATAAAGTGATATGAGCTTTTGAAGCTTCCTTAGAAACTTAATTTTTTTTTTTTTTTTTTTTTATAATTCTTGAAAGAATCGGAGAAAAAGTGGCTACATTTATTAGTTGTAAACATTGCTGAATCTGTGTATTTTAGAACAAAAGAAAAATCTCTATTTAAGGCATTTTTTTCTTTTGTTCCCATAAAATTTAATTGAGACAATTAGATAAAGTTATACATTTTCTGGGAAAAAGGACTGACTTTTTCTTTGCCCCTCCATCTCAAATTACTCCTGACTGATGAAAACTAAACTTGAAGTTTGTCTACTTCAGTTATATTTTGGTTTTGATCTAAAGTAGAAAGGAAAATGATTTTAGTATAAGTGAAATCTAAAAACTTCTATATATATATATATATATATATATATATATATATATATATATTTCTTATTTATTGGCAACATTAATTTTACATTTCAATCACTCATTCATAATATTTCTTTATGAAAATAATTAGCATAATTTATAAATCTTACAGTGCTACTAGTGATAAGAATCGTTTAATCATTGACAATAACTGTGCATGAAATTGGCCGTAATTATTTCATGGCACATTTAATCAAGTTACAAGCTTGAAATAGCAAAAAATAATTTCGTATTTTTGATATTCTTATATAAGTGACATTGTTAATTACTGATAGATGTTTTCAATCTTAGAACTAATTACATTTTTAATTTATAATTTTAGCAACTATTGATACTACGCGTCGCCCTGGACTGTACGTGTGTGGAATCAAAGGAAATCAACGAAGAAAGACCGGTAGGGTGATGGGAGGTAAAACATCGTTACCTGGCGAATGGTGTTGGCAGGTATGTAGATTTTCAGTTTGAGCCTTCCGAACAAAGCCTTACTCATAAAATATAACTGCCGCATAAAGCCAGTTAATGGTTTTGATCGGCACTTCAACATTGTATAAGCTGACTATCAATGTGCTCTAAAATTTCAACTAAAATACAAATATCAACTGGCTTTAATTCAAGTGAATACCCTATATTCTAAAGATTTTAGCGGTTATGCATATTCATTTCGACATAATTATGGCAGGCTATGTTATGCCGAAAATTAAATTCTATTAATAGAAATTGCTATGTTCAGCTAAACAGGTTTTCTATTAAGTTCAAACTCTCATCATCTTATCAGAAGTAAAACATAATTTGTTTCGAATTTCATTTTATTTTATTATTTGTTTTGCATTTTATTATTTTAATACATTTACTTTGCATTAATTATTTTACATAAATAAAATTTAATTTGTTTTGTATTTCAGTTTTATTTCGTTTGATTTATATTTAATCATTTTAATACATTTATTTTCTATTAGTTAATAGGGAAACAAATAATCCCACTTGTTTTCCATTAATTCTTGTGTTAGGATCCACCTGTGTATATGGGTCATGTCATTCTCAAAAAAGTGTTAGGATTTCCCCATTCAATGTGTGTTAAAAAAACTTTTTCTACAAACTTTAATTATTAGCCAAAAAGCTAGATTTTCTAATGAAATATATTAAAATTAAAACACTTTTCTCATTATAAGTAACTTCTTTTTTTGCTTAATAGAAAGTTGAAAAATGTCCATTTGCATTTACTAGAAATTAAATTTAAAAATATTAATTGTAAAGGTAAAATAACCATTTTATTGCTTATACACACAATTGGACAGGTAATAAGTATCATTAATGTCCATTATATTTAAGTAAATATATTTCTTCACACTGCCTATCAATTTATATCCCCTCTGTTACGTTCAATCCAGTCAGTGGTTGTCGCTGTTATTGTTATTGGAACATGTATTTTCGGATTTGTGAGGCTTTTCTTGAAAAACCCGCTAATAAATCCTCGTTAAGTGAAGTGGACAACACAATAAGAGGCGGGTGCCATCCGTGAGAGTCTTTCTAAGGGGTTGTAAACTGTATTTGTTCTAAGTTTCGGAGAAAACCACGAAAAACTCCGAACGGCAAGGTCGGCCGATGTAACCTGATTTTGATCAGGCACCTTCCTTCTTTCCAGTCCCGATATGCGCACGGTCACTGGTGGGGCAATTATCGTCGGAATTTTGTGCCTGGTTTCAAGACTCCGCTTGTAAATCCTCGTCGTATAAAGTAGATAACACAGGTTTTACTAGCACTGAGGTAGGAAATTTAAACAGTCATTGGATTGAGTGGGAATCGAAACCACGACCGTATGCTTAGGAGATTAGAGTAGAGGAGCCTCCAAACCAGGGGCGTAGCCAGGGGGGGGGATATCGGGTGCATATCCCCCCCCCCGAAAAATTTTCCTGGCTACGCGCCTGCTCCAAACCACTGGCCCCCATCCAGACACTACTTTTTTTCTTGATGAAATAAAATAATTATTTGACTAATATAATTTACTGTGCTCCTATTTACTAGATTTTCACAGTATATGTATAAATTAAGTATGTCGATATAAAAATATAAAATATAATATAATTTAAACTTTTGGTAGCAGAGTATACAATTTTTTTTTCACTTTGGGTTTATATACGTATATTTAGTTTATTCAGGACTAACTTTTATCTTATTATCGTCTTGATTTATAATTTCAAAAAAGCGTTGTACTTGAATCTTAATGACGTAACTATTTAACACAAAGAAGGTAACATAGTGTACAGTGAATAATTGAACTCATTTTGATATTTTACTCTATTTGTTTTCTTCCGAAAAAAAATCATACAAATGTATATGGCATCCATGGAAAAAATCAACGACAAGATAAGCTGATTATTAGGGCAGAGCCGTATGTTGGGAAATTCAGCTATGAAAAATTTTGTAAAATAGTGGGCATTTGAAAAATAATCTTCTAGGGGGCGAAATATAAAGTAACAGAAAAAAGAATCTGAAATGACCCATATGAGATACGAGCACATTAAACAAATTTTGCTTTCAATCACACTACCGCCAGGTTTATCTATATTAGTGTTTTAAATTTTACAGGTAGCTTTGATTAATGCAAAGAATCAATATCTTTGTGGTGGAGCGTTAATTGGAAGCCGTTGGGTTCTTACTGCAGCTCACTGTATCACCGCGTAAGTTCTATTGCAGTGTATTAACTTTATTATTCCAGATTGCTTTGTATTGGTTTACATATATTATAAGCAATAATGCTGCTGTATTATTCCATATTATTTTGTATTGGTTTACATATATTATAAGCAATAGCGCTGCTATGTCTTTTATTCAAAGAGTAAAAATATTTATTGTGTTATTTGAAATCAATAAATACTTCTTACAATAAAATTTACACAAAGACAAACATGCAAATGGCTAGTTACCCAAAAAACTTAACTGAAAAATTGCTTTAAAAAATATATATTAGCACAAAAAATAATTAAACTGTTTAAATCATTTACAGTTTAAATCATCTTAAATTCTAATTGCCACATGATCATCGAGTTCAGCCCACGTTATCGTTAAAGTGGAGTCAAAAATGTTTGAGATGGTTAGGTAGCAGACGAGCTAAGGAGGGGGGGGGGATGTTTTCTTTAAAACAAAATCACAACTTAAAGTTTCAAGTTGTGATTTTGTGCACCTTTTCATTTTATGGTAAACATTTTTTTTTTTTTTTTTTTTTGACTTAACTTTGATTTTTAAAACTTCCATTTAAACATATTTATTAATGTAAGTAATATTATTAAAAGGTAATAAATCTAACTTTTTCTGTAAAACGAAAAGAATGAAAATGAACAGTGTGACTTAGAACAATTATTTAACTTTCAGATTTGATTTTTAAGGCTTTGAAATCCATATTTATAATTTTACGTGCCATTAAAAAAAAATAATTCATTTAAATTTGAAAGAAAAAATTTACAATTTAATTTAAATAAAAAAATCATAAGGGAAAATCTTTTATTTATATATTTGTAATTATTAAGATTAATTTCAGTTTTAACTATAATTTAAAAAACATGTGTCAGTCAAATTATACTACAGTACTATTTATTCGACTTTAATGTTTGTACTCAGCCTTGTCCGCAATGGGGATGCAATCTACGTCCGAGTTGGAGACTTCGACTTAGCGAGCCAAATGGGAAGTCCCGGAGCACAAACCCAAAAAGTGTCAACTTCTTACATTCACCATAATCACAACGGACAGACTCTGGACAACGACATCGCATTACTGCGCCTGGAAAATCCCGTGCAGTTGCAAGAGAGTGTTTGCCTAGTGTGCCTTCCAGCTAGGGGAGCAGAGAGTCAGCCAGGAAAGAGATGCACTGTCACTGGTTACGGTTACGTGAGTGAAAGTAAGGCAGTGTTACATAATTTTTTGTTCACCAGTGTCCAAAATTAAGGTTACAAACATAAAAAAAGAGATTTTTCGCGATTGTACACGATGTTGAATGAGATTGTACACGAGTTTATTGTAGGCTGATATGTTGGCCAAAAGATGTGTCGTAAATCTTTATTGCTTCGACAACAAGAGATGTGGTTACCTCGTACAGCTTTACCAGCGTCACATCGAGCTATCATACTGTTAATGAGGCTATTGTTGGCAGCCATTCCTATTCTTCCAAAATCGCAGATTTAAGCATTTGAAAGGTCCTTGGAGGAGGTTGTTGACATGCGATGTGTCTTCCTTGAGCATTCCACATCCGCTCTATGGAAATAATGTCTGGAGACCTCGCTGACCACACTATACGGTCAGCGAGGTCCTACTTTTTCTATTCTTAACGATAACCGTCGACTTTGTAACTTTATTTTCTGACACCAGTGTATGTATATCGAAAAGACGCTCCTCGCAAACTCTTACACACAGTGTCGGATTTTTTAATTTGTTATTCTTCCTCTACTTTGATTTATGCACTCTGAAACCACGTGGGGACGACGCTAGTCCGACTATTTGATGTCTTAGAGTAATGAAGCCAACACTTAGTCTTTATAGTAGCTAGTGCTTAACATAATTTCCCAACCATAGAAAAAAAATAATTTACATACCAAGATGAAATGTTCAAATAATTTAATTTTGCTATTTTATAGTAAGCTGGGTCACTGCAGATCAGATCAAACAGTACAGTTCATCACACCAACTTAGATTTTCTTCAAATTTTATACAGATTATTGAAAGGCCAAGATAACCATAAATCTCAATTTTGAAGGTTATATGATAGTTAATTACCGATAAATTAATTATTGTAATTTTAAAATTTCCCTACAAGACGAGCCATTTTTTTTCTTAATTTTTAAATAACTCCTTACTTGTAGAAGTTACAGAATTGAAATTTGTTTCTAGGAGTAATTTTTCAAGCTGGTTTCAAAAGTGTAATCAAAATTTGCGTATCCTCTATAATTTTTGCATGAGCATTACATTTGTTGAAAAACATTATGAATTTGTGTACCCCCACTGCTCAAAGTATGTGGTTAGAGTGGTCCTTATTAATCAAAAGTGACCCTTTTTAAAGTTTTTTTTTTTTCATTTTTCTTCGAAGGCACAAAATCTAGAGATCCAATGTACCTTTTCTTTTTTGTCCTGTGGTCATTCGGTATTTTTATAGTACACTTACTGTGTAATCCGCTCACTTGCAGGAAACGATGTCAACAGGCTTCCGTTTGTGCAGGTATTTCTGCAGTTGCGCCTTGAACGTGTCAGTAAAGTCTTTCTTGAATCAATTTTGCGATTTAATTTTTGAGCCTTGCCATGTTCGCATATTACCGTAGACCAGGGATGGGCAAACTTTTTAGGTCGCGGGCCAAAAATCACAAAAAAAAGTTTGGCGTGCCAAGATAAATTTTTCTAAAATTTTAAAAGCAATATACAAGTATTACAATTTAAATATGTTAATGAGATGAATGAAATTAATATTTCATTTTTAAAAGTTCCTTATACTGAGGTTCGAAGTGAGATGTACTCATTCTAAGGAACGAGGCTAAATGCTCATCTGTCAGTCTACTTCTGAAAGAATTCTTTCTAAGTTTCATAGTTGAAAACACTTGTTCACATCGCTCATTTGCTGCAACAACGTCATAATTAAAAAAAAAATTACAGTTTTTCAGAAAATGCATTCCAAGTTTTGTGAAAGAGAAGAAACGTATACTTGCAAAAATGATGCTACTGCCATTTAGCGGGTCATTTTTAATAGCTCAGATGTGATACTCTACTTGTTTAAAGTTCACATCATTGCAATTGTCCCTATGGTATTAACCCAAAAATCACGATTTTTGAGTTATGACGTTGCAGCAAATGAGCGACATATATAAGATGAAGCAAACATAGCACTGATTTTCTGAGCGTGAGATATTAAATTTGGGAAATGATAATGATTTGTAAAACTCTGGCATATTTAGAAACAACTGCTTGAGATGATCGTTAGATTGCAACTCAACTAATTCAAGCTGCAAATCTAACCTCACTGCCTCACAATTTACGTTCAAAGGCATGGTAAAAATATCCAATTCTGTTTGAATGGCACTGAAATCTTGAAATCTGCGTTCGAACTCAAAATGCAGTTTCTTCAAACCATCTTCATAATTCTTAAGCTTCTCTTAATTTACTGAGAGTATTGAATTTAACCTCGAGGAATGAGACAAGTCGTTCTTAGCTGGCTGCCCAGCAAACAGATTAGGTTTTAGTTTAAAAGCTTTGAGATGTGGGCCAGATATCGTCGATAAATTGATTTTTCCCTTGCATCTTGACATTAAAGTTGCTCATATGACAAAGAAGATCTGTGAAAAATGCAAAGTCCGAAAGCCATTCTGTATCTTCTTACATTTCGCACTCCGTAGAACACTGTCTCTCATGGAAGAACGACACAATGTCGTCTTTCAGCTGCCAAACTCGCTCAAAAACACATCCTGCAAAATTCTATCTGCGGGCCGGATTTGGCCCGCGGGCCGTAGTTTGCCCATCCCTGCCGTAGACTGTATTATCCACACAGAAAGTGTGGCATCGATGCTCGATGCCAAACGCTCACTATCCTTTCTGCCACGGTGTTGGCTATTTCTGTTGATGAAAGATGTTTTCCGTCTATGAAGATTCTGTTCTCAGTTTGTACCTAATTAAATATCACATGACACTTAAATATGTTGGCAACTGATTTTCTTTATGATCCTGATGTCCTAGGCAACCCAGTACAGTTGACTTAGCTAGCCCTCGAGGCAAACACGTGGCATTCTATTATGTATGTATTCTATCCTGCAACAAAAATTTCAGTCTGTACCTACTTTGTTTATCTTTCACCTTGCATTTCATTCCAGCCGGACCGATTGCCTTGAAAATTCGAGAAGCCGAGTTGCCAATCGTCGAGGAGAAATTGTGTACCGAGCAGATTAACAAGGTGACGGAAAAGCGTTTCATTCTGCCGGCGGGCAGCTTTTGCGCGGGCGGTGAACCAGAAAACGATGCGTGCCAGGTAAGAATCCGACAACAAAGAAAACTCGAAATAACTCGTAAGAGAAAGCGATCTATATAAAGTAAATGCACCTTATTTTAAGGAGTTTTTTGTTGACGATGTTTATACTTTTTTTTCAACCATCAGTGATTATTTATTTATTTTTTAAATATCGAACGGAAAGTCTGTAAATGTAATGTTTGTAGTAATGTAAAAAATGCAGTTGAGTGCAATATATTTTAAAACGGTATTCTTTCCTATACTGCACCCGGATCTGAAATTAAGCGGAAGCTCGAAATAACCTATAAAAATTTATGGAACTAAAATTTCAGATAAAAGTGACTAGTTATTATGAATTTCAATACATTGCAATAAAAAAAAAGACTGGAGAACTCTGAAATTTGTCAGCGCAAATTCTAAATTTTAACAGAGAACAATAGTATCTGAAGATGACCCCTTAAACTTAAAATTTGACCATCTTGGTGTAGCAAATCCTCGTTGTCAAATGAATATCTGCTATGTGCCCTTTTTGGAGATTTCGACATTTTAACTATTATGACTAGTTTACTGAACAAATTTTCGTATAAAAAGACATCTGTGTGACTCTAGGCATTATACGTTGAACTGTAATAGAAAAAAAAAAAAAAAAATATGCCATCTGTATGAGTGATAATATTGTCAAATAATAATTGCTAATAAAAACTGGTAATAATAAATTAACTTTTTGCACATACCAGATGTCCGTTTGACAAAGACGAAATATTAAAATGATTCAATAAATAAGATGCTTTAATTCTGTCAAAGGAACATTTTATTTCCATATAACAATGGGGAAAAAATTACGTACCATGCTTTTACAATATTTGTATCGCTGCATAAAATTAACTGAATGTATGTACCATTTCATTTAACTCATTAGCTCTGATTAACGAAAAAGTTGATTTTTTTTACATTTTGTTAACTATCAGACTAATTAAAATTCTACAATCATAATTCATCAGTTCATCCTAAATTGAAATGGTAATATTCAAGAAAAACTTTTACGTTACCTTTTATGAAACATTTTAATATAGTAGAAAATTAAAAATATATATGTGTAATTCTTCAAAATTGGAACAGTTTTATGTATCGTTTTCCAGATTATAATTTCTGTTCCTTTGAATATTTTCAATTAAATGTTTCAATGCGTGAAAGTTCTTAAAATCTTATATCTATACAAAGACTAATACATGGATGTAATATTTCTTTGATAGCAATCCATCCCTGGACTTAAAGCAGTTTTACTTAAAGCACTACTCATTATTTTGAATGTAATAGCTCTCAAACTAGTAGTAGTAAGGGTGGCCTTGCACATTGGATAAGAGCTCATGTGTTATTAAAATAACCGGTAATTTACATCGATGTCAGTTGTAAACTGAATTAAATACGATTTAGAAAATTAAGTAGATTCGATTCCTTAGGAAAAAAAATTAGGATATTTACATCACATTTTTTAAATCATATGAAGGTTTTATATACTTTTTAAGGAATAAACTTTGAACATATCTTGTATGAACATATTTTATTCTTTCTCCTGTAAAAATAGAAGTATTTGAATCAATTACACTATCAATTCTCCTTATGCATTGTGTATTAAGGCAAATCTTCACATGAGTGTCTGTCTAGGGGAGGGGGACCATAGGTGAAGGACTTTTAAGGGAATCTAACGCACATTCTTGTAACAATTGAAGAAAACCGCACCAAACTCCAGAACGTTAGAACAACAGCCAAACGGTAGACCAGATTCCTCGACCTTCATAGTACAACCATACACCATGTTAAGGTTTTATCCACTCGGCCATGTTGGGGCCTCTTTATGTATGCCGAGTTCTACTAGCCATTCAATTTATTTTCTCCTAGCCTTTCTCTAGCCAATAGTCTTTTTTCTTTTTAATATAAATTTTCTAAATTAGAATCGTATTCAAGTATCATTCAAATTTTATTTTAAAGGTATCGTTGATAATGTTTACAATATTGGTAATAGTCATAAAATTGATAGGACTTACGTATCAGGTATAACTCTTTTACAGGCTACTAACTAGCTTAGTTCTGTCTGTCTTGTTTTCTTGGATTATGGGGGCTTCGTCACCTCTACTTTACAGCACTTTGTACCAACCCCAAATCCAGATTAGATCGATAGCGACAGTGCCTGCCTAGTGTGTTCATTTCTACCACAGACTCCCGAAAAGTTCATTTCTACCTCATTCAGGAGCCAATAGATGGCAACACTACTGATCGTTAGGTGGTCTTTGGTTGGTCCCAGGATTGAACTCACAACCTTTCGGCTGCGAGACCGGACGCCTCTCCCAACTGGGCTATCGTGGCCCAACTAGCTTAGTTAATAACTAAATAGCTCATATAAATAAAGCTTTGAGAGCAGAAATAAAAAATACGAGAATAACTGATTTGTAATTTGAATTAGCCATTTCTCCTCTTTTGTTGTTACAAAGACGCGAAGTCATTTCTTTTTGAGATCATTGTTGCTTCCCTATATTGGTCCTTGAATTGTTCCCCAAGAAAAGAAAAAAAAAGGGGGGCAAAATCTTTGCTTCGCTTCTTTTCGATGACAAACCAACTATTTATATGGTGAAAACACTAAAAATCTGGTGTTAAAAACAAACAAATAAATAAATGTGCTAAAACACTCCTATAGATATATACAATATTTCTTGCATTTCCGATGGTACAAGAGGTCCGCTCTTAATCACTTTCTGTTCTCTCACTTTCCTGCCTGTATGTGGGCTAATAGTTTTGCAACCGAAGAAAGGTGGACTCTTTATATTATCCAAAACGTACGTACTGTCTTATTTCTGAAAAGGTTAACTATTTGCCATGAGTAGTATACGCTTAAATATGATTGTGTTGGAAAATAATTTATAATCCATGGACTTGGCATGATTTATCTTCCTTGTTTCTGCTTCGTTACAGGGCGACGGAGGTGGACCTTTAACCTGCCTCAACGAAGGCTACTATGAGCTAACTGGTTTAGTGTCATGGGGTTTTGGATGTGGAAAAGAACAAGTCCCCGGTGTTTACGTGAAGGTATCTTCGTACATTGGATGGATTAATCAGATCATTAGTGTCAATAACTGAAGCAATATTCATTTATTTACGACTTACCATCTCTCGTTCATCGACAGTTTTGCTGGACAAAATACTGTGTCATTATTTCATTGAGATTCTTGTATAATGTGATAGACATTATCTGATTTACATGCAACTTTTTTTTTCATATGAAGAAAGAAGAAAGACTTTTTCAGAATTTTTTCGGAGGAAATGAGAAATAATTTGTATCAATCTGAATAACTAGGCACTAGAAAGAAAGGAAATTAAGTGTTTAATTTATATTTATTATGTATGTGTATTAACAATTTAGCAGTGTATTAAGTGTTATCTGAATAGCATCTTTATTATTATCTGACTGCCAGTTCCTAATTTAGATAACTTGCATAAAAATAATTGCATAAATACAGTTCCAGCTTTTTTCAATTCAATACTTTCATAATGTTATTATATGACTTTTAAAATGTTTGATATTTCTTTTGTGTAATTCATCAAATTATAAACTACATTCTCTTTCAACTTTAAAATTTTCATAAATCGATCTTAAAATGAATTTAAAAAATAAAATGAGAACTTGCTATGTTCATAGTAAAGGAAAAGAACTTTAATTAAAGTATGTCACTGTAAGTAAATACCACATATATATAAATGAAAATAATTTCGTTTCCTTCAGCAAAAAAGTTGCTAAATAAAATAACAATAAATTTCTGTACACGAACACGAACAGTAAAATCCTTCAATTAACACTTTCTAATACATACGTTTTTCCAAGTTTCCCTTAAATTTATTCAACACTCTGTGCTTAAACATGCTTGTCAAAAACTGCCCATATGTGCAGCAATCATCCAACAAAATGTTTTTGTACGATTTGTCCCGATTTGAAAATGGTATTAATTTGTCATCTCGTGTCTTTTTAAATTAAGAATGATATAATTTTCCTCTCACAAAACAAGTTTATAAGATGACTCAAATGGCATTGGAATTTCTCATGGTTAACAATATTGATAAAATAGCAATTCTATCATTAATAAGCAAAAAAAGATTTCATAAACATAGACTGAGCTGGCGAATGACATCAGTGAGCTATGAAATAAATGAAACTTTGTAAAATAACACACAAAAAAAGTTTTAAGTGTGTTATTTTATGTACATTTACTTTATTTCATCTTTTAAACACGTTTCTTTTTGAATGTTTTTTGTTATCAATGAGCTATGTTCTTTTTATTGCAGACTGTGTTTGCCCATGAACTGTGACATTACGAACCTTATTATAATGAATAAATTAAGTATACTTGTAATTTAAACTGGTCTCATGAAGTTTTTAAAAAATTTTTTCACTTTGTTTCATTTTAAAATAATTTTGTAGTTTTAAATTATTAATCCAAAGCAAAGTACTTATAAAATAGTAGCAGAAGATCAATGAAGACAGTGTTTTTTTTTCTTACGAATTTCACCGTAGCTTAATCCAATGGAGTAATGTTCTTGTAAATATTATGTACTTACGAAAGTTAATAAAATATTTCCACTTCTGTGTTATTGATTTTTGTATTATGAATATCTAAGAACTAAGTTTTAAATGCTGTTACACTCTCTACATGTTTATCCGAACAAATTTTTAATACAGTGCATAACGAAACACGACTTGGCATGGAGGAAAAGATGAAATATAAAAGATAATAAAATGAAATAAAATAAGGTTTTTCTGTAAAGGAGTGCCTATTGGTAGCCCCTATTCCTATAGGTTTGAAACTTAAACTAAAAAACTAGACACTTTCTCACCTGTTGCATTAAAAAAAAATAATAATTAAAAAAAAAACTTATGAAGAAAATACTTCGAACATATTTGTAAATAAAGGACAAAAACAACAAAAAAAAAGTGTTTGAACATAATTTATTTTTATCTACTAGGTATAAATAATAGTTATTACGTTGTAGTTTTCGCCACCGCAAGTATAATCTTCGCAAACAGTTCGCGTTGACGTGTTTGATCATGTTCTATCAAACGATTTTTGGCGTTTGAAAGGAAAATACTTGTTTTAGAAAGACTGTGTTGTGAAACCTGTAAAAAAATATCGTTATCAGTAAATACAAGGTGTTTGAAATGGAACTATCACACTACCACATTAGAACCATCATTTACTCAGTTTTGTTGCAAATAATTAGCTACAGAATGTCACCGAATTATGTGTACAGCTTCGGGTACTGCTGATATATCCTACGACACTGTACATTTGGTGCCGAAATTTCAAAAACAAGGACTATGACATTCAATAGGCAAAGCGCTTTGACCGGCCTACCGATGTTGATGAGGACTGAAGAGTTGTGAGAACTTGTGGAAGAAGATCAGTATTCAAGCACTCGAGAGCGAGCTAAGGAGTTAGAAGTTAATTCTATGCCCACATATTAGTCGTGTTATTCATCGCATAAACTGGACGACAAGTTCAATCGCTGGGTGCCGCATGAGTTGACTCAAGCAGATTTAGCGAAAAAATTTCGTTTCAACCTTATATTATTATTATTGCACGTAATAATTATTTTTTTTAAATTCAGTGATTACAAAAAAAAGCGCCTGAAAATTGTTCTGATATTTGAGTCATTAGCTAAAAATGTTAATTAAAGTTGAATATAATTTTCATTTTCAACACCAGAAAAAGAAAACTCGATTTTTTTCCCTTATTAACTGCTTCTCCGATGAACGATAAATCATAATAACCTGCAATTTTCCTGACGTAAAGTTTTTTCTAGTATGCTTTTTCTTCTGCTCATTCACGGGTCTCTATAATTCAGTTTCTAAATCTTATTTACTACTTTTACTCTAAGCCAACTCCATTTCAGTAAATTAAACTGAAGGTTTCCGTTTATCAGCGCTGTGAAATTTTAGTCCATCCAGCAATTTTTTATTTTTTTAAAGATGTTTTTGAAATTTTTCGAAACATCCTGAAGAACTGTGCGATACCAGTGTCGTATCCAAGGAAGGAGGAGAAATCTTGAATCTAAAATCTTGTTTTTACCAAAAAAATGCTATTTTAACAAAAACAATTTAGCAAAAAGAATGTCCCCCATTACTTTTTCTGCAATAGATTATCGAAATAATAAAGGGAAAATGAATTTAGTTAAAAGTACACAGTAGCCTGCATAAATATATTTACAATGAAAAAAAAATCACCATCTTTCTCTTAAATTACTGACTTTGAAATTTTATACAAAATCTTCAGAAAAGTCATCCGACTGACTGATTTTTTATTAACGTAATTTTAAGGTAGATCAAATATTAAATGAAGAAAAAAATTTCGAAGTGCTTATATATATATATATATATAATTCTTCGAAAAGCACGTCGTCCCCCTGTAACTCTTCTCTAACATCCCTTCCTGGATAAGTTCGGGGGCGAGAGATTTTATATTTATATAAAAAGCTACATATTCTTCCACTTTATTTACTGTTCTTCATTAACGGAAAGAAAAAAAAAATTCAGTCTTATATAAGCAGGCCTTATAAATCATATCATTGTGAATGCCTTTGCAACCCGTTTTCAAAGCCGGAACGTTATATATATAGAGTGTTAATTCAAGACAAATTCATAGGGTCGATAGAAAGCATCAAGAGGTTGGAAACTTAGTACTGAACTTGGGGTTGCAGACCACGTTGAGAGGGTGTAAAACGCATGCAGGTTTTGACGGCAAGCTAGAACGGCAAAATTACAATACTAACTGCGAAAAGATTAACCATCACAAATGTTGTTGAAAGTGGGGACGTCACTGCTTTTTCTACAAGGACGTAAAAACAATACCCAGACACGCTGGAAGATGACAGGAATGATATTGATGTCTGATCAGCGCGGACAATCCGCGCAGTGAGATACTCCAATGAAGGCGTTGCGCTATCTTTTTTTAACATTTCACCAATTCATTCGTCAAATTAGATTTCTCCGGACCTCATTAAGAAAAGCAATTGTCAATATTTTCGCCAAAACGTAGTTTCTTTCGCCAAACTAATTTTATAGTTTCGCAATTTGCGACGTTGGCGATCGACAGCGCGACCCCTGGGACTCCCATGTGTCCACAATGACGTCAGCGAACGCCCTTCTAACAAGTCTTGTGATAATCAAATTTCTGTAAATAACGCATGAAATAATAATAAATTTGTCTTCCTAAAGACTTTCACAAAAGAGGAAAAAAAACTTTTATACTTGAAAATAAGAGAAAAGAAAAGTACAACTACAATTGAAATTTATAAAATTTCAATTTGAAAACAAAAAAAAAATTAATTAGTTTAGTAAATAAAGTCATCTATAATTCGTAAGGACGAAACTGGATGAAGAAAGATAACATATACTTTAAATGACGTCATCTAAATCCGCTCTACAAGCAATCTTGCGACCACAATTTGACATCCTGAAGCGCATCTGGTGCAGCTTTCACAATTTTCCACAAATAGCTTAATTGTAGGTTCTCGTGTAAGTTTGTGGTTTGTTTACAAAAGATGTGACTCAACCAAGCTGAAGTTCTTCGTCTTTTTTCATGGAGATCCGGTTGTGCCCTAAAATTGTGCATTTAAAGAAGAACATTGCGACGTTGAAAGGGAGGATTAACTTTGTTCGTGTGTTTATGATTTCGGTTTGGTCTGTCGGAGACAGGCTCTAAGCTCTTGGAAGTTTGGGGTAAGGGACCCCCAAGAAGACTTTCAAAACCCTAATGTCTATGGAAAGTCACTGATTAAAGATACTTTTTGAGACGTTAATTTATTTAAAACAAAAATAATAATATACATTACTGAGAACTGTTAGAGACCACAAGGTACGACAGCAATGTTTGGAAAATAGTCCAATTTTGGCATCAAAAAGTACAAGAAACGTTGAAAGTTTCTAGTTTAATTGTATAGTACCAGGTTACCCAGCCATGCTCAGAATCTAAAGGCTCCTTAAGTGTAAAATAATGAATACGTAAATGCCTTGGCACGTATCAATAATCTTCATGGTTGCCAAAGATTTTCATCGCTGTCGGATCACTCATACATTATCGGGTAAGCTTTGGTCGGCATTCAATGTTACAATGGCATATACTTTGTTTTGAAGAGAGATGCTAAATATTCGATGGTCGGTGCCATCAGAGTTGAGCAAAAAGTAGTTTAACGTAAGGTGCCTCCTTTCCTTCTGTAGCAGATCATCGAGGGTATCAGCGAAGATCTTGGGCGATGCATTCACTAACAGCGTCTTCATTACTTCGGAAATATATCTGTCCATATTGAGGACGTTCAAATTCAGCATCAAGAATTTGAGTTGGTTGAACTGTCAGATGAATGAGTTTATAAAAAAAATTTATCAAGTCTGTTATACACTGTTCGCAACGGAGCAGTACACACCAAAATCATTAATAGTTTCACTCGTCATATACTGTGAACAAAGCCATTGTAAAGTATGCTTTCAAATTTCGAATTCTTTTATGAAATTCTTTGAAATGTGGGTGACATCGAAGAAACAACCACATCAATTCATTAGGAAATTCGGAATGTCCTACATCAATCTTAGAGTCCCCAAAATGGTTTCGGTTAATTTTTGTTTTTACTCTTCAGAAAAATGCAAAGCTCCACGGTGAATGCAATCCATGTTAAAAAAATTTCAACTATGATAGTAAGTATCTACATTTGTGGCAGCTTTGTAGATACTTAGACTGTTTACCCGAAGTATTTGTTGACGTCTAGCTGTTCTATGTCGTTCTCCTTCCAAATACTAATCATCTGTTTCATCTGCTTGTGTTTGAACTGCACGTTCACACATTTGGGCCAAGTGCTGCTGCCGGTGATCAAATATTTCCACAGCTCGTTTTTGAGCTACACTTTCATGCATTTACGTCTTTGTAATACATCTATGATGATAATTCTTTACGATTGAAATTGTAAATTTCTCTATAGTGCTTCAATTCAAACATAAAATACTTATTTTTTTCTAATTCAAAGAAAATACATCTTGCATAAACAAATTCTACAAACGTAAATTCAATCTTATAGATACATAAATATAGATGCCATAAAAGTATAATCTTACATAAATATGCTTTGAACATAATTTTATTTTATAAACTCACGCTTAAGAAAAGAAAAAGTGTAACGCAATTTAAATTATTAGTACAAAAGGACACTTCGAAATCATGAAATCAAAAACAGAATAGATCAAAAATATTCTTTTATAATAACCCTGACAACTACTTAAACGTTGACAATAATAGAACAAACTGATGGACTGAAGAAAATGGACTTTTAACCTCGAATAAATCAAAAATACATCGTTCCTATACAGTTACGCTGATCCCTGACTCTGTCACAATTCCAGTTCAACCACTCAAAATAAAACTTCTACATCATTAATCCAAACAGATTAAAAATGTATTGTCTAATAACTTAAAATTTACACGGTTCGTTGGTGCGATCAGCCTGAAAATTATCATAATTATCTAAAAAAAAAGAGAAAAATCTGATAATCCACCCATTCCCCGATTTTTAAGCGTTTTTTTTTTTTTTTTTTTTTTTTTTTTGTATTTTCAGCTCTATTTCATTTAAGAGAATAAAAAAAGCTAATCATTTGAGTGTCAGAATTATCTAGCAAGTGACATTGACGTTACATTGAAGTCACGGTTATCAGGCTTTGGAGGGAAAATTACGATTCCATTTCGCTTAAGATAGCTTTTCTAAACTTACTACTCAGTTTAACTACTAAGCTTACTACTCAGTTTAACTTTTTTTTCATAAATAAAATGGTTTTCTATGCAATAAGCATGGATATAGGAGAGGATGTTGATACCAAACGAAATGTTTCGAATACGAAATGTTTCTGCAGATTATACAATTCGAATTTCGATATATAATAAAAACTGAATATGAAGTTATTTGATTTTAAGTGATTAAATATTCTGAGTGTAGACATTCTATCACCCGCTGTAATTGTCTCCGTAAAGGCCTTTATCCTTTAGTTTAATGATAGTACACAACACAAAACAACACAGTCTAATCCACGTCTAAATAAGAATTGAAAATTTATTAGAAAAAAATCTTAGTAACCAGATTTCAGCCTCCCAATTTACTGCTTCCGCATATGGGCAACCTCCAGCCTGCGGCCGGATGGGGCCCGCATGGCTTTTGGACCAGCCCGCAGAACAAGTCAAAACCCTGTAGAAAACCTATATAAAACATTCAAACTTCCGTATAAATCCGAATTATACGGCCCGCGATTTCGCTAACATCCTGAAGTCAATCCCAGGAGTTCGCTAATATCGTAAAGTTCTGCCCGCAACTTTTCAAAGGTTGTCCATACGATGATAAAATAAATGAGTTGAAATCATCAACTGCAGTGAATGAAAACTAAACTGATGGCTGATCACCTGCAAAATTAATTTGAATATCGGCTGCGAGCCCAATTTAGGAATCGATTGTATCATTAGAAATATTTTCATCGGAGTTTCAAAGATCGTTTCATTATAAACGGTTGTCCCTTAAAAAAAAAAAAAAAATCGTCAGGGTAACTACATTTAAATATTTATTGTCAACTGGGCGGAATAAGGCAGTTAAAGTAGAATTCAACCTAGTGCCGTTATTTAAAAAAAAAAAAAAAAAAGAAAGAAAGAAAGAAAGAAAAGAAATGGAATTTTCATGTTACGTCACAGGATCTTTTTTCTTACTGTGAATGACTGAAAAGGGTGTCATTTTCATTTAAATTATTCGGCTAAGCTGGAACTTTTATGCACTTTTGAAATTCGCATCATATGGATCAATAAAATACATGAAAAATCTTTATTGTTTTAGTATATACGCGAAAATACATTTAGCTTTACTTTAGTTACAAAAGCATATCCTAACTAATATTATAAATGCGAAAGTGAGTTTGTTTTTGTTGTTTGTTTGTTTATGACACTTTCACGGCCTAAACCGCTGAATCGATTAGGATGCATTTCGGTTTAGATGTATCGGTTTAGGACCCTGGAGTTGGTTATAGGCTACTTAGAATTTTAGATTTTTAATTACTTTTTTAATTATTAATTAAAAACTGTTTTTACGTTGCCATGCTTGGCGAGTTTCGCCCGTATCATATGATTCACGTTTTGAGCTAACAAGAATGCTATTACTTCAATAAAGAAGCACGTGCATCTGAAAAACATTAAATAATACGGAAATTATGCCAGTTTTATGCCAAATATATCTATCTCTAATAATAAAACTGAATGTTCTCCAGACAAATCTACAGAAAGAAGAGCTTTGAAAATTTGAGTATGCCTTGACCCATGACTTCGGTAAAGTGTACCTGAGGCTCGGAAATTTTAATTATTTTTCTAACTATTAATTAAAAACCGTTTTATCGCCCGCACAAAATGATTTATGCTTTTGAAATAAAGCAGAAATTCTATTTGCAAAATCACATGCATTTGAAAACATAAATAAGTATGGAAATTATGTTGATTTTACGCCAAATTAAAAAGCATAAATAAAGAAAAGTGTACTTACGTATTATCCCGGCGGTCCGCCAAGACGAGCGATTTTTTGCCGAGATAAATGCCGGGCACATGAAATTATTAATGGTTTTGAATACGATTGGCAACAGTTTGGCAACTCATTTGACGAAAAAAACAGTTTGGCGGGAATGACCGCCGGGATAATAGGTAAGTACCAAGAAAAGTCCAGATGTGTTTCTTAAAGTTCGTAAATTTCCAAATCCTACAAATAATATAAATGTGTACGTTTATGTGTTTGGATGTTTTTGACTGAATCACACAAAAATGGTTGGAAAAATTTGTAATGAAGATAGCTTATGCCCTGGATTAACATACAGGCAACCTTTCAAGCATATATCATAAATAATTCTTTTACAAAGACACTCAAAATAATGCTAATGCATTGCGCTCTATGGAAATTTTGTAGCAACTAAACCGATTTTAAAACTTTCTTCACTGATTGAAAGTCCTAGGCCTATATGGTCCTAGGCCTATAGGGTCCTAGGCGTATATGGAGAATTCCTCTGTGTGGAATTTTCTAAGGGATCCTAGCCCGTATTTTCGCGAGGTTTTTGAAAAAAACACGGAAAACTGCGAGCGGCTAGGTCGACAGGCGCGACCGGTGTTTGAACCTGGCACCTCCCGCCTTCCAGGTTTGAGAGCAGACCCTCTTAGACACTGGGGGGACCCTGAGTGTTATAGGCTACCTTTTATGCATATATCACAAATAGTTCTTTTACAGGGATACTCATAAGAATTACATTACGCTCTATGTGTATCTCTGTAAGTACTGAACCGATTCCAAAACTTTTTTCACTGATAGTAAGCTACACTATTCTTGAGTATTATAGGCTAAAATTAATGCATGTAGCGCAAATAGTTCCTTTACAGGAACACTCAAAATAATTCTAATACATTACGCTCTATGGGTATCTCTGTAACTATAGAACCGATTCTAAAACTTTTTCGCTAATAGAAAGCTGCACTATTCCTGATTAACATAGGCTAAAATTCATGCATATAGCATAAATATTTCTTTTACAAGAACACTCAAAACAGTTCGCAAATACTGTCGTAACTGTCTCTATTCGCCAAATGCCTGAAAAAAATCTAAATTTAGTAATTTTACATACTCTGTTATTTTAAATGAAGTATACTACCATGCATTATACTTCATTTAAAATAAGTAAAAAGCAAATAATATTTAAATGCAGTTTCTTTAGTCGCAAACATATTTGTTATTCACACATGCTTCGTTTCTCTCGGGACCTAATTCTAAAGCCGACGCGGACGAAGTCGCGGGTAGCCGCTAGTTCGTAATAAATTCAGGCAATTTTTCAAATAAGATTTACGAATAGTTTTGTATTAATAACTATAAATTAAAAATAATTAAATTATTTACGTATATTCCATCAAGGTGCTTGCGGGAATGGCAATGAAGATTCTTTTCTCTTTTTCTTTGGCTGGTTGCCATGACGATATTTTGAAATAAAAATAACTTTTTAATTCTAAACAAATTTATGTAGCTGAAAGGTGTAATATATCTAGTTACTAAAATATTTATTTGTCTGTGTACTGGATATCAAGTTCCATTTATTTTGTTTCTTTGCGAAATTAATTTTTACTATTATACATCGATGGCGTGTATTTTTTAATCCGCCCTAAACTTATTTGAGCGTCCCTTTTAGGAAGATTGCATCAAGTGTGTTTTTCAAAGGCTCAATAGATGGCGGTACCATCCAAAAATTTTAAATTTGAAATTTTGAGCGTTTTACAGTTTTTTCAATCACGTGACCAAGCTCAATCGTTTCAGGGGCCCAAAAAAGCCCCAGGTACGAAATTAAAAAAGAATCCTTAGAGCAGTTTTCGAGATCACCCGGACATACACACAAACATTCCTCGTTTAATATAAGAGCGGATAGGGAAAAGTATGGCAAGTGGGAAAGCTTTTTAGCATAATGTGACTTTAACGTAGTACTGCACCTGTTTTTAAGACATAAGGACTTTTTTTTTAATCATCGCACAGCGTTTGTCTTCGCAGACATTTTGCCAACAATCGGAAATTTCAGATTTCGAGATAAAAATAATAAAGAAATTTACTCAAGGTCTTATGCCTTTTGTGTGGTTAAGTTAAACACCAATCGATACTTTTCAATAGGCTAATAGTAAAATTTGGGATGGAGGCATGACATTTTTTTAACCCTAGGAAAAGAATTCAATGATTTTATCTGAAATGGTTATCCAGTAGCTACATTTTTTTAGTTGTAATACAAATCCAATAGCTGAAAATGAATTTATTTTTAAACATAGTTCTTTTTTTTTAATTTAAGCACATTTATATTATAGCTTTGTTTTAATTTATATTATAAAGTATTTGAACATGAAAAATAACACACAAATGTTATTTGAGCCTACAGTTACATGAAAAAATTATGAAATGAAATCTCTCACAATTTACCTAGACCAAGAATGCACTTGGCTTATCCGTAAGGTGACTATACGTCCCGTTTTGAACGGGACAATCCCGTTTTTAAGTGGCTTGTCCCGTTGTCCCCAAGCATAGCTTAGGGACACCGTAATGTCCCGTTTTTAGAAAATGTCCCCCGCAATGTCCCGTTTTTAGAAAGAGAGCAACCCACGGAAACGATTTCAATGAAGGCCACTAAAAATCTAAAATCACCCAACGGCAGTGTCTGTAAATAAAATAAAGAAAATAAATTAAAAAAAAAAAAAACTGACCTCCCTCTTTCCCTTCTCGAGACGCTAAGGCCGGGGGGGGGGATGTATTGTTTTGGTGTTTGTTCTTTTAATGTTCTTTTTTCTGGGGTCAACTATTTCAATTTATTTAATTTTTATTCCTTTTTTTAAAGTCATGTTCCTTTTTTGCTTATTCCCCCCCCCCTCGATCTCCACTTTATTTTCCCTTTTCACTCTGGTTTTCTATGAATTTTTTTCCTTCTGAATGACAGCTTCCTTTTTTCTGTGTCTCCTTCTATTTACATTTCTCACTTTCCTACCTTCCTGCCTTGTGTCGGTATTTTGATACTAACATTAACACAAGCTTTTTTGCTCATTTTCTTAACAACTAAAATATACCCAGACAAGGGTGAATTAAATGGGGGACGTAGGGGGCGACCGCCCTCCGAGAAAAAAGAAATTAATGTAAAAGATCCTATTTTACTTCCATAAAATGGATATATGTGTTAATCTTCTAGCTAACCATCCCCACCGACAAACTAACCGCCCCCCCCCCCCGACAAACTTGCATTAATCCGCCACTGTACCCAGACCTGTAAATTCAGTCTCCCTACATTATTACCTTAAAAGCAGAAGATGTCCTGTTTTGAGGTAGAAAATAAATACACTATTGCAAAAAAGTAGTAGATGTCCCGTTTTCCAGGAAAAAATAAATGGTCACGTTACTTATCCCGTATAGTTAGCTACCTAAAACTGTTAAATACTGTTCAAAAATATTTAAACTGGTTATACTTGAACCAGTAGTGTACATCAAAAAAGGCATTGAAATTACTTAGTATCTCCAAATATCAGTTTAGAACATCTGCTTATGTACCAATTAAAAAGTAATGGTTAGCTTAGTTTTAATAATATCTTCTAAGGTAGTGTACAGAGGTATATACTATAAGAAGACTTTGTTTTGGGGCATGTTCGAAACCAAATTAGCTTTGTTAAGTAATTAAGTACCCCAAAATAGTGGTGGCCCTTTTGTCTTATGTGGGGCAACTGGGCCACCCAATTTCAAAAATTAATTTCAGGTATTTCAGAATTTTCAGAAATTAAGATGCACTTTATAAATATGTAACTTGTTCTTTTATGTTTCAGGGAAAAAGTATTTTAATAGGAGAAGTCGAATTATAAAAAGTCTACATTTTTATAAAATTGCTCATAACTTGCACAAAAAATAAATTAAAACATTGTCATAATGTTTTCCAGGTGTAATGCTATAGATCTCTAAGAACAATGGAGCAGATTATCTATAGTGGAAGAATTCATGAAATTTAATGGAAAAGTCACCAACTTATCCCTTAGCCCGCTTACCCCACCTCATCCTATATGATATCAATGATATTTTAATATGTGTTTGTTCGCTAAAATTACGGTACGGTCGTTTACAGCATGGCTGCATTTATGTATTGCTCACGCTGTACAAATTGAAAAACAAAATGAAACGGTTGTCCAGATGGTGCGACATTATTACTGATGCATTAATGGTAGAATTTAAAAAACAAAAATTTAATTTGTAGAAATGAGGCATTTTGAAAGTGAGTAATTCCTCTGCAAAATGTAAGGGAGATGGGGTTAATGAGAAGTGAGTTGTATTACATGCAATAATACAGTAATGTATTTAGAATCTCTTTAGTAGATTACAATATCAGATTACACCTAAACATAAATAGAATCTTTTTTCAGCAGTTTGTTAGAACAATAAACAAAAGCTTTTTAAACATCAAAGTTCATTATTGTTTTCGCATTAAATAAATAATTATTTTGATCCCATATTAACTCTTTCGAACAATAATTTCTGTTATCATGAAGCTTTAAACAATTGTTTACACTTTAAACTACTGTTTCTTGTATCAGTATAATCAATAATTAATTTGTATTAAGGCTAAAAGAAATGATATGTAATGTGGGGTCCAATGGACGTCATTAAGTATAAAAACTGCAAGCCCCACCATGGCCGAGTGCATAATGCATTGACCATGGTAGACGACTGAAGAATGAAGGTTTCGGGCTCGGGCCCATCGCGCCGCTGTCGGTCTAACAGTCTGGAGTTTTAGGCGGTTTTCTACATATGTAACATGAATACGCGTTAGAATCCCTTAGAAGTCCCCCGACCAATGCACCCACCCCCCTCTCCATCCTAGGCAGACAACTCATGCATTGCTTTGCCATAACAGCACAACACATAAAAACTGCAGTAGTATTGCACATAATATTTATTTTATGTAGTATATTTTATGTACAAATAATATTAATTGTGAATCATTATTTTATTTCTAATTAATTTTATACAATTTTAAAAAGTTACTTTTAAACAAAATCACAAGATAGTTATGATCTCAAAATTGAATTCCTTAGTTTTACAAAGATACAGAAAAATTAATTTTTAAATGGAGATACTCTGTTATTAATTTATAAAACTGACCATCAGATAGAAAGCAGAGAAAATGCAAAATCCTTACAGATACACCGGAAATTGAAGGCAACTTTAAAAAGTGTTTAGAAAAATTTTTGAAGCCAACTCAGAAAATGTCGAAGAAACAAAAGAGAAAACAGTGACATCATGTCCTACATAACTCATCAGAGGACGAAATCTATATTTTAAGATTCAACTAAATCAAGGTTTCTTAAACTGTGCTCCTAAGTCCTCCTGGTAAAGGTAGCTAGTGCTCCGTGAAAAAATATTTTACTGCTTCAGGCTCCAATTCACTAATCTCAAATTTATACAAAATGCTCCTCTAATAACCTCAAAATGCTCCAATAAATTATGGTCAATGTAACCTCTGCGAGCAGCCTACCTATTAAGTTTAAGGCTTTAAATATTCAAAATGCTCCAAAGGAGAAAAAGTTTGAGAAACTGAGAAGCAAATAATTTCGCATTAATTCATATTTATAGGAAACAAACTCACACACTCATTTGTTGCCATTCTTGATGAGGTCAGTTTTCCAGACAAAAAATCCATGTATTTATTTTGAAAAAGAACAATGACACTATGAAGTTGGCACGCCCAGAAAAAAAAGCAGATGGGTATTGGATGATTTTGAAATTATTTTAACACCATTAGATAATGACTGTCTCACTGAACAAAAGAGCATCTTGCGTTATATTCCCTGAAAATAATGAACGATACACTAAATAATAATGTCTTTAGTTGTAATATTTTGAAGTTAAGCAATAAATGTTAAGTATGTAGCATATAGGGGTGTTTAATTAATATTTCCCATTAGATTCTAGAGTTGAGGTCTAAAGAGATTAAACATCATTCCACTAAAAGAATATCTTTCTTTTAATTGCTAAACAAAAACTTTTTAATCCAACAACAAATTTAAATTAGCTGTCTGATTTATTATTATTATTACTTTCCGAACATGTACCATGTAAGGAAAGTATTGTAATCATAAAAACATTCGACTTTGTTTTTTTTTTTTTTAATTACACGTTTACAGCAGTAAATGTAAAATGCGTCCTATGACCTAGCCTAGCTGTAGTCCTATGACCTAGTCTCAACTATGGTTGTAGATATCACTTTATAAGTGACATTGACAAGTTTCTTTTTCCTTCGTATTGCAATTTCGTTACGTATAAGCACATGCTTGTAGCTGTAATCCGAGTTCATGGATGGTGTTTTTAAAAGGGGAAATGGGAAAACTCCAAGAGCCGTTAAAAAGATGTCGAATGCATGGGTATTTAGCAGTCAAATAAATTTCTTTACCCAGAACTCAAAGCTACGCATCAGTAGCATAGCTGAGAAAAAAAGAATTTCTCACGTAAAGGCTTCATTAACGTCATTTTGTTAACAGAAATCGAATGGGGGGGGGTGAACCAAGAAGCAACGCCTTGGTTACGACCTTTCTTATTGATGTTTTTAAATGTGGAGAGTTTGTGTTTTCATGTATAGCTTTCTTTTACAAATTTACAGCTTCGTAAGTAGCTAGAATGCAGCTTTTACATTAAGGAAATATATTGTATTTAAATCTAAATTCATCTAATTTACTTAATTAGAGTCAGCAGCGATGGGTGTTTATTGCAAAGGTGGGGTGCAGGTCAACATCTACGATTTAGTAAGAAGAGAAAGTTGAAAGACCTTGTTATTCTTTTATGTTCAAGGTCAGGTCGCCAAATATGTTGCGCTCAGAGCCGCTAAAACCCTAATCACGTCCCTGATTAGTACGGAAAATATCACCAGCATCACTCCAGTTAGTATTTTTATTTTGTGGACTGTAAGGCAATTTCCGTTTATGTAATAACAATAATAACATAAGTGAGAATTCATAAAAAAGTTGGAATATCTGAAAAGAATTTAAATAAAGGAAAATGAAAGAAGTTAAGCAATATATTTAAATAATTACTCAGTAGATGGCAGCACCAAGATAAATGCATGGTTAATAACAATAATTTTGATGAATTTCATTTGGATCAGATCAGGGAACCAGAGCAGGCTCTGATCCCCTGATCATCGCACTGGCACATGGGCAAATGTCCTGGGCACAAATGCAGAAATAGGCCAAAAACTAGAGTTTAAGATATATACATAGGCGCCGGCAGCATAGGGCATAGGGGAAAACACTGCATACAAAAACCCAGGGGACTTGCTCCCCCCTGGGTTTTTGTATGCAGTGTTTTCCCTTGCTTTTTTGTTCTTTTCAACATGGTAATCATACTTTTAAGTAGCCTTTACCCCCCTGGAGTAGTCGTTGCCTCCTCCCCCCACCCCTGGGAAATATTCTGGCGGCGCCCATGGTATGTATAGGGGCACCATTGGGGTCGCATCCTGCAAATCATTCGGGAAGACCAATAAAAAATACATTCTTTCAGTGACTTTGGAGTGTCTCAAACCCCCTACCCCTAATGTTTTTCCAAGACTCTACTTTGACAGTGTGAACAGTGCCTACAAAAATTCAAGGGACGCTCACACGAATTAAAAGGCCCTATATCCTTCAACTGCTAATTTTCAATTAGATATTTTATCTATCACTTGATTCTGCTACTGTAAGTATGAAATACAATAAAGAGACTCACTTCTGACGTTGATGTTCCAAAAATTCCGATAGTGCAGGTACAAACATGTTAATCACGGAGATAGGAAAAATATTACCTAAAATAAGGTTGTTCAATATACGAGCAGCGGACCATAGTCTGATCTGGTTAAGGTTTGAATCTGCCTCACTTAATACTGTTTGTATTTTCTTTTTAGTAGTAGAGTATTGCTGAAATTATACCAAATGGGTACTCATTTTTTGGGTCGTTTTCGAAGAATTTCAGAATAGCTGCAAAAACACCTCATTTTTGGCCACATTTTTGAATGATGCTCACTTTGGAGGTGGGATGGGGGGGGGGAGAAATCTTGGGTAGTCATATTCGGCCGTAACTGAAGCTATTAAAACAATAAAACATTTACCAACATTTTTTTTCCCCCACCCAGAAACACCTAACAACTGAACTATTAAATGTAGATCAAATCAAAGCTCAACGGGTATTTATTGCAAAGGGTTGGGGGCAGATCAAGATCTACGATTTAATAAGTGGAGAGAGTTTAAAGACCTGTAATTATTTTTTGTCCAAGGCCGCAAAATATGATGTGCCCAGAGCCGCTAAAACCCCAAGCACGTCCTTGATTAGGACGGAAAATATCATCAACATCACTCCAGTTAGAATTTTTATTTTGTGCACTGTAAGGCGATAAAAATTTCCATTTATTTAATCGCAATAATAACATAAGTTAGGATTCATAAAAAAGTTGGAATACCTGAAAAGAATTACAATAAAGGAAAATGAGAGAAGGATGTCAAGCAATATATTTAAATAATTACTCAGTAGATGGCAGCACCAATATAAATGCCTGGTTAATAACAATAATTTTGATGAATTTGTTGTGGGCATGGATTAAGAGCAGGCTCTGATTATCGCACGGGCACTTGGGACCAGTGGCGCACCCAGGATATTAGTTTAGGGGGGGGGCTGAGCTGAAAATACTGCTGAACTCGGTTATAGTGAGATCGATAATAGTTACAACCCTCTTATAACATCAAAATATTCTGTACCACTTGATTTGCCCATATAACACAAGCCCACAAACAAAAACTCATTATAGAGTCATAAATAATTATCTGATCTTTTCAGTGATATTGTAACCGACTTTAACAGTGTTTCATAAACTTTCTGTAAGTATTTATTTAAAAACTAACATCTTTTTAGGTAAAAAATACTTTAGAAATAATTTGAAGACAATAAATAATAATAATAGTAATAATTAATTAGTGAAAATTTTCATTTTTTTCATCAGCAGTTTTTCACTTCTAACTTTTCACCTTTAGGGGGGGCTTGAGCTCCCATATTCCCCCCCCCCCGTGGGTGCACCTATGCTTGGGACAATTTCAGAATGCTTCGAAAAATTTCAGAATAACTGCAAAAACACCCATTTTTGGCCACATTTTTTAATGATGCTCACCTAGGTGGCGGGGGGAAAACCTTGGGTAGTCATATTCCGTCCTAACTGAAGCTATTAAAACAATAAACATTTAACAAACATTTTTATTTTCCACACAGAAATACCTAACAACTAAACTATTAAATGTAGATTAAATCAAAGCTCAAAAGCGTGGGATTAAAACTCAACCCCCTCCTCTTTTGAGTACGTCAGTGAAATTACTATCAATTAATGTATTCTGTTAACCATCTATTCATAAACATTTACTCAACACCCATAGCAAGGTTTGAATAGTTTTTCTAAAAATCTGTTTAAGTCCAAAATTTAAAAAAAAAATGTTTATACAACCTGCATAGTGCATGTTTACTTACAATAGATGAAAAAAGCTGTGACGCATTTAACACAATACCTTGGCTTGCGGTATCGGGCAACTTTTTCAATAATGAGTGACGCTTCAGCCAATTTTGCAATTTGATTGTTGAACTCAAGATTTTCCTTAAGCTGTTTAAGACACATGTTTGTTGGTTTTAATAATCCATGCACGGGTTATGGATTTCGCATTTAAACACCGGGAGCATATGGCAAACGCGCTTTCTAAATCTGTGCGGTGACATTCAGCTCCGATAAGATCTAAAAGTTGGAAGCTGAAAATACTCTTTTTCTACATTGAAGATTACTGTCAGCTGAATTTGTTTCTGGGATTTTGAGTATTAGGGCAAATGTGCACGAGGGGTATCAGCCTAGGATGCGGGGTGCCATGGTCGGATGACTTTCTTAGGAGTTCTAACGTGTATTGACGTTACATCCGAGAAAATCGACGAAAATGCCAGACCATTAAATCGACAACCGCGCGAACCTTTGGAACCTTCACACTTCAGCCAAAATTGTTACTGGATTTTTACCATATAGTACACATATAATAAATTTATTGAACTATTTTGGCTATGAATTTATTTCCCATTATTTCATAACCTATTTACTATTATGCTAATATTTCAACTTCTAATATAAATTTACCATCTGGCAAATATTTTCAACAAAAGGCATGACGAAACTGGTCATGTCTTTTGTTACTGGTCATTATCCGAATGATTAATCAAAATATTTTGCTTTTATAAAAACTAATAACTAAAAGTTTAATTAATTTTTTTTTACATTTAATCAATTAAAATTATCTATTGCTTCAATTCTGTTTTATCAGTTGCAAGTCTTGGCTTGCATATTTTCATTTTTTTTACCTGAATGTAAGGAGAAAGCCTTTTAAGGTGTCTTGGCCCCATGGGCATAGGGGACACACCCCTCCAATAGTTTGTTTTAATGATTTTAATTTTCAATAAAGGTAGGGCTAAAGAGAACACATTTTTTTTCTACATCCCACCCACACTCTCCCAATAATCAGGTGATAACGGTTTGTCCCACATTTACGTTTATGAAATTTTAGAAAATTTTACTTTAAATATCTATTTTCTATGTGATCTGTCTAGTGAGTCAAATATCTAGTGAGTCAAATATTAAATTTCATTTCGAATTCACCATTGAAATTTTGCATAAAGAATTTTTTAGCAGATCATGGTGTCTACTAAATTTCCGAAAGTCAATTTTCTGACTTTTTCTTTTAACCTTTTGATATACTACACTTCAAATCTGGAATAACACAGAGCGATATTAATGAAAATTTCTATATCACTGGTCATAGGCAGATAACTTTTTTACCCTTCCGTTACAAGAAATACCTCACAACAGAATGTAAAACAGGTCTGAGTATTGAAATCCCCACAAAGATTCTGAATCATTCATTCTGTTTAGATATAAATCATCTTCATAAGCATTTTTTATTCTCTGGAGACTGGAGAAAAAAAACAATGTGCTAAGAAATTTTTTATTTGAAGGAAAATTAATTTTTTCGGCGAATTTTCCCTACCCATTTTGCATTTTACAGGCTTTTTGTAGACTTTCCGGACCTATTACCCTTTTCAGACTTTTCCTGATTTTTCTGACCGGTAGACACCCTATAGATATATTTTGAATAAATAAAAAATAAATAAATAAAAAACGTCTAAATGAACTATCTGTTAAAATCGCAGTGATTTCTTATGAAATGACTGCCCTGAGAAAATCTCTCTCACTGTAAGAATTACCTGTAATTTTACGACTCATATTGGGGTAAAATTATACAGCACTGTGTGTAGTAAATCCTCTCAAAAATGACGTAATGACATTGATAAGCCAATGACGAAGAATCTATGGCAATGATTGTAGGGCAACTGGCACAATCTACTTCACAACGTGTTGGCGTTACGTTTACCCACACGTTGTGCTGTAAAATAATGTAGCACTGTCTGTTGTAAATCCACTGCACAACATGTGACAAACGTAACGCCAACATCACAACGTGTTGTTGGCGTTACGTTTTCTGGGGAATGGAATGAGTCTATAATATAAAACTACGCCTATGAAAGTTGGCACACTTTTCGAGGGAACCGCAGATGTCCAACTTACGGAGGTTTCATTGTATTAACCTTGGAGGAGAGAGTAATTCCTCCAAGGTATTACCAGACCTAGTGCTACAAGGGTTCTAACCAAACCGCAAAGCGGTTATACACGTTGTGGAGTTCTTAAATCTTAAAATAAATATCAAATCAAGAGCCTTGGGTGGAGGATCCACGGGAGAACCAGATAAGTAGAGATCATGGGAGGTTCTCCGATTGGAAACATTTGCTCTGTATAGGCTCCTCAAGCTATTTTTATGGCATGTAACTGGGCCTACAAGTCTGCAGGCCAGCCCTAGTTACATGCAATAAAAATCAAACTGCGAGGATTTTACGCCACTTTATGAAAAATGGAAGCATGCATTTTTTTTTTTTTTTTTTTTTTTTTTTTTTTTTTTTTTTTAAGGGTCCAAATCTTTCGAGAGGCGATAATTTTGTGCAGAATGAAACCAATTTGTAAGGGCGAGAATTTCTCACAGTAATAATTTTTTAATGAGAGGAAAAGAAAAGAAAAATGCGCGTTTCTCGGTCGCGTTCTAGTAAACACTGTATTAAAGGATTAATGTATTAAATTTATAATAATGAAAAGAATTTAACAATTTCTTTATTATTTTCAAGATACAGTACCATATTCTTGTATAGTTCCTTAACAAAACAGTTTGTAAGCCTAGTATTTTTAAGAACACCCCCCCCCCCCTTTACAGTCAAGCCTTTTTGACAAGAACAAAAAATGCGTGTCTCAGTTAAAAGCAGTTAGTATAATAACTAAAATTTCTAACAAAATGCTTTCCGTCGAAAATATTGTTTGCAGAGGCAAACAAAATATTTGACATAGACTAAGCGCTACAGTAGTTAATTAAACAAAAAATTTAGCGTCTTATTTGCTATAACCTGTTAGCTTCATCCTTGCATAGACGCGGCCGCGATTCCTTTTCTGTGACCATCATTGCTTCCTGGAATACGTCTTGTAGGTCATATGCCATAGTAGGAGTAATCAAAGACCTAGGCCGGTAAGCAACGATATGCATGGGAGTGGATTCACTGCTGTCGAATTCTTTACAACGATGGAAGGATGCAGGTTAATTATTCATTGCATCAGGCGCGTAGCCAGAAAAAAAATGTCTCAAGGAGAAATGAAGTATATTCGTGTATCAATAGATGGAATTTCGTACGATATAACGCTTATGCTAAGTAATTTAAAAATTTGGGAATATATATTCCGATATCCCCGCCCCCACTGCGTTACATATTGTGTGCGCCAGAAAGATTGTATTGGAAAGGCTTTTGTAATCATTGTTTCAGTATTTTTAACTTTGTTATGATTTGTTTCGTCCTCCCCACCCCACCCCCAAATATAAGCCAAAGTAGTTTTGACTGTAAGTAACTCTACATCTTAAACTCTATTTTAATCATTTGAAGGAACCCCCCCCCCCCCTGTCGAATCCAGTGAAAAGTTTCAAGAGGGGAAGAGCGATAAATGTATACAAGCATTTTATTACAAATGGGCCAGTCGTTTTTCTTTTTTAACTATTGAACCCAGGTTTAACCTGTTTATCTCGCAAGGGTGGTCTCTATCTGAGCAATCAAAGACACACGTGCAGGTAGGAACACTGGTCACAAAAAGTGAGTCCTTTCCGCTCCGTCCTTTAAAAAAATGAGAGCGAGCATGGTAAACATAGGTTCAATGGTGGATTAATTCCCTAAAGATTCAGCAAAGTTTTTGATTCAAGTGTGCTCAGGTAAAGGCTGAAAGGGTAATCGCCCGATAGCCCTCCATTTGGATTCGCCACTGAAACCCTGGTTGTGTTTTAATACATCAAATCATCCTGTCCTCACAATTTAGAAATAAAAATTACTTTATCAGCGCGAGGTTAAATAAAGATTGATACATTTTTCAAAGGATGATGTCCATAGTCTAGTATTATACTTTAACTGTGTTCTTTAACTGATGTTTTCCTCTGTTTGTTGGGTTCGAATGCAGGTAGTGTAATTTTTTTTTTTTTTTTTTTTACTTCCTTGTACGTAGTATAAGGAAGTAATGTGATCCCGAAAAATTTTGGGGGCCAAATTTCGACAAAAAAACCGATTTTGACTACCTCTAAATTTAATTTTAAAATTTTTTTCGATGCATCTCATCGTAGGCTAGCATGCACGATCCTATTAACGCGTCTGCAACTCATTTTGACCAGCGGCGAGTCTATTGTGGTCAGTTTTTCCATGCCGTCTGTACGTACGTACGTATGTTCGTTCGCACGTACGTACGTATGTATGTAACTCGCATATCTCAAAAACTATTGGTCGTAGAATGTTGAGATTTGATATTTAGGATTGTTCTATGATCTAGTTGTGCACCTCCCCTTTTGGTCGCAATCGAATGTATAGTTTATGTACAGGACCGCCCAAAACATTCGAAATACATTACGCTCAATGGGCCGGAATTCATTAAACTCGCCTAACTCAAAAACTATTAGGCGTAGAATGTCGAAACTTCATATTTTGGGTAGTTGTAACATCTTGTTGTGCACCTCCCCTATTGGTTCCATTCGACTGGATAGTTTATCTACAGGACCGCCCAAAACATTCGAAATACATTACGCTCAATGGGCCGAAATTCATTAAACTCGCATATCTCAAAAACTATTAGGCGTAGAAAATTGAAACTTCATATTTAGGATTGTTGTAACATCTAGTTGTGCACCTCCCCTTTCGGTTCCATTCGACTGGACAGTTTATCTACAGAACCGCCTAAAAGATTCGAAATACATTACGCTCTATGGGCCGACATTCATCAAAGCGTTTTTTAGAGGTTTTGGGCTATTTCAAACGACTCAGGAGTGATATATGCTGTAAAGAGTTAGAAAATGAATTTCTCCATTAAAAAAAGTGTCTTTATCATTTACAGTTCTGCTACAGGAACACTCAAAAGATTTCCAATACATTACGGTCAATGGCAATTTTAGGGGCATTCATCCATTTCAAGCACAATACCGTCCTATCACATAAGTTAGGTAATGGTTCGACCACGGTCACGTGCCTCCCTCAAGAACTATGCCAAAAGTCGCCAAGCTTGGCGACTTTTGGTGTACGTGTGTGCATATTTAACTCTCAAATCTCAAAAACTATTATGAAATTTCATATGTAAGATTGTTGTAACATCTTGTTGTGCATCTCGATTTTTGGTTCCAATCTACTGGAGTTTCTTTACAGGACCACCAAAAAGAATTTCAGTACTTTAATGTCTATGGAAATCTTCAATATAATACAATTGTAGTCAGTCATTGTTTGGTACATGCCCAAAATCTCGCCGTCTGTCCTCGACCTTGGCGAGTTTTGCCGAAATGTCGCCAAATTTGGCGATAGTCAGTCATTTGGTCCATGCCCAAAGTATCGCCATTTGTCATCGTTCTTGGCGAGTTTTGGCGAAATATCGCCAAATTTGGCGATAATCTGTCGTTGTTGGTCCATGCTTAAAATCTCGCCAAATGTCGTCGACATTGACGAGTTTCGCCGAAATATCGCCAAATTTGGCGCCAAAAATTATTTCGTATTTTGTATAACTAAAACTTTAACCCGTAGATTTTTTAACTTTGTATTTAGAACTATTGTAATATCTAACTGTTTTCAATATCTTTCTTGACAGCAATCGACTAGGAATTTATTTACAGGGTGGGCCAAATGACTTTAAATACATTAAGGTGTATGGATGCATTCAATTCATTGAAAGTCAGGGTTCAATGACTACTTTGGCTATCCCCAAAATCTCGCAAACTATCTCAAGTTTGTCGGCTTTTGGTGAAATATCGCCAAATAAAGTGTCAGAAGGAAATCTTTCAAATTGAACTCAACTTGGCGATATCGAAATATTTGGCTAGAAATCGCTATACCTTACTATTATTGATATTTTATCTCTTTCAAAGAAATAAGTTTAGAGGAAGTGCGTAAAAAACATTTTTGAATTAATAGACGTGCAAGGAAGTCATGTGTTGGACACATCAGATTTTTTTTTTTTTTTTTTTGTGCTTTTCTATCACAGTATTCTTAAGCGTTGATTTCGTCTGCTAGTAGGTTTCGAATTATTATTCTGTATCCGCGATTTTAAACTGCAGGTTCTGTCTATTGTTTGGGATTGACTGCAGCCAGGGTCCGTTTTTTTTTTTTTGTGGTGTTCCATCCCCGTGTTAAACCGTTGCTTGCTTCATCTTCAGGTTGGGTTAGAATCCACGGAGTGTCCATTTGTTATTCTTTTATTTTGTTCTTAAAACGTTTGCAGCCAGTGTTTGTTTCTTTGTGGTGTTACATACCCGTATTCTTAAACCGTTGTATACATATTATTATAAATATATATACCATTACTATATATAAATATATATATATATATATATAATTACACTATATATATCATTATAAATATTGCGTTCACACAAACTACATTCGTCTAAATTTACTAACATTTCTTTAAATACAGCTTTCGGGCAAAATAATAACAGACATGACATACATAATATTTAAGAGTTTAATGAAGTTTAATGGCCTAACGGCCAATGTAACTGGCATTAGACAAATAATAATATCACTTCGCTTCGAAACTATTCCCTATATTCATTACGAAATACAGAGGGTGTTTCACACATTTTTAGAACTATTTCGGGGCCTTTAATTAATGTTTAAAATGTAAAGACTATTTTTTTTAAATGTTCGATCTGATAGCCTTTTTTTCTGGACTAGTCTGCATCGTGATTTCCATGATAGAAGAGCTTTTCGTAAAATTTCCAGGGGTATTGCTTTCCATTCCTCTTATACTACTTTCCAGAGTCCATCTATCGTGGTGGTTTTGCGTTTAGAAAGAGCTCTTTTTAACAGACCAAAAGCACAATAGTCCATAGTAAAACATCAGGGGACTTTGCAGGAATATGTTGAAAAGGAATATATGCAATAACTGTATCAGTTTTCATTTTTTCAAGGAATGCAGTGATAGTTTTCGAAGTATGACTTAATTGAGCCACATGTCTCGGCATAAGCTGGTGAACATTATGTTTATTAGCTTTTTTAAGTTGTAGATCTTGATTTATTATTTTATTTATTGTTGCTACAGATGTATCTAAAGACTTTGCAATTGATCTCTGTGTTGGCAGATTTTCTCTTGTTACCAGCGATTTCACTTTAGAAACATTTGAAACATTACATACCTTTTTCGGATATTCGTTTGGAGTCTTCTTTCCAGTAAAAATAATGATTGACGGTTTTTACCTTGCCGATTAATAATGTTGCTATTTTGCACTTAGAAATTTTAATACCATGCATCTCACAACGTTTTTGAATTATGGAATAAATATATTTCTTTTCGGAAAGCACAAAAACATATCCTTCAATTCACAGCTTGTTTACATACGACATTTTGAAAGAAGAATAAATTTAAAAGTAGCAGACGATATTTCTCATTTCAAATAATAAGCTGTTGCCAAAAATTTTTATTCAGAAACATTTAATTTTTTTTAATTCTTTATCGAAATCGTTCTAAAAATGTGTAAACACCCTTCTGTAGTATTCTAAGACAATTATGTAATTAAAACACATCTGAAGCCAGTAATTACTATATATCACGTTCATAAGTCTATGCATTTAATTTTTTGAAGTTCTGCTAATTCAACAATCTCCATTTACTTCGCCTCGATGGAAATATAAACAACCTGAGATGCGCAGAAGCAGAAGATGCGCAGTTACCCAGTGTGCGTAACGTCATCTGTTTGCAACAACGGCGTAATCCAACTTTCTAAGAGAAGTGTCCCAACCTATAAATTTAACTTCGTGGGATCGAAGTATGATCTCCAACAGTGTTCTTAAACGAAAATTTCCCTCTGGTGATTAGGTTCGTTTGCAGCCACTTCCCTTTAATTGTGGTGTTCCATCCCCTTGTTCTGTCTGGATGTTGGGTTAGAATCCAGGAAAAGTCTTCTTAAACTGACGTTTCCATCTACTGTTCTGGTTCGATTGCAAGTAGGTTCCATTTCTTTGTGATTTTCCGAAACCATATGTTGTATATCTAAAAATAAGGATTATCGAGAACCTCTTGTGAGGTTGGGATTAATTATGTCGTTTATGTTGGATGTACCTTCAAAACGCTTATTGATATATAAATGAAGATTGATGCCTCAAAGATACAGCTCTTGACTGTTTTCCTCGCTGTTTCTTTCCCTAACAGGTTCCGCGTATTTTTACAGGATGAAATCGGGGAACGGCGAAAACAGGTCGAAAAGTTAGGTTCTTCGGTGGTTCTTCTTTTTCGGAGCGCGCTTGGCGTGGAGTATGACATATACGTCACTTCCTTTACTGAGCGTTACTTCCGTCAGAAAAAAAAAAATCTGAGCTACTCCCTAGTTACCACTAAAGAAGTTTTACTTCAATAATAAACAGTTGAGGTGTCTACAAAAGACAAATATATCAGAAATTTACAATTGTTATTCCTGAAAAAGCTAAATTGTCTCTTTAGTGATTAAGCTTCTCCTACATCTTTTAAACAAAAATGAAAAATAGATAACAAGGCCAGATCTTTACTACAGAGTACAGTGCGAAATAGAATTTGGAGATCCTTTACATTAGTATTTTTTAATGTGAACATAAATAAATAAATTTAATACAGATTTCATTGGCATGTGTCTGTTTTAAAAGCCAAGTTTCTTTTTGAATTTGGTAAAGGCAATCCTGCACGAGGACCATCTGCCTAATGAGGGGATGTCTTAAGCGCAGGATTTCAAACGTAGTTCTAACGCGCATTCACGTTACATCTATGGAGAAAAATGTCCAAAACTCCAAACCGTAGATCGACAGCCGCGCGAGAGGACAGAGTTTTTGTACTTGTTTTTATGTTATGGAAATCCCTACACGATGGGCGGGGGGAGGGGGTTGATTTGGTCGAAAGACTTTCTAACCTTGGATATGCTCCCTTCAGCCACCTTCCAATGCTCGACTTTGGGTAGCAAAATCGAATCAAATTCTTAAACATTAGAAAACAATCACTAGCATTATACGCAATGTTCATATGAAAGATGAAACTTTCAAACCATTCATTATCTAATCAATGCTCTTCGACTTTGATCATGAGGAACCAGGGACCAGATGAAGGAGTTTGCATGTCCCCCTATTTTACTGGCAGAATATAGGGATAGCTGCGAGACGATACAAATCTTTTCAGTTGTTTTGAGAGACGCGAGAAGCCTATTTTTCATCTCGCGTCCATCCCTACTTTCAATATGAATAAAAAATCTGCAATCACGGTTTTTAAAGGTTCCATTCCATTTAAATGCTTTGAAAATAAATGAATACTAGCTGTCAAGGCAGCCAGATTCGCCACCCCATACTTTACTGTTCTTTATATTCAATGCAGTTGACTAAATTTCTGGACTCACTTCAATGACAATCTTGTGTTTTTGTTTTAACAGTGTTTTTCATTAAATTTATTTAGGTTAGGGTTGCTACACATTTTGGGTGTCATCATAAAAGCCGATATTGAAACAGCAAATGGCTAAAATGTGTTTTAACCCAATGCATGGTGACATTTTTTAGATGGGCGATTAATGCACCAACTATTGTAAATTCCATATTTTAAGGCTATGAAAAAGCCCGAAAGATCTTGCATTTTTGTGTATTCATTATTGTTATTTTGTAATCTAGCTACTGCGTGACATATGCTTGCTCCATTCGACGTCATTGAACCGTTAATTTGGATTTTTGCCCTTGCGTTATTGTTATTTCTTCAGGAACTAAAACAGGCTTTAAACCAAATAGGTAAGCCGTTCCTAAAGTTAGTATCCTATAGTATCCCCACCCCCCCTCCCTGCTCGGCAATGCTCGCACCAACTGCCCAGAATCACTTTTTTGCGATTCTTTTGGGAACACCACGTGATGCACACATAGAGAATATCCCTTCATAGAGAATATATCCCTTCTCTATGGATGCACATATCTTTCTATTTTTTCTAGCTGTTTTGTGAAGTGCATAGAAAATAATTACGTAGAAAATCTAATGACGTGTTTAATACAAACGCAAAAAGCCATTTCATATCATCAGAACTATCTTTAAAATACAGTAATGTCTTATTTAAATGAATTTTACGGACCAATCAAAAAGGATCTGTAAATGAGAGAGTCATAGGCCATTTACGTTCAACTGGAGTCTGCTAGAATATCATGAATACGTCGTATAATCCAGAAAAAACTCATAAATGAGAGTCGTATATAACTGAGAACTGATACTTCAATGTAGTTCAACTTTAGTAATCATACAAACGTTCAATAAAAAAGCAATGGGAATTGCATTTTAGAATAATCTTAAGATTTATCTTAGAATAATCTCTTTAATCTTAGAATAATCTCTATAATAATATCTTTAGAATAATCTTAGATTAATTGTAAGATTTTATCGTTCATTTCTTTTGAATAGTCATAAAAATAATATTTTGGAATTTTTTTAAGCTCTGTTGTCTAGCCTTTGACAGTTTTGATTCATTAAAGAAACTGCTCCACTTATGTATAACTTATTTTAGAATTTTTTTATGTTTAAAAATTTACGCATTACTGAATATAAACATCATGTGCCGAAAACTGTTAGTTAATAATGTTGCCAAACAACAATTTATGTGGTGAACATATTTTAAAAATTGTTGTTAAATCTTTGAAATGTTCATTCTATTAACTAAAAAAATATTTCAGAATAATTGCCCTATTGTGCGCTCTCCATTAATTTTTCATTATGCTAGAAATCGCATCATAATGCATGGGTTGGCTCTATTTGTCTTTCTTGCTTCATCGTATTAGAAAGTGTACCATAATCCATATTATGATACATTGTGGCCGGGACACTGAAATATCGTCTTTAAATAAAGATCGTCGTTAAGTAAAGCGTTGTTAAACGGAGAGCCAACTGTATTAGAATTCATTTTGATGTTAGATACTGTAAAAGTTCAAAAGATTAAACTAAAACATCTAATAAGTAAAAATAATACTCAAAAGTTTTCATAGACATAGTTTAACAACACTGGAAAATTACTATAGAAAGTGTAATTTACTGTTATTATTAAAAAAAGTCAAACATTGGCGCAACAGCCCCTCTGCGGGGCCAAGGCCTGCGCTGCCCTACCGGGCTTTCGCGACCATAGGCTTTGGGGTGCGGATGCATATGCATCGGCCAGGTGGTCAGCCTGACGCGAAGCCCCCAGTGTTTGACCCCAAGCAAGCTTGGCCCTCATTTTATGGACCCACTCAAGGGATGAAAGGCTGAGTTGACTTTGCCCAGCCCGGATTTCGAACCCGTGGGACGACAGCGCGGTGCGCTAACCATTCCACCACTGGGCTTATTACTGTTAATATTATTATTATGAAACCATAATCCCTAAATGTAGGGATGGACGCGAGACGACTTTTTTGCGAGACGAGACAGAGATTTACAGCTTTTTTGCGAGACGAGACACACATTTTTAACATTACGATATAGGGATTTTTGCGAGACGAGACAAGCTTTTAGGCTATTTTGCGAGACGCGAGACGCATATTTTTCGTCTCGCGTCCATCCCTACCTAAATGTATGTGCGTATTAAAAATAATTAAAATGTGCATTATAAAAGTGTGCATAAAAAAATGACAAGATTTCTATTAGAGGAAGAAAATTCTAGCACAGAAAAGCATTCCCAAGGTGAAATGATAAAGGAATAGACTAATTCAAATTTTGAAAACCTCACCAAAGTAAAACATCAGAATTTAAACCAAAAGTGAAAATAACTATTTTAAAACCCCAGCAAACACACACAGGTTATCTGAACGTCTATTAACGTTCAGAAAATGTCTTCTGAACGTTAATAGACGTTCAGAAAACCTGTGTGTGTTTGCTGGGACGGTTGAATTTTTGTCTGTAAAATGCATACATGTATTAAAAGAATGTTCATCCGCAAAAATGTTCCTTAGTCTGCTTATAATTAAGTCAACGATAGGGATTTTGCCTCAGCTACCAAAGTGCCGTCCTGTGTGGAAGTCTCTATTGCTCCTCTATGGTATCCTACTTTGGCAACGCTACTTTCACTTTTCATGCAAAGGATTAATATTTAATTTAATAACAGTCTTTCACTTTCTTCGTATTCAATCATTTTTTGGAAATTAGTCTTTTTTCAATAGATTTGGGTTTCCTTTTACGAATTAATGTACATATGGTTCTATATTTTCCATTTTATCAGATCATCCCTTTTGTGATTGAGAAAGTAAAAGACGATGTATGACATTGAAAAATATATTAATGTTTTCACCAACTAAAAAATTTTCTTGAAATTTCAAATCTTGGTATAAGGACTTCAGAAACTTATTTTAGAAATCTGAAATTTTAATGGAATTTACTTTAGGTCATAGATCAAAATGTTATAGATACATTTCCAAAACTTTTAATACTACACAAAAATACTTTTAATAGTACACGTGTAACTTGTCATAAATAGGAAAAGGGAAGAGGCCATAGAGCATTATGTCTCTTAACCTGAAGCAGCTTATAAAACAGAAAAAATGCTCTAGAGTAGATTACAAATAAGAGAAACATGCATCTCTAGTTTATCCAGTCTGTAAATATCAAGCAGTAATCAAACTTTTATGCATACTTTTTGATTCAGTGTTTTGATCTGAGTGTTAGAAGGCTAGTTGAATCTAAGGGACACTAGCAACAGCAACAATTTCGTTTTCTGTAAATTTGGGAAGAATAAAAAGCTACACTGATTTGAGGCTCATGACCTTGGGGGGGGGGTTCCCCAGGTATTCGTCCTGTTACGCTTCCCTATTTTTACGGTACTGCAACAGAATCACAAAGTAAAAAAACCTGGAGTGACTCCACTCGACTTTCCGAAGACTTACGATTAAGATCATTACCAAGCATTTAAATAAATTTTAATCGATGAATAATTCAAACATATATACCAAATTGATACTCAATCGATAGCACCATTTAAACGCTAGCGCACTTTCAAGACTTTCTCCCCATATGCTTTAATGTAAAAGAAATCTTTGTCTTAGCCCTGTAGAAAAACTATAAATCCTATACACATCAAAATCAATACCGGTCTTACGATGGTGGTTTATAACAAATATACCGAATTTGATCTCAATCGAATGTACCGTTTAAGCGCTAGCGCACTTTCAAGAATTTCCCCCCATAGGCCACAATGTAAAAGAAATCTTTGTCGTAGCCCTGTAGAAAAACTATAAGTCCTATATACACCAAAATCAATACCGGTCTCGCGACTGTGGTTTATAACATATATGTCCAATTTGAGCTCAATCGAATGATCCGTTTAGGAGATATCGTGTTCACTCACATACACACAGATACACATACACACACAGACACACACTCACATACACACACACACACATAGATACATACGCTTCGTAAAAACAGCATAAATGAATTCAGAAGACCTCAAAACGTGTAAATGCATAAAAATCTCGAAGTGGAATTTTTTCATGATTACAATACTTTCCTTACATGGTACATGTTCGGAAAGTAAATATTATGCTCAAAATAATTATACAAAATCAGCTTCCCATTTTAAAATAAAAAGGGGGGTGGTGTACGCCATATCTCCTCAACTATAGCACTTCTATTCTTGTATTCCTCAAATACAGCACTTCTATTCTATTCTTCAAAGTAATTCATGCAGTGAATTTATGCGAGACTAGAAATTCTCGCGAGACAAGGCTCTGTTTCATCTTCCGTCTCGTTTCGCAAAAATTTGCCTGTCTCGTTCAGGGAGACGCTCTGCGAGACGAGAAGAACAATGCGAGATTTCTCGTGTCACGCTTCCATTCTTTAAGTAACGAAGGCACCGATTACTTTCCAACCTTCCACCGATCTCTCTCGAAGCAATTTTCATTTCCAGATTGACAAAAGTACAAACGACGGAAAGCGTTTTCCCCTCCGCAATTTCAATACGCCAAGCACCGAATTTGAATAAATGAGCAGTTCTTCAATCATTTTCCGTCCATCCAAGGCCTGTCATCTCGTATATATATAAAAGTTTTCAGCAATGGAAACGCAGCGAAAACCAAACCCTCGATAAATCACATTTCACTAAAAATGAATGACCATTGACCTGGTCAACGATTCGCGCACACATCCTGCATTTTCTCCCGTCAAAAAAGGGCTACTATATAGATCAGTAGACCAACCATGACATATATCACAGGGAAGCGTCGCTGTGGGTTAATGAGAATGAAGATGCACTCTAGCGCAAAAGGTCTGAGGGTGGAAGCCAGCATCAGTTGAGAAGTTCGCCAGGTCTGCAAGAGGTATTCGGACTTATTAACTAGGCGGGGAGAGGAATAACTGGTGATGGATAATTCGTGTGGGAATTGCAGAAGTTCAAGAGATTAAGACGCCGGGATTTTTTCTTTTCAGGTAAGCGTAGCATACAGTTTCAGATAGGTTAATTGTTGTTAAATTACTTATTTTTTTATCAAAAAGTGAATCAGTTTGTAACCGGATAAATCATCAGTTCAGATTAAAAATTTTGGAGTCATCTTTTTTTCTAAATGATTTAATGCTTACTATATGATGTAAGCTGTTAAAGGTGAGTGAATTGCTACTCACAATAGCATGAAGAAATATGTACATTCTATTTAATGCTAAATAAATTATGAATTAATGTCTAATACTGATAATTAATTATAATCTATGTACATACAAAGGATACTTAAGCGAGCAAGATATGCTTTCATGCCTTGATATGCATGAAAACTTGAAATTAGTGATGAAAAATTTTCCACGAGCTAGAAACTTATTGTAACAAATTGATTTATGGCCGATGTATGTGATGCTTTTTAAATTTATTATAAAATTTAAATTCAAATCGAATGACTGGACTTATAATTTATTTTTAAGGACTGATTTTATTTTATCGCATCTGTTTAAAAATTAATCTATATAATGAACTAAAGGTTTGTTACGTCCCGTATGTTTTGTCAATAAATTCATTTTTTTTTTTCCAAATTCATAATATACTTTAGTGTAGCGTTTCCAAAGACTGTTAAGCGGAACAGAGTCTGTTTGTGGGACTTTGTTGCCGGTCTACGAAATACATAAAATTTATGTTTAAAAAAATAATAATAAGCTGTAGCAAATGCCGCACTAACTAAAAATAATATTTTTATAGCATCTGATGTAATAAAATACCGATTTATTGTTTTTTTTTTTTTTCTAACACCGATTCTCTAAATATTTTTTCCTATTTTTGCCGGTTCACAGTTGTACAAAAGGTTGTGCAACATTGCTTGAGAGAGTATTCTTATGTTTACATTTTTCCTGTTATATCTATTATAAAAGAAAAAAAAGAAAGAAAGAAAGAAAGGAAAAGAGCGAAGGAAACCGCCATCGTGTGCTGAATTTCTTGTAACTTTACATCGCTTTCAGCAATGTAGTTTCTGTTTAATATAATCTCAAAATTTCAATCTTTTTTATAACAAAATCTCTTACTCTTTAATAATTGCGAATGTAAAACAAGTAAATATTTAAAAACGTATTTGGACTAGCAAAATCTAAGTAAACCCTTTAGAAGAACTCTTAGCGAATAAAAAAAAATAATAATACTCAAGAAATTGAAAATCAATTTTAATTTCCATTTAATAGAAAATATGTTGTAAATAATTAAGCATTTTACTCCTATAACAACTCAACTCCCTCTGCGGAGAAAGGCAAACGATATTCTGGATTACCAGAATTCCTTTCTTTTAGTTGTTCTTTTGCGTTCACCTTTGTATTGTTTTTCCATAGAGATTTAGAAGTTCGTTCTTATTTCTGGTTAGTAAGTTTATTTTGTCATCTTAAGGGAAATGTTCTTCATTATGAAATGGATTATTCATTATTAAGGGAAATATTCTTTATGCATGCAAGATATGCATGTTATTTTTCTAATGAAAATTTAAGACAACTGATTTTACCAAGACTGGGTAAGCAAACTTTTTCATTTGCATTTACTATCTATAACCATCAGGATCACCATTAAACAGAGCCTCATCAAGGAAAGGACAGACGGGGTACTGCCCCAGGTCTTCAGTCGAAAGAGGGGAGGGAAGCAAATCAAGAAATAACCCTATTGTGTTTTGTAGAAATTTGTTGTTTCAAGAAAAAATTTCCTGCTTCAATAATTCTCTAAAAAAATTTTACTTAGCTATGCTGAAAAAAAAGGGTTTTAGATAATTAGATAAATAGAACATTTTGAGTAAAATGGTCAGGCTCTGCCCGTAAAAATTGACTTTAACATGGAATATAACCGATGATTTAGTGGTTTCGGAAATAATAGAACCTGGAAGATTGGTTTGTCAGTAGAAACTTTGTTCTGATCTGAAACTTGATATAATCACACATAAACTGGTGCAACAGACAGAAATTTATTTCTCTGGATTAAACATGATGTTCTTGAAAAATCCTTAGCAATTATATTCTTGTTACAGATCTCTATCTATTTATAGATAAATAAGCGCAAAATAGAATGTCTAGAATTAAAAGGAAACTTTTAACACAGGCACTTACACCTATTTAACGGGCCAAAACAGATCATCTTTTCTGAATATTACAATGTATTTCAAACAAAGATCGTTTTAAATAATATATTTTGAAATAATTCAAAATTCATCAAATCATGCAAGCTATTTAAGTCTTTCTGGCAAAACTAATGCTTTCGGGTAAAAATTATGATTAATATGAACGCACATTGCCATCATTTTTAAAGCACTGTTTCTGCAAGAGATCGGTCTTGAAAGAAAATAAATTTTTACAAGAACGATTATAACCGTCACTATTACTTTAAAACTAGAATTATGGCACGTTTTTCTTTTTCTTTCTTTCTTTTCTTTTCTTTTCTTTTCTTTTTTTTTTTTTTTTCTTTTTTTTTTTTTTTTGTTGTTCCTTAAAAGACGATAAGCTCATAGGTCTTTTGAAAAAATTTAAAAACTAACCAATTCTGTTAAAACCCTCGGAAAGATTAATAATGCCTTTTCACCAAATGTACTATTATACGCTTACGTTAACAGTGAACCTATATGTCAAATGCAACATCCTGCAGAAATTCTTAAAAAAACAATTCTTAAGACTTTCTGCTGAATAGCCATAGAAAACATCCGAAAAATCGTCATAAAAAACAGCCGAACGTTTATCAAAATATTATAAAATTCTACATCATTAGGATTTTTTCCAGAATTTTTCATAACTCTTTTAAACACCAAATTATTCCAAATTATTATATTTTACGAAAAGAACTTTGAAACTTCCTTTGCTATTCGTTTTTGGGCATTAGTAACATCTCGTATTAAATAATGATTTTATTTATAAAAACATCTCTTATTAAATCAAATATTAAACTTTATGGACTTAGAGATCGCACTAGATTGGACGATTTTATTTTACTTATGATCCGACGGGACTTTAACGTTCCGTCGGCTCATAAAGGGTTAAGCTAGCAGCTTGAAATCGTGTATAGTGCAGATTCTTAAAGAGACATCTTGATTTTTTCGAGTATCTACAGCCCAACTAGATTCTTTAAAAAACTGTTCAGAAGTTGCATGATTATTTAAAAGAAGAACCTTATTGAGGCTTAATGAGAGTTGATAGCAGTTTTACGTCTTTTGAAAATTGAGAATGTGAAATTCCATTCACTAAGCTGCAAATTCTACTACAATTTACCTCTGTATTTTATTTGATAAATGTCACTTACAAGTGTCATGAACTCGTTTTCAACAACAAAAACTCGGAAGTAATATATACAGCTGACTCTCCTTTTTAATTCATTTTTCAAAATTATTATCTTTTGGGGTTAAAATTTGCCTAAACTCTGTAGCTTGAGTAGGAACTTTCCAAAAGAGAAATCTTCAGTCCACATTTATAACAATTGGTGCAAGTACTCAAAGATGGTCTGGAGAGGTTGTGGTTGATCTACTGGCGGAATTCCTGTTCACTCACTGCACTTTGAATCAATCTACAGCAGTAATCTCTTTTTATACTCCTGTCTTTAACGATAGTTTTACTTCTTAAAAGAAAACAAATGTGGTTTTTTACAGGAATTTCATAAACATTATAAAAAATCAACAGGTTTTTTTCGAAATAAATAACATTTTATCAAATGTTACAATGAAGTAAAATGTTTATATCTCTCTTTTATGCCTTATTTTACTAGTAAACATTTCACATAAATTTTTGCCTTCATCAAATTGCAGAAGAAACTGCAATATAGTGTATGCAACAAATCGTAAGATAATTAATTTGATATATCCGTTGTGCTTCATTGCTATAATATAAATTCATTATCTAAGTTATCTCTTCGCCAAAATCAGTGTACGATATGCTCATTGACAGCTAAAGTGTTTTTCAGTGCGTTAAGCATATTTTAGATTTATTTTCTTAACTAGTTGCGTGTGATTGTTCTCCGCTAGAGAAAAATCGAACATTTTTCTAACACGCACGATAGGAATCTCAAAAAATACGAGATTGACTAATGGCGCAACATTTGAATTCAATGTCGTCGTTGCTTAGACAATGCAAAACAGAAACTTGGTTAGTACAAACTTTTAGCAACACATGAAATCCTTTAAAATGCCAGTTTAGTTTAATAATTTTTAAATCTCCTCTTTTATATTTCTTTTTTCTTCTTGCTTTCAATTGTACATTTTGTAGCCTGGCAAAATCGTAAGACTTTCGACCAAAACATTTAAAAATGCAACACTCAGAAAAACCTTTCTTTGAAAAAAAATTTCAAAGTAGAGTAACTTTAAATAAATTTCAAGAATCGGTAAAGTTACGCTTTCAGAGCAAGCAGTTCTTGAATGAAAACACTCTCCGATAGCGATTGTTTTCTTGTAAGGGTTATTTATTCCTAATCTTGCTGTTGATTATCTGTAAAAAAATCGCTAAAAAATCTTTAAAATATTGATTAAAAAATTTTTTTAGGCTAAATTATACAAAAGTTTGATTTAAATATCATAGCCTCTTATTTCGTTTGAATTATATGTGGTTTATTTTTGTGTAACTGCTAGTCCGTAACACCATCGATCAAGAAGCATGCATCTGACACACGCACAAAAATCTTCCTCCACAATAAATAGAAATTATATTTTCACTGTTGGAAAATTCCTCCTGTCTTCATCAATAAACTATCTATGATGATATATCGTGTATAGACGTATTCACCAAGTACTTGACACCCGTGCTAACATTTTCAGACGTTAAACAGAAATCAAATACTCATCCATTCGACATCTGACCCTCGTTTTCGTGGGTTAACACGGGTGTCAAGTACTTTGTGAATACGGCCGTCAAGTCTGTATAATAGTTTGAACTACATTGAAACAGTGACGGATTAATGCAAGTTTGTCGGGGGGGGGGGGAGTTACTTTGTCAGTGGTGGCGGTTAATTAGAAGATTGGCATATACATCCGTTTTATGAGAACAAAATAGGATCTTCTATATTAATTTCTTTTTTCTCCGCCCTCCCCTTTAATCCGCCCTTGCATTGAAACCTGGATAGTTTTGAGCTACTGAAACCTGCATAAAACTATGCAGGTTTCACTATATTTGCATATCTAAGACCCTCAAACTATTTACCATAGTTTATATGTCGTTCGGAAAATAGTACCCGCTTGTTATAAAAAAAAATAATAACCACTTCAAATTTCGTTACAAACTTTTTTATTTTTATATGTTCATACATTAGGCTATTTTTTCACATTCCATTTGAACATTTATCATATCGTAAAACAAGTTTTTTTTTTAATGTCTTCATCGTACTCCTCTGTTGACAGTTCATTATGAAATCTAAAGCACTGTTTTTTTAGCCTCTTCATAGGAGAGGCCTAATGTCCAAAGGTGTGATCCTCCTGAACAGTATTTCTCGTCCACATACAGCAGGAAAAACAAAACGTTAAACTTTCAAGTGGGAACTTTATGAGTTTTCACCTTTCATCCACCCCGCCACATTCACGCACACACCCACCCACACACTAACTGACTATAATCACCTTAATACTCTAAAAAATTATCGTCAAAATTAAAGGATTTAAAAAAAATAGCGACTAACGAAGGACCTAAGAAAATAGTTCTTAGATTTCTGAGTGGACTGGCGGCGGAAGTGTACAATGAAAGTTTGCAAAAACTTGTTATATAACATGACTAGCTGAATACCCGTTTTTTTTATAAATAAGAGAAATTTTTTTATCATACATAATTAAAACTTATTCCGGCGGGGAAGAAAATACCAAATGGTTTCACTCGTAACCTGTCACCACAATAGCTAACCTAATATATATATATATATATATATATATATATATATATATATATAATAATAATAAAAATAAAAATAATCAATTTGCTTGAATTTTGTAATAGTTTGTTTTCCCGAACGGTTTAGAGTTCTCCCCACTGCAAGCAAAACTATTTACATATTAGCCCATCGACCATTCATCAACATTTTTATGACAAATTGTGCTGTTTAGAATCCTATACGAATCTAAAGTTCTTGAAACGGAGCCAATTTTTCCGACAGTAGATGCCACTGCACCTGCAAGGGCTCAAACGCATATGCCCATATTCGGCTCTGAATGATCTGCAAGAGTTTCTCTAATGGGCTTCGTAGAAATGTTGCCTCACATGCAAAGGAAATAAAATGCAAAATAGCAAAAATAGAATTAAAAAACCGAGTTCTCTTAAAGTGCCCTTAAATTGATGTTCCTTTTATATTATATTTCTGTGTTTTCATTTTTGAAGTCTAAGAACTTCAGGAGTGGATATTCTGATGGGCGCCGGCAGCTTAGGACAGGTTGGGGGCGCCCCCCCCCCTGAATTTTTCTATACAGTGTTTTTCCTTGCTTTTTTGCTCTTTCCAACATGGCAACCATACGCTGAAGTAGTCTTTGCCCCCCCCCCTGGGAAATATTCTGCTGGCGCCCATGTATATTAACAGCAAATCAGAAATGAATACAAAATTCAGTAGCAATCCGTAAACGTAATGACAGCAGGATTTTTTTGAACGGCATTTTGCGTTATTTTGGCGTGCATTTGTTATTTAGCTAGCGCATAATTCCGCAAAATTTCCGGGTTCTGGTTCACTACGAATAACCGACCTGTTCGCGCGTAGAAGGGATCAATCAAACTTGTTAATATCAAAGAGATGTATTCCAAGCTAACCGAAATCATAAAAGTAACTCAATAATTTTCCTTTTGCGGTAATTTTAAAGTCAGAAACTATCAATTTAAATTGACATTTAAAACGATTTATTAAACTCGCGGAAAATAAATCTCCTATAACATTATTTTGCTCGTTCAATAAATTTCAAGTCACAGCCCGCTAAATTCAATCGTCTTCCTAAAGTCATGATTTTTAAACTGCATTTTTAACCTAGTGACATAAACTAGCGTCAATGTCACTTGCAATACCTAACTTGAATTATTCAAAGCAAAACAATTAACCGAACTTTGTTCACTGATGTACTTTTATTAGATGAAATCGCTTATTACAATGTTTCAAATTCGCCTGCTTTAAGCTGAAGACATTATTGTAAAGGCTTAGATATTTCCTTTTTCTTCGATACACGTAAATGTACATGAAAAAAAAAAAGTTGCAATTTTCAGTGATACTTTTTTCTTATCGAATGTGTATTACTCTCCGAACGCCTTTCATACAGTATACAATGAGTATTTACTAGAAGTTTCCTGTTAACTTGTTTATTAAACCTTGTAATTTTCAATCCCTCTCCTTAATTTTAAATAACTGCACATGACGAAATTTTATTGGTATCTTCACCTACAATTTAAATTTCTCGCTAATCTTCTGTCTGTCTGACGGTTCTTTTTCTAATGTGCTAAGCTGCTCGTTTTCATAAGCGCATTCTGCAAAGTTAAGCACGTGAATAGGCTTTTCATAATTTTACTACTAATGTTCGTCAAACTACAAACTGCCGAGATATTTTAGCTCCAGACTTCGTTCAAAGCAAATTTATTTTTGCAGTCAATATGCCCTAACCAGAGAAAGACTTGTATTGGTAATGTTGATGAATTTGGAGTTCAATTGGGATTGTTGATCTGGGTAAAATAGGAGAATCTGGGTTTAATAGGAGACTGTTTGCCGTTTGCCTAGTGTTTCAGTGGGAGTATATTCACAACTCATGTATCATTTCAGTCAAACTTCAACGCCTTTTCCATCATAGTGAGCCTAAATATTTTTCTTTCCTATGAATTCTAACTGTAAAAAATCTAAAATAGAAATATTCATTATTTTCAATAACTAGCTACAAACTCCTGAAAAGTGACTTTTCTAAAGTTAGTTCTTATTGCTTGGATTTCTTTTATGATTTATTATAAATTTTATTTCCGTTCTAAGGGAAAAAATAGTTTAATGTATTAAAATTTTATTATTTTCTATATACTCTTTAAATAGAAAAAATTAATATTTTTATTCAGATCCAAAAACCTAAAAATATCGATATACGAATAACTATGATAGTCTTTAGGATTTCTGAAAAGGTATAAAACTATGTGCGCAACATAGTTTTATTCTTTGTTTAACAAATTTTTAATTGTAAAACATTAATTTTTTTATATTTTATTTGTTTCAAAAGAGTTATAAATTAACTCATAATTCAAAAGTACTCTTTTAGGTGAAAATATGAACGTCTTTTTTTTTACCGAAATGTGAGTTGTTAGAGAACTTCTTAAACTAAAAGATAAATTGCGAATTTTCCATCAATAGTCATAATGTCAGGACTGAATACAATATGATTATGAAACGAAATCTCAAATTTATGAATCAAAATAACAACTGAGATTTACTTTTAAAGTCGAAATGTTAAGTTTGTTGAGCATTTAAAAACCATTCTGGGTTATGAAACTAAATAGTTATCAAATAATTTGTATAAATGATTTCCTAGCTCATCGGAAGTAGAGAAAAACAATAAATGTACGTATATGTGCTTATATTGAAATTAATGGAATAACCTTTAATTAAACGCCCAACCACCCGGAAAATAAGTGAACTTATTTGAAATAATAATGTGAGGTTAAAGTAGGTAGTAAATCTGGCGATAAACACACTTTTATTGCATTTTCCGAAGTCAAATTTTTATATGTACATCAATTCCAGCTACGGCGAAACATACCTACTAACAGGTGATAGCAACACAATGCTTTCAATTGATGTGGATTGTTCAACCATTTTTTCTGCGTAGACATTTAAAATATGTTGTGTCCACGCCCCAGTTCCGTTAGCATTTTAACAAAACTGGTGACCAGAAAAAAAAAAAAAAAAAAAAAAAAAAAAGAGAAAGCATTCCATTTGGGAGCAGATATTTGTCGTTCATCAGTGTTTTGTTGTACTCATCAAAATGCAAACGAATAGATGGTTTGTTGCTTTATTCATGTTGATTTATGGCATTCTTAAAATGGCAGCGTTCAGCAGTAATGGAACGCTTCCGTATTAAATGAAAAGAGAGAGAGATTATACAAAATAGATAATTTGTCTTCACTGAAAAGTGATTTTATACTCTAAAAAGTACTATTTGAATAGAAAAAAAACATCATTTATACCGATCGCTGCTATCAAAAATTGGAAAAATAGCATAAAAGAATTCAGATGACCTCAAAACGTGTAAATTACATCAAAAAGTCAAAGTCGAATATTTTCAAGATTACAATACTTTCCTTACATGGTACGTGTTCGTAAAGTAAGAATTGTAATTTTATTCCATTTTTCCTGTATCGGTGGACAGTAACACCAACATCCCCCCCCCTCTTAGTTCAGAGATGTGCTATAGAAGTGCTTCGTCTATAATATAACGGATTCAGAAAACTGATTCCGTTATATGATAGAACAAGTATGTTCTCTAGCATGGTTACTGGTAACTCATGATGACCTGGTTCCACAACTATAGTGCAAAAACTCCTATTGCAACTACATTGGAACTGATGCTATTTTGATCTCACCACTGCAGAGCATGTACATGAAACTATGTCTAACAAGACACTCATTTTCTCATCTAACTATCTATTATTGTTCAAAAAGAACTTTAAAAAAATAACTGTGAGTTAATTATAAAAAGAAAGTGAGGTTGTGTAGCCGAAACTTTAAGATTATTAGAAAGTAGAGCCATTACTCGAAATTTTTTGTAAGCGGAGGCTAAAATCAGATAAATTTGAAGGTTGTTGTCAGAGTTTAAAAAGTTGTTGAAAAATTGTTCTTTTCAATCAAGTCAATAGACATAAAAAATCAGTCACATAAGGTCTAGGTCATTACGTTCGTTTGAACTGAGCTTAAGATACATTTGAAATTCTTAAACAATCGGTTTATAAGCAAAACTAAGGCTAAAATCAATATCAAAAGATTTGTAGGAGCAACCCTGTTTAAGAAAAATGGGAAACAAGATATTTTAAAACTGTCTGTGATGTGTTTTTTATGCAGATTTCTTCAGAAAATGATTTATTTATATAATATAAATATGGAAAATACTAATTACGCAATAGAAGCTGCTTTCTATTAAATTTATTTATTTTTATTCTGTGTACATTATCGTTTAATAATGTAGGTTATATCAAGATGAACTTCATCGATTATTTTTAACTTTTTCGTTCGCATTGTTACAAAAATTCAATAACCCCTGAGTGCCCTTTTGATAGCGTCGGGATCGTCCGTTATACACAAGCCATTTTCATTATGAATGTGAGCATCTAGTCCAATAATATCTTGCAAAGCTAACAAATTAGCAGCTTATCTTAGTAATGTAGTTCATAAAGCGAATTGCATATATCTATTTTTCTAAATGAAATCTGGAATAGGTGGAAGAAGGAAAAACAGTTACTCTTTAACAGTTACTCATAGTCGAGCGGCACTATGGTAACGTTGGGGTTAAAATAGTAGTTACTTCAAGCGGGCATTAAGCTACAGCTATCCATTTGATATAGGTTCTCATGGAATTTGTCACCTTTTGAAAGATTTTCAATGAAATATGACACTTCAAAATAGCACCATTTCCAATGAGGCTGTAATCGCATTTTATTACCATAGTTGTGACCATCATAAGTTACCTATAATCACGTAAGAGAAATGCTTGTTCTATAACACAACGGAAACAGTTTTCCGAATAATATAAAGGGGGGAGGGGGAATGATGATGTTACTGTCCACCTTTACAGTAAGAATACAATAAAATTAAGATTTTTTCTGTTTTTAACAACAGCGGCAGTAGCGTAGTTAGAGGGGGACAAGGAGGGGCATCTGTCTCCGGACGCAGCATCTAAGGGGCGCAAAACTGCATATAAAACCTTCTCCATTGCATTTTGGCAAATAGGAGGGGTCACAAAATCTTCATTTGTCCCCGCGCGCTGAAAACCCTTTACTACGCCTCTGAACAGCGATCATTTTAATTGGCATTTAAAAAAAATTATACATCACCATATTCCTTTACCATTCCCCAATCCATCCCCATATTCCTTGCGCCTATCCTTTAATACGCCGAAGAAAATCATCAAAACATGGCTCCAGGTATAATTACTTCGGCAGATTGGAGCTTCGGTTCACACTTTCATTCTGGTTACTTAAATGTTCAATGTTATCAAAACTATTAATGCTTACCAAACTATTAATGTTTTTGAAACTATTAATGTTTTTCAGACAATTAATGCTTATGAAACTATCAATTTTATTCAAATTATTAATGCGGGGAATACTTGTTATATTAACGTCTCCTTTTTTTCACTTTTATAAATTAACCCTGTGAAATTCATAGAAACAGACAAATAAAAAACCAATATGATGTTTTTACAATGAAAAACATTGACGAACGCAAGCAGATTTTGCTATGAGGTTTACTACATATCAGTGTACGATGGGATTCTCCTTCAGTTATCCAACATTGTATTTCTTAATTGCTCTTTGAATGACTCATTAGATCTCAGTTACTTTTATAACAATATGAACATATAGGTTAATCCTTCATTCACTATTTAAAAGACTGTTTGATTTATTAGAAACACACTTAGTTAGCAGTACAACTTCAACGGTTTGGTATGACTAACGGTAAATTTTACGATTATACGCCATTAGAAGACCGATAATCAAGGAAAATTGGAAAATGATAAAAACACTGTGAAAACGAGGTACTTAGAAATAAGCAATTTGTACTCACTTTTGAGTACTTTGTCACCTTGTAATAGCTCAGAGTTCCTTACTCTTAAATTTTAGCAGCACGTGTACTCATTTTTTGAATTGGAATTTATTTTTAAGCACGCCAAGTACTCATGTATGATACAAATGTATTTAAAAAGTGCGAATACATTAAAGCACTCATTTTTAAGTTATTCTCTTCTTAACAGTGAAGAAAGAAATTGTTAAAGTATGCGATTTTGCTGATGATGATTAGTGATGCAGCTACTTACTGATTGTATTCTACCCTCATTTCCAAAAATTTTTAAAAGCTATAGCTTTAACTTTCTTTCTATTCACTGTGCTTATATCCCAGCAATAACAATAAGGCATATCATAAAATATTTTCTAAAACGAGTGTCATTGAGAACGCCGCACTTGTCATATGCTTATATATTCTCAAAAGAATAATTTATAAATGAAATCTCTGTAGCTGTAGAAAATTCAAAGGCATTCAGAAAATCTTTGGTTACAAAAGCAATTGACTGTGATAGTGCGTAGATCAAGAGTTCCGAAACTTTTTGGGGGAATTTTTGGAACGAAAAGTTCAATGTGAAGCACTAAATTAAAATTGAACCATTCAACACTGTCCAGTGATCAGCACCAACAATTTTAAAAGTCAGAACAATAGTAATACGATTTGGAAGATGCTGATTTATTTAGCAAACATTTTGATGTGTTTGCCGGAAGATGAGGTACTTTACTTTGCCTGTGAAATCTCAACGTTTAATTCCACTGTCCAATTGTTTTAGATTCTGAGTAGACGTATCCTTTGCATCCAGTGAAAGAAATCGCTAAACAAAATTAACGATACCATCTTTGAATTCACTTCTAAACTGGGTCTCTTTTTGTCGTTAAAAGAGGTACCACTTACAGATTGAAAAGGCTTTAAAGAATAATTTTAAAAGAAGGGGGCTATTATTTTTTTTAGTGGACAACGGACATTTAGACCGTGAAGATGACCTTCCTCGTTAAGCATAATGGGGAGAAAAACATCTTTAGAATCGAAGTGAGCTCAAACACATTTCTTTTGAACGAGGAGTGGTTTTTCTCTTAGACAAGAGCATCCAGGTATTTTGCGAACAAAACAAGGTCAAGGACTAGAGAGCTTGTTTCTGTGAATGAGTTGAATAAAGTGATGCTATAACTATGACAATTATGATATTTTTGATGTATGTGCTTGGGTTAGATAAGCATAAGTAATAGTAATAATAAAAAAGAGAATAATGTAAGTAAATGGGTTAGTGACATCAAACATATAGTAAAAGTTTTCAAAATGCAATTGAAATCAAAAGCATAGAAGACTTGCGTTTTGGAATTCTAAATAATTCATATTTCATCGTCCAGGAAGAATATCCACAATTTCAGATTTTTTTAATCAATGAAAAGAAATAATTCCACACTCATTGCCATCATTTTTCGCTAGAAGTAATTTGAAGGCTCAGTGTCGTGATCACCGAAATATTCATTACACGTACTTAATGTACGATTTAAAGAAAGAAATTTCTTAATACTTATTCTTGGTTCTAAAGAAAACTGATGATACATATTCCAGACAGAACAGCCTATTAAGGGTTGCAATTATTTTACATTCTTTTTTTCTTGTTCCAGTCGGAGTTAACGGGTTTTCATAACTAAATATTGAGAGGGGAATGCTCACATAAACATTTTTTCTCAATTAACTTATTTTAAATATTTTTTTAAGTGCTATCTTTATAGAAAATGATTATTTTTATGACTTTTTAAAATTTTTCTTTTATTATGTAGAAGTTAGTTTTTTTTTATAGGTTTTCATTAAAAAAGGTTTTAAAGTCTTATAAAAAAAGTTATATTTACCTTATTAACATTTTTTTCAGAGAAATGATATAAATGTGTACACGTGTGTACGTGAAATTCTGTTAACTACTTTCTGTTTTGCAAACATGATTTAATTTTGGTATTTTTAAGTTGTTTATTTTTTGTTAAATTTCACATAAGAAACTCTTTAGAGTCATGGTGGTAATTGATAATGAAGGCACATTTTTATGGGTTACTAATTTAATGGGTAACTTATTTTCATAGCTGAAACTCTAACTAAGCTAATGCATTCACAAAAAGTACAAAACTACTTAAAATTTAAATTCCCGAGGCGTTATATGTACATTTTTAATTTTCCATTCAGACGTTGCCTTTCAAAAGCTATAATTTATTTTTAAAAATACCATAGTTGGAAGCGCACAAATTACAAATAAAATTCCTCCGTTACATAATGTGGTTAAAATTGCAGCATTTTGGCTCTCCTGTCCGTTTTACCAGGAATACGTCGAGTTAAAAAGTAACCCTATATATCGATATATACATACTTAAAAGCATTATATATATATATATTTATTTATATATTTATACAATATCAAAAATCTTTTAGAATTTCCAAATTATTTTCAAATTTCTTCAAAATTACTCGGAATATGCGCTTTGTCTCAAAGAACATAGAAACTGTGAATGACCTAAAAGTACTAGGACAGCTTTTTCTCATGTGTAAAATAACTACATGAATAAAGTGCTTCAGTTTCTATTTGAATGCATTACAATGTATTTGAATGAATTAGAACGTTAATTTCAAAAATTGCTATTTTTTAATGTATAAAAACTATATTCCAGGCTCTAGGGTAAATAAATTATTTTTTTGGAAGTATGTAGGTACCCGGTTTATCCAATAATGTCGCTTATTAGAAAATAAGACATAATATCTTTCAATTGTGATACAAAACCTGATTCTATAATTTTAAATAATGCTTAAAATCCTTCTTTGTGATATAGGGAAAAAAGAAAAATCCCTTTCGCTCATAGGGAAAAAAGAAAGAATTTCCTGCCTGATAATAACGGAAAAAAACCCGATTTTGTGACTGAAAATAACGGAAAAAAACCTGATTCTGTGACTGGAAATAACGGAGAGAAACCGTTTCGTAAGGTAACATGTGAATGGAAATTAACCGTTTTCTCCGACAAGTTCCTGAAATAAACGGTTATTTTCCGGCAGCATTGCTGGCAGACAATGACCGTTTATTTCAGAAACTTTTTATAACAGTGGAATTCTTTTGAATTCTGTAAAACACATATGGGCAACCGTCGGCCAGCGGGGTGGATGTAGCCCACCCCGGCTTTTGATCTGGCCCGCGGAGCATATCAAAACCCTGCATAAAGCCCATATAAACCATTCAAAATCCCATATAAACCCCAATTATACGGCTCGCGACTTCACTAATATCCTCAATTCTGGTCTGCGACTTCATTAACATCCTAAAGTTTGGCCCGCAACGTTTCAAAGGTTGCCTATACCTGCTGTAAAAGAACTATAAATGCTACAAACACCATTTTTAAAAGTTTATCGAGCAGTAACGCAAGTATAGCATACATAAATTTTGTATTAATTAAAGTGTATCAGAAGTTAGAGCAGTTCACTTAGTCTAAAATTGTTTAAGTTTTTTTATATGCATTTAATTTCCTATTATTATATATGATAATCCAAAATCTCAAAGCCCGCAAAACAGAAAATGGTTTGATTGATACAGAGTAAATATAATCCTGAGTGGATAACTGAAATCCCTTTACTAAAATTTAATTAATGGGTATACATAATTGGCTATTTCATGGTATTTATATGGATTCAAGTTGGAACTCAAATGCTTATAAAACTCTTACTCAAAAACTTCTGATTAAAGTCAAAGATTTTCGCGATAAATTGAATGTTTAAGAATTTCTAAGCTAAAATATAAAATCATAGAATCATTTGTTAAAGTAATTTCATGTTATAATTATTTAGACTTTTAGGGTTATTAAACCCCTATATTTTCAAGCTGAGATTTACTGCTCAACTGGCATAAAAAACAACCGGTTGATCATCATTAGACAATGGATAATAACGAAATTTAACGAAACGAAACTTTATTTCTTATTGGAGATTAGCTTTATATTTAAAGTGATTTATAGTTAACTTATTTAAATCTAAGCTTCATATTTTGAATAAGTAATATTACACTAACAACAAAACAATATTAATATTATTTAATATTCATATTCTAAGTTTCATATTTGGAATAACTAACTTTACACTAACGAAACAATTTTTAGTAATATTATCATTGCTTAATTTAAAGATAATTTTATTTATGATAGCATCGTAAAAATCGTTAGATGTAGAATGTGATAATAAAATACTCTTTTATTCGGCAGTACTCTCAAGTTTATTAATTTTGGTATACATATTTTAAACCAAATGTATACATTAAACAAGTAACTTTGTAATATTAAGGCAACGTAACAAAAAAACTTATGCATAAATGCACGTTATTTTGTACATATGTCTGTCCCCCCCCCCCCCCATCCAAAAAAAAAAAAAAAAGTGCTTTCGTGGTTTGTTTAGTTCCATCCACGGAAAGATTTTCGTAGTTAGTACCATATTTTGAGCACTCAGTGCTGTAGTACCAATGTAACAATAGCAATTGTTATCATAAATGCATCTATCGCTTGCACTTTGAATATGAAAAATGCACGATTTTATCCATCGATACTATCATGATTATTGATTTTTGTAGATTATGGCTATAATAACAATAGCACACCTTTTTTCATGAACGGAATATTCACAGACACAATCATGAAAAATTCAGATCAGCTTACGATGAGTAAGAGCTACATATGAATATGTCAGGAGAATTTCCCAAAATACCATTCACGCTACGAACACGTTCATGACATAATAATAATAATAGAATAGTTCATAATATTCCAGGAGCAAGCCCTTGAAACGCCATTCCAAATTCCAGACGAACACGGCATCAAGAAGCCTTTTGTATGAACGCACGAGCATAAAAACTCTTTTGTAGCGTGCTATCTTTGACCTACTAACTTAGTGTTACAAATATGAGAGGTGTTTTAACTGTTTGGAGAATGTCCAGCAAGGCAAAGCAGATGCTTATTCAGTACACGAGAAAGTAAAATGTAAACGAACTTGCAGTTAACCAAGCACATATTTTTCTTTCAGAAAAAAACTATTGTTGTCGTAAATTTGTGATTGTGAGAGGCCCAAAGTTCTGTCTTAAGATTTTTTCTTTGAGGGTTTGTTTTATTATGATACTAAATGAGTTTATTTTATTTATTTTTTTACTTATTAAAAAAGTGCAACACTTACCATATTCGCAATGCCTTCTGCTTACTATTATCTTTTATGCAAACTGTAAGATGATTTAGATTGTTCATTATCAATTACAGCATAGAGATTTATTAACTATTCAACAAAATTCTATTCCGGGGAAGTTCTTTTCTCTCAAAGAGAAAACAAATGATATTTTTTTTCTGTATTTGCTATCTTACACTACATTTCTCACTCTGTGGGCCGCAGCTGAACTTGCATTGTGTGAAATATGAAATTGTATTATTAACTACGTAAGTGTGTTTTATATGGCGTTAGTCATCTTCGAGTTCTATAATATTCTCTCTACAGCTAAGTTGTTTGTGATTTACGAGCTTTAACTTATACATTGACACAGATAGGTAATTCCCAAATAATAAAATCTATGGGGCGCATTTTTACTAATTGGGAATTTTTCTGTATGGGGGGTACTGTGAAAATTTAAAAAATATATATAACTTTTTGAAAATTAAGGAGGAGAATTTTTTCTTAATGTAGCCTTTTTTTTACCTACCTTATTTTCAACATTATTTCAATTTGCATTTCCAATTTATCCCTAATAGATTAAGCATTAAAGCGTGTTAACATCTTTTCAGGACACCCTATATATGTGTGTGTGTTAAAATTTCAGACTGTGGATTCACAATTTTAGAGAAAAAAAATACATAATTTTACGTATACTATGTCGGTCGGCCATGCTTGGGAAGGTGAAAACCTCTCTCAGATGGGCTGCTATGGAACCATGTACACTAATTGAAGCTACACTGAAAAAAATTATTCCAGCAGAACGTGTAGGTAAACGTAACACCAACACGTTGTGATGTTGGCGTTACGTTTATCACCATGTTGCTCAGTGGATTCACAGCATACAGTGCTATATATAATTTTACAACACAACGTGGGGGCGTAAACGTAACGCCAACTGTGCCAGTTGCCGTACAATTATTGCCATAGGTTCTTTGTGATTGGCTTATCAATTTCTTTACGTCATTTTTGAGTGGATTTACAACACACAGTGATGTATTATTTTACAGCAAATATGTGTGGTAAAAGTACAGGTAATTATTACAGTGTAGTGCACGTAAAATCTGTTCGTGTCTCCAATGTCCTCCATGTTCAAACATATCTCTAGGAGTGCCGATTTCAGGTGCTAGGTCTCTCACCTGCAACTGGTTCAAAATTAGGAGATCCCTCATAGGGGGTAATGTTGGTCTGACTAATAGTCGGCCCCCGTAATGAAACGACCAACATCTGCCACTGCTGTCGTGGCGGTCAAGCCTCCAGTAGGCCGCTGATCCTGTCATTAAGAAAAAAAAAAACCCGTATACTATGATTTTGTTTTTAGTTACGCTTTTTGAGATAACACAAAGAATAATTCTTGAAAAAAAATCGCATACTTCGTTTTTTCTGTCAGGGCTGCACATTAGCAGATTATAATAATAAAAAGCACTCGACTACTCTCACTTTATGTCAAGCGACAGTATATTTATCTATTTTATGGGCTACCGACTAACTGGATTCCCACCTTCATAAGCAGATACTTTCACCGTTCATGCAAACCAACAGAGAGCTTCAAAAGAAATCGCTGAATTATTTATGATACCTAAATAATTTCTAAACTGTTTCGCAAGCATCGCGTGTAAAACTGAATAATACATAGGAATGAGAAATTCAAAGTGGGTATTGCATCCAAAACGTTTATTTAGAAAAACTGTATACAAAAATATGTATATACAGTTTCAGATTTTATCAAGACGGTACATTATCTCGCATAATTTGAATACAGTCATTTTTTTTTATTATTAAAATATATTTTTTGGGTAGACCTAAGCTACACAGCACTGCTACCTGTACTTGCTCTTTAATGAAAATAACTTTCAACTTCTGTCTTTTTGGAGTACTATCAAGCGTTTTAGCTATTATGATTACTAACGCTGAGACTTCGTCCATAACCACTGTTTACCTATTGAGAGAGGGGATGGGGGGGGGGGTTGGGTGAAGAGAAATATTCTTTCTTTTTTTTCTGGTTCCAAAGTGTTCAAATTGCGATCTTAAATTTTGATCGCAAAATGTGATCGAGGCGTTATCGGCGTTCTTTACTTTCAACGAGCTAAAATTTATATTGAAGAGGTAAAAAGTATTTTGAAATCCTGTAAGAATAAAAGTCTTGACATAATGAAATGACGAAAATTGAATATTTCTAGTAACTATGGGGTACAAGTAATGAGGACGATACCTGAAAAGTCTCATATTCTATAACTGATTCCTCTTCAAACTTTTTATCTTCCTGAGGAAGGAAGCGAAGCAGCACTTTCAAAAAGTTCATCCAAGCGTGAAATAAGACTTAATTTCAACCTTTCATTTCTCCGGTAATCTAGGTCCGTTTACAAACAATGCTTTTCATTAATATCATTTTCACAAGCAAAGAAGTTACTTCTTTAAACGCTCTTTTTTCTTCTTATGTTCCAAATAATGTGGTATCCATTTGAAAAGGAAACTAATGCTACGCCCAGATTAGCGTTGTTGTCTCATTTTCTCCCATTTGCTATCGTTTTTAGTGAAGAGAAGCCGTTTATATAAAAAGAATTTTCAAAGGTTTGAATCCGGGTCAGGATAAAGCATTGTTTGTCATGAATACCATCAAATCGTTTTGTTTTGCAAAAGTATGACACGAAAGAATAATTGGTAATTGTTATCTCCAGATATCGATCTAACGGAAGTGTATCAGAAAAAAAAAATCTTGATCAAGTAACTACCTGTCGTCAAAAATGTTTTTACAATAAACAAAAATAACAAATTTAAATGTTGATTTATGAAATCTTTCAGGTAAGATGAAGATATTATATTATTATTGTTCCAGAAATGCAGTCCTTTTCGGCTCTCACTGCATTACGCAACATCTGAGTTGTATCTTATATTTATCGGTCTTGACATGAAATAATAGTTTTAATTAATGAAAATTTCCGCAACTATTAAAAAACACATATTAAATTGCAGAAAATGATGTATTCACGCTGCAAGTTGCGTAAAATGTCGTGGCTTCTACCTTCATTCTTCGAGCTTAGTACCTTTGTACCAAGCCAGAAAATAATGCAACACATGAAGATTTATGATCTGAAATTTATCAGTTCTGTTTGTCACAATCAAGGGCAGAATTTAATCTGAAAATTCTGAAATTTTACTCCAGTAATTACTATTTTTTAAACTTTAAAAATTTTCAATAACCTTCTTCATTCTTTATAAATTATTTTCGTTTTTTTACGCCGTAGAAAATTTACAGGTGGAAGGAAAATCCAAATTACCATTAATGCACACGCTGACTTCCATATTACTGGAAAAGGAATTTTGAAAAATGTAATGACATACATTAAAATGATTTACTTGAAGCTTGTATTACTTCTCTGTATCGAAACAATCTGATAAAAAAAACTACTATTACCAGACAGATATACATGAAACTCACTGGTATTTAAATACTGTTAAATTATTTGAGAAAAGTTTGTGTCTGTAGCAAGCTATTTTTCCGTCTTTAAAAACATTTAATATTCTGGTTATAGCATTATCACACTTTTATGGATAGTACGGCCTTGTTTCCTTAAAGTTTATACTAAAAATTGTTTTCTGTTATTAGTGAAGCATCATTGAGAAACATAACATACGATTGAATTTCGATTGAGTTTCAATTGAACTCCTTTCAAAGAAAGGAGTTCAATCGGAACCGAAGTTCACTCACGTGACTGATTCGGGTATCATGTTGGAATTTTTCTTCCACTCATTTCCTAGCAAACCGAAGAAAATAAATTGCATCTATTAAGTGTTAAAGCCTGTGTTTCGATGTTTTTTGAGACAATTTAATTTTTGGTACATTTTAATAAAATTTTCTACTAAAAGCCTCGGTTGTATGCTTTAACATTGAAGCTTAATTTACTTAGAGATCGGAATTAATACATCACTCAGATTTAATAGTCGTTTGTATCTATAATCAGCCATTAACCTTAAAAGAATATCTGCACAATCACATAACGAAGTGTAGATAATAATGGGATGTACATAGATTCCCTCTGCAAGCGAAAATTATTTCAGAATTGTTTGATGAACTTCAGTAGTTAATTCAATAAAATGTAAATAAAATTATTAAAAATAAAATATTCATATAAAGCATCAAAGTTTGGGATATCTAATAGAAGTAGTACAGCACAGAGCTCTGATTAGTTTATTATTAGACTTCGGAAGCTAGATCTCAATTGAATATGCATTCCCTTAAATACACTGGTGTCCAAAATTAAGGTTATAAACACAAAACCTAAAGAAGTACTCGGTTCACTGTAACAAAAATTGGCATATAAATACACTTATTATTATGGAAGAAAGCATATAGAACATAACAATAAAAAGAGGCGTATTGCTTGCTAATATAGTGGTTATATCTAAAACGGTATAATTATGACATATTATATCACAGGGGTTTCCAACTTACAAATATTCGCGGGCCGCAATGGAATACACCTGCCTAGGGCTGGCCGTAACGCAATCTGATTCTCAGTCTAGTTATTTTAGGGTTTTGGCAGATAAAACACCTTGATCAAAAACTAGCTAACTTCCACCAAATTATGAAAAAAAAACAAAAACAAGAATTAAATTACGATCGAAGAAAAAGTAGATCATTTTGAAAGCGCGTTACTATCTATGATGGGGCGTACGAGTTAAAAGCCAAACCCTAGTCGGAGTCAAACCCTAGCCCATAACCAGTGAGAGTGGTGTGCTAATATACAATATGAAACGGCAAAATTTGCTAAAATTTAAATGAAAACTTTAAAATTACAAGAGTGGAAAATTTAACGTAAAAGCACACAAAATGTTCAGTGAGAATCGGGGTCTGCCGGTTGCAACTCCTAAAGGGATGTTTAGGTCAAGCTGTGTTGTTGAATCTTTGACAGATGGAGTAAAGAAGAATCTGAGAGGCGGCTCTCCTATCCTTGAGTGAAGTACGTCTACGGACAAGTTAACGGACGTAAAAAGCGAGGGGAAGTGTGCAATAAAGCACACGTGGACGTACTAAATTTCATGGAAATCAGGGAAAATCAAATTTATTAGCATATGAAAAGTACTTGAAATGACATGGATTTTCACAAAAACTTCTTTTCCTTAAATAAGAGTAGTGCTGTAAAAGTAACGACAAAATGAGTATCCGTATGTATTTGTTACTTAGATGTTCGCTATTCGTTACTAAGTATTCGTTACTCGTTGCTTTCGTTACTACTAATAGAATCGGTAATAGGGTGTTATATAGTGCCCCATAACAACACATCCGGGACAGTGTTGTTATGGGTATATGCCGCCCATACATAAACCCATAGCAAAACCTAACCAAAAAGAATTTTTTTTAGCGAAGTTGTACAAAGTTGTATTTAGAGCTTATTTTCTCTGATTTACAGATTGTTTTTATACACATTTATGGTTTTATACAATGCTAAATTATCCGAATTACTGAGTGCACATAGAAATCTTCCAAAGACATATGCCATTCTTTTCTTTTCTCAACCCCCCCCCTTTTTTTTAATTCTGAACGCTGGTTTAACCTGTTCATTCTTATCATAAAAAGTGTAAAGGAAAGCTTGTGACTCGTGTTTTTTCTGGGTTGCGGGTTCTCGAATACTGAGATCCAGGGATTGGGCCACATATATAAAATTCACAGGGCAGGGGATCTCAGTATGATATCAACTACTTTGCGTTTCTACAAGCATAATATCTTTATTATTTGTGAGTTCTTATTTCATATCAAAAACTTCTTTTGCTGGATCATTTTTCGAAGTAAATTAAAAATTACCATATTTTAATTTAAAATTGTTTAATTCAATGAGAATTATCTATTTTTAAGATATTTCCAGTTCTATTTCTGCACTTTTGGGATGAAAGGGGTTAGCCCCTTCTGTGGGTGCATATATGAGAGCATTCTTTAAACAAAAATTATCACTCCTTTCATACAGAAAGAATGGTTGCACCGGATTATGCGTATTCCATGAGTTCATGGAATAAAATGTACCATAAAATAGGGCAGATGGCCCCCTAAACACCGACATTTTAGAAACATATTGAACTTTATTGAAATATTTTAATACCAGTGGCTTACGCAGGAGTGGGCATAGAAATCCCGGGTCGCTCCCAATTTTTTATATATTTTTTAAACAATTACTTAAAAAATGTGTTTAGGTTTCCATGCTAAATATTTTTTTAAAAGGTGTATTTAAATAATTTGTTATTTATTACTCATTTCGATTCTAGCTAAAAAAAAAGAAAAAGTTAAGTTCGCAATCCTGCTTCGGAACCACCCTGAAAGAAAGAATTCTGATTGCACCACTATTTAGTACTAAAATGTTAGAAAGCCCGAAATTAGCACCCCTTACTAACATGCTTCTCTTATATGTATTGCTCCTCTACAATTATAAGAACACCCCCTCCCCCCCCCCCCCCGCAAAGAAAGAGTTCAACTGCGCATAATAACATACTATACACCGGATCGTATCCCCCCATTGTACGACCCATATCAATAGAGCAGCAGATACTATTCCATCTCCATAACTGTAACGAAACATACGGATTCTTCCAAACCTCATCAAAACGATACCATTCGGCGCGGCACAAACGAATTGCAACCAGAACATACTACTACTCAAATACCGAAACTGATTTTTCCCTCCCAACAGCGAGAATCCATAATACTTCCGGTATCTAGTAACGGAACGGAACATACTATTACTCAAATACCGAAATTCATTTTCTCCCTCCCGCAGTCTTGTATTCGAAGTTCGAACCTGGTCGATCCGAAATGCAAACTCGAAAGTCATTTTCCCCCTTGAAACCGCGATCCGATATCCAGTAACCCCAGTAACAAATAACAGAAGATATTAGTACTCGATTACTGGAACCCGTTTCCCCTCTAGTTCGCCTCGCCTGGCAGTCTGTATTCGAAGTTCGAAGCTGCTCGATCCGAAACATCTTCGGATCGAGTAGTAACGATATCAACCGAAAAGTAACAATTCGTTACTTCGAGTCTGAGTGATTATCCGTATCTTAGTACCGAATACATGCGGTTTGCTTTAGCTCTAAATAAGAGCATCTAATTTGATGTTGTGTATTATTTTCCCAGAAAGCTTCGCGGGCCACAGAAAAAGACATCGAGGGTCGCATGTGCCCAGTTATATCACATGAAAGGTCCATTTAACATACATCCCTCTTTAACACTACGAAAGGCTAGTTGTGAGGTTTGTATAGCAGTGCACGGTAGCTAGCCACAAGCTGTACTACATTTTCACGAGATATAATTTATATCACGATTAAACTGTTTTTGAAGTAACCTTCGTCTTAACTAACAGTTCACTTTTTTATTGTTATATTTTACATGCTTTCTCCCATATTAATGAAGTTCTGTACCAACAAGTATCTCTAGGAACAAGTATTTTTTAAGTTATTTCACATTTTGTGTGTGTCTCATTGTAACCTTAATTTTGGAAACAATGTATAGTGACAAATGTCAGTATTTTTCGTACTTTTTCAGAGTTACCAACTGCTCCGGAATATAATCAACCACTTTTCTTAAACAGTAATTTTAGGCTTCCAAAATGTTGGCTAACGCTTTCGAAAAAATGTTTTTTTTTTAATTACTCTTCACAAAAAGTGGTTAATTACATTCCAGAGCAATTGGCAACTCTGCTTTTTGAAACGGTAAACTCAAGTAAAAAAGGTTTCAAGAAAACAGTAAAGATGGCCAGAACCAGCTCCAAATACATTTTCTATATTAGTCCCATAGAGGCTCTGACTCCTTTAAATTAAACCCTAATTTATATCTATTCAAAATCCAATAGCTATCCAGTAACAGTCATACTTCTTTTCTTTTTACAGATCTAGATGGAAATACTCTTCTTGATCCTATCATGCATATGCATGAGTTCCCATGCACATGAAGAAAATGAGAGATTTTTAGGATCTTCAATTGTGAAAAGACAAGGTATGGCAGCAAAATTCTTTCCTTTAACTTTAGCTTATAAAAAATACATACTTTAAAAATATTTTTTTTACATAAAACATTAAAGTAGGGTTTCATAAACATGTTACATTTTATTAGTTCAAATATTCTAATTGCAAGATTCGCCTAAGCTATTATGTAAACTTATATAGAGTATTGACGCTCTATAGTATAAAGCTTAATACTTAAAAGTCAACGCACAATTCTCTACTTCCTTCTGAATTTATTCCTATCATTACTCACTTCTGTTATGCTTAAAAAAAATAACTTGCAAAGCTTCTAAACCCTTTGTCCGGTGCGGTCACCCAATTTCCGTGCCTTTCGTTGTCCATGACATTGTATTTTTACAATGAATGCATCACGTGACACTTAAAGTAGATGGATAAATCATTCTTAGCGCACCGATTGCAAAGCACTTCCAACGGGATATTTTTTTCTCCCATTTTACTGATAAATGCACAATTAACCTGCTTCCTTCCATGCTAATTCGCTGATTCTATAGAGGAACATTCACAGATTCATACCAGGAAGCAACGAAGGAAGCAGAAGAAATATCTTTGCCATTGCATATTAGTGACTGTGGAAGTGAGCAGCTGAAAATGGGCTACAGAATTTGTTTCAAGCCTAATTATGAGAGTTGTTTTGTGTGCCCCTGTAAAAGATTTATTTACACTACGTACTTAATTTCCGATGGGCAAAATTCTTGATTAAACATCAATAATGCAGATTAGTTTTCTTTTATTTGTAATGGACGAACATCTTTGAAACGTATTTCAAACAATAACTGCCAATCAAGGATACTATATTGGAATTGTTTTGTGTGCCATTGTCTAAGGGTGCGCATCATGCTATGTGCACCCTTTTCAATAAAGTACAAGATAAAGCACCCAGCAATGGCATTTATAGCTTTCGTTGTAATTGATGCTTTGTACGGCAGTTTGACCATAGAAAGGCAGTCAAACTGAAATCATACTTTAAGCTTAGTCGGAAAGTATTAAGAAGCTTCATTAGAAAATGTAAAAAAAAAGTTAGTTTTAAAAATGTTTGTTTGAAAATAACATTAGGAATAAATTTGAGTTAATAGAAAATGATCTTAATGCACTTCGTTCTGTCTAAATCAATGTATTATGAAAAGCAAAACAGTGAGACATGAAGCAGAAAATTATTCCGTAAATATTTTGGTACTTTAAAAGAATTGCGATAAGTAGTTATATAAATTTTGCTGGTAAATTAAAAGTGTAAATTCAATGTACGAAAATTTGTAGTTTCCAGATAAAAATTCACAATGCGCCAAACATTTCAATAAAAAAAATTGCATTTTAATTGCTTTTAAAAATTTAAAAATAAAATTAAATTGCTGTGTATTTTATAAATTACTTGTACTAAATAAAAATTCTTATAAATGTTTTTTTTCTATGATTTTGTAGCTTATTTAGAACTTTTCACAAATAAAGAAGTTCATACATTTATACAAAAAAAATGGCATTTCATCAATTGAATACGCTGAAAAATACACAAATATATCAGTATACAATATTAAAACACTTATAAATGCATTATATCTCCTTTTTGATATTTATACTTCATATCAATTACTCTTTTTATAACACGTTTCCTCTGATTGAAAAATATATTCTTGTAATTTCATTGTACGGTTTTATTATCTGTTTCTGGCCTGACCATTCAAAATATGTTAAAATAAATATACTATACAACTATGTATAAAACTTATATATAAACTTAACTATGTATAAACTGAATTCATAGACAAAAATAAAATGTTAAGTGCTATCTGAAACATTATATTATAAAAATATTACTTACATTTAAAAAATACTTTAGATACTTTAAAAATTCCTTTTATACATTAATTAATTGTACGAAATACCAATCGTTTAATTACGAAGATGAAAAGACTCCCATATGTTAACAGAAGAGAATAAAGTTTGTTTTTTTTCCCAGTGTCTTTACTTCAAACATAAAGTTCACAAATTAGTTCTTCTCCGCCCCCATATAAAAAGACGAAAAAGACTGAACGGGAACATAACAATTCATTAAATTTAGAGGGCCTCAGTATCTTTCCATCGATTCTGGAAACTGAAAAAGACACAATATCGTGCTGATCTGTGGCTATTTTCTCCACTACTCCTAAAGTATCGGGGATGGGGAAGAGAGACCTTAAGTCCCCTTTCCTACGTTAATGAAAGGGATTTAAATGTGAATGTAACCAACTCCATCTATTTGTATTTTACCAGTTACAAAACACTCTCAGTCTGATAATGCTCATAAAAAAAGTTTATAATTAGTTTCAAAGTTCGAATATAGATGGCAGCATTAAACAAATTTGTTCTCTCTTTTAGTTAGTTCAACAAGTGATGTTGAGGATGAGAGTTCATTCGCTCATTCATAACATGATTCTGAACTGTGTTTGATTAGTAGCGGACTAGAATTTCACATGGTTTTAGAGCTCAGTCTCTTGTCAGAATTCCTAACTAAATAACAATATGAATAAATTCTTTTAAGGAGGGTAACAATTTGAATTGTCAGAATTTTTTTTCTTGCCACTTTTCTTCTGTTGCCCTTCAGTTAAAATAGAATTAAATAGCAGATCAGACAATTTTATGAGGCTGGAAGCAGGAAGCTTATTTAATTTTGTAAACAGGAATTCAAAGTTTTGGGTTGTGGGCTTCATTTCAGTGACTTGCACCTGAAGAAATTTCTGTTCGGGCATCACTTTTCCATTGACGAAGAGTGCAAACAACTGCGACACTCTGAATGCTTTCTGAGGCGGCAGACTTCTGTGACACTGGACTACAAATATCATCCAGCGGTACGACTTGTTTCTTTGTCATACCGTGGGGTGACAAAGTAACTTTCTATCTTTCTTACAGTTCAGGTTATTCTGGTGTTGAGAAGTAGCTGAAATATTGCTGTATGTTTTGCAATAAAATTTTCCAGAAAATAATGTTTTGTTTATTCTTATAGGCCGTTGGAAACTTACTTTCCCGAAGACCCTCGTATAATTTAATTCTAATTTTAAGAGTCTAAATATTTAATTCTGATGAAAACTTCCTCCTATTCGAATTATTAACACTTATTAATTGGCATTATTTATTCTTTTGTCCTCTATTTTGAATCCACTTTATCATCAGTGAAAATTGTCATTCCATTCATAGTTATGAACTGCATGGTTTTAGTTTAGTCTAATCCATACACTCTCCCGCATAACGAATCGATATTTTTTGTTAAATGTCACAGATTTTTTCTGTGCATCTTATAAAATTAAACTGTTTAAAAAACTACTCTGGTAGCGAAAGAGAAATTTTAATTAAGTCAAGATGTATTATATCTAAAACATGTAAACATACATATACGCGCGTCTATACGTAAATTAATGTTCTATGCCTCCCCTCACCCAAACTTTTGAAATAGCATTGTCTGCTCCAGATTTTCTCTTATTTAATGTCATATACTTTACAGGAAATGGGACATGGAAAAATATTTTGATATTTTCTTATCTTCTCGAAAATATTTAAAAAGTTTTTTTTTTTTTTGTCAAATTGAGATACAATCGAACCTTGTTAACTCAAACACGCTTAATTACTTTTTACACGAACTTTTTTCCTGGCGTTATTTCATTCTTAAATCTACAGACTTTCTATCTTTGTAAGATTTAGCTGACGTGAACCACCGACCGTGACTGTTTGCATTAATGAGGTTTGACTGTTGCAGATGTTTTAATCAATTAAAAAAGTATGTACATGTTCATATGTTTCTTCGAAAATTTTGTTTTCATCCACCTACCTACGGAATGAATAAGGAAAAACAATAAAGTAATTGCATAACTGTTTTAAAATAACGCTCTTCTGAAGTGTTACATTCTTCCCAATAGGATTAATGTCATCAAATTCAATAGATAATAATTAACTACAGCTGAATACCCTTCGTTGACAGAATAGTATACAATATGCAGATTTTCAAAAAGAGTGAATTTTCGTTTGCATTGTAGGAGTACAAAGAATGGAACTGGCAAACTGGCAGAGTTATAGAAAGCAAAGAATTAACTTCTGTGCATTGTTAAAAGATCAGAGGTTGACTGATCCCAACTGATTGCAGAGACAAATTAGCAATATAGAATTCCCCCCCTTTAAAATTAGCTGTCTTTTTTTGTTTGATGTTAAAAGTAGAATTAGCTTTTAACGTCAATAGGGATAGACGCGAGACGGAAAAGAGGCGTCTCGCAAAACAGACTAAAAGCTTTGTCTCGTCTGGCAAAATCCCTATACTGTAATGTTAAAAATGTTTGTCTCGTCTCGCCAAAAATTGTAAATCTCTCTCGTCTCGCATCCATCCCTAAACGTCAAGAGGTTATTACATCGTTAACTGTAATATTTTTAAAACGTCAAGAGGAAAGTTACAGTTAACGGATGCTAGTAATAAATATTTATTAAATACAAAAGAAAATATTTGTAAAATGCTTCTTAACAGAGGGATCAGTTTATATTTAACAATGCAACATTTGATTGATTATACAGTGTATCCCAGAAAGATACCTAGTTACGGACTTCAATTATTTATCTATAAGAGATAAGTGGGTGGTGTAATTTGAAAACATGTTCAAAATAAGGTTAGAAATAAGAATCAGTTGAGAAAAACGTTATTTCCCTCATTTACAAAAATTTACACGTTTTAAACATTTATACGACCTCCGTACGAAACACTACCCGATTAGAAAGTTATTATTTTCCATCCAACAAGACTAATAAAAAAAAAACCGCATAGCTGTAGATTTATAACTGAGTGAGTTATGCTTAATTGAAAATGGAAGGCTGTGCAAAGGGACTATACACAAAAATAGAAATGCAAATTTGTGACATGTTATAAAAGATAGAATGTATGAAAATATTTACATTAGAGCCATTGTTGCGTTTTCAGGGTGGATTCATGGTTCCGTTGAAATTTATCATGTTTTTCAAAACAACGTTCTAACAGACGAACTCAGACAATATTTTATTTCCTGCAAGTGGTATTTAACCATTTAAAATGTTTATGGTAAAACAATTTTTAACAACTGCATAATGAAATGCAGACGATTTCTTTTGAGTTTACTCATTTGTTTCCAGTAGTAACTCTTATCAGAACAACTCAACCAAACTTTTCTTGTACATATCAGAATAAATAGTGTATTAAAAATTATGGAGCGATATTTAGTTTCATGTTTTCGAAATAAAAACATATAACTATTACTGCATAATGGTTTTTTTAACAAATGACGAGCTGTTTAAATTAACAATGATTTATTCTAAGTGCAATATAGAAATAATGCAAAAACTGCTCGAGAATTCGGACGACGATATCCGAATTCGCCTGAAATTTCTCGCTAGTTTATTTACTGGACGAAGAATCGATTTAGAGCTACCAGTGTTTTTCTTCCAAAAACTGGCCCTGGGAGAAATCGCTTGTACGGTGAAAACGAAGAAACGGATATTATAGCGTATTTTTCTGCCAACCGACGTATAAGTATTCGTAAAGCAAGCGCGAATTTGGGCCTACCTAGAACATCAATTGATAGAATTTTTTAAAAACATAATTGGCATCCATTTTGTATACGTGGACTGCAAGCACTCCATCCATATGATTTTGCTCGACGTCTAGCATTCTGCTATTGGTTGTTAATTCAACAAGATAAAAGTGCGAATTTTGTTAAAAATATTATGTGGATGGATGAATGTTTATTTACGGAAGATGGGTCAATAAATATTCATAACGATCATTATTGGAATAATGCAAAACCATATTTTGGGCAAGAAATACACCATCACAGAAAATTTTCCGTCTCCGTGTGGTGCGGACTTCGCAATGGAGAACTGATTGGCCCTGTGTTTTATGAAGGGACACTCACAACCACAAAATATCTGCAGCATATTTTAGATGGCATAGTAACAGATATTTTGGAGCCATTATCGTATGTAAAATGTATGTATGTATTTTCAACAAGATGAAGCGCCTGCACACAAAGCTATAAATGTAACAAACAGGCTCAATGTTAACTTTGATAAACAGTGGATTGGTTTGAAAGGAGTCACAGAATGGCCCCCGGATCCCCTGATCTAACGCCGCTCGATTTTTATTTTTGAGGCCGACTTCGAACACTATTTTATATTACTCGTCCCCTAAATACAACTGATCTAAAACAGAAGATAATCGATGCATGCAACAATGTAACTAAAGAAGAGCTCCAAAATATTTACAGAAGCATTATTAGAAAAGCTCAGTTATGTGTATTGGAGTTAATGGAAAACATTTCGAGAATGCTTTGTAAATTGCATTTTCTTTATGTGCATTTTTAGCATTTTTAATGAAATTTGCTTTTTTATGTGAGTGGTACCCTCTAAAAGGTTTGTAAAATTGCACATTTAGCAATTGTAATAGGCACTTATTCATTTCCGAAAAATGTTTTAATTTTAAAATTACATGCATTTACATAAATGCTAATGATTGTAAATTTAATGTTTTTATTTGCAGTGAAACGTTTTATAAATATTAGTAAGACGATAAAGTATAAATAAGAAAAAAAATGCATACGTAACAAGGCTCACAAAATTTGCATATTCTTTAGCTTTCCGTTTATCTTGTGAAATCTGTATTTAATTTATAAAGTTTTAAATCAACTTCAGGTTTAGTTGTTTACCAAAAAAGAATTTTTAAATATTTCTTACTCAAGATACTTAGTTCGAAACACATTCTAAGTTGCAATATCATATTTCTGATCTAAAAATACCCGTTATCAATTAGTATACGCCCACTATTTTCACCGAGAAAATAGTTTTTTCTGTGATAAAAAAGTCCGGAAAAATGGTATAAGTCCATTTTTTTTTTCTGCATTAAAATTCCGTTAGTTTTAGAAATACGGTTATGCGGTTATTTCTATTGGTCTTGTTGGATGGAAAATAAAAACTTGCTAATTGAAGTTTTTTTTGTACGGAGGTCGTATAAAAATTTAAAAAGTATAACTTTTTGAGAATTAGCAAGAGGAAATTTTTCTTAACTAAATCTTATTCCCGACCTTATTTTGAACATTTTTTCAATTTACACTACCCATTTATCTCAATAGATAAAGAATTAAAGACCGTAACCACCTTTTTGGGACACCCTGTATTTAAATGATTTTACTTGATGTTAAAAAAAAACGTTTTCACAGTTTAGCCATTCTTCAAACAGAAATCATGTTTGTGGAAAATTTAAAACATGTAATTTAAATTTAGTAACCGCCTTCTATGTAACAAAATGGCACTTCATTCCTTTACCTATTTACAAGTAGTAATCAACAAAAATTTCTCAAAATTTTATTTTTGTTTTATAATTCGAATGAATTCAGACATTTTTATTCAACTTCGCCAATCTCTTCGTCTGTGGCTCAATTTTGTTTTATTTGCTGTAAATATATTAATATTATGACAGTAAAAAAACCACTAAACTAAAAAAAATCGATAGAAATGTAATAAAAATTCTGAAAAAATATCGATGTCATTTGCTTAAGTTGAACTGTCAACTATTATATTATCTTCGGACGACTTAAAGTAATGCCTGCCCCTCTACCCTAGTAAAATAGAAAAAAAAAGCACAATTTTTACATTCATTCAAATTTTTGAAAATATCCAAAACTTACTGCTTTAGTCGTTACCTATCATGTAACCAAATTTCATTCTATTCTCTTGATTCGTTTTTAAGGGATGCGAAAACAAACATTTACACGATTTTCACAAAATGTCAAAATCTATGAAATTTTTAAAACAATTTTGACATTGATTCTTTAGTTTAAATTTATTACCATCTAACATAATACCAAATTGTATTCTATTTAATTGATTGATTTTTAGAAATGCTCGAACAAACAGCTGTGCAATTTTCACAAAATTTCAAAATCTGTAAAAAAAAAATTGAAACATTTTGACATGTATAGTTTAAGTGACCAACTTATTCTTAACTTCTTATTCACTTTAGTTATTTATACATGATGGGCGAAAAAATAGGTATATTATAAATATATTTCGGTAATCAGATTTTGATGAAAAATTGAAAGTGAATTTTTGCGGGACGTCTCATCGTACGCATGTATATATATTTGTATATATGTTTGTATATATATACAAGCACAATCCATTTTGACCAACCGCAAGTCCATTTTGACTAGTTTTTTTTTTTTCCTGATGTCTGTACGCACGTACGTAACTCGTATATTTCAAAAACTTTTTGAAATTGTATAATGTTGAATTTTAATGCTGAATATAATATTGCTTTGTATAATGTTGAAATTTTATATATAAGATTACATCTAGTTGTGCACATCCCTTCTTAATTTCAATCCACTGGATAGTTTATGTACAGGGTCACTCAAAAGAATTTCAATACATTAGAGTCTATGGACATTTTTCAGTATATTATGACTGTAGTCAATCATTGTTTGGGATATGCTCAAAATCTCGTTTACTGTCATCAAGCTTGACGAGTGTTGCTGGAAAATCACCCAATTTGGTGCCAAAAATAAGTACGAATATTGTATAACTCAAAAATCTTTCGCCGTAGAATGTTGAAATTTTATATTTAGAGTTATTGTAACATTTAGGTGTGTATATCTACTTTTTTGATTGCAATCGACAGGGTAATTTATTTACAAGATCCAGGGCCGTACAGAGAAAAAAATTTCGGGGAGGGACCAAAAGGTGAAAAAGGCTAAATTTTTCTCAAAAAGCCTTCATTATAATTGTTTTGTTAACAAAATTTTAAATTTAGGGGGGGAACTGGACCCCCTGCTCCCCCCGTACGGCCTTGACAAGATCATCCAAAAGATTTGTGATATCCACATACACTAGAATATTGAGATGTGTGGATACCTTCAATTTATTAAAGTCTGTGGTCAATAACTATCTGGGCTGTGCCCCATATCTCACAAAGTATCGCCAAGCAGGGCGGATTTTGGTGAATGTCGCCAAATTAAGTTTTTTTTTTTTTTTTAAACTGACCCTAGCTTCCTATATTTCTTACATTTGGATAGAAATCGATAAACATGAATATTGATGCCGTATTGTAAATCAGTTTCATATGAAATAAGTTTAGATGAAGGTATGGAACAGAACAGATACACAAATATTTTCGAAAGGTGCATCGAAAATATTTGTGGGAGTAAACACACAGGCGTACACCATATACGTACCAAGGAAGTCACGTGGTGTCCACATCCCATTTTTACCACTGAATAGATACAATGCATAACGCTCGGCAAAAGGTAGTTGAAAATTCCGAGCTGCAGAGCCGTATATTGTTTTTCCAATAACATTTAAAAAGCTTGAATATTAAAATGCTCGATAAAAGTCTTATTCGATGTTTTCGTTAGTTCTGTTCCAGGCTAGACCATGCGTGACCCCAGAGAGGCAACGTGGTCTTTGCAGCCCCATCGCTCGCTGTCCGCAACTGATGCTGGATTTGAACAGGCTACGAAGGTCGGTGTGCATGCAGAACCTCCTAGTCTTGGGCGTTTGCTGTCCACTTGTGCAGGTACTGTAACTGTATTTTGATGCATAACTGCCATTATTTTGTTAATTTATCAGTAATCCAAATAGATCGAATTGCGCTTCGTACAGTTTGTGGTTTTCTCTCTTTCGATTTTTTAGGAACGGGGAATTAATCTTTAATATAAAATATTCAAAATTTAATCGCGTAATTAATTTTTTTCTGAGAAGTAATTGGGATATTCTATTATAGTTAACAGTATAATATTTTGTCCTCCAATGGTAGGTAAATTAAATGATGATTACTACTAAATAGTTCTGGAAAAAGACATTTGCATGGAATGTCCGATTGCTAAACTCAGTTTTCTCTAACAGCATATAGAATAGATATAACATTTAGAATATCCCAATTACTTCTCAGAAAAAAAATTCATTACGCGATTAAATTTTGAAAATTTTATATTGAAGATTAATTCCGTTCCTAAAAAGCTACTGATAGCTATATAATGTAATTTTTAATTTTAAATATATTAGTGAAACTAATAGTCAGGTAAGGATAAGATAGAAAATTGTAAAATTTATTTAAGTTTTGCAACATGCTAAATGAAGAAAAATAAATGTAAGTATACTTTTTGTACTTGATTTTTTAAAAACGAGCTAAATATAAATTCGTATTTAATGTATTATTTTCACCCAGAAAAGAATATTTATTTCTTTCGATTCTTCTCACATACATAATTGCTTTAGAAACTAGTTAAAACACAAAATTTCTCAACAAAATCATAATGCATATTATCTGGTGCTTTCAATATACTAAGCACTTCTTACAATAGAGGGAACTTCATATTTGCATTTCCTTTGTTGTGAAATAAGGAATAGCACTGTTGTTGCACTTTCTAAACGTAAGTTTTTGAATTAATACTTAGATAAACCCTTAAGAAAAAATTTATTAATAGAAAAGTTTTACCAAGAGGAAACGATAAATATTTTTTTCCGCATGTGAACTAAAACTAAAAGTATGGTTTTGGTTTCTTTTATTTTTAACTTACTATTCAAATATGGAAAAAATGAAATTTAAATTCCTACAACTTCGCCACTATACAGACTTTACAATATCGTTTCTGATGTTGCTGGCATTTTAGAATGAAAACTGTCTGGCTTCATTTTAAAATATTCAGCATACATATATTCTGCTACTTCAACAACTGTATCATTCAAGGCTTTTACCTCCTACGAGAGCTTTGTGCGGTAAACTCTTCGCAGTGGTATCGATAAAATAAGCTCAATTTTAAGACTATGGATGATCCTCAAAATCCCTACCGAAATACCCTACCGACTACTCAAAATCCTACATTCCTTTCAGCTATATAGAAGGGGCCCCAAATGAAATTGGCACTACAGGCGGTGTGAGAAATAATTAATGGTATTAATATAAATTAGTATGCAGAAGAAAGGAGTAATACAGGCGTAACAAATGAGCCAGACGAAGTCTCTTGGTAGGTTGAAATAAGTGCCCCAGCGGTCAACGAGATGATGAATATCAGGGTATCCATCAGGCTCGGGGCTATAAGGGGGATGTTCGAGAACCTCCAACCGGTTGCCGTAACAATATTTGGCACGCCACAGCTACATGAGGATGAGCATTATCATTCAAAAAGAAGATAACCATATGGCGCCGACTTCATGGGGCTTGAAGGGGCTTCAGCCCCCCCAATATTTTTATTCAGGGGGCTGAGCCCCTTCAAAAACTTCACTCCAACTTTTTTGTGTCAAATCATATTTCTTCCTCCAAATCGGTTAAACTTAAGAATCCTAAAAATAGAGAATGTATCACTAGCTTCTTCTGTCTCCCACTCCGCTTTTTCTTTCACAGGGATTCAGGAATTACGTTGGGCGCCTGTAATGCCGTAAGGCACGGATGTCAACCTTCTTTATCAAGAGCGCAAGCACAAACAAATGACCATCAGATAGCTAGGCAAAAAGAAACGGGTGTTTTCCCCCACAAGAACCCTTCAGATTTTACACCGTGACACAATTGATGATGGAATTGCTTTCTAGTAGGGAGAGGACTGCGTTTTTTTTTAGGAGGGTCGTTCTCATGTAATGTAATCTTTCTTTTTTAAATCAGTACAGCAAAAGCTTTCACTTTTGTTCTATTGTGAGATACAGACTCTTCTGTAGACGTCTGACCATAAGGGAGATTTTCCCATTGTGCAAAACTGCAAACGATTGTGACATTCCCATTTCCCAGCAGTATTAAGTTTCGATGCTGAAAATAAACCGTTTAAATGTGACTTAAAAACAATTCAAGGCAGAAAATTGATAGTCAAATTTAAGTTTGAAGATTTTAAATCATGAAGAACCTTGTGAGATAGATGAAAAATTGATGTTTAATACAGTTTCGGATATAGACAGTATTCATTTCTTTATACGCTTTATCAAAACTTTACTAATATCGAACGCTTAACGTTTCTGATTTAGCTACAGTTAAGAGCTAAATAAAAAATGATTTCATAAAAATCTTCGAGCAGCACAACTTCTGGATTATATTTTATAATTGCTTGCTCTTATCTTCTCTCTTTACATATAAAACTCTATCCCCCATCAAGGGCGTAATCAGAGGGGGGGGGGGGAGGGCTACGCGGGCTGAGCACTACTTAGCTGTCTCCCAGCCCCCCTACGATTTTCAAAAATTTTTGTTAGTTTACACATAAATACGAAAATTTAGAAACGAACATTTGAAAACCATGAAATCTTTAAGAAGACTCGTTGTTTTAGGCGAATTTCGGTTCATTATTTTGCTACTCTTGGCTGCATATGGTGCCAGTGGCGGTTCCAGAGGGGGGTCACAGTGGTCATGGGCCTAGATTAACCATCTCGCCAAGAAAGAAGGAAGAAAAAAAACGAGGGCCCAAGCCGAGCTTGGACAAGGCCCAAAATTCAGAGAGGCCTTGATCATGTGCATACATATCATATTGTGTTGCTGAAAGAAAATTCCTCTTTAGAAAACCATTAGTCTCTGACTAATTTACTTTATTTTATAACAACACTAAAGTATGCACACAATATTCTGACTATGTGCTCAGTCGTTGTTCCTTGGCAGAAAAATATGCAGCCGTTTTGTAAATACACTGCTGGCCACCCAAATTGCAACACCAAGAAAAACAAGAGATATCACAACAAAATTTATTGTGTAGATAACATGTTGACCAAGTAACAAATGATTAAATTTACAGCATTCTATGAAGCGTGGTTCCTGCCAAAATCAGTACCCAGAGTAGCCGCCGTTGTTGGAGATCACAGCTGCCACACGCCTCGGCATTGATTCAAAGAGACTTTGAATGTGTTCTTGGGGTACAGCAGACCAAGCAGCTTCCACACGTTGCCAAAGTTGATCTGGTGTGACAGCTGGGGATGAACTCTGGGTCAGTCGTTGAGCAACCATGGACCACATGTTTTCTATCGGCGAAAGATCCGGAGAGCGCGCCGGCCAGGGAAGCAATTCAATCTGGTGATTGACGAAGAACCCTTGGACAATGCGTGTGGCCCAGTGTGGCCGTGCATTATCCTGCTGAAATATGGCTGTTGGCAAGCCCTGAAGGTAAGAAAGGACAACTGGCTCCAACACCTCGGAGATGTAGCGCTGGCTGGTTAAAGTACCGGCAATGCGTACTAGAGGAGTGCGAGAGAGATATCCGATACCGCCCCATACCATAATACCCGGTGCAGGACCAGTGTGACGGTGCATAATGCAGCTGTTCAGCATCCTCTCTCCACGGTGTCTCCAGACTCGAATCCGACCGTCGTGGTGTTGCATACAGAAGCGTGACTCGTCAGTAAAGAGAATTTCATTCCATTCTGTCGTCCACATCCTTCTTTCATCGCACCATTGGCGGCGGAGACGTCTGTGGTTCCGCGTCAGAGGTAGACAAAGCAACGGACGTCTTGCGGACAGACCATTCTGCTGTAAACGACGTCGAATGGTACGCGCAGACACTGGATGATGCGTTACAGACTGAATCTGCTGTGATATGGTTCGTGATGTGACTGAGCGGTCCGTCACTGCCATGCGTACAATCTGCCTGTCATCACGTGACGTGGTGCACTGAGGTCGATGCGGTCGATCACGTCTGTCCGTCGTACCCTCCTGCACCCAACGATCACATATCCGCATCACAGTTGTTTGGTTTCGTCCAATACGACGACCGATTTCCCTGAAAGATAACCCACAATCTCGGTATGCCACTATCCTTCCTCTGTCAAACTCGGATACTTGATCAAAAGATGATCGTTGTTTCCTACGAGGCATAATTTATCGTTTTTTTGAAAAAAAAGCAAGAAAAACACAATTGCTGTACTTGAAACCGTCGAAATCTCCAAGCCTTAAATAGCGCTTTGAGGTGGCGCCACAGGCGCGCTTGATGTGCGTCTGCGCTGAAATTCTAATCATTTGCATATCTCACCTCAGCTAATGCATGTTGTAAATTTCATATTATTTGCATGCTTCCTTCAGGGTGTTGCATTTACGATGGCCAGCAGTGTATGTGCATTCATCCATATTCATCCATACATAGAGGGCAAAGGAAAGGGGAGTCACAGCGAGCATGATTAACGTAAGGGTGAATGGGGTAGTTGCCTCGAACCCACAATGAAAGAAAACGATCAAAATCAAAAAATGGTTTTAGAAAAATGTGTGAATTGGGCGTGTGATACATATACTCGTATTCGACCCCCACCTCCACCCCACACTTGCAAATAGCCTCCCTCTTCTGTAAAAGCACTCTATGAAGCACCTATGTTTGTAAATTATTATTTATGTAATATCAAACTAGCGTAACTGCTACAAAACCATAAAAATTATAGAGGAGGAAGGAGGGGGCTGTCATGGGGAAAGAGGGACTATACCTAAACAGGGCCGGATTACCCATTAGGCTGAGTAGGCTTTCACCTGTGGGCTCCTACCATTTTAGAGGCCTGCGTTAAAATTTAGAAGGAAAAAAATATAATCAAACATTATTAAAGCTATTTTAGTGTTAATATTTATACAGTATATGTATATGTAACTCTGAGAAAATAATTCTGATTCATTATTGACTTCGTACACAAGAAACACTTTTTGGCATTGTACACTTCTTAATTGAAATTTGAATGAATATGTGCTAGAAAGTTTGAAGCTGACTATTTAGCTTGAATTTTTATGTGCACATTTCAGTGATACCTTGCATTAGATGGATGTATATTTTGCAAATTCAATAAGGAGAACTTTTAGCACTATGTTTACACGAACGGGCTATGGTAATCATAAGAAGGCTTATAAACAAAATACCCTTCGTACCCCAGTCATCACAATCATATTTTATACAACTTTTTTCCGTTCTGAATAAAAATTAATTTTCGTATATTGTTGCACAAATATCATCAGAATAAATTTCAAATAACATAATGCGTTATGGTTTTAGTTTATAAAATGAATACTATGTATCCATTTAGCCAAAGCGTCTCTGACTTACCAATTGCTAGTGTGCTAGTTTAATTTGTTTTGATAATTGTTAAGGTAATCTGGAACAATTTTCCAAATAGAAGGGTGATTTAGAGTGCAGTGGAGTTTTTATATATGTTTTAAAAATAATATGGCGTAGACTATGATTTCGAATTAGATTTCATTCATTTTGTTTCCATTTTTCATATTATTGAGTATTCTTAAAAATTGTCTGTAAATATCTACAATAATTCAGAGTGATAATTTTGGCATTGTATATCTGTTTCTGTGTTATTCCACTTTTAAATGTAAAGCACGATTATATTTTATACAACTTTTTTCCGTACTGAATAAAAATAAATTTTCATATATTGTTGCACAAATATCATCAAAATATGTTTCAAATAGCATAATTCATTATGGTTTTAGTTTATAAAATGATTACTATGTGTCCATTTTGCCAGGAGCGTCTCTGATTTGCCAATTGCTTATGTGCTGGTTTAATTTGTTTTCATAATTGTTAAGGTAATCTGGAACGGTTTTCCAAAAAGAAGTGTGATTTAAAGTGCAATGCAGATTTTATATGTCGAGTTTTCTATGCCAAGTTCCACACGAAGCCCCCCCCCCCGGCCTAGATCCCTCGCGCAGATAGTTGGCCATAACACCACATTTCAACATTTCTTTTCATTTTTAATGTTATTGAAAGATTATATGAGTATTCTTAGTTTAATGTAAAATGAAAGTTTTCAGTATTAAAATGTTTATGAAGACCTAAAATAGTGTAGACTCTGAATTTTGATATATTCTCGCACTTGGATTTCTTTGTTAAATCATTTTTAAATGTTAACAAGGATGATATTATTGAAAAATTAATTTTTTTCCTGCTGTGAAAATACTATGAGAATGAATTTAAAAGTATATTTTATTTATTTATTTGTTTTTACAATTCAAATCACGGAAATCCGTTTAAAATGTATGTGTCGAAGAGAGGACTTGTAACTTTGTATGATGGTTTGTATATTTGTTTGATTTGTTTTAATACATGGAAAGGAGGTATTTATTACTTCTTTGTTTATGTTTTTTTAAATAATTTTAAATGTAATCTGTAAAAAGTTGTCAAAAAATGTAATTTAAATGTGATCAGTTTTTCTGTCTTAAAGTAGTGCGACATTTAATTAAAGTCGATTCAATTTATGGGTATTTCATCATGTAGTAAAATAAAAAATACTATTTTATATTAGTAAAAATTATCTCTGATGAATGTTTGCAAGTAAATAAAATAATCCAGATTTTAGTATTTCGTCTCGTTTGTACTTCTAGGGTATTTTGAAATATTAGCTGGAGTAATGTTTTGCAGAACAGTTTTCCACATTTGACTGCATGCATTTTCTTTCCTATGAAATTATCATTAAATACATTTCGAAAAAGATTTTACTTGTTTTGCTGTTATTAACTTAATTAAAATTCAGTTGTTCTTTCAGAAGGGAGATTTGCTTTCTCCATATGTGTACTGAAGACTGATTCGAGATCTTGAGTTCAAATACTTAATTTAAAAAATGAGTTCAAAAAATTTTTGAAAAATTTATTAAATGCAATTCCTTTTATTTTCATGAAAGTGTTATGTTAAAAAAGCACATTTTGAAATCTCAATTCTAAAATTTCTGAACCCCTTTATTATACTGACGGAGAGAAGAATTTTGTGTCCCCCCGTCCACCTCCGTAAGGATACGAGCCCCCCCAATAATTTTTACAAGTCGGCGCCCGTGTGTGACAACATGCCACGTCGGCAGCCTTATCCTGTATTCACTGGCATGCACATTTTAAGCTGTTAAAAATTGAACGACCGCGCGTTGACACTGTTTGGAGGCAGTAGCGTCGCCAGGATTTTTTTTCGTGGTGGCTGAGAACTTAAAATCTAGAATGCAATATAACTTATAAAAATCGACAAATCTTTTTTTCTCGTGGGGGGGGGGATGCCCCTTCCCTTTATTTCACCTAAAAGTGTTCGTATAAAAAATAAATTAAAGCAAAGAAAGGATGAATTTTTTTTTTAAATCATTAGACGAGTTTAAAATCTTTGCAGATGGGAAAATTACATTAGAAAAGGTTTTTTTTAATTTGGCCTAGGTCCGTAGCTGAACTTCGGGATATCAAGTGGAACTTTCAAATTTATCCACAAATAAGTAATTTTCTCCATATCCTACGTTTACTCACTTCGGAGAAGGCTGCAGCCCCATCAGCCACCCCCTGGCTACGCCCCTGTTTAGAGGCATCCATGATGCGAGCGATTCCTTTGTAACGTGTTCCCACGCGGGAGCTGACGTGTTGACGATATGACTCCCAGCCCACTCTGCGCCTTCTATAGGGCATGCGGAGTCATCTTTCTCTTCAAATGGCAGAGTTATTTCAGTAATGCCACTTTGATTTGGGTGACCCTTTCAGTTATTTGCAGATGTGACACACATATGAGACAGATTCATAGTTGTCTAACAGACCATTTTATTTCTGTGATCATTTAAGACATTACTTTGTCTTGGAAGCCTCTGCGCAAAAGAAAGATGGACTCATTACACCATCATGGGTGCCCATACCTACGGGCAGGGAAGAGCCATGCACCCCCCCCCCCTGCTTCCCAGGAAAAATACATTTTACCTTAATGATTTACGTACGAGCATAACATAAATGTAGTTCAACACTAACATATAGTACCTATCTGGGGCAGGAACCCTGAATTGCCCCCCTTCTCCCCTTCAAACAATCATATGGGCGCTCATGCACACCATTTGTATTTTTCCAACTTAAGGCGCAAAAATGGGGTATAAAAAGTTTGAAACCTTTGTCTGTGTGGTATTGTAACTAGCAAACGGGCGGACTGATTCCAGTGCACGTTTTTGTTTGAAAACTTCAGTTTAATCGCAGTGGTCCATCAAAATCTATGGTTGATGAAAATCTCTTCAGAAATTTAATTAAGGTGAGATTAAAACACCCGACACATAAAGTTTGAAGCCTCTGCATGTATCTTCGAAGATTTCAAAAGAATGAGCTGATTTTAACGTAGTTCCTTCTGTTTGAGAGTTATTTATATTGATATAATTAAGCTATGGAAGCAGTTCCATCTTGAACATGTAAAAAATACGTAATATAATATTTTATAATAATAAAACAATATTTTATTGTTTCTCTCCTCACATTTTTTTCTTTTCCTTTTTTAAAAATTTTACACCATTTTATTTATTTCTCTTCGAGTTCACTTTATTAACCTTTTTTATTGTAAACAATTCATATACACTTAATTTCATTTGAAGCACAAAGTGCATTTTTTAATTTTTTCAACATACTTCTCAGACAGCTGCAATGTTCTGTGAAATTAAAGGGTACGGTGCTCATAACGAGCCTAATAGCTAATGTAGCTTTTAATTGGGCTAAATGCTCCTTTAAAGTATACAATAATATGTTCTTTTTTAACGCCAGCTCTCAAAACATAAACAGAACAGGATAAATCAAATTGGCAATATATTCTCACAATTGGACATACACATAAAAATAATAACGAAACTAAAAGAAATTAACCCTAATCCCACCTTGGACTTTGGGATTTTTCGTTTTCGAATTTTACTATTTTTTCCCCTTTTGTTTGGCACATACTTCGGTTGGCTAGCTTCTGAGCAGAGCAGGGTAAGCTATCTCCTGCGAACGGAGTGTCTCATATGAGTGACTTCCTCCTTCCTCCATGGCTTGACACTGGCGGGGCGGAAGAAATTTAAACGTTTCCGCACGATGCCCAAGGCGTCCGTAAACTATTCAGGTCATGGCCTCCAAAATGGGCAGTTACTATTTTCTTATGGAGCAGGGCAGTACTGCACTGCGAGCGTATTTAATTATTGGAGGATGAGATCGCAATCTGCATTGAGTTCCGATTTGTGCATACGGACCGCGTAATTATGTCTCGAAGAAAAAAAAATTAAAAAAGAGAAATGAGTTGATGTGAGTTGAACAGGAATAGGATCGGCTAAAATGTAGAATCCTCTGATTTTAAAACAAGCACCTCTAATTAATAGTTTTAAACAAAGACAAATTACATTCAAGGCCCAAAAATATTATGAATATCTCTTAACCCTTTCAGGCGCAACCCTTTCCCAATGCTTAAAAAAGGGCAGCCGTTGCCATTGCTCGACTTAACTACCAGCAAGATGGCGGACGATCTAAATGTTCATCGCGTGCCACATATCTAGAGACCTTTTTTGACGCAGCTGGCTGTGCCGGCACAGCCAGCTGTCGTCAAAAAAGGGTCTCTAGATCTGTGGCACGCGATGAACATTTAGATCGTCCGCCATCTTGCTGGTAGTTAAGTCGAGCGATGGCAACGGCTGCCCTTTTTTAAGCATCGGGCAATCTATCCAGCTGTTCTCGCATTCTTCCATTTTTTAGGAGATGTCAGTGCTGTTAAAAATAATCGTGATCATTTTTTTACGGGGAATGACGTGCTAAAAAGTAAAGGATTCTCGTGGAGCTATGTCACTCGCAACTATTTTTACAGAAATCAAATCTATTCTTCGTGACTGGGCAGCTGTCAAAATGTCAGAGTTTGGTGTTCCCAGAGCGGGAACACTGCACGTTAAAAGGTTAACAAATTGTACTATACGCTCTTACCATTTCGATAAAGGGGGGAGGGGGGCTAGGGAGAGCCTAGCACTCCAGCACTCGCAAAATTCTTTTTAAACTCGGCAAAATTAGATACCTAGTTGAGAAACTTGGTAAAAAATAATTTAACGAAAACTGCTTACTTTCTATTTCTGTGCACTTGGCAAAATTACGCAAACCCAGTTGGTAAAAGTAAGAGGTTGATAAAAAAATAAATAAGTTGGTAAATACCGATATTTGACTTATCATTTTATCGACATCTCCCCCCCTAAAAAAAGTCTTAGCAATGGCTCTGGCTCTTACAAACGGTCAAACTTATTATAGTCTTGAAACGTTTAAGGAAAAAAAAATTGACCATGGAGTAAGTACTTTACAGTATTCTACAAAAGAAATAACATCTCAGAGAACTTTCTGATGTAATTTCAGTGAGAACTTTTTGTTTTTGTAACAGTTCCATAACTCCTTTACTGTTTATTTTAGAGAGTATGACACACGGTTTGGGATGAAACATTCTGAATTCTGTTCAACAGCCATATGACTAATGCAGATTCTTTTTCTTTCAAGAACAGCTATCATTTTTTTCTGAAATTTAAACCGAAGTTACGGTAATTAATCACACAATGAAAATTGCAGTATTTGCATTTGCTCTGAAGGAATAAAATACTGTTTTATATTTAAAATTTATCTATAAATGTGTGCTTCATTAGTACATATTTACTCCGTAAAAATACTGTTTTCAGATTCTGAAAAATAAAGTTCATAGATAATTTGTTTATGGGCAACTTTATTATTATTATTTCTCAGTGAATTTCAAAGGGAAATATTCTAACTGTACATTTGAATTATAAACATTTTCTTTAGTTTTAAAAACATATTTTAATAGAAAAACGTTTAAATGTGACTTAAACTAAACAACCGCAAAAATGTGTATTTTATGTGATATTCCATTAAAAAGAATCTATTTGTGCCCTTACTATTTACAATTGTTTTGAACCTCTTTGAAAGCTCCTGTAAAAAAATCAATACAGGATATTTTCACAAGTCACTCGTTAAATTTATGTGGCGTTAAGTTCAAATTATTTATACTTCAGAGTCTAAAATCAGTGAAGCACGCAATATTATTATTGTTAAAGGAAGTTGTTATACGTTAATTTAAGTACAAAGTTCAGTAAAATAGCAAGTTTTTTTTTCAATTACTTTCATTATTTGCAAATTATCAGTCTAAATAAACAAATTAGCTTGAATTTGAAAACAAAAATTTAATATACATCTTACTATAATCACATGTAACGATAAAATAGAAAAGAACACTTGTAAAATGTGTAAATTTAATTTTTTTCAAACTTCACTCTTGCGTTTCTTAATCAATGACAGGTCTTTCCTGTTCAAATCAAACCAATAAAAATATTTGAGATCACTCATGTGTGAGTGAATCACTACAATTTCAATTAGCTATCCATATTTATAAGTTTTCGTTAAAGGTCGCATAAATATTACCATGATATTTTTAAGTGGATAGAAATAAAATTTATATAATCGATATTAAAAATCTTTAACTTGATGAAAACCTCTCTAGAAATATACCTTTTATTTATTTTTCCTAATTAATGAAGTTATATTCATTAATCGTAGCCTTACACCGTGCAATCTCAAAGCTGAAAGTAACAATAGACGCAGAAGGGGAATCCTGGCTTTAAAGGCAAGCTTCCCCTTCTGCGTCTATTGTTACTTTCACATTGAAAGTTCTTCTCCATACTCTCCGGGAAAACGATCACAGCAATGCTTTTCTATGGAGAAAATACTACCTTTGCAAGTTCGAGGTTTTAGAAGGAACTACTAAATATTCTTCAAACATTCTCCTCCCCCCCCCCCCTTTTCTGTGAAAAAAATTCATTTAATCTTATCACGATACAAAATGTCTCCAATGCTTTTGGAAGGACATTGATTCCAGCACAGTTCAAAGTTTCTCTAATGCACTTAAAATAACAATTATTCCTTTATAATTAATGTTCTCCTAATTGCATTAGAAAATCTTTGCATCGTAATAACGTTAGATGAACGTTTTCAGTAGAAGAGAAAAAAAGAATGGTTTAAAATTATTCAATAGTCCGACCTAAAACATTGAAATTCCAAAGGCAATTTTCTTTATAAATAAGCAATACGATTATCATTTCCCTGGAAAGAGTGTATAAGTCCTTTAAACGTGTATTCGATGATGAACAACTACATCTACATAGCATAAAAGCATCGACAAAAGCATAACGTCGCAATAAAAGATGACATAAGACAAGAAATTTATATTTTCATGGATACGCAAATAAAAGCTAATATTTTGTGTCCAGATGCAAATTATGAGCTTAATGAGAGTAAATCTTGCCACAGTAAACATTCCCGCTCCCCACAGTAAACATTCCTTAAGTGTTCCCGCTCTGGGAACACCAAACTCTGACGTTTTCACTGTTACCAGTCACGAAGAATAGATTTGATTTCTATAGAAATAGTTGCGGGTGACATAGCTCCACGAGAATCCTATACTTTTTAGAACGTCATTTCCCGTAAAAAAAATGTCACGATTATTTTTAAACAGCACTGACATCTGCTGAAAAAGGGAAGAATGCGAGAACAGCTGGATAGATTGCCCAATGCTGGAAAAAGGGCAGCCGTTGCCATCGCTCGACTTAACTACCAGCAAGATGGCGGACGATCGAAACGTTCATCGCGTGCCACAGATCTAGAGACCCTTTTTTGACGACAGCTGCCTGTGCCACAGCCAGCTGTCGTCAGAAAAGGGTTAAGTCGAGCGATGGCAACGGCTGCCCTTTTTTCAGCATTGGGGAAGGGTTGCGCCTCAAAAGGTTAAAAACAATTTATTTATATTTTGGATGAAAAAGAAATACCTACCCATTTTACTTCACCATTTTTTTACCTATGCTTTACATGTATACTCCTCTAGTAAATAAATAAATAAATAAATACGAAAGAATTTACAGGCGATCATCGCGACGTCTCTTGTTTTCTTTCTATCTTTTTTATCAGCAAAGCATGGCATGAAACACTGGAGTATTCCGAAACTAGCTTTCAGAATCGTCTTGTGACTATGTGAAAATTGTTAATTCTTTTTTTTTTCTTCTCTCTTTCTATTCAATTCTAATGACACACGCACAAAAAAAGAACAATATTTATGTGTAAATGGTCACTGACAATGCCATTTTGAGACTGCTTTTCATGCTTTGAGAATTAGGGAGTAAGAAAAATGTGCTCCCTTTTAAAAAGAAAAATTCGCAATTACTTGAGCAAGCATTAAGTGAAAATGACAACATTTGACGAAAAAAAAAAGAGTATTTTATTGAAAGTTAATGATAGTATTTTTTTACTTCATTAAGCAGGTTTTTTTCTCCGCTTTACATTTCATGCAATTTAAGTTCGTAAATTACTAATCGAAACAGTTTTATTTTTAGCAGCCTGAAAAGAATGCTTCAATAACTTTTTTCTTTTATTTAGAAAATTAAAAATAACTTTGAAGTCTTATGAAAATTTTCCATGCTATACATTTGAATCACATATTTTAGAAATTTATTCACCACAGACCTGCATGTTATCATTTACCTACATAATGTTTCAGTCATTTTAGCTAAAAATCGCGCAGCAAATCACCAGAAAATAATTTTTTTAAAAATTCACAAATATACATAATTAATCTTCTATAAATCGTCCGAACGGCTGAGACGTAAAATTCTTCTCACTCCAGTTTTCTCCGCTATGCGCCTACTACATGATATCCATCATAGGATGTAACGCTGGCCTTCTACTGGAAGCTGCTATTATAAACGGCCAATACTTCACAGTGGCTAATACCTGGATGTCAGTCAAGTGCCCGCCATTACGAGAGAGGGAAAAATCTACTTTTGAATTTGGAAGTGGTTTTTAGAGCTGGTTAACCTGAAATTAGAAAGGCTTCTGTGTAAATTTAATTGTTAAAACTACTTTAATTCAGTGAAACATGTAGAACTAGAAAACAAAAACTAAAATAAAAAAATTATGCAGATGTTTCTTACCACAGGAAAAAGTGGTCTTTTTCTTTTCTTTTTTTTTTTTTTTTACTTAAGTTCGTTTCATTTGTTGACTTCTATCGTTTCAAAGACGCAATGGTGAAGATTTCCTTTCTGCGCATCGCTCAAGCGCAATACTTGTACCTACGGGTTATTCAAAGAGCAGTGATGGAAACCAACTTAGCAGATTCGGAAACTTTCCTGCTACGTCTTTGAAACGGTTCGAACGAACTTTGATCAAACACGGGTTCATTAGGAGCAAATCAAACCTGTTTTAATTCCTCATCTTTGATTACGTCACTGTTTGAACCTTTCTATGTAATTTTAATTTAAGAATGTGGTTATTTTTAATAAAAAAAAGGGGAGGGGGACTTTAAAGCAAAATTTTTGTTTTCGACTAAGTGTGAATATTATTGCATTCAAGGCAAATGTTTTTGGATTTTTAGTGGGCAATCTTTATTCCTTTCTTTTTTCCTTTCTTTTTTCTTTTCTTTTCTTTTTCTTTAATATCTAATTTTCACGAAGACAAACTTCGAAGAACGATTTTGCCTCGTTGTTTGAACTTTAGATATAAATTAACAATAAGATATATGGGTGTAGCTTTAATTTTAATTTAATTATAAGCAATGCCTATTAATGATTTAATTTATTCAGTCGTGACTATAAAAATAAGTAACTTTGTATAAAAATACATACTTAAAAATCATCATCACATGGTCAACACGGGTGTGTTTTTGTGTCAAGGTTCTTTTATAATTTTCTTGATGTTTTATGTTTCATTATTTTCGTACATATTATTTTATTTGTTATTATTTCTTAAATTTTAACTTATCTTTTTTTTTTTTACTTTTTTCCCACCCTCTTCTTTTCATTTTTATTTTCACTTGCTCTTACACATTTTTCCTCTTCCGAATGGCAACTTCATTTTAGTCGCACCTTCTATTTAAGTCGCGCTTCAAAGGGTTAATTGCTCTGGAGTCCGGAACACGTTGCATGGTAATGAAAAAAGTGAAATGGAAAAATGATGTTTCTCCTTTTAAGAAAACCTATATTTTGATGAGTACATGCCTATCCTTTGTAATCCCTCTAAATTTTTCACAACAATCAAATATCTGACCCTCATTAAGCTGAATGCTTTTTAACATAGAAATATAAGAGATTTTTTAATACAAAGATTTATTCATTAATCTGAAAATGTTGGAATAGCAATGTTCACTGTAATGATATTTCACTGAGCAGTGTGTTAAACTAAAAGGGCTACTTCTACACTTCCAACACATGTATAAAGAGAAATTCTAAGACATCGTCCTAAGCACGTCCAATTATTTTGAAATTTCACGCTTGTGGCTTATTTATATACATGTAAAATTGAGTCATTAACAATGATTCGAAGAGACATGCAGTCTTACAGCATTCTGAGCTCCTCGAACAAAGCAATTGTACTTACATAATATATCCAATAAAAACATCTAAAAAGCACTGAAACCGTCCTCTTCCGAACAAGCTTAGAAAAAAAAAGGACCAGAAAAGTATTTGATATTATTGGAACAGCCAGTCCCTCTCTGCATGATCTACTGAATATAAACTACGAAATTCATGAATGTAGTGTTGCTACAGTTTATTGTCAACATTCCATAATGAACAACAGACATTATATTAAAGTTGACAGCAAAAAATTTGAACTGAAATGTTGGCTAAAGCATTCGGATATTGAGAGGGCACGGTTTATTAATTCCGTATATGGATTGCAATGCAACTTTAGACCTGTGAAATAATGCATAGAATCGGAAGAGATTTTAAGACAAATTTAGTTTAAACAATTGAAACAGAGATTCTATCCTCTCAGTTTCTGAGTGCTTTTTTCTAACATTTTAGTTAAAATTTTTGGCCGTTTACTTGAAAATAATGGCTGTTCATTATGAAATATTGAAAATAAATTTCAGCAACAGTACAGCAACTGTACATATTTATGAATTACGCAGTTTTGTAGTAATTAAATTAGCGTTTCCCAACCGGTCAGGTGCGCCCTCCCCCCTCCAAGGGAGGCGCAGGGCGTTTGCAGGGCGGGCGCCAGAAAAAATGACAAGTAAGCGATAATGCATGTTTAAAAAAATTATCTTATTCATTCTTATTTTTACTCAAAACATACCCATTTTCGTTTAAAATGCTCTTTCAAACTTTAATGTCATTTTTTGAAACGGGCAACTAAATGTTCACTGATGAAAAATAAAAAAAATTAATGTATGCTGAAAAATGTGGAGAGGGGGGGAGAGACGCCAGCGTAAGTTAGCCTTTGTTGGGAGGCGCGCGACGTTAAAAGGTTGGGAACCGCTGCATTAGGCCATGCAGAGAGGGGCAGACTCTTCGAATGATACCAAATATTTTTTCTGGTCACTTTTTTTGTTGTTGTTGTTGTTCGGAAGAATGATGTGTTAAGGCTTTTTAGAAGTTTTTATTGGATGTCATTGTTTTTTTTTTTTATTACTTTCCGAACATGTACCGTGTAAGGAAAGTATTGTAATCATGAAAAAATTTGACTTCGAGAGTTTGCTGTATTTACACGTTTTGATGTCTTCTGAATTCATCTATGCTATTTTTACGAGATGTATGTGTGTGTGCGTGTATGTGAGTGAACACGATAGCTCCTAAACGGGGCATTCGATTGAGCTCAAATTCGGTACATATGTTATGAACCACTGTCGCAAGACCTGTTTTGATTTTGGTATGTATAGGACTTCCCGTAGCCCTGTAGTTTTTCTACAGGGCTACGACAAAGATTTCTTTTACATTATGGCCTATGGGGGGAAATTCTTGAAAGTGCGCTAGCGTTTAAACGGGACATTCGATTGAGCTCAAATTGGGTATACACGTTATATACCACCATCGTAAGACCGGTATTGATTTTGATGGGTATAGGTCTTATAGTGTTTCTACAGGACTACGACAAAGATTTCTTTTACATTATGGCGTATGGGGAGAAATTCTTGAAAGTGCGTTAGCGTTTAAACGGTGCATTCGGTTGAGCTTCAATTTGGCACGTATGTTTGAATTATTCATGGATTAAAATTCATTTCAGTGCTTGTAATGATCTTAATCGTAAGTGTACGGAAAGTCGAGTGGAGTCACTCCACTCGACTTTCGATTGGATTTTGAGAATAGTTTCCAAATATTAAAAAAAAAAAAAAAAAAAACGGAGCGACCAATTTTCATGAAATTTGGTATGGAGGTTCTTGGTCTCACTAATGAAAACCTACTAAAAGGATTTGTAAAAAAAAAAGTTGAATTTTAAATTAAAAACCAATCATTTCTCTAAATCTTATGAAACCTTTTCATTTCGGCTGTTTTCAAACGCTGATTTTAAAACTTGTTGATTTAATTTTTTAAACAACATTAGTAAAAACGATTGAAGCCATCTTTCAACTATATACATAAAAAATTTTAAATGTCTGCTCTCTAGTTCTGTAACTCTTGCTTGCTTGCTATGTAATTCTTTTGCTGGGTGTTCAATTTATAGCTGTGGTTGATTCCAATCGCAGTACAGGAATTTCGATGAATGTATGACAAGTCTGAACATTGTTTCACTTCAACGAGCTTGCGAATCAAAAGTTTGATTTTGGAAGTCACAGTAATCGCTTTTGAGCATAGTCAACAAGACGCTTGTCTTAGAAATCGCGATCGGCACGAGTCAGCGTCATGCGTGTGCGTATTTGAAATATTTTGCTAATTACTCTTAGTCTTATGATGCATAAATGAGCATACTTGATAGGATAGTTCAGAGCTGATTTTATTTAATTACTATATTTGAATTTGAATTTGAATGCCACAGGTTTGCCGGCTTGGTCGGCGGAGCTGACCTTCAAGCCTTTAGCGGCAATCTGGGGAGTTTATTGGGGAAAAAAAAAGAAAAGGCTTTTTACAAAATATAGCTGCGAAGGCCTGGCACAGGGATTTCCCATGCAGGGGCCTGTGTCATAAAGTGTCCCCACTTAAGATACAAAGCATCTTCATGATATGCGGGACAGGAAGTCCTGAATTGATGTTTTCATCTGTTTGAGAGATGACCTCCGTGACTGGGACACTGCTATGCTGTTAGTTGGTTAGTTGGACTATATTTGTTAACAGAGAACAGATTCTGGGCATTTTCCTTGTGTTCACTTTGCTGCGAAGGACGCTTAGAGTCATGCCTGAGCATCTTCTTGCGGTGGTCTGCGCAGGTGATTAGATTTTGTGATTTCACAATCAAAGAGAAAATGCTCTGCTGTTCCTGCTGCACCGCAGATGCAGAGATCATCTTCCCGGAGATTGAATCGATGGAGATAGGCAGAAAACGGCCCGTGTCCTGTGAAGAATGCAGTAGTTTGGAATGTGAGGGAAGCTCATGTAGAACTGGCTTGGGCAGCCATTTATGAGTGTAGCGACCCTTTGGGCTGGCATTCCACTGTTGTTGCCATCATCTCATCAGCTCATTTCTTAGTTTTCTTTTTAAGAAAGAGACAGGCGCAGGTATTGTTTGAGCTGGCGTTTGTAATTCTGTCGCTAATTTGGCAAGCTCATCTGCTCTCTCGTTCCCTGTGCCGTCCCCCGGCCTTGATATGGTGGAGTCTTACATGAGGCTGCTCGATTAGTTCTTTTTTTATTTCTAGAACCTGTTTGGAAGCTGTGCCATGTTGGGCTATTGCTGTTAGGCCGGACAGACTGTCGCTGTAGATTAGTGTAGGGACTGGCTGCTGTTCCCCCGTCCATTTGAGGGCTTGGTTGATTGCATTCAGTTCTGCTTGGAAAACTGAATTGTGGTCCCCGATGCGGCATGTGTAGTACGTAATTTCGTTGAGGTGGTTATATACTACGAAGGCGGCTCCCACCCCTGACTCCGATTTCGATCCATCTGTGTAGATAGTTCTACCTTTGGTCAGTGGTGAGGCTGTTGTGTTTAGAGTAATTTGCTTGCTATGTAATTCTTTTGCTGGGTGTAGCTGCCATCTGTGTATTTTCCTTGTGTAGGCTGGTAGAGGACCTAGTTCCGCTTCCCAGGGGTTCCTAGTAGTACCGAATCTCGTTAGCCCTACTCTTATTGCCTCAGCTTCTAGCTCCAGAGGCAGTGGTGGCAGCCCTGTTATGACGCATAACGCTTCAGTCGATGTAGTTCTGTAACTCTTACTGATTCCTAGAAGCGGAATACGTTGAAGAGAGAGGTGCTTTTGCTGTGCCTGCTTATTTAAACCAAGTGCCCAGACTCCTGCCGCGTAAAGTACTTGTCGTAGCTGCACGGCTCTGTACCATACGTGTGTCAAGCTGGCCGGACCACATTCCGCAAAATGGAAAAAAACATAACAAAAAATTAGTGCTATATTAGTGCTAATTAGTGCTCGAACCTCGGAATTAGTGCTACTTATTTAAGCGAGTAATTCACAATTCAATGTGGTCCGGCTATCTTGACGTCAAGCTGGCCGGCCACATACAGAAAAAATTATTTTTTGCCAAATTTCGATACATACAGAATTAGTGCTACATTAGTGCTGGCTGAATAGCAAATTACAGAATTAGTGCTCCGTATTTAAGAAAGTTATTAAATAATCAATGTGGTCCGGCTATCTTGACGTCAAGCTAGCCGGCCACATCAAGAAAAAATTATTTTTTATCAAATTTCGATACATACAGAATTAGTGATACATTAGTGCTGGTTGAATGCCAAATTACAGAATTAGTGCTCCGTATTTAAGTAAGTTATTAAATAATCAATGTGGTCCGGCTATCTTGACGTCAAGCTGGCCGGCCACATACAGAAAAAATTATTTTTTACCAAATTTCGATACATACAGAATTAGTGCTACATTAGTGCTGGCTGAATACCAAATTACAGAATTTTTGATTCGTATTTTAAAAAGTTATTAAATAAATGATGTGGTCCGGCTATCTTGACGTCAAGCTGGCCGGCCACATCAAGAAAAAAATATTTTTTATCAAATTTGAGCTTGACGTCAAGATAGCCGGACCACATTATTTATTTAATAACTTTTTCAAATATGGATCAAAAATTCTTTAATTTGGCATTCAACCAGCACTAATGTAGCACTAATTCTGTATGTAACAAAATTCGGGAAAAAATATTTTTTTCTTTATGTGGCCGGCCAGCTTGACGTCAAGATAGCCGGACCACATTATTTATTTAATAACTTTTTCAAATATGGATCAAAAATTCTTTAATTTGGCATTCAACCAGCACTAATGTAGCACTAATTCTGTATGTAACAAAATTCGGGAAAAAAATATTTTTTTTCTTTATGTGGCCGGCCAGCTTGACGTCAAGATAGCCGGACCACATTATTTATTTAATAAGTTTTTCAAATATGGATCAAAAATTCTGTAATTTGGTATTCAGCCAGCACTAATATAGCACTAATTCTGTATGTATCGAAATTTGGTAAAAAATAATTTTTTCTGTATGTGGCCGGCCAGCTTGACGTCAAGATAGCCGGACCACATTGAATTGTGAATTACTCGCTTAAATAAGCAGCACTAATTCTGAGGTTCGAGCACTAATGAGCACTAATATAGCACTAATTTTTTATCCTGTTATTTTTCATTTTGCGAAATGTGGTCCGGCTAGCTTGACACAGGTCTGTACCATGTCTTTAGTAAAGTTGTTGAGGCTCCCCAGGTCTTTCCTGCAGCCTTTGCTATGCCCAGTTGTAGTTGTGCAGTCTTTTTCCTGAAAGTGTCAATGTGGGATAGCCAGGTCAGGTTTTTATCGATTGTGAGGCCGAGTAATTTTATAGTGCTGACGTGCTTTGCACTTTTGTTGTTTATTTTGATTTGTGGATCTCTTCGTAGAATACGTGGTTTATTGAAAGTTAATGTATGGAATTTGCCCTCGGAGATTTCCAAGCTAATTCCTTTAGACATGAGGTAAAACGGGGGAAGTAGGTTGTTGCTTGTGTTTCAATGTCTTTCCTACATTTGCCAGTTAGTAAAAAAGAAAAGTCGTCAGCAAACGCGAATACATGAATCCCTTTTGGTCTCTGAATTTTTAACAGTTTGACAGCTAACAAGTTCCAGAGTGTGGGCCCTAGGCATGAGCCCTGCTGGCAGCCCTTAAAAATTGGAACCTCTTCTTGTCCTGTTCCGCAGTTGATTGTTAGTCTTCTGTTGCTGAGGTAGCTTTGGATTACTCTGAGTATGTTGCCTGGACATTTTAATTCTGCTAGGCGTTTTTTTAGAATGTCCCAGAAACCGCGATGAACTTTTCGATCGTCCGCCATCTTGCTGGTAGTTAAGTCGAGCGATGGCAACGGCTGCCCTTTTTCAGCATTGGGAAAGGGTTGCGCCTCTAAGTGTTAAGCAGATTCCCATAAAAACAGCGAAAGTGAAGCAGCGCAACTCTTGGTCAACGCTTGGAATGGTGTTAAACTGCCTCGTCCTGATGGCTGTGAGACCGCGTACGCTATAGGTAGCTGATGCATGTTAAATCTGCCATAGCTCCAATGTCCTCCTTGTTCAAACTGCATCACTGGAGACACAGAACCAAGTGCCAGTCCTCTGATCTGATATTGGTTCAAAATTAGATGGCTAGTCATACGGCACAGTGTTGGTATGCCTCGTAGGAGCCTCCATAAGGAAATAAATGTCCAACATCTCCGGCCCGCCTAGCGGTCAAGCCCACAGTTGATCCACAGTAACCTTATCATTGAAAAGAAAAATATACGTGAGTTACGACCCCTTTTTAAGTCACAAGGGGGATTAAAACATTGTAAATAAATTTAATGGAGTACGAATACAGCATTAACAGCTTTCCTTTTTCTTTTCTTAAAAAAATAAATTAAAGAAAAATCAGTGGTGTTTAAAATGTAAATTTTTTTAGTGGCAAAATTTATTGCGAACACGCTATGAAACGACAAACAGATACAATTATTATTATTTACACTTCGTTGCACTTTTCGCGAGCATTTTTTAAAATTAACAAATAAACATTCATCAAAAACTGGTATTTAAAAGATGAAATAATTAAAACTTTTATGTGTGTAAAATAACACACATGAAAGGTACTTATCGATCAGGACGCACGTTTCGGGCGAAAAATGTTCTCCCTCCGTCACCTGAATAAAGTTCCACTGACTGCAACCACTGAAGAGTGAGGACATTTTTCACTCGACTAGCCCACTCTCTCGCTCTACAAACCATAGAAAAGTTTTCACTCATCTGTGGTTGCAGTCAGTAGAATTTTATTCAGCTGACAAAGGGCGAACATTTTTTTGGCCCGAAACGTGCGTTCTGATCTATAAGTATCTTTTATGTGTGTTATTTTAAAGTTTTAATTATTTTATTTTTTTAAGTTGATCACCCCGATATCCCAAACAGAGTCGCACTGCCAAAAAGTTTGATTACCACTGGTTTAAAGTATTATCATAAATAACTTGGCTTCTACAAAACGTACTGCCTTAAATTAATATACTTAAAGTGTCTGCAAATGTTAATTTGTTCCATCTTCCTCGTACATCACTGAAACGAGGAGATTTAATTTAACTTGCTTCATTTTCGCTTTCTTCGCGCAAGGCTGTCTCACCGTAAAAGCGTGAAATGATTATGTTAATATTGGTGATTATTTATTAATTAGTATGTTTAACTGAAGAAGATAAGTCATAAGCTTAAACCACGAGTTAAACTACTTAAATTTCCACAAAAGCATGGTACCGGAATTTCTCGTCCTTCTAATCACGTGCACAAAGTGTAATACATTTAAACCAAGCAAGATAAATAATTTCGGATTCAAGGAGTATAAAACATTTTCTAAATGTACGAATATTACTAACCTACCATATAATTCACTAATGGTCCGACGGTAATTGTTGTACACATTCCTCAAAATCCAGTGTTGAAATATCGCCAAATCTTCTGAGGGCAAAAATAAGTCCCTACTGAAACCAGCTTCGTTATATTTACTATATTTACAGAGTAATAACCAAACCTTAACGTTAGCTTTTAGAAATTTTAAAACATCATAACTTGGGCTATAACTAGCCAGTTTAAATTATCAAGGGCCTTGTCCAGAAAAAAAAAAAATTAGGAAGTGGACAAAAATTTTCACAGAAACATTTCCGTATTACAATTTTACTAACAAAAATCGACATTTGAGGGGGGGGGGCAGGACGAGAGGGTCTATTTCGCTCGAGGCCAGACCCCCTAGGTAGGCTTTTCATATGACAAAATACAAACTTTAATCATTTAACCCATAGAACATTAATGTCAGACTAACTTTTAAAAAGAAGAAATTTCAAAAATTCGTTACACTAAATTGTTTTGTTTTATCTTGTTACCTTTTGGGTAGGAATCCAAATATATAGTTTGACCGTTGTATTTATACTCAATATGGACTAATTTAGTCCTATATATATATTATATAAATATTATGGAATAGGTCAGGGTGGTGAACCAATGGCACGCGACACATTATTTTGGGCACACCACCGATCAAAGCTGTTTGCATTTTATTTAAAAATAACACATATTTAATACGAATTACACATATAATAGTATTTTTTTTTGTTAGTAAATAAAGAATTTTGAGTTGTTAGTACTTAGTTTTATTATTTTCAAGTCAAAATTATTTGACGGCACGTCTATGGCCTCTTTAAACATATCTTTAGAAAAAATGGCACGTTGATTCCTAAAGGTTCGCCACCCCATGTATGGGTGGAATTACGGAATTCCTTTGTCATGGTATAACTCGGAATGAAATAGCGTATTTTTTAATTATTATTGCTTTGTCATTAAAGCATAGTGTTAAGTGCTTCGTAAATAATTACTATAACAAATCATGTAGTATGATCATACAATGCTGCTACTTGAAATGGCTTATTGTAGAAAGAAAGATGGTCTGCATAGATCACTAAAATAACCACCGTTAAAAACCAAAAACCACCGTTCAAAACTATAAAAACATTGGAGTTTTTAAAGATATTCTCTTTATGTATATTTTATTTTACCAGTTTTCCCTCTTTAATTGTGTGTTTATAAATAAATTCCTGTATACAACCCTACCAACTATTTCAAGATTTCAACCAAATACCTCCCTTCTCTGACAACCTCCATTTATTTATACATTTGAAATAAAATCTATCAATTTCTACCTGCATAGGGCATTTTAGAACCGTATCAACTCAATTTTCTCTAGTATTAAATGTTCGTCTTCTTAATGTTCTCTTCTTAAACTGCCCTATAATTATAGGAAAATATAAAATTATAATGAAATCAGCTTGAATGATTTCTTTTTTTAAACGGCCAGTGCAGCGAAGCAGATCCAATATCGGTCGGGCTGCGCCAACAAACACTTCAAAAGCAAACATTTCTTCCAGTGAAAGTTATTTGGAGAGCTTTTAAAGCGGTATTTTTAAATAACAAGCATAAGTTAGGGGATTCTTTGACCATGATTCTCATCCTTTCCTTGTTCCAACACATGTAAATGCGAAAGTATTTTGAGTAGAAAGGTTGATCAGAAATATGTGGGTCAAACAAATTACCACAAGACAATGGGAAAAAAATGGAAAAGAATAGAATCGCCACTTCTTGCGCACTTACAGGATTTGATTTTTTTTAAGTGAAAGTGTTTATAGTAGGTCATTCAATAAAAAAAAACCTTTTTTGAGAAGGGTTATTTAAAATCATTGTTTAACAAATGTAAAAGTAATAAAACCCTAAAATCGTGTTGAAGAGAGTTTTTAGATGCTTTGGGAATTAAATTTACCACCAAATTTACTAAAACTGCTTAATAAGGGGAAAAAATATTTTGCATCTGAGAGCCAACACGAAAGCATGCATAAATAACCATAAAATGCCTATATGTTGTATACATATGCTGTCGTTTGTTTTTGCTTGAAGATGGTGTGGTCGTCATTTGTAGAGGTGAATCAGTTTGCTCTAGAAGCAGTCGCAGAAGATTTCTGCTTTTTACTGTAGGTATGAAATGAGGTTATATTTTACAGATATTAAAAAGAAAAAAATATTGGATAGAGTAAAAATAAGACAGTTAGGGTACCATGTGAATATTCAAGCAGGGCTTCCTGTAATCATTCTAAGCACTTGAGCAAAAGCAAATCTAGATAAAGAGTTCTTAATTGCAAAAACAGATGATACCCCAAATGTTAAGTTATGCTGTGAACAAAAATTACACCAGTCTATAAAATTAATTTTAATTAGTATAGCAGGAAAACTCAAGCTCTTACTGTATTGTTATGCTCTCTCTTATATTTAGATCTTCAGCTATTTTGTCACTTTCATATGCATATCGAATCAAGCTAACGGCTATGAATATTTCCAAAAATTCAATTATTTAGCGTATTTTTTTCTCTGACTTATATCACTTTCCGTCGTCTCAAAATAATTTTACAAGCTTGATTACAGTTCTTTCAGTTTGTTTATGTTTGGCTCGTTACCGCGGGGCCTCATTAAATGATCAGAATCCAGTAGGGTACTGCCTAGTGGATAATCCGGCACTGCCTTTTACAAAATGAAGTTTTCAAGAATCATCTCGTGCCGCTCAGAGTTAAATATCATCTTTAGTCATGTTTCTACTGCTGGTAGATTACTTAATAGAGGAAACATCAAAAGGAAGTACTTAAGGGCATTTAAGAGAACAAATGTAAAGACGAATTCAGGCATGTGACATAAATAAAGACTTTCACGTAAGCTTAGGGAAAGCAAACAATAAAATGAGGAGCAGTCAGAAAGTATTTGCTTAAAAAAGCTCTGACTGACTGACTTGAACATTGTACGTAAAAATGTTCCGGGAAGAAAAATAATAAAGTTATATCTTTTAAAATCCAGAATTTCGGTGATTCAAGATTAAGTGAGATTAAAGCAGCAATTAATTATCATAATTTAATCAGCAGACACCGTGCTTTACAGTCTAAGAATTCGAATAGCGTCTCATTAAGTTACATAATTGTTCGTATGATTCAGCAGTGCATGTCGCTTCACATATCTTACGCAATTGCTTAATCAGTAGATAGCATGTTGGTTTATGCAGACGTTTAACCATCATCAGTTTCTCGTTATTTGATAGTAGCATAATTTAACGCAAGTGCATCGGACATACAGTGAAATGCCTAGAAAATTTGAAGGGTTCATATGTACTGTAAGGAAAAAATTTGTAATAGTTATAAATTCACAGATATTCTGAAACGACCTTACCCAACTGTTATTTTCGATCTAGGAATCATAAAACAAAAATAATTTTCATAATTTTTACTGAATTAGTTTTGTTGAATGAAAGCATTGGAACATGAATATTCCCTTCATTTAAGACATTTTTGCAACTGGAACTGAAAGTCCATAACTAACTGTTGCTCAAATCAGTCTATGGGTAGGAGATCTGGTATACACGGATTACATATAGATTGGATCTGGTATATGTAGATTGAAGTTTTAAAAATATTACACAAGCACAATGGAGAGATAAAAGAACTTTTAGAGATTCTGAGTATACATTCTGAAGTTTAAAAAAAAAAGCACATAATGTGAAAGGTTTACCTTCTGTTTACTGCAACAGATTATAGCAGAACAAAAAATAAAGGTGAAAATTTGCGCGATTTATTCAAAGCATTATGGTCAGAAATCATCAATCACAGTGTCAATTTCATAAAGGCGCATTTTATTTTGTTTACATAATGGAAACGATCCCGTGAAAACACCTTGTACTCAATAATTCAGATCAAAAGCTTAAACTATGGCTATTTGAGTCTAAATCTTGTACTTGTCAATTAACCTAATAACAGAGATCCGATGTCCGAAGCTCTTTCAAGCAAATCTAAGACTTCTTTTCATAAATGACATGTGTTTTCTTAAGTAAATCAGATTTTATAATATTAAGGCAATATTTATTAAAAGAATGGTGTCATTGTCGAGTAATTTACCAAATTATTCGAACCTTTTTTTCACTGCTTGCACACAGACGCTGCATTTGAGGTTAACCCTTTGAGTGGCTTAATTCGCTGCAGTACACCTACATTTCGTTAACTATTTTTCAATTTCAAAGCTTCGGAGTGCTACTAACAGCTGATATTCTCCAAATTTTTGTCAAATTGCTTTACTTTGTTAAAACTGCTTACATTCAATTATGCATACAGATTTTTTACAAATAAAAGCTGTGCCCTAAAGGGACATACAAGGGGCAACTATATAAGAAACAACTCTGGGAACAGAACTGGGAGTTTTCACCACTGCCCTTTTCAATGTCAGGAGAAAACAGTTGAAACATGGGTTCAACAGTCTGGGGAATCCATAGCCCTTGTCTTCTAAGGCTCCTCTATTATACGCTCTGACGTCCAATCATTCTTTTGTCAAAGGGTTGCCATACCAGAAAAAAACCGTACCATTAAAAAAAAGGTATTTACTCTTGTATACTAGGATAATTTAGTCTTTTCTTACGAAACCAAATTCAAACTGATTCTAAATATTGCAATTCATAATGTATAATTAGAATTAACTTACTAAGCATTATAAATATACTAAATCCAAATTTATTGTTTGTTTGTATTGTAAAGGCAAAGCTAAGCATTGGCTATCTGCTTAGAATAGGGGATACCTTGGTAAGAGCACTTTCTGGGGGGTTCTAACGCGTATTCACGTTATATCTGTTTAAAACCGACTGAAACTCCAGATCGCTCGATCGACAGCTGCGAGACCTTCACATTTTAGCCTTCTACCAGGTTCAGTGGCTTATCCACTGGGGCATGGTGGGGCCAGTCGAAATTTAAATACATGACGATAATAGTGACTCATAGTGTCTCATGGTGTCAATAGAAGACTCATGGTGTCTACGGCTATTGATTTTTTAAAATTATCACATGCTCTGCTTGATTATTACAATAGATACAAGTATTTAAATAAAGCCTTAAAGGGAAAAAGTACCGCAATTTTATTTGCTGCAAGATTTATTCTTAAAATTCTAGCACATAATTTAAATAATAAATACTTCCACCATATACAGGTTGACTGCTGATTCATGGTACAAACTTTGAGGGCTGGTACATTGGACATTGTAACAATCACATTTTGTTTTGGAATGTATGGTCAAAAGTGAAGCGTCGGAGCACAAACACAGGAAAGAACAAATGATAGAGAAAGTGTTTTAATTTTATAACCTCGTTTACAAGTGAAAATTAATTTACAATAAGTGTTCAAAGTGTCCATCAGCATTGATGTGTGCTTGACAGCGTCGCTGCAGCGATTGACGAGCACTTTCAAAGTTACCAGGAATTTCATTCCCTCGTGCGGCAGCGACGGATACTCGAGCAACGAGATCTTCATCGGAGTCTACTGGAGTGGCATAAACGCCATTCTTCAAATGTCCGCATAAAAAGAAACAGAAGGGGCGTCAAATCGGGAGACCGGGATGGCCAAGAGATATATCCACCACGTCCAATCCATCGCATGCCGAATGTCGCATTGAAGTACTGACGAACCTCTAGGGAGAAGTGGGCTGGCGCCTCATCATGCTGAAACCACATGCGGTTTCTAATGGTGAATGGACGAAAACTGAAACGAGAATGGCCTCTGTTCCCCAAATCAACGCCGACTGGCCATCTACCGGCAGCGGAAGCAACTACTAACTCCGTTTCTCCTCCGTCTCCTGCATTTGCTCTTTCCTGTGTTTGTGCTGCGACACTTTGACAATACATTCCTATACAAAATGTGATTGCTATAGTGTCCAGTACCAGCCCTCAAAGTTTGTACCATGAATTAGCAGTCACCCTGTATATTCAATGTGTCCCTAGTACATTGAGACAAACTTTTAGGTGAAGTAGAGAACATTGTAGGATTCAGAAATTTCATGGCAATCTGTAGTCAAAAAAGTTTTTTTTTTTTTTTTTTTCACCAGTTAATAATAATCCAATAAACGCGACAACTAAACGTGTTGAACAGTTTGTAAAATTTCCTACTATTCTTTATCGAAACTTGATAATTTTTTCTTAAAATACTGAACTAAAATCAGTCATCTTTTATAGCATTTATTTTTGTATGATGTATTTTTTGGAAAATGAACCATTTGTTGTAAAACTGAATGACGAAATTTCCTTAATACTTCATCTTCGGTGAAATGTTTATTAACCGGTGTATGAAATCAGCCTTTTCAGCCTCACATTACAATGTGTAATAAACGCTAATAAATTAACTAATTAAATAGCTATTTAAATCACTTCTTTTTTAAATTATGCAATCGTATATGTAGGGTAATTCCGGAGTCGCCGCATCAGGGACAGATGCCGCACCCCTTGTATTTCTTGTAATAGTCGTTAGATACCAGTCAAACGTACAGTATAGGTGTGCAATCAGATTTCCTTAATCAATATATGACTTGAATCCTGTTTAATGTTTTACCTGTAAATATACCATCCGCATGATTTCACTATAAAACTTTTAAACACGTTATGCTTAAGTACTTTTTTTTTACACTTATTACTGAATCCATGCGGGATTTCGGACTCAAAACTAAGAGTAGCACCTGTCTAGAGTACTGTGTATGTGGTTATCCCATTTCCCGTTGCGAAAGACAAGCAACTGTGATGTGCTACGTCTATACCGTACAAAATGGGATAGATGTCGCACTGCCATTCCGGTATAGATGCCGCAGTTCCTTTTGTACGGGACGCCGAAATTAGTAAAATTTTAATTTCTATCCGTGTCTTATATTTTTATATTACTGAATTTATGTTGGAGTAAATTTGCTGGATTTTATTAAGTGTTTTTAACTTTTTTTTTTCGTTGTACAGAAACTGACAAAGTTGGGCATGTTATTATCGTTAATCGTAATTGAAATAATTCTACATTTGAACGTTCTGGCTTAAATGAAATATTGTTTTTAAAAACCTGATAAATTAATAACTGGTTTACAGATTTTATTAGAAACTCCCACATAAAAAAAATAGAAAACTATGTAAACACTATTTTTTTTCCTCTCAAATACACTGATGCTACGTTGTTGATGAAACAACAATTAAAACAACATTCTGGCTTAAATGAAATATTGTTTTTAAAAACCGAATAAATTAATAATTTGTTTACAGATTGTATTAGAAACGCCCGAATTAAAAAAGACAAAACAATGTTAAAACAAATAAAACAATATAAAAAGTATTTTACCCTCTTTTTCCCTTTCAAATACACTGATGTTACTGAAAAAACACTCAAAATACTGGTGTTAAACGATAAAGTAATTAAAAAACTTTGTAAAAAACACACATAAGAAGTAAAATTAAAGAGGATACGCGTTTCGTTCAAAAATAGTTTTGAACTTCTTCAGTCCAAGCCCTTCGTCGTAAAGAACACAGGGAACTGAAAAGAGAAAAACAAGCAAGATGTTGCCACAAGGGGCAAAGAAAAGTCGAACAAAACCACGGAAAGGGGAGAAAAAAATTAAAAAAGGGGGATAAAAAGGAAAGGAAAGAAGCATAAAAAATACAGAAATAAAAAAGGAATAAAGAAAAATAATAAAAAAGGGAACACACAAGTACAAACACACACACAAAAAAGAGAAAACAGAACAAACAAAAAAAAACAAAAAAAAATTATTTATATATATATTTTTTGTGCTGTCCAGTTCGTGGTTTTTATTTTAAAAAAAAATCGTGTGCTATTTGTTTTTTGTTTGTTTGTTCTGTTTTCTCTTTTTTGCGTGTGTGTTTGTACTTGTGTGTTCCCTTTTTTATTATTTTTCTTTATTCCTTTTTTATTTCTGTATTTTTTATGCTTCTTTCCTTTCCTTTTTATCCCCCCTTTTTTAATTTTTTTCTCCCGTCTCCGTGGTTTTGTTCGACTTTTCTTTGCCCCTTGTGGCAACATCTTGCTTGTTTTTCTCTTTTCAGTTCCCTGTGTTCTTTACGACGAAGGGCTTGGACTGAAGAAGTTCAAAACTATTTTTGAACGAAACGAGTATCCTCTTTAATTTTACTTCTTATGTGTGTTTTTTACAAAGTTTTTTAATTACTTTACACTGATGTTACGTTGTTAATGAAACAACAATTAAAATTCAGTTAAAAAAGATAAGAATTTAAATTTAGTAGTGAACTAAGTAGGCAGACTAATATTGATTTAAACCTTCTAGTACGTCTCTTTATACTAATTTAGTATATTTTTGTTATCAAATAGATAAATACAGTCCAGATTTGAATATTTTTTCGAGTGCCTTTTTTTGATTATTTCATTCTGTTCTTATGACAGGTGCGGCATAACTCCAAGCACACAAGAGTGGTGTCTCACCCACAATGCAATGTTTTAGAAAAAAATTGTTAAAAAACATTAATTATTTTTTTAGATTTTTTTTTTGTTGTTTCAGTATTGTACTATAAATAGCACATCATCATTTATTTTACTGTATGTGCAGTTTGGGCTTTCTTACGCGAATTCAAAAAAATATGCGGCATAAGTTCCGGAATTACCCTATGTATTAAATATTCACATACAATTTCATTATTTAAAAGATAAATGCAGGAATGAAGTTTCCCAATTTTATGAAAATAAACAGTTTTTATCAGTTTTCCGACTTCAATTTTGAGGTTGAATCATAAATAGGGGGATTCCATCTCAACGGATTTTCCTTTCTGATTCATATACGAAAATAAATGCGCATTTTCTACACTGGTGAAGTAAAAAGCAGAGAATTTCTCTTCCTGGTGCTGTGGTCGCACCAGGCTTGCTGTGGTCGCACCATCGATTTCTTGTTCTACAAACGTTCAAAATAATAATGAGGTATGAAGAGCAACAGTTGTTTAAATGGTTCATGAATCTGCGTTTTTGAAGGTGTTCTCACAGTATTTTACTTAAGAGTTTTGTCCAGTTTTAATTTACAATCAATGATCATTAATATTTGCCTGTTTGTCGCACTTTCAGTTACAATGCGCATTGACAAATACTACAAACTTCTTTAAGGAAAAGTTAAGCCTAATTTCCAACAGTACTTTCCAATACATAGCCAAAATTAAGAAACATTCTGATCAGTGTTTAGAAAAGAAAACTTTTGAATCAAGTAAAACATGCGGCGTGCATCTATATTTCTATCAATGTCATTATGAGCACTCATCGTTATAAAGGAATCGGATAGAGATTAAATAAACGTTTTCAAGATACCGAGACTACTTCCGCTCTAATTTGATTGTAATCTTGTCTCCACTGAGGTAAACTTTTAAAAAAGAAATCAAATTCCAGATGTAAATTCCGTATATTTGACACTGATCGTGTGAATGCAGGAACTTGAAAACCGAACAGAGAGCGTAAAAAGCTTCTCAATGAAGTGTGACTGCAGGAAACACTGTACATATGAACCAAAACATTCAAGAAACATATTAAATATCGATGATAAAAAATTACGCTAATACAGCTGTTTTATTTTTTTTAAGTCAATATTTTCTGCTTAATTAATTAATCAATTTAATAAATGCGTATGGTCATCACCTTCTTTTATTATTAGAACTTGAATGATTTTAATTTCAGAAACCGAGTTGTGTCTACTCAAAAAATGGCAAATGACTAGTCAAAGGTTGCCGGGAAAATGTTAAAAGTCACAAAGGTTAGCCATTTTTTGTGATTTATCGCCAAATTCGGCGCCAAATAAAAGTCCATATATATTAACCCAGCTGTATGATATCTTGTATATCTAGCGAAATTGCCAAACCCTACCGTTTAGGAAGTTACTGTTACTATTAATGAAAATATTAATTAGTGTCTATAAAGGTGTCAATATTGCGAAAAACAAGAGAGGTGTTGAATTTGATCAAAACAAAAAGAAATTATAGAAAAGAAAAATATATCCATATGATGACTAAAGACCAGATGGGCAGATGAGAGAGAGCTATCCTGATCATCAGGTTGTTTGGAAAGGGACAATGAAAGCCTCTTTTATACGGAAGAAAAAAATGTTATTTTTCTAAATAATTTTAACATTTTAAGATGTTTTAATTGTATTATGAAAATGTAAAATTATAAAAGTTTCAAAGATTAATTGTCTAATATATAATTAAGCTCATTTTATAAAAAAATTCCAAGTTTGGTATGATAATTTGAGAGAGTTGATCTGAGAGAATCGATCTGTAGAACCGATCCCTCTGAGGAATTTTTTTTGTCAGAAGAAGATATGTAAAAGAATTGATTGAGGAATTTCTTCTTCAGAGGAAGAAGAGGAGGAATTTCGCCCTCCTTCCTTTAAAGAATGTCCTTCCCCCTGAGGAACTGATTTGAGGGAGTTTGGTATGACTGTGATTTAAAATAATTTGTTTGCGGTTGGCTATGCCTATTGTTTCCGTGATTTGGTGGGCAGTAGCAGCTTGAGACTAGACAATAAAACGCTGTAACCCAAATAGGTCGGCAGTCTATGATCACGAAATGCAAAAAAGAAATGTCGATAGGCAGGCGCGGACTGGGAGGGTAGGAGCCCGCCCGTCTCAAGAGAAGGGGGGGGGGCGGATTCTTGTGCAACCGATAAATAATAGGATGTGTTAACTTTTGGGGTATGGTGGGAGGTATGGTGTTATTATTAATTAATTATGATTGATAATTAATGCATTAATAAAATATTGATCTATTAATTAATATCTGTCATTCATATTAATTAATCCCTTGTTCATTCGGGAACCCTCACTCAACAAATTTTGAGAACTACAGTTAAAATGAAGTGTTTTGAAGCCTTCTGGAGCGCAATTGCAGCTGCAAATAATTTTTTATGTGTCAAACTTCATTCAAGTGCTATCAATATAGCACTTTTTCTTTATTTTCTTTATTTTTTTCTGTTTGGGGGCCCGCCAAGGGCGGGGGCCCAACCGTGTGCAGACATTCGGACACTCTGGCCAGTCCGGGCCTGTCGATAGGGCATGCATATTTTGCATACATCCTCGGACTTTTCCTTTATACTACTGGAATTGTGATAAAACAATATATACAGTATGCCAACTAAAGTTCTTTGCCAACGGCTGCTCTTATTCTCATAAAAGTGAGGTCTATCAAGCCACTGGGTCTAGATATAGTAAAGTTGCCGTGCGCTGCGGAAAGAAACCACTTACAGCGCCACCCGACAGCTAGATTCGGAGTTAGCATTCTTATTTCAAAAATAATCCGGGAGAAAAGTCAATTATAAAGTTGTTCAGCATGATCTATTTAGTAAGAAAAGACACCTTAATGTGCACATGATACCCGTTAATTCTACGAATGGTAGACATAAAAAGCACATTTGATCAATTTTTCCAAAACTGCACGTACCTGACACTAGGATCATTTATCCTTCATACTAAAAGTGTTTTTTTCAGCATCAATGCACATCTGAATGCTGGTCAGCAATTCCCGTTAGAAGTTGTACAATATGTCTGGTGATACGCTGGCAAAGGCATCGATAATACGTTTTTACACCTTTCATTTTACGGATTCAGTTATAACATTAATGTGCTCAAGATGTCTTTCTTAATAATTCGATGATGTTCTACAACTTTGTAAATCCCTTTTTTTTCTCCAACTCGTTCCGTTTTTGAGATAGGAACGCTAACTCCGTAGTTTTCCACCAGGTGGTGCGGTAGATCGTTTCATTCAGTAGCGCATGGCTACTTTACTATACCTAGACAATACTTTTATGAACATAGCAGCAGCCTTTCCAAAGTTAAGAAAGTGGCAAGGGACTTTAGTAGGGACATACTGTAGGTTGTACATTTAAATAATCTAGTTTTCGAGATAACGCATTAAATTTCTATTAAAAAATTTCGCACACGCATTATTTCAAAGTTGCTGTATCCTTGCAACAAACTTAAGAAACAGAATATATTTACTTTCTACCTGGAATCCAAATCGAATAATGCGATGGACATTGCCGCTTTTCATGAAAACCTTGATAAGCTAGAAAAACTCGAATTTAGACGGCTTAGTTCTGTCATGAAAACTAAATTTATTTTACCATAAACACGATTCACAAAGATTCTAAACAACTCATGAACAATCGAATTCAGGGAATTTTGTCTTGTTGTGAAAGTGCATTTGCATTGCTAAAAGCACTGCATGATTTTATTTTGGTGAGTGCAAAATATAAAGATTATTGCAATGTTTATAGCAAAATCCCAGAAAGTCTTCATAAATTTTTACATGAAGAATATTCAGGTAAGTGACTCCCACAGTATCGAGTGTATAACATTGTACTTTAGATGGGAATTCACAGACCACAACAGAGAAAGAACACTGGACACGGCATCTCCGCCTTTGAATCTTTGCAACGATTAAGAGAAAATAGGTTAAAAATTATTTCGAGATTTTAAAAAGTATTAGGACACTTTTATCCAAATGGGAAAAAAAATGTAAAGTATGAGCCTTTTTACCCTTTAAGAAACAGATGAAAATGCTTATATTTGCTGTTTATTGAAAGTAAGATATATTAAAAATGTTCATTGTAAAAGTAAAATTTAAGAAATTTTGCTTTTATGATATGCGCTATGCTGGTTCGCTCTGGGAGAAATACTAAGAGGCGAGACACAAGATGAATTTATAGACTATACTCTAGACTAATTTGACTGGTTCTTCTTAGTGTGTGTTTCTATTTTTACAGCTTTTTCTGCTTCTCGTTCTGTATACAGTTGTCTTTGTAGTCTCCATCATGATCTGTTATTCTACAACTCATGATCAAAGTACAGGTACTTCAGCATCACATAAATGCACTAACTAAACACATTGATGAAAAACAGAGAGGTGTTCACACACACAGAAAAAAAAGAAACATGTACTTGCACGAAAACTATCATATACATCACACCGAAAACCAATCCGGCATCTCCAAAAAATTCTTTTATCAATCACAACGAGGATTACCATCCTCAATTTACGAAACTTTTCGCATAATGCTTTTCGTCTTCTCGCGTGACACTGCCATTTGAAATAAATAAATACATAAATAAATGCCTTTTATTGTGACAGTTTCTAATAGATATTTTAGCTGTCGTATTTTTAAAAGGGAACCTATACTCAACATAAAAGGAGAGAGAAAATTTGTCAATGTATAACTAAATTGAAATGTATCCCTTTAAGAGAACTGTCACATTATTATTGTTAGAAGGATTACTTTCAACGCTGTCACAGAGTAATAAAACTTTTATAAAGTCTATTCAAATTATTGAAAATTTTCCCTAACCAGTATGAAAAAACAAATTAAATAAGAAATAACAATACAGTGCTGATTATAGATTACAATTATAATGTAATAATAACTTTTTAATTTGCAACTTTTAAATAAATCAATAGTAGATAAATAAAACATGAAAATAATGTCAGTATACACAAAAGCATCATAGTGGGGTTTTAACCCAAATCCCTTGGGTGCTCCAGTGTTCTAGATTAGAATGTTCTGGGCTCTCTAGAACCCAGGGGACTGACTCTATAGGCTTGTATACTGTTTGTTAAGAAATAATACCGTTCTTAATTTCATGACCCCCAACACAATCATATAAATAGGTTGCTACTGCATAATTCATCATCTATTAAATTTCTTCCCTTTCTGTTATTTATAAAATGAAACCCTTTTACGCAAATACACTTTTCCAGTATCAAAATCCTTACGCAATGTATCAAATCTGACGCACTTCGTCCAATGCATTATTTACAATATTTTAGTATTCAGACGGCACACTCAGCTGCAAACAGGGCTCGTAATGGAAAACAATGACGTGTGACTCACGAAATCAAAAACAACTGGACCTTAAATAACATCTTGATTGTGTATACAAACACCGAGTGGCCGCTTCGGATAATTCGAATGTAGTGAAAACAATTGAATTTTCCCATGACTTCCGACACAAAATCAATGGCAAATAAGGGACACTGGGCCACAATCTCTTTCAGGTACCGACCTTTGTAAAATAAAGAAATTTGCACTTGGACCCAAAAGAATAATTTTCGCTGATGGCAAAAGTGTACGAATTTGGCCAGAAAGATCACGGGAGTGCTTTTTCAATCGAACATCATCCATGCATGTCAGCAACGATTTGCTACAAGTGTCAGCGAGCGAGCACAAGCTGCTTCCGCTTTTGACGAAATGCTGATTATTTCGCCGATTTTTGTTGTTCTTTTTCTTTTTTTCTTTCCGCTAGAGAGGCAAAATCGGATTTCATTTCTTCCTCTTGGCAGCATATTGTCCGAGATAGGGAAAGCTGTCTCCACTAGATGGCGCCTTATAGGTTATCGGGGACGGGTTGCGGGATTTTTTAACTGTGTTGCCTTCACTTTTCATTTCGCGGAGCAGCATTTTGGAGTAGGTTTCACTGCATTTCACGCTTTTTTCTACAGGTGAGCATTTTCTTCTTGTTCTTTCTAAAATAAAAATATCGCTATTCGGTTGCTATAAAAAGTAATTCTTAATACTATAATTTGTAACTTAATTACTGTGATTAATTTGATTTAATAATTTTATGTTATGAAGTGAACTTGAATATTTGTATAAACAAAGCAATATGCTAATGATTTTCACACTTTTTTTATGAGTAGAATCGCTTTTAATTTAATTAGTTTAGATTTTTGTGAAGCTTATGGATAGAAATATTACTTTTCTAAATTTTTTTATTTGCTTTTTAAAGATGTTAAAAGGTCTATCAAAGTTTCCAAAAATAATACACAACGAGAGTTTTTATTACTCATACATTATAAAAAATATATGATATTAAACGACAATGTATCACTAGACAATATATCTAATTGCTTCTATTGAATATTTATTTTGTTCCATCACTGGATTGTATTAAATATTACTGTAATTTATTTTTGTTATTAAAAAATAATTTTAAGGCAATACTTTTTAATTCGTAATCCCAATTTTTTTCTTGGGTGCTTTTGTCAAAAGTCTTTATATTAGGAATTTATTTAACAGAAAACATTTGAATGGTTATATATCTATTATTTTTTTTAAGAGCATTCAATTAAACTGTAAAACAGAGTAGGATTTCTCTTTCATATCCTTAGGCAAAATATGTTTACACTTTTGACCTTTCATTTCCATCCCAAGAAGTTTATAAAACTCAACATTTTGAAGGTATTACTGTCATTCCTTTGATTATTTTACCTGAGAGGCCTGTTTTATTATATTTACTTGACTTTTCTTCTTCTTTTTACTTGACTTTTCTTCGTTTTCTTCTTTTCTTATATCTTTTTTTTCAAGGTTATTAGTGTTTTGTGTATTCAATGAGCTCATTCTTTATATAAAACAGTGGTATTTTATTTTCTTATTATTTGTAAACAAGTAAAAGGGTTTAAAATTTATATTTAGATTAACTAAGGACAGGACTTTTTGTTCCAAAAATTGTTTGTTCCAATAAAAAGTGTTGTTTTTATAGAAATTTTTCAGAAACAATATATATATATATATATATATATATATATATATATATATATATATATATATATATATATATATATATGAGATTTAAAATATTTTAATAATTTGCTACGACTTTTATTATTATGTGTTTTAACTGAAAATATTTCTTGATTATGGCTCGTTAACTTTTTTTAAAAATTTTAATCATCCATATAGAAATTTTTTAGAGAATAGAGTATATTCCTTACTTCAGAAAAAGAAGGGGGGGGGGAGAATTACTTTAGCTTACTCAAAAAAAAAGTTTTTGCGTTTACGGGAATTTCATCTGGACCAGGGTCATCCAAACTTGTAATATAGAACACTTGAAAAAAAAAATCACAAAATTCGCCGGCCAAAACAAAGAGGTTTTTCTGGGGGGGGGGGGAATAAATTTTTAAGATGGTGGGGATACATTCCAAAGTGTTCAGAAAAGTTTATTAAAAGGGTTTCTCCTCAACATTTCTGCGGATTATTTATTTTCACTCTTGTTCTACGGAAAGGGGTTGCTACACTGAATCGGCGGTTTCTTCTTGTTTATGCATAATTTGTTTTTCTACATCTTCTTTTTCTTAAACTGGTTTGTAAAAAATTAACAAAATAAAATTCAAACAGAAATAGACGGGCTCGAACTAAACCTCTGGCGGGGCAGACTGACCAAACTCTGGTTTATGCCAAATAAGTATGTTTTTTTTTTTTTTTTTTTTTTTTTTTCCCTCCTAACTTTTTTAAAAATTTGCATCCGTCGCCAGTACTAAGAAAATCTTAAGTTAGATATTATTATTTGTGTTAAGTAAACTATTAATAATAATAGCTCATATGTCGAGAGAGGCTACTGAAGCTTTGAACTTCACATTTATTGATGTGAAATGATCCCCACCAAGGCCGTACCCAGGGGGACGGACTAGGGGGTCTGGTATCCCCCCCCAAAATTTAAAATTTTGTTAACAAAGCAATAATAATGAAATCTTTTTTGTGAAAAATTTAACCTTTTTCACCATTTGGTTCCCCCTCCTCAAATTTTTGGTCCCACCCCGAAATTTTTTTCTGGGTACGGCCCTGATCCCCACTTTTATGTTTCAAAATACTTATTATTGTTTTTTCATATACCAGCCAATTTCAGCTGAATGTTAGATTCGTGAACGCAATTTTTCCCAAATTTACGCAGGTTACTGTAACAGTACACTATTTTTAACCAGAAATTGCATTGGACTAACATAAAAATATCTGTGTGTATGCTTACTTCATTATGTTAGCTACAGTATCTCCCAAAAAACGGCATATTGTGCAGTAATGGTTGTTATACTGCAACTTAATATATCAACTCTAATGTGCACTGTGAAATAATTATTCTTTTCAATTAAATTGATTTATAATACAAGTTATAACCTAATTTATAATTTTATTATAATTTATCTGTTTATAAAATTTATAGCAAAAAGTAACTGTAGCATAGTATTCATAATGAAAAATAACATTGCATATTTTTATACTTCATTAAAAGATACTATAAGTATTTTTTATAAGTTAACAAAAACAAAAAAAGAAAAGAAAATCTCCATTTTAAAAATTATTTTTATCATCAATTGTTAGTATATTCACTGAAAGTTTCTTTCTTACATTTTGAAATTTACTTTATTAAATTCAAACTATAAAATAGATTGGATGAATTTAGAAACTGGGCAACGCTTTCTGAAAAATAATAATATCCTTTGTAATAGCACACGCTTTTTTCTTTTAGATGAATTTAAAAAGTAGAAAATGTATATTACTCATACGCTTTTATTTTTGTGTAAATTTTTCGTATAATTATTTACAAATTCGCAAATTTTAGATATAAGATTAAAATTAAAGTTTTGGGTGTTTCAAGTTATCTAAAATTCCAATTTCGCTAAATTAAAAAAACCTCCAATTTCATTTAGTTTAAAAGTCTTATACAAATCAGCAAAAATTATGAGCAAATTAGTAACTAATATGAATAGGTATTATATAACTGACCTTGAATTAATGTTGACTAATTAGTGGGAGAAATATGATTGCTACTTTTATACGAATACATAGCTAGAATTTTCTTAAAAAGTTAGGTTCATCTGAGCCTACGGGGGTCGGACGCAGATTTTACGAGTATATTATGGAGTTCACCATTCGTATATACTGTTAACTGAAAAGGCAGATTTTAAATTTTTTTTAATTAAAAGAGTCCGGAATTACCCTTTGATTACTTACTTGTTTTAAGCATTCTATAAAAAAAATATGTGAATGAAACTTTATCATTTTTTTCGAGTAATATCAGAATATATTTAATTAATATAGATGCATTATTATGAATGTTACTTATCTTTAAAAAAATGCATGTTTTACAATAGCCAAGATTTTTCATTAATAATCTATAAGTTTAATGCCTAATTTCCAAATCATGACGGAAATAGATTAAATAACTTGATTGTTTGATACGTCTATATTTTGTTCGGTACTGATTATGTAGGGTGTTCAAAGCTAAAAAAGAAAATAAAGCTAATTTTTTGCGACTAATTTAATTATCTAATGACTGGCGCTTTTACCACTCCAGTAATATCTTATCGCGGTCTGTGAATTAGAGCGTTGATATTTTTATGAACCTACTTATTTCATGAACAAAATATTGAGTATTTAGAGCATACTTTGTATGATATATATAACTGCAACTAATATGCATTGTTTTTTGCGTGTGACTTAGGAAATATGAATTCAAGACTCAAAGAAATATTTTTTCTAGATATATACTTTCGTATAACAGTTTGATTATTCATTAAAATTACCTATACATTTATTGATTGATTAATTGATTGGTATGATTTTTTAAATGAATTGGTATAATCAACTTTTCTTTCGTTTGAGTTTAATACTTATTTTCTTATTTTTCTACAACTTTAAGAGTTACTATAGTAATGATTACTTTCAGACAAAAAACTCTAAAGCTATTAATTATAAAAGTTATTACTTTTATTCATAAATAGATCATTTGTCCAATATATTGTCGCACGCAAGTTTTTCAGTCAGTTCAGAGGTTACCAAGCTTTTCACACTTGAGGACTTTTATTATTTTTAAGTTAATAAAATTGTTAGAACACCTTGAATGGAGGTATTGCTCGAAAAGCTTTATTTTATGAAAGCTATAATTCAAATATTTAGATATTTAGTATTAAGGAAAATTAAGATACTTAAGCAATTTTGCATTTTTTATTTTATTTATTTATTTTTTTATGCACAGTTAAAATATTGTCTTCTACAATTTAATATTTTTTCAAAAACTTTTCTAGTCTTAACTGTTTTGTTTGTTTGTTTGTTACTTTAATCATTTATTTATGTATTTATTTTATGTTATTTTTGCTTTACTTTCATTTTGGCTAATTTATTGTTTAAAAAATTCTGTTTGATCTTACGTGAGAGGATGCTTGAGTTAACTCGTCCTTACAAAAAGTCACCGAAAAGTATATGATTTTTGTTAATGACGATATATTTTCGATTTTTCCTCTGTATTCATTCTCTAATTTTCATGAAATTTCTTTAATTGCTACGAAATTTTAATGCGTATCTGATGACTGCTACATAATTTTCATTATTTCGAATATTTTATTGCTTAAAATATACTTATACTACATTAATCTGCATCAAATAAACCAGACCTTATATACATAAATGAAATTCATATAATTAATTTATAGAATATGAGAAAATAAACAACGAGATCTGTATTCTTTAACAATATATTACATAGGTAATTTGGCTGGTTTACTTGTAATTATTTAAAAATCATGGCCCAAGCATCCTTAGACTCTGCTGCTCAAGTAGCCTCACAACTTTTTGTTCATAAAGTTTCACTATAAAAAGCACCGTTTTCTTTATAATGAATTTCAAATTACTTTAGAATAAAAACTTAACTAAATACCTTATTATTTTAATGTAAAAACTTGATACAGATTTGAGTTAGATTTCAATTTTTAAAAAAAGCACGCCTCTAAAATTTCGATGCAGTAACAACTGGTCTAAGTCGGTGTTGGTAGGCTGAAAAGGATATATAGTGTTCGTACACACGGTACTTGAAATTCACACAATGTAAGGAGATACGAAATTCCAATAGTTGTACAACTTTACACTAGCACTAGCATCTCCGATAAATTAATATTCATCTTGTAGTTAAAAGTTAATACGACTGACCTTTTGAAAAGGAAAGCTTATTTGGTTTCTTGCACTTATGAAGGATTCAGCGTATTAAAAACCAATTCGAGTTCAATTGAAATTGATTATACGCAGTTTAGAAAACTTACGATATTCGGAGATAACAATTTATAATTTAAAATTAATTTTTTCTACTTTTATTTTTTTAGACAATGCCGTTTGACAAAAACTAACAACCTTCAAGGAAAAAATGAGAAATCAGTCATAAATATGCATATGTTTAAAAAAGACTAATCGTGGTGCTGAGGAAAAACTATTATATATTGGATTTTCTTTATACACGTAATTTTTTTTACTCGGCTTCAAAATAACATGATCTAGAAATATTGACAAAATATTTTTTTGAACCTTATTTTACCAATGCGTACTCTTTTTTTTTTTGAGAATTTTTCCATCTTTTGTATAAGTGTAATGCTCAGCATGCGCATTGAGGGATTTTTACAATATTTATCCATTATTATTCTTTATTTAAGCAGATCATTTTTTTGCCAAGAGTTTTCTTTAACACGGTATTTCGCGGAACTGTGTAAAAAGAGAACCCGGTGTATTATTATTATTATTATTTTCCATTTTCTATTATTTTGAATTTCAGTATTTACCTTTCTACTAATATCATATGGCGAAAGTTTGTTAACTCTTTCACACTGAAACGGCTGGGCATATTTGGACGAAATTTGGAATGGAGATAGCTTATACTCAATTAATACATAGGCTACCTTTTATTTCGGAAAAAAGAGTAATTAAAAAAACATTTTTTTCGTTATTTTCATGTGTTTCACGATGCAAAATCGAAAATCACGCTGGCGGAGCAGCGGTTGAATAAAATAGCAATGTTTAAGTATACTCTGATCTAATGTGATTCAAAATTAGTGAAAAATTAACTCAAAAGGCTTAAGTAAGCATAGCTTTATAAAGCAAAATTACGTAGGGTTAGATACGGGGAAAACACATAGCTATTGAAAATACTTGTATTTATGGAAAACAAAACAAATAAGTGCATCAGTGATTAATATTAGCTGACAATATTTTTCAACAAATTATGCCCTACACCACTGGCGCAGCCAAGGGGTGGGGAGGGATAGGGAGGTCACCCCTCATGAGGAATTTTTTGCCATACAAAATGTATATTTTCAAATCCCTTATCACACACACGTATACATATATGTGAGTTGCAGTAGTCGTAACTCCCCCCCCCCCCCAAATGAAAAATTTCCACTGCCTAACACTTAAGGCATGGGGCAACGCTTGGGTATGCAGCTAGTTTATTATAAATCAAAACCTTTTTGCAATGCAAATTAATTCTGGCGAAGTTTTCCGTATAGTCTATAAAAATTAGGTTAACTAAAACACATTAATTTCAATGTCTTCTACTTTAAGTTGCAGAATCTCATTTTTTTAATTGATAATTTACATTTGAATGGACTAAAATAAATTTCCTGTTTGCTCTTTGAACTTAACGTGATTGTAGAAATTCATTGTACATTTAATTCAGATTAAAATTTTTATTCTTCTTTTTCAATTATTCTCAATATTTGAATTTATACTATTCGTGCTTTTGTTTTTGCCTTTTACCGAAAATATACTAGTTTTAGGTGCATTATAGTATAATGTATTAATTTTAGGAACATTATAATATAATATATTAGTTTTAGGTACATTATAGTATAATACTGAGAAGCCTTTCTAAAAATGCATAGCATGCGAAAATGTTTAAAGCAAAATGTTGCATTAAACAAAGTAAACAATATTCTCGCTTGATACTGTTATATTTTTAGTTATATCACTGCTGACTTTAAAATACACGAGGTGGCTAGGAAATGGCTAGTATGAGTTTTAGCACTTATAAAAATGACCAACTTTATTCCAACAAAATGTTTCTTTTTTGCTTTTGATAATTAGGTGAAAGTAAGTTTATTTTCGTACAAATCTAAATTTTGAACTTTCAAGTAATCATTCATATTTTTCTTCCATAATTTGATTCAGAGGTAGCACATTCTACTTATTCCTTCTGTTATTTCGAATCCTATGAATTCAAACGTACTATGACTAAATTTATGCAGTATATATTTTAATTTAAATATTTATTAACTTAAATGGTCGATAATCATTTTAATCACAAAATGGTTTCTTCCTATAAGTTATACTGTTTTATTAATTTTACTCTTTTAAAATGTGTCAAATACATTCAGTTGCTATTAAAATTAATATGGTAAACTATTTTTTCATTCAATTTCGTAGTTATGAAGTCCACCTTCGTATTCAAAGTGCTATGTTCAAGGAAAACTAAGCTGAATACTTCAACTAATATATTGTTATCTTCAGATGAATATCAAATTAAAGCAACTAACTCTATGGTCCAACAGCATTTTACTAATTTTTTCGGAAAAATATTAATGTTGTATCGGCATTAAATTTTTAAAGAAATATTTTAGTTAAATATCTGTTTTTAATGATACTCCTTCTTTATTATACATGTATCAAATTAATAGATAATAATTTCAAAAATACTTCGCTTAAAAATTCTTTTAGTAGCTTATTTCCTTTCATGCAAGCTATTAAAATAAACTAGCTGTATTTTTGGCTAAAATTCTGAAACTTAATTGGTTAATAAAATATTTGGTTACGTGCATAAAAGAATTCTTCAAGAATATAAATTTAAAGAATTGCATTTACAACACAAGAGTTTTACAATGTATATATGTATATTTTGTATTTGATGAGTTTTTTTAAAATTATTTGGTTACTTCAAGTAAACATTTTGTCAGTTTAACCAAAGAATTTTGTTGAAACAAGTAAATATTTTGTTAATTCAACCAAACTACTTTTTTAATGGTTTATTTGGTTAAAATCATCCAAATCATTTGTTTGAATTAACAAAATTTCTTTGTTTACTGGTATGTTTATTGCTCATTTAACAAAATTATTTTGTTGATTTTAACTATGTTATTATTTTAACCCACAAACCGTTGGTTGAAACTTTCAGAGGTAAAACTAATTATCTATTCATCAAAATTTACATTTTTATTTTAATGTTTTTAACTATCTACAAGTTTATCAAATTCAACGTCAGGTTTCTTTTCCTCCGCATAAGACAAACTAAGACAATTGGATTATTCAAAACTCACAATGAGCGTGTTTATCTATTATATAGTCACATTCAAAAACGTCTAATGTCAAAATTTGGGTGAGTATTTACCACTTACACATGAAAACAACCAATATATATTGGTAAAAGCAGCATTTGTTCACTGCAAATCTTTGAACACATTTTAGAACACTTTTTGGAACACTTATTTTGTCCCCTTTTTGAGAACACTTTTAAAAGCACATTTCAGAGCACTTTTTGGAACTCATTTCAGAACACTTTTTGGAACACACTTCGGAACACTTATTTGTCCCCTTTTTGAGAACACTTTTTGGGAACACATTGTAGAACACTTTTTGGAACCCGTTTCAGAGCACTTTTTGGAACACTTATTTTGTCGCCTTTTTGAGAACACTTTTTGGAACACATTTGAGAACACTGTTTGGAACCCATTTCAGAATACTTTTTAGGACACTTATTTTGTCATCCTTTTTAGCACACTTTAAGGAATGCTTTTAGGATTAGATTTGAGAACACTTTCTAAAAGGTAAGAGCAGGTGCGGCGGAAGTGACGTCATCAAGGGGCGCGGCCGCAATTGGCGTAAGGGGTGGAGTTAAGTTGTTTCTATCCTGGATGGTTGAGTTGTATTTTTTCTGGATTAATTTTAATGCTGCCATTTGTTATTGAATTTTTAGTGCTGCAATCTGGTGTTATGTTTAGGAACTACTTTTTAGTTTTGGACTTAGAATTTTTTAGAGTTTGGAACTGATTTTAATGAATTTTTGAATTTTAGTTCGTTCCTATAATTTAGTGCTGTCATTTGTCATTGAATTTTAGAATTAATTTGTGGACTTGGATTTTATTTTTTCTCACTTACAGGCAGCGGGATTCGAACCCCGAACCTCCCGATCTCGAGGCCAATGCTATACCGTTCAGGCTACTCGCTCATAGCAATATCGTTGTAACAAAGAAAGCAATGATTTCACCAGTGTTCCCAATCTGTACTCAAATGTGCTCCTAATATGTGTTCCCAATCTATTCTTAAGGTGTTCCCAATCTGTTCTCAAATGTGTTCCTAAGCTTAGATTAACAAATATCCTAAGCATAACACTTTCAGAACATTTTCAGAACACTTTCGGAACACTTCCTTTATAAAGAATCACATTCGGAACGCATTTCAGAACACTTTTAGGTAACTAGAACACTTTTTTCCAATAAATGTGTTCCAAATGTGTTCCCAATGTGTGCTGGGAATTTGCAGTGTTGTAAAGAGTCAAACAACCGTTAGCCGTAAATATAGATAGGTATACACACAAATTTCCTCTGCATTAATTATTTTAAAAGAGCGATGTATCGTTTATGGATACATAATTATGAATATATATGAATGACTTTATGAATAAATTAACCAAGGTAAAAATACTTTGCAAGAAAAGAAAAAATGTGTAATATGTTGAGATTAATGTTGGAGGAAAAGTTCTAAATATGGGCACCCTCTTTTCTCAAAGTTATTCTCATTTTGTAAAATTCTAGAATTTTACAAGTTTTTTTTTTAAGTTTTCATCTTAATTATTAAATATAAAAAATTTACTAAACAAGAGGAGGCAAAACAATGGATAATATCAATTATTTTAAATCGAAAACGAAGATTCACAAAAAGCTTTCTAAAAAAGGAAAAAAAAATAGGATGAAAATATGGGCCCTCTCCAAAAAGATCTCAAAAATAGTTTTTAAATTTTTCAAAACAGTATAAACTATAAGAAAAGATACAGAACTTATAAAATATAGAGAAAAAAAATGTTCACACAAATCGTAAACATAACTAGCTCTTTCAGCCCCAGCGCAATCCAAGTGTGACCACATTTGGCACATAACACATTTAACTCATACTACTCTGCGAGTATTGTGGTTATGTCACTGAAAATGGTAGACGGCCGAAGTGTGAAGGTCCAGGGTTCGGGCTGTCGATCTAACGGTCTGGAGTTTTGGTAAGTTTTCTCCAGATGAAACGTGAATACGCGTTAGAACCCCTTAGAAAGTCCTCCTACCAAGGCGTCCCCCCCCACCCTTGGCAGATCGCTCTAGAGTAGCGTTGCCACAATCACAAACAATCTCTGCGAGTGCCTTCAGAGAACTTCCATCACAAAATATGCATGGCGAATCACTCGAGTCTGGTTTATCCCCATCGTTGATATCCAGGTTGATATCATCATCGCTGTCCACAAGAGGAGGATCACAGCAGTCCGATAAGTCCGATAATGAATCGTATCATTTCGTAGTTCGAATTTTCTTTTTATGAATCCCTGTGGTCTTTCAACCTCTTCCCCCTAGCTGGCCCTTACCCCAGGAAAATTGAAGGACATTTTTTTAAGGATCTTTTGTCAAGCGACTTGGTTAACTGATCCTTGTATGATGATCCAGTGATGAAGATTGACCTTGCTACTTTGCGTCCACGGGTAGTGGTTTCTTTCATAATGTTCAAAACAGGACATATGTCAAACGGAGAAACTGCATTTGAAGTTTCTGTGGAACTTTGCGGTGTTTCAGCAGTCTTGTCAATTGTCATAGCTACAGCTGGATGTTCTTGTATATCATGATAGCATTTAATCATGATATTTTCTCTTTAAATGGGGCCCAAGAAAGGTGCCGATATATACATCAATCTCACCTAATAAAGATGACCACTATTACTTGCAACCTAAAAAGCCCGTGGGAGTAAAGGTGTTCTTCTAAAAGTTGATAAGACTCTTTGCTTTTGGGATATTACAGTAACATTATTTTAAACTAACTATAAGTACATCAAAAGAAAACGATTTCACAAGACTGTCCAATGTCAGAACAAACACCAATTCTCACAATAACTGACGCTACATCCATACTACTTGAAAAAATAGTTTCAACTGTTCTCTACTATCATTTATCAATAAATGTCGCATCATTAATAAATGCCGTGTCATCAATAAATGTCAATATCATAAAATCATCTACAGTCCTGGTCGCCAGTCATCAGCATCTCCTTAGTCACTTGGGTAGGGGTGTCCATATTTACACCTGGGCCCGTTTTTACACCTTTTCCTCTAATTAAACACAACTTGCTTGCCTAATTCTGTTGTTAGTAATAATAATATAAACTGCTTCAAGCAAATTTATTCCATGTTATTTTTTTGACGCTGCTTTAAAGTTTATATTGCATGTGTGGACATACTTGATAATTTATAACTTTCAGTGTACAATTTATGATAATTACAATCACAACGGATCACGAAAAATATTTGAACCATAAGAAAATACGGAACAATTTTTATTTTAACAAGGCATGCGCTGATTAAGCAGCAGGGGCCATTTTTTGGATGAGACATGGAAACAACCTTGATCTAAAATCGAAATAAAAAATAAAAGTTGTAATGAGCGCAAAACGAATGAAATGTATATAGTAGTGCAAACATTGCAACCGTCTATTATGATGGGCTGTCAATTTTGAAATACATATTTATTTTATCGCGAAGACGGATGTGATTCTGGCGCTTTATTTTGTTTGACAAACTTGATATTGTGTTGTTTAAACTATCTAGATACATGTAAAAGAATTAAAACAAAAATGTAAATTTTAATGAATAGGTAAAATAATTAGACTCACTTCAGAAACTTTCGACTAACTCAGTAAACCCCCAATCGATTGGTATATCTTTTATTTGTTATTTTTATTATTAAGGTGGTCTTGGGTTTCTAGCTTCATCAGGCGAACGGCTTTGTAGTCGTGGATATCAATGGTATGGTAGAGATAACCAGACGGAAATTTAAAAAAACATTGCCGTGGAGTTAAAACTGTATACCAGTCACGATTACTTGAGGGCACAAAGCACAAACGGGGGTCTGGACGACCCGCGGGAAAATACACTACGGCTTAGAAGCGAACAGTGCCCAGGATGAAAGAGATTTGATATAACCCATAGTTCAACGTATTAATAAAATGGACGTAACTAGCTGTTTTTGAAAAATCTGATATTTCGTCTGCCTCGCACCGACCAAACGTTTTGATAACTTAAAAATGCATTTTGTTAAATGGATTTGAATGAATCAAACTTTTGTCACATCAATAAAATAACAAAATCTACCAAATAGTTTAACCAAACAAATTTTATTAAAATAAACAAAACACTTTTTTGCGTATATTCAATAGTTTGTCTGTACATTCTTTCACTGGAAAATGCTTTGTTGTATTTTATATTTATTAAATTATAAGTTCATTAAAACTCCTATTAACTAATTTAGTAAAGGAGAAACTTGAAATTTAAGTATTTAAGAAAATATAAAACATACTCCCATACTTTTTACATAATTCCTTAAACATGTTGCTGAATAGTGATAATACTGGGGAAGAAATTGCTACTTCACTTTTGTAAAAATTAAATCACATCTTAATTAAGTTTGTGCAGTATTAAAAAATCTACTGTAAGTGTGTATTTGTGATTCATAAATCATGCCGCTGATTTAGAAAATTAACTCTATTGTAGTTAGTCTGCGTTATTTTGCTTTAATGAAATCTAGGCTGGTTATCGTTCTCAAGTGACACGACAGAGAAAATAAATCTGCTAATTTATCAAGCTGTTAAATCCCGTTCCTTTAATCAAAATTAATTACTGAAACTAACTAGACACAGTGGCGGCTCGAGGGTGATTTAAAAGGAGGTTCACAAAACAAATTTCGAAAATTAAATAGGCAGATACGACGCACCTTACAAATTAAAATATAGTTGCGTTTCCAGCAGTTAAAGGAAAAGAATGCACGCAACTGAAAGAAAACCAGACGAAATGGGTCTTACATTTCGTCATCAAGATAAGTTTTAGCAAAAGTGCTGTCTTGACTCATTTCATTTCAAATTTTTTTTTTCAAAGGATAATATTGAAAAATGCCATTGCTTTAGCTTCGAAAGACGTATCTTAATTATTTACACTACTTTGCAAAAAAATAATGTAGTGAAAAATTGTAGCAATAAAAAAATATTAAGAAAATGAAATAAAAATGAATTAACTAACCGAACGTAACAAACCAAGGCAAAATCCGGAAGCGATACAGCAAAAATGTGTCCATGGGTGCACAACGAAATTGTGCGAACAGACAGATTTCATGAATGCCGTGCTTCCTCCCAGCTGTCTGGGCTTCTTATCCCAGAGAGCGGTTCAGAAGGAAAATTTCCGTTCGCACGTGCGACTGATTAAAGACGTGTTGTAGTAACCTACACTACAGTGCGTTAGCTATAATAAGCGTATTTAATAATCGTGGGAGGAGGGGGGGGAGTAAAACTCACGTTTTAAATTCACATACTAGCTGTGTACCCGTTCTCCGCACGGTGGGAAACGCATATTTTCCTTGCACATATATAATTCAAATTAAACCCAGTAATGCGGAATCTCAAAACGTGAAAAAGTACTTGAATCGTGACTAAAAGTTGACATCATGAGTGCAAATTTTAGACGATTGCAACATGACACAAAAACTACGTCAATGTGACTGGAAATCCAAAAAGAAAGAACTTTATGGTATGCAGACAAAACGTTTCTCTTTCGAAAAATGCCTGATTTCTACATCATATAATTATTTTTGTGAGGTTTAATTTATAGCATTAATATATAGTATCTACCACATAAATAACATTACATGATGTTGACAACAATTTTATCTTGCATTTTGCAAATCGTGGACAATGCATTAGCGCAGTTATTTTTCAGAGGACTTCATTGAATTTCACATAAATTAATAAAATCTACATGGAACAATGGATGCATCATTTACGTTTAAATGCCAAAAATGCACCCTGCTTCGGTGAAAGTCATGTCGCTTTTGTAAATGAAAACGTTCTTGATGTAACTTCTGAGAAAAAGCTTATTACCCTTATTGAACTCTTAATGCATTATCACACTCGTTACATAAAACTGACGTTGATCTCACTGTCAATTCGCCCTAAATAAATAACTAATTTCATATTTCATTTTTTAAAGATTACAGTTGACCCCTTTATAACATGGGTCTACAACACGAATTCTTAGAAAACGGCGAAAACATTACAATCGTTTTCGTGTATCACGTTAAAAGAGACTTGTACAGCACGGTAAAATGAGACACATGTACTGATATTATGACGCTTTAGCTCCTGTAATTAACATACCTTTTGAATGTCAACACCAAACATCATTGTATTTTTACGGAGCGCAAATAAGTTTTGCCGCGATTATACCGCGCGGTCCGCACTCCAGGTGGAGTATAGCGCAGGACCCGCACAACACGGATTCCTATAACACGAAACGTATCTACCGTGTTATAGGGAATCTACTGTTGTTGCATAGTGTCAAATTCAATAGTTAAGAAAATTCTGGGTTGCCGTATTTACTAATATTTCATCTCACCTTGGTGGCCGATATGTATTAAAACCAAATATCTGAACTGTATCAAAAGTAAACTTTACTAAAAGTAAAATTTTTAATTCTGTATAACCCTCAAAACAACTTCAGTGTTTGCCATCTACGACGGTTTTTCATGACGTGACAACTTATGCTTGCGTACAGTGCGTAGCCAAGGAGGGGATAGGGGGTCACAACCCCCCATGCGGAGTTTTTTGCCATACAAAATGTATATTCTTCACTCCCTTATCACCCGTACGTGTACATAAATATGAGTTGCAGTAGTCGTAACATTCCCATGAAAATTTTCTGTCTACTCCTGCTTGCATATAATTGATCTTTTTTTTTCATGTATCAGTGATGAATATACTTCAGGATCGGAATCTCCGCGATAAAAAAATGGTCTAAAAAATCTGACACCAGAAAATTCTGATTAACACAATGGGGTTACACAAATACGCGCCGGACATAGTTCTTGTTTATGTCGGGAGGAGCATGTACATTAGTCCTTATGTGCTACTCCGGATAATCTGCCAGCAAGGCAGCAAAAATTGACATAAAAATGGCATCCACACGCGAAGGAAATAACATTAAAGGTATGTAGAATTGCATGAAAACTTCGATTATTTTTAAACTGCAAGTCTCAGTTACAGTTCTATTTGTTTCACATTTGATGCGTTTTCACTTTTTCGAGTCTTAAAAGCTGTAGGAATGAGTGGTTTCACTTAATTGTTAAATTTAACAACTTAAGTGGCAACAATGGATTCCGTTGCTACGGAAACTATAGCAATGTTAAAAATAGAACATGAAATGAGTTATTTATGTTTACTTTGCTAGACCTGCCATATTGGCGTCATTAACGCCACCAGTCCATGTCAAATAGCTCAAATCACAAATTAAACTTGACACTAAAGCTAATTCGCAATACCCTGTTTGGCGGAATTAAAAAAAATTATCTATGCATACGCTAGTGACATTGGCTCATCTCAATTGTGGAACGGAATTAATAATACGAACAGAGTTGCACTACATTTGAATATTTTTAGCCTACTTTGCTAAGAAATGTACTATAATAGGAATCAACATACATTCCAATTCGTAAAACAAAAAATATGTTAGACAGTATTAATTACGTCTGTTTCTAACAGTTTCCAATAAAAGAAACGTAGCGCTGATTTAACATATAAGAATCAATTATTTATTAGACATAGTATAGTACTTCAATCGCCAAAATGACAACATACACCATTTTGCGAGATTTTTTTTGTTTTCAGGGAATCATTCGAAGGTTTGATTTAACAGCAATCGAAATGGTAAATAGTAATCTATCATTTATATAGTTCGCTCGCCAAAATTTAATACAGGCATCTAATTGATTAGTAGCAGTTATTTAAATTATTAACTATACCGTGTTTTAATCCCCGTAACGACAATATACAAAATGCGAGAATTTTTATTTTTTGAAATTTGCCGGGATTCCTCTAATTTAAACCAGTTTACTTAATTTGGTGAAAATTCTGAAAATAGATTGTTTAAAATCGCCTTAATAACTGCATTATTTCTGTATGAAAAATTGAAGTATAGCTCCGTATTCTATTAAAATCTATATTTGTTATTAAAAAATACTATTTCGCTACACTCTCAGTAAGTTGCGCCAAGCCCAAAACTGTGCAAATCGGTAGAACCTACTACATTCTCAAAATCGCCAAATCAGCCATTTTTCCCCTCCAAACTAAAAAATATACATATTAGTCTGGGAAATCTCCCAATCCCTTATTCTTTTACACATAAAAAAACATTGAATTCCTGCTATGATTTCACATGCACGCTATACTTTAATAATTTTGTAAATAATCTTAACAGAAAAAAATCATTATTCTTTTATTTTTACTGCAGGAATCTAAATAATTTAATAAAATAGCCAAACATGGCAACCTCGATGCTCATTTCTCACATTTTTGACTACAGATGTTACAATCGCGGAATTGCGAAGAGCAAAAATTAGCGTTTTTGACGGTGTTTTTTATCAATATCTCCTAAACTAATTCGAATTTCGAAATTCAATTTAGCGGAAGTTTTTTCTCGAAATTTTCCGAATTCGTGGATACCTCGTTCAAAACTCAACTCCCAGACGTTTTGGAGGAGATGATGCTATACACAGACACACAGACAGATGCGCACAGATTTTAATAGTATAGATATCTAGAAGTGTGCTTAATATTTGCTTTCAATTTAATTTGTTAATGTGTTTATTCTTCAGTTTTTCCTTTGGGGGTTCACGTGCTCATGTGCTCAAATGGAGGAGCCGCCACTGACTAGACATACTTCTTATTTTGAATACGCGTTTTAAAATCTCAATTGTATATTCACAATGAAAAAGTACGATGCATAAGCAGAATTTAAACTGGGAAAATTATAAAAGGCTACGCTGAAACATAAGTACGCATACACAGAAAATATTCCATTATTTAAACATTTTGCCAGAATGTTAATCGATATATAAACTGAATAAAAAGCGGTAAAAGTAATCAGATTATGTTAGAAAACCATTTATTATTCTATGATTTTAAATGACTAAGACAGGTAATGGGCATTAAACATCAATATTGAAAATTGAGAATAGCAAAACCTGTTTACCATTAGTGCATGGTCAAAAAAGAAATATAAACAGACATCTTTAGTTTTTGGCATTTGACTGAAAAATCAAAAGCCTATTTGTGATAAGCATTTTTATTGCACGTCATGTCTGTTACCTTAATTAGTAGCACAAAATATGGTTATTTATTTGTTAATTCAATTGATTAATTTAGATAGTTAGATTTTTAGTCTAAATTAATGTTTCTTTTCATGTTCTTGTGGAGTTATTTCGACTTATAAATTTTTGTTCTTTGATATGTCTTGCCTGTTACCATAATATGTAACAGACATGACAAACAAAAATTTACAACAACAACAAAAAAAAATATGGTAGGAAACTGTATTATATGGACAAAGGACTAAATGTCATAAATCACTTTGTATTATTTTATGCTGAACATAAATGTAGAAATTTCAAAGCAAATGTCCGGTAACAGGCATGACAATTTTCATCAAGTCTGATAATGTAAAATCTATGAAAATTAAATAAAAAAAGAAATGCTTAAATAATACTGAAAGACTAACAAAAGACAAGAGACAAAAATGGATTCTGCTGCTTTGGTAATTAGACGGTCCCGTTAAAATTAGGAATGAACTGAATTATTGACGTCTTTAAAAAAATTACTTCGAGATTAAGATCACTTCACGTTTCGCAAACCGGAAGTAAGGATCTAGAAGCGAAAATATTTATTAGATAAATATTTGCTGAACTAAACAAATAAATATATTATTTATTTATTTATTTATTATTAATTTTTATTAGTTGCTTTAACGACTTTTTTCAGTTAATCATTTAAATTTGCTGTCTTTTTTTAAATGGGCACACAAGGAAATATTATCGAACTAATTATCTCGAGTATTTGCGCACCCATTATTGTATTGTGTTTAAGGTAAACACAATACAATACTTCACACACATCTTCAAAACACAATACTTCACGAGTAGTATCTGTCTAGATTAGGGGCCTTGGATGGAGGCCTAAGGAGTGCTAACGCATAATCACATTACGTCTGGAGAAAACCGCCCAAAACTCCAGACTGTTCAATCGACATCCACCCTGGAACTTCATACTTCAGCCATCTACCACATTCTGTGTCTGGGCCAGGCTTTTTGTTAACCGAGAGTACGTTTGCACTTAAATGTGTTGTTGGGATAACAATGAACTAAACCTCCTAGAATTATTAGATTTTTTTTTCTTTTCTTTTCCCCCTCCTGGCAGTGTATTTATTTATCTGAGATTACTGGATATAGATTAGGATGATCGTACGTAAACGTGGTTTTTTTTGTCCCTATTTTCATAAATGAAAAAGAAAAATAGCATCGGCAAATCAAAAATGAGTTAAGGAATGGAGAAAATAAATGAAATAAGGTGCCAATCATTTAAATGTAGAACTTTATAAGTTTGAGTTTATAATCACAGTGTGAAATTTTGTTTTATTAGCATTTATTTCATGTGAATATCTGTCACCAAGATGGACTAAAGATACAGACCTTTTTTACGCAAAAACAGACAATTTTACCTTTATTAGTATGATTTTTCATCTAGTATTATGCTATTTTAATGTAATTTATATGTATGTATGAAGAAAATCCTCAGTTATCCTGGGCTTTTTAAGTTATTTTGAGCATAAATTACTTTTTTTGCGGATTTCTTTAATTCGACTTCTTGTAAAGTCATATTAAATTTTTTTGTGGTGCGCAGAATTGCTTTAGTAATCTAACGTAACATTTCAAAATTTTTCTCCAAGTTGTTATTTTTCTACATTACCTTGAATGGTATCAGACATACAAAAGGTGCTCCAAAATAGCTGACCTGGCCTTTTTAAAAAAAAATATTGATCATAGCTGTACAATAAATTACCAAATTACATAAAAAGGGGTACAGAATTTTATTATATCGATTATCGTTTCAGGAGATTAAATCTAATAAATACAAAATTTAAATTTTTATTCTGCCCCCGAACAAAAACTCTTCCGGTTAGTAAAATGTGCTCCATGCATGGACAAAATTTTCCTCCTTTCATCATAAAAAGGTTCAGAAATATATTCAAATAAAGTTCGTAAGGAGATTACGCAATAGAAATAATAGCGAAAGTATTATGCATTTATGCAATTATGGTTTTCTTTCATGGTTTGTCTTCAGCCCCTGAAACGCAATCTTTCAATGTAATTTTTTTATCTTTGAGAGCCATTGAAAAATAATTCCTATGTACGTAAATTGTTCATTTGCTGCAGCAAGAACTTAGCTCAAGAAATCATGATTTTGTGAGTCAATACCATAAGGACACTTCTCAGCTATTAACACTGACCCACGAAATGGCAGTAATGTCGCTGTGCGAGCATATATTTCTTCATTTTCATGGAACTTCAAATGTTTGTTTGTTTGTGGGATTACGGCCGATTAGCTACGCGTGGGCTCTAGGCCGGTGGTTGGGGTGCCCGTCTTTCTAAGGGGTCCTAACCCGTATTTACGCTAAGTTTCGGAGAAAACCACGGAAAACTCCGAACGGTTAGGTCGACGGACGCGCGATGGGATCCGAACTCGGGACCTTCACATTTCGCCCGTCTATCATTTCCAGTGACATAACCACTGTTCCATGGTGAGGCTGGAACTTCAAATGCAATTCCTAAAAAAATGTCATGTTTGAATTATGACGTTGCTGCTACAAATGAGTGATATGCATTCCAGTCAACACATATTTATTTTCACATACCCAAGCCTTTTTATGATGAAAGGCTAACAGTGTATATACCATCTAAGTAATGCATGGTGCACAATTTACTAATTAGAAATTTTTTTCGCACGAGGGGCAAGTAAAAATTTAAATTTCGTATTTTTAAGATTGGATATCCCGAAACAAACTTTAAAATCGATACTATAAATTCTGTACATTTTTATTTATTTAACTTTTTAATTATTGAATATGTCTGTAATCAATATTTAAGGAATAAAAGTCTATGTCAGTGTTTTGGGGATACCCTGTATAGGAAAACAGCAAAAGGTTGCCCCAAAAGTTAAATTAAATAGAAAAAAATTAATTTAGTGTTGGGGGAACGAAAAAATGAAAACAGTTTGGCAGCTGACAGTTTAGGGCTAGTAAAAATGCCCCACTATACGAAAGAACAATGCATTTTTTTGTTAAACAACATTTCAAAAAGAAAATGAAAGTTTGATTCATGATGATTTTGCTGATAAATGATGCAAAAATCATGTGATTTAACACTATTGGCTTTCTTCCTGTGGGGTTATTTGAAGTGAAAGGTCTATGTCAACTAGCCCACATCCACCTGTGCATTGAAGGTGGTGCTTAGAGTATTCACTGCTACATCAATAAAATCAGCCCATTAAAGCAAAATGATCTAGTAAAATTTTGACATAATAGTGCGTAAATACCAGCCAAGCCGTAGAGGTCATTTGCCCGATGTTCTATTCCATACATAAGCCTAACGTACTTTATGTTTTAATTAAAAAAATACGATTATTAAAAAAAACTGTGTTTTCTATTTAATTCAAATTAACGTAAATTTTGGGACACCCTTTAAATGGGAAAGATGAGAGTTCTCCACTTAGTCTTTTAGTTTATAACTGAGCTAACAGTGCCTGCTATACAGATTTTTCACAATTTTGAATTTCAATCTTCATATGCTGACATTCACTTGTCCTAAATGACTGAGGGAAAACCTCCCCTCTTTATGGATTATGAATGAATTGTTAAATTCTTACGTCTAAAAACGTGAATCACTTTGTTTATGCGTTTGTGTTGTTTACATCATTCGTGAAACTAATGTCAGCAATTGACTAGTGATCAAATGTTCTTACAGTCACTGTATATTGTTTCACAATTCTTAGTTAACAATTCTCTTGCAGCATTTTAAAGTGTAATATCTGCTTAACGCGTACTTTTTTTTATTCAAAAGTATAACAATTGCATTTTGAAATAAATTTAAAATTATAAGCAAAAATAACTTTTCGTTCTAGCACTTGAAAAGGATGTTGACCATTTGATTAAAAGTAACTGATAAAGTTTTAGTTTAAACAAACATAAATAAAATAGACAGTATTTAACAGATTTAAAGATTAGTTCAATTTATAATTCTTTAAAAATATCAGTGTCACAGACTGAAAAAATAGTAGAATACAGGGGCGTAGCCACGGGGGGGTTGGGGGGTCACATCCTCCCCCCCTTGAGGAATTTTTTGCCATACAAAATGTATAGTCTTCACTCCTTTATCACACACATGTATGCTTATATGTGAGTTGAACTAGTCGTAACCCCCCCATGACAAATTTCTGGCTACGCCCCTGGTAGAATAGAATAGTTTTTAATGCTTAGCTCAAATTCAAACTTATTTTGCTGGTTAAATTATCAACTTAAATTGATATTTCAATAATAATACATTACTAAATAGTTATGAACTAACAAATTATATACTCACTAAAAATTACTGTTTTAATAATTGCGAAAAAATGGTCAACATACATCGTGTGATAAATTCATTACAAACTTTTATTAAGTATTATTTTATATTATTCTATTATAAAAAATCCGCATCAAATTTCAGTTGAACTTCATAGGATTCTACGATAAAATTTTGGATTGGATACAGAAACTTTCTGGCTCAACAGAAATTACATAAGTTTTTCGGAGATATCATTTAACTCATTAAATCATTCAGGAAGTGGATAAATATTTCCACGGATTTTTTTATATTTTCCGGACATATATGTGTTGCATGAAAGGGGTATAGTATGCTACATATTCTATAACATATAAATACACGAATGGAATATTTAATTACAAAAAAGTAGGTTGAGCATTTAACATAATTTGGCGAGAACATTTTTAATATCATACTTCTTCCTGTTAAAGCATATATCACGTTAATAACACATTAAGTACTGAACTAATCCATTTCGAAAATTAAAAAAAGAACTAACCAATAAATGCCATTTTCATTCATTAATATTCCTCTATCCTATCTAGTTGTACTTATTTTATCGTTAATTAGATGCATAACATTTGGGCATGATTTCGCTGCAAGTAACCGTCCGATTTTTATCATTGGCCTAAATAGCCAAATAGCCAGTATATTTTACCATTTTAGAACGACGCAAAAAGCACCTGGATGTGAAATTTCCTTGTTTTGAGATATCTTAAGTTTAAACAGGAAATGGTATATTAACTTTCAGATGCTAATTAAATAAAAGAAAAAACGAGCTAATTGCTGGTGTACACTTCCTTTAGTGTTGGCAGGCGCTTCCTCTTTTAACGATGAAATCCGTACAAACTCATGAGTATGATTTTATGAAATAGTTTTTATTTTCTCGCATTATGCAAAAGAAAGTCTTACTATTGAAGCTGCTAGAATCAAATTAATTATATAAAACAAGATTGCAAGATAATTTATTGGTTTTGATTTTGTTTGTTGTAACTTTACAATAGTAACAAATTTTACCTCTTAAATGTTTGTTTTTATTTGATATTTTTAAAAGGTTTAAATGCTACTGAGTAATTTCATATAAACAGCGACATGACCATAAAAAATATTTTTATTTTTTAATAAATTGTGTGAGAAATTATTCCGAATTGCTGTAGCTGTGTTGGCAACAGTTTATTTTGTGAAGTTTCTTTTTATCAGAATGGCAACATTTCGAAGTCAGATATCTACGTTATAGCATGAGTTACTATACACTTAATATATTTTAATTCAATAACCAATTTATATACAAAGCTAAATGATGTTTTGTGATAAGAAAGGTACATAAAAGCTCTCATAATGGACAGAAAAGCCAATGTATGTTTTTGGTAGCATGAGTTACCAAGCAATTTTAATTAATTTTTCAAAAAATTAATTAGTTATAAGATTTTTAATGATTTATTGAAAAAATAAAATAATTTGTAATCAGCATGAATTTTGTTGAAAGAAAATAAATGTATTTTATTATTATACCATGTTTAAAAATGCGATTTTTTGTGTTTGACGTAGATCTTCATATCGGGCTGAAAACTACTGTTATAGGGGAATAAGTGTTACTATAGCTGCTGAAAACTACATCGTGTAGGCATAAGCGTTACTGTTATTGGGAAGGAGCTGAGGGGATTGGGTCAAAGAACAATATATACTCTTCTTTTCCTATCTTTATTATGAGGTTAATAAATTTCAAGAAAGAAAGGTAAAACATCGATCATGAAGCACACTCCCACATAATTTCCTTCGCGTATATACTACTTTAAAATTAGCACCTTCTCTGTCATAAAAAACACGACGGCAAAGATCCTCTTTACATGGCCATTGTGTCTTCTCGACTTGGATCTTAAAGCGAGATCACAGCTAAGTATTTTAAGACCGATGACAGAGGGTGGAGAGAATCTCTCTCAGGCACCAAAAGGTTAGGTTAACAGGTTAAAGCAAATAAGGCATTAATCTTTTAATATTTTCCCATAAGTTTAGAAAATATTGGTATGGGACGTCCTTGAATCGTCCCAAATGATGATACCTAATGTCTGTTGGTGTGATTAGTCCAACTTGTCCAGAAATGGCCTAGTTTGATCAAACAAAATGCAGCATTTTATTGTATAATATTTTGAATTCTTCCATAGGTTGGGAACTGCTCCTGTTCCTTTATAAAACATTACATGTGGAGGATTCGGTTTTATGCAGATTTCAATCTTTTTACTTATAATGGGGGCAATAAAACAGGCACGCTTCCCTTAGAGCATGTTATTTTTCGGGCACTGGTGATGAATTGAACTTCCATTGAACTAGATTTTAAGAGTTAAACACAAAATTACTTGAAAACGTATTTTAAGCATTTTAGCTTCATAAAAGAAGTCAAAAATGTAAAGTTGTTTTTGTTACGCATTACGTTCAAACAGCGCCGTATATAAGGGGTAAGAAAAGGCAGAGAGGATATGAGAAGTAAGATTGACCTGTTCGCGCCACTATTGCTGCAAAAGACGCAACGGTGAAGACCCCCCTTTTTGTGCTTAGCACTGCAAGGCCGTTAAGCATTCTAAGTCCATTGTGGGAAAGAGCGTTGGAGACGAAAGGGAATTTTTCACTGTAACGTCTTTGCAATGGTGGGAGGAATCTCGAACGTAATTTTGACTTTCAAGATTAAAAATGGGAAAAAAGAGCATGATCTCTTATTTGGAATGCGTACTAAGTTCAAGCAGTTTCAATAGTATTAAGATTGCATTGTTAGACAAAATTACTTTCAGATATTTTAAGAGTTGAAAAATATATGATGTACATGCTCATGCTTTAGTTAAGGAACAATGTAGTTGTATGACAGTAAAAATGGGAATTCAGTAAACGAAAATTTACGTTTTATTCCTTTTGAGAGTTAAAATTCTTTCCCAGTACAAGCCGTATCAGATACATAGGTATGAAAATAAGTTGTCGCACGATGCCACCAAAAAATCGGCAGGTACGACAAAAATCACATTTATTTTTGCGATTTTGAGGGTACAAAAAGCTCGGTACCACCAAATTCATGGTGCCATTACTAAATCTATTCATTAAATCTATCCACTAATATGAAGCCTGTTTGCATACTTATTAGTGTAATATAAAGCGCATTGATATCAGGTAGGATGTTCTTTCACCGTCATCATTGCAACGTGGATGCCTACATTTACAAATCTGTTTAAAATGATATGTTGCGCATCTCTTTAGGCATCATACATAACCTGTACTATCCATTTGTAATACGCCTCAAAGTGGAGATGCATGACATGTTTCAGTTTTTGGTCTCCTCGAAAACAAATTGCTGCTTAAATTAATAAAACAAATGCCCATCATAAACACTCAATGATGTAGGAAGAAGAAAATACAGTAAAACTTCAATACAAAAATACTTAAGGACACATGGAACATCTCCTAGAGTAAAATGAGCAAATGATTGGACATCGTGTATTTTATTTAAAAATAGAGATAGAATTTTTTGTACACAGTATATAAACACCTAGTAGATCATACATAGAATAAGAGAAGATTAATTTGATTCATGAATTTTAGTGTTTAAGAAATAATTCAGCATTGCAACGTGGATGCCTACTTTTAGAAATCTGTTTAAAATGATGAACTATGTCGCGTATCTCTTTTGGCATCAGACAATGCTAAATGTTCCTCGGTTCTGCATATAAACTGCACTGTCTACGGACGATCATTTGTAATACACCTAGATATAAAATAGAGATAGCATTTTTTGTACATAGTATATACACACCCAATAGATCATATATAGAATAAGAAAAGATCAATTTGATTCATGAATTAGTTTTTACGAACTAATTAATTAGAACGAAAAGTTTTGAACAGTACGTCAGTTTGGTATAATTTTCTTAAAAACTATTCAGTTTATCACCTTAAAATTTGGTACGGTATTAGAAAACACACTGTCTAAAAGTAATAAGAAGCGATTTTCATTTTGGCTTAAAAAAATATTATACTAAAAACTTTTTAAATCCTAATAATTAAACAATCAAAAAAGTCATTATTTTCAAATTTTTTTCACTCCGCTCTCTAATGTTAGGTATTTTTAAAGAAACAAGTTAGTTAAAAATTTTTGGAAAGCTTCAGCTGTTTACCTGAAACAGAATTTTAGAAAAGTGTACCAAACCATAAAAAAAACCCATTTTGAGAAAAAGGCAAAAAACGAAAGCTTTATTATTGCCAAACCATGTATAATTACATCTTAAAAGCCATATTTTGAGTATTTATATATTCTAAACCGGCATAAATTACATATGTATGAAATCGTCTCAGTTTGCTCTGCTCAATGATTCAGGCCGATAATTGAAAATTCGAGCCCTCAGAAATCTGCGCGCTAAACTACGTTCCCATAAGAACACGGCAACACTAGCGAGATTGATGATAAAAGTACTGTGTGAAAATCAGTCTTCTAAATGTTTCTTTCACTTGATAAAATCCACACAGGTTAAAACCGTTGCGTATTTGTTTATTACTTAACGCAAATGATTTAAGAAAAATTTAAGCAGACTTGTGTTCAGTGAGTTAACATGAAACAAAGGACATTCCAAAGTTTTGAATCTGTATGAATTTAGTCAGTTTTCTTATTGCGTATGCAACGCCTTGAGTCATTTAAACAGATGTGATAGTAATGCATAATTATAAAGTGAGACATCAAGAGTTAAGTATGAGAAACATTTTGTCCTTATTAGAGAAATATTCATTTTTGGTGAGATTGGGCTAGTTTTATGTTTTGATAATTTAAAAAAGATACCTGGAAATGAATTTCATTTAAGTCAATTCGAAATTATCCTTATGCATCAAATTTATTTCTCATACACATCATAAAAATCAAGTTTAGTCTTCAACTTACTTTTTCGGTTAAGAAAAGCAGGGATTATACACGTCTTTCATACGTAAATGTGCAAGGAAGGTTGATAAATGCGACCCCTTTGGTGTTTTATTTCTTCAATATATTTCATATCTTTTTTTAATCGTCCCATACGTGAATAACGCAAATAGTGTCTTTCTAGTTGACTTTTTCGTTAAAAGTTGCTAAAAGATTATTTTTATACCGATATAAGAGTATTCCAGAAAAACTTAGAATTATTTTTTTACCTTCCCGGGGACAAATATGAGAGTAAATGCCTGAGAAGTCTTTCACGGCAAATTACTTTTATTTCTGTATTAAATGAATGAAAACCCAGAAAACTTCTACTAGGTATCCCGAAAAGTAATAAGAAATGAAGTTTCACAAACGCTACCATGTGTCTCGTATTCTTTCGCTTCTGAAAGAAAAAACAAGTATGCCAAGGCTATTGAACAGTTCACACATGCATCAAATAAAATCAAAATACCCTAGTAACTCCGAAACATTTTAATATCACTTAACAAGCAATGTTATGTATTATTATGAACCTAATTATTAAACTCAATGTTATTACACTACACTGTTGATATTTACGGTAACGTACACGTTACGCGTTACGCTTGTTCAAAATTTAATTTAGCTTAATTTTTATATTTAGAATTTGTAATAAAATAGTTGACCAAAAAATATAATATCATAGTTTATGATATCAAAAATCTAATATTTATGAATGTAGTAATATAATATATTCATAATTATGAATAGAATATTTATGATATAAATTTATGATAAATTAATTGCTTCGGGGCGTTTTGATAAATTGAATTTCAATGGCTATTTTTCCTCAGACAATCTGTTCTTGTGAAGCTCAAACTTAGCATCTAATTTATATTTAGGTACCCATAACGTGTGCCAATCAAACTAGATATTAATAATATTTTAGTAAGCATTATGCCTTAAGAATTACTATTAAGTATATACATGTAAGTTCATATTTACTCTAAGAAGTACTATTAAATAGTCAAGTGTAAATGTATACTTGATAGTACTTACACTTGTACGTGCAAGTACTATTAAATATACATTTAAAAAGTCTGTGTTTCGGAATTGTAATTCATAATTTTATTCTACTATTATATAGGCGTAACCAAAGAAAGTGCCCAGCAGCCTTTCTCTCAAACCGAAATTTGGATTTTTATTAACAAAATGATAATAATCAAACTTTTTTGGTCGAAATTTTGTTTTATTGCCTTTTAACGGGCCGGATTATGTTCCTGGAAACATGCCTTCAATTGGAAATTTTTATGCAATTTCAATTGTGTGTGAACGGACATTTATTGACTCAATGATATAAAAATCTATAATCAGTAAGCTCGATAATCATTATCAATCATTCAAAATTTTCATTAATTATCTCCTTATTTCGAAAATTTTTAACTTTATTTTTAAAAAAATCCTATTAATAAAAGACACAAAACATTTAAATATTTTTTTCGCAAGCTGCAGTATACACGCTTCAAGGTGTAAACTCAATAGTTATAAAATATTCAGGTTTAAATTTTATACATAAAGTATATTTCAAAAATTTTAATGGATCTTACTTCAGATCAGTTTGCAACTCAACCTTGGTTCTCTAGAATTTATTTTCTCAAAGCTGCATCAGACATAAGATTTCGTGTCCATGAGAGTGCACTTACATTTTTAGAAGAAAAAAAAATATTCTGAATTTTTTTAATCACGGCCTTATTTATTTTTTTAATTTTTCGTAAGTCATGTGATGAGTATTATTATTTTCTGATAATTCCTTCATTAGATCATAGAAGTAGTCGCAAGTTACCTAAATTCCATTTTGTATTACTCACACTTAAATCTTAAAGATTCAAAGCTGACATAAAAAATTGCTTCACTAATCTCAAAAGGAGAAAAAAATAAGACTAATCCAAAATTGACAATTGAATGTGTCTTACTGACCAACTAAAATGTAACTGCAGATAGCCATGTCAAAGACTAGAAGACATCTCAGTATGTAGGTGCCCGAAGGATTAAATAGCGTCTACAGGCCACAAACATTCCCACCCTGTAATTTTGTCGTGTTCCGCTCTCGCAAATATAATTACATCCAGTATACCATTCTGAAGCTCTTTCTACGTGAACCATGACAGAACCATGACAGAGATTTGCACCAGATCACACGTGCGTGTCTTAAACTTCGCCAGATCTTTTAAGAACTCTGAGGAATCGGCAAAATGAAAATGTAAACCGTGTCCGCAAAAGCCTTCGACATGAACCGCTCAGGGAAATCGCGATTTCGGCCAGGTGGGGTCTGATTACAGAAATGGCAAGAGAAGCACGTGCTTCCCTTAGAAATTTCAGAAAGGTTCCAAAACCATTAATAAAAACTGGGAACCAAATTAACACACTTTAAGATTCAAGAATCGTGTACGCATCGTGCCATAAAAAATGTCCCTCCAAATAGAATGTTGATTCCCTCCAGCCATCAACTGGAGATCCAGGCTGTGGACCTGTCGCAGGGCTTCTCAAGAATGACGGAAAAGAATGATTATGAGAAAAATTTATTCTGTTAGTTCAATCGCTTAAATTTAGTGAATGTTCTTGTACAGTCAGTGTCTATAAAAGATTTTGCGTTACTATATTAGATTGAACTAGTTTCAATGTAATTTTGAAAACGCTAGAAAATAGTACAATAAACGCACAACTGAAGCCAGTGGTAAAATCCCCCCCCCCTCAAAGCATTTATTAAGAGCGAGCAAAAAACCCAAAGTTACTTAAATTAAAAACAAAGATAGAATGGTCCCATAAAATGAAATGTTCCTTTATTTACTGTAAAATTGTCTACTTTGGGTAAAGCCTTCTAGCTCCTGCCATGGATCCGTTACTGATTGGAGCAAACGTCATAGACCCGAGTAAATGGATAAAAAATAATTGTTACCTTGCACTTCAATTGGCTTTTAGAAAATAAATGTTATCATTATTTACCATTTCTAAAGCTAAGTCAAATCACTGATTAAAGTGGTAAAATTCTGACTATAGTGATATTAAGATCAATCATAAAGAGATTGTTATGCTGTAAAATACATTATAAGGTTGATGATTCTGAGTGATTAAATAAATTTTCTTGCAGGTGAATTTTCAAATATTATAATAAATCTTATCTAGGTTCATAACCATTAATTTCTAATGCTGTAATCTGGCAATATTAAAAAAAAAAGAAATTATAGTCAAAATTCGAATTCAAAAAATAATTATTAGCATATTTTCTTATGAAAAATATTGATATTTTAAAAACCGGTTATTGAAGTACAGTTTAAATATGTTCTAATTTATCCATACATTTTAGAGAAATACTCTTTCTATCAACTTTAATGAATACTTAAGCAGTAAGGAAAATTCTAGTCAATACTTAATGAATAATAATATCTACTCAAATCTGTTTTACATTTAATTTTCAATAATGCATTTTGTGTTAGAGAAAAATTGCTTCTTGAATTTGGTCCGTTAAAATGACCGCTAACAGATATTTTGTCGCTTTCAAATAAATTGATAAAACATTTTGAAAGCAATTATGTTGCTACCTGTTCTTTAATAAGTTCTTTAATAAAAAATGGAAAAGAATATAGTGTGAAAAGGGATTAAAAAGTGTTCTGTATTATTTATAGTAAACTACTAGTAACATATAAAATATTTGACATTGTTGATTCTACAATTTTTACTCGTAAAATAAAGCAAACTGATATGGTTTTATAAATATATGAAACAGTTGCAGCTAAGATAAATTTGTTAATTAAAATATCCTTTTGAAATTTCAAAATAGCTTTCCTTATTTGGTCATTACACTTTGATTATATTCCTCAGGTAAGGAAATAAGGGTAACCCGATAGCAGCGAGTAGTAGAGATTTCTTATCTTGTAGTCGGCTTCATATGAAAATATAGCTAAGTGCTCGCAAATCTCCAGTTGTTCTTTAAATCTGTCACGTGATCGGCACTCCAAAATTTCTTTAAGCTACAAGTAGTTTTAATAGTCCTCATATTACTTTAATTGCCTTCGCCTATGACCTTTTAGTTGGGGCTTCAAGAAATATATGAGAAAGGTCAATAAATAACGTACTGGATTTTAATCATACATGGACAATTAGTAGAAAAACTTTTCAATTTTGGCAGATAAATGTATCTCAGTGTCATTTAGAAAAACAAAAAAGCTTCAAAGACGGCCTACTACACAATTTCTATACGCTTCAAAATTAAAATATTTAGGAAATATAAAAGATATCGTTTATACCACTCGAAATACACCAATAATAAATAGACAAGACTTTAAAACACCCTTTTAACTTGTCATTATCAAAAAAAAAAAAAGGAAAATAACAAAAATATGGCATAAATCAATATTAGAAAGAACAGTAGTTTACGCTTCCAGACGCTGGTTTCTTAGTCTAAATATCCAAAGAAGCCTTTTAAAATCCGTACAAAAAATATTAATATTAATATCTAGAGATTATAGAAAAACACTCACATCTTCATTACAAATCTTGTATAGCCCCAATTAGTCTAACAATAAAAAGGAAACTAATTTTGCTTATACAGGATGATCCTAAACTATATATAATTAAGTTATCTCATTGGTGTAAAATGAAATAAGACTTTTTTTTAAAAAGTTCTTCCCTTAGAATATCTCCGAATAAAGTTTTACTGTGAGCAAACTATCCTAATAACAGTTCATTTCATATGCATAGGGTAGGGGTACCAGTAATTGACACTGCACCAGTAACTAACAATTTAGAAGATAATTTATTATGATAAGATTTTATTTAAAAACTGTTATCAAATGATGCTATCTAGTACCAATTAAGATATTTGTCTTGAATTTTATGCAATTTTTTTTTTACCTCCAGAGAGCTCTAGGTAGCAGAAATTGAGATTCTAAACTTAGTGCTTAAAAAAAAAAGTGTGATTCTCGGTAGCTGGCTTAATTCTGAAATTAAGATTCGTGCATTATTAATCTGTTTTTATTTGAAGCATATTTCTTTTTAGAAATGAAAGTAAACTGAATTGTATGAGATAATAGAACATTAAATAAGTTTGTACAGTTTATTTTTAGTAAATAAATTTATTTATTTATTTATTTAAAATGGGAGGTCAATTATTGGGCTAAAAAAATTGGATTTCACCAGTAATTGACACTTAATGTTAGTTATTAGTGTTCCAGTCAAGATCATGATAACTGCATAAAATTTCTAAACAATGCAGATAATAGCTATTCAGAAGGTTATATTTTAGCTAATGGTCAACCGGATTGCATGGTGGGTAAAGCACCGTACTGCGGTTTCGGGTTTAACTCCCGGTGGTCGGGGTTCGATCCCCGACTGGGCGTGTTTGTCGTTTGTCTACCCCTTCATAGGGGCGACGTTGGTCCACCTACTAGGTGCCCCCATAATAAAGTGGCCAACAATTCCGAGTAAAAAAGACTGGGTTAGGTTAGCTAATAACTATAAGCTACAATTTATTATTCAAAACTTTTATCAAACGGTGGTATCTAGTACCAATTTAGACATTTATCTTCAATTTTATGCAACATTTTCTTATTTTCAGGGCTCTAGGTATTAAAAATTGAGATTTTAAACTCAGCGAAGAAAAAAAAAATCTGATTCTCTTTAGCTGGCTTAATCCTGAAATTAACATAAGTTCACTATCACCCTATTTCAGTTTGAAGCATATTTGTTTTTAGAAATTAATTTAAACTGAATTGCATCAGATAACTAGCTGAAGTACGCGTCGTTGACGGATTAGTATGTAATGCAGATTTCCAAAAAGTCTGATTTTTGTCAGCATTGTAGGAGAACAAAAATGGAAATAACATATTGGCAAAAATAAGAGAAATAAGAATAAAGATCGAAGAGTAACTAAGTACTTAGTGAAATTGTCAAACATTTTATTTTCAAAATTAACGTTTTATTTTAGTAGAAAGAACTTTTAATGTCAAGAAGTTGTTCCTCGCCTGTAAGTAAATTTTGTTTCATTCATTACAGATATTTTAATGCAATTGGAGATATTGTGCATTAGAATTTATTATACCTTCAGAAAACTTTGCATAATTTTCAAAAAATACGAAAAAAATTGAATAAACATTTTTAAAAAATCGTCGACTTTTTTAAAACTATATAGATAACTAATATATTAACTTCAGACGCTTTAAAGTAATTCCATTTTAAAAAAATGCAATATTTGCACAGTTTTAAAACTTATTCAAATTCAAAAATTAATAAATGAAAAAATGACATTTATCGTTTGATTTTTTATTGATCATGATGTTACTAAATTTCATTCTATTCTCTAAAGCCGTTTTCGAAGGATGCGAGAACAAACATTTACGGGATTTCCTCAATATCTATGAAATATTTAGAAAAATTTTGACATCTACAGTTTACAATTACTTGGCACATAACATAATTTTAAATTTTACTCCATTTCATTTCCATTTTTCAGGAATGGAACAAACATTTTCTCAATTTTCACAAAGTCTCAAAATCTTTTAAAAATGTGAAGTAATTTGACGTCTAAATTTTATTTCATTCCTTTCAGTGGTTTATTTGTGGATAAGCAAACAAATATTTACGTATTTTGAATAAACTTCTGCAAAAACTCAACATCTAGTTCAAATTTTTTAAAGATTCGAAGGCCATATAATTTAAGTTATGTTCACCAATTATGTCCCCAAATTTCATTTCATTCGCTTTAGACGTTCTTGAATGATGTGTGAACAAAAATTATGCTTTTTAAAAAGATTTGCGAAAAATCTCAAAATCTAATAAAACTTTTAAAAAAATTTGATGCCTATATTTTGAGTGACCACATATCATGTCACAAAATTTCATTTAATTCGCTTTACTTGTTATTATGCGATGTGCGAACAAATGTAGCTGTTTGAAACGATTATCGTAAAATCTCAAAATGTAATCAAAATGTAAAAAAAAAAAAATTGGTACTTATAGTTTAAGTTGAGTCGGCGCCTATAATATTGCCAAATTTCCTTTCATTCACTTTAGTGTGCGCAAACAAATATTTACACATTTTAAAACAATTTTCGCAAAATCCCAAAATCTAATCAAAATTTTCGAAACATTGGACGTTATAGTTTAAAAAGAGTGATAAACTATCATGTCACCACATTTCATTTCATTCATTTTAGTTGTGATTACGTCATACAAAAGAACAAATACTTACGCATTTGAAACAATTTTCGCAAAGTTTCAAAATCTGATCTTTTTTTTTTTTTTAATTTTTAATTCGACATTATAGTTTAAGCAGAGGGATCCCTCTTATCCCCAAATTTCCTTTCATTTGCTTTAGCCGTTATTACGTCATGCAAGAACAAATATTTACGCATTTTGAAACAATTTTTACAAAATCTCAAAATCTAATCAAATTTATTTAAAAATTCGACGCATATAGTTTAAGTTGAGTGGCTGCCTATCATGTCACCAAATTTTATTTCATTTACTTCCATAATTTTTATGTCATTCTATTAAAATAAATCAGGATGTTTTTCTACTCATTTCTTAAGTGTCAATTACTGGAGCCTAAAGTGTCAATCATTGGAGTCAAAATTTTCTTCTTGGTGTCAATTACTGGTGTCGCTACCATGACAACATATAAAGTATAGAAAAAATAGAAATTTCCGACATTATGTAATCAATTATACCTTATATAAATTTTCAAAGTTCATTTAAGTTTTGAAAACAAAAATTTTGTTTCTAGATAGTTTTAGTAATTAGCAATCACGGGTTAATGCTTATTATTGCTCTTAATGTGTCAATTACTGGTGCACCTACCCTGTGTTATGCAGTAAATGCGATTAATCCGGTGATTTTGCATAAGCAATGGTAAATTTGATAAATGTAATAAATTATTGACTATTTATAAATTTTACCAGTTAATTTATAAAATCCCTTAATCATAAGGGGGGATGTAATAAAAGTCCATAACTTTAACGAAATTTGCTCAGCTTTCTCTATTCAGGTCAAATATTTTACAAGAAATAAAAGACCTGATAAAAGTTATTTATATAAAATTACTAGTTTTTATTAATACAAAGTTCTGTTTTGTTTAGACAAAAATGAAGTATTTACTAAAATAGCAACCTTGTATTAATTTTATTTTTATCTATTTTGACCCCATTTTGTATTTTTCAATACCTTTTACGACAGACATTGTACAACTTGTATGCTATTACATATTACATTTGTTAAAAGGCATATATAATGGAAGTAAAGTACAAAAGCGCCACTTTTATTTAATTTTTTAAATTGAAATATTAGTGATTTTTTATGTCTCAAGACGTTCTAATTCTTTAAAAAGAACTTTTTTGTGTTATTTAAAAATATCGATTTTTTGGAATAAAGACCTCGTTACTCCATAAAATATTATTACATTCTCCATTATCAGTCGAGAATTATATATGAAAAAAAGGTAAATTTTATAAATGTCGAATAATTTATCGCATTTAATAAGTGTATTGGTGATTATGAATAATCACCGGTAATTATACATAATCATTAGTTTATTGCATTTTCTGTAACAAGATTCTGCTTTAAACTTAGGCAAATCTTTCTCATTCACAATGTGAGCTAAATGTTTTGTTGACTCACAAAGAAAATGTGGTTAACGCTATTTTAACAAAACAATTTTATTGAATTAACAAAATAACTATTCATTAGGAAAATGAATATGGACCATTCACCTAAATGCCAAAAATAGAAGCAGAGCCAAAACTCAATTAAACATATTTATTTACATTTTTTTCTCAATTCTGCGATGTCAGATGAATGGAGGGTATAATTAATTATAGAACGACTCCTGAATATACGTTTGTAAATCAGTTGCTTATTATATATGTATATAGATAGATATATGTATTTTATATTTTCGTATAAATCGGTAGTTTTGCTTATAATGTAACAAGAAAAGTTTTTAAAAGGTATTTTCCCTAAACTTGAATTGAAGCACGTTAATACAGCTGCAATAAATTAGGGAAATTAAAGTTTTTTTAAAACATTTTCTGTTATATTTTTAAACATTTTCCATACTTAAATTCACAGTGCATTTCAAAATTTTTAGTTAACGCATTACATCAAAACATGATCTTACATTGATGTAAAATTACATAGTTCATTCATCTGCATAATGTTTTATAATTTCATAAAATTACATTCATTTGAGTAAAAATTTATAAATTTTAATTTTTTCTGTTTATAACAAGTATTTAAATACATCAAAAAGCCCTAAATTTAAAAAAAGTCTTCCTCTGTAAATTTCAAATTCGGCTGAATTTCAGTGAAAAATGAATGACAGCGAACCTCTAATAATTAAATTTTCAGTTAGGGGGTGTCAAACATTAAATACAATGGATTTTTTATAGAGTGCCCTAAAAGTTCCCATACTAACGACACATGTATAACATTTGGATATTTATTTAGCTAAGCATATTTGCATCTTTCAAACGATTTGCGTTCAAACTATATCACATCGAGTGCAATTCAATGATTGCATAATAAATTCATTTCACTCTGAAGAACAAAATAACATGGATCTTTATCTAGCACAAATGGAGCGCGAAAAGAGTCAAACGACGAAAACTGAGTAATTTATGCAATGATAAAATTTTATATATAAATATAGTAGACCCTGTCATATGACCACCCTCGGGAAGAGCAAAACTGGACACCGTACAGAGGCAGCTAAGTGTGGTGGTTGAATAGTGAAACTACAAATGCAGTCTCTACAAACAGGTAGCCTATTTATCAGGCTCCACTTATATATATATATATATATATATATATATATATATATATATATATATATATATATATATATATATATATATATATATATACGGGGTGCCCAGTGCTAACGGTGCTCAATGGATATTTTCTAAGCCGTTAGTCAAAGACACATAGTTCAAATTGCATAACTGCCTTAAGTTGTATAATCTATTATATGAGAAACAATCGATGCCAATTAATCAATTCCTATTAAAATTACGGAATTTAAATTTTTATGCTGTCCCCCGGCCCTATCAGTTATGTTTAGAAAACTTTTCTTTATACAATTTGATGCACAATAAAAAAATTGGCCCTTCTATGAAAAAAAATTAGCGAGTTATAAAGCAGAAAAATATTTTGACTTAAATCACTTTTCCTCGCTTAAAAATATCCCCGCTACTGTAAACTGATAAGAAACCATATAAATATTGAAATTTTAAATTATAGATTTTAATTCCATTTTCTGTCATAATGCGGAGAAAGAAGCAAAACTAATTTTAGAATGCTAATCTTTAAGCAAAAGGTTATATTCAGACTCTATAAAAATCTATCCGCGGTCGAACTTTCTAAATTGTATATGTGTAGCATGTAGATGTGTAGCAACAAGTATGCTGTGCAAAGTACAGGAAGAGTTTTCTATGCATATTTGTATTCGAAAATGTATTTCGTGTACGAAAATGTATTTCGTGTGCATATTTGTATTGCAGTCGAAGGAAGCTACCTTTGAGCAAATGTTAGGCTAACAGAATTTGTAATATTTTTTTAAGCTTCTAAAATGCATATATTTGTTTTCTAAAATGCTTCATTTTCTAACTCAATGTTAATGAAGCATTTTATTTCCTTGTTTTTTTTTATTTTAAGTTATTTAGAACCAGTTCATTTAAAAACTCTTTAAAAAATTCTATTTTCAGTATAAGCTATATTTTTATGTTAATTTATTGGAAACACATATAGCTAAACGTTAATCTTCTTCATTTCAATCTATATTCATAAAATTGTTAATGAAATTTCTAATAAATATTACTATGCTCAAAACCATGCACTACATTAATTTTTGTCAAATTCCTCTTGTATGCAACCCCTATTTCGCTGCTCGAAAAGTGCTCTAACTTTAAGCAGCTGTAATTCGGTGAATTTTGATCATAGAAGGACGATTTTTTTTTTTTTTTTTTTTTTTTTTTTTTTTTTTGTGCATGAAATTGTAAAAGAAAATTTTTCTAAATATAACTGGTATGACTGGGGAACCGTATAAAAATTTAAATTTCGTAATTTTTATAGGAATTTATTTATTGACTTTGATTGTTTCTGGTATAATAGATTATATAATTTAAAACATTTTTGCAGTTGGAACTATGTATCTCTGACTAGCGGTTTAGGAAAGAGTCATTGGGCACCGTTAGCACTGGACACCCTGTACATATACATACATTCATACATATATATTATATAATTAATAAGTAAAACACAAAGAATATTACTGTAAAAATGACGAATCCCCCGTAGGAAAAAAAAGTATATCAGCAGAATCAGAGGGCCAAACAGTATGAAAGTCAAATTACAATAAACCAAATGATACTTGAATAAATGGAACGGAAATTATAACCTCTGGGGCATTCTTCAGGGTCCATACTCAGAAGATTCTAATTAAAGACAACCAAATAGTAGGATTTCGGTTGTGTGGCATATCAAAAAAGATATTCACTCCTCACAGTTAGGCCCGATCCTACTTCAGAAAAGCAAGAAAATAAATACATAATTAATCTGATAGCGAAATAATTGAAAAACACTGCAAAACAGACATACCCAGCAGGAACAACGGCATGAGACAGAAAATTTTGTTACAGAAAGTTGCCAAAATCAAGAGGTGAAACACCGGTGTTGCCAGAATTCGAATGTGTAATAGCAGAATTAAGATTATAAAAGTGCTACCAGAAACAGTAGTGTAAAATTATTTGACAGTGTTAAAATACAGGTATATATTAATTAAATTAACATAAAGGTATATTAATTAAATTAAAATTATAATTACTAAATAATAATAAATAATAAATAGGTAGATGGTATGAAAGTCATACCAATTAGCCATAGTCATAGTCATAGCCTACGTATAGCCAATTATATATTAATAAAATTAATATATTTAAATCTCTAATGAATATATGTACTAGCTAAATACATACGTTTTATTTTTCAGAAATTTATTCTAATAATATTGAGTATATATATAGGTTGGCTATAATAAAAGTAGAGGTGTTTAGATCTCGATTGTGAGAAAACTGTTACGCCAAAGTGAATCAAATTTTCAGTAAATACTAATTAGACCGTGGAATTTTGATTAAGAAAAAAAAGTTCGGATTTTCGAAACCTGGCACCAAAGTGGTACTCTAAGGTCCATTTTCGGAGTAAAATGGGCATTAAAAAAAGTGCAGAAAGTTAACATGTACTAGTATATTTACATCACTGATATGTGCGGTTCAATATGTTTTCCTTACAGATGTTTTAAAAAGTGTACTCTCTGAGCAGTATTCTATACTGCTGCAGTATACAGCAGAACTCTATTGATTTGTTAACGTGCAATGTTATTCGGTCCCTCAAAATAGCTAAATTATCCACATTCCTTTGGTATACCAAATTCTTTACATAACTCAGCAACCAAACGTCACAAGGGGTCAGATCAAGTGGACGGCGTGGCTTCATGGAAAACGCTGGACTAATTATTCTGTCCTTAGTAAATTGCTGTACTTTCTATGCCTATTTTACTGCAGAAAATTCTACAACACCTAATTATACGTGCTAAATTTTACAACACCAATTTGGCTCCTGATGGGAGAAAATCCGAACTTTTTTCCTCAGTGTGAACCTCGTGGTCTGATTATTATTTACTGTAAATTTGGTTGAGTTTGGCCCAACAATTTTCTCACAATTAGGCTCTAAACACTCTGTTTTAACTATCTCCACCCTGTGTATAAATCGTGGCTAATGAGTTTGTTAAAATGGTGTACGGGAACTTTTAGGACTATGTGATTTGGATTTGAGTTCCGCCATTCAAAATTACAATATATGGAAAATCAGACAGAACTCTTGACCCAAACTTACTCATTACGATTAACAGGTAATAGACCAAGCATAATCAAGTGACTTTCGTGATAAGACAATTTCGTAACACAAGAGATGAACAAAATAGCTAAATAATAACTAGTAAAACAAAACAGAGGAGCTGGTAAATCTGACTGACCAAATCGTGTTTTTTTAAGCATACCCTAATAACAAAACAGCATATTGGCTCACAGTATTTTCCAACAATCTAGAACTGATATTTTCAAGAATTTATTCAGCACAAGAAATATTTTTAACATATACTCAATATTTATTCTACCCAAAAATGTGAATATACTGGAAATATATCGAAAGAAAGTCAATGTTGATGCGATATGACTCTCAAGATTATTCATCCAGAATATCTGATATACTAAATTTCAGAAAAAATAGATTTTCTTTTGGTAAAAGATTACTTTTTTTTATCTTTTCTTTCTTATTACGTCAAATAGTTTTTTTGTCAATTGTGTTTGGAAAAGCAATCACATATTTTAATACATTTTAGCAGTCACATAATGTAATGAAATCTTCTCAATAGGTTGTGAAAAGAGAAATGATTTTTCACTAATACCTTTTTTCAGTTTCACGACACACTGGATTGTTTATTTTATTTTCTTAACACTTTCCATTCACATTTTCATTCAAGCAATATAAGGAAAATTAAAAGTAAATAAATTAATGAAAATAAAAATAAAATTATAGGTGAAAGAAAATACCCTTAAACAAATAATAAACAAACATATTTGTTAATTAAAATTTAATAATTCTTCAGAATAAGTCGATGACATGTAACTGACGTCACAAACTTGAATGGAAAATTGAAAATGTCACGGAAAAATTAATTTTCATAATTAATTGAAAATATTTTGTAACAGACACCGCCTACTGTATAGTTACGTTTATCCCTGACTCACTGACTAACTGATTCTGTAATAATTCTGGGTAGCTATTGCAAGATAAAATTTTTACCGCCATTACTCCAAACAGATTAAGCAGTTAAGCACAAAAAGCGTAATAACATCTACTGTGTTAGTACGATCTGCTTGAAAATTTTCATGATTATGCATAAAAATACAGAAAACTATCTGCGCTGCTTTAAAAATCTGAAAATCCACCCGTTCCCTCATTTTTAATGTTAGCCATTTTGTGCTATTTTCAGCTCTATTTTATTTCCGAGAATAAAAAGAAGTTAACCATTTGCGTGACAAAATTAGCTGTCGCATTTGACATGACGGATTGAAGTCACGGTCATCAGGCTTTAAAAGGGAAATTGCGATTCCAATTAGTTTAAAACAGAGTTTTCAGATAACACAGTTTAATTTTTTGTTCATTAAAATGATATCGTCTGCATGAAGCATTGATTTAAGAGAGGCCTTTTACACTCACGCTAAAAGGTGCTTTGTTGGATTTAACAAAACTTGTTTGGTTAAGTAATTTGGTAGCTTTATTTTGTTGATTTATTAAAAGTTTGTTTGATTCAACTAAATTGATTTAACAAAACGCTTTGAATTTTGACAAAACGTTTTTATTAAAAACTCAGAACGAATAAAATTTGAAATCGCTCGACAGGCAATTTACGCATGCGTCAAGAATATGTGCAGGAGGAGTGTGAAAGGTAGCTAGACCTGTCCAAAGGAGAAATTTTTTTATTCTTATTGGCGGAAGATGAGATAAGATCTAAGGAAGGATCTGCACTGCCTGCTAACACATTTAAAAATGGATATATCACACATATCAAACACAAAAGTAAATTGGCGTTTTCCTCAGTTCTTGGAAATTTCGGAGGCAAGCCATTAGTTTATCTATTTATAAAAATTTAGATTTTTATTTTAGGGTTTTTATTACATCCTGCAGTTTAAGCTTAAAACCACTGAATGCCCGTTAGACTGTTAAAACAATCAGAATTACTTTTCAATAACTTACCGGGCCGCAAAATACCTAATGATCTAAAAATGTTAACATATGTATACGCTCGATTAAGATGTTTGGCATGGGGAAGAAATCGTGAATACAAACTTAGCTGGACAACACCGGCATTATGTATTTATACATAAGAATATACTTCGAAAATATTTTTGTAGTTTAAGTTTTAAAGCGGAACACGCATTTTTTAAATCCATATCGGTTTTATGTAGCAAACTGTTTAATTCCTATACCACACCAGAAAGAAAATCACTAACAGTTACAACTTATCTGTTTTATATTCTTTCTAAGGAAAAATACATTCATTATCCAAGACTAGCGATACAAATGTTTAGCTTTGTATTACATTTATCAAAGCACTTAAGTTCTGCTACTTAAGTGATTGTATATATTCTTATTTATACATCTGGTGTTTATTTGATCTTTCCAGCAAAAAAGGAAGAACATTCACATCACAGTAGGCACTTTAAAATAGCGTAGGTTCATTTTTCCATCTACTAGAATTTGGATCATTATATTACGTAGGGAAATAAAAAGATCTCGTTAAAAAATTGAGGAAATAATACGCATATTTATTTTATTGCGAACACAAATGCAATTTTGAATTGTCTTACTGATTTTTTGTATGTTGGAAAAACTGACTTTTTTAAATTTCTATATATTTATAAAAACACTGAAATAAAAAATATTAACTTTGATGAATAGATAAATTATTTGGTCCTATCTCTGAAACTTTCAACTAACTGTTTGCGGGTTAAAAAATACTGTAGTAAAATCAACAAAATAAGTTTTGTTAAATCATACAAAACTGTTTTGTTAAATCAAGCAATAAAACACCAGTTAACAAAGAAATTTTGTTAATTCAGACAAATAACTTCGTTGATTTTAACCATATAAACCACTTAAATAAATAGTTTAGTTAAATTAACAGAACTTTTGCTTATTTCAATCAAATTGTTTGGTTAAATTGGAGAAATCTTTTGTTTAAATAACGAAATAATTTTAACAAAATTTTGTTGATTCAACAAAACAATTATCCGGTTATTATTATTATTATTATTATTTTAGTGCAAAACGAAATCGTTCGAATGCGAAAGGTTTACGCACTTTTCCAGAAGAGCATGAAATTCAATTTCGGTATATTATAAAAATTGGAAACTCGGCTGTTCGAGCCTCGTCAGGGGGAGCCTCCCCCCCCCCCGAATGTTTTAGTTTCATTATTGCCATATTAAAAAGATATTAATTGCCTATGAAAAAATGCATGTGATGCGGCATGTGTGCATGCATTCTACAGCATACGAAATATTGTAACAATAGATTAAAGCTGTTGTGAACTAATAGTATTTAAATATATGTAAAATTATATCGCATACATTTATGTCGCATTTTTGGGACACATTTTTCGGACAGTTTTCAATAAAGGGGGTGAAAGATAAAATGACACAGTCATTAATATCAGGTTATTTATTTTAGGTGGACAAAGATTAAATATAGAGTGTAGACATATTTTCGTCAGATGTTTTTTTTTTTTTTTTTTTTCTTTTTTCTAGCATCGTTGAAATTTCTTCCACAACGGGCTTCTAGTTAACAAATATACTGTGTACCATTCTATTCGTGTATTACTTCCTGATTCTATATGATGATAATTTTTCTTCTTTAATATTTCTATTATTTTCTTCCTATTTGTACGCTTTTCACGTGTTTCTTATAAACTATCAGATAAGGAAGTACTGAAAGGCGCATGCCTAGTGCAAATATCTACGTGAAATGGTTAATTAGAATATGAATGTTAAAATTTGTTTTTATCTAAATTTGATCATAATTTACTACAGGTATTCAGACACTGAGTAATGTAATTTGGTAATAGTATTTTGGAAACTACAGTCAACCAATTTTTCAAATTTACTTCAATTTTCTGTCGAGTTCTGACAGTATTTTTTATTTCACGAATGTATAACTAGGGTGTAGTTCGAAGGAATGAAATCTCCCTCTCGGTCTAGCTACGTAAATTTATTTAAAATAAGTGCGTCAGGGACTCGAAATATTTCTGGATGACTCTTCATCTTCGAGAGCCATGGAAAAGTGGTTTAAGTCAGCGGTATATTTATCGTCATATCTCTGACATTTTTAAAGGTATACTTCTCAAATTATATACCTCACCTCATGAGTGCATAGGGCACGTTTTACTAACTGGGAATTGTTTTCTACGGGGGTCGTATACCAATTTAAAAGGTGTAACTTTCTGAAAATTAACAAGAGACGTTTTTTCTTAACAGAATCTTATTTTCGACCTAATTTTGAGCCTTTTTTTTCAATTTCCACTGCCTACTTATTTCTAATCGATAAAGAATTTAAATCCGTTACAACCTCTTGAGGACATCCTGTATATATGTATACATATACACTGATACAAATTTTACAACTCATATACACATACATTATCCATGCACATATTATGCATACTATGTACTTTCAAAATACATATATTCATTATAGGGCAATTCCGGGATAGTCACCGCATTCCTTGTATTTCTGGTAATTGTTGATAGATAGCAGACACAAGCGCAGTATAGGTGTGCAGTGAGATTTTCTTAACTGGTGTATAGCAGGAATCCCGTTCAATACTTTAGCTGTAACTATACAAAAATTTATTTTGAGACAAGCACATGATTTCACTATCCAAACTTAAACATTTTACGCTTAAGTTTTTTTTACGATAATTACTGAATCTGTATTTTCGAGGATTTCAAAGTATAGCACCTGTATGGTGTACTGTGTGTATGGTTATTCTGCTTTCTGTTGCGAAGACTGGCAACTGTGATGTGTTACGTCAATATATATATATATTTTCAGATATTTTTTCAACTTTCAAAATTGTTTAAAAAAAGTTATATATATATATATATATATAACTTTATATATATATAGTTATATATATATATATATATATATATATAACAATTTTGAAAGTTAAAAAAATATCTGAAAATAAAATTTAGGCTTGAAATGAAAACTTTTTTAAAAATAATTTTGAAAACCTAATACATAAATAAGTATAACTGAAGGTACAATTTAGGCTCGAGAAAGAGAATTTTGAATTTTTTTTTTACGATTTTGAAAACATAAAACATAAATAAATATTCTGAAAATAAAATTTAGGCTTGAATATGAGAATTTTCTTGTGTACCAAACGAAATGTGTGTACCAAAATGAACAGTTTCAATTTTGAGATTCAGACATAAGGTAACGAGTACCAAAATTAAGCCAAGTAAATTATTAGCATAATTTTAACACGTTTAATTCTAACTAAGGTAAGCAGTAAAAATTTTTCTGTATGTTTCAAGAACTAATTTAAGTAAATTCATAATATAAAGAATTTGATCCATTTAGAGTTTTCATTTATTTTTTATCAACTGGATTTATTTATTTATTTATTCTGAATCCCTCAGTGGTGTATAAGATCTTGTTGCAATCAGATGAATATACTTTGATTGATTATCTTGTAATTCTTGAATGCCTCGTATTATTTTATTTCATAAGTATTTAATTTTTATTTTAAATGCAGCCCACTACTCATTATTTTGTGAAGGCGATTTTATAACTCTGTAACAGGTGTTCCCCACCTGAGCAGCCAAACTCCAGGACTGCAGCGGCAAAATAAAAGCAGTGACGCTTCCGCGAGGGAATCGTTTGAGTTCGTAGAGGAATAGCGAGGCTAAGATGGAGTGAGCTATGGCTGTTGTTCTTTTTATGTGTAATCCGTGCAGTGTTTATTTTTTTTTAATAAAATGTTTTTTTGTGTAAGTGAGATGCGAGTCTCTTCTGTCATTTTGGGAGTTCGTGTCGTCTTACAATTTGGCGCCCAACGTAAAAGGCCGTGGAATAGATATAACGTTTGGATTTAGCTGGATGAGGTAGAACGTTGTTTTCATTTTCGTCTGCTGTTAAATGAGTTAAGTACTCTAAAGTTATTTTGTAAATAGTATCTATTTGTATATTTTAATATGTTTTGGCAATCCTTTTGCCTGATTATGTTTTTAAGAACAATTTCGTTTGGATTTTGTGTTTTGTATGTGCATAGAAATTTGTTGGCGGTTTCCCGCCCAAACTGGCTGTAGAGGTAAATAGCGAATAAAATAATGTTTAACTAGTATTTTGGGTATAATTTGGTGCATAAAGCGAAAATAATATTCTAAATCATATTTTGGCAAAACCGTTGCCTGGCGGATATAGTTGGCAAATCTGCTTGCTTGAAAAGTTTTAAAACAAGCAAAAATGGTTCTAACTGACTGTGAATAGAGAAAAGTCACCCAGACTTTTGAAAGAATATTGATTTCTGAAACGAAACTCTGTGTAGAGTTGTGTGCACTAAAATTGTTGGAATGCCCATAAAAGTGGAAATTTATGCTAGTTAAACTGAAATATATGTTCTATTGATTGTGATAGCTAGTTATGTTCTTGTATATGTATATATCGGATTTTGCAGTTTGATGTTTTGTTTTAGTAGTGATGAATAGCATTAATTTGATTTGATGAGTAAGATTAGTTTTGATTTTGTAAAAATAGTTTTGTTTCATTTTGTTCAGAAAATGGTATTGTTTTGAATTTGCTTATGATTAATTTTGGTTTAATTCTAATTTGATGAAAATTTGAAATTGGCAGAATTGTATTTTTGGTTTGTTGTTGCTTAGTAGTAAGTAGTTGTATTGGTGGCCCTAATCAATTAAATTGTTGCATTTTAGTTACTATTTTGAAAGTTATCAATAATTCTTGTTTAAGCGAAGTTCAGGTCTAATGGCATCGGTGTGAATGTTGCTCAGGTTAGGTTTTGTTTCTGCTCACTCCTGAGAAAGCCTGAAAATTAAATTATCTAAGCCTTTCTGTCAGTAAATATAAAAAACCGTAACTCAAGAAATTCTATTTGTGCTCCTGTGATACAATGGCTTACCTCGGAAAAGGCCGAAAAGATGACCTACGACTCCTCGCCCTAGAACTGGGTTTGGAGGGGGTGGAAAACCTTAAAGTGCCCCAATTAAAGAAACTGATAACCGATTCAAAAGAATATGATGAAGAATTAACAAAAAACATGTTGACATCCATCATTGAGGAGCGCGTAAGAAGAGAAAAGTTAGCTGATACGGAGTTGGTGGAAAGGAGAGAGGAAGAGAAAAAAGCCAGAGAACGAGGCCTAGAGGAAGAGAAACAAGCCAGAGAACAAACTTTTGAGCTAGAAAAGCTGAGACTGCAACTTGAGATTCAAAAATCCTCCCAGTCAAACCTTGCATCTACCACTTCTTCAGCTCTTGAGCCGGAACAGCCCAAGGTGGATCTGAAGGGGATCTTACCCAAGTTTGATCCAAAAGATGACATGGCGCTATACCTAAGTTTATTTGAACGGCAGTTAACATTTCTGAAGGTTCCGGAGACTACCTGGGTCCCCTACCTGATTGGTTCCCTCCCGCCGGAAGTCGGCAGAATGGTCGTTCGGGAACCTGAGGAAGAATGCAAAGACTACCAGAAGGTCAATGGCCTACTTCTTAAGCGTTTCAAACTCTCTGCTGAAAGGTTTCGACAGCTATTCTCATCTCACCGCAAGAATCCCACCTGCACCTGGCGAGACTTCTACTTCGAATTAGATGGCTACTTAGATGGTTGGTTAACAGAATTAGACATCAACACCTTCGACAAACTTAGAGACCTTGTCCTCACAGACCAAATAAAACGACGAGTTCCCCCTGAAGTGAAAGAACACTTTCTCGACTCTTGGCCCGATCTGAACACTCCCTTAGAGCTTGTGGAAAAGCTTGATGCTTACGATAACATCAGACTAAGCCACAAAAAATACAACGCCCTACCAGTGCAAAAGTAACCTTACCCCGTCAAAGAGGAAACTTCAAGAAATGCTCTAAACAAGAAACCACGCAATCAACTGCCTAAATCCGAAAAACTCAACGCTGGTGAAAAACAGGAGCGTCCAGCCCTGACTTGTTATGGTTGCGGTAAGCCTGGAGTTGTCAGAGCTAAGTGTCCAGTTTGCACTCCAACGCCAAACCTTGCCTCCGCCAACTTTGGACACTTCAACCTCCACAGCCTGTTCACCTCGGAACCCACCGCATGCCTGTTGGTTACCATAAATGGAGTAGTAGGCACCGCCTGCCCAGACAGTGGAGCAAGCCACACAGTAGCTAGTGAAGGACTATACAAGATCCTGAGGAATCAAGGGGTCCAGTTTCAAAAGTCCAATCTACGGATGACTCTTGCTGATGGTAGCCAGACTGACAAAGACGTATACACTACAAGAGTGACAATACAACTGGAAGGACGTACTTTCAAGATGAATCTTATTGCTCTCCCAGAGGCTAAAGGAAATCGTACCCTACTCGGGACAGACTTCTTGAAGAAAGCTAAAGTGGTGTTAAACTTAGGAGACCAAAATTGGTATTACAGGGACAACCCAAGAAAGCGGTTTCATTTCGTCGAAGGCTACAAAATACCTCCTTTGGCAGAGGAACGAGACGACACTGGTCTCAAAGAAAAGGTCAATATGGCCCCAAAACAAGAGGTCATTGCGGTTGCAGAAGAAGACATCACCCATACCCCAAAGTGTGACTTCATACTCCGCGCAGATGAAGGTGAACAACTGACAGAGGGTCAAAAGAAACAACTTGATGCTCTATTGATAGAACATGACGATACGTTCCGGCCGGGGGGAGAGCCGACTCCCTTTATAGAACATAGGATCGAGACAGGAAATGCCCCTCCCGTGGCTACTATTCCTTACCGACTATCTCCTGCCAGGAGAGAAGTTCTTAAGAAGGAAATCGATGCCTTGCTTGCGGCAGGAACCATAGAAGAGTGCGATTCTCCATACGCAGCACCTGTAGTCTTGATCCCGAAACCAAATGGAGAGTTTAGATTATGTGTAGACTATCGCAAGTTAAACTCTATCACGAAGCCTGACCCATATCCATTGCCACGCATGGATGACTTGTTGCATAAAGCCAAACAGACTGCCTATATGTCAACTATAGATTTGAAGTCGGGGTACCATCAAGTACAAATGTATCCTCCGGACAAGGATAAAACGGCTTTTGTCTGCCAGTAAAGGGGTCTACCGGTTCACCAGGATGCCTTTTGGCTTGAAGACAGCGCCAGCGACCTTCCAGCGGTTAATGGATCTTTTCAGAAATGGCCTGAAGGTCAATACGCTTGTATACCTGGATGACATCATTGTGTTGTCTTCGACCTTCGAGGAACACATAGAGGACTTACGGCATGTTTTTGAGAGACTCCAAAAGTTTAAGTTACATGCAAACCGTGCTAAGTGCCACTTTGCTTGCCATAAAGTTAAGTATTTAGGACATTTCATTACAAGCAAAGGAATAGAAGTGGACCCGGCTAAAGTGGAGGCAATTGCCCGAATTCCTCCCCCGAAGTCCGTAAAGCAGGTTCAAAGTTTCCTACAGACCTGTAGTTGGTACCGCAGATTCATTCCCCAATTCGCAGACCTCTCGAGACCTTTGAGTCAATTGACCAGGAAGCGAGCCACGTGGAAGTGGGGGGAGGATGAACAACAGGCCTTTGAAACCCTGAAAAGGAAGTTGATCTCACCGCCAGTGTTGAGTCAAGTGGACGAATCAAAGCCTTTTGTCATAAGGGCGGATGCATCCGGCTACGCCCTGGGAGCTGTCCTTACCCAAGGACAAGGTCCAGAGGAACACCCGCTCGAATATGCCAGCCGACTTCTACTACCAGCTGAAAAGAACTATTCCACAACGGAAAGAGAGGCCCTAGCAGTTGTTTGGGCATTAGAGAAATTCAGGGGATACGTGGAAGGAGCAGAGATCACGGTGATTACTGACCACCAGCCCTTGAAATGGTTATTAAGTCTAAAATCGCCAACCGGCCGATTAGCAAGATGGGCCCTACAGACTCAGTCGTACAACTTGAAAGTCGACTACTTGCCAGGAAAAGCCAACGTTATTGCAGACTTGCTATCACGTCCTGCATGTGAACACAAGGAGCCATCGGGTGAGATTTGTGCGGTTGCCATTGACCACCCAGTCCGGAAGCCAAGTGACATCCGGGAGCAGCAACTCAAGGATCCAGATCTGAAAAAGATAATAGACTGTTTCGAGAGTAACACCACAGATGAAAATTATGCCAACTGGACACAACGGGGATATTTGATGTCCCAGGGAATCCTTTACAGGTATGCACCAGACTCGGAAGCCGAGGAGGCTCAACTAGTCGTCCCTATCCATGAACGAACGAGAGTGCTAAAGGAGTACCACGATTCCCCAACTGCCGGCCACTACGGAGCCGAGGGCACCTTCTACAAAGTGGCCTTGCGATATTACTTCCCTAGAATGCGGAAGTTTATTACCGATTACGTCAAAAATTGTGCCGAGTGTAGCAGATTTAAGCCAAGCAATCAGAAACCTGCAAGTTTATTGAGAACTTCCGCTTATGCCCAACGGTTCGAAACACTCGCCATAGATCTCTTTGGTCCCTTACCAGAGACTGCAGATGGAAAGAAGTGGATTTTCATCGTAGAAGATACGTCGACAAAATGGGTAGAACTTTTTGCTCTGAAAGAGGCGACGGCGAAAGAGTGTGCCATAACTTTGTTTGAAGAGATTTTCCTGAGGTATGTATTAGCCAGACGTGTCTTAAGTGATAATGGCCCACAATTCACAAGTGCTGTCCTACAGCAACTGTGTTACCTACTCGAAGTGTCCCAAGTCTTTACACCCGTATATTGGCCCCAGGCCAATCCAGTTGAAAGAAAGAATCGGGATCTAAAACCAAAACTAGCAATACTTGTTGGTGAGGATCATACGTCATGGTCAGATAAACTTGCGACCATCCGTTTTGCAATGAATACGTCGAAGTGTGATACAACAAATCACACAGCTGCATTTCTCCAATTCGGAAGAGAATTACGAACAATTGATGACGTGCAACATGATGTAAGAGCGGTGATTGACAACGATAATTTCATAGCTGAAATTACACCTTATCTGAAGAAATTCGCCCGGATCTCAACCGAGATCAAAGATCTTGTAGAAAAGAAGCAAGACCAGCACAAAAAGTATGCCGATGAGAGTAGAAGAAGGGCACATAGGTATGAGCCAGGTGATAAAGTATGAGTAAATTTACATTGTTTAAGCAATAAAGCGAAAAAGAAAACAGCTAAGTTTCAACCCTGTAGGGATGGCCCCTATATTGTGATTACCCAACGCTCCCCTACAACCTATGAAGTTGCTAACCCGGAAGTGCCGGATATCCTGCTTGGCACATACCACACTTCTGCTCTCACCCCTTTCAATGAAACTCATCTTTCCGATGTTGTGCCTGTCGCCCCCCTAAGGAAGAGGGGACGACCTCCCAAGAGTAGCCCTCCAAAGACTGTTCGTCGAAGTGCCAAAAGAGAGACTCAGTTACCATCCAGCTCTTCTGGCCACTCGCCGGGACGTCATCGTGGCCAGGGGGGGAGTCTGTAACAGGTGTTCCCCACCTGAGCAGCCAAACTCCAGGACTGCAGCGGCAAAATAAAAGCAGTGACGCTTCCGCCAGGGAATCGTTTGAGTTCGTAAAGGAGTAGCGAGGCTAAGATGGAGTGAGCTATGGCTGTTGTTCTTTTTATGTGTAATCGCCGCAGTGTTTATTTTTTTTTTAATAAAATGTTTTTTTGTGTAAGTGAGATGCGAGTCTCTTCTGTCATTTTGGGAGTTCGTGTCGTCTTACAACTCTGTATTGCTTTAATAATGTACAATTAGTAAAATAATTATTGAATTTCCATACATGCATTTACAATAATCGGAGGAGGCTCTGCTTATTTTTTTAAAATTATTCAGGAACTGGTCCCTGATTGGTAAAAAAAAAAGTAAAGGTTCCTGTGTTGTAGAAGAAAGTCTTCTGATGGTTTATTAAAATTTCGTAAGTGTACCTACCTGTAACTTCTATACTGAATGATATTGTCCAGTTCTCCATTTTCTACTTTTTGGAATATGTATTTTAGATAAGATAATGGAATTTGAAGGGGAAAGCTTTCTGTTTCTTGGATAAGACTTCCACTTTCGTTTATATTGATAAAATTACTGTTGAAGATAGCTGCTTGTTTTGCTAGTCCGTCTACTAGCTCGTTCTCATAATTATAGAGTGTGCTTTTATCCATATACATCTTACCGTTTTAGATATTTTGGTAAGGAGAACTAAAATTTTATGAGCTATTTTATTTGTAGTTATAGTATATTGTAGAATTTGAATACTTGAGTTGAGAAAGTAAATTCATCTGATTGCAACAAGATCTCATACACCACTAAGGGATTCAGAATTAATAAATAAATAAATCCAGTTGATAAAAATAAATCAAAACACTAAATGGATCAAATTCTTTATCTTATGAATTTACTTAAATTAGTTCTTGACACTTACAGAAAAACTTTTATCGCTTACCTTAGAATTAAGTGTGTCAAAATTATGCTAATAATTTACTTGGCTTAATTTTGGTACTCGTTACCTTATGTCTGAATCTCAAAATTGAAACTGTTCATTTTGGTACACATATTTCGTTAAAATTGCATGGAAAAAAGGAAAATTCTAACATTCAAGCCTAAATTTTATTTTCAGAATATTTATTTACGTTTTATGTTTTCAAAATCCTCTTTCTCGAGCCGAAATTGTACCTTCAGTTATACTTATTTACACTGCTCAAAACAATTAAAGGATATTGCGGTTTTAGGTGGATCTTGTGGCTGCGAAACTTTTTAGCTGATTGATACATGGTCGACAGACGTAGTAGGTTATATGAGAATAAATTACACATGTTTGGCAGAAAAAAATGCATTTTATTGCGCATTTGTGTAGAAAAGGAAAAAAACAAAATTTGTGCATATGAGAAAAAAAAGAATAAGAAAAGGTGTTTTCTTCAAAGGCAATCATTTTCAGGAGGGGGTATGGTTTCCACGGACGGCCAGCAACGTTGAACACCTTTGAGGCATGGAGTCAATGAGCAGGGATGTTAATTCTGCGCCGAGCTGCGCCAAAACGCAAATCTTGCGCCGAACTGCGCTTTTAGCAGATTTTTGCGCCGAGCTGCGCCGAATACATCATTTTGACTCTTTGTTAATTTTTGCCACGCTTCCAAACTTTGCTTTTCTTATCTGCATTTATTGTAAGTATTGACTCTAGATTGATTTTGCAGGGCGCAGCGCACGGCAGCCCTTTTATCGTCTTTTTAGCGCCCGGCGGCGCCATTTCTCTTCTTTATGCGCCCTCCTGCTTTTACATTTTTATTATTATTAGTCAGCAATCACCACTTTTTATTTCTTACATACCATTTGCGGCCCATCACGAAAACACGTTAATTAAAACGGCTCCTTCACAGAAATACGATTGAGTACAATAACTCCATCAGAAAAATAGGTTCGATTGAAAGCGGCCCTTTCACGAAAACCGTCTATGAAATCGGATCTTTCCCGCAAATGCCTTTTTCAAATATTCTGTTCTTTCAAATCGACATACTGTTACTACATTTTTCATTGTCTTTGCACTTGCGCGAGTCGAGTAACCCGAAAAGGGGCCTCTCTAGTATGTTTTGTTTTCGCTGACTCAATTAGAAGCCCGATCGGCCGGGTAGAACTACCTGGGCATTTCACTTAGGAGTTGGGGGAAGAAAATACGGTTGGGAAAATCAAAATTTTCTTAAGTTATCTAAAAATTTGCGATTCCATCTGTCAATCCTCAAATATCAATAAATACGTTTGATAAATAAGTAGTTGCGAATTATCAAACAATCATTATTCCAGTGTCCCCGCCAGCTGTATATAGTTATTGCTCTTTATGTTTTTAATAGTTTTGCGCACTAGCAAGTTTTTTTTAATCCCCCCCCCCTAAACGATTTCCTCTTTTTAATCGGCTTTCTTAGTACATATTATTCTTAATGTATAACAGCTATTTACTAACTATACATAATTAAGGATGATACAGAAAGTATACCATAGCAAAACGACGTTTTGCGATTCGAAAATTTTGCGGGATTTGCTTGTTTGTTATGGCAAGCCTAGACAAGGGATATCTCCTAAGGGGGGTGCCTTGGTTGGAAGACATTTTAAAGAGTTCTAACGTGATTGACGTTACATTTGATGAAACCGATAAAAACTCCAGACTGACAGTCGCGCGGCCGCACTTCAACACTTCCGGCGTCTACTATGTTCAGTGGCTTTATCCACTCAAATTGATCTAAAAAACGTGCGATTTGCGACGTTTTGCGAATAAAGCAATTGAAAGACATTATACTTTGGCCAAAAAAGGAGCATAATAATGATGTTTTGCTTTAGCAGTGTAGCGGTAGGGTTATTGGCGCTCCGGTGCAGTCCTCCAGTTTGCAGCCCCATTTATTCTAAGTTTCAGCATTCTGCCCCCATTTCGGTCCTTTAGTTTTCCACCATATTATTTTGAAGTGTCCTGCCGGCCACCATCTTTTTTTTTATCTTGCCACCCGGGCGCCCCCCCTCTTATTACGGCACAGTTTTAATTATATAAAATTAGAGTAACTGCAAAATTTAGTAAATCGGACTATTGACAAGATTTGGTATTCTAAATATTCATATTATATATTTTCGGTTTTTTTTTTTTTAAATTCTCAACATTTTAATGAATGAAGAAAAAATATTAAAAGCAAAAGATAACTAGTTCTGGGAAAGGATGTCTTAAGAAAGCAAACTGTGTCATAAGTTAACAGCTAGGTTATTCATAAAACAAACTGTCATCAATTTAAGCTTATTTTCAGTTTTTAAAAACTAAAAAAAAAAAAAAAAAGAAATCGAAATAATTCTGGAAGGTTTTTTAATATATAATTTGTTTGAGTACTTCTGGCAAAAGGATGTTAATTATTTTAATTATTTTGATTATTTTAAGCTGATTAAAAACATTTGATATTTAAAATAAAATATTAATGCTTTTTTCATTTTCAAAAGATTAAAGCAAGGTTTAAGAAAGAAAATTTTTAAAGAGACCTTTTTAAGTCTGTTACAAAAAATTAAAAATAAAGTTTTATGAAAAATAAATCATTTAAAATATGTTAAACCGTATTCCATACCTTTGGACAATTCTGTGAGTTTAAAAAATATATATATTTATTTTTTACCTGCTAAAAAACTTACATGTAGTAATTATTTTTATTTATTTTAAAGAATAGTGCTTTTTAAAAATCTTATATTCACTTTTCATGAATGAGCAAACATTAAATTAGAAGTGAAAAAGGAAGAACAAATATATTTCAGTGATTTGATGCGGTGTTGTACATCCCAACCATTGGATGTAATACAAAATTTGCATGACTATGTCAGTTTTTCTAGCAATCTTCTGTGTTCTGAATTCAATTTTCCCAATTTCTATAGTTATCAATTGATGATGAGTTGAATTGTTTGATGCAATTCCAAATAATGTCTAATAGTAATAAAGGTATATATTCAGTAACATTAAAAATCTTTACTTGGTAATCATTCAATAATTATTGCGAACAAAAGAATTTAAATAAAATTATGATTTATATTATTAAATTTTATACATCCTACACTGCAGAAATTTTATTATTTTTATTACATGCTAAACACATCTATCCTAATCCACTTACACTGACAGTCCTTTTCTGTTTAAAAGTTTGTACCAATATAGGTGAAATATCATATATGAATGTGATCCAGTAATTGTGGTCCAGTAGTGATAGTGTGATAAAATCGAGGAACAAAAATTAACAGTCCCTCGGCCTTCCCCTACTGCCTAACATGTCTGGCTAAAAATTTCTGAAGCCTTCTTCAATAAATGTACTATTCTTATAAATAATAAACATCTACATCACGTAATTTTGAGAAAAAAAATTAAGCAGAAAATTCAAAAGTACTTAGATTAAAACTTTTTTTTAATCAAAAACTTCTAGTTCTGTACAGATTTAATTCACATATTTATGTCATGTTTAGAGCAAAATATTATCAACAAATCATTTTTCCTATTTCGCTTACACTTACTTCTATAGGATATTATCTCCAAAAAAAGGGGGGGGGGACTAAAGACAAACTGAAAAAAAATCTAACTATGCATTGTAAGTCAGAACACATATTGCAACTCTACATGTAAAATTTTCGGGGATCAGATAGTTTCAAACCAGTTTCTAGGTACGACTATGTTATCTACCTGTACATTCTCGTGGAACCCCAAAGTGCCCTTTTTGAAATTTTCCCCCAGGCGGCCTTTTTTTTCTAGAGTCAACACAGTGAAATCTTCAATTTTATGCTCCAGAATCATGTTAATTTTGATCCCAAATCTTAGTTTTCCTCGCGGAAGCTAAATTTTTTGTGCTCCCAAGGTGCTCCCAAATGGAATTTTTCTGCTCCCAAATAGAATTTTTCTGCTCGAAAATGGAATTTTTCTGCTCCCGAGGTGCTCCCAAATGAAATTTTTTCTGCTCCCGGGGTGCTCCCAAATCGAATGTTGGAGTTAACATCCCTGAATGAGGCTATTAATCACGAGTTGGGGTATTCTGTCCCACTCTTCCAGAAGAGCTCTTTCCAGTTCTTGGAGAGTTTGTGAGGGTGGTTGGCGGCCAGCAACTCGTCTTCCTAGAGTGTCCCAAACGTGCTCTGTTGGATTCATGTCTGGAGAACATGCTGGCCATTCCATTCGTACGATTCCTTCCTCGAAAAGTAAATCCTCCACCAGGCTAGCACGATGTGGCCTGCAGTTATCGTCCATTAAAATGAAGTCATCTCCGATTGCTGCAGCGTAAGGGACTACAATAGGTCTGAGGATCTCATTCCTATATCGGCGACCAGTCAGAGGTCCATCTCGAATGATGTAGAAGTCTGTGCGTCCGTCAATGGAGATGTCACCATACACCAACACTCCCCCACCGCCAAAGCTAACACTTTCGTGCACGAACGCAGGATTATTCCTACTGTCACGGTCCCTCCAGATGAAAATACGCCTATTATCAGGATGAACTGAAAAACGGGACTCGTCAGAAAAAAGAACATTGCTCCATTCATTTCTCCTCAGTTCACATGCTCTGTTGCCCACTCCCTGCGGTCGCGACGATGCCTTGATGTTAGTCTAACACATACCATCGGTCGGCGAGCATACACACCTACACCATGGAGCCCGTTTCAGACAGTCTGAGTTGAAACCGTGGTGCCAGTAGCCGAGGGAAGGTGTTGTTGGAGAAGAGTAGCGTTCATATTCCGATGTCTCCAATCCGTTAACACTAAATAACGATCTTCATTGGGCGTTATTGCCCGTCTACGACCTTGCCCTGGTCTTCGGCCTGCACTTCCAGTCGCCAAAAACCGGTTCCAGATCCTGGAAATCACACTTTGTGACACTCCAATGGCTTGCGCTACTTTGGCTTGAGTTTGGCCCCCTTCTAACCTACCGACAACTCTCCAAGCTTCTGAATCGGTTAAATGACTTCGCTGAGACATCGTACTCATCGAAACAAAGCAGTCACTGAATGCCGATCATCCTTGTCTTCATTGTCTTTTATTCAGTTGAAAGTTCAATTTTATTTGCTGCCGCTGAAGCGACGTTTTTGACGTCGAACTCAAAATTAGCATGCTCCACAGTTTGAAAATCAGAAAAATTTGCATTTGTGATTCTCTTCTTCCATTTTCGGCAAAAAAAAATTCGCTTATATCTTTATTTTATATAAAACTTACAATATCCTTTAATTGTTTTGAGCAGTGTATTTCATTGTATTGATTTAATGTGTATTGTCAAACAATTAACTTTCAAAATTGTTTTAAAAAAACATATATATATATATATATATGTTTTTTTAAAACAATTATCGCGCACACACACACACACACACATATATATATATATATGTGTGCGTGTGTGTGTGTGCTCAAAGAATTGTTACAAAAGTACAATACTGTGAACTATTGTAAGCTAACTGTTCTTATATTGTATTGATTTCATGTGTATTGTCAATTGTAATTTAAAAACTGATGTAAAATTCTGTAAAAATTAATAGAAGCCACTGCTCTTCTGGACCCGGGCTTGGGGTTCAGCTGGACACTTCAAGAACTATTTTTTTTTTCTAATGGCCGGCCTCTGCCTTGAAGACTTTGGCCACAACAGGCCGGATTTATAGGTCGATTTATTATGGGGGTACTTAGTAGATGAACCAACGTCGCCCCCTATGAAGGGATGGGCATGACAACCTCGCCCAATCGGGCATGGAACCCCGGTCGCCCGGAGTTGAACCCGAAACCGGAGTATACGGTGCTTTACCCACCGTACAACTCGGTGTGCCTTCAGGAACTATAACAGGCTTTAAACCAGATAGTTAGGCCGTTCCTGAAGGCAGTGTTCTATAATATCCTATTCATAAGTTGCTCAAACATTTTGTAGGCGTGGTTCCAATTACGAATGGGAATGAAGCATCTAAATGATATCGCACGGATGCAATAATAAAAAGTATATTACATTTTTTTAGCTTTGCAATTTTCATTGCAAAACTACCGAAAATTTTTAGTATGAAAATATAAAACTCTCTATGTAACTCAGTTTTAAAATTGGTTATTCATCGAAACACTAGCGCATTAAAAATTAAAGTACATTTCATCACTACGAGAAATATTAGAGTTGTACCTCTTACTCGTTAACTATTTACGTATAGCAGCTCTTACTTTATTACATAAGTTGCTCAAACATTTTGTTGGCTTGGTTTCAATTCTTAACCGTAGGTATGGCGTCTAGGAAGGGGTACATGCCTCTCAACTTTGTCTAAAAATCTTTTGACTTAAAACGTTTCTTTTCTACTCTTAAAAGTCCGAAATATGGCCCCAACCCGACCTAACATTTTCAATCACGCTACGCGTATGAAACTGATTTTCAAAACTTCGCTTAAGAGTGATTTAAACTAAGTTTCTTTCGCCTTGCAATGAAATAAGCGTTAATTAATGAGACTAATTAATATAGAGAAAACATTTACAACGCCGTTACAAAAAAAGTAAGCGTCAATCATTATTTTTTTCCCCTTCCAGACTTGAGGGGGGAGGGCAAAGAAGTTAATGTTTATTTAGAAGCCGTCACAGAAAATAAGTGAAAGTGAAATTTGCTAGACAACGACCTAGAAAACTGGGTTTATGTGTTTCACGCTTTGTTTTCAGGGTAAAAGCAAGAACTACAAAACGCACCCGCTGAAGCATGAAGAGAATTAATGATTGGTGCCACTCGCTCACTAATCACAAGATGAGCCGCAGAAAAGAAAAAAAGGGAAAAAAGCTTCCGCCTTCAAAATTCTTTGTCATCAAAAAAACTGCTGTTACCAATATCATTACTTGCTTTCTTTTTCACTTTTAATTCTCACCTCCATAACGCTTGGTGTATTAAGGTTGAGCGGTGTATTTAGAGCGGTTAATAATTTATTGACAGCATTTAATTATTTCTTCTCTTTTTTACATAAAAGAGTACTAAAAAGCATGACACTTTGGGAACTTAAAATATAAATAAAAGTATGCTTTTAGTATCAGTATCGGAAGTTTCATTTAAATGTACAGAGATCACTTGAAGATATCACTCGAAAAAAAAAAAAAAGTCTAATGCGAGTTTTGCAAGTGAGCTAGTTAAATAGAGTATAAAATATAATTATTCTTTAATATAGTTTCGTGACTGTCCACGAAACTGAATTTTTAACTTTCGATGACGGTGCTGCATTTTAAAATTGTTAAGAATTGTGTCACATTTTTCTTTGAGAATTCAGAAATAAGTACGTTATAATGAGAACATTAAAAAAAACAAAAGAACATTTTAGTCTAAAAAAATCATAATGTAAATGAATGAGACATTTATAATTTTATCATACAAACAAAACTTAATTGTATAAACAAAGTTTGTCGTAAATGATGAATAAATAAATATCTATATTTGTTTGAATTTCAGTAAGAGAGTGACTCAAAAGAAAATAACAGTTTTCAGTCGTAAATTTTGTAACAATAAGCCACATTTGTCATCGCTCTAAAATATTGCTTAGCTCTTACAAAAGTTGAGACACCCTTTCTATCAGCTATATGTCATTGTAAAGTCATGTATACCATAAAAAATACTGGAAACGCAAATACTAATGCTGAACATCATACATCAACGATAGTCAAAATACGTCCTCTTTTTTCATTTTAAAATGTTTCCGGCTTATTTTCATAAAGGTTTAACTTCTTTCCTAACAATAAGCGATGAGTTTAGAAATGCTGAAATAAGCTAAAGGAAATTTAAGGTCAACCAGTAGCCCCTAACAATTAAAACCAAAAACTATGCCAGAATCGGATTTTGATCAAGCAGATAAGTTTACAAAACATCTGGCTATAAGCTATAGTGTAATAATCTCTGGCCCTTCTCCTAATAAAAAAATTGGATTTGATGATGTTTCATGGATTAAACATGGTCTACAGTAGAAAAATTAAATTTGCCAATTCGTTGTGTCTTCAGTGTACGTAATCGCATATTATAAAGGAAGAAAACCTCAAAAACAAAGATTGATATCTGTCGTTATTTTGTTGCAGACTGTCGTGATCCCCTCCACTGCTGCTGCGGACACCAACTCTACTTCTACTTCTACCACCACTACCACATCGACAGCTGCGCCCCTCGTCGCAACACAACCAACAGCAAACTCTTCTTCATCCCAGCAGATTGACGGAGAAGCTATGGATGCATTCATTTCAACAATAATTGAGTCTCCCCCCATACACTATATCTCGTACAGCGGACCTGACAATATTGTGGGATACAAGCCTCCCTTCGACAATCAACCTTTCGACGTACAGTCTTCTAATTCGGACGTATCTGGTAAGAAAACGTTTCTAAGGACAAAGATACCAAACTTCCATTGTTTTTTTTAAATATTTTGTTGTATCGTATATGACTATTACTAACTGTATGAAAAGTCCCCCATCGCCCAAAAAAAAGACGATTCCTTAAATAACATTTCGAGGAAAACCTGAAATAAGTGGTTTTTTTAGTCATCTGAGACTTCAGAGTGGTAACTGAAACAGTATTTTTTTTTAATCTTGGTTTTTTTAGTATAGAAATGAACATCTAGTCAAATACTTTACTATCCGATCTAATCGCACGAAATGAAGTGACTTTCATGTATGAGCAACTAATTCCTGCTACAGTTACTTTTTATGTCCTAATCATTAAATCAGACAAAAACTGGCACAATTATACCATCTTTTTACACAATATACATTTTGAATGTACGGCTCTGTCATTTTCCTTTCTATCATACATGTATTCCTTCTTTTCAAACATATTCTCTTTCCCTAATTTGTGTTTCAGATATATAAATTTTAATGGATTTTCCGGGAGACTCCTGTATCCTAGTATCTCCTGACCTTCCGTTTTCACAAGAAAATCTCCCAAAGTTTTCTAAATTTTGAAAAAAAAAAAAAACCTAAAGTCATTAAATTTGTGGAAATTTTTTTTTCTTTTTGGGAATGCAATAGGTATTGGTAATCACAAACATGAAATTTCAAGATTTTTTTAAAGCAAAGTGGAAATTTGGACCGAAAATTAAGCTCAAGCATTCCAATTTCAACCTTTTTCCTTTCTTCTTATTAATGGCTATTTTTTCTTAAATATTTCTTTATTTAAATCAATCCCATGGGATTAAAAGTTACATATTATTAATATTATTAAACATATTTATTTAATTTTTTTACAAATTTTTTAAATCAAATTTACACACAAGACCTACATGCGATATATGTTTGTGAAATTTAAATATAAATTTAGGGAATATTTATTGTTTTACTTCCGTTTCTGAATGCTTATTGGTAACAGCTAATGATGATTACAGTATACTATTTCTCAAATTTAAAATGGTAGACCTTATTATAACGATTTTAATTAAAAATTAAAATTAATAAAAAGCGCTCTAAGGAAACATTTTTTTCATAGTATAAATGCGTTTTTATTGATGTTTATAGTAAATGTTTAATTATTAATATCAAATCTGCTATCAACAAAGTTCATTGAGTGTTTTAGATTCCTTTCGTAATTGCATGCAAGAAACCCCTGTTTTTCTCTATAAATTGCTAGAGACTCAAATGCCGATATACTGTGCCAGTGTACTTGATTTTTCTCCGGCAACGTTTGCAGGTATGAGTATTTGTAAAACTTTTCATCACATTTGTAATAAGTATGCTTTAAATGTAACGTTTCGTTCTTCTAGTACACCTGTAGATTCTATTCTTTTACACAATGACGTACCAACCTAGCTTCATTAAAAATCTAATTAAGTAAGTTTGTCCCCCTTGGCTGTTTTATTAATACGTTTTTATCTGTACAATATGGCTTCCTCAGTTATTGTGTCCTAGCTGCGTATCCTGGTGTTTCACGGCTATATTATGCTAAGAATTATGGCACAAGTTACGGGGGGAAATTGTCTGCCGATGTCCGCTTATCTAGTCAAATTAGTCTTGTCAGCTAATTAGTTTCGTTCTTAGAATGAATATGAGGTTTATCTCCGAAACTGTTAAATCATAAAACAACTATGAGTTGTTGAAAACGTACATAAGTATGCAATTTTGTAAACACGCTATGATACACAAATTCCAAAAAATCGTCCAAACTATGTTGAAATAATAATTTTATTTATGTTTTCTGTGCATTAAAGTGCCACCCCAGACAGCACATAAGCTTAAATCAAGTTTGACATTTCTTTGAATTTGATGTATTAATACAAGCTTGACAGTTCAATTCATTTTAAGCTTGCAGCAAGCTTGGAGAAGTCATTTGAACTGTCAAGCTCGAATACAACTTGATGACTGCTTGATTTGGATAGCCACATCCACATAACAAATAATTTATCATCAGTCATAAATGTACTTGACCATAGAATTTAAAAAAAAAGATTCTATATTTCCAAATATGGAGATTCTTCAAAATAAAATACAATTATACTACGAAATTGATTTCAAAATCAATCTTGTCTCGCTTTTGGCCAGTATTGCCAACATGAGTGTCGCGATATTGAAAGTTTTAAAACGTGAGCTGCTTTTAAGTTTATATTATGCTTATTTCCCTATTAGTAGAGTCTATAAATCACACATAACATTATTTTAATTTTGATTCATCCCATGGAAAAATAAAAGAAACAGATCGGCAACGGGCGTTCAATAGTTGTTTTTCTATTAATTAAAACCTGTTATTGTGATGAGTTAAGGAACTATATATCAGTTTATAAAATGAAATTTTTTTTAATTTGTAAATAAATATTCTTTTATAATCTAAAATTAAGTTATTTTATTGGAAAATCGTAAAGTAAGTGTTATGCAAATATAACAAATTTTGAAACAAAATAAACTGGAAATTTTAAAAGTTCAATAGCTTTAATATTTTATAGCTCTCATTTGTTTTGTTCCTCAGATATTTCACGGTCTTTTTTTAGAGAGTAAAAAAAAAAGAAAACGTTCAAGTCTTTTCTTACCTTTCCTATTTTTCTTCGTGGTCATTTTCCTCTATTTTTTTACTGTTTATAAACAGTTAGCTAGCCTTACACATTTAGAAAACTCACTCTTGCTGTATGCGTTCGGCCTTTAGAACCTACACTGTCAAGAAAATACGGAAAATGTACCAACAAATAGGACGCCAGTACTATTTCCTAGCATTTACAGATTTTTATTCCTATAAATTCCAGTAGAGGCGCTGATCCTTGATGTACGGATATTGTCCTGTATTCAAATATAAACAGAGAATTTCCGTAAAATTTTACGGAAAGTTTCCTGTAATTTTTCCGTTATATTTTAGAGTATATTTACCATCACATGTAGATTTGGTATTTGGTGTCTCTCAGGTACGTACACGCTATAACAGGACGTCAGTATAACCTCCAGTTATATTAAATAATGGTTCTGCTTTAGCAATATCTCTGATAACATTTCACCCACCGAAAAGAACCTACTAAGCTGTTCTCATTAAGCAGGATCAAAAAGAATTAGAATATTTTCACATATATGAAATTTTTACAAAAATGCAAGTTCATTTGGAGAAATACAACATCTTACATACTGCACGAAAATTAATACACCAATGATGATGATTGTAAAATAATTATCATAAAAATCATAGTAATTATAAAACTAAATATTGTGATGCTTTACTAGTGCAGAATAACGATACTGCGTTTTCTGCTATCCTATTATGTATTAGTTTCAGTGTCAATATTATATTATTAAATAACAGAATACTTGTTGATTACAATACTGACAGGTGATATATATATATATATATATATATATATATATATTATACAAAAGCTGTCAGTTGTACCAAAATCAATGCAAATGATCAATAAAGTTATTTTTAAAAAATTAAATTTTCCAAAAATGCGTTTTAAAGTTTAAGCTTTTAGTAAGCGAAAGTAATATGTTCAATATGTACCATTAATTCTATAATATGTTTATTAAACCATTTTGGAAATTTAAATATTCATTTGCCGATGTAAAAGTAGATGACATGATAAATAAAATTATTTTTTACACTTCCGGAATAAACATTTAAAAGTAGAAACATAAGTTTTCCTACTAAATGAAATGTATTTTAATTTCCGTTAGCGGAAGTGCGATTACGCGAAGAATTGATAGCTTTCATATACCATTCTGAATTTGAAGACAACCCATTAAATTTTTGCAAGCGAATTCGCTTCAAAAATATGGATGTAAAGAATGTCTCTTTAAAATATTGTAAAATTCTAGAGAGTTAATACAAAGGTTTTCTGTCGTTTAAAGTGGAAATTAGGTATTTTTATTGCAGGTGGGAAACGAAGTGTGTTTTTGCAGAATTAAACATGAAGGGGGTGCTTCTGAAAATTTTACTTTATAGAATTAAAGTGCAACATATTCGCAAACCATTGATACAGATAATAACTTTGCTGTATTATGGAAGTTGACCAAACAAAGTATTTCCCTTCCCTTTCTAGTAGTGCATTGCACAATCTGAAATAAACAACTAGAGTTTTTTCGATCATTCGTGTAATTTATTGACATTTCATGGTTGTTAAGGGCCGTTGTCATACGCTTATCTTAAGGAATAAATTGCCTTAAAAGCTCTGAATTTTATTTTTCAAATGCGGAATGAGATTAACTTACTTGGCTTTAAGAGAGAATGTCTTGATCAATTATTACTTTATTTTATTCACCTCCCAATAAAAAACTGGATAAATTTGAACCATAAATATAATTACCAACTGAAAACAAATTGAAAAAGTACCTTTTTTTCTCTCTTTTTTAGGAACTTGTGGTATTGGTGGTAGAAATGCTCGTGTTGTTGGAGGACATGAAAGTTTTCCTGGACAGTGGCCCTGGATGGTATGTTTTACCAGCTATAAATGAAAATAACGAATACACAATTTAAGAGTTCGGCAATAATAATAGGCATAATGAACTCTGAAATATAGTGGTATGAAAAGCATACCACATGTTCAAACTTTTTCTGGGTCATTATATGTTGGTATACTTTTGATAGCAACTGTTACTGAAGATCAAGCACTTCTATTTTTCAAGTTTAGATGGTAATAGTTCTCGAATACTGCAAATGATTTTCAGAATTCTTTTAAAACTTTCCTACTAAATCGAACTCGTACAGTTGCCTCAATAAATCCATATATTCTTCTAAAATTGATTGGCTACAAAGTCATTTTTTAAAATTTTATTATATCAAGATAAGTTTAAGAAACGGTTTATATACATTCAGTTTAATAATTTAATTGTAATAATAAATATGTTGTAAACACGAGGTGGTAAAATATCATAATATTACTCAATTGTGCAAGTTAATATATTCAAGCAGACATACTTGAGAAACATTAATATTTAAGTAGATAAATTGGCAATTAATAGGAATAATTTATTAAATTAAATAGATATTAAATTAAATAGACACGTAATGAATTAAAACTTTATACGCTTTCTACATTGTATGCAAAATGGTATCTTATACTTCGGTATATGCTTCTATGTTACATTTTGCAATTATACACAACTTTTTAGAGGTTATTTTTAAAACAATTTCTCACTTTTTACTTCTGTTTTTATGCCCTCCAGTTTATTTTCATTAAATTTTAATGGAAAATGTAAGCAGTAAGCGATATGTTTTCTCTATAATGCGTTTCTTGTTCGATTTATATTGAAATATTTAAAAATATACTTTTAATGCAATTTAAAATATAGTTTAAAAAACCAAAAAACACGCTTTAGTGATAAATTGAACTAACTAAAAAGCGAAAAATAATTCTTAATATATAAATAAATTAATGAACGAAAAATAGTATTATTGTGAAAAAAGCGTGGGGTGCTTTGTGCTATATTTTTTGTATCATTTTTGTACTAATCGTACCGATCGAATATTCTCAAGAACTCATATATGGAGCCCCACGTTTTTTTCACAATAATACTATTTTTCGTTCATTAATTTATTTCTATACTAAGAATTATTTTTCGCTTTTTAGTTAGTTCAATTTATCATTAAAGCGTGCTTTTTGGTTTTTTAAACTATATATTTGTTTTTCACTTTTTAGTTCGATTTGTTATAAAAGCGCGTTTTTTAGTTTTTTTTAACTTTATGTATTTAAAATTTATTTTTAATTTTCGATATCTCTCATAAGACGCTAAGGAGCACTAAGTTGGAAAGTACTACGAAGAGATAATTTATTTTCACTGTGCACCAGTGGTGTGGCCAGGATTTTATTTCGGGTGGACTGGGTATCAAATTTAAAGCTAAAGTTCAATTGTAAGCTAAGTAAAGGGTCCCATTTAGCCCCCTGAGCCCATTGGCTACGCCCCTGCTGTGCACCAAAGTATTAATTAACCTGCAGTTAAATTCTACCTTCATCACTAAAAAGGAAAAATAGGTCTCTAATCAACAAATACTTAAAAGTTTGTTAAAAAGAATGGCCTTAATATGTTCTTGTACTCAACTCTTCCATAATGTGATGGATGACGAGATTTTGTAAAAATAAAAATATTGCCGTGACCAGGATTCGAACCAGGGTTATTGCGGCCACAACGCAATGTACTATCATATACGATCACGGCCACAGTAAGAAAGGGTTTTCTTAAGATTGTAATATTTGGAAGTCTTCTCTTTCAATCAGGATAAGAAATGAGGAAATTACACTCTATAACAAATAAATCGACGCACCAAGAAGGAGGTGTCCGATTGAGACGAAAATTGGTGGATAAGAAGACAATGTACAGAATACTAAATGATTAAAATTTCAGAACAATTGAATAATTTATTTCAGAGTTACAGTAACAAGTTCAATAAGGTGTTGACCCGCCGCTAGCCTGGATACAAGCTGCCACACGGCGTGGCATAGACCGATAAAGCTTCCGGATGGTCTCCTGCGGTATTTCCTGCCAAATTCGCTCCAATTGTCGAACGAGGTCATAAACAGTCCGTGCCAGATGCAATCGCCTTCCCATCATATCCCAGACATGCTCGATGAGAGAGATCTGGCGATCTGGCAGGCCAAGGAAGAGTTTGACAAGCTTGCAGACAGTTTAGAGCAACACGAGCCGTATGTGGTCTGGCATTGTCCTGCTGAAAAACCAGCCCAGGGCACTGAAAAAGGAACGGTAGCAAAACAGGTCTTAGGATGTCGTCCACGTACCGCTGTGCAGTAAGTGTACCTCTAATGACGACCAAAGGGTCCGGCTGTCAAAGGAAATGGCACTCCAGACCATAATGCCTTGTTGAGGGCCGGTGTGGCGTGCAATAGTGAAAGCAGGATCCCCCTGTGCCCTGTGCGTCTCCAAACACGTCTTCGATGATCGTCAGGACACAGTTGGAAGCGGGATTCGTCGCTAAAGACTATACGTCCCAAGTCGGCATCATTCCAACCTGATCGAGCACTGCACCACTGTAATCTGGCTCGGCAGTGTGCAGGCGTGAGTGGCAGGTGGCGTAACGGTCGGCGCGAGCGTAGATTTCGCTCTCTCAACCGTCTGTGAATGGTCATGATGGACACTGGTGTTTGGGTTGAACGTCTGATGGTTGATAGAGATGAAGAAGGCGCTGTGACAGCTGATCGGACCATCACTTTGTCCTCACGATCTGTTGTAGCCCTAGGTCGACCGCTACCATCCTGACGCTGCACTCTGCCATTTTCCACCCATCTTTTTCAGCATCTTCGAATCGTCGCATCGCTTCGACTCAAATGACGAGCGATTCTCCGATTAGTCCAACCGGCCTCTTTCAATCCAATGATACGATCTCTGCCAAACTCTGACAGTTGCTCGTAATGAGCACGAATCCTGCAGCGAGGCATTTTTAAGTTGTTGAAAGGTCATCTGAATCGCAATCAAACCGAAAGTTTTAACAACCGTTGAAGAACTGCTCCTTATATACGTCTGCTGGATGCGCAGTTCCGATGCGCTAGAGATCAAACTATTCATTCATTGGACACCAAATTTGAATCATTTGCATATCTGTTCAAAACATTCATGCATACGATATTTCAAAGCAATCGGATGATTATTTCTTGGTGCGTCGATTTTTTTGTTATAGAGTGTATTTAATCCTGGCGATCCTGATCAGGATAATGAGATAAACTTATAAAATTATTGTATTGTCACCGGTTCTTGATAAATATACAAAGTTTGAATTAAATCTGTCCGTTTAAAGTGGGTCAAAATTGAGTCTAAAGGAATCGGTTACAAACATACAAGCATACATACAGGTGAAGCTAATAAACGTGTGTTAAAATCAGGATAATGGGATAAACTTATCAAATTATTGTATTGTCATCGATCCTTGATATATCTACAAAATTTAAATTAAATCTGACCGTTTAAAGTGCGTCAAAATCGAGTTCAAAGGAGTCAGTTACAAACATACAAGCATACAAACATACATGCAGGTGAAGCTAATAAAAGCGTGTTAAAAAATTAAATGAATTTTAACTATGCCACGTCAAATACAAAAAGTAATCAATCTGTGCAAAACATAAGTGTTTGCTCATTTGAATATGTAATATGCATTAATATAATATAATATAATATATATGTTATATACCACCTCCGCACACTGTTACGGTAGTTAAATTATAATTATTTTTAATTCTGATGGCATCCTTAAGTGGTTTATATAATTTTGTGTTTCTGTTTGTGATTGAAAAAAATGTTGAGCATTTTAGTAATCGACTTATTACTGCATGCTTATGGAGTACAGTAAACCATAATCTTCAATAAAACTTATTTCAAGCGGAAGATTACCTTAGCGTAATTTTATCTTGGTATCGTGAATTGTTAATCCATTGAATACAATTTATATTGAATGTAAACTTGCCTTTAAAGGAAAAAGTTTTAAGTTTCTTTCGATTCCATTTGGTTTCAAATCGCATTAACTTAAAATTTAAATTAAACTACATACTGTAATGTTAAATTGAACTACATACTGTAATACCAAATCTTTCTGTTCCAGGCTGCTCTTTTTGTAATAACAGCAAGAGGCAAAGAATTCTGGTGTGGTGGATCGCTAATAGACAGTATGCACATATTAACAGCAGCTCATTGTTTATCTGACAGACGAGGATACAGGTATGTATGTTTTCTAATAAAACTATTGAAATGACTATGCAAAATCTGATGAGATTACTTGCATTAGATCAATTACGGTTGTAGCAATAAACCACCAACTATTTGATTTTATCTTTTTCCTAAATATTGATTAATAAAAGAAAATTTTGTCATTTCGCCTAAATTTGCTTGATATCTGAAAATTAAGATAATTTTGTAAACCTTCTTTTAAAACCAAACTAGGCACTATACCTGGCGAAAACCTTGATACAGTTTTGGGATGCTCAAAGTTACGAAATTATAAGAAAATCTCAAAACTTATTCTTTTGGGGGAAGGGGGAGGGGATTAAAGCTTAAATTTTAAATTATTTCTGCCATTGATTGTACTAGTTTAAAAACAAAATCACTCATACCATTCCGGCTGATTCTTATGTTGAAATGCTCTCTGGAATCGAATCCAAGTATGACCCTCATTTTGTTTCCTCACTCACCGTTTTCCAGATCCCCGCCCATATTTTCAGTGTTTGGTAATTTTATGGCCATGAATTTGATTTGCAATGTTGACGAAAGCATTATTTTAAACGTTAAATATCTTCTGAGGGGCTACATATGTGCAAGGTTCTAAAGCAAGAACATTTATGGGAAGAGTGGAGGGAGTTTTGGAGGGATTCCCCCTCCCTGCATTAAAAAAGAATGAATAAAAATGATCGATTATTGGTCGAAGAGTTGCGGCTAGCGACAGCGCAGGAGGATATCGTCTGCAACATGTCGCTTAAAATGCATTTCCTTCACTCACACCTGAACCTTTCTAATATTAAACTTGTGTTAAAATAATCCTTGGATAATAGTTGGATGTAATCCTCCAATAAGTAAGAACACCCTCATTTGTGCACTGTATGAGATAGGGATTATTAGTGGTATAGCATACTAGTGCGATAACAATTCCTAGATCATTTAGTGAAAAGTGTGCCGCAGCGTGATAGAAAGTTGATCGTACTGCATAGTTAGTTTATATTGTGATATACTGACAAGTTTTTCAAGAGTGATTGTCGTCAGTAATCACTCTTGAAATTCATTGTCGTCAGTAATCACTCTGTCGTGCTTTTTCTTCTCCGATATGTACTCCGGATAGGGTCTAAATTCTCTTTGGCTGCACTTAAGAATGCAGTAACTCTTCCTTGTCTTCCTGAATTTTCCCTACTTGATCCGCAACCATATTTAATCTTTCAAGCTACGCAACTATAGCAACTGTTCACCAGCGTAATATTTCACACAGTTCCTGCATCATTGGTGAAAAGTTTCCATGCTCAGAATTTTTTTTTTCATTCATTCACAGATTCAGTCCTCGGCAAATGGTGGTCCGGTTGGGAGAACACCATCTACTCAACTCAGACGGCAAAGGCATACAGGAGTACTCGGTTGCATCACTGAAACCACATCCCCAGTTTCAAAGGCATGGTTTTTATAATGACATAGGCATTGTGCGTCTGTCGCGCCCAGTGCAATTTACGGACTACATACAACCAGTATGCCTGCCTACTAAAAGATCTGGAAAATCCATGGTTGGCACCATGGCTACTGTTGTAGGTTGGGGAGCTATGAACTATGGTATGTAGCCTCTTTTATACAGCTCTGAATTTTGTTCATTGCACTAGGAGTCTGTAACTGTGCATTTTTCATTCATAGCGATTGCTCTTAGGAGGTTTCTCTCTATTTTTAAAAAAGAATGAATTAAAGGCCGCTGGCGCTGTCAAAGCTTGTGGACCTATCTCCTCCTAAACCGTAGGGAATTGTGTTTCGACTAAGGTGCCCACAGATTCGAAAAATTCCGAGTAACCTGCTAAGCTGATTTAAGTTTCGAAAATCGAATTCTTTTAGAAGATATTAATAAAAAACTGAAAAAATAAACCGAATGGGTGCCAGATTTGGCATAAAATCATTCATTCCTTTGCAACAAAGCGTTTCCAAGTATCTAGCGTACCAAGTATCAACAAAGCGTTTCCAAGTATTCTAACTCATGTTTGTAAATTTTACGCGAAACCGCCTGAAATTTACAAACATGAGTTAGAATTACGCCCATTTTACGCCAAAATAAAAACTATATGAAATAAGTAACTCAAAATGTGTTACACAAAGTTGACAATTTTCAAATAGTAAGTTCGCTTAGACAACAGGAATTTAGAATGAGCGATTATTCGTTTTTCCAAAACAGAATAACTAATATCTTGAAAATGAAAAATAATTAAAATGCAGATTATTTTAAAGCCGGTTCTCGTCCAGCTGGATTATTTGCTACCAGTAGAAATATTTGGTGGCGTTAACTATGCCATTATAGCAGTTATAGTACACTTTGGATATTTGCTAGCGCGACGAGATGGTATAATTCGTGGTGTTAAGTACGCCAATCTGCAAACGATTATGTAAATGTAAATATGGATGACGGTTTTCCGGTAACCTTACATGAACAGTAAATATAGGTTGTGAGCATGTGTAAATCGCCAACTAATGAAAAGTCGCCATTGGTGGCAGGCTATTCTATCTGTTTCGTAGCTTTTATTAACTTTACATGTACGCAAGTCGCCAAATAATGAAAAATCGCCATGGGTGACAAATTCGCAAGGTGTCCAATAGTTTTTACATTATTAAAAATACAGTTTAAACAGATGCTCTGATTTTATTACGCTTTAGCTCCTAATTAATATAACTTTTGAGTGGCAACATTAAATATCATCGTGTTTCTGAGGAGTGCAAATAATTTTTCCAGCGATTATAAGCGGAGTCCGCACTCCAGGTGGAGTATAGCTCAGGACCCGTACAACACGGATTCCCATAACAAAATATCTTCCGTGTTATGAGGGGGAGGGTGTCTACTGTAGTGTGAAGTTTAAATTTTTATGTACCAATGAAGATGCAAGAGCCAAGCAATGTGTAGCTCAGTAACATTCTATCTGATCCAATCTTCGGGTTTTGTCTTTTTTACGAATAAGCCTGATTAGGGCCCGAATGCCTCATACGAAAAGCGAGCGTAGCGAGTCTGGGGGCCTTGGCCCCTAGTTTAAAAAAATAAAATCTTACAGTGAATGTAATAAATCTGGGAATTGGTGATGACTGTCGAAACATGTGCATGATCTTCTTCGATTGCTTAATGTGACTATATGTTTATCAAATTATCAATTTTCGATATTTTTTTTAACAAAAAGCCACTTCTGCCGAATTTCCAATTTAAACTTTCCTCTACTGTGGCTGGATCCACTGCAGTGTTTATTTTTATAAAATTTATAACTTAAAATTTGCAGTAGTTCTTTTTCTAAAAAAACCCCCAGATAATTTGATAACTATTTAATTGCTTATAACATCGATCAAATGATGTCTGTGATTATGCACATTACTGCGACTTATAGCATTTACCGTTAAGATATGTGTTCTACCGTATTTTAAAGCAACTTTATATGTAATCGCATGCTTTGCTTATCAATTTCTTGCACAACATAAGATGATGAGACAATCGGAGGATTCAATGATCGAAAGATCAGCAAAATTCTGAAACAGGCTATAATCGATGCGTCTTATGATTCAATAAATCCCATTATTGCCCACAACCCATAAAAATTCTATAAGAGCAGCACTTAATAGCTATTCTAATCGAATAGATTATTTTTTAAAAGGTACTACTTTTCAAATAAAGGAATTCTAAGTTAGACTTGAATAAGCAGTTGACAGATTTTTTGAAAAAAGGCAGTTTCGAAAAAATCCCGTCTTTCTTTAACCCTTTGAGGCGGAACCCTTTCCCAATGCTGAAAAAAGGGAATCCGTTGCCATCGCTCGACTTAACTACCAGCAAGATGGCGGACGATCGAAACGTTCATCGTGTGCCACAGATCTAGAGACCATTTTTTTTACGACAGCTGGCTGTGCCCGGCACAGCCAAAAGGGTCTCTAGATCTGTGGCACACGATGAACGTTTCGATCGTCCGCCATCTTGCTGGTAGTTAAGTCGAGCAATGGAAACGGATGCCCTTTTTTCAGAGTTGGGCAATCTATTCAGCTGTTCTCGCGTTCTTCCATTTTTCAGCAGATGCCTGTGCTGTTAAAAATAATCGCGACAATTTTTTGACGGGAAATGACGTGCTAAAAAGTAAAGGATTCACGTGGAGCTATGTCACCCGCAACTATTTTTATAGAAATCCAATCCATTCTTCGTGACTGGCAACAGTCAAAACGTCAGAATTGGGTGTTCCCAGAACGGGATCACATCGCGTTAAAGTGTTAAATATTGTTTATTACTCAAAACTGAAGCCGAATCTAATGTTCAGATCACAAATTATTTGAGTTGATACCATTTAATCTGTCGGATTAATTGCTAATTTAATCTGTCGGATAAGACAGATTAAATTACTATTTTAGGCGTTTCTTAATTTATATATTCTAGAGTTATTTCTGCCCTCCCCCCCAAAAAAAAAAAATTATTTCATCGCTAGCCAATATTTCTGCTTTACATATGAAAATGATGTATTTTTGGCAATCAATTCAAAATAAAATTCAATTTCTCAATATTTTTTAATTGTTTGTCCTTATGCTAAAGTAATTAGTAATTGAAGAAAAAGAGAAAGGAAAATTAACTTACATCCAAACATTTTTCTGAACCTCTATAGTCTATATTTTAATAGTTTTTTTTTAACATTTTACAATATTAATGCAAAGGTTAATTAATAAAGCAAACTACTGTAGCATATAGAGTATAAATAGTAATTTTTATACGTTATTATTGTACAGTTTTCTTTTCTCCCCCCCTCCCTTTTCCTTCTCCTTTCTTTGTTGCTGTTAAATTCAGAAATTCTACACTGAATGCAGAAATAACTATAATTTTGAAAAAATGTCACTGAAAATAATTTTTAATGGAATCGAATGTAAATATAGAATCTTTATTCGTGGTTGAAATTGTACTTTAATACGAAATGTTGAGCTATTAAATTAGAGAGTATTATTCAAATTAACCGATTTATACTATTTAAAAGAAACTTTAATACATAACTTGTATTTTTGATATTCTGTTTATAATTTATAATGCAACACATTTTGATTTCGCATATATGCACATTTTCAAATAATAAACATTTAAATAATACATCAAATGGTAAACCGCTATTGTATTCTTACTGTTGTTTCTCAAGAGAAATCATTAAATAGTAGGTATAACTTTCAATGGTTTTGAATATAAGCTGTGAAATGAATATAATAGAATTTATTTTTAAAAATATATTATACAGTTTGATTATCTTAAAAGAAGAACCGTTAATTTTTCGTATTACCGTTTATATCTGATGAATGTGCCAATTATTTTAAGACTGAATTTGGTCATTTGAGTCTTGTTTGAGTGTGGAAGGTGATTTCCAGCGTTATTGAACTGTTTCCTCTAGAAACGGAAATCGAAATCTTACTGTAGTACGTTTTTAAAAACTTGATATTCTTTTTTTCTTAATCATTACTTACAGTAAATTATGAAAATGTCAACCACCATTTAAAATGCAGGCATTGATGCTCCCACCCACTTTCTTTGTGACGCATTTTGCGACACTGTGCGTGTTATTTAAGAGATTTCTTCAGTTATGAATATAGTAATCATGTATCAGATGTATCATTATTACTTCATGACACATCTGACACATTGATAATAATATCTCTGATTTTTTTGATAGCTTAAAAAAAATGAGAGATGTATTGGATTTTCAGACTTTTGATATACATCAGATTTTTCTCCAAATCGCACTTGATCGAATTTTTGAACCAATCTATCAAATAATGTAAATTTGTCTCCCTCAATCAAACAAGCGGGGGGGGGGAGTTCTTCTGATTCATGTAATTCAGTTCAGTGCTATTAAAATACTTTTCAACATTTTTGAACTACCATGCAACGCATGAGTAATCAAACACTACTGGCGTATAATAGTCATACCACGTCATTCATTGAACACAAAGTCAGTTGAAGTTTCATCAAGAACTAATTTTATTCAACAAGTAGTTTATGCCATTCAAATTAATAATTATTAAATATGGCATATAGAGTATAAAATTAATAATAATAAAATTAATAATTATTACTGGACATTCATGCATATTTCCAAAAGAAAGTAAGCAAAGGTTTAGCAATTTATTAAACTTCGATCTAAAGTATACTCAGAAACTTTCTCTCATATTCTGAGAAAGGACGACACTGTTTGCTTCATTTCAACTTCTCGGTGAACGTGATTGTTTGATATGGCTCAGTAAACAACTATTTTCTCAGAGTGGGGTTTTACTTTCTCTGAACATACAAAATAGCTTTAATACCTTTTTTTTTTCAAATACCGGAAGAGATTATTGAAAACGGATTTACAACAGATGTATGTCATGATAACATAAGCGACTGTTAGAGATTTTTTAAACTCTTGCTTTTGCGTGAATCTTTTATAATCACTGAAAATATTCAACGTTTTAAGTTTGATTTGTTATTTTTACTGTTACAACCGGTAGAAACAAAAGCATTTTCTCACCAAAGCCTCGAATTGAGATTATTTACTGGAACCGCCTTGATTTTCTTATTTTTGGAAATTTAAGCTTTCAAAATAAAGAACTGCTAATTTATAAATGTATAGTTTACTTTACAAAAGACAAATTTGCTTAGCTGCATTCACTGCCGGATTTAGAGGTGTGGAGGATTGGGGCAACAAATGGGTGGAGGTTCCTAATTGTTTTTCGAACAAGTTAAATAATTTTTTTTGCGAAATGTGTGGGGGAAGTGTGTTCACCGTCAACTCATAGCCTAGAGCAAAGTTTCTCAAACTTTTCACTGATGTAGCACTTTGAGAGTCTTGGTAGAGCAGCTTGTGTGAATTCGAAACTAGCCAATTGGAGGCTAAAGCAACAAAATATGCTTTCGCGGAGCACTTGGCACCTTCACGAGGACTACTGAGCGCTGTGTGGAGCACAGTTTGAGAAACACTGGACTAGAGGTCCCAGTAGAGGTAGATTTTATTGATACAAAAAATTAAATGTTCAAACGAAAAATGAGTACAAAAAAGTAAGATAATGCTCTTCCATTGTCAGAAATTTGATTAAAAAAATAATTTTGCATATCATTTGGTATTTCTTAGGAAATTTTGTGTAAAAATGCCTATACTGAGGAGCCCTTCTCTATTGGAGGCCCGGGGCTGCAGCACCCTCTCCTAAATACTGCTCGGATTACGTTCACCCTCTCAAAAAGTATTCGGGTGTAACTGAAATTTCCTCGAATTACACAAATTACAATTTTGAACATCACGCAGCTCCAAAGAAACCTGAACTTATTATTATTTGTTGAATAGGATGCACTTTTTATGAAGAATACTACTTTAATTCTGAAAGAGAAAAAGGAAATTTCTCTTACAATTTTTTGAGAGGGTGTACAATGCGTATTCTCTCACTTGTATAAGGAAAATTCGGCAATATACCAATTTTCAATCATATAAATTAGAATGTCGCTACCTTTTTTTTAAATACCTTTATAGTGTGCTTCTGGGCAACATGGCACTTTTGAAAAGTATGTCAATTTTGAGTTCATTTCGATTTAAAACAGATACCCTCTTCAACAGGAAATTATTGAAATATAAATCTGTAAGTAATTGCGATCTTCCTTTTTTTACACATTTGAACATGTCTTAACCCTTTTAGTCTTAATTAAATAATTTCTCTTTGAAACACATAATTGTTCTTTTTGTTATAGAATTTAAATTTTTAATTACAAAATAAAATAAGAAATTCTGATTATTAAAATTTCGAGAAATTTTTTAAAGAATAAATAATTGCAATATTTTTACTATGTGTGTGTTGTTTTGTAGGCTCTCGCGGTACAGGCTCTATGCAGCAAGTGTCTATGCCCATCTGGGACAACAGAGATTGTGATTCACGTTACTATCAGCCCATAACCAGCAACTTCATTTGTGCCGGTTACAATGAAGGAGGAAAGGATGCTTGCCAGGTAAGAAAGATGTCCTCTAGTTTAATCTTCCTTAATTCGATTAACTGATTTCCACTCTGTCTGACGGAAACGGTTTAGTTCCACTAGATCTTGAAAGGAAAAGCGCTCTAAAACAACTTCAACTGATCTACTGAGTAAATGTTTTACACGCATCGATGATTAAGCTTTCAGCTGCTATTATTCGAGCCTTAAAAAAATAAACCATCCAAGAGCCATTTTCTCATTTAAATCTGCTCACACCCACAATACACATATGTATTGTTAACTTACTATTATTGGACCTAGGCGTAGTCGTGCAGATAATCGTAGAAATTCCTTCTAATAACTATTTTTTAATAGGAACTTCAGCACAAGAAAAGGTCATGTTAAATTAGAGAAAAAAAAAATTGCAGTACTGACTAAAGTTATTTTGCTTACTGAACAGCCAGTAACTGATTTAGAAAGTTATATAAAAATTTATTAATGTTATTGACAGTTCATTTTCTTGCTTTGCATAATGGCATTATTTTACAGTTGGGCTGATTTTTCATTCAGAATTAGATGCCCGAGAGTTGTTTCTTTAATTATGCAAAATATTTTACTTATTGAATGGGATAATAGTTTCCTTCACAAAAGCCTAAGCAAAAGAGAGGATTCCATATTTCTTCCAAATAAATATCAAGATGTTAAAAATACATCTGCTAATGAAACTCCTTCCTTTTTATAGATTCTCTAGAACGGCTTGAAACTAGAAATGACTTTCTAAACTAGAAATAACTTTCAAAATTTTTGAAACTAAAAAGGATATTTTTTTTCCTTGTTTTTTGGTTTATTGTTATATATCTGTTGAATTATTAAATGTAAATGTTTATAAAAATTAAGAAATATTGATATCAATAAATATTATAGCTTTTTCGAACAGTAAACTCATTATATATGAAATTAAGGTAGAAACTGCCCATTTCAGTATTTGTTTAGAATGATGGCTGACATAAAAATGCTTTTTATAAAGATTAATTTTATTAATAATGTCATCTTTTTCCGTGATCAGAATTATTTTTTCTATCTATTTGTTTGCTTTTATTAGGGTGATTCTGGCAGTCCTTTGATGGTACCCAACAACTCAAGGCACTGGACGGTCGTTGGAATTGTATCATTCGGAACGAAGTGTGCTTCACCTGGCTACCCAGGCGTCTACACGAGAGTTTCCGAATACATAGACTGGATCAATCAAAATACTCACTGAAACATAATCGCCAAAACTGCACAAAAAATGAATCATGAATCTAGCTCGACAAATCTGTCGAAAACGAAAGGGATAAGATAAGAGAAGACAAGTGCCAGTCCTCTTCAAATGTTAAGTCTTTCCAATGTGCAGTGTAGGCATTCCTGTTACCGCCCAAGTAATCCAAGTCTTTGACTGACTTGAGTAACCTTGCCAAATGGAAGTCAACCGACGACGCTGTGATGGACTACTTATTGATGGCCTTGTGATGGTCATCATATTACGTTTCTGGTTCAAAGAAGGAAGCGGTGATGAAACGACTAAAACAGACATCGCATTGGGTTAATAACTCACTAAGACGATAATGGTCGTTCTATAACCAGGGTTTTTTAAGAGGGCTACAGGTTCCCGAAAAAAGCTGTGATACTTCAGTTGCCGTCAAACTGTTTTAAATATATAGAGTGCCTAATCAATTGTTCTATCCTATATTTACTAAACAATGAGCTATTTGCATTTATACAATAACGTAACACACTTTTTTTTACTTATCTATAATTTAGAGCTAAATCAAACAGTGAATTATTTCAAACAAATGAAATAACTGTCTCAGACATCATGTCTGATTGCTTGTTTAAATTTAAAAGGTAAACTCTTATAAATGTCGTCTTATAGCTTGCATCTGCAAAACTTAATAAATTGCTTGTAGCATTCTTAATCCTGCAGACACAGATATAAAGTTTTCATATCAACCATGCTGAGAAAAATTAAAATAATATCCCGATATTGTTTATAGCAATTAAGTAATATTTTCTGCAACCCCGTTTAGAAATGATTGGCAATATATTATCACAAATTTCACCCATTATGCATGCTTTCTTTCATGTAAAAACATTCATGGAATTTCTAAGTTGTTCAATCTACACCCCTAAAGCTTAACATCATGTTTTATTAAAATGACATTTCATGGTTTAATCTATTTATTTAATAAATAAGATTGTGGTTCATGTTTGGTGCTAAATAATACGCTATAATCAACACTACTCGAAGTAAAAATAAATTTCCAAGAAATAAATTTCTATCTTAGTAATTTGAATAATATAGCATCTAGATTAGGAATATTTATTCAGACATTTTGCATTATGATTTTTCAACATATGTAAAGTTTGTAGTTTTTAATTATCTATTTTTGTGTGGTATGTAAGAAATGTAAATGCTTTCACATTACCCAACCTTGATAATTTATGAAATTAATACGACTAATATAACTTATCACCAGGGAGTTTTAAACAAGATAAATTTGAAGTTTGAACTGACTTGAGGTATCGTAGCTTTTTTCATATTTTCTTCATTTTGGCACTTTACCAATAAGCCTATCAACCTTGCATGTTATTTTCATTCATCATTTCATTTTGAATTGTTCCTTCAGGTTATAGTCTTTAACAAAATATTGTTTTCAGTGAAAAGAACTTTAGCACTTTAGCAGACCAATCGAAAATAAAATGTGGATTTATCATACATTGTGTTGATAATCGGCCTTAAAAAATTGTCATTGTAAATTTATTTATTTATTGGCCGTTATGTGAAAACTATTTATAATGAGTGATCAAGTTCGTTTTCTTGAAAGTAGCATTGTGGGAAACCGAGTGTTAAGGTATAATTTCAAGTAGCACAAAACATTTTACAGTTTATAATTTTCAAATGCCACTTCGTTTATGATTCCGTTCAACGTAGGAAATTTTATAAATATAATTTTAAAGCTCTTGCGTGTCGTGCCTGTTTTTCGTAGTTGATCTCCTCAGTTTTCCCATGGGTTTCAATAAACTAGCAAAGGTAGATTTTTCTCCGCAAACATCCATAGTTGGCTAGTCTGCATTTAAAAATTATTAAAACTAATTTATACCAACCCACTCATTGACGGCACATCAAGTTGGGATTTATTTGGTACTCGTTCTTTCCTGCTTCATGCGCTCTCGTCAACTTAGCTTGCGATGCTTTTATGTTCGTATGTCACTTCGCACTTAATATGTCCTACTGACAAGTATGCTATTCGCTAGGATACCAGACACCGGTATGGTACTACATCTTAAAGTAGTTTAAAATAAATTACTTTTCTTCAATACTGACTGTTTATTTCTCAGAGTCACGTTCCCAGGTTAATTCTGAATGTAAGAGATGCCAATATTAGGTCATTTTTAAAATTCGGTACCATTTGCTGCCCACGTGTAAAATATTTTTTGTTTTATTACAAGGAATAAGAAAATTTAGACGGTTTTTCTTTTTATCATGGTTTCTATCAGACAGTTTACAGTAATGAAACTATAGATTAAAAATCATACTATTAAATAATTAAAAAAAGAACGAAAAAGAAATGAACAAACAAAAAAAAAGAAAAGAAATTTCTGCCCAGACGTGCTTTAACATGAAATACAGTTTAAATTATATAATGAAAATGTTTTTTAAGGTTTTAAGAAAAATACAAGACTTTTGATAGTTAAATGTATCTGTCCGGACATTGATGCCATGTCTGTTACTATACATTTTTAAAAATACTTTTTAAACAACAACATTGAAATTTGAGAATAGCAATAGCTTCTTACCGTTAGAGCAAGGTCAAAAAAAAATTATAAACATTCTTCTTGAGTTTTTGGCATTTGACTGAAAAAGCAAAAGCCTATTTGTGATAAGTATTTTTATTGCATGTAATGCCTGTTACTTTAATTAGTTGTATAAAATATATTTATTTATTTGTTAATTCAATTGATTATTTTATATCATCAGTTTTTTAGTGTACATTAATTTTTTTTCCTGTTCTTGTGCAATTATGAATTTCTGTTCCTCGAAATGTCATGTCTGTTACTATAATAAAGAACAGACATGACAAACAAACACTTACAAAAAATTATAAAACCTTTAAAAATGGAAAATACTATTTTATATAGACAAAAGGACTTTATGTAATTATGACTTCCCATTATTTTGTTCTAAAGATATGTGTATAAATTTCAAAGAAAATGTCAGGTAACAGACATGAAAAATTTCATCAAGTCTGATAATGGAAAATTTTTAAAAATTTAAATAAAAGAAAAAATGCATGAATAATACTCAAATAATTCTCAGAAACAAGGTATCTTTTATATTATAGAAAAAAACTATTTATTTTTTGAAATTGTATTTTTGCTTCTTAAATTTCCAAATGGCACCCAATTTTGAAATGACCCAATTACGATCACTTTTTCTGCCTAAACATTAATCTTAACTTAAATTAACTGTCAAATTACACCATAGAGGGACTGTCTTTTCTCAGTTTAAATTATTTATTCAAGAAAATCAAGGCCTAACTTTTCAGTAGAGATTTTTAAACATACGGGACTTAATTTCTGTATGCTTGTGATCTTATCCAGTTCAACAGAAATTAGTTGAGGTTGAGAAGTGTTCACCTCTCTGGACTAGATTCAGTGAACTGAAGCACAAAGATTTTTTTTATCATTGTGATAATTTAGACAATTTCACCAACAACAGAAAATAAAAGATAAAATAACATGTTTTACGTATTTTATTTTTTTAAGGAGAGAAAGAAACATTATTTTAATATTTGAAAAGTTCTTTTAACAATTAAATTTTTTTAGAATGAATAAGATAAAAATAAACAAATCAAGAAAGTAAAATGCTTTCTTTTCAGTTAGAGTTGACAAGATTTAATTTCACAAAAGGCAAATCTTCTTTCTTCAGAAAAAATACTTTATTTCGAAATGCTGTAATGGGTTTGCGTAAAATGATTAAAAAGCCCCGAAAAAGCAAGTTTCTTTAAGTTCTATAACATATGCAATGCTGTTATATAACATATTTGAATTAGTTAGGAGGATTACACATTGTAAAAAATTATATTAACTACACATTTTAAAGTTTTAAGTTAACACATTAAGTTAAAGTTAGCTCATTTTAAGTTTGCTTCAAAAATAAGGTAGCTTCATCCTACGAGTGTTAGAGGTTACTTGTGCAATTTCGGTGATTAAAAAAATTTATCTTTCCCAAAAGGATGTAGCTAAAATCGTTAATTCTCGTGTTACTCAAAATATGAAGCTGCCTGTCTCGTTAGTTTGTGTGAATCCTCAAACGTTTTTTTAGTTTTCAGCAATCTTGAATGACTGGAGATACCTCCTTTTTGCAGCAAGCCTTTTATTGGAAGTAGCATAGAGACTTCTTCAAAAAGCTTAAATGAAAATGCTTTACATTTTCATTTATCTAAATTTTGTTACGTTTTTCTGATTGCTTTTTGTTGAATAAATTTTACCATTTGTTATTCCTGTTCTTCTTACATTAAAGTTATTAAAAAAAATTCACTGATATATTTCTTACATAATGTTACAGTATTTTTCTTGGATTCTTCAAAAAATATGTAACATTTCAGTTTGGCGTGGCGTGGTATTCATGTAACATATTCATTATAATAACGCTGTTTACCAGTGAAACTCCTACTCGTTTGCACATCACAATGATTTAGTACAAGTTTGTAAAAACAAATGAATAAATAATTTTATTGTAAAGAGGAATTATGTTTGCATTTATGTACAATGTGAAAATTTATAATAAAGTTGTTGTAATATGTATCTGGTCTTTCTTGAATGTGTAATTTTGGAAGGTCGTGGAAACCCAATGGTTAAAGCATCTGACCAATTACTGAAAGGATGCAAGTTCAATTCCTGACTGCCACTTAAGTCCAACCTGTATGTTCTGCGTACACGCACAATAAATTCGTTCTTTTCCATGGTCGCTAGTCGAGGAATGCCACTATTCAGAAGTTATTAACGCTCCTTCTGATGAGGATCCAAATTATGATGAAAACCCGCAGCGAGTGCGGTACGGCGCCATAGATTTAGAGGTGCATGAAAGAAATATGTAATTTGAAATGAATATTAAGCTTAGGCGTACACACACACAAATAGTTGAAAGTCTCCAAAGTATTACTGTTAATCATTTGCTATTAATTACGACATCACACTTTTCACAGAATGTCTAAAGTTGATCAAAGCTGATAGTTCCAGTAATTTTTAACTTAGACTGTTAATACCGTATTTTCCCGAATATAACACATTATTTTTTGGCTGTTAGAAACCTGACTCACTTTGAATTCAAGGTCTAAATATAGGATTTTTCTTAATATCGTAATGAAAAATTTCAGTGTTATATTCGGGCTAATATGGTAATGCAATCTATAATGAAAAGGGTAAATGTGAATAGACACTACTGCGGAGTGAAATAGTAACCTAAGTAGCAAAGCAGTAAGAACTACTATTTTATAGAGTAAAAGTTTGATGAAGTAAATCATTACTGTTTTGAAAATAATTTAGTTGAAAGAAGTCACTTTTTACACTAGCAGTAATAGAAATAGACTGAAAAATTGTAAAAATGATAACGATTTCGCCCGAACAATTCAAGTTCTTATACGCCAAATATAAATTAATGCTTCTTATTTACATAAAAATTTAATTAAAAATCCATTTTTAGATCTATTTTTCTGGCGAGTGAGAACAAATTTTAATCTGTAGTTACTTTCAAAAATGGATGTATTCCACTATCCTTTTTGTTAAGTAATCATTTTCGTTTTACTTTAATTTATACAATATCAAATAAATTATAGTTGAATCTTAAACATCAGTTTTAAAAACATCATTTAAGCCGTTTCATGATTTTTTATCTAAAAAAATCATGTATTAGTTCTGCCATTCTTCGTAATGTCACACGAATTTTAATCGAAATATTGATGCAGACCGCAAACACTAATTTGCTCATTTATCATTGTTGAATAGTAAAATTTTTAATTTTAGCGAAACAAAGTTCAAGATCCTAAATTAGCAAAAAAAGAAAAGAAAATGATGTATGAAAATTGAAAACAGTGTATATGAGGGGGGGATCATCTAAATCATGACCTACACTCGAACAGTGTAGGTCAAAAAACACTTTGGAGCGCGCTACAATATAATATGACACACATTCGGCACACTATTTCTCTACATTATCTCCCAGTCGCTACAGGCATTTGTCGGAACGTTCCACCAATCGTTCGATGCCTTGGCGATAGAATATCGCTCCTTGGTCCCGGAGCCAGCTTAGAACCTGGACATCGTTGCAGAATTGTCTTCCACCCAAAAGCTCTTTGAGTTTCCCGAACACGTGAAAGTCGTAGGGCGCCAGGTCGTGACTGTACGGTGGATGCTACCAGACCTCTCATCCAAAGCTACGAACCGCATCCTGTGTTGTGTGCTCCTTGTGGGGTCTAGAATTGTCATGCAAGAGGGCAATGTCTTTGCTTAACTTTCCACGCCTCTTGTTCTTCACAGTTTTGAGCAAACACCTCAGTGATTCGCAGTATGACTCAGTATCAATGGTTGTCCCCTTCCGCATAAACTCGGTGTAGACAACTCCTTCGCAATTGAAAAGAACAGTAACCAGAACTTTACCCGCAGATGGGGAAACTTTGGATTTTGTTCTCACAGATGATGACGAGTGTCTCCATTCCATCGACGCTTGCCTTCGTTTCTTGGGTGAAGGGATGCACCCATGTCTCATCACCGGCAATGATGCGGCTTAAGAAATCATTGCCTTCCGTAGAATAACGTTGTGGTAATTCCAGGGAGGCCGCAAATCTTTTCCTTTGTGTTCTGAACTCGAAGAAAAAAGAATCCACCGTGAACACAATTTGCGATAATCCAGTTGGTGACAGACAGTGGAATGAGCACTGCCAACAGATATTCCCAACTCCTGTGCAATGTGTGCGATGCTCACTCTGCGATGGCTGCGAATAATGTCTTCCACATGCTGCACCATGTCTGTGTGCTCAATGTTGCTGGCCTTCCTTCCCTTCGGTTAAGTCTGTGCGACCATCTTCAAACTGCTGGCACCATTTCACGATGGCTGGACGTGACACTGCGTGTGGCCCATTTGCTGTCAATATTTCACGATGAATCTCTGTACTCGTGAAGCGTTTTGCCTACAAAAATCGCACTGCCTCACGCATAGGCACCGTCAGCATGGAGCAAGGGGGGGGGCACTTGCCCCCCCCTTGGATTTTTGTATGCAGTGTTTTCCCTTGCTTTTTGTTCTTTTCAACATGGTAACCATACTTTGAAGTAGTCTTTGCCCCCCTCTGGAGTTGTCTTTGCCCCCCCGGGAAATATTCTGGCGGCGCCCATGGCTCCACGTACTTTAACGTTGGAGTAAGCTTCCAGTTTACGCGCCATTTCCTTCTCGTACTACGCACCAACGCTTGTCACTATCAGAATGAAATTGCTAACGTCAGAAGCCGTGGAACTGAACTATCGTCTCCCCAAGCTTCGGTCTTCTTTCGCAATGTTGCCAACCGTGGAGGAAAAGTGTAACTTAATTTCTGAGTGCCCCTTTATAACCTTAAATGAGTGATAAGTGAAGCTCATCTAAAATTTCTAAATTAAATGTCATTTCTAGAGAATATCTTCAAATTTAACCCTAAAAAATTCACTACAATGAGTCTCTGTATTCTAATAAAAGTAAAGGCCGCTGGCGCTGTCAAAGCTTGTTGGTCTATCTCCTCCAAAACCGTGGGGATTTAAGTTTCGACTAAGGTGCCCACAGATTCGAAAAATTCCGAGGAACCTGATGAGCTGACTTAAATTTCGAAAATCGAATTATTTTAGAAGATATTAATAAAAAACTGAAAAAATAAACAGAATGGTTGCCAGATTTGGCATAAAATCATTCATTCCTTTGCAACAAAGCGTTTCCAAGTATGTAGTATCGCGTGAAATTGTCAAACATGAAGTAGAAGTATTTTACGCCAAAATAAAAACTACATGAAATAAGTAACTCAAAATGTGTTACACAAAGTTGACAATTTTCAAATAGTAAGTTCGCTTAGACAACAGGAGTTTAGAATTAGCTATTATCCGTTTTTCCAAAACAGAATAACTAATATCTTGAAAATGAAAAATAATTAAAATGCAAATTATTTTAAAGCCGGTTCGGTCCAGCTGGATTATTTGCTACCAGTAGAAATATTTGGCGGCGTTAACTATGCCATTATAGCAGTTACAGTACACTTTGGATATTTGCTAGCGCGACGAGATGGTATAATTCGTGGTGCTAAGTACGCCAATCTGCAAACGATTATGTAAATGAAAATATGGATAACGGTTTTCCGGTAACCTTAAATGAACAGTAATTATAGGTTGTGAGCATGTGTCAATCGCCAAATAATGAAAAGTCACCATGGGTGGCAAGCTATCCTATCTGTTCCGTAGCTTTTATTAACTTTACATGTACTCAAGTCGCCAAATAATCAAAAATCGCCACGGGTGGTAAATTCGCAAGGTGTCCAATAGGTTTTACATTATTAAAAATACAGCTGAAACAGATGTTCTGATTTTATTATGCTTTAGATCCTAATTAATATAACTTTTGAATGGCAACATTAAATATCATTGTGTTTCTGAGGAGTGCAAATAATTTTTCCAGCGATTATAAGCGGAGTCCGCACTCCAGGTGGAGTATAGCTCAGGACCCGTACAACACGGATTCCCATAACAAACTATCTTCCGTGTTATGAGGGGGAGGGGATCTACTGTAGTGTGAAGTTTAAATTTTTATGTACCAATGAACCTGCAAGAACCAAGCAATGTGTAGCTCACTAACATTCTATCTGATCCAATCTTCGGGTTTGTCTGTTGAAATTATGTCTTTTTTACGAATAAGCCCTATTAGGGGCCGAATGCCTCATACGAAAAGCGAGCGTAGCGAGTCTGGGGGCCTTGGCCCCTAGTTTTTCAAAAAAATAATATGCATGATAAAAGGGCCATCTATCTGAAATAATATGCTAATAGATCAGAGTGTCCAGCAATGTCAGGAGACAAAAATAGTATCATTAGCAGCCTCACCGACATAAGAAAAGTCACCAGTTTAGTAGCCATTTTCTTAATTTTAGTTGCCAAAATAGTCACAATTTTGCAATATTTTGTAGTTAAGAAATTAACATACGTCATTTAGTTTCCTTTAATAAGAAATTCATAAAATGATAAATTAAAAAACTTCATGCGTTATGTAACAGAGCATATAGTACATTTATTTTTATAGCACAGTCAAAAAAATATGTTAGAATGTTTGATGAACGACAAATAGTAAAGTGACCAGACGTCCTGCTTTTGGCGGGACAATTCTGTCTTTTACCTGATGCACTGCTGTCCCCACAGAACCCTAAAATGTACCGCTTTTCCATTCCTGTCCCGACAAAGCCCTGCTTTAGGAAAAATAAGTAAATTTAAAATACATTAACATGAAAATGATTATGTTATTTACAAAGTTTCTTGTTACTTCTATTTAACACCGTTTTTTTTACTACTGATGAAAATGATTGTTTTATAATACGTATTAATACATACCTATAATCAATGAATGATGATTCTATAGTTAATGTTAGAAAGCACACTTTTCTGACTATCCAAAAGAAGATAAAATTACTTAAGAACTAAGCTTATATAATAGGCCTATTTTATTTGTGCTTTTGCTGTATTTTTTCAACTGATTTTCCTCATAAAAGTAGAAAATGAGATTATGTGAATAAAAAAGGAATCTTGGGGCCGGGGTGAGGGGGTGTTCGGGATTGATTTTTACCCCTCCCGACTCTGTGGTTTAGAAATGTCCTGATTTTCGGCTCAGAAAAAATGGTCACTTTAACAAATAGCAAATTTGAAAAGAAGATGGAGTTGTCAAAAACTAGGGATGGACGCGGGACGGAAAATAGGCGTCTCGCAAAACAGCCTAAAACCTTTGTCTCGTCTCGCAAAAAAGCTGTAAATCTCATTCTCGTCTCGCATCCATCCCTATCGAAATCTGAAATATGATTTTCAAATTAGTCTCCTAGAGTAAGGCATAAGTAGACAAAAACCTGAAAATAGTATGAAAATGCCGTTTTTTTTTTTTTTTTTTTTTTTTGTCAAAAAAGTTGCTCAAGTCCCCTAATCTTTAAATTAGTAACAAAAGTCATGTTTTCAGTCGCCGGTAGACACCCTGTAATAAATATTCTTGTCTTGTTTATCATTTGCTGCCCCATAACATTTCGTGTCCAAAGTTAGGACACGACAAGCTTTACACACGATAATGCAAACTTAAGACACGCGAATCGCAGCGATCGTACACGCAGATTCGTAAATATCAGCCAAACGATTTGACTAGTAGATCGCTGTGATCATTTTTAATGCGTAAATTAAAAGAAAAAAAATAAAACGCATAGAAAATATCATCCCCAGTTGCTTGAAACATTTTTTAACAATTACCCCCTCCCTCCCAAGTAAATAAATAAATCTTCAACGACAATTTTGTTATGCGGCTGTTTAAAGGTATCCAGAAACACGTATAGCAACGCTGCAAAAAAAAAGTCTGTTAAACTGACAGAAAAAAACTGTCAGCCAGGACGCCAGTTTATTTCCGTATATTTTACAGAAATCTTCCGTATTTTTTTCCTTATATGGAAGATTTCTGTAAAATAAACTGAGAATCTGTAAAATTTATGGAAAACTTCTGTAAGAAAAACGGAAATAAACTGGCGTCCTGGCTGACAGATTTTTTCTGTAAATTTGACAGATTTTTTTTTGCAGTGAATAAATGGTAGATAAAAGCACTAGTTCTCGTCAGTCAGTATCATTCCTGGAAGTATGCGCGGCGAACACGCACAATAAATCTGCGGGGACGTACGTCCCGTCGTTGATTCAGTTGTTGAGTGATAATGCCTTGATTTCTGTCTGTCTTTTTGATAATATTCTATCTAAATCGAAAGAAACAATAAGCGTCCATGTTTATAATGATTCCCGAGGATAACTTTGACAGCTTCAAAAGCAATCAAATACGTTTTGAAATATAAAACAAATTTCTATCGTTTTATTATTTAAAAAAACATGCTCTGAATGTAATAAAAAATCTATAGTATTCCACTAGAATTATAACAAGTCATTACCAGTAATCTAAATGTGCGGTTTCCGTTCCGTCTGGTTATTAATAATAATAATTTGCAGGAAGTCATAACATATTATTATGTATTTATGCCAACATTATTTTCTAACCCATTGCAAATTGCTATTGTTTGCGTGAAGAAAATGAGGGTAGAAAGACGTCAACAGTATTCAATATTTACTTGAAACTACTCATAAATTTTTATGTGGATCATCGAAACAATTAGAGCTATTTTTTCCGGCATTTCTCTTTACACGGACCACGCTTACACGCTTACATTGGAGGCTGACCAACAATTAGAAAAAGATACGATATGGAGCTCGATCAAAAAATAAATAAGTAAAATACAGTAATAATGAAAATACATAATCTGAATGATCTGAGCAGCAACTAGTTCAGCAAGCAAAATATTTATTACGCATGAGCGCTCCCTCATAAAGGGTAGATAATGATTTATTCATTTCTTACAAAATCATCCCAACAATGAGCAGATAATTTTTGATTTCCCATACTTCTTTCGATGATTAAAAAACGCTCCGAATAACTAGTTATTTCTAGTTAAGTTGTGTTTTTTGTAAATTAGTATATTTATATTGTATCAACGGAATACATTTGTACTGAAAGAATGAAGTAATACTGCTATTATATGAGTAACAGAAAAAAATTAGAAATAAAATTTAGCAGAAATGATTGTTGTACTTGGTATTTTGGAGAAAAATTTATAACATGCTATCATTATTAACCCTTTGAGGCGCAACCCTTTCCCAATGCTGAAAAAGGGCAGCCGTTGCCATCGCTGGACTTAACTACCAGCAAGATGGCGGACGATCGAAACGTTCATCGCGTGCCACAGATCTAGAGACACTTTTTTGATGACAGCTGGCTGTGCCCGGCGCAGCCAGCTGTCGTCAATGCTGAAAAATGCCCTTTTTCAGCATTGGGCAATATATTCAGCTGTTCTCGCATTCTTCAGCAGATGTCAGTGTTGTTAAAAATAATCGTGACCATTCTTTTTTACGGGAAATGACGTGCTAAAAAGTAAAGGATTCTCGTCGAGCTATGTCACCCGCAACTATTTTTATAGAAATCAAATTTATTCTTCGTGACTGGCAACAGTCAAAACTTCAGAGTTTGGTGTTCCTAGAGCGGGAACACTGTGCGTTAAAGGGTTAAAGATACAGTCGTGAAACATTTAGTATTTTGCATATAGCAGCGAAATATTTTATCTTGATGACTAAAAATGGCTTGAAAATATTATTGTCTACGATACAAATGCCAGTGATAAAAAGATGAACACATGATTGCATCAAGATAACCCCCCACCTTCCAAAAAAAAAAAAAAAAAAAAAAAAAAAAAAAAGAGCTAACTGATGTTCACTCGAAGAGAATCGCACATATTGTAGAATCCACCAAAAACACACTAAAAAAATAAGAGCAATTGACGACAAAAAGCTCTATTAAGGGCGTTTCTCTATAAACATTAGTTTGTGTGTATAACATGCAAATCACAAGAAAGATCTCGGTTCGATGAGAAAGACATTTAATTTCTTTATTAGACTTCGTGCCACATTACATGTAAAATTTCAGATAACAAAATTACCAGCTTGGTTCTTTTCTTTCAACACACAAATATAAAATATTTGATTAATAAAAATGGTAAAATATAGCCGATTGTAGCAAAAATCATCTAAAAGAACTGCTGTTTAAGAGATAAAATTAAAACTGTAAAATAACAAAAATAAAAGTTACTTGTCATGCCATACATTAGAGAATTCTTGCTGTAAAATAATACTTATTAATGCCTAAAAGTCAATTTCAGGATATTTTGAAATTCAGCCTCCAAAGAAGGTAGACGTAGAAAAAAAGACGGAGGATGGCCATTTTTCAAGAAAGAGAAAAGCATTTTCCGTATTTTTTTTTTTTTTTTGCTTTAAAATGTAACAAACATGAATCATGGTGATTAGGCACAGTTTGCGTGTCATGTCATTAAATAGTTGTTGAAAAATTATTTGTTTGAATTTAATGTAAAGAAAAAAGATATTAGTTTCTGTTTCCCCTAACACTAACCCCAGAAAAGTCAATTTCAAGAATAGGTCTTATGACTTCAGGAGAGGTAAATGCATTTAGCTTAAAAAAAGTATCTAACCTGAGTGGACACTTTTGTTACACAGCCCAACCTGGGTTGAAGAACCCAAAAACATAGCTAAACTTTTTAAAAGTGAGGTATCCTTGCTGTGAGGATACAAAATTCTTACATTTTGACTGCTGCTTTGCAAAAGTACCTCACATATTAGCCAATTTTCCAAGTTTTTATTCCCGAAGAATAAATGTAATTTTAATAAAATACTTATGATGGTGACACAGTTACATGAGAATACATTTTTCACACAATTTCCAATAAAAATTATCAGTTATTTTAAAAATTTAAGTTGAAATTATTTTTACGTAGTGGCTAGGTTCACGGCGACCTGGAATGATTATTTACACGGCATGGGCGGAGCGACAGGTCATTTGGTTTCTGTGCGAACAAAGTTTTAGTATACTGTTTTAAAATACATTATTGAAGCATATTCTAAAAAAGCATTCTTATAGCGAATATTTTTGTATTGTTTCAAGCAGTTACGTCATTTTGTTAAAAGTCATTTTTAAAAACTTTTAGTTCACAGTTTCAAAGCAAATTATTGACACACATAGTTAAAGTGCTTTGTATCGTGTATTTTAACATTCATTATAACAATTACGTCCCTTTGTTGAAAGTCATTTTTAATAAAGGTATATTCAATTGCTGAACACATTATTATCACATATTCCAAAAATGCATTGTTATACCGTATATTTTTACGTTGTTTCTGGCAGTTACGCCCCTTTGTTGAAAGTCCATTTCAATAAAAATTAGCTTCACACTTTCAAGTTTATTATTGACAGGTATTCTTAAGAATCTGTGTAATAAAGTATATTTTTATGTTGTTTCTAGCAGTTAGTCCCTTTGTTGAAAGTCATTTTTAATAAAGGTTTAGTTCACACTGTTTCAAGTATATTATTGAAGCATATTGTTAAACAGCATTGATATATCGCGTATTTTTGCTTTGTATCCAGCAATTGTGTCCCTTCATTTAAAAAAAAGTTTTAGTTCGTAGTTTCAAAGTGTATTATTGACGCATATAGTTAAAGAATTTTGTTATACCGTGTATTTTAGTATTGATTATAACAATTACGTCCCTTTGTTGAAAGGCATTTTCAAAAAAGGTTTAGTTCACTGTTTCTAAGTATATTATTACATTACACATATTCTAAAAAAGCATTGTTATACTGTCAATTTTTTCAATGTTTCTAATGCTTATGTCCCCTTCTTCATAGGCATTTTTAATGAAGGCTTAGTTCACTGTTTCAAAATTTATTATTGACAGCTATTCTTAAACAGCATTGTTTTACCGTGTACATTTGCATTGATTGTAACAATTGAGCCCCTTTCTCGAAAGTCATTTTTTATTCAGGTTTATTTTATTGTTTCTAAATGTATTATTGACGCATATTCCTAAAAAAGCATTCTTATACAGTAAGTTTTTGCATTGTTTCCAACAATTACGTCCCTTTATTGAAAGTCCGTTTTAATAAAGGTTTAGTTCACTGTTTCAAGTATATTATTCACGCATATATAAAAGAGCATTATTATACCGTGTATTTTTGCATTGATTCTAAGAAATGCATCTAGGAATGGACGCGAGACGATTTTTTCCAAGACGAGAATGAGATTTAGAGATTTTGCGAGATGAGACACACATTTATAATATAACAGATATATATTTAGCACTACAATATAGTGATTTTGCGAGAAGAGACGAAGCTTTTAGGCTGTTTTGCGAGACGCTAGACGCCTATTTTTCATCTCACCATCCGTTTGTTGAAACCCATTTTTAAAAAAGTTTTAGTTCATAGTTTCACAGTGTATTATTGACACATATAGTTAAAGAACTTTGTTATACTGTGTATTTTAGCACTGATTATAATAATTATTTTCCTTTGTTGAAAGTCATTTTTAATAAAGGTTTATTTCATTGTTTCTAAATATATTATTGACACATATTCCTAAAAAGCATTGTTAGACTGTAAATTTATGCATTGTTCCTAACAATTACAGCCCTTTGTTGAAAGGCATTTTTAATAAAGCTTTAGTCCACAGTTTCAAGTATATTATTGACACATATTCTTAAAGAACTTTCTCGAACCATGGTTTTTGCATTCATTCTAACAATTACGTCCGTAATTGTTAGAATGTTATTGTCCGTAATTGTTAGAATATATTTACGTCCGTAGGTATATTATACTACACATATTACAAAGCATTGTTATACCGTATATTTTTGAGTGGTCTGGTTACGTCCCTTTGTTGAGTCTTTTTGAATAAAGGTTTAGTTCACTGTTTCAAGTTTATTATTGGCAGATACACAGCTTTGTTATACCGTGCATTTTAGCATTGTTTATAATAATCACGTCACTTTGTTGAAAGTCATTTTTAATATAAAGGAATATTCCATTGTTTCTAAATACATTATTATCACATATTTCAAAAATGCAGAGTTAAACAGTATATTTTTACATTGTTTCTGACAGTTACGTCCCTTTGTTGAAAGTCCTTTCAGATAAAGGTTAAGTTCACTGTTTCCATTTTATTATTGACAGATAATCTTTAAAATCTTTGTTCGACCGTGTATTTTAGCATTGTTTATTATAAAAATTACGTCCCTTTTTTTGAACTTCCGTTTTAATAAAGGTTTCGTTCACCGTTTCAAGTGTATTATTCACGCATATGCTTAAAGAGCATTATTACACTGTGCATTTTTGCATTTATTCTAAGAAATACATCTAGGGATGGACGCGAGACGAAACAGAGACATAGCTGTTTTTGAAACGACACACACATTTTTAGCATAACGATATAGGGATTTTGCAAGTCAAGATGAAGCTTTTAGGGTGTCCATTAGGGTGGATCGAAAAAACTTTTTTCCGAAATTCCCATTGCCTGAGTCATTTATATGGTGCCAAACTAGCTGAAACCAATTGTCTCCAAATTTCAGCTTAAAATGTTGACATCTTGAGGTTCCACACCTCAAGTGAATGTTTATATTAGCTTTTTTTCAAGTTTTCAATGATTTTTATGTAAAAAATATTTTTTAATTTAATATTTTACTAAATAATTCATTAATTTATAAAATAATATTAATGAATTACTTTCTCATTAATAAATTGTTTTATTGAAACGTTACTGCCAGATATTAGATCCTGAAATGGCTTTTTGTACTTAAAAAAAGCAAATTATACTGTAAAATCTACTATATGGCAGCGAGTGTTCTAATCTAACTATTATATCATAACCTAATAAGGCACGTCACTTTTATTGTGTGGAATGATTCGTTTTTGCGATGGCCTTTGTTTCAACCACTTGTTTCTCCTTTGTAAGATTGAAGCAATACGTTTTATTAATTTTTATTTATATTTGACAAAAAAGTAATACGGAGTTTTGAATTTAAATATGACCTCAACTAGAAGTGAAACGTTTTGTAGTGTTTTCAGAATTCTAGTACTATTGAAAGAGACAGTGTTACCACCAACGTATTCTGATTTAATGAAGCATTTCTTAATCACAAAAAATGATATACTGTGGAATAAGGGGAACAAAAAGGATCCTTTAGTAAAAGAGATCATCGAAATTATTTCTTTGGACGTTGAAAGAATTTGGAAGAAAGTCTCCTTGCCTGTGGTAAGTCACCAAGAAGTAATTCCCCTTATTAAAAATTATAATGAAAGATACGATCACAACTTAATTCTATACAAGTAGCACAGTCTTTGTACACCATATACTTCGATGGAAGGAAGGACACAACTATTATGTATGAAGTGGAGCTCTTTATATACTACTGTATCTGTGGAAGAGCATATTGTTATGTTGTCAGAATCTGGTTCTGTTCACATAGGACATGTGACTCCGCATTCAGGCTCTAGTACTGATATTACCTGCAGCATCATCAACTTGAAGAAAAATGGCGTAGTTAGACAGCTTGAAATCTTTGTTGGCCATAAACTGCACTGGTTTTGTATGCTTATTGCATACTAATGAACTACCTCTACGCCACCTTTTCCATAAGATTGACGGAAAGATACCTGGGCCACACCAGTTTTCTGGAACAATAGGAAAAGTTCTGGAAACATATGAAACGTTTGCTGTGACAAATTTTGTTTCTATTCCTGTTGCTCTGCCTGAAATTGAAAAAAAAAAGACCTCAGTACAGACTAAAAGTACCTCTTCGATATTTCTAGGGCATTTTGCTCGGGACAGTGCCATCCAGATTTGGGAAACAGAAGTCCAGGAAGGATGTCTCATTCAAGCTGACTCACTACAGCGAACTGAATACTGCACCTGTACGTGTCGACTGCCGAACCAACAGAATGCTTTAAACTCCAATCTACTATCACATAGTCTACTATCAATAGTAGACTATGTGATGAAAGTGTACGTGCCATCCTGGTTTGAAATAAAGAAAATCCCAGGAGCTACTCATGGAGCACGGAATGATGAAAAGGAGTTCATTCTTCCCAAAAGATTTTAAGTGAATCATTCATGAAATTATTCAGAGGATCTCTTATTTTGCTCATTCTGAAAATAATCTGTTGGCAATGCCATTTGATGAATGATCACATATTCGGGAATTTGACCTAAGAAGAATATTGAAAGCAAGAAAAACTGACTGGAAGGGATAAATATGCCAATTTGATCTTCTAAATATTAATTTCGAGGCAGAGTAGTATTTTCAGATGATTCACTGGGACAATCCTTTGGAACCACCAGCTACCATGAACCTCAGTGACGAAGACGTAGGAAGTATGATCAGAAACGTTCAGAATTTGAAATAGAGAAGCTCCCTTGCCCTTCTCAAGCAGTAGAAAGGCATGCAAGACTACTAACGCAAGTATCATTCGTAACATGTGGTGCAAAAGCCAGAGATGGATACATTCGTTGTGGAATCAAATCACGAAAGGAATTACTAAAGTTCATTATTTTGCCCGGCATGCGGACTCCAAAATTGAAGACTAATTAAAATAAAGTGTTTTATTAGTCAATAATACTCGAAAGGTAAATTTGGTATCATTTCCTTTTCTGTATTAGTGTGCTTTCTAAATATTAATTGTCTTTAAAAATGAAGTAATATGTAAATATTTAATAACTATGTATTCAAAATATACCCCCAAAATTTATGACGCTCGGGTGCAAGTTAGTGACATTTTTTTTCTTCTTTCTTTCTTTCTTTTCTTTTTTTTTTTTTTTTTTTTTTTGTTGTTTGTTAACGGCAATAAAACATTGCCGTACTGTTTCTTTTTAATAGTTAGAACTGTTTTTGAGTCAGAAAATGAAGTTATTGTAAACATTAAAATTTAAATTTAAAAAATTAATTTTTTTACTTTTTACGTTAACATTCCTTTCTTTGAGCCCAGTGTGGAACCTGAAGACAATCAGTGAATGGACTAGAATTTTTTTTCTGTGACTTTTTTGCCATACAGCACCATTTGTTGAGTCAGGCAATATTAAAATTAAAAAAAAATTTTTTTTGGCCATTTTCACTCCACCCTAGTGTCCATCCCTAAATGCATCCCTTTGTTGAAAGTTATTTTTAATAGTTTTCGTTCACTGTTTCAAGTTTATTATTCACAGATATTATCAAAAAGCATTATTATACTCTGTATTTTTGCATTATTTCAGACAATTACGTCCCTTTGTTGAAAGTCATTTTAAATAAAGGTTTAGTTCACTGTTTCAAATATATTATTGACACACATTTTTAAAGAGCATTTTTATACCGTAAATTTTTGCATTGTTCCCAACAGTTATGTCCCTTTATTGAAAGGCACTTTTAATAAAGCTTTAGTTCACAGTTTCAAGTATATTATTGACACATATTCTCAGGGTGGGGGCACTATGGAAGGCTCAGCCCCCCCCCCTTAGAGCAATTAACAGACACTAGGAATACATTTTTTTAAAATAAATTTTTACTGTATCTATCCTTATGGTTAAAAATGAACATTTTCTGCTGTCAAAAATGGAGTTTCACTAGTCTGCACGTTACAAACTCTTGAAACATTCTAACTTTCAAGAATTTTGCAATACTTGTCAATTTTTGCCCTTTATTTACTGCGTCTATGAACACAGTAAAAATTACTTCTTAAAAAGAGTGTGAGTGGGTTATATAGTGTCCAGTTTGAATACGTCTATGAACTTTTGCCAATTAATTTCCTCACAAATCTGACCGCTAAAATCATAAATCTGAATATGGAATTGCGAGGTATCTATTTATATAATACGCTAAAGTATGCGGTACCAAAATCGACGATATTTCTACCCTGTGAGCGGCAAGAACAATAAGATGTACGCATTAGTGTGATAACAATAACACTTGCAAAAAATCTCTATTAATAGTTCAATGACGTCAAATGGAGCAAGCATATACGTTACTGGTTATTTTTAATTTAATTACATATGTCACGCAGTATTACAAATTAACAATAATGCACAGGCGAAAATGCAAAATCTTTCGAATCTTTTCGCAGATTTAAAAATATCGAATTCCATTACTTGCCGCTTTATCGCAAATCAAATGGGAAAAAATGGTCGCCATGCAACCGGCTAAAGCACATTTTAGCCCCATTTCCTGTTTATTTTAATATATTACTGTAATGGAGAATACGTATTAAATAATACAACCATACTATGAAAACATCAGGTCTCTGGCGTAACTTAGTATTAACCTGGCGGTCCGCCAAGAAGAGCGATTTTTCGCCAAGATAAATGCCAGACACAGGAAATTATTGATAGTTCGGAATACGATTGGCAACAGTTTGCTAGCGCATTTGACGAAAAAATAGTTTGTCGGATTTGATAGCCGGGATAATGCGTAAGCACCAATTTGGCACATTAATTCTGGTATTATTAAGGCTCTTGTGTACTAACTTGGGAAGTCGATCGCCGCAATATTATTCTATGGAGAAAACGGACTTCACTATTACCACATTTCTAAACGAACTATTGCATATTTTTCATCCATTCTTTTTTCCCCTTAATCTTAAAATACTGATCTACATTTATTTTTAAACAGAATTTATCTAAAGCAATTAGAAATGCAATAATTACATCTGAAAATAACATGAAATTTGTCCAGAAAGTAAACTTTCTTACAAGGTGTAATTAATGTACACTGCAAATTCCCAGCACACATTGGGAACACATTTATTGGAAAAAAGTGTTCCAGTTACCTAAAAGTGTTCTGAAATGCGTTCCGAATGTGATTCTTTATAAAGGAAGTGTTCCGAAAGTGTTCTGAAAATGTTCTGAAAGTGTTATGCTTAGGATATTTGTTAATCTAAACTTAGGAACACATTTGAGAACAGATTGGGAACACCTTAAGAATAGATTGGGAACACATATTAGGAGCACATTTGAGTACAGATTGGGAACACTGGTGAACATTGCTTTCTGTGTTACAACGATATTGCTATGAGCGAGTAGCCTGAACGGTATAGCATTGGCCGGGAGGTCCGGGGTTCGAATCCCGCTGCCGGTAAGTGAGAAAAAATAAAATCCAAGTCCACAAATTAATTCTAAAATTCAATGACAAATGACAGCACTAAATTATAGGAACGAACTAAAATTCAATAATTCATTAAAATCAGTTCCAAACTCTAAAAAATTCTAAGTCTAATTCCAAAACTAAAAAGTAGTTCCTAAACATAACACCAGATTGCAGCACTAAAAATTCAATAACAAATGGCAGCATTAAAATTAATTAATTAATAATTAAATGAAATAACTAAAATGTCCCAATCGAAACATAGCAGACTCCAAATCCAGAAAAAATACAACTCAACCATCCAGGATGGAAACAACTTAACTCCACCCCTTACGCCAATTGCGGCCGCGCCCCTTGATGACGTCACTTCCGCCGCACCTGCTCTTACTTTTTAGAAAGTGTTCTCAAATCTAATCCTAAAAGCATTCCTTAAAGTGTGCTAAAAAGAATGACAAAATAAGTGTTCCAAAAAGTGCTCTGAAATGTGTTCCAAAATGTGTTCTACAATGTGTTCCCAAAAAGTGTTCTCAAAAAGGGGACAAATAAGTGTTCCGAAGTGCGTTCCAAAAAGTGTTCTGAAATGAGTTCCAAAAAGTGCTCTGAAATGTGCTTTTAAAAATGTTCTCAAAAAGGGAACAAAATAAGTGTTCCAAAAAGTGTTCTAAAATGTGTTCAAAGATTTGCAGTGTACTTCTAAGTGCTTTAGATAAATTCTGCTTAAAGATAAATGTAGATCATTGTTTTCAGATTAAGAGGAAAAAACAATGAATGAAAAATATGCTATAGTTTGTTTCGAATTGCGGTAGTAGTGAAGGCCGTTTTCTCCATTGAATAACATTGCGGCGATCGACTTCCGAAGTTAGTACACACGAGCCTTAAATCTATATAAATAAAATTAGACTTTTGTCTACACATTTCTTGGAATTCAAAAATTTTACGATTTCTATCCGTTTGAAGCACCTGAGAATCCGGTACGACACTCAAAAAAAAGTTTGTCTGTCAGTCGTTCTGTCGTTCTGTCATTCCGTCCGTGATGCTTTTTTGTTCAAGTATCACGTAAAAACGACTGAAGCGAATAATATGAATTTTGGTATCATGATAGGTGGTCACTCAACTTAAAACATAAGCTTCGAATTTTTTTAAAATCTTGATTAGATTTTCAGATTTTGCGAAAATCGTTTCAAACTGCGTAAATATGTGTTCCAGCATCACGCAAAAACAACTGAAGCGATTGAAATGAATTTTGGTATCATGATTGGTGGTCACTCAACTTAAAACATTGTCGTAGAATTTTTAAAAAATCTTGATTAGATTTTGATATTTTGCGAAAATTGTTTCAAACTGCGTAAATTTGTGTTCGCACATAATGTAATAACTGCAAAGGTGAAAAAAATCTGTTTGGTGGAATGATAGGTGGTCTCTCACCTTAAACTATAAGCATCTACAAAAAAAAAATCGATCAGATTTTGGGATTTGCGACAATCGTTTCAAACTGAGTGAATTTTTGTTCACGCATTACGTAATAACGACTAAAGCGAATGATATGAAATTTTGTCACATGATAGGTTGTTCCTCAACATAAAGTATAGGTTCCAATTTTTTAAACATTTTTATTAGATTTTGAGATTTTGTGAAAATTCTCTCAAAATTCGGTTATATTTCTTCAAGCATCGCGTAATAACGACTAATACGAAATTTGGTGATATGATAGGTAGTTGCTAATCTTAATTTATAGATCTTAAATTTTTAAAATATTTTGATTATATTTTGAGATTTTGTGAAAATCGTTCTAAAATGCTGAAATTTCGTTCCAGCATCACGAAATAAAGACTGCAGGGAATGAAACAAAATTTGGTGACATGATAGGTTGTCACTCAACTTAAATTCTAGGCATCCAATTTTTCAAAAATATTGATTAGATTTTGTGAAAATCATTTCAATATGCGTAAACATTCGTTCACGCATCAAATAATTACGACTAAAGCGAATGAAATGATATTACTTAGTTACTCTCTAACCTGTAATATTTTAACAATACATAAAAATTATAACTTCGCCTTCTTTACTTTGGCAACATACTACATACATTCTGTGTACTCCTACAATGCTGACGAAAGTTCTTGCTTTTTGGAAATTTGAATTCAATACTAACCCGTCAACGACGGGCACTTCAGCTAGTTAGAAATAGAAAAGTACTCGCTAAACACTAATTTGAAAAAGCCTGCAGCTGCTGCAATTAAGTAGTATTTCTGTAGGAATTTGTACAACACGTTATCACCCAATGCAGTATTTTTATAATCATTTTATGAATGGAACTGTCTCCAATTATGTCTTTAGATACATTTTGCAATGTTAATACTTGACATCGCCACCATGACTACATAAATTTGCAGCAACCCTAACCTAAATAAATTTAATGGCAAATACTGTTAAAACAAAGAAATATGATTTTCATTAAAATGAGTCCAATAATTTGACCGACACTGCACTGAGTATAAAAAACAGTAAGGTATGGGGCAGCGAAGCTGGCCGCCTTGACGGCTAGTGTAGTATTTTTCTGCAATTAGTGATCACCGCTTCCCCCCATAATCTGGGAAACTGCAATCAAAAAAGGAGGAAGTGAGAAAATTTTTGGACTTCTCAAAGGACACAAATTCTGTTGACTGGTCCACTTCTAGACATGTATTTGTGAGAATATTCTCTTTGGCGCCATCTTAGCCATCTCCTCCATCAGAACTTTCACTGTCATTGTATCATGTTTTGGTTAGTACACACTAGCGCGACTAGGACGAACGAGGCAACTAATGACCTTACAATAATAACACCAGTTCCTTTTGGCGATAGTCAGTCATTGTTTGGTAAATGCCCAATATCTCGCCACTTGTCGTCGACCTTGGCAAGTTCTGCCGAAATATCGCCAAATTTGTCGTGAAAAATAATTTCGCATAACTCTAAAATTTTTAACCGTATAATGTTGAAATATTGTACTTAGAACTATTGTAACATCTAACTGTGCATCATTTTTTTATTGCAATCGACTGGGTAATTTATTTACAGGGTCAGCCAAATGACTTACGTTAAGGTGTATGGGATGCATTCAATTCATTGAAAGTCTGTGGTCAGTGACTACTTTGGCTATCGCCAAAATCTCGCCAACTATCTCAAGCTTGTCAGCTTTGGACGAAATATCGCCAAATTAAGTGTCAGAAATAAATCTTTCAAATTGAACCCAGCATGGCGATATCAGAAGTATTTGGCTAGAAATCTCTAAACCTTAGTATTACTGCAGTATTTTATATTTTTCAAAAATATAAGTTTAGATGAACTGCACCGAAAATATTTTTGGTTTAATAGACGCAAGGAAGTCATTTGTTGTCCTCATCAGATTTGTTGAGATACTTCTCTGAGATACTCACAAAGATGTTCGTTGGCGGGGAAGTTTTTTCTGGGAGATAATTGAATTCCATTTTACAAATAGGAATAAGTCTCTCTCATCTTTCGCACTCTGACGCGCTATTGTATATTGCCATTTGAGTTAAGGCAGCGCAAGAGAGCATCGCGCTGTCTTTTGCTTGCCTTTCTACGATCGCATATACCCAATCTTGCGAAATTTAAAATCTTATGCCTTAAACAGGATTTTGATGGAAAGTGTTTTATAATCTATGCCGGATGTATGCAACTCTTAATTTTCTAGCTTCAGTTTAAATTTCTTTCCTCTTTTTCTTCTTTTTCTTTAAGCATTGGAAGATTCTCCACGTTACAATTCCTTTTTCTCAGTTCGGGAGTTCTCTATTACCCTTATGCAGTTGTACAATGCCCATCCATAAGGAGAGTTTCTGAATTTTTCTTCTTCTGAATTTGCTCGACACTTTTAGTACTCAAGACTGTTTTCCGTCTCCTAAAATTTGTAAAAACTTATTTTAACATTTTTCGGGTTTTTTTTTTTTTAAATGTAAAAGGGTTTACTAGTTCAATTAGATGAAATGCTTTTAGAGCGTAATGTAATTTTATGAGTGTCCCTAAAGAACTATTGGTGATATATGCATAAAGGTAGCTTATAATACTCAGGAATGGCAAAGCTTTACAATCTTGAAAACAGTTTTAGAATCGGTTCAATAGTTACAGAGATGCCCATACTGCGTTATTTTTTTTGGATTATTTTCAGTATCACTGTAAAAGAACTATTTATGTAATATAAATGCAAGGTGTAGCCTATAATACTTAGGAATAGTGTAGCTTTCTATCGCTGAAAAGAGTTTTAGAATCGGCTTAGCAGTTACAGAGATACCCGTAGAGAGTAATGCAATTCTGTGAGTGTCAGTGTAAAATAACTATTAGTTCCTTGTACAGAGTATGAGGAAGTAATATGATCCCGAAAAATTTCGGGGGCCAAGTTTGGATGAAAAAACCTATTTCGACTACCTCTAAATTTAATTTTAAGAATTTTTTCGATGCATCTCATCGTAAGCTAACATGCACGACCATATAAATGAGTCTGCAACTCATTCTGACCAGCGGCGAGTCTTTTTTAGCCAGTTTTTCCATGCCGTCTGTACGTACGTACGTACGTGTGTACGTATGTATGTATGTAACTCGCATATCGCAAAAACAATTGGTCCTAGAATGTTGAAACTTTATATTTAGGATTGTTCTAACATCTAGTTGCGCACCTCCCTTTTGGTCTCAATCGAATGGATAGTTTAAGTACAGGACCGCCCAAAAGATTCGAAATACACTACGCTCTATGGACCAAAATTCATTAAACTCGCATATCTCAAAAACAATTAGGCGTAGAATGTCGAAACTTTATATTTAGGATTGTTGTAATATCTTGTTGTGCAGCTCCCCGCTTGGTTCCATTCGACTTGACAGTTTATCTACAGGACCGGTCAATGGCAATTTTAGGAGCATTCATCCATTTCAAGCACAATACCGTCCTACCATGTAAGTTAGGTAATGGTTCGACCACGGTCACGTGCCTCCCTCAAGAGCTACGACAAAAGTCGCCAAGCTTGGCGACTTTTGGTGTACATGTGTATGTATTTAACTCTCAAATCTCAGAAACTATTAGTTGTAGAATGTTGAAATTTCATACATAAGATTGTTGTAACATCTAGTTGTGCATCTGGATTTTTGGTTCCAATCCAATCTACTGGAGAGTTTATTTACAGGACCACCGAAAAGAATTTCAATACTTTAATGTCTATGGACATCTTCAATATAATACAACTGCAGACAGTCATTGTTTGGTTCATGCCCAAAATTTCGTCGTCTGTCGTCGACCTTGGCGAGTTTTTCCAAAATATCGCCAAATTTGGCGATGGTCAGTCATTTGGTCCATGCCCAAAGTATCGCTATTTGTCATCTTGGCGAGTTTTGGAAAAATCTTGCGAAATTTGGCAATAATCTGTCATTGTTTGGTCCATGCTTAAAATCTCGCCATATGTCGTCGACATTGACGAGTTTTGCCGAAATATCGCCAAATTTGGCGGAAAAATTATTTCGTATTTTGTATAATTCTAAAACTTTAACCCGTAGAATTTTGAACTTTTGTATTTAGAACTATTGTAATATCTAACTGTTTTCAATATCTTTTTTGACAGCAATTTGACAGAATTTATTTACAGGGTGAGCCAAATAACTTTAAATACATTGAGGTGTATGGATGCATTCAATTAATTGAAGTCTGGTCAATGACTACTTTGGCTATTCCCAAAATCTTGCAAACTATCTCAAGCTTGTCGGCTTTTGGTGAAATATCGCCAAATAAAGTGTCAGAAGGAAATCTTTCAAACTGAACTCAGCTTCGCGATATCGAAATATTTGGCTAGAAATCGCTAAACCTTACTATTAGTGATATTTTATCTCTTTCAAAAAAATAAGTTTAGATGAAGTACGTCGAAAATATTTTTGATTTATTAGACGTGCAAGGAAGTCATGTGTTGCGCACATCAGATTTTTTTTTTGTTATATACTAGGGACAAAGGCCCCTAGACTTGCTACACTCGCTTTTCGTATGATGCATTCGGCGCCTAATAAAACGTATTCGTAAAAATGACATAATTTCCAAAGAAAATAATCTGATGTGGACAACACATGACTTCCTTGCACGTCTATTAAATCAAAATTATTTTCGGCGCACTTAATCTAAACATATTTCATTTGAAAGAGATAACATATCAGTAATAGTAAGGTTTAGTGATTTCTAGTCTTTCGATATCGCCAAGCTGAGTTCAGTTTGAAAGATTTCCTTCTGACACTTTATTTGGCGATATTTCACCAAAAGCCGACAAGCTTGAGATAGTTTGCGAGATTTTGGGGATAGCTAAAGTAGTCATTGCCCACAGACTTTCAATGAATTGAATGCATCCATACACCTTAATGTATTTAAACTTATTTGTCTAACCCTGTAAATAAATTACCCAGACGATTGCAGTCAAAAAAGATAATGAAAACAGTTAGATATTACAATAGTTCTAAATACAAAAGTTCAAACTTCTACGGGTTAAAGTTTTAGCGTTATGCAAAATACCAAATAATTTTTGGCGCCAAATTTTGCGATATTCCGGCGAAACTCGCCAAGGTCGACGACATATGGCGAGATCTTAAGCATGGACCAAACAATGACTGACTGTCACCAAATTTTGAGTCATTTCGCCAAAAGTCGCCAAGGACGATGGCAAATGGCGATATTTTGGACTTGGAGCAAAAGACTATCGTCAAATTTGGCGATATTTTGGTAAAACTTGCCAAGGTCGGCGACAAATGGCGAGATTTTGGGCATGGACTAAACAAAGACAGACTATCGCCAGATTTGCTGATATTTCGCCAAAACTCGCAACTGATGATAACAAATGGCGATATTTTGGCCATGGACCAAATGGCTGACTATCGCCAAATTTGGAGATATTTCGGAAAAACTCGCTAAGATCGACGTCAGACGGCGACATTTTGGCATGGATCAAACAATGACTGACAGCAGTTGTAATATATTGAAGATGTCCATAGACGTTAATTGATTGAAATTCTTTTGGGTGATCTTGTAAATAAACTGTCCAGTAGATTGGAACAAAAAATCATGCACAACTAGATGTTACATCAATTTTTGTTTATGGAATTTCATTCTACGACTAATAGAAGGACTTTTGGCGCCAAAGGACCAAAGGAAAAAGGAAAAGGCGCCAAGCTTGGCGACTTTTGGCGAAATTCCTGTAGGAGGCGCGTGGCCGTGGTCGGACCATTACCTAACTCTAGGGTAGGACGGTATTGTCCTTGAAATAGATGCATGTCCCTAAAATTGCCATTGACCGTAATGTATTGGAAATCTTTTGAGTGTTCCTGTAGCAGAACTATAAGTGATAAAGACAATTTTTTTCGATGGAGAAATTCATTTTGCAACCCTTAACAGCATACATGCTTCTGAGCCGTTTAAAGTAGCCTTATACTCTAAAATATTCTTTAATGAATTTTTGCCCATAGAGCGTAATGTATTACGAATCTTTTGGGAGGTCCTGTAGATAAACTATCCAGTCGAATGGAACCGAAAGGGGAGGTGTACAACTAGATGTTACAGCAATCCTAAATATAATGTTTCAACATTCTACGTCTAATAGTTTTTGAGATATTCGAGTTTAATGAATTTCGGCCCATAGAGCGTAATGTATTTCGAATCTTTCGGGCGGTCCTGTATATAAACTATCCATTCGATTGAGACGAAAAAAGGAGGTGCACAAGTAGATGTTAGAACAATCCTAAATATAAAGTTTCAACATTCTACGTCTAATAGTTTTTGAGATATTCGAGTTTAATGAATTTCGGCCCATAGAGCGTAATGTATTTCGAATCTTTTGGGCGGTCCTGTATATAAACTTTCCATTCGATTGAGACGAAAAGGGGAGGTGCACAACTAGATGTTAGAACAATCCTAAATATAATGTTTCAACATTCTAGGTCCAATAGGTTTTGTGATATGCGAGTTTCATACATACATACGTACACAAGTACGTACTTACTACGTACAGACGGCATGGAAAAACTGGACAGAATAAACTCGCCGCTATTCAAAATGAATTGCAGACGCGTTTATATAATCGTGCATACTAACTTACGATGAGATGCATCGAAAAAACTCTTAAAAGTAAATTTAGAGGTAGTCAAAATCGATTTTTTCGTCGAAATTCAGCCCCCGAAATTTTTCGGGATCACATTATTTCCTTATACTCCGTACAAGGAAGCAAAAACCGAAAGATTGGATCAGATAGAATTTTACTGAGCTACACATTGCTTGGTTATGTATGTTCTTTGGAACATAAAAATTTAAACTTCTCACTATTTTTAATTATGTAAAACCTGTGGAAAGCCTTGCGTATATGCCACTCATGGGGATTTTTCATAATTTGGCGATTTAGGTATATGTATAAATAGTAATTAGTCTGAAGAAAACAGTACTTTATATGTTTTCCTTGATAAAAACTATGGAACAGCTAGAATAGCTTGCCACCAAAGGCGACTTTTTATTTTTTGGCGATTTACACATACTCATGACCAATAATTACTGCTTATGTAAGTTTACCGTGTAAATCGTTATCCATATATTTATATACATAATTCTTAGCAGATTGGTGTATTTAGCAGCACGAAATATATCACCTCGCCCAGCTGACAAATATCCAAGCTGTACTATAACTGCTATAATGGCATGGTTAACGCCGCCAAATATTTCTACTGGTAGCAAATAAGCTGAACCTAACCGGCTTTACTATAATCTGCATTTTAATTATTTTTCATTTTCAACATACTGTGGTTTAGAGTTACCCTGCATGGAGAGATAGTCTTTTTCCAGATCGTACCTGTACCTGGTGCCAAAATGGCGCTTTTTAAATCAGCTAACATTAGTTATTCTGTTTTGGAAAAACGAATAATCGGTAATTCAAAACTCCTATTATCTAAGGGAACTTACTATTTCAAAGTTGTCACTTTTTTGTCACACACTTGGACTTATTTATCTCGAAAACTTTTACATTTGGCGAAAAATTGGTGTCATTCTACTTCAGGTTTGTCAATTTCACGCGATTCTACATACTTGGAATAGCTTTGTTGCAAAGGCATGAATGATTTTATGCTGGCGAAAATTGCCAAGCCTGGCAACCATTATGCTTATTTTTTGAGTTTTTTTATTACTATCGTCTAAAATAATTCAAATTTCGAAATTTAAGTCAACTTATCGGCTTCCCAGGAATTTTTCAAATACGTGGACACCTTCGTCAAAACTCAAATCCCACTGTTTCGAACGAGATAACAAGCTTCACGCAGCGGCTTCTGAACAAGCTTCTGACAGCGGCTGCAACGGCCGTTACTTTTTTTTAGAATAGAGAAAAATAAAAGGTAGTCCATAATACTCAGAAATAGTGAAGCTATCCATTAGTGAAAACATCTTTAGAATCGGTTTAGTAGTCATACAGATGTCCTTAGGGCATAATGTATTAGAATTATTTTGATTGTCCATGTAAAAGAACTATTTATGCTATAAGCATTAAAGGTAGCCTTTAATATCCAGGAATAACGTTATTTTCTATGAGTGAAAAAATTTTCAGAATCGGCTTAGTAGTTACAGAGGTACACAAAGAGCGTAACGTAATTTTTATGAGCATCCCTGTAAAAGAACTATGTATGCTATGTACAAGAAAGGTAGCTTACAATACTCAGGAAAACTGCAGCTTTCCGTCCGTGAAAAAAAGTTTTAGAATCGGTTCATTAGTTCCAGAGATCGTAATGTAATTCGTACGAATATCCCTGTAAAAGATCTATTTGTGATATATGCATGACAGGTAGCCCATAATACTCAGGAATAGTGTAGCTTTCTATCAGTAAAAACAATTTTAGAAACAGTACAGACGTCAAGGAAATACCCATACAGCTTAATGTATTAGAATTCATTTAAGGGTCCCAGTAAAAGAACTATTTAAACTTTCATTTTATTTTATTTTTAAGAAATTCATAAAAGGTAGCCAATTGCAGTTGTTGGATCCGCCGTTCTAAAGTCCAGTAGGAGTAGAAAGTTCTAGTAAAGAGTCCACTTGTTAGGATAGAATACGAACTTTATTGCTTCTAGCTGTACAAAATTCACAGGCACTAACGGCCAGTAGCTTGCTTATAACAGTCCGCTCAGTACCGAAGCTTTCACAGATGTCGTAATTCACACCCAAAATAAAGTACTTCTACAACCAAAATATTCAGTGGAATCTTACGAGGGATTTCGCAAACAGTCCCTCAAGACTAAGCAATGAGGAACTTACTCACAGCACTTAAAAAAGCGCTTTTAAAATCATGCAAATTACTGTTTCTATACGCGCTAACACAGAGTCATACACTCAACAGAACGGACGTCTATTTCTCATAGCAATCAAAAACAGACAACCGGGGCAGCACGCTCTCGTATTTATAGGGGACGCAGAAGCTAATAGAAATTTCTCGAAGGATCCCCTTAAAGAGCGAATATTGATTACGTCATAGGAATGCAGTTGAATCATTAGACTATTACGCAATATTAATGCAGTAAAACGAAATTTATAGGCCCAATTGGAATAATCGCGCCAAATATCAGAAATATCGCCAAGCCTGGCGACTTTTTGGTGAAATATCGCCAAGTTTGGCGCCAAAAATAAGTCGCTGTAATATTTGGTCAGAGTCCCTGAAAAATTCACCAGGTAGTCTGAGAGGCGAACCGTATACCATTTCAGCTACTGTTGCCTGGATATCTTCCTTAAAACTAGCTCTGATACCCAAAAGAATAGCAGGTAGAACCCCAGTCCAGCGCTCTGTAGCATGAGCCTTGATTGAATTTTTTAGCTGCCTGTGGAAACGTTCCACTAAACCATTCGCAGATGGGTTGTAAGCCGTTGTTCGGACTCTCGTTACTCCCAGAAATTTCGTCAAACTTCGAAACAAGTCGCTTTCAAATTGGCGACCTTCGTCCGTGGATACAGTGTCGGGTACACCAAATCGTGCTACCCATCCTGAAAAAAATGCACCAGCAACGGTTTCTGCTGTTTGATCTACCATCGGAAATGCTTCCGGCCATCTACTGAACCTGTCAACACATGTGTAGGTGAGTCCTAGTGCAGGTGAGTCAAGCAGTAGGTGAGTCCTTTAGAGGGAGGTAAAGGGCCAACGATATCGATGTTGACGTGGCTAAATCGACATTTAGGTAGAGGGTATGTTCCAACCGGCGAAACAGTGTGCTTCTGTATCTTTGCCTTCTGACAATTCAGACAAGCTCTAGTCCAATTTGAGATATCTTTTTTAAGATTCTTCCAAAGAAATCTTTCAGTATCCAACTTAACAGTAGTCTTAATTCCTGGGTGGGAAAGATCATGGAGTAGTTGAAAAACTGCTTGTCTGTACGATTCTGGAACATACAGCCTGATGTTTCCGGTAGACGTATCACACAGAAGACCGGGGCTATCATTTTCTATTTTAAATTCTTTAAAAATCAAACTTTTATTTGATTTAAGCTCTTCGAGTTCCTCATCCCCGTGCTGTGCCAGTGCCAAAGCTTTATAATCTATACTTTCTAACAATTTAACTTCAGAAATTCTAGACAGTGCGTCAGCAACTACATTTTTACTGCCAGAAATATGTTTAATATTAGTTGAAAACTGTGCAATATATTCTAAATGACGCTCCTGTCTGGGTGAAGCATTATTACTTTTTTTAAATAAGGCATAAGTTAAGGGTTTATGATCTGTGTAAATAGTGAACTGCCGACCTTCCAGCATATATCTAACTAGCTGCGTGCCCGTTCTTCGCATGGTAGGAAACGAAAAATTTCCTCACATGTGTAATTCGAATTAATTCCAGTGATGTGGAATCTAGAAAAAGCAAAATTATTTCACTCTTGACTTAAAATTTGCGTCATATATGTAATAACCTGAGATCATTGCAATATAATGGCACACACACAAAAAAAAAACTATGTCAGCGTCATTCGGTATCAAAAAAGTGAAAATGGACCGTTTGCAGTGAACTTCTCACTTTCAAAATGTCTTATTTCCTCAGACATGCTGTCTTTTAGGCTCACGTTTTAGCGTTAAATACCTCAGACACTTCATGAAATGGACATTTTTTTTTAATTTTAAAAATACGTCACCCTCTCTTGCAACCCTTTACAAAAAGAAAAGAGATAAGAGATAAGACTGCGCTATTTATAAAGGCTTTAAAATTGTTTTTCTAGATTATGCAGTTTAATTTTTCTTCTCACAAATAAATCCAGTATTTATAAAAGGAAATCGAGCCAAGCAAAGAAATCGTCTGCTCGCGGGACGCGTTTTTATTTATTTTTTTTCAACTGGCAATTTTAATCATTGTTACTGTATCCATGACAACCAAACCGCAAGATATCAAACCGAAACTCATAAGCAGGTACTTCTGAAATGAAAATCCTTCTTTACTTAAAAATTCGTAAAAATTCTCCTAATTTATATTTTTCCCCCGTTCTTCTTTTAAAAGTGGGCGAATTGTGTGCTCCGTCTTTTGCCCAAATATAAAAAAGTTACGACAGATAGAATTCAAGATGCAGCAGTTTTAAAAATATTTTTCGAAAGTCAGCGTCAAATTTAATTTTATTTGTAAAATTCCCAAAAATCTGCAAATTATGTTACACAGTCCGAACAAATAGTTTTTAAAAGAAAATTTTCTCCTCTATACGATGATGTAAATATCGTTTTCTTGCGAGCTCAATTACCGGCGTTATTATGTATTACGCAAGAAAAATCGCTAAAAATCGGACAAAACATAAAATAAAACATTTTCTAATTCGAATTTCGAAAAAATCGCTTCGAGGTGTGTTGAGACCCGTCTTGGAGAATTTCCGTACAAAATTTGGTAGGTCTGCGATCACCCGTTTCGGAGCTATGCGAGACACAGACAGACAGACAGACAAACGGACAGTTTACACTCTGTTTTATTTATATATAGATAGAAATGCCGCACGGCACTGTAAATAGCGAGTAATTCGCGATCATATGTACTATAATTTTTTTCAGCCGTTGTTAATTTTCTAGAGAAAAATGCTAAAGGCTCTGTGATTTCATTATGTGTTTGTTGTAACACCGATCCAGTAGCAAAATCCGATGCGTCAAACATTAAACTTAGTTCAGCATCAGGATTGGGGAAAGCAAGCATTGTTGCGTTTGCTATTAACTCTTTACAGTCCGAAAACGTTCGCTTAAGGTCATCCGACCAATCAATTTTTGAGCGATCATTTTTCTTTGATCCTTTGCAAAGGTCATATAGTGGGGCTTGTAAAGCAGCAGCATTTTATAAGAATCGGTGATAAAAATTCAGCATGGCCAAGAAACTGCGTAATTCCTGAACTGTATCTGGTAAAAGATATTTTCGTAAAGTTTCTATTTTCTCAGGTAAAGGGGATAAACCTGTGCTAGAAACATTGTGTCCTAAGAATTTTACTTCAGTCTGGCCAAAAATGCATTTTTCTACATTAAGTACAACACCGTAATCCTCAAACGTTTAAACACCGTTTCTAGATCTTTTAAGTGTTGATCTTCAGATTCTGATGCAATTAGTACATCATCCAAGTAGGCAAAACAGAAATCTAAATGGCGAACCACTTCGTCAATAAATCTTTGAAAGCTTTGTGCTGCGTTAGATAAACCCATGCACATGAATTTATGTTCATATAGTCCAAAAGGTGTTATCAAGGCTGACTTTGGAATTGAATCCTTATCTAAAGGGATTTGATGATACGCTTTAATTAAATCTAAACGTGAAAAAATTCTTTTACCATGCAAGGCATGTGTAAAATCCTGTATGTGGGGAATGGGGTACTTGTCAGGAATAGTCATTGCATTAAGCCTGCGTAAATCTCCGCAAACTCGCCATGCACCATTCTTTTTTGGTACTAGGTGAATAGGGCTTGCCCAAGGACTAGTTGACGGCCTTAATATTCCCTCGTCCATAAGTTTAGAAATTTCGCGCTTAGCAATTTTAAGCTTTTCAGGCGATAACCTACGAGGCTTCGAAAACACTGGCTGACCTTTTGTTATAATATAATGTAAAGGATCAGAAGGTTGCTTGTTCAGAAGGTTGCTTGTTCAAATCACGTCCGGGTCACCACTTTAGCTTTGGTCTGGCTGCTTGCTATTAGACCAGCTATAATCTTCTGATTAACATGACACTTGTTTGAACAAAAACAATTTTATTAACATTAACTAAAAAACAAAACTATAACAAAACAAAAGGGTTACATAACAAGGTAAGAAAGAGCAGCAGCTGCCATGCCGGTGTTTCACCTTATATACTGCAGTTCGTCGTTAAAGTGCATTTACATATTGTCAGGTAACCGAAAACGGCAGAAACCAGTGAGTTTCGGATACAGGCTGGGTTAGCTTCCCGAGTGTTGATAAACCGAATAACCGCAAGTCTGCTTAGCGTTCGTAAACTGAATAACCGTGATCGGCCTCTTCAGGATTCTTAAACTGAGACGGACACCTCAAGTCCCTCAAGACTAAGCAATGAGGAATTTACTCACAGCACTTAAAAAAGCGCTTTTAAAATCATGCAAATTACTGTTTCTATACGCGCTAACACAGAGTCATACACTCAACAGAACGGACGTCTATTTCTCATAGCAATCAAAAACAGACAACCGGGGCAGCACGCTCTCGTATTTATAGGGGACGCAGAAGCTAATAGAAATTTCTCGAAGGATCCCCTTAAAGAGCGAATTTTGATTACGTCATAGGAATGCAGTTGAATCATTAGACTATTACACAATATTAATGCAGTAAAACGAAATTTATAGGCCCAATTGGAATAATCGCGCCAAATATCAGAAATATCGCCAAGCCTGGCGACTTTTTGGTGAAATATCGCCAAGTTTGGCGCCAAAAATAAGTCGCTGTAATATTTGGTCAGAGTCCCTGAAAAATTCACCAGGTAGTCTGAGAGGCGAACCGTATACCATTTCAGCTACTGTTGCCTGGATATCTTCCTTAAAACTAGCTCTGATACCCAAAAGAATAGCAGGTAGAACCCCAGTCCAGCGCTCTGTAGCATGAGCCTTGATTGAATTTTTTAGCTGCCTGTGGAAACGTTCCACTAAACCATTCGCAGATGGGTTGTAAGCCGTTGTTCGGACTCTCGTTACTCCCAGAAATTTCGTCAAACTTCGAAACAAGTCGCTTTCAAATTGGCGACCTTCGCCAAGTTTGGCGCCAAAAATAAGTCTCCAAAAGTGACGTCAGTTAAGCCCTAACATCAATATTTCTCCAGATTTCATAAAACCCTATGTTAACCAATGGGGAAACCCAACACTTGATATCTCCCGTTCTAGGTAACTGATTCTGATGCAAAAAATACAATATATTTAAATTATTTGACGCGTAGAATACAAATTTAAACTAGTTTACCCCCTGAAACAGCGGGTCGGCCCAAAAATTCGTAAAACTATAATACTTAGGAATAGAAGCTTTCTATTATTGAAAAAAGCTTTTGATTCGGTTCAGTAGTTACAGAGATATTGGCTTCGTCGGGATTCGATTCTTGGGTTCGTCGTTCTGAAGTCCAGTGTATGTAGAAAGTTGTAGCAAAAAGTCCATTTGTCAGGATGGAACACAAATATTATTGCTTCAAGAACTTCGTCGAACAATCAGTTCAGCTGTACAAAATTCACAGGCACTAACGGTCAGTATCTTGCTTATAGTAGTCCGCTCAGTACAGAAACTTTCACAGATGCTGTATTTCTTACAAAAAATCAAACACATCCACTGGCAACAATTCAATGAAAACTTACAAAGGAAACCATAAACAGTCCCTCAAGACTCAGCAATGAAAAATTTACACTCTGTACTCAAAAACAAGCAAAATATTGCTTCCACTAGCACTATTTACAGAGTAATGCGTCGAACTCAACTAGCGTTCGAATATAACTATCTCTAGTGGCCTGTCCTGCCTCTATTTATAGGTGCCGCAGAAGCTAAGCGAAAATTCTGGTACGAGCTATTGCTCGAAAAGCCCCCATAAAGCTCGAATTTTGATTATGTCATTGAAATGGAAATGAGTAATACTAAGCTAAAGCACAATATTAATGCAGGGAAATAAGCATTACAGGCTCCATTGATAAAAGCGCGCCAAATCACCAAAATGTCGCCAAGCTTGGCGACACACTGTTCTCGAGTATTATAGGCTACCTTTGATGCATATAGCATGAATAAATCTTTTACAGAGACACTCTACAATATGAATTAACTACGATCTACTTATAATTTGCTGTATAGTTTTGAGCTTGGTGTGGCTTTTTCTTTCTTTTTGAATATGTTCATAGCTGCATCCAGGAAGAATCTGAAGCCCTACCCTCTAAAGATCAATATATATAAAAATTTCTTTAATAGAAGTTTTATTCAATTAATGATTTTTTGTTATTGCCTTAAGATTTCTTCAAAATGAGCCTAAATTGTGGATGTTAAACAAATATTCACACATTCATACCCTCCAACTGCTACGGATTATCCGTAGTTTATACGGATAAGTAGCATGAACTACGGAGCTACGGATGGTACGAAAAAACTACGGAATTGAGCAAATGTTTACTTTTTTTAGGGCATTATGCCTGCACGGAGGTGCGGTTTGCAACCCTAGCTGCTTTGTTGTGAGTCAACACTCCTGTGTGTCGGCGCCGATCGTGAAAGAAGGGAATTCAACATTCTCCCTCGGCGCCGGCAGCCGTGAGCGAACTTGTGTCCGCGAAAGTGTGGTATGCGTGGGAGAGGGGGGGATGCCGTTAGCTGCTCCTTCGCTTGTTACGTCACGTCTCCTCTCGCATTTCCCGCCACCCTATCTTGCTCCGTCCTGTGTTTGGATGTAAGCTTAGCTCTTTTGTGGAGGGAAAGTGCAGCGCACGTTGTTATCGTTGTTCACATGGATCGTTTTTTAAAACGTGATAGTACTACTGATATTGAAAAAAACCTCTAATAATGATGTTGCAGGTGCAGGGTGTCTACCACTCTTGAAAGTCTGGTAAAAGCCGGGAAATTGGAAAATGGGTCCAGAAAGTCTGGAAAAAACCGGGTTCTGACTGCTCTCACGTCCTCGTCGTTCCGGTCGGGCACCCGAGTGGTGGCTAAGCAGAGCGATTCTAAAAGAGGGTATTGAGACCTCGTAGATACGACGCTAGTGTACCGACTGTAGTGTGCACTATTTGCGCTCACATTGCTTTTGATTGGTGAATATGTCTCTTGGCAGCGCCGTAGCGGAAGTGGAAAACTTCTGCGATAGTCTCCCCGGCATGCCCGCGCGGTATGTAAAGGAGGAGATTGAGAGGCTAAGGGCCAGAGAGTTATTGCTTCTTGTAGCAATAGACCTGCAGGGACCCCTGAAGTCCGTTGATCGAAAAGCCGTTATGAGGCGGGTCATGGACATGTATGAGCTGTTCGTTAGGAATAGCCTTACACAGGCGAAACTGCGGGATCAGATTGCGGCTCTCCGTGCTGAGAAACCCACGTACGCACAGGTGGCAAGCGTTGTGGGGCCGCCCATTTCAGTTGCCATCTCCTCACCACCCACAGAAGCGCAAGTGGCAAGCGCTAGTGGGTGTAGTCAAAATGCCACAGATCCCCCCATCCAAACGTCAGAGGCGGACGTGGATGGGACAATCTCAGACGCCCCAACTCAACCCTCCACAGAGGCGCAGGTGACAGGCGCCAGTGGTTGTACATCACATGTCACAACAGCGACCCCGCCTAGGAAGAGCACCGCGTCCGAACACGTCATGTTCGTCGACGCAGCCAAAGATGGTGTGAGCGTAAGGGACTTAGTATGCAGGGAGGTGAACCCAGCGAGACTGGGCGCCAAAGTCCTGTGGACCCGTAAGGCGAAGAATGGGGGCATGAAAATACGGACTGAGACCGAGGAAGACCTAGATATCCTAATCAGGCAGATCTCGGCCAGCGAAAAGCTGAAAGATAAGGTTACCGTAAGGAAACCGGTCCGCAGAAACCCCCAACTTTGCTTGGTAGATGTTCCATGGGAACTCGACGACCGAGCCGTCATCGATGCCATCCGGGACCAAGAGGAGGGCTTGGCAAGTGAGCAGATTACCATCAGGTACTCCATCAAAAAGAGGGGTACACGCCACGTTATAGTGGAAGTACCCCCTAAAGTCTTCCATGCAATACTAAGTCAGGAGCGCATAACCATGGACTGGTGTAAGATAAAGGTGGTGGAAAACCTAAGGGCTACTCAGTGTTTCCGTTGTGGAGAGTACGGTCACCTAAGCACTACCTGTAAAGCCCGGAAACGCTGTCTGAACTGCGGAGGTAAAGGGCACATGAGCAAGGATTGTATAGCCTGTTCTAGGTGCCACATCTGCGAAGCTCGGAACAGACGGAATGCCGGGAGAAACGTAGTGAGTGTAGACCACTCTGCAAAAGCAGAAAATTGTCCAACAAGGATCTATGAAGTGTCGATGCTTAAAAAGAAGACTTACTATGGGTAGTCTCACAATTGCGCAACAGAATGTCGGGAGGAGTCTCGCGGCTTCTGCCATCCTCCAAGGAGACCTAGATCAATACGATCTAGTCTGTGTCCAAGAACCCTACCTCCTGAAAGACGGGGGAAGAGTGGGCGGAATGCCTAACTCACGTCCGGTGGTTCATAGTCCAAATGGACGAGCAGCGATAATCGTAAGCAACCCCAGATTGCAATTTATCGTAAAGCTGCTAACCAAGGACATAGTAGCAATAGGACTGGACACGGACAGCGGCTCATTAACGGTAGCAACATGCTATCTGTCTCCCAACGAGGATGTCACCGTGCAGATGGATTGTCTGCAAGCTTTGGTCAATGCTAACCCTTCACTGATCCTACTGGACGACTTCAATGCGAAACATACAGCATGGGGGAACCCATGTAACACCGAGGACACCCGAGGTGACACCATCTTAGAGTTCCTTCTGGCGAATGACTTGACCTTGCTAAACGATCCAGAATCGGACCCGACGTTCCAGAGCGTACGAGGCTCCAGTTGGATAGACCTGTCAGTAGCCCGGCTATAGGGTGAAATTCAGGTAAAGAAATGGGAATTGGTCGACCTCGAGTCAGGTACAGACCATCTCAATTGTCACAACCCTTCACAAGAAAGGTTGGAGCAGTCAAAGAGAATAAGGCTCAATAAGCTCTACATTCCCAAAGTAAGACAGCTGCTTGACCGCAAGCTCTCTGAATATTCTGTTGACTGGGTTCGAGAGAACAGAGTCGACTACTGCGTGGAAAAGGTGACAGAGGCCATGTGGGCGAGTTGTGCTCTGAGGAGCCGGCCCAATGGCAGCGAAGACCACCGGCCCAGGCGTGTGAATTCGTGGTGGACGCTCGAGCTAGCGATCCACCGGAGGAAGGTGACAGCGAAAAGGAGGAGGTTCCAGCGCTGCACCGACGACCCCGACTGTAGGAAGGTTCTGGAAGTAGCCTATAGGAAGGAAAAAGCTCTATTCAATAGAGCAGTAAGACGAGCAAAATGGGACTACTGGAAACAGTATCTCGATGCAGTCGATCCTAGGCAACCTTTCGGAGCCCACTACGGTTGGATAAAGGGGAAGCGAAATTCTCCTTTCCTCCTAGGTGCCATCACAGGGGATGGTACCGCGAACACGCACGCGGAAGCCATAGGTAAGCTTCTCAAACACCACTTCCCGCAGGACGTGCCGGAGGACGACACCCCGGAACAGAGGGAAATAAGAGCGTCAAAGCCGAATCTCGGAGACGACGATCCAGCGTTCACCATGAAGGAACTCGAAGCAGCTCTGAGCGCCCTCAACAAGGGCAAAGCTCCGGGACTGGACGGTATACCTCTAGAAATTGTTCAGTTGGCCATCGAGACCAACAAGGAACTATTCTTGGAAATCTTTAATAAGTGCCTCGAATTAGGCACATTCCCTCCTGTATGGAAAAGGGCTAGTCTGGTTCTTTTTAACAAGGAAGGAAAAGACAGTTCGGACCCATCGAGCTATCGACCGATTTGTCTCCTGTCGGCATGGAGCAAAATACTAGACAGGCTTGTGGTAGAACGCCTCCAGCACCACCTCCATAAAGGTGGTCACCTGGCGAAGACCCAATACGGGTTCACGCCGGGGACGGGTGCGGAGGAAGCCATCTCTGCCATTTATAAGTCAGTCGAGGTCAACGCGGCTCTGGGGAACGACACATGTCTAATTTCCTTAGACGTTAAAAGTGCCTTCAATAATGTATGGTGGCCTTCCATACTATACCTGTTGGGTCAGACAGGGTGCCCGAAGAATCTGTACAGGATGGTGAGTAGTTTCCTTACAATGAGGGAGGTAGTCTACCGTTCAGGAGGATCGGAGGTTGTCCATAGCTACAACAGAGGATGTCCGCAGGGATCCAACTCTGGCCCCCTGCTGTGGAACATCGTAGCTAACTCGGCTCTTAAGCTCAAGCTTCCTGTTGGAATCTATCTGCAGGCATATGCGGACGACTTCGTTGTGGTAATTGATGCTCCCAACGCGCATCAGTGCAGCCGCAAGGCGACTGAAGCCCTCACTATCCTTCAGAAATGGAGCGAACTCCACAAACTGGAGTTCAGCCCAGCCAAAACGGTCGGGCTTCACCCCTGCGTCGAATGGGGCGAGTGCGGCCTCCCGGTACTGCCCCAGTAATCCGTTTCGGGGGTAGCGTAGTAAAGTTTCAGTCAGAGCTGAAGGTGCTGGGAGTGGTGCTTAATCAAAAGATGAATTCCATGGCACACGTCGCACATCTCAAGCAACTGCTGGCGAGATACGTAGTGAGACTCCACAGCCTAACGAGGCCCGGCAACGGACTTAGCGGGACTGTGTTGAAGAACCTCTATAAACGTGGAATGGAGCGTGTAGCTCTTTATGCCTGCGGAGCCTGGTGGGACGGAGGAACAGAGCGAATGCGGACGCGCCTAATACAGGTGCAAAGGATTATACTGCTGGCGATAACAAAGTGTTACCGCACAACAAGCAGTGCCGCGCTCTGTGTCCTTGCTGGCCTCCTACCACTAGACCTACAGGTGGAGAAAGAAGCGCTCATCTCGAGACTCCGAAAGCAGGGTCAATCGATCCAGTTCGGAGATACGAGAATAGAACCCTCCGAAGTAGAGGGCGAACTTCCGCGATGGGGTACACACCCGAGTAGGAGTCCGTTTATCAGCTGGGACACCCTGGGCCCACGGAGGAAGGGACTAGAGCTCTTCACGGATGGATCTAGGCTCAATGGCAAAGTGGGATCAGGATACGTCCTGTATAGCGGTCAGAAGAGAATCTCTGACGGCCGCTACAGGTTGTCGGACAATGGAAGTGTATTCCAGGCCGAACTCGTCGCAATCCTGAAAGGTCTGCAGGACCCACTCTGTCGAAGCACAGAAACCTTGGACGTCTATACAGACAGTCAGTCCTCACTCCAAGCTCTCTCAAGGCTGAATTGCAGAAATGCAATGGTTGCAGAAAGGTCTGCAGGACCCACTCTGTCGAAGCACAGAAACCTTGGACGTCTATACAGACACTCAGTCCTCACTCCAAGATCTCTCAAGGCTGAATTGCAGAAATGCAATGGTTGCAGCAATCCACTCCGAAATCGGAGATAGGCGGATCCGCTTCCACTGGGTGAAGGCACATGTCGGAACCTGGGGAAACGAGGAAGCCGATGCTCTGGCGAAGAGTGGAACACAGAAACCATCAGTAGACGAAAGAGTAAAGAGTTCGATCAGGAGCGTGAAGTACTCCATGAGGATTGAAGCCAGGAAACTGTGGAAGAAAAGGTGGGAAGAAGCAGAAGTCGGACGTTTCACGCGTTCGATCTTTCCAACGGTGAGTGAAAAGAGAACTTGGAAAAGTAGGAAGGTGAACTGGGTCGTGACGGACCATGGTCCCTTCCCGGCCTATTTTCGAAGGTTCTCCGTAAAGGAGACAAGGAATTGCAACTTCTGCCCCCTGACAAGCCCCGCCGACAGTCTGCACATCGTAGCCCACTGTCCTGGGCTACAGGAACTGAGAAATCGGTTCTGCCCGAAATTGGATGCTTCGACATTCAATAACTACGTGCGGAGCGAAAAAGGGCGCGAGGCCCTGTCCCGCTTCCTCGACGCGCTAGGAGACTCACTAAGTTAACGGGCAACTTAGAGAAAAGAGCGAGCGCTCCCCAAACCAGAGACAGCTGGTGGGGGATAGATACTTGGTGGTGCATGTATCGAACAAAGTCAAATACTGGTGGTGCATGTATTTTGCTTTTCGAAATTGCTAGGGAATACTGGTGGTGCATGTATCTCCCAAGATGCCCGGCCAACCGGCCGTAGGAAGGCATCTATTACTGGTGGTGCATAAATTGAAATACTGGTGGTGCATGTATTTCAGGGAAGGACCCACGGGTCCCCCAATGGTGGTGCATAAAGTTCGAAATACTGGTGGTGCATGTATTTCAGGAAAACCGCGGTTCTCGCGGTGTTCCACCCCGCAAAGGGTTCTTGCAAGCCATGCACAAGCATGGAGCAAAGAACTAACAGGTGAACCACGTCGAACGGAGGGCGAGTTCCTCCGACCGTGGTTGTGACCTCCTTCCTGTCAACTGACAGAGGAAACCTATGGTGTCTATGCTGCACGAGTTTCGTGCTCTCTGGTGTCCTGAGATCTCCTAACGGTGCGACGGTTGTTGTAGTGATGACGGGTGGACAGTGGGCCGGGCCGTCCTGCCCCGCTGGTCTGGGTTCCAGCACTGCCTCCCCTAATGTGGGGAGACAGGCAAGGGTTACCGTTTACCACCCGCTAGGCAAGCCCCGCGCAACCTGATGAGGGCCTCTTTGAGACTCCTCGAGAAGGTTTTGCTGTCAATGCGGCGGCCCATTGGTACTCCTCTAGGGTTGCTACCAATCGTGTAATGCTCAACATAGAGCGGGTGCACGTATTGAAATAGTCTCCTTACCCATACTTTAGTCAAAATTGATTTAAAGAAGTTGTACAAAATATGCAAATATAAAGACAAGCATTGTGCAATTTCCCTAAGTAAAATGCATGGGTCAGGAATTTTTTTCCCGGGACCTCCCTAAAGTCAGGAAATTGACTTTCGGAAATTTGGTAGACACCCTGTATTGAGAAAACCTCTAAAAAGCGGGAGGTTACGACTACTTCAACTCATATATATGTATAGGTGTTTGTGATAAGGGAGTGATGAATATACATTTTGTATGGCAAAAAATTCCTCATGGGGTGTTATGACTCCCCTAACCCCCCCCCCCCCGGCGATATCGCTTAAGTGCTACTGATGAGGTGAAGGCCAATGTTGGAGGGTATGCACATTATACGTACATTAGACAATCGAACTCGGTTAAAATATCTTTAAAGGGACTGGATTATTCCTGATCCTGAAACGGAAAGATGGTCAAAGCTAGCTTTGCTTTCATGGGCAAATTATTGAATGATACTGAATATGTTTAAAAGAGTTGTCACTGTAGAAGAAGGTCATTTTAACAGAGTTCAACTTTACTCCTGCGGGCAGGGCTTTTGCACGCAGCCTTACCTCGAAAGAATCGAATAATCAAGGACTAGCTCCCTGGCACAACTCAACTCCGCGGAGCCACCGAGTGCCGGGAGAATGTGAAGTGAACTAGAGACATTCCACTTCCACCCCTGTACCCATCGCTTGCAGCACGCAGCGTTCTTACTCTTTCAGCTGCCCACGTGCAGCAGGAACTTTACTGCTCTTTGTACCTGTCTCGTATTTTATTGTAAAGTTGTAGTATTGTAAAGTTAATTGTTAAGTGTTTAATAAATGTATTCAAAGGGTAACACGTGTGTAATAGCTACCGCTGAGACAACCCAATTTACAGACGTCAGTTCCCCTTAGTGGTGACCCTCGACCGAAGAACGTGCAACCGCTATCTGAAATACTGCCATTCGGGTTATCCAACGCGGCACAAACCTTCCAAAGGTTTATCAACGAAGTCCTCCAAGGATTAGACTTTGTATTTGCATATCTTGACGACATTTTAGTCGCTAGCACTTCTGCAGACGAACATTTAGTTCACTTAGAAATGCTTTTCGACCGTCTAGCCAGCTATATGGCATACGGATAAACACAGCTAAGTGCATCCTAGGGGTTACCGAACTCCCATTCTTAGGATACATGATTACTGCAGATAGCATTCAGCCCATGAAGGAAAAAGTTCTTCCCATTATTCAGTTCAAACAACCAAAGACTGTAAATGAGCTTAGGCGTTTCTTAGGATTGTTAAACTACTATCATAGGACTCTACCGCATGCCGCCCAGATCCAAGCCCCTCTCACTGAATTACTTAAAGGGAAAGGAAAAAAAAGCAAGAATGCAGAAATTACATGGAACGAAACATGTTCCACAGCCTTCGAGGAGTGCAAGCAGCGACTAGCACAAGCGACATTATTAGCTCACCCTAACCCGCAGGCAAAGTTAGTCTTATATACTGATGCCAGCGACACTGCAATTGAAGCGTCCCTAAATCAGTTAGTTACTAATGATCATAGTGACACTCATACCCAGCCACTAGCCTTTTTTTCAGCTAAACTTAGCTCTTCCCAAAGAAAGTGGTCTGCATTTGACCGGGAACTCTATGCAATATATGCCGCTATCAAACACTTTCGCCATATGTTAGAGGAACGGGTATTCACAATTTTTACCGATCATAAACCCCTGACATACGCATTTCACCAAAAATTGGACAAATGTTCGCCTAGACAAATGCGCCACCTTGATTTCATTGGACAATATACTACAGACATTCGTTTTGTGAAGGGCGAAGAAAATACACCAGCAGACGTTTTGTCACGCATCGAGGCAATTAAAATGCCAGGTGTAATAGACTACAATGAGGTGGCAAAGCAACAAGCAAATGATAGCGAGTTACAGGAGTTGTTAAGAGATTCTTCCTTGCAATTTAAGTCCATACACATGCCAGGTTTCACTACACCAATACTTTGCGACATGTCTACTAACCGCATACGTCCGTACCTCCCACAAGTGTTCCGACGAACGGCCTTCGAGATGGTACACAACTTAGCACATCCAGGAGCGCGAGCCACTGCTAAACTCCTAGCCGATCGTTTTGTTTGGAAAGGAATCAGAAAAGATGGGCGAATGTGGGCTAGAGCTTGTATCCCCTGCCAAAAGAACAAAATATCGAGGCACACCGTAAGCCTACCCACAAATATCACTGTACCTGGGCAGCGATTCGAACACATACACATCGACATTGTAGGTCCATTGAACCCCTCGGAAGACTTCCAGTACATTCTCACGATGATAGACAGATTCACACGCTGGATCGAGGCTATACCTCTTCGGGATATAACGGCCGATACCGTAGCTAGAGCCTTTTATGAACATTGGATCGTTAGGTTTGGAACCCCAGGTGTTATCACCACGGACCAGGGGAGACAATTTGAATCCAACCTCTTTAGGGCGTTAACTCAAATTCTGGGGATCAATAAAATCCACACAACAGCCTTTCACCCCCAAAGCAACGGCCTAATTGAAAATGCTCATAGACCTTTAAAATCAGCCCTTAGAGCTTGTCTGGGTAAACGTTGGACTGAACAGTTGCCAACGGTCCTTCTTGGCTTGCGTGCGGTGCTCAGAGAGGAACTCGGAGCATCAACGGTCGAACTGGTGTACGGAGCCCCCATCCGTTTGCCTGGTGAGTTTTTCACCCCGGGGACCGCTAGTGACAACCTTGGAAGTTTTCTGAAGGAACTCCGAGCAACCATGCAAAACGTGTCTCCCAAACCTACCTCAAATCATAGCAGTAGGAGACCTTTCATACCCCAGCAACTAAGTCAATGTACGCATGTGTTTGTGCGACAAGACAAAGTCAAACCAGCACTCGCTCCTCCTTACGAGGTCCTAGAACGAGCTCCTAAGTTCTTTAAAAGTACTGATAAAGGGTACCGAGCGAGTTATAACCATTGATAGGCTGAAACCAGCCTTCCTTTTAAACGAACTCCTAAATTCTACTCAAGAAACAGAGGTACAGGTGCACATTCCTAGAATGCCTGCTGGGACCAACAAACCACCACAGGCCGCTGCTCGGAAACCAGAGGTTAGAGCTAGTACTGACCAAGACAGACGGACCCACTCTGTCTTGGTGTGCTCAGGGCGTGTGGTTCGTTTCCCGGCCAGGTACCGTTGACACTAAGAAGGGGATACTGCGGCGACTGCGCGCAGGGCTTTTGCACGCAGCCTTACCTCGAAAGAATCGAATAATCAAGGAGTAGCTCCATGGCACAACTCCGCGGAGCCACCGAGTGCCGGGAGAATGTGAAGTGAACTAGAGACATTCCACTTGCCACCTCTGTACCCGTCGCTTGCAGCACGCAGCGTTCTTCCTCTTTCAGCTGCCCACGTGCAGCAGGAACTTTGCTGCTCTTTGTACCTGTCTCGTATTTTATTGTAAAGTTAATTGTTAAGTGTTTAATAAATGTATTCGAAGGGTAACACGTGTGTAATAGCTACCGCTGAGACAACCCAATTTACAGACGTCAGTTCCCCTTACTCCCTTTTATATTTAGGCATTTATTTATTTAATTAAATTTCATGTTCCTTTTTTTTAAATACGAAAATAATTCAAATCAGTTTTTACACATTTTAGGAGGGGGTAAATAGTCTTGAGTTAATAAGATTGAGTGTCGAACAATCATGTGATAAATTTTAGGTTGGAACTCCTCCCCCTTCAGTACAGGAAAAGACCGATTCAGAATCTGTCCTTACGGATGAGCATTGCACAATTGCTTAAGGGTAATAGAGAGCGTCCGAACTCAGAAAAAGGTGCAACACTGAAAATCTGACAATGCGTAAAGAAAGAAAAAAAAAGACCCCCTAGGGACATCTCAACAAAGGAACCAGTGATACTGTTGTAAGGTCATTAGTTGCCACCCTTGTCCTAGTGTTTACCCATCAAAACATGACACAATGGCTGTCAAAGTTCTGAGAGAGGAGAAGGCTAAGTTGGAGAGAGGGTGCCAAAGAGAAAATTCACACAAAAGCACGTCTAGAAGCAGCCCTGTCAACAGAATTTGTGTCTTTTGAGAAGGCCAAAATTTTTCTCACTTCCTCTTTTGATGATTTCTTGTTTTCCAAATTGTGAGATAGCAGTGATCGCTAATTGCAGGGATATATGGACTAGATACCTTGCAATTTCAGATTCAGATTTATGATTTCAGTGGTCAGATTCGTGAAGAAATTAATTGGCAAGAAGTTCAAAGACATACTGAAACTGGACACTACATAACCCACTCACACTCTTTTTAATAAGTTGTTTTTCCTGTGTTTATGCACACAGCAAAAAAGCCGAAGAAAATTTACGATGCTTCAAGAGCTTTCAATGTGCAAACTAGTAAAATTCCTCCTCAAAAGTGTTTCTGGTGCCTGTTAATTGCTCTAAAGAAAGTGGGGGGAGGCTGAGCAGTCCATAGAACCCTGAGCGCTATGGCCCTGCATCCAACGCACCATGATAAAGCATCAGCTCTTTGAGAATTTGTTTGGTAGTCGATACCTTCTACTTGCATTCTTGTCAACTTAGAGAGTTGGTTTTTTATCCCTTTGCCATGATTTCAATCACATAATTTTTAACATGCTACTGGGCATTGTGTGTTAAGTGATATCTTTTAACTTTAAAATGAACAGTTTTAATTCTTAACTTGAGTATTTATTAACTGCCAAATTATTGTGTCATTGTACTTTAAATGATCGCGACTTTTGCCAAACCAGTTTTCATGCAAGTGATGATAAACAGTTCTGTGGAACCACTACGAAAAGAGAATATGACTGTCAAATGAAATTACAATTCACATCATAAAACACTAGGTTGACAGTCTGTATGTCCATTGAGTGGAGGCTGAATTCTGGCTGCATCCTAGAATATTTATTCATGCATGTCAGGACAAACATGCAGAAACCTATCAAAAACTATTTATCTTCAATCCAACCTTGACCCAGTTTTTTGATGCTAACACTAAGAAGGAACCCACACATTCTTTAAATATTTATATAAAATTATAGAACAATTTGTGAGGCTTTCCTTTAACATGTGTGGGAGAGAAATGTCAAAACTAAAGTGCATTAATACTTTTGGCTATACAGTGAAAGAGGGATTCATAAGAGTATCATAAATAAAGTGAACAAACAACATCAGTACAATAAACAACTCTTTATTAATTTATGACTTTCATTTAAGATGTGTATATATACAAGTGTAAGTTAAATCTGCAAAATATGCTTAACAGTTTTAGGAGGGACAAAATAAACTATTAACAAAAGAAATAAAAATAATGAAATACACATTCACTGTTTTTTATATTAATATAATTTTATGATTTTAAAAATTATTGATTACACTACACATTATTTCGTTGCATAACAATTGTAAATATATTGCCAGAAAAGTTTCAAAGGAAGCCCATATGACATGTTAAAGATATGAAACAGAAAAAAATAAAAATCCAAACAATGTATTATGAATATACCAGCAAATTTCTAAATGGCATGACCCAAATTGAAGCTAAAACTAACAGACATTAACTAATAATTAAATATCTAATTAAAAGTGTGATTTATAAATAAATTACAAAATAAAAATTTATTAGTGGTGGAAAATTCTGAAAAGCACTGTAATTAAGATTCTCACAGAGCAAATTACAAACACTACAATGTAAAAAGAAACTAAAACATTTAAATGAGAAAAAAAAGAAAAACCCTTTTAATGAAAGGTATAGCCAAGAATGTTTCTAGAGGGACCAAGAAATCTTGTCATTAGTTTGTTAAAGTACTAATTATTTTTAATTAATTTTTGTCATAACTAACTATGGAAAATATTAAACAATAATTAATTATCAATTAATTTTTTTAATTATATATATAACTTATTAAATTTTACATAAATTGTGACTTTTATAATTCAAAGAATCATCTAACAGAAAATGTATCAACTCATCTATCAAAATGTAACCATTTCCACCTCAAAAAATGACCTAATGTGAAAACCTGTCACATAACACTATTTTGAATTCTTCAAACGAGATATTTTAATTGACTACATAGCTGGTAATTTAACTGAAAAAGAATAATAATAAAATTAAAAAAAGTATTGCAGGAATCTTTTAATATTACTATGTCAAAATAACAAGTTTTTCTTTAAGGGTAAAATCATAAGAGTAACGAATTACATAGAAATGACAAGTAAACCTTTTTCTTAAGCTCTAAATTTTTATGAATTGAAAAAGGGTATGACATCAGACTGCTCCATTTTTTGTGCCTTGCACTTCAATATATGTCAGACTTGCCTAACCTATACTATGCAGAGCAACACAAAGTCTGTTCAAAAAGTATCGAACCTAATTTATTCTTGCATAAACCAATGAAGCATGGAAGACTTTCTTCAGTGTAGAGGTAGAGAAGACACTCATGCATATTTGTGATTTTTTCCCACCAGCAGAAAATGTCAGCTGCTGGCAGTTGGCCAAGGAGTGAAGGCATGTAGTGAGAAATTGTTGGATTTTAGTTTTTGTAAAATTACAGAAAACCTGAGCATCAATATTGCCAAATGGCCAGAGACACCCAAGTGGGAACTAACATTCAAGGCTCCAGTTATATACGCCCTGTGCAATGTCCAGGTAACATTGCTTCTGCTTCAATATTAGCAGCTTTGGTTCACTTTCATGCACAAATCCCTGTTCAAAATTGAAAGCACTGATCCAATGTTTACCCATATCTCATTTGCAATTTCTCGCAGTGTGATAGGACGGTCGTGCAAGACCACAGTCTTCACTTGCTCAGTGACATTCCAGATTGTTGAGGGACTACTTGAACGTGTTCACTTTTGAAGCAGTTGAATAATGAGTACAAATACTGAAATCTAATGACCACTCCACTATATGCTTTCACTTGTTAATGGATGCTTTCTGCAAGTCGTAAAAAATTCATGATTGCACGTGAGTGTCTTCTCTACCTCTACACTGAAGACAGTCGCCCACACTTCACTGGTTTATATGCGGAAAAATACGGTTGGATACTTTTTGAACAGACCTTGCTGTCACCCCCCCCCCCAAAAAAAAAATAATAATAAAATAAAAATAAATCCTACATTTTGATTGGAGTAATTTAACATATGAATAATTCATGATATTCAAATTGATGTCACAAACAGTAATATACATTGAATAATCGATCATCAGTTATCTGTGGACAGGCACCCTTACCCAAACTCGCAATGTCAGTGAGAGTGAGCTTGCTAACAGGGATATTTTTTATTAGGAAAAATTAGCACTGCAGTTGAGACAGAAATTCAAAGTCTGTCAAAGTGTTCCATCAGAGAATAAGTTCGAGAAATGCTGTGATATATTATCAAAGTTCTCAATGTACTGCAGTACAAGAAAAGATAAAAAATGGATTTACATTTTACAAAAATCTTCTCTTGAATAAGAATCTCAGTATACCATTATTAGTCTCTGAAAATGGTCACTTTCCAAGGTATGAGAAAATGAGGCCGGGAAAAAAAACCTGAAATTACCTCAACAGTGGTACATAGAAGAAGAAATAACAAGGTGTCTACCAAATTTCTGAAAGTCAATTTCCTGACTTTTGGGAGGTCCCGGGAAAAAAATTCCTGACCAGTGTATTTTACTTTGGGAAATTGCACAATGTCCCCTCCATTGACTTTATATTTGCATATTTTGTACAACTTCTTAAAATCAATTTTAACTGAAGTATACAGGATTAAGCTTTCATCAATTGAGAAACAGAAGTAGTCGCACTTTCTGATAGAATTAACTAACTGTTCTTGGAAATACGGTCCTAAGCCATAAGTTACCAAGTAAGCTATTTGTCTTTTACCCTCCTGTCACGATTGATGAGTCCCCATTTTCCCCTCCTTATACAAACACATCGCGGTCCGAAAAATGCTTTGCAGTTGCTTTCTGGTTCCAGTCAGACAATTAGAGAGAAAACATAAAGAAAAAAAAATTGATTCTTTTGGTGAATTTTCCGGACCCATTATCCAATTTCTCGTTTTTTTCCAGACTTTCCGGACCCATTTTCCAATTTCCCAGCTTTTTCCAGACTTTCCGGAGCGGTAGACACCCTGAATAATGAAATTGTCACCCTCCTCCTTTAATTTTGAAACCAAATTTCTTTCTTTTTTGTTTTCTAACCAATACTGCCCACCTGGAAGCCTTTGGTAATGCCTTATTTATCCAAGCTCAAAGCAGAATCTGGCTATTTCTGCAGAACACAGAAACATGCTGACAGGGGCAGCCTGGCACGGTAAGCAAGGTAAGCGTCACATTGGGGTGCCATCTTTGAAGGGAAGCCATTTTGAACTCAAAAACTGAAATAAACTTGATTTAGAGTATAAAAGGGGGTGTCACGTACCCTAGGGCCACCCTGCATGTTGGTACGACAAAGTGAATACTAAAGCATATCGTAGCATTTATTCCAAGTTAGATTCTTTAACAGAAAAAAACACAAGCGGCACAGCAGTACCAAAGTACAAAAATAAGTAAATATACGAGTACATATTTTTTTACTTTATAAAAGAGCAAGAGTAATTTATAAAAGTACTATGGTATATAGATATAATTTGCATTTATATACAAACATATATTTGCATTTATATTGAAATTATAAAGATTTAGATTTCTTTACATTTTTTTATACTTACAATAAATATATTTTAAAACTTAGAAATGGTATATCATTTTAATATTTTTTGGGGGGATCAACAATTCAATGTTATTGTTACTAAAGAAATTTTGCCAGATTTGTCATCATACTTAAATATATGCCACATTTTAATATTTTTAAAATTTTGAAAGGGAAAAAAATGTTTTTTAAGATTTTGCATCGTTTATTTTGATTTTTTTCTCACATATTAAGTATTTACTAACAAATTATGATTGAAACCTAGTAATCAATTTCCTGAATTGGATTGAAACCTTGTATCAAATTATCCCACCTTGATTTTTAACATATACAGTGAGAATCCTAAAAATCAATGGCTTTTCAAATAGTTTATTCTCTACATTTAAATATGCAGTATTCTTAAAATACTGTAATATAAATCATACATCAGTAAACTATGCATTTAAATATATTTAAAATATTTGATTCCTGCAGATAATTAAAAAAATTAATTTAGCAGCATTTCTCAAAAGATAGTTTATAATAAATACATTAATGTTAAATACTGAAAATTCCTCTTTATTTACATATTACACAGTTCGAGATTCACGAGCCATACAACTTTTGAGCAAGTTACATTCTCAAAAAGATTATAAAAGATTATTTTTTAAAAGCTTTGATAGTTTAAAAGAAGTACAAGGGTGTCTGCTACTTTAACTAACTTTTATGACATTTTGATAGTTGTTTTATGGTTCTAAATAAAAATAAAAAAAAATAATTTTAAGTAAATACAGTTTAAAATTTAAATGTTGTTACCTTTTTACACCTAAAATAGTTTAATGAACAAGCAATATATATATATATATATGATAGCAAGAAGGGATTTTTTTTACAGTAATGATGATTAATCTGTATACCACAGAGGATATCAGACTTATAAAATGTTAAATTTGAAAATGTTTTACTAAATCATTAAATTAAAATAAACGACTTTTCATGTAGTAGACACCCAATTTATGCATTTTAAAAATATTTTTTAGCAAACAACACAATTTCAATGAACACACTCCAAATCATGTCTCTTCAATTTGTTCATGTTTTAGAGACACAAATTTAGCACAGTAGTAGTAAAAATTTTGATTAATGAATCTATAAACATATAACAAAATATTCTACTACTAAAATACGTGATATGGTTTCATAAGATTCAACATATTCAAAACACTCATTCAGACTTTTGGCACATTTTTGGAAGTTGAATTGTTATTTCTCTTCAATGTGTAAAAGAGATTTTCAAATCCAAAATTAATGATTATAACAACACATTTTCTCTACACAAATTTAAAACAATAATAATGTGGCTTTCAATACAAACAATGTTTCAGTCTTTATGTAAAAAAAAAAAAAAAAATGCTAACTCGAATGCAATATTTTTTTAAAAGGGGACAGAAAAGAAAAATTTAAACATATTCTTAAAGAAAGTTATTTTGCTTTACATGCATGGACACAACTGAATAAGAAAAGAAGAAGTTTAACTTATCAAAATACTCTTAATCAAATATGAATAAGTTGATGAATAACAAGTGCAAAATGCAAATATTAAATGGTTTACTTACTTGATTAAGCCCATTTAGAATTATTTAACTAATTAACCTCAATATTAAAGATATTCCAACAAGAAATGTTTGAGAAATGAAATAAATACAATCTAAACTGACTAAAACATCAAAATACATAACAAAAACTACAAATAACAAATAAAACTTGTTTTTCTTATACATAAGTAATAAAAGATTTCTACAGTTTAGTGTAACGGATGAGAACTTAAAAGAATATGTTTCCTTAAAACAAAAGCAAAGTTTAACATTTTCATGCTAAATTTATTAAAAGCAAATTCAAGATGATATATTTGGTATGGATCACAGAGCAAATGAGTGTTTAAACACAACATGTTAATAAATTACAAAGCAACATTTAAAATTAATCTCAAACTAAAAATTGAATTATTATAAAATGATTAATTAAAAACATTATATAAAACATTTTAAAATCAACAAAAATAATTTTGAAAATTTTTTAATAATACAATAAATTACTATACAGTAGTAACAAACTATTAAAGCAATATACTTTCTTGATATGAATAATTTATGTAATAACATACATTTATAGAGCAATAAATAATGTACATTTAGATGAAACAAAATTTATTGACTGATAGTAAAGATTTAAAAGGACACAGAAATTGTTTATGAAGTCTCACAGCTTAAATCTGTAATTTTTAAAATCTTATCTGGTCATTCATAAGTATAAAATCTTAACGTGTTTATTTGGGTATATCCTTAACAGTGTGTTTAGTAAATTTTTTAAAAGACCTTACAAAATCTGTTTTTAAAAAAGAATGCTAAAATTTCCAAAAATTCTAATTTCAAAATGACTAAATATATTATAACTATTTAACAAGTGCTTTTATTAATAATAGTGATCAATGCAGTTATAAAATACTCCAAAATTGCAATTAGAGCTTAAAACAGCCCTCATTTTCTAAATATTAAAATAAAGGGAAGAGTGCAATTTTTAGGAAACTATCGTATAAACACCAAGAGAGAAAGGTTAATAAGGTTCCCACACAATTTGGCAATCAATACTTTTCTGTTAAACAGAATAATTTTAAAGTATATTTAATGAGTTATTGCCAAAAAAAAGAATATAATCAAACAGTGTAATAATATAACTGTAACTAAAATTCAAATTTAAAAATAAGTACATATAATAAAATTTGTTGTTTTTGAACATGCATACCAGCATAACTTGTTTATTTTTAAACTACAAAATTTTTTTAATTCATGGACTATAAATTAAACAATATTGTTTTGATTATTAAAAGTATTTATTTTTAGCAATAAAAATACTTATTTTAAAGAAACTGCATTCTGAGCAAATAATACATAGGTATTCACACTTGATAGGATCTAATATAGATTTTTGCAGTCGAGAAAGTATAACATACTTTCCTTTTTTTAATGTACTGTTTTAAATGTTTATCCACATGTTTCATAGATTTATTAGACAGGAAAGATTTTAGAATAAAGACTATACAAGAAATAATTCATGATAAACAGTATTAGTCTCGTGGATTTAGTTTTTAAATAACATAGATTTTCGATTATATTCGTACTCTAAATCTACATTAATAAAATAAAATTTTAATGTCTCTTTTGACATCTTAACAATGCATACTCTACTATTTCCTTTGAAATTTCAAGAGTATTGTGAGAACCTTATTCAAAGCAATCCAAGACAAATAAATGTACAGTGCATAACAATTTTAAGTATTAAAAATTGTGTGTGTGAATCAGCACATACATATATATTTAAAACATTCAGTCAGTAATAACATAAATCACTATCAAATAACAATCAAAAGGTAACTTTTTTGCTTTTCAGTAATAATATAATTAACAGAAACAAGCATATTTATGTATGAAAACAGAGATAGACACTAAGTCCTATCTGACTAGTAATAGACTTTGTACAAAAGAAATCTGTTTAAAAAAAAGAAAAAAAAAGAGAGAAAGTTCAGATGCAGTATAAAAAGATGGAAAATAACGGAATACAGGTCTAGGGACATAGAGATGTTAACTTCCAATGTTAGGTCTGCCTGCAGACACAAAAGTGTACCCTTTTCAAAAGCTTCAAACACCCAAAAGTAAAAATTTCTAATCCTTTTAGAATTCTACTGTACAAAGTTGTAAAATAAATCCAAAACTAAAGCTTGTCACTTTTCAGGGAGTAAAAGTCCATTCTTTCACATATGAAACCTTTAAAAAAAATCTTTTTTTGTGACACTTGCAGTCTTTTTTTATTACTGACAGATTTGAGCATCCTAAATAAAGAAAAGAATATATCAAACAAATATTAAAAATGGTAAAATACAAAGATCTTAGATTTAGAATAACTTTTTTTTAAATGTAGATTACATACAATAAAGAGTTTTTAATATTTAATAATGCACATCGTACAGAAACATACCTGCAATTTGTAACAGCCTCTAAGATTGCAAATGATTATTCGAAATTTTATATGAATGAAATTAGAATATTAGCAACATTTTAATAGCAAAGAGTAATTTTGAAAGCCCGATTATATAAAAGATTACATTTCAGTATTAATTTAAAATATAATAAATTGTTAATAGCTGAAAATTTAAAGATACAATCTAATTTAATTTCATATTTCTGGAATCTTAAATAAAAGTAAGACTAGATTTTATTATGAGTTCTGAAAGAAGTTTAAATATCAGTGTACTTTTCATTCATATAATTAAAATAAATAATTAAATAAATTCAAGACAGGTGACAAAATTTGGGAAAGGAACACATCCCCCATCCCTAAAATAAAAGATTATTATTATTATTTAAGCAACTTAATAGATTATGCACAAAAAGTGAAACAAAAGTTCACTAACACCATCCCATACAGTAGAGGTACTGTAACTAAATATCAAGTGAAGCATATATGAAAAGAATCCATATACTATAAAAACCTAATCAAAATATTTTCAAAAGAATTAGAACAAACAAAAATTTAATACCACTGAGTGCTGCATCAAAAATATTAAAACAAAATAACTGAACAGGGGAAAAAAATGAGAGAGAAAGAAAGACCATGAAAATTATTTTAAATGGTAAACCTAATACAGCTTTATCGTGAACTGCCTATTTATTAAAATAGGAATTGTGGTTATTATTGAGATGCATTAGAAATTCTGACAGCAGATGACATAGTTAATAATAATTAACATAACCATGTGACCTGGACAAAAAATGCTCTTTTAGGAAAAGCTTTTATAATGCTGTTTTTTTTTTTTTTTTTTTTTTACTTTTTAGGGTCTTCTAAAAAGTATGTAACAACTTTTGCAGTAAATTTTGACCCCCTCCCACCATCAAACATTTGTAATGTAACAACCTTAATTATCATTGTTATATAAGCCTTGCTTTATCTTAATTCACAAACAGTATTTATAATGGAAGTCCCCCCTTCCTGAAATTAACACAGTGTGGATATTTGCCACCACAGCAAGATGAAATATTTTGAGGTGCTAAATACAACAATCTGCAAAAAATTGTGTACAAGAATATATAGAGAAATACTTTAATGTCAAAGATGATAGGAAATGATTTTTGAGATTGCGTAGCTATGCTAAATTTCATGAAAATACTCACAATTTTGACCTACTATTTTTTTTTTAACTGACAGTTTTTGTAAGTTATTATCTTAGAGAATTTCAATTTGGATCATTCGTTTTAACACAATTTTATTTTAAAAAGTAAGGAAAGGGTATATACTTGAATATACAATGCATTTCAAAGCACAAGTCAATAGATTTGCAAATAAATAAATTCTGGTTAACTTACTTCTTGAAATAAACTTATTGGTCTTTAAATGTTTATGGAGCTTGTAGTTGAAGGTTGCCTAAAAGGGGCTGTAATGGGAGGAGTTCCCAAAAGTCCCAATCTTTGCTTTTGCTTACGCTGTTCAGTCATCTAGCAAAGAAAGTAAATAAATTATATGATTACTAATATAAAATAAAACAGACAAGAAAAATCTTTTAACTTGTTTTAAAAAACAGAGTTATGGGATAATCTGCTTTTAAACATGATAATAATAATTAAAATTAAACCTGGTCTCGTAAATCTGACAGCTGGTGTGATAGAGTAGACAGCAGTTTTTGGGTATTTTCCAGCTGTAACTGCAGAGTACGCATTTCATTCTGCTCGCCTTCTGCTTCATCTGCAGCAAGAGACATAGCACGCATTCTTGGAAACCAGTCAAGATTATGATCCTAATTTTGGGACATAATATAAATAAAATTAATCTGATGAATGTACCAATTCTAATTAAGGCTGCATTATTATAATAAAAAACAATGACACTAGTATTGACCAATACCAATTGACATAAATACTGGGTGATTCAAAATAGATGTTAAAGTGATTATCTTTTAAACCGTAAGTGGTGCCATACTTTCAATTAGAAAAGTTCATCAAATTAAGAGTAGCTTTTAGATATGTCAATTTTTTACTAGGGGCTGTATGAATATTAAAATACGAAATTTAACTTTTATACTGTCCCTCCTTTTCTATCACTAATAATTAAGAAAAATGTGCTCTTTGTTATAAAAAAAAATAATAAAAAGAATCCCATGTCTGTAAGTGAAATGGTTAGAAAGAAAATTAATGTTAAATATGATGACTCACACCACTTTATTAATTAAAATGTTTGTGTTGGCATTGGTTTGCAGATGAAAGATTTTTTAGATTTACTGTAGGGGACCAACTATGATTTGATAAAAGTTAAATAATGATCCAATTGTTGGGAAAGGCAGTTAAACATGTTCAAATATGCGAAATTAACAGGTACAGTTTTACCTGAAATGATTGGTACTGCTTTATGAAATTAGTGATAGTTCAGTCTTTTAAGGGGCCATCCACTAATTACATCACTCTTCTAGAGAGGAAATTTTAAAGTGTAAAAGAGTATGACAAAATAATGGTATGGTGCGGTAACTTTAAATTATTTTGTCTATGGAGTGGTAACTTTCACTAGAAACTACCAATCATGCGTTATAGGAAAATTCTAGCTAAATTAATATTTGAGGAGTCAACTGTGTCTATCGAGTGACTATTAACATAAATTAATGTCATTTGAAAATTAATAATATTTTTCTCACTTTTCAGACATTACCTTAGTCCTTGGCGACAAATGCCAAAATTTTCAAATTGTAATATCTCGAAAAATATTCCACTCAGACACATGGGATATTTTTTTATTTACCTTCTTAGACAAAGGGCAACATTTTTCTAAATATAAAGGATAGGAATGGAGGGACAGTATAAAAATTATATTTTGCATTTTATATGTATACAGCCCCAAATGAATATATTGCCATTTCTTGAAGCTACTCTTTATAAGAAGGATTTTTCTAATTGAAAGTGCATTTCAATAACTTATAGTTTAAAAGATAATCACTTTAACATCTATTTTGAATCATCCGGTATATCAGGCACAAAGCCAGAAAAGAATTTTTGGTGAACAAGTAGAATTTTCACAAAAAGGCTTGATTACTGACATTCAATCAAGAAAAATACAAATTTTGGAAGGGATCTGGGTTCCTATGGGCCACTCCCTGGCTAAATCCCTAATATATATACACACAGACATTTTAAATATATAAAACATCTTAAGTAAAAAAATTTTTCTCCATAAGCTTTCTGGTTAGAAAACCACTTCCAATTAGGAATTTCTCAACATTAGTGTCACACTAAAATACAGTAATGCAAGAATACTCAGATAGTTATCAAAATAACACCAAATTCTTTAAATCAATGCTTACAGACATTCTTTAAATTCCTGAAGCTGTCCTTTCCATTTAACTTTTGTCAAATGTACAATCATCAATGTGATTCCCTCCCCCCCCCCCCAATAATAATAATAATAATAAGTAGTTTACAAGACGTTTTTATTTAAAATGTCTTTTCTAGTTGTAATTTAAACATAATTTGCATAGTTTTGAAGAAGAAAACATAATAACCAATCCACATTGAAACTGAAACTACCTTATATTAGTTTCTTTCTTACCTTACACGTAATATTAAAAATACATAACACATATGATATGTTTCATTACATGATGATGCGCAAGTTGTAAATAAATATAACTTATGTTGGTGAAACATAAAAAATGTCGACATATGAATGGAAAAAATATGAACATTCTTAACATTAAATATGTTCCATATACATAAACTGGAGATATTTAGTGTCAGCAATATGAAGACAAATATAACACTGACTTAAACCACTTTTCAAAGGCTCTCAAAGGGAAAAAATCAGCTTGAATGATGGCATTTCTGGGGTCATATAGAAATTATGAAGGACAATATTTTTTCCACTCTAGTAATAAATGTCTACTTTCAAAATCATGTATAGCCCCCAATCAAACTTCTTTAAAGATATCTCTGAGACACTGTATGATGAAAGGCTGTTGGTACATCACCTTGTTAGTGTATGGGTCACATTCTACTAATTTGGAAATTTTTGTACAGGGGGTCATATACAAATTTTAAAAGTGTTCCTTTTTGTAAATGAATGGGAGGAATTTTTTCTTAATGGAGTCTTATTTTGAACACTTTTTCAATTTACATTGTACACTTATCTCTAATACATAAAGAATTAAAGCCTGTGGGAAATTAAGCCTGTGGTAAAGAATTAAAGCCTTTTTGGGACATCCTGTATATATAGGGTGTCCAGTGCTAATGCGTCCAATGGCTATTTTCTAAACAGTTAGTCAGAGACACATAGTTCAAAATGCAAAAATGCTTTAAACTGTACAATCTATTATATCGGAAAAACAATCGAAGTCGATAAATCAATTCCTATGAAAATTATGAAATTTAAATTTTTATACAGTCCTCCGATCCTATCAGTTATATTTAGAAAAAATTTCCTTATACAATTGAATCGGTGAGTTCAGAAACCACCTCAGTCACAAAAAGGAAATTTTTTTCAGGAGAGAGAAAAAACTTCATAACTCCTCCAAATTTTCAAATATTTAAACTTATTTTTTTCCTCTGTCATAACATGCATTTATGTTTCTGTCATGCAAATATTACCTAATTTATGAAGTTTTTTCTCTCTCCTGAAAAAAATTTCCTGTTTGTGACTGAGGTGGTTTCTGCACTCACCGATTCAATTTCAGTCACAATAAATAAAAATAAAAAAATTCATCCTTCTATGACCAAAATTTCCCGAGTTAGAACTGCTTAAAGTTAGAGAACTTTTTGAGATGTGAAATAGGGGCTGTATACAAAATGAAGAATTTGAGAAAAATTAATGTACATGGTTTTGAGCCTTGTAATATTTATTAGCAATTTCATGAACTATTTTACAATTGTAGATTAGAATAAAGATTAACATTTAGCTATGTGTATCCAATAAATTAACATAAAAATATACCTTATAATCAAAATAGAATTTTTTAAAGAGTTTTTTAAATGAACTAGTGTTAAATAACTTAAAATACAATAAAATAAAATAAAATAAAATAAAACACTTCATTAAACATTAAATTAGAAAATGAAACATTTAAAAGTACGAATATATGCATTTTAGAAACTTAAAATAATACTACAAATCCTGTTGGCATAACATTTGCTCAAAGAATAGCTTCCTTCGGCTGCAATGCAAATATGCACCCGTGTAGAAAATTTTCTGTACTTTGCAAAGCATACTTGGTGTTACACATCTGCATGCTATACATATATACAACTAAGTGTGATCCTGGATAGATTTTTATAGAGTATAACCCTTTGTTTAAAGATTACTAAATTTTGCTTCTTTCTCCGCATTATGCCAGAAAATGAAATTATAATCTATAATTTAAAATTTCAATATTTATATGGTCCCTTAACGCAGGCGCGTAGCCAGGAAAAATTTTCGGGGGGGATATGCGCCTGGAAAATTTTTAACCCCCCGAGGGGGGGGGGGGAGGATATAAAGTTATATGTGTATGAATAGACGGAATTTCATCACTAATCCAAAAATTTCAGGGAAGATATATCCCGATATCCCCTCCCCTGGCTACGCCCTGCCTTAACGGTTTACTGTAACGAGACATTTTTAAACATGGAAAAGTAATTTAAGTTAAAATGTTTGCTGCTTCATAACTCTGTAAATTTTGGTTGTAGAAGGTCAATTTTTTTTTAATTGTACATGAAATTGTATAAATAAAAATTTCCTAAATATAACTGACAGGACCAGGGACTGAATAAAAATGCAAGTTTCGTAATTTCTACAGGAATTGATTTATTGACCTTGATTGTTCCTGGTATAATAGATTATACCATGTTGAGCATTTTTACAACTGGAACTATATGTCTCATTAACGGTTTAGGAAATAGCCATTGGGCACCATTAGCACTGGACACCCTGCTGTATTACCTTTTAATACCTTTTTGGGGACAAATTCAGAAATTTTAGGGAAATATTCTATTTTAATACTCATTTTAAATCAATAACTAACAAATTATTTTTAGTGCTGTTCAAATAAGACTTCTATACATCAAACAATCTAGTACATTTACTGAACGTCTGCTGAAAAATACTTTATTGTTATGTCGTAAAGAATAAATAACATTTAGACTAAGTGGAAAATTAATGGGTTTTTATTGTATTAAAAGTTCTATTTTGAAAAATGAAAATAATTAAAGAAAGTTTTATTTAAGATAATTTTGCCCAGAGAAATTAAGTTTTTGGGTATGTGAGGACATTATGGGGGTTTTGTGTCAGTTGGATTTGTAATTTAGAGATCCATGTGCTTGTCATTAATTGCGCGCTAAATGACAGATACATATTTTTCTAAGTGAAATACCTGATACAGTTTCTTTCATAATGGGTTGCACATATGTTGAAAACTACCTTAATGATTTTGATAATGAATTTTGTATTTAATAATTTTTTGTGTTTTTGGTGGCTGACAAATATTTTTTTTATATAACGATCTTCTAGTTCCCTTAAATAATATATTAACATTAATAAATTTTAACATTTTTAATCTTTTACTAATTTTCTTTTGATTCACAACAATCGCTACTGGGTAGCCATTTTCTTTTGGAGTCAGTACGATCCTGGCAGATACACGCGTTCCCGCGTCTTTGACGTTGCCAGATTCAAGGAACAAGAAATTTTACGGCCGTTCACGATGTGTTTTACATCTTGCAAATAATTAATAAGGAGTTATTAAATTCAAGTGGAAGTGCAAAGAGTATACGTTTAATAAAATATACACATCATTCTTTACAAAGAAATTTTTTGAGACCGTAATTACGAAGTCAATAAAGGGTGCCGACTTAAACATCAACTCCATGGAAAACATTTCGCTGCAGCAATCAAAGTCTGAGTACGAGAGTATGATGATTGCTATAAATATCAGAGCGAGAAGCGGCGTCGCTCTCTCCTGATTCGGCTGTTGTCTCGACTACTCCTGCTGCTGTATTTTCCTTGATAGATGACTGGAGCGATGGTGCCAATGGACGGCGTCTTTGGAGGGATCTTGGACAATGAGACTTGAGTGAAAAATTTCTTGGAGAGGGCCCTCTCACAAACTAACATGGAATCCTTGGATAAGTCTTTTTATGCATGCTTCCTTTAACTAACAAATCCTTTTTGTCAGCCACTCATTATTATTATTTTTTTTTTTTTTTTTTTTTTGTGACATGAGGGGTTAAGCCTGAAATGTAAGTTAACTTTTAAAGTGTAATAAGAGGCATTAATATTTGATATTTTTGTGTAATATGGTCTGGATTGATTAATATTGGGGTTAGTAAGATCAATTAAAATAAATTTTTGTAATCTCAGGACTAAGTGAAATAGATTTTTAAAGATTATAAATTAGGTTCTAGAGTGCCTCATGTAATTTGTTTCAGTATGTTCAGTAATAAGTTTTATGTTGGAAGATAATTGTAATTTAGTAAAATTTGTTAAGCTAAATGTTATGTTAGTACATTATAATCGAGAATTATCTAAATTGTGGAAACATTGGGCAGATGAAAAAAGATTGTAAATTTTTAAGATCGCTTGTAAATACATTGTTAAGTTGTAGATGATGTTACTTCAGGTGTTTTAATCTAATATAGTTGCACAATGTTAATAAATGAATTATTTCCACATATTTAGTGTGTTTTTTGTGCATTGTCTTTTTCACTCGAACATCATAGGGTTTTTGCAGAAATTTAGGAATAATATCAACGGTTATGTACAGTTTTTAAATCTATACGATCACTAAGCCTTAAGATGATTATATTAGTTGATTTATAGAAATTATTAGTATTTTAGAAAATTAAAGAAATGGTTCATTTTATGGCACCTCTTTTAGAAACAGTTTTAAAGAATTTTAATTACTAGCTTACATTAAATGAAGTTAAATAGTAATTTACTACAAAATAATAAATAATATTCAGCCCCAACATTATTTAACATTGAAAAAGAGAAAAAGAAAACAGAAATACTTTAATCATGGATGCAACATAGCTCTCAGGACCAGTAAATTCTGTAGGATCCTTCACTCTAACCAAAACAATGAAATATAAATAATGCCACATGTTGTGTTCACAACGGATATGTTCTTCAAATGAAACAGTCTTGTTATCAAATGATGCTCTATTTAAGCCTGAAAATAAATAAATTACAGTCAACAGTAATAAATGAAAATATTGAGTCATTCTAGAAGGCTTGATTAAAAATACATAATTTATGAACTCTTAACCCTTTAAGCGGTCAATTTTTTTACCGAAATACTTCCAAAAAAAAGGCATATTATTTGCAGTAGAGCAAAATTTTCATAATGAAATATTCCTGCTCCCTCGCTAGGAAGAAAAACCCGGATGAAAAGCATTTCAGTTACATGGACAAGCCACGTCATCTATTGAAAAATATTAATACTAAATAGTCTCTTCACAATAATGAAATATACGGGCAAATCAGAAAAGGAAAGGAGAAAATATCGATGCCCGTACGCTATACGGGCAAACCAGCTGAGGCCAATTTTGGGTAGCACGTACACTGTATGGGCAAACCGCTTAAGGGGTTAATAAGTTGTTAGTAAGTAGAAAAAAAAAAAGCTAATTTAAATGAATAATAGTAAAAGAAAAACTAATAATGTTGTTTATATTGTGTGTACTTAAAAATAAATCCATGAAATCAAGCTTTAAAAATTTTATTTTTTCTGACATCAAAGCCAATCATTAAAGGCAAAACAGAATACAATTTAAAACTGCAGCATTTAGCAAAAAATTCTCAATGCTGGTTGCAACTTTAAATTAAAAAGTTCTTTCTCTTAAATAATAATTACTAAGAAGAATATTGTCCTTCAAAAATAAATTTTTATAGTATTTTTTTGCATAGTTTTTTGTGCCTTTTTCCCACGTTGAGTATTTTTATTGCTATTGAACTGATTAATGTTTTAAAAAGTTCAAAGTTTTCACAAGCTCAACATAGTTTTGAAGAAAAATATTTTCACTATTAGTAATATCTCTGAAAATATCACAACTGATATGGATCTTGATATAATAGTAGCAAAGGGAATGAAATATAAGCCTATGTGATTGTTTTAAAATAGAGTAAAAGAAAGAAAATAGAGAAGGGAGGGAACTCTGTTATGTGAATAGAAAATTTTTATAAATGTATTTCACTGATTTTACATAAGATAAAAAAGTGATATTCTGAACAGAAGTGATAAAGTGAACGGATGATACATAAAATGAAGACTCATTCTGAAACTTTAAAGTAAAAATTAAAATTAAAACCTCTTAAGCCCTTTCAATTTTGAGATTTATATTTATAAAAAAAAAAAAAAATATCTTAATATATGATTCTAGGAAATGTTTAAACACACTTTTTGAAAATTTTGTAAAACTGCCGACCATTATTTATATAATTACATATACAATTATTATATGTAATATTGTATACATTAAATTTATAAATTTGTTTCATATAAATATTATTAAACTAATTATTTTTAATGATCAAAACTTATGTGTTAGAACAATTGTTATTTTTTAATATATTAATTAAAAAAATGCATTTACTTTAATGCAAAATGTAAAGATACTGTATAATTAGTTTACACATTGTTCTCCTTCTTTATGGATTAGTTTTTGATAGTTTAAGGCAGATTTTGATATAAAAAACCCAACCTTGTACAGCAGCTACATAATTTTTATCCACTTTATGTAAGCAAACTAATTATTATTTTGAAAATACTTTTAAAATCAGTAGTAAGTTGCACAATCTGAAAGATCACACATTTAAGAAGTTTCGTCTAAAACTAGCAATCAACGTACCACAAATAAAACATGTATTTTTCAGTATCTCTTCTTTTTGTTGTTTTTCACTTCTCAGATCAGCAAATGTATCAATAATGACACCAAAGATAAGATTCAATACAATAATAATTACAACAAAGAAGAACAGCAAATCATATATGACTCTTGCAATAAACAGAGGCTCCTTAAAGAGAAAAAAATACATTTTTAAACAGCAGAAGATATATAATGCTACAGTATATCATATTCATACATCTGATTAAAAAAATATATCTGATAATAATAACAATCAGAAGTATATGAGCACAATTTAAAATTAAAAATGTGACTGCAAATCTAAAATAATTTTTCAGTTAACTCACTCTTGGGGATAAAAAAAAGAAGTTTGTATTACTTGAAATAAAGAAATTTTAATATCAATGAAAACTGAATAGCAATATTTATAAACTCTTTTACATTTAATCTTTTTGTATTGTGGGCCAAATTTCATAATTATCACCCTCCCTTCTTTTGGCCATAAAGTGTGGGATGATCACAGCATTTTGTGCTACATTCATATAGTATTAAATTACATTTTAAGGCTGTAGTTTGAAGAAACAAAACTTGCACTACACACTGTGCTAAACAAAACTGTGTCATGCGGAATAAAAAAAAAATAAATAAATAAAAAAATCTGAAAATTTTATAGCTGGTCAAATTTTATTGTTTATTGCATCAACTGATGAAGAGACACCCTACAAATTTTCAAGTGCCTGATACAATTACTTTAATTATACTTATGTACTAAAATCTCATTTTTAAAAATTACAGTCTCAAGTACTATTTTAAACATTCTTACTAATAAAGGATTAACATAAAGTAATCTAATAAACCAGCAAGTATTTGTATAAAAATATTTAGTAAAATTTTGATTAGTTTATACTAATATTATTTCATTTAAAAATAAAATAAGATAAATAAATAAAAATCAATTAGAAGAATTATAAATGTAAAAACCTTTGTTACAGTTTAAGATACATGATATATGAACTACTTTCAACTTTTTACAAACTGCACTGAGATCCAGGCATATTTTAAATTTTTTTTTTTTTTTTTCCTGTCGTTGAATATTTTGTCTTCTAATATGTTAGTTAAAGGATATTAGTCATTTAAATGAGGAAAAAAAAAAACTTTTTTACACAATTTTCACTTACCAATAGGAAGCATAGGTTATTATTGACTATAATTGACACCGGTTTCAAACACTGAACATACTAATGGGTAGTTTAAATAATAAGTGAAATATTAAGAATTAATAAAAGATTTATTTTTATATTTAAGTAAAGATATGAATTAAGTCTGAAGGGGGGGAGGGAATCAAGATAGCTCTGCAAAAATTCATGAAAAAAAAACCATTTTCATGACTTTTTTTTCCCAGTTTCTCAATAATGATAGAAATACAACTTCTATTTCAAAAAATCAAGTCATCTTTTAACTTTATCTGTTGATTTTTTTCAAGTCAGAATTGATAAAATTTCATTTTTTTAAAACCTGATGTGTACACCACATGATTTCCTTACAGATCTATTAAATCAAAAATATTTTTGACACAATTTATCTAAACTTATTTTGTTTGAAAGAGATAAAATACTGCAGTAATACTCAGGTTTAGCGATTTCTACCCAAATATTTCGATATCGCCAAGCTGGGTTCAATTTGAAAGATTTGCTCCTGACCACTTAATTTTGCGATATTTCACCTAAAGCCGATAAGCTTGAGATAGTTTGCGAGAGTTTGGACAATATCCAAAGTATTAATTGACCACAGACTTTCAATGAATTGAATATTCCATACACCTTAATGTATTTAATGTCATTTGGCTGAACCTGTAAATAAATTATGCAGTAGATTGGAATTAAAAAAGAGATGCACAGTTAGATAATCCGATAATTCTAGAAATAAAATTTTAACATTCTATGGTTAAAAGTTTTAGAGTTAGGCAAAATTATTTTTGCGTAAAATTTGGCAACATTTCGGCAAAACTTGCCCAGGTAGATGACAAATGGCAAGATTTTGGGTATGGACCAAACAATAACTGACTACAGATGTAATATATTGAAAATGTCCATAGACATTAATGTATTGAAATTCTTTTAGGTGGTCCTGTAAATAAACTCTCCAGTAGATTGGAACCAAAAATCAAGATGCACAACTATATGTTACAACAATCTTAATGAAATCTCAACATTCTACGACTAATAGTTTTTGAGAATTGAGATCTTTTGAGTGTTCCTGTAGCAGCACTATAAAGACACTTTTTTTGATGGAGAAATTCATTTTGTAACCCTTAACAGCATATATCACTTCTGAGTTGCTTGAAATCAACTCAGAAATGATATTACTATTTCTAAAATACGCTTTAATGAATGGCCTAATATTTCTAAAATACGCTTTAATGAATTTTTGCCCAGATACTGTAATTTTTTAAAAATTTTTTGGGCGGCTCTGTAGATAACTATCCAGTCGAATTAGACCAAAAGGGGAGGTGCACAACTAGATGTTACAACAATACTAAATATAAAGTTTCAATATTCTACATCCAATAGTTTTTGTGTTTATTTATACATATGTAGGTTTTTTCAAAGGACTTTCTATAAAATAACTTAAAATAGAACTTTAAATTAATACTAAATTTAAATTGTAAAATTCTATATATTTCACAAATTCACAAAAACATGATCCTGGCAAGAAAAACTTGATTGAAGGCTAATTTCAGATTCACAAAATTATGAGCAAATTTTTCACAATTTCACTAAAACAGGACCCTTAAAAGATTTTGAGAGTGACTTTGTCTGAAAAGCCTGGACAGACCCCTGCCTAATGATCCCAGCATACAGTATCAGTGGGAAACAGTGTCTCACATCCCTCATAATATGATTAAGAACGGATTACTTCAGCAGAGCCTATCTAACACATTTATGATAGGGGGGGGGGGGGAAAGACTTGGATTAAAAAGAAAAAAAAAAATCTTCTACAGTAAAAATCTGGTAGTTCTGAATGTTAATTAAAGAAAAAAATTGAAATTGTGTAAAAATTGACAAATGTATGATATATTGAATAATTACTTTAGAGCTTGGTGCTCTGAGTACATCTCCAATACCACCTCCATTTCTGAGACCTTGATTTAAAGTGGTGACTATACACATTAACAAAGAATCACATGCTCGTTCTACTTCAGTATCATCTTCATCTTCATCAGAAGGGGGAGCTTTGACTTCTATAGAAGTTTCTGATTTAAGAAAACAAAGTAATCTTATAATAAAGTATATAATCATATAAATGAAAAATTAATAGCATAAAATAGTGTTTAGTAACAATTAATTCCATTTTCTGCAGCAAAAAAAAGGTGGGGTTAATTTTAAATAAAATCAATAAATATTTATACAACTTTAGGGTTTCTTAGTTAAGTAGAAAGTCTCCATCAAATACATACACAGTACACCTTAAAATTTCATGAAATCCGTCATATTGCAGATACAACTACATTCTCCTCTAGAAACAACTGATGAAACCTTTACTATATTGTGGTTAGATTATAAAGTGACACAAAACATGTACACCAAAACCAAAAATAATATAATTACAATGTACTTCTTATGTACAAATGAGTGGGTTCAAAACAGAATAATCACAGATCAAGATTTTATGTAACTCAACTACTAAAATAAAAGAAATTTAAATAAAAAAAATTTTAACTTTGAAGTTTCATTATCTCATATATGAATGGGGTTTCAAGGAAATTAGTAAGCCAAGTTGAATCAAAATCCTCAGCATAACAACACTTTTTATAATTTACATTTCAATGGTGGGAGGGGAAAAAAAACACCATTTCCAAATGCAATTAGAATAAATTTTACACTAAAATAAGACCACTTGAAAATTTGGATCATTGATACCTTTCACATTTAAAGATCATTGTAGTCTAAATGAAAAGTCCTTAGCATGGAGCAAATGCATTAAGTTCCAGACTGATTGAATAACACCATTCAGAACACGCACAAATTAAATCTATGCATTCAATAGCCATTTTCACTTAATATAAACAATGTGAAACTAAACTAATTATTGGCCTGTACTTAATTTAGTTGCTAGACCTTCATCATCATATAACTGGGAATAAAATGCTTATAGGCAGGGAGAAAAAGAAAGAATAAAAACAGAAAGAAAATCCAGTTTATATTACCATTAGTTTTACCATTTTCAGATTCTGAATCATTCTGAGAAGTGTATCTGTACATATTTTCACTTCTTGCAGAACAATTTGGATCTGTTGCAGAACAATAACTATCTGGAGATATTGGCACTTGGAAAGGCTGGGGTGATACAGAGTGAGAATTATCCTCAGCAGCAATAGCACCTATTAAGGAAAAATGCAAAATATTAAAGAATATGAATATGCAATAAAATTTTTATTTATTCATATCATTTACGGCACATTTCTGACATGTTTCAGTAACAGCTAATAGATAACAAATGCATAAAATAAAAATGTAAGCTGTTTTTATTTAAAATGCATGAAATCTTTTATTTATTTCTAACATGAAAAGAAAAGCAACTAAGTTTTCACATAACTATTCTGAGCTCACAACAATGAATAATAAAACAATGGTAGTTACTAATGTAATCTAGCTTTACTTAAAAAAAGAAAACAAACAAACTATGAACCATCAATGAAAACTATGAGCTACAAAAACAATGCCTGGGAATTTAGCCTCCATATGAGGGATTTTTAATTAGTTACAACAAAAATAGTGTAATTCACAGCTACTCTGAGTGTAGACTTTGAATAAGAAAATCTGATTGGAATCGTAGAAAGGGGTGGAGAAAGAATAAAAACATCCAGGAACAAGAGTCAGCACTATCCTACATATACAGTCAACTCCGGTTATAGCGAACCTCTGGGGACCCACAAATTTCATTCACAATATCCAAAGTTCACTATAATCGATGTTCTGATGTCCAATAACAACAAAACAATGCAAAACTAGGAAATAGAATTTTATTTAAGTACACAATGTTTATTAAGTTAATCAAACATAATGGATTGCATTTATGGTTCTAGAACTAGTTGTTAAGTAAAATAAACATAAGTAATCGCATTTTTGGAAATAATGTACATTCCATTTAGTTGGCAAAAGGTGCTGTCGCTTTTAATCTGTGGTTTTGCATTGAGAATGAAAAATGATATCGTCCACAGTCAAGACAAAATTTCAGCTTTTGATTCACTTTCAAAAGTACCCTGCTTTTGTTAATGAATGCTTTTAAAGGGTAGGATGCATTAAAGCATTGAAAAAATTATGACCCCCTTCCCACCCCTACCCTTGTTTAGTATAACACCCCCCTGTGGGCGTTTGAGGCTTTCAGGGGGGCGGTAAAAGACCCAGAGAAAATTAGGAGGCGTTGATATGGCACGGAGGGGCGTGGGAAGATTAACCAAATAGAGTGTAAAAAAGACTTTAAAATCACTCTGATAATTCATTTCTATCACGTGTGCGAAAATTCACATATTTCGATAGGAGACTTCGCTGTTGAGAGAAAGAGATACCTCTCTAAAGCATTTATTCCTCCTTTTAAATGAAGAAGAAATTCAGTAGAGTTTCGATTCCAACAATACTCTATCTATTAGTAATTTTTTTTATTTAATTCTTGTTTTCACCATGCATTATGTACGCTCTTATTTCTCTGGAGTGGGAGGGGGGGCGGTATTGAAATATTTACTGGAAAAGTGGGCGCCAGTTCAAAAAAGGTTGGGAACCTATGGTCTAGACACTGGCAATTCACCTGTATTTCAGAACAGGGGTGCTTGATTTTCTCTCTACTCGAACACAATAGAGACACTCTTCGTAGGAATCAAACAACATTGCCTCTATCATACAGAAATTTTTATATTCAAGTCATGGTTCACTAAATCCAAAAAAATGCTATGTACATTCCAAATGTATGTGAGTCAGGACTAAGGAAACATGTCACTATGGCCGAAAGTTCACTATATCAGGGTTCACTATATCCGGAGTTGACTATACTTACATTAATCTGTTGTTGTTCTCGTGTTCATGGATAGACGATTGCACTATCTAACTATCCATGGAGATAGGTACCATTGCCCCAGAGGGGCTTGAACTTCTGCTTGTTGGTCCTTAATTTTGAATCAATTCCAGATGAAGGACCAACCAACACAAGAAATCGACACTCCCAGAGACAACGCTTAAACATGGAGGACATTGGAACCATGATGGATATTACGTGCACCAGCTACTTACATTAATCTAACATAAGCATTTACATTAATCCTACATATAATTTACTTTAATTTAATATTTTAACGTGGGTAATTAAAGGTAGACTTTGGCATTTGGAAAATAAATTACACATTTTAATTCATAAATAGATTAAATTAATTTTTAAAGCAATGTCAATCAATGAGATATTTTCTTTTTTTAATAAAGGCAACTGCTATGGCCACTATTTCAAATTAAAATGTATTTTTTTATGTATTTACTTTTCAAAAACTTGCTTAAACTTTTAACATATAAATTTGATACTGAAGCAATTTAGATGAATTTTTTCCAGAGCTGAAGCAAAGTTAAACAAAGCCATATAATTTGACTTCAAAAGACATTCTATTGAAATCAATCAAAATTAATACAGTCAAACCTGTCTATCTCGAATTTCACGGGAAAGGAAAAAAAAAAAAAAAGATAAAAAGGTTTCCAACTATGGAGGTTTCAAATCATGTAAATTGAAAACATTTTATTTCCTTTTGTGGTGGAAAAATACAGCGGTGTGATTGCAGATTTATTTTACATACATCCATAGCCCCTTTAAAAATATAAATATGTACCTTTAGCAATAAAAATAGTCTTTCAATGACTTTTGATGTCTAATTTCTTTTGTTTTTGCTAGCTTTCTAAGTTATCAAGTGCTGCAATGCATTATAGAAAAATTTACCCAAGACTTAAGAAAAGTTCAGTGTTATACGGCCTTCTCTGTTTCTTTTGTTGTCTCTTTAGACACTTTTGTTGAAAGAAGTAGCTCTTTAAAGCACTGATTTTTGTAATTTACATTATATAGAGGTTTTGAAAAAAAAAAAAAAAAAAATCCGGGATAAACAGGGAAAATACATACAATTTTTGAGATACAGAGATTTTTCAGATATACAGGTTTGACTGTAGAGCAAACATAACAAACCTGGTAAATTTTTTGTTGCTCTACTATCCACTTCCATTAAGAAATCATCTCGGAAGAACAAATAACCAATGATAGAGAAAAGATACACTAAGATGAGAGCTAAAACTGCAGTTAAAATAATGGAACGCCCATTTCTAGTGACAGATTTGATAACATTTTTCAATGTTTCTTCTTGATACACTACATCTAAAAGCTAAAAAAAAGAAAAATACCCAGTTAAATAGAAAATATTTATAGTAAAAATATATGAAATACACAGTATTAAATTTAATATCCAAGAAAATTTGAGCATTTACAAAGCATTAGGTTTAAAAAATATATGTTTGTTCTATAACAAAACTTATAATAAATAAGTTATTAATAATTAGGTAAATAAAGTTTTTAAAATAATTATCTGATGAATATTCCAATAGTTTAATGTTTGTTCAGCTACAGTACTGGTCAACTGTCTAAGTATTCAATTTCTTTCTGGTTAATTAAAGAAATAAATAAATAAAAAGTTTTGAGTAATACTGATTAACTATGTTTAATGCAATTCATTTCCATAGCGTGCTTTTTAGCATTGGAACAATCTTTACAACATTTTAATTAATCAAAGTTAATTTTGAAAAATTCATTTATTTTTTTACAACAGATTTACATTTTCAGACATTTCAAAGTTAGAGTTTTCTTTACAAATCAACAATGCAGTAAATAATATGAAGAAATTCATGAAGGAATGTAACACAGTCATGGGAGATATTCCAGGCGAATTAACTCTGCTAGTGCAATTTTTGGATGTGTGTATAAATAAAACCATTGAATGGAATTGTAAAATGACACTAGAATGTGATCATTAAAAGGTGAAAAAACACTTACAAATGGAGGCCAAATGTATTATATCAGTCTAGAAACAGTCTGTAAGAGGATAATAAAAAGAGGGAATGAAATAAGTCTGAAATAATTCAAAATTCCTTTTAAAATTCTAGTACATTGAACAATCCAGATGGAAGGAAAATGATTACTTATTTACTGGATTAGAGTAACAGTGCTGGTAAAGATAAAACTAAATTTGCTGATGTATCTGAAAATATAACGAAAGACAAACATGACAAACTTTAAATGTTGTCTGATAATCAAAACTAGTAAGTTCACAACGAGTGCCATTATTTTAAAGGAAACAGCGTTTTTGGTACATGTAAACTAATTTCTTTATGCTAATCTTTTACTTATTTTTAAATGTATCATTTTTATATTCGGCATTTAATGCATACCTGTAAATTTTGATGTGATATTTTTTTGGATTAATAGTGTGCATTATATGCAAGGATATATGGTAATTCTAAAAATCTTAAACCCAACTTATTATTAAACAAGAAATATCTAAAAGTTCAACCAACCCTACTATCAATTTTCAAAATAATCATTATTATTTTTAGTTCTGCACTTTGAATGGTAAAATTGAAATCTTAAGGCATAATTTATAAATCAAAATTAAAAACACAGTTAGTGACTTTTCTAAGGATTTATTTGATCAATGATATGTTTCAGATCATTGATCAAATGTTGTCAGCAGAAAATTACTAAGGTATGTCTGAAAATATGTAAAAAGATAAATACCTTAAGCAAAATAATAACTTATTTTTCTTTAAAACTCATTATCTGATTTGTACTATTCTGCATTACTACATACAAACTACAAAAGAGGGAATTAAATAAGTCTGAAATAAGACTCATATGAGAATCATGACTTAAAGCTAAAAATTGATCTGAAAACAATAGATAAATGCAATATTTTCACTTAAAATAAATAAATTAAACCAGAGTATTTAAAATAAAGAATGGTCTCTGGAAATGGAAATGGTATTAAAATAAAGAATGGTAAGTTTTAAAACTAGCTTTCAGCATAAGTAAAGTCAATAGTGGTAAATTTATATGCTAAGACAACAGAAAACAAACACTTACCAATACGCTGTAGAAAAATGGATGGGCACACAATCCCAGAATACAAAATATTAAATACACCATATGATACAACAATTCAAAATCTATAAGTATTTGCCGAAAACTTTTTGTAAATGTTCCATGATTACCCATTATACTAACTAGATGAACAGCAGTAATAACAACCTGAAAAACAAACATTACATATAGTTAACATTGCTAAATAATAACAAATGTGAAAGCATTAATTTTGCTTTTAAAAGTTTTCTAAAAATTAATGAACATACTTATTTAACCACAGAAAAATAGATTCTCTTAATGTTTCATAGATCACTGGAAAAATTTTTGGAATATGATGCAACTATTAGTTGGAAAGTGAGATGGATTCATGCATTTAAGGAAAGATTTATGTTTCTACAGCAACCTCCCCCCCCCCCCCCCCAAAGAAAAAATACAAAAAACATGAATTTTAGAAGGTAAAACTGCATTATCAGTTTAATTAATACTTCGTGTCAATGTACTTTGCGTTACATAATTTTTGATTAACACCCCCGACCCCCAATTTTTTTTAAATTTTTTTTTTTTTTTTTTTTTTTTTTTTGCAGTTGAACAAAAATTTATTATTTGAAATAGTCCACAAGTTTATAAAGATTAAATTTTAAGATGAGAAACAAATAAATAATGCTTGCTTTTAAAAATTAGCTACTTAATGCTAATTTTTTTAAGTAGCTGCAATTTCAGCTTTATTTTAAATAACACGATTTTTATTAATACACATACTAAAAAATAAGATGGTACAAACAGCAATTAGTATTGCTTTTAACACAAAAATGATTAGTATATAATCATTCCTTTTATTAAATACACTTTTAAAAGGAGAGCACTCACATTAACTGTTCCTAACATCCAAAGAGTTGGTTGTAAACCTAAAGAATATATCATCCTTAAAATAGTTGAGAATGAATACACACGTATAACATTGGTACCAGGAACAGTCATGACCGCAGCTAATGAGGCAAGCATAACACTCCAAATTAATCCAGAAATGCGAGGATCAATTATACCTAATAGAAAACAAGAAAGATTTTTAGCTAGTTAAAATAAAATCACACAACAATAAACATTTTTTTTTTAATTTACTGAAAATAACTAGTTAAACTGTAAATCTTCATGGTCAATAATACTTTTATAGATACAAGTAATGCTTTCTACTCAATGTTTCTTTGAAAAGGTAAATCAATAATAAATAATTAATTCTAGTATTGAAAGCTTTGCTAATTTTTAAAACTTTAAGACAGAATATTCATAATTAGGGTCCTATAAAATATATCAAAATGCAGAAAATGTGGAATTTCACATAATTTACAATTCTCCGTATAAACTACAACTTTTAGCGTAACACCACACCATATTTTTCAATAAACTTTTTATTTCTTAATTTTAACACATTTTCTTCAAAAACCTTTTATATCCCTTTGGAACCATAGATGGGAAAAATGCAACAATACACTAGCAAAAAAGTACATTTATTATTGTCTGGAAGCGGACGTCTCCAAAAAGCAACGACCTAAGTTTTCCCAACCTGGTTTTAAATTCATGAAAGCGGCTCAAGTGTTTGACAGAGACCAGTAATCTAACATGAATGCTAATGAAGTCTTCAACAATATTCCAGGATATGATGATTTAAAAATAAGGCTTGAGTATGCTGCTTACAAATGGTGTGCCAAGGAATGTTCTGCTGAAAACTCTTAAGATTTTGGAATTCAGAGGCTATTTCAGAGAGGTTTCCAGAACTAACGCTCATAGCAAAGCAAGTACTTTTGGTTTTAACTAAGTCTGTAGATTGCGAAAAAGCAATTTCATGTTGTGGCCAAATATTTACTAAACAGAGGCAAAGTTTGAAGGAATCATCAGCTGCCACACTAATCACTTTTTAAAATAAATTTTAGTGCAAAAGTAAGACATACTTATTTATTTTTAATTGTTAATTAAAATATTGCCTTTCTTTTTAAAGCAGTTATTTTCCTACTTTTCTGCATTATTATTTCAATAAATTTCTATAAATACAGCATAATCTCACATAACTACCGCATCAATGCTGCATAATTCTGAAAATTTTTCTGCATATTTTGTAGGGCCCTATTCATAATTTTTTTTATTTATTACTATCAATTTTAAAGTTCTTAAAACATGAACTCTCATTAGTTTTTAGTAACTTAGTTAACTGGTGTTGATACTTCTTGTTATATGATGATTATCCATGTGAAGGATAATCATCAAGTCAGATTGCATACAGAGTCTCTTATTCATATTATACCTGGAAAAATGCTACCAAAATTCCAAACAAGTAGCTTGATTAATTTTGACAAACCTGGCTCTCTATCGCCATAGTAGTCTCCTAGTTTAAGCAGCTGACAAAAGTTACTCCATCATTAAAGTGACTTACAAAAGGAAAAAAAATAAAACAAATAACTACATTTTTCTTTTAAATTTATCAACACTGAAAACTAGTTCAACTTCTCCAACTGAAACTCTGAAAATATTTCAACCAATTTTCGAGGCATTTTTCATAAGAAAAATTACAAATGGCTTAAAAGCAATAAAAAAGAGTACTTTTTTTTTTTTTAATTGTGCAGAACAGCAAATCCTTAAAGAATAATTTGCATAAAAATCCACATTTAAATAAATAAGATAAGAGAAATAATGCCATACCATTAAAATCTGGAAATGGATAAAAAATAGCAACTATTATGTTGACTAGAACAGCTAAATTGAAGGCAATTGTACTCCACATTGACATGTGTCTACTAACCCAATAAAGCAATGGTTGACCTATCAAAAAGTTAATGATAATTCAAGTACATGTATATATGTATAACAATTTTATATTTTAATATATTTAAAATGAAAAAATAAAATGTGTGTTTGAAATGTGAAACATAAAGATTAAGTCAGAATGTCAGATATTTGTTTCTTAAGATTTCAAGGCATTACAGTAACATGATGTCAAAAATAAGCAAAGGATATTATTGTGATGATTAAAAATTACTACATGATTTATTGCAAGCGGGTGAAATATTCTAAAAGATAATCACTGTTTAATTTAAGAAGTTTGGTAATGCTGCGGTATATTAAAACAGAAAGAATGAAATACATATTTTTTAACACTGCTGTTACTTAAAAAAATTATTTATGGAATTATAAACTTAAAAAAAAGCTTACATTTCAATGGTCTCATGCATCAACACAAAAAAAGTTACATACTGATAATTCTATATAATAAAAGCTCAGAGTCTATCTGTAATGATTCTGGGTTGTACCATTCCAAATAAATTACCGTAGTAATTTTTGCAATTTCAACAAGCTTGGAATAGCTCTCAAAGTTTTGAAATTAATCTTTTTCATGAGACAATTATAAATAAACATTAACTATTACAATGTTTTTATTTATTTATTTGTAAGAGTAGGCTTGAATCAGTTCATAAGGATAACAAAGATTGAAGATTGTTTATATTGATCACAGAAAAAAAGGGGTCAATCATTAAGCATTTTAATGATTTTTCTGCATAAAACCATGGACCATGGATATAGATTGAGGATCACAGTTTTCCTCCATAGGTCAGTTTTAAATTGCAAGTGAGATTACAACTGTCCCATCATTAAACTGTATCGCCCCAAGGCTTTTTTTATTGCATAAAAAATCACTCTCTGGTCGGCTCCCCTGGAGGGTGATCCCCATCCTCCTTGTCAAACACAGCAACTATCACAAAAACTAATTTTTCATGACATAAACCTCTTGATTTTTTTTTATCTGTACAAAGAAATTATACAACTGATTTATATAGCTGTTAGAAAGATTCCATTGAGGGACCTAATTGTTGAGCACAGTAATCATTACAGAAACAGGTTAGCATAGGATAACCCTGTAAATGAGTTAGCTTCACAGCAAGTTTCATAACTCTGACAATTGCTAACCGGTGGCATTCACTAATTTTCAAGATTTTTCATTAGTACCAATTTAATATACACTAGGAAAAAATTAAATTTAAAATTGATTGCTGATTTATCAAATTATGAATACACACAACAGACAAGAAATTTGGAAGCAGTGCCACTTTTGTATTATTCATGTTTAAAAATAAACAGTTAAAGCTATTTGAAATATTGATTGATCCTCATTTAATTTTATGAAAAGTGTACAACAAGGTATACTGTATGTAGTCTAAATTTTAAAAGCACATATAAAACTATTAAGAAGAAACAAGAAAATTACCTCTCAATTTCTTTTGCCACTTCATTTCATTAAATAAATCATCAGTTTTTTCAAAGAAATCTGACACCTATTGGTTTATGAAAAAAATAAAATTACAAAGTTTTGCTAAAAATCATTTATTTGAACAGATGTGTCATAAAACAGTTGAATTATATATTAACAGCACAAATCATTGATAAGAATTATATGATGATTAAGTTGTGACATCACACATGAATATCACACTGTCATTTTCAAGCTGTATTAATTCACTAGCTGAAGTACACATCACTGATGGATTAGTATCGAATGCAGATTTCCAAAACAGCGTGAATTTTTGTCAGCATTACATGAGCACAAAGAATGGAAGTAACACATTGGTAAAAGTATAGAAAGCAAAGTTATAACTTCTATGTACTATTAAAAGATTGCAGATTAAAGAGTAACTAAGTGTTCAGTGAAATTCTCAATACAGAAAACATTTTATTTTCAAAATTAAGATTTAATTTTAGTGGAATGCACTTATGAAGTCAAGACATTCATCGCCTTTAATTAATTTTTGTTTAATTCACTATAGATCAGTGGCATAGCCAAAGGGGGGGGGGGTAGAGGGGTCATAACCCCCCCCCCCATGAGGAATTTTTTGCCATACAAAATGCATATTCTTCACTCTATTATAACACACAAGTATACATATATATGAGTTGCAGTAGTCGTAACTCCCCCACCCATAAAAAATTTCTGGCTATGCCACTGCTATAGAAAATTTAATATCATACTTCCAGAAAAATTTGTACAATTTTCACAAAATATAAAAAGGCAAATAAACATTATAAAACAGACAAAATTTGTTTAAGTTAAATAGTCAACTAATATGTTACTTCCAAGACACCTTAAAGTGATCCCCTTAAAAAAGTGGGGAAATGCAACTTTCATAAGTTTTAAACTTCATTCAAATTTTTAAGAAACTCCAAAATTTATTGTTTCAGTCGTTTCTGATCATGCCATTAAATTTCATTCTATTATCTTATTTCATTATTTTTGTGAGACACGAGAACAAACATTTACATGATTTTTGCAAAATCTATGAAATATTTAAAACAATTTTAGCATCCATAGTTTAAATTAACATAATTCCAAATTTTATTCTATTCCATTGCTATTTTTCAGGAATGGAACAAATATGTACTAAATTTTAACAAAATCTCAAAATTCATAAAACATTCTGAAGTACGAAGCCTATAGTTTAAATGACCACCTGTGATAATACTAAATTTCATTTGATTCGGTTCAGTGGTTTAGATGTGCTGGAGAAATATTTTCATGTTTTGAATAAATGGTACTTACGCATTATCATGGCAGACTGCCAGGATAATTAAGTATCGAGAGAATTATCACAAAATCACAGAATCTAATCAAAAATGTTAAAATTTCATGACCTATAGATGAGTGATTACTTATCATGTCAAGGGGTGCAACCCACTTTGTGGGAAGGTCCACCTCCTTGTGGTGCACCCTGGTAATGTTGTTGGCAATGACAACGGCTAAGAAGCCTAACGATAAATATGGAAAAAGTTATTAATGGAAAATAAGCTGCACTGCTAATCACACAGTCTAAAAAGGAGCATGATGGGGGTTTAGGCAGAGGGCCTCCTTTAAAAAGTTTGTTACAGTCTCCTAACATTGAGGATTTAGGCAGAGGGACCTTTTTGTCAAGTTTACTACAGTCTCCAAAGAAAAGTTCTTGCTCCCGTATTGGGATTTAGGCAATGGATTCCACTGCCCTCCCTTCTTTAGAAGAAACCTGCCATACTACAGGAGACAGTAGTGTTGCTCACCTAGGTGAGGGCCCTGCTGACATTGCGGGAAGTACTCTTAGAGCAGGTGGCTAACACAAGAATTGAGTCTGAAGTCTCATTCCAGTCTGCTGACCCTGTCTGTTGATGTCCAGAAGAATGAAGGTTGCAAAAGACCATCTAAATGCAATTCTAATCTATCTAAATGTGATTAAATTCAGACGAAAACTACTAAAAGTAATGTTGGCATAATCAGGATTAATAATCCTGATAAAAGTCAGTTAGAAGTGTTACAACACCAAAAAGCATAATACCAAGGTTTTAGAAGTTAGCCATGTTTTTAAAATAAGAAATATACAGAAGAAGTTATATTTTAGTCATAAACAACATGAAAATAATTAAAATAACAAAACATTATATTAAAAGAAACATAGATATACTGTCTATCACATACTTTGCTTCCTTGCTCATCTCTTTCTGCTTTGTAGTAAACTTTCATCTTTGATTCTCTTGTTAAAAACTCACAAATCTGTGGAACTGGGAACACAATCTGCTCCATAGTACGATCATGCCGAACAATCTAGACAGTTAAGATGTAAAACATTTGTAAATACCTTTTTGCATGCACTGTCATAAGAACACTGACATCATAATAAAAGCATACATAGTAAAATTAATTTAATAATAACTTTGAAGGGAAAAAAATGTGCAGATGATGAGAAAAAAAAAATGTGCATTACTGAATCGCTAGAAAACCTTAGAAAATCAAATAGAATTATCTTAGAAATTCAGAAGATCCTGTAATTTATAATACTACAAAAACATAACTCTACCCATTAACACATACCAGAAAATACATTATCTTTCGAAAGGAAGGATAGTCAAATACAGAGAATTCTTGAGGTTATTTAAATTTGTATAATATTTAGAAGGTAAAAATTATACCCCTTATACTATTTGGGTCTATAATCATGTATGATAGGAAAGAGTACAAGGTTGCCACAAAAATTTTGAAATCAGTTTCCCTGACTTTCACTGACCACAATTGACAGAATTCCCAGACCACAGCAATCTTAAAAAATACATGCCACAATGCTAACACACCTATTCCACTTAGCAATAAAAGGCTATGTTTATTAAAATAATGCATTTTACATGCAGTTATAGTATTATAATAATTTACTAATTATTGATCAGAACAGAAAAAAAAATTAAATATGACTTTCACACTGGTCTATCGAAAGGAAAATACACATTTATCATAAAAAATGCAATATTATTATCAGCAATGACATTAATAAGTATTATAATACATTAAAATAAAATTTACATTTCATTCATATTTTTAGCGTATGATATTGCTATTGCGAGAAATGCTAACTTGAGAGCATGTGCTGGCCTCAAAAGCCCGAAATCTTGTTTTATACAAGAAAAAAGAAATGTAAATTCTGGAAATGTCTCTAGTAGTTAAGTAAGTGACCTCGAATGCAGCTACACGAAATCTTTAAAAAATTCACTGGACAGTTTATTTTTTAAAGTATTTTTTTAATCACCCCGGCCTGAGAGGCCCGGCATGCATCGTGCGGGGTTAAGTTTCACTATATTTTCCCTGACATTCCCTGGCCAATTTCATTTTCCCCGACTTTTACTGACTTTCAAGGTTCATGGCAACCATGGAGTAGCTTTTAGAAATGAGCAGATTATTTACCAATGATTTTTATGTGTGTGACACAAATTTTGGAAAATGCATTACTCAAAAACATACAAAGTATTGTTAATAATGTTCTGCAATTTCGAATATATGAACTAAAAGTTAATCAAGTTTTTATAATTTTATCATTAACTAGATGCAAAGGAATATAATGAAGAAAAGATTTTTTAAATCTTTTAATACATATTGCAATTAATGTTGAACTAGGAAATACTGGTTAAGTACTTGAATTACAGAGTGTTAGTGGAATATATTATTCAAATTTACATACAAAGCCCAAACTGTGCTAGGCTCTTGAATTCACAATTGTGTTTAGGCTCATGAGAAATTTTTCATATATTGAACATACATGTGACTACTCAACAGCATTTTTGATAAAAATTTAAACATTATTATCATTATTATTATTATTTGATTAACTTGAATATAATGAGTTAGAAAGTGCATTAAGAAATTGCTACTCAAGCAAATTTATGATATTCTATGAATAAAGAAACTGACTTTTATTTATCTAGGTATTAGCTGAAATTTTGGGTTCAAGTTTTGAGTAAAATAATATCGCTCAGGCTCGGATTAAAAGTCATTGGGCTCGGGCTGTAAAAAATGAGGCCGAACACATCTCTAGTACATAGGGTAGTCACAAAAACACTTCCTTGATATACCTCTAGCCATTGTTATGTTCAACTAATCAAGATGAGATTTCAAATACAGTTATTCAGAGGTATTCATTTGAGATTTTAGATTGTTTAAAACAATATAGCTCTCATGGTTATGGTTACAGTGAAAAAAATTTGAAATTTTTCAGTGGCAACACTTACTTTTTTCCTGAAAACTGGCAATGTGAAATATTTACAGAGAAAAACATTGCAATGAACCAATGATAGTCCAAGAGCGGAGAGATAATTTTTTATTGGAATTAAAAGTTTTCAAATGCCATATTGTTAGTTTAACATTTCTGCTGTCCATTCCAGTGAATTATGCAAAGTGTCAGTGCACTTACTCTCTGTATTGATTTTGGTTCTTAATAAAATATCAAACACATACATGAGAATCCAGCTTGCAGAGCATCTAACACAGAAAAATAACTAGACACATGCTACTAGTTTGGCAGCTAAGACTGAAGTGAGACTATTCATTGTACAATATAAGCAGGAGTCATAGTGGTACTGCCATCTGTTGGCATTTAAACCTAATAATTTCAATACTTTAGTTTTTAAAGGGATTATTTAAAAGGCCACAAAACAAATCAAATGGGATTACAAAACAAATCAGTTATTTTTTAAGTCCCATTAATCGTCTGCAAAGTTCATGCTTTTCTCTGTTAACAGTTTTTGTTAAATAATCAGCAATCATTGCTTTAGTGGATATATTGTCTACTATAATATATCCTAGCTTGACTGACAAAATGATGATGTATATCAATGTGTTTGCTTCTGGTGTGATACTAGTTGTTTTCACTTAGGTTAACTGCTCCATTATTGTAAAAAAAAAAAAAAAAAAAAAAAAAAAAAAAAGGTATAGGCTAAAACGGGAGACATGCCAATATCTGTAGCAATTTTCTTAAGCCAAATGGCTTCTTTTGTGGCAGCCAACATTGCCATATATTCAGCTTCTGTAGTCGTTGTTGCAATAGTAGGGTGGCGCTTACTACACCAGAATACTGCACCACCTCCAATACAGAAAACATAGCCCGTTGTTGATCTTCGATCACCAGCATCTTTGCTATAATCTGAATCACAAAAACCAATGATGTCATAACCATGGTTATGTGAATATTGCAAGGTCAGTTCAGCAGATTGCCGCAACACATTATCCGTTTAACCCCAGTCCAGTGAATTTTATCCGGATTAGTGCAGAATTGACATAATGTATTCACTGCATGTGTGATATCATTGATAAGAAATCACTGATATATTTTTTTCTTTTTTGCAGTAGTTGATTTATTATAAAATAATTTTGAGTAAAAGGTTCATACTTCAATTAGGGCTGTATGGCTAGCATAATATTGCAAAGCTTGATTCACTCAGCATATACCATAAAATCCCGATTATAAGCCCCCACCCCCCCACCCCACCTCATTTGTTTGGAAAGAGGACAAAATGCATTCCCAGCGACGGACACTGCTATGAATTGTGACATCAGCACGAGCAGCAGTGACGTCATCAATCATCAGGAGATGGAGAACAGGGGCAATTATAAGGCCTTCTTCCCGATTATAAGTCCCCCCCCCCTCTCCTGCAGAATGGGAGGGCTTATAATCAGGATTTTACAGTAAATTTTCAATAGTTCTTTACAATGCTCTTCTTTGCAAATGTTTTATGTTGTCAATTTTTGTAATATGTGTATCCATTCTAATGCCTTATGGCTTTTCAATGTGCTGATCAACTTTAAAAAAAAAGACTGTGTGTGTTGCCATTGGAATTTTTTACTTTTTTGTACTGTAACCATGAGAGTTCTATTGTTTAAAAAAATCCCAATCTTGAGAACATACCTCGGAATAACTGTATCTGAAATCTCATTTTGAATGTCCATATATATAGATGTCCATATATATCGGGGAAGTTTTTTTAATAATACTCTTTTTGATAGTAAAGACGGATTTAGGGCGAGATTCAAGTGCAGGGGCGGCCCTAGGGCCGGACAAACCGGACCCCTGTCCGGGGTAGCAAATTTTAGGGGCGGCATTTTGGCTCGAATTTGAAAAATACATTTTGTATTAGCAGAAGAATTGTTAAAAAATATTCCGAATATCATTCTATATAACTTTACCAGCTGATGTACCCATCCGTCATTAATGGGTTTTTACTAACCGCGCTTAATATCGTTTGTATTGTAGGAGTAGAAAAAAAATGAAATTAGCATACTGGCAGAAATATAGAAAGCAAAGTTATAACCCTTGCGTATTGTTCAAAGATTACAGATTAGAGAATAACAAACTACTGAGACAAACTGTCAATAGAGAAAATATTTTACATTCAAAATTAACGTTTTCTTTTAGTGAATGAGCTTCAATGAATATTAAACCGAAAAGAGAATATCTGAAAAATGCTTTGTAATAGCAAGTATCCTATATTTAACACTGCAACGTCTGATTGAATTATATTTTGAAGATTTTACTGGATGCGCGAAAAACTTAAAATCAAAGTTTACGTCATACTACGAAAATAATTCAAATTTGTAGAAAATTAAAAACCAGTAATTTTAATTTACTAACCGCCTACTATTTAACAAAATTTCATTTCATTCCTTTTTGTCTTTTAGTTGTTTTCACGAAGTGGTCAAACAAAATTTTCTCAATAATATATATATGTATATATGTATATATATACATACACACATATATATATATATATATATATGTCTCAAAATTAAAAAAATAATAATAATTTTAAAAAAGGAATCGAAGTAATTTGTTTACGTCGAACAGCCACCTATTGCATCATCTCCAGACGCCTTAAAGTGACGCCCTCCCCGCCCCCTAAAAAAGAAAAGAAAAAATACAATGCACTTTTTACATATCCTTTCAATTTATTCAAATCTTTTTAAAATGTCTATGATGCTTTGTTACCCGCATGACCTAATTTCATTCTGTTCTCTTAATCCGTTTTTGATGGATGCCAGAAAAAACTTTTTAAGCGATTTTTATAAAATCTCAAAGTCTATGAATTATTTAAAACAATTTTGGCATCTATTGTTTCAATTAACTTACCATTCAATATAATTCCAAATTTCATTCTATTCCACTGAGTCATTTTTTCACAAAGGGAGAACATACATTTACACACAGTTTTCAAACAACAGTTTTAAATCTCAAAGCTTTTAAACGAATTAGAAATATTTTAGCACCTGCAGTTTAAATTAAGTTGCCACTTTTGGTGTTGCAATAAATTCCATTTCATTCGCTTCAGTTGTTTATATGTGATGTGCTAACAAATATTTACACGTTTTGCATAGATTTTTCACAACGTTTCCAGTTGAGATTCAAATTACAATTTGTTAATGAAATTTAACAAGCCAAATACTATCCCATATTTCTAGATTGCATTCCTGATGCCAAAAAAATCGCATTTTTAGTAAGGTATAAAGGTATTGACAAATCTAATTCAAGTGAGGCTACCGTTAAAATTGATGAAAGAATTTTAAGTTTTTGTTCCAGTGATTTGGTTTCAGGATTATTTAACTCTCTCAAACAGTTCATGTTCCTATGCTCTATTATTATTTGGTACAAAATCTTCAGTTGCGTGAATCTATTAAGAAATGTTATGTCGTAGGGAATAAATAACATTTGGACTAAGTGGAAAATTAACGGGTTTTTATTGTCATGCGTTCCCGCGTCTTTGACGTTGCCAGATTCAAGGAACAAGAATTTTTACGGCCGTTCACGATGTGTTTTACATCTTGCAAATAATTTATAAGGAGTTATTAAATTCAAGTGGAAGTGCAAAGAATATTCGTTTACTAAAATATACACATCGTTATTTACAAAGTAATTTTTAGAGGCCGTAATTACGAAGTCAATAAAGAGTGCTGACTTAAACATCAACTCAATGGCCAACATTTCGCTGCAGCAATCGAAGTCTGAGTACGAGAGTATGAGGATTGCTATAAATATCAGAGCCAGCGGTGGCGTCTCGCTCTCCTGATTCGTTTTTTTGTTCTCTCGACTTCTCATGCGGCTCGCTGCCTGATGGAGCGATGGTGCTGATGGACGGCGTCTTTGGAACGATGGTGGACAATGAGACTTGTGTGAAAGGAAATTCCTAGGAGGGCCCTCCCATATCTAATCCATGGATAAGTTTTTTTTTTATGCATGCTTCCTTTAACTAATAGTTTTTTTTTTTTTGTCAGCCACACCAATTTTTTTTAGTGTGACATGAGGGTTTAAGCCGGAATTGTAAGCTAAATTTTTAAGGGTAATAAGAGGCATTAATATGGGATATTTTCTGGTAATATTGTTTAATTTGATTAATATAGAGTATATAAAGATCAATCATAATAAAATTTTGTAGTTTTGGGACTAAATGAAGTAGATGTTTAAAGATTGGGCTCTAGAGTGCCTCATGTGAATTGTTTTGGTATGTTCAGCAATAAGTTTTATGTTGTAAGATAATTGTAATTTGGTAAAATTTTTAAGCTAAATGTTATGTTAGTACATTATAATCGAGATTTATTCCTAATTGTGGAAACCTTGGGCAGAAGAAAAAAGATTGTAAATACATTGTTAAGTTGCAAATGATATTGCTTCAGGAGTTTTAATCTGATATAATTGTTTAATGTTAATAAATGAATTGTTTCCACAATTTTAGAGTGTTTTTGTGTGCATTTTCTTTTTCACTCGAACTTCATAGGGTTTTTGCAGGAATTTAGATATAACACCAACGGTTTTGTACAGCTTTTTAAATCTATACGATCACTAAGCCATTTTAAGTTTATTTTTGTTGCTTTATTGAATCTATTTGTATTTTGGAAATTTAAGGAAATGGTTTATTTTACGGCACCTCCTTTTGAACGGCCAAAGAATTTTAAAAGTTAATTTACTTAAAATGAAGTCAAATTTTGAGATATTAATATAAGTCAACAACAACAAGCAAGTATTTTTTTAAATCCAACAATGGTGCCGTGCGTCCTTTTAAATAGTGAAAGAGAGAATGCACTCTGAGGTATATATTGTGTTATGATGATTTGATTGGGAGTAGTTATACTGTTGTTTGTTAATTTCTCTGGGTAGATTAGTAAATGGCAGAGCACAACATAACAAAAAAAAAAAAAAAAAGTTTTATTGTATCTTTATAAGTGTTTTGAAATTAGATTTTAACAGTATTATACATATATTATATTGTGATAGTATTTATGTCACAAGGTAGTGACAGGAATTTAGATTTAAGCCCACCTAAATTATATCCATTTGTTGTAACAATGCCTGGGCAAGAAATCCCACACTTTGGGGAGTTTTTATCATTAGTTCCACCATTCAGTGGTGAAAACCCAGACCTGCAAATAAATGACTTTTTAGATAAAATTTCGGAGGTAGCAAAATTCGCGGGATGGTCCGAAGACCACATGTTATTTGTAACTAAAACGAAATTAGTAGGGGAGGCTGCTAGATTTGTTAGATCCCAGCCTCAGTTAAATGATGCCAAGTTAGAGACTTTCAAGAAAACACTAAAAGACAGATTCACAAAAACAGGCTCCACAAATTATCTCCTTCAATTTACCACGTGTACACAAAGTAACATGGAGGCCCCTCGAACGTTTTTATCACGACTACAAGGTTTGGCGCATAGATGTTTTGAGGATGAGACTAGCAGGGAGAAAATGCTTGTCTCACAGGCTTTGGCTGGGCTACAGCCATCAGTTAGGAGATTTGTCATGTCACAGAAACACGAAAAATTTGAAGACATTTGGCAGTTAGTGCTTAAGGAGGAGGAATGCGCTAGTCTAGAACAGAGTTCAGCCACTATTAACTTTGGAGCGGTGAGCTCACAGGTCACACCGATAGAGAGAGATTTGCAAGAAATTAAACATCTACTACAGGCTACCTCTCTAGAAAACGACAAAAAAATTCAAAAATTAGAGCAGGACATGACAAAATTACAGGAGGCTGTAGCACATAAGCCAACCACGAGGACACAACAACAACACATAATTTGTTATTTTTGTGGAAAGCCCGGACACATAAGCCGATTTTGTAGGGAAAGGGGAAATCAGAGGCAGAACAGATCGCAAGGTTTTAGAAATAATAGGAGGGATAATTTAAACTAAAGAAGGGGCAAAGCGGAGGTGCACGACCGTCTTTGACTCGACCCCATGAGTGCATGCAAATCAACGCTACCCACAACAACAAAGACAAGCTGCCCATAATAATCTGTAAAGTAGGGGAAATCAAACTCAGAGCTTTAATTGATACGGGAGCTTCGATTAATTTGATGAAGAAAGAGACTACGGAAAGATTGATCAGAGAGAATTTAATTTTGGATAGGGAATCTTGTGCTTTAAGAGTAGTAGGCATAACACTCAACGATATGTTTTTAAATGACATAATTAAGGTGGATTTAAAAGTGGGAAATTTGTCAATACACTCAGATTTTTATATTGCTCCTACTACTTATGTAAACTATGATATTATTTTGGGCATGCAATTCTTAAAAGACAATAACCTAATCATAGATATTCCACATTCAAAATTAATACACGAGAAAGGGGATATTTTTTGGGACAATAGTACAGTGGGTAATGAAGTTAATTGTATTTGTACAGAAAAAGAGTTTGTTTTTGGTTATAGTGTAAAGAAACATATAATCCCTCCTTTAAGCGAGCAGATAATCGAAGTTAAAGTAAAAGCAAATTTTCAAAACACTCCTCATGTATTAATTTCACCATCTACACATTCCTTAAATAGTGATTGGACCATATCTCACTCGATCAATGACAATAATAGTAACAACAGTTTTTTTGTCAAAGTAGCAAATTTTTCTAACTGTAAAATCCATATAAATAAAAACACTAATATTGTTCAAATTGAACCTGTTGAAGTTGTACAATCGGAGGCCACTCATGTAAATGTTGGGGAAGTTAGGACGTTGGAGGATGATTTTGATTTATATGGGGGGAAATTTCAATTAGATCATTTAGATGAGGAGAAAAAGATTAAATTAATGTCAATACTGGATAAACATAAGTCAGTTTTTGCCGAATCTGTGTCGCAGCTGACAGGGTGCAAAACTTTGAAACACAGAATTTATCTCACCGATGAGTTACCCGTTAGACAAAGACCATATAGAGCTCCTTATGCTTTAAGGGAAGAATTAAAAGCTCAGTTAGACCAGTTATTAGATGCAGGAATAATATCAATAAGCGACTCTCCTTATGCAGCACCTGTTATTTTAGTAAAGAAGAAAAATAATACTTACCGATTAGTTTGTGACTATAGGAAGCTGAATTTGAAAACGATGCCTTTACCTTATCCTTTGCCTTTGATTTCCGAATTGTTAGATTCCTTAGAAGGAGCAAAGTTTTTCTCATCTCTTGATCTTTGCTCGGGGTATTGGCAAATGGAGCTCGATCCACAAGATAGACATAAGACTGCCTTCACGACAGAATTTGGTTTATTTCATTTTAATCGTCTACCTCAGGGACTCAAAAATGCTGCGTCTTCTTTTCAAAGATTACTTAATATTGTTTTGGCTGGGTTAAACAATTGGAACATAAATACTTACTTAGACGACTTAATTATTTCTTCAACAACTTTTGAGGAACATCTTGAAAAGTTAGATGTAGTCTTCACTAGGTTAGGAAAACACAACCTCAAAATAAATCCAGGAAAATGCCAATTAATTAAAGACAAGATTTCGTATTTGGGTTTCCAAGTAACAAATGGAAAAATATTTCCCGATACACGTAATATTGATGCTGTTAAAGACTTTCCAGTACCTAAGACTAAGAAGAATGTACGTTCGTTTTTGGGTCTATGCAATTTTTACAGAAAATTTATTCATAACTTTGCTGAAATAGCCTTACCTTTAACACAATTAACTAAGGGATCAGTAAAATTTAACTGGGGGGATAATGAACAAATTGCTTTTGATACATTAAAGGAGAAATTAATATCTTATCCATGCTTAATTATTCCAAACATGAACAGGGAATTTACCCTAAACACTGATGCTTCAGGTGTTGCAATAGGAGCAGTTTTAAGCCAAAAAGGGGAGGATGGTTGTTTACACCCTGTAGGATATGCCAGTAGACGTCTAAATGATGCTGAAACTAGATATAGTGTATACGAAAGAGAGGCATTAGCTGTGGTGTGGGGCATCAATCATTTTAGAAATTATTTGTATGGGGGTAAGAAATTCATTTTGTGGTGTGATCAAAAATCTTTGGAATATGCACTTAAACTAAAAGATGGTGGTCGAGTCACAAGATGGGCGTTAAGTTTACAGGGATATAATTATGAGATAAAACATATACCAGGTAGGCAAAATGTTCCTGCTGATGTGTTGTCGAGACCTGTAAATGCTATCAATGTTGTCGAACAAGTCCACACTGAATCTCTTTCAACAGACAGGGTTAAAACATTACAAGAAAATGACAGTAAATGTGCTGAAATACTAAATCAGTTAAATGAAGATAATGTAGAACTTAGAATTAATGAGATGACCTTTTTTAAGAAAAACAATTTACTTTATTGCTTAAAACACAATTCTAATGATAGACAGAATCACCCAGAAAAGTTGGTTATACCTAAGACATTAATTTCAGAGATTTTAACTTTAGCTCACGATTCTCCCACGGTTGCACACCCTGGTTTCAAAAGAACTTTACTACGAATAAAAGACAAATATTTTTGGTGGGGACTATATAAACATGTTTTAAACTATGTAAAGTCTTGCATACCGTGTCAGGAAAGAAAGGGATTTAAGAAAAACCAAAAGGCGCCATTACAAAGAATAGAAGTTACCAGTAGACCTTTTCAACAGATAGGAATGGATGCAGTTGGACCTCTTCCAATCACTGAGGCAGGACACAGACATATTATTGTTATAAGTGATTATTTTACACGTTGGGTAGAAGCTTACCCTGTAACAGACTTACAAACCCATACAATAACTTTTATCTTTGAAAAATTTATATGCCAACATGGCATACCTGAACATCTCATAACTGATAGAGGTAGTTCCTTTTTGTCTGAAGCTATTCTTAAGGTCTATGATAAACTTAAAATTCGAAAACATTTCACAACGAGTTATCACCCAAGTTCGGATGGCGTGGTCGAGAAAGTCAATGCCACAATTATCAATTCGTTAAAATTTTTAGTAGATAAAACGGGCCATGATTGGGATAAGCATTTACATTTTGCCTTATTGGCACATAGAACAGCTATACACTCAGCATTAAAAGACACTCCTGCTCATTTGATTTATGGAAGAGATATAACTCTACCAGTGGATTTGATTGTTAAACCCACCTTCAGGTCATATGCAGACACACGAGATTTAAGTGAGGACATAGAGGTCAGATTACAAAAGACATTTAAAATAGTCAAAGATAATTTAATAAAGGCGGCTGAAACCCAAGAGAAATATAGAGAGAAACACTGTAAGGACAAGAAAATAGTTGTAGGAGATCTAGTCTTGTTGTACACACCTCAGCTGAAAGTTGGGCAATCTAAGAAATTCACAGTAGTGAACAAAGGGATTTATAGAGTTAAGGAGAAAACAAGTAATGTAAATTATATAGTCGTACATGTAAACAATCCCAATGATCAACAATTGGTTCATGTAGACAGGTTAACTAAACTCACTGAAAGAATAGTATTTCCTTCCATGCCTGAGTTAAATAAACCTGAGGAGGCGAATGATGAGCCTGTTTTAGAGGATGTAGAGCAAGACATAGATCCCCTCAATTATCAATTTTTACCTTGTTGTAGGCGTAGGAGATATGAACACACAAGTACAGTAGATCCCAATAATGACTCGCAGGTCGTAATAGAGGAGGTCAGGTCACCAGTAGATAGCCAAAACAGTGATACTGTGTCCAGCTCTGATCAGAGTAATTCTGAACACTCAACAGAGAATGAGCAAGGTAATGTTGGTAACGATGGTCTGTCAGACTCTAGTACACAAGTTATCTCTACTCCACAACCAAAAGGGGGGTATAATTTACGTCCACGTAATGCTCAAGGTTTTGTAAAGTAATATTTCGTTATTTATGTGTTAAAATGTTTTACTGTGTATGGTCAATATTTAACAAAAAAAAAAAAAAAAAGTGTGAGTTAAGTGAAGACTGGACATCAGACTACACTGACAGCTGCAGATGAAAGTGTGGACTTTCTGGTGAATCTCCAGTGTGATGACAAGCTTGAATAAGGAGTTATGGTTACATATAGAATGTAATGGGACAATTAGGGACGTTTTGTTTTACCATCTTCATAAAACATAAGACTCCTTCTAAACAATGGACTTATCTGCACTAAAGTCTTCACAATTCACCGAGTGAGATGTTGTATCTTTGTCACGTATTGTTTTTGAAATTATAAATGAAGTGCTAGTCAAGGTGTGATATAGTGTTTTATATATGTATATTTTTTTTTCTTCATGATGTGTCGAGGCCAAAGAAAATTATTATCAACAACACACTTTGTAGTAACTGTTGATTTTTGTATGGTGTTTGAGAATGATACATGTTATATGATCAGTATCGATAATGTTGTTTTGTGATTATGATGTGTTATGCCATTTGCAAAGGTACACAAAAAAAAAAATTGTTTTACAATTTTTTTCCGTAAGGGGAAGGTATTTGTTATGTCGTAGGGAATAAATAACATTTGGACTAAGTGGAAAATTAACGGGTTTTTATTGTATTTAAAAAGTTCTTTTTTGAAAAATGAAAATAATTAAAGAAAGTTTTATTTAGGTTAATTTTACCCAGAGAAATTAAGTTTTTGGGGTATGTGAGGACATTGTGGGGGGTTTTGTGTCAGTTGGATTTGTAATTTAGAGATCCATGTGCTTGTCATTAATTGCGCGCTAAATGACAGATACATATTTTTCTAAGTGAAATACCTGATACAGTTTCTTTCGTAATGGGTTGCACATATGTTGAAAACTGCCTCAATGATTTTGATAATGAATTTTACATTTGTATTTTTTGTGTTTTTTTTGGTGGCTGACAATTTTTTTTTGTGGCTGACAAAAATTTTTTTTGTATAACGATCTTCTAGTTCCCTTAATTAATATATTAACATTAATAAATTTTAACAATTCTAATTTTTTACTAATTTTCTTTTGATTTACAACAATCACTACTGGGTAGCCATTTTCTTTTGGAGTCAGTACGATCCCGGCAGATACATGCGTTCCCGCGTCTTTGACGTTGCCAGATTCAAGGAACAAGAATTTTTACGGCCGTTCACGATGTGTTTTACATCTTGCAAATAATTTATAAGGAGTTATTAAATTCAAGTGGAAGTGCAAAGAATATTCGTTTACTAAAATATACACATCGTTATTTACAAAGTAATTTTTAGAGGCCGTAATTACGAAGTCAATAAAGAGTGCTGACTTAAACATCAACTCAATGGCCAACATTTCGCTGCAGCAATCGAAGTCTGAGTACGAGAGTATGAGGATTGCTATAAATATCAGAGCCAGCGGTGGCGTCTCGCTCTCCTGATTCGTTTTTTTGTTCTCTCGACTTCTCATGCGGCTCGCTGTGGAGCGATGGTGCTGATGGACGGCGTCTTTGGAACGATGGTGGACAATGAGACTTGTGTGAAAGGAAATTCCTAGGAGGGCCCTCCCATATCTAATCCATGGATAAGTTTTTTTTTTATGCATGCTTCCTTTAACTAATAGTTTTTTTTTTTTTTGTCAGCCACACCAATTTTTTTTAGTGTGACATGAGAGTTTAAGCCGGAATTGTAAGCTAAATTTTTAAGGGTAATAAGAGGCATTAATATGGGATATTTTCTGGTAATATTGTTTAATTTGATTAATATAGAGTATATAAAGATCAATCATAATAAAATTTTGTAGTTTTGGGACTAAATGAAGTAGATGTTTAAAGATTGGGCTCTAGAGTGCCTCATGTGAATTGTTTTGGTATGTTCAGCAATAAGTTTTATGTTGTAAGATAATTGTAATTTGGTAAAATTTTTAAGCTAAATGTTATGTTAGTACATTATAACCGAGATTTATTCCTAATTGTGGAAACCTTGGGCTGAAGAAAAAAGATTGTAAATACATTGTTAAGTTGCAAATGATATTGCTTCAGGAGTTTTAATCTGATATAATTGTTTAATGTTAATAAATGAATTGTTTCCACAATTTTAGAGTGTTTTTGTGTGCATTTTCTTTTTCACTCGAACTTCATAGGGTTTTTGCAGGAATTTAGATATAACACCAACGGTTTTGTACAGCTTTTTAAATCTATACGATCACTAAGCCATTTTAAGTTTATTTTTGTTGCTTTATTGAATCTATTTGTATTTTGGAAATTTAAGGAAATGGTTTATTTTACGGCACCTCCTTTTGAACGGCCAAAGAATTTTAAAGATAATTTACTTAATATGAAGTCAATTTTTTGAGATATTAATATAAGTCAACAACAACAAGCAAGTATTTTTTTAAATCCAACAGAAAGCTATTGCAGTCAAAAGACAACGATTTACCACCTGCTCTAGAACTCTTAAGAAACTGTAAAGATTTTTTGAAAGGATCTTCGATTGGATGTGATTTAAAATGAAATGTTCTGTTATGCAAGAGAACTGACCGACGGGATACTGTTCTGGCTAACACTGAATTTACTCACCCACGTAGCTTATTGATTTTGATTGCGAAGCACGAGATGATCTGGTGAAAGATCCTAAATTAAAATTCAAGATAGTTTTATTTTTTTACAGTAAACAAAGCGATTATATCTTAGAATGCAGATTTAATTTAATAAGTACTCAATGCAATTATTTTAAATTTTTGCAGGGCAAATATGAGTTAAAAGATACTCTGCTAATTAAACATTGTAACACAGTGTAATAGTGTTAACACTGTTTATAGAGTAAACAATTGGAGTTAATGCTGACCGATGGGGAATCGGAGAATAAAAATGCGCTTGATCTAGTAAATGAAAGTGTCAGTTATGGCCTTATTAGGCAAAAAGAAAAGCCCAATTGTAATTTTAAAGCTAATTTCAACTCTAGATTTTACACCACATCTTGCTATTGCTTCGAGAATTTCGTTTTCTTTGCTGATAATTGTAGCAAGAGCAGAGAAGAGTTTCTCAAAATTAAGTTAACTAAAAATTTTTTATGCTCCATAACTCTTCCAGATAGGTTAAATAATTTAACTACATTGGCTATCAAACATGAATTAGTTGAAAAATTGATTTAAGAGAAAAAGTCAGGAATTTTGCGGAATTAAAAGTTAAAAAAAAATTAAAAAAAAAATTAAAAAAATCTTGATTTTTTTTCCCTTTCTTTTGGTTTTTAGCTTAATGTGTGGTATTTAATAAATATGGTTTTTCTTATGCAGTGTTATGTTTAAAGAGCCATTCGAGTTTTATAGGCATGGAAACAGTATCTGTGAACAATATTTCTTTTAGTAGTAATTTTACTGTGTTAGGGGGGGGCGGCATTTTATATTTTTGTCCGGGGCGGCAAAACTGTTAGGGCCGGCCCTGTCAAGTGAAACACAATTCGAACGTTTTCCACGTCAAACAGGGGACACTTCGAAATATATCAATGTTTCTTATTCAACTGAAAAAAAACAATCGTGTTTAGATCACGTGACAGCGCGATAGGTTTGTTCATTGGAAGACTTCTGGGGACTGGGGACTGAAAAACGTTCGAATCGAACTCGATCACGCGCGTTTCACTTGAATCTCGCCCTTAAACTAAAATTGACACTTTTAGTCATGCTTATACATGAGAAAAATTAAACCAAACTTTAAATGAACAAACATAAAGTTAAAAATCTCCCAATTATTCTTCTTTTAATATTAAAATTCTTTCTTAATTCCTCTCCACCTTTCAAGACTTTGTCAAAATTTTAACTATCAAAGAATGTTTTATAAAAACATTGTACGAAAGAAATTACTGATATATATATTTATATATATATATTTGCAGTAATTGATTTATTATAAAACAGTTTTGAGTAAAGATGCATACTTCAATTTGGGCTGTATGGCTAGCATAATATTGCAAAGCTTGATTCATTTTTGATTCGGGATCTGCAAGATTAGGTTTCAGCATTGCAGCTAGTTCTTTATTATGTTGAGCAAGCTGATGACAGAGAATATATATATTGTGACCAACTTCTTTTGGGGAAACGCCATCATCTATTTCCGCTACATCCTCACCATCATCTTCATCTTCATCTTCTCCTTCTTGATGATAAGCATTGCATGCCACATCGACCTAAGGCAAAAAAATTGATAAACATGCACTAATACCCTAATTGCACAGATGGTCACAAAAGAGTCGCTCTGACGTCACAGAGGGTCACAATTGTCACATACTACTCACATTATGACTTGTGAGTGATGTGACTCTACTGTGTGGTCACTGTGAAGTTTATTTGTGACCAGTCACCAGGTGACGTCCCCGTGAAGTCGCCATGTGACTAGCATGTGATTGGTCGCTGACTCCACTGTGAAGTCACTACGTGACTAGTATGTGATCGGTTGCTCAGTAACTCCACTGTGAAGTCACCATGTGACTAGTATGTGATTGGTCGCTCATTGACTCCAGTGTGAAGTCACTGTGTGACTATTTTGTGACTACTGATTTTTTTGGACTTCAAAATGACGTCACACTGGCCACTTTTGCGACTTTGGAAACAGACTCATTTTTTCTAATATTTTGTGGCAATTTCTTTCGTGAAACATTTAATAAATAAATCCGAAAATAGTAATTCAATAAAACTTCACAGTTATGTAGTAATGGAATTTAGTTTAATTTATTAACTTTTAAATTATTTCGTTTAAACAAGACAATATTATTTATAAAAAAATATTATTCTTAACAATATTAGAGTTAAGAGTTCTAATCACAATGGTGAAAACTAAGTATCTGTGAGTAAAATTAAGAATTTCTTTCATATCCCCATGGCATATATGTTTCGATAGCGTATGTAAGGTTTAAATTTCGCATGGAGGGAGGGACTATCCGGTATTTTCAACCTTATTGTTACTAGAGTAAATACAAATGTCTCATAATTGCTGTTTTTTAATAATTGGTTTAAGTTTTCAGATCCTCTCCCCCTTTAGATACGTCTCTGGTATGTTTGAAAGTTCCACTACTAAAAATTTGAGATAAAACTATGGGTCTAAGTCAAAAATACTTTATTTATTTTATCTAATGCATGTTTTTCCAATTAATTTTATTTATTTTTATATGAAATCCCTTTTAGGCAAAATATAGCAAAAATATAAATCTTATCCCTCATACCTTAATATATATCAAACCTCACATGTTGCACATTACAAATTTATTTCATAACCGAATAAAAAAATTTCCATAAATCATTAGTTTTTCGGATGAATACCTAAATAAAACAGCACATTATCTCCTGAAAATAATTTATGTGGAAAAAGAAAGATTTCCAAGATTTTTAATTTATATTTATTAATTATGATATTTTTTATATTATTTATAAAATAAATATATATATTTATATATAAAACTTATTTATAAAATACTCTCAGAAAAATTTTAAATTTCCAAAAGAAGCCGTCAGAACTAGCTTTTGCAGCCCTCAGTTTACTTTTAAAGGTTCCCGAGCACGGTAATCACAGCGTTGCGGTAAGATGCTGGGCTAATAACCATTAGATCCCTGGTTCGATTCTGGACCTCAACGTTTTCTTGCCTGAGAGTTTGGTGCTGCCATCTGGTGTATATTTTCGGTAACTCTTTTTCCCCGAATTTTTTCGCTGTCGCAAAACTGTCTCATCATGACTTCTCTGAACGGTCGCAATGCGGCTACACAGCGAGAGGACATAGGGACTCTGGCGTGACTTTGCTGCGGAGTCCCGGCGACTGTTTGTAACTCTATTGTGACAGTATTGTGTGGTCGCATTTCAGTCACAGGGGACTGTTGTGCTATTAGGGTATGTATAAGAAACAAAAAAAGTACAAAACTGTGATGCCTGCTTTTTCCTTTCATTCAAAATAAACACTTAACAATTTCTTTTTTCTTTCTTTTAAATAAACGTCTGATTAACACTAGAATGATTTTAAAGTTTTAATAACTGGAAAATAGATTAATGTGATTCCTCCTTGAATCTGCTCAAATAAAATGATTAAAAAAAAATTTAATAAAATAAATTATCAAAAAAAGAAAAAAGTTTATTATGCGTATTGTGCAATTTACACTTAACAATACTTGTTAATTAATTGAATTTGCAAAAGAGTGCAAATACATTGACTATCTGGTGATCAGTTGGATCTTGCTATATTTGCTCAAATAACTCATAAATTAGATGTAAAAATTATAATGGAAGTAAACCGTTTCACAAATTAAAACTAATGCTAAATAAATTCATAAATCATATCTATACACACACTAGCCCCTCGTTATAGCATGCTTGTCGGGAGACATGAAGAATGTGCGATATATCCAGGGGTACGATATAACAGGCAGAGGAGGGGAGGGGGGGGGGAGTCGTGATGTGTGATAAGATGAAATTTTACTTTTTTACTTTTATGGCCACATGCAGTTAAATCATAATAAAATTAATAGTATAAGTTCTGTAATGAAAGATAATCACTTAAACAATAGATGTAAAAGTTTAATCTACCTTTTTAAATTTGTATTCAAATACACATTTCTTTTCCTGCTGAAGAAACTATGAAAAGTCAGTTTGATTTGATTTTTCTCTCATAACTTGCTTTTCAGCAAACATTAGTAAGTGAAAATTTATTAATTGTATTTCCATTGTGTGGATGGAGTTGTATATTTCAAATGTACTTATATTTCTAATGTAAAGTAAGAGAGTACAGAAAGCCAAAATTGGGAGACATAGACAGAGCGCGATATATCCGAATGCACGATATATTGAGGCACGTATAGAGAAGGGTTAGTGTAATATATATACATTTACTTTTCCCAGACGAATGATTCAATCCACAAATGGTTGAATTCTTAATATGTGAAATACTTTGTTTGAATATTATTTAATACTTAAAAGACAACAAATTACACACATTACCTAACTATGATTTATGACTGTTGATTTAAATATAATTTTAAGCAATTTTTCCAGAATGTTTCCAACACACAACTTTGGAACATGATGAACAATATTCTTTCCACTGCATTTTTGTACTTGATTCCACTTACAGCACTGTCCTAAAATTCACTAATAGTTTGTTTTTCAAATTCATCTTCACTTTCTTTGAAATATTAGCAGTTTTTTCCTCTGTCAAACTCATTTTTAGAGATGTCGCAATGGTTTTCTTCAATTTCTTCATGTGGAAAATCTATTTTTCTTTTCATAAGATAAATTTCATAAAATTTGGAAACAAGGTAGAAAATACCAAGGTATCAGTGAGCATTAGCCTCTATAATCTAGCATATAAAATCATATTACTTGCCATAGGACATAATTTAGCATATAAGATCATATTACTTGTTATAGCACATAATTTAGCATAAATAATAATAAAATACAGCTAAAATATTTAGCATACAATTTAACTCATAAGTCAGGTGATAATATACTAGATGACAGAATTCATACACACTAAAATACTGGTTTAGAGCTACTACATAATAAACAATCATCCTAACCAATCACTCGAAGCAAAATAAACTATTTTTGAAAACAAATGTGAGCAAGGAAAATTGTGCATCTGTTTTCCTGCAATATTGTTCAAAAGAACATAAAAAAATACTAAGTTAGTTTGTCTGTTTGTGTGATTGTGGCAACGGTCCGCATGGATGGTTACTACTACATAATAAACAATCATCCTAACCAATCACTCGAAGCAAAATAAACTATTTTTGAAAACAAATGTGAGCAAGGAAAATTGTGCATCTGTTTTCCTGCAATATTGTTCAAAAGAACATAAAAAAATACTAAGTTAGTTTGTCTGTTTGTGTGATTGTGGCAACGGTCCGCATGGATGGGGGGTGCCTTGGTAGGAAGACTTTCTAAGGGGTTCTAACATGTATTCACGTTACATCTGGAAAATAATCTACCAAAACTCCAGATGGTTAGATCGGCAGCTGGGTGATGGGACCCGAACCCAGGGCTTTCACACATTGGCCGTCTACCATTTTCAGGGATATAACTACTATGCCATGGTGAGGCAAATAAAATACCAAGACAGAAATGACAAAAATGTGACCCCACAGCTTATTATGCACCTGGATGACTGTATGACAGCTTTGAAAAATGCCTGGTCTTGAATTTTTCTCATGGGTTCTTTGGCAATAATTCGTATAACAAAAGACATACTAATGGGGTTAAAATAACCCCTGTAGAAGACATGCTAATATTTTAAAAACTATCAAATCTACCAAGTTGAATATTTTTAAATCTATTTAGGAATAGTCACAAAATTTCAAATGATTTCTAATTAAACAGTCAACAGAAAACAACCAACAGTCAAAAGAGCTCAGGAATCAAAAGGACCCTAACAGCCATTCTAATGTTAAACAAAGTTAAAACTATCTCAAACATATAATGATACACAAATTATTACAATTTTACATTAAAATGCAAATGCATTATACATTTTAAAACTTAAATTATGTTTCCAAAGGATGCTTCAATGAAAAAAGTCTTTTAACTCATATCATTTTTTAATTACAAGATAAATATTTTTTCTTTCAAATCTTTTTTTCCATTGTAATTCTTACCAATAATTAATAATAATAATAAAAATTCTTGCTTTGTTGCTTAAAGATTTAAGCTTAATTCAACATGAAATTGAAATATTCTATAGTATGGTCTATTTGAACAAAATAACAGCCATAATTTTTGAAGTTCCAAATAACACAACCTTGTCCCTTTCATAAAATCAAAAATAACACATAAGACATTAGATTAAGTTTACATAAGGTGCAAAATATTTTCTATATAATTAATTAGACATCAATCCTAAGAAGCAAAACAAGCGAATTTATTTCATCTAGATCTGAAATAATAACAGTTTACTTACTAATTGTTTAGGGCTCATGTTATACAGTATACGTTCAGCATTCTCACTATCACCTCGACTTTCCATAATTGCTAATAGCAATTTAGATGCATCATTCTACACAAAAATAAACCAGTTAATAATTATATATTTATAATATAAAAAAGTGAAAGTATATTTTAGTAATACACAAGCATTATTCATTTTTTATCTTTTTAGTGAGGTATTTGAATTTCAAAATAAAATACTGCAAAATTAGTATAATAAAATGTTCAGTATCTAGAAAACAGTCTTCAGTAAATGAAAAATAAATAAAGAAAGAACTTACTGAATTGTCTGACAACCAAAACAATTTAAAAATGACAAAGAAACAAATGAAAAAAAGACACAATAAAACAGAAATTTTTCTTTTACTTTTTCATAGCAAACAAATTTTAAAGCTTTTAGTGTTTGACATTATTTCTTGATAGTATTGAAAAAAATCTCAAAAATGAAACATTTTCAGTAGCTACTTTGCACAGGACATTTTTTCCACAAACCAGGTTAGATAAACAAAGAAGGCACCTTAGCAATGAAGCAAAGCATCCACGAAAACTAAACAAATAAAGCGATTCTTAATACACTACCTTTAATTTTACTTTTATAAAGAAATCATTAGTTGTTTTTCACATAGTTACCTTCTCAATGAATGCTAGTTATATACTTGCCTTAAGAAAGTTCATAATTAAATTTTAAAAAATGATAAATAAATAAAATAAATCTTGTATAATTTATTTTTTATTTGTCTAAGAGAACATGTAGCCACTGAATTACTAACAGTCACAAATGTCAACAAAGATATTTTTATTCCCCGATTAATATGTGGTAACAACATTTCACACAGGCTATTTTGCTTATGTTTCTGGTTATAATACATAATTTACAGATTTTTATATTATATCCCACTGATAGTTCCTTTTTTCTTTTATTGAATAATATTTATTGAATAATTATTATTGAATAAAAAGAAAAGAAAAAAAATGTTTGCATCTAATATATAACATGTAGATTTTCATTACACTAGTTAAAGAAAAAAAGCAGATTGAATATCTAAGTGTATAATAACAACAAGAATATAAAGTAATACTAACCTTTAACTCTAAAACGAGATCCATTCTCTTTTTTCCTAATGGATTTATGTCATTTAATATCAGAGCAATGATTATGTCAATTCCATTACTTTCATGAACAGCTATACAATTCTAAAATAAATACATATAAGTAAATATTCAAATACAAAGCCTTGTAACCATAAATTTATAGGTATGACAATATGTAGGGTGTCCACCAATGTCAAGAGGCAAAAAATGTATCATTAGTAGCCTCATCGACATAAAAAAGTTGCCAGTTTAGTAGCCATTTTCTTAATTTTAGTGGCCAAAATAGTAGCATTTTTGCATGCTTTTGTACTTAAGAAATAAACGTGCATAATTTAGCTTCATTTAAGAAATAATGAATGAAATTATACATTTAAAAAACTGCATACATTATACAACAGAGCATATACTATACTTATTTTTATAGCCCAATGAAAAATACAGATTAGAATGTTTGATGAGCGACCCATCGTAACTTTGAAAAAAAAAGGGAAATTGACAAAAACTGTAGTCTGATTTTCAAATTTGTCGTCTGGAGTATGGTAAAAGTAGCCAAAAACTTGAAAATAGTACAAAAATGATGTTTTTTTATTCAAAAAAAGTCGTCCAAGTCACCTAATCTTTAAGTTAGTGGCAAAAGTCTCCTTTTTAGTAACCGGTGGACATCCTGCAATATATAATCTAGAATGAACGATGAATATAATTATAGAGGATACGCATAAATTAAATTGATAGTTTTTAAAAGTATGTACTAAAACAAAAATGCATTAAATAAGGATTTGTCATCATATAACCCTAAAACAGAAAATCTTTTATATGTAATCAAATTTTAAACTGATACAACATTGGGAAAAAAAAAAAACAGCTTTTAAAAATCCATCCCAATAGTAATATTTAAGTTTTTCTTTTATGAACTTACAAAAAGGTATGAGTAAAGATTGGATGAATTTATGAATGCACCAGCTGTAACTCGTCATGAACCATGGTCTAGAAACTTTGAATAACATTTTAATAAATGAGTGAGCTGTAAAAAGAGCAAGTGCGGGAATAAATGGAAGGGCAAGATCTCTTACTTGAAAACTGAAATAAGGTAGTGGGAATATTCCAAATATTTAGTTATACAAAGGATCTGAATGGAGTTTGCCACTTTGTTGGCTGGTTATTAAATCTGTATTGATACTGTGTAAATTAATTATTATGCTGTCATTTCAAGAATATGCACGTCTTTCCTGATGTTGTAATAAAAATTTGAAGATTAGTAAATAGCTTAGCTTGGGAAAACTTAATTATATGCTTAACAGCAACAATGCATATAATTAATGAACATTTATTTAGCAAAAAATGTTTTTTAAAATATGTTATGTTGCAGCAGTTAAAAAATATAAGCCTTCATATATAAAAGTAGCTTAAGGCAGCATTAAGAAAAAGAAATTTTTTATGAAACGAAATCAGGAGAAATATATATTTTAAATTTACACTGTCACTATGCAAACTTTTGTGAATTGTGGTTTTTCTAGGTTTACAATAAAATCAAACATAATCATATAACTGGAATTTTTAAATAGAAGTAAAAAATTAAATATAAATGAATGCATTTATAGCTTGGTGATTAAAAATATGGAATGATTGCAATGTTCAAGAATGAAAAAAAAAAAAAAACCTGGTATTTTATTTATTTTTTTTAAACGATTACAAAATTCTACTAAGCTTGGCAAAATTAGATACCTAGTTGGCAAATTGGTGAAAAAACTTTAACGAAAATGATAATTTACTTTCTATTTCTGGTACAATTGGCAAAATTATGCAAATCCAGTTTGCAAAAGTAAAAAGTTAGTAATATAGTTGATAAAAAGTAAGTAAGTTGGTAAAAACCGATATTTGACTTGGCAGTTCATCGACATTCCCGCCCCCCCCCCCAAAAAAAAGGGGGCTTAGCAATGGCTCTGGTCCTAGGCATGACCATCTACAGTCTATAAAAGGCAAACCCAATACAGTTCAGATACATGCATAAAATGACTTTTTGCAGTATTTTCAGCTACTATGTCAATGACTCCAGGACAGCTGTTCAAGTGTTCACCACTCATGCCAGAACCAGTCAGGCAAGCGGGCAAGTTGGAGACTCGGCCAGTTCGAATCTGTGCAGATGTTTCATAAGATAATCATGTTCAGTTTTAACTCTGAAGTTGGCAACTTCAACAAGTCTGAGCAAATCACAGGGAATGGGATTATCCAATAAAGAACCCCAAGTCTTCTCCCTCACAGAACCGGAAATATTATCACGATAACTGGACCTAGACCTAGTTGCAATAATTCTCTTAATGCTGTGGTAATTGACATGGGTATTTGGTAGGGGAAGGCTAGATCCGACCCTAGCAAAGGAATCTGCAAGTTCTTTACCTGCGACAGCACAATGGCTTGGTATGGACTGCAGGGTAACACTGTGTTCATGTTCCATCAAAGAATTAATCAGCAGTTGGCAATCGAGAACAGCACTATTTTAAAAGGCATAACTTAAGAAATAGCCAGAATAGCAGCTTGCAAATCAATGAAAATCCCAATTCTCTGTTCTTCTCTTTTAGTGACCTCAGTTAATGCCATGTGAGCAGCAGCTACTTCAACATCAAAATTTTTGCAATTTGCACCAACAACCACGCTGCACCTGAAGTGTCTGTAGTAAATCCCTTCTCTAGCATTGGTATCATCCCTGGTAGCAGAGTCATCAGTGAACACATTTTATAGATTGTATGAATCATGGTTTTTATATTATTAATTATTAATATTTTGTGCTGGTAAACATGATAGAAAAGAATCTGAATTGGTAGTGGTATCAGTTCTTTATTCTTTTCCTCAGTTCTACATGCATGATCTGAAATCATTTAATTAAAAAAAACTTATCAAAGAATTTTCATTAAATTTTGAGCTCATGCCATAAGGCCCAATAATCAACAAGAAATACCACTTAAAAGTTAAACACTGTTTACAAGAAGCAATTCAAAATAAAATTCCGAAGTCTGGTTACACTGCTATTGACTTTAAAACCCCAATAATGCATTTGCTCGCATTTTGCTAACAACTAGGAAACAGTAAAGAGATATGGATACTTTTCACCAAAATATTTCTTACAAATTATTTTCTATTGCTAAAAGGTTGAAACTTTTAAAATAATATCTCATAACATTTAAACATACCAACAAATAATGGACCTGTTCATAGTTGTTGATTTGTGATTAATTTGTTGATATACAGTGGTTGTGAAATTACCCTGCAGTGGATCCCAAGTCATCGTGGGAGTCACAGGAAGTGAGTTTGAAGACACACTGTCTTAGATGGCTTTGACCTTCTGCAACCTGATCTTGTTAGATATCATAGTGTTAAGAAACTCCCTCATGATAGATTCACGACTCATTTTCAAGGCCCTAATAGGAATTCAGCAAGGTGGAAAATTTGGGGTTCCCTAATGGAATCCTATTCCTTGCAAACTTCCTAGATTGTCAGTTGTCAACTTTAGAATAAAAACTGGATATCACTACCCCTTGAACACCTGCACAGATTTGATTTAGTAGATTCCCTATTTTCTCATTATGTAATGCTAATGACATGTGCAGGAATAATTTGGAGTATAGTTATGGACTTGACAACCCGGCAGCATGTGACACTGTTAAACATTGTAACTTGTTATGTGTTACTGAACAGTATTGGTTGCCTGCCACATACTGATGGCGGTCATGCCTGTTTGGTATAAGATTAAAAAACACATTTTAGCATACTTTTAAAATATTTAGCGATAATTATCAAAATGTCAGTTTTGTAAAATTTAAGCAGCAAGAAATGTATCCCATCCCTCCTATATGTCAGGGTGGATGAGACATGTTTTTCGAATTTCAAATTTTTGTTAATATTTAAAAAATGATAAGTAGATGGTGCAATAGTAATGTAACTAAAGTTTAAAGTATATATTTGCAACATGCATTTATCTAAAATTACATTTATTTTAAGGAGACCAAATAAATGAAAAATATGCCTGCGCGCAACTAGCTTCTTCAATAATCTTTAGCCCTACAGTGTCTTTTTGATTAATGATTCAACAAACCTTTAACCGTAACCTTTTTAAGGGAAGATAAAGTTTCATATTTTATCAGAGTGTTTTCTTATAGTTCTTTACATAATCTTTTTTATTTTTAACTTTTCAACATAGTGCATAACAAATCTCTTTAATTACTATCTCAGCCAGGACAAAATTAATTATATCTTGATAAAATTCTTGATTTGTCTTTTCCCACAGTCTAGCTCTCATATATTTTGTGCACACTTGAATAAATATCAGTACTACCAAAAGAAGCATCAATAACAGATATAAATATATAATTTTATAACCCTTCGATCTTTTACATAAGTTAGTGTAGGAAAAAAATATAACTGACTCCTATGTCTAGTTGCTAAATAGAGCTTCTTATTTGCCACACAATGCAATTCCTAATTCAAAATAGTCTCATAAATATCAAATACAAAATATATAAAAAGAAAGCTTCATCATTTGTCTGGAGGGATGTGACATGGCCCATCTTTTCCTTTGCACAATAGTTCAATTCATTACAATAGCATTTTGCAATAAATGTGATACTTTTAAGCACAATTCAATTACCAGTTTATAAGGTTTATATTGCTGAGCCAACCAAACATTAAAGGAAATTGTGTTAGTCACAATATATAAAATTAAAAACTTACATTGAAAGTAATTTGCTTTTGGTGTTGTAAAAGAGATTGATTATTGATTCATGAATTCATAACAATTTGCAAATGAAGAAATTATTCATAGCAATAAGTATGATGCTATGGTTATTCTATCTAGTGGAAGAATAAAAATTTAAAAGTAATGCTTCATTAAAGCACAATTACATACGTCCCATTCCTGCCAACATATCTATTTTAGAATACACGGTCACAGAGGAAATCCTAGAGACTCCAGTACAAAAAATTGTACATGGGTACTTTGTAGAGCAAAATACATTTATGAAGAACATACAGTTTTCCTTAAATTTGGTTAAGTATTTGAACAAAAATTTTAGAAATGACGATGGAAAATTGCACTTTGCTGAATCTAGTCTGAAAATACACAATTTTTATTGTGTACATTTAAAAGTTTTATAATACAAAGGCAAGTAAACAAAACACAAATGCTCATGCTAATATTAAGTAAAACAAACCTGGTTTTCATGGCATGGTCCTTGACAGTATTCTGTAAGTGTCTGTAATGTCTGATCTACCAGGCTAACATTGTGTTCATTGATGTACAGACCAAGCAAACCTAATCCTCCAGTTGTACTACCACAGATGCAGTCAAGAAACATTAGTGTTTCTGATACAAGATTGTAATTGTTTTTATTATTTTGGCTTCTCAAAAAGTTCTAAAGATACAAAAATATTTTATTAAAATAAATAAATAAATAAAATAAGATACTCTTATACTATCAGACAATAAAACTTTATACAATGCTATAAGGAAGTCAAAATGTAAGCAATCATGCAAAACACATAAAATAATAATATGTGCATAAAGCTATAATTTCAGGATTTACATTCAAGTATATGAACTTTAATTTATAGTGTACGATTATCCATTTTGAATGGGTATTTTTCAGATTTTATTCGTTAATAATCTACTTTTACCATTAATTTTAACATGCAACTTTTTCTGTGGTAAGATTGATGCTATTATCAGGTTTTTTTTCCTATCAAAATTATATATGTGTTTATTAAGAATTTTGTTAAAGAGAATGTATTGCAGAATACATTTTTATCATCCTATAATATTTTGTATTGCAGACGGGTCCTTTAGATCAGTGAGAAATTACGATCTTTTTACAGATTCTGTGATTTTAGCACCAATGCTACTTATCTATTGAAAGCAATTCTTCATTTACAGCTGAAGGCATTTCATGTTTCATTGTTTATTCCAATGCAAAATTAGCCTTTTATAAATAAAAAATTCTATTCACTTATCTATATTTAGAAAAACCCTAGGACATAACCGATGCAGCAATCATGGCAGCCAAGACGTTCTGACGACACTACATTTCGTTACGTTCGTTATATTGCATCGCATCACAAACGTGATGTAAATGCACGTCTTCTGTGACATCTCTTCGTGTCATCGTCACAAAAAACTATCCAAGGCACACATTTGTCAGTCGCTACAACCTTTTCTGTAACTTACACATGCTGTCATGTTGCAACCTCACAGTACTATATGGGAATACGATTAAATATTTGATGAAATGTTCACAAACTTTTCTGTTATTTCTTTGAAAAAGATGCTGAAGTTACATTTCATTTTAAATTTTCTTTTCATTGGGTTAGTTAAACATATGAATTTTTTAAAAGAGAAAATTATTTATATACAGTATATTAACCTGTAAATCATAATTATGGTTTTCACACAGTAACTGTAAGAAACGCAAGATAGGTTGCATAATCATAACTTCATGTGGCAACTTATTTTCTTCAGCGTCTTTTGCCTTTTCAGCTTTCTCTGCTAAAATCTCTTCCAAAGCAACATGTGTGTGAGGTCCTATAAAATTTATTATGAAGAAAAAAAAATTAAAAGTTATACAAAACAATTTATTCATAAATAAACATGAATTTTCAAATATTGATAGTTTTACTCTGTACTTAGAAAAGTGTATCCAAAATTACAACAACTTTAGAAAATAATTCCAAGCCTTGACCACCATTTTACAAAAAAAAAATCTAAACGAGTATGAGTTTAAAAATAAATAAATAAAAACTGACTTCAAATTGTTGTTTCTTATTTCCTCTGGCAACTGCAAAGTGATGTCAGATCCTCCTTATAGGACAGCGATGGACAAAAGGGGATGGACTTCATTTTAATGAGCCTCAGTGGGAGGAAGTCCAACGTTGGGGTCTCCTAATTTTGAACCAATTCTAGATGAGAGAACTAGCACCTGAAATTGGCACCCCAGAAGTATGATTTGAACACAGAGGACATTAGAGCCACAAACAGATTTTATGTGCACCAGCATACACAGTCCTACAGCAGCCAGGCTGAGAGAGGTATTCACTCTGCTAAGCACTGGCCAAGCTGGTGCTGCTTCATTTTCTGTGCTGTTATGGGAACAAAACTTAGTGACTAGGCTAAAGAGGGACGACTTCAAATTACTTTATCATAATGAAAAATAATTCTATTTGCAAAAACAGACGTGTTTGTCAATTTCTCATCAAATATAAAAAATATCACCAGACTGGTTTCAGTTATGGAAGCAATTTTTGGTATCAATGAATCATTCAAAGTAGAGAATCTCAGCAAATTTTGGCATACTTCGACTACTGCTGCTGATGGCACACTGGTTTAAAAGCATGTTATTTCTTCTGATTTTTTGAAGGATATCATCAGAACGAATTTGATATGGGACCACCCTTAAGATATTTCATTTTTAAAATTAAAAAAAAATCATGGAAATCAAGTCGAAGGGGTTACAAAATATCACTGTAATACCCACAGATACTCTCACATACTCATAAAACTGATATTTTTAGGAGAAGAAATCTAAATCCGGACCTAAAAAAGGCATTTGATAGATTTTGGAAGTATAGACTAATAAACAAATGTTATTACGATTTTAACATCAGGGATGGAGCTCTTCCATGGATCACAAATTTTTTGAATCACAGAAATTTCTATGTAAACTTTCATAATCAGCAATCAGGATTTTACAGGCTGTACCAAGGAATCCCTCAGGGTTCTGTTCTTAGTCCAACCCTGCTCTCAATGTTTATTGCAGGAATTGAAAAACTAGTATCTCCATGCCAAATTGGCATTTTCGCAGATGACATTGTATATGGTCCAGTGGCACCAACATAACCAAACTAGAATATCTTCTAAACAGTTCTTTGGAGGCAGTCCAAAATTTCTCAAACTCCCACAAGTTAAACTTCAATGCTTCCAAGTTGGTTAGTAGTCTCTTCACCACAAATAGACACCTTTACAATTATTCTCCAAAAATTTACTTTGCTGGTCAGATGATGAATAGTGACAAATATCCAACTTATCTGGGTTTTACTCTGGATCCTGAAATAAATTGTTGAAAACACATAGAGAAAATAGCAGCAAGAGCTAGAAAAAGACTACAGATTTTGAAGTACATTTTGGGTAGAGACTGAGGAGCTGATGCTTCCACTCTCAAACATACATATTGTTCTCTTGTACATCCTATCCTTGAGTCTGGTTACCAAATAGTCCAAACAGTTTCTGTCTCTAATCTTAGGATTTTGGATAGAGTTAAACTCAGTGCAGCAAGAATAATCTCAGGTTTAAGGAACAGCTGCCCAAATGAAGTGGTCCTTTATGAGGCTGACATTATACCTCTGACCACGAGATTTAGAATGAGTTCTTTTAGATATTTTAATAAACTGATGAGTCTTGGAAACTTTAACAGAACTTCCAACTATGTTTTAAATTGGAAAAGTAGCCAACATTTGAAGAGAGACACTCCACTTGCATATATGTGGAAAGAGGGTTTTATAGATTTTAAAGTTGTCCCTTCGACTACTGTTAGCTGTTTGCCCCCTTACAGTGTCACTTGAGAATATTAGTTTCAATGAGAGTCTGATGTCTCATGCCAGTAAACAGGTGGACCACTTGGACCTTTTAAATCAGTTGGCTCTAGAGGTCATCAACAATATTCCCTCCGAGGTCTTGGTCATCTACACAGATGGCAGCAAATTGGATGACAGTAGAACCGGGAGTGGTGTATTTGTTAGCAATATTGAGGGAAATAGTGAGGTAGAAAGTAGATTCTGCATCAGAAACCCGGATTACTGTTCAGTTTTTAGATCCGAAATCATAGCTATAGGCATAGCTCTTGATTATGCCCGGACCACTGATAAATATAGCCTTTGAATTTTGACAAGTAGTAAAAGCTCTATTCAGTTTTTAAAAAAGTGGCCTAAAATTTATGATATCCAGGTTTCTCTGTGAGATTGGTCTGAAAAAATCTATATGCCTGCAGTGGATCCCATCGCACGTTGGTGTGTATGGAAAGAAGACAGCGGATACACTTGCCAAAGATGGTTGTAATCTTCCGACCATTAATTCTAACGATTTTACCCCTTCGGAAATCCACTCCTTAAACAAACAGAAACTGCTCACTATTTGTCGTCTCCCTCCGGTACATCACTGGTACACTGCAAACAGTTCGGGTCTGTCCCTGTCTTGCAGTGGCCCCAGACCTCTTCAATTGGCCATGGAGAGATTTAGAAGTGGCCACTTAAAAAGTTTGAGGTTTCTGGGTGGGTAAAAAATTTTTCTTTTTTGTTCCTGCTCCCTCCCTGCCAGTCCTGCTCACATTCTTACTTGTCTAGGTGCCTCTTGGAGGCACCTGTGGGCCGAGCAGGACAAGATCTACATGGACCTTGTGCGTCGGGGCCTTTTGGACCTGGTGTAGGCTTCCCTACAGCAGGGAGATAAGTAACAACAACAGAAATCTAAATAAAAACAAAATTTTAATTTTAAACAGCTCTCATAAAAAAAATAGCAAAATGTGCCCCATAGATTAATTAGGTGATGTGGAAAATTCTAGAATGTCATCATAAGTAGGCTCAGAGATATGTTTATACAAAGTTGGTAAGGGGTTATATGATACCATTAATAGCAAAAGCATTATGTATTTATTGAATCATTGTTTTCTTTCAAAATTTGTGTGCAGGCCCTGAATCTCCCAGAAAATTCTTTTGATGTAATTTTTTCTCTTTGATAGTCTTTGAAAAGTAGTCAACATATATTTATTTTAATGCCTCCGAGTCCTTTTCTGGTGAAAGGCTGAAAGTTTGTGTATCACCTCATTAATGTAAGGGACATATTTTACTAACTGAGATCTTTGTATAGGGGACATAAAAATTTAAATTTTGTATTTACTAAGGTTTAATCTCCTCAATATTTTATTAGATACCATAAAATTTTGTACCTTTTTTTTACACAACTTTTTACATAATTTATTGTATATGTTTCTGATGAATATTTATTTAAAGGAATATTAGCCTAGGTTAGTGTTTTTCAGACACCCTCTATATACAACCATTGAAAGCAGTACTTCATCTTTAAGACAGTAAAAGATTATCTTTTTATCTTAAAAAGTATACCTTGCCCAAGATTTAAAAGTTCTGACTCAGAAGCAGCTTCAGTTGTTCCAAGAGTACGAACGTGAGCATAGGCTTTGCTTGTTGCAACTGCAGCATCTTCCAATTGCTCTTTTAACTCATCTGTCATTACAAGTCCATTCTGCTTTAAATCTAAATAATTAAAATAAAAAGTAACTGCAATTAAGGATTTCTTTTTTTTTCCATTAAAGTAATAAATCGAAGTAGTTTGTTCTGTATTGGTGAATTAGTTGTGATAAATTTAAATTTTAATAGCAAATTTTAAACATTCATAGTATAATTTACTTAATTCTTTGACACCCAGACCCCTTTTTTTTCCAAGTACGTGTAAATGCCAGTAGTTACTATACGTTTAATTAATTAGTGAGTACATGTTATCAAATCAAAATTAGTGAATCACAGATTTAACATAAACAGATGTCCCTTTCGAAAAGAGAGAACCTTACCATAAAATGAAAACGGCAGATGAGATACGTAGAAAACAGGGCCTGTGTACATAATTATTTATACCATTCTATTATTGTGATAAATAAACATTGGAATAGACACAAAATTATAAAATTGAATTTTTCTTTTTTTTTTTTAAAGCTTTATGCATGTTTCTTCAAATATTATTATATATTTTACACTTAAAAAATTATCACTTTATACTAATCTAAATTTTATATACTAAGCAAAATTTAAAAAGAAAGATAAGAGTTATAGTATTACAGTAATGTATTTCAGTTATATATTACAAAAATACTTTAAAAATTTCAAATTTTTGCAATAATACATACTTTTTATTCTTCTGTTTTCTTTATTCAAATCTTTGCCGATGGTATCTTTCTCATCTCCAACTTTGTTGGTCAACTCAACAGTATTTACTGTTACAGAAGATTTAATTTCTTGCTGAGCAACTTTAATTTTTTCATAAAACACTTTGAAAAATTTCTCAGAATAATTCCCATTTGTAAGCTTTAAAAGCATAGATTTCTGAAAATAAAAATACATTGAAAAAATAACTAAAAGTACATAAAATAAACTAAAAATAGTAAAGCAGCAAATACAGTGTGTCCTAAAAGCTTCCATACTCACACTTAATGAACTCATTGTTATGATTTTTTTTTTAAATAATAAATATTAAAATTTATTGCCTCCTTTTCTTATAGCATCAATTCTGTAGTTTTTATTGTATGGCTCTCTTCGTGCTCAAGTTGAAAGCAAATAAAGTTCTATGTTATTTTGTTCTTCATAGTGAAATGAATTTATCACAAATCAGAGAATAGTGCTCCATGTGATATATTTTTAATGTAATTCATATGAAAGGTGGAAATGTCCAAATGATATCTATATGTTGTCAGTATGGAAACTTTAAGGACACTTGGTATTAAAAAATTTGCAAAAACTATTAAAGTCACCAAAAGTACCTGAATAACAGGGTTTCCACCTTCTAGCAGAGCAATTCCTAACTCAACACTCTCTAGAAATATAGCATGACTGGGATTTTTCATTATTAGTTCAACAACTAAATTTGAAGCTCCTTCCTCATCCAAATGGCACTGGACTTCTGCTAGAGTCATTTCAGCTCTTGTGAGAATAACACCACCTGGACCATGAGTAATTGGTGTGGAAACTCCAGGTTGAGTGGCTGGTTGTTTGCCATTTACAATACTATCTCGTTTGGATTGAATTTTTCCAAAATATCTCAGAAGTAATGTCTGGCGAAGTGATTCACCCTAAAAGAAAAACAAAAACAAAAATGTATAATTAATCCTTTTTTTTTATTTATTTATTCCTTGTTTATCAGAACATATTCTGAACATTTCTGTTTAAATCTCATATCCAAGACCGCAAAATAAAAGTTTCAAAATTTCTAAATAAAGTGGAGACTTTAAATGCATAATGTGTTAAATATTTTACTATTAGTTAGAATGAAGAAGCCCATTTTTGCATCTCTGCAATTTCATTAAGATGTAAGTTTTGGTAACTCTTTAAGCTTGATTGCTCTGTGTTAACATGAATGCAAACAGAAAATTAAAATTTAGAATCATCAAAATAAAGAAATACAATTTTTAAGGTATTGAAATTTACTATGAATTACCTATCAGCCAAATTTAGTATGACGTTCATATAAAAGTTGAAATGTGTATTTTATTTAAAGCAGAAATAAACTGAAAATTGAATTTTTTTCTTTTTCTTTTTAATGTTTAGATTCAAAAGTAAACAAGAAAAATTAAAAGTTGAAAAAGTTGAAATGCCTAGGCATAAGACTGTTTAAAAATGAACAAACAAAAACAACTACGAAATTAGTCGAAACTTCTTGCATGTTATTTTAAAGACATGAATGATATGCTTAACAACTGATTTAAATACTTTTTTCTTATCACTTGTCTTATATTATATTAAAACATTAATATATGCAGTATCAAAATCAATGCTAACTATACACCGTGAATGGCAAAACCTGCAACAGCCACATGAAAACATTAAAAATCCCACTGATTTGTCACTGCCAGAACGGCTGCTTATCACGGCTTCTGTTGATTGCATGTGGGTTATCAGGTCATGTGTTTTCCTAACTTATTAATTTAATTACTATTTTTTAATTATTTATTAATTTTTGTGGGGTAGGGGCAAATTTCTACCTTTTAAATTCTTTTCCTCCCCTTTTAACTTTCTTTTTGGGCCCCTGTTTCATCAAACTAATACATTATTATGCATTTATTCATGGATTATAAATTAAGTGCTATAAACTAGAAATGAAATATAATAACCAGAAAACTGAACAGGAGAGAACTACAAATAGGTTAAACATAATAAACGGTGCATGTGGTTGAACCACTTCCAAGCAATGCTTCTTTTGATGTTTATAATGTGAAGGGGAGAAAAAAGGGAACAGATGTGTTTTAAGTCTACACTGTTTGTTGCTTAAAAAGATTTTCCAGGCATGCTAACAGTTAGACATCACACAGACTTAACATACTTTTAAAATTTAATTGAGTTTAAATAAAACTAAAATAATAATAAGAGTAATCTTAAGCTGAAAATGAAATGAAGGGAAATGAAACAAAGAGAGTATTAAAAATAATAATAACAATAGTGTTAAGTCCTTCACATTCTGAATAATTTGACACCATATGAAAGCATAATTAAAATGACTTAACAATTAACGGTAATAGTGATTTGAATTACATTAAAAAGTATTCATGTACCACGTAATTTCTAAAATAATGTATACATAAACAGATTACATATACCAAATTTCAAAGCATGCATGAGTTAAATGATCATGCACATGCAAAGTGATATGATAGACAACCTCAGTTAATCTTACCCTCATTTGATCTTCTAATTCTTTCTTTGTAAGTACTTTAGCATCTGCCTAAAACAGTCAACAGCACAGAAATACAAGAAAAAGCCAGTAAAGAATGCATAAGAAAGATTGAAGATGAATCAATCAATATTAGATTGGTGCAATACAGAAGCATAAAGGAAATTGAGAAGAGAAAAAATGTTTCAGCAACAGTGGTTTAAAATCCTAATATGTGATAGCACTGTTATCCACATATCAAGTCATGCTAATAAACATAGCAATATATTTTGAAAATTTCTCAATATACTTTTGGCACTAAATCTTTTATAAAATTAAAATGTACCTTTCAGACATTTAAACTGAAATTATCAAATATTTTTTTGAGTAATGAAACATTAAGAGATTTTTCAACACAATTAAATGTCTTTTTAGCTTAAGAGCACATTTTGTAGTATCATGTTTGTTGGAATAAAATTCTGCGCAATGGTGACTAAAACTACTTTTAAAAATGAAATCAAAGTAAACTAGTGTTTAGAAAGCTTATACTTGCTAGCTACTATACAACACTGGTATGCATTAGTAAAGCTCCAATTAAGTCGGCATTAGTAAAGCCTCAAACATACATGGCTGCTTTGCATTATAAAATGAGAAATTGCAGCATACCAGAATCGCACAAAAAACTTTATGATACTTTCTAAAATAAATACGGTTAAAAATAATGATAATGATTATAATAATAAACTGTTACGAGCTCGATGAAGATGCAAACAAGGAAAATGCAAATACAGATTTAGAAAAAGAAAAAAAATCTTTAAGAAGTAGATGAATAATTTGCTTGAAACACACAGCATCATATTTATTCCAGCTTAAAAATAATTAAAAATGTACCAAGTTCATATTAAAATATAAATACTATATTTAAAACAAATATTCTAATAATAATTAAAACACACTGTAATCTGGATTTTCATAGTTTTTCAAAAACAATAATGAGAGGGAAACTATTAAAAAAAATTATTCTATGAATATTTTAAGATCAGGGTTTGTACACATTTCAGAAGGAAAAATCCAAGGAGTCCAAGAAAGTTCCAAGGACTTCTATCAAAATTGTTTATATTGTATACATGCAATATCACAGTATTTTTTTAATCACTAAGTAACTTTATTTTACAAAACCAAAAATTTAACATATTTAACTCTTTAGACACCGTACTGGCTAAGCCGGCCGGCCGAAGTGTGTCCCCGTAATGGCCTGGGTGCCCAAGAGCGAGTTCTTTCCCGCCCAACATAGGAGTTATTGATGACGTTACACCCCCTGAGGCTTGAGTGAGAACTTGAGGAAGAGGGGAAACGGATAATCCATGTATTCATGGTCTGCATGATGTATCAGTGTGCAATGGGTTGTCAAAAGCAGTTACAAACGATATTCTTTGGATTAGCACAATAGGAAGAATCTCGCTTCTGTGCTACTCAAGAAGGGAGGTTCCAAACTGTCACAAATCAGTGATGAAGAGCACCTGCTTTCCTTGAATGGGGGAAGGCATTTTTCGGCCGTTTTGCCAGGAATCAACGGATATGAGATTTTCGTGGAGCTGGGAACTAAAAAGTTAAATCAATAGATATTTAGCTGAAAGCTAGATCCACCCATGCAGCATAGTTTACAAATCAATCCTGCTTTAACTTTTTTTTTTTTTTTCCTGTGATTTATGATTTAACCCTCTAACACCCCGGCCGGCTGGGAGCGAAAGGCATTTCTTTGCCCTATTTTGAGAGAGACAAATCTTTTCCAATAACAGGACAACAGCGGAGCCTCTTCATGGGGGACTTCGACAATAGCCATTACAGGGAGTTGCAAATGCTTCCTATGATCTTCCTTATTTGTGTGATCTCGCGTGAGTGGGGATAGGTGGAAACAAATAGACCCTCTTTTCCCCACATCTTTAACCCCCGAAAACTTCTCTTTCTCAGTGTCACGTCTTCGTAACAATTTCTCCGTAGGGTCAGCGCTTCTATGGTTTATAATTCTTTGGGAAATCTAAAAGGGGAAGGAATGCTTCTTCCAATTTCGACCGGCACCGGACAATTGTTTTGTAGAAGTTTTTCCGGCTGCCAAGGAGTTTCTTAGGAGTATTTTGTTTTTCCAAGTAGTTCTAAGGACCTTGGAAAATATTTTCAATTCTAAGGCGTTTCCAAGGATTCTAAGGAGGCATATGCACCATGTAAGATGCATACAGTTTGTTAAGAAGTACAATATATTATTCACCAGTGTGTGATAAATAAGCATGAAAAACAAAACGATAAATATTGTACTCGTACATAATGATTATTAAATTGAAATCATAACAAAAGTTTTACCTTCTCTCCATAATCTGGATCTAAAGACATCATTTCTTTCAATGTTTGTAAAACCTTGATGCATAATTTTTCTTCCTTTTCCTCCAGAAGTCTTTCTGTGTGACTAATTAACCTAAGAATAAAAAGGAGAGTATTTCTATTAGATATTGGAAAAGGAGAAAAAGAAAATGATTTTCACAACACAAATTTGATCCCTTCAATGTTAAAAAAGTTTGTCCTGTTCTACTTAACCCTTTAAGCAATGTGCTTGCTGTGAAGACACAAAACTCGAAGACATTTTCACTGTTAGTCGCAAAAATTCTCAAGCATTAGTCAATTCCCCAAGTTTTGATTCATGAAGAATAAATTTGATTTCAATTAAATACTGAAGGGTGATATGGTTACACAAGATTCTTCCGGTGTTCCACACATAATTTCTAGCATTTATTATTAATGATTTGTAAGATTGACGTCAGAATTATTTTTGTCAGTACTGGTATCTGCTGAAAATTGAGAATGTGATGAAAATGTATTGATAGAAGAACAACTGGACAGACTGTCCAAATGGCCCCAATGCTGAAAAAGTGCAGCCATTGCCATAACTTGATTTAGCCAGCTGTGTCAAAAAAAAAAAAAAAAAAAAAACAGCTTTGTTGGACACGATTTTCAATGTAATTGACTGTCCTGTTGCTGGTAGTTATTCTGGGTGATGGCAATGGCTGCATTTTTCAGAATTGGGCAGTATATCTAGTTTTTTTTTATACTAATGTAGAAATAATTGAACTTCAAAGCGTTAAAACATTTTGTTCTCAAATTTTCAATACTTCCATAAAAATACTGTTTAATTTTTAAAAAGCTGTATTAAAATATAAATTTAAAACAGTATTGTATTAATACAAATAATATATTTTAAAAGGAAAAAAATGTGATACACAAAATTTTGAATGCAAAATGTTTAATCAAATGGATAACAAAATTTACTTTGATATGAAACCTCCATTTTCACACTTCTTTCTTGCTTCTGTTCCAGGAGGAAACAAAAGTTCAGGTCTGTGCAAAACATCTACCAATACGGACAACTCAGACTGAACAAGAGGATGAAGTTGATCTTCTAGTAAAGAAACTATATCCTGAAAATAAAACAAACCTATAGAATTGAGTTATAATTTGATTTTAAAGAATACTGTAATTTCCAGTTTTTTAGAAAATATAGAAAAAAAAATCTGGTCATTATACCAAAATGCTTTACAGCTGCTGTTTTAAAGAAAGTTCTGGTCATAAACAGGCTATGCCAAGTACTTGGGAAAGATGTATACGATAAAATAACGACTCTAAAACACCCTGCTACCCACACCCAATTATTTGGAAAAGAGAACAAAATCCATACCCGCGACGGCCACTACTACAAACTGTAACCACATATGGCAGATATGACCTCATTGACAGGGTTGGTGGTGGAGGAAGAGGCAGTTATAAGATCTTTCCCCTAGTTTATCTGATTTTGAATTTGCAGAAGGGGGAGCTTATATTACTGGGATTTTATAGTAGTGTCTTACACAATACTGTGCAAAATGGAATACACCATTTCAATAATCTGCACAACTTTCTTTTAAAAAAAAAAAGTTCCATAGATTATTGAAAGTGCAGGAAACAGCATGTATAAAAAATTTCAAATATAGTTTTGCCATAATTACTTTATTTTTAAAACTACTAAAGAGCAATGCAGTAAGTAAGTGCTAGTTTTTCAACAGCCTAAATGAGGAAAATTCAAATTAATATTACTTTACCATTTTAATGCAGAGGGTTTTTTTAAAAATAATTTTTGAACTTAAAAAACAAATTATGATATAGAAACATACTTCAGCAAGTAATCACACAAACTAAACAAAAAATGTACTAACATATCGGATAGCAACTAATGCTGAGGTCGAGGTATGAAAGCTCCACTAGAATTTTTTGAGACTGAACACTGCTATGCTGCACAACAGTGGAGCATAGAATTCAAATGGTTAAACTTTTAATACACATTTTCAAGGCACATACAAAATTTCTTGTTTATTCTAAATGAAAACTAATTTTAAACAGCATTTTATCAGAGAAAATTCCAAAAATGTTTTTATGAAATGCTTCAAAAACATAAAAAATACTCAACTACATACACATAGCATAAGAGAACACAAGCAGCACATGCCCATTTCTTTTGTCCCAAAACCTTTTGCTTTATAAAACATGCTTCAAAATCTAAAATACCTCTCCTTTTCTATTATTGATTTTACCCCCCTTAACTTTTGGTCATGCTTCACTTATGCTGAAGTAAGACCGAAATAATCACAAGCACAATAAGTTTACAGCATAAGATCTTAGTAATAACAATTAAATAATAATACAAAGTTAAGTATCATACGTAATAATTAGTTAAAACACATAGTGATTTACAAAATTTCAAAATAGTCTAGTTTTTGAATGTCTACTCAAGGCTTGTTTTAGAATAATTTGAAAAAAAAAAAAAAACTCTTTGAATATTCCTTGTTTAACAATAGCATGTTAATTTTTTTGCATTTTTATTAATGAAAATTAATGTTTGAGATTATGTTAATGAGTGAGATTACTTATATAAATAGCATACCTGTAAACCTTCAATAATGCTACGGTCATTACGAAAAACACTGGCTGATGAGGGTACTCTACGAGGTGTGCGTGCTGCTGATAGCCAGGCACGTGTGTGTTTGCTTATCATTGCATTCTTATTAAACATAGCAGAAACTTGAGTATCTAAATCAACCGGAATGGCTATTCCTCTAGTTTTCCCTAAGGAAAAAAGAAATTAATATAAATTAAAGACAGTGAAGATGTGCATTTTAAAAATTAATGAAATTAAAGGTGGGAGACAGATTTTTAAATACATGATTCATACTGAAACAGTCATCTGAATCAGTATTTTAAATTAATTAGAAAGAGACATCTGTCTAAGCAAATTATATTTAATATACAGTGTGTCATAAAACACACTAACCTAGACTTTTATTCGTTAAATACTGATCACAGACAAATGATAAATTATAAAATTACATTTAAAAAGGTACAGAATTTTATGGTAGCAATTAAAATTTTTAGGAAATTAAAACTAAATAAATACAAAAGTTTAATTTTTATACGGCCCCTGTACAAAAAAATCTCAATGAGTAAAATGTTCCACACACAATAATGAGGTGATGTATAAACATTGAGCATTTTATCCTAAACAGCACTGAAGATATGAAAATAAATATTTGCTGACATATAGTCTGGGAACCAGCAACATTTTGGTGTAATCATTCAAAAAAAAAAAAAAAAAAAAAAAAAAAAAAAAACCTGAGATTTTGTACTTAGGTTCATTTTATATCATCAGTAAACAAAATTAGCGTCAGCTGGTGGATGTAGCTCTGACAGCCACCCATACAATAACAGGCCCCTCAAACTACGCCACTGTATATTATACGTCAGCTTCCTGCATAAACAATACCAGTTAAGTAAAATAATAACAAGAAAGCTGAAATTTGGTGAAGTGATAACTAACTTTATCAATTTTATAAAAAAAAATAGTCTGCTGAGTTTTTTGTCGTGGAAAAGTGCTCGGCTGCTGACTGAAACTAAGAGAGTATTGCTACATGCGCAGGCTTGTGATCTATTTCATCATAGGCGCCGACTTCATGGGGCTTGAAGGGGCTTCAGCCCCCCCAATATTTTTATTCAGGGGGCTGAGCCCCTTCAAAAACTTCACTCCAACTTTTTTGTGTCAAATCATATTTCTTCCTCCAAATAGGTTAAACTTAAGAATCCTAAAAATAGAGAATGTATCGCTAGCTTCTTCTGTCTCCCACTCCGCTTTTTCTTTCACAGGCATTCAGGAATTACGTTGGGCGCCTGTAATGCCGTAAGGCACGGATGTCAACCTTCTTTATCAAGAGCGCAAGCACAAACAAATGACCATTAGATAGCTAGGCAAAAAGAAACGGGTGTTTTCCCCCACAAGAACCCTTCAGATTTTACACCGTGACACAATTGATGATGAAATTGCTTTCTAGTAGGGAGAGGACTGCGTTTTTTTAGGAGGGTCGTTCTCATGTAATGTAATCTTTCTTTTTTAAATCAGTACAGCAAAAGCTTTCACTTTTGTTCTATTGTGAGATACAGACTCTTCTGTAGATGTCTGACCATAAGGGAGATTTACCCATTGTGCAAAACTGCAAACGATTGTGACATTCCCATTTCCCAGCAGTATTAAGTTTCGATGCTGAAAATAAACCGTTTAAATGTGACTTAAAAACAATTCAAAGCAGAAAATTGATAGTCAATTTTAAGTTTGAAGATTTTAAATCACGAAGAATCTTTTGAGATAGATGAAAAATTGATGTTTAATACAGTTTCAGATATAGACAGTATTCATTTCTTTAAACGCTTTATCAAAACTTTACTAATATCGAACGCTTAACGTTTCTGATTTAGCTACAGTTAGGAGCTAAATAAAAAATGATTTCATAAAAATCTTAGAGCAGCACAACTTCTGGATTATATTTTATAATTGCTTGCTCTTATCTTCTCTCTTTACATATAAAACTCTATCCCCCATCAAGGGCGTAATCAGAGGTGGGGGGGGGGGGGGGAGGGCTACGCGGGCTGAGCACTACTTAGCTGTCTCCCAGCCTCCCTACGATTTTCAAAAATTTTTTGTTAGTTTACACATAAATACGAAAATTTAGAAACGAACATTTGAAAACCATGAAATCTTTAAGAAGACTCGTTGTTTTAGGCGAATTTCGGTTCATTATTTTGCTACTCTTGGCTGCATATGGTGCCAGTGGCGGTTCCAGAGGGGGGTCACAGTGTTCATGGGCCTAGATTAACCATCTTGCCAAGAAAGAAGGAAGAAAAAAAACGAGGGCCCAAGCCGAGCTTGGACAAGACCCAAAATTCAGAGAGGCCTTGATCATGTGCATACATATCATATTGTGTTGCTGAAAGAGAATTCCTCTTTAGAAAACCATTAGTCTCTGACTAATTTACTTTATTTTACAACAACACTAAAGTATGCACACAATATTCTGACTATGTGCTCAGTCGTTGTTCCTTGGCAGAAAAATATGCAGCCGTTTTGTAAATATGTGCATTCATCCATATTCATCCATACATAGAGGGCAAAGGAAAGGGGAGTCACAGCGAGCATGATTAACGTAAGGGTGAATGGGGTAGTTGCTTCGAAACCACAATGAAAGAAAACGATCAAAATCAAAAAATGGTTTTAGAAAAATGTGTGAATTGGGCGTGTGATGCATATACTCGTATTCGACCCCCACCTCCACCCCACACTTGCAAATAGCCTCCCTCTTCTGTAAAAGCACTCTATGAAGCACCTATGTTTGTAAATTATTATTTATGGAATATCAAACTAGCGTAACTGCTACAAAACCATAAAAATTATAGAGGAGGAAGGAGGGGGCTTCATGGGGAAAGAGGGACTATACCTAAACAGGGCCGGATTACCCATTAGGTTGAGTAGGCTTTCACCTGTGGGCTCCTACCATTTTAGAGGCCTGCGTTAAAATTTAGAAGGAAAAAAATATCAAACATTATTAAAGCTATTTTAGTGTTAATATTTATACAGTATATGTATATGTAACTCTGAGAAAATAATTCTGATTCATTATTGACTTCGTACACAAGAAACACTTTTTGGCATTGTACACTTCTTAATTGAAATTTGAATGAATATGTGCTAGAAAGTTTGAAGCTGACTATTTAGCTTGAATTTTTATGTGCACATTTCAGTGATACCTTGCATTAGATGGATGTATATTTTGCAAATTCAATAAGGAGAACTTTTAGCACTATGTTTACACGAACGGGCTATGGTAATCATAAGAAGGCTTATAAACAAAATACCCTTCGTACCCCAGTCATCACAATCATATTTTATACAACTTTTTTCCGTTCTGAATAAAAATTAATTTTCGTATATTGTTGCACAAATATCATCAGAATAAATTTCAAATAACATAATGCGTTATGGTTTTAGTTTATAAAATGAATACTATGTATCCATTTAGCCAAAGCGTCTCTGACTTACCAATTGCTAGTGTGCTAGTTTAATTTGTTTTGACAATTGTTAAGGTAATCTGGAACAATTTTCCAAATAGAAGGGTGATTTAGAGTGCAGTGGAGTTTTTATATATGTTTTAAAAATAATATGGCGTAGACTATGATTTCGAATTAGATTTCATTCATTTTGTTTCCATTTTTCATATTATTGAGTATTCTTAAAAATTGTCTGTAAATATCTACAATAATTCAGAGTGATAATTTTGGCATTGTATATCTGTTTCTGTGTTATTCCACTTTTAAATTTAAACCACGATTATATTTTATACAACTTTTCTCCGTACTGAATAAAAATAAATTTTCATATATTGTTGCACAAATATCATCAAAATATGTTTCAAATAGCATAATTCATTATGGTTTTAGTTTATAAAATGATTACTATGTGTCCATTTTGCCAGGAGCGTCTCTGATTTGCCAATTGCTTATGTGCTGGTTTAATTTGTTTTCATAATTGTTAAGGTAATCTGGAACGGTTTTCCCAAAAAGAAGTGTGATTTAAAGTGCAATGCAGATTTTATATGTCGAGTTTTCTATGCCAAGTTCCACACGAAAAAGGCCTAGATCCCTCACGCAGATAGTTGGCCATAACACCACATTTCAACATTTCTTTTCATTTTTAATGTTATTGAAAGATTATATGAGTATTCTTAGTTTAATGTAAAATGAAATTTTTTAGTATTAAAATGTTTATGAAGACCTAAAATAGTGTAGACTCTGAATTTTGATATATTCTCGCACTTGGATTTCTTTGTTAAATCATTTTTAAATGTTAACAAGGATGATATTATTGAAAAATTAATTTTTTTCTTGCTGTGAAAATACTATGAGAATGAATTTAAAAGTATATTTTATTTATTTATTTGTTTTTACAATTCAAATCACGGAAATCCGTTTAAAATGTATGTGTCGAAGAGAGGACTTGTAACTTTGTATGATGGTTTGTATATTTGTTTGATTTGTTTTAATACATGGAAAGGAGGTATTTATTATTTCTTTGTTTATGTTTTTTTTAAATAATTTTAAATGTAATCTGTAAAAAGTTGTCAAAAATGTAATTTAAATGTGATCAGTTTTTCTGTCTTAAAGTAGTGCGACATTTAATTAAAGTCGATTCAATTTATGGGTATTTCATCATGTAGTAAAATAAAAAATACTATTTTATATTAGTAAAAATTATCTCTGATGAATGTTTGCAAGTAAATAAAATAATCCAGATTTTAGTATTTCGTCTCGTTTGTACTTCTAGGGTATTTTGAAATATTAGCTGGAGTAATGTTTTGCAGAACCGTTTTCCACATTTGACTGCATGCATTTTCTTTCCTATGAAATTATCATTAAATACATTTCGAAAAAGATTTTACTTGTTTTGCTGTTATTAACTTTATTAAAATTCAGTTGTTCTTTCAGAAGGGAGATTTGCTTTCTCCATATGTGTACTGAAGACTGATTCGAGATCTTGAGTTCAAATACTTAATTTTAAAAATGAGTTCAAAAAATTTTGAAAAATTTATTAAATGGAATTCCTTTTATTTTCATGAAAGCGTTATGTTAAAAAAGCACATTTTGAAATCTCAATTCTAAAATTTCTGAACCCCTTAATTATACTGACGGAGAGAAGGATTTTGTGTCCCCCCGTCCACCTCCGTAAGGATACGAGCCCCCCCAATAATTTTTAGAAGTCGGCGCCCGTGTATTTCATTGCATCAGATGATCAGTTTTCCACTGAGGAAAATTCCGCGGACAAATTTAAGGTAACTTTTATGAAGAACTAGCAATTTGAGTTTAAAGTACTACCATATTTTTCATGTAAAATGAAAGTGTTCGAAAATTGGGGTGGAAAATCTTCCGATAAAATCGTAAAGGTTAGCAGATACATATTTTATATAGATATGTAATTACTATTACTTATACTTCAATGTTTATATTTTTTACATTGCATACCTACTAATATATAAAAACATTTATTAGGAGCAACTTGCGAAAATCATCCGTGTTTTAAAAGGTCTTTAGGAGCAGTTCTTGACTCAATTTTTAAACGGTTGTAACTTAATCTGCGATAAAGGTAATTAAAAATTAAACAAAGAATGCATCAGTAATTAACATAAAAATATTAATCATTAATTGTAAGATATACAATGCTCTTAAAAATGGAATTGAATTTATCTTATTTATTTCAAACATTAAAAAAACAGATCAATGTAATTAATAGAAAGTAAATAATGAGAATTGAAGTCACTCCTACTTTTAAACCTGTACAGCAATGGATCATTCCCCCCCCCCCCCCCCAAAGGATAAGAATGTTTTTTTGGATTTAGCTTGAATATGTATCTAATTTTTTTTTTAGCACTACAGTGATATGAAAATCAAGCATATTTTTTTCGCATCGAAATAACTTGTCTACGCACGATTTGTCATGGGAAGCACTTTTCAAATGTGTTTGCCAGATAACGCAGAGGGGGGCAGAGAGAATAACATGTTGAAAATCATACAAGGTTTACAATTTTTGATAACTGATGGCCAAGTTTGGTGGCAAAAAATATGTCTTAAAAAACAAACCAAGCTTGGCAATATCTTCCAAATCCAGCTGGAAGCTGGTGAATGCGACAGTTTATTACAAAGGAAAAGTATAGTAAGAATATGAGTGGCGAAGATCATAAAATAGTTTTAGTCATCGATTTGAATATAGATTTCAATTCCAAAGAAGTGTTTTATAAACAGGGAAGGCAAATACAATACACTCATGGATTATGATACTTTTTCCAAATGGTATTTATAAGGGTGAAGTATAGTTAGAATATGCCTAGCAAAGATTGTAAAACAGTTTTAGTAGGCGATTTTAAGATAGATTTCGGTTCTAAATATGTGTTTTATGGAACCAGGAAGAAAAATAGGAACAATACACGGATTATAATACACTTATAATATGTAGCACTTTAGTGCGTATTTAAAAGATGAAAATGTACAATGTGATAAAAACATGTACAAAGTATAAGCTTTTTAATTTTATTTTTTTTGGGTATTGTACATGTGTGAGTAGCAGCCGCAGCTACATCCACTGCAAATGTGCCAGCTGATGTCCACTTCGATTATATGTATAACAAAATGAATTATAGAACAAGGCTTTTCCAACTGGTCATTAAAAATATTAGCTTAGTATAAAACTTTTTGCAGTGGCTTTAAAGGGAAAAAATTACACTGTATGATTGTATTTCAGGGGCCGTACACAAATTATGAAAGAAATGAATGATTATATAAGTACTTAATACTTTTGCTATTATTGAAATTGTACAGCCCCTCACAATTTAGGTTTAAATATATATCTCACATAATGGTGGAAGATATATACAGATTTAATCTCCTGAAAATTTTAATCAATACCATACCATTCTATACCCATTTACCAAAGCTTTGTAATTTATTGAACGTGTCTATGATCAATAATTAATAAAAGTCTAAGTCAGTATTTTTAGGACATCCTGTATCTGTAATATTTTTCATAATATATTTTCAGCTTATGCATTATTGAACTGTATAAATATAATAAAACCACTCAAACATGCTGATACTACAGACAGATAAATCTTCTCTATATGTAGGCTGGCCTAAGTTTTATAGCACCAGGAGAATTTTTTTTTACTTGTTGAAACACATGCTCAATTTCTTAAATTTTTTTCATGTTACATGTATTTTATTCAAAGTTGTTTGTCTTTATTTATATGAAAAAGTTTTATATTCAATATAGTCTTTATAAAACTAGTGAAAACTTTCATTTAAAGCATCAGAAAGTTAATTTAGAAAATAAATTAAATTAATGAATATTTACCTATATCAGACAGTGTTTTTATACAGCTTTCAACATTCATTCGTTGTGGAATTGTTAACCAAGGACAATTTGATAGCCGGAAAGCTCCTTGCAGAAGTCGTACAAACACTGGCTGATGAGTCTTTAAAAAGAGAAGTCAAAAGATTAAGAGCGGCTCAGAAAAATAAATGCATTCAGGTTGTTTTACTCAAATTTCTAATAATAGGTAATAAATACAGAATAATCTAAATAAATACATATAGAGTGAAATTTTTATAGTGATATAGTGCAGCTAAAGAAAAAGTTGTAAGCTAATTATTTTTATTAAAAGATTCAATGTTCAAACAGTTTTAATCCGAAAGGAATTTGGTGAAAACGGTGGGATAGAAAAATAAAAATTAAATTCTAATTTCTAATTTAGCAGTATTAGTAAAATTAATTATGAAATGAAGGGTATAGATATAAAAGTTACAATATCCATTTTTTAAAGCACCGAGTTATTCATATCACTTTGTTTATGGAGAATTGCACTGTAATAGTAATTCGGGCCATAATGAACGTACAACAATTTTGTAGTAATACTCACACTCTCCAAATTCAACCAATCAGGGAGACTTGCAAAGGATCATGTGATCAGGTATTCAAACCGGAAAAAGCATTATTTTGGTCGGATCGAAAATCAGAAAAAAATATTGGTTTATTTAAGTTCAGTATATCTTCAATCATTTTCTGTTCACGATCAAGTTACAAGTAACATCTTATGAGTGTTTTTTCCCAAAGATTTTTATACATTTTATTTTGTTACTGTAACCAACATATCAATATTTTCTAATTTAACATCAACTAGATAATTATCATCATTCCATGTATGGTCTGATTTCATTTCTCAGAGCCTTCCTCCCATTTACGCACACATGAGGTCTGATTTTATTTTATCAAAATAAAGGTGGACAGAAGATTAGAAATGCTTTTTTATGTTTAAAACACTGTTTACACTTGAACTAGCAATAAGTAAAATAGTTTTTGAAATACCAAACTGAAATAAAACAAAAGGAAAACATCATAAAAAGACAGCAAACCAAAATTGGCCTAAAAAAAAAAAAAAAATACAATCTCAACCTATCACCCCTTTTCCATGTAGAATCATCTTGTTTGCAGTCACTCTTGCATTACCAAAATGAACAGCACATTTTCTGTTTTGATGTTCACTACTACTTTTCTGTTTCAGTTTCACATGATACTACTTGTAGAAGGCAGATTAAATTCAGTTGATGATAGAATTATATTTTTAGTACAAATAAGAATAGACATAAAATAAAATTATTCATTCAGAACTGAAACAAAAACTGTTATTTTTGGCAGAACAAAAACTGGAACTGAACCAATATATTTTCTTTTCGTTATAATTATATATATTTTATTCGTACGGAACGAATAAAATTACGGTTTGAAGTTCTGCATGTGATCACTTTCTTTACATTTGTAAAAGTTTTTTAAAAAATAATGAAGGAGAATAAATGTTTTGCATGATGGTTTTTCTTGTTTATTATCTACAAAATAACACAGGGAAAACTAATGTCCAGATATTTATTTATTTTTCTTTTTGAATGTGTGAAGTTCTTTTTATTTTAAATTCATTTTTATTTTGGTTTATAAGTAACTTTACCCATAAAAGTTTGCTTCAAAACTCACATTTCTAATATTTAAATTCAAATTCTAGCTTTACTAGAATTGTTACAGGTTTAGAGCTATGTGCAAGTAGTAGTATAGCAACAAATATGATACATACACAAATGCAACAACAAAAAGGTGCCAATATATCCTGTTTGTTAACAAGAATCAGTTTTGTTGCATTTTTCTAAGAACCCGAAAAATGGAGAGTGTGAGTTTAGCATCTATACCCTTCAAATATAGAATTTCATGTCTTCATATAATTACGGCTTATAAATTATTTGCTCAAATTTGCAAATTTTTATCATATTGTTCATTATGGGTGTAGCTTGTAATAATATGCAAATACATAAATAACCACCATCAATGCTATAGCTTTGTTTATTATTCTACCTTTTATATTTTATTTCCTCTCTTTGACAATGCATTATTTGTTTTTATATTCTTTGTCGTGTTAAATCAATCAAACTTTGATCCAACAACTGTGCTGCAGTTATTTGTAACTATAGCACAGTCTGCAGGTAAAAGTAACAACATTTCCAGTGCATTATACTGAAATCAAACATAACTAAGAGCAAATTATAATAAAAACTTTGCATAATAACACTCAGAAAATAGTACTTATCAATGCAATTTTGGATGATACGAAAGGTTTAACATTCTTCAGTTGTAAAAAGTTCAAGCGTCCGCAAGAACTGAAAGCCTTTTGTACTTGTCAAAATTATCACAGGACCTTTTGTGCCAGAATAATAATTTTGTTGGTAAGTTATTTCAGGAGTGTTACACAAAGATTTTATTGCAATTTAAATTCTAGCACCAGTTTTAGTCGAGTGATTTTGTAAAAGCTGGGAGCCGTGCATATTAACTGCTCCAGTACAATCTAGGATCAGAATGGAAATTTCAACATTTTATGTCATTATAGTATTGAATATAAATAAATTTGATGTTTATTAGTCTCTCTATATCCCCCTCTCCAGAACTTAGATGCAGTAAAGAAAAGTGCTTGTTTATTATTTATTATTAAAAGTGTTCAAGAAAGGTGTTGGTAAAAGTTTTAAAATTTATTTTAATAAAGTAATTTTGTTGAATTTAAAAAAAAAACAGGTGTTAAAATCACAAAACAAAGTACAAAGTATTATGCAAATCAAATTCTCGGAAACCCTATATCGTATAGCCAAGACTAGGCCTAGATGAAATTTTAATATCTAGTATGATGAAATATTTTCCTTAATTATGTACAGACACTTGTTGTTTTGTAAATATATTTAAAAAAGTATTTTGAAAACTGATATTAGATAAATGCAATATTACTGAGCAATTTCTGAAATGCAAACAGACAGCTGTACATTTAAAAATGAGCTTACCTTTAGGATGATCATCTAAACAGTCTTTAATATAAAGACTGAACTTCTTACAAACAATACATTGATTTTTATTACGCTGTAAAACCTTTAAAGAATGGCCCCATTTGTAAGAGATCATTTTTCGAAGGTGACTGTTAAAGGTTTTAAAATAAAACCAATTTAAAAATTTGTACAATTTGGTATAATAATCCTATTAGTTGAAATTGCTGAAAATCTATCAAGCTTTCCAAAAGAAGAGAAAATATTTTAAATTTAATATTTTAAATATTTAAATACACATATCACAATTTTATTTAAAAATCCTAAAACAACTAAAAATAATTTGTTTAAAAAAGCATGAAAAGGGTAAGTTGAAATATCATTATACATAATATCAGAAAAAGTCAATAAATTAATTATTATAAGATTTTAATACGAAGGATAATAAAGTACTTAAATACAGTGTTTTAATTAACATGAAGTTTGAGTAAAACAATATTTAGCAAAAGAGAAAGAATGATTAAATGCTTACAAACATGACAGTGCATACTCACATCAGTTAATTCAACAGTAGCAATTTGCTCTTGTGCCCAAAACACCCTAGCATGCAAAAGTTGCTTCTGATAACCGAGCAGAAAAAGTAAGATGAAGAGAAAGAAGAAACACAAGAAGTACATGCAAAAAAGGGAACTAGGAAGGTAAAACCATTCTCCAAATTAAATAAAACTATTATTGCCATGTAACTGTCACAAAGAAAATAAAAAATGTAAATCAGAAATACATTAAATCATACCTTTCAATCTTAAATGTTCATTAAAAAAATTGTAGCTAATACTTCCAAATTTATAAGAACAGAAACGATAAGTAATGTTAAAATTTTACTATATATACTAACATAAAAATCTTCTTTAGATGAACTGTAGATTAAAAGGTATTATTTTAAAGGAAAGAAGGAAAATTAGCATAAAAAGAAAATAAATATGAATACAATAGACCTCATTTTATTTTTTTTTTTTGGCTTTATGATTTATTGAAATACATATATATTTTACTTTCCTATAACTAGTGTATTAGAAGAAAGATCAATGGAAAGTTATTTTCAAAATGAAAATGATGTAAATAAACATGCTAACAGATTAAAAGTTGCAATTTAAACATATCACATAAATTTATTCCTTTTTAAGTGTAAATTAGAATTAATTTATTGATCTTCTTTGATTATTCAATATAGTTAAGCTATAATAAAGAAGGTCTTTATATACATTATAACAATGCCAAAATTCTTTCCAGTCCCAATAAAAGTGGGAAGTAAATAAATGATAAAGATGATCTGAAATTCTTACAAAGTTCATTTATCGTAAGATTAAAAAATGTTTTATATTAGAATGCAATGTTAAATTAACCGAAATTGGATAATGTCAGCAAGATTATACAAATAATTCTACAGCTTCAGGAAGAAAGATACCATGATATAATATGATAGAAAATACCAAGTTCTATTCAATAAGAAAAAAAAAATAACTGGGAATAATTTGAAGTCTATTGTACAGCATATCAAGAAATAAGAAAATGTAAACCCATGCAAAAGGCTGTGCTTCAGGCTAAAGCAGCATCCAACACCATTGTGCACAGATACAAAAAACATTTAAACTCACCCAGTATGATTTTGGTGTTAAAGCAGGTCAGAAAATGTTAAAAGAAACAAAATTATTACAATTGCATATTACAAAATATTAGTATCACACAAAAATAAAGAAAATTTTATTTTACAAAACCTGGAAATAAATCATATTAATTACTGAAAAAAAATCACATTAACTGATGTTACTAATAAAATTCACACCACACTCATTATTTTAAACTAGTTTTTATTACTTCAATAATAAAACCAATACTAATATGCTAGAGCATGCATTTTTCAACACCTTGCAGGAATATATATGTATTTACAACTTACAGTTCAGAAAATATATAAAAAGCCATTGTTCCTGAAATGTAATTAAGAAATTAATAATAGGAACAGTTTTATATATAAGAAAATTATGCGGTGAATTGTTAAAACAGCTCTGACGGATTACTGCACAGTTAGTTTGCTTTGTGTGCCTGTATGTCATAATAAAATTTCACTGCAGTTTTAACTGACAATTACAAATTAATAAATGGGATAATACGCTAAAGTTCTTGATACAATGTATTATTCTGCAGTCCACAAAATTGAGATTCAAAGAAACTGAAGTTAAAAAATTAAATAAAAATAAAAATGCACTCACCATACTATTTTTATTAGTTTTAAATACACAGAAATTATGACAGAAACTCTTTTAAAAAAATTTCACAAAACGAACTATTCACTTTTAAATATAAAAAAACCTCTCATATTTGATGTGATACTTTGCAAGTCAAAACTTATTACAGTATGCTATGGCAGTCATTAATCTAGAAAAACAGTGCAAAATATAGCACACTTGAGATCTTTAGTGAATGCTTCATAAATCTCAATAACCTTTAAGAGTAAGCTTGTGAAGAAACATTACAAACTTTTAATTTTTGGATACAATTTTATTACTTCATTCAAAAGTTAAAAAGAGTCAACTCTCATTATATGGTCACCCATTTATAAGGTCACCCCTCATGTATGGTCACTTTTGAAAAGTCCTGGCTGACTGAATAGGAATTCTATATATTTTAATATTGCGTATATGGTCATGCCATCATAGCTATCTCTGCTTATAAGGTCACTTCAATCACTGTGGGAAATATTTCTGAAAATTGACAAAGCTATCTTTCAGTAAGAGATAAGCGATCTTGTCTTTCTTAATTATGTTGATAAGTAAAGGGACAGTTGTAAGGGTTACAAAAGGGCTTAACTCCCCCCTACACACAAACTCACGTTTACTACTAAAAGCTACTTAATACTTTGAAAAGAGGATTGTACCTTGCTCTGTCAACTGTTTAGAAAGAAAAAAAAAAAAAAAAGTCAGCTGCAGAGCATGTTTCACACCCATCTCTGGAAAAAGTTCAAAGTTTGTTTCACGCGTTTTGTTGTTTAAGAAGTCATAGATTCAAATGCTGTAGGAAACAATGATGAAGAGAGTGGTAGTGAAATTAAATTCAGGCTGAAACTCTGGCAGAAGTCCTCAAAACGTTGAACACTGTTAGGTGTTTTTCTTTATGTAATCTGAGGCCTCACAGAAACATTTTAAAACTGTTAGTGATCTTGAAAAATAGTGATAAAAACATCGAAATCGAAGGAAAGGCAATCCTATATGAATGAACACTATTTTAAAAGCTGAATTGTGTTTCTAACTTCTGTAAGTATATTATGCAATTCTGTAAGTATATTATGAATTATTATTTTCTTGTTTCATATTTAATTTAATAACAATATATTATTTTACTTTTCCTTATATATTTACAAATAATATTACTTGCAAAAACATGTATCTGAGTTAAAATAGATGGCTGTTTACTTGTATCACATATATGGTCACCCCGCTTATAAAGTCACTTTTCTATGGTCCCCACATGAGACCTTATAACGAGGTTTGACTGTAATTTTTTAAGGAACAGTTACATTTATAGAAATGTATTTACTACAGTTAAGTTTAATAACAAAATGAGTAGTTTCGAAACAATTGAAAATAATATAAAAATTCAAAATATTATTCCCATAACAAGATTTAAACAGAGGTTGAACACACTAATTATAAGCACAAACATTTGTGGCTTGCTGTTTTAACAAAACATAATTTAAGACAGAGCCTGCATGAATTCAGACAACCCGTTAAATGAATTGCTATACTACAACATTAATTTTTCAAACAGTTGCATAATACCAAATTTAATAAAGAGAAATAAGTGAATAAGTGTACAACAATAAGGAATTCTACACACTTTCAAGTAATTTTACTTTATTTATATGTATAAAATAAAACTTTTTAATTTATGGTGGAACTTCTTTCAAATAATAAAATTTTATAATTTGCAATAATTTTATCTTGATTTGGTTAATTTATTATGAAAAGACAAAAAATTAAAAAATAATATGTTACATAAATATATTTTAGCAGCCAACTATCATCATAATATATTAGGAGTTTGTACACATGCAATACTGACTATTGTACTGTTAAAAAAAAAAAAGAAAAATTGCAACTCTCCACTCCTCTTTTTATTTTGTTAAGTTAACTGTTATCTTAACTAAAAACTGTTAACTTAAAACAAAAAAACACTATTAAAAAAAAAAATTGCAATCCCCCCCCTCTTTTTATTGTTTAGTTTTAAGTCTATATAATGCACTTAACAATTTGGTTTGTTTGATGCAGCACAGTTTAATGAAAATAATTTTATAGTTAAAACACTGAAGAATCCATATTAGTATTTTTATAAAAACTGAAACTCTTTTCAAATTCATGTACAATAAGGTCACTTTTTATTATATTATGTCAAATGAACACAATGATACAAGGAGTTTATTTTAAAAGAATAATCATGATTTTGCATACCTGTACAGTAGTACTCTGATCAGAAAATGGAGAATTGAAAAATGTAGTAATAATATTCATGACAGAATTAGTTATGTAATTTTCCAACTGCACATCAGCATGTCTTCGATCATGAGTTGCGTTGCAGACCTATAACAATAAACTAAACATTTTAATAACATCACAAATTATTTACTAAGATATTAATTATTATTTAATCACTAATTAACATTTCTTAAAGTTTATTAGATATCAGAAAACGTGATTTAATAAAAGAAATTAATCTACAATTTTAAAAAAGTGTTATAACTTTATTTAGCCCACATTTTTTTAAACATTTTCATTTAAAGTTCGTGTTTACATAGTTAATTTAAAATTAATGGCACATATTTTTTTAAAAATATGAAAATTGCATTTTTTTTCCCTTTCTGTCTTTTAGGACCTGCTGTCTGAATTGCAAACATCATGATTTTTAAGATTCTCCAATGTTTGTTGCACAAAAAAGAGCAAGACAATTGGCATGCATGCTAATTCTGCAATATCAGAGGACATTTGGAACAATATGAAAATACTAGAAAAATGAAAAGCTGAACTGAACTGTAACATAACATTATAAAATTTTCAATAATGTCTAAATTATGCATGTTTTTGTAACGGTGCATATCATTATAAATGTTTAATGAGTGTCATATATTCTTTAATAAAACTTGCCCTTTTGCAAAACAAAACAGAGATGACTATTTAGCATTTTAAAAAGTTTCATAATGTGCACATTCTTGCCTAAGTATATTCTATTGCAATGATTCACTACCCTTTTTCTTCTTGCAAACCCCTTCTAAAATTTGCAAGAAATTAGCAAATTCCCAGTATAGTCAATGTTTACCATTGTATTAGTTTTGTAAACCTTCAGGGGTTCATGAACTCACGGTTGAAAAGAAAATGTCCTATTTCATGTTATAAAATCAACGATATCAATTCTATTCTGCTTATTTAAAACTAAGCATAAGACCCTCAGAAAGAATAAATGCCTCCTATTATCAACCATATACATATATATTTTCAACAATACTCCAAGAAAAAATATGCAACCTTCTTACCATAGCCATATCCACTAGAAAGTTTTCAAAAAGAGTCCAGATATGATTACTGGTGTAGATTTCCTTCATTTCAACTTCTGTATCAATAAAACAATGACTCAAAAAATTTATGTAGGCTTCTTTAATCTACAATATTAAAATCAGTTTTAAGTGTAAATAGTAAAACACACACACACATATATGTATATGTAATAATAAAATAAACTTTTCTAATTTAACCTAATTTAATTTAATGTTAATTGAAAATCCTTCTTTAATCTTTTACTCTTACTGTAAAGTTTGTTTCTCGGCCATACAAATATTACGCACGGAGACGTTTTTTGAAGTTCCATAAGGAGAAAATTGTTGATTCAGCAATATCTTCAGTTTTCTGTGGTTTTTGTTACTGCGTGCTTTTAGAACTCCTGGGTAAGCAGGTGTTTCTCATGTCTTGATTGACAATCTAGTTAACTAATTACGTTTGAGAGTAACGCCTTCGTGATCGTGCTGCACCCTACCAGCAGGTGTAGTAACTAAGGAGTATTTAAGCAAGAGCGCGGAAATTTTGGGAGTTTTAGAGTTTTAGCTTTGCTTTTAGGAGTTTGGAACGTGAAGCTTTTGCAGGAGCTTCCAGCTTTAGCTGTTAGACTGCGATGTACGAAGATAGCCCCGGAGCTAAAAGGTCGCCGGCCTGACTTCTGCCCTCTGTCCGAACTTTGAAATAAACTATGCAACTTAAAACCCAGATGGATTTGTGTCAATCATTTCAACAAGGGATGGCGTAAAGGCCCTTTCCTTACATATATATATGTATACAGGGTGTCCAGTGCTAACAGTGCCCAATGGCTATTTCCTAAAGTGTTAGTCAGAGACACATACTTCCAATTGCAAAAGTGCTTTAAATTATATAATCTATTATACCAAAAACAATCGAAGTCAATAAATCAATTCCTATAAAAATCGCAAAAGTTAAATTTTTATACGGTCCCCCGGTCCTACCAGTTATATTTAGAAAAAATTTTTATACAATTTCATGCACAATAATATAAAAAAAATTTCATCTCTCTATGACCAAAATTAACAGAGTTACAGCTGCTTAAATTTAGAGCAGCAAAATAGGGTTTGTATACAAAATGAATTTCAGAAAAATTAATGTACATGGTTTTGAGCCTTGTAATATTTATTAGCAATTCATTAACTATTTTACGAATATAGATTGCAATAAAGAAGATTAACGTTTAACTATGTGTATCCAATAAATTAACATAAAAATATAGCTTATGCTAAAAACAGAATTTTTAAAATGAACTGGTATTAAATAACTTAAAACAAGGAAATAAAACACTTCATAAAACATTAAATTAGAAAATGAAACATTTTAAAATACAAATATAAGCATTTTAGAAACTTAAAATAATAGTACAAATTCTGTTAGCATAATACTTGCTTAAAAGCAGCTTCCTTCAGCTGCAATCCAAATATGCACCTGTGTAGAAATCTCTTTATGTACTTTGCATAGCATACTAGAGTTACACAGCTGCGTGCTACACATATGCGATTTAGTAAGTCTGACCCCAAACAGATTTTTATAGAGCCTGACTATATTGCTTCTTTCTCCGCATTATGCCAGAAAATGAAATTAAAACCTATAATTTAAAATTTCAATACTTATATGGTCCCTTAATGGTTTACCATAACGGGACATTTTAAACATTTAAAAGTGACTCAAGTCAAAATATTTGCTGCTTTATAACTCTGTAAATTTTGGTCATAAAATAACTTTTTTTTTTTTTAAATTAAGCATCGAATTGTATAAAGAAAAATTTTCTAAATATAACTGATAGAACTGAGGGAACATATAAAAATTTAAATTCATTAATTTTTTATAGGAATTGATTTATTGACTTGGATTGTTTCTGACATAATAGGTTATACAATTTAAAATATTTTTGCAATTGGAACTATGTGTCGCTGACTAATGGTTAAGAAAACAACCACTGAGCACCATTAGCAATGGACACCCTGTATAAATATTTACAGTCAACTCCGGGTACCATGAACTTTCAGCTATAGTGAATTAGTCCCGATTCACATACCTTAGAAACATCCATAGCATTATTCGGTTTTAGTGAATCATGGCTTTGGTTATAGTGAACTTAAAAATTTCTGGACAACAGAAGTGATGTTATTTGATTCTTACGAAAAATGTCTCTTTTGTAACAAGTACAGAGAAAGAGATTATCAAACACTTGTTCCAAAATGCAGATAAATTGCCAGCATCTGGGCTAACATACTTATGCTAAACAAGCAGGGGGTTGGCATGGCGTCATAATTTTTTTCATGGCTGTAATGCATTCTAAATCTTTAAAATCATTCACTAAGAAAGCAGGGTACTTTTGAAAGTGAGTGAAAAGCGAAAATTTGGCTCTTGACCTTGAACAACTTCATTTTCTATTCACAATGTAATATCGCAGGTTAAAAGCGACAGTATATTTTGCCAACTGAATGGAACGTACATAATTTCTATAAATGAGATAAATTATGTTTGCTTTACTTAATAAATAGTTCTATAGTGTGGTGTAAACTTGTAGCGGAAATGTGATCAATTATATTTGATTTACTTAATAAACATTCAGTATTTGTATAAAATACTATTTTCTAGCTATGTGTTAATTTTTATTGTGCAACATCGAGAAACATTGGTTTTAGTGAACTTCGGATATAGTGATTGAAATTTGCCCATCAACAAAGGTTCACCATAACCCAAGCTGACAGTATATATATATATATATATATATATAATAAAGCACTGAATAATTTAAGAATTTTATGGCAGTAAATTATATGATTTTGCAATTCATATTACATTATGAAATAAACAAAAATTATTATAATAAACCGAAGTACATATAATGTACCTGAAGTATTTTCAATGAATTTACTTTAAATGGTATTGATCCAATAAATTTAATTATACTACTGGATACTACGGGATTATGCATATAAAGTTTAAAAAGTATATATTTAAAACTATTTTAGTGATTGTGATTATGTGATTACAGCAACGCTACGCTAGGGCGATCTGCCATGGATGAGGGGTGCCTTGGTAGGAGGATTTTCTAAAGGGTTCTAACGTGTATTCACGTCACATCTGGAGGAAACCTACCAAAACTCCAGACCGTTAGATCGACAGTCGTGTGATGGGACCCAAATCCCAGACCTTCACACTTCAGCCATCTACCATTTTCAGTGACTTAACCACTGTGCCATGATGAGGCCAAACTATTTTAGTGAAGTATTACACAAAACATATAGCACATTGATATAGAATTAATTTATCATTCAAGGAATTAGTATGAGATGATACTAACATCATTTTACAGCATACATTTATAGAAGGTTTAAAAAAAGGATATATAATGAAGAAAAGTGGTTTCATCTCACAAGAAAAAAAATTATAAAAATTTGTTCCATTAAATTAGATAACAATCAAGGGTCATTCATTGCCAGCAACGATATGATTTAATGGCTTTTTATGAATTTTTGTCTCTTTTTCTTACCATAAACAAAGCATCTGTGGACAAGATGTTTAAAAAAACTTCTAAGCTGTTAAAAACTTCTTTTCTATTCAGTTATTTTCTTACTATCACTTACTCCAGAGATTTTCTTTCTTCATCACAAAATGAACAAAGATGATAAATAACCTAAGCATGAGAATGATGGAGAGTGCAGGTTGCAACTTACAGAAAGCATTTTAACATCACACAAAGTAACAGTGATATCAATGTTGGTGTTTGTATTAAAATTGAAGAACTGCTTGAGGCTGAAACTCTTGTATCTGGTGTCTTTACTTCAAGTATTTGAGCGACTAGAAAGTAATGTCTTTTTTACATAAAAAGCAAATTTTCAACAAGTTTTTAACTACAAACTAGTTGAGATTAAGCATGAGACTCAATTCATTATATTTTAAAAGATGAATTTTATATATAATTTTTCCACGAAAAATGGCCACCCACTTCTATCCTTTTTTTTTTTTCCACATCCATCCTCCTTGGTGGTGATACTCAAAATATTCAGAAATTATTTTTTGGTATGCATGAGTGCTGTATTTTACAGCAAGAATTTTATGGATACCTCTTTTTCTTACTTTATCATGCAGGTATGTAAGAAGAATTTTTTTTTTTTACTCGCTATTTACTATTCGTTATGAATTTCAGAAAATGCTGCCTAATCTAGAACTTATGTTAAAAAGCTCAAATGCATAGCAAATTTGTATTATTAGCTTCCTATTACTACTAGGCCTTTTATATTATTTAGCTAGGTAAAATATTGACATTTGGAAAAATGGCAATACTTTCCAGTACCCCTAATACTTTTTTTCCCAATGCACTAGAATCTTGGACTTGTTCTGACAGAAAAATTAGTTAAATGTTGTTACAAAAAAGTACCAGCCTGGAATAGTTGATCCTCGAGTTTTTAAAGTATTTTCTAAAAGTTCAGAAACAATCATTAAATTCATTTAATTATACTGATGCTTTTGGTGAATAGTTAAATTTTAATTCATGTTACAGTAAAGTGACCAGACATCCTGCATTTCACAGAACAGTCCTTTTTTTGCATGTCTTGTCTTGCAAACTGCATTAGGTGCCAAAAAACAAAAGAATGTCCTTATTTTTGTATTTGCCCTGCATTCTGTGTCAGTCATTGCTTGCAGAGAAAATTATCACAATTCATGTATGGGTATCGATATACAGATATTTTGACATGGATAATCTGTTATATTCTAAAAGGGTTGCCAGGTCATCTTTTTAGAAAAGCATTTCTAGTTACACCGATAGATATATAGGAAAAACTAGATTGAGCATAACAAGGGGAAAAGCAATGCTCCCAACTGATAGCCATTGTAGAGGCACACACATAAGCAGAATGGTACTTGCATAAATGATAGTGACTTCTTGTTATCAGCCAATGCAAAGTTGACTGTCCCCCTCTGACTGCAATGATGTCCTGCATTTTTTATTTCAGAATCTGGTCACTATGTTACAGGGCTTATTTTTTGTGTGTTTCAAGGAATTAATTTTTGGAGGTTTTGTTTCATATTATAAACAGTATTCAAAAGACCAGTACAGAAAAATTTGGAATTAGCTACCATTTTTCTTGATGGCAAATAAAAAGCTCTGTTTAAAAATATATCCCAATAAGTGTTAAAAAGCTTTTTTCACACCAATAATGAATCATTTCTTTGTAATTTTTTGTCGTTCTTTGAGTACTCGATTTTTTAAAATACAAATTAGGTTCACTTCAATTTAAATGAAAAATGTTATTGAAAACCATAACAGTGTTTGAAAGCCAATCATGCATGTATATAATCGTATTTTACAAACATTAGCAAAATATTCTACATCTTATTAAACTGGAATCAATAAGAAATTCCTAAACATTATCTGACTGGGAAAAAAAAAGAAAAATTTCAAGTTTTTACTCAACAAATAGGACCTAGTAATGACCCACTCAACCCAATTAATAAGAAAGAAGAGAAAAAGAAAAGCAACAAGTCATAGGAAAAATCCAGCAGTCCATGCAGAGCTTTTCCACCGACAGCTCTGCAAATTTACTACAGACATAACAAAACAGAAACTTCATTATACAGCAGCAATAAAGCAACAATTTAATATTAAAAAAAATAAAGTATAACACTTAACATATTAAAACAATTTTTAGAATATTAGCGCCATACCTCAGGTAGACAATCTGGATGAGTAACAACTTGTACAATATCATCCAATGACAGCAGTGAATGGCATTTTATTTCTGTAAATACATTCTTGCCCTCTGTGCAACAAGCAAGAAGTTTGACAAGATTAATGTGATACTGAAGAGGACCAGCTTCATCCATTCTCTGCCTTTCTGATCTCATCATCTCTACTAAGTGGTTAAAAGATGTTTTGTCATTATAAAAGACTAAAACATCTTCCCCAGCATTGACCATCTAAGATTTAAAAAAAAAAAAATTAGTTGAAACTTCTTATTATAAAGTGAAAATTAAAAATTCATTTACATGCGATTTTCTATCTAAAAATAGATACTCATATAGGTATCTCTGCAAATCAAAAAGGACATTTATATACGGTTTTATATTATGGCTATGATGGCATATCCAAACCAACGATATAAAATATTAATACACAGCTTTTGAATAACAGTTAGAAATATCATTTTGTCCAGGAAAGGCATATGAACTAACTCATCTCACAACTTTTTTCTTACTCCTATTCTTTTTAAAAACAAGCAAATGGTTAAAACGGTGAATAATTAATTTACGATGAGATATTCCAATTAAACTAGCATCCAAGACCACCTTTTTCAGAAATCATAAATAAAAGCAAATATAATTTTACATACCTCTTGCATGACAATATCCTGTCCCTTACGGATGTACTGTCCTTCAGCTTTCACAATAGTCTGCAGGAACTTTAAATATTGCACATGTCGGCCATGAGTTTCTATACAGTGCACAAAATGCTGAACTACACGCTCACTCAGTTCATTGCATAGAGCAACATTATCCATGAAGATACTTCGCATTGTCTGGGCCTCCAGAAGCTGAAATATAAGCCTTTAGATTTCAAAAATCTAAACATCTAATAAAACAGCATTAATAAAAACAGATTACCTTTACTTTATTGGAATACTGTTTTGGACACTGAAGTAGTTTAAAAAAAAAAAAAAAACTTTTGTCACTTTATGATAGAAATAATTTATCAGTTTAAATTGGTTAAAACGAAGAATGTATCAAGATGAAATTTTTGAAGTTCAAAAGAATGTGTATGAATATGATCTCAAAACACAATTTAATAAACCCAAGCCTAGAGTATATTTTTCATAAATAGGCTGAATACAATTTTTTAAGTCAACTATTTAAAATAATTCAAGTAAATTTTTCTTTTCACCAATGAAATTTTCATGTACGGTACATTTTTTTAACTTTGTTTATCAAAAGCAAAAAATGATAGTTCGCACTGATTACTATCTTATTTAGTTTGTAAGACGAAAAATTTTATTCTTATGTTTTGTTTTGTTATAGGCATATGTTATTCAGTAGTTCTAAAGTAAAATTAGTATTGATTTACAATCACATTTTATATTAACTTAATTTTACTAAAAGAGAAATTTTACAAATTAAAATTTATTTATTTTGAAATATTACTAAGCCACAACTAAAATTTTATACAATGGTTTCTAAAACTTGGCATTTCATGCATCCTACTTAGACTATATAACACTGAATAAATGTACTAGCAAAATAACTGAAAGTATGTATCTTTATAGTTGACATGATAAAATACCTATTACCGCCATATGAAATATATTTCGGCTGCTCAGCACAGCCATCTTCAGACATCGCACACTTCACCGTCACACACTTAAGCAGCCGAAAAATATATTTCATACAGCGGTAATAGGTATTTTATCATGTCAACTATATTGTAAACCGACGTAATTCACCTTTTTAAAGTTTTTAGTATGTATCTTTTTCATCAATTTACACCTAGTAGATAGCTTTACCTATATAAATTCAATTCATGGCACTTTTAAAAAATCAGGTTTACAAAAACTTATTTTATTTTATGCCACATTCAAACATTTAAAAATTTTATTTCATTTTATTTTTCTATTTCTTTTAATTAACCTATTTTCTAATCTACTATTCATTTTTCAAATATACACACCTTCAAAAATGTTTGAATAAAACATAAATAAATAAAACAGTTGGCAAAATTTACATCAAAATTACTAAATAAATTGTAAATAAAAATCATATTTCATTAATTAAGTTTAAATTGCAAAATATCACAATTAAATTAATTGCAAGTTTAAAAAAAGGCCAGTTTTTTCAGTAATTTTCAATACCCTTAGAAAATTACACTGGCCTCCAAAAGTTAAGGAACGACATTTTTCACTGCCCAAACCATGTGGTGGAATAATAGTTTGGGCAGGGATCCCACTCGATGGTCACACTGACCTGCATGTGTTCCAAGGAGGAACTATGACTGGTGTGAGATATCGGGACGAGATCCTTGATGCCTATGTTCGGCCATATGCTGCTGCTATTGGTAATGATTTCATTCTGATGGATGATAATGCCCAATCTCATTGAGCTGTGCTTGTTGAGGATTATCTTGAGAGTCAAGGTTTGGAGCGAATGGAATGGCCAGCTCAATCTCCAGACCTTAATCCAATAGAACATGTTTGGGACTACCTTGACAGACAAGTGGCTGCTTCAAGTCCTCCTCCAAGAACGTTGCATGAGCTGGAACAAGGACTAATCCGTGTGTGGTCTTCGCTCCCTATTGAGGTGTCCGACAACTTAATTAGCACAACATGGAGAATCGATGCCAACAGTGCATTGCAGTTAGGGGTGGACACATTCCATATTAGAACTCATTTTTGTAATGTTTCCACCATATGTTTCCACAAAAAGCTTTGATAAACTGTTTTCTCCAAAAGTGGACTTTTCTACCAAAAGCATTCTTTTGCTTTTACACCATGTTTGTGTTGAATTTATGTAAATTTCTATGCCGTACTCAATAAAGAACTATTTAGTGCTCAGTTAGTCCAAATTTTTTGCTTCTATGTTCATTCGTTTCCGTATTATTCACAAAAAACATGTACCTTAACTTTTGGAGGGCAGTGTACTTTCACAAATATTTAGTTTTCATTACCTTTTTAGTGATATATCAGCAATATGTATTCAATACATATTTTAAATTTCTAATGATATGTTTTGTAAACAAGTTTTATTAATGTACTAGCCAAATACCAATTCATTGCATGGGAGGAAGAACATATTTTTTCTAGAGCTTGTTATTGAAAAAAGCTTATTTGATTGAAGCAGCCAAGTTTTACTCCTTATGCTAACATTTGCATTCGAATAACTAACCTAAACTTAAAAAGAAAACTTCACTTTGCTTTCTAGAACTTTGAATCAGCGTCTTGAGCTACTTTAATTCATGCATGGATCAAAATACATAACAGGGGAAAACAAAAAGGTTTCGAGTTATGCAGCATCAAACAACACTTTCTCTACTAGGGATTTTTATCATAAGTGCATATAAAAAGCAATCATCTGGCAGTAAAATAGTTCTTATTTGTATTAATGAAAAGTACACTCAATAATTTCAGGTCTGTCCCTTTTAAAATAAATATTTAACTCCATATTCTACTTTTAACATTATAGTTACTGCAGTATTAGAATCTTTTGTTCTCACTTAAATTGTTAAATTCAACTATTCAACAAAAATGGAAATCAATTCTAGCACTCTAAGAGATGGACAATAAAAATACACAAATATGGAACAAATAAAGCATTATTAACAAACTGGTGATTTGAAAACAGTAGGATTTTTATTGCTATTTTAGCAATTTTTATTGAACTTCCTTTGCATGGGTGGTACCATTTCCAGGCCTTTAGGAGAGGAAGCAATTTTTTTTTTTCTTTTTTTTTTTTTAAACCAGAATCCTTTTGAGAGTGTTAGACTCATATTTATTTATATATATACTATATATATAACTATGACTTCACACCTCTATGCTAGTAAAAGTAATTTTTTAGATGCCAGATTCCAAGAAAAAAAATGTGTCCAACAAAAGAAAAATAAAAACACGAAATTCCTAGCATTTTATTACTTAGATAGCATTTTGAACTGCAAGAAGAATACGTATTCTTGAGGCTTTTCTTTTTTTTTTTTCTTTTTCTTTTTTTTTTTTTTTTTTTTTTTTTTTTGCATTAAACAAGTATGGCAGATTTAAAATGAGAATTAGCAGAATCATTTCACTAGTGGTTAAAATTTTTATGTCACAATTTTGAGCAGTCATAACTGGATTTCTAAAGAATTTGTTGACATCAAATTGACACCAATCTCACTTACGGTAAATGATTGGTTCACTTTTTTACTCTTGTACATCAGCAAAGCTTTCTAGAGCTGAAAATAGCTAATCATTAAAAAATGGGGAATGCATGGATTTTCAGATTTTTAATGTAGCCTATGTTTTTTCTGTGACGGCATATCTACACAAAATTTCAAATCGATTAGTCCATCCATTTAGGAGTAAATATTGAATATACATGCATACACTCATATTTATTTTTGATTATTATCAATTAAAACTAATAGGGTAACATGAATGCTACAAGTTTGTCACCATATATTCTAAATACAGCAAAAATCTAAATACATTCTGTGAGAATTCTAATAAATAAATATAACATGTGCACAAATAAACAAACAAAAGAAGTGTATTCTAAAGTTTCAAGCATGTGTATTTTCTAATGCAGCCTAAAGTGATACAAATGAAATCAAAATGTCACTAAGTGCAAAATCTATTGAGGGGCTGATTTCTTAAAAAGTATACTTTACCCTTAAATGAGACTGCATAAAAGCAAATAAAAAAATTATTAATCTTGCATTTTACTTTGTCAGAAACATAAATTAAATATAAAAGAAATTTAAGATATGCCTCAAGCTTCCAACAATTAAACTGATTCTAATAACTTTTTCAAACTTACAAATTCATAGACCTCAAATTTATCTGATTTTCCCAAAAGAAAGAGGGGGCTCAATAAATAAACCTACACTTTATTTGAATGTTCTGAAAAATTTATTTGTGAATGTAAAAATGAAGCTTTGTGGTAACACTAAATAAAGAATCCCCCCCCCCACACACACACACTTCTTACCATTGTAAAGATTTAAATAAAAAATTGTACACATCACCATTCTACTCTTAAGCCCATATCAGACGTTGAAAAAATACGCGTCTAGGAGCAGAGACAACCTAGACGCAAACTGCAGAGACAACCTAGGATAACCAGTTTTACCACCTGTAGTTGGGGAAAACCTTATCTGATTACTCTGAACCTTTTAGCACCTCCCCTAGGGCACATACTAAAATTGCACAACTCTGGTTGTGATCCTACATAGAAACAACAGAAGATAACTTTACTTTCTATCATAATTTTATAATGTAAATTAGCAAGGCTCCTCACTGAAGAGGAATATTTGCCCTAATCGTTGGCCACACACACCACAAACATAATAAGCAACTAAAGATTTTTTTCAAGATTTTGAAAGGTGTTAGAATACTTTTTTATGGGACAGAAAAAAATTGAAGAACCTGTTATTAAAATACTTTAACATAATGCATGCAAATAATAATTCAGAATATGTTATCTAAGAAAATTTTTGAGCAAAAGAGCAAACATAGTCCTCAAAGCAGGCCATGATTACCAAATAGGCCCATACGGCTTGGTCAATTATGTGACAGCGATTCAAAAGCCTTAAACTTCCAAGCACATTAAATCACAATTCAAAAATTAATATTTTATTTATTTACTTTAAAAAAATCTCGTAGGAAGAATCTGCGATGTTTCAAATTTCATTTTCGCTTTGAATAAAAATAAAAATAATTCTTTGTCCAAAGTTACATTAAAATTTCAGTGATGGGATATGCGTTTTCTTTTTGTCACACTTGATTTTATGTTCTGTTGATTCTACCTTCAACCTGTCCCCTATTCGACAGTGATGAGATAGTATGCCAAAAACAGTGCTATACTCACCTGTTTTCTCCAACTATAGCAACTAAATTATAACCCTTTCTCCTGCCAAACAAGTTGCACAAAACTTATTGTCTGTGTAGTTTGACGTGCATTTTCAGAGCGTCTGATATGGCTTCAGGGAGTTAAAAACTCTTCTCTCTCTCTCCTTGACAGTCCGAGCCATATTTCAAAATTTAAAATTTTTCGCGAGCCCCAATTAAATATGTTAAAGATATGCAAAAAAGATATTAAAAATTTTTTTTTACAGATATTATATTTATGGAAAACATATAAATAAAAGTACAAAATAAGTATATTGAATTTAAATATTAAAAATTAAACACATTTATTTTACTTCGCTTGATAATTCTTCAAAATTTGGTGAATAATTCGTTACAACACTTCTCAGTAATTCATCGAGATGCTGGTTAGTTAATACTGATCGGTGTTTGGATTTCACGAATTTTAAAGTGGAATAAAATGATTCACATAACTAGGTTGTTCTGAACATTGTAATAGTTTGATAGGCAGCATTTTTAATTTGGGATACTTCAATTCTGATACAAATTTCCAAAATTCAGTAATCGGCATCAACTTATATTTCAATTGTAGAGCTTGATCTTCTTGCATCTCTATTAATTCTAATTCTCTAGATGCTTTTTGGGTCATAATTATATTGGAAATGGAAAACTCACCTTGAATTATGTTAATTTCAAATGGATTCAGAAAAAAATCAAGAGATGATTTAAAATATTTCAAGTCTTGAAATCTATTTTGGAATTCCGGCAATATTCTTTCTAGCTTTTTTATATACTCATTGAGTTTTTCTTGTTTAATATTGGAACAAATTTTTTTAATTCAAGGAAAATGACAAAATCTTTTATTTTTAATGTTCTTTTGAAAAAGTTGTAATTTAGTTTGAAAACTAAATATACACAGTGAGAGGTCAGATATTATTTTATCTTTCTCATGCAATTGTTAATTCAGTGTTTGTAAATGTTCCATGACATCAGACAAAATCATTAAAGTCTTGTAACCACTCATCATCGTCTAATTCTGAAAAGGTTGTTTCCTTTTCTTTTAGAAATGCAGTTATCGGATCAAACAAATCTACAAATCGATTTAATACATTGTAGCTAGATAACCATCTAACAATGCAAAAGAAATTAATGTCATTTGGAAGTTCTTCGTCTTTTAATTCTTCAAAGAAATTTTTGAATTGTCGATGATTTTTTGCATTGGTGCAAATGTAATTTACAATGTGTAACACTGTTTTCATAACAGCAGGATATTTTAAATATTTTGTAATGAGATGTTCTCTGTGAATTATGCAGTGAATCGGTATGAATTGAGGAATTTGAGAATCTTCTCTTAAAAGCCCAACAAGGCAGATTTTTTTACCCAGCATTGCCGGAGCTCCATCAGTTGCAATGCTTACAAATTTATTAAGAGGCACATCAAAAGTTTTCATTATGGAATCTAATGCATTTTTAATATTGACACCCTGTGTTGACTGAAGTCAGGTGAAACAAAACGCATGAAAACTGCCAATAGTGGAAGATCTGTTATATCTGGATTCATCAAGGGCTAAGCTGAATGCAATACAGTTCTTCAAATCATCTTTTAAATTATATTCAAGAGATGTATTAATTGCAATTATGCATCGTTCCGTTGCATGTCTCGAGATGGGAATTTGTGAAACAACTTTGTGCAATGATGTATTATTTGTATCTAAAACTTCAAATACATCTTCCAAGTTTGTTTTAATAAACTCTCCCTCTCCATACAGGCATTTTGCATGAGCAATATTCCAGGCAATAAAAAAACTGGCTTCAGCCACATTATTAGCTTGACTGCTAAAGGTCATCAAAATTGGCTGTTGTTTATTTATATTTGATTTTAAAGAAGCAAGTTTATCTGATCTTAATTTGGAATTTGGCAGATACTGATTAGAAAACTGAGGATGTTTGATTTCATGTTGACATAAATTGCTGGCTTCATAATTTTTGACCGTAGAATTACAAATAACACAAAATGCTCTTCTGTTATTGTCAATAAAAAAGGAATTCTCCTCCCACTCATTATTAAAACTTCTATTTTCTTGCTCGTATTTTCCTTTTTTATTTTTGTTCTCTGTTGTCATATTTTTAAAAGAATTGGAAATAAATAAAGATATTTAGAAAATACAAGTTTTGTGTTATTAAAACAATAACAACACGTGCTACATACTACGAAACAAATTATAGTTAATTTACCAAAAATTCCCGATTACAAATTATATCCGTAGCAAGAGTGATACAAATTGTTTCCTCTAGAGGACAATGTTAACTGTCCGTTGCAATGAAAGTTTACAAATTCAAAATCGGTCTGGAGTCGGTCGATTATGTTACTGTTTATGTTCATTTGTGCAGTTTTTGATGAGTCACATCATTCTTAACTTGGACAGAAATGAAATTTGTTACAACGTTGCACTTAGTCTTTCATATTTGTTGTCAGTAATTTAAAAGTGTAACCAACCCTTTTTCCCTCAGCAACTATCTTCTCTAATGAGTAGAGGGCGCTACGCACCACCTGGAAGTGTTCTCTCATTATTTTTGTCTTTAAAAAGGGAGAGGAGCTTACGGGGAAAAACTCCCGCCAGATAGGCATTGGTGTTAGTAGTTGATCTTCTAATGCCGTTGAATGTGGTTGAAAGTTTCCACTTCATGCTGTTGTCAAAAGTTGTCGTCGCTGTCAGCTGCTGTTTTGCTTTTAATATCTATTTAGTTTTGGTTTTGGTTGGCGATGAACATTGAAGCAACCCTCATTCCCACCACAAAAGATGTTTTGAAACACATATGGAATGATAATAATTTTTAAAAATATAATAACACAAAAATGAAAAGGGAACTCGGATACATTTATGGACCAAAAATAATCTTTCAAAGAGCCTCGTGTGGTTCGTGAGCCACAGGTTGGCCACCGCTGAACTATAGCCACTAAATTATAACCCTTTCTCCTGCCAAACAACTCAAGCAATTGTTGTCTGTGTAGTTTGACATGCATTTTTAGAGCATCTGATATGGCTTTAGGGAGTTAAAAACTCTTCTCTCTCTCTCTTTTCAAAGTTATTAGCATTCTACTGCTAAAACAAGGTTGTAAACTCAAAATTAGAGTTTAAGTTTACATGATCAGTTATTAATTTGATAATTCTATGATGCAATTTCTTTTGCAAATATGATAAAGTAAGAAAGGAGCAGCTGATGTAAAATAGTTTGAATATTTTTATGTTCATATGATAAAAGTCTAAATATACATAAAAATCAAAATGTCATTTAACTTACAGTAACAAAATTTAGTACAATGATAATCAAAATTAATTGATATTTCATAAACCAAAATATTAAAATTTGCAGGAAGAAAACTTCTGCATTACAAGTAAGCAATGATATAAAATGTTTCTTTGTGTAGTTGATATCATTAGCCAATTGAGAACTTGCATAAATAATGTTTTGCTAATTGCCAATATTATTTTGCTAATACAATGTTTATTAAAATCAACGGCAAGAACAACTATGCACTTAAAATAGAAATAAAAATAGCTTTACAGAGTAATAAAAATACACTTACACCAGGGTTCAAAAACAAATCCAAGTGTTTATGAAGTAATGCTTGATTTGCATGATTATCCAAGCAAAAATGTTGAAGAAACTCATGAGCAAGCCTCATTAGCTCATTCATTCGAATGTCTTCTTTCTAAACAAAATAAATCTAATCAAACACCGAAAAAACATGTTTAAGTTCTAGAGCAATGTAAAAAAGAAAAAAGTGCTTGTTATAAGAACAAGGTTTAAAAGAAATAGTGCAAAGATTTCATCACTGCACATAAAAATACATTACAATTATTACTATTTTATCCCCCTGAATTCACAAAGTAATTTTCATGCAATAAAATGTGTCCATTAAGCAAAAATTACTGATTTTTTTAAATGCAAAATTCATAAAATATTTTTTAAATGCTTAAAATACATACACTGCTTAAATAAGTTATAAAAAGCAGTTTAACTGGCTTTGCTGCTTTGTACTAGGCTAATGAATATACTGCTCCTGAATAAAGAACTTGGTGAAGAAGAATGAAAAAGAAAACAAGAAAGGAAAATGCACATTATTATTGGGCTTTAATGGCTTTTCTAAGGAGAAAACTGTAGGAAAGTGCTTCCAGCCTTAAGAAAGGAGAAACATAAAACCTGACATGCGGTTTTCAGGACAAATTAGTTCATATAGAAATGTTTTGCATTTTTATGACAGTCTTATTACATACGATCAACTTTCTCAAACCTTTACCAGTGTTTCCACTAGAATTCAAGAATCTTGCATTTTTTTTATTGCATTAAAAAATTATTACTGCGAGAAAACTGTGTGTCCTATAAATTGTTTTCATTTAGCACAAAATTCCCACATTTCGAAAAATTCAGGCATTTTTTCAACAACAAAAAAAAAAAGTCTCACATGCTTACATTTTTTAGTTTTTTTAAGTTTAATAGAGTGTAAAAGTGGATTTTTAAAAATTCCTAAAGTTCATGGAAGAAGAAAAAAAGGGGTTCTGGGGACATGTTTATTCCTCAAATGGGTTATTTTCATTGCATGCAACTAGGCCTGACTTACAGACTTGGAGGCCCAGTTACATGCAAATAAATAAAAATAAATAAATAAAATAAAAATCCTAAATACCCTGATTGTGAGTGTTTACTCGAGGTAGGAGTAAATACCTTACCGACTGTGTATTTACCCCAAACCCTATCTATTGAGAGAAATTCTCATCCTTTTTCTTTCTTTCTTTTTTTTTTTTTTTTTTTTACGTAATGCAAACCCAGTTTACTGTCTGTTTTCATTTTTAAGAACCTTCTGCAAATATATGTAAAGTTTTCTTTAAAAAAAAGAATAGGCTTTTGGATGCGGAACCATCCAAAAGCCTATTCTTTTTTTATTGAACTAAGACTGAAATTAAGAAACAGGGAATCAAATTATGATGATCTATCATATCAACATACACAAATCATGATTTCCCTTGTTTATTTATAAGTTGTTTATTTATGTAACTTTTCTTTATATTTTATTTTACATTTCTTACACTGGGGAACAGAAATTTTGTTGTCTTAGAACTGTGAGTTGTTTTTGAATCACTTTTGGCCCCTGAAACCAAAAGTAACAGTAGTTTTTGTCTGTCATGCCAACTTTTTAAGTACAGGGTACCCCCAAAATGTGCATAAAAAGAAAAATAAAGGGATAGTAACCAAATATATACTACAAGTTACATTGTATTAATACACATAGAAAAACTTATTTACCAAGTGGTAAACATACATATTAAGGCAAAAACTTTCGTTTGTAGCTTTTTCTGGACTGTTTAATCTGTGGACATTCTTGCTTTATGCTCCAATAATAGTCAGCCATCATATGTAGATCCCATCTTCTTTGATAGCGTGATTACATGATCTTCAAACCTTGATGAAATCTCTCACCCTGCTCATGACTGACTTCAACAAGGTTTTTCGGGAAGTGAGCGAGATGGCTACGTAAAAAATGCAACAATGCTCATGTTGCAAATAAGCATTTTGAAGCTCTCCAAGAGCTGTTGGACAATTTCGGTGTAATTCTGTGCTCGTGTATTTCCAAGAAAGTCTTTGACAATGTTTTCGAATGCCAACCAAGCATTCTGTCCTTGTTCCGATGAAATGCTCATCTTTAAGAAGCTGGCGAATCCATGGACATCAAACACACCAGCTTTTATCTTTCAAATGACAGGTTAGGAAATGCCGAAACAGTCTCCTCCAATTGACAAAGCTTTAAAAAATTGCTTCATGAAACCCAGTTTTGTATGCAGAGGTGGAAATATTATGTTCTTTCTGTTGACAAGTGGCTGATGAAGAATGTTTGGATCACCAGGTTTCAGGTCATATCTTGGCGGCCATTTCGACTGCACCCAATGCTTCTCAAGAGTTCTACTGTCCCACAAGCACAAAAAACAGGGATACTTGGTATATCAACGTTGCTGGGCTAAGGAGGAAAAAGACCATTTTAAGATTAACACAGATGATCCATTGGTGCATGTGGTATTGCAACAAATCAACGACTCTATATCTTCATATTCCTCATGCAAACATACTGAATGACCTATTGGGACTGCACCAAATAAATTTCCATTGTGGAGTACACACTCTAAGCTCCGCTTTGAGCTTGATAAGCTGAAATTCCTAACTCTTCCATTAAACCATGTATGTTATGGCAATATACAAACCCATCATCACTTCGAAAGTATTGCAGAAATGCACTTTCTTGTATCGGAAGTAGGGTACTTACCTCCTTTTTCAAGCAATTTTTTTTCGTGCAGTCTTGATGCTAACAGTTCTCAAGCCTTTTTGGATAGCTCCAAATCATTTAACTCATGCTGCTCAAATCCCTTACGAACGGGATCATCTTCAATTTCAGAATCTTCGTCATTGAGGTCACAGCAACAGTGTTTCCGGTGAACTAAGTTCGCTCTTGCGGATAGTGGAGAGAAGGTAGGTGCAGAGGAAAAACTTGACGTGATCGAAGAAAACTAACAACAGTTTTGTAATCAGTGTGCCCATTGGACTCTAAAACAGCTTAAAAATCGAACTCAACAGAAATTATGTTAAAAATTGTTCCCCAGTGTTATTATTTTGTTTGTGTATTAAACAAGGAAAAAACAGATCTTTTGATTTTTAAAAAATGTGATTAAGTACATACATTTTTTTTTTAATTTATTATTATTAAGAAGGGATACTAAGTGTTATGAAAATTATAAAAGGGGTAATGATGCCAAATGTCAGGGAAACACTATTTTAAGGCATTTGAACACATAATTGCATAAATATATAAATACATTTTTTTTATAAAGAGAACTAATATATTACTTACTTTATCATATGGAATTTGCAAGAGCTCTAATATAACAGCATGTGCACCCATATTACGCAGAAGACGCTGTTCATGTTTACGAGGTTTAATGCCAGTAGGAGTTTCTTGTACACATAATTTAGTAAGCCTCAACAATATCTATAAAATAGTTATCTATATAAACAATATAGAACACTTCAATAAGAAAATAATAATGAATGCAGCAAGTCTACAAATTAGCCATCAAATGCAAGGCACAGAGATTTGGCAATTCAATATATGAGCTAGTAAAGGCTTGAAAGTAATATAGAATATGCTTAAACTTTAGAGCATAATACTGTTAGAAAATGAAATGAAGAAGTAATTAAAAATAGTTATTTGGAACAGAATGCAGTACAAATCCAGAAAATGAAATAAAGAATGAACAGTATTTAGTTAAAAGCAACATGCAACCCTGTGTTATTTTAAAAATCTTTGAATTTTTTTTTTTTTTTTTTTTTTTTTAGTTTAACAGATATTTATATTTTAACAAAAATCCTAACTGTAAGTAATCTGGGAAAAGTAGTTTTCAGAGTTTAACAAAAATGCACAGCAAGTTATAAGGCTAATTTCTGTCTAGGTTTAACCCTACATTTTGAAAGTTCCCAAATCACTCCATACATTAACTGCATTATGAAATTATATTTATTCTGTTAAATGTTTTCAATTAATTTTATAAAAAGCTGATAATATTATATACATTATTTTAAAAAGTCCAAAATGTAAATGTATTTTTCAATGGTGCAGAAGCAGTTCCTTCAACACTGGGCATAAAAGCCGCAAAGAGCACATGTGAGTATTTAAGAGCATAGCTTAAAGCTACACTTATTTAGCCTGCAGAGTAATGAATGAAATGTACTTGAATCCTTTAAAAATATTTTTGCTTATTTGTTGAGAAAAATAGAAATGACTTTAAAATCTGAACTTATTCCTAAACTATTAATAAAAGTCCATGCATTTAAAGGTCGAAAACACTCTAAATATATGATTAATGGAGTGAAAATTTTATAAACAAAAAATACACTTTAACAAATAATGTGTATCCAAAACATTTTTTACTTGTTGGATAGTTTTATAATTTTTGTTCTGAACTGGATCAACTGGAGGTCCAATGTCCAAATCTATTGCCGATCCTTCACTTGCAGCAGGTCCTAAATCCTGACAAAATAATCAATTAAAGAAGTTCTCTTAGCCAAACTACAGGGATATATAAAGATATGGTGCATGAAATGTATAGAAAAATCAAAATTAATTTCATAATTAGAATTTAAAAATTAGAATTTTACACTAAACTAATTACTTATTTTTGGTGGAGATATAAATTTATTTGAAAGTATTTTTTCCAGAAAGAGAGACAGAAGAAGAAAAACTGTATAATAGATAAAAGCAGAGCTAATAATAAACTGAAGCTAAGTAATTGCAAAAAGTTAACTTAGATGAGATACTAAATAGAACTTTATATAATATTGTTATAAAGTCTATTATGCAATAAAAATGTTAACTAAATACTATAACTTGGACAATAAAATAACTAAATATTACTATATTTAATTTTAAGAATAACTTGAAGTAGTAAAAGTATTAAACTTTTAAAATTATAATTTTGGAGAGTAATAGTTTAAATTTTATTAACAAAATCATACAAATGCTTGAATCTGGAAAGTAACTTTAAAAACAGTAGTAAAATAAGGACTGCATAAAAATGTTATTTTTAATTTAATTAATTTTTTACCCTTGAGGCTCTTTCATTTCATTAAAAGAAAAGAAAAGAAAAACAAACAAATTTAATATTTTTCTTCTACTGCAAGTTTTTCCATTTAATGAAATATCTTCTGCTGTTTAATATAAGAATATTACAAATTCTCAGCTTGATAATGAGCAGTAGCATAGTATTAACATAATTGATCAGTGAATAAATAAACTTTCAAATTGAAAAAAAAAAATGTAACATTTAATAAATTAAAATAAAACAAAAGCTAGCAAATGCAATAAACTCTGATTTTGAAACAGACCACGAGTATATAGCCACCAGAGGGAAATCCAATACTACATAATTCTTAATAAAACTAAATTTTACATTCATTTTTAAAATTAGTATGATATACAGTTATCAATGTTCATTAAGTACTGGAGGGGAAAAGCTAAGAGTCCTTTTGAAATTAAAATGGTAAACTACATTCATGTTCTATTTCTGTCTTATATGATCTTTTTCTGTAATTTTATCTTAATAATATCAGACCAAAGTGTTCAAATATGGTGGAACAGCATTTTAATAAATGTTATTCCTTTACTGTCATAAAAATACTTTATAGTACACGCATGGTAATTAGTAAGGCATGAACTGATAAAGAAAAATAAACGTATTTCCTATAACTTTACAATTGATTGAAAATAAGCAATTTTAAAATTTGAGCAGAATTTTTTTTTTTTTTCAATAGACAAGATATAAATAAAACAAATATAACCAACTCTAATATTTGTATGTACGTTTTCGTGAAACTTGTAATGGATTTTTAACTGAAAGATACTACACAGAATGAAATTATTTTTCATCAACATTCAAACTACTTTCATGCTTTTGCATAAAAAAATTAATTTACTAAATATAAACTAGGTGTAACTGTGTTTGTAAAGTTCAAGGAAAGAATTTAAAGTGAATCACATTTAGCAATACTTTACCTTGGAAAAATTCTAAATATGTTTTAGAATATTATTCCTAGATACAAAGGAAATTAAAAAAAAAAAAACTGCACAAATTTCAGTACTATTTTTAAACAGTATTTTAAACATTTATTTTTAAAAGTAGAATTGTGAACTGACTTTTTTCCATACGCACAAATTTAACAGCACATCTTTGAAACAGTACTTTTTAGAAAATCTAAATTATTGTTATTCTTTATTTGTTTATAGAATTCTTTATTCACTCTAAATTGTTTTAAAAAAGAATTTTTGTTGCATGAAAATCAAATACAGAAGAAGTAAAACAGATATACAAAATTGACTTTTTTTTAAATTACCATGTTACTCTTTTTCTTTGATTTTGATTCCTTCTTTCTCTCTGAATCCCCATCTGCATCATCATCGTTACTTTTCTTCTTCTTAGATACTTCATCCAACTTGGACTTGAAGACCCAAAGTTCAGACTTCTCTACTAGCAATCTAAGCTCATCAAGATCAGCCTTTATTTGCTTATAGTTTTCTACATCACTAGCGGACACTAGAAGCTGGACCTAAATTTTTGAAAAAATCTTAATAAATAATTACTGAGAAAGGTGGTGCAAGCAATATACTAAAATCAACATTTTTCTTAATGAAATGAAATCAAAATTACAAAATCCACAACATCATAGCTCAATTACAACAAATTAAATTAGTTTGGATATCTAATATAACTTTTGGCTTGACAACACTTTTTAACAAAAACTGACAGAAAACTTAAATCACTTAAAATTACTAATGTGTTATGTGTGCAGGATATTATCCAAAATTAAACTATACTTAATTATAATTTTTAATGCATAAATAATTTCAAAATGCAAGAAATGTATCAGTCTTTGTTTTAGTGGATTTGATAGTGGACTGATACATTATCTTCGAAATGTATCAGTCTTTGTTTTAGTGGATTTCTATTGTTACTTAGTTATAAGCATTTGTAGAAGTGGTTATTTTAAAAATGAAATAAAACTCATGTAGCAGATAGAATAACCAAAATTTTTATAATTTTGTGTACTTTCAAATTATGAAATTGCAGAGATTTCAAAAATTGCAAGCAATGAAATTGAGGTAAATCAAAATCCCAAAACTAGAAAAAGAAAATCAAGAAAATATAATTTCTAAAAATTAAGATCTTGTATCAAAACTCCAAAATTCTAAGAAAAAAAAATATTTATTTTGGTACAAGCAGTTTAGCATAAAATGACTTTTTAACATTAGTTCAAAATGCAGTTTTCTTTAGGAATTGCAATTCAACAAATTACCTTGGATCAAATAGTAGTCGAAAAATAAAATGTATTATTTAAAAAGAAGTGTCCATGGTTAATTTCCAAAATTGAATAATTATACTATTTGCACTACTGATGTAAATATATTAAATTAAATTTTATTTTTAGTTAGCACTAAAGAACACTAGATAAAAAATAATTAAGTTAAAGAACCTTTAATATCTGATGTCCAATCATATCCTGTATATAAAACTTTCAGAAATACCTATTTTAAAAGTGTAGCAGACAAACTACATACCTGCTTGAATGCTTGCAAGACCTCTTGACGTTGACTAAAGTGCCTAAACAGAAGCAAAAGTGCACCGGATACTAGGGGAGGATAATCATGCATAGTGAGATGCAATAGAACTCTCAAAAATGTACGACCACCTTGACCATCAAGGTCAATTTCAGTACAGTCATCCCTGTGAAAAATAGTTTTTAAAAATGCACATTTACTATTGACAGAAAAGACTATACATATTTAGTACAAATATTATAAAATATTGTTTAAGTAGTTAATACATAAACATTACACATTAAAGAATTTTTCAACAGGATAGCTCTACAGTCACTGCTTTATCTACAAAAAATACTATTTAAAATATTTATAAAACTTAAATCTCCATCAAAGAACAATATATATTGATTGGATTAATCTCTTTCAAAACCAGAATAAATAACATCAATCAGATGAAAACAATAGAACAAATGAAAATGTGTGCAATAATTTAACAATTTTCAAACAAATCACCTAGATATTCCATTAAATCAGTCATTTCAAAAGCCACTTAAATCATAGCTAAATCCACAATTAATTAAAACTGTACTACATGCATATGAGTGGAATTTTAAGGATTTGTTTGGGTTTATTAGAAAAATTAGACTTAAAAAAAAGTGTGTAATATTTTTATTTTCTAATCTTAATTTTACATCCATACAGTTGACACTTGTTGTTTTGACAAACAAGTAAGTGATCCCAAATACACTCCCCTAAATGATTTTACAAACTATTTAAGTGGTCCCGACAGGTTTGACTGTATTTATTTATTTATTTTAACTGTGGTTTTAGAAATGAACAATTTAATTGATAAGCTTAATTTTTCAAAATAAAAACATTTGCATGAAGGAAGAAAATGGAACTGGTGCTAAAGCTACAGTGCTTGAATTTTTAAATCAAATCACCAAGGCACTCAATTATAAATTTCATTAATCAAAAGCAAAACTATGTTCACATTAAGGGAGAAAAAAACACAAATTAGATATTAATTTAAAATTCATTTCAAATATTATTTGTGTTTGCAGGGTTGAGACTAATACAGCTACTGGAAGTTATCAAAACATTGCAACTACAAGGAAATACAATTAAATGCTTTAATTTAACAGTTTCATATATTTTTTCATCTTCTTGAAGGTAAATTTTGCTAGCCAATGATTATTTCTAGTGAAATAATGCTTTGATTTTTTTTTAATTTTGCTATATTAGTCAGTACGGAAATGTTTCAGTCATCTTTGTATGATCATTTTCTTCACTTAAAATTACTGTTATTATTCCAGATTCTGTATGCATACATTTCACAGTGTATTTACCACAAAATTATTATTAAGAATAATTTAGATTGTTCTAAAAGCTAAAAAAATACAGTAATTTTCAACAACTATACAGCTTTTGCTGCAAAAGCAAAAATCTGAAGTTATTTCATTTTTCTTTTCTTTATAACTGATATTCAAGATTTACTAAACACCCACAAACTCAAATTTCAATTGATAGCAATTTTTTTACTATGCAAATATGAACAGTTGTAAAGCTGAAAAAGGAGAAATTCAAATAATTGGTAACAATGTAGCAGTTCTTAATTTTTAATTTGAATTCAATAGATAAAGTAGCAAATGTATAAATCACAATTTTGTCAACTAAATTAAACTGACAATAAGAAGGCTAATACATCCCACTTCCTTGACACAGATGTGTGCAGTGATAGGAAAGCTTGAGACAAAATAATGAAAAATAATGTATAAAATTGATTGTACTTACACGACACTGTAAAAGAAATAAAAAATTACATGCGGTTGGAAATCTTTACATAAAATAATATATCTAAAACTATTATTCTTTTTCTTTAACACGATAGTTTACTTTACCTCTATGAAAGTAATCAAAGAAACATACAAGTCACAAATATATCATACCTCAGTTATTTCTGTAACTGTTAGAAGGGTACATCTGGGTACTTGAGAAATTTTACTATTATAATTATTTAACTAATGTGTCATAATGAGTCAGTAAAGGCTCCTTTCAATAAATTTTAAGTGTATCATATTAATGAAAACAGTAGAATTAAAAGAGTGTCATAACTTATTTACCAGCCTTTTTCAAGAAGCTTTTGCTGTTTAATTTATTTATATACATAACTTCTAAAGTCTTTGTACATGTATCAATTATTAAAGCATGTTAGGTGATAACAATTTATCTCAAGAAAGCAAATAATGCATCTTGATGCATGACAATTAATAATTGAGAGCAACAATTAGTTCAAATTTCACAAACCTTTTTCTTTGATGCAGCACTTTCAAGGTCTTTGAATTTCGATACAGTGCTTTGTATAATTTTATGGAGCATCTTGTGCAAATCTAAATATAGTGAATTATTATAGCAATAAGGCTAAGGCAGCAATATACTTTTTTGTGGAGAACTTTCTAACTTCAATATGGAACGCCAGTGCTCCGCTGAGCAGTTTGAGAAACCCTGAACTAGTTTAAAATAAAATTTAAAAAAAACTAAAACACACATAAAATGTTACTTATAACACATTATGATCGTTTCTACCAAAAATTCTTTTTGATCTTCATCAGACAAAGCCCTTCCTCTCACTAAACAGAGGGAACTGAAAAAAACAAAACAAATAAGCATGTTCCCACAAGGAAAAAGGGAAAGGCAAACAAAACCACAGAGCGGGGAAAAAAGGGGATGGGGTAAAAAGAAAAGAAAAGAAGGAAAAACAAAAATACATAAATAAATAATAACAAAAATAATAAAAAGCAAAAAAGAACTAACACTCACAAAAAAGAAAAACAAAAGAAAACAGAACAAACAAAAAACAAAAATAACATAAAAATACAATTTTTTTATAAATACAACATACAGGACAGCACATTATATATATATTTATTTTAATTTAAAATTTTTTATAATTAATTAATAAAAAGAATAAAATAATAAAAAACAGAAAGGAAAGACAGAAACACACCCCCCGCCCAAAAAAAAGACAAGCAAAAAATAATAGAATAGGAAGGGGGGGGAAAGAGGAAGAAAGAAAAATGGTGGCAGAAGAAAAAGGGGAAAGTTAATAGAACCTTGCAAGAGCAGCTTGAATGAATGAAAGGAAGGGAAGAACCATCATTCACAAGACATTCCAAGTGCTGGGTAATGGAAAAAACCTTACAAAAAATCAAGATGGGACAAAGACTGAGGAGTACACAATATCTTAGCCTTAGAAAACTGAAAACGATGATTAGAATTCCAACAATGTGAGGCAATAGAAGATTTGGAAAGCTCGTGCTTAGAAACATATCTCTCATGCTCTTTGAGCCTAAATTTGAGAGCTCTTCTGGTCTGACCAATATAGCCCAAATCACAAGATCTACAAGGAATATAATAAACACCCCAACAGTTCTCAGTAGGAATAGGACATTTAAGGGAAGAAAATTTAAGTTTATTAACAGGTTTAAAAATGACTTTGAAACCGAAATTTTTGACTACTACCTTTAATTTTCATAATGAATTCCTTGACAACAGCCACAACAACAACAAGTTTACAACAACAGCTTGGAAGCTGCTGTTGTAAGGTTCTATTCACTTTCCCCTTTTCTTCTATCTCTACCATTTTTCTTTTTTCTTTTCTTTCTTCCTCTTTTTTATTTTTTTTTCTCCTTCCTATTCTATTATATTGTTTGTCCTTTTTATGTGTGTGTGTTTCTGTCTTTCCTTTGTGTTTTTTATTATTTTATTCTTTTTATTAATTAATTTAATTATATAAAATAAATAAATAAAAATTATATAATGTGCTGTCCTGCATGTTTTTTTTTAATGTGTTTTTATGTTATTTTTGTTTTTGTTTGCTCTGAATTCTTTTGTTTTTCTTTTTCTTTTTGCATATTCTTTTTTGCATATTCTATTTGTCCTTCTTTTCTTTTCTTTTTATCCCATTCCCTTTTTACACCCTCTCCGTGATTTTGTTCGCCTTTTCTTTTTTCCTTGTGGCAACATGCTTGTTTGTTTATATTTTCCAGTTCCCTCTGTTTAGAGAGACGAAGGGCTTTGTCTGATGAAGACTGAAAGAGTTTTTGGTCGAAATGATAATAACGTGTTATAAGTAACATATTATGTGTGTTTTTTCACAAAGTTTTTTTTTAAATTATTATTGTTTGACACAAGTGTTTTGAGTGTTTTTTCACCTGAACTAGTTTGTTTTATAAAAGGGAGCAAGAGGAAAATTGTTATTTTATGCTTTGAAAATTTGTTTCTATTTTGGCAAATAGATTATTGACAACAGTATCACCGCTTCTTTTTCCCCAGTGAAAACTATTTTAAAAAATTCTACTTCATATTTTATTATTTCTTTAGGTGTAGAAGTTGGTGTTATTATTACTACTCAATACATAATATTTAGTAAACAATTTAAGTACTCACTTTCCACCAAAAATAGCTTCAGCATGATGACTTATTCTTTCTAAATCAATTCCTAAAATTAAAACATAAACATAAAATACATATATTTAGAAAGGAAAATGACAATTTCAAAAGGATAAAATTTTAAAAATATATGAAATTTAAAAATCATCGCGATTTTTCTATTGCCTATTATTTGTAAAAAAAAAAAAAAATCAAGAAAATCTGAAACACTTTCAGATTTTAAATATGCACTAAAGTGCTATATATCAAAAACGTATCATAATTTATGCATCATCCCTATTTTCCTTCTTTATTCGATTAAGTTGGAAAGAGTATCATTATTCATGAGTGAGCCTTATTTTTCTTCCTTGTTCTATAAAACCCATCTTTAGAATCGAAGTCTATCTTAAAATTGCCTACTAAAACTATTTTACAATCTTTGCCAAGTATATTCCAGCTATACTTCCCTTTTTAAATATTGTTTCGAATGTGCATCGTAATACATGAGTGTGCCGTGTTTGTATTTTTTGAGTTGATTCTTACTTTAATGTCCCGACTCTCGCCAAGGTGGCGATAATTAAACACATGCAGACGATATTTTGTATTTACATGGTAACTGTAATTTAGATTTAAAATGGTGATTTGGAACAGCACGTAAGAGCAGCATTCCATTACTTATTTATTTATTTTGGGTTGTCAATTAATGTAGTTTTAATAATTGTCTTCATATTTCTTAGCAGGTGCATTTATTGCTAATCTGTTCATTTTAGTTTTCATCTAGTTCTTTTGGGAGTGTTGAAATTTGTGCATAACTCCTACAGACCCACAACTGCAAAGCTCACCAAACTGCAGCGATTTTTTAGGTTGGTGAGAGTGGAGGGCATTAAAATAGGAATCAGCACTTCCTTGTTCTATAAAAAACATCTTTGAAATCGAAATCTATATTAAAATCGCCTACTAAAACTGTTTTACAATCTTCGCCAAGCATATTAACTAAAATTCACCATTTTAAATACTGTTTGGAATAGCCATCATAATCCATGAATGTGCTGTGTTCGCCTTTCTAGTTAAATAAAATGCATCTTTGGAACCGAGATCTATCTTAAAATCGCCTACCAAAACTGTTTTGCAGTTTTTGGCAGGCATAATCAAACTATACTTCATCTTTATAAATACCATTTGGAAAGTGTATCATAATCTATGAGTGTACTGTATTTGTCTTCTTTGTTCCACAAAACACTTCTTCGGAATTGAAATCTATACTAAAATCACCTACTAAAACTATTTTACAATCTTTGCCACGCATTTTCTAACTATGGCCTTTCCCCTTTACTATTATAATTGTCGCGTTTAAGCACCAAACTTAGCGATCCATTGTCAAAAATTGCAAACCTTGTGTGACTTTCAACAATTTATTAATGCCACCCCCCCCCCCTTCTCCGTTATCTGGAAAACACATTTGAAAAGTTTATACCTAGAAAACCTGTTGACAAGACCCATAGACAAAAATGTGAGATTGAGTAAAATAGCACCCTAGTGCTAAAAAACCACCAGGCAGTTCTAATTAAAAACTAAACAAAAGTGCATTCAGTAGAGAAAATGTCTTATCAGAGGTAAACCCAAAATGAAAAAAGGGTATGATTTCGTGAACAAGAATGTTAGACTGTGGATCAGCACTAATCAAATTAAAACTGCACAACAATTAAGTAAATAAATTAGTCATAAAAATCATAGCTTGGTACCAAATAATCAACAACAGAAAGAACAGCATAGAGAAATAATGCTGTAGAACAGTTTAGTATAGTTAGTTTCAGCTTCAAAAGAAAGAAGTCACAAAAGTTAAATTGGGTGACTTAAGAGGCAGGGGAAAAAAAATTAGGTCAACCTTACCAACACACCCAATCCAGCACAGAATACAAACTTGATGAGTTACATGCCATTACTAATCCACCATACAATACAAACTTAAGTTTGTGTTTATTTTCATATATCACTCATGTCTGCAAATGTAAACTTTTGTATACAAAGTATTGTAAGTGAATGAATCTTTTACAGTAACCGTGTATATATTAGCTTTGTTTCGCTTGGAACTGTTTAAATAATTTTTTAATAATGTATTTTTTGATTACATATTAATAACAAATTTCTTTCAAATTGTCGTGAAACGTAAGGGTACCAGTAGTTGACCACTTACTACACTTGTACATAGGTACTACCTATACTATATGTGAATAATGTACTTTTTTAAGAGTAAGTGATCCACAACTGGTGCCCTTACCTTACATGCACAGTAGTGTGGATCGAAAAATATTTTTTCGAATCATCAACTTTATCGGAATTTCAAAACCTACCTATGCGGAAAAGATGTTCTATAGTATTGAGATAATGGGGAAAACAGCTAAAAAAAATAAATTTAAAATTTAATATTGCCACAAGGGGGTTGAATTTCCAAAAAAGAAAAAAAGAGTAATATTTGTTTTTATATGGAGAAAGCAAAAAAAAAAAAACCTGTTAATCAGAACCTATCTAAGCAGAAAAGATGTTCTATAGTATTAAAGTAAACAGAAAAATAACTGAAAAATTAACTTTAAAATTGAATACTGATGCAAGGGGTTTGAATTTTCAAAAAAGAAGGGGGGGCAGGGAAATTAACAAATTTTGCTCTTCTATGGAGAAAACAAGATTATTATTTATCAGAACATGCGCATGCAGAAAAAATGTTCTACAGTATGGAGATCAAGACAAAAGTAGTTTTAGAATTCAGTTTTAACAGGTAATACTGCAGCAAGATGAGTGTATATATATATAGAATAGAAAAATATTTAATTTTAGTTAGATGATTTCAGACTCAAAATTATTGTTTTTCTAGAATATAAATTTACAAAAGTGATGATTACTGAATAGTGAGTACGCAATACTAAGTAGTAGTCCTAAGAAGTACAGTGTATGTTGCAATACTTCATGACCCAGATGCCACTCCCTGCACTGTTGAATATGATTGGCAACCCCATTTACAGTAGTAAGATTTTTTTGGTTTAACTGCATTGTGTATGTGTACTTGAACTAATACTACACTATGGCTATGTTAAGCAGACATGATTTTCCCTGCGTTTTTATTTGTGGCTGTGGTGTGCCAATGAATTTGCTTCCTACAAAAACTTTAAAAAGTACGTATGTTGGCATTCAAAAGAGAAATGAGGTAAAGAGACAGTATCTACATCTAGACTTTTGTCCTCGTCTGAAGAAGTTGCAAATAAGTCACATGAGAACTGGAAATAAGCTTCAATTCCAATAACTGACCACTTTAGCATTTTGAGAAAAATAAAATCATAACAAGAAACTTCGTGCTCTTGAAAGAAAACAAATGCTTTATGTAATATATCGATATGTACTTGTAAATCACTTGTAGTTGCCGATGTAAGAAAAACAGAAAGTACCAATAAATGAAGAGAATTTCTAATAGACCAGAGAACGGAAAGAATTTATGTTTCTTTCAGTTCAATAGATTTGAATTATGAATGTAAACTGGCGTATATGTGAGCATACTGACTTTGCATCAATACCAGATATCATTGAAAGTGGAGCCCTAACATTGATAATGTCATATTTGTAGTGAGAAAATTTACAGCCATAGCAAGAACATTGGATCAATTTGGCATTTGTGACTGAGTATGCTCTGCAACTGTGTCAGCTGCCCTTCAAGATGTAGGCATTTTCTTACAAACCAATGTATCAAATGTTGTTGACATAAATAAAATACAGCATGCATGAGATAACAAAGGCAAGAATCACTCTATCGTCTCTCAGTTGTAACAGATTATAATCTATTGGTTATAATCTGTTAAAGAGTTTGGTTCTTACTTTAATGGGCGCAAAGATAAGACTCTAACACTCAGAGACTGTAGAAGAAAAGCAATAATGGAACACACAGGCTTTAAAAGAACCTGGCCTGGCCCCTGAGTACATTAGCTACATGTCTGTAAATTTCGGAAGAGCACAAATTATTGGTATGATTTTGTTTTTCTCAAAATGCTGAAATGGTCAATGATTGGGAATGAAGCTTGTTTCCATTTCTCGTGAGACATTTGCAACTTCACAAAAGGACGAAAGTCTAGATGTAGATACTGTCTCTTTACTTCATTTCTCTTTTGAATGACAACATACGAATATTTTTAAGTTTTCATAGGAAGCATATTCGTTGTCATACCACAGCCAAGGATCAAAACGCAGAGAAAAACATGTCTTCTTATCATAGCTAAAATGTAGTACTAGTTCAAGTACATGTACAGAACACAGTTTTTATTAACTGTGTTGTGTACATGTACAAAAAAATCTTACTGCTCTGGATGGGGTTGCCAATCGTATTCAACGGTGCAGGGAGTGGGGTCTGGGTCAAGAAGTATTATAATGCACGCTGTACTTCCTACGACTACTACTTAGTACTTAGTGCTCACTATTCAGTAATCATCACTTTTGTAAATTTATATTCTACTAAAACAATAACTTTGAGTCTAAAATCATCTAACTAAAATTAAATCTTTTCCTTTTTTTTTACTGTTCACTCATTTTACCATAATATTACCTTTAAAAGATAATTTTAAAACTACTTTTGTCTTGATTGCTACACTGTATAACATCTTTCCTGCAAGGTATATTCTGATAAACAATAATCTTGTTTTTTCCACAGAAGAGCAAAATTTCCCCCCTTTTTTTCAAAAACTCAACTGCTTTGCAACAGCATTAAATTTTAAAATTAATTTTTTTCTTTATCTCCATACTATAGAACATCTATTCCACATAAGTAGGTTCTGATTAACAGTATTTTTGCTTTCTCCATATAAAAGCAAATTTTACTCTTTTTTTCAAAAATTCAACCCCTTTGCAGCAGTATTAAATTTTAAATTTAAATTTTTTAGTTATTTTTTCCTTAATCTCCATACTATAGAACATCTTTTCTAAATAGATAGGTTTTTGAAATTCCGAAAAAAGTTTTTTTTCGATCACCCTAATATACAGCAGTTAGACAACGTAAGACAGACAAACAGGGATGAGAATGGCTCAATTAAAAAATATAGTAAATTTTAAAAAAATACAAATAAAATTAAAAAAAATAGGAGAGGGAGAGAAAATCACACATGAAGTGAACTTTAAAACATGACAAAAAATAATGTACAAAAGGGAAATTTGAGAAACAACAGATAACAGCACGTAAAAAATATAAATCACAAATAAATAATATATTTTTAGAAAGAAGATTGATAATTTAAGTTTAATTTAGTAATTCTCATAAAAAGTAATACATAAATACTAAAATATAAATAATAATTTATGTATTAGTAGGTAAAAGAACAGTTTTGTAACATACAAGAAAGAGTACAATGGTTAACATGCAATAAGCAATGAAAAAGAAAGTATTAACATGTCAAGTTTATTTCTTGTGTGTTGTGTTTAGAAAAAAAAAAAAAAAAAAAAAACTTGCTGTCAAAATATTCTTTGTTTTAACTTCTACTTTATTTTTTAAATCATTTTCATTCATATTTGAGCCTGCAATTTTCAATATTCAAAAATTCTATGACTTTTCAATGACTTTTTAATTAGTTTCTTTTCAAGAAAAGATAAAAAATAAAAGGTTTCAATAAACTAATTTGAATTTGAAATAGAAGTCAATTTTAACTTTTATTACATTAGAAGTTAAAATAGGAATGCTAAAGGGGAAATATTTATTTAAGAGAAAAAGGAAAAGATTGTAATATGGATGAAGTGTGGATAATACTTAGAATTTTTCTCGGTTTGCAATTTACTAAGCCAAACAGTGGAATTCACAGCTAAATAAAATAAATAAATAAATAAATAAAAGTAAAAATCCACAGAATCCTATTAAAGAACAGACTATTCTCACGTCTGAGAAAGACGGCCAGAAACTAAAACTGTTCAACTGTGTTAGAAGATGTGAAAAAGGTCCCTCAATATATTAATTAAGAGTAAAAACTACATGCTCTAAAATGCAGTAACCTACCTGGATCTAAATTTATTTATAAAGTGAACAGAATTTAAGTTTAACCATGCAAGTGATGTAAAGTACACTTAAGAAAATATTTACATCATTTAATATCACAAATGAAGGCACCTTTCTCTCCAATGGTTAATGTTTCCTCTGTAGCCCCTTTTTCATGGCTTTCATCAAATTCCCTTTTGAAAATGGACAGCAATCCAGTAATTCGATAATCAAGTCGAACGTTCAAAATAAACTGAAAGAAATCAAAGCAATTCAGAAAGCAAAAAATTGACATTTTAGATTGCATCTTGTTCTTTGTCATCTTTTCTCATTACTATATGTAAAGTTGTTAACAAATTTATTAGTTATGAGTAGAATAATAAATTAGAAATTTTTTTTTATAGAAGAGATAGGCATTTTCAGGCATCTTTGCGATGCAGTTCATCAAGCCCTTTCAATTAACATTTATTGTGCTATTATTTTAAATTTGATATTTTTAACAAGTCAAATACCATTTTTTCAGCTTAAGTTTTTGCTTCCATTAAAAATTAAATCTAGTGTGGACATCACACAATTTTCTTGTATATCTATTGAATATATACAATTTTGATACACATCATTTCAACATAAATTCATGAAAGTCCTTTACTTTGTCCTTGAAAAAAATTTATAAATGTTACATACACTCTTTTTGATAATGCACATAAGCTAAGTGTATTTCAACACATTTCAAATGGTAAAATGTATAAATGATGCAAAATCTAATAAATTTTGTATAGCCTCAATTTTTCTTCTGTTTATTTTTTACTGGAATGATTTACATTCCCTCTCTTTTCTTTTTTAGATTACTGTATTATCTCGGATATAACAGGGCCTCGAAAATTTTCAAGATAATTAGAAAAATCCTATATTTAGGCCTCGAATTTAGCATGAGTTAGGTGTTTAACGGAAATGATCAATCAAAAAATATTGTGTTATATTCAGGCTGATATAGTATATTTGTATATGACTTATCTATTTATCTACCTAGGATTTTGCAATTTCTCATGAAATACAAATGATGTCACCAAGCTGAGTTTAGTTTTAGACTGATTTTTGAAATTAAATTTCATGATATTAGGTCAGGCAACATTAGGCTTAGTCAGATTTAGTGCAGTTTCAGCCATGTTCATGTACAACATGGACTAAATTTGTATATAAATCATTTATTTTTTTTATAAAAGATTTATAAATATTGCACACGTTAATCTTGACAGTGTGTATTCTTTTACAAACTTCAATGACATACATTAACTTTGTTTTCTTTGAAACAGATGAATGACTCTGTAATGCAATATGAATGAATACCCACTGGCAATGTACTGAAAATCTTTTGGGTTACCCAGTAAATAAAATATCCAATCAATTGCAATCAAAGGAAGAGGTGTACAATTACAGTAAAACCTGGATACAACAATACTTGTATACCAAATAAAATTATCATTCCTGGTATGATAATATAACCAGGGGGGGGTATTACCAATCACCAAATAACACCAAATAAAATTACCAAATAAAACCAAATAAAATTATCCAATAACCAAATAAAATTATCATTCCACCAAATAAAATTTTCATTCTAGACCAAATAAATTCCACCAAACCAAATAAAATTATCATTCTAGAGGGAGGCTCGTTGTATCGAAGAGTGATTGTATTGTAGGGAAATTCTGAGGAATCACAAAATTTTATCATTATAGAGGGATTTATCATTGTATCAAGTATTGTTATTGCGAGGTTTTACTGTACATGCTACAGCAGTTCTAAATAAAAAATTTAAATATTTTATGGCTAATCATTTTTGAGTTATGCGAGATGCAAACACACTTAAATATACATCTACAGCTGTCTAGTAGAAACTAGTCAAAATGAATTCACAGATGGGTAAAATGGATCATACATATAAATGTCATGCAGAAACTTGTCAAAATTTATCCAGAAAATGCCAAAATATGTATCTTTGTCATAATCTGAATACTGAAATTTTTTTGTAATTACAATACTCCCTTTACTTTGTACAAGGAAGAAAAGAGTTGTTTTTTTTTTTTTCTTTCTTATACGAACAATTATTTGTAATCAAATGTTATGGCAACTTGCCTGCTGTGGCGGAAACAAAAACTTTTGGGGGAGAGGCGCTAACTTTGAAAAAAATTTATTTGACCAAAACAAAATGCACAATAAAGCAAAATATTACACTAAAGCAATGTTAACTTTATTAGAAGGGACTAATTTATGTATTAAAAAATAGTTTACTTGGCCCAAGCAAAGTGTACAAAAAGGCAAACTTTTACCCTAAGCAAAGTCTTTTTTTTGGGGGGGGAGAGTTCTTTAAACTCTTCTAGATCAGTTACTGATCATCTGCCCTTCTCCTCATACATTAATATATCTTTCCCCACAGCCTGCCGATGCAATGCATAAAGTACTTAGCCTTTTATGCACTGGTAACAAATGTAAGGACTTTAGATATGAGCATACAAGGAACTGCAAATCTTCTGTTTATTCTTTAGGCCTAATTTTTGACATCTGGTCATCTCTCTAATTTTGCATATCATGCTCTCACTTTGTGTCAAGAAATTAAATTAATTAACTTAGGAAAAGACCTAACTGACATAAACATCATTTTTCAGTCAAAGGTTATTGAAAGCTGATCCTTATATTAAGATGTTCAATTGTGTTTTGTTTCTAGAGGGCTTCATAGCTTTTTACAAGGTTTTCAATGCACTTCACTTTTTGCTGTTGTCATGAATGGATGTTTCTTACCTGCCGCCATCCTCTAATGTACCTTGACTGTTTATGAATGCTCAGTTTCAGGGGTGTTGACATACAATATCATGTTCTATCACTTTTAATTAGAAAAAGATCACGAAAACCTTAGCGATTGTGTCGTAAAATCTCGTCAACTTCATTTCAGCTTTCACTGCAGTGCATCTCTAATTTAAATTATTTATAACACTCAGGTATCATAAAATATGTTTTGATATTAAAGCTTGTAAGTAATTTAGGAACTTACTATCAAATAATTACAAATCTTCCAATCAAAATTTTATTAATTTTTTTATGAGTTTAAAGCTGCATGAAAATTTTAAAATTAAAACAACTTTACATTTGGCCATTTCGAAGACACTCAGAGGGTTAATTAAATTTTCTTTACATTACTAGGGGCCAAGGCCCCTAGACTCGCTACGCTCGCTTTTCGTATGAGGCATTCAGCCCCTAATAAGGCTTATTCATAAAAAAGGCATAATTTTAACAAACAAAACCCAAAGGTTGGATCAGATAGAATGTTATCGAGGTACACATTGCTTGGTTCTTGTCTTTGAACATAAAAATTTAAACTTCACACTATTTTTAATAATGTGAAACCCATGGAACACCTTGCTTATTAGCCAATTATGGCGACTTTTCATAATTTGGCAACTTGCGTATATGTAAAGTTAATAATTAGCTCTAAGAAAACAGTACTTCATCTGTTTTCTTTCATAAAAACTATGGAACAGCTACGATAGCCTGCCATGAATGGCGACTTTTGATTATTTGGCGATTTATACATGCTCACAACCTATAATTGCTGCTCATATAAGGTTCCCAGAAAACCATTATCCATATTTTCATATACATAATCCTTTGAAGATTGGCATATTTAGCACCATAAATTATATCATCTCGCTGCACTAGCAAATATTCAAAGTGTACTATAACTGCTATAATGGCATAGTTAATGCCACCAAATATTTCTGTTGGTAGCAAATACTCCAGCTGGACCGAACCGGCTTTAAAATAATCTGCATTTTACAGTAGAACCTCAATTAACCAAGGTTTCTGTTAACCGAGGCAATAACGAAGTCTATTCTTTTTTCTCCTTTCTAAAATGAGCTTGGAAGAAATTATACACATTTTAGTTCGTTGTTCGTGTTACAGGCACTTCTTCCCCACAAAAGCACTCAACTTCCAAGAAATATTACACCCTGAGAAGACAACATCCATGAATGCTTTGTTAACAGTGGTCATGTGACAATACGTTATCGGACACTCACTCACTCACTCACTCACTCACACTCACACACACACACACACACACACACACACACACACACACACACACACACTGTTGGGGGAGGGGATTGGCACTTACAATAGGCATTTGTGCTCATAACATTCTTCTGTTTGCCTTTTCTTTCGTGAATCCCCTATTTCGTAGTGAACCTTTTCTTAAATCACTTCACATTTGACCTTCGCACTAGTAAGTTGTTCATTTTTAAAATGCCAAACCAAAAAAGAAAGAGAGTTGTTGTTTTGATGCATAAAAAGCTTGAGGCTATTAAAAGAATTAATAGTGGTGAGAATTTGAAAAAAATTGCTTTGGAATTTGGAGTTGGTGAAACCATTGTAGGCGACTGGAGACATAACAAAGCTCAAATACAGGCTTTTTGTTCAAAGATGGATTCGTCAAAAGCCTTAGAAGGACAATCGACATTAAAGAAAGCAAAAACTGAAAAACTTGATGAAGCAATCTATCTTTGGTTCAAGCAACAACCTGCGCAGGGCATTCCTATTTCCGAGAACGTTCTAAAAGAGAAAGCCCGTCTTCTCAGCAAAAAATTAAATGAAAAAGAAAGGTTTTCTGCAAGTCAAGGTTGGTTAGATAAATTTAAAAAGAGACATGGAATTTGACAACTGGCGATTGCAGGTGGAAAGTTATCTGCCAATATAGAATCTGCTAAAGACTTTGTTAAAAGATTTGAAGAAATGATTGAAAAAGAAAATTTGACATTAGATCAAATTTATAACGCCAATGAAAATGGCTTGTTTTACAGAATGATACCATCGAAAACTTTGACATCTAAAGAAGAAGCCTGTGCCCCAGGTTACAAGAAAAGCAAAGACCTTCTAGTTTGTGCAAATGCAAGTGGAACTGATAAATTGCCCCTGCTTTTCATTGGTAAATCAAAGAAGCCGAGACCATTTAAAAATATTAATGTAAATTCCTTGCCTGTGAAATACACAAATCAGAGGTCTGCTTGGATGAATTCCGAAATTTTTGAAAAGTGGTTCTATGATGAGTTTGTGCCGCATGTAAAGGAACATTTAGCGCAGCTAAATCTCCCACCTAAAGCAGTTTTGCTGATAGACAATGCTCCTTGTCATCCAAAAGAAGAAATGCTCATTTCAGGAGAAATACGGGCGATTTTTCTTCGCCCAAACATAACATCGATAATACAACAAATGGATCAAGGGTTAATTGAAACAACAAAGAGACACTACAAAAAGAAACTCATCACTCATATTCTTGAATGCAAAGAAAACCTAAATGAGGCGCTGAAAAAAAAATAAATGTGAAAGACATGGTTGCCCAGGCATGGCAATTAGTGAATCCAGCTAGAGTTCGTAAATCATTCAACAAAATAATTGTTGAAAAAAAGAGACAGGGTGAATCCCAGCAGACAGAAAACACACCGACAGACAGGAAACTTTTTGAGATCATCAATGGAATTGAAGGTTGTGAAGAAGTTTTGGAAGAGGAAATTTGCAAGTGGCTGGACGTTAAAAATCAACATCCAAATTTTGAAATTCTCAATGACAAAGAAATCATACAAGCTGTTAATCCTTCATTGGACATTAATGACGCTGAAGACGAGGACTTTGAGGATTCTATGACTATAAGTCATAGTGAAGGTGTTCAAGCACTGGCAACTGTTCTAAAATATTTGGAGCAAAAAAACGATGCCACACCGATGCATCTCCTGTTGCTCAAAAATTTGTGCGATAGGTCTGCCCATGATAGAAATTCTGGACTTTTGCAACGTAAGGTAACAGACTTTTTAAAAAGAATGTAAATTTAACAAATTAATGTATATTAAATTTTAAAAATACAATATTTTCTTGAGATTTGTGTTATTTTTGAAAATGTGTCTTTCAATATTTAACTTAGTTTTAAAAAAATTCCATTTTACTTTTCAAAATTTACTACTGAGTTGATTTCCTTTTTAAATCTTTTTAGCAGTGAGACATAAGTTCATATATGTTTATTTTTATCATTTATAAAACGTTCTATTGTTTTTTACTTTAAAAGTTAGTTAAATTTGCACGTACGGAAGGTTTTTATTCGTGGTTTCTATTAGCCGAGATTTCCAATACCTGAGGTACTAGTGGTCCCAATTAGCTCGGATAATCGAGGCTCTACTGTAATTATTTTTCTTTTTCAAAATACTGGGTTAACATTTTGGAACTCATGGTTTAGATTCACCCTGCTTGGAAAGATACCATTTCGCCAGATCATAGCTAATGCCAAGATGATGCTTTTTAAATCAGTTACAATTAGTTATTCTGTTTTGGAAAAGTGAATAATCGCTAATTCTAAACTCCTGTTGTCTAAGCAAACTTAGTATTTGAAAAATGTCAACTCTGTGTAACACACTTTGAGTTATTTATTTCATATACTTTTTAATTTGGCGTAATATTGGTGTAATTTTACTTCATGATTGTCAATTTCACACAATTCTACATACTTGGAATTGCTTTGTTGCAAAGGAATGAATGATTTTATACCAAATCTGGCAACAATTATGTTTTTTCTTCAGTTTTTTATTATATCTTCTAAAATAATTTGATTTTCAAAATTTAAGTCAGCTTATCAGTTTCCTCGGAATTTTCTGAATCCATGGACACCTTAGTCGAAACTCAAATCCCCACGGTTTAGGAGGAGATAGCCAAACAAGCTCTTGACAGCGGCAGTTACTTTTTTTTAGAATACAGAGATACTTTACAGGAACCATTTAAAACAATTAACAGCAGCCAAGAACACTACTGTGAAGGCTCACTTTAAAATTATTGCCATTACAGCAATTTACCAATTATAGCCAAAGAATGAAATTGCTAAGCAACTGTTTGAATATATTGGCATTAAAAGAAAATATATAGTGTTTAAAAAAATGTCATAGGAATATATATTTTCAACATTTTTTATGACCTTGATATCACTCAAAAAATAAAGTATGTAAAAATAAAATATCAATTACACAAAATGCAAAATTTTCAGTGGTAACATACTTGCAAAATTTCAATAATTTTAAGTTTTGTATCCATCACTAAAGTATCTTCAGCTCCCGTAATAGATGCTTTTTTCTGCATGGTAGCAGCAACTTGCTTTGTCATGCCTGCAGTTCCAAGAACCATATTTGTCATTACTGCTCCCATATCACCAATTGATTTTAAAACACCTCCACGAGCTAAAAAAATTAAAATAAAATAAAATGATAGCAACAATTTAAATAATTTAAATTGTTGGCAGATTGTGATTAAAAAGGCTTCTAGGCTATTTATCTACATTTCTAGGATGTATACATACTACATATTGCAAAAATATGAATTTGACACTATGCAAACTGTTTTCATTACAAGGTTTAAAAATAAATAAAACAGTAGTAATATTGGCAATTCATTGATCTTTGTATTTTATGGTATCCCTATGGGTATAAACAGAGGAAATGCTAACAAAATTGATTCATCATAAACTAGTTTCAGATCCCTGAGAATAAATAATAGAATCTCTATGGAAGAAAAGTCCTTAAGCAAAGAAAATAGAAATAAATTTATAGATAATATAATAAACAATCAAATGTCATTTAAATTCAAAAACAAATCAAAATATAAAGGCTAAATAAAAATAAATCCAGCAAAATTATTAAAAATGCATTTCACAAAGAGCAGTATCACCTGACTTTTCTTCCTTATTTTCTTCTTCTGCATCTGGCTTATCCTCCTTCGCAGCTTGTAATATAATATTTCATATTACACAACACACATTTTAATGCATAAAGTTATTCACAATCTATGATTCAAATATAATAGTACTTGAAGAATTATAAATAACTCCTGTATCAAAACTAAAATATTGTATGCAAGCTCAATAAGTCAACAAGTAAAGGAACTACCAAAGTTAGACAATGTTTTGAAATGGACCCACTAGAAAATAACAGTTTGTGACCACTGTGCTCTAAAAGATAGGTATTTAGACAAATTAAACACACAAAAGAGTGAAATAAAACTCTTTTTTTCAATATAGACAGTCTCTTCCTTCTTCAAAAGTCAAATGTTTATCAACACATGTATATGTAAAATCATAAGAATTATAAACAATGTTTACTTTTACTACCTTTGTATGAGCTGGTACATTTGGCTCCTAAAAAATTATGGAACTTTTTATTTTAATAAACATAGTTTTATTTTGCTCTTATGTCTGTCTAAATGCAAAGTTGTTTCTTTACTGCAGAAACATAAATAAAAAAGTCAATGATCTTTTGCACCTTAAACATTTTGATGATGTCACTGGCTTGATCCCTGTGGATGTTTAGCAGTTACAGAAAGCACAAGTCAATAACGGGGGATTCAAAATAGATGTTAAAGCTATTATCTTTTAAACCATAAGTGATGGAAACAAATTTTCAATTAGAAAAATTCGCCAAATAAAGAGTAGCTTTCAAATATGACAAGTTTTTTTACTAAAGACTGTATACATACTAAAATACAAAATTTAATTTTTATATGGTCCCTCATTTCAAAAATGTTGCTCAGGGTCTAAGAAAGTAAATTTAAAATCTCCCATATCTCTAAGTCAAATAGTTAGCCAGATAGTTAATGTTAACCTGCTATGTTGGCGACTGTTTTCAGATGAAAAAATTTTTGCTTTAGGGGACCAACTATGACTTGATAAATGTTAAATGATGATCTCTTTTTTGGAAACTGGCATAAACGTTTTCAAGAACGTGAAACTAACAGATACAATTTTACCTGAACTGATAGGTACTGTGTTATGAAATTATCGATAATTTAACTTTTAGGGGGGTCATCCACAAAATATGTCTAGCTTCTAGGGAAGGAATTTGAAAGTGTATTAGAAAGTGATCAAGTAATGGTATAGGTTAACTTTCACTAGAAATTGAAAAACATGCATTATAGGAAAATTCTAGCTAAAATAGGATTTGCAAGAGTCAAATGTAGCTGTTGAGTGAACACTAACATCAATTAATGCAAGTTAAAAAGTAATTTTATTTTTCACACTTTTGGAACATCCCCTTAGTACTTGGCGACAAATGTTAAAATTTTTAACTTGCGATATTTCGGAAACTATTTCAATCAGAGATATGGGATTTTTTAAATTTATCTTCTTATACAGAGACCAACATTTTTCCAAATAAAAGTGATAGGAAAGGAGGACCATATAAAAAATCACATTTTGTATTTTAATATGTATACAGCATCTAGTAAAAAAATTGCCATATCTGAAAGCTACTCTTTATTTGATGAACCTTTCTAATTGAAAGTATGTTTTCATTGTTCATGTTTTAAAAGATAATTGATTTAAGAAGTATTTTGAATCACCCGGTATAAATGGTTAAAAAAGCAGAACACATCAGTACCACTTCAAATATGAAGTTGATAACTTTCTCTAGCCCAACAAATTGCAGTCCTATTAAACTGAATAAACTGCATTTTAAAAACAAGCAGGCAGTTTCTAAATTTAAAAAACAATAAAATCCAAGCAACGCAGCAATTTGTTTAAAATTCAAAATGTACAGCTAAAATCAAACAGTGTTGATTTACAAAAATAAAAAAAAAAATAAAACTTCTGGAAAAACTACGTGATATGATAGAAATAACATGCAATGCACAAATAATATGAATAAATATTTACTTTAAATCTGTTATGATGTGTTTCTTCATTGTATACATACCATCTAATTCAGCAGCTGTCAACTTTCCATTTAAAAAACTTGATTCAGGTACACAATCTAGAATACTAAGTAGTGTTTTTGTCAGGCGCAAAAGATCACAAAAACTATAGAATCCAAAGTAAATTAATTCACGGGCTAATTTGACAACCTGAAATTTAATGAATTAATCTTAAAAAGAATGAAAATAATTTATGTTTTACACAATAAATTTAAAACTTTTTTAACACTTTTCTAGACTTTAAAATTTTTAAGCTAATTCAAATCTCAAATAATGGATAAAATGAAAAAAAAAAATTACTTCAAATGTTAACTTGTTTTGCTCCCTGTCAGCAAAAGACCACATATGACCAACTACATTGCATAGGTAATCTTCTACAAATGCAATTGTAGGAGCAAATTTGGCCCTTACTGCTTCTTTATTAGGATCTGGATGTTTATTAGCATCATAGCTGCAATATCAAATAATTATAGTTAAAAAAATAACTGATAAAAGTTAATGTCATTTTTAAATAATAATAAATAAAGATAAAAGTTAAATCCTGTTAAGTGCATGAAATAGGAAAATCTAGCATAATTGTTCTAGTAAATACATAGGGTATCCTTGAGGAAATAAGACAGATTCAGCCTCAGCTCAAGTACAAAGCTAAACAGGCTTAAACTGAATAATTTCCACTGTTCTTTGGACTCTGGTTCATATATGAATTCACATTTATTCAATGCTTAAGTGCTGTTGGAGGTCAGCAATTTTTTATACTACAGATCACTAAATTTTCAATTTAAAATTTTGAAGACTACTCTCTCATTTTTAGAAATAGGAACTATTTATGACCATTGATAAAGTATTTTATGTACATAAATTACTTTTTTATTAAATAAGCTCAACAAATTAAAAAATATTTATTATTAGCAGATCATTAAAATTATCTATGGACCACCTGCAGTCTGCAGATTATCGGTTGTCAACCTCTCCTCAAATGAAAAGATTTCTAAAAGTGATTTCGTTATTTTGGAAAACATAAAATAAATAGCAAAAAACTACACTGGTGTGAAAAACTAAAGCAACAATGTAAATTTTAATCAGATAGCCATGAAATTGCAGAAAAGGGATTTTTGCAATCAGTACAACGAACGCACAGTTCAGTAGAAAGGTTGTGCATATACAAATGTCAACAACAAAACGTCACAGGTGATGTGAGCATTTGCAAAATGTGTGTGGTTGGCATGTTCAACTCAAACACTACAATAAAAGGAAGGACAAAGACCAATTAAAGGCATTCACTGCAAGTGAGTTCTTTTGTGAAATATGGCTAGAAGAAATCACCAGGACGACTTCGCACATGGAACAATGATCGGAAAGATGGAGGGGCACAGTGTAGCTGAAGAGTTTGGAATCAACAAAAGTGTAGTTTTGCATGCTTGCAAAGTCTTCCAAACCATAGGTGCAGCTGTTAGAAAGGTTGATGGTGGTCATTCCAGGAAAGCAACTACAGTGGATGATCAGTATATTGTCCTGCAGGCAAAAAGAGCCCAAAACCAGCCAGCAAGTGTCCTTGCTCAGCAAATGAGTACAGCAACGGGACGACAAGTATCGTGGTTTAATGCACCAAGATGCCTTCACAAAGGTGGCCTATTTGCCTGTCGTCATGAACACTGCCTCCCTTTGAAAGTTGGCCATCGGTGCCACCTTTCAGAGTGACGCAAGCAGCACAAAACTGGATATCTCATCATTGAAATCGTGTCCTCTTTAAGGATGAGAGTTGTTTCAGTGCTACAAGCAATTCTCAATGCCAGTTGATTTGGAGAGAGCTCGGGACATAGTTTCGTACCGGTAACACCACAGAAAGAGACTGTTACGGTGGTCCTAGAGTTCTTGTCTGGGGAGGAATTATGCTGAACAGGCAGACTGAACTCTACATGTTCGACAGAGGTTCTATAACTGGAGATCACTATTGTCAGGAGGTGACCCTTCCCCATGTGCATTTGTTCCGAGAAGCCATTGGAGCAGACTTCATTTTTATGGATGACCATGCACAGATAGACCAGACACCTGCAGTTCAGTAGCTACTGGAAAGTGAAGATATCATTCGAATGGATTGGCCAGCACACTTCCCTGATTTAAATCATATAGAACATGTGTAGGATGCTTTGGAGAGACGTCTTGCTGCTCAATTACATCCTCCGGGGAACATCAAAGAGCTGAAACAGATGCTGATTGGGTAATGGGCACTCTTACATGAAGAACTGTTAAACAATCTGGTGCTGAGTATGGAGAGACAGTGCACAGCAACCATTGTAGTAAGGGGAGGGCATATCCTATACTAAGAAACACCTGCTTGCAGTTCTTCCTCTTGTACAGACAATCATGCGTAACGATACTAGAGTTCAATAAAGCCTTTTTTTGTTTGATTCCATACTGTATGCATTGTATTCATTTTTGCACAACTGCGCTTTCATCATTGTTTACATACAAAATGCTATCTTTCGATTCTAAATTTCATGTTTCTTAGATGATTTCTCATTGAGTTATGGCAAAGTGAACACCTCTTGCTTAAGTTTTGCACACCAGTGTATTACGGATGTAATATAGGCTTTGCAAAGAGGCTCATAGTTAAATGCTACATTAATAACATAGTTAAACGTTACATTTTGTATATTACATTAATATACAAAATTTGCTTCAGTTGAATGTTGACACATTTAATAAGTGAGTAAATAATAAAAAATGACAAGGATAATGAATATTAAAATTTAGAAATTTCTGGAACAATAAACAGATACAGTAGAAAATGTTTAACATGAAACTGAGGGGAACAAAACTTTTTTTTTTTTTTTTGTGTGTGCTATAAGAATTTCACACTAAAAGTTTTCTATTGATTTCCAGTTAAATTACTAGTTAGGTTGCATCCAATGGAATGCAAAGTTTTTTTTTTGGGGGGGGAGGGAGGGGGGATCAGATATCTTTTATTGAAGCGTTTGTTGGAGCACTATATAGTCCACAAAATGTTCGAGGTTATCCATTGATTTGCAGTGATAAATTATAGCAGGGAAAGCCCTGATAATCACCATCAGGAAAGAAAATCCTGGACAGAAAGGGGGCCATGAAAGAAGAGAAACCGCTTCCAGGAAGTTAAATAACTGCATAAATAAATTCTATGGTGACATGCAACAAACATGCCTATGAAGATCAAAACAGATTCTTTTTTTCTTTCATGTTAAATGATTTTTGTTTTGGGTTAAACAAACAAAAAAAAAGGTATTAAATTACATAGTATACCATGCAGAATGTTACATCATTTCCTGTTAACTGATTTTGGTACTTACATATTATCCCTGCGGTCTGCCAAGATGAGCAATTTTTCACCAAGATAAATGACGGACACATGAAATTATCGATGGTTTGGAATGTGATTGCAACAGTTTGGCAGCATATTAGACGAAAAAATAGTTTGGCGGGAATGACCACCGGGATAATATGCAAGTACCCTGATTTTTCATGTTAAATCTTTTCACGTAAAACATATTTCACTGTAATAGTAAAATAAAAAATAAAAATGTTAAACAATGCAACTTGAATAAATTAAAGTTTTGTATCAAACAATGTTACTTGAATAAATTAAAGTTTCTTAAACAATCAGCACAATTAGAAACTAAGATATAAGAACTATACTTACTCCTGAATAGACAATTTCCGTGTAATATCAGACCACAATCGTGCATACTTGACAGGTGTTATTTGTTCTTGTGGATCTCTATCAACATGCATGTGCAACATTAAACGACAAAAGGCAGCTCTTAAATCAAAAGGTAGGCTTTCATCTGCCATACACCTGTAATTATTTTTTACATAAGATTTTCATTATACCAAGGTGAGATTTCAGTCAAGATAATGTATTCAGTAAAAAGTTACAATTAACACCAAAATGAAAATGACATGATGTATGACAAAATTGAAATTTTTTTCACAAATGCTTAAGGTATGATGTTACATTTGATATTATAGGAAATAATATTATTTTTAAATAAAACTACCTGCTAAAATTATTAGTCATTTTATTGTAAATTAAAATTGGGAGGTTTATTATCTAATTTACAAGTCTCAAATTTGCAAATAAAATATCAAATCAATGGAAAAAATTAAAGACTTTGGGCATGTTGAATATATTGCTATGTTAATGCATTATGTCTATTCTATTTTGACTGAAATTATTATCCACACTTTTAAAAATATATGGTGCATAGAATATAGAATAACACTAAATGTTCAGTCAAAATAGAATATGTATGTGTAGGCATATTGCTAAAATACAGGAAGTCAATGCCACTGTATTAAATATAAGAGTAAAACTGCAAAATTCATTGCCTATTTTATGTCAAATATAGAAATGAAAAAGGTAGTGGAGTAAATGTTTGCTGTTATATTATAACATGAATATAAGAAAAATTTTGTCCCTTTATCCTCACACTAAAAATGGCAAATTAAACTTGTACTGAAACTAGAAAGCAGCCATTACAATTTCAATAACTCAGTTAAATATTGTAGTAACTATTTGCAACATATGCATTTTGTTAGTAATTATTCAAACAAAAATGGGCTGGCATTTTTGCGTACGTATTTCATAGCATGGACAAACAGCAGAAGAAACTCTAATGAAACACATACTTCTGAATAAGATCAATATCTAAATGTGGAGATAAATTGTTGATGGCTAAATACTGACGATCTAAACACATGCCTGAAAACAGATCAAGTTGATGCCTATAATAAGAAAAAAAATATGTATGTATAAATGCACATGCATATAAACAATTACTTCTAAAGCTTACCAAACATTAGAGAGCAAAGCATCAATAAATTTAGAACATTACGGAAAACATGCATGAATTTGGTTTCTTCTACACTTCAAACAGATAAACATAATAAACACTCGAAACCAGGGTCGTACCCAGAAAAAAATTTCGGAGGGGGTCCAAACAGTGAAAAAGGCAGAATTTTTCATAAAAAGACTCATCATTCTTATTTTGCTAACAAAAACTGAAATTTTGGGGGGGAGGGTCTGGACCCCCTGGACCACCCCGTCGCTGGGTATGTCCTTACTCGAAACAGATAAAGTTCAGAGGAAATGAGGTGGTTTGATTTTTTTTAACTATTGTTTTTTTTTTAAATCACATTTAGAAAAAATGTTTGCAATTTCATAAATGTCTTTATTATGATTGTATTGGGTATCAAGTGCTTTAAACACAATATAAAGGCAGCTATAATAATTGTAATATTGGACTTGTGAAACCAACCTGTTTCATCTCAATAAGTTTTCTTTAAATAATCTTTTTGTGTTTAAAAACAGATATAAACAAATGTTTGATGCTCAGCTCTAATATTCATAAGGCATGTACGTAAGGAATCAAAAGTTCAATAAATAAGTAGTAATAATAGAATGAATGCATAAAAACTAACCATTTCAACCAAAAAGGGTATAACAGTAATAATAAAACAGAATGCTTAAATGTCTAAAATATTTCAACAGTTTAATAATCAATAACCTTTGAAATAATTACCTATAATATGATAAAATAGATTGATCTTCCTTATTTCCATCAAGAGCGCCAATTGCTAATTCCCTAACACTTTTACTTTTTCTACCATTGTCCCAAAATAAAACAACATCTTCTTCCTCTTCTATAGTAACTACTGGCTCAACTTCTCCAGCTGTATTCGGTACTTCCATTTCAACTTCCATTTGTGTTCTGACCATTCTAAAATATTTTATGAAAGTCTAGTTAACTTATAATGTAAGTACTCACAGATAAAAATTAATTAATTCTAAAAATAATTTCAAAGAAATAAGTTATAAAAAGCACTGTATAACACAAAATAAACAGTATGTTATTTCAAAGCATTGCATACTCGTGTGCTGTTTCTTATTTATTCGTCTGATAAATATGGTAATGCTAATTTTAAAAAAGGTAAAACTGTAATTTACAAATTTTAAGCATTTTATTTATTTTAAATCCACAGCTATGCAGACTACCTATGTATCATGATGTATTGGTAATCCATAACTCATGCGGGGAGAGAGGGGGGGTGGGAGAAAAAACAGATACCAAATGAAATTACTGGCAAAATTAGACCACAAGCTGATATTTAAAGAATTACTTCTACTGCTTTAATAGGGACATGTTTCTCAGAAATGATTATTATTATTTATTTATTTATTTTTCAATTCTTTTCCAATTTTAAAAGAAGCACATTATAACACTTGGGAAGAAAAAAAGTTAAATATAAATGCATAAAACGTAATAATATTTGTACTTGTAATACTTAAAGCTGTATATGATATTTACTTATGCAATATTTCAAATATTGCACTAATATTATACATCATACAATAAAACATGATGAGAAAGAAATGCACAAGGTCTGTTTAACATGCAGAATTTTTTCAAAAAAGCAAAACTAGATGCCAAATGAAATTATTGGCAAAATAGACAATAAGCTAATATTTATGAAGCCTTTGTAATGATATATTTCTCAGATTTTACTTATTTACTAGCCGCCTCCAGCGACCAGTCGGTTCGCCATCTTAACAGTGTAGTTTGAAAAAATCATGTGATTTTGGTACACAAGTACAAATAAATTAATTAAGTCACGCCCTTCAAAAATTTAAAATGTCTCTTTACAAGCTGTACTATACATCGTAATAAACGATAAATCTGCATTAGTTGCAACACTTACAGAAACAATTCTTTAAAAAATAAAATTTAGCAGGATGTGCGACTCTTCGAAAATTTTGCTGTACAATTTCATGTTGAAGAATTTTTTGCAAAAATTCAATAAAAGGCACCATTGTTTCATTTATTACGATGAATAGCAGACCTCAGAAAGAATAATCCTGAATTTTTTCAAGCTTCTGGTGCAAATCGTTTATTTTAATTTGTGTACCTAGGCCATGAGGGAGATTTTGTTTCAGTGAACTACACACTTAATAAATCTTGTTAGTAGAGAATCCTGTTTCTCAGAGTCTTCCTTAGCACTGAAATCTCTCAGATTCTCTCTGAATGTAATTTAAAATTAAGATGGTTACAAACAGGGGCGGTCCTAGGGTAAGTGGTGCCCCCTGCTAATGTAAAAAAGATGCCCCCGTTTATGCTCTACTTAGTTTTTGAATTTGAAATGATGGCCCTTCGAAGCCGGTGCCCCGATGCAATGCTTATCTTGTTTACCATGTCAGGCTGCCCCTGGTTACAAAAATAAGATGGTTCAGTGATAAAAACCTACAAAAAGGTACAAATTATTTTCGTTAATATTAATTTTGAAGAGCTTCTAGATATATTGGCTGTTATTAAAAAACAGAAAGGGAAAAAAAAAGTAAGAAAATCTGAAACACTTTCAGATTTTAAATATGCACTAGCGGGGATATGCAACCAGTGTTATATATATCAGTCTCAAATAATATTCTGTTTCAAATCTAGGGCAACCAATTTCAAAAACTGAAAGTGTTTGTTAGAATTTAATAATTTTTGTATAAGTTCAGAAATTTTTTATTTTCGCATTTTTCAGTGGACGCTGCTTTAAAAAATAAGAATCAATTTTTTATTATACGTATGGTACTTCGATCACCAAAGTACCAACATACACCATTTTGCAAGATTTTTTTTTCAGGGAATCATTCGAAGCATTGACTTAACAGCAATCAAAATGTGAAATATCTGAAACTTATATGGTTCGATAGCCAAAAAGTAAAGCAGTCATTTATTTGAAAAGTAACAGCATTTTAAATTATCAACTATAACGTGTTTTATTCATCGTTAACTCTGATGTACTAAATGCAAAGATTTCAATTTTCTGAAACTTGGCGGGATTCCCCTAATTTAAATCAATTTACTTAATTTGGCAAGAATTCTGAAGATAGATCGCTTGAAATCCCTGAATAACTGCATTATTTCTGCATGGATAATTAAAACTTAACACTCTATTCTAATAAAACCTTTACTCCTGTTTTCAAAAACACTATTTTGTTACGCTCTCGGTAAATTGCACCAAGACTAAAACCATTGCAACCTCTAGAACTCTCTTTCTCAAAATCGGCCTATCAGCCATTTTTTTTTGTTTTTTTTGCCAAACTAAAAAATATTACATATTAGTCTGGGGAAATCTTCAATCTTTATTATTTTGCGTATAAAACATTTCATTCCTGCTCAGATTTCCCATGCACATGATATTATAATTAAAAAATAACCTTACAAATATAAACAAACAAAAAAAATCATTATTACTATTCTTTTATTCTTTTATTTTTACTTTAAGAATTTAAAACATTTTATTCGGCAAAATTGCCACACATGGCAACCATGATGCTCATTTCACTACAGGGGTTACAATTACAGAATGACGGACAGCAAAATTTAGCCTTTTTGACATGTTTTTTATCAATATCTCCTAAAATAATTTGATTTTTGAAATTCGAGCTGGCGAAAGGCCTTCTTCAGAATTTTCCAAATTCGTGGACACCTTGGTCGAAACTCAACACCCCGTCGTTCTGGAGGAGATAGGCCCATACAGATACATACATACACGTGTTTGTTTATGAGCAGATTTCATTAGTAAGGATTCATGCTTTCTATTACAGCAAAATATTTCACTCCTGTCATTGCTATGGAAACCAGGAAGCATTAAATTCAAAATGTTGTTTAAAATTTGCAGAAAGTCTCCTAATTTGTATTTTTAAGTTGTTTATCTTTGAATGAAGGCCTTAAAGTGCAATTTATTACTTGACAAAATTTTTTTTTAAAGATTCTGATTAATAGATTTCAAGATGCGAGAGTGAAAATCTGAAAATGATACATAATCTTAAATTTTAATGCATGGCTATACTCTGCAATTAATCTCTGTTATTCTGGTTGAGCTCCGAAAGGTGTTTGGAACTCGTTACATAAAAATGACGTAGATCTATCTCACTTACGAAAACTCAATAGTTTTGTTTCAATGTAGTTTTATTTATTTTTTTCAATGGGTAATTCTATTCATTGTTACTGTTTCCAAGACAGCCAAGCTGAAAAATATGATAGCAAAATTTTTAAGCAGCTGCTATTGAATTCAAAATCCTTCTTTATTTAAAAATTCTTTAAAAATCTCCTAATTTATATTTTCCTCTGGTTTTTCTTTTAAAAGAGGGCGAAACATTTTTCTTTAAAAGAGGGCGACAGAGGGCATGCCCCGCCATTTGACAAAATATCAAAAAGCTATGACAGATAGAATTCAAGATGCAACAGTTTTAAAAATATTTTACGAAAGCCAGCATCAAAATTACTTTTATTTGAAAAATTCCCAAAAATCTGCAAATTATGTTACACAGTCCAAAAAAACTGTTTTTAAAAGAAAAATTTTTCCTCTGTCCGATGATGCAAATATTGTTTTACTGTGAGTGTAATTGTGTTATTGCATATTAAGCGAGAAAAAATGCCAAAAATCACATAAAACATAAAATAAAACATTTTCTGGTTCAAATTTTGAAAAAATCTCTTTGAGGTATGTTAGGACATGTCCTGGTGAAGCCGCACACAAAATTTGGTAGGTCTGCAACCACCTGCTATGCGACTAGCACGTAGTGCTAGTCGCATAGCAGGTGCACCTTTCGATCACGTAGCACTACGTGCTATGCGATCGAAAGGCGCATGCATGAGAAGATTGGAGATTGCACACCTACCCACATAAATAGCCAGGCAGTCCACTACAAATTTTGTTTACTCTTGGATTTTATTATATAAGATTTTTCAGTTCTTTTCAAATTTTAAAAGAAGAACATAATAAGACTCGAGAAGAAAAAAAAATATTGCACTAATATTATACATCAAAATTAAAAATGAATAAAATTTAAATACTTAAAGTATATATAGTAAAGCTACACTTTATTAAGTATAAAGTAAAGTATATAATGTAAAGTATATATCGTAAAGTATATAAAGCTACATATGATATTTATGCAATATTTCAAAAATAATAAGATAGTCAATAAGCAGAATTTTAATAAAATTAAACTATTTGTATACATTTGCAAAAAAGAGATTTTAATATTTTTCCCCTATCCATTCTAACTAATACTACAAATGCGAAAGTGAGTTTGTTTGTTTGTTTATAATGCTTTCACGCCTAAACCGCTGAATCGATTAGGAAGAATTTTGGTTTACATATAGATGGGACCCTGGAGAAGGTTATAGGCTACTTAGAATTTTAGATTTTTAATTACTTTTTTAATTATTAATCAAAACTGTTTTTACATTGCCATGCTTGGCGAGTTTCGACCAGCATGGTATTTTCGAGTATCTCTGTAACTATAGAACCGATTCTAAAACTTTTTCGCTAATAGAAAGCTGCACTATTTGTGATTAACATAGGCTAAAATTCATGCATATAGCATAAATATTTCTTTCACAAGAACACCAAAAACAGTTCGCAAATACTGTCGTAAATGTCTCTATTCGCCAAATGCCTGAAAAAAAATCTAAATTTAGTAACTCTGCATACTCTCATTTTAAATGAAGTATACTACCATGCATTATACTTCATTTAAAATAAGTAAAAAGCAAATAATATTTAAATGCAGTTTCTTTTGTTGCAAACAAATGTGTTATTCACAGATGCTTCATTTCTCTTGGAACCTAACTCTAAAGCTGACGTGGACGAAGTCGCGGGCAGCAGCTAGTATATATATATATGTTTGGTTGTGGTTAAGGCAAAGCTAAGCGAAGGCTATCTGCGTAGGATGGCAGAATACCTTGGGCAGAGGACTTTTTAGGGGTTCTAATATGAATTCACTTTATATCTAGTGAAAACTGCCTAAAACTCCAGACCATTAGATCAACAGCCGCATAGTAAGCCAGGACCCAGGACCTTCACACTTCAGCCATCTACCAATGTTGCAAAAATAACAAGGGTTGAGAATTTCATCATGTTACCTGTTTAAAAGTGTTTTTGCCTTATTAACTACCGAGATAATTGCACTCTTTTTAATATTGTAGAATTCAGTGATGACAGGAAAAGAGGATTAGATTTGATTTCTAAAGGGCAAGGTAATGTTCATAAAAAACTTTTTGTTGTTGTTGTTGTTGTTGTTTGGTTGGATGTTTTTTTTGTTTTGTTTTTACTTTCAAACACCTTATTCTAATAGAATTTACTTTTTAATGTTTAGAATACTGTATATTTTTCAATTAATCTTTCAAAGAAGCTAGTACTGCAGATAAGATGCCACTTAAATGAAAAGAAAATCCAAATTTAAAGGGGAAAATACTCTTTTTCTATTTTGCATGTCATCTTAAACAAATGCCTAAATAAATAAAGTTTAGAAAGTTGAAATTTCCAAAAATTTTTAGAATTATCACATCATCATATTTCGTAATTAGCAATACTTCTATAATACACCGATCAGCTCTAAAAGAAAAAATACACTATTGAGAGGAAAATTTAATAGGGGATACGGAACTAACCTGGTCTCAATAAGAATATCAGAGTTTTTAGGACTCAGAACAGCTTTGCAAATCAATTCTTGAGTGATAGGAATTGCTACTTTGTTGGAAATACAAAGGTCAGATAAGTAGTCTAGAAACCTAAAATGTGAGAAAGAACTTCATTATTAAATGCAAAATGTAAATACAAAAAATGTAATAAGAAAATATTTAATTATTAAGTGCAAAGATAATAGAAGTACATTAACTTATTTTAGTGCTAAAAAAAAACTTACCGACTCTCCCGATTTTTTCTTACTAAACTAACAAAAGTTTCTATCTCTGCTGCAGTAATATGTTTTTCTAATAATTTTCGATTACTATGAAGCAATGCAGTAATAGTATCTTCAGCAAGAACATCATATCCAATCTGTTTTTGCATAAAGCCAAACCATTTAGCTATATATTCCTAAAAAATAACAATGAAACTCAACTCATAAACCAGTTTACAATTAATGATATACATAAGTAAATCAAGTATAAATAATACATAAAAATATGTTTTGCTTTGTTTGAAATTTTAAGAAGTGCAAGTCATTTTTCCACATATTTAACTACTGTTGAAATACATTTTTTTCAGCAGATAAATAGCTTTGAATTCTGTTCTTATAGACTGCAGCTGTTATGTCTGCAGGCAAATGAATATATAGGCTTCAATGTCCGTGCCATCATTACTTTGATTTCTCCAAGCTGCTTTGAGAGGATCAAAGACACGAAAGTTGCAGGTTGATAGTTTTGAGCTAGGAAGTGTTTTCAAGCAACATCCACACGTGTTTCACTATTGTCATTGAGTCAGGGCTGCTGTATAGGGATAAGCATTGCCTAGGGAAAGAACAGTTTCTTTCATTGATCAAGTCACATCATTTGTGGACATACAGCTGGCTCAGTAACCCTAAATACATCCCTAAGATGTTGTTGAGCACAATAAATGTTGCTGTTTTTGACACTGATATGAGACTGACAATCTTTTTCAAACAAACATTTCAGTTTTTGAAAGTGTTTCTTCTTGAACTGCAGTGTTAATCTCTTGAAGATTTCAGCTAGTTTTTTGCCTTCTCAAAATATTTCAAGAAAAGTGATAGTAATGCACTTCAAAATGGAAGCAGGTACCTTTTGCTGAAGGAAAAAAAACCATCATGATGATCACTACCATAAATGGTTGGGGGTCTAGGGAAGACTAGGCTCTCTTTGATAGGTTTGAAAAAAAAATATTTTTCAATGAAGCTATCTAGGGGCCAAAGCCTCCTCTAGAAATATTGCAAAATGCTTATCAAAATATGTCAATGACAGCAATGGATACTGATGAGAGAGCACAATGCAGTTTTACTGAGTCTTTCAACTCCAGTTATGTTTGCAAAACACTTCTAGAAATGGGAACCTTCACATTTCAATATTTTGAAGGAAGTGGCAAGTGCCTTGTTTACATTTGATACATCCTCACTGATTTGCTGATTCAACAAAGATATTCAAAAAACATGCTTGTAATTTAAAGTATTAGTTTTAAATTTTACTGTTGAAATTATTAACCATGTAAACATTTTTCTCAGCAGTTATTTTTTTTCATCACAATAAAGCAAAATAATACAAATTTTAAAATGTTATCTTTTCACATAAGCTTATATTTTAAAATAATGTTTTCAATTAAAAAAGGATAGTATATAATTAAAATAAATAGCAATAATTAAAAGCTAAATAATCCAAAAAGCTTTGAGAGTCATTAACAAAGTAATATTATAAAGATTAAAAGTAGTAATATTATATAGATTTAAATTCCTATTCAAGATCCAAAATCATTTTTAGTACATTAGTATTCATTTTTAGTATTTAAAAAAAAAAAAAAAAAATTAAAATATATAAATCATACTTGATTTTTCCGATAATCTTGTTGAGATAACCTTAAAATTCTATAGCATAGCCTACATATATGCTTGAAAGGAGCATGCCTTGGATCACTTAATTCTTCCATTCGTAATATAGGTCCATCACCAACATCAACAAAAGGAGCTTGTAATATTTTAAAAAGCTATAAAAAGAATAGTTTAAATAAACAACAAAACCATTTTTTGGTACATTCTAATACAGTAAGAATTTCCTAGAATTAATGAGAAATATTACTTGTTTCAATATATTTTGCTCTCTCAATAACTTTTGGCGTTCCCTGTTGGGATGTGAGACTATGAGATCTAAAGGATCTGGCTTTTTAGGATCATTTTCTTTCATAGCAACAAAATAAATAACTTCTTGCAAAAGTTGGGTAACAAACCTGAAGAAAGAGCAAAATAAAACTTTTTAATAATCATAAATTTTATAGAATAAGTATAAATTTAAATTATTTGATGCATAAGGATATCTAGATCTCTCTATACACAAGCAGTCACTAATACAAATCTAATAAATATATTTATAGACAAAGCAAATCATAAAATTATAACAATATACAACACAAATACTATCTAGCCAGTGGCATGAATACATAAGTTTGAGTATAAAACATCAAGTCAATAGTTTACTGAGGTACAGATTATAATCTGCAATAAAATATAGATTGTAGTAAAAACAAATTGTTTAAAGATTTAAACTTTACATGATTCTTATTTCCTTCTTCTACAATCATCCACAAAAGTGAATTTCAATAAAACAATCATATTTTTCTAAGTTCCTACATTTTTTAAATTATAGTTTTTATAATGCTGATAAACCAATGACTACAGATGTATTTGCATATATGCTACAGACATGCTAATAGCAGCATGTCTGTAGCATATAACCATTTCACAGATAACCATTATATCCCAGATAAGCGTCATTTTGCAGATAACCATTGCTATTTAAAAGATTCTTTTAAGTAGCAATGGTTATCTGCAAAAATTTACGCTTGCTGAAACAAGCAAACAAAAAATATTATTATTACAAAAATAATTGAAAAATTATAAATTTACAAATATATGAAATCAGATGATTTGGAAATGTATCACAACTACTCACAAATTAAAATTCAAAGCGAAAGTGTTCTTTTATTTATAATTTGTATACCCAAAATAAAACACTTTACTTAATGTTTTGATAAAAGTGTATTAACTGTTGATAGGTTCAAGAAGAAACATCTTTATCGAGGTACTTAACAGGTTTCAGAACAGGATGGTTTTTTTAAATCTTGTTACCTATAAAGACAGCAACATTCAACTTGTGCTTTTTCCCTCTCATTCCTCATCTATTGAAACTGCCCTTTATTAAACAACAGGTAAAGAATGACTATTTCATCCACAACACAAGGGTTATTACATGCCAACATTTCTCTCCATTCAGTGGCGCACACAGAATTTTCTCTTGGAGGGGGGGGGGGGGGGTCCAACCTATACAGTTGCGACAACAACCACCCAAAAAATACCGATTTTTTTCCCCTGGTGGAGACCTTTTATAAAGTACTTTAATATATTTGCATGTTTTTTAATCGTTTTTATTTATTTATCTTAACAAATAAAAGTAAGTATTTATTAAAATCTTAACACATTAACATGCCAAAAAATATATCTTGATTTAAGGAAGCAAAGTTGACAGCTCTTTTGGGAGGGACCACTCCCTTGTGTGCGCCACCATCTCCATTGGTAAGAAATAGTTAACAATAACAAAGGGACAAGCTATTGCTTATTCAACATGCAAACCAAGATCATCCTATACATTTTCAGAAAGTGAATATATCAACCTTTCAAGTATATTAGGCAAGTTGGAGTGTATAGGCTGATTATTTTACCAACTATGCGAAAAATTCCAGAGCTGGGGCTCGAACCCAGGACTACCGCTTAACGTGCGGGTGCTCTACCACTGAGCTACTCTGGGACGATTCCCAGATGAAATTTCTCGCTTTTGAACCGTTGGCATTTATTTATGAAAGGTTGATATATTCACTTTCTGAAAATGTATAAAACTTCCGCGGCGTAATGGAGTTGTCGCAAATTAATTGTTTCATCTGTTCCATCTGTGGTTTGCAGAGGAAGATGATAAATGCCAATGGTTCAAAAGCGAGAAATTTCATCTGGGAATCGTCCCAGAGTAGCTCAGTGGTAGAGCACCCGCACGTTAAGCGGTAGTCCTGGGTTCGTGCCCCAGCTCTGGAATTTTTCGCATAGTTGGTAAAATAATCAGCCTATACACTCCAACTTGCCTAATATACAAGATCATCCTTTTAGAAGGCCTCTTTCTTGGTTAAAGAATTGGCCAGCTATAATCAAAAGGTTAACAGATTTGAATATAACAAGAACTTTTTTTTAGATACATAAATTTGTGTTACTGGGGTATTTAAGACGATCATGATTTAAACTGTCATTAAGATTTGAAAATGTTAAAATTAGGTTACATGGGCAGTGAAAATATTAAATAATGTTAAGTAATAGCAATGATATTCAGCCTACTGAAATTAAGCATTCAGAAAGACAATGCATAGCATAGCAACCTCCTTTCATTCTGTATTATCTGTCCTTTTTCTAAATTTCCAGAGATGGAATCTAGAACTTTACAAGCATCATTAGCAAAGTCTAAATCTCTAACTTCAGTAGCAGAAACAGGAACTATAGCAAAAGCCTCTTTATCTTCTTTAATTGGAGCACATCCAACCTAATAATAAAACAGCATAAATCATTGAATATTTATTCTACAAATATATTTAAAATATAAATAAAGTAATTTTCCATAAAATTTACATAAGTTGCTTTAAGAAAATGATTAGATCTAAAATAATCTAATAAATGCAAACATAGTTCTGATAAATTAAGTCACCTCAAATAAATTTCCTCTGTTTTAAGAAGAAAATATACAACTTTCTTTTTTTATTCCATTCCCACACTAAATAATACATTCAAAATTGGAATAATTTTAGCTACAAAAAATTGCTTTTGGATAGCAGTAAATATTGCAACAATAAATTCCATTATATCTATTTTAAAAGATTATTTATACCTATGTAATGAGACTAAATAGCTGAAATTATGAAATAATGCATATCTTGTAACAATTATCAAAATATATAATATTTTGGTAGTTTAGGATCTGTTTCATTTTTTAAGTTTTCAAAAAATATATAAATTTTCAAAATAATGGGTTGGCAACAGAGTAATTACGTTTTCCTACTTACAATTCAAACAAATAAATTTTCAACAAGTTTTTAATTACAAATAAGCTGTGCCTAAACATAAGATTCATATTTGTTACATTTTAAAGTAACAATTTTACTTGTATTTTTTTTTTTTTTTTTTTAATGAAAGAAGGCCACCTTCCCTCTTTTTTCATATCTATCCTCTTTGGAGGGCAATATTAAAAACGTCCTGAAATTTTTAGGTTTCTATGACTGTTATATTTTGCAGCAAGAATTTCATAGATATCTCTTTTTTTTAGATCATGCGGAATATGTGAAAAGAATTTTTGGTTTACTACCCCCCTAAGGTTACGAATTTTGGAAAATGCTCACTAATTTAGAACCTATTGTATGTACCAAATTTTGTATTATTAGCTTCAATGGTTTTGTCAAAATATTTGGTGAAATATTGACAAATATTTCACCAAACGAAAGTGAAAGTTTTTATTGACATTTTTGGTGAAATATTGACAAATGGAAAAACGAAATTATTTTGCTGCCAACTCAATGTTTTGTATGTACATTGCTATTATTGATATAACCTTTTAGTCTGTTGAATATTCTTTTAGATGTTAAAAATCAGAAAAATTTGAAAGTAAGTTATTTCTAATTTTAGTACACTATCACTTTTCATGAGGGTTTTTCATTATTCTAAAAGTTTCTATGGTGGGTAAAGCACCGTACTGCGGTTTCGGGTTCAACTCCCGGCGGCCGGGGTTCGATCCACGACTGGGCGTGGTTGTCATGTCCGTCCCTTCATGGGGGGCGATGTTGGGACACCTACTAGGTGCCCCCATAATAAAGTGGCCAACACATTCGGGCCGTTGTCAGGGACAATGCCTAATCGGCAAAGTACCCACCTGTTAGAAAAAAAAAAAAAATCTAAAAGTTCTCTATTAAAATTCTAAGAGATCAGACGGCAATTCGCAATTAAGAATGCACTACAGTAAGAAATACAACTTCTTGCATTTACAAAGAATAAGACAGTTTTCTATTTTAATACATCTAATATTAACTAATAAAGAAATATACTTTACATGCAATAAATAATAATACATGTTTTTACAAAAATGTAATTGCAATTACTTTAGACATAACAGGCCTTTCTTCTTCTTTGTCAATAGGAATGGTTGTGCTATGAACCCAGGTATTTGTACACAAATGCCTTAATCGAACATAAGAAGATCTATAATACAACAATAAATTTAAATAAATTAAAAACCTACTAAAAACTGAATTCTATAAAGTAAAATAAAAATTTACTAGAAATAAGTAGAAAAAATATATAATGCATTAGTTATACATGGAAAATAAATGTGCATTTAAAATAAAAATAAAAGAAGTTTGGAATCTTTCACAAAAAGAATTTATACAGCTAAACTGCACCTGACACTCTTGGGACCACAAAAAAAAAAATGTAGTCATAAGGGACGTGCTGTGATAACTAGAATTGCTGAAAACCATGCTTATAAAAAGCAATATCCTTTATGAATTCAAGACAATTTGAGATTTATAATTGTTCCTGCATTTTTAGCAATAAAACGATTAATTTACAATGCACTTTAGTTGCATAATTAATAAAAATAGATAATATATGAAATAAAATATTGATTCTTGATTGAAAAAAAAGGGGGGTGCTGAACTTATTCACTATGAGATTCTTAATATCTCACTACCATATGCATTTTCAGTATAATATTTTTTAAAGATATGCTTAGAAAATAAATATATTATTAAAGTTCCTAAGCTATGTACTATTAAAGTTTCTAAGCAATCTTAGTAGAGGAGAATAAGCCAGAATGTTTATACATTTTAACAGAGTTGGAGCTGGATGGGGACAAACAGGATATGTGCCCAGGGTGCAGTATTGAGAGGGGCACCAAAATTAAGGTTTCCTCAAGGTGGCTTAAATTTTAGTTGCAGCACTGCTTTTTTTTTTAATGTAACATACAGTAAAAACACATTAAAATTGTATTTCATCCAATAATGAAATGCAAAACTCTAGTAGAAAGGAATTAAATTGATGGCAACATCACTCAGATAAAAATATGGCCATGCTAGAAACATGGCAGTTTTATAATATAAGCAGTCAATAGCATGAAAAAAAATTAAAAATTAACTAAACTAATTTGATGCTTATTAAATTTTCTTTTTTAAGGCCACAGCATTTAAATTGACAAATAATAAATTTACATACTGTGGCACCAGATCATCTCCTCTTGATAAAGTAGTAGCATCTAATTCAAATATGGAAGCAATATCAGTAGAGTGAGGAACAGCGACTAAACAATAAACATTATTGTTGGAAGATCCTCTTAATTTAGTTCTCATGGCATCTTGAGTATCATCATCATCTACTTCAGCAGCTAAATAATGACCTGTTGCAAGGTGCTTAAATCGAAATAAACTATTCCAGTGGCCTGCTCCACCTCTGCAAGGATCATGTTGTACTACCTGCAAAAATTCAGTTAAACGTAAACTCAATTCAATAAAACTTTTATAATTGATATAGAATAATCATGTAGATATTTTCCCACAGTGTTATATATGCAGCCCCTTAGGAAATATATGGATAAAAAATTAATGCATATCCTCAGACTTTTTTTTTTTAAGTGCAATGCTACAGTTAATAGTTTAAAAAGGTTACCCTCTGATCAAATAGTTTAAAACAAGACAGTATAGTCTAAGTGTATGCTATGCAAACTGACAATGTTAGCACTTCCTTCATTTTAATTTTTAACAGCATATTCATCTGATACTGTAGTCATAAGTCTGCATCACAAGATTTTTGAAGGTATAGTTGACTTTTAAATAAGATGAAAAATTTTTACTGTATACATACACACAAACAGAAAAAAAAGAGAGAAAAAGAGATGCAAGACTTAAAACAATTATTAATTTCATTTTACCTCTACTTCCCATAAAGCTTTTGAACTGGTAGCTGCTGTGGCAGTTGTCCTACCAGTAGATCTTAAAAACACATATTGCTTTTTTCGATAATCATCCATGGTCAAAAATTTTTCCTGTTCAGCATGAAATAATCTTACAACATCTCCCTGAAACAGAAAAATAGCATCATAAAAATTTAATTTAAGGTGTAAATCTGAATAACTATTATGGAAAATCAGAACAATAAAAACTTCTAGACTAAATACTATTACATAGTATGATCATAAACCATTACCAGTGAAGACAATACCCTTTACTGAAGTACATTCATTAATGTATACTAGTGTATACTGTTGGTTTTGTTAATAGACATTTCTATTGAAATATTACTGAGAGAAGAAAATGGCTAACATCCTGTTACTGTACCTATTATGTTCATATTTTAATAAATAATTTTGCATCATGTCAAATTATATCTTTGTATTGTTAAAGAAATCAATTAAGATTAACTTACTCCTTTTAAAACGTCATCTATATTTTCTTTAAATTCCATAAACAAAGATATTTTCCAACATGTATTTGAGTTAACAGCATTTACCTAGAAAAAATAAATAAATAAATAAAAAATAAAATAAAATAAAACATTGCATTTTAAACAACTAGGTATTTTATGCAATAAGTCATTCCAATTTGTAGCTTGATGTCAGATATGACACAATTAAACAACACATTAAATGTAAACTGGATCTAATATCTCCTATATTGTTTTAAAATTTCCAATTTTTGTTAAATTAAGTTATGTATTTCATTCTTAGAACTTAACTATTTTTCTTTTTTTTTTTTTTTTTTCCCTTGATGAAAAATCCCTATTTGCAAAAAAGTTACCATTTTGGAACTCTTTTATAGCTAATTGCTTTCAATTAATTAAATTAAATAAGATTTCAATATTGACAGCAGCATTTAATACAGTTAACAAACTAATTACTTATAGAGTTAACAAATATTCTAAAGAAGGTATGAAAATACTAAAAAAAAAAAAAAAAACTTAAATACCTCAAATTAACTTACTTCTTTGCATCCAGGATTGTCTTGAAGCTCATAGTTACTTGCATGCAAGGGTTGACCAGCATTTACAGGAGTTAGAACAACTTTGTCACCTACTACTACCTATAAATAGACAATATATTTAAATATTAGCTGAAAATATCTGTCAGTGTAAATTTGTTATTTTTGAACAAGGAAGCTGAACACATTTCAAGAAATACATAATTAAGAATTTTTCGCAACATTTATAGCCAGTAGTTTTTCTTTTCCCTAGCTGTTAATAATAATGCTGAATGATATTACTTTAAAATCTATATCATAACGGATATTAATCTAAATTCAGGTAAATACATAGGTTGCTTCAATTGTTACAAGAATACAATAAATTTAGCTTTCTCACTAACATAAGTAGTGATTTTATTATTAATAAACTGATAGTATAAGAACATAGATATTGTTAGATTATCTTTTTTATAAAATGACCACAATAATTAAAACATTGACAAAAAAATTAAATTTCATTTGAATGTCTTGCAGAATTTATGTTTTATAAATAAATTGGCCTTTAATATTGTTTCTAATATCACTTAGTGTGTTTGGAAGAGGAAACATTTCTTTTGCATAAAACATTCTTTTGGCTGTAATAATTTACAATCTCAATTTACACATGCAAGCACGAACAGGCATTATTATCATCTATGAAAGCTTTTGTAGACAAGAAAAGAAAGACAAATGCTAAAGTAAGAAAAACTTACATTATCGCCTGTAGATCTTAATTTATAGAAAGGCACAATATAAAACCATGATCCTTCATTACCAGCTGAATCAAGGCAAACTCTCATAGCATTTTTTTCTAGAAGAGCAGGTAGTCTTTTGTTCACAGTCAGGTACTTGTTGCTCTTCAGGTGAAGTAACTAAATAAGGGGAAAACCATTGTTCAAATATAAGTTTCAATGTAAGATTTGTTTGTAAAAATACATAACTACCTAAAAGTTTACCTTAAGCAAATGAAATAAACTGTGTAAATATATTGGTTATTTTACACATATACTTTGACATTTTAGAATCAAATATCATTCATTTATTCAAGAGCAGCAGTGGCGTAGCCAAGGGGGGGTTAGGGGGTCACAACCCCCCCCCCATTAAGAATTTTTTGCCATACAAAATGTATATTCATCACTGCCTTATCACACACACGTATAAATATATATGGTTTGCAGTAGTCGTAATCCCCCCCATGAAAACTTTCTGGCTTCGCCCCTGAAGAGCAGATACATATTCTTTTAATTAATCTTAAAACAATATTTTTTTAAATATTCAATGAACTTCATTCTTTTAAAGCTAAAATTTTCTTCTTACAAGGAAAAGGAAAATAAAGAAAAAGAATGCAAAAAAGAAAGTCAAATATAAATATTAATACATTTTTCACAAATTCCCTAATCAAAGGAAATAAAAAACTATGTTTGATTAATTTTAGTACCTGCATGACTCCACCATATTGAATAACTGTACCAACTAGCTTTTTATTTTCAGATTCATTTTGTTTCTTTTCCAACTCAGCTGCATGCTAAAAATAAAATAAATTTAAATTTAAATATTTTGTGTATAGCAAACAAATTATGAAATTTGTACAAATTTGTGCAAATTTATAGTCAGGCAAGACAAATAAAATTTGTTGCTTATGTTCAATTAATATTATAAATTAAAATTAAGTTTGTGATAGTAGCAAACAGTAAGCTAAAAAAAAACTAATTTTAAAAATTTATAAACCTTCATTTTTTAGTTATTTAGTTTATTTTATTTATTTCACAGAAAAATATACAAGAAGATACATTCCTTAGAGATAACATTGCACAGAATTAAAGCGATATAGAAATTAACTGAATCTTAACTTTCAGTTTTTTTTTTATATATAATTACATAAGTTAATGGCATAATTTAAATGGAAAAAAATACAGAAGAATATAATTTGAAAAGGGAAACATGTTTAAATTACATATCATAGAATCAAAAATAACATTTGACATGCCACAGTTAGTTTGTGTGATTATGACAATGCTACGCTTGGGCAATCTGCCAAGAATGTGAGGTGCCTTGGAAGGAGGACTTTCTAAGGGGTTCTAACACGTATTCATGTTACATCTGGAGAAAACCTACCCAAAACTCCAGACTGTTAGATCGACAGCCACACAAAGGGACCCAAACTCGGGACCTTCACACTCTGGCCCTCTACCATTTTTAGTGACATAACCACTGTGCCATAGTGAGGCCCCATGTCATAGAGAAATGTTGCAGTTCCAAACATGCAAAACATCCCTACAATGGTATTTACATCAACCCCTTATTCATCATGACGTACATGCATACTAAGGTGGAGAAAAAAACTTTTTTTTAATGCACATTGCCCGAGTCATTATATGGTACAAACTTTCTAGAACAAAATATCAAAAATCAACTCAAATCAGCTCTATTCAAATTTCAGCTCAAACGTCGATATTTTCAGGTTTCATACCTCAAGTGAATGTCTGTATTGCCTTCTTTGAAAGTTTTCAGTACATTTTTATCAAAATAATATTAATTTAATTGGAAGATATCTCTGAAGATGATGACAATTACATCCTAACTAATATTATAAATGTGAAAGTGAGTTTGTTTGTTTGTTTGTTTATGATGCTTTCACGCCTAAACCGCTGAATCGATTAGGATGCATTTTGGTTTAGATATAGAGGGGACCCTGGCGTTGGTTATAGGCTAATTAGAATTTTAGATTTTTAATTACTTTTTTTATTATTAATTAAAAACCGTTTTTACATTGCCATGGTTGGCGAGTTTCGCCCGTATCAAATGATTCATGTTTTGAGCTAACAAGAATGCTATTACTTCAATAAATAAGCGCGCGTGCATCTGAAAAACATTAAATACCACGGAAATTAAGCCAGTTTTATGCCAAATCTATCTATCTGTAATAATAAAAATGAATGTTCTCCAGACAAATCTACAGAAAGCAGAGCTTTGAAAATTTGAGCATGATTGAGCCCATAACTTCGGTAAAGTGCACCGGAGGCTCAGAATTTTGAAATTTTAACTACTTTTCAAACTATTAATTAAAAGCCGTTTTATCGCCCACACAAAATGATTGATGCTTTTGAAATAAAGCAGAAATTCTATTTGCAAAATCACATGCATTTGAAAAACATGGAAATTATGTTGATTTTACGCCAAATTAAAAAGCATAAGTAAAGAAAGGTGTACTTACGTATTATCCCGGCGGTCCGCCAAGACAAGCGATTTTTTGCCGAAATAAATGCTGGGCACATGAAATTATTAATGGTTTTGAATACGATTGGCAACAGTTTGGCAACCCATTTGACGATAAAACAGTTTGGCGGGAATGACCGCTGGGATAATACGCAAGTACCAAGAAAAATCCAGATGTGTTTCTTAAAGTTCATAAATTTCCAAATCCTACCAATAATATAAATGTGTACGTTTGTGTGTTTGGATGTTTTTGACTGAATCACACAAAAATGGTTGAACGGATTTGAAAAAATTTGTAATGAAAATAGCTTATGCCCTGGATTAACATACAGGCAGCCTTTCAAGCATATAGCATAAATAATTCTTTTACAAAGACACTCAAAATAATTCTAATGCATTGCGTTCTATGGAAATTTTGTAGCTACTAAACCGATTCTAAAACTTTTTTCACTGATTAAAAGTTACATTATTCCTGAGTATCATTGTTTGTTTTTGGATTAAGACTGATTGACTGCACTAGGGTCCTAGGCCTATATGGAAAATTCCTCTGTGGGAGATTTTCTAAGGGATCCTAGCCCATATTTATGCGAGGTTTTTTAGAAAACCACGGAAAACTGGGAGCGGCTAGGTCGACAGGCGCGACCGGGGTTTGAACCTGGCACCTCCCCCCTTGCAGTTTTGAGAGCAGAACTTCTTAGACACTGGTGGCATCTTAAGTGTTATAGGCTACCTTTAATGCATATATCACAGATAGTTCTTTTACAGGGATGCTAATAAGAATTACATTACGCTCTATGTGCATCTCTGTAAGTACTGAACCGATTCCTAAACTTTTTTGACTGATAGTAAGCTACACTATTCTTGAGTATTATAGGCTAAAATTCATGCATGTAGCATAAATAGTTCCTTTACAGGAACACTCAAAATAATTCTAATACATTACGCTCTCTGGGTATCTCTGTCACTACAGAACCATTTCTCAAACTTTTTCACTAATAGAAAACTGCTCTATTCCTGATTAACATAGACTAAAATTCATGCCTATAGCATAAATATTTCTTTTACAAAATAGTTCGCAAATACTGTCATAACTGTCTCTCTTCGCCAAATGCCTGAAAAAAATCTAAATTTAGTAACTCTGTGCATATTCTCTTATTTTAAATGAAGTATACTAACATGCATTAAACTTCATTTGAAACAAGTAAAAAGCAAATAATATTTAAATGCAGTTCCTTTTGTCGCAACAATATTTGTTATTCACACATGCTACCTTTCTGTTGGGACCTAATTCTAAAGCCGACGCGGACGAAGTCGCGGGTAGCAGCTAGTCAGCCATAAAGTCAAAAGTCAGAAACAACTCAAAATGAAACTCCCTCAACTTCCAAGACAGGCCAAATGAGACCATTACACCAAATCTAACCATTTTTCTGATAGAATGAGAGTATCTTTCGATACTCTCATCCCCTACATCTTATTCATGATGTAGGGATTGCATCCAACGATACTCCATCTAAAATTATTTACAGGAGTACACTGAGAAAAGAATGTCGGAAGGTACTATTAAAGCTTAATCCTACATGAGTAATGCAGTCTTTGTACGCCCTCTACTTGATGGAAGAAGTCACAAAACTATAAAGCTAGGGAAGTTCTTTATATACAACTAGATCAGTGGAAGAGCAAATTGTTTTGCTGTCAGATCAGATTCTGTTTATATAGGAAAAGTGGCTTTCGATTCAGGTTCTAATGTAGATATTATAAGCATCATCAACTTCGTTACACAGATAGAGATTATACTTTTGGAACTAGCTGCTGTTGGATGTAATGGAATGAATATCAACATTGGGAAGAAAAATAGCACTGTAAGATGGTTTGATACCTTTGTTGCCCATAAACTGCACTGGTTTATATGTTTATTACTAATGAACTACCTCTTTGTCACATTTTCCAGAAGACTGATGGAAAGGCATCTGGGTTATATCAGTTTTTCACAACAATAAGAAAAATCTCTGGAAACAAAAGGGAAAACCTTGCTGTGACAAGTTCTGCTTCTATTCAAAGTTGCCCTGCCTGATATTGATTAAAAAGGCTTCAACAAAAACTGAAAATACCTCTTCGATATTTCTAGTGCAGTATCCTCAATGGAGTGCCTTCCAAATTTAGAGAGTCAAAGAATATCTCATTCAAGATGGCTCACCAAAGCTAACAGAATTCTGCGTCTATCTATATTGATGGAAGAACCAAAAAACATTTAAGCTTCTACTAGAATGTGTCATGAAAGTTCATGTGTGATCCTAATTTGAAATAAAGAAACTTCCAGGAGATACTTAAGGAGCATGTCACCTTCACAGAATGATAAAAAAATCTCATTCCAGGCAGAAGGTTTTAAGTCAATCATTCACAAAGTAAGTCAGAGTAACTCATATTTCACCCACTCTGAAAATATTCTCTTGCCAATGCTGTTAGATGAACGTTTACATATTCAAAAGCTTGGCCTCTAAAGATTGCTAAAAGAAAAGAAAAAAAAAGACTGGAAGGGTGGAAAATATGCCATTTTATCTTACAAATTTAAATTTCAAAGCAGAGGACTATTTTGAGGGGATTCAAGAAACAATCCTTTAGAACCATCAGCTACCATGAATGAACCTTAGTAACACAGACTTAGCAAGTGTGATCAGAAACAGTTCACAATTGGGAATAGAGAAACTGCAGTAGACAGACATGTGCAACTAGTAACACAAGGATCATTGGTAACATGTGAAGCAGATAGCAGGAATGGACACAGTTGCAGTGGAATCAAGTCACAAAAGGAACCTCCAAAATTTGACACCCAAGATAATTATTTTGCCCTTTAAGTGGAAATCAAAATTGAAGACTGATTAAAATAAAATGTTTTATTAATCAATATGACTCAACCAGTACACTGTTTCCCTTTCTGTATCAGTGTGTTTTTAAAATATTAATAGTGTTTAACAATTAAGCCTAGTGAAAATATTAATAGCTATACACTTTACATACAGAGAATTTACAATACCTGGTTACTGGTTAGTGATATGTTTTTGAAGAGACAATGTTTTTCCCGTTTCTTTTAAATAATTAGAGCTGTTTTTGATTTAAAAAAAATAAAACTATTGTAAACATTAACATTAAATATATATATATATATATATATATATATTACTTTTTTAGATTCACATTTCTTTTTTTGGCCCCCTGTGTGAAATATGAAGATTATGGACACAGTATTTCATATCATTTGTTTGTCTTTTTTGTCAAATAGCACTACTTGTTGAGTCAGGGAATATTGAAATATATTTTATTTTTAATTAATTAATTAACATGCTTATAATTTGCATTTTTCATTTCACATTATACAAATGTTATGAAATTCTTGTGACCCAAAACCATGACGTACATGTGTATTAGAGTAAGTTCGGCCTCATTTTTTTAAGCCCGAGCCCAAAAACTTTTAATCCGAGCCCGAGCAATATTATTTAAGTAGGAGCCCGAGCCAAAATTTCAGCTAAAGATAAATAAAATTCAATAAAATTCAAAGAAGTATAATTCCTTGATAGAATACAATAAATTTTGCCGTTTGTGCAAATTAAAGACAAATATAGTTGCAAATTTTTAATGCACTTTCTAATTCTTTATATCTATGTTTATGAAATAATGTTCGATCTCATGACTAACTAAGCAATATAAGCCGCCGTTCTGAAATACCCAAAGAGTTTACATGTCTTCTAGGTACCCGTGCCGCTATTTTTTTTATAAGTGCTTTTATTTTCCATATGAATCACTTTTTAAAAATCTGCTTCAAGGAGCATCTTCAATAAAATAGAAATTTTTCATGAGCCCGAGCCCGAACGCAATTGTGAGTTACAGAGCCCGAACCGGGCTCAGGCTGAGCCCGTCTCATCTCTAATGTGTATGTCATTATTCTATTTTAGTATGTTCACTATAATTGTTACTTTGTTACTATACTAAAGTTATACCATTTTCAATCTTTAATGCTAAATCAACATAGTGTGCAATGTGTTAATCCAGACTCAATCTTTTTGCAACAATATTATACAGACGATTTCCGTGCAATAATTACTTTAACCTCTTAATGGCTGTGGTTTAGTATGAATTCATTGAATTAGCATTTTTACTGCTGGTCACAAAAATACTTAGTCAAATTTCCTACCTGTTTCATAAATAGTAGATATTGTTTCCACAAAATGCTTTTAGATAAAAAGTGAAAAAAAAAAAAAAAACAGAATCTTTGCTTTTTTTTTTTAATAAATATGTCGAGGAAAGGGATAAATTGTTGTCAAGGATAAATTGTTGTCTATAAAATTAATGCTGGAAATTTATGAAACGTGACTGGCATCTGTAAAGCCAATAAGTTGAGATGAAGATGCTTAACCTTAAAGGGTTAATACTGAATCTCAGTTAGAATTGAATATTCTTTCCTAAGAGATTTAAGCAGTGACATTACTCTTATAAAAGACTAAAATGCAACAGAATAACCCCTCTACAACTAACTAACATGGCTGTAAATTGTATATGTTAAGCCTTTCTATTTTTCAAAGATGTTCTTAAAACTTTCTCCATACTTCTATTATTAAGACATTTTGAAAATATAATTAAAATTTAGAAAGTTTTTACTTACATGTAATTTTTTCAGCAGAACTGCATCTGTAGCAGTTGTTGTACTCTGTTTTGCTGCTTTCCAAAACTGTTTCTGAGCAGAATAACGACTCATGGGACACATGCGAAAAAGACAATCTTTAAATGATAAAAGAGGACAATACTGATTTTAATAATCCAATAAATCTTAAGTTCTCAATATAAGTATTATAATATTAATATAAAAAGAAATACTTTTAACTGATATATACCAAATGAAAATCTGCATTAATGTAACCCTTCCGTGCACAGTAGATAGACATTCTAGCTTCATAATTGTAACTTCATGCTGTTCATATCAAAAATTTAGAAGCATTAGTCCATTTTTCTATGTCTATTCACCAGATGATATAGAGGTTTGCACAAAATGACAAAATGAGTGACAAAGTGTTATGTAAATTTTTTACATTTTTCACCAGTGGGATATTTAACAGAAAGATTGTTGATGTTCATTAAGCTGATGTCAGTAAATTAACTATCACTCTATGTCAGCAAAAAACAGAAAAATGTGATAAAAATGCTTACACTGGAAAGAGTTAACAGCGTATCTATGTGTTCTGATTTTGGTGAAAGACTCACACTAATTTGTTTATCAAGTCAATAAGCCTTTTAACCTTTTTTTTTTTTTTTTTTTTTTTTTTTTTTTTTTTTTTAATTGTGCACAAAAATTTAAGATGGAACCAGGAGAAATATTTTGTACAACTTTGGAAAGTAAAATACAATTATAAATAACAGAGAAAAGTAAAAAAAGCAGCAGACTCTGCTTATATTAATGTAATTATATTAATGTGAAATATTAATGCACTTTAGTATTTTTGAAATACATAGAGCAAACACAGCAAATGTTGCTATGCTGAAAACCATGCACAGAGCAAATCATACATAGAAAATCATTCACAAAAACTAAAACATATTTAAAAATGGATTTACTTTTTCATATAAACATTTTAAAAAATCATTATGATGATTCTTTTTTGTATTAAAATGCTTTTTTAAAAACTTTGCTATCTATTGTTTAATATACTTACACTGTTCATCACAGTGTATCAAAGAAAAGCTGTCATTAGGGCACAGAAATAGAATTTAAAAAACTGGAAACTGAAAATTGCTAAATAGTTTTATCTTATTAGCACTCAGTTGCATTGTTTAAGAAAAAAAGGGAAAAGAAAGATTATTATTAACAATAACCCTCTACAAAGTGAAAATTTTCTACTAGCCATGGTGACAGGTAAGGCTTATTTCTTGTTAGCCACTTAGTACAATCTGCAAGCCACATCCATAATAAAGAATGAAACAACAATTTAAATTCATTTTAACTACTTCAATTTTCATTATAATGAAAATATATATATATACATTCATAATGCAATACAAAACTCATAAGAAATTTGAGGATTACTAAGGTATTCAGTTTAATTTGTTTACTTTAAGACAACTTTTTATCGAAACCCACTCTCTCTCTCTATTCAGACATTTAAAAATATTTTTCTTCTCTTGAGCAAGACTGGCTATTACAGCAAGTGGACATGGACATAAATTTTTAACAGCATGTTAAAATTTAACAGGATGTTTACCAGCTTTTTTATTTGCCATTCAATGAGCGGTAAACAAGATTCACAAGGTTTAATGGAGAATGAGTGACAGGTCGATATGAAACAGTACAGTTGGGAGGTAAATGAAATAGGTTTAGCAAAACCAGGATTGCATAAAATGTTCAGGGACCAATATTTCCCCGGAGAGAACACTTTTTTTTCCTTCTGTGAACGTGTGGTTCAAAATTTCCCTCCAAACCATAGAATATTTTCAGTGTAGTTTAATCATCTATTATTACTATACTTAAATTAACGATTTAGAACTATTAAAAAAATCCTAATATTTATTGACTGATTTTATATTGATGAGTCACATTAGTAATTATGCTTTGTTCTTATGGAATGAGAGGAAAGGGTTTGGGACAGATGGGGGATGAGCATAAGAGAAACTGGCATTGCCAACAAACTGACTTCTTTTGGTAGCAACTGCATCTCTACAAAAATATAATTTTCCCAGCTCTTTTTTAAATTTCTTTAAAAACACTAGGGTCAAAATTTTTCCCAGTGCTTTAGAATTTCCCCCAGACCTCGTTTGCATTCAAATATGTTCCACACCACTGAGCAAAACTAGAAACTGGAAATCTCATAATATTAATATCTAGTACTAAATCATACTATTAGGGGGGGGGGGGAGAATGGCTAATGGATAAATGCAAAAGTAAAAGTAGTATTTATCAAGATGTAAATAATACAAATATAACTTAGTTGGGTGACCATACACATTCACCTTTTGTAACTAATTGTACCAGGACACATATACTCTACAGTGAATAAATAGTATTTTAATAGAAAGTGTTCAGACCTCACATGTTTTAAATAAATATGATTTTCATCTGAAATTTTTTACTGTCCTACTTCATTTCTATTTACAGTAACAACAGGACACAGTAGGGTTTCTCTTTCACCCCCTCCATCTCTATTACTTTTCTAAAACACAGATTTTCAGGTGACAGAAGACTTTTCTAATATTGAAATGCGGTGAACTTTGATAAAATATAACAGCAAATTGAGTTTTCCTTAAAAGAAGCATACACATTTATATATTTCAACTAAATAAATATAGTGCAATTTTTATTTTTCAGGTGCATGGTTTAATACACATATTTAGGAAAATTTTTATAGGATGTAAAACTTTTGGCTAACACATGAGAGGATAAACATTCTTTAAAAAGATGACAGCTTTAATTTGTTGTAAAGAAATAAATCAATTGAATTTAAAGAAGCAAAATGGCACAAGCATTTAAAATATTAAATTAAAAGAGAGCTATTTAACAAATTAAAGTTTCTAATATTTTTGCAGCTAAAAATTATGTCTCCAGCCTATCAAATCATTATTGCAAAAGAAGAAAAAAGTTAATGCATTCTATAATTTACTTATTCAAAACTACTACTGGCAAATAAAAATGATAGCTTTGAAGCAATAGTATTAAATTCAAAAATAATAATAAAGGCTGCTGCAAACATTCTATTCCTTTTTGTATAAATTAAACAATGATTTATGTAATAATTTTCATTTAACTTTTAATAGTATACATATTTTTGTTATTGTCAGGTTCTGGGTTATTAGGGCCAAATACATACTCAGATTTAATGATGAAATTTCCTAATGGCAAATGATATGTTAACTATTACAGAAGCTTTATTTGATATTTACTTAATAATCTTTAAAATAAATAGTCAACCTTTTTTTTTCAATTGATGAAATTCTTAAAATTTGATTTTCATTTATCTTTTACCAACTGCTTTACTGCACAGCAATTTTCTGATTTTCTAAATTAATTTTAATCGTTGTCTTTCTTTGATTGTTCTTCCATCCTTTTTTTTTTTTTTTTCGGTGTAATAAACATGATTTTTTGCATATCCACATAAAATAAATGCCAATGTACTATGTAACAAAATAAAGCAATTGATTCATGATTCATTTACTTACCTCTGAATTTTTTGGGTGGGGATGTAAGATCCCCTGCATCTGGCTGAACAACACATCTGTCGTCTACAAGGCTGAAATTTAGAAAATATAGAGAAAATATAACAATAATAATAATGTGCACTGCAAAAGACTATACAAATAATAAAACTGAAAAGAAATGAACAAACTCTGATCAAACTAAAACACAATCAAAAGACAGATTAGTCGTGTATGAATAACTTACCCTAACGTACTCAGAAAACCTGAAACGTTTCCTTCTGCATAGAGGGAAACAATGTCCCCGATATGTAATAAACTTGCAGATCCCATGTCACCCATTGCATTTCAGCTGTAGTTAACAGCTTACTCTGCAAATGCATAGACCTAGAAGAAGAAAAAAATAACTAAAAGTTTACAATAATTAGAAAAGTAATACTAAAAAATTCTTAACTGGTGTTAAGAACAAACAACAAAATAAAAATAAATGGCTCAAACACATATATGGAGTAATAAGAGAAATATATATAAATATCATATATCATACATAATACATATAGACAAATATCATACATAAATCATCCAAAATGTAATATAAATCACTATGTAGTGATTTATATTACTGTATAGTAAGTATACCAATACTATACAGTAATTGAGTATTTTAAAATATTTAGTCTTATTTTAGCAAATTAATATATAAAGTGAAAAAAAAATAGATAATATAATGTTACAGCAATATTCTTCTATATCATTTTACAGTAGTCACATTTTTCATTGTATCATTATAGGCACAGCATGACTGAAAATGTTGGGGGCACATACTGAATTTAAGAACAGAGAAGGTAAGTTTCTTTTCAATACTCATACAAATATCAAAAATGACAAGAGTTTGAGTTAAAAGTTGCACGGACATTCAAAATGTAATTTTGAAGTCATAAAACCATTAATTATATAACTTTAATTAATAATAGTATAGTTGGGTCCACACACACATAGATGTCAGCATTAATGGATGAAAAATACTTTAGAAGCTACACGGATGAAATCAACAAAGAAATGATACATTTTTCCATTATTTTAATAATATTTAATAAGAAGAAAAATTAATAATTGCCACTTATGGGTCAGAAAATATGTACTTTTTCACTAGATACAAAATAATTTTTTAAGCTTAATTTATGTATAAGTTTTAAAATCATGGTATCATACGTACTACCATTGAAAAAACATTAAAAATAACATTTATACCACTGAATAACTATATCTGATACCTCTGAATAACTATATCTGAAATATCTGTTGAACTGGAAGGAGGATAGATGTTCATATATCGAGGAAGATTTTTTATGACACCTGTATATATATGTGTGTGTGTGTGTACATCGGATGCGTCATAAGTCCACGTAAACTACAAAGATTTATGAAAATAATAATACTAATAATAGAAATTTGGGATTTGCCCGAAATTGAATTAAAGAGAGATCAGATAATTTTTAAAGACCAAAGTAATGGCACCAGAAATTCAACGACAGGTAGAGCTGACCAGGGGCATAGGGGGGGGGGGCTGCAGCCCCCAAAATGGGACCCTTTACTTAGATTACAATTCGATATTTAGCTTACAATTGAACTTAAGCTTACAATTTGATACCTACCCACCACCTGAAATAAAATTATGGCTGCGCTACTGGAGCTGACATAATAATATGAAAAATCTTCGAGCCAAAGAAAACTGCTCTCTCTCTAATCCAAATCATGCAAACTGCAATTTTTTATCATTATTTGTCATATTTTAATGATTTTTAAAAGTTTTTAGGAATTTTTAACACATCTTGAGTGTGCTAAATCAGATTTTTCCATCAAAAATTTGCTTCATCTATGCATAATATAATAAAGTCGCTTTCCGCATCTGTCTGTATATCGGCTAACTTCTCCTAAACCACACAACGGATTTTGATGCGGTTTTCACCATCAGTTAGATAATTTTTCCCGGAAGGTTTATATATATATAACATCATGGTATGACAATAATATGCACGTGTATAGAAGTAAAAGAAAACATTTACACCTTTGCAATAAAGTTTTCAGGTTAAACCACACGAATTTGTATATAATTGTAATAAGCGGTTTCATTTCACGTGATCAGATTATCAAATCTTTGTAATTTAAAGAGTCACGTGACTCACCATATACATATTAGTGATGTAACGGATATCAATTTGGCCACCAAACTTTCAGCCAGATATCCGGTTATCCAGCAGCAGTATGTTTCCTTCATTTTTATTTTATTTTCACTAGTTTTCCCAGATCATTGAGCTATTACATTTTTCTTTAAATTATCTCATTAGTTTCAATTCATTTAATTCAAAAATCAGAAATCCTTTTGGGATTGTTTCCATGAATTTAGTACCAGGTTTACTGCAATTAAAGTCATACAAATAACAATGTCATGGATGTTCTCTCTCAAGAGTTAGATAAATATCTTAAAAGATCAGTTCTTGAAAGAAAGACATCTCCATTCAAATGTTAGAAAATCAATGTAACAAATTTCCTTACTTTATCAAAATTAAGGGGGGGGGGGCATTTTCTCACCAGCCAGCAGTACTACAGCAAGTACACTATTCTCATAAGCAGGGTCAATTTATGGTGGAAAAAAAGGTAACCAAATTCTTACAAAAATTGAAAAACAGTGTTTTTGTACAAGAATTTTTTCCAGTAATAATTTACTCCAATCTTAAAAAAAGATAGAAGTACTTAATTTTTTTTTTTCCTTTTTCTATACATGATAAAAATACATTCTAAAAAGTATTGAAAACAAAATATTTCACAAAATTTTGTTTTTTCGCATTTTTTATATTGCAGTTTTTAGAATTTTTCATTCATTATGTTTATTTATGTTATTTCTCTGCATATAATTTTAGGCCGGATGTACTGCCGGATATTTGTAATATCCGGCTATTACCAATTATCAGGCATATAGGCCGGATGCAGTATGTTTGCCGGATATCCGTTGCATCCCTAATACATATGAAAGTGTTTATATTCTTTAAAAGTAGATCAGTGTAAAACATGAAAATAATTAACTTTATTAATTATTGAAAGAAAAGTAGTTAAGTTAGATTAAATAAAGTTAGATTTCGCGAGCGAAAGTGACGTCACTACTTTAAAAAGGCATTAAAAATCCGTTTAGGTTAAAAGTCTTAGGCAAAAAATTTGCTCTACGAGAGAAATAATAAATTTCCACAATCTATCTATTCTATATAGAGGTCTGCACCGCACGGAAATTCGCGGCGGTGGCGTAACGACCTCAGAAACCCGGCGGTGGCGGCGTGGGAAGATTTTTGAAAAAGAGCAAAGTAAAAATGGGTGTGTGCGTACACACACACACACACATATCCCATAGTTACGCTTAACCCTGACCCTGACTCACTGACTCTCTAACAATTCCGGACAACCAATCGAAGATAAAACTTTTACCACCATTACTCTTAGAAGATTAAAAAGTTCAAAGATATTAAAAAGCACAAAAGCGAAATAACATCTACACCGTTTGTGCGATAAGCTTCAAGTTTTTCATAAATATGCATAAAAATGTAGAAAGAATTCTCCGCTACTTTAAAAATCTGAAAATCCACCCGTTTCCCCATTTTAAAGCGATTTTTCGCTCTTTTCAGCTTTATTTTATTTCCGAGAGTAAAAAAAGTGAATCATTTGCTTGACAAAATTAGCTGTTTCATGTGACAATGGCGTCATACTGAAATCACGGTTAACAGGCTTTGAAGGGAAAACTGCTATTCCAATTCGTTTAAAATTGTTTTTCCAGATAACGTAGTTTAACTTTTTTTCATTAAAAAGATCATCTGCTTGAAGCATTGATATAAGAGGGGTTTGCATACGGACGAATGCAAAAGTTTCCGCGCGTTTCCAGAAAAGCATGAAATTCGATTAAAGTATATATAATAAAAATTGAATATGAAGTTATTTATTTTAGGTGGACAAAGATTAAATATATTGAGAGTAGACATATTTTTATCAAATATTTTTTCTAGCGGCCGTTTTAAGTGCCTCCACAACGGGCTTTGACTTCTAGTATTATATATGTCATCACTATCTATCGAAACTAGAACTTTTTGTCACTACAAAAAAAAAAAAAAAAAAAAAACCCGAACTCCCACTAAACCGCACTAAATTCATTTTTGTAAAGTGCATCCTTTTACCATTATTTGTTCTTTTTTAAACGAATTTTTAAATTCTGCACGGATTTTTCAAGCACTCAGTACACAAACATATGTATTATAAACCCTTTTCCAATTTTCGTCTCATCCCCCCCCCCTTCCACCCAGTTTAAATCGGGGTTGCAACAAACAAAAACAACGGACAATAAATTAAAAAATGCTAATAATAAATTATTTATTGATTTTAAAACATAACGGTTATTAAAACATTCAGTTTATTTGTACATCTGATACTTAAAATTATGATTTGTAAAATGCTAAAAAAATGTACTACAGAATTGCTCATCCCCGTGGTTTTTACCACCTATTAACTTACTTTTCAAAAGTTTTTAAGAACACAATATATTTATGTCACATGCTGCAATAAATTTAATTGAAAATAAAATAAAATAATTCAAAATGCTTCTTTTTCTAAACAAAAGTCTCAACATAAAAATTAAATTAAGGAATTATATAATGCTTTTCCAATTCATTCTTCTAGCATTCTTATTTTCACCCTAGTCATAAGAATGCTTGTTTTCTGGATCATATTACTTTCTGAAAAATTTAGCGTAAATAATCTTAACAATAATAATATAAATTTTAAAACATGTTTTTGTCAAAATTCGACAAAACTTCATTAGATAAGAGATTCATGTTGCAAAGTTTGAATATATATATATATATATATATATATATATATAAATTTAAAAAGTCAGCAAAACTACATCCGAACAGGCCCGGACTGGGAGGGTAGGGGCCCGCCCGTCTCAAGAGAAGGAAGCGGGGCCCGGATTATTGTGTAACCGATAAATATTAGGATGTGTTAACTTTCGGGGTATGGGGGGGAGGAATGGTGTTATTATGAATTAATTATGATTGATAATTAATGCATTCATAAAATATTGATCTATTAATTAATATGTGTCATTCATATTAATTAATCTCTTGTTCATTCGGGAACCCTTTCTCAAAAATTTTGAGAACTACATTTAAAATGAAGTGTTTTGAAGCCTTCTGTGGCGCAATTGTTTTTTTTTTTTTTTTTTTTTTTTTTTTTTTTTTTCTGTTTGGAGGCCCGCCCTCAGCAGGGAGGGCCCACCCTTCTGCAGACAGTCGGACACCCTGGCCAGTCCGGGCCAGTCCGAAGACATAAGTCGAACAAATATCTACGCCAAAACATTTCAGATCAGACTATAACAAGCCCGATTGTCAAGGTGATCATCACCAATACAATGAAGCTCTCATCTATGTTGCACAAAAGGAATGCTGTTCTCCGATTGTTTCCCACTGGCGAAGGAACATAATAGTTTTCTTATCAATACAGTAATTGCTATCCTCATCCTTTATTTGCTGGTCCGAGAAAAATAGACCAGTACATTCATATTTTTATTATGGTATCAGAGTGATTCAGACAGCAAAAGTATTATTTCTTACGCAGTAAATTATTATCTATCATGAGTCAACACACCTCACTACCTCATATTCACGTGCAACTTAAAAAAGATACTGAGTGTACACTAAGTCGGTGTAAACTATTTTGATTTGAGAAAAAAGGCCTGAGACACGACACCCTTTTCCATCCTTCTGATTCTAATGAGGTGTGAAATATTAGCCGACAAATGTCGCTGCTCTTTCACTCAACGGGTAGTTTCTTTTCCTCAATAATAGTGATATACAGATCTGCTTTCGCATTTCCTAAAGCACTGCCTTAACAGTTTAAAGTGCAGTGTTCCCGCTCTGGGAACACCCAACTCTAACGTTTCGACTGTTGCCAGTCACAAAGAATAGATTTGATTTCTATAAAAATAGTTGCGGGTGACATAGCTCCACGAGAATCCTTTACTGCACGTCATTTCCCGTAAAAAAATGGTCACGATTATTTTTAACAGCACTGACATCTGCTGAAAAATGGAAGAATGCGAGAACAGCTGGATAGATTGCCCAATGCTGAAAAAAGGGCAGCCGTTGCCATCGTTCGACTTACGGACGATCGAAACGTTCATCGCGTGCCACAGATTTAGAGACCCTTTTTTGACGCAAGCGGTCATCTTGCTGGTAGTTAAGTCGAGCGATGGCAACGGCTGCCCTTTTTTCAGCATTGGGAAAGGGTTGCGCCTCAAATGGTTAAGAAAATTGCAAAATACGAAGTGGTTCGATGTAGGACAAGGACCAAGTTCTTCAGATACGACTTTTCATACACAACCAAAAAACGAAAAACGCATTTTTTAATTGCTTGAACACTCAATGAGTACAACATCATATAAGACGACTGTAAGTGAATGAAAATAGATTAACAGAATTCAAATATAAACTAATGCAATAGCTCAGCAACTTCATTTTGATCACTGAGTGGACTTTCCCACCACCTCCAAGAATTTTAAGAAAAGAAAAAAAAAGTTCTGTCAACCGTAGAGAAGCTTTAAAATTCGATTATCTATTTCCTAATTAGAAGGAATAATACATATACAAGCTTAAAACAAACTGTAATTGCTGTATAAGCAAGGTTAAGCTGTTATACAATGATTTAGTAAATGCTTTTATTCAACCATACACATTAGTTTCAACTTTGACTCAAAATCTTGTGATTTTGGAGTCAAAAAAATTAAATTTCTGCGACCGACTGATGTTCAATGGCATCGGGTTCAAACTTTTCATTATAGAATGACTTAAAAGACAGCATCACATTAGGCCAAATTTGACATTATCTGAACTAAATTTATAAAAACCGATTTGCAGTTTTCTTATTCCAAATGGAGTATAAAATATAAAAAAATTAATGCACTATTAGATAACGGTACCAGATTAGATGGTCGTGCATGTTTAAAGATGCTATACTTTAGCTACCAAGCCCATTGTGCTTGGGATAACATTTTTATATTCCATCAGATTGAGTACAAGAAACGTCTTTTAAAAAGTGTCCGATTTAAATATTATCGAGGTACAAACAACATGGATTAATGAGTCATGTAGGGTAGAAGAGGGCTAGTGTTGAACTTGAATAATTCTGCTATTTATCAGTTAAAATTTCTCTGTAATTTTTTGTAGATTAGCAACACTGGTATGCACTTACATGTGTAGTTGCATGACAGTATACTTCATAGTCTGTCAGCAATTTATAAAACAGTTTTTTTGTTGTTGGAAAAGTAAGTTTTTGACTTGTTTTTTTAATTACTAGTTTTGACTATTTTAATTCATTATTTTAATTTAAAGGAGATAGTATGTTTTATAAATTAATACATTCTTTACATATTTTAATATTCACTTTTGGTTTGCATGATTTGAATTAACCAGCATTAAGACTAGATAAAAAAATTATTTTATAGGGCTAGTGTGGACACACACACACAAGGTGGTGGGGCTACTGTAGACATGTCAACGCTATTGGCATTCAGCTTTCAGTAGTAAAATAATAGGTTTTAGAATTATATTTTAAACTATTTATTTATTAAATTAGATTTTTACAGTGATAAATTCATTTACAAAGTTTTTTTTTTTTTTTTAAGGATTTGTTAGATTGATTTTTGTTCAGTGATAAATTAATTTAAAGAAATTATTTTTTTTTCACAAATTAAATATTTTTTTCATTAAAACTAAAGCCATTAGAATCTTATTTTTATAAAAATAATAAAATTTCAAGAAATTTTCTTTTAACTGCTGGTAGCACGATTCGCATAACATCTCAATTGAAATTAAATGCTGCTGACATGTCAAATTACTACATCATTAAATAGGAGCAGAATAATTGTTTTCCAATTAAATAAATAAAAGTTAAATAGCTTTCTAAGGTGTTGTTTTGTCTTTGGCATTTACTCAAAAATGCACACTTCTTATTAGTAATACAAATTAATTATATTAATATTAATTAAAATATACATTATTATGGTTAACAATTATTAAGGAATGTACTATCAGGGTTAGAATTTATTTCATAATGGTTTTGTGTGTGTTTTTAAAAGTTACATTACATTTTCTAATTAGTATTTCAGCTTGTCCACACCAGCCCCAGGTCGTGAGGCTGGTATGGACAAAAATAACTTTTTTTAAATTATTATAAAAAAAAACTATTGGGCCAAATAATTTTATATTTTAATCAAAATAAAGGGAATAGAGCAAGTTATCGAATTAAAAATATTTGGATGCCTTAAAACTGATATTTAGTATACTTCTTGCCAAATTTTGAAAAATTGTCCACACTAGCACCTTTCTCCCCTAATGGTAGTTCACGCTTTTGAAAATTTTAGCCTGCCTAATTCTATCCATTTTTAAATAAACTGCATTTTTTTACGGAGAGAGGTGAAAAATGAAAGTAGTTATAAGCAATGCAATTTTTTTAACCATGGGAGATGCGTGCACCTAAATATTTTGTGAGTCTCGCTGAGTGAATAAGTGAACAGCGTTTTAAGGCAAACTTGCACGAGGGGTGTCTGCTTAATGAGAGGGTTACCTTAGATGGAAGACTTTTTAAGGGGTTCCAAAGGGTATTCACGTTACACCTGGAGAAGTACACCTGAAGAAAACTAAGGACCGTTTGATCGACAAACGCGCGGTAGGCCAGAACCCTGCATTTTCACACCTCAGCCATCTACCACATCCAGTGTTTTAACACACACGGCCATGGTGGAAAATTTCGCTGAGATTATATGAGCTCATCAAAGCTCAAGAGGTGTAACTTTATTTTTTTAGTTTTATTGGGTTAGGGTTCACAGAAGTGTTCAGCAAAGACCATTTTATTAAGAGCACATGCGGAGCAAGCTGTGACTCCCTTAGCAGCCGTTTAGCCCCCCCCCCCGCCCCCCCAAAAAAAAGTTTTAAAAATGCAATGCTGAATTTACGATGATAATCCTAATAAAACCTTAAATATCTCAAAATTTAAAAAAATGTAAGTTACACCACTAGGGCTTTGAGGAGCTAATATGAATCTAATAGAGAAAATGTTGATTTTTTTCTTAGTTAAACTAAGACTACTCTGTAACATCCCCCCACACACACACACAAAAGAGAGAGAGAGAGAGAGAGCACAGGTTAAACGTATAGTATAACATAAGAAATTTAACTCAAGAATAGAATAAAGAAAAAAAAAGAAAATCTGAAACAGTTTCATTTTTAAATAAGCACTAAAGTGCCATTAAAAGCGTATCATAATCCAATCATCGGCCCTATTTACGTTCAAATGCACCCGTGAGTGTGCCGTACTTGTTCCATAAAACACTTCTTCAGAATAGAAATCTATACTAAAATCACCCACTAAAACTGTTTTGCAATCTTTGCTAGACTTATTCTAACTATACTTCACCTTTACATTATTATAGACCAGTGGTTCCCAAACTGGGTGCCGCGGCACCCTAGGGTGCCACGGGCGTATATCAGGGGTGCCGTGGAGATAATCAAGATAAGTGTTTTGGTGGAGTATAATTAAATAATTTCCTCTGAACCGGTATCCCCATGAAAGTGAGCCAAGCCGATCACTAAGTGGGCTCAAACAAAAATATTTCAGTCAAGTTCAAGACTGTCCTGTAGACTCTCTTTTATGGGAACTCTCTGAAATGGGGGTATTGGCAAAATTCTATATCCCTTTTCCAAGAGATACTTTTCTGATAGTTAGCCCTATAAACAAACAAACAAAAAATAATGTAAAATGCATCCAAACTGCTTCATTCTAACCTCCATATTCATATTGCTTTAAAGGAAATCTGCCGCGAAAATTTTTAGCCTGAAAAGGGTGCCGCGAAATTTTTTTAGCCTGACAAGGGTGCCGCGAAATGCTTTTAGCCTGACAAGGGTGCCGTGGGTAAAAAAAGTTGGGGAACCCCTGTTATAGACCTTTACATTATTATTTTGTAGAAACTAATTAATACGTTAGTTAAATAAACAGTAGAGGTTTTCAATTTCTTAGCAAATACGGAAGATATCGCCAAGCTGGGTTCAAATTTGAAATCGAATTGATTAATCGATAAACTTGGAGATAAATCGGCAAAAATGGCAAACCTCGGAGTCTTTTGGCACATTATCTAGCAACCTTTGAAAAGTGATACGCTGCTCTCCGAATAGACAAAAATTCTTGTCTGAAATTAATAGCACTCAAGTGCAAACAAATGCTAATAAACAAGAAAACCAATGTTGATTATTATTTTTTTTTTTTTTTTATGTATATGAAAATGTGTTGAATCATTCAAAATTTACTATTAATATTATTACTAATTTTACCAAAAAAGTTAATACAGTAAATACTTTTTATACTTTCAATTTTAGTTCTTAGCTCAAAATGCATGACCAAAACATAATATAAAAGATATTTAACATTTTTATTTGAACAAATATTTTTACATTAATTTTGATTATTCTTCTAAGAGTTCAATCGTATTAAACGCATATTTTATTAAGAAACACAATGCACACATATTTAAAGAAAACAAGAAAATACTACCTATAATGCAGGGTAATACAAATTTAATAATTAATGACAAGCATGCATACACCCACACACACATTTTTCACTAAACCAAATTTAATCCGTAACCACTAAGTAGATTGAAGTTTAAAAAATAATTCATCCTCAACTTTTATTTAAAGAATGACTCCGAAATATAGTAGCTTTAAATGCTGCCAAGAGAAGCAAAGAAAGGAAGGGAAGATTTGAGCTTTCCATGCATGAAATGAAAGTAAACATGAAGTTAAAACATGATGGTTTTATTCTCTACTTTCCCAGAATAAAAATATTTACAAATTTTGTGCCCCATCGATGGTAACAGCATGAAAGGAGTCGTTTCATTATGAGCACTCAACAGATAACGAACGCTTGAAGCAATATAAATTGTTCGATGAAACTCAATCATGACTACAAATGTTTTCGCAAAAAGAGAACAGACTTCAAACTTAGCACAACTTTTCCATTGCAGAGAATGCAGTATATATATAAAGGGACAATATTATAATAATTATTGCTGATATTGAAAGAAATAATCGAGTAAACCCGTTTGTATTTGTGTTTTCTACTAAAACAAGGACAAATTCAATCCAATGCGCTAAATATGTAAAAGGGAGCAAAGATGTTCTTTTACAACGATCAGAGTTTTTTTAACACCCCGACCTCATTTGTTGAATAAGTTGAGCCTAGTGGAAAAGCTCTGATTTTTTTGGAGAAAGCAATTAGGGATGGACGCGAGACCGAAAAATGGGGATCCTCGTCTCGCAAAACAGCTGCATAGTTTGGTCTCGTCTAGCGAACATGCCCTGATTTTCCATTCGGCCCACTAGCCCCCCCCCCGAATGTTTGCCCCCCCCCCCACAAACAAAATCCCAATTTAATTTTTATTAATTTAATCTTTTTTTTAATAGCAGATTTTTATATGTATTTTCAAGTTTTTTCAAACAAGTTGCCAATCTGCTCGATGACTGGATGGCATTTATAATCAAGGATTGAAAAAAAGTTGTAAATTTTTAGGTATTTTATGTACGGCTTGAATTTGTTAAATTCATCATGAAAAATAATAGACGACCGCCACTGGGGTGGGGGGAAGAGCAGACTTTTGACACCAGGACACAGTCAGACTGTAACTTCCTTTTGGAAATTTCACGCTGCCTACATCAGTTTTAGGGGCCCCCCATCCCGAGCAGTGCCTATAGTCAAGAGTTTTCTAAATCGGACCCTGCTAGCGAAAACCCTATACAGTAATGATAAAAACGTCTGTCTCGTATAGCGTTAAATTTGGAAATCTTTGTCTCGTATCCATCCCTGAAGGTAATGGGAGACGGGAGGGATATTTGACATCTACGACGCCAAAGCCACTATCATTGTGCCAAGTTTGGTCAAGATACACAGTGTCGGAGAAGCAAGCGAACAAAAATCGCAAAATTCAATCATAATGCTTTGCTGGGCAACATTTAGTGACAAAAGCCAGGTGTAATTTATAAATTAATGCAAACTTTTTGTTTCTCTCTATTTAAAAAAAAAAAAAAAAAAAAAAACGTAACGGCCGCCGCCGCCGCTGTCAGAAGCTTATTCTGCTATCTCCTTCGAAACCGTGGGGATTTGAGTTTCGACGAAGGTGTCCACGGATTCGGAAAATTCCGGGGAACTTGATAAGCTGACTTAAATTTCGAAATTCAAATTATTTTAGAAGATATTAATTAAAAAAACTGAAAAAATAAGCATAATGGTTGCAGGCTTGGCAATTTCCGCCATCATAAAATGATTTATGCCTTTACAACAAAGTAATTTCTGCGTGAAATTAACAAACATGAAGTAGAATTGCACTTTTACGCCAAATTAAAAAGTAAGTGAAATAAATAGTCGTGTTACACAGAATTCACAATTTTCAAATAGTAAGTTCTCTTATATAACAGGAGTTTAAAATTGACGCCAATTCGTTTTTCTAATACTTTTTCTAATAATAATTGTAACTGATTTAAAAAGCACCATTTTGGCATCAGGTACGATCTGGAAAAACGCTGTCTCAAGCAGGGAGAATCTAAATACTACGTGTGTTCTAAAATGTTAGCATCTAGTATTTTGAAAATGAAAACTAATTCAAATGTATATTATAGTAATGCCGGTTAGGTTCAGCTTGGGTATTTGCCGCTGGTAGAAATATTTGGCGGCGTTAACTATGCCATTATTAGCAAGTACAGCTTGGATATTTGCCCGCGCGGCGAAATGATATATTTCGCGGTGCTAAATAAACCAATTTGCAAAGGATTATGTATATGAATGTATGGATAACTGTTTACACGGCAGCCTTACATGAACAATGATTATCATGTGTAAATCTCCAAATAATGAAAAGTCGCCATTAGTAGCAAGATATAATAACGGTTCCGTAGTTTTTATCAAAGAAAACATATGAAGCACTGTTTTCTTTGAACTAATTATTAACTATACGTACACGTAAGTCGCCAAATTATGAAAAATCCCCATGGATGGCAAATACGCAGGTGTTTCATAGGTTTTACACAATTAAAAATAGTGTGAAGTTGTTCCAAGGAACATGCAAGAACCAAGGAATGTGTAGCTCGTTAATATTCAATCAGATTCAATCTTTGGGTTTGTCAATTATGCTTTTTTAACGAATAAGCCTTATTAGGGGCAGAATGCCTCATATGAAAAGCGAACGTAGCGAGTCTAGGGGCTTTGGCCCCTAGTTCTTTATAAAGAAAGTTCTGCACAAATTTGAATGTAAAGACTGCTTGTGTTGGCAAACACCCGAGTCGTTTTCCTCATTACACTCATATGTTGTTATAGAAATAAGCAATAGAACTAACTGAGAGAGTTTACGAATGCTTATTTCACTAGCTAAACATGAGTGTAATAAAGCGACATTTACAAACACATTAGCACGAATGTAGACACTGGCTTGAATTCTAGAGAAATTGCGAGAAAATACTGAACTTTATAAGAGAAGAGTCAAACGCGTTAAAAATATTTATAACCAAATTCGATAGTGAATGCAGAGGGACCTTTAGCGAACGATTTACTAAGACCTTTTACAGCCACCATGGCTGGCCCAAGGGGGGTGAGAATGCACGCGATCGCCTAAGGCCCGCGCTTAAAGAGGCCTCGCTCCAGGGCCTTTTTTTTTTTTTTGGCTATCACATTAGACTGAGCTTGATAGATGGTTGCGATATATCCCGAAAAAAGCGGAGAAATAAGACAACTATATACTAGCAGTCAGGGGCGTAGCCAGAATTTTTTCATGTGGGGAGGGGGGGGGTTACGACTACTACAACTCATATATATGCATACGTGTGTGTGATAATGTAGTGAAGAATATACATTTTGTATGGCAAAAAATTCCTCATGGGGAGGCTTATGACCCCCTAACCCCCCTTTGGCTACGCCCCTGCTAGCAGTACTAGACATGACAGAAAAGAGGACCCGCTCTTGCGCTTCGCCTGGGACCCCGCACACCCCTCGGGCCGGCCCTGCAACCAGAACTGCACAAGATTTGAGCAGATATTTGAAAAGTTGTAGGACATAAATAAGCAACATTTGTAATTGGTAATCCCCTTCCCGCCATGATTATCGTACGGGCACCTAGGTCTGGGCACTAAATTTAAATACAGACTAAAAAACTGAGTTAAGACAATTATATCTGTATGGATTTGGTGATTCAACTATACAGATGTCAGATCAAGTTCGTTGCTACCACAATAATTTTTGAACAGCAAGAGCTATAGTCCTAAAAGTAGGGTCTAGGTATAGTAAAGTTGCCATGCGCTACGCAAGTAAACCGCTAGCAGCGCCACCCGGAGGGTCAATTCGAAGTTAGTGTTCTTATTAAAAAAGTCAATTAAAGTTATCCAGCATCATCTTATATTTAGTAAGAAAAGACAATTTCTACAATAATACTACAGACGGAAGGTATAAAACGCGCTTTTGTTTGGTCGAATTTTTCAAAATTGCAATTACCTAATATTAACCTCATTTACCTTTCATGCTGAAAGCATTTTCCGTCGCATCAATACCCATCTGGACACTGGTCTGCGATTCCCGCTGGACGTTGTACAAGATATGGCTGGTGACATACTGGCAAAAGCATCAGTACTAATAGGTTTTTACACCTTGCAAATTACGCCTCCAATTTAACATCAACGTGTTCATAATATCTTTTCGTAATAAATGGAGATGCTGAACGAACAATTTTGTAATTGACTTTTTTTCCGCACCTCCTACCATTTTTGAGATAAGAACGCAAACTCCAGATTCAGCCGCCAGGTGCCGCTTTAAGTAGATTTCTTGCGTAGAGTATGGCGACATTACAATACATAGACCCCATTTTTATGACTATAGCTCTTGCTGATCAGAAATTATCGGGGTGACAATGGACTTTAGCGGGCACACTGTATATAGGAGCTTAAAATTTGAAGGGGCCTGAGACCAAAAATGTTATAGTCAAGGCCTTAGCTAACAAAAGAGGTCGAGTGGAACTAAGATTTCCCTGAAGATTTGATTTGATTTCGAGAATACGGACGATTATCTATCTACACAAGGGATCTAAGCCGAGGGAAAGGAGTTGCTCTCCGTGAGGTCTTTTTAACCTCGAATATTATAAAGATGATACAATTTGAATCTATGCTGAATCTACTGAAATATGATCTAGAATAGATGAAATCGCAGTTATGGAAATAAGTGATCAACACAAGCTTATTTTCAGAAAATCTCGAAGTTACCAAGACAAAGAATAACCTTCAGAAATATCCATATAACAATAAAGTTATTTCATAAGTAAAGTTATTTTATTTTTTTGAGGTCACACACGTAGTGACCAAGAGTACCGAACAAATCAAATTGTATGCGGAAAACGACAAGAGTAACTGGAATTTGGCCAAAAAAAATCATAGAAAGGCCGCACGATAAAGTATGTTGGCTATCAGTGACCTTGCAAAATTTTAAAAGGAAACCAAGGCAAAACTGCTAGAGTTCAACGAGTTTTGAGTTTGAATAACATAATAAGCTTTAATGTAAAGTCTCATAGCTGATGATTGGTGATAATTTTACTTAAAAAAGAGAGAGAGTATAATAAATGTGTGACGTATATTTAAATCCTTTATGTGTAACTTTATACAAACCAAAAAAGATGTTGTATTCAATAGTCGATTTAAATATTTATTGTACACTTTAATCGTTTAAAAAAGTACATGCAGGAACATTCTTTGTAACAAAAATCCAATGAGATTTTTTACAGTTGAGGTAATAAAAGTGCTTAGTAAAAAGACAAATAAAAACGTGCTGGGACTGTTTTCGGCTGATTGTCACCAGTAGAATTGTATGGAAGGGATACATCAACGGAATTTTTAAAAAGGGATGTGGCTTACATATTGAAATAAATAAAAACATTCCCTTAAAGTGTGGATAGTCTTCCTGAACGACTTTAAAAGATAATTACGAGACATCAGGGGCGGCCCTAGGGTACTTGGTGCCCCCTGTAAGTTCTAGATCAAGATTTCCTCAGTTTTGAATTCGGAAAAGCCTCCCTTCAAAGATGGCACCCGCCCCAATGCGATGCTTACCTTGCTTACCGTGTCGGGTCGCCCCTGCGAGACACGTATATTTTTGTTTTTTTTTTCTAATGGCTAAACTGGTTTAAATAAAATAAAAGCAGATCTTTTTTCCCTTTCTCAGAGTCCATTTCTATTTATGAAGCAAATATGTTCGAAACTCGATATTTTGAGCTCCTAAATGAAACCGTCATATAAAATTTGCCTTTATATCCCTTATTTCAGAAATAAAATAAATTTTAAAAAACTCCACAGATAAAACCTGAATTCCAATAAAAATATTCACAGCACTAAAATTAACTGAAAATTATACGAAAAACAAAAGGTTTTATATATCTATTTAATTAATAGCGTAAAATTGTCGGCAACCATACAGGACCAAAGTTCGTCTCGCTGACAGAAGCTTTACCCATGCATACAATTTAAATTAATTTTAATTGTAAACTAAATTGAAATTAGCAGATAGTTCAGTAATCTTGCCAACTTTCATAACATTTCAAGAAATATTTCCAGAATTACTATAATAAGGTGACAGTAATTCAGTTAAAAAATTTAGATTTCTCCGAAAATATGAAGAACAGGTGGGCAACCTTTGAAATGTTGCGAGGATGTTAGCAAAGACGGGAGCCAAACCTCAGGGTGTTAGCGAAGTCTAGGGCAGTATAATTGGGATTTATATGGGATTTTGAATGGTTTATATACGTTTTATACGGGTTTTGATATGTTCTTCGGGCCGGATCAAAGGCCGTGAAGGGTCACATCCAGCTCGTGGGCCGGAGACTGCCGATATGTGGCGTAGACAATAAAAATATTTCCATGTGCATATACAGAAACTAAAAAAGTTTTTTTTTTTTTTTTAATTGCTATAAACTAATGACACAAGACAACGCTGAAAGTATACAAACAGGAAATGCAGTCAAAAAATCAAAGAATGAGAACATTTTTTTCAACTTATGTGAAAACGTTAAATACTCGTAGATAACCAAAAAAAAAATGAATTTTGAACATTATCACCATACAAACAAACTAAAAATCGCAGCGCATACTTAAATCGCTCAAGTGCAGTATTACGTGTCTGTACAACCATCAGCAACAATAAATAAATATACACTGTTATTTTTAAGAGAAACCTTAGATGTTATCTATACTTTACAAGTGAACAAATAGAAATACTATTTCGGTATACTGCGTTAGACAGTAAAAATAGGGCTTTACACATCAACATTTAACTCAGCAGCAGGCAGAACAATGAGGGAATAACCTATTTATTGAAGGTTAGTCAATATACTGTAAGGCGATTTTTTTAAATATCTTTAGCCGATATAACCTCGAATTTTATTTTGAAAAGGGACAGAGATGTTAAAATTGTTCAGAAAATATGCACAGAAACTAATATTTTTAATCTAAATTTCTAAATTCGTGTCGGACTAGCTCGATCAAGAAAATAACATAATTTCGAAAGATTCGACTTTAAACATTGAACATAAAAATTTCAACCTACAAAATGTATACAAAAGGAAAAGTAGAAAACGTTCACCATGTCTTCTAAAAGAAAGAGAAAAAAAAAAAAACAGACTAAGCTTACTTTTAATTTATGAAGTGCATTGTGAATTTTAAGACAGAAAAAAAAATAACATTATGTAACTACAGAGCAAACAAAACGAAATGCGTACCGTAAATAAAACCTTATCAGAAGTAAAGAATACTGTTTTTTGATTATGTTACTAAAGACAAATAGACAAATGCAACGACACTTCCTCTCTCTTTTAAAATAAAAATACTCACAAATAACACATTAAAATGCTGAAATGGTACAAAAATTTAAAATTTTGTTACATAAAAATTATTCTTAAGAAAAATAAACAATTAAATTTGAAGGAAGCGACGTACAATACTTTTTTTTTTTTTTTTTAAGGATACAACGGTCTAAACATTTTCAACTAACTGAACTTATTTTTGAATTATCATTTTTAATGGTTCACGTTATCCACAATATATATATATATATATATATATATATATATATTTACATTACATTTATTTTTATTTATACCTATTGAATCACTGTATTTTCTGCGTGCATGTGTGAAAGATGAGAATTTATTAAAGTGGCAAAAAAATAAAATTTTAATGTTCCTCTTATAAAAAAATATTAAATTTGAAAATGCATAATATTAAAATTAGTTCACGAAATTCTCTCAAACCAGGGGCTCCCAAAGGTTGGATTTATGATATTCCAGAAAAAAAAATATGTGTCCAGATATAAAATTAAATATAATGATTCTTTCTATTGGGAATTGTGATTAATAGATATAAGCATTGGCTACGCATAATCCTTACAAAAACTGGCGTTCAAAGCGAAGACAAATATGAAACAATTCAAAGTTTGAGATTATATATATGCAGAGTATCCTTCTTCAGATTCTTCCATACACATAGGTTGCCTTTTAAGTTTTTACAAAAAGTAGGAAGAAAAAGAAGTGTTTGGGAAGAAACTGTTTTATTGGTTTTCAAAATATTCGCTTTAAGACTAATACCCTTTTCCATCCACTCAAACCAATTCTTGAAACTGTTTTTCCACTCAGAAGTTGATATCTCAGAAACATGGTTTTGGAAAGCATAAACAGCTTTCTACTATTTTTCCATTTTCTCAGGGATGAAAGCTCTGGGCATTTAATACCACTGTTTCCATACAACAATATTCACCTAATTCAGTTTCTGATTAGATAAGTAAAAGAATGCTATACAAAAATAGTGCATTTTAAGGAATATAATAAGCACAGATAACTTTCATCCATGTTTTCCTCTTACAAGAATTCAAATTTAAAGGTATAGTACATTTATCATTATTAAACTTAAAACATTAAAACTATTATTATGAGAATGCATATTACAATATTTATTATATTTATCTAATGCAGACTAGTTTACTAATTTTTATTTAAAGCAAAAGGGAAATTGTAAAATACACTTTTATCACACTTAACTTAATCCTTTTAATAAATACCAAATGCTTACAAATATTATCAATGTAGTTAGCACAATCACATAATGTAGTTTTCATCCATATCAATTACATGAAAATACAGTTTTTATAAATAGTATGAAAATACAGTTTATGACTTATGGAGTTTATTGTATCATTAGGTTTTTCCCATGTCCTTTGATAAAAACCATTTTTTACTGGTAAAAAGCCAACCCTGGTAATTGTTGCCGAATAAAAATCATGCTATAAAACTTATCAGACAAGTTACCTAACACTTTAACACTTTGTAAGTTTATAAACATATTTTGTGTTCATAAACACAACACTCACAGACATGGAAAACAATATAACGTTACAAGAAATGATGACATAAGACAAGAAATTGTCATCATTTTTTTATGAAATGCATAATTCCATGATATTTAATGATGCTTAGTGATAGAACAGTTTACAGCAAAAATACATTTTACTAACACTATATAAAATTTTGTAACAAATTATAGAATTACTATTGAAAGTTCAAATTGGAAAAAAAGTAGAGATGCTGTGGTTTAATTTATAGTAAACCACAGCAATTTATAGTAAGTATAGTACCACTAGTAATTTATAGTAATTTATAGTAAGTAAGAATCTCTTTTTCAAATATCTGTATCAATTGTCTGTTCACAGAATAAGAGAGAGTTTAGAAAGTGTGTAGTGAAATGTTTTTCCAGGAATTTGCGATAGCAGTTCTAGATCAGACTTGCTATAGTACTGTTGGGATAATTCAATTAGTGGGCAGGTCACCAAGCGATGAATGTCTTATTGATTGGCATAAGACTATAGTAACCCCTTACTGGCCACATGACTTGCAATCCACGGAGTTTGCTGAAATTTGAGCTCTTGATTATTGTTTGTATTTAGGAAATGAAATGTCTGGTTATTTGTCCATTAAATATTAATAATTTGTGTACACCTGTAATGAATTTGCTTTGTTTTAAGATGTGTTGTTTGTTAATCATCGATAAAATGAATTTTGGTAAAAAGCCGAAAATACTTTTTGGCTGAAAATGTTTGTAGTAAAGATTATTTAATGTGCCCATAGTAGCCTTAAGATTTTTGCTTATTTGGTTACTTTTTAATGGATTTATTTTGTGAAAAAGAAATTCTGTTTGTAAGCAAAGATGTACATCATTTTTTATTACGTAAATTTTTTATTTCATGCCATTAAAAAAGGAATGAAATAAAAAATTTGAGGTAAGTGGTTTTGTATATTTAAAAGTTTATTGGATGTTTTATTCTTTAAAATTGTGAACTGTTATTGTTCTACAGTCCCGTATTTGTATATAAAGGTTATGCTGGGTTATATTTCATGAATTGCTGTAAAAATAAATTGCGATGAAAAATTTTAAATGCTTAATTAAGGTTTCAAGAAAGATAGAGTACTGTAATTGATATATGTTTTTTTCGATTAAATATGTACCAATAGATGAGTATTTTTGTGTTATTTATAGTGAGTTCATATTTTAAACTGCTTTTACTAAAAGTTTTGTGTGTTGTGAAAATATTAAACAGCATCAATGTCGTTTGTGAAATTATTAAAATTGGGTGATGCAGATCATATATTTTTTGGGGCCTAAAATATTAACTGGTAACCGAGTCAGTATGAAGAAATTATGTGATTGGTTGAAATAATGTAACTGATAACCGTGAAAGCGAAGTTGAATAGCTTTAATTTTAGTTTGCAGTGCGATTTTGAATGTTGTTTTTTTCGTGTGTGTTTTTAGGAAGTGAAATTTCTGGTTGATTTTATACTGAATGTAGATACGTTGTGTAGAAATGTAATGAATTCACTTTATTATAATATGTGTTGTTTGTTAATTATCAATAGACTGAATTTTGTTAAAAAGGTGAAAATTTTTGTTGTGTAGAATATCTAAAGCACCCTTGTTAGGCTAAAGTTCTTTTGCTTATTTAATGCTCTTTGATGGATTTAATTTGTGAAAGAGGCATACTGTTCACAAATAAAAATGTATGCTAAGGCCATTAAATAAGAATTTAGTGGAAAATTTGAGGTATGTGCTTTTGTTTATTTAAATGTTTATTTCTTGATGAAATTAATACTGGTTTGAGGTTGAGAATTTTTATTGTTTTAAGGTCCCATATCTATAGAAAGGTTGTAGTGTTAGTTTTTTTTTTTTTTTTTTTTTTTTTTGTGAATTGGGAAGGATAAATGGAAATTTTTAAGGTTATAAAAAACATGGATGATTTTATTCGATACATGGGATAGCTATCGATTTGCATAATTCACGTACATTTTTAAATTTAATATGAATCAATGCGTGAGGATTTCTGAGTTGTTTGTAATGAGTTTAGATTTCATCCTGATTTTAGTAGTGTAAGTTTTGTGTGTTTAGATTATGGGTGTGTGTGTAGTGTTTAGTTTATGTTCATTTTATTTTTAAATGAATTTGAAATATGTGTACACATGTTCCAATAAGGTGTTTAGCCAAAGTATATTGCAGTTTTGGGTTTAGTTTTTCTTAAGTAAATACATATGTTTATGTTATATTTGATGAGTAAAAAAAGTCCCCAAGATTAGACGCTGGCGACAGAAAAAGAAAGTCGCTAACTAAACCTTCCCCCACTTATGGAATTATACCCAACAATTCAATAAAAATTAATGATCACAAAATGTAATAAAAGAATTATAATATTTTTAAAAATGTTTTATAAACTCATTTCAACTCCTTATTAAAATATTTTTAATTATAACTATATCTCATATTTATTCTATTCTCAGTTATTAAAAACGATAAACTCAAAAAATCTCACGTAAACTAAATTTTGATGTTCAGAATATTCTTTCTTACAAATTAAGGTTCAGCTCTATAGAAATGAAAATTGAGCAACTACGAGAGATATAAAATGGGCAGAACCAAATGAACACTAAACATAAATGCCTGTTTAAAAATATATTATATCATATCTGAGTAAAGTAAATAATTAAAGAATGTGTAAAGCACTTTGATTTACACTAAAATTTAAACTGTCTTCATATGTATTTGTAGCTCCTAATAAGTGGCTTAATATCTTTGATGTTGATAGTGTGGACTATATTCCGTATACGGTGCCTTGTTTACATGTCAAAGGTTTGTTTACAAATCATTGGCGAACAATCTGACGCGAGAGTGAGCGATGCACCGCCAACTGCCGGTGGTAGTTGTGACTGGCAACCATAAAGAATACGTGTTTCGTCAGGTTTTGGGAATTTGAAATTGTTTGCGTTATTGATGGAAGGGAATGAAATGTGTTATGTTAATATAAGAAAAGAATTTGTGGGTGTTTGTTAGAAATATAGTACGTTATAAGCCGGTGGGTGTTGGGGACATTTCTGAGCGGTTATTTACCAAAAAAATAGAGGTAAGTGTTCTTTTTTAACGAATCTTTCGATGTTTAAGGTTTTTAATGTGAATTTTAAATTGATATTTGAAGTGTTTATGTTTTCGTAAGTGCTATTTACGTGCTATTCTAATCATACTGACTTTATAAGAGGTGTACAACTAGGTTGTTTAATCCACCGATGTTTTTTTGAGTTGAAAACGGGCCAGTGTTTGCCCAGTTTACATTAGCTGTACAACTAGGTTGCTTAGTTCACTGTTGTTGTTTTTTTTTTAGTTAAAAACGGTCCACTGGTTGCGTAGTTTACATAGCTGTACAACTAGGTTGCTGAATCCACTGAGGTTTTTTTAGTTAAAAACGGGCCACTGGTTGCCTAGTTTAGATAGCTGTACAGCTAGGTTGCTGAATCCACTGAGGTTTTTTTAGTTAAAAACGGGCCACTGGTTGCGTTGTTTAGATAGCTGTACAGCTAGGTTGCTGAATCCACTGAGGTTTTTTTAGTTAAAAACGGGCCACTGGTTGCCTAGTTTAGATAGCTGTACAGCTAGGTTGCTGAATCCACTGAGGTTTTTTTAGTTAAAAACGGACCACTGGTTGCCTAGTTTAGATAGCTGTACATCTAGGTTGCTGAATCCACTGAGGTTTTTTTAGTTAAAAACCGACCACTGGTTGCCTAGTTTAGATAGCTGTACAACTAGGTTGCTGAATCCACTGGGGTTTTTTTAGTTAAAAACGGACCACTGGTTGCCTAGAATGACTAGTAAACATGGCGACAGTCGCTGGAGCTTGGCGACCGCCAAGCTCCAGCGACTGTCGCCATGTTTACATGGGGTGGGCACCGGCTTGTATGATTTTACCGATAGTGTTAACAAAACTTGGGGAACTCTGCATATTAATTTCTTTTTTTTTTATTGTAATTAACTCATCATATGTTAAAAGGGTGGGAAGGGAGGGAAAGTAGCTCCAAGAAAATGGCCTATTCCTAAGATTCAGTAAAAAATATCAACATTCATCATTCATAACTTATCGCACACAGATGTTCTGTAGAAGACAAGCTAAGTTTTATACAGTTTATCATAAAAACAACGTAGTTATGCAGTATTACAATAAGGCGTTTTTTTTTTAACGCAAAATGATATGGGAATGAAACCAAATTTTGCACGCTTTCAACTCAATGCATGGCGATTTTAAACTCAGTTTAACGAGGTTATAGTTTTTGTTAAAAAACTAGGTGTCGAAAATGTAAGAAACTGACAAGAACCTTTTAATTAAAAGTTTAGCTAAAAATAACAACACTTTATTAGTGAATTTAAATCACTATTAAAACTGGTTAAAGGTAGTTTAAAAAATAAAGATTAACCCAATGGATACATAAAGATGCAAAATTTATTCATTCAAAAGATAAATTTAATCTGTTCATATAAAGTAGTTATTTAAAATTCACAGAAATATTTCGCTTTCATTAGTGAAATTTTAGAATTTCACTGTCAGATATGAGAATCCTTTAATCAAGAACAAGATAAATATTTAAGTTTATAATTTAAACTTTCAAACTCTAAATTTACCAATACATTCATTTTTAGAAGAAATGAAAAAATAAAGGTCTACAGAAAGTTATTAATGCTATTTAGGGGAGACTGGGGATATGTGATCCCCACTTCAGTCAACCATTTTTTTCTCTGTTGTAAATTGCCAGTTTTCAGAAATTTTTAACATGAACAATAGTACTTTTTTTCCTTTAACAGATTATAGGTTTTTTATTTGAAAATAAACAGATAATTTTAGAAAAACAACTTTTTTCGATGTATTTATAAAGGGATCATGCATCCCCCCCACAAAGGGATCTACACCATCCCTTTGCAAGGTATACTTGATTCCACTCAGAAATTATACAGGGGTAAGCAATTTATCTGCATATTTCAGTTTACTAAATAATGTGGTACTTACGTATTATCCCGGCGGTCATTCTCGCCAAACTATTTTTTCATGAAATGTGCTGGCAAACTGTTGTCAATCGTATTCCGAACCATCAATAACTTCATGTGTGTGGCATTTATCTCGGCAAAAAATCACTCGTCTTGGCGGACCGCCCGGATAATACGTAAATACCAATAATGTTTCTAAGACAATAATATTTTTTCTGGGTATGATAACAATATGGACATGGAAAACGACATTTTTATTTTAAATTTAACTCTGCAATTTGCAATGCAAGTTTCATAAATGTGTTATAATTTTTTGATCAGATTGTTACCTTTGATACAGTTGTCCACATGGTATATTTTATGAATAAACTAAATTTTTTCACTTTTTATTTGTAAAAAAGTACACAGTTTTATTAATATTTATGGATATAATGAATCTAAAATTTCACAGTAATTACAAAAATTAAATTATTTACTTCTTGGTAAGCAATAACGAAATTAGTTAAGAGTTGTTATAATTGAATCTATTGGGGGGGGGGGAATTTTGAGATATTTGGAGACACCAACCAGTAAGCAGTAGTATACTTTAAAAAAAAGAAAAGAAAGCCTAGCAAATGTTTTCAAATCCTTAAAAGTGAAATGCAAACATGACAGTTATTGCAGTTCTTAAAGTTCCTCTCAATTAATATTTGAAATTTTGGGTTAATACGTTCGGAAAACTGAACAAACTAAAGCAATCATGTTCTCATCATGATAACATTGTTATAGGGGTAATTGATTCCTGGGATCAAGTATCCTTACAATGAGACCTATAAAAACCCTGCATTTTGAATAATAATAATCGGAGTTTATTTACTAAACAAATTACTGTAGTTATTAAAGACTGTCAATATTTTAAATTTACACTTCATAAAATTTTATAAGTAGTATATGACAGACAATACAAGTATTATTTATATTCAAAAAAGTTTTCTTTGCCACATTCAAACAATCATTTCTTAAGCTAAAACAAAATTGCTGCAAAAGATTAAGTGTTGACAGTGTTTGTGTACAAGTATAACTTTAACATTGTTGCCAGATTTCAAATCTCTACTAATTGATTTTGGTATATTTTTTACTAGTGGATCATGTATCCCTAGGGATCAAGTATCCCTAGTCCCCCCCTATAGTCAAAATCTTTTAGACTTGCTCCAGAATGAATATATCAAATCTTTCAATTTGGCTTTATCGAAAATTAGAATTCAATGTTCTAATAACTTTTTAAAAGAATGTTTCACCATGCATATTTCAATCCAAAAAGTAATTTTAAATATCATGTATGCATACTAAGAAATTTCAGTTAAAACATTCACTGCCTTGTATATTCTATATCTCTAATATTAAGGTTAATCCTATCTTTAGCAACATTTATAAATCAAGTTATAGTGGAGCTTACCATACCTAATAAATTTTTCAATATATATAGTGTGAATGTATATATTTCTATTTTAAATAGAGCTTTAAGAGTGCAGAGCAAGGATAAATGTGCATAATATTGTTTTTAACTGCACTACACGATAAATGGTAATTTTACTTATTAATTGCTTACCTTTACATACTTCTTATTTACTTCAACACCCTACAAAATACGTGATGACGTTTCCAAATTCAAAATTTACCTTTCAAAATGATTTCGTAATCGGATAACATAGAAAAGTAGAAATTTAATCCTCAATCTAATTAAAGTGCAAACTGTGGTTTCAAATCTTACGGTTCGAAAAGTACTTCAGATTATTGAGTTTTATAACATCCAAAATTTTTGCCGATTGCGTAAAGTTAAAGCAATTAGATACACACAACACACGCAGAAGTAGTCCGTGAACGACGAGCATAGTTGTGGTTTTAAAACATACCTACTACTAAGTTTAGTTTTTCACAGGTGATGTTTACTAATTAAAATTCCTAGTCATTATATTTATAATTGCATAATTGAAATACTAATCAAATGGATATAGAATGCAGAAAAATGCACGCAAACAAAAGTCTGCAAAACAATCAAATATATAAATTAGCTAATACAGCATAAGGACTTACTTCGCATGATGCTAAATTTAAAAATAAATAAATAAATAAGCTAACAGGTGATCACGACAATATCACTATTGTCAAGCGAAAATCTTCATACACACAATCTACTGAAAGCACATCAAGCACATTAAATTCTGCACGTCCTCTTTCTATCACTATCAACTACTCTGCTATTACTATTAATGAACACAATTATAAAATAATTAATAATTTAATACATCAATAAATCAGACTGACATTGAAACACTAAGCTATAATTGCCAGATCCAAAACAAAAACTTCTGTCTGCTATAAGAAAAACTGGGGAGGAAATCGTTAAATTCAACAGCCAATCAACTTCAGACTATCTTTTCTTCTTTTCACTGCTGAGATTCACTGCTGTCTAACGGCGAAAGCTGCTACTATTTGCAACACGGCATACTGTTTTGTAAACCAAACGAATCTCAGGATAGTGCACGGCCGGTGGTAAATGCAGAAAAACCATCTGGGTGGCGGGGGGGTTCCGTTTTCCATTAGAATGATGCATTGATTTCCCAGTATTGTTTCTCCCAATATATAACTAGACTAAGGTGACCATACATCCTCGAAATTCGAGGATAGTCCCCAAATATAGATTTTTTTTTCATTTTGTCCTCAAAAATACTTTGTCCCCAAATTTAAAGATTTGTACTTTTTTTTCCCTGAAAGTTTCCGTTTAGTTTATTTCTTTCAGATAAAACTGAAGAAATAAGAAAAATAAACCAACTAAAAGCGCCATCTACTCAGACAAACAATGAAATTCGATCTCTAAAAGCGTTTGTTGTCATTGTGTGTGTAGCGTCCCTAGTAGCAATAACCCATCGGTCGATGAGAGGCGGGCGAGTTAAATCCGAGGAGAAGGAGGAATGGCCGATCACGGCTTTTCATTAAAAAAAGGGGAAATTTCATCGGCAACTGGTACAAAATGTCCGCTCGGGGAGCCATAAAGCCGATCATCGTTTCCCGGTGACTCCGATGAAATAACGAAAAGAAACCGATAAACTGTTTAAAATATATTTGTTAATAAAAAATAAACCACTGGCAGCAAAATTTTCAAAATATGTCCGTTCTGTTTATTATTTTTTCGTTTTTTTGTATGCTAAATTTCCGTTTTTCTGAAAAAAAAAAAATCACCCCTCCCCGGGCCCGAACCCTGAGCGTGCTGGTTACGAGATAAGCGCGCTACCCCAAGACCATCGAATCTTGCTAAGTGTATGGCAAAGTGTGAACTACCCGTTATTTTAGTCTCAGATTGGGACTTTGGGTGAAATTTTGACGAAGTGTTGTTCAGCTATTATTAATAATAGTCAAATTATTCGATTGGTAAGAAATCAATTTCACTTTTTACCAATGTATGTAAGTAGCAACAACATTCATAATTAATAATTAAAAAACAATATTGCCAATTGTATAAGAATTTTAGTGTGATTTTAACTTTCATATTTCTTGGATAACTTTTAAAAATTAACTATTTCTCTTCTTGCTGTTTACATTAAAGAGGTTTCAAAAGAGTTGCTCATTGTAATGAAGTTTCCATTTTTCTTATAATGCAGCTGACGCTCAAATAGATTTTCTTTTCTTTTTTTTAAACACATTTTTTTAATTATTTAAATATTGCAAACGTTTTTTATATAATAAATACTTACATTTTTTTTGTAAATATTTCTTTTCAAATTTAAATTTTGTGGGAGGGGGCAAGGGGGGGATACCACCCCCCCCTGCCCCCTCCCAACCCCAATACAAGAAATTTGAAGTAAATTATGCGTTTAATTCAAGAATTGTTAAAATTTCCCTTAGATTAGAAAATGCACATTAAACCACTGGGACACCTGCAAGGCCCGATGACTATAGAGCTGCAGTTTCGGATAAGATATTGTTTTTCGGTTTCCCATCGGCGAAACTGCTCGTCTAGATCACTTCTATCCATGAATGAAAATTCATCTATTGCAGAAAAACAAAAGTGCACTTGCCGATGACTGTATTCGACGAGTCGATGAGTTAACGATGAGTCGATGAACGACCGAGCAGAAAACAAGCAGTCATTGCTACTAGGGGTGTACAGACATTCAATAAAGTATCCGACTATGAGCCAAATTTCCCATTTCAGTTTTGTTAATGATTAATCCCTTTTCATGAAGAACCATGCTTGAAATTGACGTACGAAAATTTTCTTGCACTCGTATACATTTTTTAGGGGATGTTTCATGAAAAATTATCTCAAAATGATCCAATGTAAAAAGCAATGTCTTCTGAAAAATACAAATACTATTCCAAGAGTTAAATTTTGAATAAATTGCAATATTTCAACATGATGTTCCTTTCATACTTCAGGCTTAAATAAATATTTATAAATGAATGAAATACTTCCATTAATTTATTAGAAATAAGAATACACAATTGATATAAATTGCTATTAGAGTTCATTTTTAAGTATCAAAGTCAGTCAAGATTTAAACTATGGGTATACTGGTATACACCCTGCAAAAAAGTATTCCAGTAAAAATTCCCTACGTTGGTTTCGTATATTAAAAATTATTTATCATAGAATATGAATTAAGCTATGTATAAATATGACTTTCCATATTTCTGTCACGTTTTACGTTTTTCAAAAACTCAATTATTATTAGCAAATCTAAAATAGGAAATTTATCTCTTACTCGAATACTTTTTTTGGAGGGTGTACATGGCAATATGTTGTGTGCTCGAATAAGTCCTCGAAAATATTTTCTAGTGTCCCCAAGTTTTGTTTAGATTCGAGGACAATGCTTGATTTGTCCTCAAATTACTGTTTAGAAATATGGTCGCCTTAACCTTTCTACCCTGTCTGGGTCGATTCGACCCATTTCTAAAATTGATCTTTCGATATCTCCCACAGGTTTTAATTTAGATCTTTCAAACTTCATGTATTCCTCAAAGATGTGCACTCGTTTAATATGTGAGTTTTTCAGAGTCGTAAGAATTTTCTTTAATCACCCTGAAAAAAAAGTGACATTTTACCTGTCTGGGTCGAATCGACCCATGTTATCATTATGCGTAGAAATACATGGAAAAACCATTCATATTTTCAATAGACTTTTTTTTATTGTGTGGTCGATAGATGACGGCAATATATTGAAGGATAAATATGATCTATTATCTGCCTGGTATGCTTAGCCATTTCATTTTTAGATCAATAACATGACAAATCGCAAACGTAAACTTTCTCAAGAAAAGATCAGAAAACTCTTACAAGAGCTTTCAGATCTATCTGATATAGGTGAAGATGAATGTGTTGAAACAGATGAATCAGATCACATATCGAATGAAGATATTTCTGATGAGGAGATAGATACGTCAGATATTGAAGAAAGCATTCAGCCAGCGTCTACGTTTGTTAGTAGAAACAAAACTGAATGGTGTAAAGTCGCTTCTACTTCATGCACAGATCGGTAAGTAATCTAATTTCAATTTATAGTTATTTTTCATTTTATTTTTACAAAATGAATTGTTTATTAAAAAATGCTGATATTCCTAACAATTTTTATTATTATTATTTATTTATTATTTTTTTGCTGTATAGACAACACAACATTATGAAATTGAGTCCTGGTCCTACGCGTTATGGAATTCAGCGAAGCACTGAGCAGTCAATAACAGCCGTGAAACTTGCTGGTGTTTATAAATCAGCAGGAGAATCTCTCAAAGAGTTGTGCAGCGAAGAAAATGACCGAGCTATTTTTCGTGCAACGATGTCTTTACAACGCTTTGAAACAATTAGGCAGTTCCTTAGGTTTGACAACAAAGAAAGCAGAACAAGTCGTTGACGCCTGGATAAATTAGCACCCATAAGATCATTATTTGAGATATTTCTTGCACAATTTCTGAAGATGTTTGTGCCTTGCGAATGTTTGACGATATATGAATAGCTCGTGCCATTTCTAGGCAAGTGCCCATTTAGGCAATATTTACCAACAAAGTGAAGATGGAAGTATGGAATTAAATTATGGTTGATGTCGGATGTAAAAACAGCATACGTGTACAACGCTGAAGCTTATACTGGAAAGCCTCTTCATGGTGAGCGGTATATAAACCAAGGAAGAAATGTTTTGCGCCTGGTAAAGGCAGTTGAGGGCACTGCTCGAAACATGACGGTGGATAATTTTTTCACTGATTATATCCTTGCAGAAGAATTGTTAAAGAGAAAACTAACACTTGTTGCAACTCTCAGAAAAAATAAACCGTTTATTCCTCCTGAATTTCAATCAAGCATCACCTGATAGGGCTGTATTCTCCTCAGTGTTCGTATTTGAACAGGATAAGACCCTGGTATCGTATGTTCCAAAAAGAAATAAGTCAGTGATTCTTCTTTACACTATGCATCAGTACGCAAAAGTGTCACAGAAAAATGAAAAAAACCAGATATAATCTTATATTATAATGAAACTAAAGGTGGAGTGGACACAGCAGATAAACTAGCTTCCACCTATACATGTAAGAGAGGGACAAGGAGGTGGCCGGTTTGTTTGTTTTATAATATGATTGATCTAGCTGCAATTAATGCTTTTGTTGTTTTCATGCACATCAATCTGTCGTATAATGAACACAAACTTTTCAAAAGACGGCTTTTTTGAAAGAACTCGGAAAACAGCTGACAGACTCTCAAAGAAATCGCCGGGAAAAAGCGAATGTGTCGGTAGCTATAAACAAGAAGTTACTAGCTGTAAAAGAATTCCACGCAGATAATTTGAAAACACTTAAACAAGGAAGGTGCAAAGAATGCGACCCTAAGAAAAATAGAAAAACTCAGACAAGATGTGGATCTTGTCAGTCATTTCTTTGTCAAGAGCATGCAAATACCTATTGTAAATATTGTATTGATACGTAAAATAATATGTAATGTGCAATAATATTTCATATGTAAGTAAAATATGTAGAAATAAGTAAAATAGTAAGTAATTATTTCGTGCGTTTAAATATTTTAACAAGCCACATACGCAATCAAAGAATCGGTCGAACTGGAGGAGAAGAGGGGGGGGGGACAGTAAAAAAGAGGTATAAATGAGGTAAAATATACATACTTAATCATTAACTAATAATAGCACTCAAAATGCACCAAACGGGAACTAATGTAAAAGACTTGAGTAAATCTATACGAACTGGGTCGATTAGACCCATCCAGGTAAAACGTAACTTTTTTCAACAGGGTAGGAAGGTTAAACTAGACATGGTATATCAGAATTAAGTAAAATGTACAGTGACCAAACGTCCTCGAAATTCAAGGGCAGTCCCCAAATATAGATCTTTTTTTTTATTTTGTCCCCAAAAATACTTTGACTTCTTGAGGACGCGAAAAGTCCCCAAATTTAAAGATATGTACTTTTTCCCTGAAAGTTTCTGTTTAGTTTATTTCTTTCAGAAAAAAACTGAAGAAATAAAAAAATAAAACAACTAAAAGCGCCTTCTACTCAGAGAAACAATGAAATTCGATCTCTGAAAAGTCTGTTGTCATTGTGTGAAGGGTGTACTGACATTTAATAAAGTATTCGACTATGAGCAAAATTTCCCATTTCAGTTTTCTTAATGATTAATGACTTTTCATGATGAATCATGCTTTAAATATGAAATTGACGTACGAAATATTTTTTTTGCATTCGAATACTTTTTTTACAGGGTGTACAAAGTTTCATGAAAAATTATTACAAAATCAGCCAATGTAAAAAGCAATATCTTCTGAAAAATACAAATATTATGCCAAGAGGTAGATTTTGAATAAATTGCAATATTTCAATATGATGTTCCTTTCATATTTCTGGTTTAAATAAATATTTATAAATGGATGAAATACTTCCATTTATTTATTAGAAATAAGAATGCACAAGCACAATTGATATAAGCTATTAGAGTTCATTTTTATTTTTCAGTATGAAAGTCAATCAAGATTTTAAGTTGGGTTTACTGCAGGCGCGCACACAGGATTTTTGGCTGGGGGGGGGGTCCAACTTTTACGATGGGGGGGGGGGTCCAACTTTAGGGATGTTCCAGATTGTCAAAAATCAGTGATGAAAGAGCTCGTTTTCATGAGATGGAATTCATCAAAACTCGTCCCACCCAGTTCCCTAAGAATATACTACACAGTACAATAGGAAGGAAAGTAATAGTTGTTCAGTTTTGAGAGCAAGATGGTGTTTTATGTTCGCTTTCAGTTCGTTTTTGAAAGTCGAGGAAAACGAGAAAAAAAATTCTTTTTTTATTTATTAGAACTGAAACTATTGCTATATTTTCTTGGAATTATTTTATTTACTATAGATATAGGATAATAATCAATCGAAAACAAATTTCAAAGCCGATGGGGGTGGGTTCGGACCCCTAGACCCCCCCCCCTTGTGTGCACCACTGGTTTACTGGTATACATGGTAATATGTTGTGTCCTCGAATAAGTCCCCAAAAATCTTTGCTGTTGTCCTCAAGTTTTTCTTGGATTCGAGGACAGTGCTTGATTTGTTCCCAAAATACTGTTTAGAAATATGGTCGCCTTAGTAAAATGTTGTCTGATACCTAGCGGACGACAGATGAGGGTCAGTTGCATCCGCGCCAATAGTTATCAATTTCTCGTGGGGCGAGTTGCACCGAAATCCTTATCTTGCTTCTCCTCTCGAAAATATGGTACAGCTAGCTGTTTGGGAGACTCCTTCCCTCACCCGCCACTAAAAAAGCATCACTGGATCTGGCCATCGCTGTAGGCGGCTCCTTGAAAATATGCTCGCGCTGGACCGCAGAGCTCCCCCATGATTGTCCCCCTCTCCACCATTTCGCGGGTACAACTAGCCCGTGAATTAAATTCATCAACGGTGCAACTCGCCTTTTTCTCCCTTTGCTCCTGTATCGATCAAGTTAAAGCCGATGCTGATAAGCCACGTTTTCTATGTATTTCAATGGACGACATGACAATGAAACGGAAGAAGATCTTCTGATGCTCTTTCCATTGTGTGGAGGCGGGGTTTGAGATTTAACCCATTCGTGCCTGGATATTTTTGCGACTTTCTTCGATTTTTGCTAACACCAGCAGTAATTGATAAATTTCTGATGTCAACTTTTTGAACAAGGGATGATTTCATTTAAAATCATTATGTATAAAAATTGAAATGTCAAAATCCTACTTGGCCATATTAAAATGTTTTGTGGAATTGAGGTTCAATACTCGCGAATAAAGGCTAGGAAAAATAAATAACGTTTTCGACTGATAGCGAGAATGCCGTCCCAAAAAAAGGGACGCTAGGCATAAATGGGTTAACATATTAATCTTTTGTTGGTAGATCCCGACTGATCATTAAAAAGTCGTAACATTCGATAGAAGAATGTTGCCTTACCCCCTGTAGTGACGGCAAGACGTGGCTTATCAGTAACGGTCTTTATTCATATTGTTGTTCACGGGCCTCCCCGTCAACATTTAGTGAGTGCAGAGTAAAATTGCTGAATACATTGTTGAATCCATTTCACAACCACCCAATATACAGTGTTTACAGCATACATTTTTGCATTTCAGGATTGCAACGCTTTCCAGAGTAAGTGATTTCCATCCTTTTCTGTGAGGACTCTAGCAAACTAACCTCATTTGCTATTTACAGCTATTACCACTATTACTTCCTGCTTACATCTTCAGTTTTCTTTTGAAAACTAGATGCCCTATAAACTGCCAGGCACTCACTTTCCCAAGTAGCAATGACTGCTTGTTTTCTGCATCGGCGTTCATCCACTCATCGTTAACTCACCGACTCATCGAATTAAGACATCGGCAAGAGCACTTTTGATTTTCTGCAACAGATGAATTTTTATTCATGCATAGAGGTGATCTAGACGAGCAATTTCGCAGATGGGAAACCGACAAACAATTTTTTATCCGAAACTGCAGCTCTATAGTCATCGGTCCTTGCAGGTCTCCCAGTGGTTTACATTTTAACAAAATTCCTATAAATATTTGCGTAATTTAGATGTGCCTTTTCATAATCTAAGGAAAATTTGAACAATTCTTGAATTAATCGCATAATTTACTTCAAATTTCTATATTGTGGTCGGGACGGGGCAAGGGTGTGGGATCTCCCTTGCTGATTTGAAAAGAAATATTTACAAATAAATAAATAAATAAATAAATCAAATAAAAAAATGTAAGTGTTTATTAGATAAAATCTTTTGTAATATTTAAATAATTAAAAAAAATCTGTGTTTAAAAAAAAGAAAAGAAAATCTATTTGAGCGTCAGCTGCATTATAAGAATAACGGAAACTTCATTAAAATGAGCAATTCTTTTGAAACCTCGTTAATGTAAACAGTAAGAAGAGAAATCAGTTAATTTTTAAAAGTTATCCAAAAAATATGAAAGTTAACATCACACTAAAATTCCTATACAATAAGCAATATTGTTTTTTAATTATTAATTGTGAATGTTGTTGCTACTTACATACATTGCTAAAAACTGAAATTAATCTTACCAATCGAATAATTGGACTATTGTTAATAATAGCTGAACATCACTTTGTCAAAATTTCACCCCAAGTCCCAATCTGAGACTAAAATAACCGGTACTTCAACCTTTGGCTCAAACGTGGCAAGTCTGGATGGATTTGGGGTAGAGCGTCAGTCTGTGACTCAGTGCGCTTAGGGTTCGGGCATGGCGGAGGAAGAATTTTTTTTCTTTTTCAGAAAACGGAAAGTTAGCATCCAAAACGCGAAAAAATAATAAACAAAACGGACATTTTTTTGAAAATTTTGCTGCCAGTCGTTTATTTTTTATTAATAAATATATTTTAAACAGTTTATCGGTTTCTCATCGTTTTTTTTCTTTATTTCATTACAGTCATCGGAAAACAATGATCTACTAGATGGCCCCCAAGAGAACATTTTGTACCAGTTACCGATGCATCGTTTTGGGGTGAAAAGCCGAGATCGGCCATTGCTCGTTCTCCTCTGATTAAACTCACCCGCCTCTCATCGACCGATGGGGTTATTGCTACTAGGGTTGTCTGATGTATATATATATATATTGTTACAAAATTCACTCAAAAGCGATACGATTGAGTGATTGGGGTAACGATTGGGGTAAATAAACAGCAAGCTTTATTTTTCACGCTTCTACAAATTAATTAAAACAATGTATATAGCCTGCTCAACACCTCCAGAGCAGTATAAAAGAAGCCACTAAAAACAATTGGCTCAGGTACGAGTACAAACAAGCGCAAGTATCAATTTTCGCCGGATCGCGAAAACAAAAGCAGCTCGCTCAAACAGGTTCTGCTACGTCAGTGAACCTCCGACTGAAAAAGATAGAATGACTCCCCTCTGCCCACCAGCACGCCTTTTATACCAAGGGGAGGGGAGAAAAGGTACGATCGTGCGCTCGCTCGACGTTTCTGGAGATTCCAGAAAATTCAATTGTTTTTTACGCTAATTTCTTGTCTTCTACCGCATATTTTGACTAGTAGCTGGTACCGTTGGCAACCTTACCATGCGGCTAATACACCCAGCCCACCAAATTATTTAATTCTGATGAAATTCTGCCGTTAATTTATAATTTCCCAAATCTTTCGCGATCCTGGCGAAAAGGGATACTTTATCACATATAATTAATATTATTTACACTATTTACGTCTGATTTACATTATTTACAAGTATTTACGATAAAATTTATAACATTGCCCCCTCCTTAAAGACTGCACGTCCCAAGCAGTGCAATCCCTAAGAAACGGGAAAGCTATTCACCACCGTAATAAGCCGTTAGACGATCGTAGTGCACCACTTTGTGCTTACTTGATGGAGTCCTCTGAATCCTAACCAGGACGTCGTTTATGTGTTTACATATGCTCATGACGACCGACATACCGCTCCTACGGGAGCACATACACGAACTCACCAACAGCTTTTTCGGCAAACTTCATAATCTCGATAATGAGATTGTTGCCGAGTTTCCTGAGTATGATCACACCGACCCCCAAAACAAGAAGCGCCCTAGGGCGGCTCTTTCCACCCTTTTCCCCTAGTTCGCCCCATATGGTCGAGCAACCCGCCCTGCGAAGTCCGATTGTCGGAGGGAGGTCGGGTCGACATTCACATCTGGTTTCCCCCCCCCTTTCCCACTCTTTTCAACATCCACTGACTTGACTGATCCCCGCCCAATCTGTAGTGCCCCCCAAAACAAGATTTAAAAATGACGATCTACAAAAACACACTGGAGATAAGCTCGACGAGCTAGGTGCTCCCGTAATTCACTCTATCAGTCAGTCAGTCAGTATATGGCCCTTCCCAACATGTTTGAAGTTTCGGGGAGAGTCCTTACCGGTGATTAGGATTCCAGAACCATAGTTGATCACCTTCGGTGAATGTCCGCTGGGTTCCCTTGAAGTCATAGCGGGTCTTCATACGTTTCGCTGCGATGTCAGTCCTCTCTCTAGCAAACTGGTGAACGTCTTCTAACCGCACCTGCAGGTCGTCCAGATACTGCTCAGGTGAAGAAGATGCGTCCGGCGGTCGGCCAAAGAGCAGGTTGCAGGGTAGTCTCAGTTCCCGTCCGAACACAATTTGTGCTGGAGTGTAGCCGGTACTTTCGTGAGTTGTGCTCCGGTACGCCAAAAGGCATAAGGTAATTTCTGATCCCAATCCTGCTGATTTCGGGATACAAACAGGGAGAAGTGAATCAGGATGGCCTTATTAAACCTCTCCACCATTCCGTCGGATTGGGGGTGTAGAGGCGCAGTTCTGGTCTTATCCATGCCAAGCATCGCACAAAGTTCTGTGAAGACTGCAGAGTTGAAATTTGTCCCCTGTTTAGAGTGAATGAGAAGGGACAGTGGTGTAGTCGAAGGGGGATGCGGGGGGACGCCGTCCTCCTACTTTTTCACTTCAGCCCATATGTCCCCCACTTTTTATTCTCAGGGGGGGGACGCTCATTTACAAGGTTTCTTAAAAAATTCTGTGAAGAAATTAAAATTTTCGTTTTGTTCACGCGAGAGCAAGTACATCGGCATAAAAAATCAAAAGGAAACTTTTGACTGTTTGACGTGACTTTACAAATGGGATTGTAAGGGTTTCTTAAACACTTCAGTAGTGAAAACATATCCATAAGAGCTTATAATCTTTCCGAACGCACTCTTGGTAAAAAATGTCTTTCTGAATGGCCGAAAAAGTGACAAAAATCGGGGTAGCGAATAGTCACGTACCAATCCAAAAGAAAATCTGTCACTTTGAAATCGGATTGTTGCCTCACCATGGTACAATGGTTATGTAACTGGAAATGGTAGACGGTCGAAATGTGAAGGTCCCGGGTTCGGATTCCATTGCGCATCCGATGACCTAACCGTTCGGAGTTTTCCGTGGTTCTCTCCGAAACTTTGCATAAATACGGGTTAGGACCCCTTAGAAAGACCCCCAGGGAGGGCACCCCCTCTTGTGTTGCCTTTCTGACGAGGATTTATAAGCGGGTTTGAGCCAAGCACACAAATGTGATTTACATGTTCACAATAACAACAACATTGGATTATTGACAAATGTAAAAAATTAAGTAGCTCCCATCGCGCGTCCGTAACAGTTCGGAGTTTTTCATGGTTTCCTCCGAAACTTGGCGTGAATAGAAAGACTCCCAAGACCCTTAGAAAGACCCCAACGGAGGGCACCCCCTTGTGCTGTTCTTCTGGCGAGGATTTATAAGAGGGCTTCCAGCCAAGCACACAAATCCTATTACATGTTCGCAACAACAAATTAAGTAGCTTATACGGTTTATCAAAAAGACTTAGTTTAGATTATTAACAAGTAATCAATAATTTAACATTTTAATTAATTAATAAACAAATTATGGTTAAATTAGTTTTATTGGTTCTTTAAGGAATAATTACATTTAATGAATCCGATAAGTTTAGGTTAAATTTCGTCAAAAATGAGCGTCCCCCCACTTTTTTTCTTAGGACTACAACACTGAGAAGGGGGACTCAGAATCGGCAGATCCAGTTCTGTAATAGGACTTCTGCTACGGTGGTCGCTTATTGGTCTGGAATTGCGTAGGCTTCTGGCCACTTACTGAAATAATCTATGACAACGAGTATTTACTTGTTGCCATTGGCCGTGCCTAGTACATCGAGGGCGATTCTCTCGAACGGTGCTCCTACATTGTATTTCTGAAGTTTTCCGCGAGTGCGAGTCTTGGGTCCCTTAGGGGAAGCACACGCATCGCAGGATCTGCACCACTTCTCTACGTCGGATTTCAACTTGTAGCAGAAGAATCGCTCTCGAACCTTATGAAGAGTCTTCATGATTCCGAAATGACCGCCTGTTGGGCTGCTATGCAGTTCCTCCAAAACACTAGACTCGGGCACGTGGCAATATCATTTTTCAACTGAAATTCTTTCCGTCGTCGCTTTCCCCCTTACGGAAAAGTACTTCGTTTCTGAGATTTAGGGAATCCCACATAGCCCAATATCTCTTCACTGCAGGACCATAATGCTCCACGTCTTGCAATGTTGGTTTCCCGTTATCCGCAGCCATAAGATGTATAATAGTTTTCAGGTCCTTATCCTCAATTTGGCTTTTGCGGACGTTTGCATCGCTCCAAGGGTCGTCTCCGATGTTGAAGTATTCGAAGTTACTTGTCGGATGGCAGGTGTAGTAACTCCGTACTTCTCTTCTGTCTTAGTACAGTGCTTGCAGTCCTCAGGACAGGGTCTCTTAGAAAGCGCGTCCGCATTACCATGCGCTGCCCCTTTTCGGTGTTGAATGTCCATTGTGCATATCGTATTCTTGTAAACGCCGGATCCACCCGACTATTTGACCCTCCGGATGCTTGAAATTCAATAACCAGGCCAATGACCCATGATCAGTTCTGAGAACGAACTTACGGCCATAGAGGTAGTGATGGAAATGTTGACGGCCTTCACGATAGCCAACAACTCCTTCCGGATGACGCAATAATTTCGCCCAGCTTTTGACAAACTTTTGCTGAAATATGCAATGACGCCTTCTTCTCCATCGATCTCTTGGGACAGTACGGCTCTGATTCCTTCGTTACAAACATCCGTGTCTAAGATAAAGCTCTTCTCGACGTTCGGGTATGCCAGTACCGGTGCGGATGTTAATGCTGTCTTTAACTGGTCGAACGCGTCGTCGCAATCAGGAGTCCACACGAACTGCTGTTTTTCTTCGGTCAGTCTCTGAAGGGGCCTTGCGATCTTGGAAAAATTCTTCACGAACGTGCGGTGGTATGTGCAGAGTCCGAGAAAACTTCTTAGCTGGTGTATGTCCTCGGGGCCTGGACAGCTCTGTACATCTTGGATCTTCTCTGGATCAGTGCTGACGACACCCTCGGATGAGATGACATGTCCGAGATAGCCCACTTTCTGGCGTAATAGCTTACATTTAGTCGGGGTCAATTTTAAACGAGCTTTCCGCAATTTCGTAAACACGTTCTTGATGTTTGACACATGCTCCGTGAAGTCTTTTCCAATAATGATTATATCATCTAAATACACGTGTCAAGCGTCGTAAGACAGTCCCTTTAAGACAGTCTCCATGAGCCTCTTGAACGTGGACGGTGCGTTGCACAGACCGAAGAGCATGACTTTGAGCTGACACAACATTTGTCCAGTCGTGAAGGCGGTCTTCTCACGGCCGTCTGGATGGATCTCGACCTGCCAATATCCGCTCTTCAGGTCCAGGGTTAAGAACCACTTGTTCCTGGACAGGGTATCGAGCGTGCCGTCAATTTCGGAAAGGGGGTAACTATCCTTCTTCATCACTTCATTCAGCTTCCTATAATATACGCAAAATCTCGCGGAATCATTCTTTTTGCGGAATAAAACAATACGTGAAGCCCAGGGGCTGGAAGAAGGCTGAATAACTTCGCTATCTTCCATATCCTTCAGCAATTTTTCAATCTCCTCTTGTTTCGCGATTGGAAGCCTTCAGGGATGTTGCTTGATTTGGGAATGGTCTCCCGTGTCAATTCGCAGCTGTGCGAGGTCCGTTCGTCCCACGTCTTTTGACGAAGAAGAGAACACATCTTGGAATTCTTGAATCAAACATCTGGCGATCGTCCTTTGTTCCTCGTTAAGCTGAACGTCTCCGATAAGGTGTTCCATGAGATCCTCTACAGGTACCATTGGAGCCTTATTGTTCCGTTGCTCGATGCCCGTTACAGCGGAGCACATAGCGATTTCCCTTTTGATAACCCTCGTCCCTTCCCTGATGTTGGCTAAACTCACGGGCACGAGATCTTTGGAAACGTCTAACAGTGCCGCTCCCACTAGCACTCTTTTCGAGAATTTCTCTGTCATGGGAAAATCGGTTATCCCGAATTTGAAATGGTTTCCGATCTCGGGGGTACCTTCTGCCATGAACTCCGCTCAAGCTGGTATGATGATGTCTTCTCCAGCTAGGGTACGACACAAGTGGTGTTTCTCTGCATCTAGCCTGAACAAAGATACTTCCTCTCCTACAGCTTGGAGCTCCCCTTTCTTCAGGTTGAGGGTGATGTCATACTGCTTTAGAAAGTCCAGTCCTAGTATGCAAGGACCGGTAATGTTGGCGACATACACTCTATGGGGATAATTTTTAAACCCGAATGAGATGTCTACTTCGAGTTTTCCATGCACTGGAGTATTGTCGCCGTTTGCAGTCTGACAGAAGACGCCTTCCAAGAAGCTTGCCAATATCTGGCCGAATGATCGCTACATTGGCTCCTCTGTCAACGATGAGACGACAAGGGATTCTGTCAATTTCTCCTTCGACGAACAGTCCATGGTCTCCTCCCATCAGTGCTGAAATTTGGTAGGCGCTTAAGGGGGCCTCTCCTTCGAACGGCAACCTCCGCCCCGTGAGATCACCGATCATTAGTTAACTGAGACGATCGGTGGGGTTCCGCCCTGTTCGGGACAGTTCTTTCTAAGGTGCCCTTCTTTCTTACAAGCCCAACAGCTTAGTTTCATTTCCTTGGTTTTCTGTCGGGAAGAATCCCGCGACTTGAGAAGTCTCTCGAGCTCCCTGATCGTTTTCTCCAGGTCCTCTTTAGTATCTCGGGCAACAGCGGTGTGAACCGGACGTCGGTCCCTTCCGGAAGCTAGGTTGGCTGCTTCAACCTTCATTGCATGCACCAGAGCACTTTTGAGGTCTCTGCTGTCCAACAGTCTCACCCTAGTTTGGACGTCAGGGTCCCGGATGGCATCCACAAAATACTCGAGCGCTATGGTATCCCTGGCGTCAGCTGGACAGTCCGGAAATGCAATGAGTGAGAGACGTTCGATCTCTGACTCCAGCTCCTCAAGAGAATTCCTTGATTTTTGTCTCTTGGACTTCAACTGAACTCTCGTGTAGTCCTTCAGGTGGTGATCGCCGAAACGGAGTTCCAGAGTGGTCGTCAGTCAGTAAAATCCGCCCTCTTGTTCTCCGGAACCGTCAGCAGAACGTCAGCCGCATTACCTCGGAGAGATGCTGCCAGGTGGAAAGCTTTGATGGCATTGTTCCATCCATTTGCCGTCGCAACCAAGTCGAATTGCGTCTTATAAACGCTGCAGTTGGTCTTCCCGTCAAAGGTGGAAGCCTGGCGACGGTATTCCAACAAGAGGAGTGATGTCGCTATGCCGGGTCCCAGCTCCACTTTCAGGGAGAACACAGAGGCATCTGTCACAACTCCTTCTTTCGTGACCCGCCCGGCTTCCTGCATTCTCTCTTGGATTCTTCGGATCGCAGCTGCAGTTACCTCTTCCACTTCCGCAACTCTTGCCGACACTTTAACGATCTCGGTCGTCGTTAGCTGTTTTATTTCAGTAATTGCGCACAGCGGCACACACAAGGGAGGGGTCCAGGGGGGGTTGGACCCCTCCCAAAAGAGTTATAAATTTTCTTTCGTTAAATCAAGATGATGTATTTTTTGTCAGTTTAATGTGTTATAAGACTATCAAATTCATATATTTAGCACATACAATAAATAAATAATCACGATTCAAAAACATGCAACTATATTAAAGTGCTTTATGAAAGTTGGTTACTACCAAGGAGATGGACCCCCTCAAGAGAAAATCTTGTGTACACCACTGCTGCGGGATTTACTTTGTCGATAGCTGCATTCGTCGATTCTTTAACGTCAGCAATGGCAGCACTCGTAGATTCTTTAACGTCAGCAATGACAGCATTCGTAGACTGACTCGACGCGGTAATGGCATCTAGAATGTTCTTCTGTTGTTCTTCCATCGCTCTTGTTACGGGCATTAACAACTATCCCATTTTTGACACCAGTTGTTACAAAATTCGCTCAAGAGCGATACGATCGGGGTAAATAAACAGCAAACTTTATTTTTCACGCTTCTACAAAATTAATTAAAACAATGTATACAGCTTTCTCAACACCTCCAGAGCAGCACAAAAGAAGCCAATAAAAACAATTAGTTCAGGTACGAGTACAAACAGGCACAAGTATCAATTTTCGCCTAATCGCGAAAACGAAAGCAGCTTGCTCAAACAGATTCTGCTACGTTAGTGAACCTCCGACTGAAAAAGATAGAATGACTCCCCTCTGCCCTCCAGCATGCCTTTTATACCAAGGGGGCGGGGAGAGAAGGAACGACCGCGCGCTTGCTTGACGTTTCTGGCGATTCCAGAAAAATCAGTTTTTTACGCTAATTTCTTGGCTTCTACCGCATACTTTGGTACCGTTGGCAACCTTACCATGCTGCCAATACACCCAGCCCACCAAATTATTTAATTCTGATGAAATTCTGCCGTTAATTTATAGTTTTCGAAATCTTTCGCAATCCTGTCGAAAAGGGATACTTTATCACATATAATTATAATATTGCTTACGCTATTTACATATTATTTACATTATTTACAAGTATTTGCAATAAAATTCATAACAATATATATACAGGGGGTCTCAGGGTGTCTCCCCTTGACGAGGCTCGAACAGCCGAGTTATATAAATATAACAGTAAAATAAAAATTTTTTACAATTACTCTTTAGAATGAAAATTTATTGATAAATGCATTTATTTTTCATTTTAAATATGTATGATGAAACAAAATAATAAATATTATACAGGGTGATCAATTTAAAATAGCACCCGTTTTTTTTTTTTCTTATTATCCTTACGTGACAACTACTCTAATACTGAAATAGGTAGTACTTGAGTATTATCATCGGTCATTTATTTTTTCGTAAAATGTGCTGGCAAACTGTTGCCAATCGTATTCGTAACCATCAATAATTTCATGCGTCCGGCATTTATATTGGTGAAAAATCCCTCGTTTTGGCAGACCGCCGGTATAATACGTAAGTACCCTGAAGTATAATTGCTTGAACCTTGTTTAAGTATGAGAGACAATTTCCAACACTGCTGGGCTGTTACAACTTTATGTGTGAGATAAAACAGAAATGGAGACGCACAATGTAACTTAATCTTGTGGAAATTTTTGAAAAACATAATTTAATTCCAATTTTTTACACTAACATTTTCCTTACAGCAAATGTTAAAAATGTTTACCTCCATTCTGAAGGAAAAAATGAATATGTTCAAAGTTTCAAGTTTTTACACTCCCTCGAAATCGTGGGAAACAGACTTAAAGGAAGAGCAGCAGTTTTTTGTTCTTGGAAAAATCCAAGATCCGATTCTACAAGTAACCGAGAGCAGAAAAATAATTAGCAGTACTAGTTGCCTGCCAGTGGTCGAAATTCGACCATAAAGCAATAATTTTTTTAAAATTTGAGTGTGAATAAAGTTCTTCTGTCAAAGAATATGTCTCACTATTCCATGTACACTGGAACCTACTGAAGTGACCTCCTTGGCTAAGGTACTATCTGTCTTTTGTACAATTTAACTTTACAACCACTACACTTTTCTGTGAAGACAATGTTTTTGTAAAAACTCTATCATATTTGCTAAATACAAAGACAGCTCCAGCGAATGGGTCATAGGGTCATCTCCCTCTACCGACCTTGGATTTCACGTATTCAGTTTGCATTTTGAACAATTTAAGCTAATCTAAAAAGTTTAGTGGCCCCCTCCGAAAATTGAACCTGGAACTATCTCTCCAAACATAATGGCTCGGCCCATTATGTTTGGAGTTATAAAATATTTAAAAGTCGAATGATTCAAGTCTACTTGCTGAGGCGTACCACTGATCATGCATGAAACCTTGCTGCCTCAATAAATTTGCCCTTTTTTCGAATGATTGTCCTTGAGATTTATTTACTATCATCGCAATTGCAGGTATATTTGAAAATTGAGTTTTTTGTAAGGATATGGTAAAATAGTACGATAATATTTTCTAAGTGGAATTAAAATTCTTTCATTGCCTGCGGTTCCAGTTCAAACTTCGCAATCAATAGTATTACGATGTATATACTTGATGTGCATTCCTGTACCATGGACTAATGCTTCCTTTGTATTTAAGTTTCTTATTAGTATAATGATGCAATTTACTTACTTATGTGGTGGCAAACTCTGTTATTTTTCTTTTAGCCAGGTGCAAATCCCGCCTTGTTTTTTCTGAGAAACGTTTAAAGACTATTTTTGAAACACTGACTTTTCCCCCCCAAAAAGGCGGAAATTTTAATCCGTATACAAAATAGTATTTAGATACAGAATTAAATAAATACAAAAATATCAATATACTAAAGAGAAATTTGTATGCTTATTGGTTACATGATGGGGAATTTTTGAAAACGTGTGGAATTGCATTAAAAATACGAAATTAAATTAAACTTCCAAAATATGGAAAGGGATATACAACTATGTACTGGAAATCGCTTTAGGTTTGTAAGAATGTCGCTCAGATCACAATTATTTGGCAATTTTTCACTTGCTCCCGGCTAACCGAAAAGAAAAGAAAAAGTAAAAGAAAAAAAAAACCCAAACCAAACACTCACAGTCGAAGAATTTAAGAACTCTGCTGGATATAGTTATTGATTTCACTGTCATCATAGCAAATTATTTTATCGTAGCTAAGGTGATATGCTCTCTATTTACCAGATATTCGTTATTCCGTTATGCCAACTTTAATAAAAGTTCAATCATAATTTTTAGGTTCTATTATAACTGACTTCAATATGTTATGAGAGTATGTTTTCGGAAATATTTCCATACACTTCATTAATAATATTACACTCATGTCCATAAATTAAGGATAATTCAGAATCACACAGAAATTGATCTCTAAAATAAAAATTTCACCTGTGGAATGATCACACACATCTTGAAGAAGAATATGCAAATTACAGGAAACCACCAGATGGCGTGGATGGTACGTCACAATGACGAGAGTGTAAGAGAGGGGTATATAAGGAATGGTGGCAAAGAAGTAAAATTGTTCACAAGCGCTGTGAAAGCCTTTCAGTGCAAAAACCGCACAGTTATGGCACAAAGGAGGCATTTGGATGATGTTATACGTGGCAGAATTATCGGACGACTGGAATGTGGACGTACCCAGCTGGAAGTATCCGAGGAAATTGGAATCGCCCAGAGTGTCATCTCCAGGCTTTGGCAACGATTCCAAGATGATGGTAATGTGAGTAGACGTTACAGCACAGGTCGCCCCCGAGTTACAACGCCGAATGAGGAACGCTATTTGGCCGTTACTGTCAAAAGAAACAGACGGAGTACAGCATCAGACCTGTCTCGTCAGCTCTCTTCAGCTACCGGTACGACAGTTTCAAGGCAGACCGTGTACAGACGCTTAGGGCACATTGGTCTATATGCTCGTAGGCCTGTCAGATGTGTTCCACTTACCGCAACTCACTGTCGCCTGCGATTAACCTGGAGTAGAGAGCATGCATTGTGGACACCGCAACAGTGGTCTTGTGTAATGTTTTCCGACGAGTCCAGGTTTAGTTTGGAGTCTGATTCTCGCCGGACATTCATCTGGAGAGCGCCAGGTACCCGTTACCACCAAGAGAACACCATTGAAAGACACCGTTACGGTGGTGCAGGATGGCTCGTTTGGGGAGGAATTATTCTTGGTTCCAGAACAGACCTGCATGTTCAAAGTGTAACAATGACAGGCCACATCTATCGGGATGTCATTCTGGAACAACATGTACGTTTGTTTCGGGGCGCCATGGGTGCTGAAATTGTGTTTATGGATGACATCTCTCGTCCTCACCGTGCAAACATTGTAGACGAATGCCTTCAATCGGAGGATATCACCCGTATGCATTGGCCAGCATACTCACCGGAATTGAATCCAATAGAGCATGTGTGGGATATGCTTGGCCGACGAATTGCAGCCCGTCCATCCCCTCCCACCTGTCTACCGGAACTTCGGAGTGCATTGCTTGATGAGTGGTGTAATATTCCCCTAGATCAGATTGATCATTTGATACTCAGCATGCCTAGGCGTTGTCAGGCCTGTATTGCATCGTCCGGGAGACATACTCCGTATTAACCATCCTACTAACCATGTTATACTGTTTTTTGTAAATAGGTTCTTTTTTGAAATTTGGTCAAAGGAGTAAAACTTGCAATTTTTATTAATTATGTCAAACATATAGCATCTTTTTTGCTCTTTACTTTTTGTTTAATAAATAGACTTTACAAATAAGTCAAATTTGTTTTGCTCCTTTCTCTTTCTTTGCCTGAACTTCATTATCCTTAATTTATGGACATGAGTGTATTTTCACTCCCTCTTAATTGCTGAGGTATTTCTTCAATAATATTTTTGGAGAAAATTTGCTTTAGCATGCTACCTGTCGGGAGGTTATGAAGAAATTGTCGAATTGGCGCGTTTCTGCGTAGCATCTCTTGGATTCTGACCTGCCCGGAAAGAATAGTAAATATTATTCTCTCCTCCAAGGGTTTCTACAGCTTTTAAACATGGAATTTACAACACTTCGCGCACTTATCGCCTTCTAAAAAAAGTCGTCAAGCACATTGCTAAAGCACATTTTAGTCACTGGCGTATCACCAAACTCGGGAATAATTCCACTTTTTGGAAATTTTGTTGTAATACTATAACCCTATAGTACTGCTGAAACTAAGTGTTGTTATTTCACAATTGACACAACAATGGTACCATCGCCCGACTTGGCGCGAAATACTGCGTGCCAAATTGCTTCTCTAATTTTTTACCGTGCATTAGCATACTACATAAAAAGGTAAAATCATACAAGACGGTGCCCCTCATGTAAACACGGCGATAGCCGCTGGAGCTTGGCGATCGCCAAGTGCGAGCGCTACAGACCTTGGCGCCAAGCTCCAGCCATGGCGCCAAGCCTCCCTGGCGACCGCCAAGCTCCAACGGCTATCGCCGCCTTGTGACGAATAAACACTAGTATATACCACTAAAATTTTACAAAGAAACACAAATTCTAAGTAAATGACACTATATAAAACGGTCAAATCCACAGCAAAACATTAGAAAAAGTACAATTAAAGAAGCACTTACCTCACTTCCCCCCCCCCATTCTATATTCCACACACCCATACTAACGAAGAAATTCCCCGAGACGCTCACTAACTTACGTTAAAGGGTCCGTAAAACGGAATCAAAAACACAAGGAAAAGTCAACACAAACTTACTCGACTCAGAATCAAAGAACACCAAACTTCAATCTTCATGCAATTAACACTAAATGAAAATTCTATACTTCAAATGCACCGCGTTTAATTATCAGAATTGCCACTCAGATTCTGATAAAAAAAAAACGATTTTCCAGACCAACATGTGATAAAAAATCCAGACGATTTTCAAGTTTATGACGTCAGCTTTACATATGTTCTCCAAGGGCGGAAGCAGAAACTCTTTCGGAGGGGGGCGCAAATAGTGAATATTCATTTTATCTAGTATAAAGCCTGCTAAATATTGGTAAAAGCCCCATTTATGTAGTGTAAAAACATTTTTCTCGGAGGGCGCGCGAGCCACTCTGCGAGACCCCAAAAAAAACATCAGTGGGTCCGGCTACCGCCTCAAAAGGGCCCCCTCGAAAATATGATTACGCGGGCCCCTCTGCGAGACCCCAAAAAACATCAGTGTGTCCGGGCGGGCCCCTCTGCGAGACCCAAAAAAACATCAGTGGGTCCGGCCAACGCCTCAAAAGGCCCCCTCGAAAATATGCTATCGTGGGCCCCTCTGCGAGACCCCAAAAAAACATCAGTGGGTCCGGCCATCGCCTCAAGGGGGCCTTCTCGAAAGAATGCTAACGCGGGCCCCTCTGCGAGATCCAAAAAAAAACATCAGTGGGTTCAGCCACCGCCTCAAAAAGGCCCCCTCGAAAATATGCTAACGCGGCCCCTCTGCAGACCCAAAAAAATCATCAGTGGGTCCGGCCACCGCCTCAAGGGGGTCCCCTCGAAAATATGCTAACGCGGGCCCCTCTGCGAGATCCAAAAAAAACATCAGTGGGTCCAACCACCGCCTCAAAAAGGCACCCTCGAAAATATACTAACGCGGCCCCTCTGCGAGACCCAAAAAAAAACATCAGTGGGTCCGGCCACCGCCTCAAAAGGGCCCCCTCGAAAATATGCTAACGCGGGCCCCTCTGCGAGACCCCAAAAAAAAACCTTAGTACAAGTTGAAGCAAATTAGAATAGTAGACGAAACAGGAAAAAAGGAAAAATAACAATAACGCTTGCGCAAAACGCAAATTAACAGATTAATGACGTCAAATTGAGCGAGCGAATTCGTTACATTCATCGATACATACATTCGAAAATATACTAACGCGGGCACCTCTGCGAGACCGAAAAAAAAACATTAGTACAAGTTGAAGCAAATTGGAATAGTAGACGAAAGAACAGGAAAAAACGAAAAATAACAATAAGGCATGCGCAAAACGCAAATTAACAGCTTTGTGACGTCAAATTGAGCAAGCGAATTCGTTACATTCATCTGCTTACGTCACACATACACAGTAGCTAGATTAAAAAACAACTATTACGCATGCCCGAAAGTGCAAGAAATTTCGCTTCTTTCAATAGTTCTAAATTATCCAATTTACAATATTTCACGCATTATCATTCCTCTTTAAAAAACGTCGCCAAGCTCTACACATTTCTTTATGGTTGCCAGTCAAACTACCATCGGCAGGGTACTTTACTAACGTTGAACATCGCTCACGATGTCGCCAGAACCAAGGGGCACCGGATACGGAACATAGGCCCATAAAAATTTTAACATTCGCACAAACAATTCCATACGAACTTTCATTGTGCCGAATTTCACGATCATCCGTCCGCTGCAAAAGGGACACTAGGTTTTGCTTAGCGCGTATTTATATATAGAGGAGAGGAGGTGATTATGGAATAGTCGGGAAATATGGAATACCGAGTTTTTGGTTCTGTTAGTTGCTATTGCCACAAGGGAATACCATGAACAACTCAAGAAAGATTCCCTTCTTAAAATGTAGTAAGAGTTGACCGCTCTCTGTTGCCGTACCACTCGCTACAGAACAAAGTATGTTTTGCGATTTTCAAGAGTTTTTGTAGATAAGTTTTCAAACATTTTAACTTACTAGTAAACACGTGACATGAACATTGATGTTACGCATAATGTACACTAAGAGAATGGTAGTTTGTTGAACTGTGGTTATTTTTTAGATGACAGTGTTTTGCCAATTAGTTTTAAAGGTTCGTTTTCCGAGACGGCGTGTCGGGTATTATGGAATACTGGGTAATATTGTAATGGGTTTCATGTCATCCACTAAAGACCCGGAAAACAAAGACGCTGAATGCATCTTTTGTCACGAAAAATTCTCTAATGATCAACGACGATAAGTTTGGATTCAAATATCCAGCTGTTCTCTGTGGTCTCACCATGACTGTACCGGAGCAAAGAAAGAAAATTATATCTACAACTTTTCTAAATCGACTCGAAGCAGAAATGACTCCAATATAATGATTTGAACTACAAAACATAAAAATTTGTTTTATAGTAACAAATAACTATATATGAAGCAATATGAATTGCTTTTCATCGGTTTAAACCATCTTTTCCATATTACCCGACTATTCCATATTATACTCCATTCGTAACTTTTTTTTTAAATATTTTTTTCTATAACAACAAAATAAATTGTGTATTTCTTTGCAATTGACATTTCATTGCGATTCATTATAGCATGTACTCATGCTGTTTTGGGGGATTTTATTTAAAAATCTATGAAGTTACAGTTAGAAATGTAAATGGTATTCCATAATCACCTCCTCTCCTCTACATAGATATATAGAAATCTAGCAATTGTGGTGAGAAATTCCCCCCAAAATAATGGGTATTTTTAATGATGTAAAATTTAAGGATTGCTAAAAATGATTTGTTTCGAAAGTTTCGTATTTATCTGTAAAATTAGAATAATTCTGAAAATCTTAGGGGGAGCTTAAAGCTTGCTAGGTAGGGCTCAGCTCCCCCAGCCCCCCTCTGGTTACGGTTCTGAATCGACTAAACACCAAAAAAACAATTTTATTGCAAATATGTATACAAGGATTTTGCCTAAAATTCAGTACAATTTAACAAACATAAATCGATGTATTAAAGTAAATTGATTTCATTTTAAAAGAATAATTTTGGGCTTTTAATAAAGTTTGGTGTTATACTGATAAGTGTAATTGGATATCGAAATTTTTAAAAAGGAAACATAACTTGTTTAAAATCAATCAGTGACACAAGCAACCACAATCACTAACTCAGTAAAGAAAAATTAATTTCATTTATTAACTTCTGAAATTTATTGCACTAATAATTTTAATTTTCTTAGTACAATCAGCTGATTTACTTTAACCAAGCTTGAAGTCCAGAAGCTCTCTTTTGTCTCTCTTCTGTTCTGGTCTAAATAAAGAGAAAAAGATAAACATTTTTAATATTTTAAATTCAAATATAAAAAGGTTTAGTTCATTATTGAATATTTACATTATATAGTACATTTCTAACTTAGAAATAATTATATAATGCGTATTTGTATTGCACAAAATTTGTCAGTTGAATTGTTTAAGGCATTAATAGATGTTAGCTTTTAATTCTACTTAGCTTTTACAAAAGCTTGTGTTCCAGTATTATTAGCTGACTCTAAAATGTATTCATTAAAACTTGGGAAAACCTTAATTTATGAAATGATATGCATTCATAGAAAAGGACAAATAGAACTTGTCCAAACAAAATTTATAGAATCTGCCAATTCATTAAAATTTATTACGATATTTGAGATATTGCACTTACAAGAAATTCTTGTAATATGAAAGACACGAAAAAATAAATGGGTTAATGATAAGCTTCAGTTATTTGCAGCGGAAAGATATGTAAGAAATTATTAACTTTCATTTGTAATCTTTTTTTTTTTTTATGTTGATCAACAGATAATGCAAGCTCAATCAAATATTTTATTGAATTTAAAATTATGGATTTTAAAGATTATAATAGAAATCTCTAAAAATCAATTGCCTAAACTGTTATTATTACTATTCAAATTGAACTTCCCACTAACTAGCTTTTAGTCTGAGAATTGTAGAACTCGGATTAATTATTAAATTACATTTCTGAAGAGGCTCTATGGCAGATTTTAAATCTGTAAAAAATTTTTGATTTTATAAAGATTTTTTAAAAAATGTTTGAAGTTTCAAAATTATGTAGAAATTCTTCCACAGTAATTTATTATTATGAATGTATTGCACTGTACGATTAAACTAGGTATGAGAAAAGCAGCTTTTATTTTTTTCAATCTATATAAATAAAACAGAGTGTAAACTGTCTGTCTGTGTCTCGCGTAGCTCCGAAACGGGTGATCGTAGACCTGCCAAATTTTGTACGGAAATTCTCCAAGACGGGTCTCGACACACCTCGAAGCGATTTTTTCGAAATTCGAATTAGAAAATGTTTTATTTTATGTTTTGTCCGATTTTTAGCGATTTTTCTTGCGTAATACATAATAAGGCCGGTAATTGCACTCGCAAGAAAACGATATTTACATCATCGTATAGAGGAGAAAATTTTCTTTTAAAAACTGTTTGTTCGGACTGTATAACATAATTTGCAGATTTTTGGGAATTTTTCAAATAAAATTAAATTTGACGCTGACTTTCGTAAAATATTTTTAAAACTGCTGCATCTTGAATTCTATCTGTCATAACTTTTTTATATTTGGGCAAAAAACGGAGCACACAATTCTCCCACTTTTAAAAGAAGAACGGAGGAAAAATATAAATTAGGAGAATTTTTACGAATTTTTAAGTAAAGAAGGATTTTCATTTAAGTAGTACCTGCTTATGAGTTTCGGTTTGATATCTTGCGGCTTGGTTGTCATGGATACAGTAACAATGATTAAAATTGCCAGTTGAAAAAAATAAATAAAAACGGGTCCTGCGAGCAGACGATTTCTTTGCTTGGCTCGATTTCCTTTTATAAATACTGGATTTATTTGTGAGAAGAAAAATTAAACTGATATAGATAGCGCAGCCTTATCTCTTATCTCTTTTCTTTTTGTAAAGGGTTGCAAGAGAGGGTGACGTATTAAAAAAAAAAAAAAAAAAAAAATTGTCCATTTCATGTAGTGTCTGAGGTATTTAACGCTAAAACGTGAACCTAAAAGACAGCATGTCTGAGGAAATAAGACATTTTGAAAGTGAGAAGTTCACTGCAAACGGTCCATTTTCACATTTTTGATACCGAATGACGCTGACATAGTTTTTTTTTTTGTGTGTGTGTGTGTCATTATATTGCAATGATCTCAGGTTATTACATATATGACGCAAATTTTAAGTCAAGAGTGAAATAATTTTGCTTTTTCTAGATTCGACATCACTGGAATTAATTCGAATTACACATGTGAGGAAATTTTTCGTTTCCTACCGTGCGAAGAACGGGCACGCAGCTAGTATTATGATACTTTAATATCACTTTTTGTAAGCCTGCTTCAGTATAATAGTTTCCCAGTTATGACCAACATATTCTTCGAACTATTTCCAAGGACAGAAAATGTTTCTCCCCGTGAAGGAAAGCCCAAATTTAATTATTTTGTGATGCATTTAAAAATACAAATTTCAAGTTGATTGGTTTAGTTTGTTTGCTGGTCTTCAAATAAATTTTATCATGAGTGACACAACGGCCTGTGGCCAGAAGTTGCTAAGAATAGATACATTACTTGTTTATTCCCTTACTCTTCTAAAGCGGGCTTGTACAACATATGTCTATTATTATAGTTTGAATATTTTTTTAGTAATGTTGGATTTCAAAAGGAAAAAGATAATTAAATTTAGGAAAATTAATTTAGCAAAATTGCTCTGTGTCAAGTGCACAGGAAAGCATAAAAAATTTGTGAGAGACAAAAGCAATGCCAGGCTGCACGGTACATAAGAGTGTACTGAAAAAATGCACATTTATTGTGCATACAACATTACGCAAAATCACTAAATTTTTTTTAATTATGTAATAAAGGGTGTCCCAGAAGTCTTTCATTTATTTCAAACATGCATAAGACAGAAAATGTGGCACATAGACAAATACTTTTTAACCTTGAATTGCATGCGACATATTCAAGTTTTTGTTTAAATAGCTTCAGTCACCAGAGTCGTACACAGAAAAAAAAATCTGGAGTGACTCCACTCGACTTTAATCGATGAATAATTCAAACATATATACCACATTGAAGCTAAATCGAATGCACCATTTAAACGCTAGCACACTTTCAAGAATTTTTCCCCATATGCCATAATGTAAAAGAAATCTTTGTCGTAGCCCTGTAGAAAAAGTATAACTCCTATACACACCAAAATCAATACCGGTCTTGCGACGGTGGTTTATAAAATGTATACCCAATTTGAGCTCAATTTGATTCTCCGTTTAGGAGCTAACGTCTTCACTCACACACACACACACACACACACATCTCGTAAAAATAGCATAAATGAATTCAGAAGACCTCAAAACTTGTAAATACACCAAAATCTCGAAGTTTTTTCATGATTACAATACTTTCCTAACATGGTACATGTTCGGAAAGTAAAAATTAGGGATTGTCCAAATGTGAAAAAAGCAGAAAATTTCGCAAAATCACTTAATCATTATAATTTGGTTAATAAAAATCAAAATTTCATGGAGGATCTTTACTAGGTCCCATCCTTGGTATGGCCTTGACTGCTATGTTGTTTGTTTCATGCAGCATCCTAAGATGGCCACAGTTGGAATATGGCCTGGATATCCTTTGGGCAACTAAAGCAACACAAGTAGATATTGGCTAATGGGGTAGGCAAAAACTTGAATGTGTTTCCTGCACTTCAAGATGACAAGTCCATGTCTGTGAGTTATATTTTCTGCCATGCATGTTTGTAATCATGAAAAGACTTCTAGATTGCCCTTCAAAGTCACTACATTTACCGGCAAATGAACACTGTGTCAGAAAGAATTCAATAAGAGTAGAAAATTTCAATAATTAGTTTTAAGAACATACCTAATGAGTTTACATTTGTTATTGTTCTTGGTTTTTTTTATGGAATTTGCAGCGGAAGTTTTATTTACATCCTTAATGTTGATTGTGTTTTATATAAATATTATTATTCTGCTACAAAAAAAAAAAAACAAAATACAAAATGCTCTTTAAAATTTACTACAGATATGTTTCAAATTACTCCTCCAAAGGTTGACAGCCTTATTATTGTATGTTCTAACAGAAACAGTTAAGCTGTGATTTCTGAAGTCAAATACTTTTGAACCTCAATCAAATTGCTGGGTTATTAATGTTCTGCTTATTTTCTAGTTTAGGTGAAAAGTTAATTCTAAAGTAAGTATAAATATCAGCTAATTTGCAAGCATTAGTCTGGTGGATTAATTAGTATGACTATTGTAAAAAAATTAATAAATTAGTTTAGAAAATGCCAGTGCTCAATTTAAGAACATACCTAATGAGTTTACATTTGTTATGACAGGGAATTTAAATCTGATTGGTCGCCACCAAGTGATAAAGCAAATAACATACCTGAGTACAGATAGTATAATGATGAAAACATAGAAACATATCTGCCAACTCTACTGGATTTTTATGGTTCTCCTGGTCTGATTTTACATTAACACCTCCTGGTTTTCTGACATTTTGAAGCTTTAATAACCGACATTTATTTCCCCACCAGTTCTGAAAGATTACTGCTACTATCAGAACACATTCATTCAATATGGACCAACACACAGTGATATTTTGGTCCAATAATAAAGAGGTTTCTGCTTATGTTAATTACTCATTTGTGAAGGATTCTTGGAAATTTCAAAATTAGATGGCAAATCCTTTTATTGTAACATTTGTGGGTTCAGAGCTCCAAAATTTTACAATTTTTTTTTTCTGTTTTGTAAAAATTGAACATTTAAGAAAAAAATTTTGTGTACCTAAAGGAACATTGAAGTTTTATCTATTTCACATTTAAAAATCAATATTTCTGAGTTCCTATTTCTGAGTTTCTTATTTCTGAGTTCTTTTACACATTTTGTTTTAAAATTATGACCTTATGTGAAACTGAAATTTCAAACATAAATTATTATGAAAAGCAAACTGTTCATTTTTAAAAGTATAGCTGTGGGTCATGTAAACTTATATTAAAAAAATGATACATAGACTTACCAGCAAGGTGGCGGACGATCGAAACGTTCATCACGTGCCACAGATCTAAAGACCCTTTTTGACGACAGCTGGCTGTGCGGCACAGCCAGCTGTGTCAAAAAAGGGTCTCTAGATCTGTGGCACGCGATGAACGTTTCAATCGTCCGCCATCTTGCTGGTAGTTAAGTCGAGCGATGGCAACGGCTGCCCTTTTTTCAGCATTGGGCAATCCATCCAGCTGTTCTCGCATTCTTCCATTTTTCAGCAGATGTCAGTGCTGTTAAAAATAATCGTGACCATTTTTTTACGGAAAATGACGTGCTAAAAAGTAAAGGATTCTCGTGGCGCTATGTCACCTGCAACTATTTTTATAGAAATCAAATCTATTCTTCGTGACTGGCAACAGTCAAAACGTCAGAGTTTGGTGTTCCCAGAGCGGGAACCCTGCACGTTAAAGGGTTAAGCAACCCTCTCCTCCAACAACTGATTTTTCAAGGCACCGATTTTTTACTCTATCTGCTTAGTGCTAAAAGATCCTCTAGAAGAGACCACACAACCCTCTATAAGCGACCGAATGCGGTTCCCTGTCCGAAAATTTCTTACCATTTTTCCCGGAAGTAAAGTAAACCAAAACCACATTCCAAACAAATCGTCGCTCTAGTGTAAATCGTTAGCAGGTACATGTTCAAGTGCACGTGCACATCACGTACAAATCTTGCAGGTTAGAGAGGAGATATATCTAAGAAACCCGTGATTTTACCGTTGGAGCAGCGTATTGATATGATCGAGTCGCTCGAAAAAGGACATTTGGAAAGGAAGTTAATTGTGGGAAAATCCCCCAAAGCAAATTTTAAAACAAATAGATGATATTATGGCAAAATCAGAATTGACAAAGAATATCAGGATAAATGCTCTTTTGTCAGATGGAAAAAATTGGGGGAGTTGAGACACAGTGGTCCGCTTTTCTGCTTTTCATTTTCTATCACATCAAAAAAGTAACTATACAGCTCGTTTTTTTCCCATAAGACTCATTACACATTTCTTAACATCCAAGATTTTTTTCAAAATATTCTGTGCATAATCTTATTTATATTTATTTTTCAAAAGAAGCTCTGAGAGTGGAACAACCTCAAGTCTGGGGTACCTTGGCCCACATCATGGAACACATTGATGTTTCCTTATGGGGCACATTGGACCATAGTATACCAAAATTTTTAGTTATAATCATATTTGATAATAAATATTATCCAATTTAGTAATTGAATTATTACTTTTTCTTTTAATAATGAAAAATATTACTTTTTGGATTTGTAGATACGGTTAAATTAATTTTCATCAGCAAAAGAAATCCTGAATTTTAAAAAGAAAATAAAAAGCAATCACTCTTCGAACAGTTATTTAGTAAACATTGAAAAAATTAAATCTTTCGCATTTATCATTAATAATTTAAAATAAAGTTTAATACATGCTGAAGTTAGCAAAGGATATGCCTAGGAATGGACGCGAGACGTGCGAGACGAGAATCGGGGCTGTCTCGTCTCGTCTCGCAGTGGTAAACCTCTGTCTCGTCTCGTTTCTCGCAAAGAAATTGCTGTCTCGTCTCGCGCGAGACGTGAGACGTCTCGCGAGTCTCGTAAAATTAAGGACTGCGATTTCGTTACCATTTTATACTAACTTATTATTGGGATTTTATTGAAAATTAATATTAAAAATCTGGAGTGACTCCACTCGACCTTCCGAACACTTACGATTAAGATCATTACCAAGCATTTAAATAAATTTTAATCGATGAATAATTCAAACATATATACCAAATTGAAGCTCGATCGAATGTACCGTTTAAATGCTAGCGCACTTTCAAGAATTTCGCCCCATAGGCCATAATGTAAAAGAAATCTTTGTCGTAGCCCTGTAGAAAAACTATAAGTGCTATAAACATCAAAATCAATACCGGTCTTACAATGGTAGTTTATAACATGTATACCCAATTTGAGCTCAATCGAATGTACCGTTTAAACGCTAGCGCACTTTCCAAAATTTTCCTCCATAGGCCATAATGTAAAAGAAATCTTTGTCGTAGCCCTGTAGAAAAACTGTAAGCCCTATACACATCAAAATCAATACCGGTCTTGCGAAGGTGGTTTATAACATGTATACCCAATTTGAGCTCAATCGAATGCACCGTTTAAACGCTAGCGCACTTTCAAGAATTTCTCCCGATAGGCCATAATGTAAAAGAAATCTTTATTTTATCCCTGTAGAAAAACTGTAAGTCCTATACACACCAAAATCAATACCGGTGTTGAGACGGTGGTTTATAACATATATACCCAATTTGAGCTCAATCGCATGCCCTGTTCAGGAGCTATCGTGTTCACTCACATACACACAAACACACACACACACACACACACACACACACACACACACACACACACACACACACACACACACACACACACACACACACACACACACACATACACACATACATCTCGTAAAAATAGCATAAATGAATTCAGAAGACCTCAAAACGTGTAAATACACCAAAATATCGAATTCGAATTTTTTCATGATTACAATATTTTCCTTACATGGTACATGTTCGGAAAGTAATAATAACAATTACTTACATATAGCCACATTAGTAGATATATTAATAACTATATCAGCATATATCGTCATTTGAAGTAAAAGAAATTCAGATTTAATCCATATATATAATGTCACACCGAAAATATAGTATTTATTTTTATTTATTTACTAGCTGCGTGCCCGTTCTTCGCACTGCAGTAAACGAAAATTTTCCTAACATGAGTAATTTCAATTAATTCCAGTGATGTGGAATCTAAAATAAAAGCAAAATTATTTGACTCTTGATGTAAAGTTTGCGTCATGAGTATTAACCTGGCATCATTGCAATATAATGACTCAAAATTTAAGTCAGCTTAACGGTTTCACCGGAATTTTCCGAATCCGTAGACACCTTCGCCGAAAGATAAATCGCCACGGTTTCGGAGGAGATAGCAGAGCAAGCTTTTGAGAGCGGCGGCAGCGATCATTACATTTTTTAGAATAGAGACAAAAAAAAAGACTCAGACGTTGGCTCACGAATTTTGACCTAATGCTGATGGATTTTAGAGGAACCTTAGTAGAGTAAAATGCCAGAGAATTAGCTGCCAACCTTCGTGCCAACTCATTCGCTATTTTCGAGAAAATGGCAAATTAAATATTTTTACAAAGAATTTTTTTAATTTATTTTTTAATAAATAAAATTTTTTTGAAAATTATAAAAATGTTGGGCCCTTGAACAGGGTGGGCCCAGGACAAATGCCCCGGTAGCTCTTCCGAAACCCGATTATCACAGAGGCAAAGGGGGGGGGGCAGTAGCCCGTTGCCCCTGAAGAAAAAGGGGCCCCCCATATATCCCGATTATCTAAATTAAAAATTCATATGTACTGAAATAGTAATTGTGGGGGAAAAAACTGAATTTCCACTATAATATAGGTATTACCTAATTGTCTATCACTAGATCAAGTTAGAGATACACTACAGTTAACTGAAATGCAATTTTCGAGTACAAAAGCGGTCAAAACTGGGTTAAAATGCTTAAAAGGGGAGGCACAGTAAAGGGACTTAATGCGTAAAAAAGGGGACAGTAAGGGGGGTCCCCAAACTTAATGCCCCGGGGCCCCGTCTAAAAGTGGTCAGATTTGAACACACCGTACCACCTTTCCTATTTACTTATTATTTTTCTTTCAACTCTTCTGTTTTCTTTTTTTTCCGCCTCTTTTTTTATCCTCTCCTTTGTGTGTTTTGTATATCTCTCGTCTGTCCTAATTTTAAATGTTACGTGTTTGTGCGTATTGTAGAGTGCTGATAGTATACCAGGAACGAAAACGAAGGAGACGCAAGTTAAACGGTAGAGGCTTTAGGCAAATTGTCGCTTTTCAGATCGTATTTATGCGAGACGGAAAAAAATACGAGAATTCTCGCGCGAGACAATGTCTCGTCTCGCGTCTCGTCCCGCAAAATATTTTCTTTCTCATCTCGCGTCTCGTCTCGCAAAAAAATTGCCTGTCTCGTCTCGCGAGACGAGACGAGAACGCGAGACAATGCGAGAATTCTCGCGTCTCGCGTCCATCCCTAGATATGCCGAGCGAGATTTGTGAATGGAAAGCCTGCTACTTTCTGAGCAGACACGAGGCTTTGGAAGAATAAGGAGAATGTTATTTTTGTGGATTGTTGCTTCATCAACATTTATTAGAATACTAGCTGCGTACCCGTTCTCCGAACGGTAGGAAAAGAACATTTTCCTTATACATATAATTCGAATTAAGCCCGTTGATGCGGAATCTATAAAAGTAAAAAATTACTTAAATCGTGATGAAACGTTGACGTCATGAGTGCAAATCTGAGATGACTGCAACATGATGGCACAAAAACTACGTCAATGTCACTGGACTGGGATCAAAAAAGAAGCAGCTTCTCTTAGATGACCTTGCCCAGGCTTTTTCTCGATGGATCCGGTATCGTAGAACTGCTTCTATAAGTTGCACACAACGCTGGGCGTTCAATTGAACTGTCTACAAATCTGGAGACTATCCTTGCTTCTAGTCTCCACACATGGGATCTAGGTCAAGGGGTGGGGTTGTCCTCCGTAGGGGTCTTTCTAAGGGGTCCTAACCTGTATTTACGCTACGTTTTGGAGGAAACCAGACATATATGTTTCCTAACATATGCATGTTGCGAGTACAGTTTTATTTTCCGAACGGAATACAGGAAAACTCCGAACGGTTAGGTCGGCGGACGCGACCTGTTTTGAACCAGAAACCTTCCGTTTCCCAGTTCAGAGCGCTAAGCGCTCGGCCACTGGTCGGACTAAGTCATTGCTAGGGGAATATTATAAGCAATTGGGACCTTTGTTGTACACATGATTGCAATGTCATTCTCGTATTATTATTACTTATATCTCATATTATTTGATTTATTTTTATTTTCATTTCATATTCCTGACTTTTCATATTCTCTTGATTTTTGGGTCCTTGTGCATGAGCATATTCAATTATCATTCCCCATTAAGGTTACTGAATTAAGTAGTTCTCCCTATCGCCACTTCTACACCAAAGACGTCAATCTGCAGGTTCCTCGTTTCAAGAAAAACGCTTACAAAGTTTCATTGCTTCAGTTTATACTGATTAATCAATTTTCTTGCAAACTAATCGGAATTAAGATATGAGGCTTTGACATAGTACACAGGATTTCTTAAAGACCTTGAAAATGAATTTAGTTAAAAATAACCAAAGTTACAGGTTCGCGATATTGACGTTGTGATTGTGATAATATTCTAATTGTGTCATATCCAATGCGTTTTCATTTTTCGAGTCAAGAGCTGTAGAAATGAGTGTTTTCACTTAATTGTTAAATTTAACAGCTTGAGTGGCAACAACGGATTCCGTAACTACGGAAACTGCAGCAATATTAAAATAGAACATGAAATGAAATTTATTTATGCTTGCTAGAACTGCCATATTGGCGTAATTAGCGCTTATAGTCGATGGCAAATAGCCAAAATGTATCCTAAATTTTTACTTCACAGTAAATGCAATATTTATAGGCATTCTCGTTCATCTCCAAAGACTTTTGTATTTATACAGAATTCCTATTTTACTATACTCTGTTTGGCGGGATTAAAAAAAAATTATCTATCCATCCGCTCGTAACATTGGCTCATTTCAATCGTGCCATAGAATTAGAAATGGAAACGCAAAAAACACACGCTATTGAACACGGAGTTACACTACATTTGAATATTTATCGCCAACTTTTCTATGAAAGGTACTAAGAAGGAATCTGCGTATGCCATTTTGCGAGATTTTTTTTTTTTTTTTTTTTTTTTTCAGAGAATGATTCTAAGCACTAATTTAACAGCAATCAAAATAGGAAATAGTTATTTGTGTATGGTTCCATCGCCAAAAATTAATGCAGGAATATATTTGAAAAGTAGCATAGCAGTATTTTAAATTACTATAACGTGTTTTATTTATTCCAATTTACCGAATGCGAGAATTTCATTTCTTTTGAAATTTGGCGGCATTCCCTCAAGATAAATCAATTTACTTAATTTGGGGAAAATTCCGAAGATCCATCGCTTAAAATCGCCTTAATAATTGAACTATTTTTGCATGGAAAATTAAAGTTTAATGCCGCATTTTAATAAAACCTACACCTATTTCGGTTTCCTCGCAGTAAATTGCGCCAAGCCCAAAACTGAGCAAATCGGTAGAATCTACTACTTTCTCAAAATCACCAAATCAGCCATTTTTTTTTCGCCAAACTAAAAAATATACATATTAGTCTCGGAAATCTCCCAATACCTTATTCTTTTACAGATAAAAAGCATTGAATTCCTGCTCTGATTTCAAATGCACGCAATACTTCAGTTAAAAAATAACTTTGTAAATAATCTAAACAGAAAAAAAATCATTATTCTTTTATTTTTACTACAGGAGTCTAAATAATTTAATAAAATAGCCAAACATGGCAACCTCGATGCTTTTTTCTCACATTTTCACTACAAGGGTTACAATCGCGGAATTGCGAAGAGCAAAAATTAGCGTTTTTGACGGTTTTTTTTCTATCAATATCTCTTAAAATAATTCGAATTTCGAAATTTAAATTAGCGGAGGTTCTTTCTCGAAATTTTCCGAATTCGTGGATACCTCGGTCGAAACTCAACTCCCAGCCGTTTAGGAGGAGATGATGCTACACACACACACACACACACACACACAGACAGACGCGCACAGATTTTAATAGTATAAAAGAATATTATTTTTGTCTTCATTACAGAATCTCATAATCTGATAAGTGGCGGCTCGTGAGTCATTTAAAAGGAGGTTCACAAAACAAATTTCGAAAATTAAATATGCAGATGCGACGCACCTTACAAGTTAAAATAGATTTGCGTTTCCAGCAGTTAATTAAAAAAAAATGCACGCAACTGAGAGAAAATAAGTCATTCTGGTCTTGCATTTCATCACCAAGATAAGTTTTAGCAAAGTTGCTGTCTTGATTCATTTTATTTCAATTTTTTTTCAAAGGATATCATTGAAAAATGCCATGGCTTTAGCTCCGAAACGCGTCTTTTACTCCCATCTTTATTATTTACACTAGCTTGTGAAAAAAATGTAGTGAAAAATGATAGAAATAAAGAAAATATTAAGAAAATGAAATAAAAATTAATTAACTAACCGAACGTAACAAACAAAGGCAAAATCCGGAAGCGATACCTCAAAAAATTGGTCCTGGGTGCACAATGAAATTGTGCGAACGGAATGATTCCACCAGTGCCGTAGTTCTCCCCGGATGTCTCGGCTTCAGATCCCAGAGAATGGTTCAGGGGGAAAATTTTCCGTTCGCACGTGCGATTGATTCAAGACTGTGCTGTAGTAACCTACACTACAGCGCGTTAGCTATAATAAGACTATTTAATGATAGTAGGAGGAGGGGGAGAGAGTAAAACTTACGTTTTAAATTCACATAAATCTAGAAGTGTGCTTAATATTTCTTTTAAATTTAATTTGTTTATTCCTTTAGGGGTTCATGTGCTCATGTGCTCTAATGGAGGATCCGCCATTGAATCTGATTCATCTAGTTTTGCAAACACTAATCCTACATATTGAATTATTGTTTTCTTGGTAGCAAATCTTATAACTACATCTTGACCAACTTTTACTTCGTAGTTATTTAATAATACGATCTACAATTTCACTGTCTATAGATTCAGTATAATTTGAGTCTTTGTCAAATTTACTAATCACTGCTACTAGAATTAATTTCTTCTAATTCTTTTAAAAGTTTTCATTTTTTCCCTAACAAAGCTGAAGACTTTTGTATTTTTTACTTTTCAATCCTTTTATTTGCTTCATCTTTTAAAATTGCTTTAACAGGTGTATCAACATTAATTCGAGAGCATTCAACTTTTTGCTTAACTTCTATTCTCCAAAGCTTTTTTTTTTTTTTTACTGTGATGTACTTCGGGCTTGTGTATAGTAAATTAAAACGAATAATTGTATATAAGTGTTAACATAACTGTGAAACATATATAAAATAATATGTAATCATTGTAATTAAAAACAAAAAAGTAGGCTAAAAAGTTATTTTTTATTACTTGAGGTAGGATGAACCATGGTCCAATGTACCCCAACTCGAGTAGACCAACGTACTCCATATTCACGAATTTGTAAAATATAGTATTATTTTTTCTTTATCATAACAACTAAACTAACTGTAAATAATTATTAAATGAATAAATTTACCTTATAACAGAGATTCAGTTTACTGCTCCAATCTTAATTAAACCAATTTTAGAAAGCAAAGTTACTTCTGAAAATTACTCAGCAGTGCTAAAATACAACTCACTGGAGTAAAAATGGCTCCTTATCACTTTAACATGTGGTTTCTTTATAGGATTTGTGCAACTACTAGGGGCATTTGTTGATAATAAAACAGGGTGTCTACTGGAGTGCAGAAAAAAAAAAATTCATGACCACAAGGGAATTTTCATGACATACCGCAATTTTGTTGTTTTTGAAATGTAACTAATTTTAGTCATATTATAATTATATATATATATATATACATGATGTCCCAAAAATAGCGTCTAAACTCTAAACAGCCCGATTCCTCGTTGGAAGTACATAAAAATTGCCCAAAGAACTGTACCTATACGACCCATAGTTTTCGAGAAAAATAGGAAAAACAAATTATGACGTCACATCCAGTGCAAGGAAAGTCAATTAGAAACATTAAATTGGACACTGGACTGGATAAGAGGGGGACTGCTATGCTCATCAGATCTGCCACCTTTGAATTCCTTCCAATTCAAACGTTTGAAAGGATTGATCTAATTGCAGTAAAAAGTGATTCAGTCTCTCCCCTTCATTCTGTGCGCATTTATATGGGCACCAGATTGATGCAGAGTGAGCAGTTAGCCATTACACGCCGCACCCAAGCCTCGATAGTTACGGAGAAATTTTTATCATTTTATGAAAGCATATGCAAGAAAACCTATGTTCATGCTTCTAATAAAGGATCTTTCGGTACACTGGATATGACGTTTCTGCTTTTGTCTTGCATTTTTCTTGTAAATTATGAATCGTACAGGTACAGTGCTTTGGGAAATTTTTATCTACTTCCAACAAGGATTATTATGTACTTCCAACTATGCAGAGTTTGGGAGCTATTTTTGGGTCACCTTGTATATATATAAATATACATATATAGGTTGATTCACTACCAGACTGACAAACTTGCAGGGGGTGTGGGGTAGGGGTACAGCGATGGTTCAGAATCACATAGCAATACGGGGTTGGAAACGTAGTCTTCATGTACCTGTACACTTTAGAAAAAGAATTCAAGGTGATCGTAAACTTTCCGGCCATGGTTTTTCAAAAACTAATCCCTCTTTCACCGATTGCACTTGATAAAAATAGTTCTTTCAGAATTGCTTTTTTCACTACATTTATGAAATTGTCTGAGGAAATCCCATTGTTTATGAAACTCGATTTAGAAATGGGACACACACTTCAACACTTCTTCCAAAGTGATTATTAACAGGTACATGAATGAAGACGACGTTTTCAACCCCACATTGCTCTGTGATTCTGAACCATCTCTGTACCCCTACACCCCCTGCAAGTTTGTCAGTCTGGTAGTGAATCACCCTGTATATATATATATATATATAATTATAATATTAATTACTCTACTCTTAATAGTCACTAATTAATTAAATGGTCAAAAGTAAATGAAATGTAACTATCCTAATCGGCAAGATAAACTGCCACACGGCAGTGAGATTGCAAGACAGTCCTTTTCCCTTCCCTACAACAGGAGACTGGGTTGTAGGAAAAAAAAAAAAATCATGACATCCTATAAAAATTCGGGACATTTTCATGACATTCATGACACATTGTTTAAAATCTTGACATTTTCATGACATTCATGATTTTCATGACCGGTAGACACCCTGTAAAATGAAATAAAATAAAATAGTATTTCCAAAATAATTGAGCCTGGTCCACTGTGCCCCTATGTACAACGAGCCCCAACTCCCTCTATAGAGAAAAGTATTCTGGGAGACAGAAAGTATGAAACAATGTGAAATTTCTAAATACTTAATTAAAATTAAAATTTTGAAAATCTGTTTGTATAATTACTTATGTGTTCGTATGCAATTTCATAAATAATAAAACAAACACTATTTTTTGTTTAGCATTAAAAAAAATTCTTATTAAATGTTCTTACTTCTTTCAGCAACCACCTCTCTTAACGACCGATTTTTTGAGGAACGGAGGACGGTCGCTATCGAGATCTCAAAGAAGTATGAACATTTAATAAGAAAACTTTTAAAAATGCTAAAAAAAATAGTGTTTGTTTTATTATTTATGAAATTGCATGCTAACACATAAGTAATTATACAAACAGATATTCAAAATTTAAATTTTAATTAAGTAATCAGAAATTTCGGATTGTTTCATTCTTTCTGTCTCCGAGAGTACTTCAAAGGTGCCGCGACTTGGGTAAGTTTGGGAACCCCTCTTCTATCTGTTGAAAATAAAGTCGACCATAATTACCATCAAGGCAGTCAGCCCTCGCTTAATACGCAGGCCCTGATTACCGCACAGGCCAGCGAGGGCCTAGGACCTCCAAGTTTTAGGGGGGCCCCAAATTTATTAAAATAGCTTACGTTCTATTCGTAAAAGAAATGAGTTATGTTAAATTTTTAACAGCAATATAAATATACAGGATGTCCAGCCTTAATGTAACTCAATAGCTAATTCCCGAACCGTTCGGTTTAGATATGCACTTCCAATTTAAAAAATGTTTTTAAAAGGGTAAAGAATGTTTTTACGTGCTTTTCGAACCAAAAAACTCATTTAGAAAAAAATTACAAAAATTAAATTTTTATACGGTCCCCAGGTCCTATCACTTATATTTAGGAAAAGATGCAGTACACAAAAACAAAGTAAACACAAAAAGTTTCATTTTATTACGATAAAAACTGACCAAGTTATGGAACTTTGAAAATCATACATTTCATCCATTTTCTCGGCCAATTTCAAGAAGCTAGTAAGGGACCGTCTCCAAAGTGAAATTAATTGGAGCTCTGCCAGGAAACTTTCGCTCTTGCACGTCACTCTTATGTAAATCGTTTTTAAATTTAAAAGTACATACATTACGTTAATATTACAATAATTGAGTACTTAAGAAACAAAATTTATTCTGTGTACGTGTAAAACATAGATAAAAAAAAATATTTTGGACGAAGAAAACTTTTCAAAAGCAGTTCCAAAAAAATAGACTTATTTGCCTGCGTCTTCAGACTGATTTGCTGCGATACTGATCATGGCGAACGTTAAAAATCTGTTGTGTAGTCGCTTGCAATTGCATACAGCCGTATTCTAATATTACGAATTCTAGTATGGGAGAACGAGATGTATACAACTGGTCTCCAGGCATTAGCTCCTGCGCCAGGACTGGACGATAAGGAAATGCACCGTACGTATGTAATATGTTCCACACCGTCGATTTTGAGTAGGAACAAGCCTTGCTAATATTCTGGACACTGCTTTCAGGATGAGCCAGGGCATATCCTAGAACATCCTCAGCGGGTATCCGCAAGCTTGAAGGTGTGGCACGAGGCAAGGGAATACGTCTATGACAACTCCCAGTTCTATACAAGCGTTGAACAGCACGGGCAATTGTACTATAGGATAGATGTCTTCGACTGGGAAATTTTATGGCATAAAGTCTTGCCGCCTCTCTCTTATTTCGATTACACTGCCCATACAACAGTACCATTTCGCAGTATTCTTCATTTGTATACATCTCGTTCTCTTGTACTAGAATTCGTAATATTAGAATACGACTGTATGCAATTGCAAGCGACTACACAACAGATTTTTAACGTTCGCCATGATCAGTACCGCAGCAAATCAGTCTGAGGCCGCAGGCAAATAAGTCTAAGTTTTTGGAACTGCTTTTGAAAAGTTTTCTTCGTCCAAAATATTTTATTTTATCTATGTTTTACACGTACACAGAATAAATTTTGTTTCTTAAGTACTCAGTTATTGTAATATTAACGTAATGTGTGTACTTTTAAATTTAAAAACGATTTACATAAGAGTGACGTGCAAGAGCGAATGTTTCCTGGCAGAGTTCCAATTAATTTCACTTTGGAGACGGTCCCTTACTAGCTTCTTGAAATTGGCCGAGAAAATGGATGAAATGTATGATTTTCAAAGTTCCATAACTTGGTCAGTTTTTATCGTAAGAAAATGAAACTTTTTGTGTTTACTTTGTTTTTGTGTACTGCATCTTTTCCTAAATATAAGTGATAGGACCTGGGGACCGTTTAAAAATTTAATTTTTGTAATTTTTTTCTAAATGGGTTTTTTGGTTCGAAAAGCACGTAAAAACATTTTTTACCTTTTTTAAAACATTTTTCAAATTGGAAGTGCATATCTAAACCGAATGGTTCGGGAATTAGCTATTGGGTCACATTAAGGCTGGACACCCTGTATAAAGAGATGCACTTTAACAATACATGCCGCTGAGTAAAAGGGTTTGTTTTATCCCTGAACATAATTCAAGGATAAAACGAACGTCATGTAAAGATCCCAAGAATTCCACCATAGAGTATTCCTTGACGTGACGCTGTTCTGAAGCACAACTTCTTCATTAAAAGGTAAAAATTTGTGAACTTGGAGTTAAAACTTTTTGTACTGGAGAGAGTTTGAAGCTAAAGCACCTTCCCCCTGCACATGAAAATTACGAAGAAACAGTGGTATAAGTGGAATGATCAACAAGAAATGACCGCACAGAGGCCTCGCAGAGTGTTAGGTCTAGGGCCTCTGACTGTCATAGTCGGGCTCTGTTAATATGCTAGCTAAGGCAATGCTCTAGAGCCTAGTCCGGGGGGGGGGGGTACTGGTTTACTAAATGTCCTCGAATGAGGTGAAAAATATTCAGATTATTTTAGAGTGGCTCTTCTATTTTAAAATACTGAAAAAAACATTAAATTTCACTAATGATTGATAGAATGATACTTCGATAAAGATGTTTTCACTTTTCAAGCAGAGAATTTCTACCCCAGTTATCTTTAGTTAAGAGGTCTTTTTAATGAGGAGCTCAAAAAAATTAATAACGTTAAGGACTATCGAACTGTTGAAAATAAATTAAATAACAATCTTTTTCATAGGGTTTTCTAGATGTGTGCAACGTGAATATTTTAACGATAACTGTGGTGTGGCTGCAGGTAAGGCTAAACGATCATTTTTATAACTGAAATGATTAAAAATTCATCTGAGAGAAATAGTTGTTAGTAGCTGCTTCGTAGTTGTTTTCATTTATCAAAGAATCATTCGTAGCAGATTTTCGAAAGTGCCCACCACAGCGAAGACCATATCTACTCTTGCTTTTATTTACTATCAAATGGAAATAGAAATGTGAGTTACGACCAATTATCTACGCTAGGGATCTAGGCCGTAGGTGAGATTGTCCTCCGTGAGGGACTTTCTAAGGGGGTCCTAACCCGTATTTACGCGAAGTTTTCGAGAAAACCACGGAAAACTCCGAACGGTTAGGTCGGCGGACCTGGTTTCGAACCAGGCACCTTCCGTCTCCCAGTTCAAAGTGCTATCGCTATGCCACTGGTGGGGCTTTTTTTCTATCAAAGCACCACTAATAGGGGATTTTAGAAATCTGCTACCAATGGTCTTGTGATAAATTAAAAAATAGACTGTTGGATTCATAAATATTTAATCATTTACTACACCGACCAAATGATGCTAGCGATTATGCTTTATCATCGGATTATTTACATTTGCCGTAAAATTACAATATTAATTACGTTTCCTTTATTATAGGCTCTCTAGTCGGGCTATTTCGGAATAGGCCGTTTCATTTCTTTTTGAATAAGCTGTTTTGATGGGGGACGAAATGAGTTGCACTTGCTATGTCAGAAATGCCGAAAAGAGTAAAATTTATCACAATTTCTGTGGCAGTGCAAAAACAGCGTTTACCCAGAGAGGGAAAAAGTTCCAAGAGTTTTCAAAATTTATAATTAGACACTATGGCATCATTTTCCCATTGATTTAATTTGAATTGACTTCTAAAACAATTTCAAAACATGTTACAAAAAATTCATCATTTTCACTTGAATTGTAAACTTTATGAGCAAGGTTAATGGATTAGAACGTTTAAATTAAACATTGATAAAGAAATGTAATAGTTTGTAGAAAATAATGGAAATTATTTTCCGTATTAGACTTAATGCAGAATTAATAAAACATATATTAACAAAATTTTAATTATTTGAAAAAAATTTGAACATCAGTTCATTATTCGTATATTAATTTAAAAAATACGGGAATTCATATCGCATTTGATCTCTCATGGTCTAAGATTATATACCTGCGTTAAAGTTGTACAACATTGTAGTGGTCGCCGCTTATTCTGGTCACATCGGGACGGATTGAAACTGAGCGGAGTAACCGAAATCCGAAATAAACGGCGGAAACACAGTTAAAGTGAGAAAAATACTAAATCAGTAAAGAAAAAAAAATCAGTAAATTAAATTAAAATATGTGAACTATATTAGTCAATAGTTTAACGTATGTACATACTTATTTAAGAATAAAGAAATGAAAAAATGAAAAAATACGTATGTACATTTATAAAAAAAAAAAGAAATAAAACCTCTTGTAGGCAAAATCCGGAATGAAAGACTGTTTTTGGGTCATAGCAAATTGAATTTCACTTTATGTTCAAAAGAGGTAATCATTTACGTTGTTCTTCTCAAATGCTGTACGTAAAGTGTATATAGCGTTCAGAAAATCTGCTCTTGGGATACGTACCCGGTTCGGGTGCACATCATCGCCATCATCATCAGGTAAAATTAAATCATTGGTTCCGGGGATATATGATTGATTTTTATTTTTATAAAAAAATTTGTTAAGTTATTAACACTTGTTTTCATTGAATTACCGTGATACCTCCCCACAAATATGAGTCATCTTTGACTGCCCTAATCACATGCCATCTTTACTTAGCCCTAATAGACAATTACGTCGAAATTTTCACCAAATCTCTAAAGATTATCTGACCGGATAAAGCGACACTCACTACCGAGGTAACCGGCGGAAAGGCAATACAATTTGGCCATTTCGTTCTGTTCATGCTGATTTTCACTGGAATAAGCGGCTCTCACCGGCTAAACCACCGACCGAAATAAGCGGCGACCACTACTTAAAATTCGAAATTAGAATCTGTTATGTCGAAAATGTAATCATGAAGTATACGTACGTGTGTGAGGAGGGAGGAAGGGGTGAGAAAAACGAATGTAATATTTACCATCAACTGTACTTTCATCCTGATGATATTCATCATCAGCTCCAATTTCATCTGAAGATCGTCACCATCAATTACCATTTCCTCCTCTTCTCCAACCGTTTTTTCAGTGTGTTGATACCTTCCATCAACTGTATCTTCATAAGTCTCACCATCACCCGTAATATTATTAGGATGATTATCCACTCTAGTTCCGTTCTGCTGAAATTCGCCATCTACTGTATGCTCAGAAACAATGATGATTATGGCTATTATAAATGAGCAGAAATTCATTAACTTGTATTACCTGAAAAGAAGGTTGACATATACTTATTTAATATGAAGTCATAAAAAAAAGTGTGTGCGTGTAATCTTTACGCGCGATTGAAGTAAAACTTCTTTGACGTTTACGAAAAATATCACTGAAATTATTAAACTTAAAATAAATATCATATTATAATTTAATTATATTTATTATTCATGTACTTTACAAAGATTATATAAATGTTATATTCATATTATTCATTGGAAATAGGAACTTGAATGTCATCATAATATATTATGTATGATATTATAGGTTTGTGTTAACTATACTGTGAAACATAAATTTTACTCTCTAAATTTGCTAACTTTCTTGAAAATACAGCATCTATCGTTGTACCGCAACGCGTTGTTGATTGAAGTCGAGAAGTATTCATAGTTAGATCCAATTTTTCTTTTTAAAAATCAACTGACGGCTGAGATTCTTGGCAGCGAAAATTAACATTAAAATCTCCAGTAAGAATCACCGGTAATTCATGATAATTATTTAGAATCCAAGAAGTGTCCATGTTGTAGTATTATTCTTTAACTGTTTTCTTATACCATTGTTCCGTCTGGAGGTTGGGTTTGAGTGGGGGGGGAATGTCCATAGTCTAGTATTATACTTTAACTGATGTTTTCCTCTGTTTGTTGGGTTCGTATGTAGGTAGTGTAAATTTTTGTGTTTTTCTATTACAGTGTTCTTAAGCGTTGATTTCGTCTACTGGTAGGTTTCGAATTATTATTCTGTATCCGTGTTTTTAAACTGGAGGTTCTATCTATTGTTTGGGAATGATTGCAGCCAGGGTCCGTTTCTTTGTGGTGTTCCATCCCCGTGTTAAACCGTTGCTCCGTCTTGAGGTTGGGTTAGAATCCTCGGAGTGTCCATTTGTTATTCTTTTATTTTGATCTTAAACCCTTTGCAGCCAGTGTTTGTTTCTTTGTGGTGTTACATACCCGTGTTCTTAAACCGTTGTTCCGTCTGGATATCAGGTTAGCATTCAGGAAGTGTCCGTGTTGAACTATTATTCTTTCACTGTTTTCTTAAAATGTTTTCCCGTATGGTTTGAATCGAAAGAATGTCTTTGTTGTGGTATTTTTCTTTAACTGTGTTCCTAAACTGGTGTTTTCTTCTGTCGGTTGGTATCGAATGCACGTAGGGTCTATTATTGCGTTTTTCTATGACAGTGTTCTTAAACCTTTGTTTTCCTCTGCTGTTTTTGCTCGAAGTATTATTCTGTTTAAAAATTTACATTTGGCTCATTATTATAAATAACTCAAAAACACATGAGCAATATTAAAAGATTACATATTATTTAAGTACAGACAAACAATATTTATGTATCATGGCAACCAATCATGTCAAGTTTTTACTCATAATTCCATTAAATATTGTATTAATGCCATTGAAAACATGTGAGTAAAGCAACGGAGTGCACCATAGTGCCACTTTCTGTATTCGGTGCGTAGGCCTTGTTTATCGGAGGTGACGGGTTGGGTCGCCGCCTGTAACAACAGTGAGAGACAGTCAGCGGGATCGCCGCCTGTTCAGCGAAAGACTTCACACAGTGGCTCTGACAAGAGCCGGTCCACTTATCCACTGAACAGGGTCATCAGACAAGATCTTGCTTCAAAACAGGTAGGGAGTAATGTCGACGCGCAGGGAACACAGTCGACGTTCTCAGGAACGAACGCCCGAGAGCTGTTCCGCAAATAATTAAACTTTTAAATCTGGAAAAAGATTGTTAAGTGTGACGTCAATATGAAGTAAAAATCACTTGCAATAACTAATTTTGTCACGCAAATGATTAACTTTTTTGACTCTCGGATATGAAATGTTGCTGAAAATAGGGAAAAATCGCTTAAAAATGAGGGAACGGGTGGATTTTCAGATTTTTAAAGTAGCGCAGATTGTTTTCTATATTTTTATACAAGATTATGGAAATTTTCAAGGGGATCGTACAAACGGTGTAGAAATTATCAGGCATTTTGTCCTTGACATTGCAATGTTTTTGCAGTCATGGCGGAATGAAGAAGCAAGGGGGAAAAAGGTACGTCATTTCCTTTACTGAGCGTTACTTCCATCAGAAAATAAATCTGAGTTACTCCCTAGTTGCGCCTAAAGAAGTTTTACTTAAAAAAAAATAAATAAAAGTGTATGCGTGTAATCTTTAAGCGCGATTGAAGTAAAACTTCTTTGACGTTTACGACACATATCACTGAAATGATTAAACTTAAAATAAATATTATATTATAATTTAATTATATTTATTATTCATGTACTTTACAAAGATTATATAAATGTTACATAAATATTATTCATTGGAAATAGGTACTTGGATGTCATCATAATTTTTATGTATCAGATTATAGGTTTGTTGTAATTATAATGTGAAACAAAAATTTAAATCTCTAAATTTGCTAATTTTCTTGAAAATACAGCATCTATCGTTGTACCGAAACGCGTTGTTGATTGAAGTCGAGAAGTATTCATAGTTAGATCAAAATTTTCTTTTAAAAAATCAACTAACGACTGAGATTCTTGAGAGCGAAAATTAACATTAAAATCTCCAGTAAGAATCATCGGTCATTCATGATAATTACTTAGAATCCAGGAAGTGTCCATGTTGTAGTATTATTCTTTAACTGTTTTCGTATACCATTGTTCCGTCTGGAGGTTGGGTATGAATGGGGGGGGGATGTCCGTAGTCTAGTATTATACTTTAACTGTGTTCTTTAATTGATGTTTTCCTCTGTTTGTGGGGTTCGAATGCAGGTAGTGTAATTTTTGTTGTGTTTTTCTATCACAGTGTTCTTAAGCGTTGATTTCGTCTGCTAGTAGGTTTCGAATTATTATTCTGTATCCATGTTTTTAAACTGCAGGTTCTGTCCATTGTTTGGGATTGATTGCAGCAGGGTCCGTTTCTTACGTACTAACATTTCTTAAAATACATCTTTTGGGCAAAATAATAACAGACACGACATACATAATATTTAGGAGTTTAATGGCCTAACGGCCAATGCAACTGGCATTTGACAAATAATAATATCACTTCACTTCGAAACTATTGTCTATATTCACTACGAAATAGTATTATAAGACAATTATGTAATTAAAACACATCTGAAACCAGTAATTACTATATATCACGCTCATAAGTCTATGTATTTAATATTTTGAAGTTTTGATAATTCAAGGATCTCCATTTACTTCGCCTCGATGGAAAAATAAACAACCTGAGATGCGCAGTTACCCAGTGTGCGTAGCGCCATCAGTTTGCAACAATATCCTTATCTAACTTTCTAAGCGAAGTGTCCCCACCTATAAATTTACCTTCGTGGGATCGAGGGGTTCTCCACGAGAATGTATGATCCTCCAACAGTGTTCTTAGACGAAAATTTCCCTCTGCTGTTTAGGTACATTTGCAGCTACTGTCCCATCTCCTTGTTCTTAAACCGTTGTTTTGTCTTGAAGTTGGGTTAGAATCCAGGAAAAGTGTTCCTAAACTGACGTTTCCAACTACTTTTAAGGTTCGATTGCAGACAGGTTCAATTTCTTTGTGCTTTTCCAAAACCTTGTATATTATTCATCCAAAAATAAGGATTATCGACAACCTCCTGTGAGGTTGGGATTACATGTAAAATATTATGTTGGATGTACCGTCAAAACGCTTATTGATATATGAATAAAGATTGATGTCTCAAAGAAACGGCGAGAAATCGCCGTTTCTTTCCCTAACAGGTTCCCCGTATTTTTACACGATGAATGTCGTATCAAGAGTTAATCAAAATACTAACCCAGCTTTCTAAGCGGACGCCAAATATTAATCACTGCACCAAGTCGTTTATTTTAAAACGCGTTTGGCATTTGTATGTTCATCAAATACCACCACGGCAGTAATAATTATGTCTGAAAATAAGTACTAGCCACAATCTAACGATACACAATCAAGAAAATAAACGTTAGACCTCTTAAAAACAATTTAATTCAAAAGTTATTTCCCCACGGAAATCTTCACAAACTCCTCAGAGAGTATAGAATTTTACAACTAGTTGCCATCGGCAAAACGAGATATTTAAATACATATTTTGTGGATAACGTTGCCATCTCAAGAAAAACTAAATAATGATAATAATGATAATGCATTTTCAACAATGAAGTCAGCGAAAGGAGCGAGGGGTCGAAAATGTAGGATTTTCCGCGGTTCTTCATTTTCAGGCGGGCTTGCCGTGGAGTATATGACATATACGTCACTTCCTTTGCTGAGCGTTACTTCCGTCAAAAAAAAAAATAAAAAACTGAGTTACCCCCTAGTCGCGACTAAAGAAGTTTTACTTCAAAAATACATATGTAGGCTTAAATAAAAATTAGTTCTTCCGTCGAGCGTCGAGGTTTCCTTCCCCTTCCAGTGGCTAATCCTGGATGAAACTGGCAATTGGTAAATCGCTGGTAATTGGCATTTACGCAATTACCAGCAATCTTTGGAGCTCAGAGATTTGTCTGTTATGTTTTCATAGATTATGGGGGCTTAGGCCATACGTGGCACGTATGGGGGGGGGTGGGGCAAGGGGGCAAACGCCCCCTTTCTTTCAAAAGTAAAGAGGCCTTGCCCCATCACTTTTTGATGTTCAAAAGCACCTCATCGAAAAATGATGGAGGAAAATTCAGTACACAAACCGAGAGAAGAAAATAAGTACTAGCTAGCATGATTTTGCATCTGGACTTTTAATCAATAATTTGATAAGGTCATTCAATCAATAATGGCGTTAAAATCCTGTAATATAGTCCAAATAGGGGGAAAAAATCAGCTTTACCTACCAAGCATCTTACTGACCCTCTCGCCCCCCTTTTTTTTGGTGCACCATCCGCCTATGGCTTAGGCACATCTGCTTTTACAGTATTTTGTACCAACTCCAAAGTACAGATTGGTTCGATATCGGCAGTACCTGCCAAGGGGTGTTAAATTTCTATTACAAAATCCGGAAGAGTTCATTTCTAACTCAATCGGGAGAAGATAGATGGCAGCACTACCGATCGGTAGCGGGGGGGGGGGGGTTCTTAATTTTGAAGCAAATACCAAGCAGAAGACCCAAAGGCTTAGTTTGAGCCCAGAGATTACGGAAGCGCAACTTTGGGCCCCAGCAGAATATTCAAGGAACCATTCTGGGAAGCAACATCAGTCAAAGAAAGAGTACCTTCTCTGACAAGTTTTTCTAATGATGAGAGCGAACAAGTTAAACATGGGTTCATGATTATGAACAGGTGCATAAAAGAAAGACTTATCCGACAATATGCTTTGTCTTAGTTATCACTCCTCCCCAGGAACTTTCTTTCTCTCTCCCTCCCTCTTCCACCCCAAATTACAACTGTTAAACTTGGTTTCCTTGCGCCGTGACACCATCTGATTTCGGCGCTTTCACTGCTAGAGCCACAAAAAATATGGCTAAATGGTCCCGGCGCTGAAAAAGTGCAGCAGTTGCCAACAAGCCATTTAACTACCAACAACATGGCGGTCAATGAAATAGCCCATCTGACGCCACAGATTTAAGAAGTTTTCTGACACAGCTGTCTGTGCAGTCGCAAATTCAGATATCGCTTATTTCAAAACAGTATTTTCTGCAACAGGAAACACTCCGCCCCCCCCCGCAATTTTACACGCCAATTACGCCAATACACGCCAATCCATTAAATATTTAAAAGAATCATTAAATAATAATAAAAAAATTAAATAATAATGAGCATAAACATTGCCTCATTTATAAAAGCTGAGCAAAATACAGCTTGGATAAGATCATAATGAATATATTATATATGCAGGGTGACAATTATTTAGCAATATGGGGAAAATATCCCGATAACTTTTGAACTGTTGGCGATAATTCAGTTAACCCTTTAACGCGCAGTGTTCCCGCTGTGATTCATCTTTTAATTCATCGCTCAAAAAAGTGTGCGATTGAAAAATATTTAAATTTTTCATAAATTTTGAAAACGACACTAAATTTAAAAATGCATGTATTTATTTTGTATTATACAATTTATGCATTTATTTATTTTGTAAATTCTGTTATTCAGAGCGTAAAAAACACAATTTATTATAGAGTATTTTAAAAATTTTAGTGCTATCGAAAATTTTTACCAGATATTTATTATAAAACTGACTGTCAATCAAATTTTATAGTAAGAATGGGGGCCCCCATAGCTGGACCCCTTTCATGAGTAAGTTATAGCTACTCTCATAATGCTGTATACTGTGAAACTTCTATGAGCGACCACCTCTATTAACCGAACTCCTTTACCAATCACTGACTTTTTACTCTATTTACTTAATGTTAAAAGATCTTCTAGCCTAGACCACAGAACCCTTTATAAGCGACCGGACCCGGTTCCCAGTCCAAAAACTTTCTAGCATTTTCCTGGAAAAGTAAAGTAAACAAAATCCACATTCCAAACCAGTCGCTCTTACTATAAATCAACAGCAGGTGCAAGTGCGTGTACACATCATGAACAAAGGTTGTAGGTTACAGAAGTGATATGCCTAAGAAACGAGTGATTTTACCGATGAAGCAGCTTATTAATGTCCTCGAGTCACACGAAAAAGGAAATTCGTAAAGGAAGTTGACGGTTACTTTTGGTTGTGGGAAAACCCACAAGCAAATTTTAAAGCAAATACAGAGGGTGTTCACACATTTTTGTAACGATTTTGCACAGATATATATAGAAATAAATATAAGAATTTTATTTTCTAATGTGTTCAATCTGATAGCCCTTTCTTTGAACTATCATATTACATCTTGATTTCCAGGATAAAAGTCCTTTTCTTAAAACATCAAGGCTGATATTGTTCCACTTCTTTTTCACATTCTTCCAGAGTCCACCCAATGTTTTGGGATGCCGCTTATAAAGAGCTTGTTTTATAAGTCCAAATGCACTGTAATCCATAGGAAACTCGTCAGGGGACTTCGGTGGGATGCATTTAAAGGGAATAGCTTCAAATCCAGCTTCATTTCTCATTTTATCAAAAAATAGAGTAGTAGATTTAGAAGTATGGCTTGGAGCTTTATCCTGATGGAACTTAACACAGTGAAGATTGTTTGGATAAAGGGATGGAATTTCTTCTTTAAAAATAGGTGTTAAAACATACTTCTGATAGTAATCCAAATTAAGTTTGACATTTTTTTCTACTTTCCTTATTGTAAGTTTTCCGTTATAAGAAATTCCAGTAATAACCATAAAACCTTTAGAAAAACTTTTCTTGTTTTCTCTAAACCAACTTGTTAAGTCGTTTTCTCCTCTTTTGCGGTAGTAAATCGATCTTTTCCTATTGCACTCGGATAAATGTATCCAAGATTCATCAATTGAAACTACATATTTCCATTTTTCACCCGCCAAATAATTTTCATACAACAATCTACATATAGTCTTACGCTGAGAAACATGTTTTTGCGTTAAGCGATGACCATCGTTTTTTTTTTTCTTTGATTAACTTTAAATCTGATTATATAATTTTATTCACAGTTCCTACAGAGATATTTAAAGATTTTGCGATAGTTCTTTGGGTAGTTGGATTTTCCTTTAAAAGATGAGATGCCACTTTAGATTTAATAAGAGATGTACGTACCTTTGTTGGGTATGCCTTTTTTGCCTTTTCCCCAGTGAAATATAAACTTTGACGTTTCTTTCCTTTCATATTAGTTATGTCACGCGTAGAAATATTAAAACCATGATTTTGACATGTTTTTTAAATAACCGAATAAAAGTATTTCTCTTCGGATAGCGCAAAAATATAGCCTTCGATCCATTGTTTATTTTTGTGACATTTTAAAGCAAAGAATATTTTTAATGCTGCAGACGAATAATAAGCCTTATTACAATTTGATGCCAATCACATTTTTATTTTCAAATTAATATTTAACTTCATGGAGAAAATCAAAATCGTTACAAAAATGTGTGAACAACCCTCTGTAGGTTTTATTATGGCAAATTCAAAATGTAAATGTAAATTTATTGTTGTAATCATGTAAACTTTATTAATGCGATTTCAACGAGATAATTAATTTGTTCATAGTATTAACAATTTAACAGTCATTTTAAGTAAGGTGTCAAAGAATAGCTCTACTTACTTCACCTCCTAGTCGATCCTCGCTCTGGACGTCCTTCTCGCAGGGGCAAGCAGCTAAGACTGCCTAGTTTTCGTTCGAGACCGCCTGAAAAACCTTGGAAGAAGTCTTTCCACTCCACATCCACGCTGACCCTGACTTTCAAAAACCGACGAATCACAAAAATATTTCATTCATTTATTTATTTATTTAAAGTTAAATTGCTAGAATGAGAAAAAGAGAATACATCATGAAATGAACTATTTCCTTTCCACTTTGAAAGGAAAGATGATAGTGGAAATTATATATCTAGAAAAACGTTCATTAAAGTAATAAAAAACAACAACAGCAATTCGGAGATATGAGGAAGGAGTAGCGCTCAGAATTATGTGAATTGCGGGAAAAGAATAAATGAAAACAAGCCGCAGAACCGGCCATTTCTTAATGTTCCCAAGAAAAGAGTATTCGCCTTTGTGATTGGTTCTCGTATAATTGTCTCTCTATTCATTCGGAAAGTGTTTTATAAATGTGTTCTTTTTTCGGGTTGATTACAGTGAACACAGGTGCAGTAAGAAAATGCTTTCCCCCCCTTGTATTGTTGAGTGTATTCAGTTTTTTTTTTTTTTTTTTTTTTTTTTTTTTTTTTTTTTTAAGTGCACATTTATGTATTTTTCAATTTAAATTAAGCTGTTTTAACAGTTTTTTAATTTAGAAATAAAGTAAACACGTCTTGGAAGGTTTTAATTTTAATTAAATTTTAATTACGCTTTTCAGTTTTAGAAGTTTTTATTTCTTATGTCCTCTGGCAATCACATAGCGATGCCAGATTCTTCCTAAAAGACGGCAATAGGAGAAGTTGAGCGACTTCATCGAAACCGATCAAGACCGATTTGGCTCGAGGTTTCCGAATTTCGGACCAGTTCCAGATGAGAGACCTGCTCCTGGATTGGCACCCACGAAGGTATCGTTTGCTCACTGGAGACATTGGAGCCGCGACATATTTTACGTGTACCACCTCCCTTCAGCGTACACATTCCCATGCCATTCCAGTCGAGAGAGGTTATCACCTTCCTGATCGCTGACCGAAGTTGGCTTTGCTTCACTTTCCATATTCTTATGGGAACCGATCTCCGATCGACTGGGTCACTGTTGGACAATTTAGGGATGAACATGGGAGGTGAATCATGCCATAAGCATTAATTTCCTTTCATTCAAAAACCTTTCATTCCAATACAATACGATTGGCTCATACACTACTGCGCAAGAAAATAAACCTACTGAAAATTTAAAATTTGCACGAGTATTTCAATATGAGCGCATAAAACGCTCATGGCATCAATAAAGACTGTATGATGTACGTACGTTTGAAGCGTCACAAACTATTTTTTCATCATCAGAGAATCAAGCAAAACTGAAATAAAAAATCACTTTATTCATTAAATAATAATACTTTGTGCGCTGTTATTGTTTTACCAGATTAGGAATCAGACCATCGACATTAAAAAGTTTCAGTGGCTAAAAATTAGAATTTTCTGAGGACATTAAAACTGAGGACATTACTTTTGGGTGATCCTGCAAGTGAACCGTTATGTTACATGCACTATTTTCGATGGAGTGCATTATTTTATAATCCTTAACAACATACGTAAATTTGTTTTATGATTGAAATAGAAGAATGTCTCTAAAATATGTTTCAAGCAATGACTACACAGTGTAATGCATTGGAATTCTTTTGTGTGCCCCTGTCAAAGAACTATAAGCGATACCTTCCTTGAAATAAATTATACTAAATTCATATTATGTTCTGAAGAAAATAAATGAAGTATAATTTTTTAACTTTTCTATTTAAAAAAAAATTGCTTTAGTAGAATTGTAGACGTCCTACACATAGCAATACATATGTGATAAGGGGTAATACAATAGCAAATGCAATTTTTTTTAAATCCCGGGCGAGAAGTTTTTTTTTTTTGGGGGGGGGGCAAAAAACACTGATCTAAGCAAAATATACAATAAAGCAAAATGTTACACTGATTTTTTGGGGGCGAGGATTTAATTTTAGATATTTTATTCCAGATATCAAAATAGCATATTCTTGACACATATGTGATAATATTTTTTCAAAGCATTTAACAGTTATTTATAAATTTACTGTAAAAAAATAAAGAAATTCGAGTGATTTAAATATGAAAGAAAATGTTAGCAATAACTCAATAACTTTATACAGAATTTCTCAAATTATTTTATTTTCTTTGTTTTTAAAGCAATATAAAAAAAGGAATTACAAAAACCTGCCCGCACATTTCTTTTTAATATTTCATTAGTTAATTAATAATACAGAGCTAAGTTATAATTTTTTATTATTCCTTTCGTTCTATAATATATGTACTTCTTTATTTTGTGGTGTTGATTTATTAATCCAGTGATATAATAAAATTTCAACAGTTAGTGCAACCAGGCCTGCTTTTATAATACAGCCAAGAAAATAGTATAACTTAATGGTTGTTTTATTTCTAAATATTCCAATGAGGAAATATAAGATATTATATTTGCATAAACATCTTTTCCTTTCAATAAAAATTAACTGATGCATTTGTGCAGCTCTATATCCTTTACGATTACATATTATCTTTAAACAACTACCATTTTATAGAATACTGTTTCTTTGGTCATAGAAAATTTTATGACATAAATTTCAACTATCAAAAATTACTAAAAGTAACTTTTAAACAGTATTACGACTGTTAGAAAACAAAGATTTTTATTTTTCATAAAAGCAAGAGAATGGAACTAGGATTTATAGTTTTATTATTGATAAAAATGATCTTGAATTGAAAGAGAATTTTAAAATTTTGTAAGAAATTAAATGTTTCTACAATAAATTAAATTATTATTCAGATATTTCTTTTAAAATGATGCAAATCGAAGTTTTATCTTTAAAAAACCTATGAGTACCTGCTCCGGTGGGGTGGGGAAAATTTGCAGCCAGCCGGGCAGCAAATTTGACATTATTCGTTCTTTTTTTGGCCACTGGAAGGAGACTGGTGGCCAAAAAAGAAAAAATAATGATGGAAAATTGCAGTTTGCACAAATAGGATTAGAGCGTGATCGGATTTTTTTTAATGACAAAGGGTTGTAGTTCCAAATGTTACCCATAGGTATCGCTGACATGCACAATATGAAGCAAGTTTCCAATCAAAAAGTCCGAAATCTTTCTAATCTTGTCCATGCAAACCGCAATTTTGTATCGTTACTTGTTCTTTTTTAATGAATTTTTAAACTTTGTTGCACCCATTTAAGCTCGTGAAAATTTCAAAAATTCAGTAAAAGGAAACAAATCATGATGCAAAATTGCAGTTTACATGGAATGGATTACAGAACTTTCGAATTTTTTTAAAATTGGAAACTTGCTTCGAAACGTGCATGTCAGAGCCACCTGCTGATAATATACGGAACTACAACCTTTCCTTGTCAATAATAAAATTTCTTTAACCCTCTAATCCTATTTGTGTTTTGTTAATGAATTTTTAAAGTTTTTACGGACTTCTTGCCAACCTTGCATTTAGTTGGAAGTTACATTATCTCATCGCATTGAAATACTGGTTTCTAAAAGCAAAATTCTAATATACTCTGAATCAGTTAAATTTATTTAATACTAGCCGCCTTCGGCGACTATAGACGGTTGGCCATCATAATAAATATTATTCGGAGAGAATCCTGTTCCTCACTGGCTTCCTTGCCACTGAAATCTCTCAGATTCTGAATGGAATTTAAAATTAAGATGGTTACAAACAGGAGCGGCCATTGGGTAAGTGGCGCACCCTTCTAATCTAAAAAAGATGCCCCCTTTTATGCTCTACTTAGCTTTTAAGTTTGAAACGATGCCCCGAGATGCGATATTTACCGTGTCGGGCCATCCCCTGGTTACAAAAATAAGATGGTTAAATGATAGAAACCTGCTTAAAGGTACAAATTATTTTCGCCCTATGTTAATTCTGAAGAGCTTCTGGATATATTGACCTTTATCAAAAAACGGAAAGGGGAAAAAAAAAAGTAAAAAATCTGAAACACTTTCAGATTTAAAATACGCACTAAAGTGCTATATATTAAAAGCGTACTATAATCCATGGGTCTTCCCTATTTTCTTTCTTTATTCCATTAAGTTGGAAAGTATATCCTTATTCATGAGTGTGATTAAACAAAATTAAAATTGATATTTCTAACAACCTTTTTAGGATATAATACATTAGAAATAGATGGGGGGAAAACTGCGCAGAAAACTCTCGAACTGAATGTAAGTTTCTTAAAACTTATTCAGGTGTATTCATAATCCAAGTAGCAGACGATAAAATTTCGATAAATTGCGCCAAGCGTTAGAATCATCTCCTCAAAATCGCACATCAACCATTTAATTTTCCGCCAAATTAAAAAGTTGCACATTTTAGTCTCAGAAAATTTCCAAATCCTATTTTGTTTTTGAGTATAAAACATTTCATTCTTGCTCTGACTTCACATGCACACGATATTTTAATTAAAAAATTAATTAAACCTTACAAATAATCTTAAAAAAAATCTTTATTCTTTTATTTTTACTTCAAGAGTCTGAATCATTTAATAAACTTGCCAAATATGGCAACCTTGATATGCTTAATCTTCCACTGCGAGGTTACAATTACGCAGTGGCGCAGAGCAAAAATTAGCCTTTTGCGACACGCTTTTTATCGATATCTCCTAAAAGAATTCGAATTTCGAAAAAATCGCTTCGTGGTATGTCGGGACCCGTCCTGGAGAATCTCCGTACAAAATTTGGTTGATCTACGATCACCCGTCTAGGAGCTATACGCGAGACACAGACAAACTAACTAACTAACATTTTACATTTTGTTTCTCTCTATTCTAAAAAAAAGTAAAGGCCGCTGTCGCCGCCGCTGACAAAGCTTGTCAGCGTATCTCCTCCTAAACCGTGGGGATTTGAGTTTCGACTAAGGCGCCCACAGATTCGAAAAATTCCGAGGAACCTGCTAAGCTGATTTAAATTTCGAAAATCGAATTATTTTAGAAGATATTAATAAAAAACTGAAAAAATAAACCGAATGGTTGCCAGATTTGGCATAAAATCATTCATTCCTTTGCAACAAAGAGTTTCCAAGTATCTAGAATCGCGAGAAATTTACAAACATGAGTTAGAATTACGCCCATTTTACGCCAAAATAAAAACTATATGAAATAAGTAACTCAAAATGTGTTACACAAAGTTGACAATTTTCAAATAGTAAGTTCGCTTAGACAACAGGAGTTTAGAATGAGCGATTATTCATTTTTCCAAAACAGAATAACTAATATCTTGAAAATGAAAAATAATTAAAATGCAGATTATTTTAAAGCCGGTTCTCGTCCAGCTGGATTATTTGCTACCAGTAGAAATATTTGGTGGCGTTAACTATGCCATTATAGCAGTTATAGTACACTTTGGATATTTGCTAGCGCGACGAGATGGTATAATTCGTGGTGTTAAGTACGCCAATCTGCAAACGATTATGTAAATGAAAATATGGATAACGGTTTTCCGGTAACCTTAAATGAACAGTAAATATAGGTTGTGAGCATGTGTAAATCGCCAAATAATGAAAAGTCGCCATGGGTCGCAGGCTATTCTACCTGTTCCGTAGTTTTTATTAACTTTACATGTACGCAAGTCGCCAAATAATGAAAAATCGCCATGGGTGGCAAATTCGCAAGGTGTCCAATAGGTTTTACATTATTAAAAATACAGCTGAAACATATGTTCTGATTTTATTACGCTTTAGCTCGTAATTAATATAACTTTTGAATGGCAACATTAAATATCATTGTGTTTCTGAGGAGTGCAAATAATTTTTCCAGCGATTATAAGCGGTTTCCGCAATCCAGGTGGAGTATAGCTCAGGACCCGTACAACACGGATTCTCATAACAAAATATCTTCCGTGTTATGAGGGGTAGGGGGTCTACTGTAGTGTGAAGTTTAAATTTTTATGTACCAATGAACATGCAAGAACCGAGCAATGCGTAGCTCAGTAACATTCTACCCGATCCAATCTTCGGGTTTTGTCTGTTGAAATTATGTCTTTTTTACGAATAAGCCTGATTAGGGGCCGAATGCCTCATACGAAAAGCGAGCGTAGCGAGTCTGGGGGCCTTGGCCCCTAGTTATTTATATAGATAAAATAGCATCCTTAAGCAATGCATTTATTATAATATAAAATAACACATCCTTAAAAAATGCATGTATTATAAAGAAGCTTAATCCTTTATGGTTACATTCTCTTTGACAGAGTATTGAAATAAGTAAAATCTTAATTTAATTATGCAAAGAAACAATCGAGTCACGTTTTTTACGAGTAAAATAAAATCGATAGATTATTCCGTCAATTGTATTTAACAACTAGCTGCTACTCGCGACTTCGTCCGCGTCGCCTTTAGAATTACGTCCAGAGAAAATTAAACATGTGTGAATAACAAAAATGTTTGCGCTATAGACACAAAAGTGACTGCATTTAAATATTATTTATTTTTTATTTAATTTAAATGAAGCATAACACATGGCAGTAAACTTCATTTAAAATAAAGAGTATGCAGTTATTATATTTATATTTCTTTTTTTACGCGTTTGGCGAATAGACACAGTTACGACAATAATTGCGAACTATTTTGAGTGTTCTTGTAAAAGAAATATTTGTGGTACATGTATGGATTTTAGCCTATAATAATCAGGCATAGTGTAGCTTTCTATCAGTGAAAAAGACTTTGGAATCGGTTCAGCAGTTACAGAGATACACTTAGAGCGTAATGTAATTCTTATGAGTATCCCTGTAAAAGAACTATTAGTGATATATGCATAAAAGGTAGCCTATAATACTCAGGGCCAACCAGTGGCTGAGAGGTTCTGCTCTTGAAAATGGAAGGCGGGAAGTGCCAGGTTCAAACCCCTGTCGCGCCTGTTGACCTTGCCCTTCGGAGTTTTCCGTGGTTTTCTCCGAAACCTAGCACAAATACATTATAGGATATCTTTGAAAGTCCCCCAGAGAGGGCATTCCCCATATAGGCCTAGGACCCTAGTGCAGTCGATCGGCCTTAATCCATGCATCAACAAACAATAATACTGAGGAATAAGTGTAACTTTCAATCGGTGAAAAAAGTTCTAGAATCGGTTCAGTAGGCACAAAATGCGCATAGAACGTTATGTATTAGAATTATTTTGAGTGTCTTTGTAAAAGAATTATTTATGATGTATGCATGAAAATTTGCCTGTATATTAATCCAGGGTATAAAAAAGTTACCTTCATTCTAAATTCTACCCAATTCCGTTCAGCCATTTTGGGGGGATTCAGTCACAAACATCCAAATACACAAACACATTTATATTATTGGTAGGATTTGAAAATTTATAAATTTTAAGAAATGCATTTGGAATTTTCTTTCTCATGCTTTTTAATGTGGCGTTTAAAACTAACGTAATTTTCATGCCATTTTATGTTTTTCAAATGCATGGGATTCTGTAAATAGAATTTTTGCTATATTTTCAAAGCATAAATCATATTGTGCGGGCGAAACTCGCCAATCATAACCACCTAATAACGGTTTTTAATTAACTGCTAAAAAAGTAATTAAATTGTCAAAATTCTGATCCTCAGCTGCACATTACTGAAGACGTGGACTTACGTGCTCCAATTTTCAAAGTTCTGCGTGCTGTAGATTATTGTCTGGAAAACATTCATTTTTATTATTATATAGATAGATGCGGAGTAAAACTGGTACAATTTCTATTTTATTTCATGTTTTTCAAACGCACGCGATTCTTCATTCAAGTAATAGCATTTCTGTTAATATCTCAAGTAATAGCATAGCGTTTCAAGTATAGCATTTCTAGGGCTAGGAGCCCAAACTACTTTGCTAATCACCCCACCCCATTCTTTCTTTACTTTAAAACACCAGACTTTCGTGGTAATAAAATACTAATGCGTGTATTCTTCTCTACTTTTTATAAACTAGATGCGTGCCCGTTCTTCGCACGGTAGGAAACGAAAAATGTCCTTACATGTGTACCTTACACGTGTAAGGTTTCCTTACATGTGTTCCTTACACGTATATTCTCCAGGTATTACACGTATTCTTCCTTACACTCTATAAATTCTCCAGGACGGGTCCCGACAAACCTCGAAGCGATTTTTTCGAAATTCGAATTATTTTAAGAGAAATCGATAAAAAACGTGCCCTAAAATGCTAATTTTTGCCATCTGCCATTTTGCGATTGTAACCCCCGCTGTGGAAAGAGTGAGGATTAAGCATATCTAGGTAACCATATTTGGCAAGTTTATTAAATGATTCAGACTCTTGAAGTAAAAAAAAAAAAAATAATGATTTTTTTGTTTAGATTATTTTTTAATTAAAATATCGTGCGCATGTGAAATCAGAGCAGGAATAAAATGTTTTATACTCAAAAGAAAAATAGGATTTGGAAATTTTCCTAGACTAAAATGTGCAACTTTTTAATTTGGCGAAAAATAAAAGGATTGACATGCGATTTTGAGGAGATGATTCTAGCGCTGGGTGCAATTTATCGTCTGCTACTTGGATTATGAATACACTTGAATAAGTTCTTGAAACTTTCATTCTGTTCGAATTGTACATTTTTATGAGCAATTTTCTCCCATCTATTTCTAATGTATTACATCCAGAAAAAGGATGTTAGAAATATCAATTTTAATTTTGTTTAATCACATTCATGAATAATGATATACTTTCCAACTTAATGGAATAAAGAAAATAGGGAAGACCCATGGATTATAGTACGCTTTTAATATATAGCACTTTAGTGCGTATTTTAAATCTGAAAGTGTTTCACATTTTCTTACTTTTTTTTTCCTTTCCGTTTTTTGGTAAAGGCCAATATCCAGAAGCTCTTCAGAATTAATATAGGACGAAAATAATTTGTACCTTTTTGTAGGTTTTATCATTTAGCCATCTTATTTTTCTAACCAGAGGCGGCCCGACAAGGTAAGCATCGTATCGGGGCGCCGGCTTCGAAGGGGCTTAATTTCGAACTCAAAAACTAATTACATCATAAAAGGGGGCATCTCATTTACGTTAACAGGGAGCGCTACAGGCCCAAGGGCCACTCCTGTTTGTAACCATCTTGATTTTAAATTCCATTCAGAATCTGAGAGATTTCAGTGCCAAGGAAGCCAGTGAGGAACAGGATTCTCTCCGAACAAGATGTATTAAGATGGTGAACCAACTGGTCACCGGAGACGGCTAGCTATGAATAATTTTAGAAATATGCTGAAATTGCAATCAGTATCTTTAGTGTTTATACGTTTAGTAATAGCTTTCATTAGTCAGCCATGACATGTTTTCTGCCACGTTCGTTTAAGCGAACGTTCGGATGTGTAACATCAGATTGACGTTATTCGGTACGTATGTTGGTATTCTTACAGAATGATTACATTCTAGGATCGTTTGAAATTACGTCACAAATCCGAACGTACGCTTAAATAAACGTGGCAGAATAGACCTCATGGGATAAGTGGTCTTAATTATTTGTGTTGTAAGCCGTTGGTGACGTAAATTCGTATTGATTTTATATAAACTTTGATCCACCAGTGGACGAGCGCATAGCGCTCTGAACTGGTGGACCGGAACAGGTCAATTCCACTGTGCCATTTTCTTGTGACAGGATATGGAGTTTGAATCGCACATTCATATTTGGCGATCGCATCCTGCACGTGTTTGGCGTTGGCGTATCTGCCAATATGCCCACGGGTGCAGGTGCATATGCTGTAAAGTAATGAACCAATCAGATTAGACGTTTTCGAGTCAAGGACCGCTCCTAGAGAGTACACCGCAAATGAGCTCCAGACCGAGTTCTTGGAAGGGGCCATTGAACATTTATACATAGGTCTATAAATTGTTCATAGGTCCCGGGTTCAGGTCTAATCGAGCGGCTGTCGATCTAACGGTCTGCAGTTTTAGTAGGTTCTCTCCAGATGCAATGTGAATACGCGTTAGAACCCCTTGGAGAATCCTCCGACCAAGGAACCCCCCACCCCCTCCCCGTCCTAGGTAGACAGGACCAAGTGTGGCGTTGTCTTAAATAAAATACATCGAATCGAATAAATTGTTGAAAATGCAAACTGAACGTGTTAAATCGTGAATTATTCGAATCTAAAGTTGTGAAACAAAATTTTACGATTTACTTTAATGGACCTATATAACATATAAGGAAGAACATTTTTAACCACACCAGATTTTTATTTTACTGTCTGCCAGTTCTAAGTCTGGATAAATTGGAAAGGAAATTGTTCCCTTAGTACTCAAAAAACCATAAATCGCATAAAAATCACAACAAATTAGGTATGCTCGAGATTCTTTTCCTCATAGATTTCAAAATATTCAATTTGGAGCAAGTAAACTTCACAAATTCCTCGTCGCCAAAAGTTACTCAGTCTGTAACGTTCAACGGCGGAATTGTCCTGTAGAGAAAAATCACCGAAAAAAGATTTGACGGAACTGTCTTATAAGGGGAAATGAGAGAATTTTTTTTTCGACGGAATTGGGTAGTGGCCGTTGGAGGAAAGGTGCATGGTGCAAAACCAGGCAGCACCCGCCAATTTAATCGTTCGGTGTTTTCTCCGAAACAGGGCAAATACGGGTTAGGACTCTTTAGAAAGACCCCCCCCCCCCTTTGTGTTGCCTATTTGCCGCGGATTTAAATGCGGGAGCTTCGAGCAAAGCACACAAATCTGAAATACATATTGAAAAAACAAACATTTTACATACACTTGACATGCCGGTGAGATAGGCCATGTTTGCCCGGAATAAATGAGACAGCCACTTGTGGTAAAAGTCTCAGTATTTGTGTATTGTGTTTGTCTCTTACTGGATTACTAGAGGTATAAACAGGCTGCATTTGCCTTAGCGAAAACCTCAAGAAACTATGAAAAAACGAAAAACTTGGAATTTAAATTAGCTTCATCCAGCTTGTTGTATTCGTTAGCTCCACAAATGGTGTTAGTTGCACCATTTGTTTGATCATACATTGTAAAATTTTGTTACATTTTATTTTAATAAGTTATAAACGGAGCTTGATGTCATTCACTACCTGTATAACATTATGCTTTCTCTGAAAATTGTTACGTTTTAATTTTTATATGAACTTGAAGATTAAATGTTTAAATCCGCTTATAGAATGTTGTTTCAGAGCTACTTATACCTTTTTAAACACGGAATTGTAATTCTGTTTGTTGACTGATGATTAAATAAATAAAATAAAAGAAGCACTGAAATAAAAAGCAGTTTTAAGAGTTCAAGTACCGAAACCTGACAAGATGCAATACATACATCAGGAATTTCAGCTCATTCCTAGACAATGTTTTGTCAGCATTTGCACGTATGGCTTCCTATTATATAATAAAGAAAGGAAATGAACTAGGTTAAGTACAATGGATATTTAAAAAAAATAGGAGTTAGATAATTTTTATTGGAATATTCTAAACGATTTCAAATGTGTTTCTTTAAAAAGAAATAAAAAACAATATTCTAGTTTTAACGGATAGAACTTTTTACACTACGTGAAATAGCAATATTCTATTGCATCGCAGCTTGCTGCATAGTAAAATTCTGCACTTAAAGCATGCACAATTCATATACACTAGATTTATTTATTTTTAACAAGTTTTTTCGAAAAATTAATCAGCAAAAATTGTATGGAATGCAATATTAACCAAGGGAGACATTTCTGCTTATGTTTACAAACATTTTTTTTCACCGGATTTCTGACATCGGTATTTAAAATTTGTAATTTAGGCAAGTGTAGCGAACTTATAATTGTTATTTTTATTTATTTATTTATTTATTAGCTGTATAACATGGCATTCTTTCGTAGAAACGAGCGAAATATATTAATGGGACGGTAAAGTAATGTTTTTTTTTTTTTCATATAATTCAAATAAATAAAATTTCAACAAGTTCTTAATCTCAAAAAAGCTGTGCCTGGACACAGGATTCATGCTTGTTACATAAACAAAAAATTTGAAATGACTCCACTCGACTTTCCGAACGCTTGATATTTACCAAGCGTTTAAATAAATTTCATTTAACTCAATCGCATCTAGTGTTCAGGCATTAATGCACTTAAAATGATTTGAGTGCATAGGCTGCAATGTATAAGAATACTCTTTTGTAGCCCTGTAAAAAACTGTATGGCGTACACTCGCTAGAATTTATGCAGTATGTAAGACATTAACCTGTAATATGCGTACCTAATTTGATGTCAATCGAATGCACCATGAAAACACTAGCTCACATTAAATGATTCGCGTCCTTAGACCGTAATATATATTACAGAACACCGTCGGAAGACCGGTATTGATTTTGGTTTTCACAGGATTCATAGTTTTATTTCTTTTACATTATAGCCAACGGACGAAAATTCTTGAAAGCGCACTAGCGTCTAAACAGTGCATTCGATTGAGCACAAATTAAGCACGTATATAAAAGTCACGGTCGGATTGAGCACAAATTAAGCATGTATATAAAAGTCACGGTATAAAAGTCACATCATTTATTCATTTAATTATTTTTTAACTGTATAAGATGACATTCTTTCGTAGAAACCGAGCGAAATATATTAAGGGGACGGTAATGTAATGTTGTATTTTGCATATAATTCAAATAAATAAAATTTCAACAAGATTTTAATTTCAAAAAAGCTGTGCCTAAACATAGGATTCAAGTTTGTTACATATTAAAACAAAAAACCTGGAGTGAATCTACTCAACTTTCTTTAAGAGTTACGTTTTGCAAGTCTGTGAACAAACTATCAGCTCTACACGAAACAAAAGGTAGAAGGGGGGTGCCTTGGTAGAAGGGGTATCTAACGCGCTAAACGGGGTTTCTAAGGGGTTCTAACGCGCAATTCACGTTACATCTGGAGAAAACCTACCAAAACTCCACAGTGTTAGATCGATAGCTGCGCGATGGCACCCGAATCCGGGACCTTCACACTTCGGCAATCTACCATTTTCAGTGGCATAACCACTGTGCCCGACCGAGTGGATAAGACGAAATGGCTGAAGTGTAAAGGTTGCGGGTTCAGACCCATCGCGCGGCTGTCAATTTAACGGTCTGGATTTACGGTCGGTTTTCTTCATATGTAACGTAAATACGCGTCAGAACCTCTTAAAAAATTCTCCGACCAAGGCACCCTAAATCCGTGGTAGATAGAACTTGCGTAGCTTTGCCCTAACACAGCGCAAAACAAAATTTAATAGATTTTAATTCTCAAAAACTATTCCTGATATTTGATCATGGGATTTTAAATACACTCATGTCCATAAATTAAGGATAATGAAGTTCAGGCAAAGAAAGAGAAAGAAGCAAAACAAATTTGACTTATTTGTAAAGTCTATTTATTAAACAAAAAGTAAAGAGCAAAAAAGATGCTATATGTTTGACATAATTAATAAAAATTGCAAGTTTTACTCCCTTGACCAAATTTAAAAAAAGAACCCATTTACAAAAAACAGTATAACATGGTTAGTAGGATGGTTAATACGGAGTATGTCTCCCGGACGATGCAATACAGGCCTGACAACGCCTAGGCATGCTGAGTATCAAATGATCAATCTGATCTTGGGGAATATTACACCACTCATCAAGCAATGCACTCCGAAGTTCCGGTAGACAGGTGGGAGGAGGTTGACGGGCTGCAATTCGTCGGCCAAGCATATCCCACACATGCTCTATTGGATTCAAGTCCGGTGAGTATGCTGGCCAATGCATACGGGTGATATCCTCCGATTGAAGGCATTCGTCTACAATGTTTGCACGGCGAGGACGGGCGTTGTCATCCATAAACACAAATTCAGCACCCATGGCGCCCCGAAACAAACGTACATGTTGTTCCAGAATGACATCCCGATAGATGTGGCCTGTCATCGTTACACTCTGAACATGCAGGTCAGTTCTGGAACCAAGAATAATTCCTCCCCAAACGAGCCATCCTGCACCACCGTAACGGTGTCTTTCAATGGTGTTTTCTTGGTGGTAACGGGTACCTGGCGCTCTCCAGATGAATGTCCGGCGAGAATCAGACTCCAAACTAAACCTGGACTCGTCGGAAAACATCACACAAGACCACTGTTGCGGTGTCCACAATGCATGCTCTCTACTCCAGGTTAATCGCAGGCGACAGTGAATTGCGGTAAGTGGAACACATCTGACAGGCCTACGAGCATTTAGACCAATGTGCCCTAAGCCTCTGTACACGGTCTGCCTTGAAACTGTCGTACCGGTAGCTGAAGAGGGCTGACGAGACAGGTCTGATGCTGTACTCCGTCTGTTTCTTTTGGCAGTAACTGCCAAATAGCGGTCCTCATTCGGCGTTGTAACTCGGGGGCGACCTGTGCTGTAACGTCTACTCACATTACCATCATCTTGGAATTGTTGCCAAAGCCTGGAGATGACACTCTGGGCGATTCCAAGTTCCTCGGATACTTCCAGCTGGGTACGTCCACATTCCAGTCGTCCGATAATTCTGCCTCGTAAAACATCATCCAAATGCCTCCTTTGTGCCATAACTATGCGGTTTTTGCACCGAAAGGCTTTCACAGCGCTTGTGAACAATTTTACTTCTTTGCCACCATTCCTTATATACCCCTCTCTTACACTCTCGTCATTTTGACGTACCATCCACGCCATCTGGTGGTTTCCTGTAATTTGCATATTCTTCTTCAAGATGTGTGTGATCATTCCACAGGTGAAATTTTTATTTTAGAGATCAATTTCTGTGTGATTCTGAATTATCCTTAATTTATGGACATCAGTGTAGTTAAGTGACTAAGTGTATTAATTTGACAAAAGTAAAAAAAATATATAAATTCGTTATTAATTACGACAAGCTGTTGTACCTGCCTTAAACGAAACGTTTATTAAGTGGACACTAACTTAAGGGATTTTTTTCCCTAGACTTTTGAATTTAGAAATTAAAAACATTTTGAAATTCCTATGAAAACCTTCCTATGAAAATTTACAACTAGCTGAAGTGCACTTTTTCTTTCCTTTTTTATATTTCTAATGACATTTCATGATTGATCTTTTCATATTTTATAATACTAGGGGCCAAGGCCCCTAATAAGGCTTATTCGTAAAAAAGACATAATTTATCAGACAAAACCCAAAGATTGGATCAGATAGAATATTACTGAGCCACACATTGCTTAGTTCTTGCATGTTCATTCATTGGTACATAAAAATTTATCTTCACAGTACAGTAGACACCCCCCCCCCCTAACACGGTAGATATTTTGTTATAGGAATCCGTGTTGTACGGGTCCTGAGCTATACTCCACCTGGAGTGCGGACTCCGCGTATAATCGCTGGAAAAATTATTTGCACTCCTCAGAAACACGATGATAATTAATGTTGCCATTCAAAAGTTATATTAATTAGGAGCTAAAGCATAATAAAATCAGAACATCTGTTTCAGCTGTATTTTTAATTATGTAAAACCTATTGGACACCTTGCGAATTTGCCACCCATGGCGATTTTTCATTATTTGGGGACTTGCGTATATGCATAGTTAATAATTAGCTCTAAGAAAACAGTTCTTAATGTTTTCTTTGATAAAAACTACGAAACAACTAGGATAGCTTGTCACCCATGGCGACTTTTCATTATTTGGCGATTTACTCATACTCACAAATTATGATTACTGCTCATGTAAGGTTCCCGCAAAACCGTTATCCATATTTTCTTATACTTAATCCTTTGCAGATTGGCGTATTTAGCACCACGAATTATATCATCTCGCCGCGCTTGCAAATATCCAAAGTGTACTACAACTGCTATAATGGCATAGTTAACGCCACCAAATATGTCTACTGGTAGCAAATACTCCAGCTGGGCCGAACCGGCTTTAAAATAATCTGCATTTTAAATATTTTTCATTTTCAAGATACTGTATTCTAGCATTCTGCAATTCGAAGTTAAGATTCGCCCTGCTTGGAAAGATACCATTTTGCCGGATCATTCCTAATGCCAAGATGGCACTTTTAAAATCAGTTACAATTAGTTATTCTGTTTTAAAAAACGAATAGTCGCTAATTCTAAACTCTTGTTGTCTAAGCGAACTTACTATTTGAAAACTGCCAACTTTGTGTAATGCACTTTGAGTTATTTATTGCATATACTTTTTAATTTGGCGTAAAATGGGTGTAATTCTACTTTATGTTTGTCAATTTCACGCGATTCTACGTACTTGGAATTGCTTTGTTGCAAAATAATGAATGATTTTATGTCAAATCTGGCAACCATTATGTTTTAATTTTTCAGTTTTTTATTAATATCTTCTAAAATAATTCGATTTTCGAAATTTAAGTCAGCTTATCAGGTTCCTCGGAATTTTTCGAATCTGTGGGCACCTTAGTCGAAACTCAAATCCCCACGGTTTAGGAGGAGTTAGCCCAACAAGCTTTGACAGCGGCGGCAGCGACGACAGCGGCCTTTACTTTTTTTTAGAATAGAGAGATTCAGGACTACTCTCTTAATTATAGAAAAAAAAAAAAAAAAAAAACTAGTGTGTTAGGGAAAAAATATAGATTTTTTTTTTTAAACGAAATGTTTCATCTATAAGGAAGCATACAATTATTTTCGTTTAAATTAACATTACAATAGAGAAGGACCAGAAATTCTTTCGGTCTTCCTCGGTCAAAGCCCTTCGTCTCACCAAAGAGAGAGAACTGAAAAAGATCTTTTCAGTTCCCTCTCTTTAGTGAGACGAAGGACTTTGACTGAGAAAGACCGAAAGAATTTTTGGTCGAAACGATCGTATCGCTTTATAAGTAACATTTTATGAGTGTTTTTTCAAAAAGCTTACATTTATTTTATCGTTTAACACCAGTATTTTGAGTGTTTTTTCCATAGAGAAGGACCAGGTTTAGAGAAGGGCAACCGAGGCTGCAGTCCTGGTTCCTCCACAAGAGAAGGGACGCAAGAGACATTTTTAAGTAAAATTTCTTAACGAATACCGAATGATGTGCAAATTAATAATAAATAAATTAATCAATTAACTGATAAAATTCCGACAATTTAAGATCATTTCTCACACTTTTGCACTCATTACCGTCATTTGTAATGAAAGAATTTGATTTATTCAGCAATAAATTATTCAGATACTTGTAATTGTATAGTAAAATTGTTATATTATACGTATAATATTATAGAACGTATACTAGATATATAGTAATATAGTATACGTTCTATAATATTATACGTTGAAAGAAAAAGTTGCTTGAAAAATAACGCCACGACCTGTATCCTCAAAGACGTTAGATGCAAAAGCATCAGCTTCTTTGCACACATATCGCATACTATTAGAAGTTAACATGATCGGTTGGATTGTTGTAGTTGGATTAAGTCCAATTATCTGCTCGAGGGATCTACGCCTATGGGTGGGGTGCCATCCGTGGGGGTCTTTCTAAGGGGTCCTAACCCGTAATTGCGCTAAGTTTCGGAGGAAACCACGGAAGACTCCGAACGGTTAGGTCCGTGGACACGCCCTAGTTTCGAGCCAGGCACCTTCCGTCTCCCAGTTCAGTGCGCAATGCACTATGCTACTGGTAGGGGCAAGGGCGGATTAAAGGGGGTGGCGGAGGGGGTGACCGCCCCCCCCGAGAATAAAGAAATTAATGTAAAAGATCCTATTCTACTTCCATAAAATGGATGTATATGACAATCTTCTAACTAACCGCCCCCCCCGACAAACTTTCAATAATCCGCCACTGGGTAGGGCCATGATCGGTTGGGAGCCACATTGACGTTACATTAAGAGTGCAACACCAGACAAGAAGTAGACATTATTTTAAATCTACCTCCACGAGAATCGAACCCTGAACCTCTTATGAGTTAACGGCGAACCCATGGGCTCCGGAAGAATATTCCGGCGAATCCGGAAGAAGGGGGGGCAAAGACTTCTCCAGGGGGGGACAAAGACTACTTCAACGTATGGTTACCATGTTGGAAAGTGCAAAAAAGCATGGAAAAACACTGCATACAAACATCCAGGGTGGGGGCATTGCTCCCCTTGCCCTATGCTGCCGGCGCCCATGGGCGAACCCACTTCACCACACTCGAAAAACCACACTTGGTCGGCGAAATAATTGTTAATTTGTTTGAGAAATAAATAGGGCCACCACTCCTTTGTTGCCCCAGGGTCTCTACACCTCTAGATTCGACACTACAGCTGAGGACACTGCGAAATTCCGATACTGAATTATATTAAAAAAAAAAAAAATCAAGATGCTTTTAATATAGAGAACACATATTTTACTGCATTGCAGATAAGACATTAAGAACAATTTGCATTGCAAACATTTTCTGCTTCCGATAAAGTTTTGCATGTCTTAAACTATTCATTTTTCTTTAGTGTAATAAATTTGCGCTTGTTCAATAATTATGTGAACATATCTATGAGTATGCGGTATCTTTTTATCTTATCCCATTTACCAAGCAGTAAAAAATTTTAGGGAGGGCCGAAAAAGTGGAACAGATAAAATTTTTCAAGAAAAGGCTTGATAGCAAAAAATTCAAATTTCGGTGTTAGGAACTCCAGACTGTTATACCGACAGTCGCGCGATTGGTCCGAACCCGGAACCTTTACACTTCAGCTATCAGCCCCAGTGGCCCACCCCTGCCAGTTATATTTAATGAATATTCTACACAGGGTTGGTACAAAAGCTATAGAAAGTTGGCAACATGCTTTAATTCTTTGTTTTTTAGAGGTAAGCGCGCCATGTAAATTGAAAAATTGTTCAAAGTAAGGCAGGTAAAAAGACTGCACCAAGAAAAAAAAAAAATTCGTCGATTTTCAAAAAGTTACATTTTAAAAATTTGTATACGACCCCCGAAGGAAGAAAACTCTCAGGTATTCAAATGTGCCCCATGCATTAGAGGTGATGCACAAAGTTTGAGAGTTATATTCTACGCGTCATAATTATATAAAACGCGTCAGAGATAGGAAGATAAATATATGTTGACTTACACCACTTTTCAATGGCTCTTGAATGGAAAAAAAATCATGTCCGATGATTGCGTTTTGGGAGTCTTATAGAAATTACGAAAGAAAATACTTTTTTTCCTTTCCAGCATAAAGCGTTTACAGTCATATTATGTAAAGCCCCTGACCATTTTTATAACAACATATCTCTGAGGCATTTTTTGATGACAGGCTGAAATTTTGCGCACCACCTAATAAGTGTATGGGGCACATTTTACTAACAGGGCATTTTTTTGTAGGGGGTCGAATAGAAATTTTAAGTAACTTTTTGAAAATTAACGAGAGGAATTTTTTCTTAGCATAGTCTTCCCCCCCCCCCCTATCTTATTTTGAACTTTTTTAAAATTTATATTGCCTACTTTAATCAAGAATTAAATCACCTTTTTAGGACATCTTTCATATTTTTCATCCTATACATTTAGCGAAAAATCTGCTGTGGCAGAAAATGTTTCAGCTCCTTGATATTCTATTTAGGACATTAAAGTATATTTAACAATTATTATTTGCATTAATACCGAAATAAGTTCAGCCTAAAAAATATTGAATCACTAAGCATTCCTTTGTACTTAATTCTTTCTTTCTTCTTCTTTGTTTTACTATAAGAAAAGCTGATTTCTTAGTAGCTTTAATGTATATATTTTTTAAAACCAATATTAAATATTATCATTATAATCAAGCGGATGCTGGTAAGCATAGTTCGAATAAAGTTAGCTTCAAAATAGCAACCACTGTACATTTTATAAGGATGGCGTCTATAATTATAAAGCAGAAGATAACTTACTGCACATGTATGCAGTGGCGGATCCAGAAATTTTTTCTTGGGTGGGGCTAAATTTTTAAAAAAGCTTATTTCACCCAATTAAAATGTACTATAAATCAAAACTTTGGTCGAAACCAATGTGCATTTTTTGGGAGGGACTAAGTTATAAAAGATGATCATTTTAGCTATTTAAAGTGTATAATAAAGCAGTATGTTTCTCTTTAGCAATCTCTTTTGGGAGGACTGAAGCCTCCTAGCTCCTCCCATGGCAGGGCCGGCCCGAGGGGGGTGTTAATGTAGGCGATCGCCTAAGGCCGCGCGCTTAAAGAGGCCCCGGCCCTTCCCCTGGATCCGCTACTGCATATTTGGTCTAAACCGACTGCCCGGTAATATTTTTTCGATAAAAAAAGTTTCGAATTTTTTAAAAATCAAATCAGGAAACAACGAAATGTATTACAAGCCCCCAACACCCTTTAACGTAAAGTAAGGAAGTATGCTTCATATTTGTAACTCATATTTTAAAATTAAGTTTTCACATTTCCTTCGACAATTTTGAAAGTTATCATTTCACTACCCTTTATTACTTTAACAATTTTTCTACACTTCTGAACAGTATGGGACCCTTAGCATGGCCGAGTGGACAAGAATGACGGCTGAAGCATGGCAGTTCCGCGTTCGGGCCTACCGCGCAGCTGTCGATCTAATTGCCTGGAATTTTGGTCAGTTTTCGGGAACACGTGTTAGAACACCTTAACACGAATTCCTTATATGTTTTGAGTGCAAGAAATTTTATAAATTTTATTTTAATACTTAATTTTTGCACGAACTCGTTTCACAAAGATTCAAAGTTTCTGATCGCTAGGATTATTGGATTTGCCGTAGAAGTATTACACTTCGAAAATTTTAGTTCTGTTAAATAAAAAAAATATATTTTTGCAAAAGCTTCTGTTAGTAACATAAAGATGCCGCCACCATACAGTACCATAGCTCTGTCGGGATAATTCGAATCGAGGTGGAGGAGACCAGACTTGCACTTGCCTTGAAATATCGAAAACTCGAATCGAATTACGGACGAGGACGTATTGAAGCGCCTGAACCCCCCACCCCCCCCACCCGAAATTTTGATTTTTGTTACTAAAATGATAATGGTATAGTCTTTTTATGGAAAATTTTGCCTTTTTTACCGTTTGGACGGACCCCTTCCAAACATGGACGCAGTGGCGGATTTTGCTCTTGAGAGGCCCGAGGCGCAACTCAATTTTGAGCCCCCCCCCCCCTCCTCAAAAAAAAAAACAAATCCCTATCTATAACTTCTTTACATTATAACTAATTATTTTAAAATGTTTTAATTCCTTTTATATCTAGTTTATCTCTATAAAGCAGGGCCTGACTTTCACTATAACACTTTTGTGCCCAGGGCACTTTTCAGATTTTGTGTCCTTTAGCTGGCTCAATTTTTGTGCCCTTGTATATCGTGTTAAACTCAATTTTTTGGCTTATTTCTCCATGTGTGCCCAGGGCACGTGCACCAAGTGTCCGTCCGATAGTCAGGGCTTGCTACAAAAAGAGTATTAAAATTTTAAAATAATTTTTATGTTTATAGATTTGTTCATCTTAAAAAACATTTTTTATCTCAATAATTTTTGTACTACGTTTCACTTTTCATGATTAACACTAAATAAACATCAGCATACCTCTAAGTATAACCCAGCAACTGCAGTTTTATATTAATTATTTTTCACTGTTACTTAATTACGTCGAATTACTTTTTGTGGACCACTGGCATATGTCTTGTTTCAGTCATGAAAATTTTGAATACTTAACAGGTACTTTTGAAGGTCAGAAAAGGGAAACTGGATCAGAAACATGACTTTGACATCACAAAGTTCAGAAGAATTCTTTACTTGGATAAAATGAACCAAAAATTTAACATTCCTTCAAGAACATATATTTATAAGTATTTAAATATACATAAATTTCACGTTTGGAACTGCAAAACTAAGCAGTTTAATAGTAAAAGTAAACTTTCGGTTTAGTCTAATTTTTGTGTTTATTCAAAAACTGTCAATAAGTTTAGGACTATTAATAATGAGTAATTAGGTATGAATAATATATATACACACACACACTATTCTATAGTTTAAATAGAATGAAAAAACTACAAGAGAAATTTAAAAAAAAATACTTTAAGTAGTTAAAAGTACAAAAAATATTATTGACTTAAAAATGAATTCCTCTTTATAATGGGTAAATGGGTATGCTCTAAGCTTCGGTCCTAGGTTTATTATTAATGTTTAGCATTTTCATCTGCGACTATAAAATACATGCCGTATTTATAATATAGTTAACATAAATATTTTTTAGTTGAAAACAAAAAATTAAATTAATCATCATTTGTTTTTTTAAGTTTTTAACTAACTGTGTATGACATTTCAGTTCAAAATTTGTCTATGAATTTTAACCCACTATCATCCGATCGAGCTGAAACTTTGCACGCATGTGAAATTTCGGTGACGCTAAGTATTGCTTTCTTTAATTTTTCAATACTTTTTTTTTAACTATCAAATATCTTCCCCCAATCCCCCCCAAAAAGTGTTATCGCACATGTATCAGCTCATATCTTTTTAATTATTGGTCGGCAATTTTTTATCATTGCACACTCGGAAAGTTTCGATTCCAAAAAAAGATAAAATCGGTTATCCCTAGCTTAAATTTTTAATTTTTCGTGATATTTCGAAAGATAAATTATTGTTTCCAATTTCTTTTACATCGTGACAACCAACAACAATTATATATTCTAGGTATATTTGAAAATTTCACTGAATACAGAATGTCCTTTCCTAAATCATTTAAATGAAGAACGGCTGAAAAATATAATATATTTAATTTTTGACAAATTTTTCAATCTCAAGCTGCAGAATAAAGCGGTTCAGGCTTTTCTCTTTTAAAATGAGAAATATTCTTACCAGACTGTACACTCTTTGATTTGGGGGGGAGGGGCGGCAATCTATAAAGCAGGTGTATTTGAATGTTCTACTGCAATACCAGCTACTGAACAGCAATCTGATTCAGTGAGGCCCAAATAATTGATCTGGGAGACGGAAGTTGCCTGGTTCAAAACCAGGTCGCGTCCGCCAACCTAACCGTTAGGAATTTTTCGTGGTTTCCTCCAAAACTTAGCATAAATAGGGGTTAGAATCCCTTAGAAAGACCCCCAAGGGGAGCACCCACACCCATCGGCATAGATCCCACTTGTAGATAATTGGCCGTAATCCCCCAACACAAATAATTGATTCCGGATAGGAAAAAGGCATAGGGACCCTCTGCACCTGTATTTTTTTTAGATAAAATATAGTGAGCAAATTAAAACAATGCAAAAAAATCTAGGAATTTTTCTTGGAAAAAATGGACAGTTGAGGGCCCTAAAATTCCAAGGCATGTTGCATGAAAATACTTTGCAGGAACTTTATTGGACATCTCAGGAATGATCCACTGAATTGCATATTGTTCAGTAAAGTTCTTGGTATTTTCGTGCAACTTTCCTTGGAATTTAGGGCACCTCAGCTGCCTAGTATTTTCAAGGAACACTACTAGATTTTTTTAAAATTTTTTTTTTTTAACAACTAGGGGCCAAGGCCCCCAGACTCGCTACGCTCGCTTTTCGTATGAGGCATTCGGCCCCTAATCAGGCTTATTCGTAAAAAAGACATAATTTCAACAGACAAAACCCGAAGATTGGATCAGATAGAATGTTACTGAGCTACGCATTGCTTGGTTCTTGCATGTTCATTGGTACATAAAAATTTAAACTTCACACTACAGTAGACCCCCCTCCCCCTCATAACATGGAAGATATTTTGTTATGGGAATCCGTGTTGTACGGGTCCTGAGCTATACTACACCTGGAGTGCGGACTCCGCTTATAATCGCTGGAAAAATTATTTGCACTCTTCAGAAACACAATGATTTTCAATGTTGCCATTCAAAAGTTATATTAATTAGGAGCTAAAGCATAATAAAATCAGAACATCTGTTTCAGCTGTATTTTCAATAATGTAAAACCTATTGGACACCCTTCGAATTTGCCACCCATTGCGATTTTTCATTATTTGGCGACTTGCGTACATGTAAAGTTAATAAAAGCTACGGAACACATAGGATAGCTTGCCACCAATGGCGACTTTTCCTTATTTGGCGATTTACACATGCTCACAACCTATAATTACTGTTCATGTAAGGTTACCGGAAAACCGTTATCCATATTTTCATTTACATAATCGTTTGCAGACTGGCGTACTTAGCACCACGAATTATTTCATCTCGTCGCGCTAGCAAATATCCAAAGTGTACTGTAACTGCTATAATGGCATAGTTAACGCCGCCAAATATTTCTACTGGTAGCAAATAATCCAGCTGAACGAGAACCGGCTTTAAAATAATCTGCATTTTAATTATTTTTCATTTTCAAGATATTAGTTATTATGTTTTGGAAAAACGAATAATCGCTCATTCTAAACTCCTGTTGTCTAAGCGAACTTACTATTTGAAAATTGTCAACTTTGTGTAACACATTTTGAGTTACTTATTTCATATAGTTTTTATTTTGGCGTAAAATGGGCGTAATTCTAACTCATGTTTGTAAATTTTACGCGATTCTAGATACTTGGAAACGCTTTGTTGCAAAGGAATGAATGATTTTATGCCAAATCTGGCAACCATTCGGTTTATTTTTTCAGTTTTTTATTAATATCTTCTAAAATAATTCGATTTTCGAAATTTAAATCAGCTTAGCAGGTTCCTCGGTATTTTTCGAATCTGTGGGCACCTTAGTCGAAACTCAAATCCCCACGGTTTAGGAGGAGCTACGCTGACAAGCTTTTGACAGCGGCGGCAACAGCAGCCTTTACTTTTTTTAGAATAGATTCTAGTCATTTTTAAGTGAACTGCCTGTTTTTTAAGGTCATGAGACCACTATTAGGTTAAGTGACGGGTTGAACGAAACAGTAAAGTATTCAAAGGGAAATGTATACTTTCTGTATAGTATTTGTAAGTCCAACTTATCTTTATTTCCAAAGAACATCTCTGGATATTTTTACAGTGAAATACGGAATTAAAGCATCAATTACTTATAAATTAAAAGTATTCGTATTAAAGTATTAGTTTAGATTATGGTCCAATGCTGTGAAGAGGAAAGGGAGTCACCAAAGAAAAGATTGTTCAAAAGCGCTTTCTAGTCTAGAAGCAATCCTGAAACTATGAACAAAGTTTATTTCTCTTGAACAGATATTTACATATAGTTTTTTTCTTTCTGAAAACCGAATTTCGAGGCCCTTTAGAAATATGAGGCCCGAGGCGCGCGCCTCATGCGCCTATTGGGAAATCCGCCACTGCATGGACGTATTTACGGGAGGGTTCCAAGGTGTCTGCCCCCCCTCCCGAAATTTTGATTTTTGTTACTAAAATGATAATGGTATAGTCTTTTTTTGGAAAATTTTGCCTTTTTTACTGTTTGGACCCCCTCCAAACAAGGACGCATTTAAGGGAGGGTTCCAAGATGTCTGCCCCCACCCGAAATTTAGATTTTTTTTAACTAAAATGATAATGATATAGTCTTTTTGTGGAAAATTCTGCCTTTTTTTACCGTTTGGACCCCCCCTCCAAAATGTTTTTCTGGATACGTGCCTGATTAGAGAAATCACAACATTTATTAAACAAACAAATGGAAACAAAGCAATTTTTGTGATTTGAGCACAGACTGCATATTTAAATGAAAAATGTACTTACATATTATATGTAACATTATTACATATAGAATTACATATAGTATTACATATTACATATAGAATTACTGATGATATTAGGACAGGTTTGCTATATCGGAAAAATAATAGCCTATTGCAAAGACGTATTCATTCGTAGGAGGGTCCACGGGGTCCGGACCCCCTCCGAAATTTCAATTTTTATTAGCAAAGTGATAATGATGAAGTTGTCTTGTGAAAAATTTTGCCTTTTCCAATGTTTGGACTCCCTCCGAAATTTTTTTCTGCATACGTTCCTGGCCAATAATCACGTTCACCCGTTTCCGTTCAACAATATCGCGCCATTGTCAAAGCAGCATGTCGACAGAGCAGAGAAATGTCTGTGAGGGCATCTGTAGGAAGAATATACCCATTTTCTTTGGGAGGGAATTTCTGATGTGGCTGTCGGGGGCGCCAAGTATTTGAATTTTGTGAAACACTTTCAGATTTTAAACACACACTATAGTGCTACATATTAAAAGCGTATCATTATTTATGCGTCGTCTCTGCCCCTCCACCTTTAGGGGGGGGGGCTTTAATCCCCATAGCCCTCGCCGTGGGTGCGCCTATGCGACCAAAGCACCCCACCCAACCTAGGCAGATAGTACCTATTTTCCTTCCTTATTCATGAATGTGCCGTATTTTGCTTCCTAGTTTCATAAAACCCATCTTTGGAATCGAAATCTATCTTAAAATCGCCTACTTAAACTATTTTACAATCTTCGCCAAATATATTACAGCTATACTTCATCGTTTTAAATATTGGTTCGAATGTGCATCATAATCCATGAGTGTGCCGTGTTTGTCTTCCTTAGGTTGATTCCTACTTTAACGCCCCGACGCTCGCCCAGGTGGCGATCATTAAACATTTGCAGTAACCATGACGATTTTGTGTATTTATGTGGCAATCGTAATTTAGAATTAAAATAGCGATTTGGAACAACCTGTAAGTGCAGTATTCCGTTACATTTTTATTTATTTTGGGTAGCCAATTAATGTCGTTTTAGTAATTAAGTGTCTTCAAATTCCTTAACGGGTGCGTTTATCGCTAATTTGTTCACTTTAGTTTTCATCTCGTTCTTTTGGGAGCATTGAAACGTGTGCATAACTCATAGAGACCAATGACTGCAAAGATCGCAGTCTGCAAGTGCGGAGAATGTTGCACTCTGGAAGTGCGGGGAATTTTTAGTAAAATAGGAATCAGCTCTTTCTTGAACCATAAAACACGTCTTTGGAATAGAAATGTATCTTAAAATCGCCTACTTTTTCATAAGCCTCACTTTTTCATAACATTAATAATCATAATCGGCAAATTTCCATTTATTGGTGCCCCATTCTCGCTGGGCAGCCACTTAAAAAACTTCAGTGGGTACGGCAACTTACCGCTTAATCACTTAAAATCTAGCGATCATCCTAGTTAGCACTTTTTTTTTTTCAGATATCGTTAATCTGCTGTAATATTTTTTCTATGGAGAGGTAGAATTGAGAAGAAAAAAGATTTTGACTATTTTTAACTTTTAAATTCATAACTGAAAAAAAAATTAGGCATTTCATTCATTGAATAAAAAAGCAAGAAACTTTAAATTAAATTCTCATACTGTAATAATTTAGGCCCCTCAAAATCGGGGGCCTGGTGCATATTCCTCCCTGGCCCCTGCGACAATCAGGGCCTGGTCTAACGCGTATTCACGTTACATCTGGAGAAAACCAACCAAAACTCCAGTCCGCTAATGATCGGCAGCCGTGCGACAGGCCCGAACATTGGAGCTTCACACTTCAGCCGTCTACTATGTTCATCCACTCGTTAATGGCGGGGCCTTGGCCATTTTATTATGGAGACATCTAATAGGTATACCTGGCCCCCAACAGGGCCGAGTGGATAAGGCACTGAACATGGTAGACGGCTGAAGTGTGAAGGCCCCGCGTTCGGGTCTCTCGATCCAACGGACTGGAGTTTGGGTTGCTTTTCTTTTACGTAACGTGATTACGCGTTAGAGCCCCTTAGAAAGTCATCCGACCAAGCAGTGGCGCACGCAGGATTTTAGTTTAGGGGGCGGGTGGGCTACAAATACTTTTGTATAGGGATCTCTGTTATACTGACAACTCTCTTATAAAGCCCAAACTTAGCGTAAATACGGGAACCCCTTGACGTGCCCATAGAACACATGCTCACTATCAATGTAGCTCATTATCGAATCATAAATAATTATCTGATCTTTTCAGTGATATTGTACTTGAGTTAAACTGTGTGTGTGCTGCATACACTAACTGTAAGTATTTATTTAAAAAACAGCGTCTATTTTTTCTTTTTTCTTGAAAGATATTTTAGAAATAATATGAAGACAATTTTCAAAAATAAAATACTTTACTTCATTGTGACAATTTTCAAAGCTTTTCACTTCTGACACGCTACCTTTAGGGGGGAGGAGCTTTAATCCCCATAGCCCTCACCGTGGGTGCGCCTATGCGGCCAAGGCACCCCACCCATCCTAGGCAGATAGTACCTATGCGTAGCTTTGACATGACAACAAGAACGGGACAAACGAATAGGTGGACCTCCTATGAAGGCACGGACGAGACGAAGTGACACCTATGCCAGCCAGGTGTCACTTCGTCCCATGACAGGAATCGATCCCGGACCCGTGGTGTGGTATAGAATGGTTATCGAGGTCGAGTCACTGCTTAGAACACGGGCCAGTAAAACGCTTACAATGATTTAACCCAAACTTTCATAAGCTGAAAGGGATCCACAACTAATTTGAATCGTGTGCGTTTTGCTGCGTTTGTAAGGGCGTGCTCATCTCGGGCTTTCAAAAATTTAGTGTTAAACGGTGCGTTCAATTGAGCCTCAATTAGGTATAAATGTTTGAATTATTCATCGATTAAAATTTATTTAAATGCGTGGTAATGATCTTAATCGTAAGTGTTCGGAAAGTCGAGTGGAGTCACTCCAGATTTTTTAGAATGTTATAAAAAATTCAAATGAATGTCACACAAAACTCCTGCCAGATGGGGAAAAAGTGAAATGATATTTGAATTCCGCACGAAAAATACTTTTAGAATCTGTTATTTTAATTCTTGTGAAAGAAAAAAAGTTCATTTTTGTAGACCAGTGTAATTTGTTTAAAATATCCAAAATATTCTTCCTTCTTTTATTTTTCTTTGCTAACAAATACCAGAAAAAATTTTAGCGTAAATACGGGTTAGGACCCTTTAGAAAGATCCCCCACGGATGGCACCGCACCCATAGGCGTCGATCCCTCGTGCAGATAATTGGCCTTAATCCCACAACACAACACCGTCTCATCAACCAGGCTTCCAAGCTTACGAGGTTTGTCTAAATTAGTCCGGTGAATGGTCCGATATCTCAACGGCAACATGTGCTACGGACGTGCACATGACGATCCAGAGACATGTCAAGGAGCGCCTCCTAGCAGGAAGCCTCGTGGCTGTCATGGGAAAACCCGCTACGGGCAGTTGAACCTAGTCAGTGTGAGAGGTAGTGTCACCGTGCAATGGGGCAACGAGTGAACATCAAGTTCTGTTACAAATTGGGAAAAACGGCTACGGAGACACACGGAATGTTGGTGCAAGTGTACGGGCCACAGTTGAGCAGGACTGGGCAGTGGGTCCTGCTGCACGAGAACGTGCCTGCTCACTCTGCAATCCGCATGTGCCAATTACTGATTCAGCTTGGCGTAACTGTTCTCGATCATCCACCGTACTCCCCTGATCTGGCACCTGTGGACTTCTTTCCATTTCCCTGCATGAAGGAGGTTCTAAAAGGGCCACGTTTTGCGGACGTGTGACATCCGTTCCGTGATCCATTCCGAAAGAGGCATTTTCTGACAGTTTTCAGAAGCTTTATGAACTTTGTCAAAAGTGTGTTGTGTACAATGGCGATTACTTTGAAGGCCAATAAAGGTAAATTTTTTGTATTTTCTGTTTTATTTCTTTTCTAATACCATTCACCGAACTTTTTAGACAGACCTCGTATTCCTCTTATAAATAGGAGATGTAAGTAGTTTTCTTTAATACAGGGTTAAAATACTTCATTGCCAAGAGCTGAAAATTCTTGTCGATACACCAGTTAGCTAAATATCCAATTATAGTCGTACTTTTGTAAGAACCTCTTTTATTTCCAGATAAATAAAGCAGAAATTTTGTGCATAGTTAAGCTTTTTAAAATGAAATATAATTCTGCATTAGTCCAATAAGCGCTATGGTAATATGGAGGCAGTTACTACTTAAATAAAAGAGAATTCCCTACACAAAAAGTATCACTATGGCATATTGCGCGAACAAATGAGTTATGGATGGAAATTTGAAAATAATATCGCCCCCCCCTCCCATCTTTGAACCAGTAATATTTTCTTAATGTATTATGGGAACACCTGCAAACAATCCAGTCAGATATGAAGCAAAAGCTTTTCATATATTTCCTGGATATGAATAACTAGCTGAAGGCCCCGGTCTTCGCACGGGAATGAATGGATTTTTATATATTACGGTTTGTTGTAATTATTATTTATCATAGTAAATAGATATATCCAAATGGATATCGCATAAATATTATCTGTGTTCAATAATCATGTAAATAGAATTTCATGGCGCTCGTTTGAACGGAGAAGAAGAAGATTCGGCGCAGCACAATCTACTGTCAAAAGTTATTGCAAAATGGATAGCATCAAAATATTCTCATGTTCAAATATATGTGTACCAATTTTCATAGCAAACAGTTTAACGGTCAAGATACGCTGCAGCGCCATCTAGTGGAGAATTAAAGTAATTATACACTACAGCGCCATCAAAGGGCGAGTTATAGCGGGGCCTTCGCAATTAGTAACGGGCCTGCGCGTGTATTTTGATGAGCCATCCAAAGAGGCCTACGGATGCTCGAGTCTTCACGTATACATCAGGCATTTCTTAAGCTTCCCAGTGCTTTCAAACGTTATTTAATGTAGTTTTAAGTAGTAATTGTGTTACTAATTCAAGTACGAACTCATGATTAATTTGTTTGCTATGATACATATTGACATAAAGAAAATAGATGCATATACTTTGAAGGAAAAACAAAGTAGCGCTTACTCTCATGATTCACGATTGCTTATTTTAGTTTCACAAGTGGATATTTAATATACTTTAAAATAACTAAATACACAAATGAGAAAGACATTTTTATAATGAATATTTCATGAACGTAGTCGTATTTCCTACGTTATTTGAAACAATTCAAGATTAATCTTTAACAAATGATGTATTAAAGCGCTTTTCAGTGTTTTCGGGATATCCTGTATATTGGAGAAAATTGATAAAATACGCTCTATAGCGCGATCCCTGAATTAATTATTCTTTAATAAAGACATTTCATGTAGTATATATTATTCTTTTGTCGCTTTCTCAATCGAACTTTGGAATTGAGCAAGCATAATGAACACTTGTACAAAATATTAACTACATTTGAAGTTTCTTTATAAACGGGCAAATATCAATAATTTATAATTTACTGTATTTCTGCACTGTACCAGATGTAAGTCTGAATCACATAATCAAGGCATATATAACTGATAAATAACATTTTCAACTGGCAAAATTAAATTGTCTAAATAGTATCACATCGTCATGCTTATTTACAAGAATAAAAACAACTCAATCAGAAAGAAATACGATTTCTGATTAAAATAATTTATTTATAAATAACACATGAGTAATTATTCACTAAACATAATTTACATACATATTTTTAGAATTTCTCTATACATTATAAAAGTGTTCACGTACCTTTACATTCAGAGCAAAATGTTCGAATTTTAGGATAAATTTTCAGGAAAGAAAATGGCGCAAGATTCGCAAAACGATTACCTACATCTAAAGTTCTTTAGTACGACAAAAGTATAAAAAATTGTTTTAAAATAAGAAAATAATATAACATTTATAATACTTAGAATAATAAAATAGAACACTGTGACTGGGGGAAAACAGGCCTCAATGATAAACTCATTTTTAGCGATGGCAACTCATACGCAGGCCCGTTGCTAATAACGACGGCCCCGGTTATAGCAAAATGGATAATGCGAAAATATTCTCCGTGTTCAAATATGTATGTATTCTAATTTTCAGAGCTGTCAGTTGTACGATCAAGAAGTTGATTGCTGCAGAGCTATATAGTGGCGAGTTAAAGTAAAATTTTCTACAGTCCATCTAATGGCGAGCTACAGCTAAATGAATACTAAAAAATATTCTCTCTGCTCAAATGTGCCAGTATACCAATTCTTAAAATTCCTCGGTTGAACGGTTTTTAACGATGCGCTGCATCGGCATCTAGCGGCAAGTCATAGCAAAATGGATAGCGTAAAAGTATTCCCCATGCTCAAATATGTGTGTGTGCCAAATTTCATCGAAAGCAGTTGAACGGTATTTTCATAGGAAGCGGTGGAACGATACAGAAGGCGAGTTATAGCAAAACAGATGCGGCGAAAATATTCTTCGCGATCAAACATCTATGTATACGAATTTCCATGGCGATCAGTTGAATGGTCTTGAAGTTCTTGGTTTGAAGTGACATCTAACGGCAAGTTATAGCTTAATGGATAACGTGAAAATATCCTCCGCGTTCAAATATCCATCTATACCAATTTGCCACTGCAAGTGCCATCTAGTAGTGAGTAACAGCTAAATGGATAGTTAGAATATATTGTCCGTGCTCAAATGCGTAAGTATAATGGTCGAACGGTGTAGAACTTGATGCATTGCAGCGCAATCTTGCGGCAAGTTATATTAAAACGGATAGTGTGAAAATATTCTCCATGTTCAAATATCCATGTGTACCAAGTTTCATCGAAATTGAACGGTATTTTCACAGCAAGTGCTTGAACGGAATAGAATTCGACGTTCTGCAGCTCCATCTAGCGGAAGATATAGCAAAATGTATAGTGTAAAAATATTCTAAGTGTTCACATATCCACAAATAACCAATTTTCATCAACATTGGTAAGACGGTATTTTCATAGCAAGCGGTCGAACGGAATAGAATTCGACGCTCTGCAGCGCCATCTAGCGGCACGTTATATCGAAACGGATTGGGTAAAAATAATCTCCCTGATCAAATGTCCTTACGTACCAGTTTTCGTCAAAATAGGTTAAACGGTATTTTCATAACAAGCGGCTGAATAGAATTCAGCGTTCTGCAGCGCTACCTAGCGACATCCGATATTTTAATAGTTATTCCGCTCTTCGGGCCGGAGACGAATCCAACAAATCAGAGATCATTAAAATCGGTCCAGCCGCTCTTGAGTTATAAATGGTGTAACTAACCCGACTTTGTTTTATACAGATTTTGAAGTTAAGAAAAATGAAAGCCAAACTGCGCTTTTTTACTATTTCTAATGTATCAATTTATGGAGCTATATTCACTGAAAAAAAAAAAAAAAATGTTTCGTTAATTCAACAAAATTTTGGCTGTCTCTGTTTCAAATAAATATTTTTGTTTAGCAAAAATTTTGTTAATTCAAAGAAATACTTTGTTAATTTAACAAAAATTTTGTTAAATCAACAAAATTATTCGGCTCAAATAGCGCCAACCAAATTTTTATTTAACTAAAAAAAAAAAAAAAAAAAAAAAAAAAAACATTTTTTTCCGAATTTGTTTTAATTTGAGTTGCTTCACCATGGCACAGTGGTTATGTCACTGAAAATGGTAGACGGCCGAGGTGTGAAGGTCCTGGGTTCGGGTTCCATCGTGCCGTTATCGATCTAACGGTCTGGAATTTTGGTAGGTTTTCTCCAGATGTAACGACAATACGCGTTAGAACCCCTTCGAAAGTCCTCTTACCAAGACACCACCCATCCTTGCTAGATCGCCTAAACGTAGCGTTGCCATACTTACATAAAAACATTGTTTTTATTTGAAGCGATGTCATTTTATCATTTATCTAAACAAATTCCAGGGTTTTTGCATAGCGATCAAGACATGCTTCTAATCCTTCTTGCCTTGGATATCAATAATTTAAGATTATCCCGAGAAAAGCTATAACATGTTTTATACGTTTTATTTTTCTATTAAATCTAAATTTTTTTAAACAAAGTAAAAATGTAAAGAAACTTTTGCAGAAAATCAAAGCTCGTTTTACAGGAAGTCATTTGTTTTATTTTATCTGTCAATTATAACATGAACATTTTTGAATCCTTTCAAAAGTCTTGCCAGTGGTCACAAAATTTGCTCTTGTTTCCGAAGGCAGTTTCTCTTTCCATTGTGTATGTATGAAATGTTGAAAGGCGTATCTGAATAAATGCCTTCGTTATAAACTGAAATGTTTTATTTGAATATATTTCATAAAAGTATATGCGATATGAAGATCGAACTATCATTCTAACAATACCGATTTGTTAGAAGGATAGTTCTAACAAATTATTCTTATTAGTTATTAGAAGCAAACAATATTTGAATCGAATCAATGTTTAAATAGCTTTGGGCTACTTTAAAAGGCTTTGGAGCATAATGCTAGAAACTTACAGATATATTTCGACCCATAAAATAGAACGGGAGATAAACAGTTATAAAAGTGAAAATATCCTATTTTCTTTACAATTTATATTGAATAAAAAAAGTGGGGAGGGGAAGAATTTTATGAAGCAGGAAATGGAAAGGCAATAAAAGTTGATAACAGAAAAAGAATCTGAATTCTTCTTAATAGAAATTTGTTGATTTCTTCCGTAAAATATTTTATATGAAGTTAGAAACATTTTAAGGAAAGAGAAATGAAGTTTAAGAAATTCTTGGAATATTTATTCCGTTGAAAGTAAATAGTGTGGAGATGTGTTTTTTGAGCAAGCTTCGGTTTGCTCACATCAAACTAATGCTAAAAATAAGAAATTCCCAGACACCTTGCTTGTGAATCTGGTCTCCAGGTTTTAAGAAATAACTGAATTCGTGTAAACCATATACAGGGTGCGACAAAAAGTTTGTAACGCTGTTTAATTCTTTATCTATTAGAGATAAGTGGTCCATGTAAATTAAAAAAAAAAAGTTCAAAAGAAGGTAAAAAAATAGACTTCGTTGAAAAAAAAATCCTTTCATTAATTGTGAAGAAGTTATACTTTTTAAATTTGCAAACGACCCACATAGAAATAAAATTCCCAATTAGTAAAATGTGCACCATGAGCTGATGATGTGATGCACAAAATTTGAAAGCTATATCCTAAAAACTGTCAGAAATATTAAGATAAATATAAACTGACTTAAACCGCTTTTCAATGGCTCCCGAAAGCAAAAAACCACGTCGGATGATCGCATTTCAGGGTGCCGTACAAAAATTACGGGAAAATAATACTTCCATACAATACTTCCTAACAATAAAAGTTTTTATTCAAATTCGTGTATAGTCCCGGACCATCTTTGTTATATCTCTGAGATATTTTATGATGAAGGGCTGAAAATGTGTATATCACTTCATTAGTGTATGGGGCACATTTTATTAATCGGAAATTTTTCTGTACGGGGAGCGTATACGAATTTAAAAATTGTGACTTTTTAGCAATTTACAAGAGGAATTATTTTCTTAACGCAGCTTTTTTTCCTACCTTATTTTCAACGTTATTTTTTTTTCCCTTCCAATTTACACGTGTCTCACTTATCTCAAACAGATAAAGAATTGAAGCACGTTACCACCTTTTTGGGGCACTTTGTATAGGTGGATTCTGGTGGAGCGTTCAAAGAACCACTCGGGGAAGCAACATCAATCAACGAAGGAGAGTCTTCTCCGTTGCGTCCGTTTAAAGGGTCAGACAGAGCAGGTTAAACGAATGTTCGAAATCGAAAATGAGAGTGACCCATCTTCAATAATCTGCTTCGTCATACTGATCGCTTCGCTCTTGAAAATTTTCTGGATCCGCCACTGCCTCTAGTAATTTTAGATAGATTCCAGAAGTAGCTTTAACCCTTTCGCGCGGGGAAAACCCACCACTTCCACTACTTCCGGTGACAGTCGCAAAAGAATGTGGTCGAATAGCCCCAAAAGAACAGCCGTTGTCATCACTCAATTAAACTACCAACAGTTTGGAGGTCGATTGAATCCCTAATCGTCTAACACAAAGATGAAGAACTTTTCTTACACAGCTGGCTGTGTGATGCAGCACTCTACCGCTGTGTGCGGCCCTGTTTCGGGCGATTGGCGATTCAATCTATTGCCATATTGTTGGTAGTTTGATTGAACGATGGCAATGGCTGCACTTTTTCACCGTAAGGCAGTCTATCTAGAAGTTCTATATGGATGTAAAAATGGTTGCTCTTCAAAGAAATAAGGTGAGGGACGCCGTTTTAGGACGGTGCCCCATATATGTTACAATACGTACATTTGATGTATTTCTAGCGATGATTTTTTAGCACATGGACTGATTGCAATCATTCTTTTTTTATTGGAAAGGGAGTAGTTTCGAGGTTGTCTCATATTAATTTGGTTAAATTATGGTGATAGTATCATTAAAAAAAAATCATGTTTTTAAACCATTGCCTAAAGGGTTGCTATAATAGCAATGGTAGTTATCAAAAGTCGGCACAATTGCCATTTTGGCGTTTTATAACCGTTTGTCGCTAAAAAAAATAAGATCCCAAAACTGAACCAAGTTGGCAATATCTTCTACATTTGCGAGAAACTGCCAAATCATACTGTTATTCAATGGACAATTGATTATTGTGTTTTTTTAAAGACTTTTTTTGCTTATGTTCAGCAATAACTTTTACCATGTGGACCTAATTCGATTATTGTTTTTATTAGGAAGGGGGGTATCTTAGAAGTGGTCCCATATTAATTTGGTCAAGTTAAGATGATATGATCTACTTCAAAACGTTGCAAATCTTTATTTCTTATGAGCGCATAAACGATAGTCGGGCACCGTGTTGTCGTTATAGTGAAATAATTTAAAATCGGTTTCCATAAAAAAAATCCTTGTTTCTATTGTTGTTAATATTCTTGCCAGTCAAGTTTTTTAAATAATTCCTAGTTCAAAGCTATATGTAAACGATAGTCTGGTAATTTCAAGCAGCTGTTTCAAACGAACTGAAATGGCAAAGAATTGCAAACCAATTTAGACTGTTACTCAGAATATACAACAGGTGTTTTACTCTCTCAAAGCAATATTCTGAAGTGAAAAATTCTAAAAATGGATAAAAATGTAGGGACGTGGGAATTTTCAGATTTTTAAATTAGTATATTCCCCCCATATTTTTTTACTCATTGGTGCGATTTTGCAAGCCTATCCAGAGCCTACGAGGGGGGCGTTATCGTTCTCCTTAAGAAAGACTGGCTTAGAGTATGAAAAGACTTCTAGGTCGTCACGTAAACACAGTTATTCATGATAACAGAGCAATAAATTAACGCATTTCGTAGAAATCTATTCCTATTTATGGCAGTTAAAGCACGGATGAACAGACAGACGAAGCAAAATCATCATGGGTGTCGGAAGCATATTGTAAGGGGGCGTCGGGTGCATAGACCCCCCCGCTCCGATATATGTATGCTGTTTTTCTGGCTGCTTTTTTGTTCTTTCGAACATGGTAATCATACATGAAGTAATCTTTGCCTTTCCCTGGAAAGTATTCTCAAGACGTCAATGAAAATCATTAATTTTTTTCAATATTGTCGGGATATGTTAGTATACAAGACAACTCGATTGCAGTACCAGAATCAACAAATGAATTATTCAAAGAGTTTGCTTCTTGACCAATATTTTTAGATTGATTTGGTTTATCCTAAAAATGGGGTACAGTGATCATTTAAGTTTCTAACTGAATAACTTGAAAATTGCAAACCTACTTTGATCAAAAACAACTTTTTCTTTTTTTTAAATTCCAAACATTTACTTGTCATTCTAAAGCAGTCGGTTGCTCATTAAATTTTAAAAGGAATTTGTTTAATACTTTGATGTAGTAATGTTCTACCGCACATGTCCTGCAGTGACTTAGTCACCAAGTTCCGTTCCCTTAAGAACACGGGAAGTGAAGCAGCTCCGGCTTGGCCAGTGCTTGGGAGGGTGACAATCTCTCTCGTCTGGGTTGCTGTTGCATGTACGCTAATAGAAGAAGGTGCATGTAAAATTTTTTCGTGGCTCCAATTTCCTCTATGCTCAAACGATATCTTTGAGGAGACCAATTTCAGGTGCTAGGTCTCTCATATGGAATTGGTTCAAAAATAGGAGACCACTCATAGGGGCAACGTTAGCCTGACTAATAGGCGCCTCCATAATGAAATGACCAACGTCCGCTGCCCTCGTAGCGCTCAAGCCTCCAGTAAGCCGCTGACTCAGCTATTAGAAAAAAAATGTTTTACCGCACAATTAAATAATTGCAACAACTTTTTACACGGTAACCTCTTTTACCCACTGTACATTTTACAGAGTGATATAACTTTTAAGCATCAAATTTTAAATATGTTCTAAGGTGGAAACTCAGTATTAATTTCTATATCAAGACAACAGTATTTAAATAACACTGCTCTTTGAATTTTGTCCTTTATTTATTCATTTTTTTCTTTAGGGAACAACTACTCAATTTATTTACACTCCTGGTTCTGCTGATTCTATTTTCTAGATTCCAATGATTTTTCTCCGTATAATCTTCAATTAAGCAGAAGAACTAAGTTGCCCTTTACTTTAATCTCGTTTTACTTCCATTCTCATGATTTACCTCGTCCTTCTAGTTCTATGTTAGCTTACAAGCCGGAGCGTTTCTATCGCTTTTCGATTTACTGGCGATATATACTAGAATTTTGTACGTTGTATTCCTTCAAAACTACCCAGTATTATAGGATTTGCTCTGGTAAAACAATGCCATTATTCGGAGAGCTTACCGTAAGACTGAAATCCATTGTAAAGGGGAAATAGAAGTAATATATCTGCAGATAGATTTATTTTTATGCCGGTTATCATTACAGAAATGTTCTGAAGAAATAAGAATGAAGAAAGAACAATCAAAAGCTATAAGTTTTACAGACCCTTCAAACATAAAACACTCTCCGTAATAGTCCTACTCGAACTTTTAACTATAACATTACAAGTAACCTTACTTCTATCAAGTTGCTGTTATTTGAAACATAGCAAATACACTTTAATCAGTTCCTGCCTATAGACCATAGATCATTTGTATTATTTTGTTTTCGCCTGCAAAAGAGCTGCAAATGCTCTACAGGGTGTCTCAAAAATATTGGACAAACTTTTAAAGGAAATAAGGGACAAAAACAACAACAACAACAACAAATTTCAGAATAACACAGCCATGTTGGGTCAAAAGCGTCACAGGTCAATAATAACTTCACTAAAGTTGTTGAAGTGTTAGTGAAATTATTTTTTCTATTCAAAATTTGATGCTCTTTTCTTATAATGTACTGAACTAAAATTGATTAGTTTAAGTGTAATTTCATTTTGAGTGCTGTAATTGTTGGAAAATCACATTTTATTTTAAAACTTGGTACGTTAACTAACACTTCAACACATTTTGCGTCGTGATTTTTAACCGACGTAGGGAAACAACGTTTCAACCGTACGTTGATATGTATTTCTGAATCCTTGTTATCTACTGTACTTCCCCTGGAAGTTCATTGATATATTTTTGAGACACCCTGCGTATGCACTGTTTTCCATAACGATCGTTCTTTCATAAACATCAGTAATATTTACTTATTTTACTTTGTTTGAAATAGATTTATGTCAATGAATTGCAATTTAAATATTACGTGTATCCCGAACGTCTATCCTTTTTAATGGACATCCTTACCTTATAAACCTCATTAATACGTTTATCTTATTATTATCTTATTATTATCGTTTATCTTGTTATATTTTTATCTTATTTTGGGAAATGATTTCCGTTTGTTAATTGCCCTTAAAACAATGATTGTTCTGAGGTTGTAATGCATCGAAATTATTTTGTTGTGTTTGTGTAAAATGACAGTATTACTATTTACGTACAAAGGGCGTTTTTAAAGTGTTACCCATTTTATAAAAAATTAGATTAACTTTGTAAAAAAAAGAATGATAGTCACTGGGGCCTAGATCTTGGATGTAGTGTGGATGTTCAAAAACTGGCATGTGGACGGGAATTATCATGCAGGAGTATCACGCTTTTGGAAAACAGGCCTCTTCTGCTAGTATTATGAATGGCGTGAAGCGATTTCTTTAGTGCTTCACAATATGCACCAGGATTAAGGGATTCATAAATTTCTGAAGGGACTGGTGAACAATGAAGGTATACAAAAACTTGTTATACGGTGTGCTAAGTGCTTAAATTTACAGGCTGACTATGTGGAGAAAAAGCTTAGTGTGTTTGGTCAATATAATGTTTGCTATGAATCTTAAGCTGTTATATCTTATGTATCAAACGGGTAATACTTTCCGAACGCCCTTCATAAACTTTTATAAGGTTCATGATGTTGTGTAAAGCAAATGTAACATAAATGTATTTTATAAGCTACGGTGCATATTAACAGCAGTTAGAAAAAGGATTGACAAACAGACTGAAATTATAAACTTTTTACAATTTTTGTTTATAAAAGATATTATTATATCTTTATATTATAATTATATACTAAGGTAAAAAAGTCCTTGAAAATCTCTCTGCAGATCATAATATGAGAAATCTCCAATTCATATAATGAGAAAAGCTGAGAACTCTGAATATTCTGTGTGGGCTTTGAGCATTATATTTTGTATTACAAAAGCTATGGATGAGATAGTAAATTTAACTGGGCAATATTTTAATTTTTTTAACTTTTTCTTTCAAATAAAGTTAGAGAAGAGTGAAATTTTCCTAAACGCTCATAAAATTCTGTAACTTAAAAAAAAATCTTTCTTATAAATTCTAGTTTAATAAGATAACTCTGTCAGACTTAACTTGAAAAGTTTTTCGAAGAATGAAAAAACTTCGGAAGTAATGTTTGGGTGTTTTAAAACAAATATTTCGAGTCAGTGAACTTGGAGAAAATTTGGTTTCGATAGTTCTGTCTAGACAGAAAACGTTCAGGAAGTTTATGGATGTATAGAATTACGCCGAAGGGAAGAAAAATTCTGAAAGCCCCCAGAATATTTAAACGCACAGCAAAAAGTAGATGCATACAAAATACCACTATCAAATTAATGCATGACCGGACTGAAAAATCCTTTTATTTCGTTTCTGTTTTCATAAATTGAAAACTGATATGCTAAAATTACAGTTAGAGTTTTCTCATAAAATGTTAAATAAAAACAAACCGTTAACTTCGCTGAGTTAACTGTTAACCATTAACTTAAAAATTCTGGAATTTCTTTTTTCTTTTTCTTTTGAATGCATTAATTGAAGCAATTAAATAAATGAATAGTCGATGCATCAAATAACATTTAGCAGGCTGGAGCAAATAAATTCAGCATAATTACCTCACTTTATTTTCAGTGCAATTACTTTTTGACACACTGAAATTCGCTAAGTTGCATTTTCTTTAACAAAAATGACTAAAGCCGCATAAAGGAATTCGACAAAGCTCCCTTATTTTTATTAAAACTAACATTTAAAAAAACTGTAAAAATGAGTTAAATTAGCCTTAAAATTCTTACACGGCGGATAGAGATTTCGGGCTAACGATTTAGAAAAATACTTGTTGATTAAACTATCACCCAATGTTATTAATAGTTCCTTTTTCATTTGAAAAATTCTGTTTGATTAAGCATGAGGTTTATTTACAGACATTAGCTGAAATGTTGTTATTTTGAGAACGAACTACTTAATAATTTTAATATGCGTAGGTTGATTTTAGAAAGTTCTCTATCTTTCTATGTTATCAATGCATTTTTCCTAAAACTGAAAACACGAGGAGAGAATTGAGTTTTTTTTTACATATTTTTAAATTCAAGTAATATAAACAGAATTTCTTTTGAAATTCACTGAATAACTTTAACTTTCATTGAAACAATTAATCGTATGTTAGTGATTATACGCTCAATATTGCGTGAAATGCGTAGTCTATTTAAAATAATGCCTTACATGTAACTGAACTTTTATTTTCGAAATTACTTAAAAATGCAATGCTCCGAGGATGCATAAAAAATCAGTACAAACTGCAAAAATTCGTTAAAAAAGAAAAAATAATGATAAAAAAGTGCGGTTTAAATGAACCGGATAACAGAGAGATACAACAAAATAAAAGTAACTCCATCTTTGGCGGATGACTTTTTAAGGGGTTCTAACGCGTATTTACGTTACATCTGTTGAAAACCGTCGAAATCTCCAGATCGTTAGATCGACAGCCACTTGGTGGGAAAAAACACCTGGACCTTCACACTTCAGCCATCTACCATGTTCAGTGTCTTTTCCGCTCTACCTTAATAGGCTTGTAGTTCAGAAGTTAATGATAGATATAGAGCGCTGACATACATAATATGAAGCATGTTTCCAATTAAAAAGAATCGGATCCCTTTGTAATCTCATGCACACAAACAGCATTTTTTTAAAATGAGCTTTTGTTACTTTTTAATGATTTTTAAAAGTTTACACGATTGTTTGACGCACCAGATGAATAAATATCATAATCATCATATTAATTTAGCCTATATTTTATGTACTAATATAATAACTCCAACTTAAAATTAAATGAATTTTAAAATGTTTATTCGGAAAGAGGGAAATGAATTAACTATAAATAGGAACTACCGAAAAAGTAATTTTGAAAATAAAGGTCGAGTTTGATAATACGTTTATTTAAATGTGCATGCTTTGAATAATAAGAAGAAAAGTGTGATTCTGTTTTTTAGTTTAAATTAGTTACAAGAATCTAAGGTCATACTGAATAGAATTAGCTGCTTCTTCATTCCTTTTAATTACACTAGGGAGAAAAAAGTCTGAGGTTAATTCTTCATGTTTATGTTGCTGCTGAAAGCCAGATGTTAACAGAGAAGTTTTTGAAAATATGTACTGACTATAAATTTAACAGAAATTTAACAAATATCCCAACACTTGATGGAATTAAAATCATTATTTGTGCAATACTTTCTAAAGATTGATGAAGATTTTTACTGGATTCAAAGTTCTTTTTTGAAAAAAGAATGAATGTTGAAAAAAATGGATGTTGAAAAAAAAAAAAAATGAAATCGGATTGAAATTCCTACTGAGATAGTACATTGAAATCGGCTTTCAAGTAAACACTTGTCAAGAACTTTTGGTTAGACCTCAACATTGAACATGAATATCTATTTGATCTGGAAATGAATGTTTTTGCTGACTCCCCTATGCACTCTATTGGTAGAAAGAGCTTTGTCATCGTACACTTTCATAAAAACCAAATACAAAAACAAGATGACTGCTGTCCCAGATATAACACTGCACTTTTCACTGTACTGTTTCGAGTCCAACTTCAAAAAACTGTGAACAGCAAAGCATGGATTGGATTCTCATTAATGTGCAAGAAAAATAATTGATTAAAGTGTAAAAGTTTACATTTACGAAAATCAATTTTTTTTTTTTTTTTACTCAAATAACAAAACTAACGAACAACAAGTTGAAAATTTTAAAACATTTTTAGTTAAAAACTATTTTCTATTATGCAAAAATGTAATCTCATAAGTAATCTATTTTAATTTTCCTTTATATTATTGTCTCTAGATTAGAATCTCATACAGGCAGGGGCGTAGCCACGGGGGGGGGGGTTAGGGGGTTCATAATCCCCCCCATGAGGAATTTTTTGCCATACAAAATGTATATTCTTGACTCCTTTATCACACACATGTATGCATATATGTGAGTTGCAGTAGTCGTAACCCCCCCATGAAAAATTTCTGGATACGCCCCTGCATCCAGGGATACAGTATAAAAGAATCTCAATAAAGGGAACGAAAATGGAAAAAAGATTGAGAACCACTGATCTAGAAGGATATTTCCTGGCTCCAGTAGCGCAGATGTATTTGAGGGAGGGGGCGCGATTCTTTTTATAAACCCATTGAAGGATGGAATAAACCATGTAAAAATATATTTTCCAAGATTTTGCCAAAAAGTGTATTTTCCAAGATTTTGCCAAAAAGTATATTTTCCAAGATACTTTTTGGCAAAATAAAAACAATTGAGAGATTAAAATACATTATAGCATAGTGAAACTTCTCGGGAGAGAACACCCTCCGTTCCACGAAAAATTGGTCGTTAAAGAGAGGTGGTCGTTCAAAGAAGTAAAAAAAAATGTAGCCAAGAAAGAAAAATGCTAACAAATATTGTTTCTTTTGTTATTTATGAAACCACAAACTAATACATAAGTAATTATACAATCATATTTTTAAAATTTAAATTTAAATGTTAATATTTAGAAATTCCGGGCTTCTTTTTTATCTCTCAGAGAGCACTTCTTTCGCTACTTTATTTTTTACATCTGACAAAATTGCATTTATTCAGATATTCTTCATGAATTCTGAATTTGCCATAGTAAAATCTGTTTGCCTTAAAATTTGCTTTGTTGTTTTGCAACAAACAAAAGTAACCGCCAACTTCATCTCTGAATTTCCTTTTCGTGTGACTCAGTCACATCAATGTGCGGCTCCAACAGCAAAATCCCTCATTTCTTAGACATGTCTCTTCTCTAATCTGCAAAATTTGTACTTTGTACTTAATGTGTGCGTGTACTTGCGCCTGCTGTAGGTTTACAGTAAAGCCACTTGTTTGGAATGTTGTACACTTTACTTCCGAAAAAATGCAAGAAAATTTTCGCACAGGGAACCGAAACCGGTCCTTATGGAAGGTTGTGTGGTCTGCTCTAGCGGATATATTAACATTAAGTAGATAAGGGAAAAAATTAGTGCCTTGAAAAATTAGTCGAGCTAAGGAGTGGGCCGCTCAATAGAGGTGGTCGCTCACAGAAATTTCAGTGTAATGGATTTATTAATATAAAGACAGGCTATAAACTCAGACCACTCAGAAGATTTCAGAGAAAAATATACATATTTCACTTTTACAAAAGATAATACATTTTAAAATATTTTAAAAAGCGTTTCAGGCCAATATTCTTAGTTATTAGTTTTTGTATAAGCATTCGTTAAACCATAAATTTCAAAGGCCTAAATGTTTTTAAAAATATTTTGAATATTTAAAAATCTTCTCATTTTCTGTAAAAGTGAGATATGTACATTTTTCTCGAAATTTTTTTAGTGTTGAAATTTAATTTCTTTATAGCGTCTTTGCAAGAATAAATTTTTATTTTATGCTTTTTAGGGATGAACAAGAAAAAGCACGTACTATTAATTTCTTTTAACATTAAAAAATTATTAATTTATTTAGTTAGTTAGTTACAATTAAAACACATATTTATTTGTAACTAAAAAGCACAAAGTAAGTCATAGATTTTACAAGAACATTCATAGAACCTTCTGCAAAAGTCATAGAACTAGCTACAAGAATAATACAACTTTTTTGAAAAGTCAGAGTGTATCTCACACACACACACACATACACATACTTTATTAAAGTGGAATTGCTTTTTTTTCGGCGTGACACAAAGACAGGATGTCAAAATTCTACTTTCAATTGAAAAAAAAAAAAAAACCCTTCTAAAACGCAATAACATAAATGAAAATTGAAAAAAATTGAATAATTTTCAAAAAGATATTGATTCAAGGAAGTATTATTATTTTCATCACTCGAAAGCAGTATCTTATTCTTTCCAAGCTTGAACATAAGTACAATTTAATTAATTTTTATTCATATTATGCACGCTTCCATCGGTACAGCTAATACCTCAGTAGTGTAAATCTTTGGGAATATGATCTTCGGGATTTCACGAATTGTTATTCTGTTTTAATCTCTTTCAATACAATGCCACGTATATGAAAAACACGTACAATGCATGAAAATTGAATTTTATAGTATCCCCCCCCTCAAGAAAAAGAGGAGTCTTCTTTCAATTTGGTCAGAAGGTTTGGTTTGGTTTAAAAGAATTTGTCAGTTTACATACACGCATTATAAAGTTCATTTTTTCAGCGCCATATTACTTAATAAATATAAAGAAAAAAAGTTTGAAATTAGCAGTTTAGTGGAAGTACATTCATATAGTTGTATTCTGTTAAATGTCATTTTTTTTTTCGCTGGCCGCGACAAGCATTCAAACATCACTGTATTTTTAGAGTATTTAGATTAAATTCCAGTTATTCCCAGATAACTTAACTAACCAACAAGCTCTTTAAAATTAATAATACAAAGGGGAAAAATGTGATTTGGCAATAAATAAATATTTAGTGAGTTCAAAGGCTTCAGTTACCTAATTTTGAGATCTTTTTTCCTTAAACTTTTCTCTTTGTCTTCGTCTTGCGCAGTTGCTATGGCTTCTCTTTTAAAAAATCGTACTATATATGTTATATATGTTAGAATATTTTCTATATGCACTCAGACAACGGATTTTTCTTTCGCGTAGTTTATCAGACACTTATGGAAAACTCTATAAATATTCATACCTGCACACACATACATCGATTTACATTCTTGTACAGGCTAAAATGCTTATCTTGTTAGAAAAAAATCAAAATTTAGCAACTGTTCAAGCAGCGACTGTTAAACTGTAAATATATTTAGAAGCTTGTTTAGGGTGATTATATTAAGTTATTTGTCTAGACATACTCTGAAAGAATGGATTAGATTCTTTACGTATTTGTCCACACACAATAGCACGTTTGCCAGATTTCAGCCTTGTTTTGCAAACTCTATTTGCGCTTATGTTTTTTATTACAAAGAAAAATTTCTTTTTATGTCAACGGTGATTTAAATATTTATATAATTTACTAGAAAAGCACAATTTCCATTACTTAAAATTGATCAACAAGTTTGTATAGAAATTTTCAATAACGCTTTGAAGATTTACGATCAAATAATAAGTGCTCGTCTTTTTTATTTCTGAAAAGAAATATGTTTTTTCTTTTCATTTTCCACCCTCAAAAGTTTTTTAAATGAATGCTAAATTATACAACTCAAAAACACATGCACACCCAAGGTGTTCATAAAAAAAAAAAAAAAAAACAACAACTACGAAACTCGAATTTAACGGGAAATCTTTGTTAAATTGAACATGTATGAGCTGGTTTTCAAATCGAAATTTAAGTTTTTTTTTCTCTTTTTGTTCCCTGCATAATTAACTGAAATAATTAGTTTTCAAATAGGAAGTATTTTTACATCTCTTCATCTGCTTTTGCTCTTTGTATAAAACTTTTTACCTTCCCTTCCTCACTGAATTTTCACCCATGTGCTATCTTGTGCTTATCGAGTTTTTACTGTAATAAGAATGAGTTCGGAAATGCGTTGTGATACCCCATCCCCCTACCAGGGCCTTCAATATAGAAGAACTTCTATATTGGCCTATGCAGGGCCTACAATATAGAAGGCCCTGCCCCTACCACACCCCTGGAACCAAAACGACGAAAACAACAACAAAACCCTGCAAATTATCCAAAATTCGGAACCTGCAAAGTCTGGACTCTTTACACTTTTTGACTTTAAACTGTACAGGTTAAATCTAATCTCAATTTATTTTAATCCATTACGAGTTAGCCTAACTGATTCTTTCCATGTCAAAAAATTTTAATATTAGAACTTTTCAAAGTAAAATTAAAAAAAAATGTTAGTAGTCAGTAAAATAACTTATAAAATTTAGTGAATGGATAAAAATGTAGACTTTAAAACTAATTAATTTTTAAAACTGCAGTGTGAATTTCAGTCAAATATCATCTGAAATAGTTATCAGAGTAGGAAATTCGCCTTACTTACGAGCTTATTTGAGTGAGCGTATTAAACATAGGAAGACGGTGTTAAAAATATTAAAGGATATTAATAACTTAATCATTTTAAAACATATTACGCCGTTCAAAACTAAGAGTGGAAGTTTTACATAACAAATTCGTTGCATTACAATCGCCCAATTAGCTAAATTTAATATCATTGTTTGATGTCCAAAATCGGGTTTATTCTATTGAAATACATCACAAAAGGTTTGCTTATAATACGCAAGTATAAGTGCTTTAATGGTTGCTATGTTTGCCAAAATTCTCTTTTGGCTAGTGGCCATTGTTAAGGTGCCTTCCTACCTTCGGAGGAGATTTTTTTTTTCAATACTTGAAAAATTGCCTATTTATGGCCATTATATTATAGAATATAGCTAAAAACTGTGAATAACATGCGAAAACATGGGTATTTTTAAATATGTTGAAATTTAGGCTCAAAACATGCATAAAATTTGCCATAAAATAGCATATTTGCAAAACATCAAAACTCAAATTGAATTAAAGTCATTTTTATTCTGTAAATTTTATTATGATTATTGAGAGTTCCTTGAGGGAATGAACCACTCTCATAATTATTACTGTGTTATTTGAAAATTTAGCGAAGTTAACGTTTTTACACAGAAAAATCATTAAAATATAGGACAACTCTTAAACTACTATATCAACTATAAAATAAGAAATAATTTACCCATATAAATCGCAGAGGTATATTCCCTAAATCAACCTCTTTAGAGTATTTTTACAAAATTCCATGACATTACACTTTTAATTTTTTGAGTTAGGATGTTTTACGATAAAGCAAAAATAATAAAAATCTCATTTTGTGAAAAAACAGAAAATATAATTAAAGCCGACTTCGAAAACACACTGACTGACTTATATTAAAATTCGTCTAACTCATGTTCTAAACAAGATAACAACAAAATTCAAACTGATTGATGAAGCTAAAAAAAAAAAAAAAAAAAAAAAAAAAAAAAAAAATCAAGCTTTAACAATAAGCCAAAAACAGAAAATCGTACTCTTTGGTCGAAAATTGCATTTTGAAGGTAGGCAGGTACCTTAAAGATTTCATACCCTGTATAAACAATTATTTGTTAAATTAAATTAATTGTTTATCTTTTGGAACCCTGCAAAAAGAAGAAAGAAAAAAAAAAGAAAAAAAAAACTGCTGTTGCTGGTGAGAATAACTCACTAACAAAAAGTTAAACGTACGAAAACAAAGCTAATTAGATGCCTTATTTATAAATTCTTTTTCTTTTTTTTTTGAAAATTCTAAGTTTTCTGAGTGCATACTTTCTCATTGGGAACAGAAAAAAATATCCTAGTTTATAATTACGTAACATACGTAATATGTCTTTTTAATTGTGGCTGCATAAGTGCAACATAAATGAACAGCAAAACACACGAGTCCTAAGCAGCAAAATTTGTTTTTCTTTTTTGAATCGCAAGGTGTTATGAAGATGATTCTTTCCTGCGGTGGTTGCTCATTATATTCTCTCAGTTTCCTCAAATTAAGGCGGAAGAAGACTAACTAAAACTAAAGTCCAAAAAAAGTGTAAGGGGTTTCCAAGCACCGGAATATTTTGGAGTACTTTATAATGCTCACTAACTATCGTGACAGCTGTTTATAAAAAACTTTTAAAAGCTGTTTGTGAAAGAATACGTAATAATTGAAGTTTATGGATATTTAGTGATCTGTAGACTTTGATAAAAATTTTGTTTTACGTTTTTTGATCTAAAGCTTCTGTTGAAGACCACCTATAACCAAATAAACTTATAAAAGTATATTGCAAATTAATTAAGAAAAATTTCTTTTCATTGTTATTATAATTTGAGTAAAATTTCACATTTCTCATACATTTATTCTGATATAAACAATCATGTTTTTACAAATCCATACTATTGAAAGAGATAAACTTTTCATAAGTTATGTAAATATCTGTACATCATTGAAAGTACAGGAACAAGCAATTTTTTGAGTTTTAATTTAGCAGAAGAAAAGTATTTAGTCGTTTGTTTGCGATTAAATTGTCTCTAGTTTTCTATGCAAATTTTTGCTTTTGAAAAACCAATTACTTAGTTATTTTGACTTTTCCAACACAAACCATCATTTTTTATTTAATCAATCCATTTCTTGAGCATTGTGTAATACTTAAATTAATTATCTTGTACATTAAATATGAAATTTCTTTGTTCTGCGATTAAAATGGAGCGAGTTAGCATTGATGAGTGAATCACTATTGAAACAGACTACTATAAAGCTGAATGTGATAATGCGGAGAATTCTAGAATCGAACATATGGTCTTTATAGACTCAATATTATAAGCAGATGAGAATTAAACCAAACTCTGTGTTCGAGGTTTATTACAATGAAATACCACAAAAGCGCTCCCTTATCAATTAAACGCCCCCCTCCGCTTTTCTCAAGAATTTCATTTGTTCATAAAGTACCGAATAAAAGTTCCTCCTCCTCATTCTCTTTTCTCTTCTGTATGTCTTGGGTGCACTTCTGTTTTCATTACACTTTAAAACAAACGATTCTTCATGATCGTATTACGTAATCAGCTTCAGCTGCTAGCTGGAGAGAGAGACCACAGACGGACTGGAGCCTCCGTTCTGAGGAAATTAAAAAGATCGGCGTACTAAAGGGCAGCATATTTTAAGGCTTGTGGATAGAGTATCTGAACAGAAGAAAATTTTTACATTACTTATTTCTTTTATAAAATCAGCCTTTGTAAATATAGACATTTATTTGATTTACATTAAAGGATTATTTGATAATGAAAACTGTAAGCTTCCTAAATAGCGATAAATGTTTTAAAACAATTTATGGCAAGAGGGGGGAGGGGATCCAAATTTTTCTGGTTATCATATAATCAATATTATTTTCTGTTTTATTCATTGAAGCTTAAAAGTATATGGTATATGTTTGTTTTAAAGGGATTTTCAAAACACTTAAACCTAGAAGGAAAATACTGATCAATTTCTACAGCTTACTGTTACTGTTTATCTGCACTATCTCAATTTTTCTTGAAGATTGAGGGGGCACTTTTACGGGAGGTACACTGACTCTTATGAGGAAAATTGTGCATTCAAATTCATATAATCTTTAAAATGATATAAAACACGTTTCCCAATGCTTTGGAATCTGCTTTGCATCTAATTTCACATGTCTCTTTAGGTTCTGGTTGAAGAGACAAGTCGTACTCCAAATTAATGTCTTTAGTGTTTACGTCAATGGCGTAAGTACAGAGAGACAAACCTAAATCATGAACATTTTTCAATTTTGCTGCAAAGTAATTAAAAATAAATGAATAAGCACACACAGGCATGTGCCAGTAGAAATTAAGTTTTGGAGCAATTTGTGGAGCAAAAAAAACCACATTTTTGGAGCAGTTTGGAGAAAGAAAAATAGATTTCTGGAGCAATTTGGAACACAAAAAAGTCCCTTATGGAGCACAAGAATGGCAATTTTTAAACACAAAATTTACTTTTCAAGGGAAGGGAGAAGTTACAAGGGCGTAGCCAGGATTTTCATTAGGGGGGGGGCAGGACATGGAGTCTAACCGGAGAATGCCCGGTTTGTCATAATCAGACCCTATGACTAGCTCATTTTAGGGGGGGGGCAGCTGCCCCACCCTGCCCCTCGCTGGCTACGCCCATGAGAAGTCATTTAAGAATGCTAATCTGAAAAAAGAAAATTAGGGAGGTTCTTAAAACACTTAGCAACAAAAACTACACATGCACTGACAATTCTTACATAAAAATACATCATATTCACATCTACACTATTTCCCCCCCCCAATTTAAATTAAAAATTCCATGATATGACCAGTTTTAGTTAGAAGTGGTGAATCTAAAGTCTCGCAAACAAAAGATTTTTCATCCAATTTGACATTGCTTATATAATTTCAAATTTTATTTCTACAAGGGTGTGTCAGAAGTTTCAAAAAATAATTATTAAAAAGTTCAGTTATTTTATACAGTGTTATACTAAATATCTATTTTAAATAATAAAAAAAACCCTAATATTTACTAAACCTTATAACTACTGCCAGTACCTTTGAAAAAATTAAAAATTTCACCAATTTAAATAAAATTATTAAATTTAAAATACGGGCCAATTTTTATTCTTCAAGTATTAGAGATTACAAAGGAATCTCTAATACTTGAAGAATATCAAGTATTAGAGAGTGTCAAAGGAAAAATTTATGCTTTTAAGATTGATGGATAAAAGATTGAAATTAGAATGCTTAAAATGTGCAATGAAATTTTTTATACAAATTTGGGAGATTAAAAGCGTTTTTATAGCAGATGGAAAAATTTCAAATTACACTTTTGGTGAATTTGGCGCAAAAATGTCCAAAAATGATCTTTTTGTAGCAGATTGGAGCATCATCATTGATTTGGAGCAATTTGGAGCAATTGGAGCAGCTGGCACATCCCTGCACACATAAATACAGATAGAAAAGTATGAGTGTATGTTACGGGTGGTACAAAGGCTCCACTCTATTTCAGCAGCAAATTGTTAATCTACACAAAGGCAGGAAAAAGTTCACTGTTTGACGTGTTATCGTTATCGTTTCTGACTTTGCGGGTAGGCTGGTGAGTTTGTTCTGAAGAAGTGCGTATCCTTTGTACCATCCACACTGTACGTACAGATCTTTCTTCCGCAATATATGTGTATGTGTACAAAATACTTATTTTAAATACATTCTTAACTACAGTTTTTTTGAGCGTTCCCAATAGTTTCTGAAAAGTGCTACAACTCTTTAAAATACTAATTAAAAAAAACAAAAGAACTACTAGATAACCCTGATACCTCCGCACCTTTCCCACTCCCAGTAATTTTTTCCTCTCGGAATTAAACATCTCATAAGAACACGCAATAATTCAGGGGGAAAAAAAACATCCCTAGAACAGGGATTTCCCCCTTTATTTGTTTTCTTTCTTGAGCCTCCCTCCTGAGGTAAGCTAATATAGTATGAGAAACAATTCCTCACCCCAATCCGCTAGTCGTCCATTTTGTCCTGTTCATTCTTTTCGCGTATATAAGCCAGCTCATCACTCTAGTACGCGACCTCATTAATCAGTTCGGACGCCACGGGCAATCCCGGTATTGTCCTGGATTTTTATTTTATCATTATTATCCCCCCCCCCTTCCACTTAAGCGACTGAACTCTGACATTTCAACGTAGAGGAGGGGGAAACTGCTCATGCTAAACAGTTTACAAGTAACGAAAATAGCTCGCGTTCGATAACAGTGACTGGATAATTGAACTCAAATGGATTTTCTTTCGAAACTTACGAGCATTTGCTTCCCCCCCCCCCCTTCAGTGCATAAGACGATATGTTTTATTGTATTTCGTAAAAGAAAATTTTTGTAGGTAGTTGAAGTTTTGGGTACCAGGATCAGCTCAGCTGACAACCCGAATATCATTTACTACCACGGCCGCTGCTACTAATAATGGTCCTCGGGACCAATTTTAACCCTTAGCGCCAATTTTAACAACTACCCTTAGTGCCTGTTTTCACCGCCACTTTCACTTTCTCTCTCACTTACATACTCCAGTCCAAAATAAAAACGACCAAATTTCATATACGTATATACGTGTTGGTATAGTTTTTTGAATAACTTGTAACTGAATTTTTAAATTTCACTGTAAACTTACTTAGTTATTTGAAGTTTGTTTAAAAATATATTTACACAAATATTCTTTATACAGTAGAATTGTGTAAAGATTATTTGTGTAAATTGACTGAACGGAAGAGGCCAAATAATATTTTGAATGACACATTTTTGAGAAATCTAATCCTTTAATCATAAAAACAACGTCTGAAAATTCGCGAATGCTCATATTTTTTTTTTTTTTCATTGGCAACATTCTTTTGTTTACCGGTTGCTGCAGCGTGAGATTTTTTTGCGAGGGAGAAGGTTCAACTCTTTAATTAACCCGCTGAGAGATAGAATCCTCAAGCAATATTTCGGCGAGATGTAAATTTTCGCATTTTTAGAGTTTAAAATATGTTAAGATTTTTTTCGATGATTTTTTAACAGCTTCAGGGTCTAACGGACCCACAAAAACTTCGGGACCGGGTACTGTAGGACTAGTGCCCTCCTCTAAACGGCGACCCTGCTTACAATCATTTCTTCTCTTATTGAGGAATGTGGAGGTCAATGGGGAAGAATCCCAGAGAAATCTCTTTCCCATGTATTCAGCTGCAAAAACATAATGTTAGTGGAAAATGCAGGAAAATCCTGATAGGGTTTTATGAGACAAGATTTCACATCATGCTCTCCCGTAGTTTCGAGCAAATACTGCGACTCAGTGAAGCATTCAAAGATCCATGCGATAAGCAACGACATGCACAGATAGGGAATCACAGCTGCCATATCTTGGCAACGAAGAGAGCGAATAAATGGTAACTATGGGTAAGGAGTAGTTCATGCGCAAATAAGATCGAGTGGAAAGTGTTTTAAAACTGATGTGTTAGGTATGATTCTGCTGCCTTTCCGTGCTCGAACTGCATCAAATAAAGATCGATTTCCAAGAAATGTATGCTATTGATATGTTCTAAATCATATGCTTTATTCAAAATCATGCACACAACTTTAATTGTTCTTTTACAAGACAACACTGTAGAATCTAATATATTACGTTATTGGACATTCATAGCTTAAAATACGTTTAAATACGTTTTACAGAAATCGATTCATAAAAAAAAGTGTATGCGTGTAATCTTTACGCGCGGTTGAAGTAAAACTTAATATTGAAGTAAAACTTATGACGTTTACGACACATATCACTGAAATGATTTAACTTAAAAACTTTAACTTAAAATAAATATCATATAATAATTTAATTATATTTATTATTCATGTACTTTACAAAGATTATATAAATGTTATATTCATATTATTCATTGGAAATAGGTACTCGAACTATCGTCATCATAATTTTTTATGTATGAAATTATAGGTTTGTGGTAACTATAATGTGAAACAAATTTTACTCTCTAAATTTGCTAATTTTCTTGAAAATACAGCATCTATCGTTGTACCGAAACGCGTTGTTGATTGAAGTCGAGAAGTATTCATAGTTAGATCAAATTTTTCTTTTAAAAAATCAACAAACGGCTGAGATTCTTGAGAGCGAAAATTAACAATAAAATCTCCAGTGAGAATCATCGGTAATTCATGATAATTACTTAGAATCCAGGAAGTGTCCATGTTGTAGTATTATTCTTTAACTGTTTTCTTATACCATTGTTCCGTCAGGAGGTTGGGTTTGAGTGGGGGGAATGCCCATAGTCTAGTATTATACTTTAACTGTTTCTTTAACTGATGTTTTCCTCTGTTAGTTGGATTCGAATACAGGTTGTGTATTTTCTTTTCTATCACAGCATTCTTAAGAATTGATTTCGTCTGCTGGTAGGTTTCGAATTATTATTCTGTATCCGTGTTTTTAAACTGCAGGTTCTGTCTATTGTTTGGGATTGATTGCAGCCAGGGTCCGTTTCTTTGTGAAGTTCCATCCCTGTGTTAAACCGCTGCTTGCTCCGTCTTGAGGTTGGGTTAGAATCCACGGAGTGTCCATTTGTTATTCTTTTATTTTGTTATTAAATCGTTTGCAGCCAGTGTTTGTTTCTTCGTGGTGTTACATACGTTACATTAAGAATTTCTGTTATGAACTTTATAAAAAGTACATTTTTTTCTTTATTCTTGTAAGTAACTTTGAAGATGTCCTGCAAAAACTCATTGTTTTAACCCTTTGAGGCGCAACCCTTTCCCAATGCTGAAAAAAGGGCTGCCGTTGCCATCGCTCGACTTAACTACCAGCAAGATGGCGGACGATCGAAACGTTCATCGCGTGCCGGGCACAGCCAGCTGCGTCAAAAAAGGGTCTTTAGATCTGTGGCACGCGCTGTACGTTTCGATCGTCCGCCATCTTGCTTGTAGTTAAGTCGAGCGATGGCAACGGCTGCCCTTTTTTCAGCATTGGGCAATGTATCCAGCTGTTCTCGCATTCTTCCATTTTTCAGCAGATGTCAGTGCTGTTAAAAATAATCGTGACCATTTTTTACAGGAAATGACGTGCTAAAAAGTAAAGGATTCTCGTGGAGCTATGTCACCGGCAACTATTTTTGTAGAAATCAAATCTATTCTTCGTGACTGGCGACAGTCAAAACGTCAGAGTTAGGTGTTCCCACAGCGGTATCACTGCGCATTAAAGGGTTAACCATACGTAAACATTTACAAATCAGTAAAATGTCACGACACATACCAATTATATGAATTTTAAGATTTTGAAATGTTTTTATGGGTATTTTCCTAACAGCACATAAGCTTAAATTAAACTTGCCATTTCTTTGAATTTGGCGTATTAATACAAGCTTGACAGATCAATTCGTTTTAAGCTTGCAGCAAGCTTGGAGAAGTCATTTGAACTGTCAAGCTTGAATACAGCTTGATTACTGCTTGATTTGGAAAGCCACATCCACATAACAAATAATTTATCATCAGTCATAAATGTACTTGACCATAGAATTAAAAAAAAAAGATTCTATATTTCCAAATATTGAAATTCTTCAAAATAAAATACAATTATACTATTTGTGCAATTGACTTCAAAATCAGTCGTCGTTTGTCTCGATTTTGGCCAATATTGCCCAAGACGAGTGTCGCGATATTGAAAGTTTTAAAACGTGTGCTGCTTTTAAGTTTGTATTATGCTTATTTCCCTAGTAGTAGAGTCCAGAAATCACACATAACATTATTTTAATTTTGATTCATCCCATGCAAAAATAAAAGAAACAAATCGGCATCGGCGATCAATCTCGCCAGAAAACGGCGTGATGACCGTATCAGTCACTTCAAACTTTGGCCATCTCAGCGCAAATCTGGATGGCTGAGTAGTTAGGACGCTGGTTTCCCAAACTTTAGGTCCCGAGTTCGATCCCAGCCGCGGACGTTTGATGGAAACAGATTAAAATAACTTGAAATTTCAGCGTAGAGGGGAAAATGCATGGAAAATACAATATGTGGGGCGAGTTCGCCTACGGGCGCCCCGTGCATTTTGGAAATTTTTTTAAGCTTGCTATGTCAAGCTTATTGCAAGTTGGGTAAGTTTAAACTTGAACACTTGATTCAAGCTTGCATTAAGCTTACACGCTCGAAATTTTCAAGCTTAATTCAAGTTTATTGACTTGATAAATCAAGCTTACTGCAAGTTTGATGCAAGTTTGCTGTGCTGTCTGGGTTACAGCCGTCACACACCTTTGAAAAGATAAAAGGAGGAGCATGTTGAGGTGTCCGAACAAATATGCGAATATCGAATTTATCGAATGTTGAATTGAATGCATAATTTTTAGCGTTACAAGTTACATTAACTTACAAATTTTGAACATTTGTGATGAAATGAAGTAATCAGAAATTTTTCTCTTTAAATATAATTTTAGTAGCTATTGTGATTACATACAAGGAAGTTTTGGGGCCCCTAAAAATCGGGGGCCCAGGGCACGTGCCCCGAATGCCCCGCCGTAAATCAGTCCCTGACTGTTCCGGTTCGATTGCAGGCAGGTTCCATTTCTTTGTGATTTTCCAAAACCATGTATTGTATATTATTCATCTAAAAGTAAGGATTATCGAGAATCTCCTGTGAGGTTGGAATTACATGGAAAATATTATGTTGGATGTACCTTCAAAACGCTTATTGATATATAAATAAAGATTGATGTCTCTAAGATACGGCTCTTGACTGTTTTTCTCTAACAAATTCCATGTATTTTTACACGATGAATTCGGGGAACGGCGAAAGCAGGTCGAAAAGGTAGGATTTTCAGAGGTTCTTCTTTTTCGGAGCGCGCACGTCACTTCCTTTACTGAGCGTTACTTCCGTCAGAAAAAAAAAAAAAAAAATCTGAGTTACTCCCTTGTCGCCACTAAAGAAGTTTTACTTCAAAAATCATATTTATATGCAGTGGAGTCTTGACTTAACGCGAAGGATGAGTTAAAAGACCCCTCGCGTAAATGAAAATTTCACGGGTCACATTCACATTTAGTAGGTATACATTTGTAGCGTTACTGAGTGAAGATGTGAGATTGTAGTGATTTTCAGAAATGGAATGTTGGAAGGTATAGACATATGAATACAACAGTAATGAAACAAAAAGTTTAGTTGTAAATATGGTTAATGGCTACACTATTTATATGTTTTTAGCAGCCATCACGATTTGACATATGCGAAAATGAAATCTTCAAAAATATTGTGCGTACTGGAAATCGTGCCTCAGCTTCTCGTTACTTACTGTTACTTTTCTGGATAATTATATTCAAACCGTTATTTTACACGATAAGCGCGTAGGTATGACATAAACATGCATTTTGGAGTTTTGATTTACACGAGAGATCCATTCCAAGACCTCTCGCGTGAGTGAAAATTTCACGTTGTGAAACACGTTTACATGTACGATTTTTTGAAACACGTGTGCACAATTACTTTAGACACCTAAATACCCCTCAAACCATTTAAAACCATTCCCATTCTATATAGTACCATTTACTACATAAAAGTATGAATAAAGCGAGGTTTAGACTGGTATGGTTTGAGTGCTTCCGCCTTCAGTGCTACGACGGATGGAATAATGTTCGCTGATTGGCTCTATTCTTCAGCAGCAAACCACGAAGACGATGCTTACCGTTCACACCTTGCACTCTCGGTTTGCGCATCTCACAGTTGGTGAAAAATCCCATGCTACGGGTGAGGAGACCACGTTTTTCTGAGATAACGTTGCTCGTGAAAAACACACGTTATATACCGTTCGCGTATGATAAATCACGCTGTAGCGCCAGTCATAAGTATTATTGAGCTTCATGACATCGTCTGCATCGGAAATGATGGAATGGAGTTTGTAGCTCTTTTACAAGGACTCATAAATTGTAAATTACATTCTTCATTCGTTTTTACGGGAATCGGCAAACCTCAAAACGCTCCAGAAAGATCTTTTGTTTTATTGTGATCAGTAATTAAAAAAAATATTAAAATTAAGGGGCTAAATGCTATATTCTGATATCCTGAATTGCAACAGTCAATTTTCGAATTTTAATGCAGTCCCAAATTGTTAATCCGCTCCTTACTCATCATCGACTACATAAATTTTATATTTGAGGTAAACCATACTTGCGGACCTAATAAGGAAATAAAAAAATATGGTTTAGAACGATCATTTCAAATTTAAGGCAAAAATAAATATATTTTTTTGCTAATGAAAAGTTAAGTACTTGCATTGAAATATGAAAACAGTGAACAATGTATAGAGGTCTGAAATCTTCTAGAACGATTGAGCACAAGACATAGCTTACGTTAAAATTTTATTTGGATATTATTATTATTATTATTATTCGTTAAAATTTTATTGCCCCGAAATTTATGCTATTGATGTGCACTATACCACACAGTGCACTGTACCACATATGTGCTTTATTCAAAATCATGCACATAGCATTAATTGTTCTTTTACAAGACAACACTGTAGAATCTAACATCGTTTCTAACGTTTTTTTTAAACCTGTCTAATCTTCTTTCTGTTATTGTTTCGTCTTGTATTCTTCCGCTATTATTTATATGTGTCCAAAATAATGTAAGGAATAAATGTATTAGATTTACATTTTAGACAATTATTAAAAAAATTAGCTATAGTATCATTTCAATAAATATAATTATTTTCATGCATGTACAATGTAATTTTGGGCCTGTTTTTTTTTTTTAAGTAAAACTTTTTTAGGCTCAACTAGGGAGTAACTCAGATTTTTTTTCTGACAGAAGTAACGCTCAGTAAAGGAAGTGACGTATCTTTTCCCCCTCTATTGCCTTCATTTGCGGAACAGCTCCCGGGTATTCGTTCCTGCGAACGTCAAGTGTTCCCTGCGCGTCGACATTACTCCCTACCTGCTTTGAAGCAAGATCTTGTCTGATGACTCTGTTCAGTGGATAAGTGGATTGGCTCTTGTCAGAGCCACTGTAGGATGCCTTTCGCTGATCAGGCAGCGATCCTGCTGACTGTCTCTCACTGTTGTTACAGGCCGCGACCCAACCCGCCACCTCCGATAAACAAGGCCTACTCACCGAATACAGAAAGTCACACAATGGTGCATTCCGTGGTCCAAACTCCGTTGCTTTACTCACATGTCTTCAATGGCAATATTACAATATTTAATGGAATTATGAGTTAAAACTTGACTGGATTGGTTGCCATGATACATATATATTGTTTGAATGTACTTAAAAAGTATGTAATCTTGCTTTTAATATTGCTCATGTGTTTTTGAGTTATTTATAATAACGAGCCAAATGTAAATTTTTAAACAGAATAATACTTCGAGCAAAACCAGCAGAGGAAAACAAAGATTTAAGAACACTGCCATAGAAAAACGCAATAATAGACCCTACGTGCATTCGGTACCAACCGACAGAAGAAAAACCCTACGGGAAAACGTTTTAAGAAAACAGTGAAAAAACAATAATTCAACACGGAGACTTCCTGGATGCTAACCCGATATCCAGACGGAACAACGGTTTAAGAACACGGGTATGTAACACCATAAAGAAACAAACACTGGCTGCAAAGGGTTTAAGAACAAAATAAAAGAATAACAAATGGACACTCCGTGGATTCTAACCCAATCTCAAGACGGAGCAACGGTTTAACACGGAGATGGAACACCACAAAGAAACAGACCCTGGCTGCAATCAATCCCAAACAATAGACAGAACCTGTAGTTTAAAAACACGGATATAGAGTAATAATTCGAAACCTACCAGTAGACGAAATCAACGCTTAAGAACACTGTGATAGAAAAACACAAAAAAAAAAATTACAATACCTGCATTCGAACCCAACAAACAGAGGAAAACATCAGTTAAAGTATAATACTAGACTATGGACATTCCCCCACTCAAACCCAACCTCCAGACGGAACAATGGTATAAGAAATGTTAAAGAATAATAATTCAACACGGAGACTTCCTGGATGCTAACCCGATATCCAGACGGAACAACGGTTTAAGAACACGGGTATGTAACACCATAAAGAAACAAACACTGGCTGCAAAGGATTTAAGAACAAAATAAAAGAATAACAAATGGACACTCCGTGGATTCTAACCCAATCTCAAGACGGAGCAACGGTTTAACACGGAGATGGAACACCACAAAGAAACAGACCCTGGCTGCAATCAATCCCAAACAATAGACAGAACCTGTAGTTTAAAAACACGGATACAGAATAATAATTCGAAACCTACCAGCAGACGAAATCAACTCTTAAGAATGCTGTGATAGAAAAACACAAAAAAAAAATACACAACCTGTATTCGAACCCAACTAACAGAGGAAAACATCAGTTAAAGAAACAGTTAGAGTATAATACTAGACTATGGACATTCCCCCACTCAAACCCAACCTCCAGACGGAACAATGGTATAAGAAAACCGTTAAAGAATAATACTACAACATGGGCACTTCCTGGATTCTAAGTAATTATCATGAATTACTGATGATTCTTACTGGAGATTTTAATTTTAATTTTCGCTCTCAAGAATCTCAGCCGTTACTTGATTTTTTAAAAGAAAAATTTGATCTAACTATGAATAATTCTCGATTTCAATCAGCAACGCGTTTCGGTACAACCATAGATGCTGTATTTTCAAGAAAATTAGCAAACTTAGAGAGTAAAATTTATGTTTCACATTATAGTTACCACAAACCTATAATTTCATACATAAAAGATTATGATGACATTAATGTACCTATTTCCAATGAATAATATGAATATAACATTTATATAATCTTTGTAAAGTACATGAATAATAAATATAATGTAATTATATTATGATATTTTTTTTAAGTGAAAGTTTAATCATTTCAGTGATATGTGTCGTAAACGTCGAAGAAGTTTTACTTCAATCGTGCGTGAAGATTACACGCACACACATTTTTTTAAAATCGAAGCTAAATAAATGGTATTCGGGAACGAAACCTTTATGCATCCTTAATGTACAGACGCATGCATACACATATGCTTTATGCTTTTAAAGTAAAATAATTCTACTTGCATTGTTCCGTTCAAACATATTTTATTCTGTTGAAAACATAATGCATCGAACATTACACAATGCATACAACGTCAAAACAGTTATATATTCTAAGGGGCATATTCGATGAAACGTAGTTTCAGCTTCGAATAGAGCAGAATCACAAAGAATTTTTATGACGAGTTGTACGTGCAATATTTTTGATCTGAAAATGGGAAAATGGACGGGATGTATTTATCTAAAAATAAAAAAAATATAGAAGTGGATTTTTCTATGCTGGAATAAATGAAAAACTGTAAAGCTGTTTCAGTATTGCATTTCTCATGGTAAATACTCTTGGTATTGACTTTTCAGGTTTCGCTATTTCATTTCAAGATCATGAAAGAATTGAACTGTTATCTCTCTATTCTAAAAAAATGTAGCTCCCGCTGCCAACAGCTTGTCATGTTATCTCCTCCGAAACCGTGGAGAGTTTCGTTTCGACGAAGGTGTATACAAATTCGAAAAATTTCGGGGAAGCTGTTAAATTGCCTTAAATTTCTAAATTCGAATTATTTTAGAAGATATTAATAAAAAACTGAAAAAATGAGAATAATGGTTGCCCCAGACTGGATGAGAATAAAAGTCTTACGAGGTTATAGTTTCAGTTCCAAATATGCGTTTTACGGAACAACAAAAACAAACACGACACACTCATGGATTATGATGGCCCTTCCAAATAGTATAAAAATTTGAAGTGTAGTTGGAATATGCTTGGCGAAGATTGTAAAACGTTTCAGTAGACGATTTTAAGATAGATTTCAGTTCCAAATATGTGTTTTATGGAACAAGAAAAACAAACACGGCACACTCATGGATTATAATGGCTCTTCCAAACAGTATGAAAATTTGAAGTGTAATTGGAATATGCTTGGTGAAGATTGTGAAACGTTTCAGTAGACGATTTTAAGATATATTTCGATTCCAAAGATGTGTTTTATGAAACAAGAACGACAAACATAGTACACTCGTGGATTATGATGCCATGCCCATTCTAAACAGCTTTTAAAATGGGGAAGTATAGTTGTAATATGCTTGGCGAAGATTGTAAAGCAGTTCCAGTAGGCGATTTTAAGATAGATTTCGATTCCAAAGATGAGTTTTATGGAACAAGAAAAAGTTGATTCCTATTTTAACGCTCCCACTCTCGCAAACTTAAAAAATCTCCGCACTTTGGCGAGCTTTGAAGTCATGAGTCTCTAGGAGTTATGCACAAGTTTCAACGCTCCCGAAATAACAAGATGAAAACTAAAGTGAACAAATTAGTGATAAGCGCACCAGTTAAGGAATTTGAAGACACTTAATTATTAAAACTATTATTAACTAGCTGAAGTACCCGTCCTTGACGGTTTAGTGAATGCAAATTTCCAAAAAGCAAGAACTTTTTCGTCAGCATTGTAGGAGTACACAGAATGGATGTAGTATGTGACCAAAGGAAAGAAAGCGAAGTTATAATTTTTATGTATTGTTAAAATATTACAGGTTAGAGAGTAACTAACTAATATCATTTCATTCGCTTTAGTCGTAATTATATGATGCGCGAACGAATATTTACGCATATTGAAATAATTTTCGCAAAATCTCAAAATCTAATCAATATTTTTTGAAAAATTGGAAGCCTAGAATTTAAGTTGAGTGACAACCTATCATGTCACCCAATTTCGTTTAATTCCCTGCAGTCTTTATTTCGTGATGCGGGGACAAAATTTCAGCATTTTAAAACGATTTTCACAAAATCTCAAAATGTAATCAAAATATTTAAAAAATTCAACGCCTATAAATTAAGATTAGCAACTACTTATCATAACAATAAATTTCGTATCATTCGTATTAGTCGTTATTACGTGATGTTTGAAGAAATATAAACGTATTTTGAGAGAATTTTCACAAAATCTCAAAATCTAATAAAAATATTTAAAAAATGGACACCTAGAGTTTATGTTGAGCAACCATCTATCATGCGACCAAATTTCATATCATTCACTTTAGTCGTTATTAAGTAATGCGTGAACAAAGATTCAGTCAGTTTTAAACGATTTTCGCAAAATTTCGAAATCTGATCGATTTTTTTTTAATTGGATGCTTATAGTTTAAAGTGAGTGACCACCTATCATTTCACCAAATATCATTTTTTCACCTTTGCAATTATTACGTGATGTGCGAACACAAATTTACGCAGTTTGAAATGATTTTCGCAAAATCTCAAAATCCAATCAAGATTTTTTAAAAATTCGACGCCTATGTTTTAAATTGAGTGACCACCTATCTTGACACTCATCATATCATTCTCTTCAGTCGTTTTTACGTGATGCTTGAACACAAATTTACGCAGTTTGAAAGGATTTTCGCAAAATCTCAAAATCCAATCATGATTTTTTAAAAATTCAACGCCTATGTTTTAAGTTGAGAGACCACCTATCATGACACCGAATTTCATATCATTCGCTTCAGTCGTTTTTACGTGATGCTCGAACACAAATTTACGCAGTTTGAAACGATTTTCGCAAAATCTGAAAATGTAATCAAGATTTTTTAAAAATTCGATGCCTATGTTTTAAGTTGAGTGGCCGCCTATCATGATACCCAATTTCATATCATTCGCTTCGGTCGTTTTTACGTGATGCTTAAACAAAAAAAGCGTCACGGACAGAATGACAGAACGACAGAATGACAGAATGACAGAACTACAGAATGACAGAATGACAGACAGACAAACGTTTTTTTGAGGGTCGCATCGGATTCCCGGGTGCTTGAAACGGATAGAAATCGCAAAATTTTTGAATTCCAAGAAATGTACAGACAAAAGTCTAATTTTATTTATATAGATTGGCAACCCAAAGTAAATAAATGAGTAATGGAATGCTGTACTTCCATGTTGTTCCAAATGGCCATTTAAATTCAGAATTATACAAAAATTGTCGTGGTGACTGCATATGTTTAGTTATCGCCACCTTGGCGAGAGTCGGAGAGTTAAAGTAGAAACCAACCCAAGAAAGACAAACATGGCACACTCATGGATCATGATGCCCATTCCAAACAGTAATTAAAATTGTGACGTACCGTTGAAATATGCTTGGTGAAGACTGTAAAACAGTTTTAATAGGCGATTTGAAGATGGAATTCGATTCCAAAGATGTGTTTTATGGAACAAAGGAGAAAAACACTACACACTCATGAATAAGAAAAAAAATAGGGAGGACGCATGGATTATGATACGCTTTTGATATATAGCTCTTTAGTGCGCACTTAAAATCTGAAAATGTTTCAATTTTCTTACTTTTTATTTATCTTTTTTCATCACAATCAGTGGCGGCTCGTCATTAGGGGCCAGAGGGGCCTGGCCCCACCTGATATTTCAAAAGTTTTTTTTAATTTTAAGACAAAATTTGTATTCTTTTAAAATCAGTTTACTTTAATAAAGGTGTCTGCATGTATTTTATTCTATTTTGATTTAAAATGGATAAAAGGAATATTCAAAGGAGCATTTTTTATGCCAGCTTTGCCCCTTAATCCAATTATCTAAAGCGAGCCATCATTCAAATCCTACGGCCGCGCCGCGTCATCTCCAATGTTATTCCCCATTGAAGCACTCTCGGGCCCGAATATATTTGCGCCAAGCACAGCAGTGTAGTGTTAGTACCATTGATCATTTCTCAAAAGATGAACATATTTGGCTGGTTATCACAAAAAAGAATGCGAAAACACAGTTAATTTAGCACCAATTTAGGGTCCCTTAGCATTGGCCCGATAGGAGAAATAAAAGTGTTTCCATGGAAACAGTTGTATTTAGCGAGTTTTGTTCTTATGGTCGAAAAAAGCTGCTGATTGTGATTTTTGTTCTTATCGCTGATCATCTTTAAGAATTAGGAATTTTTATTATCTCATTTAAAGCAGACTTAATTTTACTATTTTTTCGGTTTCAAATATTGTGAAAGTATCAATTGAGTGAGAAATGGTCGTAGATTAAAATATTTTGTCAAATTATAAATATACTAGCTGAAGTACCCGTCCTCGACGGGTTAGTGAATGCAAATTTCCAAAAAGCAAGAACTTTCGTCAGCATTGTAGGAGTACACAGAATGAATGTAGTATGTTGCCAAAGTAAAGTTATAATTTTTATGTATTGTTAAAATATTACAGGTTAGAGAGTAACTAAGTAATACCATTTGATTCGCTTTAAACGTAATTATGGGATGCGCGAATGAATATTTACACATACTGAAATAATTTTCGCAAAATCTCAAAATTTAATCAACATTTTGAAAAATTGGAAGCCTAGAATTTAAGTTGAGTGACAACCTATCATGTCACCCAAATTCGTTTCATTCCCTGCAGTCTTTATTTCGTGATGCTGGAACAATTTTCAGCATTTAAAACGATTTTCGCAAAATCTCAAAATGTAATAAAAATATTTTTAAAATTCAACGCCTATAAATTAAGATTAGCAACTACCTATCATATCACTAAATTTCGTGTCATTCGTATTAGTCGTTATTACGTGAAGTTTGAAGAAATCATCATTGAACGTATTTTGAGAGAATTTTCACAAAATCTCAAAATCTAATAAAAATGTTTAAAAAATTGGACTCCTATAGTTTATGTTGAGCAACCATCTATCATGTGACCAAATTTCATATCATTCGCTTTAGTCATTATTACTTAATGCGAGAACAAAGATTCACTCAGTTTTAAACGATTTTCGCAAAATCTCGAAATCTGATCAATTTTTTTTAATTAGATGCTTATAGTTTAAGGTGAGTGACCACCTATCATTTCACCAAATATCATTTTTTAACCTTTGCAGTTATTACGTGATGTGCGAACACAAATTTACGCAGTTTGAAATGATTTTCGCAAAATCTCAAAATCTAGTGAAGATTTTTTTTTAATTCGACGCCTATGTTTTACGTTGAGTGAGCACCCATCATGACACCCAATTTCATATCATTCGCTTCAGTCGTTTTTACGTGATGCTTGAACACAAATTTACGCAGTTTGAAAGGATTTTCGCAAAATCTCAAAATCCAATAAAGATTTTTTGAAAATTCGACGCCTATGTTCTAAGTTGAGTGACCACCTATCATGACACCCAATTTCATATCATTCGCTTTAGTCGTTTTTACGTGATGCTTGAACACAAATTTACGCAGTTTGAAAGGATTTTCGCAAAATCTCAAAATCCAATCAAGATTTTTTAAAAATTCGACGCGTATGTTTTAAGTTGAGTGACTACCTATCATGACACCCAATTTCATATCATTCGCTTCAGTCGTTTTTACGTGATGCTTGAACACAAATTTACGCAGTTTGAAACGATTTTCGCAAAATCTGAAATCTAATCAAGATTTTTTAAAAATTCGACGCCTATGTTTTAAGTTGAGTGACCACCTATCATGACACCAAATTTCATATCATTCGCTTCAGTCGTTTTTACGTGATGCTTAAACAAAAAAAGCGTCACGGACAGAATGACAGAATGACAGAATGACAGAAGGACAGAATGACAGAATGACAGACATACAAACTTTTTTTTGAGGGTCGCATCGAATTCCAGGGTGCTTGAAACGGATAGAAATCGCAAAATTTTTGAATTCCAAGAAATGTACAGACAAAAGTCTAATTTTATTTATATAGATTTAACGACTATGAATTCTGTTGACAGTTTATTACAAGTTCCTTTCAGCAGATTAAAAATTGCAGAAAAGCTTGAAATAAAACGCTTGGTACCCTATCAACCAAAAAATTTTGTCCTTAGACATAAAGATGGCAAAAGGACACGATCATTTCAACTAGAATGGTACAGTAAAGCACCATGACGGTCAATAAGTGAAGCAAAAAATTCTGTTTTTTCGTTTTTATTGTTTGCTATTTGGAGATGAAACATTATGGACCAATTCGTTTTTCAACATGTACACATGCAATTGTTGAATTTAATATTGTATTCAAGAAAATCATGCTTTTTTGATATTGTTTTTTTTTAATTGATATTGTACCTTTTTGAGAAAGAAAAATGGAGGAAAAGGTTTTTTTTGGTGCAAAATAAATCTGCTGCCTTCAGAGGCGCAGCCAAGGGGGGAAGGTTATGGGGATCATAACCCCCCCCCCATGAGGAATTATTTGCCATACAAAATGTATATTCTTCACTCCCTTATCACACATGTATGCTTATATGTGAGTTGCAGTAGTCGTAACCCCCCCCCCCCCCATGAAAAATTTCTGGCTACGCCCCTGGCTGTCTTTAAATGAAAACTTAAAGGAGAAATCAATACGCCTTTCATAACTTGTTATTCGAAAGTTTTTATGTATTCACACTGTTTACAAAAGCGATTCATATGTTTTACCTTTTCGAGCTTTTTTTTTTTTAAAAAAAAGCCCCCTCCTCTGAAATGGGTGACGATCCACCACAGCTCTATGTATATGTATTTTCCCGATTTGAACTGGCACTATTTTTTTCGGGCCCCACCACTGAAGCAGGTCACGAGCCGCCACTGATCACAATCATAACTATTTTCTTGTTTACAAACTTTATCTTCCAATTTTTTGAGAAAACACAAATTGATAAAAAATATAATTTTTATGTGGCTGATGTTGAAAAGATTTTTATCTGAATATCAGCTGTTAGTTACAACGGAAATGGTTACAAAATGAAGTCTTGACTAGCTTTCTGTATTCTGAACAGCACACGCTTTCAAAATAGTAAAAATGTCATTCAGTTTAATATTTCAGCATATCTTTTCTGTATAGTATTCTTTTTTTCCAGTCTTTTTTCAATGCAGAAAAATTATGGTCTAAACTTCTTTCAAAAGCCTGGAAGTAACTTTGACATAGTTTATAAGCAAAGCGAAAATAAAAGAACAAATTGCGAGCGAAGTAAAACATGCGTCAGACTCACGCAGTTTCTTTGAAAAACTTCCGAAGTACTTCTTAAACTGTTATTCGAAAAAAATTATGCCTTTCAACAGAATAAAATTGTTCTGCTCCATTCTTTCTTATTTTTTTGGCTGCTGATTGAAATACATATTTGGGGATTTACAGTTTTCGTTGACGCACCATTTATTTCTTCCACGGCTTACATCACTTTTAACAACCGCGTTTATAATGTTAAGATAAAGTAAATATATGCTCTATACTTAAAGAAATGTTTACTCGGGATGATTTTTTTTGGAACAATTCTGTCTTGAAATAAGCAATTGTTGAATAGAATTCGAGTTTGTTCGAGGAGAAATGCGAAGAAGCTTTCGTGTGCTTATGCAGCTGTTATTGTAATTAAAAACGTTTTTTTTTTTTTTGTTATGATTCATGGGTAGAGTTTCGTCTTTATTTTGAAAACTTCTTATGACAGAATCAATTCTTGCCACTATGAATGTATTTATTAGCAAACAAAAAAGTGATAAGTTGCAAACAAAAAAGTGAAAAGTGGTAAGACAACTAGTTGAATAGGCGTTCAGAAGACGTCTTATGAAAGCCTTCTGATTTTCTAGTTGTGCTACTAGGATTTATATTTTCATCATAAATTCCAGGAATGTTCATGCGCTTTACCCATCGTTTTATGAGCCCCCGCTAGTTGCGGCTGCTAAAAATTCTTTGGGTTACTGTCTTCTCCATAGTGGGACTTATCGTTGAACAGTTTCATCGTCTGAAAAGTATTTGCCGCAGATATGTGGAGTTTGGGTAGACAAAACAGATGGAAACCGCATGAAAATATGAATTCGACCTCATAAAGCTCTAATGGTCCTGCCATCTCTATCGTCAGTCTTTGGATATATTTGTTACTACTTTACATTATATAATATGCATTTGAATGTTACTTAAGGACTTCTATTTTAATGACCAGTTATTTCGTGTCAGCAATACTTATGTGCTACTTTATCCCTCATTGGCCTAGTCACTAAGCTCCGTTCGCACGGAAAATGAAGCAGCACTGGCTCAGTGCTTGGGGGAGCAATTTTCCCTCTTTTCCGGAGTAAGCTAATGATTGCTGGCGCACGTAAAATCTGTTCGTGGCTCTTATGTTCAAACGATACCACTAAGGTTGCTGATTTCAGGTACTAGGTCTCTCAGCTGGGATTGGTTCAAAATTAGGAAACCGAAAGCTAAGTCGGTTTTCCTCCCACTGGGGCTCACTAAAATGGAAGCCGCCCCTTTTTTCCATCACCATCTTATATGGACTATCTGGCTAGTCTCCGCCTTGTCAGAAGGCACTAGACACAGAAGAAACATATGCTGCTTTTATGAAATTTCCAATCGGCAAAGAATGAAACAATGAAGAGAATTAAAAGAATGTACTTTGCAACAGTTGGTGTTTACTTGTACAATATTATTGAGATGAAAAGAATTAGAAATTATCTTATGCGTTTTTAGAAGACTTAGAAATGAATTTACGTATCCGACAGCAATTACTTCTGCAAACAGATAAGCAGCAAAATAAAGCCTACTATAATTACACTGAATTTGTCAAATAGTTTGTTCTGATTTGAAATTTTAAAAACCATAAAAATGGGTTATTTTGTTGCTATAAGAATATGATTAATAAACAATATTTTTATTGTCACCTGTTTTAACTCTGATAAGGTTACTGAATGAAAAAGGTATTTAGTATAAAATATCTAAAAAACGTTAAAAATTCGAAACAAAATTTTTCTACGACCAGTTTTAAAACTGAAATCTATTGTATTAATATTGCATTTCTAGTGCACTTTGTTAAAAGTGTACATGTAATAAGAAATATATATATATATATATTCTTAATAATACTCTTAAAAGCAGCTCAAAATAGTAAAAAAAAAGCTGTAATATGATGCAAGTAGATTAAAATCTTAAATAATTAGCAACTGCACTTACGTTTGAAAATTGTGAAACTATCATGTTGCTGTTAGAAATGATCTAATCAAACAAAAATAGAATACTTTTCTTTTAAAGAATTGTTTTAGTTAAAAGAGAGAAAAACCTAATTAGTTCTTGTTTAGTTTGAAAAATAAAGTTTTATTATCTATGTTTTTGTTGGAAATGCGTCAAATTAACATTTTTCTTTTGAATGTAACTGGCTGATTGTGTAATACATATAGAAACAATTTATTTACCCAACAATGTCTGATTTCACTGTAAATGAACTAAACTTTATGAATTTTTAAAATAAAAAATTATTATTTCAGCTGAACAATTACACTAAATTTACTTTATCTATTAAAACATTTATATTCGACATCGATCAAATGAAAATGAACTGGATTAAAAAAAATATTAATTTATTCTTGCATGAATATTAAAACTATTGAATTTTTACATAAAATTAATTAAATCTATCTTACGTAAAATGTGTAAATGATTTTATAAATGAAATTATTAAATTTTTGTATGACATATATGTAAAAAATTTTGAGATTATTTTTTAAGTGCAAAGTAAGTAAAACATAACTATCCGTTTTGATATATTTTTATCTATTAATAAATAATATTTTTGAGTTATGGAAATAGAACAAAGAAATGAGAGCTTTTTCTTAGTTCTTGAATGAAAATATTACCCGAACATATATGAGTTCAGTCTTTTGAAATGTGTCCAGTGACGTTATTTCAAAAAAAAAAAGTCCAAATCGTAACCAGCGCGCTTTTTAGCTTAAATTAGCTGAGAAGAAATTCACTGAATCGTAGGGACATCTTTTGTGTTAATTGACAGACAGACAAAAGAAAGATATTGTTTTATTTCGGTAAAAGCTCTCTCCTTCCTTTGGGTAGCAAATTTCGCTTTAGGAGTTCATCTATGCGTTGAAACAGAACACGTTTCAAAAATACAACCCATCTTCTTACATGTTATATTTGAATTCGTGACAGAAAAGCCAAATTCAAAATTTCATTGATTCGCAATCCGCAGTCAATAAGATGCAAACTTAGAAATAGGAGAGTAGATGAATTTTGTTTCTCGTTAGAACAAGTACGATTCAAAAACGACCATAAAAGTTTTCTGGCTACAAAGAATACATTCAGATTATAATTGGATTTGAATCTCGATTCGCGTTATCAAGATTGATAAAACCGAAAACTTTCAAAGGAATTTGGTGAGACCAACCAGAATGCAATTTCCTTTTGAAGATATTAATTTTTACGCAATATTACATTTATCACAAACCTGGTTATTCTTTTCTCAGCAGAAATTGCGGGCTTTCCTTGTATTCTAAGAAATTATGAATTTTCAAGGATTACTATATTTTAAAAATAAACCGAAAAGCTATGTGTGTTTGTATATATATATATATATGCATCATCTCTGAGCTTTTTACTGTATGTTTGATTCTTTACCACGTCTGTATGTTCTTAATTAGCTTATATCGTGCCTCTAGGTTGATTTTAATGATTCTTTTGTGATTAAACCTACAGAAACCTAGATATTTGTTTTTTCATTTAATTATATTAATTCAAGTGGTGGCACCTGAAGATTAGAACTTAATTAATCTAGTGTCCAGTTCACCTCTACCTTTTTGGGTTCTTGTAGTAAGGCATAGGCCCACGAGATCTGACTTGGTAATTATTTCCAACTTTTTAGACTCTTATAGCTCTGTTTTCTTTTGCTATACAGGTTTGTGTACAACACTTGAGACCTATGTCTCCATTATTTTGCAGGGTTTCGGGATTTTTTTTTTTTTTAATGCTGCTTCTGTTTTGTGCTTACTCCCGATTGATGTATTAATGGGATATCCATATTACGCAAGTTTGGCTGTTTTATATTATACATCTATCTATCTATCTATCTATATGCATATATATTAGGGTGACGCAAAAAAAAATAGTCGGTTTTCTTGCGTCACCCTTATATATATATATATATATATATACACGAGGTGTTTCTAAAAAGTTCGGTGAATGGTATTAGAAAAGAAACAAAACAGAAGATATAAATAAATTTACTGGCCTTCAAAGTAATCGCCACTGTACACAACACTTTTTTGACATCGTTCATAAAGCTTCTGAAAACTCAGAAAATGCCTCTTTCGGAATCGATCGCAGAACGGATGTCACACATCCATGATGGATGAACGGATGAACGGATGGATGAACGGATGTCACACATACATGTCCATGGATGGTAGACACGTCCGCAATACGTGGCCGTTTTAGGACCTCCTTCATGCGGGGAAACAGAAAGAAGTCCGCAGGCGCCAGATCAGGGGAGTACGGTGCATGATCGAGAACAGTTACGCCACTCTGAGCGCACACGGATTGCACAGTGAGCAGGCGCGTTATCGTGCAGCAGGACTTACTGCCCAGTCCTGCTCACTGCCAGCCCAGTCTCCGTAGCCGTTTTTCCCAATTCGTAGCAGAACTCGATGTTAACTCGTTGCTCCATTGCACGGTGACACTACCTCTCACACTGACTAGGTTCGACTGCCCGTAGCAGGTTTTCCTATGACAGCCACGAGGCTCCCTGCAATATATACTGCAAATATGACATACCTCGCATTAAAAAATATAACAGCAGAGGCAAAAATTTTAAACCACAAAAGGAAAAAAAATAATAATCAGAAGTAATTTGAATGTTATTGGAGATAGTGATAGGAAATCAAATAAAAATTAGGATGAAGATAGTCAAAATAAACAGCTGTATTTTACAAAGTATTCAAAGTGAATAAAGAAAAATCATAGATATGCTGATTGAAAAGGAGTATCTGAAAGTAGTAACTAGGAAATTGCAAGACTATAAATGCGCTTTTGCAGCAAAATATAGCTTGTAAGAAGATTTAAAAAATAATTTTAGAATGCAAAAATTTCACATAGATTCCAATCAAGCATCCATAATTAAGTATTGAAGAGATATCCTATTTGTAACGCGCAAGTGCAGCTATGACAAACAGAATAAAATGTAACTAATAAGTAAAACCCAATATATACTGCAAATATGACATACCTCACATTAAAAAATATAACAGCAGAGGCAAAAATTATAAACCACAAATGGAAAATAATAATAACAATAATAATAATCAGAAGTAATTTGAACGTTATTGCAGATAGTAGTAGGAAGTCAAATAAAAATTAGAATGGGGATAGTCAAAATAAACAGCTGTATTTTACAAAGTATTCAAAATAAATAAAGAAAAATCATAGAAGCTGATTGAAAAGGAGTATCTGAAAGTAGTAACTAGGAAATTACAAAACTGTTTATTTTGACTATCTCCATTCTAATTTTTATTTGATTTCCTACCACTATCTTTAATAACGTTCAAATTACTTCTGATTATTATTATTATTATTATTTTTCCATTTGTGGTTTATAATTCTTTCTTCTGCTGTTATATTTTTTAATGCGAGGTATGTCATATTTGCAGTATATATTGTGTTTTACTTATTAGTTATATTCTATTCTGTTTGTCATAGCTGCATTTGCGCGTTACAAATATGATATCTTCTCAATACTTAATTATGGATGCTTGATTTGAATCTACGAGTATATGCCATTTTTGCATTGTGAAATAAGTTTTTAAATCTTCTTACAAGCTATAATTTGCAGCAAAAGCGCATTCATGGTTTTGTATTTTTCCTCGTTACTACTTTCAGTTACTCCTCATCAATCAGCATCCATGATTTATCATTATTCTTTTTTGAATATTTTGCAAAATACAGCTGTTTATAGTGACTATCTCCATTCTAATGACTGATTGACATCTACCCAAATTCTGAAATAATGTTCAGCTTGTGATGCAGATTATCACATACCTTATTTTTAATTATCAATTACTTAATTGTTAATTATTTCTGTAGAGAGGTCGTATGCTGACCCTATGAGTTGACGAATTACTGTTATGCGTTTCTAATTAAAAGCAGGACATAACTCAATGATGAGTCGAAGTTACACACACACACATTTAATAAATCTTCTATTTACAAAGTTATACTAGAAGTCTTTTACACCACTTAGGTACGTTAACAAAATATCATCCACACAGGATTCACTTCTTTAGAAGAAACAATAAAACAAGCCACCTAGGCATGCACGAAAAGTTCCATCATCGTTCAATATCTCCGAACGTCTCTCTCCGTCAACTTCACTCTAACTCACGGCTCGCTTCTTCCGAATTCGCCAGCCAACGAAAAACAAAACACCACGTGACCTTCCACGTCAGGGGGGTCTCGAAGGAAGGGGTGAATGATCTCTCAGCCCCTTTCAGCAGCTGCGCTCTTACGGAAACTTCGGGTTCTACATTTCTAAATTTAATCTGTGTTCAAAATTTATTCTTTGCACTTTCGATTTGGTTTTCTCTTCCCTTCGCCTGTAAAGTTTTTATTTCTGCACCTAACGTATTTAAAAGCAATCTTCCGTTTTCATTTATTTTTCCTTTTTATTTCACTTTTACAATGGTAAAGCCTAGCATTTCTGTTTCCATGGTTTGTTTATGACCAAATCTATAAATAATATTGGCTTTAATTTTGGGTTACAATTTAGCTGATAGATTGTTTATTTTATCCGTTGGCATGTCTGGGATTCAAAAATAATTATATAGAAATGTTCTTAACGCCTACTGGCGTCACGTTACTTTCGCACTTTGTTTGGCGTGTCTCTTTGGCGTGTTTTGCTTCTGTACTAACCTCTTGGCTTGAGTTTCTCATGATCATTCACGCCTTAGCAGTTGTCTAGTGAACCTGCGTTTTGAGGGGTCTGCTCAGCCACCGTAGGACTTTATAATTTTGATTTTTATGTGTTCATATGTTCAAATAAAATGTAATTGCCACTATACGGAGTCTTATCCTTTCATCACGTCCTGGGGTGTGAACCTGGGGAAAGCTCCCCCAAAAAGCTTACTATAGCATAGTTCTTTGGTGCTGCTGTTGCTGTTAGTTATTTAATATTATGCATTCGAATTCTGGCAAGACTGGTATTTCGCCTCTGGATTTTGGCAATATTCTACAGCAAAATTTGCTGTCTAATGCCATGGGATCTGCATTGTTCCTGTTGGGTATATCTGTTTTGCAGTGTTTTTCAATTATTTTGCTATCAAATTAATTATGTATTTTTTTTCTTGTTTTTCTATAGCAGGATAGGGCTTAAATGTGTGGAGTGAATAACTCTTTAGATAGGCCACACAACCGAAATCCTACTATTTTGTTGTCTTTTATTATAATCTTCTGGGAATGGCCGCTGGAGAATGTCCCAGAGGTTATAATTTACATTTCATTCATTCTGGTATAATTGGTTCATTGTATTTCGAATTTCATACTGTTTTGGCACTCTGATTTTGATATATGTACTTCTTTGCCCTAACGGGGTTTATCATTTTTGTAGTGATATTCGTTGTGTTTTACTTATTAATTATATATGTATATATGTATAGTAAAAACGACGTTGGAGTGGTAGGAACGGTTTTTCGTAGTCGGGCCCCGGGTAGGGCTATATTGGGCAGAGCAGGCGAGGTGTAATATCGTCTTATGGTAGGAAGCGAGGCAGAGCGGCACGGTGGGCCCTGGCGTAGAGCCTACCCGGCCGTCTGCAGCTGGAACTCGTAGTCAGGACAAGAAAGGAAGTCTTGCGGGTTCACATAATTTTATGATCGAAGTTCGTTACAGATTTCACTAGGCAAGAGAGGCCACGCAATCATCCTGTCTTCCCAGATGCGTCAAGCTTTTTATCACTCTGTAGAGGTCTTGTCACGTGACCTTGCAAACTGCAATGATTGGTGAACCCATATCAGCAAAGCATCTGGGCAGGAAGAGGTTTTGGTTAGAAAATGCCAATCCGGCTAAACAGCGGGGACTGACCACAAATTTAGAATGAAACTGCCAGGGACTGTGTGGTAGTTGCGGTTTCCCTTTGTTCTCAACTACTCAGTTTACCAATTTGCGATTTCAGGGGCTTTTGATTTAGTACGTTATATATATATATATATATATATATATATATATATATATATATATATATATATATATATATATACAGTGGAACCTGCTGAAGTGACCACCTTGGTAAAGAGAGTGAACACTTTTATGAAATTTCATTGTAGCTCATAAAAAATGTATAGGGAAAATATCCTGTAAAGTGACCACCTGCGAAAATTGTATAGTGACCAGATAATCTGCCAAATTTAAGTTTTTTAACCTGTCAAATGTGACCACTTTCCACTATAAACTGCCTCTTAAATATAAAACATTCAGAAAATATAGAATGCTATATCCCTTTTCAGTTGTTTAACACAAGATTTGATCTCAACACTGATTCTCTCTTCTGTGACACTTGTTCTCAATAGATGAATAAATAAAACAAAAAAAAATAAGATAAATAAATTAAAAAGGAAAACTTGTTTTAGTCTAGATTCTTTTATATTTCTGTTGATGCTAAAATTGATTCAGCGTAGTTTCCGGTAAGAGGTGCGTGGGATGCAGTTAATCACATATTTACAATTACCTTTGATGAAGTTAATCACACATTTATGAGTACTTCTGATTTCCCCTTACCTATTCTAAATGCAATACTCTTTCCATTTTAAATCTCCCAATCAATCTGTCAAGAATGCTATTTAACTGTTTCTTAATTTACTTTGGTTTTAGCCTTTGTAATGCATTTTGTTGGCGTCTGTAGTCTGTGAATATATTTAATTTTCTTTCTTTTCCACAGGATTACAATAATTTTGTCTAGGCTAGAAAAACTATATTCTGATCACTCTTGTGGCGAGTCACATTTAAATTTTGCCAAACATGTATAAAGCCTAACATTTCTTTTCATTTTTCCCACCTGGCGATTTATTTGCCGACCGGTCCTTTTAGAACTTTGCTGTTACAGCACAGCACAGTGTGTTATCTAAACAATGTGTTCTTGATGTACACTAGTGAAAATCCTATCATGAACTAGATTTGTGCAAACACATGAAAACAACCCAAATATTCAAACTGTACTTCAAGACTATGTCATGCTGCAAAATGGCATATTTAAAAAAAATATTTATTATTTTTTGTTATTCACTGTGACCAAGAAGTATTAAAATACAAATTGAAACGTAAGTATAAGGAAGTCGCACACAATTTGCATGCAATGTGCATTTTAATGTTTCAGTATTTTACTCCCTATATTCCTAAGGTGACCATACGTGCTGTTTTGAACGGGACAGTCCCGTTTTCGGGTGGCTTGTCCCGTTGTCCCCAAGCACAGCTTTGGCACACCGTAATGTCCCGTTTTTAGAAAAAGAGCAACACACGGTAACGATTTCAATAATGGCCGCTAAAAATTTAAAATCATCCAATGGCAGTGTCTGTAAAAAAAAAAAAAAAAAAATTGACCTGCCTCCCTCCCCTCTCGAGACGCAAAGAAAACGCCGAGGGGATGTATTGTTTTTGTGTTTATTCTTTTAATGTTCTTTTTGTCTACTATTTCAGTTTTTTAAATTTTTATTTCTTTTTTTAAAGTAATGTTCCCATTTTGCTTATTCCTCCCCCTCCCAGATCTCCACTTTATTTTCCCTTTTCACTCTGGTTTTCTAAGAATTTTTTTCCTTCAGAATGAGAACCTCATTTCTTCTGTGCGTCCTTTTGTTTACATTTCTCATTTTCATACCTTCCTGCCTTGTGTTGGATGGTGTTTTTGAAGTCTAAGAAGGACTTACCCCCTTGTACCACCCGAAACGTACATCTTGCACTATTTTTTTATAGTATATGTGTGTCTTAGCAAAGTTTTTTTTTCATTTTATTTTAATATTAACATCAACAGGTTTTTTTTCACGTTTTCTTAACAACTAAAAGATACCCAAACCAGTAAATTCAGTCTCGCTACACTATTACCTTAAAAACCGTAGATGCCCCGTTTTGAGGAAGAAAATGAGTACACTATTGCCAAAAAAGTAGTAGATGTAAAAAAATAAATGGTCACGTTATACATTCCTCTTTTTTGTTCATGGATATTTATTGATTTTGAGATCTTGTTATAAATAAACTGTAGTGTGTTTGTGCAAGTGTTATTTGAATTTTAAGCATAACAAATTTATTAAAGTGCTACCTTTGTAAGGTGACCAGTTTTGTCGTTCCCGAGGGTGGTCACATTAGGCAGGTTCCACTGTATATATATATGTCGTGCGTGAGAGATTTAAGAATAGCGCAAACGGCAACGTCCAATTGGAATGTTTTATTAAGGCATTAGAAGTTTATGTACAGAGGAGTTTGGAAGTATCTCGAAGTGATGAAGAGCTGCTCTGCGGTAAATGTCTCCTGGTTTTGTTAGTTAAGTTCACAGAGTGTCCGCTAGGCGGCAGCTCTGTCTTTCCATCATCTAGTTGGTCCACAAAACCATAACAAAATCCTCATTTGTTAAATTAACAGACATGGGAGGCGCCTGCTGGCGAGACACCTTTATGATTGACAGGTTAGAACCTCCTAGGCAACAAGTATTGCACCATGTTTTGAAATTACAACTTATAATCCAGATGTCCCCAAAGTGAAAGATGTTTTTAATTAAATGATCGCTTGTATGACATATCCCCCCCTTTTTAAGCGCTTGTATGACACACACATATATATATATGTGTGTGTGTGTGTGTAATAATAAAATAGCCTTTGACCATTTAATCTAAGTTAATTTAAAGTCATCTGAAAACCATCTTTAATCTCTGTGAAACAGAGTACTTTCACTGTAAGGTTTGTTTCTCGGCCAGACAAATGTTACTTTCAGAGAAAATTTTGAGAGCACTTTAGATTCAGAAGTGTGAATTAATCTAAATTTGCAGGCATTTGCAGTTTCCGGTTGACCAACCTAAAATTCTTGGGCTATGTAAGTAAATGACATCACTTTAGAGAACGAATCATCCTTTTGCGCTTAGCGAAAAGTTGAGAAACTAGGGTGTAAACCTTTGTAGTGATTATTGATTGTGATATAGGACCATTTTATAAAGAAAATGGAGTTGATGTCATATTCTGCCCACAGTAAAGCAAAATATAGCAGGATGATAATGTTAGTGAATATTTTTACTTGCAATTATTCCATCTGGAAAAGATGTTCCAAGAGAGAATTTCAAAATGCTATAAATTTCTACTTTTCCATTTAGTTATTAACCTTTTGAGGTGGGGTGGTTGCTACATGAAACCAGCTTATTTCAGCGCTTTCACTGCTAGTCGCAAAAACAATGGCTAAATGGTTCCAATGCTGAAAAAGTGCAGCCGTTGCCATAGATCCTTTTAACTACCAACAACATGGCGGTCGATCGAATTGCCCATCTGGCGCCACAGTAAGATCGATCGTAATGTCTGCACTTTTCAGCATTGGGCAATCTATCCAGTTTTGTATATTGATGTGAAAATACTTGCGCTTCAAAGGGTTAAAACAAAATTCAGCAAAATGATAATTTTATTGAATATTCTTGCTTGGAATTATTCCATATGCACAAGATAAGTTTCACCAGACAGCATTTCAAAATGTTATAAATTCATACCTTTTCATTTAGTTATTAATCCATTAAATTTATCTCGAGTCCTGCATTTCAAAAGAGTTGTTAATATAATTAAATAATACAAGGTGAGCGGGGAACAGGGAAATAAAATTGATTAGGCAGAAATCTTTCACACGAAACTCTTACATGTTAATAAAATCCTTGAAATGCAGAATCTAAATTATTCCAGAGGAAAGAACAAATTAGCCTGCAAGTTAAGGAACAGAATCGATATTTCTATCTAATGAGAAATGAAATGCACCTCTGCCATTATTTGTCGCATTATTTTGAAAGATTTTGGAAAATAATGAAGGCAATTCGATCTAACATAACGGAAGGAAAATGCATGTCATTAAGTATTGACAAAGTCGTGGCATACATATACATGAACAAATAAATTAATAAAACGATGATAATGGTTAAGTACAATAATAAGTATATCGCCTTGTCGTAAATTAAGCTCCTTACTTGTGTCTGCAAATAAAATTATTTTTGAAGGTGTTTATTTTGGTTAAAATATAATATTCGGGGTGTAATATATATATATGCCTGCAGTGAAGTAATTAAAAACGAAAAATGTGTGTGTTGGGCAGTAAAACTTTTATACCAGTATAAAAGTTTCATCACCTTCGATTTTTTAAAAATGATTTTTATTAAATAGCTGTCACATTTCAGAATTTTATTGTAAAGATCAACAGTCTTCCAAGTCATAACAGATATTTAATGATCTTGTTTTAACACTTGAGCAAGTGTTCAGATTTGGATAATTTCTGAATCCACTTTGAGGAGTTTCTGCACGATGTCTGCACCAGAGCTCGAACTATATATATAAGATTTTGAGGCTGGCAGCAAAAAATGCTATGAGCTTTTACAAGCTGGCAGCAAAAACTATTCATCTCATGGCAAAATCAATTGATTTTTTAAAACAATTTTTGTACCAATGGTAAATTTTGTTATAGTTTTTTCGTTTAACTTTAAAAATATTGAATCAATATTGAAGAGAGAGGATCAATATTTAGAAGGAAAACGATGTATGCTTCACCATTTTGTGAGCATTCTGCAATTTCATATATTACCTTAAAAAGCTGCTGAGGTAGAAAGAAGCACTTCAGTATTAAAGCTTTAAATACTCGTAGCTAAACTTGCCGCGAGAATTATTGATCATCACGGCTATTAGGGCTAAGCTCATGATATTTGACTTGCTTTCCGTGACTTATTTCGAGCCCTCGCCTGAACATATGTAACGATCCGTTTTGACTGGTTTTGGCATGGCATGTAGTTCTACGTGTACACGCATATGTAACCCATATAGCACTGTGACATATCAACATGCGAGCATACTGGTCACACTGTCGCCTTGGGACTTCATGTGACAGCATGCGTAAGCCGCAGTGGGGTTGTGACATGGACAAATGGCCCTCTAGGACAACTTTGTGACGTAACATGGGGATCGTCGTGGTCATAACGTTCTTTAACGCTCTTTACACATTTCTCTTCATATCTCAGAGGAAAAAAGAGATAGTCGTAAAATTCTTAAATGTAATTACTTTAATGTAATTAATTTAAAATTTAACTACTTCAGATACCTCAAAAATCATTTTCAGGGTTTTTGTAGAAGATCCCTTAAAATTGCACAAAAAAGAATTCGCAGTATCTCCGGAAAGTATCGTAGAAAATTGGTGAAAATTTATATTTAGGGTAATATGAAGGTTTTCTTTCATTTAATAAAGTCAAAATAGGACATCGCCTTTGAGGAAAACGAAGTTGACGCAGAATTAAATAAGAAGACGGCTCCTTATGCAAATTAAATTACTAGAAAATAAAAGTTCGGGTTATTTACAAACGAATGGTACATATAACTTTGTTGTACGACGAACAACGGCCAAATAATGAAAAGTGGGTGTTATTTCTTCTGCAGCTGCACATTCCAAACAGTGTTTATAAAGGTCAAATATACTTAGAATGCGCTGGACGGATATTGTAAAAGAGTTTTTGTAGGTGATTTTAATATAGGTGTTTATTCCAAAAAAATGTTTTATAAAACAAGGAAGACAAATAAGGCCGACACATAAATTTTGATACGTTTTTAATGCACCGCATTATAGTGCTTATTTAAAATATGAAAGTTTGTCAGATTTCCCTTCTTGCTTTTTTTTTTTTAAATCTTGGAAAAAAAATAATGAATCGGTGATGGTATTGCTTTAAAATGTAATTTAGACAGGGTTTCCTGCTCCGTGCAGTAGAAATGGCTTTCCATTTGGCGTCAAAACTAACATTCGCGACATGGTTAAAGCAGTTGCTTAAATGCAGCAAAAGCAGAGCTGACTTCGCGCTGGTGTTTTTGGTTTTGAGAGACAATAAGAGCCATAATACGTGATTCTTTTCAGTTAAAAGTACCATTCACAGATCCAGAAGGGGGTTGCAGGGTCACTTACCTCCCCTCCTCCCTAACGAACTAAGTTTGCACAATAGAAGATTGACTTATTTTGAAAATTAAAAGGAATTTCTAAGAAAAAGGAAGGCAGAACAATTTTGTGCTTCCTCCAGAATTCTTCTCTAATTCTGACACTTAAAAAGACCCCTGGTGACGAATTTTGAAGGAAGCTACCAGATCGTACAGAAGATTTAATGAGATTTCATGTTTGTTCTAAAAAAATCTTATTCATAAAAATTGTGTGTTAAAATAAGGGGTATTTGAGAGTTATAGAGACCGCAGAAATTCAATCGCCAAACAGAGAAATATGGCCGAGATCGTGGTGGTAAAATTTCGGGAAAACATTCGCATTTGCTAGGAATAGTCCTCAAGAATTAATAAAGTAAGTATTTTAAAGTAATTTGTTTTAATTTCTGGTACTACTGGCATGATAATTAATTCATCTATTTCAAGTATCTGTATATTATTTTGAAACATGTTTTTCTTTCGACAACCGAATCCAGAGAACGGCTGGGTGTAAAAACTCGGTTGAGGTGTCTGAAGAAAGGTCTGGGCCCCTAGATGTGCCATCAAAAGAGAAAATCAGAAAAAGTCGAACGTTTTAGGCGTGGCGGAACGACAAATGTGCAAATTTTCGCCATAGAAATAACATTGTGGTTTATTAACGCAGACGATATTTTTATTTTCGCCATAGAAATAACATTGTGGTTTATTAACCCCATTGTTGGCAGACGATATTTTTATGCGTAAGCTCCGCAAGGTTTGATTTATTTGGAAAAATATTTGTTAAAAATTGCATCCGTTTCTAAATGTTGTGTGGCAACAGTGTGTAGTGATAATAAATGTGTTGTTCTAAAAAACGATCTTACGTAAACGATTGATATGCATAAGCTCCGTAGCGGAACTTCAAATGTGTAATTTTTCGCCATAGAAATAACATTGTGGTTTATTAAATAGATTTTGCTGTCATAAAAAGCCTTCTTTATTTTATCGCTTTTTAGCACTAGGGTGCTATTTCGTTCACGCCCAGACTTTGTCTACGCGATTCTGTCGATATGATTTGTAGACAAGTTTTGTAGAGATGAACTGTCACGGTGGAAATCTTTTTAAATGTGTTTGCCACATAACGCGGAAAGGGGGGTGGAGAATAAGTCTGACAAGGTTTGCGATTTATGATAATTGATCGCCACGTTTGCGGCAAAAAAAAACTTAAAAACCGAACCATGCTTGGCGATGGTTGTAAAATAGCTTTAGTAGGCAAATTTAATATAGATATTAATTCCAAAGATCTGTTTTATGCAACGAGAAAGACAAATATAGCACAGTCATGTTTGGCGAAGATTGTAAAACAAGTTTTAGCAGCTATAGATTTCGATTCCAAAGAAATGTTTTGTGCAACAAGGAAGAAAAATACGGCACGGCTATGAATAATGATACGCTTTTCAATTTAATGAAACAAGGAAGAAAAATAGGGACGGCGCATGGATTATGATACGCTTTTAATATACAGCATTTTAGTGAGTATTTAAAATATGAAAGTGTTTCAGATTTTTTTCAAACTTTTCTCCATACAAATACATTGTGGTTTGTTAACGACATTGACGGCAGTTATAAACTCCTTCTTTAGTTAGCGATTTATCTTTTATTTCTTTAATTTTTCAGTTTTCTGTCTGATACTGGATCTTCACCATCGAGGGTAGCTTGAGAAAAGGCAAATAAAGCAGGAAGCGTGCGAACGCCATTTGGCGGATTACATTTTTTTGTCTCTTGCAGAATTCCGAAATTTTTCACTATTTTCGCTTCATACTTTGGGCGTTTACCTTTCTGCGCCCGTATTTTCTCATGGAATGTTGTATGTCACTCTTTCAATGGTTAGATCAAAGAATGCTGTGGCAGTCAAGATCATTTAAGAGAATTCACCTGGACGTTTCGTGGTCGATGACTTTACCCAAAATATCGTCTTCAACGAAATGCTCAATTAGTATTTGTAACTTTATTTGCTCATTCGTCATTTAATATCTACTCTTCTTTTTATTTTACTTAATAAAGATAGTTAAAAACAAATTTTAAAGATTTCAATCATTTCAACGTCTTTGTACAGTTGCTAAGAACTGGCGTGAAACCTTTTGCTTACTTTCTGTCACAAGTCATGTTCCGTCCGCGTCGCTCTTTGATTTTTCCTGTTAGTTTTGTTCAAGACCTTGGTGACATTCTTGATCGTTCCCATTTATTTTTGAATATTACTGTCAATAAAGTGACCGTCGAATTCGGCGGGTTCCAGCTAGTCAAAGTTAAATGCTGAAAAGCTTTGACTATAAAATTACATAACAGGTTAGTTAGTTTAGAAAACGTGGATTAAGATCGGAGGATTCGTGTATATTTTCGCCTCCGTTTCTTTGATATATTTCTTGCCGCTCATGCGAAGGAAATAATATGTAAAATAGCAACTATAACCTTAAAATTCGAGGGTTATAAAGTTCCAGATGGTGAATGCTCCATTTGTTTGATATTTATGCATTTTTATTTTCCAACTGGTAAGTTTCTGTTTAACATAAAATACTCATTCCAAGAACAATGGATGCTACTTTTGTTTTCGTTTATTTGTTAATTTAGAATTGTATAGAAACACACATCTTATTACTGTGGTAACTATAATACTGAAAAAAAATCTGTTATTCCATCGATTAAAGTAAAACGATACAAGTCTTTTTTTGAGTTTAAAACTCTTTGAACGTCATGGATTCTGTTGTCAATACCTGATGTAGCAGCATCTGATAAGGGGAAAAATAATGAAGCATATTTGTAGTCCAGGAAATTTTGGAAGATTTGTTGACACATATGCCAAGGAAATGATGTGGATTCTGTTACTATGATAACTAAATCTTCATATTAAAAATAGTTACATTTAAAAATTTTATACTTTACGGATTTCATCTTTTAGTAAAAATCAAATAAAGAATATATATATATATTCAACTGTAATTACTATAACACCTTTTAACAGTGCAAGAACTGCTGCATAACATAACTAGCTTGGTATTAAACCAAGCTACCACATCGAACCGTAAGTTAAGCATATTTCTCATTTTAAGCTTAATATTCTGTTTATGGTGTAATGATCTCGTCCGTGGTCTTGCTAATGGAAACTCATTATCATTCAGAAACTGCTTCCTCCACAGTTTCGTCCAAAATAAAACGCATAGCGGAGCTTTCTAAATTATTGTTTCGACAATGAGCCCATGAATAATGAAGGCAATTGTTATAGGAAATTTAACGTCTTTCGGCGAAAGTAAATATTAGCGTTATTAGCATTTTTAGATGAAATTCACCCGAGCTGAGGTCTAAATTCATTAAATTATATTTAAGTAATCAGAATAAAATATTATCAAGTCTGAAAGCTAAGCGTAATCTGAAAAATGAGCTGAAGTTTCAAAGTAAATGCAAAAGAAGGATAATAAATCATTTAAGTCATTTATGTTTACAAAATAAATAAATAAATAAATAGTATTGTTCTGTTTCCAAAAATTTTAAAAAGTGGCTTTTATTCTGTTCTTTTGTTACGTTGTTTACATTGTTTTTAAACTTGATATAAGAAAATAGGATGTCTAAGAATGACTTGGCATAATTTAGCAGTTTTGTAAAAAAAAAAAAAAAAAAAAAAAAAAAAAATTAGTGCTATAAAGTGAGTGACCATTATTTGCCCAGGAAACAGAGTGACCCGTAATTCTCCCATATGACCTTAATGTGGAATATGCACATACATGTGTTCTGCATATAAAATATCAGGTTTGTTTTGGGTCTAAAAAGGTTACCCTTTGTCTGTGCTGATGGCAACAAACGGGCAACAGAATTAGAGGTTGAAAAAAATCGAACTAAAATTTTTCTCCAGTAAGCAGTGGCAATGGGTTTCTGTATCTATATATCACTTCAACCCCCCCCCCCCCACCCGCCAGAAGTGAATCCGGATTATCGACGTTCCGGATTTTTGACGCTCTACTATCTCGTTTTTATAATAAGTGGAAAACTGGAGCTTAAATGCTGCTCAAATATTTTCATGAAAGTTCTTCTCTTCTCTGAATTTAGAAATTGGAAAACCTTACATTATTCCTTTGCTGACTAAATACTGTCTCAATAATTTTTCTTTCTAAATACCTTTTTTAAAATCTTTGATGAACTGTATAAAGAGAAAGTTCATGCTTTACGTTGTTTTGTCTTGGGAGTGTTTCCTTGATTAACACATTCATAATTATTCAGAAACTGCAATTTTGAAAAGTACTTCCCTTATATAAACAGCTTGAAGGATATTTCCGAACGATGTTTTAAGGCGAGTTATCAAATAATCCTAAGCCTGCATCTATATGTTTAATGCGTTTTTGCTGACATAAATGTCACGATTGTTCATTAGTGGGATGAAGACTTAATCAAGCTTGCGTTGCATGATTAAATTTATTTTGCTCTTTTTTAAGTCATCATAAATGGAGTAATTTCGTTCCACGCTCGCTAGGACATGTTTTTATTTCACTTTCACGGTGATGTGAAAGTTAAGATGCATTTTTGAGTTAATTGAGCGGTGATATCTTTTTTTTTTTAATTTTGCAGAAATGGTGCTGTTTATAGTTCGCTTTTCCCTTTTAAATATAATGAATTTTCTGATTTATAGTTTTATCTGCTGGTTTCCTTTTTAACCGTAATAGGAAGTCTTACATTTCCTTCTGCCTAAAAGTTCCAAGAAAGGTTAATCATGGCGAAGTCTTATGTGTGTATATATTACTAAGCAAAGAAAAGATAACCTGCTGGTTTGTCTGACCCTTCATAGGGGGTAATGCTGGCGGCTCAAAGGGTACCCCCATAATAAAATGGCCACAATCGCACTGTGGCCATTTGTAGTGGTTGCAGAACTGGACACACACACAACCACTAAAACTGCCAGTGGAGTGGACAATCACTATTGGTAAGTGCTCGTCCGTTGAAAAAAAATTTTTTTAAAGGAATTAATAATCTTATGTGTTCTTAAGTTGCACGAAGAAAAACAGCTTCATTTATGGCACGTTATACAATAAGGTATGTAGCTTTCCTAAAATTAAATGATATTTAAAATTTTAAACTTTGTTTTCTAATTTCTACTCATTGACAAGAATATTTTGCATTATAACAGACGCTTCAATGCTGGTAAGACTGCTTAGTTTTCTTCAAAATATTCATTTTCATGCTTAGTATTGCTTTAAAAAATATAAAATAATTAGTTGTGTGTTAAAAACGTTTCTTTTTACATTTATTCCACGAAATGTGCACGAAATGCAGTGTGAAAATATGTATTAAATAAATAAAATGGAAGCTTCAACACATTCAATCCATTTGATTCTTTGTCTGCATAAGGCCTTGTCATTTCCAAGTGGATAAGAAACTGAACAGGGTAGATGGCTGTGGTGTGAAGGTCCAAGGTTCAGGATTACCGCTCGGCTATCGATCTAACGGTTCAGAGTTTTGAGCGGTTTTCTCCTGATGTAACGCGAATATACGCGTTAGGACATCATAAAAATCCTCCGCCCAAGACGGCCCTCCCATGGCACATACCCTTTGTGTAAGTTTACTTAACAAAGTACACATGCGCATACACTTTCTTTCAGCAAAATATACTATTAGCATCAATAGATAGGCTAGAATTAGGTTCTTTTTTAATATTGAGTGACATTTTCAACGCCATAATGAATATATAATTTTGAAACAAAATATAGAATGAAATTTCATTTAAATTAATAATATAAAAATAAACCAGATATGTTTTAAAATATGAATGTGCTTTAGATACCGGAAATATATTGAATTATCTCCGCGTTTCTCTTAAACAAGAAATTAATACGCTGCAAAATTAAAATAAATTATTAGATTCGAGTCCAAATAAACTTACCTAACTACAGGTATGTACTTTTTTTGCCTTTTTAATTATTTTATTGTTCCGAATAACAATGAAGAATTTTTTGAAAGCGTTTATTGTTCGTAAAGAAAAAAGAAACAGTTTAGTTGGGGGCATTTCTTTACTTATAACGACAATAATTCGTTTTAATGATGCTATTTAAAATAATCAATTATCTTGCGTAATTTTTTTTCACATAAGAACTCTGTTTGGGGAAAGTTTTGGAAAAAAATATTGGAGAACATCTTTTCATTAATCAAACTAATTGGATAATTGGTTATTCTTTATTCCATTCTGCATAACTAATAAAAAATAATAGATATATGCAACAAGCAATACCAGTTTTCATGAAAATATACAAACGTGAAGTTCGAAAACAATATTTCGAATCAATATATCGAAATTAAATATCATTTGTCAGAAAGATAGCTAAATTACATTTCATAGATTTGGCATTTTAAAAAATGTATTTCACAATGAAAATTTTTAATAATAATAATAATATCTTGCCTGAATTTTTAATCTTTAAATTATAATAGTGAACAAAGTGATATTGAAACATTACATGTAATTAATTTTATTTAATAATTTGTATTTTAAATGTCATGAATGCAACAAATTAGATCATCTTTGTTTCACAGAAAAATACTAACGTTTTATTTAAGAAAGTCAAACTAAAAGAGTTCCTCAATTTGAAAAATTTATTGAATTATGAAGAATATGCTTTTAAAATACTCTGTTGAATGAATATGCTCTGTTTATTTATTATTTTCGCTTTAGTTAACAAATTGTTTCAAGAACCATACTTCATTTTATTTCTTATTTTTATGTCTTTTCTTTGTTTTCTTTTCTTTTTTTACTTTTTGGTTTGCTTGTTTACAAAATTGCCCAAGATCAGCAAACTTCCAACATTTATAATATGTATAGATCTATATTTTTAATGGCGGACACTAGCTCATCAAGCGTTCACCACTATTAAGGCCCGAAACATTGCCCATTTTATCATGGGTGCACCCAATATAGGCGATGAACTTTACCCCTCATGATGTAATGCACATGCTACCACCCAAGCCTTAAGCCGAGAATTCAACCCAAACTAAGGTGGAATAAAATGGTTCGTTAGGCACTGCACCACACGGGCAGAAAATAAGCAACATTGTAGAGAGTACCATATAATATCACAGTCAGGAGTACGAGAAATCATCAAAAAATTCAGTGTGTCCATCCTGACTGTGTGTGCCGTAACTTGATGCGAAACAGACGCATAAGAAAGAAACAAACATATAATAGAAAGTATACAGAGAAATACAAGTTCACAAGGATAAAACTCACTCCCTGCTCTAACTGGGGAGGATTAAAAAGTAAATGTGTAAAAAAAGAGGGAGAAAAGTGTTCCGCCGAAATTAGATGTTTGCATATGACTTTGAATAGCCGATGGGGCATATCATTTACCAATCCTTAGAAAACGGTAACATCAATATTATCATAGTGTTCAATGATGGCGGCCTTCAAGTCTTCCACTGAGTGAAACTATCTGACATTTGCACATCCATCCCTGTTGAGGATATTCCACGCAGCTTTTTGGGGGACTGAGATCAAGAGAAAAGGGGAGGACATTTACTAATGTACAACCCATTATCGAAAAACCAATTTCAAGAGGATCTTGGAAAGCGAATGTCTCAACCAATAAAACTTCGGCCACTAATTTTCCCAGAAAATGGTAGTAAATGGTTTTCTAGCATTTCTTGATAATCAGTAGCTTTTATATGGCCTGAAGGAAAAGCCAAGTTAGGTTTACCACCAGATTAAGCCTCTTCATACTATATAAAAGGCCTCCATCTTCTTGTCTTTTGACATGATATCCTCGTGTCATGTCAATAGAACGCAGCGTCGTCTAGGCCATCGAAATTATTATTTTTTTTCCCCATGTGAGGCCATAACACAATAACACTGATCCTACAAGGTTTGGTGATAATTGGCCAAACGTACTCTACTTGTGGATAGTGTTTAGGAACTGTTAGGAGGCTCTATATACAATGTGGAGAGGCTTTACCTGGTGATAAATTTAACTTGACTTTATCTTCAGGCCATATGAAAGATACTGATTACCAATAAATACTAGGGAGAATTGGTGGTCGAAGTTTGATTTTCCATCAGGACAACAACCCATTCGCGCTGCTAAATCTTCTTGAAAATAGTTTTTCGATGATAAGTTGTCCATTGTGAAATGCCTTGCACTTGATCACAATCCCCAAGAAAATACATGGGGTATCCTCAAAAGGAATAATAAATGCAAATGTCAGACAGTTTCAGTCTGTGGTAGAAATGAAGGCCGCCATCACTGAACACTGGGATAATATCGATGTTACCGTCTTCTAAGGAGTGATAAATGATATGCCACATCGACTACTCAAAGTGATATGAAACATTTTTTTCTGGTTTTATTTAGGTGGGGCACTTTTCTTCCTCTTTTCTTACACATTTATTTTTTACTAGCTGAAGTACCCGTCATTGACGGGTTAGTACATAAAGCAAATTTTCAAAAAGCTTGAATGTTCGTCAGTATTGTAGGGGCGTAAAGGATGGAAATAGTATATTAGCAATAGTATAGAAATAAAAATTATATCTTCTATGTATTGTTAAAAGATTACAGGTTTGGTAATTACAAAGTGATCAGTAAATTTGACAATTATAGAGAACTTCTTTTTATTTTAAAAAATTAAATTTTATTCTGGTTGAACGAGTTTTTCAAGCCAAGAGGTCATTCCTAACCTGTAACTAAATTTTGTTTCATTTACTGTAGATATTTTAACATTATTTCTCGAAAACATTTTGAGTAATTTTCGCAAAATATAAAAAAAGGAAATAAACATTTTAAAAGTTTATTTAAATTTTCCAAAAAATTCCGATTTTTGTAGTTCTAGCCGTTATTTATCATGTTGCTAAACTTCGTTGTATTCTCTTAATCCATTTTTAAGGAATGCAAGAATAAACATTTATACGATTTTCACAAAATCCCAAAATCTATTAAATGTTTAAAACTTTTTTCGCATCTGGAGTCCAAATTAACTTGCGTCTAACATAACTTCGACCATCAGTGACGATATTAAATTTTATTTCCCTCGCTTCAGTGGTTTATACGTAATCGATAAATTTTTTCATATTTTGAACAATTTTTGCAAAATCTCAACATCAAATCCAAATTTGTAAACAATTCGACACATATAGTTTTAGTTGAGTGACCATCTATCATGTCACTCAATTTCATTTCATTCGCTTCAGTAATTTTTACGTGATGCGCGAACATAAATGTAAGCAGTTTGAAACGATTTTCGCAAAATCTCAAAATCTAATCAATTTTTTTTAAATCGAAGCCTATAGTTCAGTGACCACTTATCATGTCACCAAATTTCATTTCATTCACTTTTGTGGCTATTACGTGATGCGCGAACAAAAATGTACGCAGTTTGAAGCGATTTTTGCAAAATCTCAAAATCAAGAATTTAAAAAATGTCGACCAATATATTTTAAGTTGAGTGAGCACCTATCCTGTCATGAAATTTCATTTCATTCCTTCAGTCGGTTTTATGTGAAGCGCGAACAGAAAATGCGTCACGGACAGAACGACAGACAGCCAAACTTTTTTCTTTAAGAGCTGTAATTTTCGATCTTGTAATCTAATACGGCAGACTGTGTGCGCCTGTGGGAGATCTGCACAGGCATTAAATTTCAAGCCTGGCCTATAACCATAGTAAAAAATTTAGGAAAGGCCCAAGTCGGCCAGTTTAAAAATCACAATTTAAGTGCCGGCCCAGCCCGTAGCCAAACTAAACTGAGGGCTGGTTCGACCCGGCCCGTTTGGTTTAAGGCTCAGCCCGACCCGAAATAATTTAATTATACATATAGTTTCAGAAGAATCATATTTAAATACTGATTTAAACTTTTTATATATGGATATATATAATGTAATAATATAAAAAACACAGTGATTAATTTGTACAACAACAACAACCTCTATTGAAAAACTGTATAAATTTAAATTAAATATAATTAGAGAAAAAAAATTATTTTACAGCCCGAAGTACTATGAGGACTACTCATGCGTACACTGGGACCACTTCATTAGAAGACAGAGCGCCGACCACTTCACCTATGAAGATTGGCTAATATATTGAGTTTGATAACATCAATAACTATAGTCGTTTTTTACTGCACTGTAAACATACACATATTTCCTGTTTTGATTTTACGCGCTTAGCATTTGAAAATGTGAGTCGACAATATTTTTCGATCAAGACCGGATTCGGCCCGAAAGAAAAAAATGCTAAAGGCTGGCCCGGATTGGCCCAACTTTAATGAAACCAAGGAGGCCCGTTATTAATTTTCATCTTGCTGCGGAGGTTCGAGCCCAGTCCGCGGGCCTGGCCGGGTACGGTCCTTGGGCCAGACCCGGACCCTGCATATGTCTAGCGAGCGCATTCTGTTATGCATGCATTGTATGTAGCGCAATAACTGTGATTTACCACGTGACTATTTAACAGGCAGTAGTAATCTTTTAGACTCGTCAACTGTATGAGATGTGTATGGTGAGAACGGAGCTTCGAGCGATTTGAAAAAAAAGAAAAACATATGCTGACAGTTTCTAGTTGCTGTACAACCGATGTCAGAAATGTGTTGTATTTCATGATGACTACTTTGAATGCCAGTAAAGATGTTAGTTTGTAACTCTCGTTTTCTTTATTTTATATTCATCGAACTTTTCGGACACACTTTGTAATTCGTACCTATTTTATACGTTTGACAATAAAAATGACAATTCTTAAATCCCAAAACAAATACTGGACGAAATTCCCCGGAAATATTCTTGCACGGTTGAATGAGTTCGTTGATCGCCGGAAATAGATTTAAAATGTCTACACCAATTCGAATGTTATTTCTGCTAGCCCTCTAACAGAATTAATGAAAGACTTGCATGGACTTCTAATTTAATCCGTAAAATAATTTAATTAATATCTGCAATGAAATGAGTAACTGTTGTTTAATCATTAAATTACTGCAAGCGTTCTTGGCATCTATGATTTGATTAAGATAATTTAGCTAATCGTAATTAAACTTGAATGTTTAATAATCGGTACTGTATTGCTACATGACAGAAATTTAATATTTGCGAATATGGTGGGATTCACATAAGGAATTTATTTTAAAATAATTGAGTAAATTCAATTTAAATAGAAAACGTGACACATGATTTGACACACACCGTGTTTTAAATACACTCATGTCCATAAATTAAGGATAATTCAGAATCACACAGAAATTGATCTCTAAAATAAAAATTTCACCTGTGGAATGATCACACACATCTTGAAGAAGAATATGCAAATTACAGGAAACCACCAGATGGCGTGGATGGTACGTCACAATGACGAGAGTGTAAGAGAGGGGTATATAAGGAATGGTGGCAAAGAAGTAAAATTTTTCACAAGCGCTGTGAAAGCCTTTCAGTGCAAAAACCGCATAGTTATGGCACAAAGGAGGCATTTGGATGATGTTTTACGTGGCAGAATTATCGGACGACTGGAATGTGGACGTACTCAGCTGGAAGTATCCGAGGAACTTGGAATCGCCCAGAGTGTCATCTCCAGGCTTTGGCAACGATTCCAAGATGATGGTAATGTGAGTAGACGTTACAGCACAGGTCGCCCCCGAGTTACAACGCCGAATGAGGACCGCTATTTGGCAGTTACTGCCAAAAGAAACAGACGGAGTACAGCATCAGACCTGTCTCGTCAGCTCTCTTCAGCTACCGGTCCGACAGTTTCAAGGCAGACCGTGTACAGACGCTTAGGGCACATTGGTCTATATGCTCGTAGGCCTGTCAGATGTGTTCCTCTTACCGCAACTCACTGTCGCCTGCGATTAACCTGGAGTAGAGAGCATGCATTGTGGACACCGCAACAGTGGTCTTGTGTGATGTTTTCCGACGAGTCCAGGTTTAGTTTGGAGTCTGATTCTCGCCGGACATTCATCTGGAGAGCGCCAGGTACCCGTTACCACCAAGAGAACACCATTGAAAGACACCGTTACGGTGGTGCAGGATGGCTCGTTTGGGGAGGAATTATTCTTGGTTCCAGAACTGACCTGCATGTTCAGAGTGTAAAGATGACAGGCCACATCTATCGGGATGTCATTCTGGAACAACATGTACGTTTGTTTCGGGGCGCCATGGGGGCTGAATTTTTGTTTATGGATGACAACGCCCGTACTCACCGTGCAAACATTGTAGACGAATGCCTTCAATCGGAGGATATCACCCGTATGCATTGGCCAGCATACTCACCGGACTTGAATCCAATAGAGCATGTGTGGGATATGCTTGGCCGACGAATTGCAGCCCGTCAACCCCCTCCCACCTGTCTACCGGAACTTCGGAGTGCATTGCTTGATGAGTGGTGTAATATTCCCCAAGATCAGATTGATCATTTGATACTCAGCATGCCTAGGCGTTGTCAGGCCTGTATTGCATCGTCCGGGAGACATACTCCGTATTAACCATCCTACTAACCATGTTATACTGTTTTTTGTAAATAGGTTCTTTTTTGAAATTTGGTCAAGGGAGTAAAACTTGCAATTTTTATTAATTATGTCAAACATATAGCATCTTTTTTGCTCTTTACTTTTTGTTTAATAAATAGACTTTACAAATAAGTCAAATTTGTTTTGCTTCTTTCTCTTTCTTTGCCTGAACTTCATTATCCTTAATTTATGGACATGAGTGTAGTACGAAGGGTGTTCTGAAAGTAAGTTTCGTCATTATTTTTCTAACGGAAAACTTATTTGAAAAAAACCAAAAGAAAAAAAAAACCCACCATGCTATCATGAATTGAACCCCTTGCAACTACTCTTTGACATCATCATCATCGGCATTGAGACATTTGTTCTAACATGCAATCAGTTTGAAAAAACAACTGTGGTAAACTCAAAACTCGGTATCTTGTGATGCAGGATGCTGTCAGCCAGCCTGCTCTACCTCAGCATTGTTTTGGAAGTGACGCCCCGAGAGTGCGGTTTTCGATGTACTTAACAGGTGAAAATCGAATGGGGCTAGATCAGGACTGTAGGTCAGGTGATCCAATCTCTCCCATCCGAAGCGTCGAATCTGATCTTGTGTGAGCCTCGTTGTGTTTAGTTTTGTGTTGACGTCCAGGAGTACCACACCTCCACTCAAGAGCCTTGGTTTTGGACAGCGAAACTGTATGGCATCGTGATTTGTATAACCTCTAGCACAACGGTCTTGTGCAACTCTCTTCTTGCGTCACAGTCAGGCCAACGTATGCGTCATAGCTCTTCCGCTGACACTCCTATCGTCGTTGAACTAGCAACGGATGTGAATTCTTATGGAGATTGTTTGTTTCATCTGCTCTATACCAGCTTCTCTCTAAAAAAGAACGTCTAAAATTAATTTCAGGACATTCCTCGTAATTAATCTGCAACTCAGTACCCCCCCCCATGGGCGGGCACTTTTGCTCATCGAGGAGTTTGCCGTAAATTACAGGCCATTTTATTATGGGGCACCCAGTGGGTGGTCCGCATTGCTTCCTATGAAGGGACGGGTAAGAAAACATGCAAGCGCAAGTCGTGAATCAAATACTGACCTAAGGTGCGATAAAATGTTTCTAGCCACTACACCCCCTAGGTGGCTTACTGAGTACCTTAAAGTTTGAAGAATGCATCAAAATATGCCTGAAAAACGTCCATCTGCGTACGCACAAACTTAACAGTGTGTAATCTGTTTGAGGCTGACTGGTTATGGGAATATCGACTCTGGACACTAGATACGGGATCCGCAAGTCTGGAAAGTTTTAAAAATTACTAATTCGAAATAAAATAAGTGTATAAGTAATCGGTTTTACGAAAAGAGGAATGAAATGAAATATTTAATTAAAGAAACAAAAGTTGATGATAGAAATGTATTACAAGCCTACTCTACATATGTGAAATTAATAAACATTTGAAATAGATGTACTAAACATTTTAAATGCAATTAGTGTTCATTCGGTACATAATCGAGACAAGATACTAACAGCTTTTTAGATACTGAACCATATATTTGCTTTCACGTAGCACTTCTTATTGCACTGATAAACACCTACATTTGTTTCACTGAATTTACGTTTTCTTATAGGATTTGTAATGTTTAAATTCTATATGGATTTCAAATTCTCCACTCTACTAAGATCTTAGTCTTTAATTTCCTGAAGTTTTATTTTAACCAAGTTATGTCATTATGAAAACCACAAGGCGCTATTATAAAAATAAATCATTTTTGGCTACTGCTTTTCTTTTCTTCTTTTAAATTACGACGCTGAAGAGCGACTTCAGAAGAATTTCAGTCTAAACGGTGAGCTGCTCTCTGATCTTTATCCTGCTATCCTGTTAGTGTCATAGGGAAACATCCTGTTTAGACACATACCTCTTATACTCTTTAAACAGAAATTTGAGTTCTTTCAGAGTTTGACCAAGACAATCGAGACTTTTATTACCTCTTATTGATGAGAGCCAGGGGCGTAGCAAAGGGGGGGGGGTTAGGGGGGTCATAACCCCCCCCCCCCCACGAGGAATTTGTTGCCATACAAAATTGATATTCTTCACTCCCTTATCACACACATGTATGCATATATGTGAGTTACAGTAGTCGTAACCCCCCTCCCCCATGAAAAATTTCTGGCTACGCCCCTGATGAGAGCCTATACTAACTGATTTCAAACTCTTAAGAGGATGTTTTACCTTCTTATGTATGCTATTTAATAGTTTAAATTTTTTCATAGATTTCATTTTTCTAAAATTAAAATTTTGTGCAAGCTTTCATGTTTCATTTATCTTGATTTCTTAGAAAGCTTTTTCTATTACACAGAGCATAAAGTTGTTTGTCAACGACCACTCTTACCTTTATTAATTTGTTCTGCATATATGCAATTAGTATAATCCTCTATGTGCTGTCTTCTCTTTTTTTACTATCACATTTCTCTTTTTTGTTGGTTGTTGTTTTTCTTTTTCTCGTTATTCATATTTTTTTGTGTTATAAGAGTTTTAAAATATCAGAATGTTTCTTTTATACTTTTTCGTTGTTTCTTCTATAAAAATTTTTTATTTATAGTATACATTTGTTAATTTTTATGATTTTTTTTTTCATTTTTCTTTACTGCTTTATGCTTTATCTACTACAATCAAATTTTCTATCTCCATTTCTCCAAATCATTCTTTTAAAACTTTTGCTCATTTTCTGTTTTTCTTTCATCTCTTCTTCTTCTTTTCTTTTTTAGTTTGAGAAATACTATCTTTCTTCTAAAACATCATGTCCTTTCTTTCTTTTTCTTTTATATTTACTTTTCTTGCCTTTACGTGGGTTTATGAATACATAGTCCAGTACAAACGCACTATCTGTACTTAATTTTGTTTTACTCTTAATGCTTATTCTTTGTAATTCTTTACACAAAGAGTACGCATTGAGAGTAAAAGCTATTTCTTTCTAGTTTACTGCTCTAAAAAAAAGAGTTAATATTCACTCATTTGATGAGGCGTGGCAGCTAAAGCATGCAGATTGTGAAAGTGCAAGTATTCAAAAAGTATTGAGTATCAAGCTAGGAATTTACACTTAAACAAAGAGAATATTTACCCTAACCAAAATATTTTGGTTAAACGAATCAAAATTTTACATTCTCAGGGATTGAATAAATATTACATATATGAAAAATAAATGCAGAAATTTGATGCTTTTGCTGCCATTTTACTCAGAAATAATGAGTGTTACTTTTATCGCTTTGGGGTGTATAATACCAGTAATTTGTGATTTTTAACTATTATCTATCTTTTTTTTTTAAGAAAAATTCTTGACTCTTTAAAAGAATGAAGCTGCATCTTCCTTTAAAATGCCTTCTTAACTCAAATTATTTTAAAGTATCTTTAAAATGTTGGGGGAGGGGAGGAAAATGTCACTTCTTTTTTTTTTTTTTGCAGTCGTTAATAAAATTGCTAAATTTATTTCATAAAGCTCCTAAATTAAATTTATTGTTCTCATCTATTAAAATTATATTACATTAATATTTTTTTTACTTCTGCAACAGTTGAAAACTCATATGTTTGCAGCAGTTCTGAAGGTTCTTAAAATACGGTCAGCGGAAGCGTAAACAATTCTAAGAAAACAATCTGTTATATTTCGCGTACTTTTTAAAATAATACAGGCTGAAGAAATATTTCTGGGCGTTTCTTTACATTTATAGGAATGTATCGATCTTCGCATCTGGAAACATTTCAACTTGGCATGGCGTAATCAACAGGAGCGTTTCTTGTTTGAGTCGAGAGCTGAATTTTTTTTAGAGTATTTGCAAGAGGGGTTCCTGTTTCAAGATTTTTTTTCTATTTTATCAACTTATTCTTTTCTTGCAGGAAACGTAGCACATATTTACAATTTTTTATTTTATTTTCACAGGTACTTGATGATTATTTGAAGAGTATTTAAAGGATTTAATTATTACTAGTGAACTCTTCTTTCGGCAGGACTACTGTGGGAACGTGTACTCTAATGGTTGCTAATGCACGGTAAATCTGTTCATGGCTCCAATGTTCTCCACATTCAAACGTTACGTGCCGATTTCAGGTGCTAGGTCTTCCATCTGAAATTGGTACAAAATTAGGAGACCGCTCATAGGGGGAAACGTTGGTCTGCCTATTAGGCGCCCCCATAATGAACTGAATTACATCTGCGGCCCTCGTTGTGGTCAAGCCTTAAGTAGGCCATACCTGTCCATAACTGGCCATACTAGAAAAAAAAGAAAATCTTTATGTTCAATAAGTACGATTTTAAAATATGTCATTTTGTTTGTACAACACATGTGTATCGAAGCATTAATATGTGATTGCACTTCAAAGGGTTAAACAGTGTAGACACCTTAAATCACAACCCTGGGACAATTACCCCTCCTTTCCCTTCTTCTAGACGGCCTTAGCATTCAGTACAACATGCAAGCGTTAGAAAATGGCGCCTTGCGTGTACACGTTTAGAAGCCTTAGTTCTATGATTTCAGTGATGCACAGCTTTGAGTGTTGTGCTATGGCAAACTACGCGAGAGCTATCTGCCAAGGAGGCAGAGTGCCTTAATCGGAGGACTCTTTGAAAGGTTCTTACTCGTATTCACGGTACATTTGGATAAAACTGACCAGAACTTCAGGGCATTAGATCGACAGCCGCGTGATAGGCCAGAACGCTGTACCTTCAAACTTCAGCCATCTACCATTTTTGAGTATCTTATCCACTCGGCTACGGTGAGGCGACGCACAACTTTTAATAACAGTCAACAAAGCAAATCCTTCTATTGTTGGCCGACATATTCAGCAGTTTACACAACAATGCAAAACTTTATATAGATGAATTAGGTATACCAGAATGGCACCAGGCAGCCATGTGATAAAAACACCGGTCTCCAATTGATCCCCGTGTTCGATTCTCCAGCGAAAGTACTAGCTCCCGCAGAACGTAGTGTGTGCCCGGAGGCGTCCTCTGCTCTGATGTTCTGTATCAGGTGCGGACTGCATGGTTTCGGATCTTATCCAGTCAGGTCGCAGGCGGCTGGGGTTGGAGGAGTACTGGAAACAGAAGGTTCTCTTGTGCTGCCTGTTCACGAGACGGGACCAGAACAGAGCATGGATGGGTGGATGCAGGGGCGTAACGAAGAAAAAAATGTCGGGAAGTACCCCAAAAATGAAAAACAGTCGAATTTCCCACAAAAAATGCTTGATTCATTGACATCCAGTTAACAAAAATTCAAAATTTCGGTACCCAAAAGGTGAAAAAAGTCGAATTTCCTTCAAAATTCTTGATTGATTGACATCCAAATAAAAAAAAATCAAAATTTCGGTACCCAAATGGTGAAAAGCGTCGAATTTCCCACAAAATTCTTGATTCATTGACATCCAATCAACAAAAATTCAAAATTTCAGGGGGATACCCAGGCCCCCCCTGGCTACGTCCCTCGGTAGATGGTAAGGTACTGGATAAAAGCACGTTGGAAGTGATTGGATGACTGGTGATTAAACATGGCTGTATTGGTGGTACAAAAGCTTTTTTTTCAGAAGAGGCTGCACCATTCACACATGGAAAGCGGTTAGAACTGAAAAGTTGTGAGACTTCTATGCTGGTTGTTTTTCAAAATTTTCAATATAAAGTATATAAACTTACGTGAAGTACGTCGCATTTTCCAAACCACAGTGAAATAACATTACGCAGCAAAAACTTTTAACTCTAATTATACATTTGGTTTTATAATATTGTAGTTTAAATTTTTTCACCAATAATAACATAGCTGCAATTTTTCACCATAGTACACCTTCATTTCAAACGCATATTTTTTATTACTAGTTGTCTGCCAGTGGTCGAAATTCGACCATAAAGCATTAATTTTTTTTTTCATTTGAGCGTGAATAAAGTTCTTTTGTCAAAGATTATGTCTGAAAATTCCATATACAGCGGAACCTACAAAAGTGACCACCTTGGCTAAGAGACCATCTGTCTATAGTGACTACTTTTGTACAATTTCACTTTAAAACCACCACACTTTTCTGTGAAGACGGTATTTCTGTAAAGACTCCATCATACTTTTCTAAATGCAAAGGCAGCTCCAACTGGTGGGTCATAGGGGTCATCTCCCACTACCGACCTTGGATTTCACATGTTTCCGTACTATTTCACACATTCAGTTTGCGTTTTGAACAATTTAGGCTAATCTAAAAAGTCTAGTGGCCTACTACGAAAATTCAGCCTAGAGCCGTCCTCGGCTAAAGGCCCAGTATGTTCGCAGTTATAAAATCTTAAACCGTCGAATGATTGAACTCTACTTGCAGAGGCGTACCAATTACCGTGTATAAAAATACCTGCCTTAATAAATTTGCACTTTTATCGAATGATTGTACTTCAGATTTCTTTACTGTCATTGCAAATACAGGTACATTTGGAAATTGAGTTTTTTGAAAGGATACGGTAAAACAGTACCAGAATATTTTATAATTGGAATTAAAATTTTTTATTGTGTGCCTGCGGTTCCAGTTCAACCTTCATAATCAATAGCATTGCGATATATAAACTTGATACACATTCTTGTTCCATTGACTAATTCTTCCTTTGTATTTAAGTTTCTGATTAATATAACATTGCAAACTTTCAATACTAACTAACGTGGTGGTGGCAAACTATGGCATTTTTTGGTTAGCTAGGCGCAAATCCCGCCAACTGTTTTTTCTGGGAAATGTTTAAAGACTACTTCTGAAACACTGTTGTTCCTCAAAACAAAGCTGGAAATTTTAATCCGTATCCAAAGTAGTATTTATGTGCAGAATTCAATATATACAAAAATATCAATATACTACAAAGAAATTTGTATGCTTATTGGTTATATAATGTGGAATTGGAGAAAACATATGGAATTAAAATAGGAAATTAAATTAAACTTCCAAAATATGGAAAGGGATAAACACAACTATGTACTGAAAATGAAAATCGCTTTAGGTTTTTTTTATAAGCATTTGGCGGGAATCAGAATTATTTGGCACTTTCTCATTTGTTCCCGGCTAACCGGAAAAAACCCCCAAACCACTCATAATCAAAGGATTCAAAAACTCTGCTGGATAGATTTGATTGATTTCATTGATTTCATTGTCATCATAGCAAATTATTTAACGTAGCTATTTTGATATGTTCTTTATTCATCAGGTATTCGATCAAGTCAGCATTAATAAAAACTCTATCATCATTTTTAGGTTCTATTATAACTGACTTCAATATATTATCTGAGAGTATTTTTCGGAAATATTTGCATAACACTTCATTAATAATATTAGTTTCATTCCCTATTAATTGTCGACAGTCTAAAAATAGTCGCCGAGCACAGGGCTAAAGCACATTTTAGTCATTGGCGTTTCACCAAACTGGGGAACAATTTCACTTTTTGCAAATTTTGTTGTAATACTATAATCCTATAGTACTGCTGAAACTTAAGTGTTCTTATTTCAAAACTGACACAACAGTGGAACCATCGCCCGACTTAGCACGAAATACTGCGTGCCAAATTACTTCTCTTATTTTTTAGGTGCAATAGCATATTACATAAAAATTTTAACATTCGCACAGCCACCTGTAAGGCGGATTTCCCCAGGCTCTATGCCTCAGAATAATGTTGTGATGAAAAGTGACTCTAATCCATGTTTGAAGACAAAGACCAGCCGTCGTATAGTGGGAATTTCATTTTATTTAACAAATCAACACATATTATAAACTTCAAAAATATTAAGTCCTGCGGTGTCCGGGCAGACCCCAAAGAGACGCAGCTTTTCAGGTCAACAGCAAATCGAAAAATGTGACGACAAAATACAAGCCAAGGGAGTAGTAACAGAAGCAAAACACGCCAAAGGGCACGCCAAACCAAGTGCGAAACAAAGAGGCGCCAGTAGGCATTAAATATATTTCTATATAATTATTTTTGAATCCCCGACGCGCCAACAGGATAAAACAAAAAATCTATCAGCTAAATTGTAACCCAAAATAAAAGCCAATGTTATTTATAAATGTGATGCCTTATATAGTCATAAACAAACCATCGAAACTGAAACGCTAGACTTTACAAATGCAAAAGTGAAAGGAAAAATAAATGAAAACGGAAGATTGCTTTTAAATAAGGCAGGCGCAGAAATAAAACTTTACAGGTGAAGTGAAGAAAATCTGAATCGAAAGTGCAACGGGTAAATTTTGAACACAGATTAAATTTAGAAATAATTAACAATTAAGTAATTGATAATTAAAATAAGATATGTAATGATCTGCATCACACCACCTCCATACGAACTTTAACTGTATCGTTTTTCGTGCAATGTGCTACAAAAGGGACACAAAGGTTTTCCTTAGTTTATTTATATACATATACATAGATTACTGGGTGAGGAACCATTCTTATTTAAAAATTAACTTGAAAGTTTTTAAACATACAAAATGTTTAAAGAAACTGTCCACGGATAATTTGTATGAAACAAGAGATATCAATTTTGTAGTAGTAGAAATCTAAAGCACGATAATACTTTTAAGATTATGTTTCCGATACCTACTGGGGATATTTGTTTGCGTCGTTATTGCAAAGCTACGCATGGGTTTCCTGCCTAAGAAGGGGAATGCTTTGGTCGGAGGCCTTTTATGGGGTTTTGACATGTATTGAACTTACGTCTGGAGAAAACCGACCAAATTTCCAGGCACTTAGATCGACAGCCGCAAGACAAGTCCGAGCCCGAAACCTTCACACTTCAGCCATCACTATTTTTAGTGTCTTATCCACTCGTCCATGGTGGGGCCCTGCTGGGAATGAAAAGTGTCTTTTATGTTAAGTTCTCATAATAGGGAATTGTATTAGCTGGAATGTGTGTTAACTGGAAAGAACACAAAGGTTAAGAAATTAAGAGATGAAGTTCTTATTAGGTTTTTATTTAAAATTAATGTACCATACATAAAATGATCAATATTTACGGACCTATGTCGTTTTATTTGTTTGTTTTCCTATTTTGTTTGTAAATCGAAAAAAATATCAATACATTGTGTTTTATTGACCTTTAAATTTCCATTGAATAACACCGAAAAATGAATTTTTCTTTCTCATTTTCGCACAATACAACTAAACTTTTAGAAGTCATTAAAATTCGAAGACTTTAATTGCATAGTTTTTATAACATTACATTCTTCTTGTAAAATTTGTGAAATTTTGTAATGAGAAATCTCTATTATATCAATCGTGAGCTTCATGTTTTATTTTAACATATTGAAAGAATCGAAATTATTTTCTGTTTCTTTTTGGAAATGTTTAAAAAATCGTGACTCATGTAAATGAATGATACATCAAAAATTCTACACAAGTGGAACCTTCATTCTAAAATTAATTCCAGTTTACTTTGCAATTCAATTAGACGACTGTTTCCGAATGAGTAGATTCTGCTTCAAACAAACCCACATCCTTTAATGATCGCGAAATTTGTTCAGCGCTTGTTTTCCAGTCACGAGATAAATTTATACCTTTCCAGATTTAAAGTGAAGTGAGATTGCGTAAAACTCAAAATTTTTTAGTGCTTCGCAGAGTTCTTTTAGCTACGAGTTTCTAAAGTGCATTGTTTTAGAATTCGTTCTCTCGAATCCACGGACATCTAATGATCTTTTTAAAACAAGCTTTTCATCTATCTTGTGATTAAAATTTTCATTAATTCTCTGAAGGGCTTCTTATGTGCCGGTTTTGAAAATAATGTTGTCCTAACTTAATGGGATGCCGATAGTTGGTTGACGTTCAATGGTACTAGTTTCAGATAGGGTATTCTGCGCCAGACGATTAGTAAAATAATAAAGGCAAAATACCTATTAACGGGTAAGATATTAAAATAGAAGTATGCTAAAAAACAGAGATGCTAAAACAGGGTAAAATTTGTAATGATTAGGCATCAAAGTAGTTACAAGTAATCATTATATTTTTTTTCTGGATGGGTTTCTGTATCTAGATACCAGTTAAAACAACGTACTCACTCCGGAAAAGAAGGTTGAAATGTTGGAGAGAGTGAAACAATTTTATGTGCGGAAACAAATGAATGAGACAAAACAAATTATAAGTAAAACAAACTTGTACGTGCATTTCACCCAAAAGGTCGTCATGTCTAGGATGAGAGAAGTTAAAAAAAAGATTTGATAAAATGTTTTAAAAGCAGTGCATGTGGTTAAATGTGACGAATAGTAAGGTTTGGGATGTTGATTAACCCTTTAACGCGCAGTGTTCCCGCTCTGGGAACACCAAACTCTGACGTTTTGACTGTTGCCAGTCACGAAGAATAGATTTGATTTCTATAAAAATAGTTGCGGGTGACATAGCTCCACGAGAATCCTCTACTTTTTAGCACGTCATTTCCCGTAAAAAATTGTCACGATTTTTTTTTAACAGCACTGACATCTGCTGAAAAATGGAAGAATGCGAGAACAGGTGGATAGATGCCCAATGCTGAAAAAAGGGCAGCCGTTGCCATCGCTGGATTTAACTACTAGCAAGATGGCGGATGATCGAAACGTTCATCGCGTGCCGCAGATCTAGAGACCCTTTTTTGACGCAGCTGGCTGTGCGGTACAGCCAGCTGTCGTCAGCTTGCTGGTTGTTAAGCCGGGCGGTGGTAGTTAGCCGGATTGCTGGTAGTTAAGTCGGGCGATGGTAATGGCTACCCTTTTTTCAGCATTAGGAAAGGGTTGCGCCTCAAAGGGTTAAAGCAGTATATTATCGCTTGTTAAATTGTTAGTGCATCAAAACTAGTTGTTATTAGATATATAATGTTATGTCCCCAAGTGAATGAAATACAAGACAGTTAACTAATTCGTTTGATAAAGAGCAATTTAAAAGAAATGGTGATCTTAACTTCATATTATTTTTCACTCTTTTAAAATTGTATTTTTTCATTGTGTGTGATGAAGCAAATGACCAAATTTCTTTAGAAATAATATCACAATATTGCAAGGTTTCTGTAGAAATAAACGAAGCATTTTTTTTAAGGCTTCTTACTTGTTTACTTTCAATTCGATTTTGAACCGACCATTTTCTAATAGAACAAATAATGCAGACTCTTTTCAGACACCGATACTCTTCATGTGTACATATATATTATATACATAGAAAAAAATCCTTTTATGATAGCCAAATACAAGTTTTGTATTACTAAAGAAAACCAAATAAGACAGCTAAAACAAGTATTAGTTACAAATGAAAATAGAAAATCTATTTCCCCCTTTATCATCCTACTATATAGTTACGCTGATCCTTGACTCACTCACTCTATAACACAGCGGTTCTCAAACTTTTAACATAGCGCCCCCTCAACAAAGGCTAACTTACGGTGGCGCCACACCCCCTCACATTTTTCAGCATACATTCAGTTTTTTAATCTTTAACAATGAACATTTAGTCGAATTTTATACAAAATAATGTTATCAGTAAAGTTTGAATGAACATTTTAAGCAAAAATGGATATATTAAGATTATTTTTTAAAAACATGCATCACTACTTGCTCTTTGGTTTTTCTCGCACCCCCCCCCCTACCCCCTGCAAACACTCTGCGCCCCACAGGTTGAGAAACGCTGTTCTAACAATTCCGGTACGCCATTTCAAAACAAAACTTAAACCGTCATTAATCAAAACAGATTAAAAAGTTACGGTCTAAAAGTGTAATAAAGTACACCCCATTTTTACGACCCGCTTGAAATTTTTCATAGTCCCCAGACAGCACAGCAAACTTGCATCAAACTTGCAGCAAGCTTGATTTATCAAGTCAATGAACTTGAATTAAGCTTAAAAATTTCAAGCGTGTAAGCTTAATGCAAGCTTGAATCAAGTGTTCAAGTTTACACTTGCCCAGCTTGCATTAAGCTTGACATAGCAAGCTTAATTTCAAGCTTAAAAAATGTTCCTAAAAAAATTTCCTAAATACACGGGGCTCCCGTCGGCGAACTCGCCCCACATATTTTATTTTTCTACGCATTTTCCCTTCTATGCTGAAATTTCAAGTTGTTTTAATCTGTTTCCATCAAGCGTCCGCGGCTGGGATAGAACTCGGGACCTTAGTGTTGGGAGGCCAGCGTCCTAACCATTTCGCAAATCTGCCCCGTGCATGTATGACTAAAATTTGAAGTGACTGTTACGGTTGTCACGCCGTTCTTTTGGAGAGATTGATCAGTATTCGCCGATGCCGATTTCTTTCTTTTATTTTTTCATGGGAGGAATCAAAATTAAAATAATATTATGTGTGATTTATAAACTCTACTAATAGGGAATTAAGCATAATATAAACTTAAAAGCAGCACACGTTTTAAAACTTTCAATATCGCGACACTCATGTTGGGCAATACTGGCCAAAATCGAGACAAACGACTGATTTTGAAATCAATTTCGTAGTATAATTGTATTTTATTTTGTAGAATTTCCATATTTGGAAATATAGAATCTATTTTTTTAATTCTATGGTCAAGTACATTTATGACTGATGATAAATTATTTGTTATGTGGATGTGGCTTTCCAAATCAAGCAGTAATCAAGTTGTATTCAAGCTTGACAGTTCAAATGACTTCCCCAAGCTTGCTGCAAACTTAATATGAATTGAACTGTCAAGCTTATATGAATACGCCAAATTCAAAGAAATGTCAAGCTTGATTTAAGCTTATGTGCTGTCTGGGTCATGTATAAAAATATAGAAAAAAATCGGAGCTACTTTAAAAATCTGAAAATCCACCCGTTCCCCCATTTTTAGGCTATTTTAAGCAGTATACAGTTCTTAAACTCGGAAAATTTAACTTAAAACAAATGAAAAATACATGAATAGAAAACAAATGAAATATTAATTTACTGACACTAGAACTGACTTAGAATTTTAAACAGTATATAGTTCTTAAACTCGGAAAATTTAACTTTAAACAAATGAGAAATACACGAATAGAAAACAATTGAAATATTAATTTACTGACACTTTAAAAATACTTAGAATTTTCATGCAGTTCTAGTTATTTTTATTTTACCTTCTTTGCATGTGGGATGTCATTTTACGAAAGCCATTACCTGTTGTATCATCAGCAGATCATCAGGAGCCGCATGCGCACTTTTGTTAGCTCCCTGCACTGGAGTACTCTGGTGTTGGACATTTTGAGAGCTTTAGCCCCGCAGATGATTCATATCCTAAAGCATTAATACCTGCTGCATTCCATCTGTCTTCCATATTCCATGGTTCTTCCTTGATCCGCTAGATCTCTAATAAAGAAAATTTCCGCTGACGCTAATTTATAACTAAATATTATCGTTTTTATTACATAAAGTAATTTAACGAACAATACGCGACATAATTAATATATCTGATTAAAAAAAATCCTAAATGAATAGTGGAAGAAATATGAAATAACGGACTTCCAAAACAAGGACAATAATGAAATTGAATAAATCTTGATAAATGTCACGAAAATTGTGTGGTAATTAAATCCTGAAAGCGGAAAAAGAGTTGTCACGGATAATGTGCAAATAAAATAGCAAGCAAGGGTAAGTAGAGTTTAGCGAAAGCAACGTAAACATTATAAAAGAGAAGAACATTTCATTCGGAAATAGAGAGAGACAGGGAGCGGTAAATGAAGCCATTTTGTAAAAAATGGATTCGATTAGTGTGGTGCATTAAAAGTAAAGATTATAAACAAACAAACAAAAATTAAAAAAGTAACTTTATAATTTCAATTAATGTATTTGGCGTTTTCAATGCCAGTAGCTATACAAAGTGTTCTAAAAACAAGTGTTCTAAGCTTTTACTTCTTAAATACTGATCAGAGACATATACAATAAATTACAAAGTTACGTGACAAAAGGTGCACAATTTATGGTATCTATAACTTATATGGTATGGTTGTCATTTTCAGGAGATTAAAACTAAATAAATACAAAATTTAAATTTTTAAACGGCCCCCGTAAGAAGAAGTTCCAGGTAGTAAAAATGTGGTACCATACATATTTTATTGGGTGATGTACAAAATATCAGCCTTTCATCAGAAATAGAAATCTGATAAGCCGTTATACAATACAAATTATACCGAAAGTATTATATCGTTATGCAATTAATGTTTTTTTTTTTTTTTTCAATTTATGTAAAACACCCGAAACGTGATCTACCGATGCGATTTTTGCTCTTCAAGAGCCATTGAAAAGAGGTTTAAGTCACCTTATGTTTATTTTCATCCCTCTGGGACTTTTATGATTAAAGCTGAAATTTTTTAGATCACCTAATAAATATTTGTGACACATTTTACAAACTGGGAATTTTTTTGTACAGGGCAGTATAAAAATTAAAGTTTTGAAATTATTTAGATTTAAAATGTGGAAATTTTGAATCTATGAATTAAACTATACCTTTTTTATCACGTGAGCTTATAATTTATTACATACGTCTATGATCAATATTTAAGGAATGAAAACCTAAGTCGATGTTTTTGGGAAACTCTATAAATATATATATTTATAACATATAAAACTAAATACCATCTCAAAATTAAAATTTTCTATTAGCTCCATTTAAAATTCTGTATGGGCTTAGTAGCTTTCGTTTTGAAACAAAGGATTTGTCTCTGTATCTAAATTTAATAAAAAGACAATTGATGCATATACCCCTTCCTTTTCTTGTCTCATAGTTGTGACAACTTTTAAGATTTTTCAGAAGCCAACAAATGCACCCTAATTGAAACTTTATGTGATAAATTTATAAATTATGAAATCCCAGATAATAAAAGTGTAAACACCGTCAAGAGAGCGGATTTTTTCGTGACATTTCTTCCCATAGAGACTTGTATTATGTCCTGCTAAAATAAAATATTTGTGCCTAAACAAGTAGTATTAATGTATGTATTAAGTTACTACAGCCGTTACAACAACGAGGATTTGGGCCGACCCAGTGTCTCACTGACGGCTATCGTGAAGCCGCGGCCAGACTACAATTACCAACGAGAAGCGGTCGGTCGGTAGAGGTCTGCGCCGCCGCCGCCGGGCATTTGTACCACGCCGCCGCCTCCGGAAATTTGTATCACGCCGCCACCGCCGAATTCTAGGTCGGCGCGCCGACAAAGAACGACGATTGTATGCCGCAGCGTACAATCGGCTTTAAAACTTTTTAAAAAATTGTACCTAAATTTCCAACTGCTTATTTTTTTCTGGATACTTCTTAACCTTCTAGTGGCCTAGTGTTTCCAATTCAAAACATCAAATTAAAAAATTTTTGAAAAATTAAATTTTATCAATATTGATTTGAAAAAAATAGCAGATAAAGTTAAAAGGTGACTTGATTCTTTAAACGCAAGTGTTGCATTCCTATCATTAGTGGGAAACTGGAAAAAAAAATCATAAAAACAGCCATTTTTATAAATTTTTATAGAGCTATCTTGATCCCCCCCGCACCTTCGAACTTAATTCGTATCTTTATTTAAATTTAAAAATAAATCTTTCATTAATTCTTAATATATATATATATATATATATATATATATATATAATTTTTTTACGGGCGGGAACTCGCCGATTAGGCATTGTCCCTTAGAACTGCCCGAATGTGTGGCCATTTTATTATGAGGGCACCCAGTGGGCGGCCAGCGTTATCCCCTATGAAGGGACGGACACAATGACAGCGACGCCCAGTCGGGGATTGATTCCCGGCCGCCGGGAGTTGAACCCGAAACCGAATGGTGCTTTATCCACCATACAACTCGGTCGACTTAATTCTTAATATTTCACTTATTATTTAAGCCATTGGTCCACAACCCCCAGTCTTCGGATCAAATAGTACCGAGCCGTCAAGGAACATTAAATTCTTTGGATTTTATTTACTTTGGGTATTTCTCTCGGGTTTTTGCGACTTTGTCGTGTTTGTGTTGATTTATACCTTTGTAACAGAAGAAATATTGCAGTTCTTTTAACATTTCTCTTTTCTTTTTGTTGTTTATTAAAGATTTCAAGATCATTAATTAAAATTGCAATCATAAAATAGAGAATAAATGTTCTTTCCTTAAAACTATTCCAGACGACAACTCTGCCGGTTGAAATGCTACATCACTTTATTCTTTTTAAAAAAATTATTTATTTATTTATTTATTTTTGGTGTGTAACTGTATTTTATGTTGGAGGCATGTTTAAATACAATTAAATTAAAGATTTTAAATCAAACTAATCTAAATTAGAAACATTCAACACCCTCGCCCTCCCACCCTCAGCGGGCCGCGGTAAAATTATCAAACGTTGACCGGTTCGTGGCGATAAAAAGGTTGGAGAGCACAGATTTAAGCTACCCATCACATATAGCTGACCACCGTTCCGATTTTATCAGAAAAATGTCCGCCACTATTTTTGAACAATTTTATTTTCAATTAAAAATATGGACTTGTTTCAAGCTTAAATTGCCAAGTTAAAATTAGTGGTAAACAGAGGTCGAAATTTGCAGCTACTTGTGACAATCGGATTTTTAAATGGGCGAGTAAAACCACTTCTTTCTAGATATGCTGCATGTCATCTTGGGAAGTATGCAATGGGAGGGATGAAGCGATAGGTGGAGCCACTTATGTTACCTATCTATCCCAAGATACGAACGATTTAAATTTATATTTTTTATAACAAGCACTCTTAACAAATACTGGCGGTGGAATGTAAAATTGACAAAAACTTCGTACAATAACACACACATATAATAGCACATTTCAAATGAAAAACCAAATCTACTAAATTTAGAATTCATGATAAAGGTGCATGAAAAACTTAAAATAATGATTTCTTTTTAAATAAAATATATTGGAAATGTTAATGTCCATATTTTTATGTTAAGAGTATAAAATAATATCATGTATTCATAATCGGCTGTAATTTATAATGAGTTTTAGCTAAATGTAGTAGCTTTGTTCTCTTATTTAAAATTTATAAGTTCTGCAGCTAAATCTTTTAAACTTTTTAAGTGGGGAAATTATTTCATTTAAAAAAAAAGGTGAAGAGGGCTTGAATTGAAAACAAACTATTTTTAAAAAACAGTCATTAGTTGTTTTAGATATCTTTTAAACGATCTAGAGGAAGAAAACATATGCATCCATAAATGTTATTTATCAAGAATGTCTGTTATTGTACAGTTTTCTCAATTTTATATTCTAACACCAGTATTTGTTAAGTTTTTGTTATAAAAAATATTAATTTAAATGGGCTTCTCTTGCGGATAGGTAGGCAACGTAAGTGGCACCACCTATCGCTTCGCCTCTTTCATTGCACTATTCGTAAGACGTCAGGCAGTGTTCCTAGGAGGCGGTGGTAAAACAAAACATTCAGTGGCCCTTAGGGCAACCAAGAAAAACAACTATTCCCATTTCTATTCCTTAGCTTCAAAATGCAGTTTCCTATTCCTATTTTAATTCTGAACTTCTTTCTATTTCTATTTTCATTTCCGAATAGTAATGGCAATTTTATGAATAAACGTTTGTCAACTTATTTTCATTGTAACGGCCACATGTTCTTAAAAAAAAATTATGTAGGCAACATTTTATGGGCAAGAAACTTCATTTGAGGGCGACCAAAATAATTTCAGTGATTGCCCGATGGGCAACCGAAAAAAATCACAACCTACCCCTGGTGGTGGGAAATGTTCCGATAAAAACGGAACGGTTGGCAGCTATACTATATTCCGTTTTTGAAACCAATCTAAAAGTTTGTCAGAAGTCATTAGTCAGAAATGACCAATGCTCACGATTGAGAACACAGGGAAAATTGTATACAATTTTTCCCCGTTTAAATGACTAATATCCTTTAATGAACGCATTAGAAGGCAAAATATGCAGAAAAGGAATTCAAAATGGGGCTGGATCTGAATTCGGTCTGTAAAAGGTTAACGCTAGTAACTTGTAAAGATACCATTTAAATTTTATGAGACAATGGTGTAATTTGATTGCTTCAAAAACTGCTTAAACATTGCTTTATACCTCAAAAGAACATTATAGGTTTTGAATGGTTCATGAGAAGGTTGCGGAGAAAAAAAACCGCTTAAAAGCAAATGTATCAATTGTACACTGACAGCTAAATGTATCGTGAATGTGCTATAAGACCAATTTAAACCTATCCGATTTTGATAAAATCTATTGTTTCAGTTTTACAGTAGAAATGTTTCAAAAGTGCTTCATAACGGAAGGCTCATAATCTGGAACCCTACCACTGGCCTTGCGCATAGTGCTCTGAACTGGGAGATGGAAGTTGCCTGGTTCAAACCCAGGTCGCGTCCGTCGACCTAACCGTTCGTAATTTTCCGTCGTTTCCTACGAAATGCTAGCTAGGACCCCTTAGAAAGACCCCCTACGGAGAGCACTCCACACCTCGGCCTAGAGCCCACATGCAGCTAATTGGCCGTAATCCCACCAAACAGAAAATCATACTGAAGACTAGTTTTCACAGTCTTAAAAATTTTTTTAACGTCAATTTATACATAGGTGTGTGTTTGTACGCATACGCTCATTTTCATTATGCCCTTTTTCAAAAATTTTTCCACGCCGTGGCGCACCGCCGCCGCCGGGTTTCTGAGGTCGTTACGCCGCCGCCGCGAATTTCCGTGCGACGCAGACCTCTATCGGTCGGTCGCATCTCTCCAGGGCTCAAAGTGAGTGTCGACCGCTCCCGTTTTATGTGTATACATATAAAAGCGCGGTACTTGCATATAGCTATATTAAATTACGACTTTTCTAATTATGAAGTACTTAAGAATTTCATATGATTTCAACAAGTTATCAAAGGGTCATGATTAACATGAGATTGCCATAAAAAGTTTAATAATAGATTGCTTTTTTTTTGGAATAATGTCTCCAGATCATTGGTTCCCAGCCAGTGGTTCGGTAACCGCCAAGGGTAAGCAAAGGGTATAAAGGGTTATCAAAAATAATACACTAGTACACGACGACTACATAAGTGGTAAACCAATTTCTTTAGGATTTTAGAAGGAGCTCGCTAGGAGAAAAAGGTTTGGGTAACCACTGTTATAGAGCAACCGTAGTTACACTTAAAAAATAAGTCAATAAATAGAATAAAACACTGCTCTAGAGCAATAATAGCTACACTTCAAAAAATGAAAAAAATAAATGTTTTACTGTGGTTTTTATGTTTACATTTTAAAACTGTTATCTCTTTCACGTTCGGTTCATTTACCGTTCCTTTTTGATTTCAATAACTTACTTCTTTAGCGCTAATTTTGCTTTGTACCTTATCAACTTTGTGAAGAATCAAATAAAATAGGAACTTTTATGTTTGGCTTAAATTGCCATATTTACGCTATGTTAGTTCAGTAAATTATTTTACACACATCTTATCTCTTACGGAATAAATGTATCAACAAAATGAAGCGAGACGCTTCATTTTTTTTTCTTTAACTTTTTCGAATACAAAAATTCTGAAATATTTTTGGTAGCTTACGCCCATTGGTTTGATAGTAAAATTTTTCATTGCACTTTGACTGGAATATGAGTTTACTTTGCAATTTAAAATCTTCTCAGGAAAAAAGAATTTGCAATAATTTTATTTTTACCCATTTAAAGAAAAGAAGGAGGTGCTACACATACTTTTTATCATTATTATTTTTTTAAATGAATGTACAGCGATGACTTTTATTACTGGACCGATTTGCAAAGATTTTTTTTCTTTTTTTGGAAAGTGTATAACTCAGGGGTGGTGTCGTATTAATTTAGTCTCGTTTTGATGATATTATCTTTTCAAAAATCGGGAAAACTGTATTTTTCAACCTGTGGTTGCAAGTAATAACACTGGTCATAATATGACAAAAGTCGCCAAGGTTAGCCACTTTTGATGATTCATCGTAAGTTTGAAATAAATGAATAAAATCTTTTGTTGATGAAATCTTTGTTTTTCCAATTAAAACATGTTTAAGATTAAGTAAAATAAAACTTTATATAATGGTTTCAAAAATGAAATTTTTCTGCAAAAAAGAAAAGGGTTACAATAGCTTCTGTAACTTCCTTTTAGCAATTTATTTTGAGAATAGTGTTAATGACTCACTCACAAGACAAAAATAAAAGAAAAGCAATAATATTCTCTTTGGATTGATTGAAAAGTAAATTCCCTTAAAATCCTTTCAGAAATCATTTAATTTTAATATACACTCTAGAGTACATCTCTCCTTTATAATTGTACCACGAACTTTATGATTTTATAGTTTAAAACTTAATAGCTTGGTGGTATAGTAAATATTATTATTGAAGATTTCTCATGTGAAGTTCGGGCAAGATTTTGATACAACTTGTCCCGGTTATGTCAAAAACTAGTCCTGTGACGTTTGAGAATTTAGAAATGTATGGCTGTGTATATTCATCAAGAATGTAAACCATGAATCAGTAGAAATGTTCAGAAGGATAGAATATTAATTTACAAAAATCCCTTCTATCACAATTTTGCATGCGGTTTATTTTTACCTATTCATTACTCCTATCCTACCATTTTTAGTATTTCCTGAAAAACGAGCTTTTAAATTGGTTATTTAAAATAATAATTTCAGAAAGTTTACTTAAGTCATTTAGTATTTCCTTAAGAACTAGTCTTAAATTGTTTATTTATAATAATAAATTTTAAAAAGTTTACTTAAGTTATAGACAACTCTGTGTGGACCCTTCAATTTTCAACTGCCCAACTTTTAAATTTCAGGCTCTTCCTTTAAATCATGGCTTCAATTCCGTTATTAGTTTATGCCAAAGAAAATCTGATGATTTATAAAAATATCTTTTTTAAAGATCGTCAGTTTGATTCAGTCAAAAAAAATGTTTCTATCATTAAAATAGCTTATAATGGGATAGCTTCCAAAAGATTTGTGTACGTCATATGCATTGCCATTATAAATTTAGCATTCATAAAACTATTATGAAGAGATGATATCATACTTAACTGATTTGTACCTATACATTTGAAAAATGAATTTTAAAATTTCTATCAAAAATACAGTTACATTTTTTAATCACAAGTTAAAATTAAATATTTTGTATGACATGTAGGTGCAATGGTTTAAGACATCATATTTGCTTGAATATACTTTTAATATTTGAATAACAAAGTAATACATTTTAAAAACAAAACCAAATGCAACTATATAAAGAAATTTAAAAGAAAAGATGGATAAATGCAAATTCACATGTGTACTTCAAACTAATGAACAGTTATAGCATAATTCACTATTGCAAAACAGTAATAAACAAATAAATTAATACCAAAAATTATTTTAGGAAAGAAAAATTTTCCTTTGACACATTTAATAAATAAAGTAGTCATCCATCTTTTATGTGTGTCAGATTTTATCGGAAAGTTTTTGTTAATTAAAACTGTTGATCGAATTTAAATCATGTTTATTGAAAAGTTCTATTAATACTGCTATCCAGAAATCTTTTTCAGTCTAAGACGCTACTGAAAGCTATTACAAGAGCTATTTATTGAAATTTTTATGCCTATGAAATATTAATATATGTTGCTATAAAAAGTGTGAGTTTCTAGTATTGAACTTTTATTTCGTTTTTATTAAAATCTGCTGATAACTCGTTTATATAATTTTTTTTCGGATTAAAAATTACTTTTGAGATAACAAGCTTTTTTTATTTTCAATTTAATATAAAAGATTAAAATGTGCATTAATTTTTACTGCTTTGAATTTTTCAATTAAGCCTCGCATTATTTTGCATGGACCAAAAAGTTGCGGGTGTCTCAACAAAAACATTTTAAATCGTTATAAAATCGTGCAAAATTTGAACTTATTGCTTTGGAGTTCATGACGCAGTCCAAACATTCCCGCTCCTCTTAACTCAACACAAATTCTGTAAGCCTTATTAAATGTTTAAGAACACACATACCTCCTATATCCCCAAGAAAAAAATCCCTGAAAAAGGTTGGAAAGTATTTTACAATTGGTGCTTTTGACATTATTTACACATTTTTTCGAAGGTACTATGTACTTAAAGCTTTCTGCCTTATTTTTGCTCTTCAGTTTTGCAAAACATTATGCTATTTAGCTTTAAATACAGCCAAAAAATATAAATTACTACTTTGAGCAATTTTTACTCGTATCTGCAAGTCTATCGATTTTTATTCATCGTAAACAATGGAACGTCATTAGGTAGTTTTCGAAGAAAACAGATAAAAAACTACTTCTTCGGTGGTAATATATTTCTTGAATAATTTTTTCACTGGAATGGTAAGAAAGATACGATCGATAATTTCCTCATTTTGTAAAATCACATGATTTCCATTTTGGTTTTTTCTATTGCTTTCTTATTGATTTTTTCTATCTATTTGACATTAAGTAAGAAAGTTTTAATTTAATATATTAATAAAAATATTGTTAAAATAGTCGCCACACCCGAGCGTATGAACAATATTAAAATCTATTGTATATCAGTACTTCTACGAAAAACTTATAGTCAGGAGCACACATGCACACACCTATGAATATCGATCTAGAACATGAGATAAATTTTCAGAATGATAATTTGTTGGTTTTTAAATTAAAACACGTCATATGCTTTTGTTGCTTAAATTCTTTCAGCTTTCCATGTTTGTCTGTTTTATATTTGATCATAATATACATTTTTAAAATAACGACATTATAACAAATTAGTAGATAATTTTGTTCTATTGGATAAAATTTCACAGTTGGCTTATAGCGTTTTTATTTATTAACCTTTATGCTAGTAAAAGCATGCTCTATTTTTGAGACGATACTGTTAATTTGTAAGATATTACTATTAAAAATTATAAAAACGTTCCAGATAAATTATTTTGAATAAAACATAAATAAAAGTATGATAAAACTTACACATAATATACACGATAATTCAATTTAATTTGTCTAAATAAGAGATTTTTTTAGTATTTTCTTAAATATAATCTTCCTGACAATGCATTTTTTTAAAATATCAATACTTGTAAACTAATGAAATTTTGAAACTTCTCTATTTTTTTTCAAAGAAAGTAACTCTAAAAAGAGGTTTGTGCAGTAATCAGCTGCACTGATAGCAACCATCATGGAATATACTTCTTACTGTGACGTACCCTTCTGAATGATCGAAAAGGATTTTTGATTGCTAAACATTTCAAAATGTCTAAACATTTCAAAATGACGTACAGACTAAATAAGTTTATTTTCTGTGTATTCGTTTACTTATTTTTTTTTCTCGTGCAGAGTTATTGAACATAACGATCATTATATAGCTTTTTCAGCAGTAAAACGAAATTAACGATTCATTTTTTTTTTCCCACCTGCTTTTTCAGCGTGTTAACTGAAATAGTGGAATTTCATTGATTTCGGATTGTTTGCGTACAGGTACCCATTCGAATCATATGGCGTATTCTTAAGTTGAGGGGAACAGCAATGCATTCAAGTACATTCGTTTGAATCTCGAACTTTTTTCCGAATATAACCTTTTTAGGCGGTTTACGTACGTTTCTTTAATGAACACATGCACTTCTTAATCTTGTGATGTGCTAAAGAACGAGTTATATTTTCGAATAACGTTCAGACATCCACTCAGACAAAGCATATCGTTTTCGTACGCTGATAAACGACATCACGTCGTCAAATGGTGTACGGAATAACTTAGTTATTTTGATATTAATAACATCTCCTTGAACAATCAACTATCATTTGCTTAACCAAAGTTAAAGTGAAGTAGTGAGTACATAATTCACTAACGTTGCTGATCTTTAATAAAGAGTTAATTTACTCACGGTAAAACACATCATTTCAGAAGTCTGTTGAGAGTCTGTTAAAACTTTACAGCATTACCTTTCGTTCTAACGCTGGAGATTAGCACTTCTGATGAAGATTTTCTGGCACTGCCACTAGGATAGAGTGAACAAGGATTAACTTCGAACTAAAGAGGATTGTTGGATGGATAGGGAGGCAAGAAGGAAGGATTTCCGCTTATCTTTACTTAACTATACATTATTTACTCATTTCGTTGTATGAAATACACATATTAAACCGTTTATCTGTTAGTTTATTAAATTAACATCTTTTCGAGCATCATTTCTCTAGTACTGATAGTGATTTCTATGAATATTTCCTCAATGACTTTTAATATCCGTTAAAAATTAATATGGTGAATAGCATGACATTTTCAAAAAGCAAAGACGGTACTTGTCCTTTTGTGCTAATTTGAAGAAAAGATTACATTTTATATTTAGGTAAAAATTGAGAATATAACTATTTTTACTATATATATATCGTGTATCCGAGTGGTGGATGAGCATTTAATTAATCGCGATATATTTTGAGTATTTTTATTTACAGTAACAAACTATGTACACTATATACTATAGGAGATTTCATCCATCCGGAATACATGAGTATGCTAAACTCAAAATAATAGTTGAATCAACAAACATGGTAGAAAAGATAACGTTCTACCGTGACCGAAAAAAAAAAAAAAAAAAAAGGCTTCACGAATAATGCACGATGTGAATGGTCATTTGTTAACTGCTTACATCAGGTATGGGCAACCTTTGAAAAGTTGCGGGCCAAACTTCAGGATATTAGTGAAGTCTTGGGTCAAACTTCGGGGTAAGTTGCGGGTCGGATATTTATATTCGTGGCAGGCCACATTCGACCTACGCGACGGAGGTTACCCATGTGGCTTACCCCTTTAACGCGCAGTGCTCCCGCTCTGACGTTTTGACTGTTGCCAGTCACGAAGAATAGATTTGATTTCTATAAAATAGTTGCGGGTGACATAGCTCCACGAGAATCCTTTACTTTTAAGCACGTCATTTCCCGTAAAAAAATGGTCACGATTCTTTTTAAGAGCACCGACATCTGCTGAAAAATGGAAGAATGCGAGAACAGCTGGATAGATTGCCCAATGCTGAAAAAAGGACAGCCGTTGCCATCGCTCGATTTAACTACCAGCAAGATGGCGGACGATCGAAACGTTTATCGCGTGCCACATATCTAGAGACCCTTTTTTTGACGACAGCTGGCTGTGCCCACGCACAGCCAGCTGTCGTCAAAGTAATGTTAACTCTTCATACTTCAGATTCCGATTGTCTGGGAATGTCCTTACATGATGGTTGTTCCCAAAGAATCGGAATCTGGAATATAAGATTCCGCAAACTCCAAGATAGGTTGCAATATTTTTTTACGTACTTGTGCAAAATTTTAATCCGTTCGCATAAATAGCGTGAATATATTATACATAATAAACAAACATAAAAAAAGAGATTTTCATTTTTATTTAAAAACTTTTCGTAGCATCATCACTGAATCTCGTAAATTTCGTCATCTCCCAAAATGAGATCATTATCTGCGACACAATTTGGAATCTCATTTTCCTGGTCATTTATTTTTCATAGCAATTTATGAATGGCGAGAATAATTTATGAATGCACCCCTAATTCAAGCTCCGATATTGAATTATTTGGTAACTCGAAACAGGTTTCGGAAATAAGGAGGATTTATCCGGAAACAATAATTCTAAAGCAAGTTTTGATGCCAGAAAATATTCCTGTTAGTGAAAATTATTCTTGATATTGGTACACAAGCACACACAAGGCTCATTATAGAAAATTAAAGTAAATTGTGTTTATTTTGAAATTACAGTTTTGTTCGAAGATGCTACACAAGGTTATACTTTCTGTACTTTTCAATAGAGTATTTAAAAGTAGTTTTTGTTTCATTAGTGTCAGACTTATTTATAACTCTGTTATACGCCGCATGCTTAGATCTGAGTGGAATAGATAATACGAAAACCACAAATTTCTTTAATTTGATCTAATTAAATTGTGTGATTTTTAATGATATAATGATACACATTCGTTCTTTGTTTTTGCTTTTACTATAGGTATTATAAACTTGTAATAATTATAATTGCTATATTATGCAGTAATTTGAAAACTTTGCATTCAAGTTTGAGAAGATGACATGTAAAACTGACCTATAGTAAAAGCTCGATTTTTCGCTGCAATACACTCACATCTTTCAATAGTTTAAATACGTTTACCCTAAGTTATTTTTCGAATTTAAAGTTTGAAAGTTGTAGTTAAGATTGATTTCTTTTGCTTATAATTATATTTATTCATTTTTTGAAAAACGCATGTTTTGCTGTATTGAAATTGTCTAGACTCTAGTAGCATTCGCACAGTTTTTTCGGATTGCGGGTTCATTAGGGAGATTATTAAGGTAATAACAGAAAAATGGTCCCATTCAAAATTATCTTCTAAATTTGAAATCTCTGTTGATCAATGTAAAAACTCTTGTTTCACAATTTACTGCTTTTAAGGCAAATTGAACAATTTCTTCAAAAATGTTTATGGTTTTTCCACAGATGATTAGAGACACAGAGAAAAAAGTTTAAATAACAAATTTATTTTTGAAATCTACTCTGCCTAAAAATGATTTTAGAAAAAAATTGAATTCTTGCTTATGTATATATTTATAGCATAAAATAAAATAACTAAACAAAATGAAATAATCATTTTGGGAATTATGCATTTTCGTTTTTATTTACTTCATAAAAGTGAGCGTTGTATGTGAGGATTACACGCCAGCTTCAAATTTAAGAATTATGCAGTTGTTTACACATATGAAGGCATAAAGGTTGTAAATATTGACAATCCCCTCCCTATGAATGTTTGATGGAGGACGTTTTCATTGTTCTCGCTAAATCAAATGGCTCCTACCATTACTTTTGAAACTAAACCGGTAATTTTGTCAACATGTTCTAGGGGATATAATGCTGTGCGCACCTCAAATGTTTTCTCTTGTGACATGATGTAAGCGATAAACAAATGATGGTTCACATCGCGTATCGTTCATGAAGCTTCCTACGCATAGAAGGCACTAACCCTCTGTAGGCTCTAGCAATGTTAAATCGAAGATAATCTACTGATAAATCTACTGACTATGAAAAGATCTACTTGCAGTTCTATTTCTTCGTATACCTAACCATAAATATCTGTGCTGTTCCAGGCTAAGCCTTTTGAATTACGAATTAGTGGTCTGGAGTTTTTGCCCAAGTCTATGGACCACCGATGGACTAACATTTAACAGTCAACAACATTAACGTTTCTCTAGGCTTTCAATGATTTCATTTCGCAGTTATTCTGAAAAACGATTGCTTGAAGTCATTATAAGGAGCTGGCTATCTTAGATTTCTTATGTCACGTATCAAAGCGATATTTGCGTCTTTTCTGTGTAGCGCGCATTTTTATGTTCCTCGCTGATGACGGAGTCTGATTGCAGCTCCACTAATTTGGCATGTTGCGGTTTATTCAGCAATTTTATTTAACAGTATATCTACTTTCCCCCAGATTACGTATTTTTCTGTGTATTTTTTGGGATTTTTGGTAACCAGTGTATAGTAGTGGCAAATTAATTTCTAAATTTCTGAAAATTTTGTCTTATTTACATGCATTTTATCTTCAAAATATGCTTTACAATCATTCTCTTTCATACTTGTACAAAAAAAACCAGTATTACTGTATTTCCTATTAAATCGATATTTCAACTCAAGCATTACAAAAGTAGCAATAGATTTAGGTTAAGATTCGCTGCGTAATTTCTTTTCAGCTCTAAGTCCAAACAAATCGACACTTTGTTAAAGCCCAGAATAGAAAGTAAAAGAAGAAAGTGCATAAAAATTTATTAGTGAAAAAAAGAGCACCGCAGCTGCAGTTTCGCAAGATCCTGTTTTGTTAACCAATAAAGATTTTCAGACAAGTTCTACTGATCTGTAAGAAAAACACTCTAGATTGAAAGAAGAGATACTTCACATTTCAGAACGTGAAAAGACCGTCTCAAGAACAAGTTCTAGAATTTTTCAACCATTATTTATTTTTATACAAACACAGCTTCAAATAAACAAGAAAAGGAAGTTTTGTGGAACACATCGATTATAAATCACTTTCCAATACAGTCTTATTTGTGCATGCTACTGTTTAACGAATCGGTAACCTGTTCGATCACCTCGATGTAATGACACCACGTTCTGTGCCTCTTTTTTGTTCTTTGAATGTTTTCTGTGGTCTAGCGTTTGAGAAATTAAAACAATTCCAGCATTCAATGAATACTGGCAAAATGTATGAATACTGGCCGATGGTCATACTGTGACTTTATGACTTCTCGTGACATGTCCGTCGCAGAGAGGTTGTAGCGATGAACAAATAGCCACCTGGGACATTTCTTGTGGTGCCACATGACGACCATTATGAATATTAAATAGTGTGACTCCATAAGGGAGAAAATACACTGCCACCTCTGCAACGGCACATGTTTGTTACACACTACGTCATAATGTGGCAGTGTAAGTCTAAATTACACTGCGATGACAGATGTTTGAAACGAAGTCGCAGAAGTCGTGCATCTACATCAGAGCTACTTAAATACAGGCTGAATAAAACTTTTCAATATTTGTTTCCAAATCTGCATCAATTCGTGTGCGCCGTTATATTTGTGTTTGTGTACAATCGCATGCAATAAGCCGAAACTTTAATATTCTGTGAAAATAAAATGGGTTGTTGTACTGAAGTTATTGTTCAAATAATTTAAGAAAAAGATTTCAGAATGTTTCAATTTCCATTGCCAAAAAAAGAAGATAAAAATAGATTAACAGCAAAAGAGCTACACCACTTCATAGTTTCATCTGTGCTCGAGCCCTAACCCAGTAGAAGCGTTCGCGAACTTTCTGCAGGGTCTTCATTACGCCAAAATGGCCTCCAGTGTAGCCATTATGAAGTTCTTCTAGAACCTTCGGAATCCTCGAACGAGGGAGTACTAACTGCCATCGGAGCATCTTGCCGTCATCCGACTCCCATTTACGATACAGGACTCCATTCCTCAGGCGAAGCGAATCCCATAAAGCCCAGAACTGTTTTGTTACCGGACTGTAAGATGATATTTCTTGCCAACTGGGCTTAGCGCTGGATTTTTCCATAAATTCCACAATAAGTTTGATGTCGCTGTCTGCGAATTGGTCCGCCCGAACGAAGATCTCTGCCGAACAGCATCTGGGAAGGCGTGAAGCCGGTAGTCTCATGGACGGCACTCCTATAGGCCAGCAGGAAGAGGCGGAGTTTCCTGTCCCAGTCCTCTTGATTCCTAGATACCAGGAGCGAGAGGTTGTTTAAAATTGTGCGATTGAACCTCTCCACCATGCCGTCGGATTGTGGGTGTAAAGGCGTAGTCTGGGTTTTGTCTATTCCGAGAAGTTGACATAGTCCTTTAAAGACGGCAGAGCTAAAGTTCGTTAATTGGTCGGAATGAAGGTGCAGAGGGGTTCCATACCTGGAAATCCATTCTTGCACCAGTACCTCTGCTACGGTCGTAGCTTCTTGATCGGGAATAGGAAACGATTCGTGCCATTTAGAGAAGTAGTCAATGACAACTAGGATGTATTTGTTGCCATCCGAAGTTCGCGGAAGAGGTCCCAGGATGTCGAGGGCAATCCTCTCAAAAGGCGCTCCTACATTATAACGATGTAGTCTTCCACGGCTTCGTTTCTTCGGGCCTTTACGGGCGGCACAGGCGTCACAAGCTTGACACCACTTTTCGACGTCGCCTCGAGCCCTAACCCAGTAGAAGCGCTCGCGAGCTTTCTGCAGGGTCTTCATTACGCCCAAAATGGCCTCCAGTGTAGCCATTATGAAGTTCTTCTAGAATCTTCGGAATCCTCGAACGAGGGAGTACTAACTGCCATCGGAGCATCTTGCCGTCGTCCGACTCCCATTTACGATACAGGCGAAGCGAATCCCATAAAGCCCAGTACTGTTTTGTTGCCGGACTGTAAGATGATATTTCTTGCCAACTGGGCTTAGCGCTGGATTTTTCCATAGATTCCACAATAGGTTTGATGTCGCTGTCTGCTAATTGGTCCGCCCGAACATTTTCGTCACTCCAGGGATCTTGAGATGATGCCGATGATGTAACTTGGCGGACAACGGGATGTTTCCGATCGTAATTTTTCTCTGCCCTGGAGCAATAGCGACAACTGTCTATGCAGGGCCTTCTCGACAAAGCATCTGCATTTCCATGAGATGACCCTTTCCGATGACGTATCTCGATGTCATATTCTTGTAATCGCTGTATCCACCTGGCTATTTGGCCCTCTGGATTCTTGAAATTTAGAAGCCAGGTTAAAGAGGCATGGTCCGTTCGGAGCAGGAACTTTCGGCCGTACAGGTAATGATGGAAGTGCTCCACGGCTTTAATGATAGCAAGAAGTTCCTTTCTCGTAACACAATAGTTACGTTCTGCCTTTGAAAGGCATTTGCTACAGTAAGCAATGACGTGTTCTTGGCCATCTATCTCCTGAGACAAAACTGCTCCGACACTCTCCTTACTTGCGTCTGTGTCCAGGATAAATGGCTTGTCAGGGTGAGGATACGACAAGATCGGCGAAGATGTTAAAACCGTCTTCAGTTCGTTGAATGCGTCCTCACATTCCTCAGTCCATAGAAATTTCTGTCCAGTCTCGGTCAATTTGTGAAGAGGTCTTGCAATTTGAGAAAAGCCCTTCACGAATTTTCGATAGTAAGTACACAGACCGAGAAAACTTCTTAAGTCATGGATATTCTCGGGACGACTCCAGTTCTCGACTGCGGACGTCTTTTCGGGATCGGTTCGGACTTCGTGGGCGGATATTATGTGCCCGAGGTAACGTACTTCCTGACGGAACAAGTTGCACTTCGACGGACTTAGTTTCAAGTTTGCCTCTTTTAATTACTGCAGTACCTTTCGAATGTTCTCGAGATGCTTTTCGAAAGTCCTTCCGACGATGATGATATCGTCCAAATAAACGAGACATGCTTCGTAGGAAAGTCCTCTCAACACTGTCTCCATTAGACGCTCGAATGTAGCCAGTGCGTTGCAGAGTCCAAAAGGCATAACTTTGAACTGCCACAATCCTTGTCCCGTGGTGAACGCAGTCTTTTCACGGTCATCGGGATGGATTTCTACTTGCCAGTAGCCACTCTTGAGATCCAGAGTGGAGAACCATTCATTTCCCGTTAAAGTGTCCAATGTGTCGTCTATCCTGGGAAGAGGGTAGCTGTCTTTCTTGATAATGTCATTCAGACGTCTATAGTCAACGCAGAACCGGGTGGAACCATCTTTCTTTCGGACCAAAACAATCGGCGAGGCCCACGGACTAGTCGATGGCTCGATGACGTCATCACGCTGCATCTCCTCTAAAAGTCTGCTCACCTCTTCTTGCTTAGCAAACGGCAGCCGCCTAGGATGTTGCTTGATGGGAGAATGGCTGCCTGTATCTATCCTATGTTGAGTTAAGCTGGTACGGCCAAAGTCACCGGAAGTTCGGGAGAAGAGGTCTTCAAATTCAGCTATTACTTTCTCCGCAGCGCTTCTCTGTTTTGCCGTTAATTCCACGTCTTGTATTAATTCCTTCGTCAGGCACTCGGAAGATTTAGCTGTCGTTTGGCTGATATTCTTATTAATGCAGGTAACAGGAGTGCATGTCGCCAACACTTCATTTTTCTTTATCACCTTCGACTTGTCCGTCACATTTACTACTCTAACTGGAATTTCTGTTCTCGACAAGTCCACAAGTGTTGCTCCCACAAGTACTCCTCTGACGGAATCACTATTGTTTGGGTGTTCTATTAATACAAATCGGAATTTATTGCTTTCTTTTACTGTTCCAGAAATTATTGAATCAGTTCTCGGAGGTAGAGTGATATCAGTCTGGGCTATTATTTGCTGAACAGGTAAAATAGTTTCATTTTTAATATCGAACGCAGCTATTTCTTTTGAGTCTGAACGAAGCTCATTATTCTTAAAGTCCAAGTTAAAGTCCAAGTTATTATTAAAGTCCAAGTTACTTTTGTACATGCCCTCGACGCCACACTTCCAGCATTTTACTTTCTTTGGGCCATCTCTCGTTCTATCGGATCATAATTTTCGCTCTATGAGATCTTTAATTCTCTTCAACCTGTTCTTGACGCTCTCTGTGTCTTTGTCAGCTCCCTCTTGGATCGATTTGTGCGATTTTAAAAAGTCGAGTCCGAGAATAAAAGAGTCTGTAATATTGGCGACATATACCACATGGTCGTATCTGGCATTTCCAAACGTGATTTCTACTTGCGCTTTTCCGCCCACTTCGATCTTGTCACCTGTCACAGTCTGGAGGGTCAGCGAGGGCGGAGTCCAGATAATCTTCAAATTTAATTTCTTGGCCAGATCCGTCCTTATGATGGTTAAGTTCGCTCCAGTATCAATCACCATGTGGCATGGGGAACCATTAACATATCCTAGTACGAAGAGTCCATTACTGCCGCCATTCGCTGATGAAATCTGCAAGACTTTTAGGTGGGGCTTTTGACTATCTGGCAACCTCCGCCCCGCGAGATGGCCACCTCCTAGTTTCCCTCCTTCATGTTTTTTAGAATTCTCTTGCTGGTCATGAGACTTTCGACCACAATACTTTTGTACATGCCCTCGACGCCACACTTCCAGCATTTTACTTTCTTTGGGCCATCTCTCGTTCTATCGGATCATAATTTTCGCTCTATGAGATCTTTAATTCTCTTCAACCTGTTCTTGACGCTCTCTGTGTCTTTATCAGCTCCCTCTTGGACCGTGACCGTTCTAACAGCATGCCGATCTTTTCTCACGGCCCGCTGGGCTGCCTCTAGCTTCATTGCGAGCACCAGAGCAGACTTCAAATCTTGATAATCCTCCAACATGAGTGCCTTTTGGGTTTCTGGATCACGGATGGCTTCAATAAAATGACGCACCGCCATTTCTTCTCGGACATTATCAAGGTGGTCCATGTAGGCTAGATGACACAGCCTATCTATGTCCGAAGCAAGATCTTGAAGGGTCTCGCCATATCTCTGCATCCTTGACTTAAGTTGGATTCTACTATATTCTTTCTGGCACTTCTCTCCGAATTTCATCTCCAGGGCACTTGCAAGTGCGTCAAAATCTCCTATCTTTGTCGCCCCGATGGTTTGTAATACGTTAACTGCATCTCCGCTAAGGGAAGCGGCCAGTTGGTCCGCTTTCTCGGACTCGCTCCAACCATTGGCTTTGGCGACGATTAAAAATTGGGTCTTGTAGTCTTCCCAGGGAGTCTTTCCGTCATAAGTGGTAAGTTTCACTGCTGGGCGGCGTGACGACAGTCTGATGTTTTCCGGTAAATTTCCCAGCTTGACGAGAGAGTCCAATTTTTCTTCCATTTCAGCTTCACGTTCTTCCCGTATTTTCGAAACTATATTTTCTTTCCAATCCAATTTGTCCTCGATTTTATTATTAAATTCTTCACGTAATTCTTTCATGTTTCTTGCTTGGCTTTCTTCTAGTATCGACATTCTTTTCTCCATATTTTCTTGATTTGTCTGTATTTTTTCCTCCAGTCCGGATTTCATTTCTTCCAGTCCGGCTTCTAATTTCTGCTCCAGTCCGGATTTCATCTCGCCGTGTGCGGCTCTTAATTCTTCCAGTCCGGTCTTCACATCGTCGTGTGCGGCTTTTAACTCCTCCAATCCGCTTTTCACTTCATTGTGGGCTGTTTTTAACTCTTCCAATCCGGATTTCATCTCACCTTGTACAGCTTTTATCTCATCTTGTCCGCTTTTATCTCGTCTTGTCCAGACTTCATCTCCTTCATCATCTCCATGAGTTTTTGAAGTTGTTCTTCCATTTTTCGTCTAGTCAAAACCATGCACTGGAGAATTAAAGTCTTTCTTTAGAATCCCGATTCTGACACCAAATGTTGCGGAATTACTCTGCTACTCCTGGGGTTCGTCGTTCTAAAGTCCAGTTGGTGTAAAAAGTTCAAGTAAAAAGTCACTTGTCGGATGGAACACAAACTTTATTGCTTCTAGAACTTCGTAGAACAATCAGCTGTACACAATTCACAAGCACAATCTAGCAGTAATGTGCTTTTAACAGTTCGCTTAGATCAGAAGCTCTCACAAATGCTGTATTTCTCACACAAAATAGAACACTTTCACTGGCAAGAATTCAGTGAAAATATACGAGAAATAACAGTCTCTCAAGACTCAGCGATGAAGAATTTACACACAGCACTTAAATTCAAAGCTTCACAAACAGCGCGAAACACAGCTTCCTTCACAAAGCTAGCGTATTCACCCTCTCAAAGCTTGATCAACACTGAACTGTCGGGGTGACGCGCGCTTCTATAAATAGCCGACGCAGAAGGAACAAGAAGTTTCCAGAAAAGTCTATTTCTCGAGGGTTCTACATAAAGCGTGAATTTTGATTACGTCATAGAAGAGAAATGTTAGGTTTTTATGCGTTTTTAATGCAGGAAAAACAACTTGCAGGCCCCATTGGGAAAAACGCGCCAAATGACCAAAAAGTCGCCAAGCTTGGCGACTTTTGGCGAAATATTGCCAAATTTGGCGCCAAAAATAAGTCCTCAAAAGTGAAGAGATCTAAGCTCTAGGACTAATATTTCTCGAGTTTTCTAGAACCTCCATTGAAAAACAATGGCCAACCGAAACCTCATATCTCCGGTTCTAATTGGCCGATTTTGATGCAACAAAAAGCAAAATTTATCAATTTGAAGCGTAGAATACGAATTTTAAACCATTTTAAGCCCCAGAGCAGCGGGTTGCCCCGAAAATTCGTAACAATATCTTTGTAACAAAAGGCCAATTTGGTTTCCAAAAGCATAAGAGAGATCGGGGCCATCGTGATTCGACCGGGCCTGCTTATGCACTCCGATGAGTCACCCAAAGAGGCCTACGGATGCTCACTTATTGGTTCCAGCACTCAGATACGTCATCTAACGGCCGAATCTAACCATTGAGGAAAAATCAGTAGGCCTCTTTCGGAGTACACAAGCAGGGCCGCTGGAATCACGATGGCCCGGGCCCATCGCTAAGCAACGGGCCTGCTTATGAGTTGCCATCGCTAAAAATGAGTTTATCATTGAGGCCTGTTTTCCCCAGTCACAGTATTCTATTTTATTATTCTAAGTATTATAAATGTTATATTATTTTAAAACAATTTTTTTATACTTTTGTCGTACTAAAGAACTTTAGATGTAGGTAATCGTTTTGTGAATCTTGCGCCATTTTCTTTCATGAAAATTTATCCTAAAATTCGAACATTTTGCTCTGAATGTAAAGGTAAGTGAACGCTTATAATGTATTTAGAAATTCTAAAAATATGTATGTAAATCATGTTTAGTGAATAATTACTCATGTGTTATTTATAAATAAATTATTTTAATCAGAAATCGTATTACTTGAGTAGTTTTTGTTCTTTTAAATAAGCATGACGTTGTGATACTATTTAGACAATTTCATTTTGCCAGTTGAAAATGTTATTTATCAGTTATATATGCCTTGATTATGTGATTAAGACTTACATCTGGTACAGTGCAGAAATACAGTAAATTATAAATTATTGATTTTTGCCCGTTTATACAGAAACTTCAAATGTAGTTAATATTTTGTACAAGCGTTCATTATGCTTGCTCAATTCCTAAGTTCGATTGAGAAATCGATAAAAGAATAATATATACTACATGAAATGTCTTTATTAAAGAATAATTAATTTAGGGATCGCGCTATAGAGCGTATTTTATCAATTTTCTCCAATATACAGGATATCCTGAAAACACTGAAATGCGCTTTAATACATCATTTGTTAAAGATTAATCTTGAATTGTTTCAAATAACGTAGGAAATACGACTACGTTCATGAAATATTCATTATAAAAATGTCTGTCTCATTTGTGTATTTAGTTCTTTTAAAGTATATTAAATACCCACTTGTGAAACTAAAATAAGCAATCGTGAATCGTGAGAGTAAGCGCTACTTTGTTTTTCCTTCAAATTATATGCATCTATTTTCTTTATGTAAATATGTTAATACATAATAGCAAACAAATTAATGATGAGTTCGTACTTGAATTAGTAACACAATTATTACTTAAAACTACATTAAATAACGTTTGAAAGCACTGGGAAGCTTAAGAAATGCCTGATATATACGTGAAGACTCGAGCATCCGTAGGCCTCTTTGGATGGCTCATCAAAATACACGCGCAGGCCCGTTACTAATTGCGAAGGCCCCGGATGGCCCCGGAGCGATTTAAGAAACAATTGTTATTGAAACGTTCTAAATTTAATGCAATCAATTCAGAAAGAGTCGTTCTGATAAAAGTGAACTCACATAGCATTATTAGAATGAGAAATATTATAAATAAGAAGATTGACTATAAATAGAAAGAGGAAAATAACTTTGTTCTTCTGTCATATTGCAAATATTATGATAATACATAAATTTATTTTGATAAGAGAAGCTGTTTTGGAATTATATTTAAAACGTAATAGTCCTTATTTGCGACCTGAATGCTTTGAGATTTGTTTTCTTTTTCTTTCAGAATGATAAGAAGCCTATGAATGAATTTCACCTTAATTTATTCTTCACATTTATTTCATGTTTTGCATTTCAATTATTTAGTCTTATTAAGTTGAGTTTATTTTCAAATTTCATAGAAATTTCTTTTCTTTTTGAACAAAATCCCCATTATTATTATTCATTCCATTCAAACGCTAAATACAAGATTTTATGGGCTACACTAAATCGAATTTCAGTAATTACAATGTCTGATTTATCTCCAAAATTTTGAAACTTTAAATTTATGCTATTTTAAAACCTAACCCACACAGTTATTGGTGGTTAGTTCATTTGTTTCTGCTAAAATAGTCTAACGACACCATCGAGATGAGAAATTATATTCCTCTTCGACTCAAATAATTCTAAATCAAAGTTTCGAAACAGTCATTTTATCCGAAAGTTTTTTTAAATGAAATAATTAGCGCGTGATACCATTCAGACTATGGATATTTACTTAAAAATAACTCATAAATAAGTGATTACTTATTAACAAAATAAGTTATTGTATCGCTCATTATCCATATTTTTGTTTTGATTTATCACACAAAACTTTTTCTCTCGTTTTGAATTATAAGGAAGAAAATGGTCAAAGACCGGTTTCAAAATATTTTTTTATTCTTCTAAGCAAGCATATGGGTAAAATTGCTTCATTTCCTATTTGAATTATAAAATAGTACTTTCGTTTTATAAATATATTGGAGGGAAAATTCATTTTTGGATGTGTGAAAATATCAACTTTTATACGACCTGGTAAGATAAAACTAGGTATATGTATAAATACTATTAATAATAAAATATTGTTTTACTTCAGAAGCATTTATTTGTGCGCCGAGAAACATGAGGGATTTTAAAATAACGAAATATAAATAATTTTGAATTTAGTGTTTGGAACTTATAGTAAATTCAACAACCTTGAATGAGTTTTAACCTTACAAGGCTCGATTGTTTTTATGTGTCTGAAATAAATATATGTGATTGCGATGATATTAGTTATTAGTAATTGGGGAAAATAAATAATTAAAAAAAACACAGATATTTTACTAGAAAATCACATATTTATTTCCGCTCTATATGTGGTATACTGAGGCCAAACTATAACTTTTTGACATTTATTTTGAAATTTTAGTATTCAAATTATTTCTTAGTATGACAAACTCTCACGCACAATAATTTTTTTCCAGGTCAAAATTCTTTGCTAATTAGTTTTTGCTAATTTTTCAAAATAAACAAATGGCATGAGCAAAGATTACGATTTTATTTTCAATCAGTTTTGACGGTAATTGAAACAATTATGAGATTTACTCGCAATGGCCTGAATTATTTCTTTTCTATCTATGTATAATTGCTTTTAAAAACCGATAGATGTCTATTCTAGTATTTTATAGACGTGGAGTAATAATTAAAGTGGTTGTTCCACGCATGGTATCAGGCGGCTTGTAGGGTTACGATCAAAAATCACAAATACAATTTCGTTCACACGCTTCAGCATTGCTACAGATTTCTGGCCATTGTTTAGAGGAAAGTCGTTTTAACCATATTCCAGGCGTTCTGAAGTAGAGTGCATTTCATTGCAAAAACAGAGACTCGATCTTTTTTCATGATATGCCCATCTGGCCTGAAAAGACTGTTTCAGCAATTCTTTAGTTTTACCATCCAGCCTGTGTGGATACTGGAGCTTTCTTTGCAACTTAAAAAAGGTGGATCTTTTGTACCGCTCGAAGCTATGATTTTGTTAATTATATCTTTTATGTGTGTTATTTTACAAAGTTATTTTAGTGTATTTTAACATTTTATTCTCTGGCAGTACTTATGGATGATGCTTAAAGTAGTTTTCAAATACGAAAATAGTTTCATTGGTGTAAACAAAAAATATTGAACTCTGAATTAAAAAATTGTTTCATTAAGAGTACTTGAATGCCAGAGAAAAAGTATAATCAACTAATAACTGATTTTTGAAAGGGGAGGGAAATGGAAAAAGAAAAAAAAAAGAAAACAAAATTTTTGAAGCATGGAAAAAATTATCATAGAAACTCACGCTACTGTTGAAAGACTTCAAGGTGCTAAATTTCAATTTGCAAAATACCGACCATAAATATTAAAAAAAAGTAATTTTTTTTTACTTGTTTCGTTGGGAACGAATCCTGAAATCAGTTTTTAAAATATTCATTTGAACGGGAAACTACGTTATAAGTATCTCACAAATGATCGGCTTATAACAATTTTAATGCCCAGAAGCTCTTGGTAAATAACCATAATGTGGTGTTGTTTTCTGTATACAAATAGCTCAAACAATGAGGTATTTAAGGAGAAGATACGTTTTGGGGTTTAACTCCTGCTTTCTCTTTTAATATGGATTTTACTTGTTCATTCATTGTCACTGGTAAGCGGACATAATGGTTAAAATTCTTATTTCCTGGCTAGAGTCGGTAATTGCATTATTTTTTTTTTGAATGTCTCACAAAAGAATTAAAATATGAAAGAGAGGAGACAACACTCATTACAAAATGAGAATCTACGTACTAATTAGATCACATTTGTAACGTTGGAAATGATTATGTTAAAAACGGACAGGTTAAAAAATTAAAAATAAAAGAAAGAAGTCAGGTAACCTGGAAATATTCGTCGCGAACACTGATTTGTGGTAGTTTTAACAATATAAGAAACAATAAAACTCAACTAAAACTGAAGTAACCGTCGCTGACGGGTTAGTGTGTAATGCAGCTTTCCAAAAATCCTGAATTTTTGTTAGAATTGTAAGTGTACAAAGAATGGAAGCAGATTATGGGTAAAAGTGTTAAACGTAAAGCTACAACTTCTATGTATTGTTGAAAGATTCCAAGTTAGAGAGTAGCTAAGCAGTGAGTGAAACTTCCAATAGAGAAAACATTTTATTTCCCAAATTAAGGCTTTATTTTAATGGAATGTGCTTTTAAAATGAATAGGCCATTCCTTGGCTGTAATTATAGCACCTATAAAATAACCAAATTTCATTTAACCTATTTCAAATAACCTATTTGTTCGCTTTAGACGTTATTACGTGATACGCAAAGAAATATTTACTCTTCCCAGAGGTTCTCCATAGGGTTCAGGTCTGGGCTCTGGGCAGGCCAGTCCATTCGATGAACTCCATTGGCACCATACCAAGCCTTGGTTAACCTCGAAACATGACAACTGGCATTGTCGTCCTGAAAGTAACAGGGGTCCAACCCGTAAAACTGCCACAACGTAGGAAGCACATTGTCATCAAAAATAGCGCAGTAAGCATTGGCGTTGAGCTTACCATGAATGGGGAGCAAGGGTCCCAGTCCATACCAGGAGAAACACCCCCAGACCATAATTCCACCTTCACAGAACTTGACTGTTGGCACACTGCATTCTGGCAGGAGACGTTCTCCAGGCAGACGCCAGACCCTGCCATCCGAACGGTAAAGGGTGAATCTTGATTCGTCGCTCCAAAGAACCCGTTTCCACTGTTCTACGGTCCAATTTCGATGTGCTTTGCACCGCATTAACCGAGCAGCGCGGTTGGACTTCGTGATCAAAGGCTTATGGGCAGCAGCACGACCATGAAAACCAAGCAGATGTGCTTCCTTACGGATGGTATTCATTGAAACAATACTTCCGGAAACTCCCGGCCTGTTGAAACTCCTCGCGGATGAGGGCCATCGGTTGGGTGCGGTTCTTCCGAATTTCTCTGGACAGCACTCGTCGGTCTCTATCTCCCAGTTTCGTTGGTCTGCCGACTCGGGGCACATTCCGACAATCACCGCTCACCTTCCACTTCTTAATCACATAGGTCACTGTTGATTTTGGATACTTCAGATCGCTAGATATGTCCCTTAAGGATCGGCCACATTTGTGATACCCGATAATTATACCTTTCTCGAAATCAGAGAGCTCCGAACTGCGCGGCATCTTGCATGCGACTAATGCCGATGCTGTTTCCTACACGATATATACCGGCGGAGGCAGTGATGTACCTCAGGACCGCAGATATCGTCATTTGCATGGGTGTCCAAATACTTATTGGTAGACAGTGTATATGTCACGGACAGAGTGACACGAAGATTAACTATTAACTTTTTCTTGACAGTCGTACTGGGTTTGCAGGTACTTGAAACGGATAGAAATCATAAAATTTTTGAATTCCAAGTAATGCGCAGACAAAAGTTTAATTTTATTTATATAGATGTTATATGAGTTAATTTTTACACAATATGTTAACTGGGTTATGCCAAAATAGATACATAAATAAAAAATATAAATAAATAAAAATATAATTGCCTGAAGTGGATAAACATTAATTTTTTAATGCAGATTCAGAAAATGACAATTTTTTTGTTCGATTAATAAAAAATATTCCGCACCAATGACAGCGAAAGTTGTAACTTAAGTAATTTTAGCACAGTCAAAACTTACTTGTTGAAATAAATTTGAGATTCAAATATTTATACGTTTTGGATTTTTAATACAGTTCTTCCACCTCTTTCACCACACAGTTCGGACAAATTTTTGCATGTGTGTCATCTAAAACTTATTTATCAGCATTACGGCAAGTTACAAAGCGTTTCGTGGCTGCAGAACAATTTAATTTCGAAATACCATCCATCAGTTTCTGGCGAATCTCTGCGTTCAATTTGGTAGGAAAACTGAGATTACAGCCGTGTTGTGGAGATGAAAGCTCATACTATTTCCAGTGATTTAGGAATGAAGTACGAAATAAGAACATAGGGTAATTCTGGGACCATGTCGCATATTTTTTGAAATTGTGTGAAAAATCGCAGGATGCACATACAATAAAATAAATTATACAATGCCATTTAATGTAGAATATAAACATGTATACAGCGAAAAAATATATAAAAAATTACTTAATATTTTTTAACAATTTTTTTTTCGAAAACATTGAATTGCGGGTGAGACGCCGCACTTGCGCAGGAGCTATACCACGCCTGTCGTAAGATCTTAAATAATAAATAAAAGATATTAAAATAAGCATTCATATCTGGACTACAATTACCTATGTAATAACAAAAAGAAACTTAATAATACAAAGAGGTTAGTAGGTTTAAATTAATATGAGTCTGCCTACTTAGTTCACTACTAAATTTTAATACTTATTTTTTTAATTGGATTTTAATTGTTATTTCCTCAACAATGTAACATGAGTGTATCTGAGTGGGTAAAAAAGGTATAAAATAGTGTTTACATTGTTTTATTTGTTTTAACATTGTTTTATTCTTTTATAAAATGTGTGTCTTTCTAAAAAAAATCTGTTAACAAATTTAAAATTTATTTGTTTTATAAAAACAATATTTCATTTAAGCCAGAACGTTAAAATGCAAAATTATTAGTTACAATTAACGACTAATAACATGCTCAACTTGGTGAGTCTGTGCAAAATGAAAGGAAAAAAAAAGTTAGTAACACTTCATTAAAACCACAAAATATACTCTATAATCATAAACCCAGTAATATAAAAAAGAAGAGAGGGAGAGATAAATTAAAATTTTACTAAAACCGTCGTCTCGTATAAAAAAAAAACTATGGCATGTACACCGGAATGGCAATGCGGCATGCATCCCATTTTGTACAGTATAGACGTAACACATCACGGTTGCCTGTCTTCGCAACGGAAAGTGGCGTAACCATATACGCAGTACTCTATACAGGTGATACACTTAGTTTTGACTTCGAAATCATGCATGGACGTGTACACGTAACGTATTTAAAGTTAAATAGTAAAATCATGGGCTTATCTTAAAATAAGGATTGTATAGTTACAGCTAAAGCATTGAAAGGGATTCCTGCTATACACTAGTTAAGGAAATCTCATTGCACACCTATTCTGCGCGTGTGACTGCTATCTATCAACAGTTATAAGAAACACAAGGGGTGCGGCATCTGTCCCGGATGCGACGACTCTCCCGGAATTACCCTATATAGAACATAAATTCCAAGAGACAGTAATCCTCTCCATTAAATTGCAGGGTTCCCATCAGTTCCTTTAAAGAAATGAAAATCTCTACATAATTCATACAGAAATCGAAAATCATCTCACCAACCTGGATTTAGAACAGTAATCATTTCACCTTCTGGCTTGTAGGACTGCTGCAAGACATCGAGCTGCTTTATTACTTCATCCACGAATTATTTTAGAGTTGGCTCGGTGAAAGATGTTTCTCTTTTTGCAGAATATATTTTACTTTACGTTTCACATCTCCTTATCACAAACTCACCAAGCACCTGACTGATGTCGTTGGAATACTAATTCCTATGACATAAATCCTATGACATGAATACTAATTCCTATACTAATTCCATCTTCTGGTAGACTGGCGTAAATTGCAGCAAAGGCATTGTTTAAGCACATAGTTTGGTCACCACCTTTGTTCCTTGTGATGTTGAAAAAAGAGCTACTCATTTCCTATTGTCATTCTCACTTCCATCTATTCAGATACAGATGTTCTTTCTGAAAATATTTCATTACAACCTTCTCATGATGTGTCATCTGCATCAGTGCAGAGACCGGTTGGTTCTGATTAGGGATCATATTTTTTTCATATTGCCTTAGAGGAATGAATGGATGACTGTTGAGAAACTGTGCTTGTTACATATCTAATTTTAACTTGCATTTAATTGTACCTCGTATAATTCATTATCTTGGCATAACCAATTTCCAAGTTTTTTTTATGCCAAATATATTTTTTTTCAAGTTGAAAAGATTGCTATTTCCTCTATTTTTTTTCACTCTCTGCAATCAGTTTAACTACTTTTGACATAACTGTTTGCTTTCCTAAAACTGCAAAGATAAATTTTCTGTAAAGAATGGTCAGCTCACCAGTTATCAGATTAATCCATTCTTTCTTACCTTTTGCTGTTTCCAGAAGTAGCCAAATTAAAAGGGCTAAGTGTTTCAATTTTAGGTGTATCTCGTCTTTTTGTTGGATTCATAGCTATATCCACGATTTCGAATTTTTTATTAATTGCTTCATTTATAATATACCATTATAATACTAATCTTGAACTACAAAATCTGAAAGTACAGAAAATACACCAATCAAGCATTAGTCACACTTTATCATGAGCGCCATATGGTTATCGTGACACACCCTGAAACAAAAATGGTTTGGTGAGGTAGGTTTTTTTTTAGAGCCATCTTCAATGATAATTGCTTTGTAATCTGATTCCAAATGTTCATCATTTGCAACCACAGGAGATACAAAATTTTGTACAAAAATTTTTAGTCGTAACCCTAATGTAAACTAATGAGCAATCAAATCAGGTATAGCTGGCTATGTGACAATTTTGAGCTGTTACCAAGCCTGGACGTGACTTGAAAATGACGATAAGCAGCAGTCTGACAAGACAAGTAGTGGGGCTGTAGGGGGCTGTCGACAAGGAACATACGGGAGTACATGATCGTCAAGGACATCTTAGTGACGTTCACCTGTGAGAGATGAAATCACACGTACCAAGGATCTAATTACAGTCCATGTGAACACCCCTCACACAAAAATGCTACCACCGCCATCTTGAAGTGTCTTCTGCTGGCAGGAAGGATCCATTTCTTCATGTGCTTTACGCCATACACGTACTCGGCATGTACCGAAATGAATCTCTACTCACCACTCCAGAGAACATTTTTCCACATTTCGATAGTCCATCAAGGATGTCTCCGCGCCTATGATGATCGTGGTACCCTGTTTTATGTAGTTAGCAGAAGAACTCACGGAGGAGCTCACGGTATCAGTATACTCAGAAGCAAAATGGGTAAGAGTATGGATTTAAGCGCATTTGATCGTGGACAAATCGTCGAGACACCACGAACGGGTCACCCCATTTCGGAAGTAGTGTAGACAGACGGATTTTCCCTCGTCACTGTTCCAAGTAAGTACCGTGAGTACCTCAAATCCGGTAAAATCATCCCTTCCAGGGTCAACTGTTGCGGAAAACAGCTTGTGGATGACTGAAGCTGTCTTCGGCTACCCCGCATTGTAACATCGGATATACGGGCAACAATGCAACAGGTCCCCCATCAATTTAACGCTAGTGCGTATCAACGTGTAAGCTGCCAGACCATCGGCAGCAATGGAACATCATGGGCACATCTCAATGGGGGTAAAGGAGTCATCGTCCAATGAGAGTTCCTCTGCTAACTACATAAAACAGGGTACCACGATCATCATAGGCACGGAGGCATCCTTGATGGACTATCGAAATGTGGAAAAATGTTCTCTGGAGTGGTGAGTAGAGATTCATTTCGGTACATGCCGAGTACGTGTATGGCGTAAAGCACATGAAGAAATGGATCTTTCCTGCCAGCAGAAGACACTTCAAGCTGGCGGTGGTAGCATTTTTGTGTGAGGGGTGTTCACATGGACTGTAATTAGATCCTTGGTACATGTGATTTCATCTCTCTCAGGTGAACGTCACTAAGATGTCCTTGACGATCATGTACTCCCGTATGTTCCTTGTCGACAGCCCTCTACAGCCCCACTACTCCCGTGCCATCACTCCCGAATTGTATCGGAATTTTTACATGAACATTCCACAGACCTGCACGTGCTCTTCAAGGTCCTTCCCTCAAGCTCATTGAGCACATTAGGGATGCAACTGAGGAAGGAGTTCGAGGCTTCGACTACTTCCCATATAATTTCCGTGAATTGTGGGACGTTGTTGAGTTGTAGATGCCTATGGCTTCCCATCTGTTCCAGAGTCTCTTAGAGTCCATGCCAACACGAATCGCAATCGTCGTCAAGGTAAAAGGTGGTGCTACGATCTATTAAACAGGTATCCCTAATTCAATTGCTCTTCAGTGCATGTTTTTAGTCCCTTCCATGATACTTAATGAGATAAGCAAAAGCATGAAAGGACATAAATAGGTAAGGACGACCAGGAAATTTCTATGAGTTTACATATTTGAGGCAATTTTAAGAAACAACAAAACTTAACGCAACTCTTATTGTCGAAAATCAGTTCAAAATTTTTCATTTCATGTACTTGCATTTTTTTGTTAGGGAAAAAAAAACCACGTATGTTTGCTTCAGCATAATCGGGACTCAGTGAACAGAATTTCACGGCTTATGTTTAGAGGGTTAAGTACACTAGGTATATTTATTCTATTTTATGATCTTCAATGACGGTACAGCATAAACAAAGATTTTTTTTTTTCCTTAACGGAATTACTTTTACTCGTACTCTGTTGCTTGAATTGTACTACTGTGAAAATGGGCCTTTTACTGATAAAGACTTTGCAAAGTTACGGGAATAAATATTTTTTTACATGAAAAAGCAAAGATATATATATCGTCGAAATCCATAAGAGATTTTACAAAATTTGTTCTTCTTTCGTACACCTTTCAAGCAGTTTATTTTTAATACATGAACATGCATTAAAATATTTTCTTTGTGAATGCTTGATGGGATAGCATGAAATGTTTAAGCTATGGATTTTTCGCAACATGCAGCTTTTATACGTAAAGCTTCGGGATCCTCTTTGGGATTTTGCCTTTCGATCTTTTATTTAAAATCTCTCTTCAGATAAGAGTAAAGTTCAAGTCCATTTTTGAGTTGCATTTGCCAGTGAATTAAACGACTGAATGTCTGTATTTTTTAAAAATTTTGTTTCGGTATTTTATTTCTAGTGTGCTTAAGCAAGATTGCTGCACTGTTAAAAGATAGATTTGCTGTTGAAAAATAAATATTTATTAAATCTCTAAAGTATTTTTAAAAATTTGTACGTGCATGCTAAAAATGAAAAGTAAGAATAAGTCTAGAAGTAAGATGTTTTCTTTTTTTTAAGGATAGACCGCGATTAAATGGTGCAAAAAAATCTCGGCACAACTTATTTCAAGGAGCCGAAGATCCTCTTCCTAATTTCGAAAAATTCTTTAAAGCGAAATTTCATTATGAATGAAATTCTACTTTACGGATTTCTCTTAATAAAAATACTTTATTCGTTAATCTGAAGTATTCGAAAAAACGAAGTGCGTTGAAACAAGATTTTCTGTACTTATCCTTTTAGAATAATTTTATTCCCTTTTTATAATGTTTTATTAATTTCCTAGTGGAGACGAAAAGTTGGGGAGGAAAACTGTAACCCTTCCAAATCTGATTAAATAAATTCTTTCGAATAGATGAATATGTATATTCTTATAACAAGAGAGATTAAATTTATAATAAAATGATAAAATGAAAAATCTTAGTACTTAACTTCCAGTAAAATGCACAGAGCTGTTTTCCACTTAAAATTAATAGTATTCACTTTGCAATATTCTTTCAAAATTTGCGTCGTCAACTGTGGAAGCCTGAAAGCGTTAATGATATTTGTATCTGGAATATACATATAGTGTTATTTTTCTTGTATGGATAGTATTAAAATAGTATAAAGTGCATACATTTTTTAAATGAAGTTAAATTATTAAAACCTATTAGGAAGAGATTTTAATTGACGGAGGTTTTTAGTTGGACCCAGGCCCCTCTAACTCCTATAGACGGTCAGCTACTGACCACAATCATTATCTATATCGGATCAAGGAAAATCATATGCAGACTTCCATGATATCCATATTTCGTTTTTTTACCGGTTTAAGGTATAAAAAAGGGTTTTTAAGTTTATTTTTTACATCATTTTTTAGTGCGTAAATCAATATTTCTGTTAAAGTTTAAAAACAGTTTTGTGGCAATGTTCTGTAAATTATCATGTTCATGTGGCAAAAATTTGCAGTGATTTTTCTGCATAATTTACTTCTGTAAATCGCAATACGAACAAGTAGTTTTTGAAAACTTTTTATCGAGAAAAAATATTTATAAGGAAAATAAGAGAAAAGAAACGTGTATAAAGTTTTCGATTCGTATTGGAGAATATAATTCGGCATGATAGACAACGATAGTGCCAAAAACATCTGCACTGAAATTTATAGTTTTATATTACCGCAGTTTACATATGCTCACTATACAGGATGTTCCTGAAGTTATGTGCCAAACTTTAAGGGTACTTCTTTTTAGGTTAAATACATACAAAGAAACATTTTTACTTTCCAAACATGTATCATGTAAGCAAAATATTCTAAAACCATAGAAAAATTCGACTTTGAGAGTGTGATGTATGTACACGTTTTTATGTCTTCTGAAATCATTTATGCTATTTTTAAGAGATGTATGTGTGTGTGTATGTGTGTTTGTGTGTATGCGAGTGAAAACGATAGCTCCCCAGCAAACACACACAGGTTCTCTGAACGTCTATTAACGTTCAGAAAACATCTTCTGAACGTTAATAGACGTTCAGAAGAAGTTCAGAGAACCTGTGTGTGTTTGCTGGGTCCTAAGCGGTGTCTTCGATTGATCTTAAATTTTGTATCTATAATGCAGACAACTGTTGCACGACCGATATTTATTTTGGTGTGTATAGGACTTACTATTTTTTTTATAAAACTGCAAAAAAAGATTTGTTTTACACTATGGTCTATCGACGGATATTCTTGAAAGTGCGCTAGTGTCTAACCGGGGCATTCGATTGAGCTGAAGTTTGGTATATATTTTACAGACCACCCTCGCACGAGCAGTATTGAACTTGGTATGTATAGGACTTATAGTTTTTTTTACAGGAATACGAAATAGATTTCTTTTACATTATGGCATATAGAATTCTTGAAAGTGCTCTAACGTCTCCACAGTGCAATCGAATGAGCGCAAATTGGATATGTACCGTATTTTCCTGTATATAATACGCAGCGGCGTATTATCCGCAAAGCCTGTTTTTTTTACTAAAAAGAAAAAAAACTTCATAATCCGCAGCGCCATATAATCCGCGGCAATTTCCACAGCGAATAATCTAAAATATGTACTGCCAATAGTACCACATAAAAAATACACAATATGATAAAAATATAAATAATAAGTGGTATTGTAAACACAAAACAAAAAAAAATTATGAAAACATCTATTTAAACGTGCAATTCAAAATATTGAAAATGAATACATGGATACATTCAAAATGAAAAGAAAGTACTACTACCTTGAATAATCCTAAATTAATGATAATAATCAAAAACCTCCAAACTCAGAGTCATCAGACTCGGAAATGAATAAATTCATGGTATCTTCACTTAACATAATATTGTCAGTCACTAGATGGGTCTTCATTGTTAGAGTCATTTTCATCACCAATATTGCATCATTCACCAATATGTGCGTTTTCTATCGTAGTTTCCGAGACATCATTCCAGGCTTACAAAACCCAGTTACAGACATTTTTATACGACTCACGCTTCAATTTTCCGGTTTTCGTAAAATTCTTTTCTTCATCGGACATCCATTGTTCTCATCATTTCCTAACTTTCGATTTAAAAGATCTGTTAACTCCAACGTCTAAAGGTTGTACCGTTTTGGTCAATCCTCCAGATTGCGATTTTTGCAGATGCAGACTTCAGGGGATTTTTAACATTCTCGCTGAGATGTGCTTACATCGAGTCCATAATTAGAAAAGCTTTAGGATAAAAAAATGAATTGTTTCGTTTTCGCCAGATTCTCTGTAGCCATCATGATTTCTTCATTCATCCAGCCTCATTTACACGAATTTCAACACCTTTAGGAAAGTTTTCTCTCAGGAGAGTTTTCCTTTTGAATATTAGCATCAGCGACAATTTCAAACCATTTGCAGCACAGCATAAAACTACCGTAAATGAAGTTCTTCCATTTCCTGTAGTATTTATAGGTATACTGCTTGTTCCCTGAACATCAACAGTTCTGTTAGGTGGTATATCAAATGACATTGGAACTTCGTCCATGTTAAAAATCAAATCCGCTGTAAAATTACTTTCGAGAATAATTTTTTTTACAAAATATCACAAAGTCATCTGATTTTTATTTGCTAGACATCTGGTAATTTCAGGCCGAGGGTGGATTAAGAAATTAATGTAAAATGCGGAAAAAGAAATTAATGTAAAAGATCCTATTTTACTTCCATAAAATAGACGTATATGTGAATCTTCTAACAAACCGCCCCACCAACAAACTAACCGCCCCCCCCCCCCCCGACAAACTTGCATTAATCCGCCACTGTCTCTGGCCGACTGTTGAACGACTGCGAACAGCTAAATTGTTCCTTCTTATAAACCTGTAGCACCATGTGGGCCCACCAGAGAAGTTTCCAGTATTCATTTCGCGTGCAATAATTTGAGCTTTCACCCTTATATTTATTGTAGAGACACCTTTCCCATTTTCTCTCTCTTTCAAAATAAATTTATTTATTCTTCCTATAATTCTGGCCAGTGAGTTTTTTCACGGCGCTTAGCTCTTCTACGTCGGTCGCATTTTTAAAAATCAGTCTTGTTTTTTTTTTTCCACAATCGAATATTTGATTCGTCAATGTTAAACAATCTGGCACCTTACCGAGTTCCTACTTCGGTAGCCTTTGCTATAACTTTTAGTTTAAAATCTGAGACAGTTTTATGCTGTGTCTAAATGGTGCATTAGAATAAGTTCAAATCGGGTGTGTATATTATAGGTCCCCGTCACACAACTTGCATAGGTTTTAGTGTGTGTAGGACTTACACTTTTCGTACAGGGCAAAAATAATCTTCAGTGCAAATTCTTGAAAGTGCGCTTTCTCAAATTATATGCACATATTATAGGTTACTATCTTACATACTGCATAGATTATGGTTTGTGTTGAGCTTTCAGTTTTTTACAGGGTTAGAAAACAGTATTCTTATACATTATTGCGGCCTATATACATAAATTAATTGAAATGCACTAGTGTCTAAACAGTACATGCGAATGAATTGAATCAAATTTATTTTGAGTTGAATCAAAGCTTGGTAAAGATCAAGCGTTCGGAAATTCGAGTGGAATCACTCCAAATTTTTTGTATAACAACGTGGGGTTGTAAACAAGAAGTACCATGTGGTTTTAACACAATGGAGCTCCACCCCTTTTTTTTGCAAAAATATGCTTAGTTACCTCAACATTTCCTGTTTTTTCGTCTACACTTTTTATTAAAGAGCCATTATTAATTTTGCTCCAAAATTAAGTTTCCAGAGCTAAAAACTGCTTGGCGATATCTTTTACATTTGGTGAAAAATTGAAATCTCCAAACCTTAATATTATTAAAGTATCACTTCTCGATTTAAAATTAAATAAGTTTGAATGAAATGCAATAAAAATGTATTTACAATGTTACACACAAGACTTTCAATACATCAAGGTGTATGGCCAGCTTCGAAACACCAAAAGCCTTTGGTCAGTAATTGTTTCGGTAATGGTTAAAATATCGCCAAATTTGCAGGGATTTTCAAAATATCACTAAATTTCGCACCAAAAACGAATTTCTAAAACTTAATACAGCTTGGTGATATCCTTTTATATTTAGCTAGAAATCACCAAACCTTAATGTTGCCGATGTATCATATCGCAATTTAAAGCTAAATAAGTTTTAATGAATTGCAACAAAAATGTACGTAATTTAATAAACGTAGAAGGAAGACATATGTGATATGCGCAACCTTTTTCTATTACATTTTCATTTTATTATTTTATAATATTTTATTACACTTCAGTACAGAGAAGAAAATTAGCAATATTTAGTGTAGTGCCTCGTTCAACTTTCATGTTCTTCAAATTATTAATTTTTTAGAAACGATTTACAAACGATAGATGTTACAAATATTAATTAATATAGACTTACTTATAAACACTATATTTTCAATATAGTGTTATGAAAAATCAAATAGTTTCAACGCATATAAGATTAAATATAAAGGTTCATATTTTTTCTGTGAATTTCCAACAAAGTACATTACAAAACTAGAAAAATACTTGTTTTGTTTAATATGAAATGTCTTACTTTATTAAAAGAATCAGCCTTTTCTCTTATAACGTAAACAAGATTAGTTCTAAATTCCTTTCTTCTAGTTTTAATCCAATTCAAATTGCCAAGACTGCTATTTATGAATTTAGAATTAGGGCGATTATGTGTTTAAATCATAATTTTTTACTGTACACACAAACATTGAAAAGAAGTTTTTAATTAAAAAAAGGCCCACAAATAATATTTACATGCAAAATGAGCACGTTTAATGTAAATGTACTGCATCATGAATGATATAATTATAAAAAGGAGTCACAATTTAAAAAAAAAATGTTTAAGTTTATGCTGTAATAGAGAAGTTTCGACTAAGAAAGGCTTTTAAAAATTTATTTACTGAAAAGTTTCTTTAAAGTAGGAATATATATTTGAGGGGGATTTTGTCTTTTATATGAACACGTCTGCCCAACATATGTTCAATAAATTCGTATCTTGCATCAAATACTAAACAGTTAACGAGGTCATGAAAACATGGATGAAATCGACAAAAAACCGTAGACCTATGAGTAACTGAAATCTGTCAGATAATGAACACTTCAACAGTAGTTAATTTGATATTAGCAGACTTAACGAACTCCCATTAACACCATTCACAAGCACCAATTTATTTAAAAACAAAATTCAAAATACAACTTAGAGAACAATCAAATAAATAAACACATCAATAAACAAACAGTTACTGATTATGCACGAGTAAATACAGTAAGATACAGTTACTGTATTTACATAAACACTCTCTAGAAGAGAGAGAGAGAGAGAGAGAGAGAGAGAAATAGAGAGAGAGTTATAACGAAAGAGAGACGGAGATTGACTAAGATAAAAAAAAATACCTTAACAGTTACTATTATATGAAGCCTCATTCCTCGCATACTGGTGTGAGACTGATTCTGAACTCGGCGTTTGTTAAACACGAACAACGACATCAATCAGTCTAGAGGTCTCACAATCATCGCGACTTGTTCTCTAATTTCCATTACAGTTTTAGCACCAAATCTTGCCTCTTTCAGTTCCAATGTATATTTCTACTTTCAAATCCACGTGTCAAATTGTGCCATTCGAATTTTCGTACGTTTTTCAGGCGATGATAGCGTGTCTGAAAGTCCCAGGCTGTGTGCATCTTCGGTGAATCTTCACTCCAGGTGATATTTGGAGTGATACAAATATCACCTGGAACAAGGTGATATTTGAAACACCCTAAAACAAGGTCAGATAAATAGTCTAAGAACGAAACAAAGTCAAACAAGGAAACAAAACATTCGAAAAAAACCAAGAAAATGTGCTATAAAAACAATAACGTTAAGCCTGTACTCTTTTTATATCTTTTTGCAACGTGTTAAACATTAAATAAAACGGAATATAACAATGCATTAAAACGATGTTAAAGGATGCTTTAAAATAATGTCAAACAATGTGCTTTAACAAAGTGCAAAACCATGTTTAACAATGAAATAAAACAATCCAAAAAGGTGTGTTAACATTTTTTAAACAATGAGCCGAAACAATACCAAACAATCTGCAAGAGCAATTGGTATTGCTGTCTGTACAAGCAAAAAGTGTATAAAATTTTCTACAATTTCGGTAAAAACTTTGCTGTAATATTGCACAATATCGTATTAAAGCGTTGGTAAAATCATACAAGACGGTGCCCCTCATGTAAACACGGCGATAGCCGCTGGAGCTTGGCGATCGCCAAGTGCGAGCGCTACGGATCTTGGCGCCAAGCTCCAGCCATGGCGCCAAGCCACCCTGGCGACCGCCAAGCTTCAACGGCTATCGCCTTCTTGTGACGAATAAACACAAGTAATTACCACTAAAATTTTTACAAAGAAACAAAAATTCTAAGTAAATGACACTATATAAAACAGTCAAATCCACAACAAAACATTAGAAAAAGTAGATTAAACAAGCACTTACCTCACCATTCCCACCTCATTTTTTAATGGAAGGACCGGGAACATCCATTACAACGATGAAATTCCCCAAGACGAAATAAAGACGAAATTCCCCGAGACGCTCACTAACTTACGATAAAGGGTCCATAAACGGAATCAAAAACACAAGGAAAATCCAACACAAACTTATTCCACTCAGAATCAAAGAACAACAAACTTCAATCTTCATGCAATTAACACTAAATGAAAATTCTATACTTCAAATGCACCGCTTTTAATTTTCAGAATTGCCAGTCAAATTCTGATTAAAAAAAAAAAAAACGATTTTCCAGACCAACATGTGATAAAAAATCCAGACGATTTTCAAGTTTATGACGTCAGCTTTACATATGTTCTCCAAGGGCGGAACCAGAAACTCTTTCGGAGGAGTGCGCATATTGTGAATATTCATTTTATCTAGTGTAAAGCCTGCTAAATATTGGTAAAAGCCCCATTTATGTAGTGTAAAAACATTTTTCATGGAGGGGGCGCGCGCCCCTCTGCGACACCCCAAAAAAACATCAGTGGGTCCGGCCAATGCCTCAAGGGGGCCCCCTCGAAAATATGCTAACGCGGGCCCCTCTGCGAGATCCAAAAAAACATCAGTGGGTCCGGGCGGGCCCCTCTGCGAGACCCAAAAAAAACATCTGTGGGTCCGGCCAATGCCTCAAGGGGGCCCCCTCGAAAATATGCTAACGCTGGCCCCTCTGCGAGACCCAAAAAAAAACATCAGTGGGTCCGGCCAATGCCTCAAGGGGGCCCCCTCGAAAATATGCTAACGCGGGCCCCTCTGCGAGACCCAAAAAAACATCAGTGGGTCCGGCCACCGCCTCAAAAGGGCCCCCTCGAAAATATGCTAACGCGGGCCCCTCTGCGAGACCCAAAAAAAACATCAGTGGGTCCGGCCAACGCCTCAAAAGGGCCCCCTCGAAAATATGCTAACGCGGGCCCCTCTGCGAGATCCAAAAAAACATCAGTGGGTCCGGGCGGGCCCCTCTGCGAGACCCAAAAAAACATCAGTGGGTCCGGGCGGATACCCTCTGCGAGATCGCAAAAAAACATCAGTGGGTCCGGCCACCGCCTCAAGGGGGCCCCCTCGAAAATATGCTAACGCGGGCCCCTCTTCGAGACCCAAAAAAAAACATCTGTGGGTCCGGCCACCGGCTCAAAAGGGCCCCCTCGAAAATATGCTAACGCGGCCCCTCTACGAGTCCCAAAAAAAAACAGTGGGTCCGAGCGAGCCCCTCTGCGAGATCCAAAAAAAAACATCAGTGGGTCCGGCCACCGCCTCAAGGGGGCCCCCTCGAAAATATGCTAACGCGGGCCCCTCTGCGAGACCCCCAAAAAAAACATCAGTGGGTTCGGCCACCGCCTCAAAGGGCCCCCTCTAAAATATGCTAACGCGGGCCCCTCTGCGAGACCCAAAAAAAAACATCAGTGGGTCCGGGCAAGCTCCTCTGCGAGACCCAAAAAAAACATCAGTGGGTCCGTGCGGGCAGCTCTGCTAGATCCAAAAAAAAACATCAGTGGGTCCGGCCACCGCCTCAAGGGGGCCCCCTCAAAAATATGCTAACGCGGGCCCCTCTGCGAGACCCAAAAAAAAACATCAGTATGTCCGGCCACCGCCTCAAAATGGCCCCCTCGAAAATATGCTAACGCGGGCCCCTCTGCGAGATCCAAAAAAACATCAGTGGGTCCGGGCGGGCCCCTCTGCGAGACCCAAAAAAACATCAGTGGGTCCGGGCGGATACCCTCTGCGAGATCGCAAAAAAACATCAGTGGGTCCGGCCACCGCCTCAAGGGGGCCCCCTCGAAAATATGCTAACGCGGGTCCCTCTGCGAGACCCCCAAAAAAAACATCAGTGGGTTCGGCCACCGCCTCAAAGGGCCCCCTCTAAAATATGCTAACGCGGGCCCCTCTGCGAGACCCAAAAAAAAACATCAGTGGGTCCGGGCAAGCTCCTCTGCGAGACCCAAAAAAAACATCAGTGGGTCCGTGCGGGCAGCTCTGCGAGATCCAAAAAAAAACATCAGTGGGTCCGGCCACCGCCTCAAGGGGGCCCTCTCAAAAATATGCTAACGCGGGCCCCTCTGCGAGACCCAAAAAAAAACATCAGTATGTCCGGCCACCGCCTCAAAATGGCCCCCTCGAAAATATGCTAACGCGGGCCCCTCTGCGAGACCCCAAAAAAAACATTAGTACAAGTTGAAGCAAATTAGAATAGTAGACGAAAGAACAGGAAAAAACGAAAAATAACAATAACGCATGCGCAAAACGCAAATTAACAGCTTAGTGTCATCAAATTGAGCAAGCGAATTCGTTACATTCATCTGCTTACGTCACAGTATCTAGATTAAAAAACAACTATTACGCATGCCCGAAAGTGCAAGAAATTTCGCATCTTTTAATAGTTCTAAATTATCCAATTTACAATATTTGACGCATTATCATTCCTTCAAAAAATACGTCGCCAAGCTCTACACATTTCTTTATGGTTGCCAGTCAAACAACCATCGGCAGGGTACTTTACTAACGTTGAACATCGCTCACGATGTCGCCAGAACCAAGGGGCACCGGATACGGAACATAGACCAAAGCGTTATCGGACGATGTGATGATAAAGCGAAGTAAAGTAATGTGATGCAGAAAACGGCTATAACAATATGAAAGAATGGAATTTTTATTGGCATGAATTATTATGAAACAATGTGCTAAGGCTTTGACAAACACCGCGCTAAAATAATATTAAAGGGTGTGCAAATCAATATTAAAACAGTGAGCAATATTTAAAAAAACAAAAACTACCCAAAAAATGAGCTAAAACTTCCTTCAATGCATTTTAACAACGTGATTAAGTTCTGCAATGAATTAAAAAAAATACAAATAATGTGCTATAACAGTTGTCCACTAGAAAGTCAAACAGTATGACAAAAGAAAAAAGTTCTAAAGGTACACTAAGATAAAATGAAAAATACTGTATTAAGAATAGTGAGTAAAAACGATGCTCCAAAAAGAATCGCCTTCATCATTGCTAAATAAGTTGCAATGCTAAATCTGTATAAAACAATGTGCTTAAGTCACAACTCTACCAATGGTGGGTCAAACAATATGTTATCAAGATGTAATAAAACAATGGGCTAGTAAAAAATGCGGACAACGTTCTAAACAAATATCAAAAACGATCTGAAATAAGGCCAGTTAATGTGCTTTAACAATAGTCTGTGTTTACAAAAAAATAATTTACTAAAGCAGTACCAAACAATGTGATAAAACAGTATTCAAGTGTGTTCATAAACAGTGATTAACAATGTCTAAAAATGCCATATAATGAGCAAACAAGGAAACAAAACATTTTATACATAAAATAATATTAAACTATTCTCTAAAATGTTCTAAAATATTGTTAAATATACAGAGATAAAAAAACCCGTCAAAATAAAGAAATAAAGTCAAAATAAATGTTAAGCAGTTTTAAAATAGACATAATTCCTGGGATGTCGTCTGTCAGTATTCAAGTTTTACAATAGAACTGATTAAATCGGCAACCTGCCGATGAAGTCATATTTTTCGCGTGACAAATGCCCAGGTCGGAAGAATGACACCCAAGCTTATGATGGGAATCCAACCCGAACCCAGACTCGTGGTATGGTACAGCTAATGGTTTAGCCACTATACAAGCCGAGGGGCTGCATTTCAAAACTTATTTCAAAGAAAACGTATCGAAATGGGTTATGCACTTCATAATGAGCTATGAGCTTGGTTTAGGAATTAAAATTCAAATTAGAAAGTTCATTTATTATTATAATTTGTTTAAAAATCGTAAATTATTTTTTTGCAATGTGAGTCTCATACAATAAAAATCTGCCTATTTACAAGTTAATTGCATTTTGCTGTAACAAAATTATTATTTATAAAGTATGAGCAATCAACAAATTATATCAATGATAGAAAAACACTCAAAATACTGGTGTTAAAAGATGAAACAAATAAAACCTTTGTGAAAAAAAAAAACAGACATAAAAAGGTACTTATTGTTTGGGACGATCTGTGAGACCAATTGTTGGCGGCTGAAGAAGACTGAAGATTTTTTTGCTCGAAACGATCGTCTTAACCCATAAATAGCTTTTTATGTGTGTTTTTTACAAAAAGTTTGTATTTATTTTATATCAGTGATAGTTGTTTGAAGGACATGTTTCGTTTTAAGTCATTTACATGTTTTTTTTAAACTTTTCTACTCTAACCTACGCTGTAATTTGGCAAAAAACTATAATGACTACTAATTAGATGTAAATACTACTTGAGTCTTATATAAGTTTTTAAAATTCAAGTAATTAGTTATTTTAATGGAGTTAGAACATCATTTAAAGAGCAAATGGACTCTCATTCCTTCACTGAAGAATGAGAACATCTGCGAAAATACCATAAATGAAATACATAAATTAATCACTTGAATTATTAATCACACTTAAAAAAGCTTATAGGAAAAGCTGGCCATTTTCTTTGAGCAGCTTGAATATTTATGTTCACGAAAGTCTTATGAAAACTTTTATGCTTCAACTAAACGCCATCAACCAGATTTCATCACGTGTGATTCCATCTCATTTAAATAGAATCACGCCATTTCCATTATCTAAAAAAAGTGTCTATTAGTAGGAGTAAGAAAGCATTACTACTAATGGACTTTCAGCTAAAAGTTTATGCAACGAAAGAAATCACTCTGAATTGTAATGAGATTTTTTCCCTCATATTTTTAGAAAGAGTTGGGCTGATGATTTTTCATTGCCCAACATAATAATGCACTGTAAATAATAATGATAACAAGAACAACAACAACAACAACAATAATAATAAAATTGGTTTGGATTAATAATTAGTGAAAGAATATAACAACAAATTTTGCTTTTCAGGAACATTTTGAAGGTTATATAAAAATTAATGTGAAGATACTTGGAAACTGAGTCATTTTGATAAATGTATAATTTTGATACCAGAACACCTGAAAGTTAAAGATATAATCAAGGACATATTCTAGGGGAGGGTCCAGGGGATCCAGACTCCCTTCTGAAATTTTGATTTTTGTTAACAAAGAAATAATGACGAATATTATTTTTGTACAGAATTCTGCCTTTTCCACTGTTTGGACACCCTCCGAAATTGGTTTGTGCTTACGTCCCTGAATGGATTAAACGCTGCTTAAAGTGAAAATAATATGCCTTAAATTTAGTCTGTGTATACATTTTAGAGTTACACTGGGAGTTTCGTTTAATTGTAATTGAAGATAATATTCAACAGTCACTAGTGATGGTAATGAGTAGTTATATAATGTAAAAAAATGTCAGCTCTGTAAAGAAATAAAATAAGAAGTATTATAAGAATAGAAGTTGTTTCTTGGCCTGTAAAATGTTGCCATCCAGAATGCGGAACAAATAACCTAAAAAAAAAATGTAATGATACCCACTATTGTATACGAGTGGCCAATCAGCTCTAAACCCAAATACTAGGGCAATTTCAGCTGTTATAAGCAGAAATATAAGCTTTTAATGAATGATGCCAAAAAATTTCCTAAGCAAATTTTGATTTCTGCTGTTCCTTCCGCTGATTAAATAGTTCAGATACTTGTGCATGTACAGCAACTATAATCCAGTTGATGTTGAAAGCTAAAACTAAATTAGTTTTGCAAAATCTAAATTTCAGAATTGAAATATTATGCTAACGGGCTACGTTTAGTTGAAAAGATTTGTTATAATTGAGCTCTAAACAATTCCGTACTATTTTATGGCCATCTGGTAAATTATATGCATTTTTTGTAGAGTAAAAAAAGAATCCTAGAGTTCAGACATACTTGCTTAATATGCACACAAACTAATAATACACATTAAAAAGGAAAAGGGGCCATTTCTTCTCTTGATACCAGTAATCATTTATTGTACAAATGAATCGTGCTACGAAATTTTTGTTTCTTGTTTTATTGATTCCAAGAAGGAAGCAACATCAGAAATTTGGCCCATGCTTCAATGTTCTTTAACGCACCAGATGTTTCAATAGGAATAACTACGGGAATGCAATGAATAACGGTTTAATTTTATAACCTATTTAAAAGCATATTTGCATATTAAGTACAGAAAAGTTTTGCAAAACATTCCCAAAACTCCTAATTTTACCTTACGACCAATTTTAATGGCATTCACTTCTAAGAAGAAAGCTATTTGTTTTATTTTGTTTAAAACCTGAAAAGGTTTCAATGTGTTTTTAGTTTTGAAAGTTTCTTCGGAATGAACATCTACAAGATTCAGGTTTCCCGTCTGCTCCTATTAATGTCTTTATAGCGATATGTATATTCACAGATTACTTCCTAAGAGGTTCTTTATTTTAATATTTTTAATTCAGATCAACCATTAATCACTGAAATCACATTTATTAAAAAGGTTTTTTAAGTATTTCTTAATTTAAGAATAAATCGTTCTGGCATCTTTTACGGGAAATATAAATCCTAGATATATAATTAGAAAAAAAGTAAATAATGTTCTTAATTTCCTGCTAGATTTCTGAGAATGACAATCAGCAGTTTTCTGTACTTAAGACAAAATTAATGCATCGGCTCGAATAATGAGTTTAGACGATACATTAACATTATAATCTCTTTTAGTTTTTCTCTTTATAAACTTAAGTATTCGCGGAAATATTTTGATAAAAAAGTAAAACCAAAACGCTGTCTACATTAATAATGCAGTATGCGCATTTTGAGCATTCGGAGAATTGTCAATAGATTTTCAAGAAAGTTGAAAAAGAAATACCTATTTATAGTAAATAAATTTTTATTCGGAACATTTTAGGGATATATCGGATGCAATGAAACTTTTTGATAGATTTTTAGTCATTATTTGTATGATTTATAAAATGGGTTGTTTCATCAATAAATCAGTCACATATATTTTCATAGAGGGAGTGTTTAGGAACATTATTAATAAGAAGGCTTTAAATGTAAGCATTCTAGCCATATGAAGAAAACAAAAGTAGAATTCATGTTTTTTTTTTTTTTTTTTTTTTTGTCCATGGAAGAAATTGAAAGAGAATTTTTTTAGTAAAAGAGTACCGACTTCAGATTACTTCAGAAAATGTACCACGAAAGGTTTGGCCATTTCTTGCCAAATATAGATGATATCTCCGAGATAGGTTCCGTTTTGGTATCTCATTTTTTGACGCCAAACTTGGTGATAAATTGCCCAAAGTGGTCAAACTTTGTGACTTTTGAAATATTGCTACTAATCTCGTTACTTGCAACCCATTAGACAATCCTTTTAAGTATGTGTTCTTTCTTTATTTTTTGTTTGTGAATGATAATAACATCAGAGCGTGATCATGTTTTAATAAAAGTCTATAGGAATTAAAGCATCGTTCATTGTAAAGAATATTTTGGACCTCTGTTAAAATTTCAAATGTAATAAGTTTTTAAAAATTAATCGATCTATAGTAATTGAAATATTTCCCTAAAACTGCGCTAATTAAGTTTATATTTCGGCCAACAGTAAGTGTATGTATGCATTAAATTTGCTGTCTATTAATCTTGTTATTTACTGAGTAACTATAAAAACGAAAATGATTTATACGAAAATTAAATTAGATGTGTCTGAAAAATTTAGGGGAAGGAGGCCTAAACTGATCCCCTTTAGGGAAAAACTTGTAGAAAATAACAGAACTGTTTAAATAAAACTTAAGCTCTTTGCTAGCCTATTTCAAACAATATTTTGCAAGAATATTTTACAATAATATTTCACAATAATATTTTACTAATATTTTAAAAATTAGCAAAAAAAAAAAAAAAAAAAAAAAAAAGAATTTTGAGAAAATATCCAAAGGCTCATGAATGCCTTAACAGACTTATTGAATTCCAAATAACATGTTAAAATTTACTTTAGGTACTATAAAACGTAACTTTTAATTTGTAACTGCCTATAGACTTCCAGTCCCAGATCCGTAACTTTAAATGCGAAGATATGAAAAAATAAACAGCGAATGACTAATAATTACCACCATCTTCTTTTTAATAGTTAATCTGTGATTCCTAAATAATGTTTCTAAAGTTAATGGAAAGGCCCTCGAAAGTTTCCTGTTTAAAAATATCAAATGCCAGAAATATTACATATAGCACTCTACAAAATTAATTTTGAAGAAAAGAAATAAACCTTTAACAAGTTTTAAATCACGAAGCAGCTGTGTTATAATAATGTAATCATATCTGTTGCATTTTAAAATAAGAATTTCATAGATATATTCTTAAAAAAAAAAGACACGTGAAAAAAGGGGAGAGTGGACAGGACACCCACCCCTTCTCACATCCTTATAGGCGGTTGAAATTCAAAATTTTATAGAATTAAAATTTAGGCATAAGTGCGTGTTTTAGAGCAAGGATTTTATGGATTTCGTCTTTTTCTTTCAGAGGGATATATGAAAAGCACGTTCATGCCTCCTACTCTTCTTCGAAAAAAAGATTACATACTTTATAAAATCCTTTGTTATCGAGCATCTATTTACAAATCTCACATGCATGCCAAATTTTCTAATTAGCGCCATTAGTTTCAGTTGGGAGAAATATTAACACAAGAAAAAACTACATTACATGTTTCCCAATACCACTTATACACGACAGTTGAATGAATTTTGGAAAGCGAAAAACGATTTGTTGATTTGAACAAAATTTGTGTGCGTGATTGAAGTTACTTAAATCAAACAATGCAATTAAATTAACACAATATTTTCTTGAATTGGCAAAAAGTTTGTTGATTCAACAACAGCTGTTTTATTAAAATACATTTTACGAAATATTTCGTTTAATCATTAAATCCCTTCTTTCTTGGTTACCCCTTCTTTCTTGCAGTTTCACGCTTTTGCCGCAAAACAGAGTGAAATAGAAAGCTTTTACACCATAATTTTAGGATAAATTAGCATTAAATTTAAAATTGTGAAATAAAATAAAAAGAAAAATTTAATTTCTCAAGGATTCATACTTTAACATTAGAATAAAAATTGTGGATTTGCATTTCCACGCTTACTTTACATTACTTTTCCCATAGCTTTCTAAGAGTGCATCACTGATAAATGCTTAATATATTATTTTTTGAAGGAAAAAGTTAATAGTCTTTGCTTATCGCATTTTTAATTAGCAGGAATTGTAAAAAAAGTACACTTGTCTGCGAAGTCAAACTGTCTTAATTTAATTAGTTTAAGGAGATTCACATTTTTTGTTCCATATAAAAAAGAAAATTTCGGTGTTAAATAAATGTTAAACGAGAAATCTTTTTCGTTTTAATTCTTGAACGAGGTTTTATTTTTGATTTATAATACAAACTCAGTAACATTACCTTTTAAATTATAATTGAATGATATTTTTAAATTAAAAAAGCCCTTTTTTCATTTGAATAATAGTGAGAATGAAATTATATTGCATTTGATTTCATAACAACTTAAGCGATAAAGTAAAAAAGCTGTGAGATTAATCATGTACTATTTATGAGTTTTACATTTCCGAGTATTAATGTGAAATTCTAGCTTCACACATTATAATCAGTGATAGTAGAACGATTGCATAAATATTATGCATTGTTACATTTGCCCATATACAGAATGTTCTAAAGAGATCTGAACACCGCATTAATTCTTTATTTATTAGAGATAAGTGGACAACGGAAATTACGAAAAATTCTCAAAATAAGGTTTAAAAAAAAAAAAAAAAAGACCTCTCGTTAGAAAAAGTGACTCTCTTAAATTTGTATATGACCACCGTAGAAAAAAATTGCCAGTTAGTAAAGTATGTAACGAACACCATTGAAGTGATGTATGAAATTTCAGCCTTTCATCATAAAGTGTCTCAGCAATATCCTAAAACAAAGATAATCGGGGTCTATACCCGAATTTGAACATGAATGTTTATTATTAGTGTGAAAAAAATTCTTTGGTGATTTCTGTACGGCCCTTGAAACGCGATCATGTGACATAATTTTATTCCTTCGAGAGCCATTTAAAGTGATTTAAGTCAGAATATATTCATATCTAGCAATTTTTAGAATAGAATTCTTAAAATTTCTGTATCACTTCATTAATGCATGGGGCACATTTTACTAACTGGAATTTTCTTTGTATGGGAATCGTATACAAATTTAAACAGAGTCACATTTTGAAAATTAACAAGAGAAATATTTTTAACCCTATTTTGACCTATATTTTCAATTTACATTGTCCATTTCTCTAATGGATAAATAATTAAAGCGTGTTATCACGTTTTTGAGGCTCCCTGTACATAAGATATTACATTATATTATTTATTTTGAAACTGACTGTTGTGACATTAGCATGTCTATTTTGGTAAAAGTATACGTAGAGTCATATCCTTACATTTTATTTATTAATTACTGCGATCTGTAGCAATTATAATGTGAATATGGTAATTTTTCATTACTTATATTTTTAGGTAACGCAATAGGGATTGATTCTCTCATATTATGCAGTTATTTTAACACCAGTTAAAGTACCCGTTCTTCACGCAGCAATGAGATTGTTAAACCAACAAATAGAAACAATATTTAATTTATTTTTATTACAGATTTGTGTGCTTATCTTAGCAAAAGTTTAGTCTCGTAAATGATTTTTAAATTTCTATCTGGATCCACATTTTAGGTTCAAGCAATTTTGATTATGGTGTGATGTTTTAATTTTGTTACAGCTAGTTAGTATTTAAAATACTAATACAATTTTAAATGCATGATGTAAAAATGATGGCGAAGAGTAATACATTTCATTTTATATTTTTAATATTTCCGTTTAGTTTAACAGTGTTCATTGTTGTCACTTAAGTCGTTGAATAATACAATCAAACGAAAACTAACTTACGGTTCTTCTTAAAACTATTGGAAAATAAAAATACATTAATGTGTTACAAGTAAAACGCTAACCTTAAAAAACACTCTGATTTTGATGCTATTTCACTTCTTATTTCTTTTGCAGGCTTGCTAACAGATCACCAAATTAATCAGAGATGCGCATGCACACTACAACGACGATGAAAAAGCTGTGTGTATATACACTCACTTGCAAAAGTTAAGCACGGAGAGGAAAATGCTAATTTCCGGAAGCCAATCAGAATTGAAGAGGATGCAATTCGCTGCAGGGGTAGATGGAAGTATGCAAATATGTTAGGCGACAGCCGATCGCACTTTCATGTCAAGAAATAAGCAAAAAGGGCAGTCTTATAAGATGCCAGCTTTATGAAGGGTTACAGAAGTTGATTGTAAGTGCTGATAGAAGGTGTTTAATTAACTTTCGCACAATTTGTTTTCAAGACATACGTGTTTATATGACTTCCAGAAGACGAATGGAAGATTCTGAGCGCTGTCGTGCTGTGGAGCGCATTGAGGCAGGACAGTCGATCACAGATGTTGCTATTTTCTTCGGCGTTCATCATTCTGTAATTTCACGTTTGTGAAAACAATTCCAAGACAGTTGTCCGAAGGCCCGTAGCCGGTCGCCCAAGGGTTACAACCCCCGCGGAAGATCGATATATTGCTATTTTAGCCAAGCGGAATCGCAGAGCGACCTCCACACGTGTGACATCTATGGTTACAGCGTCTATTGGTAAGGCGTTATCTGTAGCTACTGTACGCCAAAGATTACATATGAGTGGACTGTACGCCCGGGTACCTCGAGTTTGTGTTTTTCTATCCGTCCAATCAAGAGGGGCACGATTAAAGTGATGCCGGGAACATGTCAATTGGACTATATCTGACTGGGACAATGCCATGCTTACTGATGAGTCAAGATTTGCTCTGGAGCCAGATGACAAGCGTATAAGGATATGGCGTGAACAAGGAACACGCAATGAGCCCCAAAACATCACCGAAAATCACGCATTCCGAGGCGGAAGTATTATGGTGTGGGCAGGGATTTCATTAGGACACCTCACCGACCTGTACATCTTTAAACGGGGTTCTGTGACGGCTGTCCGGTATCGAGACGAAGTCCTAGAACCTATTGTGAGATTGTACGCTGCAGCAGTTGGTCCTACTTTTGTTTTAATGGACGATAACGCGCTTCCCCATAGAGCTGACATTGACGATGACTACCTGGAGAGTGAAGGGATTACGCGTATGGTGTGGCTAGCATATTCGCCCTACCTTAATCCCATTCAAAATCTTTGGGATGCTCTCGGCCGTGCTGTATCTTCACGTTTCCCAACTCCAGCCCCTCTTATTGAGCTGGAAATTGCTCTACAATAAGAATGGTGATTGCTTAATTCTGCGGTGGTTGACCAAATAATTGAAAGCATGGTCACAAGGTGTAAACTTTGAATACAGATGAGAAGGGATCACATACCCTATTAATGTACTTTTTTTTCATTTTATGCTGTTTATTTTCACTTTATACATAATTCTGTTTAAGTCTCCAGTATTTCATTACTGATAACTTACAAAAATTTATTATTGTTTTCCTTTCTGTATATAATTATTCATTTTGTTTTATGCATAAATATATATGCTACTTTCCTGCCGAATTTTGTGTCAATCAAAATAGTATTTGTTGATTTTTTTTGTATTTTACATCTTCAACTTTTGGAAGTGAGTATATATATATATATATATATATATATATATACAACCTTTTCATTGTCGTTGTAAGTTTCAATATTACTCTGTTTGAAAAACTACTGTCCGAAAATGACCAAATGAGCTGGCTCACCTAGACGGCTATCTGTTAGGGCATTCAAAACGTGACATCATCATTTAAAACGCACGTGAAAATCGTAATTTCTGCAGCATAATTTAAGTCCGATTCGCAATTTAAACTAAACGATTCTAAATAGCTCCTCAAGATTACACAGCACAGTTTGATGTTTTTTACAAAACTGAACCGAGGAGGATTTAATATTTAAATCGGCACCTCTTGGATATTTTCTACTACGGCTAGATGAAATATTTTGTGGTACTAAATATGCCAATCTGACAAGATTTGTGCCCAAAAATAGATGTAGAACTGTTTTAGTGGCAACCATAAAAGGAAATGGTAAACGTTTATGCAAATGCGTAAATTCCGCAAAGAATCACCAAACAATAAAAAGGCAACATTCGTGACAAATATCTAAACCGTTTCTTTAGAAATTGAACATTAAGAGGGAGAAACGAAAATGCATAGTATTAGCACAGGTAAAAGATAGTAGAAGTAATAGTTAGTATTGGTAATTGTGTTAGGATAATGTGGAATAAAAGGCCATTATACCGCAATAATAAATATTTCGGGAGACTAAAAGTGTTCTATTCATCATTTTTCAATAATCGTCTTGCAGTTAAGTAATTCTACATCGCGTTAATATATCCCACGGTATTTTCAAAAGAAGAGAATATATCTGAACTTTTCTTTGAGATTCTGTTTTGTCTAAGTAGTTATTATCATATTTTAGGAAAATGCTCTTTTCTTTCCGTGCGAAGAGCGGGTACGCAGCTATTTAATTATAAAATAATACGGTTGTCCACATCATGTAATATCTAAGGTATTAATGCTACAACTTAAACCCAAAAAACAGTATGATGTATATATAAGACATTTTGAAAGTGAGGAGTTTTTGCTGCATACCGTCAAGCTTTTCTTTTTCTGATCGCGAATAACACCGACATAGTTTTTTGTGTCATAATATCACAATGGTCTCAGGTGAGTACTCATACTAACTTTACGAGTAACTGATGAGTAACTCACAACAGTCAAATACACACAGCAGTCCACAACAGTCAAATAATGTTGCTTATTTTCCACATAACTGGAATCAATTCGAATTACACATGTAGCAGCTAGTGTATCATCTATCGAACTTGTAGTAGAATAGAAAAGTTTCTCTAATTAATTTAGAATTCTGTAAGTAAAAGCTATAGAATATCAAATATATATTATTTCAGCCGCATATAGTAACAAAATACGAAAGAAATATAAAAAGCTTTGCGACTTTTAAAAATCAGAAATAAATAAAGATGTTTTGAAACAGACGGAAGACGACGAATTTTCTATTATCAAGTTTAAAAAATAAGAATTTCCAGACACTCAGTAGTTTTGTCTGGAATTTGTAGATCCCAAGTGAAATGTAATTTTAATTCGCTCCATTAAATTTTAGATGATAAGCATTTCATGTGACGGCTGTAATTCAACGAGGACTTGTACAATTTTGGTTTAGAGAATTCAAACGATTCGTCATAGTTTTATAAGATTTTAAATTAGTAACTCATTGTTGTTATTTCAAGAAAATAGCTGCACTCTTATGGTGTAATGATGATTCGCTAACTTTCAGAAAAAAATTAAATTGTTTCATATTTCAAAAAATAATTCTAATAAGTATTCAGTACCGAATTCTAACCAAGAAATAATTTTGCAACTACACAAAGATATATTTTTTAAGATTCTTTTTCAAGCTATACTTTCTAATCAGATTCAAAATATCCAAAAAAGGCTCAAAAACAATTTACAGTGCTGGAGGACACGTGTCCTAGACGCATCATATTGCTGGTTTGGATTAGTTCTGTAGTAGTTGTTGTATCGGTGTGGGCAGTTTTTATTAATTATTGATGGGGTATTCAATAAATATATCTGATTATTTTAAAATATAACGTGCATGAAAATATTTCTAAATTAGGACTTGAGAAAATTGTATATCATTTACAAGGTAATAATCTTACACTGCTTGCATCGTACAATAATTGCAACGTTAAAATTTGAAAAAATGGTTTAAAATTCCTACCGTGATGCTAACATCATTGAGGAATCGTTCGATTATTTAATTGAGCAGTTCCCAACCTTTTAACGTCCCCCCCCCCAACAAAGGCTAACTTGCGGTGGCGTCCCCCTTCCTGACATTTTCCAGCATTCATCCAGCTTTTTATTCTTCAATAATGAATACTTAATCTAATTTTCTGCAAAATAATGTTAAAAGCTATTGAAAGTTTGCATGAAAACTTAAGCGAAAATAGACATATTTTTGAGTACAGATAAGAACAAACAAGATGATTTTTAAAAACAATCATCACTACTTGCTCTTTGGTTTTTCTCGCACCCCCTCCCCTGCAAATGTTATGCGCCCCCGTAGGGAGACGAGCTTCACCGGTTGTTAAACGCTGATTTAATCTATAAATCAGAATACAGAACATCATCAAATTAGAATGATTTAAAAAGAGATACTTTTGAAGAATGGAAGATAATACCATCTTCTGTGACCTCATGAATTCAATGACATTTTAATTAAAATCAGAATAAAAACCCAAGCTTGCATGGTATTAAATTTTAGTTTTGTTGTCAAGTATAGTAAAGAGAGCTTTTTTGAAAGTAAATATGTGAAAAATTTAAAATAGCTCTTTTCATTATACTTGATAGCAAAACTAAAATTTAATATCATGCAAGCTTTGATTTTATACTGACTTTAATTTAAACGGCATTGAATTATTAAGTATCTGCCATTCTTCAAGAGTGTATCTTTTTAAATCGTTCTAATTTTTGATACGAATTATGTATCATGTTAAATTAAGTTTGTCAATTGAATGTTTGCATTTCCTATAGGTTCATTGTAATGAAAAAGTTTGTGCCATTAGCTTTCTAAATAAATTGCTTGGCATATAATATTTTCATTTATTCTTTTTGCTAAAGACATCGTTTAAACTTTTAAAAATACACAATTTTGTGATTAGGTGTATGTTATTTTTGGAGAGTAAGAATCTGACAAATTAGAATAATTTATAGCAACAGAATACTTTGGTTTCAAAATGTGTAAAAATTAGCATGAAAAAAAAAAGCAAGCAAACAATGAAAACAAATAGGTATAATTTTAAATGTTTAAGTTAAAATATTTTGAAAACTTCACGATATAAGCACTTTAAATATTACAGAGCATTATTGATGTTTCAATTTACAAGAAAAAATGCCATTGAATAAAATCGATAGAATCTAGAGAAGTTGCTATGCGCATCTTGTGAAAGGACCATCATAAATATATGATGTAAGAAAATATTAAATTAACGAATGATGTATTGTAGTGCTGCTGTGTTTGATGGCTGCACATACAAGACTTACACCCCTGACTTCATGCTTCTGGAAAGGCATTTATAATGGCTATGGCGGTATTATTTCGAGAATGATTGCATAAAAAATTACTTTTCGCAGAATTTTTTTTTTTTTATTCTTGAAATAAAACTTTTCGAGTTTATTGAATATCACAATAGACAATATTTTGTATAGCTTGGTAAATAATCATAAAAAAGAATTGGAAGTTTATTATCTTCGAACTTTCGGTTTTTATAAGTTAATTAATTTTTTCTTTTCTTTGTATAGTTTTAAACATGCATTTATTATACACATTTGCATGTATTTTAAACTTGAGTTGAAATAATAGAAAAATGTAGATTAAAAAAAGCTCTTAATTCTCTTTCTATGATTTGCTATTTAGTTTTATCTCAGATTTTCCTAGAAACTATATTAAAGTGTATTTTAAATATATTAATGCCATTGAAATATGGGAGTTTTTAGAACATAGGTCATATTTAATACATAAAAAGCGATTTATAAAAATATTTATTTAATTTTGCTTCCTTATTTTCGATAAAATTTATAAATATATTAATGAGGCTTTAAACGGATGTTTGTACACTTAAGTTTCGTTAAATTAAACAATTGACAAAAAATAAATTACATTAAAAGCTTATTTCTTTATCCTGTAGCGAAAAATATTTATAAAATTTTACTTATGCATTAAAATTTAATATTTTGATCATTTTATTTCTGTGGTGTAGTAAAAAAGATTTTGTTTAATTCAGGAAGAAGAAGTTCTTATCTTTGTAATTTTTGAAATAAAACTATGTTTGAAGTAGATTCCAAAATATCATTTAAATATGTGAATTCTTTTTTCAGCATCATTTTTAATGTCAAGGATTTATCAACAGTTTAGTTTAGTACAAATAACCTAAAGAAAAAGAACGTTATTAATTTCTTCACGTGACTTGCATTTAGTCTAAAGAAATTAAATTTAAATATTGATGAGTAGCTATTGCAATCCGACATTGCTGTGGTTGCTTCAAAGTTTGCGAAATTTTATCATTCAAGAAACAAACAAACAAAAATCTACCATGCGCATACTGCCAATGTAGCTTCTTGATATTTCAAATTAGTTTTATTTCGATAATCATAAGATGATGTCTACGTAAAATCAATAAAGATCTTCTCATTTTCAGAATGTGTAACCGTGAAACTCACTTAGAACAAGCAATGATTTAACGAGTAAATCGGGAATACTCGGTTAATAGAACTAAGTCTATGGCAGCATAACTCACTTTTAAAGAGTAAATACCTGTTACAGAGAGGAATATTCTTTTTGATTCATAAAAATTCAATTTATTTCCACCTTTGCAGTTCATCTAATCCTTTCTTGGAAAAATTCCTCCAACATTCCCAAATCAGTGAAAGCGACGATGAAAATATCTTTAACAATCAAAATATCTTTCTCGTGAAACTATTAGTTTTATGATTTCCTCAAAATATTAAACATAATGTAATAAACTTTAAAAGCAAATACTCTTTCAAGCTGTTTAAATATAAACTATAAAAAGTTGTAGATTTCAACTGCAAAAAGCTTGAAACAACTTTAAGTAGATGCTTTTATTACATGCTATCACCGCTCAGAGTTGAATAGATTATATATATATATATTATTTAGGTACGCATGTGAGAACATTTTTTTAAAAAATATTCTTGAAGAAGAGCATTGGAGCAGTGGCGTAGCCAGAAATTTTTCATGGGGGATGGGGTTACGACTACTGCAACGAAGGGATAAAGATAAGGGAGTGAAGAATATACATTTTGTACGGCAAAAAATTCCTCATGGGGGCTTGTCACCCCCTATCCCCCCTTGGCTACACCACTGCATTGGAGTAGTATAAAACCTACGAACGTGCGAGTAAAGGCTATTTAATTATAAGTAAGTATTTATTTATTAATCAAATATAAATAAACATCTGTTTTGCTGTTAAAATATTTTACCTCATAGACAAGACTTGTGTACATAATAATAATAATAATAAAGGCTTTTTTATTCGAAAAATACTGAATTCGAGCATAAATTATTAAATTCGAAAAACATAGCATTTATTTCATGCATAATTAAAAAGGTAAATGCGATCCCCTAAGCTCAAGTAAACTTACTTGAGACTAGTTGGTTACGGGAGCAAACTGACTATGAATATCAAGAATTTCTGGTTTATCTAGAAACATTTATTTACTTTCCATTAAACCAGACGATCAAATATGGAAGGGGAAAAAAAACAAATTTCCAAATTAACACATTTCTGGCTTTTCGCTAGGGTACGATTCGGTTCACGCCTGATAGATAAACTACGCACATATCCTCTTAATTCTTTCTGCCAGAACTCTCAATTTCCTCCACCGTTTGCCGAACATGCGCACTACAGGGAAACAAACACTGAGCAAAACCCCCCTCATCCCATCACAGTATCTCTTTGGTCTCCAGCGTCTGTGGATCGGCTTCCTCCACTGGTCCAATCAAACTTCGAAGCCTCTGTCTAAGAGGGGCAGACGAAACTCCGAAGAGAAAATTGTTGATGCAAAAACCGAAGGCTGTGGCCGTAGGTGTGAAGAGCGCTAAAAGTTGGAAGTGATAGAGAGATATAATTAATCAGAATAGTAATAAAAGTATATATTACAATATATACAGAGAAATAATATACAGTTTTGTAGGAGTTTTTAAGTGTGCTAAGGGTATATCCTGTAACTGTTTAAAAACTCTCGGAAACATATTTAGCGTCAAAAGTTTTGTTGTACATTCACGTTTGTTCCTTAGTTGTACTCAATACAACTATTGAGAGTTTCAATTAACAAGAATGGAACATATTATGTAAGTAATACCAAATTGAATGTTGTGCTGTGTGCATGATTACGAAATTATGAATCATTGTTACTTTACATTTTTACTTTTCTGTCATCTACAGATGCGTTATTTTTGATGAAGTCATCTGACATATTTTTATAATTACTGATAAAATTAATTTGAAATTAATTTAATTTTAAATGATACCCTTTAACTCTTTATGAGTATGTAGATGTTTTTCACATAAAATTCGAAATATCTGTGATTTTTTTTTTTTAAGTGGTTTTCCGTGTTAGTTTTTTCGGTAAAAATTTTTATCGCGTGTAACCAAGTTAAAACATCGTTTGTTATTTTCTTTAATTTAAGGATTTAAAAATACTCTTTAGTAACGAACACCCCCAAAAAAGTAAAACTCATTTGAAAACATTATGAAATATAATAAAAAAATGTATGTCCGCTGTATGTCCGCTGTACGCTGTATGTCCAGGTAAAATTTTTGTAACAGATTTTTTGCTTACTCCAAAAACTTCAATTAAGCTTTTATATTCAATCAATTGAGATTACAAATCAAATCAATTGAACACTGATTGAGCAATTTGAGCTGAAATTTTGCACACTAATGTATCTTATCTAATAATACATTTATCAATCATGAACAGTTTCAAAAAGTTCTAATTTAAGTTATACTTATAAATAAAAATGAAATTCTGTTTGTTTGTTTGTTTGTTTGTGGATTTGAGTCGTATACAAATCTACAAAAATGGACCTATCAGCCTGAAATTTTGCACAGATGTGTAAAATAATATAGAATAAATTAAAACTTTGAAAGTCCACCCGTTTCCGGAATTTAAGAGATTTTTTATGCTCTCCACGCAAAAAGCTTTCCATAATTGTAACCCCTGTAGTGAAAAAAGTGTGTAAGAAGCATCGTGGTTGCCATGTGTGGCGATTTTGCCGAATAAAATGTTTTAAATTCTCAAAGTAAAAATAAAAGAAGAATAATGATTTTTTTTTGTTAGTTTATATTCGTAAGGTTATTTTTTTAATTATAATATCGTGTGCATGGGAAAACAGAGCAGGAATGAAATGTTTTATACGCAAAACAATAAGAATTGAAGATTTCTGAGGCTAATATGTTAAAATTTTTTAGTTTGGCGAAAAATAAAATGGCTCAAAATGCCGAGAAAGTGAGTTCTAGCGGTTTGCACAGTTTCCGGCTTGGCGCAATTTACTGAGAGCTTAAGGAAATGGATTTTTGAAAACAGGTGTAAAGGTTTTATTAGAATACAGCATTAAATTTTAATGATCCGTGCGGAAATAATGCAGTTATTAAGGGATTTCAAGCGATCTATCTTCAGCATTCTCGCCAATTGAGTGCATTGATTTAAGTTGGGGGAATTCCGCCAAATTTCAGATAATTGAAATCTTCGCATATAGTACATCGGAGTAACGATGAATAAAACAGGTTATATAGTTGAAAATTTAAAAAATGCGGCTGTATTAAATAATTCCACTTTTCAAATAAAAGCGTGTTTTACTTTTTAAAGGTCTAACCATTTCCAAAATTGATTGCTGCTAAGTCAATGCTTCGAATGATTCCCTGAAAAAACTCTTTCAAAATGGCGTATGTTGGCACTTTGGCGAGGCTTAGATTTGAAACTGGATTTTATTTGAGACTGGTAGCTATATTAATAAAACAATGTGAGTAAACTGTTAGTTTGTTTGTCTGTGTCTCCCGTAGCTCGCAAACGGGTGATCGCAGACCTACCAAGTTTTGAACGGAAATTCTCCATGACAGGCCCCGACACACCTCGAAGCGATTTTTTCAAAATTCGAACTATTTTAGGAAATATCGATAAAAACGTATTGCAAACGGCTAATTTTTGCTTTCCGCCATTTCGTAATTGTAACCCCACAGTCAATTAAGCGACGATTAACCCATTTGTGCCTGGATATTTTTGCGACTTTCTTCGATTTTTACTGATAACAGAAATAATAGATAAATTTCTGATGTCAACTTCTTGAACACGGGATGATTTCTTTTAAAATCATTATGCATAAAAATCGAAATATCAACATCCTACTTGGTCATGTTAAAATATTTTGTAGAGTTGAGGCTCAATACTCCTGAATAAAGCCTAGGAAAAATAAATAACGTTTTCGACTTATAGCGAAAATGCCGTCCCAAAAAAGGGACACTAGGCATAAATGGGTTAAGCTTATCTAGGTTGCCACATTCGGCAGTTCATTAAATGATTCAGACTCTTGAAGTAAAAATAAAAAGAATAACGATTTTTTAAAATTTTGTCTAGATTATTTGTAAGATTGTTTTTAAATTAAAATATCGTGTGCATGTGATATCAGAGCGGGAATGAAATGATTTATACTCAAAAGAAAAATAGAATTTAGAAATTTTCCGAAAATAAATGTGCAACTTTTTAATTGGTCGAAAAATAAAAGGAGATGATGTGCGATTTTGAGGAGGATCGAACCATTTCCCATATATTATTGCTGCTAAGTCAATGCTTCGAATGATTTCCTGAAAAAACGCTTGCAAAATGGCGTATGTTGGCACTTTGGCGAGGCTTAGATTTGAAACTGGATTTTATTTGAGACTGGTATATATAATAACACTGGTTATAGATAAAAATGAATGTTGGTATGAGTGTATGAGGTTGAAAAACTCCAGCACCGTTGAGCACCGTTGCACCATGAAATTTGGTTCACCTAAGTCTTTTATCATGGAGAAGCTTTTTATGCTATCCGTTTTCCTCTAACTTGCCACCAGGTGGCGCAGCAGAACGTCGAATTCTATTCCGTTTAGCCGTTTGCTATGCGAATATGGTCCAACCGATTTCGATGAAATTTGGTACACGCGAATATTAGAACACGGAGAATATTTTTCACTATCCATTTTGCTGTAACTTGCCGCTAAATGGCGCTGAAAAGCATCAACTTCTATACCGTTCGACCGATCAGCATAAAATTTTTTATACTTACACATTTGAGCACGAAGAATATATTCTAACTGCGTTCCTTTTGATGTTACTCACCACTAGATGACACTGCAATGCATTATTATTTTAACTCGCCACTAGATGACGCTGCAGCAGGCCAAATTCTTGACCATTCAAACGGTCGCTATGAAAATCAGTATACATAGCTATTTGAACAATGAGAATATTTTGGCGTTATCCATTTTGCTATAACTCGCCACTTGACGGCGCTGTAGCAAATCATTACTTTATTGAACCACTAGATGGCCCTGCAGTGTATCACTTCTTGACTGTGCAAATGATCGCTATGAAAATAGGTGTACATAGATATTTGAACACGGGGAAGAGTTTGGCGCTATCCATTTTCCTATAACTTGCCACTAGATGTCGCGTCAACACATGAACTTCAGGACTGTCCAGCCGATGGTCATGAAAATTCGTATACATCGATATCTGAATGCGAAAAATATTTTCGCCGTATCCGTTTTGCTAAAACTCGCCACTAGATTGCGCTACGCCTCATGGCCTTCTGCACCGTACAAACGATTGCCTTGCAATTCGGTATGCATGATTATTGGAGACAATATAACGCGATATCCACTTTGCTATATCTGTTTATTACAATTAATAGTAATCACCACAAATCGTAATATCAAAAAGTCCATTCATTCCCGTGCGTAGAACGGGTACTTCAGCTAGTTGTTTAATAAAGATTAGCCCCATGGCTTCTTATCAAAAGTAGTTGACACGAAGTTGAAGGATATTGAAAGCGAGATAGACGTAATTTTGATATCACGAGTTTTAAAAATTCTCAAGAGATTTCGACAATTTGACAGTTTTAAATGAAAAAAATCACGCCGCACTTGAAATAACTCCGTAATTTTTGTAGAACTTGTTTGTTTTATGCTGCAGTTGTTTAACATTTACATAAAAGGGTGCTTTTTATTTTATTTTTAACAAAAACTTATTTATTTAGTTTAGATATTTCTTTTGTACTTCTGCAATAAAATCCAGCAACTGTCAAGAAAACTGTATGTTTTTTAAATGTCTTTCTTTTATTTCTTTTCTTTTAGTCTAAAAAATTCTAGAATACTATAAAACGAATAAAAATATTTATGGTGACCTCTCAATTATACGCTTCTGTCTTTTATACGCGAATTTTGGAATGTTCCGAAACGAGGAATTTGAAAAGAATGATATAGGTCTCTCACTTACACGTGCACTCTCAAAAATTATTTCTTCAATTCACTGAAATTTTGCAGCAGTGCTGTTGGAAAATCTCCGTTTCTTTTTTTCCTGTCAATTGAAGAAAAATTTTCAGATTCAGCAAAATCTTTCCTTTTCTCTTCAGATTTTCGAAAATTCACGGAAACATAATGTTTTCAAGGAGTATGCAAATTATTCGTTGAAAAATGATGAATAAATTAGCGTATAAAGACGCACTCTTAAAAGTTATTTCTTCAATTCACGGAAAGTTGTCTGGAAGCAGTACTGCAGGAATATATCCGTCATTTGACGAATATACGTTGCGTTTTTTCTCCTGTCTATTGAAGAAACTTCTTGAGATTCAAAGAATTTTTCCCCTCTTCTTCAGATTTAACGGATATATTACACTTTCATGCAGAAGAAATCACTGAAATATTGAGTTTCCATGGAGAACGGAAATTATTCGTTAAAAAATGAGGGATAAAGTAGTGTATAAAGACAGATTTTTCTGAGAGTGTGTCACTTTGAATGGTCTCTCTCAGTTATACACAAAAATAACAGCGCAATTCACAAATCCTGTCACACAGATGTACTTTTCTCTCTCACCGGCCTTGGAGACACGGGGATAAGAAAAACGTGAATGTTGTGAATGTTGATGAAAATATAACATCAAGAAAACTAAGGCATTGAAACTGTTTTTGGTGAGTTACGGGTGAATTTGATAATAAATAAGATGGTAATGATGCAACTGATCTTTCTGTCCCATCTTGTGCTACTGCTTTAGGAGCCCTAGAAAAATTAAGACTTTATCTGTAAAATTATGACTTAATTCCGAATACAATAACATATTTTAATGAGTTAGAAAAGATTACATTACAAACGCTGCATAAATAAAAATAAACTGTATTGATGACATTTTGATAAAGGAATGCTGGTACAATTAAAGTTTCTGCTATGTAAAATGAAATTATACGTACATTCTATTTTTGAATTAAAAGTTACACTAATTTGTATTGTTAAATATTTTAAAATATAATATATTACTCTTTTTAACTGAAAAAAAGCATATTCTTTTTCAAATATTTTGTCACTCATAATTTAGAAGATAAGACCTTTTCAGTTATACGCGATTTTAAATAGGTCTCTTAAAACGCGTATAAATGAGAGGTCACCGTATGTAGAAAGTTTAAGCTTCCAAATTTCTGAAAAATCTTAAGCTGCATAGGTAAAAGAGGCTAGAAATTGAAAAATTATACTGTTTTAACTGCACATATATTCTAAAATCGATTTTCAATATTTCATTCTATTATTTAAAGTAGAAACATTTCTTTTTTAAATCATTGCTTTTTAAATAAAAGATATTTCTAAAGAATAAATTTGAATTACAGTTTTACAATTATTCAAGCGGTTCAAAAAAAATCTAGCATATATTTTTGATTATCGCATGGAATATTATGCATTTAGTAATACACAAATACAGTCAAATTTACTTGATTTTTGATTTCTTCTGTAATAGACGTGCTGAAGTTGTTTGTTCTAATTCTATGCATCTGTGTTATACATATAAAATTTGTGCAGTATGTATTAACACGCATCTCATAGTTGTGCCGAAATATGTTAAATAGGACTAATGTTTACTAAATTTCGTAATAATTATGTAATCTCTAGTACCCGTGAATATTTAGAGCCTGAAGAGTATGGATATTGGGACTATTGAAGAGGATATCAATCGGAGTGCAGATAAGACTTATTATTGTTTGATTACTACTCAAAAAGATGGAAAGGTTTAGAACTTATCTACGTATAATAAATAGAATTAAAATAGTGTGAGCTGAATTAAGTTTGCAGAATTAACTTTTTTGATAAAAAAATGTACTTAATCCCCAAAAATATTTTTTCGCCGTCATAAATGTTTTGTCTCGATTAAAATCATTCCGTTTAAGGAATTAAGTAAGTTTTCATTTAAGACAAAGCACTAACAACATTTAAAGTAAAAAGACCTTCTACTTTTAAGCTTAAAATAAAAAAAAAAAGAATATGCTCTTTGTAAAAAAAAAAAAAAAAAAAAAAAAAAAAAGTGGAGAGTAAAAACTGGAAGGCACATGCTTTTACGAGTTTACAGGGTAATAAATAATAAGATAATTCGTAGGAAAGCGCCATATATAAGGGTTTTTTTCTTGGCAGAGCCGAAATTTGAAATGATAATATAATGAAAAAGATACATGATGCGTTTCAATCTTTAGTTTAATTAATAATTAAATATACGAATCATTTCTCTTCCAAGTATGCACATGATTGAGAAATTTAATTTTAAATAAACTTAAGTTATTGTGTCAAGTTCCTCCATATATACGGAAAAGATGCCAATTATAGAAAGTTACGGAAAAGATGCAACACCACGGGAAATAAGAAAATACGACAAACATTGGAATATTATCTGAAGTAACAATAGATAAAGAAAAAAAAGACATATCTGTAAATTAATTTTTTTTTTTCAAAATCAATTTGCTAAAACTGACGAGGGTACAGGCTTGAATGTTAGCATGCACAACATTTCATCCAGTGCAGATAATTCCAATGCAATCGTCTTGAAACTATATTTTGTATTTAATGCACTAAGCCCTATTACACTTGAGACTATTTTTAGCATAAGTGTAGCCTTTATGTACAACACAAATTTAATTCTGACCAAGAATTTAATTTACGTCGAATTAAATTTGATTCTGAAGAAAAATATCGATCTGTTTTATTTTTGAAATTTTTAGACATTGTTCGTATGATAGTAAAATATTAATAATATTTCTTAAATTCTTAAAAATTATAATAATATAAAACTGTAATACACATATAGTATAGAAAATGTAAAATACTATACAAAAGTGTTAAATATTATGCTAATTAAAATAATATAAAAATGATATTTATTACTATATTATTTTTATATTATTTTACTTAACATAATATTTAATATTTTTATATTATAATTATATAATAATATATGGGGGAAGAGGCTACACACGCTTCTTTTCGTATTTCTGAAAGGTTACAAAAGTAAATGCGATTAAATGCGATAAATTATCATATTCACAATTCACCGGAACACTGGAAGAAAACTTCTCACACAAGTATTTATATCAGTTGAGACATAAATGCACTGTCAACAAACTTCCGTCTTCCCCCGAATTACCTTACATAAATTTTTTATTCAACAAAATACATATTTAGTTTTCTAACTAAATACATTTTCTGGATGAATTACCAAAAACAGTTTCTAGTTATAACATCATCTTATTAATTTTCCGTGGATTATGCCGTGAACGCTTATCTTTGGTTCTGTAAATAATTAAAAGAGGGTAAAAAACGAGGGAAAAACAAGAAATGTTAAACAATAAAGGGAAATTCTCCTTTATAATTAAAGAAAGCATTAAAATGTTAGTTCATATGCATTAAAAAATAAAACTTTTAATTTACATTAAATTACAAAATGTTTTACACTAATTTAGTGGTGAATAAGTATTCTCATTTTAAAAAGATTATAGTAAAGCGAAAAAAGTAATGTTTTCGGAGCATATAAAGCTACCCAATAAAACTTAATAAGCTTTCAAACATACTTTTAATTAAAATGATCAGACAAAGAGGAATTCTGAAGCACAAAAGGACATTTTTGAAATAGCTTTAATGGAATTTACGTTACAGCAGAATTGTAATAGCATTTCTGCCTTTAAAACTCGTAGTATATAGTTTTTTTATTAACTATATAAAAATGCATCTAATGTCAAAAGAACACATTTTTTTTTTCTGAATTAACTTTGCATGTTTATAGTTAAATTATCTGAATTTTTGTTCGAAATTTTTAATTTGAAAGTTACATTAAGAATTTCTGTTATGAACTTTAAAAAAGTACATTTTTTCTTTATTCTTGTAAGTAACTTTGAAGATGTCCTACAAAAACTCATAGTTTTAACCCTTTGAGGCACAACCCTTTCCCAATGCTGAAAAAAGGGCAGCCGTTGCCATCGCTCGACTTAACAACCAGCAAGATGGCGGACGATCGAAACGTTCATCGCGTGCCACAGATCTAGAGACCATTTTTTGACGACAGCTGGCTGTGTGCCGCGATGAACGTTTCGATCGTCCGCCATCTTGCTGGTTGTTTAGTCGAGCGATGGTAACGGCTGCCCTTTTTTCAGCATTGGGCAATCTATCCGGCTGTTCTCGCATTCTTCCATTTTTCAGCAGATGTCAGTGCTGTTAAAAATAATCGAGACCATTTTTTTACGGGAAATGACGTGCTAAAAGGTAAAGGATTCTCGTAAAGCTATGTCACCCACAACTATTTTTATAGAAATCAAATCTATTCTTCGTGACTGGCAAGAGTCAAAACGTCAGAGTTTGGTGTTCCCAGAGTGGGAACACTGCGCGTTAAAGAGTTAAAATAGTATCAAATGACAATTAAGGTTAGAAATGAACTATATTTGCAAGAGACGATATTGATGTATATATATATAATGAAAGCTGGTGTTATGTAAATGCAAAATAATGTTGGCAGGTATAACAGATAGTGCAATGGTGGGAATTAAATCACAATATTTCATAAACGTTCACTATAAGTCCATATGTTAGAATTTCGGACTGAGATCTAGTTATATTTTCTGTAAGAAAATCTTTCGAATAATTCAGATTTTCTCTTTAAGAATTCTCGATTTTATGATTTCTCTGATACTGTTTATGTAATCCCAGCTCTCTCTTACGGCATTCAATGCAATCACATACTTTTTTTCCAAATTGAGATGGCTGTGTCACAGCTATCTCATAACGAGTCATTATATTAAATTGGTTTTGTACACAGAGGTAAACTATTATTAATCACACCAACCTCCTGTAATAATGTTGAGCGGTATGATTTGCTTGTAGGATGTGGCTTACCGGAGAGAAGATTTCAAGCATCACTGAATTAGCAATAAAATGCATATGAAAAGACAGTTTCAGAGCCTATTTCTACTTAGTCTATTACTAAATATTCGGTGGCATCATTCTGTTTATGCCATGAAGACTAAATATATATGTTGAGGTAAGAATTGGTGCTGATACAAGCCACACACTGAAATAAAGTATATTGTGTAAACACATCATGTGATCACGGAACGCTTGACTACAGATAGGAAAAATGTTTGAGTATAAATTTAAATTTTAGAAAAGTCATACTGCATATCAAGAACACATTGGAGACACTATATTACAAAAGGATTTCGCCGATAGCTTCAATACCATTATTTTTAACTACATGGTACACATTTTTATATTATTTACTAGCTGACCCGGCAAACGTTGTTTTGCCATATAAATTATTCCTAGGATTATTTTAGTAGAAAGAAATGACTAACTTATTGTAAGTTTGTGAGGATGTGGTATATGAGTGGAAGAGGCACGGAGCTCTGTGAACGATGCTGGAATATAAAAATAACACAATACCAAATATTTGTATTTTTAATTCATTGTAATGTATTCTTTAAATTTATATATATCGCTAATTACAATAATTTTACAAAAAAAAAATCAATCTCTTAACGGAATAGAGTGTACAATATTTTTTGTTTCCCCACCTTTAGCTAACACAAACAAACTGGATGGTTTGCCCACTCGAGAGCATGCCACGTATAATTGTCCGTGTGAAAAACATGGTGTGCTCAAATCTAAGCCACAAACAGGCATAGTTTGGCCTTGAGACTTATTGATAGTCATTGCAAATGCCAATATTATTGGAAATTGAAAACGTTTAAATTGAATTGGCACATCCGTGGGTATAATAGGGATCCGTGGTAGTAATATATTTTCACCTCGAAATTTGTCATTTCAAATGACGGCTTCGACAACATTTTTCATTAGTTTTTTAATAACTAATCGCGTGCCGTTACACAGCCGTGGTGGGTTCAAATTACGAAGCAAAATAACCGGAGATCCAACCTTCAGTTGTATGTTATGCGGCGGCATGCCTGGTAAATCTAATGAGTTTAAAAACTCTGCTGTATAATTCACACCTTCGGTGGCATCGCAAACTGTATCAATAGATTTGTATGACACTAACTCCCCTGGCAATAAATGTTGTATTTTAAGATTCAGTTCGTTGACGTCTACATTTTTTGCTGCTAAAATTGCTCTTTCTGCCAGCCACTCATGATTAATATATTGTGTATGTACATCGGGAAATATCTGGACAATGAGAGCATCTTGCGAATCAGTAATTGTGCAGAAATCGGCCGGTAATTTTATGCATCCAGTTTCATCTACAGTAACTTTTCCATCGCCGATATTTAACAGCTGTTTTGAGAATGCCTCAGCGGATAGATCTCGAAGTATTTGAACGCGCATATTTAATTTCAGTTGTAATTTTTCAACATTACGCCACAGTGGCGATGATTTTAAGCAGGCGTTGATTTCATCAGCATACGTTGAACGTGGGATGACGGGAAGTGTTTGTTTAAAATCTCCTGAAAGGAGTACCAGAGTGCCGCCAAATAGTTTGTCCTTGTTTTTAAGATCTTTCATTGTCCTGTTCAACGCCTCAAGCGAATGTTTGTGTGCCATAGTGCATTCATCCCAGATGATAATTTTACACTGTTTCAGCACTGTGGCCATGGGCGATTGTTTTTTTATGTTGCACACTGCATCTGGGTTACTTTGAATATTTAGTGGTAGCTTAAATACTGAATGAGCTGTTCTGCCTCCATCCAATAAAGTTGCCGCAATACCAGACCATGCAACGGCCAATGCGATGCCATTATTAGATCGTATTTCGGCTAGGATTAGCGAAATAAGGAATGTTTTGCCAGTTCCACCTGGTGCATCCAAAAAAAAAGAATCCACCTTGCCCTGCCGAAACTGCGAGCATAATGCGATCGTAAATGCTTCTTTGTTCCTCATTCATTAGTGGAATATTGCGAGTAACAATCGCTGCCATTTCTGCAGTATTGTATTGTAGTTGTCGATTCATTTCATTATTTATTAAATCAGATACACTACGATTTGGCGAACGCATGCCGAAATGACTGAGTGGTAAGTTGGCAATGATAATGCACAGATCCTCAATAGCAATTAATGCTTCATTGTACATAGCGTCGCTGAATGGTATTGTTAAATCGTTGCACCGTGTACGATGTTCATGCAAAATATCATCACTCATTGAATCTTTATGACTATCCCACAATGTCTCTGCTCGGCCGGGAAACATGCAGTCAACACTATAGCGAGCAGTAGACGAATTTGTTTTGCCGTACACTCTAAAAAATAACCGTAAATTCACTGGATACTTTCCTGGAAATTTTACGGAAACTTTCCGGGGATGTACGGAATGGGGGATGTACGGATCCGGGTACGGTCCGGGGATGTACGGATTACGGAAACTTTCCGGGAATTTCCGGGTAAGGGCCAATATCAAGAATTTGGCCCTTACTGGGGGAAAAGCCCATCCGGTTTTCCGAGAAAGCTCTGGGGGGTCTAAAGACGTCGGAACAATTACCGCTTGAAGGAAACGAGGAAGTGGATTGGGGATAGTTTGAATTATAGTGTTTTATTACAAAAGTGGGTTTCGTACGAAGTTTTTACAATTTAGAAGGAAAGTGCCAATGAGAAAGGACAACGAAGTTAAAAATATATTTTGGACGATATTTAATTACTGATCATTATATAATTTTATAAAATAGTGATTAAGAAAAATTTTATGTACAGATAATTTTAAAATTGTTTTATAATGAAGTCACAAGAAAGAAAAATATTATCTTGCTTCTAAAAATATTTTCTTTTCTTTCAGATATAGAAAGAATAAATCAAATTTTATTACAGTACACTCGTACTTTTAAAGAAAACTTTATTTCTATAAAACTTATAAGAACATGTGTATGCACATTATACGCGCCCGGTACATACAAAAATAATAGATATAAAATTATGGGAAATGTTAATGTAAGAACTTTGTTTGCTACATCCATGAGCATACTGCTGCCTGATTCAGGATTCTGGTTCGCCTCTCGCCAAACAGTTAACGGTGTAGTTCGAAAAAACCATGGGATTTTGGTACATAAATACAAATAAACTAATTATGTAATGTTCTTCAAAATTTTTAGAATATCTTTTTACAATGTGCATTATACACTGTAATAAACGATAAACCTGTATCAGTAGCGAAACTTTAAGGAAAATTTCTTAAAAATCGAAAATTTAGCAGGATATGCCACTTTTCGAAACTTTTTTGCCTTGGAATTCCATGTTGAAGAATTTTTTCCGAAAGTTTTATAAAAGGCACCTTCATTTCTTTTATTGCAGTGTGTAATACAGCTTAGAAAGAATCCTCCTGAATTTTTTTGAGCCCCTGGTGCAATTCGCTTATTCTGATTTGTGTACTTAGACCGTGAGGGAGATTTTATTTTTTCGAACTGCACCCTTAAGTAGAATAAAAAGGTTTCCTGTTCGATTTCATCTATATTCAGAAAATAAAAGAAACCATCGACCAATATTCACACGTGGTAGTGAGTGGATAATACGTCAAACAAGTAACCGATTTCGACCCACCACTTAAGATCACCGTGCACATGCGGTGTACGTGCACGTAAAATCCGTGATTCAGAAAGTCTTTTCGACTGTCGCTAGCAGTTTCCAAGGGATGCAAATATTCAGAAGTCCCTCATATTTTGACGAGTAAATTATATTGGAAAATGCAAGTTGCTTCAAACGACACATTTCAGTGTTTTTCTCTGTCCTGGAAAACAAGCAAGAAATATTGAAAATAAAATAAAGAACATATATTCTTATGGCCATCATTGACGTATATGAGCAAGGGTTGCGAAAAATAATTCTTCCTGACTGGGTTCTGCTGAGTTGGGGGAGGGGGGGGGGCGACTAAGCCTTTCCTACAAAAATTTCAGCCCCATTCTAGAAAAATTTACATTGCAAGAGTATGAGATGGAGAGGTTCAAATCACATTTCTCGAAATATTAAAAAACATTAATTTAGCTAACAATAATACTAACTTTAAGTGGAACTATACACATAATTTTGTTGAATGTAAGGGAAAAAGGGTACCAATATGAGAGGAAATTAATTTAATTAGAAAGCAATATTTTTGAATCCTTTTAAAATTTTATTAGTCCTCCTTTGTTTTTCAAAACTGGCTGAACGTGCTATGTCAAGCAATTTATGTGTGGTCTTAAGATCTCATTTATGATTACCACACATAAATGACAAATTATTATTTTTCTTTATTGTAATTTATTCTTCCGTATGATATTTACCTTTTTAAAAATTTTAAAAATTAAAAGAAAAGAAAGAAGAATGAAAGGACACAAACGTAAAATGGACAATATTAGTATAATGAATTAATAACCCAACAATAAAACTAGCACACTTATTGTGTGTTAAAAAATAAATTGCTCATAAAAGTAGAAAATAACAAAGAAAGCATATTTTATACGATTTAAAATTTTATAACCGATGCCCTAAAGTAAAAAGACTAGAAACTGTAAACATATATAGGACCGTAAAAATAGGGAGACATGGTGGGGCAAATAGGAAAATGGTTAAGTTCTGAAAAATTTTGAGCTAAATCTGTTTTAAAAACTGTTTTAACAACACATTTTTTTTAATGTGGAAGAGATCGTGTGACTATAGTATTAATTTCCATCTTGTGTGCCTCTCCAAACACGTACTGTGTTCCTGTTCCCCAAAGCGCCGACCTCGTCAAAATGTAATTAGCGATTTTTGAAACTAGTATTGCCATCTCACAGCATGTGGTGTCCAGCCAGACCCCGTTTTCTAAGAAAAGGGGACAGGTTCTCGGTAAGTTCAGTATCTCTAGTTCTCGGAGATCCCCTCCACTTTCTCAAGGTCGGCATCATTCTGCTGAGAGTCTGGAGGAGAGAGCATAGTTCTGCTCTGCCTCTACTATATTCACCCATACAAAGTAAGTTAACTTTGCACTTTTTTTAGCTGCATAAATATCTTGCCCTAATACTTTTTATAAGAATGTTTTTCATTATCAGAGCCTGATCATAGGTGGACGGGGCCCGGGAAAAGAGGTTATTTTAGGGCCCCTATACTGTCACAAGTATTTTAACTTATTTTTGTTTGCTGTTGCATTTTCCCGACATAAAAATAAAACATTTTTAAAGAATACTAAAATTGAATTAAAAATTACCTATTTATTTATACTTATTTAGAACAAGACTATGCATTTAAAAGTGATTTTAATATTTTTTTTAGCCCGTTTGTATTATTAGGTGCGATAATTCAAGGAATGGCAATTACGAGGCACGGGAGCAAAGTTCCTCACTCCAAAAAATTTTCTTCATACACCAAAAAGTTCGAAATTTTCTTTACTTCATCATGAAATAAAAAATGTTAACTGATGGATATTTGTACTAAGCATATATATATATATATATATATATATATATATATATATATATATATATATATATATATATATATATATATATATATATATATATATATATATATATATATATTATATATATATATATATATATATATATATGGCCATACCATACGTTTCCAAAATCTCCTAACTTCTTGTTTATTGATCCATGAGTCTTAAAGACCATTGAATTAGAAGAACAGTAAATAAATCCCATTGAATTAGAAGAACAGTAAATAAAAGTCCATTTATTTTCAAAAATTATGCTATAGATATTACAAAGGAAATTTAATTGCAAAAATCTTATTATTGCAGTATTTATGAATGTGTAATAAATCATGATAACAATAAATCGGGAGATTTGGGAGCCTTTATTTTTCTGGGGCCCCGGGCTATAGTCACGCATGCCCGTATAATAATCAGGCTCTGTTCATTATACTAAAAAATTTCTCAAGCTGCCAAATTATGTTTTATTAGAAAATCATTCTATTTTTAATACTGATGGTTGGCTTATATATAAGAAGGCTATTTCACTTTATAAAAAATTTCTTTGGTTCCAAAATCACATAAAGAATATATTTCATTTGAAATTTAGAATTCTTAAATGTTATTGATGTATACTAAAATATTAACTTTTTAATAATGTAGATAATTGATCATTTTATTTATTACTTTGTTCATGCAGCTATGCCTAATACCTTAAATATTAAATGAAGTTAGTAAACTGTACATTTTTATTTGATTATTTGGCTTATTTTCAGAAATAATTTGTAGTGTATTGCTTTTAAAAATTACTCAGTTGATTTTTTTTTTATTTTCTCATGCACATAGAATTGCTATGCTATAAATTAAAAGTCAAATTTTAGGGTCTGGTAAAGTAAATGGAATTTTAAGAAGTGTGCAACTCTAAATCTTAACGAATAAATTGTAAAGAAATTACTATTTGGTCTTCACTAAAGAAGTTTTTTTTTAAATAATAATTTTTTTAAATAATTATTGATGTAGACCAAAATCTGAGGTCAAAGTTTTTGATGACTAATTTCAATCTTTTCCATTCCTTCTTCAGAATAAATATTTTTTCTTTAGCATTGTTTTTTTTTTAACCTCCAATCCCACGAGAGTGAAAATTTATACCTACTTTAATTATAAATTAATTTTTTAACCTTATGCCACCACACCCCCAAAAAAATCATTTAAAAATTTTCATTTCGATTACAGATTTGGATATGATTGAAAAAACAAAACAAAAAAAAAAAGCAAAAGAATTAAAAGTTGAAACAAAGAATACTCTGATTAGTCTAAAAATGTTTATGAAAGCAAACAAGAAATAAACTTAACATTCTAGAATTTTAAAAAACAAATAAAAGCTTTGCAATTACTCACAGAACCTTTAAAAACTTTTACCTTTAAAAAAAAAAAAAAAATTCTAGATATTGTAACTGCTTTTAAGATATTCCGCTCTTCCCTATGGCAAAGTTGCTTTTTTTTGGGTGGGGGGGGGCAACTAATGTATTTAGAATCGTATAAATTATTTGCTTAATATTTATATATTTTCATCACATGAAAGTTACTTTATTAAGCTTTCCTTTTAGAAATATGTATTTAGTTTAACACATTTTAATAATATTAAGGTGTAATTTACATTTATGAGCCCTAATCTCAGTATGCTTTTATACATCTGCTTAAAATATCCTGTGTTGTAAGTTTTCATTTTTTTTTATGTTTTTTATGTTTGAACAGAAAATATGTTTGACATTCTTTTATGTTTTCGTATCCATAAGTCATAATTGCTTAACTGTTTTGAATAACAATTGCAATGTTTCGTAAGATTTCATTTTTCTGCATAATTCCTCAAAGGAAAAAAAGAATTAAAACAATTCTACTATGAATGTGTGTCAGTGGCGTAGCCAAGGGGTGGGGGATAGGGGGTCACAACCTCCCCCCCCTATGAGGAATTTTTTGCCATACAAAATGTATATTCTTCACTCCCTTATCACACACGCGTATATGTATATATGAGTTGAAGTAGTCGTAACCGCCCTCTCCATGAAAAATTTCTGGCTACGCCACTGAGGTGTGTGTATGTATATACTCGTATATATATGAAAGATGTTTTCGAAAAGAAACACTAAAAGTAAAAAAATGATTATATTTTATAGAAATTTTTTTTACTAATCTAAATATACAGAATTTTACAATTTGTAGTATTTGTTAGTAATTTTTCAAATATTTTTTTAATCCTGGAAAAATATGTTATTTAGATATTCCTTTTAAATATTCATGCAACAGGTTTATTGGAAAACTTTTGAAACATTTGCCATTTTTATGCAATATATAAATGTTGTTATCAGTGTTTGTTATATTACATAGTTGTGATACAACACTAATTTCAATGTAAGAAATTTTCTGCATTGTATTATGCATTAATTATATATAATTATTAATTTAAATTACTTTACAAATAATTATCAATAATGTCGCAAACTTTACGCCATGCATAATTACATATATATTGCTATTTTTTGATTCACATGTGATTTCGTCTTTTTCTGGTTTTCTTGAAAGGCATCCCTGTTTAGGCTTGCCATATATTTCTAAGGCCAAACGAGGACAAAACATATTTTTGTGGGGTCTTTAGTATAATTTCATTACAACGAATTTAAAGGGAAAATTGAACTGGTAATTCTGGAAAGTTCATTAAAGGGAAATTTCATTTATTTAATTAGTTCTAATGATTTTCTTTAATAAAAATATTTATTCGTTAATCGGAAATATTCATAAAAATTTAGTTTATTCTAATGAGATTTTACAGTATTTTTAGAATTATTTTATAAAGTAAGTTAAAAATCTTACCTTACTGGAATATTCAACTTTATTTATTTAGTTGTATTTTTCATTAGACATGACTGTTTGTTATGATGACATCATAAAAGTTACAACACGGAAGTTCAGAAATAATTTTGACGTTTAGAAGATGCTTAACATTACATACTGAAGGTCTATCCCCTTTCTGCCGACCAAATATTCCCCGTTACAGATGTCCCAGGCAAAGACACCCTAAACTATTTTGAACAATTTAGAACAAACTATTTAGAATGTTGCGACATGTAGTATCAGTCTTCTGTAGAGCTTTGAAAAATAGCTCTCCACTTATCTTCAGGCCCCACAATGGTCCATTGCATAAAGTATTGGAAATGATAGATGGCTGAAGTGTGAAAGTCAATGGTTCTCTGGCTAACCACATGGCTGTTGATCTAATGCTCTGGAGTTTCGGGTGGTTTGCTCCATATGTCACATGAATTAACATAAGCATCGCAAGCTGCTGATTATTGTGGAGGGGGGGGGTGGAGAACAAAACATGCTCTTTTTTCCCCAATCATCATTAAAATTTTATCATTAGTAAGACAAAATATTGGAGGGATGTGTCCCCTCGCCCATGAGCATTAAAACCCTTTAAAAAGTCCTCTTCCCAAGGCACCCCACCTTCTGCAGATATCTGATGTGGAAATTTGCCCTAAACACACTACACTCTACACTACACACTTTTCTTCAGTGGTGTCTGGAACCTCTGAATTTGAACCACCCTCAATAATCCCGGATTTTCTCAAATCCCAGGCATTATCCCTGTATAGCACTAAAAAGAAAAAGAGACTATAATCTCAGACATCTCCTAAGCCTCTCTTTAAAAACAATTGTTTATAAAATGGTCCCTTTTTCGCCAGAAATGCTCCTTTTTGCCCTTTTCTAGATAGAAAATTTAGTGGAATCCCTGTAATATTATAGAACCCTCTAAAATGCCCTCCGCCCGAGGCATCGCCTTTTGGTAGATAACCCTCGAGTAGCTTTGCTATAAACCCACACACACACTTTTTTTTTTTTTTTTTTTTTAAGCAGTCCTTTTATATTCCTGAAAAACAGATGGACTATTATTTAGATTGCCAAAGTAATTTGACAAATTAAATTTTAAGCTTACTTTTTATATCGCTAAAGTAATATAATCGTGTTGTATGAACTTAAAACTTACGTAATAGCTGATGACTGTATGTTTAATAAAGTAAATGAGTATAACACTTGATCACATGGTACCTTGTTACCATACATTTTGAAGCACAAATTCTGTATAGTGTCTTCGTGGTAGGGGTTTAGCACTCAAAAGACACAAACAAGTTCAGCTGATTTACAGAGAGAAAACCGAGCGCTAACCTTTTAGGAATTTGTATGAGTAAATGTGATCGTTTCCCCTGTGGACTATTAACAAGTTATTTGTAGCTTATTAGGGCCAATCAGCCCAAAACTTGGTAGTTATCAACTTGAGAAAAATAAACTTGTTTATTTATAAATTTGTTTATTCACTTTCAGATTTATAAATTTCATATAAAATTTATTGTATTCGTTCTAACAAAACATTAATTTTGATGAAATATTTATTTCATTCAGGTGGTTCAATTTTTGCAGCAAGTGACTTCATCATATTCATGGACAAGGTTCCAGTAATGCGGACAAAAAAATTTCGTCGGTGCTGTTTCAAGAATACCCCTATAATTGGAATTTATACAACGGTAAATGGTGCCTTTTTTCTTTCTTTTCCTTTTATATATTCATCATATATGTAGTTTGTGTAATTTTCTATGCTTAGTAGTGTGCATATCACAGGGATATTTTACAACATGAATAAGTTAATTTGTTGCCCTAAATGTACCTTGGAAGCATGGATTGACAACATCAAGATTATTTTTTCATATGCGTTATTACTCCATTTATTATTATTATTATTCTTTTTTAATTTACCCCCTTTTTTCCTAGCACGGTAGCATTCATTTGTGGAATAATTAACTTATTATTTAGCTTTCAACAATCTGATACCATGAATACTAATTAATTCCTGTATTAATCTCATTCGTTTTCTGAAAATTAATAAACACGTCACTGCAATTTTTTACAAAGTATTGTATATTAAAATACGAAATTTAATTTTTATGTGGTCCCTCTTTTCCTATCACTAATATTTAGAATATGTTGCTTAGTGTCTAAGAACCCAAATTAAAAAGAAAAAATCATATCTCTAAGTGTAAGTTTCGGTAAGTAAAATTTTAATTTCACGAATTTGAAGGCGTTTAATTGTCATTTTCAAAGAAATAGATCATTATTTAACTTTTATCAATTTACAGTTTGTCCCCTAAGTTTAAAGAAACGTTTTTCTTCTTTTTCACTTTGCAGTATAATGAATTTATTGCTTTATTGTGATTTAAAATTACTTAATTTACACCAATTAATAAGGCAAACGTATTTCCATGTATATTTTTATTTTATGTAATTACTCTGTTTAAAAATTAAGAAACAAAGCATTATATAGGGTGTGTCAAAAAGATTGAAACACGCTTTATTTTTTTACCAATAAAAGTAAGTGGTGTAAATTACAAAAATGTTTAAATTAAGGTAGAAAATAAAGTAATAAGTTTAAAAAATTGTAATTATAACGCTCATCAATCTTCAAAATCTTGCACTTTTTGAATTAGAAAAATATTATTCGACTCACATAAGTATGATTTTAAAAACCGCACATCTGTATTTTTAAAACTGAAGAAGTTATGTTTGTCCAACACTGTGAGTCCCTAATACTGTGAATGGGGACCATCTATCACAGGGGAAATGATATTTTTTGACGTATCACAAAAAAAGATAGAACTGGATGATATTAGCCATATGCAGCTCACGGGCCCCATAAGGAGTACGACTGCTTTATAGGATCTCTGTGCCATACTTCGTTTAGATTCATGTGGTAAAAATTGTCGACACACATTAGCATATTTTTAATCATAAAATTTCCACCGTCAGTTTATGGTCTCTATTTTACGGAAAAGTGGCATAAGTCAGATTTTTTTCTTTCAACGTGATTCAGTACATTTTAAAGATACAGTTATACAGATATGCGGTTTTTTAAAATGATATCTCCAAATTGAACACAACAATTTTCTGATTGACGAAATTTGTGTAAGAGCCAAAATTAAAATTTGTAACTTTTTGAAAATGAATGAGAGGAATATTTCAAAATGTAACCTTAATTCTACTAATTCTACTACCTAACCTTAATTCTACTACCTACTTTATTTAAAACATTTTTTTTTTCAATTTACACTGATCACTTATCTTTAACAAGAATAAAAGTAAAGAGCGTTTCAATCTTTTGGGGACGTCTGTATATGTGGCAGTCATTTCGCTAAACAATTTTCTCTAAATTTAACACAGTTACAAAAAATTACTCTAAAATTTTTTAAGTTCTTAAAATTAAAATTTGCCTTTGAGATCAATATAACCATAAGTTTAAAATCAATATACTAATATTGTTCAGTAATTTTAATTTAAACTCATCATAAAGATATATCTACGTTTGGAGTAACTTTTATTAAATGCATTGCAATATAGCAATTTCACTGCTATATGAAATGTATTTAAGTACACTCAAAAGTATTATTTCAAGTACAGTCAGAATATATAACCACATTACAACATATATGTCAGATAATAATGTACTTATAAGAGAGATACTACTGCTGTTTTAATTTTATTTGTAATTGAAGTGTATAATAAATATTTTTTTCTCCTTGAAATTTAAGATATATTTTCTTTTGCAGATGCTTAGCGGATATAAATCCTGATAGAGGAACGAAGTATGAAAAGAAAAAACTAAAAATGCTGTGAACCCCAAAAATTTAAACTTTAGTAATTTAATCCAATATAACTAAAAAATCTTAAAATTGTAATTTCTTGTTATTTAATAATGTCTTACAATAAATGTCTATTATTTTGAATTGTATGTTTACTCTCTGATTTTTTTTCTCATGACGGATTTTTTTTTATGACAGTAGATTTGTCAGCACAACATTTTTATAAAATAATACAATTCGCATTAAGTCAATTTATTATTCGGAATTGTTTTTGTGTGCATGCTACAAGTTTAATAATTGCATTATATACACTATCATTTTAGAGAAAAAGATATAGTACCAAAAAAGATTTTTAAAATTAAATATTTGATGTTTTTTTGTTAATGTGCTTAAAATTTAGATATCAGAAAGCAATTTATATCAGTAGAACTTATGTTGCCACTCATTGGCAAAACTTTAACTCCAGCAATGTCACTCTAATTTTTGTAATTTTTATCTTTCAATAATATTGATACAAAATGAAGCAATATTCATCGTTGATATAAGACAATTTAACTTATGTTTAATTACTGTAGATAGGTTTAAGCTGAATACAATAATTTCAAATTTGATTTAGAATTCTATTATCTGTATGAACAAAATAAATCTAATTACTTCCCCTTGTATTAATATATATTGGTAATATACTAATATATATTAATTAATATTTGCTCTCTTTTATAGCAGAACAATGGTTCAACATATGAATTCTACCAATTAAAATTGCAATGAATTTACTTTGCACACATTAGTGAATTATTTATATCTATTATCTTCGTTTTTAGGAAAGTTTACTAATTGTGAGCAGTCGTTAAAGGATATAAGGTTTTCATGGGGAAAAGTAGAATAGTTTTTTATTGTTCTATTTTTTTTTTTTTTTAAAAGAGCAAATCCGGCTCATGCGGTTTCCATAGACCAGGAACGTAGATAGAAAAAAAATTGGGGGTGGCTCAAAGTGGAAAAGTAAAAATTCTCACAAAAAGGCTTGATTATTATCAGTTTGCTAACAAAAATTCAAATTTCGAAAGTCGCCCGGGCTCTTTGAGCCAACCTTTTGGCTGCGTCTTTGCCTCAGATATTGCCCGACTTTGAGAGGTGTCCGGATTGGGAGAATTTCACTGTACTTGCAAAAGGTATATATGTACGATTTATACATTATGCATACTATGACGGCAAGAAAAATCTGAGAACAGTTGGCTCCTATACGTTACACTATTTTAAGGTCCTGCAAATAGCCTGCTAGGTTACTGAATTATAATTTATAATTACTATAATGCTATGTGGAATTTATGTACACAGAAGAAATAAAAGTTCCTATTTATATATAGTACATAACTCTTAAAATGTTTGTCTCGTACAAAAAAGAAAGAAGTCAAAAATTTAAATTCAAAGTGTAAGCAATATTCTCATAAAATCAACGTTCTTCTAAATTTCACTTTCAATTTTTTTTCAAGGGTTTGCTGTTTTTAATAATGTTTAGAAATTATGGTTCTAATTGCATTATTTTAATAATATTCAGTGGAGGATACAAATTTACTCGTAAATAGCACCTGATTTTATAACAGTGTTCCCCTAGCATTCTCCAAATCAGATTTTTTTTTTTTTTTACAATGAGCTTATATAATTAATTATTTATCTAAGAAAACTGATCCTGGGAAGAAAAAACATACACACAAAAATTGAAATAAAATAAAAAAATAAATGAACAGAAAAATGTTAATTGCGTAACGTTTCAGAAAGTATTTTGTTGAGAGGAATGCAGAAACATGTTATCTTATGGATGTTTAAGATAACACGTTTCTAAATCAGTATATTGTCAAATTGTACATTATGGTCAATTTATGAGTATATTGTCAAATAATTTTTTCTACTTAGATATGGAAACGATTGTTTTACGGGATTTTCCCGAAGTCTTCAAAATACATAACTGTATAATAATATATAGGAATTTTAGAGAAAAAGATAACCAAAGATAAGATAATACAAAAAAAAAGATTGTTTAAATTAAATATTTTATATTTTTGTTAATGTGACATAATGTATTATGTCAGCAAATTTAATTATTTGTCAATAATTAAAAGTTAATGTGTTAATTTAGGCATCAGAAGTCAATTTTATATCTAAAATTTTTGTGACAATCTTTTCCCTTATGTATTAATAATATTGATACTTAACGATGCACTGTATGTACTGTATATAACTATACAATATAACAAAACTTTCTGTTAAATAACGGAAAAATTGAAATACGGAAACTTTATAGACCTAGGAAATTACCCTAATAATAACGGAAAAAGTAAATAATCAAAGTACGTTACAATGCTGGAAAATGTCCCGTTCAAAAACGGAAAAAATAAAATACGGAAGTCCGTTCAAATACCGTTCAATCTGTGAAAAAACGGAAAAAGCAAAATACGGAAATTATTAATTTCACAAAATTTATCCGGTAAAAAACGGAAGATTTAGAATACTGAAATATGTTTTTATACCGAAGAATATCCTGTAAAAAAACGGAAAAATCAAAATACAGAATTTTGTTATTTCACGGAAATTATGCAGTAAATAACGGAAAACCATTAAAACGGAATTTTGAAAATAACGGAAACTGTCCAGGAATTTACAGAAATAAAATTCCGTAAAAATACGGAAAAAGTACTGGCGTCTCAGCTGCCAGTACTTTTTCCGTATTTTCACGGAAAATTTTTTTACAGTGTACAGTTCAATGCTGCTTCAGCAAGCATACGTTCCCACTGGTTGTCATCTTCCAGCAAGCCTAGTGCAAGGCATGCTTCTTTATACGTTGGATATTGTTGTCCATTCACTTTACGTATATCTTGAAATGACAATGGGCCGGTAACATTAACCAACAACAGTCGAAGATAAAAGCACTCAGTCTGCTTTGGATTTACTGCAAATACTCGTCCCAAGGTGTTTGATTTATATAAACAGGGACATGCATCAATCGGTGTACCTTGCTTGCGAGGCATCCATCTTTTTGTTTGAACCCATGTGAAAAAACTTGGTACTTCTGAATAGAGTAATGTCCGTGCAAAGACACCAAAAGCATCCACACAATTACACAATTCAAAAAATTCGGTGAGTGTAGTTTTTGGTGGATTTATAGCATGATCAATCGCTGTCTCGTTCGTAAAATATACGCGCTGGCCGTTCTCAAGATGGACGGCTAAATGAATAACTGCTGGATCCCGTTCATGAATTGGGAAACCAAAGATACGCCAAACAGCTTCATTGGAGATGATGTATCGGCCCGTTTGATAGAGAGTTATTTCATCATTTTTATTCACTGGAGGAGCATTGTTATTGGTATTTTCAACTCGAAATACAGCCATATCACTGCTTTTATGTTCATACTTACAAATGTATTTGATGGTCTTCACGGAACTGCAGAACTCAACGTTAATATGAGCGTCGTATGTTTTGCTCAATAGAGGCGAATATGGCACCACCCAACGATTGTCAATGTCAATATCTATGTTGTTGATATTTTTAGTAAATGATTGTCCGCCATTATCGGGACTCCTTCGACGATATATTGGATATCCGTCAACATTTGTGATCGTATCGTTAGTGAACTTTTTAGGGAAACTTTTGGTGCATTTTCCATCTGCCATGCAAGGCGATGAACGATTCAGGTCACCGCATGGGCCATGAATCATGTTTGCTGTAACAATATCAAACAGCAATTTATCAGTAGACGGATCTGGAATTTCCGCAAAAATTATACTATCGATTTCTTCAGGACGGATTTTGTCGATTAACCAAATCAAAATGTGTGCATGAGGTAATCCCCGCTTTTGCCACTCAACCGAATACATCCAGCAACGTGTGGGACCGAATACATGTAATTTTGTAATGAAACTTATCAAAACTTTAATTTTTGTCTGAACACACGTGCTGTAATGTCATGACGATGTATTGCATTTTGTCCAGGCAATAACAAAGATGTGATCTCTGGCCATTTTGGATTACACGTGAACGTAATAAATAAACATGGTCGTCCATATTCGCGCACGAAAGTCAGAGCATCCTGTATGTATTCTTGCATATGACGTGGACTGCCTATATACGATGATGGTAGAATGACAGAGCTACCAATTTCGGCGGCATCGGCGTTGTTGGCAATAGCATCTCGCAAGTGAATGTATTCTTCCGCACGCAGCTTTTGCTGATTATATCACAAGTACCGTAATCGTTCGCTCTCTATCTTCACGTACATGTCGACCATGAATTGTTGACAAAGCTCACGACATCGTAGAATGACGTTATCCTGACCGGGTCTAATCATCAACCGATAAGCATAAAAATCCTTCGAACTAACGTTCTTGCTTGTTTCGGCTCCTGTAATGATATATATGAATAAAAACAAATACTAATTAATAATTAACAATAGTTAAGTTTAATGAATTACGATTAATGAATTAAGTTTTTGGTAAATGAGTAATGATCAAGTTCATAATGAATATAGTACCTGTTGTGGGATCTCGTTGTTTAATATTTATGCAATACCCGTCTTGTCCCTTCCAGAATATTAGTAGATATTGGAGAGCGTCATATGAACGGTGCGTATCAGCAATGAACTGGAGATTATTACTTCTTCTACGAATCACAATTTCTCGTGTAGCTGTACAATCGCCAACCATGATTCCAGCAACGTCGTCAACAATAGGTGCGTTAAATCTACGAATATGCTCTCCAGCAGGTGTTTTATCAGGATTGATGACAATAGCATGATTATCACTTTATAATTTGTGCATGTGTGATTTGAATAATTTCAACAATTCATTGTGTTCATTTAATAGAGCATCCAGCTCGCTGACGATACGTCTTGCAAAAACTGAATTAAGGTTATTGTAGCCACAACGTGCATCCACGCGTGCATCCTCACCACCCATAAAGTAAATTTGTAAAAATTTATGTGGTTCGTTTGGCATTGGCAGCAATGAACCCACTTTGTGATAAATTTGGCCTTTGATTTTAAATGTTGAATTGAATTGTTGACCATTTACAGCGCTATTTTTAACTATTTCTGTTGCTCCGAACGAAGTCATTTGGAAACATGAATTGAATGTTCGAATTGACTTTAGGAACAGGTTGGAATCTAGATCAGTGCCGATAAGTAAACCGTTCAATGGCTCAGGTGGTGTTTGAATTATAGGCAGCTGCACCTTTCCGGACGCGCAACACATTCCGGCTGGCTCTTTTTTAAATTTAAGAGCATTACAATGCGGACATTCCTTATCCATAGCACCAATTACTACTTTTGAATGAGCATAATATTGAACATCGGGTTCATACTGGAACGCTAGACGCAGGAATGAAGCAGATGTAAATGATCGATGTACCTGTTTGCGGTGTTGTTCATTTGCTCTGAGTCTGCTAACTATAAAATAGCGTGCTTGTCTTTGTTCTAATCTTCTTTGTTCATTTCGTTCAGATCGTGCATCTTCTGATTCTGCTTGACGCAATTGAGCCATGCGCACACGCACATTAGTATTATCTTGCTGCTGCTATTCTTCTGTCCTTTGGGCTCTTATATTTCGCTTGCCTGCAGTTCTACGTGTTTTCCTGCCCAAAGAAGCCTCTTTGCGTCTTTTTGGCATTGTTCACGGTTTAAAACACACATAAATAGAACAAATTGAATTATTTTATGATGAAAAACAGTAATAATGTATTAATATTTATTTTTTGATTGTATTTATACGTATATATTATATTAAGTGTACATCGTGTATATTTTCTATTATTATTTTACGTACCTTTTACAATGTTTTTCTTTTGAAATGATTCTTACAAAATTTTGCACACACTCATAATAAAAATAATTTATACATGTAACCATGGAGCTAAGAGTATAAGGAAGGAAGAACTAATACTGTAAGAAGTAACCCTATTTTTCTCTTCCTTTTATTCTTCGATAATCTCCACCAATTCGCCGAGCGCGCCATCTATCCGCCTGGTATACTTTTGTAGACTCTAGAAAAAAAAATCTTCGTTGCAACTAATTTACGCAGATTGCGAGTGGCAACAACGATGAATAAAATAATAATATGATGTTTAGAACAACAATGTTTAGGAAGTTTAATCTGCTTTAGTAAGGAAATAAATACTTTTAAAATACCGCAAGTTGAAAGTTGTTTTAACATTAAATAATATTTTATGAGACAGCAACCGCTACACTTTAATTTCATAGTCTCTCTCTTGCGGAGGTAACGCCGTTTAGGAGCTATCGTGTTCACACACACACACACACACACACACACACACACACACACACACACACACACACATCGTACAAATAGCATAAATGAATTCAGAAGACCTCAAAACGTGTAAATACACCAAAATCTCGAAGTTGAATTTTTTCATGATTACAATACTTTCCTTACATGGTACATGTTCGGAAAGTAAAAAGGGTGAAAATCTGAAACACTTTCAGGTTTTAAATACGCACTATAGTGCTACATATTAAAATCGTATCATAATTTATACGTCGTCCCTATTTTTCTTACTTATTCCATTAAGTTGCAAAAGTGTATCGTTATTCATGACTGTGCTGTATTTTTCTTTCTTGTTTAGTAAAACCCATCTTTGGAATCGAAATCTATCTTAAAATTACCTACTAAGACTATTTTACAATCTACGCCAAGTATATTACAACTATACTTCATCGTTTTATATCTTGTTTCGAATGTGCATCATAATCCATGAGTGTACCAGTTTGTCTTTCTTGGGTTGATTCCCACTTTAACGCCTCGACTCTCGATAAGGTTTGCGATCATTAAACATATGCAGTTACCTTGACGATTTTTTGCTTTTATGTGGCAATCGTAATTTAGAATTAAAATGGCGATTTGGAGCAACATGTAAGTACAGCATGTCGTTACAATTTTATTTATTTTGGATTGCCAATTAATGAAGTTTTATAATTAATGGTCTTCAACTTCCTTAACTGGTGCGTTTATCGCTAGTTTGTTTAATTTGGTTGTCATCTAGTTCTTTTGGGCGCATTGAAACGGTACTTACCTGTACGTATTGACTCGGCGGTCACTTCCGCCAAACTACTTTTTCATAGATTTTAAATACATTGCCAATCGTATTCCAAACCATCAACAATTTCATGTGCCCGGCATTTATCTTGGTGAAAAAATTGTTTGTCTTGGCGGACCGCCTGGAAAATACGTATGTACCGTTGAAACTTGTGCATAACTCCCAGAGACCCATGACTGCAAAGATCGCCAAAGCACGGGAATTTTTTAGGTTGGCGAGAGTGGGGGCGCTGAAATAAGAATCAACTCTTTCTTGTACCATAAAACACATCTTTGGAATCGAAATCTTTCTTAAAATCGCCACCTGAAACTGTTTAGAGTTTCCTCCAGGCATTTTCTTCCTGTACGCATATTCCAACTATACCGCAAAGACATTTTAAATACTGTTTGGAATGGGCATCATAATCCATGAGTGTACCGTGTTTTCCTTTCTTGTTCCACAGAGCACTTCTTCGGAATAGAAATCTATATTAAAATCGCCTAATAAAACTCTTTTACAATATACGCCAGGCGTTTTCTAAATATACGCGAAATATATTTATAATAAATTGTCGCGTTTTGGCACCACATTTAGTGATCAATTATCAAAAATTGCAAACCTTGTGCGACTTTCAACATTTTATTAACTTCCCCCCCCCTCTCCACATTATCTGGCAAACACATTTGAAAAGTGATTCGACACGCTAATGTCTACACAGAAATCCTGATTGAAATTAATAGCACTCGGGGGCTAAACATTTTGGGGTGGACCGCCCTTATGACTTAGGGGTATGAGACAGAGTTAAAAACCTATTCTATGACCTAACGAATATACATAGAAAATTTCATTAAAATTGGTCGAGTGGTTTCGGAGGAGTTAGGTGACTAACACTGTGACAGGAGAATTTTATTTATTACTAGCAGCGAAACCCGGCGATGCTCGGGTTAAAATACACCGCATGTTTAATGGTATAAAAAAATTTAAGGATCCATTTTTTAACGTAGATAATTTAGATTTCTATCTTCTATCTAGCCTTATCTAAGTCCTCACTTGCAGACGGCTACTGGGAGGCCAGGGTCCATTTGGGTACATAGACTATTTGATGCCGCTGAGTTTTTTGTTCGTGTGTTTTCTTTCTTTTTTATCATTCCTTTGCTGTATTTGTCTTCCTACCTTGCCATTGGAAAAAAAAAAGTTATTGCATCCTGAGCATATTGATGCATGTGACGTGGACTTAAGTACGTAAATACGTGGACCAATTTTCCTATGTTATAGACATTAGCATCATTTATCGTTGTATCTCTCAAATGGATGTATTCATCCGAACGCAACTTTCATTGATTATGCCGAATAAATTCTAATCTTTCCGTCTCAATTTTAGCATACATCTCTACAATAAACTGCTGAAATAACTGCCGAGTAGTTTAAAATATGGTTATATTCATCATTCCTAGTCATAATTCGATAAGCATAAAATTGCATTGCTGATACTTTTTTGTTAGTTTCGACACCTGTAGCTGGATCGATTTGTTGAATATTGAAGTGATAATCATCCTCACCTTGCCAAAAAATTAGCGGATACTGTAGTGTATCATAACTACGATGTGTTTCAGCAATACGTTGCCATTCATTACTTCGGCGTTGAATAATAATATCACGACGACTACATTCGTTATCAACAATTACTACGGCAACTGCGTTCGTTTGAGGTGCATTGCACCTTCTTTCGTGTTGACCGGCTGGTCTTTTATCTGCTCGAATAACGATCTTATAATTATCTGCAGCCATTTGGTCTAGAGAAGTCTTAAACACATTGATTTGTTGATTATGATTATGAAGTAGACATAATTTTTAAATAATATCTCGTTGTAGTTCCTGAATGTTAGAGCAGCGTTGGTCTGTTTCAAGTTCTTCGTTACAAACAAAATATATTTAAAGAAATTTTGGAGTTTCATTCGCATCGGCGGAATCGGCATCGGCGGAAGTGAATCTACTGGATGATAAATTTGGCCTTGAACCTTAAAAACTGGGCTGAAATTTTCTTCCTTGCATATTAATGAAGCTCCAAATGAAGTCATTTGAAAACAACAGTTGTATCGACGTATATTTTTCAGAAAATGATTGGAATCTGGTGTTTTCCAGTCATATTTGCGAGTAATTGCGGTAGTGGTACATCTAATGCTGGTAAATTTACTTTACCACTCGAACAGCACATACCAGCAGTTTCGCCTTTAAATTTCCGTGCATGACAATACTCGCATATCGTATCTATTTTTCCGATGATAATATTTGAATGTTCACTGTATTGTTTTTTGCAATCATAATGGAACGCCCGAAGTTCTAAATTCTCAATTTTACTTGTAGCAGCTCGTTTTTTTTTTTTTGCGTAAAGTAGCCATTCTTTCTTTACTTCTTCTATTTTCCACTTCACGTTGATCAGCAGACTGACGATTTCTAAGTGTTCTCATTTGGGATCGCACTTCTTCGTTAATATGTGTTCTTTCTTCTTCGGTTAAATTTTCTCTATTTTTTTTACTCCTTTACGAATATTTGAAAGGCGTTTCTCTCTTTGTTCTTCTGTTTCAAGTTGACGTGCTACTTTTCTTCTTTTAAAATCCACTCGAGGTTTTGTAAATATATTTTTACGCCTTGGCATTGTGTATGTATAATGTAATAAAGTTACACAAAATTAATCCCTTGATTACTATTATGGTATCACTGACGAACTCTCTTGAATATTCAGATAGTTTGTTCTTTTTCATTAGTCAAAATGACTTGAATTTATTTAATTACTGTTCACTCTTAATTTCAGTTAATCTTTACTCGACTGCAAACACGATCAAATTGAATAAAAGTCACTGAATTTCGGTTTATATACCATAACACATCGAAATTGCTAGTATCAGAACACTCTAGATAATTCAAATAATTTGTTCTTTTTCACTTGTTAAAATAACTTGAATTTGTTTCAGGTAAAATGGTTCGCAGACGATAATTGCTTGTGATTCAGTTTTCCTGATGATATGGCAACAGACGATAAACGTTAAATTTTAATATTTTATTGGAGTTGAAATTCAGAAGTTCTCATGAGTTAGAATATGACAGATATATATTTTTTCACATTTTTGCCATCCACAACCACCCACTTCCACCCACCGCGGCCAAACTCCCTTACTTTCACCGTGAGGCCAAGGGGTATTTACCACCCCAACGGGAAGTTAATTTAAGTTGGTGGTGATAGAGAAAACCCTGTCTTTACAAACGAACATTAGCATTTTATATATATATTAAGATTGTCGCGTTTTGGCACCACATTTAGCGATCAATTATCAAAAATTGCAAACCTTGTGCGACTTTCAACATTTTATTAACTCCCCCCCCTCTCCACATTATCTGGCAAACACATTTGAAAAGTGATTCGACACGCTAATGTCTACACAGAAATCTTGATTGAAATTAATAGCACTCCGTGGCTAAACATTTTGGGGTGGACCGCCCTTATGACTTAGGGGTATGAGACATAGTTAAAAACCTATTCTATGACCTAACGAACATACATAGAAAATTTCATTAAAATTGGTCGAGTGGTTTCGGAGGAGTTAGGTGACTAACACTGTGACAGGAGAATTTTATATATTAGAGATTAGATTAGATAGATTTATTTATTTGTACACAACATTTTTGTTTGCAAAACTACTTCTTCTGATCATATTTGAGATAAGAAATGCACTTAGAATTAACACCAAAGTCAAAATTTGTATATTACAATTTCAAATCTTAAACTTTATTAGGAAAAGAAATAAGAATATAATTTATGATGAAAAAAGAGTTGATTATAAGTCAATGCATTAAGGAAAAGCATCAAAGTTATTTATTTCAATTTAATGATGCATTCCCTGAAATTTTCACTAATGACGTTTTTATCTTCCTAAGTATGTTCTCACATTATTATGTAAGGGTATGATTGCATTAAATAAAATATACTTCAAATCTCAAAAATTTCCCTTTTAACATCGATTACCGTAAAGAATATAATAATAAAACATTTAGTTCAGACTTCGCGTAAAATATTTTTATACATGAGCATGAAACTGGCTAAAACTAGAATTTTCCTCCCCGCTACTGCCCTATTTAAAACTAGCACTTATTATCTGTTTTTCAATCATTTACGGTATAGTTTATTTTTAAGATGTGTAGTGACACAGCTTGCTGTGCGGCGCCGCACAGCGAGCTGTGTCAAAAATGTTCTTTAGCTCTGTGGCACGCACTGGACAGCGTAAAATCTTCATACTTACGTACGCTACGTAAAATCATCATTTACCCTTAGAAGTTGCGAACAGTCACTTCCAAATATAAATTACAGCCAGAGTATCCATTTATTAAGGTATGGATACCTTAAATCTTAGTGATTGCAAAAGAGTGTAAAAGTTATTCCTTTCAACCAAATTATTTTGAGAAGAGCGAACAGTCTATTTATAAAAAAATTACAGCACCTAATTTTTCACTCTTTAGAATATTCAATATTTATTTCTTTAGTATTTTTATATCCTCCTATAGAATTTCCCTTCCTTTTCTTACAGTAATTAAATCCTACATCTACAGATACCTATACTTATTATAATACCAATAGTAGATATAGGATTACAGTAATTAAATCCTACATCTACTATTGGTATTATAACAAGAAATCTGATGTGATGCAGAGAATCGGGCATCTAATAAAGGGGCCCTTAGATTACTGTGTTGAACGAGGAATAAGCTTGCTTTTTGAGATGATTTAGTCGGACATATTTAATTTGGTATTTCAAATTTATATATTATATTTCCTGTGAGTATAAACTCTTATGATTTTTATACGTGCATTTTCTGAATTACAAAGCAATTCTTTAGTCTTAATCTGGGAAATAAACCAAAAAAATTGCATTTCATTACTATGATAAATTTAAAAGGATGAACAATTGAAAATTTGCATTTTACATTACGTGAAATAGTTAAAATGAAGAATTGTTTCGCTAATATATGTTCGTGCTTTCTCTTTTAAAAATATGCTAATGTTCCTTTGAAATACACTGCAGTACTAAAATTCTTTACTTTTAATCAAGTTTTTGCTGATTTAAGGAAAAATATATAGCATCCAGTTTTGATCGCGACTGATTGTGAATAAATTATTGCTTTACGTAAAAATATAAATTTATTCGTATGTTCTTTTAGTTTGTCATACTCTTAATGATATTCCTTTTAATGCAGATATATTTACTAACAGAGTGAGGGAAAACAGTATGAGAAGTCAAGTACATTTTCAACACAAACTGCCAGTTTTAAAATTTTCTACATTTCCCGAATTTGCATATTAAAAAAAAATCTTATTTATAGTTACTTTTCAGAACCCCAGTGGCAGAATTTTGTCATGCTTTCTGTGGCAAGCTGCAGAAATACAAAACCTCTGCAGCACAAGTATGCATGTACAGCTGCGGAAAGAAAGGCCCACTTGTACATTTTTTGGCCGTCGTTCGTCGCACAGCAAAGTTACAGATACCAATCGTTTACGATTGACGCACACTTTAATTTGCTATGCATAAAAATTGAATAAGGGGCCATCTACATATTAAAATTCGCACCAACTTTTTTTTCTCAATAGCAACCCCTAGATTTCACTTCATATTTCAAAAAATTAGCTCATTTTAACCCCGGACACCAATTTGCAATAAATTTGGACAGAAAATGAGTGAGTTATGAACACCCAAAATCCCCCTCCCCCTATGTTAAAATATTTTTTCATACTTCAATTCATGTCTCATATAATATTGGTAGTAAGAAGCTGATTTTTATTCGCACTATTAGAACTAAACGACCCAAACATAATTTAATGTTATTATGATTTTTAATAAATCATTCATATGAATTATGAATTATTAAATTAATATTCAAAAAAATTTAGAAGAGCGACCTAGCCAAATTTCGATGGAAATAGATGCAGAAATTAAGATTACATGGCTGTGCAAAATTTAAAATTTTTACGTTCAGTAGTTTAATTTATATTAAATAAAATGTGTTATTTTCATAAGTTAAGGGACCATATATAAATTTATTAAGTGAAAATTTTTTGAAAATTGCATAAAATAAACGTAAATTAGATTTATTTTGTGCAAAAACACAGTAAAAGATATCAGTATTAAAAATATCAAATTTTGAAGCAAATAAATTAGAGGTTTTTACAGTTTGTTGAGGATTCTATAAAGCGTGTATTGTTGCGTCCGCTACCATATTCCCCCAAATAAAATATTTTCCAGCTATAGAATTAGATGCAGTAGATGTATGTCTTCTAATACAACGTCCTATTTATGAAAAACTAACATCCTCAACTTTCCAGGCATGGATGTGACCTTTTTTAATATCGGAAATATTAGGTCTTTGGAATTCCCCATACTTTATCAAACATTCAAAATCACGTTTTTCTGTAAAAAATAATTTCATCTAATTATAAATTAAAATACCGCCAAAAATCTTAAGAATATTGCACATTGTAGGCGATAGTATTAAATGAAGAAAGTGAAATAACAAACACAGTGATAATATTGGGTCGGCAAAAAAGTAATTGCGTTTTTTACATGAAATTCAAACAAATAAATTTTCAATCATGAAACCATTCTTTAAGTTCGACCATAGCTGAGTCGAGAAATATTCATGCTTGTAGTCAGAAGAGCAGGGAGCAGCCTCTAACTCCTGCCAACATTTCAGCTGTCTAAGAGAAACATCAAGGGAAACACTGAATAACAATTTCAAAATTACAAAGATTTTAGCAGTCATTTTGCATTTTTCCCTTAAATCATGTGTACGAACCAAGGAAGTTATGAACTCACGGGTCATTTGGACCACAGACTAAATATTCTATTCTACCCTTGATATTCTCAGTACAAAAAAACTTTAAGAGAGATGCGAACAATATTTTCCTTGAAAATGATATTAATTTCTTTTAATTCTCGCGAGCGAAATAAATGAAAGGCGAAAAGTTCGGAACCTACAAATAGCGTTTTTCAATTTGCAGAAAGTCCCTTAAAAACACGCAAAAATGAATTCGCAATATCTCCGGAAATTATCGTAGAAAATTGGTGAAAATTTATATTTAGGGTAATTTTCTTTCGTTTAATAAAGTCAAAATATGGGGTTGCTATTGAGAAAAACGAAGTTGATGCAGAATTAAATATGAAGACGGCCCCTTATGCAAATTAAATTAATAGTAAATTAAAGTACGCGTTATTTGCAAACGAATGGTATATATAACTTTGCTATACGACGAACGATGGCGAAATAAAGAGCAAGTGGGCCTTTTTTTCCGCAGCTGTACATACAAAGATGTGGGTGCATTTAAACATTGTTAATAGAAAATTACAATTTAGTTTATTTTGTCAATAATTAGTTTATGAAAATTAGTTATTCATACAACATGTGAAGTTTTGCAGTTCAGAAATATGCATAATGTCAGGGTTTAGAGACCCTAGGTTATGCAGGGGTTGAGAACCATCCCCCCCCCCCACACACACACACCTTCTTCCCCTTTCATTAGTTTTTGCAAATAATCATTTACAAAATCATGTTTTTGGTGTCAGCACCACGTTATCTAAATAAATATGCATTCCGTAGGACTACAGTAGATAATACTGACACAGTATACGTGTACTTGCTACAAAATCTATCCTTCTCATCCACCACTGCAAATAAACCTTTTTATTTATAGTGGTGCATGTTAAACTGTGGAACGACATGTATGCTCCGTGGGCTGAACAGAAGTTGGGAGGGTCTGGGAAATGTTTTTAATGTCATCAATGAAGATTATTCTTTTACATAACTATTAAAAAAATTTTAAAAACTAAGCTCAGATTATGAAAGAACTATTTTATTTTATTAAACATTATTTTTATTTAAATTAATACAATTTTTTTATAGAAGCAGATTTTTTAAATCTTAATTATTATTTTTTTTACATTAAAAAAAGTTTTAAAATTACATTTTCAAATACTTAACTAATGCAATTTTAAGTTTTTCTTTTAGATTATCACACAAAGGTGTCATATTTAAAAAGATAAATTTAAGTTTTAATTATCAAATAACATTTTAACTCAAATAATATTTTTATTTTAACTACTGTAATTTAGACCGGGAAGTCTGAAATTCATGATTTCCCAAAATCCAGATGTTTTGCTAATCAGTCCCCTCCCCCTCTAATATTATAAATCTTCTTCCCAAAATTAGAGTAATTAATTGCAGTTAAGTCAATCTATTCATTGTCCATGTATTGCCACCAGTCATGAATTGCTGCAGTTGATTAAATGAGTTATTGCGGTACTACGCGCCGCGACAAAAAGGTCCAAGATGACGTCCGGGCTCGTAAACCTCATTCAACCACGGTCAGCGACGAATTAATGCAGTTTAGGGGGTTGTTGGGGGGGGGGGGTAGATGAAATTTATGTAAATTTAAGGGAAGTAAAATAGTGTCTTTTATATTTTTTATTTAATTTCTTTTTATTTCTCGGAAGAGGCGACCCCCCCCCTTCCCCAATTTAATCCTACCTTGCCTACTGTATAATTACATTCAATTAGTGAATACTAACTAATACGATTAATTTTTACTTTGCTTCAATCAAAAGGGCCTCTCATGTTCATTAATATCGATATCAAGTACTGTCAGCGAGTGTTCTGCGCCAGCTAACGTCAACCACGCCACACGAGCTGAGCTATCGCTACAACGCACATTTGCCGAGGGAAGAATCCAATATGGCGACCGCAGTCTCTCAGATTCCTACGATCACCTCCAATAATAAGCATGAAGTTAAAAAAAATTACTGAATTTCTTTAGCGTTTTTCAACTGTTAGAATGATCTGTCTGCAGAGGATCGTCCTGTTTTTGCGACAATGTTGCGTGTCGGCCTGTTTCTGCGACAATGTTGCGTGCCGGCCTGTTTCTGCCATGGGGCTCAGAACTGTGTTGTATTTTTCCTTAAAACGTTCCATGATATTTTGGCAATTTTAGTGAAGTATTCACAACATCTGATACTTATTATTTTAATTTATTCCAACTGATTTCTGTCACATGACCGATTGAATGATTGCATGGTGTTTATATTTGGATTCTACAATCACACGGATGGATCACAGTTTGAAGATGCCTGGCTCTAGTAATAAATATTATAAACTGTCTCCACATTTTTCTGGTAGTACGTTATTTTGCGCAAATATTCATGGTGTAAAAAGTTAACCTCTAACTGGAACATAAAAGTACCCTCAGTACTCATTGGTGTAGTTTTTAAAATATGCAATTAAGGAGATTGTGACTGTTTATGTTTGCGAGAGAAAATAACCATATAAAGAGGTATTTTTATGAAAAATTATAAAGATACATACGCATAGCTGCCAATCATTCCGTTTTTATCGGAAAATTTCCCACCACTAATTTTTCCTTAGCAACTTAAGCTTAAAATAAGTCCGTATTTTTAATTTAAAATAACACTGTTCAAAAATAGTGGCGGAAAATGTTCCGATAAAAACGGAACGGTTGGCAGCTATGCATACGCAAATCTGAAAAATTGTTTTCTAGTATGCATTTACGATAGCTTTTGAAGCTTGTACACCGATATTTAACTTAGAAATTAAACTCAGTCATGAACTCGAAATCATAAATTAAATTATTATTATTATTATTTATTGCGATTTTCGTAAAAGATAACATTGGTGGATGTTTGAACGGTGAAAAAAAGGAACATCTCACGAGTTAAGATAATATATAAATGAATCAGATCGCAGGGAAAAAGATAGTCCTTAAATAGTCTATTTTGTATTGAAATATTCCTTTGAAAAAGTCTGGAAAAATTCATCGAAAGTTTACTAATATTTGAAGGCAAAACAGCGGTTTATAGAAAAAATTGTAAGAAAAGAAACCAGGAGTTAATGATAGAGGTAAAATGATACTAACCTGCACAATATCTCACATAACTGGAAAGCATCGTTGCGAAAAATTGTTTCACATGTTCATTCTTTTGCTTCTACAACCAAATGAACAACGACCGTTCACTGTAAAGCCGTTATCAGACGACGCATTTTCGCCCTTCAAAATGCTCGTACAACTCTTTCGGCTTTCATTTTTCTTGTTAAAAGCAAGGTATAGGGTTGTATTGCAAGGCAAGAAAACGATCTGGTGGATTGGCACGGGGTTGCCGATTTGGCGACGTTATCGCTCGTTTTGTGACAAAACAGTTATTACGTCATCGCTGTTTTTGTCACAAAAATCACTCGTCCTGTCGCGCCCCGTGCATTCGAACATTGACATTGACGGTGAAATTCGAAGGTTCATTTTTAAGTAAATACAGTAAAAAAGTTTATAATGGTTTTTGATTTGCACTTCGGAAATAAAATCGGCTTCTATTTCCGCCGTCCACATTGCAGGCATGGAGGTCGCCATCTTGAATGAAGGTGTGGACAGTGTCTAGAGCTCTGATTGGCTGATTTCGCCATTCATACCAAACATTTTTCAACATTGTTCGAAACAATCCGGTGTCAAGGGAAATACTTTCACACAACGGTTTTCGCCTGACTGAAGGGCAAAACTGCAGTACAAAAATGTTGTACGTGCATTTTGCAGTGCGTAGAGCTCTCGTGTGATAGCACCTTAAGTCTATAAAAGTCTATCTAGGTCAAACTGGAGTCAAAAGTAACGGATCAATTGGAACATTTCGTATTGAATGCATGATTTAGTTCTTATAACAGTCAAAATATGACAGCACGGTGCAGCGCTTTATAACAGTTCGAGGACAGACATTACAAAGAAATCAGTTGAGATATATGCGTGCTGTACTGGATAAAGTGTTTTTTTTTCTAGCTTAAAATTTGTCTTTTTAGGTCAACAGGTAAGGCATAATTCCTTAAGTGCTTAATCCATGAATCATACTTCTATGATTTCTTTACCGTGGAAAGCCCCAAATTTGTAGTACTTTTGCATTTTAGTGTAATCACATGATAACTTCAAAATGACATCAAAGTGTCAACTGCAATAAGCGATCTTGGGAACAATTGTAATGTTTGTATCACCTTTAAAAGATGGGCTCATATGAAGAGTACAAAAGGAGAATGCTATATTAGTACGCAAATGTTTTTCTGAGTAGCTTTTCCTAATTTTGCCAATAACTGTCAATAGTTTGTTTATTATTTATTTGGGGGGATTACAAGTTTTCAGTTTAAGAACACTTAGTTATTTACCATAATAAATTCTATGTATTACTTAGCATTGTCTTTCTGTTTTTTCTGTTGCATGCTAGCTTTTAGAAATACAAGAAATTTTATGCCAATTACATTTGCACTTTCGGTAATAAAATCTTCTAAGGTACAATAGCACCATGGCACTATTACAATTAACCCAGGGTTGGGGACAATTGTAACACTGTTTACTAACGTACAGAAATTAAAATTCTACTCTAGTGTCACCTGCTATTTCAAAATTGTATTTATGAAAATGTTTGGAAAGTTCTGTAATGTGTAGCTCAAATTTACATTCAGTTCTCCCATTAAATTTTGAAAATATTGATCAAAATGTGAAAAAAGTTACTGTCCCAGTGTCCCTTACTAACTGGAAACTGTAGAATTTTTAGGCTACAGTTTCACAGACATTGTACCACTGTCCATTGTAAATACACATGGTTGCAAGAATCGAGGTTTTAAATTTATCAGTGCAGATGGAAGAGCCCGAGTATAGCTGAAACCTTGTAAAATGATAAATTCTTCGTGTAGACTGGGACGCTATTTACATTAATTGTAAATATCTGTTGATATACTTATAGGAACATTCTTAGATCTTTCGATAACATTGAACACATCCTTAGAACACTTTTTCCAATTCATGATGCCTCTTTTCTTCAAGAAAAATACATCAGCAATAATCCTGTTATGAATTGGCAAGACGATTACAGTCATCTGGGAGCAATTTTGAGTATTTTCAGATCCTAATATGACTAATACTGAGATGCGTCTTCTAATAAAAATCTCCACGTTACATCCTGCATCTCGCCAGTGATCACTTACAGCTTGTTGAGGAAAATTTCTACCATCTTCCAATACCTTTTTGAGTTAATAGCAAGGTGTAAAAATATTGTTATCGACATAGTTTTATATTTATATGTTCTTTCTGGAGCATGTAATGAATTGTCAGTGTACACAGGGTGTTTCATTAAAGATGGACAAAATTTTATGACACACACATTCAAACACACATTCACACATTCAAACATTAACTTTGTTCAAAGTTGGTTGTTCAAAGTGGTTGGAATTGAAACACCAAAGACTGCTAGAAGGAGCGATAGGTACTCTTCAGGGATGAATATACCTCAATGACAATCAACATAAATGGCCATGTATGGCGAATGTCCCATATGTAAATCCACATGCCCATCAGTGGCACACTTCAACCAATGCTTGGGCAGGAATAATCGGCGACCACCTTTTCGGACCTTATATTCTGCCAGACAATTTTGAAGAGAAAAGCTTCCTAACTTTTTTTGCAACAGGTGCTGGCTAACATGTTAAATAACATTCTCAATTTTGTCGGCGGTTATGCGCTTCCAGCAGGATAGAGCACAGGCCCATTATGTACTATGAGAGGTGCGAAACTATCTGTTAACCTTTCTGAACCAGCAGCCTGATTGAGTTGGGATTGTGGCTTGGCCACATCGCTCGCCAGAACCTTTATGTCCTGATTTCTGTTTGCAGAGACTCACTGAATCTAGAGAAGATCGCGTTGCCAAACTTTCTTCAACTGCTGGAGAAGACCATAGTATACCTGGTGATTTTACAAATGCTCGCCAATTCTTTCTTTGCCGTTGAAACTCGTCCAAGTCTCTGACGGTCACATTTTGGAACACATTATAATCGCATGTCACTAGAATGGCTTTTGTGACTTAATCGTTCTTCGCGTATTCTTGTCTTGTATAACAACATAACCTATCGTGCCCTCTAGCGCCTTTGCGTTCTAATTCCGGCTATGCATTCTTTGATGAAATTTGTTGTATGAATGTATTACTGCCACTACTTAGAGTTTTGCTCATCTTTTATGAAAAACTCAAGAATTTGAACATGGAATAAAGTAATAAAATATCTTGCGGCTTCTTTAATAAAGATATAAGAATAAACAAAGAGTTGTACAAATTAATGTTCCAGTTATTTCAAAATATATTGCTTCAGAATAATATTCCATTAAATTTTGTAAAAGCAAAAACTAATGATTAACGTAAGATAAATATTGAAACTGAAAGCAAGACTATTTTCTAAATAAATTAACTTGAAATAAAATCCAATTATGCCTCTTTAGATGTCTTTTGATATTTATCAAAATACTAATGATATTTTTCAGATGTGTGGCCTACTGCTGAATCTGTCATAATTATATTACCCAAAGTGTCATCGGATATTTGTCAATATCACATTACGGACTCAGTAAAGAGAATTTATTGCAGAGATGTGAAAAGAAGGCTTATTACGATATTCTAGAACTTCCTAATAAAATTTACTTCTTCATTTATTTTGAAAAGTGAAGCAATTTGAATTTGAGGCCATAATTTTTGTAGTATATAGTGGCTTAATGATATTTTCTTCTACTGTAAAGCTATAGCTAAACCTATTTTCGGTCTGCATTTATATTAATGTACGGAGTTAGCGAAATTAAACTTCCCCTAATCAAAGGAACCTGGAGGCCGTTCTTCTAGTTCGAAGATAAAAATATTTGGACAACATGTTTTTCGGAGGATGCACTCAAAGAAATTTTTTAAAAAAAGTTTAGTTCAAAAAATGATCCGAATTAGTTATTAAATGCTCAAAAACTATTGAATAAATGTTGAAAATGTTTATACATTTTGAAATACCGTTTTAATTGTAAAAATTTGCTGTTTTTTCATGCTAAACGCCAAGTTGTGGACATTTTAAAAAGTATTTGGGATGATTTTATGCAATCATTATCGGATTTTAGTATAAGAGCATTCTTGAAAATGAATATTCTTTTATAGCAAAAGAAAAAAAAAATTCTAGACACCATTGTTTAAAGTTGTCTAACGTTGAAAATTTTCTTGGAAAATCAATTTTCTTGTAATGAAAAAGAAAAAAAAAAGGAAAAGGAAAGAAAAGAAAGTGTACTGTCATTTTATAGAACACTCCCTAACGGTTTCTCTCCCTTTCCTTTTGTCTTTTGAAAGTTTTGTTTAAATGTTTCATTTTCTAAAGAGAGAGAGAGAGAGAGAAGGTATGTTTTGAATTTATTTTTCACTTTAAAGTGATGTTTACACATAAAAAGGAAAAATGTTTCGATTGTGAATGTGTTGGTTAATTTTGTAGGGTTAGGTGGTGGAAAATGGTGGGAAAATCAAGCTTTGTTTTAAAAAGGTCCTAAAATCAAGCTTTTAAATTTATGGTAATTAAGCTATTAAACTATTATATTTGACTCATATAGATTGAAAATATAGCATTAATTTTTAATGTTATCAAAATGCATTTCTACGGTGCCATTTTTAGTTAGGCAAGCATAGATACCCCTTTTTTCCCCCATGGGGGGTGGGGGAATGGGAGTAGCACAAAAGTACTAGTATACTTTTAATAAAAGTCATGTTAATGCTATGAATGAAAGAAGGGCACTCAATCTGTCGTATTTTTCATATACTGAAAGGAAAAAATCCACACAAAAGGATTATTTCCCAAAGTATTTAGTTATAGAAAGAATGTCTACGATTATCAAATTCAGGTTCACTTAGTATGTGGCAAATGTTACTTGGTGAGGCAGGAGATGGCGGGTGTTACTGCAAACCCGAAATGAGTAAACAAGATATGAAAAAAAAATTAGATATTCTTAGATAAATTTGAAAGTTCCCCTTGAAAAATTTGAGGCTCAGCTACAGACCTAAGCCAAATTTAATATTTTCTCTAATCCACGATTTTCCAACTACAAAGATTTCAAATTCGGTTTATTAATTTCTTTTTCTTTCTTTTCTTTAATTCATTTTTATTTGTGAACACTTGTCGAAAAAATAGAGGGGTTCCATTCTCCTGCACCCCCCTAAAAATATATATCGATTTTTAAAAGTTATATTTCATTCTAGTTTTTTAAACTCCCAGTCACCCCCGAAAAAAATTCTTGGCGACGCTACTAGTTCCACAAAATTTATTTTTACAGTAAACAGTTAATTAAAATGGCAATTTCATTAATTTTAAGTTATAACTATTGTTTCAAGAATACACTATCTGACCATAAGTATCAGGACACCCAGTTGTATGGACTTGGATCGTCCAGAGGCACATATTAATATGATGTTGGTTCCCTTTTTGCATCGATGACAGCCTGCACACGCCTGGGGAGACTTTCCACCCGTTTTTGATAGGTGGCCATAGGAATTGACTTCCATGCGTCCATCACAGCTGAAGTGAGTGCTTGCGGTGAGAACAATCGATTTGCCTGACTACGTAATATGCGCTCTAATTCGTCCTAAAGGTGTTCTATGGGATTAATATCGGGTCTCCGAGAAGGCCAGTCCAGTTTTTGAACGCCCATTTCGTCCAACCACGTCTTTGTAAGCATCGATGTGTGAATGGAGCAGTTATCCTTCTGGAAGAGAAATGGGCCTTCCCCGAAATATTGCCACAGAGTTGGGAGTGCAGCATTGTCCAAAATGTCCACATACATCGCAGAGTTCATGTTTCCAACCATAGAAACTAACGGACCCAGGCCAAACCACGAGAAACGCTCCCCACCATTATACTGACACCACCAAACTTAACAGTCGTCACAATTCAGTCACGCAAAAAAAGTTCACCTTGCATCAGCCAAACTAAGACTCGTTCATCCGACTGCCAGACTGTAAAGCGACATTCATTACTCCAAAGAACAGTTTTCCACATGTCCACAGTGCAATGACGGTGATCTCTGCTTTATTGCAATCGATGCTTCGCATTCTGTGGAGTGATGTTCGGCTTGTGAGCGGCTGCACGACCATGGAATCCCGAGTTGTTTAACTCTCGACGAACAGTGCTGCTGCTAACACTAACGCCTGATGAACTTTGGAACTCCTGAGAAATTTCCACCAATGAGGACTTGCGATTGTTTTCACTACCCTTTTTAGAGTTCTGCGGCTGCGTTCATTAAGTTTTATCAGCCTACGACTCCGTTTTTCTGCAGTTTCATTGCCTCGACGTTTCCACTTCACGATTACATCACTCACAATGGATTTGGGCTTCTGTAGAATGTCCGCAATCTCACGAACTGATTTTTCGCACTAAGGTGGCATCCCACTATACTGCCATGATCGAACTCACTAAGCTCCTTTGACTTACACATTGCTTCACAAACGCATACATACAACCTGACAAACCACTACCAACATTTTTATAGCTTTGGATTACGCATCAAATTGCGTCACCTGCGAAAACCACTGTTTTAGGGGGTGTCCGTATACTTTTGGCCAGATAGTGTATTTACTAAAGGAGAAATATAAATGTCAGTATCATACAGAACTTTGATATGTATAACCATTTTACTCAACCTCAGAAAACAAATTAAAAATAGAAATTATAATTTTATTACTATATTTTTATACAGGTCCAGTTCTTTTGAAGTCGCTATACTAATATGTTTCAAAATATAAATACTTTATCTAATTATAAGGAAACTAAAATGAAGTTTTTGAATATCACTTGTTAACATGCAACATGTTTAGAGCAAAAACAAGAAATTTTGTACACATTAATATGATTGAAATATCCTGTAAATTCATTAGAGATACTTTTTATGTTGTTAAAATATATCTTCATAGAAAAAAATAATGAAACATCAAAATGTTTATGGTGAAAAAAGTTATTTTTCAATATACCCTCATTTCCCCACTATACCCCCATTTTTCTCCCACCTGACTCTATAAAATGAATTCTATTAAGTAAATTATAGTGAATATTGTATTAAAAAATTGCCAGTTTGTACAAAGCTTTATTTTTTTCGGATTAAAAAAAGAGGAGCAGCATAGATATTTGCCGTCCTTGGCGTCTTTTTTTTTAAATTTACGCATGCGTAAAATTGGCAATTACTTAGTCCATGTACTATATATGTATCCATGTATTTTTGAAAATGCAATTGTAGCCTTATTAACTTTCCTAAATGTTTCATCTCTCCAGTGAGTCAAAAATCCAAGTTGTACCAAAAAAAAAAAAAAAGAGGCTTGTTTTGTCAAACTTACTGCTGGGAACGTGAGGTAGATTTAAAAATACTTAAAAACCCCTTGCCTGAATTTCATAAAGCATGGGGTTTTGCGCTATCGTAAAGCAAACATCTTCTGCAATCTCTTTCTGAACACTGTTTGTTCCACAGTTAAGAATATATGCACAAGTTAAAAACATATCACTCTCAGGTATCAAACAGGATACGGGGGAAGAGTTGAAAGCGTACACAATTTGACGGTCAGTAGAAGAAATTTATGAAAAATCGTACTCTGTCTAAAAGGTAAAAGGTTAAACTAAATTTGAAAAAAAAAACACGAAAACAAAAATTGCAAAACTATGTATGTATATTTATATGTGTGTGTGCGTGTGTACATGTATATGTATTATAACAAATATGTGCAAAAGTATGTGGGATGTTAAGCTTAAAAGTGTGTTTAAAATTAAAATAAAAACTTACTAAAATTAGTATAATTTTATTTAAACTCACTGTCAAATAAGGGAAAAAAATTTTCCGCGTGGATTAAAAATTCGGAGCTTCTGAGAAAAAATAAGCTGGCTTCGTAATTAAATAAACTTAATTAAGATATGTAAGTTACAACTGAGAAAAAGTGAAACAATAATTTTGGTTGCTGGAAAGTAGAGACTTTTTTGGAAGTAAGTTATGGGAACGCAGGTTTTATTTTTTTTAAAGTATGTTTCATTTATGGTCATCTGAGAAATGGCTGTTTAAATGGGTTTCAGAATAATTCAAAAAGTTATTAATAAAAGCTTTTTTTTCTTTTTTCAAACATGTAAGTACTTTTTTTTCACTTTTAATCTTTTTCTAGCTTCCAGATTTGAAATTTATTATTGCAATAAATACTAGTTTGTTACAAAATTGATCATCTCTTGGAAAAAATGTATTTTTAGATTACCCGGAAAATTAGCTGTTGTTTTTCCCCCGCAAGTTAACATTGAATCATTAGGCACATTTTGTCATTTCCATATATTTTTCCGAACACGAATGTTAAAAACACTCATACTTTGAGCAAAATATTTCAGGTCATTGAAGTAGCATAAGTTAGACATTTTATATGTAAAGTTCAAAACATATAGACAACATTTTGGCAACTAATCTGCACATCGCCTAACTAATTTACCTGTAGTATTTTCATATGCAAATAGAATAAAGTTCAATAAAGAATTCAATTTAAGCTCCAAGTTTTATCATACAAGCTTTATAGTAGCTGGAATTCCATTTTATTTTAACAATGCAGGAAAACGAATAAATATTTCCTTTTGGAAAAATCTTCCTCGCATGGCTGTAACAACATTATGTTCAGTCCCTCGTGGAAGCGCATCTATCACCCACGGGAAGAAGTATTTCTTCTTATTCTGTATTCGTCTTCGGCTTAAAGTTATTTTCTTTCCTTTAAAAGTATATGTGAACCATGCATAATCGTATTTTTTTTTGTACTAATTCTTTTATATTTATTGGATTTTGGAAGTATTAAGATCACCGAATGGTTAATGTAGACACGTCTTCCAGTATTATTTAGAAAACTTGCTGAGGACAACAAATGTATATCCATAATGTTCAATTTAGAGTTCGATTGATCATGTATGGAGTTATATAAATTTTAGTTTACAGTTGTTTATTTTAAAATAAGCTTCTTAAAAACTAACTCACATTAACAGTTTACATTCTCTGTTATATTTTGTTAAAAATAGTACATTTTGATGAACACTTTGTATTGAAATTGGTAACATACAGCAAAAATATTACAAATATTGCGTTTGTTAATTTATACTCATTTTCGTGATAGCTTTAAAAAATTCATTGTTGCTCAAAGTTGATTGTTTATTTTGTGGAACAACTGATTTAACTGGATAGAGCATTTTAAGTTAAATATTAAGAAAAAAGTCTGCATTAAAATAGAAACACTGAAAACTGAAAAAAAATCTATAAATATCCCATCTAATCAGAAATATTTCGTAAACTCGAGTAGTGCTCAGACAAATCAGGACAGTCTACTTTCGCTACACCGGTTCCAGCAAAACTTGTAAGTATTTAAGTTCTGAAAAGCAATTTTCGCTGTGTAAAAGGTTATGTTTCGGAATTGGTACAACATTGACCAGGCGTAACATGGGGTTTAACAATTTGATAAACTTGTTTTACATAACATTCTGTCATTAGTAGTATAACAGAATAAAGAAATAAAATTCATGACTCTTTTATAAATAATAGGGATGGATGCGAGACAACTTTTTGCTAGACGAGATAGAGATTTACAATTTTTTTTTTTTTTTTGGCGAGAAGAAACAAACATTTTTAACACTACGGTATAGGGATTTTTCGAGACGAGACAAATCTTGTAGACTGTTTTGCGAGACGCCTATTTTTCATCTTCCGCGCGTCCATCCCTAATAAATAAGAATATCGCCCCCACCCGTGAGATATCAATGGATATATTAAAAGAGTTTAAGGTATGCAATTTATTTAATTGAATTTCTTAGTTAATTTTAGAATGTTCTTTTATTTCTTAATAACAGCACAAAAGTTAAATGATAAACAAAAGCAGTAGCCTAAGTGTAAATGTTACACTTAGGCTACTGCTTTTGTTTATCACTCACTGTTTAACACTCAGTTAAGAAAATTAAAATACTATGACACATTCTCATTGACGTAACTGGGAAGGGCTAAAAAAGTCTCATCCCACCAAAGAAAGATTGTACAGCTCTGTTGAGAAACTAGATTTTCTCTTTTAAGATTAGGAGATGAAGCTCTGTATGGTAGACTACAACTCGCAAGAAATTTCTGGAAAATTTACCCAGTTACGCGAATGCACAGTAGGATATACAGACAACCTATCTCTGTAATATTTCCTGTATAATAATTATTATTATTTTGCAGAAACATCCGTTGGCTATGCATTTTTTCACGAGTATAAGACAGCATTTGTGTCGCAGGATTGTGTACACGGGTCCCTGCTTAAAAAAGTTTCATATGTGCAAAGAATAGGAAGATCTTATTAAATTCACTACGGAGCACGAAACATGAGCAAACAAATACAGTAAAAAAAGGAGTGATGATTCAAATTCAATTTGTTTAAGTTATATTTGTCTTTCTTGCTGCTAAAGTTCCATAGTAAAGCACAACACAGAGCCTGACTAGTAATGATGCGGGGAGCTGTCCAACATGATGGCGTCGCCTCCTCCTCCCTTTGTACATATAGATTGTATTATGGATCAAAATATTAAAAAAAATTTAGAAGATCACATGCTGCCTTATGCTTGTAAAAAAGATGCTTCGGACATGGACCTTTCATCAGGATAATAATCCAAATCACATCTCCAAAATGGTGAAAAATTGGTTTAGAACTAAGAAAATTGAACTTTCTGACTGGTCGAGTCAGTCATCCATACCCTTTTTATCGAACTTTTTCGGGAACGCATGGAAAAAAAAGTCGCGGAAACATTTATCAAAGGCAAAACTCCTTCAGGACCTTCAATCAGAATGGGCAAAGTTTCCTAACTCCATTTTAAAAAGTTTTATTAATTCCTTGCACAAACGATGTACCACAATCCTAGAAGAAAGAGAATATACAACAAAAAACTATTTCTGTATTTCTTTACATTATGGATCTTACATTATGGATCATTTGATTAATTTTGATAAAAGTTTACAAAAATTTAATCATCTTTTCAAATTCATCTTCGCATTTTCTTAATTTAACAATTTTCATACATAATGATAGTAGTAACGCAGCCTTTAGGATGACTAAAGGTAGAAATTATTAATTTGCATCTTTAAGAAATTTTCTTTACAGGAAAACTTAGTACAGAAAAACATATCGTTTCAAAACTTGTGAGACCTAATATATCATTAGACTAGTTGCTATTTTCATAGGTCATGAGTGCTCTTATTAAGACATCCGTGTAAACGGGGATAATTCGACTTTGAACGACGAATTGCTAGCAGACCAGCATTGTGTACAGCATTCATGTCATTTTTCATGCATAGCATTCTCCCTCAAATAATTTAGCTCTATAACAAGTAATGGAATGCAACTCCATTTCAACGATGATTTCACTACGGGGCCATTCCATGTCAAGTGATCCAATGATTTTTTACCTATATATTTTCAATTGTTTTCATTTTAAATAAAGTACTATGAAAGAAGGTTTATATCTATAATTTTTTTATCTCATTTTATTCTGGTACAACAAGAGCTTAAAAATCCCGAAAATTTCAAATTTATGTTCTACTATGCTGCACATAAACCTTTATAAATTAACATAAAATAGTAAGACATTAAATTATAATTTTATTCAGGAAATCACGAAATTTAAAATATGTAACACGACAGCATTAGTTTAAAGTTTAAAGTTTTAAATTAATTTTAAAATTTTAATAAAAATATTTAACATGAGTAATTTTTTTACACATTCTACTAATTCCCAACTATTTTTATAAACTCTCTTCAAAATTTTGGGATCTTAAAGGGATCATGGAGGTAAAAAAATACTATTATGTGGCATAGGTATAGCAAATAAAAAAAAGTGACAGTGTAACATATAATAGTGTAAGTAAAATTAAAAGCTGTGCCATTCATTTTAAACAATGTTTGGAACCATAACAATAGTTTTAAGCACTATTTGATTCATACTATATTGCTTTAAAAAAAGAGTAAAACAGAATTAAAGAAAAACAATACTACTCACATAAAACTGATGTGGAAGCTTTTAGATCATTTTCGTATGATTTTATGCCATAACTTTTGTTTTTGTATTTTTCAAGAGCATTTGTAGCTGCATACATTTTAATTTTTGTTAAAGAGCTGCCAGTTGCAGTCCGTGTCTTAACCTTAGTTATAATTTGTTCTGATCGAATTTTGAGAACACCCTGGACAAATGAATGACGAAAATGGGCCGTTTGGGTGTAAAAAAGTTTCAGTTACTTCTTCGTTTTGCAAATCTGTTGAAAGAATACACACTAACCACAATTTTTTGTCATACTCACAGGTTAAAAATCCATTTATTGCAGTCATGTCCGTATAACGTTCATTTTCTTCAACCTAAAATTTTTCACACTCAGTACCGAATGAGTACATTTTTATCGCAATTTATCTACAACTTACAGAAACAAGTTATGGAAACTTATACTACAATATGTGATCTACATCTCTGCAGCTAATCAAATTACAAAATCCAATGTCAACAAGCACTAGTTTGTATAAATATAGTTAATATGGTTTTACATATGTACTAAACAAATGTTGCAACATATCCTAGTTTGAATGAACATACTAGTCCTTTCATTTTAGCAGTGCATTAAATGTTTTCCCCGTGTAACTGGGAATGAAATACACAGAATAAGGATTTTTTAAAAGTATGATGCTTTTGAGATCCCATGCTCAAATTTTACAGAGATTTTTAAAGAAATAGAGAGGAATCAGTGTAATTTTGGGGGAAATTTCTATTCATATTAAATTTTTAATTTTTATATTAAAAAAATTAAAAATAAATTAATTTAATATATTATTTTACAGCCAATACACTCATACTTTTATTATTTAAATAGATTAAGTCTAGGCTGAATTATTTAGATTTATGTAGAGGCAAGCTGCACCAAAATTGCAATATTTTTCAAAATTTAAGATGCGATGGCTCGGGAATGACAACAGATAAACTTTTAATATTTTATACTTGCCTAATATTTTATACTTTTAGTCATTTAACAAGTTCGGGATATTATATGAAAACTTGGAGAACATGAGTTTTTTTTTTTATTGGATCACTTGACATGGAATAACCCTACGGTACATTTCTGTCTCTACTCTAATAAACGCTCTACACTAACTACTTCTTGTATAAAATAAGTTGAAGTTTTTTAACTATAATTGGAATGGAGGCACGAAAGTATTTAAATATTTTCATGGTACCACATATTGTTCTTGGAACGTAGCATAGAACGTAGCGAAACGGCGTGCAGCTGTTGTCACACCAGCTTGGTGTAAAGAGAAATGATGCTGACATGCCAACTTTAAATCAACTTAGTTGATAAATTGCTAACTATGCATTTTAAAATGGCAGAAAATAAATAGTTAGTTCTAAGGAGTGCCACATCATCACGTTTAGAGGATTAGGTATTATACAAAGAAACGACTTCAGAAGTGAATAATTTTCTCATTTCAAAATAACTTAGTTTAAAAGTGTTGCTTTTTATACTATCAGTGATCGAATATACTCACGTCTCTAGAGGTTGGACAGATTAGTTGTCATTTCATTCTTTTCGTTTTCGAGCTCATGTAAAAACTTTAACACACATTTTCCCGAAATTTTCTAATTTATTATTAATTAATACCCAGATGGCTTTGTTTACAGATTATTGATAAAAATACCACAAAATCAAAATTAAATTCGATAATACATTAAAAAAATTAAATTAAATCTTCTCTTACATTCATGTTATAACTTGAGAGCTTTTCTATGTCAATAAACGAGTGTAAAATAACATTTAAAATTACCTATTGTAGTTTAATATTTTGATTTTCAATTATTGATTTTATTTTATAGTTGAAATACTGCAAATGACATTTTTGTTGCCTGCACATTTCTCTGAAAAGAATAGTCTAACCTGGAAGTGGACGATGACAGAGAATTGCAGATTGCAAATAGAGGAAGTATTATTTGAGATACATTAATACTGTAGTAACAGCAACATCAAAAGTTTTTACAAAATCTGGACTAGTTAGATAATGTTTTTCACAAATATCTTCATTGGCATAACTAATGAATCATCTAAAAATAAATATAACTGCATTTACTGGTAAGGATTGCAAATACCACATTTATGTTTAGTATCACCACCAATATAAGATCATCGAATTCTTTCATGTTTTGCAGGCAAGCAATTTTCAGAATAAAAATAATAAATTCATACACAAAACATCAATAGTTTATAAAGTGGTTAATATATTGACTTTTATGAAATACGTACAAGTACAGCCTATTCCATATTTCCCAAACCTCTGACTGGCATCTTATTTCTCCATCTAAAAAGTAAGATTTCCCTCTAGAGATAAACGTACTTTGATATTTCAGAGCTTTGTCAACATCATCACTTAATTTGATAAAAGAACATCTAATGCGACACAAGTCACGTTTCACATTACGCCAATCTTATTAATTTTTCTTCGGATCAGTTTATTTTGGAGGAACGACTAAATGATAACTTGATTACGAAATATTGTTATTGAACATGTAGAGCATACACATTTTGGTAAGCAATAAATAAAGCATTTTAAATGGCGGCATCTAACTGTATGTATTCAAGAAGATTTTTTGCAGACGCGTAAAAATATCCTGTGAAGGGATTATATTCTTAGATACAAGCAGAAACAAAACTGAGTCTGGTTCTTTTATGAGCTGACCCCTTTCGTAAAGATTTTGTTTTGAAATTCCAGAAGTCAAATAGAGCTATTATTATTATTATTATTATTATTATTATTGTTGTTGTTGTTGTTGTTGTTGTTGTCGTCGTTGTTGTTGTTGTTGTTATTGGTCACTTTCGAGGTAAACGTGCCTAACGTGCGAATTTGTCGGAGATGCCCTGTCAGCTGTCTGATGTACTGTACAATGGCCGTATTAAGGAACATTGGCTGTCGTAAATTGGTAACAAAGTGTTCCCTATTGTTTTTTTTTCCAATAAGCGGGCACTGGCATAAGCATTTTTGCCACAACTAAGGCCCGAACTATTGCCCATTTTACACTTTTACCCAATGGGAAGCCAGTGTTACCCCCTATGAAAGGATCTAACAACCAAGCAGATACCGTTAATCGAACCTGGCCCCAAGGAGTGATAGAATGAGTCTTAAACCACATGGGCGGTATGTTTCCTGTTGTAGAAAATGCTATTTTCAAATAGGTGATATATAATTTTTTAAAATTTAATTTTAGCGGAGGGGGCGTCACTTGTCTACGCTTGCCGTTAGTAAATTACGCCTATGTAAGAAACATGCAAGGATGTCGTTATGGTTTATAACAAACACTTCTGCGTGTGGTGACATGTTCCTTCAAAACTGGAAATGTTTCAGCATTACCAAAAACATTTACACTTATACCGACTTATACATTTCAGATAGCCAGAAGCACGTTTTATTACATCATACATCTATATAAATAAAGGTAAACTTTTGTCTGTACAACTGCGGAAAAAAAAAGTCCCACTTGTACTTTTCGGCCATCGTTCGTCGTACAGCAAAGTTACAGATACGAATCGTTTACGATTGACGTACACTTTAATTTGCTATGCATAAAAATTGCATAAGGGACCATCTACATATTAAAATTCGCACCAACTTTTTTTTCCCCATAGCAACCCCTAGATTTCACTTCATATTTCAAAAATTTAACTCATTTTAACCCCGGACTCCAATTTTGAATAAATTTGGACTGAAAATGAGTGAGTTATGAGCACCCAAAATCCCCTCCCCCTATGATAAATATTTTTCATACTTCAATTCATATCTCATATAATATTGATAGTAAGAAGCTGATTTTTATTCATACTATTACAACTAAACGATCCAAACATAATTTAATGTTATTATGATTTTTAATAAATTATTAATAGGAATAATGAATTATTAAATTAATATTAAAAAAAATTATGAATAGCGACCTAGCGAAGTTTCGATGGAAATAGATGCAGAAAGTAATATTACATGGCTGTGCAAAATTTCAAATTTTTACGTTCAGTAGTTTAATTTATATTAAATAAAATATGTTATTTTCATGAGTTGAGGGACCATATATAAATTTATTAAGTGAACATTTTTTAAAAATTGCATAAAATAAACATAAATTAGATTTATTTCAGGCAAAAACACAGTAAAAGATACCAGTATTAAAAAATATCAAATTCTGAAGCAAATAAATTAGAGATTTTTACACTTTGATGGGGATTCTATAAAACGTGTATTGTTGCGTCCGCTACCATATTCCCCCAAATAAAATATTTTCCAGCTATAGAATTAGATGCAGTAGATGTATGACTTCTAATATAACGTCCTATTTCTGAAAAACTAACATCCTCAACTTTCCAAGCATGAATGTGACTTTTTTAATATCGGAAACATTAGGTCTTTGGAATTCCCGATACTTTATCAAACATTCAAAATCACGAATTTTTTTTTTGTCTAAATTTTCATCTAACTATAAATTAAAATACCGCCAAAAGTCTACCTTTGGCGGTACGGGGGTCAAAATACGGGGAACATAATATTGCCTCCGTATTTATGTTCAAAATACGGGGTTGCCATTGAGAAAAACGAAGTTGATGCAGAATTAAATATGAAGACGGCCCCTTATGGAAATTAAATTAATAGTAAATTAAAGTATGCGCTAGTTGCAAACGAATGGTATATATAACTTTGCTGTACGACGAACGACAGCGAAATAAAGAGCAAGTGGGACTTTTTTTTCCCGCAGCTGTACATCACTTGGAATTCAAAAGTTTAGTGATATCTATTCGTTTCAAGTACCTAGGAGTGTCGTTTCTAGTACCTACGACCTAGGGTACCAAACCTAGAGTACTGACCTAGAGTACCTAGAGCTCTAGTCAACCAAAAGTACTCCTGTCTGTCTCTCTATTCGTGAGCCTTTTTTTGTTCCCGCATCACGTAATAACGACAGTAGGATATGAAATGAAACGACGCGACGATGACCTGATAGATGGTCATCAAAATAGATTATAGGCTTCGAATTTTTATAAAATAAGTATGAAATGAATTAGATTTTGATAATTATTGTATAAAATTAATTAGGTTTTGAGAAATTTGTTTCAAAATGCATACATTTTTTGTTCGCGCATCATGTAATAACGAATAAAGAGAATGGAATAAAATTTGGTGATATGATAGATGGTCACTCAAACTATAAGCTTCAAAATATGTATATCAATTTTTTTCATAAATTTTGAGATTTTTTAAAATTTGCGTAAATAATTGTTTCTCCATTGCTGAAAAATCGCTTAATGTAATAGAAAGAAGGTTGGAATTATGTTGGATGGCAAGTTTATTTAAATTACAGATACCAAAATTGTTTTAAATAGATCACAGACATTGAGATTTTCTGTAAATCACGTAAATGTTTGTTCTCACATCTATCAAAAGGGGCTTTGGAAAATAGAAGGGAATTCGGCTACTATGATAGGTAAGAAGTGAATAAAGTGTTGCATTTTTTTAAAACAATTAATTAAAAAATTGCTTTACATTTTTTCATCTCCATTTTTTTTTTGGGGGGGGAGGGAAGAGTGGGTGTGGAGGGTAGATGAGGGGCATCACTTTAAGGCCTCTAAAGGTAATATAATAATTGGCTATTCAACTTAAACAAATTACATCGATTATTTTCAAAATTTTCATTAGCTTATTTTTATTATTTTGTGAATATTGTACAAAACATTTTAGGCGTAATATTATAATATCGAAAGTTAGTGAAACAAAATTCAGTTACAGGTGAAGAGAATTTGATTTAAATAATTTTGCTTAAATTCTTCCAAAATGTAAAAGAAATAAATATAATTTTAAGAAAATTTTGTCTGACCACTACGTGCAAACAACAAAGGCAATGAAATGAAATTTTATTAAATAGTAGACGATTAATGTACTTAAATTTTAGTTTTTGAATTTTCTACAAATATGATGTCTTTTTGAGATATGACGTAAGCTGTGATAAAATTTTCGCGCATAAAGTAAAATCATCAAAGTTTAACCAAATCATACGTTGCAGTTTTAAATATAGACTACTTGCTATTAAAAAGCATTTTTCATGTATTCTCTTTTCAATTTAATATTCATTAATAGCATCTTCTGCAACTTTAAGTGACCCTTCGACATTAAAAGCTCATGCCAATGGAAGAGAATGTTAATTTTGAAAACAAAATATTTTCTCTATGCAAAGTTTGACTCTGTAATTTGTTATTCTCTAACCTGTAATCTATATAACTAGAAATGAATGCATGTATGTACGTTCAATGTTCACTCATAAACAATCAAATTGATTGGTTTGAAATTTTCTACAGATATGCAGGCAAGTAGAAGAAACACAGGCAACAAAAGAAATTTTGAAATCCACCCGTTCTCCAAGTTTTAACGACTTTTCGCTATTTTCAGCTCCAGAAATAGCGTCTGCGATATCTGTATGTACGAAAAGTGAATCATTTGCATGAGAAACTCAGGTATCGTAAAGGATTTGACGGCTGCAGAACATACTAACCTGACAACCGCGGGTACTTAAGCTAGTATATAATAAAAATAATTTCAGTTGAAATAATGGAGTCATTTATTTCAACACTTCTGCTCAATTACTTTCTGTTAAGAGATTTTAACATATTCCTAATGTAAATAGTAACAAATTACTTAGACATTACATGAATGTTATGTATATCCACCAATGCTTTTCCAATGCATATAAAAATGTTATCAAAAGGATGTTATAAATGTAATATACCAATAACTTACGTACTTTAAACTTAGAGAATTCGCATAAAGAAAATCTACATCTCATATGAATATTATCCGCATAAGCATCCACTAACGGTCTTTTTTTAAAAAATGCATTTTGAAGCACTTTTAGGATTATCATCGGATCATATGAAATCTTACATTAAATATTTCTTAGGTCGTACATCAAATATTAATAGCAGAAAAAAGTATTGATAAGCCATGAACAGATCAAGGGTTTTGCTTGAAAGAAAAAAAAACTCCAGCCAATATTATGCATTCCATTTTGCATCTCGAAAAATGTTTTATAAAGCAGTATACTACATATTTCAATTTGTTTTATATTAGCCCTTTTATTATGTTTTCATTTTTAAGCTTAATTTATATATTCATACATTAAATATGATCTATTTACATGTGAGTCCCATAAAGTAATTTATAAAGGGTTTAACACAAGGGTTATAGAGTAACATACTTAGCGAACATAAAGTTTTCATTATTGTTTAACATTAATTTGTTAACTAAGCTTTACATTTTATTTTGTCGTAAATCGCATAAAATATTTACATTGGTGTGTAAATACAATTCTGAATTACCTATTTTAAGGATTTCTTCATCAGATTAATATTATGCCCCTTTTAAGTGATTAATACAATCTGCAATCTTTAGTTCCAAAATGAAAGATGACTAGATAAAGAAAACCTCTTTTGAAGCAAAAAGTGGGGAAATATCTTATATTTTATTTCATTAAATATTTTAATCTGGTTTTTAGCATTAATTTCATTTAAACAGAAGTTAAAGAAAAGGGTTTTCTACTTAAACTAATCAACATTTAGTCTTCAGATCAAGTATTTCAACTTATCGCCCTCCAGCAAAAATAATCTTGCTTTGAATTTGCCTGACTGAAACAATAGTCTTGAAAAAAGTTAGTCTAGTCAAAAATTGAAACTATGAAACACTACAATATACATTATGCAATATTCGGGTGCATGTATTAAAAATAAACTTCAGGTATACGTTGGAAGTAAGTGTGAGATTACACATAAAAAGCATACTCTACTGTTTACTTGATGGGTTAAATACATTTTATTAAATTGAAAAGGAAAAAAATAATTATTGACTTCATATCGTATTAGTTTTATACATATTTTTATGCGTTTGAACCCTAAATTCAAGGAAAGAAAAAGTAATTCTGAACATAAGTGTGCTCTTAATAAACCATTAGATTAAAGCTGGTTTTAATTATTTGAAATATAAATTTTTGTATGCACAAGTCTAAATTCTTCAAAAGGTATATCATTTTATTAATTCAGAGTTTTGATTAAATGACATATACTAGGGTAGACTAAAATTTCAGTAAGATAAAAAGTTATAAGATGGGTAGACATGCTAATTAAAATCGTTGCATGTTAATCTAAAGTCAAAATTAATTATCCTCGAAAATGAGATTTGTATTGCGGAAATTTTTCTTCGATGCCATATAAACTCTAGCTCTCAGACATTTAATTGAAAGTCAATATATCGAGTGATTTTCATATTAGATTCAACTCCGTAATTTATTAGTATATCAAACAGTTTTATACTGAAACTCAACATTTTTAAATAGCACTAAACTCAATAAAAAGAAGTTGTTTAATGTATGAACCTTCACTTGTTGAAGGAATTTGTTAGAGTGTTATGGTTCATAAATTTTACGCTTAATTAGTTTCACAACCGTTCATTTACTTTAAGTAGAGTAGTTAAAGTAGCTTTATTTTCTTACGGCCTCCCTTTAATTACGGTAATATTTAGCAATAAAGTGATCCTTAAATATCGAAATAAATTATACTTTTCTTTAAAGCATGAAAGTTTAATGGGTATAGCATTACATTAAATACAAAATTTACATATTATGTGGAAGAAAAGTGTTCGATTTTATGGCATTAGTATCAATACTCAAACTTAACAACAAAGTTGTCAAAGGAAAAATATAAAAGTGATAATGTTTTAATTAAACTGACAGCTCTTGCTGTTTTTGCAACAGTGAGATCGAAGAGGCGAAATTTTGGTCCGAAACCAAAGCAGTTGAACCCTGTAACGAACTTAATTAAGCCACGATATTCGAGTAATCGTTTACTGATAAAGCCTTTAAATAAGATTTTAAAAAATCCTGCTCGTGTAAGCATAATTTTAATTCATGGTTGTCCATGTTTTTCACAAATTCAAAACTATAATTTGCATACCTGACTGTATATTTTGAGATACCTGTTACTGTATTAAAATTCTACTTTATTCGACGCCAAATTAATATTTCATTGTACTTAAATCTGGCTACATTTTAGCGATAATCTTAAATAAGCTGTATATCACTATCAATGTAACTTTGCAGGACCCATGTTAAAGGACTTTAAAAATTATTTCCAACTTTTGACTGAAGAGTAACTGGCACGGAGAAAGAAGAATTTGCTGTCTGGCAGTCTAAAATTAATGTTCTACATGTTATAGAATCAAACATTGCAGTTTTGTTGCATGTAAATCAGTTAATTAGAGCGTGAGATATGAATTTTCAAAACCTTTATTAAAATCACCAAACCTTATTGTTCTCCTTATTGTTCATATTAGAGATGTTTTGATTTCCCACCAAAAGTTAACATATAGCCAAGCTGGGTATATTTTCGTTTTCTTTGGTGATTTATATACAAAAATGGCCAAGCTTGGAAAGCTTGGCCCAATTTTTGAGGGTGGCGCGCTACCGCCGTCGGTCCATTAGTTAACTGAAATGTAGGGTGATATTGTATTTGAAATGGATTAGTGTATTTAAAACTGCCATTGACGGTAATGTCTTGGAATTCTTTGAGTCTTCCTGTAGAAGAATTATAAATGATAAAGGCACTATTTTCGATGTAGAGTTTCATTTTGTAATCTTTAATAATATTTATCAATTTTGTTTCGTTTGATATAGCCGAATGCCTCTAAAATATGTTGTAATCCTTTCGATACGAAGGAGCTGGCTACGGTTATTATATTCGTGGCATGAGGGAGTTTTCCACAAGAGTTGCCACAAGAGCGCAAGAAATGAAAACGTGTTTTGGGCCATTCACAGAGATATCGGGTGCTATTGACACTAAACTTTCATTCGGACCGCAACAGTCATCGGTGACTGGGTGACAGTTCGGGGTGTCAGTCACTGGGTGACTGGGTAATAGCCATAAATAGGCGGCAGATATCAGAAAAAGCACTTGTCAGATCTTCACCAGATCATTCTCTAAATATATCAACAATAGAAAATATCTGGTAGAATGTTGCCGAGCGACTGGCTAGTCACCATACGCCAGTTACTACAGTCGAAAAATTATGACATTGTGTTAAAGATACATGAACAGCTGTAAATAGTTAAAAGTGTTTATAAAATGGCCGCCCATAGAGCGCAATGTATTGAAATTCTTTCACGTGGTCCTATAAATAAACAGTTCAGTTGATTGAAACCAAAAAATCTGATGTGTCCAACACATGACTTCCTTGCACGTCCATTAGATCAAAAATATTTTCGACGCACTTCCTCTAAACTTATTTGTTTGAAAGAGATAAAATATCAATAATAGTAAGGTTTAGCGATTTCTAGCCAAATATTTCGATATCGCCAAGCTCAGTTCAATTTGAAAGATTTCCTTCTGACACTTTATTTGGCGATATTTCACCAAAAGCCGACAAACTTGAGATAGTGTGCGAGATTTTGGGGATAGCCAAAGTAGTCATTGACCACAGACTTTCAATGAATTGAATGCATCCATACACCTCAATGTATTTAAAGTCATTTGGCTCACCCTGTAAATAAATTCTCAGTCGATTGCTGTCAAAAAAGATATGGAAAACAGTTAGATATTACAATTGTTCTAAATACAAAAGTTAAAAAATCTACGGGTTAAAGTTTTAGAGTTATATAAAATACGAAATAATTTTTGGCGCCAAATTTGGCGATATTTCGCCAAAACTCGCCAAGAACGATGACAAATGGCGATACATTGGGCATGGACCAAATGACTGACTATCGCCAAATTTGGCGATATAATTTGCCAAAACTCGCCAAGGTCGAGGACAGACGGCGAGATTTTGGGCATGTACCAAACAATGACTGTCTACAGTTGTATTATATTGAAGATGTCCATAGACATTAAAGTACTAAAATTCTTTTCGGTGGTCCTGTAAATAAACTCTCCAGTAGATTGGAACCAAAAATCGAGATGCACAACTAGATGTTACAACATTCTTACATATGAAATTTCATAATAGTTTTTGAGATTTGAGAGTTAAATATGCACACACGTACACCAAAAGTCGCCAAGCTTGGCGACTTTTGGCATAGTTCTTGAGGGAGGCACGTGACCGTGGTCGGACCATCACCTAACTTATGTGGTAGGACGGTATTGTGCTTGAAATGGATGAATGCCCCTAAAATTGCCATTGACCGTAATGTATTGGAAATCTTTTGAGTGTTCCTGTAGCAGAACTATAAATGATAAAGACACTTTTTTTAATGGAGAAATTCATTTTCTAACTCTTTACAGCATACATCACTTCTGAGTCATTTGAAATAGCCCAATACCTCTAAAAAACGCTTTGATGAATTTCGGCCCATAGAGCGTAATGTATTTCGAATCTTTTGGGCGGTTCTGTAGATAAACTATCCAGTCGAATGGAATCGAAAGGGGAGGTGCACAACTAGATGTTACAACAATCCTAAATATAAAGTTTCAACATTCTACGCCTAATAGTTTTTGAGATATGCGAGTTTACTGAGTTTCGGCCCATTGAGCGTAATGTATTTCGAATCTTTTGGGCTGTCCTGTAGATAAACTATAAAGTCGAATGGAACCAAAAGGGGAGGTGCACAACTAGATGTTACAACTATCCAAAATATGAAGTTTCGACATTCTACGCCTAATAGCTTTTGAGTTAGGCGAGTTTAATGAATTTCGGCCCATAGAGCGCAATGTATTTCGAATCTTTTGGGCGGTCCTGTACATAAACTATCCATTCGATTGCCACCAAAAGGGGAGGTGCACAACTAGATCATAGAACAATCCTAAATATCAAATCTCAACATTCTACGGCCAATAGTTTTTGAGATATGCGAGTTACATACATACGTACGTACGTACAGACGGCATGGAAAAACTGGCCACAGTAGACTCGCCGCTGGTCAAAATGAGTTGCAGACGCGTTAATATGATCGTGCATGCTAGCCTACGATGAGATGCATCGAAAAAAATTTTAAAATTAAAATTTGAGGTAGTCAAAATCGGTTTTTTTGTCGAAATTTGGCCCCCAAAATTTTTCGGGATCACAATACTTCCTTATACTACGTACAAGGAAGTAAAAAGGAGGCGCCCAAGTAGATGTTACAACAATCGTAAATAAGAAATTTGAACATTCCATAGCTAATAGTTTTTTAGATATGCTAGTTACGTTCGTACTACAAGAAGACAAGAAAAAACTGGTCAAAATGGATTGCGGTTGGTCGAAATGGATTGTCCATGCATTTATACGAACAGGCATACATGCGTGCGTTGAGAGGTCTCGCAAAAAATTCTTGAAAGTAAATTAAAAGATATTCAAAATATATTTTTCATCAAAATCTATAAACCGAAATTTTTTGCGATAACTATACTTTTTACTTTTTTACTTTGTATAATTAAGTAAAATAATTCCATTGCGTAAAGTGTTTTTCGGCAGAAATAGTTTGAAAAAGCTTTTTGCTTTCATGCATGATCCATCTAAAATATCTACTCCATTTAATCTGGAAAAAAAGAGTATATCGTGTTAATTTTGTTTATGTAATTCATTTAAAACATTAAAATAAATAATCACCATTCGCATTAGTTAAATTACACAAGAGATTGCTAATTTTAATACAGGTTTTAAAAATATTGCGTTTATGTAGACTAATGAATTATGGTCTAGACTTTGTAAAACATATTCCTCCTCTAAATCCGTCTCGCCGACACTCTAATCTAGCGATCTTTGGGAATGTTATCGAACTAATTTGATTTTGTTTTTCATTTTAGAAATTTCCATCAGAGAAATACTTTATTTTTCAACGAATAACATTTGGAATTTTTTAAAACCTTTCTGAACATTTTTGAACAAAGTTCAAAGCCTTTGATATCCACGTGTTTTTCAATTGTTTCTCTGTTCTTTGCGATGCCTCGCAGAGGAGGAAAAAAACACAAGATTGAAAAAATTGGATAGATTATATCTGAATCTATAAGAGCTTAAGCTGTATAGAATTTTTATGAGCCTAGCAACCTTCTGCGTGACAAGCAAACAATTATCGTAATATATTTAAATAAGAGAAACACAGTTTTTAATATATAGAAAAAGAAACTATCCAATTCACAAGTTCTTGTGTTATCATAATAGATTAAATTTTTCGAGTAAACATTCGACTCTCAGATTTTAGCTAAGTGTTAGGTTTAAGTGTTTAAGATAATGAAAATTCATATTTTTAACATTCTTTTCTCTTAGATTTAATTAAATTAAAATATATTGGCAGAATCTGTGCATTAGGTTATCACCTTGGTTATTGTACTAAGATGGCTCAGAAATACGTAAGAGCAATCGTTTATTACTCAGAAGCACCGAATCAAAATCCACTATAGAATGTCTGCTGCGATAGCAGTTTTATAAACACTTTTGTATGTACTGCACAGTCTTTCCTTGATCCAGAAAATGTCCAGCAGCTACCCCAGAAAGCACTTTCTCCAGATCTGTCATCAATAGAAAATGTCTGGTCGATCGTTGCCGAGTGATTGGCTAGTCACTATACGGCTTTTACTACATTCGAAGAACTGTGGCATTGTGTTGAAGGTACATGGATAGCTGTAAATACTAGTTAAAAGTGTTTATAATTTTGTTTTACTTATACTATGTCAATTTGAAGTTATATAAATATCCAGTTACTTTTATGAAATATATGCAGGGCATCTCAAAAGGTTAATTACAATTTTTTAAGGATGGTCATAAAAACCTCTATGGCTCGGAAAATACATGGAAACGTAGGGCTACATATGCTGCTTTCATGCACCAAGTAATAATACATCCTACGAAAGAATATGAATTTATGTATTCGCCAAGTAGTGACGGATATAGAAATCCCCCCCCCCCAATTTTTTTGGGGGGAGGGCCTATTTTAAAAAACCGCTTTTTTTATTTAAACAAAAAGTAAAATATAGCAAAATGTTACGCCTAGGCAATGTAAATTATTTTGGGAGAGGCTAATTTATAAAAAAAGCTCAATTGAACTAAACAATGAGTACACGGAAGCAATATGTAAGCTTTAAGCTATGCCTTTTAGGGGAAGATGCTGAAGCTTCCTACCCGCTTCCCTTAATGCATCACTGAGAATTATGACTGGCATTTTCATTCATTTTAAAAATGGTTATACTGACGCATGCCACATTGCTGTATGTTTCTCAATCGTCTTGGTATACTCTACCATTCCCAATAATGTAAAGAACAGTTTGAGATTCTCTGTATTTAGTACTGTGTACAGTAAGTTTGATTTTACTTGTTTAAAAAAATGTATAAACTATTAATAGTTCCTCCACAGGAGGAACACGTAAAACAATTACAATGCATTAGAGCACATGGGACGTAGTCATTTTAATTACATTTTAGACACGTAAATAAATTGCCCAAGGGGGATAAAATAAGTAGATAATATGAATATTTAAATTTATGAAGGTATTTTAGCAAGCAAAAAGGTAAAAATGCACTGAAGGCCACGCGAAAGTTAATGTTCATATGAATGTGGATTGATATTTTCAAAATGTTGTTTTTACGTAGACTAATACAAGCGTATTCGAAAAGTAAGTACCGTTTTGAAAAAAAATTTTTTTTTCAAGCAAGTTTTATTTTTACATGAAAGAGCATACCTTAAATAATTTTTCTACATAGTTTACGACAATTTTCAAACCCTTGTCGAAGCGGCTTACCAGCTTTTCTATACCCTCTTTATAGAAACTTCCGGCCAATGACGGTATTCAAGACTTTCAGAAAACTACGGAGTGCAATTCAAAACAAACGGAGAGGAATGCTCAATAAAGGAATTGTGTTGCTCCGTGACAATGCTCGGTCGCAAACTGCTGGTAACACTCAAACGATGATTCGATAATTTCGTTCAGAGCAGTTCGATCACCCGCCGTACATCTCAGATCGTCCGACAACCGTTTGGCGCCGCCCGACTACCCCTTGTTCCTGCACATGAAGCACAAGCAAGGCGGTAAGCGCTTTCGTTCCGAGGATAAGGTGAAAGAGGCTGTGGAGCCGTGGCTATCGTCATTGGCGGGAAGTTTCAAAGAAGAAAGTATGGAAAAGCTGGTATCCCGCTACAAGTGTTTGAACATCGGCGAAAACTATGTAGAAAAATAGTTTAAGGTACGCTCTTTCATCTAAAAATAAAATTGGCTAGAAAAAAAACAATATTACTTATTTTCTTTTAAAAGGGAACTTACTTTCCGAATACACCACGTAAATTATAGTCGAGACATATTCTAGACATCTATTGACACTTTTACGCGACTAATTGTAAAATCTAATTATTTTTTCTAAATAGTTCTGAATTTCAGTATTATATTCTATGCATTCAAATGGGGTTAATTATTTCTCTGCATTCTAAAATGAGAGGCATTTGCAAAATTAATTTCCTCGAAAATCGATAGTTCACAATCCAATCCCTTTGCTTCGAATTGGATTCACTTATACATCTAAAGAAATGTTTTCAAGAATGAAGTCGAAGTTGTATTATAAATTTCTATAAATGGATTCAGAGTTTAGTTCACCAGAAGAAAATTTTAAACAACACTAATTAAAACACACGTACGGAGACTTTTAATTTTTATTTACTTGAGCATTACGAATAATCAATACATCTTCCGTAATTATAAACAGTAGATGTGTAAAAGTCCGGGTTTTGTCTGCGGCAGCTAGTTACATAAAAAAAAAAAAAAAATGGTACAGTCTCAAGTAAATTTACGAGGATATGATGTAATTGGTTTGTTGTTGAATTTAACATTTTTAGACATAACCATCTTCTCTGTGTTATTTCTTTACTTTTTTTACTTTTATGCAGAGCAAAAATCTTCCCTGAAGGAAATTACGAGGGAAGGAAATTGAAGGGATTGTCTTTCCAAAAAATTTTTTTCTGTTAATCGATTTATCGATTAAGATAAAAATTGTTAATTAATTAAGTGCTAATTGTTAAACGGAAACAAATTGCCCTATGAATTAGAGCGGCGAAAAAAGCTTGCGGCAATAAATACTATATTTTCAAAAGCGAGATTTTAACGCCTACAGGGTTCTAGAAGGGGCCCGAACGTCTTCGCACAGTGGCTTTCTTAGATTATCCCACACAATCGCTTCTTGAATTTGAGAATATTAGGGCAATTTTTTTTACATTTTCCCAAAAGTGATATTTTCAACACCCGTAGGATTTGCAGGGTTGTGAATGTGGAGCAATGACTACTCTAGACCACCCCTAGACCACCCCAGGCATGTTCTATGGCCTCACAATATCGTCCATGAAAGAAGAACCTGGGACTACAGTATCCCGAAACAACTTCACATAACCTTCAAAAAACTCTTTTCCATAGTGCTGTGCGGCTATACAACCTAAATAAAAGGAGTGCAGTGGTATACGACAGCCAAACAGGTTACCACCTTAGACAAAGATTCCTCTGTCACCAAATTGGTCGATTTCCCTTGCGCTGGAGGAATGATGTAGAGTCCTTCGTTCTTTACACCTGAAGACTCACCGAGAATTCCTAATGTAGTCACGAAGGACTTTGTATCATTCTTCAACATCTGTGAAAATTGATCAATTTAGTGTCACGGGAATCCTTGTCAATGCAACATTCTATTTGGCAGTCGTACACCGGCCATATCAAGACTTTTATTTGGGATGTGTCACCATACAGCACCATGGGGAAAGATGCCTTTGATGGCAATGTGATGATTCTTCGGGCTACTGCTGGCCCAGATTCCTTTTTTATGGACGAGAATGTGAGGCCACACAGAGCTTCACATTGTTGATGGTCTTCTTGAATTTGAGAATATTCGCTGCATGAACTGATCCTGAAGTCTCTGTAGCTCAATCTGAACATGTGTGGGATAATCTAGGAAAGCCACTGTGCGACGACGTTCGGGCCCCTTCTAGAACCCTGTACACTCTTAAATCTATTGATTAAAACTAACACTCCTTTATTGATTAAATTTCTTATCGGCTGATTTAAATCCTTTTACGCTAAAAAATACTCATTAAAGACAATAATTTGTTATCTCCTCAATTCCCCTCAATGCTCAGGATTCGCTAGTTTCTATTATACTCCATTTTTCACTAAAATCTTGTCTATTTGAGAATTCTGTCTCTCCCCCACGAAAGATGCGTAGTAAGGTATCCTATTACTTTCACGTGACCAACGCTCTGGCTCTAACGGAAAACGGTACAGTCACCACAGACAACACAACGCGGGAATCGTATGGCTTATGCAGTGGTTATTTATATTCTTTGTTGCGGCGAGCATTGAAGAGCAAACATGTCGTTATCAAAATATGAATTAAAAGAGTTTCTGAAGAGGATACCCGATGATACTTTAGAATGGGGATAATTTTATTTTATATCCGAATACCAAATACATCTTTTTCATATTCAGAGTTGTGAAATAAATTCAACCTGAATGTGGAGAGGATGCTTTCGGTAAAAATTTTGTTTTAATGGACATAGTTTCTTACGATTGGATTATAAAAATCTCGACGCTCTTGTAAAACAAATGAAGTTATGATATCTTCAGTCAAGTGAGTAAGTATTATTTTACCTTTTTCATGTCAATAAATTGGGTTACTGCTTTAATTAAATCTTACAGCTGGTTTAACCATGATTGCATTTGTGTATTCTGACTGTACTGTGAATTCGTTTTATAACGAGAGACTATAGTGAAATTATATTCTATTTATTAAAAAAATACTTTTTTATGGTGTATTAAGATATATGTAATGTATTTGTCTTGATTTAAAATTTATTTTCTCGGGCTTATTATCATAGATTACAGCTCTGATAATAAAAAATGAAGAAAACGAATCATTCAATATATAAATCAAAAACAGCAAATTTTCATAAGACACCCTTTTTCTATCTTAAAATAATATTAATTGAGTACAGATATATTAATTAAAAAATCACTGATTTTGTAAAAACGCTCATTCTATAGCTTAAATAATAATCATAATTGAGTACAGTTATATTAATCAAAAACGGACAGACACTCCTCATTTTTGATTATTATTTAGCCTAAATGGAGCTGTTGTAGAATGCTCAAAAATTGAGAATTTTTCGCTCCATTGATATTTGTCGATTAATTGAGCAAATTTTACTCAATCGGGAGAATGGCTGTTTGAAGTCAATGATTGAGTAAAAATATACTCCGTTTGATTATTATTTTACTCAATAGATTTAAGCGTGTAGATGTTAAAAATCTCACTTTTGAAAGAATAGTATTTATTGCCGCAAGCATTTTTCGTCGCTCTAATTAAGAGTATGGCGGCTCTTTGCGAGGCGAGTACATTAGGGTGGGCCAAAAAAAATAAAGTTTTAACAATCAAAATCTTATAGTTAGGAATGCCCTTGGTAAATAGAAGGAAAAAGAAAAAAAGATTGAAATAAACGCTATTTTACCCTAGCGTATCGAGGTTTGAAGTTTTGAAAATTTTATTATTTTTACGTATTTTTTATATTTTTAAAATATCGCTTCTGAGAATTATATTTTATTTTAGCTTATCAATATATGATGCCGTCAGGTGCGATAAACTTGTTACAGAATCAGCAAACAAGGTTTGTGGCTCGGAATCCAGTGATGGCTTTATACGATCTACATTTCTGTCCAGGAATATTATTCCTAAATTTACCCATAAGACAGAATTTCAGTTAGTAACCAAAAAAAAAAAAAAAAAAAATCACAAGTAAATATTTCTATGAAAAAAAATCTCACTATTAGTTGGCTGTGTGGGAAGTGCAAGGATGAAACTCGACGTGCACGATTCCCAATTTTCATAATAAATGTAGGAGGAGTACACTCATTAATGCCCTCGTTCTGGTACGTTGGACCTTTCCGTAGCATCAGTCTAAGTGTAATTTTGGGTAAAATAACCCAAAATCCGTTATCCTTCCCTTTCTATAACTTATATATCATAATTATAATAAATTATTTTTTAGTTCTTGTATATGATATATTGACAATAAAATTTAATTATTAGAAAGAAGCGTTGTTTTTAAAGTATAGAAAAACGAGCGAAATGGTAAAATTTCCGAAACTTTGACCTCGATGCGCAAGGGTCAAATATTATACTATTTCAAAAAAAAATTCTTTCGTTTTCTATTTACCAAAGGCAAATGTTCCGCACTATTAGATTTTGATCGGAAAAACTTCATTTTTTTCGGCCCATCCTATTGTATAGCAGCGCACGGTGGCCGCACTCCGTTTGAGATGGAACTTTCCCTAGATATGACGGATTATGATTTGATACAGGACCGGCCCTAGCAATTGCGGGGCCCTGGGCAAATCTTGGGCGTGGGGCTCTTAAGCGGCGTGGGGCACATAGTCTGCCTGATCATACTCTGAAGTTGCTCGCGAGTCGTGCCTATCCACTAAGTGTCAGTAAAATTGCGAACAAATAAAGAAAAAAACAAAGCTTTTAAAAGTTAAATATTGGAGCGTTAAAGGTGTAAATTTTTTGTTAAGTTAAAACAAAGACAAGAATTTCTTTTTCTTACATTTAAAAAAAAAATATTTTTATTGTGGTATCACGATTTGAGCCAAGAAAAAGCAGCTTATATTGATTGTTGAATAGGAGACCAAAAGAGCACAAGCACATTTTTAAGTTTAAAAAAATGTAATGTTTAGTATATTGCCAAATAGTTAAACAATCAAAGATATGTATCATTGAAAGATATACAAACTCTCACTTACAAAAAATTAAATTTTCTACATTTCTTTTGCACTAACTCGACAATAAGTTTGTAAAATTTAGTCAATATGACGTGCAACAGCGTCGTATTCTATTGAAAGTGTTGCTAAGGAAGATAGTCTTTCTTGTGGCATAGTTGTCCTTAAATAAGTTTTTGTTAATTTTTAACGGGGAAAACTCCTTTCAGTACTTAAATAGTAATTGGAACAGTTAACAAAATCCTGTATGCAATTTGAATATTAGGCAATTGGTTCATGATGCCCTTTTATTTCTGTTAATACCTCTGAACCACTGATATCTTTGGACTCATACTTGTCTTCAGATACAGTTTACGCCTGTTCAAGCTGCAGACATTTTCCGTTTAACTCATTGGCATTCAGTTCATTCAACTTTTTTGGACAGAACAGGAAGCTGAAAATTCTGGAGAAGGTCTAAAACTGTGAGAATCTCTCTCCCACCCTTGCTAACATGGTGTCAATTATAGGATAGAAGTAGTCAATTTTGTTTTTGTGCTCTGCAGACACCTCTTCATTCGTTAGACATCCTCGTCTCCTTCATACTCTAATAGCGTTCTTTTCTTTCTGGACCGTTTTTCTTGAAAATTAGCATATACTTCAAGAGTTTCCGCTATCTCGTTAACAATAATTAAAACAACCAATAAACAACGTACATTAAAGTGTCACAGCACAAAGACTTTGCACCCACCCACACACAAACAGTATTAAAGCTGATGACGTCCTTCTGATAAATTTTGCTACCTGTAACTGTGACTACTTTAAAGACGGAAAATTGTAAAATGGACTGTTTTCAACTGTGGAGGTTAGACATAGAGAGGGTGGCACAGCTTGGTGAAAACTGTCTTCAGTTCCAGTAACCCTAGACAGCCCGCGCTTTCCAAATTAAGGCCAAACAAACCAATTTTTTTGCTAATAACCAATTTTCTACTGGCGCTTGGCATGCACAATCCACATCGCCACCTTCCCCCTCTTGCCTGCGCGGCCCCCAGTCTCTGATCTGATGATACAGGCTGGATGAGACCTTCTCCAATGCTGGCAGGAAAGGTCCTCGAACAATGAATTGGAAGTCAATTCCACAATTCGTTGTTATTAAAATGTATTAAAAAATACATGATATAGTAACGTTATATTTCTAATTTTTATATTTCCCTGAAAATGTAATTGTGGAGGCGGGGGCCCCAAAAGCGCGGGGCCGTGGGCGGTTGTCCCGATTGCCCCTGCCTAAGGTCGGGCCTGATTTGATAAACCCTGTATATTACTTACCCTGTAACTAAAAACTTATCTTTTTTGATATTGTTATAGTATTATAGGCTGTGATTATATATCTCCGTGCCAAATTTTATTACAGTAAACCAAATATTTCTTAATATTAGGGTACTGGTACTGGTGTCCAAAATTAAAATTAAAAACTATTAACTATTATAGTGAATATAACTATTCGTACAAAATTTAAGGGGGGGGGGGATAGGGTACCTTATAAGAAATCAGAATCACATAGCAATGTGGGTCAAAAACGCCGCTTTCCCTTACTTAGTAATAATCACTTTGGGAAAGGAGTTGAACTGTTCGTCTCAATCAAGTTTCATAAACGATGGATTTGTCTCCTAAAAATTCAGCCTTTTTATGTACCCTACCTCTCTTAAAATTTTGTACCAATAGTTATGGGACACCCTGTATTTTGATTAATAAATAAACGCAGTGTTGATGGTTAACTATAAGCAGTTTCACTAACACATTTAATTTAGTATATGCTATGAAAAATGCTCGACATATCAATGAACTGAACGCGCTGAGATTTTTTTAAAATCAAATTTCTGAAAATTTAGATCATCGAAAACTCCTTACAGATACTGTGTAACAATTTGTTATGAATTGAGTTAATCGACTAGAATATAAAAAATTAAGTAGATTTAGCTTAGAAACTTTTTCAGAAGTTTAGATATAAAGGCGGCATAACGTATAATAATAAAGTTTAAGAAAAATATTTTGATACGTAAAATACTGACACGAAACAAATATGTTATATATTTATTATATTAAATATAAAAGTTAAAAAATTATTGTGAGCCCTGAAAGTTTTCGAATTGAGTTAATTTTCGCAGAATAAGTTCAGATTTCACTTGACGTGTAATCGTTATTATTTAAAAGCATATAAAATTTGTTCTTTACGCTTACGAATATTTTTATTTTATGATGTTAAAATATTTAAACAACTTATATCGTCATATCCTTCTTTTTTAAAACTTATTTCTTCTTTTAATAAGTTTAAAAATGTGAAAAAGTGTTTCAATTTTTCTTTTTATCATATCGAAAGTATTAGATAAGGGATTTTCCTTTACTACATTTCTACATTAAATACTTAAAATAAAAGCTAATCAAAAGTTTCCTTCAAAATTTACTTGTAATAAAATTTACGAAAACCGGAAGAGAACAACAATAAAGAGGTACGACAATTAATACATAAAGCTTTTATCTAAACACCAGGGAAAATAGATTTCCTTGTTTCTTTATTTTTGAAAGAGACAAAATTTTCTAAATTTCTCAAGACATGCGAAAAGCTAAAAATATTTGCGAAATATGAAAATCATTATAAAAGAGAGAAAGAAGCTTATTTACTTAATAGTAGGTACTTATTTTAACGGTTTAAATTTAAAAATTCTATGCTTAAATAAAATATGGATAAATCGGAATTCAAGAAACGAAGCTTTTCAAACTTTTCTTCAGATTAAAATTCTTACAGGGTTTCATTTTACTTTCAGCTACTATGACATATTAACAAATAAAATGTAGAATATCTTACATTATTAAATTCAAATGAAATATTTTTACTGTTCATTAAAGGATGCAGTATTTTATCCATACATTTTCCCCTCCTGAATTATCCTAATTTAACTCATTTCTTACTTTTACTAAATATATTTCAGTCGTAAATTTCTTTCAATAAGAAATTACATTTTTGATAGCACAAAAAAAAAACACAATTTGAGTAGCACAGAATTCTGTAAATTTCAGAAACATTCACACATTGAGCCTGATGTAAACATAAAAAATTCAACACATGCATAGATATGTCTGTAAAACCATACATTACACTTCACTATTGGTTTATAATTACTTCTGAAGTAAAAAGCTCAAAAATTACGTATATCTTAAAAATGCAAAGTTGCTTATCTTTCTACAATGTAGTTAGACAGTATCATACGCAAGATGACTGGGACATTATAAGAAGTAGCCATTTTTATCATGTGCGATGAGCGGGAAAAAAATCTCTCAGACTGAATGACTGACTGACAAACTTCTTCCTGAAAGTTGTTTAGGCCATTGTGGCCTAAACGACTTTCAGGATGTGATGGGAAGTGTGAGATGGAAATATATAAAATAACGGATTCCATGAAAGTACAGAAAATTTTTATATACTTAGCCCCTTTTGATAATTTAAAAAAGAGAAATTAAACTCTACAAATACTATTCTGAAGCTTTACTTATGTATACTTATTTTTTTTTAAACACATAATTTTCAAAATAAATTTATTTACAACTAGATTAGTATAAAACATCTTCAAAAGGAATTTTTCAGGATGATCTACTTATAGGGAATTTCAATTTAAAAAGCGGACAGGAAGGATACGTTTGAAATCGATTTAGAACCATAAGTGAAAGTAGATGATTTCCATTTTGAATAAATATTTGTTCAAGTAAAACAATCCTTTGAAGAAAACGTATTCTGTATTTAATGTCATAGAAAAATTGATGCTGTAGTTTTTTCCTACGAAATGCAAATATCATTTTTTTTCTAAAGTGTAATCCTGGCTTTTTAAATTTTCGGAATACATTTATGATTTATATGTATAGATAGAAACGTGAAATCAATATGGTTTTCACAGGAATATAGAAAATCCGTTTAACAGGTTTTAAATTTTTAAATAAATCAATCGGAGAAAACAAGGCAGATTATGACCCATGGATTTACCATAAAATCCTTTTCAGTACATTTACATTGATTGCACATTTTGGAGGATGGATACGATGCAAAAGGTATTTTTGACTACTAATTTCCACATAAACAAAAGTTTAGTACAGTTAGGTGCAGTTTTCCTTTAGCAAATAATCTTTGTTATTCTACTCAGTGATTTGGGGTGTAATTTTCATATTAAAACGTATTTAGAAATAAGAAAGTTTATTTGATATTTGAAACCAACATATATAATAAAGAAAATTAGAAATTTTCAACAATTTTTCACTAAAAGTGTATGAGTTATAAAGTACTGAAATATGACCTCTCCAACACACTCAATTTCAATAAAGCGATTTTCTCCTAAGTGAAGACCTTCCTTAAAAGAGCGACCTATTATATTGGCCTACTTCACTCACATTGTATCGTTATACCACTGAAAATCACTGGAAAAATCAGTAACTTCCCCCCCCCTTTTATAATCTTTCGCTAAGATTAAAAAGCGATCCCGAAAGGGAAATCTAACTTTCCTCTACCAAAAGAAACGAATTTCGCTCCGTCGCACAGAGTGAGATTTTCGTGATCTAGCTGGAAAAAAAATCATACCTGTCCTGCAGTTTAAATTTTTACATTTTCACAAAGAAAACAAATCAAGTTTAGTAAAATGAAAGTTTGCAATCCGAAAAGTTACTTCGCATAGACCGACCATTTGCATTCTTCCTTTTGTTTGCTCCATAAATACGCCGTATATCTGTGTGTTAGAAGTAAATGTTCCTTAATTTTATTTTTGCAGACGTCTCAAGATTATTTTATGTAGATATTATTTTAAAAAGTCTTTTAACTTAGAGATTTAGACTCAAATATAAAAAAAAAGTAATAATCTTCTCTTTTAATGAGAAAAACTTACAAGTCACAACTTCAGTTTTAGTATATTAAATCGCATAGTACCAGTATGTAATTGCCGTTTGCTGAAAGAAGTATTTATGGAATACAGAAAATATTTAAATTTCTTTGCTTATATTTGTGATACAAAACAAATTTGCGGGTTGATCTGCTTGCTCTTCTTAACAACAATTGAATATAAAGTGACTGTTCTTCGTTTCATTTGTCTGTGTTTGTTCAAAAAATACACCGTGTTCCTGTGTGCTGGTAGTGATTTTATTTTGATTTTATTTATGCAGAAGTATCAAGGTTAGTTCAGATATAATTTTATTTTATTAAGTATTTTAATTTAATGAAGAGTACCGTTAGCGATTTTCTGTTTGAGAAAAATCGTATAACTCAGTTGAAATCAAGTTTTAGCTTATTATATTTCTTATGCCAATATGTAAATGTGTTTTCCTGACATATGTACTGATAATCTACATGAAATAATTAAATATCGATGCCATATTTACGATATTGTTCCAGTATATTGTCCACTGAATGGGCTTCTCTAAGCTTTAATTGTGTCTAAAATTAATATTCTATGTATTACATATAAAGTTTTCTATTAAGTTGCATTTGAGTCAGTTAAATAGAGAAGAGTACAAGATATGGAAACGTGAAACTCCCATTATAAACTTAATTATAAAATTTTCCAGAAATCAAACGGGGAAAATCAGTAGGGATGCATATAAAATTCTTTGATAAAACAGAGCTATAGCTCCAATCACCAGAATACAATGTCAGATTCTTCCCATTCTATAGAATCTAATTTTGATACCGAATAATTAACTCCTAAAACAGCTGGCTGTGCGTAGAGCCAGCTGCGTCAACGTGTGCGCGCGATGAACGTTTTGATCATCTGCTATCTTGCTGGTAGCTAAGTCGAGTGATGACAACGGCTGCCCTTTTTCAGCATTGGGAAAGGGTTGCACCTCAAAGGGTTAAAGCATTTTGCATCTAATTTTCTACTTTTAGGCGGGGCTTGAGCCCCCCATAGCCCCCTGCGCGAGTTTGCCTATGCTTGAGAGTCTTCGTTTAAGAGTGATAAATTTTTTACTACTGAAATAGAGATTGAAAACTTGACTTTTATTCGAAAAATTATATGAAATACGCTTTCTACTTACTATAAGTTTTTATGTGCAATATATTTTTTAAAATTATGAATAGCTATTTAATTTGAGATGTTAGATTTTTGTGGGTCTGAAGATGATAAGCCAAAGTTTTTAGATACATATCAAGACTAAATGCAGATATATCAAGACTACAAGTAGATCTATCAAAACTGCTATTATGGAAGTGATAGTGAGAATCGATTATAGAAATACCTAGAAATTTATAAATGAATTATGCATTCGTATAGAACTTTTAGTTAGATATAATTATTACTGTAATTAGTACTTTAATGAATAGAGGCTTATTGTCTGAATAGTTTGATCTAACTTATCAATTAATTGAAACATGGGGAATTTGCGATCACAAGTAATTCATAAATTTAAATTGAATTAGTCTGCAATAAATATTTTACTAACCTGATTAACAATCTGATTTATAGATTTTTATTGAAGGAAATTTATTTTGAAGAAAAATTTTTAAAATTAGTCAATTTTATCAGTAATGACTGTTGCGCGTTTATGTTTATTTAATTTAATGAATAAATTAAACTGGATACTGCCTTTTTCAAGGTGTTGATGCTTGTTATTGAGTTTTTATAAGTATTACAGACATTTTATTTTTATACTGGTTCTATATCTGTACCACACAATAAAATACAAAGAATTTAAACTAATATAAGTAGTTTGGACTCTTCTAATTTCACTTACTACATGCCTGCATTCTCATTCTAAAGTTGGGATTTATAATATGTACGCTCTTTGATCTTTGTAAGAAGCGTACTTATATGAATGGAGCATGTTTTGCAGAATTTCTAAATAGTCATTTATGTTAAGTAAGCTTAACTTTCATAAGTGTGCTGAATAGGGGAAATTCTAAATACCATTTACTGAAGAAACTTTCTAAATATGTTAAATTTTTATACGATACAAGTATTTTGCGATTTTTCATGACATTTAAATTATTTATGTTTCAGATTAAACTGCTATCTACATAAATAAAACGACATTAATATTGATTACAATACAAAAATATATTCAATTTCTAATCGTTTCTAGCATTAAGAGAAAGCTATAATGATTTTTAGAGAAAGGTGTTGTCTGTAATGGTTTTATGTTTGCGCATCGCGTGAAAACAGTTTGACCAATTGAAATAAAATTGTTTCATGAGGTGTGGTCATATAATGTAACGTTAAAATGTTTATTGTTTTTTCCAAATTTTGAGAATTTTGGAAATTTTTATAAATTTATGTTAACACGCTACATAAAAACGGAAAAAAAAGAATAAAATTTGCTGACCTGGCAGGTAATTACTTGAAATAAAGTTGTTTTAAAATATATTTTGTTTTCTCATCAAGTGAAAACGATAGAAACGAATGAAGGAAGTTTAACCTCGTGATATACGGTTACTCAATTTAAAATATATACTTTGAATTTCTAAAACAATTAACATTTTTTAAACTTTTCTGTATTTTCCAATTGCCATCCCCCGGACTTTGCGACTGTTTTGGAAGATGGAGGATACTGAGCATGGAAGACGGTCAGCAAAGCACCTACGATTTCCAAAACCCAATCTAGTTAAATTTTTGCCATCGACAACAACAATTTAAAAGGGAAAAATACAGAAAACAAAAGAATTGTCGTGGAAACTCTGCTGAATGGTCGTGTTCGTACGCTTTGAGTCCAGCGTCTAGAAAGTTCCAGTAAGTAGTAATTCACAAGAAATCACAAGAAGAAGCTCCATTTACAACTATTAGCCCATAAAAGAGATTTCTTGAAATACTGTATTTCGCCTACAATAAAATCCTTCCACATTCTAACAACTCAGTGGCATTCTCTGGAAGAACTCTCAACTCCTCTTCAGCATACATACTCTTAATAGAAGTAGCACAGCATTTCACCGTACAATAGAGCTAAATTTGCTGCAACCTTTCAATGGAGAAACGTTAAACCATGATTTGGTTCTTTGATCACTAAATCAAGGTTCTTTGACAACAAATCACGGTTCTTTGACCTCAAATCATGGTTCAACATTTCTCCATAGAAATATTGCAGCTAATTTACAGTAAATTAGCTGCAACTTTTCTATGGAGAAAAGTTGAATCACGATTTGGGGCTTAAACTACAAAGAACCGAATCATGGTTCAACGTTTATCGATTGAAAGGTTGCAGCTAATTTAGCTCTACTGTATGGTTAAATGTACGTCTACTACTATTAACAGTGCATCAATACAGAATTAACAAACAAATTTCAAAATATGACTCAAGCGAAATCAAAGTATTGCTCAAGCGAATACAAGCGAAAACAGTTATGTTTCTCACAGCACAGCCCAACACAGGCCGAAATGGCTCTCACAACAAACGGACTCGGCAAAAGACGATTCAAAACTAAGTGCTTAAGCACAAACTACAATCCTTTTATATCATCATCAGATCTTGAATTTTCCGCGTCATTCCATCCCGAGAACGTGGAAAATCTTGTCCATAAAGAAACATTGCAAACACAACAATTTCGATATTTGCACGACCAATATTGAATGAGGTATAAAACATCGCGTTTAGTGACTTAAAACCATTTTACATACGTAGTCATTTACGTATTATCAGGGGCGATACAAAAAATGAAATACAGAAAAAAAAGGCTATTTCGATTGGAAAATTATTCAGAAATCAAACTTTTGTCTTCTTCTTGCTACAATCTGGCAAAATATTTTAAAAGTACAAATTAATTGATATGAAAACAGAAAAATTTATCTATTTAATGCTCAGAAAATTATTTTTTGGTAGTAATTTAAAGCCTAGGAAAGGGAGGTATCCCAGAAATTTTCGTTTTCCCCCACTTCCTTCTAAAAGATTGCAAGTCTTGTCACTACGAGTCAAAGAGGTGACATTTACACTTATAGAAACTTTTCTACTTACTAGATCTGGCACATAAAAAAATTACCACGCTTCATGATTTTTGAGGTTTGTTCATTCTCAATTTCCAATATTTTTGAGTTTTTTGACAAATTAAGAAAATTAATTTTTTTTCTCTTTGCACTCAGCTAATAATACACACTACTTTACATACAGATATAAAAATTAGATGTAACACTTAATTAGTTTATTATTATCGCAATTTTGCTATAAAAATTTATCTTTCATTTGTATCCCCACAGATCATTTTTGCATTAAATTTCGTGAATGAGATATTGCAATTTTTAGAAATATGATTTTAATATCTTCATACACTTTATGAATCATTAAAAAAATTCCATCTTTCCAAATTTGTCTTTGTTCCGATTCTTAATTCAAAACTGTTTGAAACACAAGGAATTAAATTGGCAGATTTAAAAGAATATTTTATTTTCTTGCATAAATGACACAAGAGTTACAAACTTTAGCCCCTGGCCTCCTTTAAGAAATACACAAAATAAAGAGTGTAAGTGCAAGATTATCAAGTGAAATTTTTCGGGAAAAATATACATTATTTTAAAATGAGTTAAATGCTGCCTTAAGAAGAATAAAAAGTAAATATTTAATGTGGAATAAATAATAAAGCTGCCAGATATGAATTTCATCTTCCGTGCATAATTCAGTGGTTTAAGATTCATTAATTGAAATAAAATATCATTTACTTTCATAAAAATAAATATTTGTTGTAGAAATAAAATATTTGTTGTGAAAATAATTTATGATGTAATAATGATTTATTTCCGAGATATTTAAAATAATGAGAAGGAATATATAAGTCTCACTGCTAAGAATATATTTCATACTATATCTTTCACCATGAAGATTACACTAAAACTGTAATTAAATATGTTACAATTTTATAGTCAATTTTTTAATTACCTATTTTATGTAATATTAACGATGATTGATTATGTAATATGCTATAAACTACTTCTGTCTATTTAATTTTTCAAAATATGAGTGTATGTGTACCAATATATTAGCATTATATTTTTTTCCAGATCTTTAACAACAGCACCATTACAAGAGAAACATTAATCTGTTCGAAATTCATCGATAGAAAGCATCATTTAATCAATTCAAAATGGGGTATGTTTTTTTCAAACTATTAAACATTCTTTCTTATTTGTGTAAGTGTATTTAGCATTTCTATATCGTTCTGACAGTAGTCGTGATTATGATTTTATTGACATGGGGTAAAATCATTGCCGTTTTTGTGCAAAAAGGAGACGTTATTTTATTTTCTATTTTTGAAATGTAAGACATAATCATTGTTTATTTTTTTCAACTTTAGAAATTTCTAAACAGAGTGTGTGACATACTTAAAAATGCGGTATTTTTCTTACATTATTATGCAAAATATTGATACTTTAAAATATAAAGAAGATTGAGTATAATTTTACATGGGGTTACAGAAAACAGATAATAAAAATCTCATATCATGTAAAATATTATGTCGCATTTTGCTCAGTACGACTATGGGAAAACAGCCTTAGACAGTGTTGAAGAGGCGAAAAATTGGTTTCTAAAAATAAAAGAATTTTATAAATTATACGTTTTATACAATGTCTTTAAGAGAAAATTGGAAATTTTACATTCAAACACTTTGCTACATTTATTATAATATTCGCAAAGTTAATATTTAATACATTTAAAAACTTTTAAATATTATTCAGACTTTCTTTCCGTTAACAGCCAAAGCAGGTGCATCATTAGAATTTTAACCTGTATATTTTTAACATTCATTAGAATCTTTTCACTGTAATAATAACGGCTTTATTCACCAAACATTAGACACTTGAATTTACCCAAACACGCGTGTTACAGTCATCAGTAAGATGACTTGGATTAATCCTCGTGTCAATTGTTTGGTGAATAAGGTTGTAAGTTGCATTCTTTTAGCATATTGTAAAAAAATTAAAGAACATCTGTAGCAATAACATTAATATAGTTTATGGTTATAAAAACTTCTTACAAAACACCTGTCCCGTTCGATGAGTACCATTTAGTATGTGTGTTTTTAATAAAGTTTTAATTATTAACAAAACTACTTAGTTGCAAGCATAGATAAACATTTTTTTAAAAACTATAATAATACTTTTCATTTTGAATATATATAACTTTGTTTTACGATGTTTACAAAAATCACTGCCTTAAGTACTTTTCATAGAATATCTTTTAAACTTATTTTCTAATATTTACGGTTAAAATGTCTGATTTTTAACAAGTTTAAATGCTTTGTGCTAAAAATTAGGTGCATAAAAAGTTGCCCTTTAGCATTGCCCTTTAGCACGTCAAGTGGTTAAAGCACTAACCTGCCATATATTAAAAAATATAACTTTTATTTCAGAATTAAAATGACTATATCTTCTGAGTAAAGTACACTTGAAATAGTGTGATTTTCAAAAATATTCCAAGTATTCCAATGCTTTTTTCTTAATGCATGTTTTATTTAAGAAATACATTTCTCAGGTGTAACTAATCTTCCAAAACACGTCCATAAAAATATTCACTGTAAAACATTCTATTTATTCATAGTTTTACGGCTTATTATAAAATAAAATGTTAATAAAGAACAGCTAAAGAGCTTACGGGCTATTTCAGTTCATTCCAGGAATTTTTAAAGCCATACATTTTAGTAGTCCCAGTGGTGTTATGAAAGCAGCAGAGACTAGTGTTTAATGTTAAAAGGATTCTAACGATTTTCTGGTTTTAATAGGGTATGTGTGTAATCTAAATAATTATTCGACAATAAACTGCTTTTAAGATTATTAACCAACGTAATTTTAGATTTAAAAGCTTTATAAACAAACATTTCTGGCTTCTGTAAGACCGACATAGTGTATATAAATGAGGCTTTGATGCACTCAATAAGTGCCTTATGTAGTTAATTACTTTAATGCACTGGTCCATTTAAAAGATTAACAAAATTACACGAAGTTCTTTAAATTGTTATTCAAATGCCATGTTCACTGTTCAGTCCTCCTTGAGACTGTTGAAATTTTATTTCAATGAAATGGCAAACCCACTTGTATTATAGTAAATACAGGTCTGTTTAAAAATACCATATCTGATTACTGTATTGCTAGAAATATAATTATGATCGATTTTAGGATAGGTTTTCTCTTTCCTTTTTTTATTTAAAACGGGCCAAAATGTATGCCATGTTTCTGAGTCGAGATAAAATTCAAATTTCGAAGTCATGAATTGATCCTTCATGAGTATAACGATATGTACAAACATTGTTACTACATGAGAAACACATTTGCATGAAGCATGAATGCACATAGATGTCTGCAACAATTCTAATAGAGCGGCATTTTTCATGCTAAGCTGTTTTAAAGTATTTCTTGAAGTAGCAATTTGAAATATCGCGAACAAATAAATCGACGTTGCTTGAGACTTAAAGTCTTACGCTATTATTAATGTGTACAAGATTTGCGTCAGTTTATATTACTAAGCATATTTGAAATTGAATATTTATTCACGTTGCAAATAATTTAACGATCTTACACTATATAACGACTTTCTGCTGGGAAGCACTCAAATGGTTTGATCGAAGAAATCGATATCTCATTCTTGTTGGCCAGGTTTTATAGTGGTGAAAAAACCATTTTATCACACCTTAGTTCCGGGTTCCGTTCCTGGGTTCAGCGTGGGTACTGATTCGTACCTCCTTTCAGACGGGGTAACGTTGGCCGCCCACTGGCTGTCTCCATAGTAAAATTCAGAATATTTCGACCGTAGTAGTAGCGAATGCCTAAGTGGTAAGTGGGCAGGCACCCTTGTGGAGAGAGAAAAAAAATTCGTATTGATATACCTATATGCCTTCCTTTGCCTACAGAGTGTCATGAAAAAGCCTTCGCTTCGTCAGTAGAAAAACACGCGTATGTCAAAGAGTCTTTGAGAACTCCGAGAGCAAATAAATTTCTACGTATTTAGGTTATTTGCAAAGCTGTTTTTGCTGCTTCTGAAAGCTTTTGAACAAAACATTTGCTCTAATAGTTGGATGCAGTTTATAACTATATAGCTATAAATAAATCAAGGCTATCAGAAATAGGATGCTAACTTTAAAACCACTTTGTGTTTGCTTTTTGCCGATTTACTCACTCTTTTACTTGGAGGAGATCTCTCAATTAAATTAAACAATACTTGTCTATTAACTGCATCTGTATAGCTATAACTTGCTTTTTATAACTGAACTATCTCAATATATCTATAAATAAATCAAAGCCGTTAGAACTTTACTTATGGTCTTGACATTGAAACCCCTTGTGTTAATTTTTCCGGGCTGAGATCTGTCGACTTAAATCCCTTCCACACTTACTCCAGCTCCAAGCCGTGCAATGTTTGTAGTAAAACTGAAGATCAATCCGAGAAAAGGGAGTTTTTTCTGCCGTTATTAACTTGCTAAACCAACCCACGTCGCAGTATCTAACTTTGAGATCTGACTGAACTAATGTGACACATGAAAATTTAATAAGTTCAGTATGTTTCGCTGCTAATTTCCTGTGAAGTGTCATGGCCTCACCATGGCACCGTGGTTATGCCACTGAAAATGGTAGACGGCCGAGGTGTGAAGGTCCCGGGTTCGGGTCCCATCGCGCGGCTGTCGATCTAACGGTCTCGAGTTTTGGTAGGTTTTCTCCAGATGTAACGTGAATACGCGTTAGAACCCCTTATAAAGTCCTCCTACCAAGGCACCCCTCATCCTAGGCAGATACCCCGCGTGCAGGTTCGCCTTAAAAAACACAAAAACTCCCCCTGTGAAGTGTCATGACTATATGTTCCATGCTTCCTCTATATTATTACAGTTCTCTTCACTTTAATATTATACGCAGCTTTTGTTTGGTTTAAAATATATAAATCATTTTACTTCCATTATTACGTAATATCAACAAACATTTAATTGCTGTGCACTTATCTGTATTTAAATAAAAAGTAAACATCGTCTATAATATTTTTTCTGCAATGCAACTAAAGTCATCATCATAATTAAAATTTCTTTATTCTGCTATACATATTAAGTATTGTTTGAAGATTAAAAAATTAAAATCGAAATCATTTTAAATCATGGAAAACCTTATTCCGATCGATTTACTTAAAAGCTGAAATTAGCTTCTCGTCACAATTGGCCATCAGAACTCATTTATTGAAATGGGGGGAAATACAGTGATATATTTATGATGTTAATCGATCAAGTAAATAAATGTCGCCCTTCGTATTTAAATTTGTTTGAATTTTAATTATTTTCCCTAGCGACATATTTTTCATTGTAATTTTTACTGTACATAATGAACTTATTTTTTAACATGTTAATATTTTACACACTTCTCAAATTATTTGCTTTCAAAAATGTAACAGATAAAAGGGTGAATTGTTCCTAATGAAAAAACGGCAAAATCAATAAAATATGTGTATGATCTTTTAATTATATGTTTTCGATTTTTAGAATAATATTCATACGCAGTAATTCTTTTTTATTTTGAGATATCACCACCTTTATTTTTGTTATGCTAGAAAATTAATTCTTCAATAACATACACTGAAATGAATAAGTAGATATTTTAATGTGCTTTCATTTAAGTACTATTTCAATATTTGTTTATATAACGTATTTTTCAATTAATTTAAAGTTTGATTTAAACACATTATTATCGTAGAACCAAGATTAAATGTACATACTCCAAAAATGATATAAAAATACTTTACATACATTTTTACAGTTAAAAAATAGCCTAATATTATTATTAGACTAATAGTTAATGCACTAGCTTTACCTTCACTGGGATGCAGGTACAAATCTAGCTTTAAAATAAAGCACTCGTTACAATTAGTGCACTGAAAGAAAAATTTCGTGGTATCAACAAAAAATTTGTAAAATCAACAAAATTATCCGGATAAGTAGCGCCAACGAAATATTTTTCTGGATTAACAAAATTATTTTACCAAGATTATTTGGTTATTTCAACAAAACAGCTTGTCGATTAAACCAAACTATATGTTTAAATGGTTTATTTGGTTAAAATGAACCAAATTATTTGTTTGAATCAAAAAAATTTCTTTGTTAATTCAAACAAATTAAACTGGTGTTATGCTACCTCATTTAACAAAATTGTTTTTTTATTTTACTGTTATTTTTTAACCCACAAACAGTTGATTGAAAGTTTCTGAGGTAGGACTGAATAATTTATCCATTCAGCAAAATTAACCTTTTTATTTTACAGTTTTTATAAATCTAGAAATTCGTTTTTTTTTTTTTTTTTTTTTTTTGCCGTATAAAAAGCTCTACGAGGATCCAAAATCACATTTCCGTTCGTAATAAAATAAGTATTTGTACTATTTCCTCAAATTTGACAATATGACGAGATCTAGTTTATAATCTTAGTAATAGTGATCATATTGCAGGAGAAAAAGAAATGCGCGTCAGCTATTTTGAAGTGTCTGGTAAATCTCTCTCTCTTTTTCTTCTTTTTTTTTGCAGGAAAGACCATATAAACATCTGTTGTCTGAATGAGAATTTATACCATCACTTAACTAGCAGAACTTAAAGTGCTTTGATAAATGTAATTCAAAGGAAATAAACATTTTTATCGCTAGAATGTTTCATTTGGAAAAAAGAATGTATTTTCATTCAGAAAGAATATAAAAAAATATCAAAATGCTAACTAAGTGATTTTCTTTCTATCTTATTATAAGAATTGCAACTGTCTGCTACATAAAATAGATATGGATTTTAAAATTGTGTGTTTCGCTTTAAAACTTTAACTTCTTCAATAGTTTCGAAATATAAAGTGTGATAAATGCATAATGGCGGTATTCACCAGCTTAGTCTTTATTTAAGATTGTGTTTTCCCAAAATATCTTCATCGAGCCTATGTATATGTATAAAAATTTTCACGAATCAAGATTTTTTACATCTAAAGATATTTTGCGGGCCGTTGCATTGTTGAAAAGTGATTCTAATTGTTTATCTAAGTGAGTCTAACCAACGCCCCCTCGAGAGGAAAGCCACGGCGCTTACTTGTGACGTCACACCGAGTAGGTAAAGCAAAGCGTTCCCATTGGGTTTCTCCCAATGGGAACGCTTTGCTTTACCTACTCGGTCTGACGTCAAAGTAAGCGCCGCGGCTTTCCTCTCTTGGGGGCGTTGGTCTAACAGGCACTGAGTGGCTTTTAGCTAAATCTGTAGAAACTTATAAAAACACTAAAATAAAAATTTAAATTTTAGTAAATAGATAAAATAATTAGACTTATCTATAAAAATTTTTAACAAATTGAATAAAAATTTATTTTTGCATTTGGTATTATCCATTTTTAAGCGTATTGGCAGACGACATTAATACGCCCAAATTTTTGACTCTTCCATTAAACAAGATTTTCTGAAATTTACCCTGTGGGCAGGTAGGCTCACTATGTTCCAAACAATGTTTTTTCAATTTTTCATTGTTTCATCTCACGAGTTGAGTTGTTGCCGCACATAATTACATTGTTTTTAAATATTCTATGTCACGAAATGTTTGGGAAAAAATAATTTGAGCAATAGTAAATTTCACTGTCCTGCGCATGTCTGTGACGCATGCGTAAGTTAACTGTCGAACTATATCAAATTTCATTCATTCTCAGTTTCAACAAAAACGTTCTGTTAAATTAAAAGTCGTTTTGTCAAATCAATTTGGTTGAATCAATCAGACTTTTGTTAAATCAACAAAACAAAGCTGCCAAACAAGTTTTATTAAATTCAACAAGAGATTTTTTAGCGTGTATACGTGGACAAAAAGCATAGTGTGAAAAAAAACTAACATTATTATGTAATATAAAACAGACATGGTAATACAAAGATATTGGTATTTTATAAACAAATCAACGTAGCTTCGATGGGGGGGAAATACAGAAAGATATCAACGTAAGTAAGTACATGCCAATTAAAGCACTGTATCTAAGAGGACTCTTTCGATGAATTTTAATATGCTATTGTTAACGACAAAATGATAAAAATGCCTTGTTAGTTAAATACTTTGACAGTAGAATTCAGATTTATCAAACATCCACTACTTATTTTTTCAAAAGGTGCGTTTAACCCTCTTTATAACATAACTGGAGGCTCTGAAATGTGCCACTAGATCCAATTTTAGCAGAAGTGGAGGATAAAAATGATATTTCTTTCCATTTTAGCACTATCAATAATTCATTAAATATACCGTGGCGTGTTAGGTTTATTCGACATTTTAAGTGGTGTTTGATAATTCAGTTTGCATTCCTTTTTAAAATATGGATTTGTTTCATTTAAAATTAATTCATTAATAAAAGTATGGTCTATTGCTAGACACTATCTTTTCAAATTTCGCTGGCAAAACACAAATTCTGCGTCTTGTAATGTGCATAAACAAAGTCAGTTTTACTTTTCTAACAAAGAATGAAAGCACTTAGACAGATCATGCGTCATCGATCGAAAGAAGCAATAGTCAAATAGAACAAGTCTAGAAAATTTGACTTGGGTGTTTCCAAATTGTCTTTTTTTTCATTTTTTTCATTGTCACACCTCACGGTTTGAGTTGTTGCTGCACATAATTACATTGTTTTTAAATATTCTATGTCACGAAAAAAACAATTTGGGAAAAAACAATTTGAGCAATAGTACATTCTTCAATGAGATGCATTTGAGCTTCACTTTTCCTTCAATCAGTAAAGTAAATTTAAACTTGTCTCACGTGTTTTCTCAAGAATCTATCGATTTAAAAAAAAGAAAAAAAGAAAACGTAACGGCCGCTGCCGCCGACGCCCTCGCTGTCCAAAGTTTGTTCTGCTAGCTCCCCCCCCCCCCGAAACGGTGGGGATTTGAGTTTCGACGAAGGTGTCCACGGATTCGGAAAATTCCTGGGAAGCCGGTAAGCTGACTTAAATTTCAAAATTCCTGTTATTTTCCAAGATATTGATAAAAAACTGAAAAAATAAGCAGAATGGTTGCCAGGCTTGGCAATTTTCGCAAGCATAAAATAATTCATTCCTTTGCAACAAAACAATTCCTGCGTGAAATTAACAAACATGAAATGAATTACACCATTTTTGCGCCAAATTAAAAAGTAAGTGTAATAAATAAGTCTAAATGTGTGACACAAAGTTCAGAATTTTCAAATAATAAGTTCTCTTAGATGACAGGAGTTTAACATTGACGCCAATTCGTTTTTCTAATACTTTTTCTAATTATAATTGTAACTGATTTAAAACGCGTCATTTTGGCATCAGGTACGTTCTGGAAAAAGGCTATCTTAAGCACTGTTTTCAATGAACTAATTATTAACTATATGTATACGCAAGTCGCCAAATTATGAAAAATCGCCATGGATGGCAAATATGCAAGGTGTTCTATAGGTTTTAAACAATTAAAAATAGATTAAAGAAAACAATTAAAGATAGACTTTAAACAATTAAAGATAGACTTTTTTTACGAATAAGCCTTATTAGAGGCCGAATGTCTCATACGAAAAGCGAGTGTAGAGAGTCTAGGGGCTTTGGCCCCTTGTTATTAAAAAAAAAAGATACACTTTTGTCACACATCAAGTTTTGCCGCAGTTGAAACATTATACTTACGTGATTCAATTTAGAAAATTTTAAAAAAACTGAGGCAAGTTATATTTGAAACAGAAATGTTTAAGTAGCGGTGTTTTTAACCTTTTCAGCAGTCCACTTATAAACATTAATTTTCTTTTTAAAAGAACCGTGGATTCGTTAAAGTTCATATCCACTGTCGGGACAAAAACTGGAATTTTAATGAAAGTCAAGAGTTTTAAATAACACTAGAAAAGCTGTTCAAATAAAGAAAAAGATGTGAAGAACAACAAAATAATGAGAGGGAGCTTTTTCATTACTTTTCATTGCAAAAAAAAAAGCATCGTCACAAATGGGATATCGATATGAGCTTTTACAATAACAAGTTTCGCTGTTTTGAAGTGGAAAAAAAGTATTCATATAAAAGTACTAGCTGCGTGCCCGTTCTTCGCACGGTAGGAAACGAAAATTTTCCTTACATGTGTAATTCGAAATTATTCGTGATGTGGAATTAATAAAAAAAGAGCAAAATTATTTGACTCTTAATGTAAAGTTTGTGTCATGAGTACTAACCTGATCATTGCAGTATAATGACTCAAAAAACTACGTCAGTGTCATTCACTATCAAAAAAGTGGAAAGCTTAATGGTTTGCAGAGAACTCCTGGCTATCAAAATGTCTTACTTCTACATCATACTGTTTTTGAGGCTCAAGTTGTAGCATTAAATACCTAAGACACTACATGAAATGGAGCACCATTTATTTCTTTCCGAACATGTACCATATAAGGAAAGTATTGCAATCATGAAAAAATTCGACTTCGAGATTTTGGTGTATTTACACGTTTTGAGGTCTTCTGAATTCATTTATGCTATTTTCAAGAGATGTTTTTAAAATAGCTGCGCACCCGCTCTTCATACGGGAAGAAGGGAATATTTTACTACTAAAATCGTATCTGCATGTGACAAAACAGAATTTCATTTTTAAAAAAGTTCAAGTAATCTCTACTGTTGAAATTACTGCGGGATATATCAACGCTAATTAGAATTACTTTTCGTTTAGTTGGTTGTAAGACAACCGTTGAAAAAGGATAAACACTTTTAATTTCATGAAATATTTATTAACGTGGTACATTGCAATTTATTCATATTATCTTTACAAATCTAATAATACTACCTATTACGTGCATTAATACTATCTATACTCGCTTCTCCCTCTTCAAGACTCCCTTAGCTTAGATTATTTGTCCTCAATGGGATCTTTTGATTCTGTGGCGATTCTTTGCAATTTACGCATTAGCATAAATAATAATCATTTCACGTAATGGTTGCCATTAAGGAAACTCTCCATATATATTTAATTGATACATAGTTTTATAAGATTGGCGTATTTGGCGCTGCAAACCATTTCATCTTACTGTGGGGAGAAAATATCCAAGGGGTGCCAATTTAAATATCCATGTATCTAATATAGCGATATCTTTTATATCCTCCATAGTCCTGTCTCCTGAAAAACATCAAACTGTGTAATCTCGAGGAGCTACTTATTCCCATTTTAATTGTGACAGGGTGTTAGAGTTGCAGAGTTTACAAATTTCACGCATTTTTTTTAATTTATGACGTCACTGTTTGACTGCCGTAAAGGATACCCCGGTAGATTGAGCGAGTTAATTTCAATATTTCGCATAATTGTTTTCAAACGGTATCATTAAAACTGTGCGTTGGCCTTTATGGAGGAACGTAATTCAACGTTAAAATAAAACTATACTCGCAACCTGCATGCGTATGTTAGGCAACGCCTGCGCTAAATTAAATGCCAAAAATAAAAATAGTAAATAGAAAAATTTTAATATATCGCGCTTTGAAACGAACTTTGTAACTTTTAAAATGAACATTTTCAGCGCCGTGAAAACATTTCAATTTTTAAATAAGCACCGGATTGAAATATCACTTCTAATAATAATAATCGTGAATTTCTTAGTTTATTTCTACAGTAAATTTTAATCAAAATATCGTCTCCCTGTGTTGAAAATAGAGCTGGAATAAATGAGTTAAAATTATGGCGTAAATTTTACGTATCTTAAAGCATTTGACGTCATAGATCCTCTCTTGCGAATTGAAATTCTGATATCGCATTTAAAAACTCGATTGGTTGAAAAAAACCCTTTTTTTTCAAATCCTTTCTGTGGCAACAACCGAACATAAATTCTCGTGCCGTGATCGCAATGTAATGAATGGCGTAAGATCGCGTTGATGCTATTAAATTCTAAACATTAGGCTGCATTAAAATTCGTAAAAAATCATCTAATTTACATAATTTTTTCGTTTTTATTTTAAAAGAGGGAGAAAAGAATGTTTCACGATTTGTCAAAATATCTAAAAGTTATGACGGATAGAATTGGAGATGCGACAGTTTTAAAATTCTTTTACGAAAAAAAATCGCGAAGCAGATGTTTAGTAAAAAAATTCCTAAAAATCAGTAAATCATGTTACGTATTCAGAACAAACTGTTTTTAAAAGAAAATTTTCTCCTCTATCCGATGATACAAATTCCGTTTTGCTGCGAGCGTAATTTCCGCCGTCATTACGAATTAGGTGAGAAAAAATGCCAAAAATCGCATAAAATATAAAATAAAAAAAAATCTAGGTCGAATTTTGAAAAAATCGCTTCGAGGTGCACAACTACATATTTACATCTTCCTGAGTACCAAATTTGGTGTTTCTAGGTGTAGCCGTTTGTCCGTAACGCTGCCGACACACACACACACACACACACAGACACCTTCTTTTATAATAAGTAGAGAAGTAAGAGATAAATAAGAATATTTCCAAAAAAGAAAAAAAAAAAATATATATACACTTTGAAATGCTGAAAGAATTTTTTTCCTTTTAATAAAAATGTTTGGCTCAATGTTGCGTTTAAAATATTTGAACCCCGACATGTTTTAACCTGACTTTGTGATTTGAACTTTGAAAGCGAGTTTAAGAATGATGCTAACTAAAAAAGTTTCATTTATTGTAGCTGTAAACCAGGTAGTCACTAAATAGTGTTTTCTGCGAGATTGGTAATTTAAACTTTTGAGAAATTAATGTAGTTTTTCATTGTTAAAACTAACAAACAAAATATGTGTGCTAAATTAAAAAAAAATAGAAACATATAAGATTTATTGTCAAAGAAAAATGTGAAGTTTATGAATACACAGCTAAATGATTCATGTTTTTTTTTCACATCTCATAAACAGTTCTTCTCGCTTCATTAATTTCTACTATTTACTGATTTTTGTAATATCTGGGTATCTTCACTTGATTGCGACATATGGTGCAATTGCTGTCTCACAAGAGCTAACTGCCCTGTCAGTCTCGTTAAAGTCTCGCCCTAATCCTCCTTCTATGTCTACCAGCTAACAAATCAGGGTATTGTTATACAATTCTAAATCAACTGAAGACAACAGAGCTATCCTTTTTATTCTCTCTCTCTCACATATCACACGAACAAGATGGTAATAATGTCTGCTCATATTTTGTACATTCTTGTAAATATTGTTCTAACTGTAAAAATAACTTTATCTAGATTGGTGTCTCTGCGTCAAGTCTCGGTCATCACATAAATCAGCAGAATTTCTTGCGATAAAATTAAATAAGTTTACTCTGAACGAATCATATTTTAACTAAATTATATTTTGGTTACGGAAGAACAACCAAATTAAGTATGACAGTTCCTGAAACGTGGAGCGCGGATCGCTTTCTCTAGCACTTTTTATTCAAATATAATAAAATTAAGATGCTAATCATGTGTTTCAATATTTTGATTTGGTTATCTCTCTGAGTGAAGTATCGGGTAGGATATGAATTCAATGATTTATAAATTAAAAAAAATGTTTTCTATGATACTAAAATAAAAGTTCATAAAAATGGAGGTTGCTACTTGAAATATGCTTTTGTTAGCTATATTATTAGCGAAATTTATGAACGATTGACTGTCACAGAATATTTTAACAGTATAGAAAATGTCTCACTGTAAACAAGAACACGAAGTCTGTAATAAAAGCATTCATAAAACTGGTATTTAATGTACGTAATCTTGGTCATATTTGGAAATTAAATATTTCTGAAATATATCTAAAAATCTACATCCCGGATCTGAAAAAAACAAAAAATTATTAAGTCAGCTTTTATTTTACTTAGTTCGGAAAAGACGTAATCGTTACTTCTGATGGTAGCCAGACCTTATAAGGCACCTGAAATTTGAAATTGGATGTCAATAACAAAGTCAAACTCAGTATTTATACAGTAATACTGCAACAGTAGAGTAATCAGATCAGGCATGGTAAGAAGTGATCTTAAATGTTATTTTTAAAAAGGCCAAAATAGCCGAGGTTGCTCAAAGGAGGGAGGCAAAGAATGTGGCAATACGAATATTCGTCAGTACGATTATCTTTAGAGCAGAAACTGGAAAATAAACACAGACGCATATACTAGTAATTTATATAACTATCAACACCAAGCAACGACCACATGTAAATGCTGAGAAAGGCAATTTAAGTGGAACTTTAACAGATAAAAAAATACGTATGTAAATTTACAAACTAGAGGTTACCTTGTTTGATGGACAGGTAGAGCACTCTTGGAATATATTGCAATACGTTGTCAATGGAAACATGCAAAAGGTAATTTATGACAATACATCGAATCTGCTTACATAAGATACGGAAGTAATATGACAAATGTATTAATATTATTGAAAACGAATACTTAAATAAGGAAATATATTTACAATTTTGAAAGCCAAATAAAACAAATGATTTTGTTTAAAATTTAAGCACAAAGGAAAAAAAAACAACAAAAAGTTTGGATCTGGAAATATGTGGGCTACTTGACACCGTTGTAAGTAATTTGTACGCACTAGTAGTTTGTTGAATTGAATGAAATTTGTTTGGTTAAACAGTTTGGTAGTGTTGCTTTGCTGATCTGACAAAAGTTGTTTGATTTAACCAAATCTATTTAAAAAAGTACTTTTTTAAATTAACAAGCATTTGGTTAAAATTAGAACCAAACAATACAATCAATTTACGCATGCGAAGCAGACGAAAGATCAGATTTTTCAAAAACAGTTAGTAACATTCATTTTATTGATACGTTGAACTACGGGTTCAATCAAATTTTCTTCATCCTGGACGATGATCACTTTTAAACACTGGTGCCTTTTCCCAGGAGTCGTCCCAACCCCCCTTTATGTTTTGTGCCCTCAAGTACTCTTGTCTGAAATGCAGATTTAACTCCATGGCAAAGTTTTTTGCAATTCAAGATAACGAAATGCTTATTTGATTTAATAATAGACGGCCGGAATGTTTGCGCAACTACATATTTCATTCGTTTCGCGCTTATCCCGATTGATCTGTTTTATTTTTTATTCGCTTTTAGATAAAGGTTATTTGAATGCTTCTCCCAAAGAATAGCCACTGTTGCTTAATCAGCGTATACCTTGTTCAAATAATAACTGTTCCATTTTTTCTCGTGGTTCACATATTTTTCGTGATTCGTTGTGATTGTAATTCGTATTAAATCCTAAACTATACACCGAAACAAGCATTAATTTAATAAGTAGGTCAAGTATCTCTCTATTCTAAAAAAAAGTAAAGGCCGCTGGCGTTGTCATAGCTTGTGGACCTATCTCCTCCTAAACCGTAGGGATTTGAGTTTCGACTAAGGTACCCACAGATTCGAAAAATTCCGAGGAACCTGCTAAGCTGATTTAAATTTCAAAAATCGAATTATTTTAGACGATATTAATAAAAAACTGAAAAAATAAATCGAATGGTTTCCAGATTTGGCATAAAATCATTCATTCCTTTGCAACAAAGCGTTTCCAAGTATCTAGAATCGCGTGAAATTTATAAACATGAGTTATAATTACGCCCATTTTACGCTAAAATAAAAACTATATGAAATAAGTAACTCAAAATGTGTTGCACAAAGTTGACAATTTTCAAATACTAAGTTCGCTTAGACAACAGGAGTTTAGAATTAGCGATTATTCGTTTTTCCAAAACAGAATAACTAATATCTTGAAAATGAAAAATAATTAAAATGCAGATTATTTTAAAGCCGGTTCTCGTCCAGCTGGATTATTTGCTACCAGTAGAATTATTTGGCGGCATTAACTATGCCATTATAGCGACGAGATGGTATAATTCGTGGTGTTAAGTACGCCAATCTGCAAACTGAAAATATGGATAACGGTTTTCCGGTAACCTTAAATGAACAGTAAATATAAGTTGTGAGCATGTGTAAATCGCCAAATAATGAAAAGTCGCCATGGGTGGCAGGCTATTCTATCTGTTCCGTAGCTTTTATTAACTTTAAATGTACGCAAGTGGCCAAATAATGTAAAATCGCCATGGGTGGCAAATTCGCAAGGTGTTCAATAGGTTTTACATTATTAAAATTACAGCTGAAACATATGTTCTGATTTTATTACACTTTAGCTCCTAATTAATATAACTTTTGAATGGCAACATTAAATATCATTGTGTTTCTGGGGAGTGCAAATAATTTTTCCAGCGATTATAAGCGGAGTCCGCACTCCAGGTGGAGTATAGCTCAGGACCCGTACAACACGGATTCCCATAACAAAATATCTTCCGTGTTATGAGGGGTAGGGGGTCTACTGTAGTGTGAAGTTTAAATTTTTATGTACCAATGAAGATGCAAGAACCAAGCAATGTGTAGCTTAGCTCAGTAACATTCTATCTGATCCAATCTTCGGGTTTTGTCTGTTGAAATTATGTCTTTTTTACGAATAAGCCTGATTAGGGGCCGAATGCCTCATACGAAAAGCGAGCGTAGCGAGTCTGGGGGCCTTGGCCCTTAGTCTTATAAATAAAAATGAAATTCTGTTTGTTTGTTTGTTTGTTTGTTTGTTTGTTTATTTGTTTGTTTGTTTGTTTGTGGATTTGAGTTGTATACAAATCCAGAAAAATGGACCTATCAGCCTGAAATTTTGCACAGATATGTAAAATAATATAGAATAAATCATAGTCCACTTTAAAACTTTGAAAGTCCACCCGTTCCCGGAATTTAAGAGATTTTTTATGTTCTCCACGCAAAAAGCTTTCCGTAATTGTAACCCCTGTAGTGAAAAAAGTGTGAAATAAGGATCGTGGTTGCCATGTGTGGCGATTTTGCCGAATAAGATGTTTTAAATTCTTAAGATGTTTTAAATATAAGTAAAAATAAAAGAATAATAATGATTTTTTTTTGTTAGTTTATATTCGTAAGGTTATATTTTTTTTAATTATAATATCGTGTGCATGGGAAATCGGAGCAGAAATGAAATGTTTTATACGCAAAACAATAAGAATTGAAGATTTCCGAGGCTAATATGTTAAAATTTTTTAGTTTGGCAAAAAACTAAAATGGTTCAAATGCCGAGAATGTGAGTTCTAGCGGTTTGCACAGTTTCAGGCTTGGCGCAATTTACTGAGAGCTTAAGGAAACGGATTTTTGAAAACAAGTGCAAAAAAGGTTTTATTAGAATACAGCGTTAAATTTTAATGATCCGTGCGAAAATAATGCAGTTATTAAGGGATTTCAAGTGATCTATCTTCAGCATTCTTGCGATTTTGAGGAGGATTCTAACGCTTGGCGCTATTTATCGTAATTTAATCGTCTGCTATTTGGGTTATGAATACACCTGCGTATAAGTTTTTGAAATTTTCACTCAGTTGGAATTGTGCATTTTTCTGAGCAGCTTTACTGCATCTAATGTATTACATCCAGAAAAAAGGATGTTAGAAATATCCATTTTAATTTTGTTTAATCACACTCATGAATAATGATACACTTTCCAACTTAATGAAAGAAGGAACGAAAATAGGGAAGAACCATGGATTATAACTCTTTTTATATATAGCACTTTAGTGCGTATTTAAAAATCTGAAAGTGTGTCAGATTTTCTATGATTCTAGCGCTTGGCGCAATTTAATGAGAGGGTATTTTTAAAAACAAGCGTAGGTTATCTTATAAATAAAAATGAAATTCTGTTTGTCAATTTGTTGATTTGGGTAGTATACAATTCCACAAAAATGGACCTGTCAGCCTGAAATTTTACACAGATATGTAAAATAATATAGAATAAATGATAGTCCACTTTAAAACTTTGAAACTCCACTTTATTTCCGTTCCCGGAATTTAAGAGATTTTTTATGTTCTCCACGCAGAAAGCTTTACGTAATATTAACCCCTGTAGTGAAAAAAGTGTGTGAAATAAGCATCTTGGTTGCCATGTGTGGCGATTTTGCCGAATAAAATGTTTTAAATTCTTAAAGTAAAAATAAAAGAATAATAATGATTTTTTAGTTTATTTTTTTAGGTTATTTTTTTAATTATAATATCGTGTGCGCATAAGAAATGAGAGCAGGAATGAAATGTTTTATACGCAAAACAATGAGGATCGAAGATATCCGAGACTAATATGTAATTTTTTTTAGTTTGGCGAAAAAAAAAATGGCCGATAGGCCGATTTTTAGAGAGTGAGTTCTAGCGGTTTGCACAGTTTTAGGCTTTTTGGCGCAATTTACTGAGAGCTTAAGGGAATAGCATTTTTTAAAACAAGTGTATAGGTTTTCTTAGAATACAGCATTAAATTTTAACTATCCGTGCAGAAATAATGCAGTTATTAGGGCATTTCAAGCGATATAGCTTCAGAATTCTCGCCAATTGAGTACATTGATTTAACTTGGGGGAAATCCGCAAAATTTCAGAAAATTTAAATCTTCGCATTTAGTACATCGAGGTAACGATGAATAGAACATGTTATAGCTGATAATTTAAAAAATGCGGCTGTATTAAGGGATTCCACTTTTCAAATAAATGCCTGGCGGTCGAACCATTTCCCATTTTGATTACTGCTAAGTCAATGCTTCGAATGATTCCCTGAAAAAACACTTGCAAAATGGGATATGCTGGCACTTTGGCGAGGCTAAGATTTGAAACTGGATTTTACTTGAGACTGGTATATACGTATAATAAGACTGGTTATAGATAAAAATAAATGTTGGTATGTGTGTAGGAGGTTGAAAAACTCCAGCACCGTTTCACCGATCACCAAGAAATTTGGTTCACCTAAGTCTTTTATCATGGAGAAGGTTTTTATGCTATCCGTTTTCCTCTAACTTTTCACTAGGTGGCGCAGCAGAACGTCGAATTCTATTCCGTTTAGCCGTTTGCTATGCGAATATCGTCCAACCAATTTCGATTAAATTTGGTACACGCGAATATTAGAACACGGAGAATATTTTTCACTATCCATTTGCTGTAACTTACCGCTAAATAGCGCTGCAACGCATCAACTTCTATACCGTTCGACCGACCGGCATAAAATTTTTTATACTTACACATTTGAGAACGAAGAATATATTCTAACTGCGTTACTTTTGATGTTACTCACCACTAGATGGCACTGCAATGCATTATTATTTTAATTCGCCACTAGATGACGCTGCAGCAGGCCAAATTTTTGACCATTCAAACGGTGGCTATGAAAATTAGTATACATAGCTATTTGAAAAATGAGAATATTTTGGCGTTATCCATTTTGCTATAACTCGCCACATGACGGGGCTGTAGCAAATCATTACTTTAATTAACCACTAGATGGCCCTGCAGTGTATCACTTCTGGACTGTGCGAATGATCGCTATGAAAATAGGTATACATAGATATTTGAACACGGGGAAGAGTTTGGCACGATCCATTTTCCTATAACTTGACACTAGATGTCGCGTCAACACATGAAATTCAAGACTATTCAGCCGATCGTCATGAAAATTCGTATACATCGATATCTGAATGCGAAGAATATTTTTGCCGTATCCGTTTTGCTAAAACTCGCCACTAGATTGTGCTACGCCGCATCGCCTTCTGCACCGTAAAAACGATTGCCTTGAAATTCAGTATGTATGATTATTGAACACAATATAACGCGATATCCATTTTGCTATATCTCTTTATTACAATAAATAGTAATCACAACAAATATTAATATCAAAAAGTCCATTCATTCCCGTGCGAAGAACGGGTACTTCAGCTAGTGTATTATAAATGCGAAAACAGCGTTTGAAAATAACTTGGAATAAGTTTGCTTGACACAGTTTATAATGCAATATTATTCACAACCGAATTAGGGAAACAGTTTTATTTATGTAACGTTGCACTCAACATACTAGATGTTTTAGATATTCTTACAAAAATATTTATACCTGGCTTAATTTATCTAATTATGTATTCAGTATGCATAAACAATATTTCGCTCATTTAAAATAATTAATTCCACGGTTATCTGTGTGCTGCATACCTACCTATATTTATGGCTAACGGTTATTTTGACTTCTCACAAGAAATGCTTCTTTTACCGATATATATTGGTTGTTTACATATCTAAGTGGTAAATATTCACCAAAATTTTGGCATTAAATTATTTTGAATGTTACTAAATAATACAAAAGCACACTCATCCTGAGTTTTGAATAATTTGATTGCCTTACTAAGCTTGTCTTATGCGTAGGAAAAAAGAATTGACGTTGAAATTGATAAAATTAAACTGCTGTAGATATATAAGACCTCACTAAAAGAAAATATAAAGTTTGATGAATAGATAATTAATTAATTTCACCTCAGAAACTTAATACACCTAAGAAATTAAAACACCTAAGAAATGATGCTAATTCAAAAAATAAAAATGATTGATTTTAACCAAATAAACCATTTAAATAAATAGTTTGGTTAAATTACAAAACATATGTTCAATTTAACAAAATGTTTTGATAAAACTGACAAAATGTTTTGTTGAAATAACCAAGTAATTATAACAAAATTATTTTGTTAGTTCAACATAAATTTTTTTGGCACTATTTCAACACTATATTTAACAAAATGATGATTTAACGAAATTTTTATTGATTGAGCAAAATATTTTTTCAGTGTAATACTTTCTTAAAACATCAAAAATATTGATATACTTAAATACTAAATAATAAATATACAATAAGGAGCAAAACTCCTAAGATTATGCTTAAACCTTCATCAGCATTTTCCTAAATACTTCATGATCATCATAAAAATTTTCCAAAATTGAGTCCTATACTCTGTGCACAGTAATATCTATGTGAAACACTAAACTTTACTAAATTTATTCAGAAACAAAATAAAGGATGACTATGTTAAACAACAAATGCTTTCTTTACGAAAAAAGGAATAATGGAAAAGAAAAATGTAAATGTTTTTTGAAATAACCAAATAATTTGTCCATGTAAATAAAAGGTTAAAAACTCAAAAATCTAAAAATTTGTAAAAAAAAAAAATTGTAAGAATTTAGTTTAGAACATAGAAGACGGTAGTAAGTATCTATAACGTAAAAAAAATGTAAAGGAAAAACCAGCATTATGTTATTTGACATACTTTGTGGGGAACCGTACGTTGAATTCAAATCAACATTTTGCCTAAAAGTATGTAAAGCATTACATATCTACGCCTTTTGTTTGTGTACACTTATAAATTAGAATATGGGGATTATTAAGCTCTATTTATCTGCATATAAATATACATTTAATTGTATCAACCGATTCATAGTAAGTGCCTATTGAAAGTTTAGTGACAAATTAAATTTTAAGTGAAAAGATAAATACTTTTATCCGTATGGCATCCATCAGAGTATTGAAGTATACATTTTTTAAAACTTCGCCTCATTGAAAATTCAGTTCAAAATTTATCTTTTTATTATGGAAAGCCGGCAGCAATATTCCATGGCTGTCTTTGCATTCTATCAATTTGTGATGACCCATCAGTTTGATGCATCTGACATTGCAGTGTTTTGATGGATATGAATTATTTATAAAACTGCTTTCAGTTTTATTGGAATAATGTACATGATACGTATACCTTAATTTCATATTTCACTTGCATGCATTTATAGGAAGGAAGAGAAATGTAACATAAAACAACAATTATATTTTTAAATGCTAATAAAAATTTATTTCGCTATGAAAATATTTCAGCTTTGGTATTGCAATTTCTACGGAAAATAATACAAGCTGCATATCTTTCTGAATTCTCTTTTTAGCAGATGATCAAGAAAATAAAATCTATTCGATGTTGAATGATTGATTACATTTATACGTTGTGTGATCATAAATGCTTTTTTATTAGCATTCATTTTCTTAAAATTTCTATTCTGTTGTAATCAGGGGCGTAGCCAGAAATTTTTCATGGGGGGGGATTACGACTATTGCATCTCACATATATGCATACATGTGTGTGATAAAGGAGTGAAGAATATACATTTTGTAAGTCAAAAAATTCCTCATGGGGGGGTTATGACCCCCCTAACCCCCCCAACCGTTGGCTATGCTCCTGTGAATTGCCACATTCATACCATACTATCTTTTTTCGTCGAATATTTACAAATCTTAGGAAAGTTCTTATGTCAAAAATATAACATAACTTCGAATATTTTAAAATACGTAATAAAATCACGGATATTTTAATGTCGTTTATCACTGAAAAAAAAAAGCAGTTGTACTTAGAGTCTCGTATGCGTAAGTCTAAATGCGCTTAGAAATATGATTGAACAAATATTTAGAGACATCAAATGGAATATTTAACAATTTATAAGTGAGAGATCTAAGAGGCCTCTGGCCAGTAGAGAGGTCTTAGAAAGTGCAGGACAGTGAATTAGGTGTGAGTCTATAGCCTCTCCAGAGCAGCACAGAGTGCATATTGGTGAAGAAGCGATTTTGAATCTAAAAAGAGGGGTTTTTTTGTTCCTGTACTTGTTTTCTGTTACTGTTCATAATCTGAATAGGAAATTTAAAAAAAATAGTGAGATTGACGAAATTATTTTATTCGTGGATACCAATAAATATCTCTTATACTCTGTACTTCACAAAATATGTAGGCCAAATCCATGTAGCAATAAATTAGGTCAGGAAACTGACTTAGCCAAATGGCGTGTTTATCTTCATCTTTAACTCAAACCACACTTAATATGAAGTACTATAACATTTAGTCAAATACCAAACAAATTAAAGAATGTTCTAATAATAGGACAGAGGTATAATTGAGCTAAATGAGAATTTTTTTTTTACAGTTATGTCGTATGAAACCTTTTGAAACAATTTCTTTGTGCGTGAAAACATGACAATACTTCACACTTCTCATGCATTTTGATATCATACATGCACTCATTAATGCATTCATAAAGATGCATTTAACTTTTGGCTTCAAATGGCTTGGCACGTCCAAAATGTACTCTACTGAAGATTTTCTGCCATCTACAGAGCAAAAATGATAACGTCCTGCTATTATATTAGTAGGACACTAGGTTTTGGTGTTAAAATTCTTGAAAATGAAGAATATAGAGTAATGCAAAGATGTGCTCTAATATTAGGACGTCAGAGCCGAAATGATTAAGGACTGTTCTGTCTTCTATGAAGTCACGAATTTTCCCGTCTTTCGCGAGCCGTCTGTTAAGAACCGCTGAGTATTCTATGAAGTCACGGGTTTTCCGTGTATCGTAAGCCTCTAACAAGAAGTGCTCTGTATTCTCTGAAGTCACAAGTTTTCTCTTGTTTTGAGCGAGACTGGGTAACTAAAACAGAGAAATTTGTCCAGCTCTTCCCCTGGGGAGTTTTCCTCGTAAAGATCCACCCAAAAGACTGTAAAGTGTTATGAAGTAGAATAAACCTACATGTATTCCATCGAGTGGTAAATAAAAAATTTCCACGAAAGCCTGCAGAGTTTGTGCCGTCCTTAGGAAAGAGAAGTGAATGTAGATCCTTATGTGAATTTGCTTGGTTTCTCTTCTCAGAGGAAAATGTTTTACTCAGTACTATACATTGAAAAGATGAGGAACTTTAATTGTTTAGTCCTATAAATAAAAATTGAAATACTGTTTGTTTGTTTGTGGATTTGATTTGTATACAAATCCACAAAAATGGACCTATCATCCTGAAATTTTGCACAGATATGTAAAATAATATAGAATAAATGATAGTCCACTTTAAAACTTTGAAAGTCCACCCGTTCTCGGAATTTAAGAGATGTTTTATGTTCTCCACGCAGAAAGCTTTCCGTAATTGTAACCCCTGTAATTTAAAAAGTGTGAAATAAGCTTCGTGGTTGCCATGTGTGGCGATTTTGCCGAATAAAATGTTTTAAATTCTCAAAGTAAAAATAAAAGAATAATAATGATTTTTTTGTTAGTTTATATTTGTAAGATTATTATTATTATTTCTTAATTATAATATCGTGTGCATGGGGAATCAGAGCAGGAATGAAATTTTTTATACGCAAAACAATAAGAATTGAAGATTCCTGAGGCTAATATGTAAAATTTTTTAGTTTGGCGAAAAATAAAATGGCACACATGCCGATTTTGAGAAAGTGAATTCTAGCGGTTTGCACAATTTTCGGCTTGGCGCAATTTACTGAGAGCTTAAGAAAATAGATTTTTAAAACAAGTGCAAAGGTTTTATTAGAATACAGCGTTAAATTTTAATGATCCGTCAGAAATAATGCAGTTATTAAGGGATTTCAAGCGATCTATCTTCAGAATACTCGCCAATTGAGTACATTGATTTAAGTTGTGGGAATTCCGCCAAATTTCAGAAAATTGAAATCTTCCCATTTAGTACATCGGAGTAACGATGAATAAAACACGTTATAGTTGATAATTTAAAAAATGCGGCTGTATTAAGGGATTCCACTTTTCAGATAAATGCGTGCTTTACTTTTTGGCGGTCGAACCATTTCCCATATTGATTGTTGCTAAGTCAATGCTTCGAATGATTCCCTGAAAAAACTCTTGCAAAATGGCGTATGTTGGCACTTTGGCGAGGCTTAGATTTGCAACTGGATTTTATTTGAGACTGGCATATATAATAACACTGGTTATAGATTAAATGTATGTTGGTATGTGTTTATGAGGTTGAAAAACTCCAGCACCGTTTGACCGATCACCATGAAATTTGGTTCACATAAGTCTTTTATCATGGAGAAGGTTTTTATGCTATCCGTTTTCCTCTAACTTGCCACTAGGTGGCGCAGCGCAACGTCGAAGTCTATTCCGTTTAGCCGTTTGCTATGCAAATATCGTCCGACCGATTTCGATGAAATTTGGTACACGCGGATACTACAACACGGAGAATATTTTTCACTATCCATTTTGCTGTAACTTGCCTCTAAATGGCGCTGCAACGCATCAACTTCTATACGGTTCGACCGATCGGCATAAAATTTTTTATACTTGCACATTTGAGCAGAAGAATATATTCTGTGTTCCTTTTGATGTTACTCAACACTAGATGGCACTGCAATGCATTATTACTTTAACTCGCCACTAGATGACGCTGCAGCAGGCCAAATTCTAGACCATTCAAACGGTCGCTATGAAAATCAGTATACATTTGCTATTTGAACAATGAGAATATTTTGGCGTTATCCATTTTACTATAACTCGCCACTTGACGGCGCTGTAACAAATCATTACTTTAATTAACCACTAGATGGAGCTGAAGTGTATCACTTCTTGACTGTGCAACTTATCGCTATGAAAATACGTATACATAGATATTTGAACACGGGGAAGAGTTTGGCGCTATGCATTTTCCTATAACTTGCCACTAGATGTCGCGTCAACACATGAACTTCAGGACAGTCCAGCCGATCGTCATGAAAATTCGTATACATCGATATCTGAATGCGAAGAATATTTTCGCCGTATCCGTTCTGCTAAAACTCGCCACTAGATTGCGCTACGCCGCATCGCCTTCTGCACCGTACAAACGATTGCGTTGAAATTCGGCATGCATGATTATTGAACACAATATAACGCGATATCCATTTTGCTATATCTCTTTATTACAATAAATAGTAATCACAACAAATCGTAATATCAAAAAATCCATTCAGTCCCGTGCGAAGAACGTTTACTTCAGCTAGTTAATTATATAATTATTGATTTTTTTATAAATAAAAATTTTATAATTATTGAAATATAACACCTAAATTTAATTATCATTTGTTAAATAACTTGCAGATTGCATAGCTACCAATATTTACGAAATATAAATAACCACTTTTAATAAACAGTAATTCGTATAGCAAATTTTCTGATTTAAGCATGTAATCTTGTTATTTCGTTATACAAGTATTCAAAGGATATATTGCTAACAAAAAGTGGTTAGTTATATTCTGCAAAGATTGCAAGCTGTGAGTTTGCCTAAAATTCACGCGGTTCTTGGCAGAGATTTCTTTGTGGTACACATTGCGTTAAATAAACCAAGTTATACCATATCTTGAAAAATTATTGTTTCGGAAATATTTTTTTCGGAAGCCTTTCCATAAGAATTAGCATTTGTATTCTACAGGAACTAGATGAACAATTTAAATTGCTACATATAGTTTTAGCTAGTAACAAATACTCGCCGTGGTTAGTTAATACTTCTCATACGATGACTGTTAGGACTGTAGAGAATTATTGTTGTACTATTGATATCCAAAGCATACCTATAGATGTCCACATCATGATGGATTCATTCTCTAGATGTGCAATTTAAAGAATGAAACCACGCTGATTATCTTTAAAAGTCGTACATCAAACGCCCTGATAGAGTAAATAGTGTCAAAATTGAAATGATCTATGGCGTTTTCTGTCGTGCGTGCAATATGGGGGTAATATCACCTAATATAATGCATTGCTCTCAGATAAATACGAAAAACTTAGGAACTTCTAATTGACTTCAGTTTAGTTTCTTAAAAATGCTCCCTTCTGACTAGTATATAAATGTAAACAAGGTACCTTGTGGATGATAATGAGTATTTGTCACTGCTTTGGTTGCTGCGGACTTAAGGGGACATAGTACCTTTAAACTTCTAAAAAATCAATTTTTCAAAAGTAATTTTAAAAAATAATTCAGATAGTTAGGAATATTTTAAAACAAACCACAACAAAATCGAACGAAAACTACGCCCGCAGCAATTAAAAGTAATAAAGCTAACATGAACATTTCCTATAAACGCAGTGTAAAGAAACTTGATTTTCTCAGTTTCTGATTTTTGCACTTTCCCACAAGATTTAAAAAAAAGTTATGAATGGAAAGTTATGAAATTTTACGTATGGGTTGTACATGTAGATCTTTATTCACTGAACCTCAGATTTGATTATGGGACTAAAATATTTTATTTTATAACATGATGAATGACAGAATTTTAAAATTATTGAGATTTTTATGATTTATCATGTTATAAAATAAAATATTTTGGTTCCATTATCAAATCTGAGGTTCAGAGAATAAATATATGTACATACAACCTATATGTAAAATTTAATAACTTTCCATTCATAACTTTTTTTTTAATCCTGTGGGAAAGTGCAAAAATCAGAAACTGAGAAAATCAAGTTTCTTTACACTGCGTTTATAGGAAAAGACCATGTTAGCTTTATTACTTTTAATTGCTGCGGGCGTAGTTTTTGTTCGATTTTGATGCGGTTTGTTTTAATATATTCCTAACTATCTGAATTATTTTTTAAAATTACTTTTGAAAAATTGATTTTTTAGAAGTTTAAAGGTACTATGTCCCCTTAAGTACATTCTTAAATGACTTCATAGAAGATAAAAACTACCATGCTGTCAAGAATCAGGATTTTTTTTTTTAATTTGTGAATAAATATCGAAGTATTTCTTTTCTAATTTGTTGTTTTCTATTTGTTATAATGTTGAATTATATAAAAGCAATGGGCTGTTAAAAAAAAATGTCCGAGGCAGAACACTACAGTTACATTTTAATTGTGAACAATTATTTTTAGTTTAAAAATAATTATGAAATAGACAATTCCTTGTGCGTTTTAAATTGCACACATGCTACAGTACACTATTAAAAATAAAGATGTATAAAAAATATCACAATCACTTTAAATATGAAAGTACTTGTAATTTTTCAATTATGCTATTCATAAGTATAATTTTTATAACAAATATTACATAGCACATCAAAATAATTAAAATAAAAACAGTTGGAATTTTTCTAGTTTGCGAACAAACATCAAACTTTACAAAAATTTTGGGCAGTTTATTATACATATCTCTACTTATTATAAACTAGCTGCGTATCCGTTCTTCGCACGGTAGGAAACAAAACTTTTTCTTTCATGTGTAATTCGAATTAATTCCAGTGATGTGGAATCTAAAATAAATCAAAATTATTTGACTGTTGACATAAAGTTTGTGTCATGAGTACTAACCTGGCATCATTACAATATAATGACTCAAAAAACTACGCCACTGTCATTCGCGATAAAAAAAGGGAAAAGCTTAACGGTTTGCAGAGAACTCCTGACTTTCAAAATGTCTTATTTCTACATCATGTTGTTTTTTTTTAGGTTCAAGTTATAGCATTAAATACCCCAGACACTACATAAAATGGATAACCGTTTATTTTAAAATAGCTGCGCACCCGCTCTTCAAACGGGAAGAAGCGATCATTTTGCTAAAATCATATCTCCATGTGACAAAAAAGAACTTCATTTTAAACAAAAGTTCAAGAAATCTCCTCTGTTGAAATTATTGCAGGATATATTAATGCAAATTAGAATTACTTATCGTTTAGTTGGTTGTAAGACAACTGTTGAAAAGGATAAACAGAACACTTTCAATTTCATGAAATATTTATTAACGTGGTATATTGTGATGTATTCATATTATCCTTACAAATCTACTAATACTACCTATGACGCATATCAGTGCTATCTATCTTCGCTGCTCCCTCTCAAGGTTCGATCTAAAGACACAGCCTAGATTATTTGGCAAAAATAGGACCTATTCTATGGCGATTCTTTGTCATTTACGCATTAGCATAAATAATAATTATTTCCCATAATGGTTGCAATTAAGGAAGCTCTTCACATATATTTTATTTATGCATAGTTTTGTAAGATTGGTGTATGTAGCATCGCAAAACATTTCATCTCACCGTGGGGGGGGGAATATCCAAGCGGTGTCAATTTAAATATCCATGTATATAATATTAGCGATATCTTATAACTCCTCCATGGTTCCGTCGTCTGAAAAAAATCAAACCGTGTAATCTCGAGGAGCTATTTAGACTCGCTTTAATTGTGACAGGACGTTAGTGATTCAGAGTTTACAAATTTCCCGCATTTTTTAAATTGATGACGTCGCTGTTTAACTGCCGTAAAAGATATCCCGGTTGGTTTAGAGAGATAATTTCGATATTTCGCACAGTAGTTTTCAAACGGTATCATATTAAAACTTTGCTGGTACTTACGTATTATACCGGCGGTCATTCCCGTCAAATGTGCTGGCAAACCGTTGCCAACCGTATTCTAAAGAATCAATAAAATCACGTGTCCGGCATTTATCTTGGCGAAAAATCGCTCTTCTTGGCGGACTACCGGGATAATACGTAAGTACCACTTTGCTTTATATAGGACCGCTATGAAGGAACGTAACCCAACGTTAAAATAAAACTAGACTAGCAACATGCATGCATATGTTAGGAAACGCCTGCGCAATAATTAAATGCCAAAAATAAAAAGTAAATAGAAAGTGTTTAATATATCGCGCTTTAAAACGAACTTTTTGACTTTTAAAATGAAGAACACTTTCCGCTGCGTTAAAACATTTCAACTTTTAAATTAGCAACATATTAAAATACCACTTATAATAATAATAATCATGAATTTCGTAGTTTATTTCTACAGTAAGTTTTAATCAAAATATCGTCTCCCTGTGTTAAAAAAAAGACCGGGAATACATGCGTTAAAATAGTGGTATAATTATTACGTATCTTAAAGCAACTGACGTCATAGATCCTCACTTGCGCATTGAAAATCCGATGCCCCATTAAAAATTTATATAGATAGGTTAAAAAACCTTTTTTATAATCCTTTTTGTGGCAACCCAAGATAAATTCTCGAGCCATGAGTTGTTAATGTAATGGCGTAAACTCGCCACATTGATGGTATTAAATTTTAAGTATTATGTTACATTAAAATTCGTAAAAATTCATTTAATTAATTGAAGAGGGAGAGCATCAAAGAGGGAGAAGCAAAGACAGATATATTTAATATACGTAATAGGTAGTATTAGTAGATTTGTAAGGATAATATGAATACATCACAATATACTAAATTAATATTTCATGAAACTAAAAGTGTTCCGTTGATCCTTTTTCAACGGTTGTCACACAACCAACTAGACGATAAGTAATTCTAATTTGCGTTAATATATGCCACATTAGTTTCAACAGAGGAGATTACTTAAAATTTTCTAAAAATGAAATTCTGTTTTGTCACATTCAGATATGATTTTAGTAAAATGTTCGCTTCTTTCGTATGAAGAGCGGGTGCGCAGCTATTTTTAAAAAAAGGGTTGTCAATTTCATGTAGTGTTTGAGGTATTTAATGCTACAACTTAAACCTAAAAAAAAACAGTATGATGTAGAAATAAGACATTTTGAAAGTCAGGTGTTCTCTGCAAACCGTTAAGCTTTTCACTTTTTTGATCGCGAATGACACTGACTTAGTTTTTTGAGTCATTGCAATGATGTCAGTTTAGTACTCATGATGCAAACTAGATTCCCATCACTGGAATTAATTCGAATTACATATGTAAGGAAAATTTTCGTTTCCTACCGTGCGAAGAATGGGCACGCAGCTAGTATATTATAAAACAAAAATATTAGCTCAGACGTTTTGGTTATGTGGTGTTTGTAACAGAGATAGCAAAATGTTTCTTACTTCGCTTCATTTTTGAAATTCCCTTTTCTTGCAGCATACATTTGACATTTGGTGACAAAATAAACATTTTGTGCCACCGATGTCTAGAAATTTTCGAACTTATCTTATGCACTCATTTTATTCTAGAAATTTATAACTACCATGCATCTAAAAGACAGTACGTAACGAATGTCTCAACGGAAACTCTTTTCTTTATAAACGTAATTTATCACACTTTAGAAAAAGCTGCAAATTCTACAAATGTTCCGTGAAAATGTCAGTAAAGAATAAGTGAAAAGAAAATTTGCTTCGGAAGGGTATAAACTTTGGAAAATTTCTTTTGGTTTGATGTGAAAATATTATTTGAAGAGAATCAACTTTTGCAGTTGACATATGCCTTATTGCAGGATTAGGAATAAAATTGAAAGTTGTAGTTTCACTTTCTTTACATGCGAGAAACTTTTAAGAAATATTAAATTAACTGATTAAAGAATTTTTAAAAAGGATTTTATTACTGATTTTCTTGAAATACGTTACAGTCAAAAGAATCAAGATGTGAAAGATTTTCAAATATTTGTTTTTTTCTAGATACGTTATTTAGATGGATAAGAACTATATTTAATTGTTTCCCAGGAGAGGACAGCTCGCGTCACTGAATGTGTCACTTAGAGCTACATATATGTCCTTCCCGGAATTTCCCTACACAATTTCGAACATCATCAGAAGGTGGGGGCTTCTGAATATTGGCACCCCACGGAAACTGCTAGCGACCGCCGAGAGGACTTTCGGAACCACGGATATAATGTGCACGTATACCGCATGTACACGGTGGTCTTTAGTGGTACGCCGGTATCGAACCCGCAACCTTCCGGTTACGAATCCAGCGCCTTAACCACTGGGCTACCACGGCCCCAACTATATTTAATTATTTTTTTCCACTTTCGAACGACCACTAAGACCACTGAACATTGACATATACCTGAAGTGTGAAGGGCCATTGTTTTGTTCAACCGCATGGCTAGCCGTGCGCTTGACCAGAGGTTTGGAGCTCTAGGTAAGGTTTGGAATTCTAGCAGTTTGGAGTTTTGTGTGTTTTCGCGAGATATACGTGTAGATGAATACGCGATAAAACCTCTTTAAAATGTCCTAAGCTCAAGGCATCTCCGCTTTTTCCTGTTAAAAAGTGATATTGAAAAACTTTCTTCTAGATTCTTTATAATCAGATAAATCATTTATATTTTTATACATATTAGTAGAGAGACTTCTCTCTCTCTCTCTCTCTCTCTCTCTCTCTGTCTCTCACATTAATTGTACTATTATATAAAAAATTAAGAATAAAATTATAATTTTATTTTTAAATTTTTTTCTTCTAAGCTGGGGTAAAATGGGGGTGTGGCTATACTTAGCAAAGTTCTATATGATATTACATTTCTATTTCTCCTTTAGTTAAATATTCCTGAAGCAGAAGTTATAATCAATTAAATTGACATTTTAATTAACTTCTTATTTTAGAAATTAATTATGTAGAACCAGTAGCGTAGCGAAGAATTTTTTTCGGAAGTGATTGGGAACTCAAAAAACTAGAATGCAATGTAGTTTATAAAAATCGATGTAACAAATCTTTTTTTTTTGGGGGGGGGGGATAGGTGAATAGAGCCTCTTTACTTTACCTGCAAGTGTTCGCCTATAAAAAATGAATTTTAAAAAAAACTAAAGAAAAATAAATTCATAAATTGAATTTGAAATATTTGTAGTTGGAGAAACATACATTAACAAAAAAAAATATTAATTTTGTCTTAGGTCCCAACTGAGCTTTGAATTTTTCGAGAACTTTCAAATCTATCCACAAATACGTAATCTTTCTCATATCTTATGTTTACTTATTTCGGGGATGTCTATTAGAGATGAGTTCGGGCTCATTTTTTGAAGCCCGAGCCCGAAGACTTTTAATCCGAGCCCGCCCGAGCCCGAGCAATATTATTAAAGTTGGAGCCCGAGCAATATTATTAAAGTTGGAGCCCGAGCCCGCCCGAGCCCGAAATTTCAGCTAAAGACAAATAAAATTAACTACTTCATTAATAAGATACAATAAATTTTGGAGCTTCACACACCTTCTAGTCCCCCGTGCCGCTATTTTTTAAAATAAGTACGTCTATTTATCCCATGAATCACTTTTTAAAATCTGTTTCAAGGATAATGTTCAACAAAGGAGAAATTTTTCACGAGCCCGAGCCCGAACGCAATCGTGAATTACAGAGCCCGAGCCCGAGTCGGGCCCGGGCTCGGGCTGAGCCCGTCTCATCTCTAATGTCTATAGTCCCATTAGCCACTCCGTGCCTTCACTTCTGTGTGGAACTAAGTAACAATTGCCATACACTGAGTGAACCTGAATTTGATAATCGTGTACATTATTTCTTTAGTTAAATATTTTAAGAAATAATCCTTTTTTGTGCATTTTTTCCTTGAAGTATATTAAGAACACATTGAAGAAAGTGCCCTTTCGTTCATTCGTAGCAATATCATGATTGTTATTAAAAATGCACAAGTACTTTTGTACTACCTCTATTTTCCCCCATCATGGGAGGGAATGGGGGTATCAATGCTTGCCTAACTAAATTATGACATCGTTGAAAAGTATTTTGATAACATTAAAAAATCTGGAGTGACTCCACTTGACTTTCCGAACTCTTACAATTAAGATCATTAACATGTATTTAAAAAAAAAATTAATCAATGGTTAATTCAAACACCTATACCAAATTGAAACTCAATCGAATGCACCGTTTAAACGCTTGCACACTTTCAAGAATTTCTCCCCATATGCCATAAAATAAAAGAAATCTTTGTCGTAGCTCTGTATAAAAACTAAGTCCTATACACACCAAAATCAATACCGGTCTTAAGATGATGATTTATAACATATATACCCAATTTGAGCTCAATCGACCGTTTAAACGCTAGCGCACTTTCAAGAATTTCCCCCCCCCCCCATAGGCCATCATGTAAAAGAAATCTTTGTCGTAGCCCTGTAGAAAAACTATGAGTCCTATACACATCAAAATTAATATTTGTCTTAAGATAGCGGTTTATAACATATATACCCAATTTGAGCTCAATTGAATATACCATTTAAACGTTAGCGCACTTTCAAGAATTTCCCCCCATAGGCCATAATGTAAAAGAAATCTTTATCGTAGCCCTGTATAAAAACTATAAGTCCTATACACACCAAAATCAATACCGGTCTTGCGACGGTGGTTTATGACATATATACCCAATTTGAGCTCAATCGAATGCTCCGTTCAGGAGCTATCGTGTTCACTCACATACACACAAACACACACACACACACATACATACACACATACATACATACAGCTCGTAAAAATAGCATAAATGGATTCAGAAGACCTCAAAACGTGTAAATACACCAAAATCTCGAAGTCGAATTTTTTCATGATTACAATACTTTCCTTACATGGTACATGTTCGGAAAGTAAAAATAGTGCTATATATTCAATCTACATAAGTCCAATGTATTAATATATGTCAATTATTCAATTAACATAAATTTAACAGCTTGATTTTTCACCTTTTAAAAAATACATGATTTTCCCACTATTTCTCCCCTCCCCCCATAACCCTATGAGTGTGCAAATATGCGCCTTCGCGTCGATTAAATAGTTTTCCAAAAATATAAGTGATTTGTTTTTCGACAATTTCCAGTTAAACTCAAATTTCAGATGTCATTGATTTTTAAAATTATTGGAAATAAGATTTATCATTTTTTCGCTTTTTAATAAAGCATTATTTAAAGATGTCACCGTGGATGGCAGAAAAAGTTTCGGCGGAGGACATGGAATAAATAGTGAATAAATAAACGGAATTTTAGCAATACATAAAGTTTATATACTAACTAATCCGAAAATGTCGGCCACTGTCTATGTCCCTGTTGGATGCACATTTGTGGTACTATTTGTGTTATGCAATGAAAAAAAAAAATTCTGCAGATCTAACAGTGCGTATACCCGATTGTTCATCTTCAATTAAAGACAAATCTATCACTCTATTTATTGAAAATTAAGATTAATAAAAATGTTTCATATTGTGAGAGAAAAAAGAAACATAAAAAGGAAAACTTTAAAATTTAAACCTGAAAATTTATTTAAAAGAAAACATTAAAACAAGATGTGTTGCACTGTGTATGTTAATACAGCGTTTCGATTACAGTACTTATTATTAAAGCAGTAGAAGGTTTTAAGCTAAAATAATACATGATACCTTTTCATGAAAATATGAAAATATTTGTTCTAATCCGTTAAACTCAACAATTAGTAATAAAAGTTTTATAAGTGTAGATATCATAAAATGCATTCAAGACGACCGTATTCTAACTATTCATTTAATATCATATTATTTTATTAGATTTGTTTAAAAAGTAATATAAATAGAAAGTGCCAAAACATCACATCATCTTAGTATTAAATATATTTTGTTTGGAATTAATATCATTTTATCACATGCCTGCATATAGGAACTAGATAATATATTATTTATATAATAGAATTTTTCAAGTTAATTGAAAAAGCAATGAGAAATGAACGTATTCTAGTTATACAGAAACAAACAGATAAATAATAAATAAATAAACATGGGTTAAAATTGCTATACTATCTAATTAGATTAGGAAAAGAAAATTAATGTCAAATCTCTTCCTTCACTGAAAGTTAACCTATAACCATATCATAAATAACTTTTGGTACAATAAAACTACCGAAGTGTCACATGCAGTACATTTTATTCGAGCACAAATTCACCAACCGGCTTAGTAATTCCTTTCAATGTAAACAGTCTAAAATAACTAGTCGGAACATAAATTAAGTTACATTGTTTGAACATAGTAAGTTGAGTAAACACTCAGTAACTTCTCTGACTAATAAAAAAAATCTTCACATAATTCAACATCCAAAACATCTGTGTAATCATATGATGACAAACAGCACTGAATTAACCGAGAAAAGATTGCCTGACAAAAAAGAAATGAAGTAAGGATGCATTCCTGTAAAGCAAGGCATTTATGGTACGAATGAATGGATATAAAGCATTACGATGCAACTAGTTAAATGTAGTTAAATGCAGAATAGAGATGAAATTAGAAATTGAAACCAAGGTTTGTTTAAATTTTTAATAGCATGCTTCAAATATTTTTTTACGTTCCATTTAAGAAATATAATAAAACACTAATGCCTTTTTTTTAAAAAGAAATATATAGTGAAAACCTTTTTACACTGATATGATAAATATGACACAAAACCGTTCTTGAATTCTGCTTAATTAATATTAGTGTTTGATTATTGATTGTCTAGAATAGTTGTACATGTAAAACGTTCACATAGTAATATCAATTTAATTTCTGGAAAGCTTTTTTAAAAAATTTGACCATTAAACTAACCTACTTTAAATATGCATGCAAGGTGTCCAAAAATATAATGACACGCTTTAATTTTTTATCTATTAGAGATAAATGTAAATTGAAAAAAAAGTATTAAAATTAAGATAAGAAAAAAATCCTCTTATAAATGTTTAAAATACATAGTACACGTTTTAAATTTATTACGACCCCCGTACATAAAAATCTCAGTTTGTAAAATGTGCCCCATATATGAATGAGGTGATATACAAAATTTGAAAATTATATCATAAAAAGTATCATCGAAATAAAGATGTATGTATGCTTATTTACCACTTTTCAACAGCTGTCGAATAGAAAAATATCACTTGTTATGGCAGTAATAAGTTACTTAGAACTTAATTTAATTTTTTTAAATATTCGAATCTTAGCAATCAGTACCATCAATACATGAACTAAATCAATACATGAACTAAAATGTAAATTCAAACAAGACGCGAAATGTTTTACGTAATGTACGATGCTGTCCTTACACATTATTTTATTCTGTCACACTTAGTTTTAAAAGCTTTTCAACTGTGTGATTAAGTGCATAAGCATGCGACACGCAATTCCAGAGCAATGTTAACAAACAGTTTGGATTTTCATTCCATTATGATATTTACAGTTTTGAAACAATGATTTGCAATTTCCATTTCAGAATTTCAAGAAAGAAGCACTTTAAGAAGCACTACCTACTTTAGCAAATCTTATTAGAATTCGACTTTCAGTGATTTATCATTCGCTAAATCTCTGTGTTTTTTGAAAATCGCCAAAGTCGTCTTTGTGACTGAAAAATAAGAATTTTCTCCAATAATTTGAACTATGCAAAGTAGTTGTACTACAATGCCTTAAGCAGAAAAGCATTAACTGTTTATTTATAAATAGACCAATACTTATTTTAAAGTGTTTCATAAATACAAAATGATGAATAAAATATATCCTAATGCTCATCAGTGTAATAATGCTTATTTCACACAGCGAAAAAAATGTTTTGTCGAATTCAACAAAATTTGGTTGGGCTATTTCAACCGAATAATTTTGTTGGTAATTAACAAAATTTTTGTTAAATTGACAAAATATTTCGTTAAATTCACAAAAGATTTTTTTTTCGGTATAAAAGAAGTAAAGGAAAATGTTTCCGTTTATAGATTTGACGGAAACATATTGATTTTGATCATCTATAAATAATTTTTTGACAAATCTTGGCAACATCTACATGCACACGTGCATTTATGATACATTTTGAACATCGTTCGATTCATTTTGACTAGTTTCCGCTTGACATCTGTACTTTCTTACGTACTCTCGTATAACGCAAAAAGAATTAGCCATGGAATGCTTAAGTTTTGCACTGAGGCCGCTGAAATATCAAGTTGTGCACCTCTCTTTTCATTGTAGTCGATTGGGTATTACATTCAGCGTGTTATCCAAACACTTTCAATGCTCGAAAGTCATGGACAGTCATAGCTTGCGACATGACCAAAATGATGCACTCTGTTGCCAAAATTGGTGGTTTTGGCAAAACATCAGCAGATTCGGCGGCAAAATTAAATATTTATAAAACTCAAGTCAGCCTGGCGCTATCTCCCACGTTTTGCTAAAAATCACCTAGCCTTAATGTTAATGAAGTATCATATCTCACTTTCAAATAGAAACATCGAAAACAGTTCTCAACTATAATTTTACATTTAGGTGCTTTGCCCAGATGTACTTACGTAAGAGGCACCCTATTCCACCACAGGAATAAAACGCATGCTGATCCGTTTTACAATGGCTTCTGCTACTTGCGGGCAGAACTAGCACTGAGCATCCCAATACCGTCGTCTTGCAATAGACAATAGAAAATTGTTAGCCGACATTTTTGACCGCTACGACAGCGTTTGTTTAAGCAGTTGAGAAGTGCAGATTGGCACAAATATTAGGCGAATTCAGAATCAACACCCGACATCTATTGGTGTTGTGGAAAGCTTATTTTCTGGATGACAACTGTAATTATAAATCGGGGAAAGAGATTCTTAGTTTATTAGGATAAAGAGCTGTATTAGTAACTTTTTCTGATGTATAATTACTTAAATTCTCTAAATTGTTTACAAGAAATTTTAATTATGAATCGTCCAATATAAACTAGGACCTTTTCAAAAAACTAAATTATAAATTGAGCAACGAAGAGATTTTATCAAGTTTTGTGCTAAGTTACTTTGGTCGTAAAATATTTAGATAACTAAATATGAGTTCAAGATATATTTCATAAAAGTAAATACACGATGAAAAATGTGCATTAGGTTTCAAGCCATGATTCAGACAGCTAATGCAGCTTCTTTTTATAATATTTCCTTCTAATCTGCTACCCCTGATGTCATATACTACTTATTTCCGTGTATAAATATTTTTATGATCATCGTAAAGCTGAGAGTAAATCATTACTTTTAACGACTAGGTGTGTTTGAGATGTATGGAGTTTTCTTGCACGCGTATCACTAACATTTATCTCGTCTTTTGATATTTTCTTGGGCATAAATGTTAGAAACAAGACTTGGATAAAACTTTCGCTGAAAACTTTCTGTGAGAGAAAAAGAGTCCCTTTTCTGCCAAACGAATAAAAGCCATCCTGAAAACGTGGCTGGAATACATTCTATTTTAATGTGATAAAAGTGTGAATGAATAAATATTTCTAAATAAATCCGCTCAATGCTATACGTGCCATTTATATGAGACTGTGTAGTTAAAATCTGAAATGGGTGTGACGTATTTTATTCATACATCTAGAAAATGCAGTTCTCTTTTGTCAGTGATACGGGTTACAAACGTCTCTGTCCGGTAAATGTTGGTATGTTTTAAGTGAGGAGTCGGTCAAATGCTGGCTGGTAATGCAAAAAATAATAGCTTCTAGAAATTATTGGACATGGAGGTGTGAAACTAACACTACACTAAATGCAGCCTTGTAAACAGTATACTGTTGTGACTTAACAGTGTTGACACAGCTTTAAACCTTTGAATGCAGAACTACCAGGCCAATTATTGCTAAGATGTAGACCAATAGCACGGATACTTGATCAGTCATCCTTCGTGGCTTCTTGTTTGCTGGAAACGTAATTTTCTAAATTGAAAGGAAGCATTTTTTTATATTTTAAAAACTTGATATTGAATATTTCTTCAGCAACTTGAGATGCAAATGCAAAATGAGCCTCAATTTGCAAAACAATTAGCTTCTTCTTAGATTATTGAATTTTATCTTTGTTGAATAATGTAATTTCAAAATCATAAGTCCAAAAATATATTTAGTTGAGCACGATAATAGTTAGATTTCAAAATTAAATATGATTCGTATAAAATAAGCACATAAAACTCTCCCAGATAATAGTCTAGACTGCTCACAATATAATTAGAAATTTCTTTCTTTCGAATATATTTATTTTTATAAAATGTCTGGCCATTCAACAAAGAAAATAAGAGATCAATCCGAATGATGTAAACTTAAAACCTTCGAAAGCACTACTTTTGCTGTAAAAGAAAAATAAATCAATATTATTTGCGCGAAGGAGTTTTCTGGAAATTCTATCTTGATCTTTGGTAATATATATTTCTTTAAAAATCACTTTGCAAAAGTCATCTTGCTTCATGCAACATATAAAACTGAAATAAAATCAGGCCACCATTTTCTTTTATTGTCTACAAACAAAATTTATGATGTACTCACTAAAGCCATAAAGACAACCTGGAAAAATGCTTCTTTTTTTCGTTCAGAAGCCGACTCAAAACAAATGTTCAGCTTTATATCTGTCTGCTTTTCTTTTAAAGTTTCTGGTTTCACCGTTAAGTATTGAAACATTTTTATACATTTCGAATAAATTTATAAATCTTGAGTTCAATAAAGAATGATTTAGGGCATTATTTGCTACTTTATAACACCTGAAAAGAAAGAGATCGCGCATTAAATCTTTCTTATGTGGTACCTTAAAAGCGCGTATTCAATGCTCCGTGTGGTGATGCATTAATAAATTACACCATTTCTATGCATCCAATAAACTTATGTACGTACTTTGAAAATAGAAAAAATCTTTTATTAAATATATTCATTAGCATATTATCTAAAATCAGGTTTGGGATGGGATGATTCTTCTCTGAAGTATAAAACCTAAGTTTTCTAAGTCGAATACAAGAGATGAATTTTTCTACACACATATTCCCAGGATCGAGCTATACATTCAGAATTGGCGAACATATTTGTCCATCGCAATGGTTCTTCTTTATCAGTGAACCTTTATTTATCAGAAATACAAGCCAAAAACCACACAGTTGTGCACTTGTACAGTTATAGTAATGAGATAAATTTTTTAGGTATGGGAAATATGTTTAATGATTGGTCTATTTTTTAAACGGAAGGATGTATTAGGAAAATGACTTGGAAATTTAATCCACACACAGTGGATTAAAAAGGGAGCACACGACCTCAGAATTCATTTCGGGGGACGAAAGTATAAAAATAATATGGGGGAAATTCAGTTACCAGGTGTCCTCGCCAAGCGCCGATGTGTCGCCAAGCTTGGAGTTTGGTCGAAAGTTTGTTTACTTTAGCCTTAAAGTCAGATCTCTGTTGTAACCTGTGTAGATTGAGTTGAGGTGTTGGATGATGCTGTAGTTTGATGAAAAAACGCTCGGTGGGTTCATTAAACGATACCAGGATGTTTGGTAAAGGGATTTTGTGATTGGTTAAGGCAATTTAACTGTAATCGGTAAACCGAGGTTTTAAAACGAGGAAATTTGAAATTGGTGAGTCAGTTCTTGTTTTGTGTTATTGGTGTTTGGTGTGTGGTTAGTATATGTTGGTTTTGTGGTTAGTTAGTAAAAGAATGCGTTTTGGTGTTATGTTATTAGCTGTTGTGCGTTTTGGATATTTTTCAGGAGTTTCTTTAGATAAAGGTAAGTGTTTTTTTTAAAGAATTTTTGCAATTGCTTAAGGTTTTCAATGTGAATTGTAAATGTGTATAAGTAGGTTATTTAATCCACCGATGTTGTTTTGAGTTGAAAACGAGCCTGTGTTTGCCCAGTTTACATTAGCTAGAGTAGGTTGCTTAATTTACTGTTGTTCTTTTAGTTAAAAACGGTTTACTGGTTGCCTAGTTTACATAGCTGTACAACTAGGTTGCTGAATCCACTGAGGTTTTTTTAGTTAAAAACGGTCCACTGGTTGCATAGTTTACATAGCTGTACAACTAGGTTGCTGAATCCACTGAGGTTTTTTTAGTTAAAAACGGTCCACTGGTTGCATAGTTTACATAGCTGTAGAACTAGATTGCTTATTATTCTGAAATTTTTTTAGTTAAAAGTGGTTTACTGTTTGCTCATTTTTAATTGCCTGTTACTGAATTTGCTGACAATTTTTAGTGTTAAGTATGGATGGTGTATTTTGTTTTATTGCTTTTTTTTAAGTGGAATATCTGTGGAATTTTAATGTGTTAAAGTAATTTGTATTTCCTGACAGTGCTCAACATGTTGTATTATTTTATCGTATTCTAAAATGGTGTTTCACACGTGAAAAATTTGGCGACAAAAAAAAGCGCCAAGTAGCGGGTGTTGGCGAGAAAAAAAAGTCGCCAAAAATAGGCGACACCCGGTAACTGAATTACTCCCGATAATATCCCTTTAAGGTGCCCGCCCCTTAATATGTTAGCGTTCAATTAGCGGGGGGGGGTCAATTCTGAGAAAAAGGCCTTTGAAAATTCATCCTCAACTTACATACTAATTACGTCCTGGCTATGGCCGGGCAGTTTAGTCGGTAAAGCGTTCGCTTGCAACGTGGATGTCGTGGGTTTAAGTCTCGCGCTCGCCTCGACTGACCTTTTCTCCAGTTCGTTTAATTAATTTTTACAATTAAATAAATCTATTAATTACAAACGTCAATCATTTTATTTTGTGTGTAAGACCATAATACCTTTACTGATCTCCTAATGTAATTTCAAAATAGTTACATAAAAATGTCGTAGAATTCAGTTGCAGTTTGCACTTTAAATAAATAACTAACATCATAGTATATTTTTAATATAATATTCACCCTAGTAACAAAGAAAATCCGTCAACAGAGGACTCTGATTACAGCAGGGGCCTAACGCATGTGCGACTGTACTTTACGATCTGCGAATGTAAAAAGTAATCTTCTGGAAATAGAATATTTTTTATTCGTATCAATGAAAATTGAGTACAATAATTTTTATTTTTCCACTTAAAATAAATAATTATTTTCATATTCGATTTTTAACATTATTTATTTGCCAGGTAAGAACAGCTCGCGTCACTGAATGTGTCGCTTAGAGCTACATGTACGTCTTTCCCGGAAAACTTTGGAGCCTCATAAGCAGGTGGGGGACTTCTGAATAGTGGTACCCCTCGAAAACTGCTAGCGACCGCTGATAGGACTTTCGAAACCACGGATTTAACGTGCACATACACGGTGGTCTTTAGTGGTACGCCGGTATCGAACACACAACCTTCCGGTTACGATTCCAACGCCTTAACTACTGGTCTACCACTTTGGGTTTCTAGAGTTCTATTAATGATTTCGATTTATCCATCCGTATTGGGGTGTGCTGCCGATTGAAAGTGGTGTGTGTAACATTTGTAGTATATTTTGTACAAAGGTACTCAAAAGAATTCCAATGCATTACGGTCCGTGGGGAGCATAACACTATAGATTTTAACAATTACGAATAAAAGAATCCCGGACCAATACAATCAATTGTCAATATCTTTTTAAATTCCGTTTCCACGACTTAATTTTATTTTAAAAAATAATATCTTTAAAGAGTTTTCCTGAATCGGTTGAAAGCGAATTTTTCATAAGTTGGAACATCGCTTTAGCTGTGTAGTGGCTAAAGAACTATTCAACCATACTCTGGGTTCAATTCCAAGCACGGGCTTGTGTGTCATTTCGTACGTCCTGTTACAGGAGGTAACGTTATTTTACGTATTAGGTGCTTCCATAAGAAAGTGGCCAGTATCCCCGCCCTTAATGGTGGTCAATGCCTGTAAACGGCAAATACCAACCATTTACAAAATAAAGCCTTAGTTTTTATGCCTGTCTGTGTTATAGTTTTCGTAAGTATACATGGATAGTCATAAAATTTGAATTCATCATTGACATTTACTAAAGAAAGAATGGTATGCATGGGAATAATTTCTCTTTCACGAGACATAAAAGTTGGTTCTCGTGAATTGCACTTCATGCATGATTGTGGAGTGAAGTGCTATAGGGATTTTTTTTTTGGGGGGGAGGGGGGCTTTACCTTCTGAGCAATAATATATGTAACTAAGTCATTTGTGTTCTAAAGTATTTCGTTATCAATACCCTTGGAATAATTTATCTTTATTTAATTTTTTAATAAAAAAAATAAGGTTATGCAATAAGGACGAATAAAAAATGTTGTATCTTTATTAATTACGTTTCACATTTGAGCAATAAAAGAAGGCCTTGGGTGAAAAGATCAAACTGTTTTTGACTAACTATATTAGTTTTCCGTGCTCTTTTTACTGTTTTTAATTTTCTCTCATTTATTGAACTGCAAAAAACATGGTTATTAATTAAGAAATATTTTTTTTATGGAAGTTCTGATTTTTTCATATTAGCTGCTTTATTTAATTACTCTATGTTTTCCATATGAAAGACTTTGCATATAATGGAGAAAAAGTTCTTTTATAGGAACTTTGAATTAGGTAGTAAATTTTTGTCTTAATTCAAACAGGGTTTTTTATAATAATGCAAAATGAAGCTTTGTTACATAAACTTTTTATGATATTTACTATTATTGCTTTTCTAGACAATGACTATTATAACTTCTTTCTAGCACAAAAAATAATAGAAAACACAAAAAACTATTTTTCTTAAATTCTAAGCCAGTGCTAATGACAAAAATAGAGAAATACATTTAATACAAGCGTGCCATAAAGTGGATTATCTTGTTACATATTTAAAGTTCTTGTTTCATAAAAGGATTTTATTAAAGATAATGATTTTTTCTTATTCAGCTTGGCGTTCTTAAACTGCATTCATTTATACGTGTAACATGTTCGCATATGATCTCAAAGTTTATATTTTATACAGTTTAAATTTGCTGTTAATTTTCAGTTGCATAAGTAACAATGGTATTTCCTCCTTCTACTTAAGCTATAAATTGTAAAAAAAAAAATTACCATTGACCACAAATCTGACGTTACTAACATTAAAACGGGCCAGTCCAGTTAAGATCATTTATAAAATAAAATAATAATATCTTTAAAAAAAACTAACAATCAAGAAACCGCGCAAACAGCTATCGATCTGTAATAGTAAAAAATGTTCTTCAGTACAACCTTCAATAGTTGTAATTGTTTAAGAGTTCCAAAAATTTTTATAAATGACATCTTTATAATCGCTTTCGCAAAAATAAAAACCCTCCATTTTAGGATGTGACCTGAATAAACAATCCCTGCTACTAATTTTCTTTGACAAAAATAAACGATTTAGAAAATTTCAAAAGTACTCTTTTTTTTTTTGGATTTATTCATACTGGCGAAAAGAAATCCCATTTATAGAAACGTGGGTTACGGTCAATTATCTACTCTAAGGGGTCTAAGCCGGGGATGGAATTGCCCTCCATGGGGGATTTTCTAAGGGGTCCTAACCCGTATTTATGCGACGTTTTGGAGAAAACCACTGAGAACTCCGAGTGGTTAGGTCGGCAGACACGGCCTGGTTTCGAACCAGGCACCTTCCGTCTCCCAATTCAAAGCGCAAGAGATATGCCTTTGGTGGGGTGCAAATTCAATTTATAAAACGTCGTTATTAAAAATTATACTATTTGTACACCCGCTCAAAAATTATTCGGGGTATTTTATTTATTAATTATGATTAATTCATTCATTTTTTCAGAAATACATGGAGATCAAAATTAATATTAGAAGTTGATACTGTATGCCACATAATCTACTTTTTATAAAGAACAAAACTTTATTATGAAACCTATACACAAAAATTGACTTGCACTCAAGTACTTTATTGAGAGGGTGTTTATAAATTAAAAGTGCTTCACTTTTTAAAAATTTAGCTGCCGTAAGTTATTATTATTGTTATTTTACATATTATGTGAATTACGTGAAAGAGAATTAGGAATTCAAAAATAAAATTGAGATATATGCATATGCTTATGTATATTTATTGGTTTCTTTAATAAATGAAGATTAAAAAAGAATTCTGCTCTAAAACTATGTATTTTCTCCTTTTATTCACTCCTATAAATAGTGATTTATTTCCAGTGTCCTAAATGAGACATTATCACGTACTTGGGAACCTGTAACAGCCATGAATAATAATATATGCCTCTCATTATCTCACATCGACATCGTACGATAAAGTAAACGAACATATTCTCGCGCTATATATTATGTCGCCCAAAGACAAAAAATAAGCTTATTTCCGAAATACAGCTTATTTCCGATTGCTCTTACAATCACAATTTTCTGCCCAGTTACAGCCAATTCATTCTTTTTCTATTGGAATAGTAGCCAATTACGTAGTCTCATTGCGATCTGATTTGTTTGCTTTAAGATTTCGTCCCAGCTTAATATGAATCGCGAGGTTCTGTCTGTGTTACTTGTAGAAATGATAGTCTTTTGTCGCTGTGTGATTAATTTCTCTATTCAGTATAAGCTAAAACTTCAGCAATCTTGCACAATTTAGAGTCAGGCTTTAAATAAAGACGCCATCCTTTCTAGGAGATAGCTCGCATTTTATGTATGAAGTCCTCATTATATCCGGGGATATAGACTGCAGTTTACTTAAGGTAACCGAAAAGTGCGTGAACACAGCCAGTAAATGAACTTTTGCATATATCTTTTCTTTAATTCTTTCTTTTTTTTTCATTAAGTACATCCGAACTTAGCATTATTCCAAGGCTAAGTAAAAATTGGTGATATTTAAATTTTAACAGGTTAATCTGATCTGAAACTTGTGTGATCTAAATCATAGTTACATTTTATGCAACTAAATTTAAAACATAGTAGAATTTGGAAAAAAATAACGAAGAAGAATTAAGTTCATTCTTTTCAAATATTTCATCCCTTAATTTTACAACCGAACTTACACAACGTGTACTTTGATGCTTGATCCAGACAAAATTTTAGAAAAAATACTCAATTTCTTGGTTCGCTGTGCCTCCCATAAAAAGGGATAGAAAAGGCAGAGGGGAACGTTGAGGCTTTTACAACATACGATTTAAAACATAAGTTCAAGACAATTAGTGCTTCTCCACATTGAAGTAAAAGAAAATTAATGACAAATAAATCGTGCCTAATCAATGCATTGACATTTGTTACATTTGGACATTAATATGGAGCAACGTTCACCTGCCTACTAGGTGCCTTCGTAATAACATTGGCCAACATGTTTTGCCCTCGTAGCGGTCAAGCTTGTGGTAGGAGGCTGATCCGACCATTAAAGTGTGTAAAAGCTATAGCTGAGGGCTAATGGTTAACAATCACAGCAATGTAAGCCCCCCTTCCCTCCTTCCTAAATTCCTGAGTACGTACCATTGAAAAGCTTTTTACAATCAATATTTTTGATATGCTTACACGTCTTTTCTTCCTTTCTTTCTTTTTAACTTTATCAAATACTGATCAATACGAATAAAGTTCTGAATTTAATTAAAAAAGGTTACAGAAAATACAACTTACAAAAATGCTACCTCCTCACTAGAAAGCATCTATCGTCTAAGAATGAACGTGCAACATTACCTCTATAGTTGGAATGATTTATTAAGTGACAAGCATGCGAGCGCCACCCATTTTCCCCCTTTCCAATAATCAATAAGCTGTCATGTCTCAATTTTTATTTATCATCTATATATTTCTCAATTTGTATTATTTAGTTTAGTCATGGAGATTCTGTAAGTAATGGAAGAACATGATATTTAGAATAAGAACAAATCCATTTTTCTTGATTTCTTTCTCTTTTTTTTGTAAGCATTCAGTTGTTGGCGATTAAGGAAGTAATAATGTATCATTTCATAAAGGATTATTAATTGAGAAAGTAGGAATTTTCCTTTTACATAGGTGTATAATTATTTTAGAAATACGTGATTCATGAAAAATAAACTTTTTGTGTCTTATGCAAAACTGTTTCCGATAAATTCAATGAAGAATCTCGCTAAATACGCAATTCCTCATTGAGAATTCTCCACACTTGTTTTTAATACTTCCTGATAAAGTTCTTGGTAAACTTCCTGATAAACTTCCCGCCAATGACGATAACCACGACTCCAGAGCTTTTTTTACCTTATCGTCGAATCCAAAGCGCTTGCCGCCTTGCGCGCGCTTCATGTGCAGGTACAAGTCGTAGTCGTACGGCGCCAAGCGGTAGTCGGACCGTCTGAGCTGCACGGCGGGTGATCGAACTGCTCCCAACGGAACTGTCGAATTATCGTTTGAGTGTTACCAGCAGTTTGCGGCCGAGCATTGTCATGGAGCAACACAATTCCTTTACTCAGCATTCCTCTCCGTTTGCTTTGAATTGCACGCTGTAGTTTTCTTAAAGTCGTTGTTATCGTCATGGGCGGGAAGTTTCTATGAAGAAGGTATAGAAAAGCTGGTAACCCGCTAAGACAAGTGTTTGAATATTGGCGGAAACTGTAGAAAAATAGTTTAAGGTATGCTCTTTCATGTAAAAATAAAATTGACTTGTAAAAAAAAATTTTACTAATTTTTTTTTTCAAAACGGAACTTACTTTCCGAATACGCTTCATGTTCACATCACTAGAGGTAAGACGCTTTAATTGTGATTAAACTTTTACGTGTGACTATTCACTCTTTTGGCTTGAGTATGTTTATTATTTAAAAAAAAAATGAGCATGATTTATTCTGTTTTATGTCAGAATGTTCTCCATGTATTCAATTAAAACTTAATTACATTTACTCTTGTAACAATTTTAAATTATAAGTTAATCATATTTATTTTCACTCTTTTTTCAAGAAAATGTTTTATTGAAAAATAGATTGTGATACTTGTTTTACTTTCAGAGAAAATCTCAATACACACGTATTAAGCCTTTACTTTTAGAGAAATGCGCGGTCATCATAAAAAAAAGAAAACCTTCACTAACATAAATCAATACTTAGCAGCCGATGTTCTCAATTAATCAAAAGGAAATTTCATATATTATTATTTGAAAGTATGCTTCAAATATCGTGCGGTCTCAATTTCATGCCACCCAGAAAAAACTGTGAGGATTTTGAGTAGTAACACTTTTAATGACGTTGGAATGGTACTCGTACGATGAAAATTGGTGGGAGCAAAACATTCGAAAAGCATTGCGAAGGATCAATAAGTATACAAGAGGGGAGAATGAAAGGAAAAACCCTTTGATTGAAATTAGAAGTTTTCTGCTTGTCTACCTTCGTAGACGTCAGTGCATTGCACCTAGGAGAAATGTGACTATAATGATGACCGTAACGTCGAATCTGCAATTTCGCGCGTCATGGCATCTTTCAATTCTGCCAAATTTCGTGTGATTTGATTTCCACATCTTACATTTGACGTAACCTGAGAACTAAAAATGTATTAAAGTGGGGTTGGAGGAACTCGGTAGGCATCGAAGTGCAAAGTTACGGGAGATTGTCACCAAAGTATTTTTGCATCATTTGCCGAACACAGGAGCGACGTGTAAAGGAGCATTGTTTTGAACCCATGCAGTGTCATAAACGATATTTCGCTTTCTTAATTCTGCAAATGTTTTTATACTTAGCACTTGTGATGAAGCACATTTTCATAGTTATAGAAGTGGTCTCTTTGAAGACTACAGAACAAGAACAGATGTGTCACCACAAAGTCACTTTGGCTTCGAGCAAAGGTGATGACGCTACATCACGAGGATTTTCGTCAGCCAAATCAACACGTTCTGACACTTTATATTCATGATGGAGGTTAAGAGTGTCTCATGTGTCCATAATATTCGCTGTGACCACCTGCTGCATTGTTAATAGAGAAATAGTTCAATATTTCACCAAAACACGGTGTTAAATTAGCTTCAACCTTTTTGTGGAGAAAGATTGAACTGTTATTTGGTTCCGTTAATGAGTTTAAGCACCAAATATTGTTTCAACATTTCTCCGTAGAAAGGTTGCAGCTAAATTAGAACCATTTTACGGTGAAATGTTAAGTATTTTTATTAGCAGTGTATTCAGCACCGTATTTCTAAATAGGTTAGCTAGGCTGCAGCATACCGTGCCAATTTTTCTCAGGAGGTAAAACACTTCGATTCAGCCCACAGTCGGCAAAATTGAAAATTCATTTCTGCTGCTATCTTCATTATAGCAGATGAGGAAAAGTTTTCTTAATGTCAATATACGCTGTTGCTCGAAAATTGAGGTTTTGGGGTACAAAGAAAAATACTTCTTGCTGTGTACGTGCAATAGTATTGCAGTAATCGTATCATGCAGTTCCGTAATAACTTTACAATAGATTGTCGTCCGAATTGCAGACTATCACGTGAGCATCCACCTTTTCTTTCTTTAACATTACAGAACTTGGGCTTTGCATTAGATTATCCTTTTGCCTATAATTTCGCATTCATTTGGAAACATTTTCTAATCTATATAAAACGGCATATTTTATTCACATTGTTATTTCCATGTTCTATAAGTGTCATCTTGTCAGCATATTCGAGCACCAGACAGCAGAAACTATTCTTTTCGCACTGCTTCTTAAAAGTTTTCCCAAGCAAAACTTTGTGCCTGATGTTCTGACTTTCGAGCCTACAAAAGAAGTATCTTTGCAAATTAATTCTTAAATTTATAAATGAGTGATATACAAAAGAAGATATAAATATACAAAAGATGATATAAATATTGGTGATATACAAATGAAATATCACTAATATTCTTTAGTTCATACTTCATTGAATTTTTTAAGCATATCGTACAATAATAGTGTTCCACTGTAATTGTAAATATTGTAATCATAGTCTAACTACGAAAATTCACATTTTCATTTCAAATTATTTTTTTCTTTTTACACAATTAACTTTATCAACTACCTAAGAATAAAATACACACGTGTTCTGCTTATCCATCCGGGATTTGAATTATTCTACGAAGAATGTAAGCCTGTAAAGTTAACGAGATTTCTTCTTAAGTGAACTATCTTTCAGTATTTTTAAACGTATCGTTAATGGTATCTTCATAGATGACGCGTAACCTATTAGTTTGTGAAAACTAAATACTAGTTTTTATTTATTTTAGGAATCAATACCACTTTATCAGAGATCATGTATGTAATATAATGTTTTTATAACCTATCTGTAAGCCAATTTATATGTTTAAAAATCGATATAATAAATCTTTTTGCTAGCTTAAAAATTGAACGGTTCTTCCAACTAAATTAAACAAAACTTCTTTAAAATATTGAAAATTCAATAGTTTCTCAGAAATTATTTTTTTCCCTAGAAACTAAACCAGTGAAGTTAATTTATATTTCGTACCGACATATAATCAAGGTTTTAAATAAAAACAAGTAAATTAATTTCATTTAAACTGAATGATTTTAAACTAATAAACTTTCTCTATAAAAAAATGTATGATAGACATTTACAGTTGATAAATAGTTTTTTCAATTTATATATTCAATAAATACCATACGTACAATTTATCATTTCTATATTATTTGAAAAATGTTAGCTTTTAATGTAATATTCTTAGCAACTTTCCATTAACTAAGAAAGACATTTTTATTATTTTGTTTAATATAACAGATTATATTCTAAAAAGAATTCCATTTTTTCATTGGAAATAAGTTATCGCTTAATGTAGCTTGACATTTGAATAAAAATACTTCTGATGTCATTTTTGAAAAATGTGCTTCATTTTAGTTCATATGATATATTGCGCTTAAATAATTATACTTTTTCTGAGTGAAATTTCCCATCAGGTTTTGGGGGAAATCTCTATAACTTTTACATGCACTATAATAGGGAGAAATTTTGAAAATTCATCCATTTACTTTTAGTAGAATTACAAATTATTTCATTTCTCTTAATAATAGCATAAATTTGTGCATTTTATGAAAAATTATAAAAACAGTAAAAATTTTTGAATTTATTAAGAAATTAATTTTCATGATATAAAATGGCATTTTCTTACTTTTAAATTTGTCAAAAGAGAGGCAGAAAAATGTTAAATTACATAGTACATATCGTTTGCAATGATCTTTTAGAATTTTGTGATAAGTTACAATATAGATGTTTGGAAGTTTGTTACATCAATTACTTTCTTCTACAATAGTTATAAATTTTTATAAAAATTTCACTATAATCTTCATAATATACATATGATATATGCGCAAGAAGCTGAAATAATACTCTCTAGATCAAGGTTTCACAAAGGTTTCACTTAGTGTAATTTGGTGGAAGAACCTTCTGTACAAACAAAAGGGACCCGTTCAGACATGCAAAAATGCGGAAATTTCGCCGCTTTCCACAGTCTTTTTCTTACACGGGAAAAGAAATCAACATAAAAGGATTCCAACTTAAATCACGGTTAAATGACAAAATAACTTCGGTTTTGCATGACGCATTGCATCATTTACATTTTGCCCGTACCCTCCTTCTACCCAGAAAATTTCATTTTCTCATGTAAGAGGGGGGACAATTTCAGGTGTGCTAAACTTTGAAAACCCCTGTTTTCTGTGTTTTAGATATCGCGTAATGCACTCAAATGACTGGAACTCAAATGGCTGTAATTTAGAGAATAAATATCACACGGATAAAACTTTGGCTTTCCCCCCGAAAACTGCTATCACTGACGGCACACAACAGTCGCATGTCTGGTCAATTTTGATCGGAGTCCATCATGGATCTACTGAGATAATTCGTCCGGGTTAACCCTTTAAAGCGCAGTGTTCCCGCTCTGGGAACACCAAACTCTGACGTTCTGACTGTTGCCATTCACGAAGAATAGATTTGATTTCTATAAAAACAGTTGCGGGTGACATAGCTCCACGAGAATCCTTTACTTTTTAGCACGTCATTTCCCGTAAAAAAATTGTCACGATTACTTTTAACAGTACTGGCATCTGCTGAAAAATGGAAGAACGCGAGAACAGTTGAATAGATTGCCCAAAGCTGAAAAAAAGGCAGCCGTTGCCATCTCTCGACTTAACTACCAGCAAGATGGCGGACGATCGAAACGTTCATCGTGTGCCCCAGATCTAGAGACCCTTTTTTGACGACAGCTGGTTGTGCGACACAGCCAGCTGTGTCAAAAAAACGGTTTCTAGATCTGTGGCACGCGATGAACGTTTCGATCGTCCGCCATCTTGCTGGTAGTTAAGTCGAGTGATGGCAACAGCTGCCCTTTTTTCAGCATTGGGAAAGGGTTGCGCCTCCAAGGGTTAACCGCGATTGGTTGTTACGTATGCGTGACATTTTTGTGAATTCAACATGAATATTATGAATTATTGATACGTAGAATTACTCTCGTGAACCCTTTGACGCTCGGTCGTTGTTGCATGGAACCACTTTATTTCAGCACTTTCACTGCTAGTCGCAAAAAAAAAAAAATGCTTAAATGATCGCAAATGGTTAAACATTGTGCAGATCGCAAAGGGGGCTATATCAGAAAAATTTCTTTAGCTCTGTGGTACTGGATGTTTAATTCGATCAACCACCACTTTGTTGGTAGTTAAATCGATCGATGGCAACGGTTGCACTTTCTCAGCGTTGGGCAGTCTATCCAGTTGGTCTTCTATATTGATGTGAAACTGCCTGTGCTTCAAAGGGTTAAAATGTAGAATAAGAAGCTGTCATTAATACTTTTTTCATAGAAAACGTTTTGCCGTCTCGCAGAGTCAAATTAAGAAACAGCGGTTTATGTAATCAAAAACATGCCTGATATAGTTAATACTTTGAAAACTTTATTAAACTGTGAATAAGAACAAAAATAATAGATGTACCTTAAGCGAAAAAGAAGCATTTTTCGACGTATGGTTCTTCAGAGATGCGTAAATGTAGTGAAATTGGGTTCATTAGTATTGTAATCAATAAACATTTATCTATTAGTGGAATCGAAAATTTAAAAGTGCTTATGATTTATGTAAAAACGAAAACTATCTCTAATATTAAAATAAAATAACATTATTGTTAACAAATTTCATCAATATTTTAATAAATACAAGAATTAATTGTGTTGTTTATTAATAGTTTCATAAAATATTGATTCAATGGAGTAAATAAAAACCGGACATCTTTTGTAATTATGCTAATAATTATGCGTGTTAATTTAAACATTTTTACTATCTGGACACTATTATGAACAGAATTAAAATATATACATTTAATGAAGGCCATTTTTAAAAATCTCTTATAATCCATTTTTAAAATCTTATATAATCTAATCATTAATAACATTTTTATTTGGAAATTGATTGTAAGTTTTTGGTCATTAAATAAATTTCACAGCATTTCATTGAGATTTGTAAAGCTTTTATGGAATATTTTCAATTTGGATTTAATGATGTTGAATAACCTTTTTGTATGCATAATTGTAATAATTAACATCGAAAAATTGTTAAAACCTCTCTTGCAAAAGCTAATTATAAAGAAAGGGAAGCCTGGAGTCGGTTTTAATTTTTTTAAACTTATTTTTGACATACTATTTGAAAATTACAATTTTAATGAAGAGTGCACATATAGATTTATAAATTTGTCAGTTTTCAGATTTCTTTCTAGTGTTTGACAGTATTACCATAAAATTAAGCATATCGTTTCTCTTCCCAAGATGCTACTGAAATAAGTTTAAAGCTTGAAAAATGAAAGGTTATAAGAATAGGTTAATTTTAAAAGGGGGCTTGAAACAATCTCCAAACTTTACATTAGAAATGCTTTATAATTTTTAATACAACAGGGAAACATTGTTGCTCCATTGTAGTGTAGATGAGAATTTATGAAGTCTCGTTTTATTCCAAATGATGCGTCTAAATTTATTTAATCAAAATCTTATAAATAAAAATGAAATTCTGTTTGTTTGTTTGTTTGTTTGTTTGTTTGTTCGTTTGTTTGTTTGTTTGTTTGTGGATTTGAGTTGTATACAAATCCACAAAAATGGACCTATCGGCCTGAAATTTTGCACAGATATGTAAAATAATATAGAATAAATCATAGTCCACTTTAAAACTTTGAAAGTCCACCCGTTCCCGGAATTTAAGAGATTTTTTATGTTCTCCACGCAAAAATCTTTCCGTAATTGTAACCCCTGTAGTGAAAAAAGTGTGAAATAAGGATCGTGGTTGCCATGTGTGGCGATTTTGCCGAATAAGATGTTTTAAATTCTCAAAGTAAAAATAAAAGAATAATAATGATTTTTTTTTTGTTAGTTTATATTCGTAAGGTTATATTTTTTTCAATTATAATATCGTGTGCATGGGAAATCGGAGCAGGAATGAAATGTTTTATACGCAAAACAATAAGAATTGAAGATTTCCGAGGCTAATATGTTAAAATTTTTTAGTTTGGCGAAAAAATAAAATGGCTCAAATGCCGAGAAAGTGAGTTCTAGCGGTTTGCACAGTTTCAGGCTTGGCGCAATTTACTGAGAGCTTAAGGAAACGGATTTTTGAAAACAAGTGCAAAGGTTTTATTAGAATACAGCGTTAAATTTTAATGATCCGTGCGAAAATAATGCAGTTATTAAGGGATTTCAAGCGATCTATCTTCAGCATTCTCGCGATTTTGAGGAGGATTCTAACGCTTGGCGCTATTTATCGTAATTTAATCGTCTGCTATTTGGGTTATGAATACACCTGCGTATAAGTTTTTGAAATTTTCATTCAGTTGGAAAGAAAGGATGTTAGAAATATCAATTTTAATTTTGTTTAATCACACTCATGAATAATGATACACTTTCCAACTTAATGAAAGAAGGAACGAAAATAGGGAATACCCATGGATTATAACTCTTTTTATATATAGCACTTTAGTGCGTATTTAAAAATCTGAAAGTGTGTCAGATTTTCTATGATTCTAGCGCTTGGCGCAATTTAATGAGAGGGTATTTTTAAAAACAAGCGTAGGTTATCTTATAAATAAAAATGAAATTCTGTTTGTCAATTTGTTGATTTGGGTAGTATACAATTCCACAAAAATGGACCTGTCAGCCTGAAATTTTACACAGATATGTAAAATAATATAGAATAAATGATAGTCCACTTTAAAACTTTGAAACTCCACTTAAAAACGCTTTCCTCCTGAATGGTTCTCTTAATTTCCGTTCCGGAATTTAAGAGATTTTTATGTTCTCCACGCAGAAAGCTTTACGTAATATTAACCCCTGTAGTGAAAAAAGTGTGTGAAATAAGCATCTTGGTTGCCATATGTGGCGATTTTGCCGAATAAAATGTTTTAAATTCTTAAAGTAAAAATAAAAGAATTATAATGATTTTTTTAGTTTAATTTTTAGGTTATTTTTTTAATTATAATATCGTGTGCGCATAAGAAATGAGAGCAGGAATGAAATGTTTTATACGCAAAACAATGAGGATCGAAGATATCCGAGACTAATATGTAATTTTTTTTAGTTTGGCGAAAAAAAAAATGGCTGATAGGCCGATTTTTAGAGAGTGAGTTCTAGCGGTTTGCACAGTTTTAGGCTTTTTGGCGCAATTTACTGAGAGCTTAAGGGAATAGCATTTTTGAAAACAAGTGTATAGGTTTTCTTAGAATACAGCATTAAATTTTAACTATCCGTGCAGAAATGATGCAGTTATTAGGGCATTTCAAGCGATGTAGCTTCAGAATTCTCGCCAATTGACTACATTGATTTAACTTGGGGGAAATCCGCCAAATTTCAGAAAATTGAAATCTTCGCATTTAGTACATCGAGGTAACGATGAATAAAACATGTTATAGTTGATAATTTAAAAAATGCGGCTGTATTAAGGGATTCCACTTTTCAAATAAATGCCTGGCGGTCGAACCATTTCCCATTTTGAATGCTGCTAAGTCAATGCTTCGAATGATTCCCTGAAAAATCTCTTGCAAAATGGCGTATGCTGGCACTTTGGCGAGGCTTAGATTTGAAACTGGATTTTACTTGAGACTGGTATATACGTATAATAAGACTGGTTATAGATAAAAATGAATGTTGGTATGTGTGTAGGAGGTTGAAAAACTCCAGCACCGTTTCACCGATCACCATGAAATTTGGTTCACCTAAGTCTTTTATCATGGAGAAGGTTTTTATGCTATCCGTTTTCCTCTAACTTTTCACTAGGTGGCGCAGCAGAACGTAGAATTCTATTCCGTTTAGCCGTTTGCTATGCGAATATCGTCCAACCAATTTCGATGAAATTTGGTACACGCGAATATTAGAACACGGAGAATATTTTTCACTATCCATTTGCTGTAACTTACCGCTAAATAGCGCTGCAACGCATCAACTTCTATACCGTTCGACTGATCGGCATAAAATTTTTTATACTTACACATTTGAGAACGAAGAATATATTCTAACTGCGTTACTTTTGATGTTACTCACCACTAGATGGCACTGCAATGCATTATTATTTTAACTCGCCACTAGATGACGCTGCAGCAGGCCAAATTTTTGACCATTCAAACGGTGGCTATGAAAATCAGTATACATAGCTATTTGAACAATATTCTTAGCAACTTTCCATTAACTAAGAAAGACATTTTTATTATTTTGTTTAATATAACAGATTATATTCTAAAAAGAATTCCATTTTTCATTGGAAATAAGTTATCGCTTAATGTAGCTTGACATTTGAATAAAAATACTTCTGATGTCATTTTTGAAAAATGTGCTTCATTTTAGTTCATGATATATTGCGCTTAAATAATTATACTTTTTCTGAGTGAAATTTCCCATCAGGTTTGGGGGGAAATCTCTATAACTTTTACAAGCACTATAATAGGAAGAAATTTTGAAAATGTGTCATTGAAAATTCATCCATTTACTTTTAGTAGAATTACAAATTATTTCATTTCTCTTAATAATAGCATAAATTCATGCATTTTATGAAAAATTATAAAAACAGTAAAAATTTTTGAATTTATTAAGAAATTAATTTTCATGATATAATGTATAAAATGGCATTTTCCTACTTTTAAATTTGTCAAAAGAGAGACAGAAAAAAGTTAAATTACATAGTACATATCGTTTACAATGATCTTTTAGAATTTTGTGATAAGTTACAAAATAGATGTTTGGAAGTTTGTTACATCAATTACTTTCTTCTACAATAGTTATAAATTTTTATAAAAATTTCACTCTAATCTTCATAATATACATATGATATATGCGCAAGAAGCTGAAATAATACTCTCTAGATCAAGGTTTCACAAAGGTTTCACTTAGTGTAATTTGGAGGAAGAACCTTCTGTACAAACAAAAGGGACCCGTTCAGACATGCAAAAATGCGGAAATTTCGCAGCTTTCCACAGTCTTTTTCTTACAGGGGAAAAGAAATCAACGTAAAAGGATTCCAACTTAAATCACGGTTAAATGACCAAATAACTTCGGTTTTACATGACGCATTGCATCATTTACATTTTGCCCGTACCCTCCTTCTACCGAGAAAATTTCATTTTCTCATGTAAGAACGGGGACAATTTCAGGTGTGCTAAACTTTCAAAACCCCTGTTTTCTGTGTTTTAGATATCACGTAATGCACTCAAAGGACTGGAACTCAAATGACTGTAATTTAGAGAATAAATTTCACACGGATTAAACTTTCGCTTTCCCCCCGAAAACTGCTATCAATGACGGCACACAACAGTCGCATGTCTGGTCTATTTTGCACGGAGTCCACCATGGATCTACTGAGATCATTCGTCCGGGTTAACCCTTTAAAGCGCAGTGTTCCCGCTCTGGGAACACCAAACTCTGACGTTCTGACTGTTGCCATTCACGAAGAATAGATTTGATTTCTATAAAAACAGTTGCGGGTGACATAGCTCCACGAGAATCCTTTACTTTTTAGCACGTCATTTCCCGTAAAAAATTGTCACGATTATTTTGAACAGCACTGACATCTGCTGAAAAATGGAAGAATGCGAGAACAGCTGGATAGATTGCCCAGAGCTGAAAAAAGGGCAGCCGTTGCCATCGCTCGACTTAACTACCAGCAAGATGGCGGACGATCGAAACGTTCATCGCGTGCCACAGATCTAGAGACCCTTTTTTGACGACAGCTGGCTGTGCGGCACAGCCAGCTGTGTCGAAAAAACGGTTTCTAGATCTGTGGCACGCGATGAACGTTTCGATCGTCCGCCATCTTGCTGGTAGTTAAGTCGAGTGATGGCAACGGCTGCCCTTTTTTCAGCATTGGGAAAGGGTTGCGCCTCCAAGGGTTAACCGCGATTGGTTGTTACGTATGCGTGACATTTTGTGAATCCAACATGAATATTATGAATTATTCATACGTAGAATTACTCTCGTCAACCCTTTGACGCTCGGTGGTTGTTCCATGGAACCACTTTATTTCAGCGCTTTCACTGCTAGTCGCAAAAAAAAAAAAAAAATGCTTAAATGATCGTAAATGGTTAAACATTGTGCAGATCGCAAAGGGGGCTATATCAGAAAAATTTCTTTAGCTCTGTGGCACTGGATGTTTAATTCGATCAACCACCACTTTGTTGGTAGTTAAATCGATCGATGGCAACGGTTGCACTTTCTCAGCGTTGGGCAGTCTATCCAGTTGGTCTTCTATATTGATGTGAAACTGCCTGTGCTTCAAAGGGTTAAAATGTAGAATAAGAAGCTGTTATTAATAGTTTTTTCATAGAAAACGTTTGGCCGTCTCGCAGAGTCAAATTAAGAAACAGCGGTTTATGTAATCAAAAACATGCCTGATATAGTTAATACTTTGAAAACTTTATTAAACTGTGAATAAGAACAAAAATAATAGATGTACCTTAAGCGAAAAACAAGCATTTTTCGACGTATGGTTCTTCAGAGATGCTTAAATGTAGTGAAATTGGGTTCATTAGTATTGTAATCAATAAACATTTATCTATTAGTGGAATCGAAAATTTAAAAGTGCTTATGATTTATGTAAAAACGAAAACTATCTCTAATATTAAATTAAAATAACATTATTGTTAACAAATTTCATCAATCTTTTAATAAATACAAGAATTAATTGTGTTGTTTATTAAGTTTCATAAAATATTGATTCAATGGAGTAAATAAAAACCAGACATCTTTTGTAATTATGCTAATAATTATGTGTGTTAATTTAAACACTTTTACTATCTGGACACTCTTATGAACAGAATTAAAATATATACATTGAATGGAGGCCATTTTTAAAAATCTCTTATAATCCATTTTTAAAATCTTATATAATCTAATCATTAATAACATTTTTATTTGGAAATTGACTGTAAGTTTTTGGTCATTAAATAAATTTAACAGCATTTCATTGAGATTTGGAAAGCTTTTATGGAATATTTTCAATTTTGGATTTAATGATGTTGAATAACCTTTTTGTATGCATAATTGTAATAATTAACATCGAAAAATTGTTAAAACCTCTCTTGCAAAAGCTAATTATAAAGAAATGGAAGCCTGGAGTCGGTTTTAATATTTTCTAAACTTATTTTTGACATACTATTTAAAAATTACAATTTTAATGAAGAGTGCACATATAGATTTATAAATTTGTCAGTTTTCAGATTTCTTTGTAGTGTTTGACAGTATTACCATTAAATTACGCATATCGTTTCTCTTCCCAAGATGCTACTGAAATATGTTTAAAGCTTTAAAAATGAAAGGTTATAAGAATCGGTTAATTTTAAAAAGGGGCTTGAAACAATCTCCAAACTTTACATTAGAAATGTTTTCTAATTTTTAATATAATAGGGAAACATTGTTGCTTTATTGTAGTGTAGATGAGAATTTATGAAGTCTCGTTTTATTCCAAATGATGCGTCTAAATTTATTTAATCAAAATCTTATAAATAAAAATGAAATTCTGTTTGTTTGTTTGTTTGTTTGTTTGTTTGTTTGTTCGTTTGTTTGTTTGTTTGTTTGTGGATTTGAGTTGTATACAAATCCACAAAAATGGACCTATCGGCCTGAAATTTTGCACAGATATGTAAAATAATATAGAATAAATCATAGTCCACTTTAAAACTTTGAAAGTCCACCCGTTCCCGGAATTTAAGAGATTTTTTATGTTTTCCACGCAAAAATCTTTCCGTAATTGTAACCCCTGTAGTGAAAAAAGTGTGAAATAAAGATCGTGGTTGCCATGTGTGGCGATTTTGCCGAATAAGATGCTTTAAATTCTCAAAGTAAAAATAAAAGAATAATAATGATTTTTTTTTGTTAGTTTATATTCGTAAGGTTATATTTTTTTCAATTATAATATCGTGTGCATGGGAAATCGGAGCAGGAATGAAATGTTTTATACGCAAAACAATAAGAACTGAAGATTTCCGAGGCTAATATGTTAAAATTTTTTAGTTTGGCGAAAAAATAAAATGGCTCAAATGCCAAGAAAGTGAGTTCTAGCGGTTTGCACAGTTTCAGGCTTGGCGCAATTTACTGAGAGCTTAAGGAAACGGATTTTTGAAAACAAGTGCAAAGGTTTTATTAGAATACAGCGTTAAATTTTAATGATCCGTGCGAAAATAATGCAGTTATTAAGGGATTTCAAGCGATCTATCTTCAGCATTCTCGCGATTTTGAGGAGGATTCTAACACTTGGCGCTATTTATCGTAATTTAATCGTCTGCTATTTGGGTTATGAATACAATTGCGTATAAGTTTTTGAAATTTTCATTCAGTTGGAAAGAAAGGATGTTAGAAATATCAATTTTAATTTTGTTTAATCACACTCATGAATAATGATACACTTTCCAACTTAATGAAAGAAGGAACGAAAATAGGGAATACCCATGGATTATAACTCTTTTTATATATAGCACTTTAGTGCGTATTTAAAAATCTGAAAGTGTGTCAGATTTTCTATGATTCTAGCGCTTGGCGCAATTTAATGAGAGGGTATTTTTAAAAACAAGCGTAGGTTATCTTATAAATAAAAATGAAATTCTGTTTGTCAATTTGTTGATTTGGGTAGTATACAATTCCACAAAAATGGACCTGTCAGCCTGAAATTTTACACAGATATGTAAAATAATATAGAATAAATGATAGTCCACTTTAAAACTTTGAAACTCCACTTAAAAACGCTTTCCTCCTGAATGGTTCTCTTAATTTCCGTTCCCGGAATTTAAGAGATTTTTATGTTCTCCACGCAGAAAGCTTTACGTAATATTAACCCCTGTAGTGAAAAAAGTGTGTGAAATAAGCATCTTGGTTGCCATATGTGGCGATTTTGCCGAATAAAATGTTTTAAATTCTTAAAGTAAAAATAAAAGAATTATAATGATTTTTTTAGTTTAATTTTTAGGTTATTTTTTTAATTATAATATCGTGTGCGCATAAGAAATGAGAGCAGGAATGAAATGTTTTATACGCAAAACAATGAGGATCGAAGATATCCGAGACTAATATGTAATTTTTTTTAGTTTGGCGAAAAAAAAAATGGCTGATAGGCCGATTTTTAGAGAGTGAGTTCTAGCGGTTTGCACAGTTTTAGGCTTTTTGGCGCAATTTACTGAGAGCTTAAGGGAATAGCATTTTTGAAAACAAGTGTATAGGTTTTCTTAGAATACAGCATTAAATTTTAACTATCCGTGCAGAAATGATGCAGTTATTAGGGCATTTCAAGCGATGTAGCTTCAGAATTCTCGCCAATTGACTACATTGATTTAACTTGGGGGAAATCCGCCAAATTTCAGAAAATTGAAATCTTCGCATTTAGTACATCGAGGTAACGATGAATAAAACATGTTATAGTTGATAATTTAAAAAATGCGGCTGTATTAAGGGATTCCACTTTTCAAATAAATGCCTGGCGGTCGAACCATTTCCCATTTTGAATGCTGCTAAGTCAATGCTTCGAATGATTCCCTGAAAAAACTCTTGCAAAATGGCGTATGCTGGCACTTTGGCGAGGCTTAGATTTGAAACTGGATTTTACTTGAGACTGGTATATACGTATAATAAGACTGGTTATAGATAAAAATGAATGTTGGTATGTGTGTAGGAGGTTGAAAAACTCCAGCACCGTTTCACCGATCACCATGAAATTTGGTTCACCTAAGTCTTTTATCATGGAGAAGGTTTTTATGCTATCCGTTTTCCTCTAACTTTTCACTAGGTGGCGCAGCAGAACGTCGAATTCTATTCCGTTTAGCCGTTTGCTATGCGAATATCGTCCAACCAATTTCGATGAAATTTGGTACACGCGAATATTAGAACACGGAGAATATTTTTCACTATCCATTTGCTGTAACTTACCGCTAAATAGCGCTGCAACGCATCAACTTCTATACCGTTCGACCGATCGGCATAAAATTTTTTATACTTACACATTTGAGAACGAAGAATATATTCTAACTGCGTTACTTTTGATGTTACTCACCACTAGATGGCACTGCAATGCATTATTATGTTAACTCGCCACTAGATGACGGTGCAGCAGGCCAAATTTTTGACCATTCAAACGGTGGCTATGAAAATCAGTATACATAGCTATTTGAACAATAAGAATATTTTGGCGTTATACATTTTGCTATAACTCGCCACATGACGGCGCTGTAACAAATCATTACTTTAATTAACCACTAGATGGCCCTGCAGTGTATCACTTCTTGACTGTGCGAATGATCGCTATGAAAATAGGTATACATAGATATTTGAACACGGGGAAGAGTTTGGCACGATCCATTTTCCTATAACTTGACACTAGATGTCGCGTCAACACATGAACTTCAAGACTATTCAGCCGATCGTCATGAAAATTCGTATACATCGATATCTGAATGCGAAGAATATTTTTGAAGTATCCGTTTTGCTAAAATTCGCCACTAGATTGTGCTACGCCGCATCGCCTTCTGCACCGTAAAAACGATTGACTTGAAATTCAGTATGCATGATTATTGAACACAATATAACGCGATATCCATTTTGCTATATCTCTTTATTACAATAAATAGTAATCACAGCAAATATTAATATCAAAAAGTCCATTCATTCCCGTGCGAAGAACGGGTACTTCAGCTAGTCTCATATAAAAAAGAAATCTTCAAGAGTGTAGAAGGATCTCTTTTAGAAAAAATCTATTCATATATGTTTCATATTATAATTATTTGAAATAATTTTACTCAGGTAAAGCAAAAAGTACCTGAATATTTTAATGAAAAAAAATCTATCTTTTCTTCCCTATGGGCGAAGAAAAGTGAGATATTTGCTTTCAAACAAAGGGAATAAGAAGATACGTAACTAGATCTTCCAAACAAGACGACAGTTTTCTCGTGAGACCAATAAAAACAAGCAAAAGAATAACTGCATCAAAAAAGAAGATAAGTAATCAAGGAGACTAGTATGAATAAGAAAGGAAAAGTGTGGCCAGTGTAATGGTAAAAAGGTTCGTAGTATTGTACATGAAAAATTTAAATGATCTGATGAGAAATCAGAAAGCGTAATTCATCCATCATCGTAAATATTTTCACAGGTTATAGAGCGTATAAATTTTTTGTATGATGCTCTATAAGATATTTATGCAAAATACCTCAAATTTTAATGAATTTATTTTATTGTATTTTGTTGTTAAATCACTTATAATACCTGTTTATTTTTTTACAGTTGTGTCCAGTCATTTATTTAAACGACCAGAGCTATATTTAACTGTATGATTTCTATTTATTGGTTAACTGCAATCGTTATTTTTAGTAGATAAGTTTCTACTGGTTTACTGCTTTGAAAAGCTCTTATCATTAAGAAAATTTCAATGTGAAATGCTTTTCAAACATATTAGTTTTCGAACACAAACATTTAGAAAAGTATTACGTTCAGTCTAGACTAAATAATTTGTGGCATATTTTGTAAAGCACGTTTCCAAAACTTTAATCTTTTTAAGTTAATTAACTTAACTCAAATCGACACTTAACATCAGATGTGCATCCAGTTGCGATTTTCAAACAGACTTTTAAACCAGCAAGTTTGTGTCACTGCATGAAGAGCTTATAAACTCTTTCTAATTTAGTTTCTAGGTTTGTTAAATACTTGAAAGATAAATAGTTACAATTTGTCGCTGCAAGTAAACGCTTGCATTGAAATAATGATTTATCATGAACGAAGTTGAAAAAGTGTCGATGAGTTTCGGTTGTTTGTCTGTCCGATCCCTAACTACAGTAAGTACGTATGGATTTGCACAAAAACAAACGTTATTGTGTGATTATTACACTGTAAAGATAAAAATCTATGGACTTTCATTGGAAATAATGAGCAGCTAAGGTGCTCTATATTTCCAAGAAACGTTATATGAAAAAACCAAGAACTTTACTGAACAATTTAGGAAGGTTCCACAGAAATGCATTGTTCAGAAAAGTTCCTGGTATTTTCCTGTAAGGTATCTTGTAATACTAGGACATCTCAGATGCCCATTATTTCCAAGGAACATTCCTGGATTTATATACTGTGTGGGTCATTTTTAAGTGAACTGCATTTTTTAACATATCCAGAGAGCACTATTCGTAGAAGAACAGGTTGGAGTAAACAGTAAAGTTTTCAGGTGGGGATGTTTACTTTCTGTATGATGTTTTTGGAGTCTTAACTTTTCCCGCTATTTTTAAAGAATATTCCTGGATATTTTTACAGTATAATGTGTCATATAGCCTATAGAAAATGGAGTACATAGCATTGGAAGTATTTTACACGAGTACAAGTAAGAATTGCAGTTCTTTACAATTCATAAAAAATCCCGATTATTAATGACATTCATTTCTTTAAAACAAAATGAAAATAATATATTTTATTTAAGTTTATAACAGTAAGATTTTGGAATCAATGAAAATGGATTTTTAAGCAGATATTAAAATTTAAAATTTCTATTATTAAGTAGTCATAGGATTAAGAAAACCTTCTTTTGACGATATATACATGGTGAGAGGGAGATGTTATGCAGTTCTAATCGCTGCCATATCCTTATAAAAAATTACTTTTATGAATCGGCATGTATATTGACACAGCAGCAATATAGCTCAATAAATTTCAATTAACAGAAACAATTCTGTTGTAATAATCGGTAATTCAATTTAATCAACAATGAAGTTAGTTTTAAATAGTTAAGAATTTATTTTTTAAGAGTTAATTTCATGCTGTTTTATATTTGTAGTTACATGAATATTAATCCCTTCGGCCCTGACATCATAATATTAGAACAATTTTTGCGTTACTATATTCTTCATTTTCAGGAATTTTAACACTAAAACCTAGTGTCCTACTAAGAACACATGCAAGAATAGTAGAACGTTATCATTTTTGCTCTGTAGATGGCAGAAAATCTCCAGTAGAGAAGATTATGGACGTGTCAAGCCATTTGAAGCCAGAAGTTAAATGCATCTTTATGAATCCATGAACGAATGCATGCATGCAATCAAAATGCATGAAAAGTGTGAAGTATTTTCATGCTTTCATGCACAAAGAAATTACATCTAAAGATTTCATAAAAAGGTTGTAAATTATTAAATCTCTCATTCATCTCTCATTTTGCTCAATTATACCCCGTGCATTAGAACATTCTTTAATTAATTTGGTAATTGGCTGAATGTTATATTTCATACTTAAGATACTTACATATAGTGCAGGACATCTAACCACTCATTGATTTTTTATCTGCTCTATTCGAAATTCCGTTCCGAAGGGGGTTAATTATACAACAGAAATACACTAAGCAAATGTAAAATTGCCACAGTTTAAAAAATAGAAATGCAATAAACTTAAAAATTGGAAAAGTCACGAATTTTTTTTTCTTTTAGTAAAGACTATCTAAACACGAATTTCACTAACTCAGAACTCTAAAGGAATTCTTTTAATATAACTAAACTGAATTTCTTATATACTTTATACATTATTTACTTTAGGCACGTTCCACGTACAAAGTTTAAGGTTATTAGTAAATTATTCATCAGTATCCTGAAATCGTGTCCACAGAAAGGTCCATTAAATAAGGTTTTCCCTAAAGATAAAGCCTCTTGTATAATAAATTTCTTATAAAATCGAAGCTTTTTAGCGTAAATAATATATATGACAAAAAATATTCTACCCTTAGAAGAAAGATTTGTTGTAGTGATTTCGGAAAGATTTTGCAGGACAAAATGGAAACAAGTTTATATGAATCTAAGCTCCCCTTAAAAGGAAATAAACCGAAGAACATTTAAATAAAAAGAACGTAATTGTGATAGATACTTCACAAATGTAATATATATAATTATTTTAATTTTGTTACTTTTTTTTACTTAAACCTTTCATTTTACATTAATACTTTTTAAAAATAAGTAAAACTTGTATATGTTTGAAAATTAAATTATTTTATGAGCAGGAAAAGAACCCTGATCATGCCATTATTATATCACAAACAAGAACAACAAGATTCATAGAACATGAAAATTTTTTTACACTAACATCATGCTTTTCAGTACACATATAAAAAAACGTCAATTTTTTTTTAATAATGTAAATCTTAAAGCATATATTTTTTTTCAATATTTCTAATATCCATTGTTAATACGCTTATTGTATTATTCAACTTCGCAAATGTTAAATTAAGTTTCATCAGTACAAGAATTGGCGTGCGAACATAATTTAATGCAGAATTACAGAAGTATTCGACGTTGTAAAAGCGGATTCTTAGCACCTAAAACACTTTTCTAAATTCTTCTTTTTGCTTAATAGGAAAAATTACTTTCTCATGACGCATTCAAGAGTCAGTTACCTTGATGGCGGCTTTTTGAGGAAAACGGTATCCACATTTTTTTTCTTAAAAATAATCCAACTTTCGAAGAATCTAGCCAGACTAGATTATTATTTGATTCGATTTGTAGATTTTAACGATTTAGTTACCTTCTTATTGGAACAGCAATGCCACTTATGGATATAAATGAAAGAGAATGATGCCTGAGAGGTACACGAGAAGATACTCCAGGTTGCATTGACGTTACATCACACAAAATCGACTAAACTCTAAACAGACCGCATAATCAATAATGACCATTTTTAAATCGCAACTGCTAGTTATAGTTGAATAAAATTAAATTATTTCTTAAAAATGTAAGAATGTTTTCATTTTTTAGACTATATAACGTCATTAATTCAAATATTTTACCTTGGAAAATCTTGACGAGAATGCTGTAACGTTTCATAATCTAACTTTTAGTGATGTATCAGATGTAAACTATCCGCATCACATAATAGTTTCTATTTTAAATTTCTTCTACGAACGTTCCTTAAACGAATCTAGTTTGTTAACACATCGTATCAATAACACAAAATATTTTTTCTTCATTCGAGAAATTACAAGTTTTCATTTATATGCCGAATGCCCTGTTCAATGATAACATCGGAAGTTAAAAAACGACACCGTTTTTTTCAGTCTTATAGAAAGTGATTCGAAACTTTATGTCAGAAATATAAAGGATGACAGAGGAAACCAAGACGATCCAAGATCACTTAGCAATGTGAGGTCGGAAACGTCGTCTTCATTTACGTGTTAATAATCATTTTGGAAGATCTCAGTCTAAATTCTTAATCGAGTTTCATAAGCAATGAGCTTTTCTCCGACACTTTCAACAATGAAGGGAAATGTAATTTGTAAACTACCAAATTAGCACCCATTTAGGCCTAGTGTCCCTATTTTCGGACGACATTTTCGCTATCAGTCGAAAACATTATTCATTTTTACTAGCCTTCATTCACGAGTATTGAACCTCAACGCCACAAAAAAATTTAACACGACCAAGTAGGATGCTAAAATTTCAATTTCGATACATAATGATTTTAAAAGAAATTATCGCTTGTTCAAGAATTTGACATCATAAATTTATCTATTATTGCTGGTATTAGCAAAAATATCTGGACACAAAGATAAGTGTTCTCTGTGAAAGTTGCGTTAGTATCTGACGTACGATGGTCGCCGAGTTCACGTTACTTCAACACTTCTTCCAAGTGATTATTAACAGGTAAATAAAGCGTTCTCACATTTCTGTCACTCTGAATTATCTTGATCTGCTCTACTATCCCTTACATTTCTCACTCGAAGTTTTGAATCACCCTGTAGTATGGAAACGCATCACGCAATTGGCAATCCAAAATTCCTAAGAACCGCAAATGTTAAAAGTATGAGCTTGGTAATTAAGAAATAATTGTCATGTACCTAGAAAGAATTAAAAGTTTAGATAACAGATCGTCTGGGAAAAGGTGTAATGCAGGAAATTCATTGGAAGTGATCTTTAGAAAGAAGAATAGATTTGAAATTGCATTTTTCAAAAGTTTAAACTGATGTGTTTTCCTTTTTTGACGTAAATAACAATGATAGAGATCAAATACTCTCTTGAATCATTATCCATTCTTACTATTTAAATTTTTCACACACATATTGGTTAAAACTTAAACCAGTAATCATTCTGATAAATGATTAACATGTTTGAATACTGTCGACGCTCGTTTTTAATCTTTTTCTTACAAACACTTGATATTTTATGAACTAGGTCACGAATACACTCCCATATATGATTTTACGACTCGATTTTGCGAAGTATTTCCCTACGGGTTCTTAAAAACGAGCAGACTATAGAATTTCATCGGTGAAGGGAACATTTCGAGTCATGAACATCTGTTGTTGCTGTACTACCTAAAATTATCCTGATCTCCAATAAGTTATTTACAAATTTATAAATAGCAATTCTTAAAATTTATTTCCTAAATTTCATAGATTTTTTCTCTCTTACTCTGTAAAAATTGTTGAAAACGAATTAACGAAGAAAATGTATATCTATATCGTCAATTTTCAGAAGAGAAAAAAATTATCATCCAATTTTACCTTTTGAGGAAATATTAAATGGAGTATGACTTTCTAAAAGTAATGGAAAAACATTCTAAATAAAAGAACCCTATGCATTTAAATAGAAAGATTTTAGTGGTAATCAGTCAAGCTTAATCAGAAGAATATTTCTAACGCCAAAACAACCTGTTCATTTTACTTCCAAGTCAAAGAAAACTTCTTATAATTCTTTAGAAAAATATAATCCTGTTTGAAATTTAAATGAAGCTGAACTTTTTTATTCTCTCCAATTTTCTTTATTCCTTAAGAAAGGACGGATAAAACCTAGATTTTACCTTTTCTTCAGGTAGTGCGTAGCAACAAAAGTTTCTTTTTGCTATGCTCCGTCGAAAATTGGCTTATGTAATGTGAGAAGGTATGCTTCCAAGTTTTGAAAAACCAAATAATACTTACCACAAATCTAAACTTTCGTACGATTTTTAGGAAAAAAGTAAAATTGTTATCTTGTTAAAATCTAAATGGTTTAGCAAAATTTAAAATCATGAACTTTGCTATTTTAATTTGCTATTATTGGCGATTAACCGATTCACATTTTCAGATTTTCTAACAAGAAATAGAAAAAAATATTCATGTGTTTGGTGAGAAGTTTTCAATTTTTAGTTATGTGAAGTATGCTCTTTGATATTGTTATGGTCCTGTTTATTTATAAGATTAACATTTACAGTGAAATCTCTTTCTCACAAATCATCCTCATTAAACGGCTACCTCTCAAAGTGCTCGTAAGTGTTGAAAGGGAGTTATATTTATTGATATCATGTTGCTTTTGATCTAATTTAAACCATCGTATTCATATAGCCTCTCTCTAGAAAATATATTTTATGAATAGCGTAGATGCAAATCTCACACTCTCCACTTTTCAAGTTCTGAGAAAAATGGAAAAAAGAACATTATTATTGTTAACAAACATGATGTATTGGCAATTTTTTTTTGGTGTTTAATATATTTACTGTCATAACAACCACCGCACACAGGCTGTAATAATTCTAGTAAAGTACAATTTGGATTTAAATGTAGAAAATACGAGTTTTTCAGTAAAACTTGATAAATAATATTAGAACCCCCAAAAATAAATAGCTGACTATTAGTTTTCATTATGTTGTTCTGGAGGAGGATAAGCAACAAAAATCAATACAGAAAAAACATTTTAACTTTTTAAAATTTTTATTTCTACAAATTTTTATTTCCTATTTTCATGAAGTAATGAGCTACTTTTCTGAGGAACAATCAATTATCCAGGCTCATTCCATAATTCTATTCAGTAGCTGTCATATTTTTCTAAAATATTTTTGAAGACACAAATCTAACACCTCAAGCAAAGTCATTTTCTTTCAAGGTAGAATAGGGTAAAAATCCTGGATTTGTATCCTGTTTTGAATTATAAACCTGATTGAAAACTTGTCACTCGATGTCTGGTCCTCGTTTTGTATGAATGTGATTTTATAGACACGAGAGCTGATACGTAAATAGCATCAGCTCTCATAGAACCTAAATCCACATCTGAAGAGAGTTCCATTCCACGATAACATTTTTATCTTCATTAGGAAGACTGTGGCACTAGTGAAGTAAAACTTTTACAATTAAGCGATTATATTTTCCTATTAGATCATTATTCGAGTTGGGATATAAATACCAATAAATTATTTAGAATTTTTGTGTGATTCTGTTTCCCAAACCACTGACCTATCTTTAGAGTTACTATAGATAAGTATCAGTACCTTCTTTAGACTTTTTTTCTGTTTCTTGTTGAGACTCTATTATCCGAAACACTGATGTATAACTTGAGTTGCGACAGATGAATACCAGAACATTATTTAGATCTTTTTTCCTGTTTGCTATTGAGATACCCAGACTATTGATCAAAAATATCAAATTATAAATTATGAAGTTATCTACTTATATAATACGCTAACGTATGCGATACCGATATCGACGATATTTCCCTTCTGCAAACGGCAACAGCTAGATGTAAATATTAGTGCAATAACAATAACGCATGTGCAAAATTCCAAATTAACAATTCAATGACGTCAAATAGAGCAAATATATGTCACGAAGTAGTTATATTACAAAATAGCAATAACAGTTACACAAAAATGCAAGATTTTTCGGACTTTTTCAGAGCTTTAAAATATCGAATTTACAATACTTGGCGCATTCATCGTCCATCTAAAAAATGTCACCATGCATTTGGCTAGCCCTTTGCTGTTTCAACATTGACTTTTATGATGGCACCTAAAATGTGTAGCAACCCTAACTTAAATACATTTAATGACAAATACCGTTAAAACAGACATGAATTTAATTGAAATGAGTCCCGGTATGCGGCGGCGAATCTGGCAGCCTCGGAAGCTAGTTTCATTAAATTAAGAAAAGAGTTTTAAACTAATAATTCTATATTTTGTTACTATCAAAATTGCTGTTTGTTTAAACCTCAATGAAGAAGTAAATTAATTGTGCTCAAACTAAGCTTGAGGATCAGGTCCTAATAACTATTGAGCAACTGACATAACAATCGAAGAGTACGACTGATCTATCGAAAGAAGGTGAAAACAGCTCATATAACATCATGCAGAGTGCCCCGTAACTATTGGTACAAATTTTAAGGGGAGATAGGGCACATAAGAAGGAATCAGAATCACATAGAAATATTGGGTCAAAAACGCCGTTTTCACTCACCTGCTGATAATCATTTTGGGAAAAGTGTTGACGTGCTCGTCTAATTTCTTAACCATGTATCATAATTAATAGGCTTGTTTCCAAAAACTTCATCCAGGAAATGAAATAGAATTTTTAAACTATCACGTGTTTTTATTGAAAGACATTAGTTTTTGACGAACAGTGGTCGGAAAGGTCACTATTATTTCAGCCCTTGTTCCAAAGGGATTATTAACAGCTACATGAAGGCGACGTTTCTAACCACCCATTGCTATGCTTTTATTCTTCTTTATTATATGTTCTACCTCCACTTAAATTTTCTACTTTTACTTACAGGACACCATGCAGACACTTGCCATACAAAACCTTACGCTTAACGCCAAGATCTTATGTAGAAAAGACCAGTGGGGGCAAAAAACTGTGTGCTAACATTTTAAAGTGCATTCACTTTATGCTTATGCTCAGTGCATTTTGCTTGTTTATTACACTATGCGTGAAAACTGTGCTTCAGTAATGTGAGCTGCCGTATCGCATGTTGATTTATCCGTTCTATTTAGCTCACTCGATGGCGATAGCCATTTTTATTAAAATCACAAGTAATTTACTGATTTTGAGCATCTTTAATGCTAAGGTCAACGTGATGCGCAAGTGTTTAAAATGGTAAAAGGTAGCATAATTTTGTATTGAAACACTCAAGACACTTAATTATTGTTTGTTCATCTTAAATGGACATTCGATTAAAAAATATTTCACTTTTAATCACACATTCATCGAAGTGTTGTACATTTTTAAACATAAAATTTCCAACATTTGCGCTCTCTGCAATAAATTTGAGCACTTAAGTATTGATGGCATCTGAATCAATCAACTGTAAAAATGCATAAGCACTCTAAATAATGATTTTATAAATTATTTTCAAATGTTTACGTATATATATATATATATATATATATAATATAATAGCTAACTTACGTAAAGTGAAATCCCAAGATAATCCATTGATGAAGTGAAAAAAAAAATAAAAAAGCAGATAGCACATGGTGCCAATTAACGAGCTTATACCGAATAAAGTGTTTAAATATAGCCTTTTAAGGACTATGAAAGAGTCGATAAATTGGATATAAAGCGCCAAATGATACCTGGTGGGCTTTTAAGCCTAATCACATGTATCCACTATAGTCAGAAATGGAAAGGATAATTGAAATGGTGTGCTCTATCATCAGGCGCCACCGCACACACATTTTAATTTAATCGAAAAAAACAATAATAGCTAGGTTTCTGCAAGTTACCTGACCAAAATTAGGGTCCTTTTGTAACTTGGGGGTCGCGACCGTAGCTATTAGAAATAAACAACGAGAAAGTGGACCGACAAGAAGATCGAAGCTCAGTAATGGAGGTAGTATTAGTGCATATTGCCATCAGAGAAGACTTAATGCCATCATTAGACAAGTAATGCCATGGAGTGGGGAAAAAAATGATATTATTAATAATTTGGAAGTATGGAAAGGAAAGGAAAAAATAAAAAAGTAATAGTTAAATGAATAAAAAAAAGAAAAAAAAAGTAATAATTAAATGAATAAATAATAAAATAAATATAACACTAGTATAGCTAGCCTATGTTTAACGTATTACAAGCTGCAGTAGCTAAGAAGTATACAGGGTGAATCTAAACTCTTGGGAAAAACTTAAAAGGGTGATAGGACACTCAATGAGGAATCGTACTTACATAGCAATCTGGGGTGAAATGCAGTTTTAACTTACCCGGTAATAATCACTTTTGTAAAAGCATTGAAGTGTCCGTCTAATTTCTTAATCAAGTTGCATAAGCAATAGGCTCGTCTCCGAAAATTTCATCTATGAAATAAAATAAACTTTTTAAACTATCCATTTTAGTCTTCTGTTTTCGGAGAAAAGTACATTAGTTTCTGACGAACAATGGTCGGCAAGTGCACTGTTGTTTCAGCACTTTTTCCGAAGTGATTATTAACAGCTATACGAAGACGACGTTGCCGACCCACATCGCTATGTGATTCTGATTCCTTATTATGTACCCTATCACCCCTTAAAGTTTTGCCCAAGAGTTTAGATTCACCCTGTATATCAATGTATCTATAAAAAATGAACTGAAAAGTCAGCAGTAATTTTGTGGGATTAAAAATATTGTTCTGTAACAAACTAAGAAATTCAATGAGTGCCTCAGAATTTTTAGCGTTGACTGCGCGTACATAGATACATTTCTAGTTTTACATTCTTTGTCAGATACAGCAAACATATGTAACCTAGCTTATAAATCGAAGTCATTGAGTCATTTTTAGCTCCGTCAATTCTACTTACTCATTTCCAGATGGCTCTGGTTGAATCCACCCCGTTGCCAATGGCAACTGATATATTTCCGATTTATCTGATTGACGATTTTTTTCTTCTTTTGGTGGCTAGTAAACTTCATTTCTAATACCCACTTAACAAACAAGTCGCATTTGTTCCTCGTAAACATCCCGTGCTCTCTCCCTCTCTTCTGTTCAGTTTAATGAATGGAGTATAAACACAAATCCGTGATTATTGATTCGTATTTTCTGGATTTTTAAAATTATTTTTACTTTATTTCAACTAATATTATGCAATGAAGACAGATTATTATTTTTATTTATTTTTATTTTTATTTTTTATTTATTTTTTTTTGGGGGGGGGGTTATTATTGTTTAAAATTTCATGTAATCAATATTAAAAGTTCTATTTATGGATTTATTTTTAAAATATGAACAGCAGTACCTGTTTTATCATTTTCAAAGAAAGTTGAAAGGTGTTTACAGTTTCATTTTGTCTGTAGGTCCTTCTGTTTACCATGCTCGAGCTGTTTAAATATTTATTGATTGGTATGAAATTGATATGAGACATTGTCGTATATCTTATCACACACTTACTAAATTGAAAAGGTAGATCTAGTCTAAGTTCTTTTACAAGAAATAGTAAAGTAATATTCTACTCCATGATATTGTACAATGCAAACATTAATTCTATTTTGAGCGAAATAGAATTTAAATTCAGACAGTATATTCCTTATAAAAAGTGATGTGGGCGGCATTTTTAGCTTTTCTTTTCTTTTTCTGGGGGTCCCAGAAAGAAATTATTATCAAAGATTACACTATAAAGGCAGTGCCTGAAGCAAATATTTAGATGACTTTGTAGTTGCTTCACTATTGGTTCCCCTCAATTCAAAGGGCGTGCAAGTTAAAATTGTATTATGTAGTAGTATGCCTTATTTCCTGTGTGCGTACAAATACACAAGGGTTGAGAATTAAGAATTTATAAGAAAATACTACAAGAAAAACAGCAAGAAAATTTACATGTTTTGTAGAGTTCCATAAAAATTTGATCGAGATGTAAAACTACTGCTCCGAAACAAAGATGCTAATCTTGTACGTCGAATATGTTAGCGTACGCATGTGTGTAGGGGAAGCTTGTAGAGGAATAGGTCTCATAATCAAGTGTGGCAAATCCGCATTTTTTGTTCGCTCATAAAATTCACAAAATTTCTGGATGTTTTTGAAGATCAGTTGAGATCAAGTTCAAATGGCCAAATATAGTAAACTCCAGTATTTAGGTAAAGGAATGAGCTTGCAAATCGTGGAAAAACCAGAAGCACGCCAATCTCAATCTCGGATTTTTAGAGTTCAATGCGAAGTTTCATGTCCAAGTTAAAGAAAAAGCTTCAGTAATAATAAAAAGCATAGGTAAGCTCGTTCTAGAGGCACAACGGTAGAAGATCATTATGATGTATCTATTAGAGTGAGATGTAACAGGTATGCAACAACTTCTCAACTTTCACGTGATTTCTATGTGAACATAAGACGCCGAGTTTCAAAGTTTGTCGTTTCAAAAAATCTTTAAAAAAAGGGTCTTAGTCCTACTGTTCTTACTTCTGAGATCTGGAAAGTCAATTTACCATGGTGTAGAGATCGTAAGTATTGGAACGAGCATAGATGGGCGAACGATTAATGAGTTTTGATGCAACCTAAACACTGACTGTCAGCCTAATTTCATGTAGAGAGAACCTGGAACTCATTACATACCCTCCAATGTCTGAGAAATTGATCATTATGCAGCGAAGGTTTGAGAGCCTATCATGTTAGATGGCCCATCCTTCCATGTCTTTGAGATGAAATCATGGAGCCGTATTGTTTGCCTTTTCAGGGATACAGTTGAATGATTTTCATTATGATGGACGAAAAGAAGTCCATTTAGCAGGCAACTGTCATTCGCAATCAGCTCTTCCCCTCCTCTGCGAGGCAAGCGCTGCTGCCGGTAATCATATGTTTCCACAGCTCGTGTTTGAGATGCACGTTCACACATTTGAGCCAAACGCTGCTGCCGATGATCAAATGTTTCCACATCTCGAGTTTGAGCTATGCGTTCATATATTTGAACTAAACGTCTTTGACGTTCCTCAACTGGTTCATAATTTCTTCGCTTCGCTTTGAGATCGTTAATCCCCTGAGTGTAACAACTCAATGTCACTCATTAGATCCGTTGAAACAGGTCATCTTTCCTGTCTGACTTGGTTTTACGAATGTCGAACAATTTTTTCTTCATTAACTGCAAAGTCTCTTACGGTACTCATAACAGGAACATTAGCTGAGTTAGTTGATTTAGTCTCTTCTCCAATTTCCTTTTGATGTTCCCCTTCTGGGGTGTTTCTGGGGGTGTTTCTGGGAACGCCTGCTAAAGTTGAAAGTACGTTTTTTCAGAGGACGTTCTTCAGAAATCATAGCGAAATAGATTTCATTAATAACAAAATGATGTACTTAAAATTATTTTAAAATTGTGCTAAATAGAGTTCGCAAAAGAAAATTGCGCCTTTGCATTTTGAAAAATTAAAATGCAACTAATTTATAGAGAATATCAATTTATCACTCAGAGTCTCAAAACAGCTAAATATTTGCAATAAAAAATGTTGGGATATAGTTTTAAAGTGTAAACATCCGTGTTATTTCGCTTAAGGTTGAAATTGTAAATTCTTTATAGTTCTTCAATTTAAACATAAAAAATAAATCTTGCATAAATAAGTTCTATAAACGTATAATCAATCTTCTTATATAAATATCGATGCTATAAGTAAAATCTTCCTACATAAATATCCTTTCAATATATTATTTTCTTTCATAAACTCACACAAATCAAAACTTAAAAAAGAAATTGCAAAGCAATTTAACTTATTAGTAAAAGAACTCATTTGAAAATCATATGAAATAAACCACAGAACAGATAAAAAACATTCTTTTACAATAATTTTACAATAATGTTTACAACCTAAACGTTGACAGTAATGTTTTAAATGGATGGACTGAAATGAAAAAAAAGTTACATCGAATAAATCCTAAATTCATCACATTCACAATACAATCGAATCTAATCCTCGGATGTAGGCGCCCATATGACTGTTTGTAATTTAGAACTGAAAAATTATTTTAAAAAATATTTCTACTTTAATTTGTCGTAGCAGTCAGATTTCAGTCGCCAGATTTATTGCTTAGGCGATGATAAAATAAATGAGCTGAAATCGTCAGCTGTACTGAAATCCAAACTATGGGAAAAAAGTAATAGCTGATCACATGCACAATTAATTTGGTTGATTATCGGTCTCAATTTAAAAATCAACCTTCTGCAAGGACAGATTAAAGGAGGGGGATGGAGGGAGCCACCGTCCCTCCCGAGAAATGAAGAAATTGATGTAAAAGATCCTATTTTACTTCTGTAAAATGGATGTGTATATAAATATTCCAATTAACCGCCCCCACTGAAAAAAATTGCGTTCATTTTTCTGTGAAGGGAAGATCCAAAAATCCACATCATTTTATCACAAACCTGCCATGCGACTGTCACATACGAACAAAAACCGCCAGGTTAGCTACATTTGAATATTTATCCCCAACTTCGCAAAATAAGTGGGTTAAAGTAAAATTCAAGATTAGCGTCTTATAAACATATCGGAATTTTCATGTTGCGTCACATGATCTTTTTTTTCCTATGTATAACTGCAAAGGGTGCCATTTTCATTTCAATTAGTATGATAAGCTGAAACGTCCATGTATTTTTGAATTTCTTATGTTATGAATAAATAAAACACATCCAAAATATTTACGGTACCTGTAGTTCTGGTATCTACTCTGAAAGATATTTACTTTTATGTTAGTTACAAAATGGTGAGAAAAAACCATTTTATACAGAAGTACACAAAAATATTACTACAAGGATGTGTACACTGCAAAGTGTTTTCAACACATTTTTAATGTTTAAATTTGATATAAAAATGATGCACATCCAAGAAAACATTTCAGTATATAATCCTATTCTTATACGCTTTTAAGGTTTCTTGGGAAGTATTTGTAACAGCAGTACTTAGTGGGTCCTGGTGTTTGACTAGAAATATACCTTATTTTGAGGAAATGGATCCAATAAATTTTTTTCAATACAATTTATTAGTTACTTTTCATTGTTGTTCTCCTGATAAGAAGACTCTATTAATCGTAAAATAGGTAGTTTTTGCATGCCTTTATATTGACAAGCCTACGAGCTTGTTAATATTACGAGACGAAATATTTATTTAAATTGAAACGAAAACTTAATGGTGAAAAATAATGTAAAAAACTCAAGATTCATATTTCTAATATTTTATGATCTAATATTTATTTATTAAAAAATAAAACTTTCTTTAAATTTAAGGCTGAATATTTTATATGAATAAGCTTTAAATTTCTGGTAAAATGTATTCATCTAAATAAAAATCGAAAAAGGACGAAGTTTCTGATTTATGTTTCTTGGTAAATGTATTTAATTACAGATATACAATATATCTTGGAGGTAAAGTTAATTATTTACAGGGCGTTATTTTATAAAATGCTAGTGTAAATATTTGATATGCGATAATGACCATCTGTTGCAGTAATGAGTAAATATCGATGAAGCTTAGTCTATAAAATGATAAACCTGTTAAACCCGGATGTCATGATTCCTGATAAGCTGTGATACCAGGATCAATGAAGTGAAAACCCATGATGGCTTGATCATTTTACAATGGTTGAGAAAGTATTAGGTGAGATGTAAAGGAAAAAATATGTTGTTTTAAACCATTCAATATATATTCGCTAAGACAATAGAAAACACTCTTTTTTTCTTAATTACTGCCTGATGATGTTTTTAATTACTTAGTATTAATTTTATGACAAAAAGGGTGGTTTCTAAATTATTTTTATCAATCAATTTCAGGATTTTATCTATAAATATTAAGAAGAAAATTCTTAAATCTTCATTAGATATACAAATACATTTTCGTCACATCACTGCAAATCTTTGAACACATTTTAGAACACTTTTTGGAACACTTATTTTGTCCCCTTTTTGAGAACACTTTTAAAAGCACATTTCAGAGCACTTTTTGGAACTCATTTCAGAACACTTTTTGTAACACACTTCGGAACACTTATTTGTCCCCTTTTTGGGAACACATTGTAGAACACTTTTTGGAACCCATTTTAGAGCACTTTTTGGAACACTTATTTTGTCCCCTTTTTGAGAACACTTTTTGGAACCCATTTCAGAGCACTTTTTGGAACACTTATTTTGTCATCCTTTTTAGCACACTTTAAGGAATGCTTTTAGGATTAGATTTGAGAACACTTTCTAAACAGTAAGAGCAGTTGCGGCGGAAGTGACGTCATCAAGGGGCGCGATTGGCGTAAGGGGTGGAGTTAAGTTGTTTCCATCCTGGATGGTTGAGTTGTATTTTTTCTGGATAAGGAGTCTGCAATGTTTCGATTGGGACATTTTAGTTATTTCATTTAATTATTAAATAATTAATTTTAATGCTGCCATTTGTTATTGAATTTTTAGTGCTGCAATCTGGTGTTATGTTTAGGAACTACTTTTTAGTTTTGGAATTGGACTTAGAATTTTTTAGAGTTTGGAACTGATTTTAATGAATTATTGAATTTTAGTTCGTTCCTATAATTTAGTGCTGTCATTTGTCATTGAATTTTAGAATTAATTTGTGGACTTGGATTTTATTTTTTCTCACTTACCGGCAGCGGGATTTGAACCCCGGACCTCCCGATTTCGAGGCCAATGCTATACCGTTCAGGCTACTCGCTCATAGCAATATCGTTGTAACACAGAAAGCAATGTTCACCAGTGTTCCCAATCTGTACTCAAATGTGCTCCTAATATGTGTTCCCAATCTGTTCTCAAATGTGTTCCTAAGTTTAGATTAACAAATATCCTAAGCATAACACTTTCAGAACATTTTCAGAACACTTTCGGAACACTTCCTTTATAAAGAATCACATTCAGAACGCATTTCAGAACACTTTTAGGTAACTGGAACACTTTTTTCCAATAAATGTGTTCCCAATGTGTGCTGGGAATTTGCAGTGATTCTTACATTGTAACAGAACATGGTAACCGAATGTAACTTTAACCTAACCTAACAAAGCATACGACATGAAATGTAATGTTAACAATACACTCTAAAGAAGGTCCATTATTAAAGAATCTCTGGTAATCAAGGCTTCCGTGTGCTTTCATGGCATTATAATGAAAGAAAGTGAAGTACAGTCATGTGCATTTCTGCTCATAAATCTAAGTTTAGTGATATAACTAAGAAATTCATGGAAACCTTGTTTCCTAGCGATTTCTTAGTAATCGACCGGTTTTTTTAGAGGGTATATAAGATTGGAAAATTGAATAATTCAGTTTCTAAAGTCACACAACTGCGGATACATTTCAAAATTTGTTATTACTAGAACTTCTGTTATAATATTTCTTCATATTGAAAGTTTACTGTTTTCTTAAGGCTAGGAAACATTTTAATGAAACTTCTATCTGTGTTTATAAAACTATTCCGCTCCAGTCTTTATGGTGGTTAAGGCCCAACATTCTACAATTTTGGTCTCTAGATCGACTTCCAATTTAGGCTTTGTTTTTATTTTCTTCGTCCCTTCACAAAAGTTGGTAATGGGTGAAAAATAGTTTTCACCCATGTTTCCCACGAAAATTTTACAAAACTACCGTGTTGTAGCTGTTGCTGTTATAATAGTAATAGAGGTTTAAGCCGAAACATACGGCAATTATCAAAAATAAACCAATAGAGTTGGGATATATTTGTCAAGGTTTTTTAGCCTTTTAAAAAAGGACTCTAAATATGTGAAAACAACATGCATTGTTTTAGAATAAAATACCGTTTATATTTTCTCTAGGGATGATTTAACTACGGAGAAAAACCACGGCATTATATTAAAACTATTTCAAATTTTAAAATGCAGAAAAAGGAAGTAAATAAAAGACGAATTTCGAAGGAATACCTATTCATTAAAATATCGAGTTATACAAAATGACACTATTCATACGTCACTGACAAAAGCTTTATCCCCACGAGTATTTGATAAAATGCTGAATTATTCATAAAATTTAAACAATGATAAACACAATAAAAAATGTTGTTTGAACAAGTATTAAGAAAAAGATATTTTAAATCTTATATAAATTACTTCATCTAAGATATAGTACATTAAAAATCGTAATCTGATACACTATTTATAAAACTATTATAGAAATATTTTCATTCTCAACTAAATGCATAAAACACCCACGCACGTTTCTAAATTAAATATTTGATATAAAATTTATTTTAAGCAATATGCTTATCAAATAGGAGAAGTTTCATTACCATGATAAAATGCTTTAATTGGACACGTATTTTCCCTCCTAATTATTTCTAACAATAACAAAATTTTCCAAGAGTACTTTCGTTTTAATGAAAAATAAAAGGGTTTTTAACTAGACGCATGACCATATTTAAGCACTCTTTTTTAGGGAGCCTTAGTCACTAAAAATAGTTCTCAGCCTGCTCTTTAAGTACACATATTTTCAAAAGAGTAAATTACGTAATTATTTATGAATTATATATAGTTTTTGACCAGTGAATAAATTAAATTTAATAAACCATTTAATTTATAAAAAGTATCGTATTTTTGTTTCACGACTGTGCAAGTCAGTTGCTGTAATTTTTTATGGGTAGAACATAACGTAATTATAAAACATATATTAGAAAGATAGCTAAAAATCGAACATACACTTACTGAAGAAACTCATAGCTTGAATATTTTATTCAGCACTTTATTAAGCTCTCACGTATAAAACTAGACATTAGTTTCCTATACGCTTTCAGAAACGTGACTTTACAAAATCACAGAACTAATAATCTTACATAAGATTTTATTGAGAAATAATAATCCCAAATATTCCACTGCTAGTAGTTAGCCACTCGGGAAAAGACGGATCGACTTGCATCAGAGGAATAGTTAAGTTTATAATTATATGCCAATTCAATATTGAATTAAAGAACAGAAACCTTTTAACAGTTGTAAGTTGTCTTGACATTTTGTGCTAGTTCATTTCGTTTAGAAAATAAAGCCATTGTAATCGGCTAAGACGGGAAATTCCATCCTGTTCTAAAAGCAATGTACCTACACATTTTAGAACTCAAAGATCTATATTTCATAAACTATTTTAAAACTTGAGTACTCGAAAACAGTACTTAGAACAGTGCTTCTCAACCCGTGTGCCGCAGCACACTGGTTGAGAACTGGTTGAGAACTCGTGGTTGTGCCACGAGAGATTGTTTTTGAAAAATTATTAAAACTGCGTAGTGTCGCATCAGCGATATGCAGTTTTCCCTTTATCATGTACTGTCTTGTTCACTTTCACTGAGCTATACGCTATGAAACGCGAAACTTTTATTTCATAGTATGAAAAACCGTACTGCCGATATTTGAAAGAACTGTTAGCAGATGGACCCATGCAAAAACAAGCTCAGCCCTCTCGTTGAGTATTTTTTTAATAAATAATTTTTCATAGTTACTTATATTTTTTGTTGTTGTTGCTGTTGTTTCACACAACTTTCACAATTTTTATATTACAAATAATTCTAAATACTTTGAGTGTATCGACAACAAAAAAGGTTGAAAAACACTGATTTAGAGAGTACTTCTTGCATTATTTTTACTCAAATTTGCTGTTTCTTTCTTCTGATATGCCTGTTTTAACTTCGATTTCTAAGTCGATGAGTTACATCCTTCGATCACAATGTTAAAAAGACGCGACTACGGAGAACCCGATTTTACGTAGGGCGTTACCTCCCGCATCAGTGTTACCACCGTGAAACTCTTACTCAACGTTAACTTTAGCCTATTCCTGTACCAGTGTCTGAAAGGACCGTTGAGTGAAGAAAAAAGATTCTCCCTGATGCGTCTACACAACATTTGGACTGAACAGGTTAAATCTGGGTTCGACGGGTTTTAAATTCCATAATACCCCTTTCGCATGCATCTTGTGCGTCACTTTTCAAACTTACAATAATGTGAAAAAGAATTGTACATTATCGCCCTTTTCTAAAGCTTTCGAGATTTAACATACTACTACGGTAATTTGTATAAACATCGAACTCATTGAAAATAATAGGCAAGTAAATCAATATTTCTTTTTAAAAAATCAAACGAATAGCTTAAGGTTATTGGTAAATGTGATACAATTTGTAAATCGCATTAACCCAAAACTACTCTTAGTATGTTGACTTTTATTAAAAATTAAAAGATTGAAATGGCAAAAGAAATTTATACGCGTGAAAAATATTTCTTTTTCAAGAGCGTACATGCTAGCCTTTATTTTGCCGAAGCAAATTTTCTGTAGCGGGTGTATAGCCAGTCCGATGCAGCAAAAATTTCCGTCTCATTCCAGAGAATAATAGAATTAGAATTTTAATGAGGTTCATAATGAATGCAAATTAGATGTTAAGCAAGACTGTATAATTAAGTATGTGAGCTATTGAGACAGCGTTGCATTACCTTCCAGCATTTTTAATGGATTTTGAGATTATCGTAATGGCATATTGAATACTCATCAAGTATGCTAAAAAAAGTTACTTGCATATTACTAAAGTAGTTTAATTGTGTTTATGACAAGAGTAAGCAATTATATTCATTTAATGAAGAGTATATATTTATTACTATACATAATCAAAGTATTTATTGCATATCTATAGCTTAATGGAGATCATATAGACAACTTTCTTTCGAAAAATAATTAAAATTCCTTGATAAAGGCAACAAATACATACATTAAAATATATATATGCTTTAGATTTTAACTTTTTTAACAAAATGAATGTATTTTTGATGCTAGATAAGAAAAAAGAATTGAAATTTTGATCATTTTAAAACATTTTTGTACAAATGTATTATTGTACATTATATAAAAATAATTCTACAACAGTCTAAGAGACGGCAATAGTATCGTTTTGTTTAGTCAGGCGTCCATGAGTGTAAAAATTGTGCTCCTTAACTTGCATAATTATCCTGGGATATTACACATTTCAGCAAAGTCTCCCTGATTCCTATGTTCAGTCAGCGGAACTAGTATAATGACCTGTTATCCAGATGTTTACAGTAACGCCGACGTCCTTGCAAGCAACGAAGTCCCATTCATTGAATGGGATTTTCAAGACCTAACAGGGATTTAATAACTAATAATGTAAGCTTTATAGCTATAATAAGCATGTTGATATGTAGTCAAATTATTTAATACATATGAATAAATAAATTAATTCTACAACTCTCGTAGTTTTTATTTTATGATTTGTTAATTACAAACTGCACAATCACCTTATCCTAGGCATGGTTGGTGACTAATCATCTTACATCGTTTGTTAGGTTGCCTCTTGAAAGTTGTCCACGGTTTTTTTTCCCCCTCGATTTGCAAATACTGGGACGTTCACAGTGTAAAAACATTCTGGAAAGGTATTTTTATCGTTTGATTCCCCTCTTTTATTGCAGATATGTATACATTTTTTTTGGTTAAAAGTGTGCTTATGCATAAATACATATTTTTAATAAAGAAGTTTTGTGTCTACCGTTTCATTTATGGAAAAATTTAAACAGATATACCTATGAAATGCATTTATTAGAGAAAAAGGTTTAAAAATAAGCAGCCTTCTCCAAGTGGCTGTAGGAAGTACAAAAGACTGGCGGACACTTATGTAGATGACGAGAATTCTTGATATAAGAAGCAAAGATCAGTTCGAACCGTTCTTTCAAGTATTGTGAATGCATCGTAAGCAATTGTGAGATTTGATTCTTGTACCAGACTGCAAACTTTTGATAGGTAAACAGAAATAGTTCTTTTTTTCCCCTTGTTCTTATGGTTTGCTGGAAATAATAATTTCACATTGCTATCAGGAAAGCGAAGATCCTAAGCTACTTTTATAAGCACGGCTTTTGTCACCTTTAGGTTACATGTGAAATTGGCCATATTTCTTAAGTGTGGTTGGTGTACACATGGGCACCCTTTCTTGGTGTCATTATTATCCCCCATATAAAGGGAGGCTGGCTGTGAACCTCCCCTTGTAGATAGCGATGATGATATCAACATGGATATTAATGATCAAGACAAACCAGATCGAGCGATGCAACTTGCATCTTGTGTGATGGAAAATTCTCTGAAGACACTCGTGGAGATCTATGGATAAAATATATTATTTGCCAAACCTGGGGATTCGTAGATTGTGCCGGGACTGAAAGAACCAGTTACATTTAAGATTTATACATTAAATAAAATTTTCTACTATTATGTATTGTTTTACCCTGCTTTAGAACGGTTAAAAAATTTTTGTTTCTTTTTTTAGAGAGGGCTCGTTTAACTCTTCATATTTTCTGAAATTTTTTTAAAAGCTTTATGTAAAGCTCCGTTTTCGAATTCATTTAACTGATATTAATCATTGTTTTGTCTTCTTTCATTGAGTAAATTTCCTAGAGTTGAGAATGAAGTTCAATACTCTAGAATTTTTCAAAATGAGAGTAACTTTAAGGCTGTTTCACTTGAAAATCATGCAACTTTTGAACAGTTTTTTAAGAAATTTAATTGAGCTGGAGACTCGGAAAATTTTAGAATGTCACTTTACAAATTGCACAGTGATTTGACATTGAAAATGAACCTATGAGAGTTACGAAATTGTCAAAAAAAAAAAAAAAATGCTCAGCATACGGAATTTTGCAATATTTCCAAAAACGGGGCCAATCCTCGGCCCATTTTTGAAGGCCATTTTTGTGCTGATGAATTTTTTCTGAAAGTTGCACGAAACATAAAGATTTGCTTAGGGAATGCAATCCCGCAAAGTTTTTTGCTTCGTGGGATTTCGAGAATGAGATTTGTTAATTCAGCGAGATCGATATTTTATTTTTACTAAAACTTGATTTCGATAGAGAAAAGTAGGGTAAAGCAAGATTGTAAGCTCTATGATAATCAATACAATACTTTATATAAATGTATGAAAATTATAGTCATGATATTCATAATACAGTACTGTTATTTCTTAGTTGCTAAAAGAGAAGAATGTAAAAAAGACAACGTAAAGAAGCAATCGTCTTCCTAGTCTTCATCTAATTTTGGCAAACAATTACAATACTGAATATGAGAATACAAAAAGCGCTTAACAGAAGATTTTTTTTTCTTTGTATGAAACCCTGAAGGAGCCATGCATTTTTTGGTGGTTAACTGAAGTTCACCTTTTAAAGATGTCACTAGCATGGACGGCCATATGCTTGTTAATGGAGGAGGTAGGACAAGTCAAAGGTTATGTCCCAGAAAGATACAATATTTAGTGTTGAAGCACTTCTGCGTTATGCAGAACGTAAATCAGTACGTAAATCATAAACAATATGGGAGCTAGGATGGCCTAAGGCGCCTTCCTGCCAAGGTATGAGCGCCCAAGATCACTGATTCTTATTGTTCATCCTTTGCAAAAATTTTTGGCCAATTCATGATCGGGAAAGAGGCGTGAAATTGTTGCAAAAATAATTTATTTTTCAGTTTCAAGTCCGCGAATTACGGTCTCAATCCCGCGGAACTAGTCCTGCAAATATTTGTGCGGTATCCCGCAGAATCCCTTTCCCGCGGGATAGGGATTGCATTCCCTAACTTTGCTGTTAATATCAGTCCATAGTGCATAGGGTGAAGACTCAGTATCAATTTTTTTCGAGAGTTTAACACCGTTAGTTTGTTTTTAAAGCTGATTGAAAGTCATGTGCCTGTATTTACACTTTTTTTCTGTAATTAGAAACTGAAATGATAAAGGCTGATGTTTTAGGAAATCATGCAACTTTTGAACAGATTTTTAAAGAATTTAAATGCGCAAAAGACTATGATGATCAGCTAAAACGTCTCTTTACAAGTTGTAGTGTGAACTGTTACAAACTATGTACCTGTAGGAGTTACGAAACGCTCAGAAGAAACTGTTAAACATACGGAATTGCGCAATATTTCTCTAAATAGGTAACTCTTCGCTCCATTTTTGAAGGCAACTTTTATGCTTATGAATTTTTTCCGAAACTTGCTTGCGACATACATTTTCACTAATAGTATTAGCGCATAGTGCATTTGGTGAAGGAGCATTATTGATTTTTTAGAGTGTTTAACATCAATGGTTTGTTTTTAAAGTTGTTCAAAATGTCTTTCTAACAGCTTTTCAATAGGAACACCCTTCAGTGATGAAATAACTTTTGCATATCAAAAGAATCTTACAAATTATTCATATCAATGCATATTCATATCACAATGCCTTAATCTTTTCTAACACATCAATCTTCTAATTTATTAATATTCTTACCAATTCTTAAACGCATATTTAAATACCCAACTTTACATAGTTTACTATTTGATATTTTAAGAAAAATGCCAATACAGTATTGTCACAACACCAAAATTCCACTTTGGTTTCTAAATGTTGATCTAAGTCAAAAGAAAAAAAAAATATCCATTGATACGCTACGCACGTGTTTCCCATTCTGAATAAGCAATTTACCAGCCGCTAATTTGTTTTCTCTGACTCTGGCCAACTTACGAATAGCATAACTGCTAGTACCAATGGACTTTCTTCATGGAGAAATCGACTAATAAAGAAAAAAAACAATAAAAAGCGGTGTAATCAAAGAGGTTCGGAAAACTCCAGAAAATAAGCGCAAATTAACTAAACGGAAACCCATCCGTTGCCGTTGGAAACAGGCGTGAGATGGAAAGGAAATCATTTGAGTAGGTTTCCCGATGAAAACTGAAAGTATTTTTATTTTCCATTCCGCTTGTGGCGTTGCCATATGACATTTACAGTAGAGTGCCGGTCATTCGAGTTTACTTGAATCAAATTTATTTCGATTAAGTGAAATATTCGAATGAAGGAAATTTTCGAAGTCATTAATTATAGGAAAATGAAATATAAATTTACACACAGTTTATTCGTATTTATAGTAATATTAAAAGAGATGAATGAGAAAGAAAGTAGGGTACTTAATCCAAGGCCATTTTCTGAAAATTAGTAAAGTTTATTAAGTTGGATTTGGCATCATTTTTTTTTTCTTTTAGTTACCTAGTGACTTGTTAAAACATTAGAACAAAATCTTTGCATTTATTCTAATTGTATAAAACAAATTGTATTTTCATGTTCGCAAAACAATTTTTTTTGTGTGTCAAACATCAAAGTTTTAAAGATTTTATTTAATCTAGAGATTATTTTTGGCTGCGAAGTCTTCAGTTAAACATTAGCTGCATGCAATAACATGCAAACTAAGGTTTATCCTGCTTACTTACAAATGTTTGCTTTTCAGGTTCATGAAGTAAAAGTCGAATTAGGGGCAATTGACACAAGATATCTTGGGATATTGACTCAAGACAAGATAAAACTGCTGCCGACTCTAAAATTTATGATTAATTTTCGTATGTAAAAAAAAGAAGTTGGGATTGATAAACTCAATATTAATTCAACAAAACTAAACTGGTTTTTAATGCATTTTATATATTAAACAATAAGGTAAGTAATTTCCTCAAATAAAAAGAGCAACAATTAGTAAAGGAGCAAATTATCATACAGGATGAATTCGTAAAACAGTATGCAACAAATACAATTTAACAAGAATTTAATGCTCTTAATTTAAGCATACCTGATTATGGTCGTTCTATTTGAATTTTTTTTTTTCAGAATCCAAAATAATAGCTGGTTTTAGAAAGCAAAAAAGTACTTATTCTAAAATATAATTTTCCACTGAGAGGGTATTTAAAAGTGAAAAATAACCAATGAAATGTGCATAACGTAATTGTTCAGAGAAAACATGGTGAGTGAGAGTTAAATATAAATTCTGTGACAATAGATATTTAGAGTTGAGACGTGGACAGACGATCAAAAAACAAAGGTAAAAATATTATTCAACGCTGTTGAAGAGTTTAAATATAGGGTAATTATAATTAAAGTTCCACTTTGAAATGATCAGAAAAGGAAAACTACTGGACCAAATGTTATTAAACTTGGTAATTGTGTAAAGATGATCATGGAATTTATAATCGGCCGAAAAAAAGTTCAAAAAATCAATACCAGGAGCACGGACGTACCTAAGGGGGGGGGAAATCCAGGGGTCCGAACCCCCCGAATCTTTGATTTTTGTTACTAAAATGAAAATAATATAGTGTCCTTTTGAAAAAATACTGCTTTTTACCGTTTGGACCCCTCCGAAATTTTTTCGAAATTTTTTTTAAAAACAACTTTCTAATTCATGCGAATACATTGTAATACATTCAAATAGAAAGTGAAGCACTTTATTCATGCAGTTATTTTACACGTGAGAAAAAAGCTGTCCTTGTCCAACTTTTCCATATATATATTATATATATATATATATATATATATATGTATGTAATGTGTAAACAGAGAGTTTGGGTTTTACTACTTTGAGATTTGTTCAAGCGGGTACTTTCACTGTAAGTTTTGCTTTCCTGTCATACTTGCCATGCGCGCTCTGGAGTATGTTTTATTTCTTTAGTTAATTGGCATACACCAAGTCGCCGATTCCGGGTTCTTTCCAGTGTACACGTGTGCCCACGCCTTTGTAACCGATGTAGTAGATGTAGTAGATGTAGTAGATGTAGTAGAGGTATGTGGAGAGGTGTAGAGAGGTCGAGAGATGTAGTAGATGTGTAGAGATGAGAGAGAGGCGGAGTTATGTCTTAGCAACCCACGTGGTATCATGAGCGTAAATACGCCTGCACCTCGAAAATCGAGAGACTTTTGCCGCTAGAACTGCTTAATTAATCCACGCGGATTTTCGTACCCGTCTTTCCTCACCTCTTCTCACCCTGCATTGTAACTTAATGTTCAATAAACCGTTTTATTCACCCTTAACTCTGAAACTTTACTGGAATATCTGACACTTCATATGTATATATATATATATATATTTATATAGGTAAGGCAGGTAGACGGATACACAACATTAACACAGTTTTTATGCATTCTTAGTTGTTAAAATATAAAATTAGCTTTTTGGAACTGCACCACCAGCTTCAATAATATTTTTTGAGGGGGAGGGGTGGAGGTGGTCCATCTAGGTGCTAAAACACCAGATTTTTTTTTAAAGTGTACATACGTGTACATATAATGTTACAAATACTGCACAGTTAAAAATACGCATGAATTATTCGTTTACTTCATTTTTTATCAGAGCTATAATCTGTGATTATTAGACCGAGAATATAGCTTTAAAATCAAGGCAAATACTTTACATATGTCTTTATACCAAAAATATTTTTTTAATAAATAGAATATAATTTCACTATAATCTCTAATTATAAAACGAAGTTCAGTCAGAATACAGAAATGAAATCATGGTTAAAACAGCTGGGAGATATCATTAAATCAGCAAACAAATTTATTTACATGAAAAAGGTAAACTAGTACTTACAATAGTACTTAAAATAGTACTTACTAGAACACTTCATCGAAGTATTTAAAACTTTACTTTTTTACAACAGCTACGATATTTTTATAATCCAATCGTAAGAAACTATGTTCATTAAAGCAAAATCTTTACCGAAAGCATCCCCTCCATATTTAGGTTGAATTTATTTCACAATTCTGAATATGAAAAAGATGCATTTGGTATTTGGATATAAAATAAAATTATCTCACACGAATGCACCAAGAAATAAGCTTCGTCGTGCCCATGCATTAACGTAGTTTTAACGTAGGAACTTTTCTGCCATAGCAAAGGGATTGATCATTAAGTAAAATACTAGTCCAATTACCTGCAGTCATCTGTTACATGCTATGCGTAATGCGACGATATTTTTGTACGTTTAAGAGATCTTAACTCCAACTTGAACTGCAGGCTGAATGAGCAAAGAACGTATTACATTGAAAACTGATAAAATCAGCTTTGTGATTATTGTTTTTATTTGCGAGTGGAAGTGACTCGGACACATTTCATTCGTCGAAGCTCGCAGGTGCAAGAAGGAAAACGGAAAATGCCCTTTTACGGCGAGACTTCGGAAGATTCACGGATAATTTTCGTTTTTTAACAGAACTTCCGTTAAGCAAAAATGCTTTATTCACCAATAAGGAAGATTCTAACGTGAAAACTAGGTAGACATTGTGAAATTCAGATTTTTTATAACAGCAAACATTTTTCATGAGCTTTTTTTATTAATATATCGTTGTAACACATACTGAATTTCGTGGGTGTTTCCAGAAATGTACTTTTCAGAGGATATGAAAGAACTAATCGCATTAGAATAAATAGAATATTTAATATATATATATATAAACCTGAGCATTTTTGCTCATTAGCAAAACAGTGCGCGTAGCATTTAATAATTTTAACAAACACTGTCCTTTTAAACTCATTGATAATACGGAAAACAAACACTAGACTGACATCAATTTAAAAGTTTTGGAGACTTTTAAAAGAATTTCGTCATATTTTGAAATGTCGTTCAGAAATATAAAATAAAGCTATATTTTCGTATTTAAGTGCTAGGAAAGCTGTAGGAAATCTCTTTGTTAAATGCTTAGAAATCTGAATAAACTAATATCTCTTTCATGTCATATGGAAGTTCCGTTTAAATTCTTCATTTTTTTATTCTCATTAATATGCGTAGAGGGGAACGGTGTGACATTGACAAGAATCAGAAATTTAATGTATCACAAGCTAAGGCAATGGAAAAAGAAGAAATAAAAATGGCACAAAATTGGAAGCAAATTCTTATTAAATGCTCTTTCTAAAGAATTTTTTAATTTAGATGGAAAATATTTTCCAGGAAAATTATGTTCGTGCTGATATGCTAATCGCCACAAACGCAGATTTATTTATTTTTTAAAAAATGCCTTTCCATCAAAATGCATTTTCTCATGAATGAAATTCAACTTCCTAAAGAAATTCTTTTATATTTATTTCCAAAAAATATAGCCTTCAAACAGTTGTTCAGCAAATTATTAAAATTGCAGTGTAATTGCGCATTATGCATCAACAGTGAAGAGTGCTGATGCCCCTCTTCCCTTTACAATGGATGCCTCATGCAACATTGTAAACATTGAACAACAATTTATGTGCAAGTACACAGTAATAATGCCATTATAAGTACTCATTATTACAGTGTCATAGCAGGTAAATAATTGTTCCATGTCTATGTTTTACATGTCATAAACTTTGTGGAATGCAGACAGATAACGAGGGTTAGCATATGGATTAACCATCGATCAGCAGATATTCTGTTTAAGTAGTGCCATTATACTAAAACTCTGCTGTTTAACTACTATAAATACTATTATTTTGGAGCTCTGCAACAACAGTTCTTGTCAAGTTAGAAAAAAATCTTTATTTTTCAAAGCTCATTATTAACAATACGTATCAAAGAAACTGGATCAACCGCATTAGCATTTTAATTATGCTCATGCAGTTAGGTAGTTTTGGGTGGAAAAAATTGTTGGTAAAAGTTTTATTGTTTCCGCAGCTTCCATTATGCTCCAGTATGACTGTCCTAGGTTCCGCCTCCCTCAGGTGAGCGTAGGCTCCTACGTAGAAAAATGTGACCAAAAGTGGGATGTTTTTGAGGTTTTCCTGAAATTTTTCGAAAACGGCTCAAAAAATAAGGCGAAGAGGGATAAATTTCTATTGGGGTAGAGAATATTCATTTATTTTCCAGCTAATAATTAAAGTTCATTAATATTTAAATGTATTATTATTTTTTATCTAAAAGTAAATTCTAAATGCTGTTAGAATAGTTAATATTTGTCTTCCGTTACTACAGGTACCTACATAATTACACGCTCTCAAAAAATTATTCGAGTAAAAGTCAACGTTCTGACATTGGTTTCGAATATTAAAAATTATTTAGCATAAATTAGTTAGGCTATTATCGTATGACTATATGAGGGTTCACATTTATATCGGGTTATGCTTTTTTAAGGCTAAAATAGGAAATTTCCCTTATACTCAAATACTTTTTTGAGAGGGTGCATATCATTATATTGATTTTTATTATAAATCAATAATCAGAACATAATTTCATACTTTCTTACAATGGAAAAGAAACATTTTTATTTTGCTAAGCAAAATGGCAAGAATTTTTTTCTTGATGAACTGAACTGGGTGCGTTCATGGTACATTACAACATTAATATCTAGACATGATGATTGAATGATGAAAGTCATGGTTCGGAAGAGTTGAATTTAGTTAATGGTCCCTGAACATAACTATTGTGCCTTGCCGTAACTACGACTAGTAGACTATAGTAAAGTATAGTAAAATACATCAACTCTATTAAAAACTATAGTCCAAAACACAGGCTTAGGCAGCATAGAGTAATTGTAATAGTAAGTAATCATAGAGTAATCTTTTTTCCTCGATTTTTGTATGCCGTTTTTGTCACTGCTGTTTTGTTCTTTTCAACATGGTAGCCATGTGTTGTAATCTTTGCCCCCCCCCTTCTCCGGAAAATATTCCGCGGACAAAGTTTAAAATTCTCTACATTAGGATATATTTTTGAGCATATTGCTATTCATTTATTATTTATTAAAAATTAATAAAATTTTGACTATCACCTCTTTCAACATTCCTAATTCAAACGTTAAGATTTCGATTGACCTTTTCAAGTCTGCTTAACTATGTATATGAGCTTTTAAGAATGGAGCAAGTCTACGTAACAATTTACAATATTTATGAATGTCGAGCACTAATTTCTTTTGTTTTTACTTGAATTAGAAACAAAGATGTCTCTTGCGTTCAGAATTTTTTCTTTCTTGTGCATCTTATCTTTGCATAGACATAGATATTTTAGCTGTAGAAGATTATTTATTTCACTAAATTTATCATCGTTAATATATGAATAAAACAGAGATAGGTATGTAACACACTGATTTTCTTACTTTAAAAATCACAAGAAGTCTAACCCCCCCCCCCTAAAGAAAGAGTAAAAAAGGAAGGATATACCTTAATTTGATTCATTTTTTCTTACCTTAAAAAATACATAATTTTTCCTTTTAGAAATATCGAATCTTCATTGTTACAATTTCTATTTAAACATTATTTTCCTAGATAACGGTTAAATTTTATTTCCTTGAAAGTAAATGCAGGAGAATATTATTTCCCCTAGTTATAAATATTTATTACACATTGCTCGCCTTTGTGTGGCAGTAACTTCATCTTATAACCATTTCTGCGACATTCATAAGAAATAAAAAATTTAAGCGGATAAAACTCGACAGTTTGTTATAAAGAAAAGGATGCAAAGTGTTGTGGAGTGAATTATTCATTTCTCTATTTTTATGTGCTTTTCCTTAATAACCAGTGACTTCTTTTGTTCACAGATGAGTCTGCGGGCGATACATAATAATAAAAAGCTGTGATTTCGCTTCCGTTTTCTCCTTTAATATGAGAGAGAAAAAAAAGCGTTTTTTACACTTTTTGTTGCCATGAATGAGTTTTGAAACTTTTACGATAAATAACCCGAACCTCCCATGATCGTCTGAGAATTAATGAAGCTTGGAATTCAGGTCGCGTCTCATGAACGATTTATTTAAATGACTGTCGGGGATAATATAACAAATACAAATGGATGAAATTCCACTTCCTTTATAACTATTAATATTCGTTGAACATATTAATCTTAGAGTCCCTTATATTCTTGTAAACTCTTCATCAAGGTTTCTCGAATATAAAATATTCATTTACAATAAACTTTTTGAAAAAAAAGTGTATTTTCGTTTGCTCACTTATTATTTACAGAATTTATCTCTAGAGATACTTCGATTCGGCTGCTGTATGGCTCACAGTAAAGAACTCGTTGGTGCATGCATACATGAAATGCCTTAAATGGACGATTACACACCGTATATTGTTCTATATTTACGTCATGGTCCTAATAAAAACTAATCGTAATAATTCTGAACCTGTCGATGATAGAAAAGCACTGTCATTTAGTAAGGTTCACTACAATTTTCTCGATTTACATTAACATCTTATAAAAGAAAAAGACTGGACATTACTTTTTATTCTTTATTCTAACGATCACGAGATGCACAAACCTTGACGTAAGTTTTTGATCACATGACTTAAATCTTGTTCGAGGAAGTTCAGTTTTTGCGTAAGGTTTCATTTGTTGTTCTTTTCTGCTGTAAATATTCGTTTTAATTAAAATGAATGTTTTTTGTGACTAAGGTCATCTTTGCCTGCCCAACTAACCACAAAGGCAAAAAGCAAAATATTTTCTAAACTCATATTATGGTGCCAGGCTTTACAATTATTATTAAGTAACATGTGAAAGTAAATTCTTAAATATATTTTTGAGTGTTTATTTCAACACTAAAATCTTTTGCTGAATAATAATTTTAATATTAATAATTATGCGATAAATTAATGCGTGATAGTGAATTGTTCAAAAAAAGTATTCTTTTGTGTTTGAGAAAAATTTTATTTTTAATACTTACTCAATAACCTAAGGATTTGATCTTCCAATCATTGTTTCTAATATTAACCTTCTTGTGACGACAGAATTTGATATTACGGTCTTTTAGGTAGCATAGGCTGCATTCAGTGAACAAAATCATAGAGTAAATTGTATTAGCAGTGAATATTCCTGATTATTTTTATAAAGTCTAGAAAGAAAACGATTAAGAAGGCGACTAAAAAGGGTGTAAATATAATAAGCAATTAGAAAAATAACAGTTTTTATTAATTTTTTATGTGTAGAATCTATTCTATATATATATATATATATATATATGATTTCATTTTACAATGCAATTCGTTATTAAAATCGATTTGCTTGCATTGAATATGCCGCATTTTATGAAAATATTACCTTAAAATTCTTATAATTCGATTGCTATCATTTCATTTAAAATCAACTCCATTTTTTTTTGCAGGTAAGAACATATTGTACCAGCTTATTTAATCTTTATTTGAAAAACGAAATTTGAAGTAAGTTAAGTTCTCAGTGTTTCATTACAAAAAATTGAAAAACGTTTGATTAAATACGAATAGATATATTTATTCTTAAATATTAATTCTTCTAATAATTAAGTTTCTGTTTTCAAATCATATTCAGTGAAATTTTTGTGATTGTACTTCGAAACCTTTATATTCAGAGGTACACATATCTTTTTTTAAACAATAAATTGATAAATATGCTTGTTCACTCTTTCACTGAATTTTGTAGTTAAAGCTTTTTGTCTCAGTTCATTTGATCATATCTTTTAGGTATTAAAGTATGACCATATACCTCATGATTTAAGCTTTTATACACGCTGTTTGAGAAATATTTTACTTTTGTTTAGTATCAATAAATTTTAATTACTTTACCGATACTTAAAAGACACTTAAAATCAAAAATGAATTTGTAAATTGATAATTTCAATGACCTGCAAAGTTATATTCACCATGTCAACTTTAAACAATAAATCAAGAGATAAAAGCATCTCTCTCTCTCTCTCTCATTTTTTAAACTATTACCCATACGTTTACTAAAATGATGAGAAATGCAATGTTTATGACATTTAATATACTTGCCCGAAAATTTAGATTACATTTGAGAATACAAATTTTAATTATACACGCAGGAACAGAAGTTTTAATTATACACATAAAGACTATCTCGAGAACAATATCCAAACATCATCTAAAAATATCCCTAATTCAAAGAATTCATTATCCTGTAAAATCACGAAATTTCTATCCAGTTGTGCTGCTTCAGAAATTCTTGAGGCAAATTGCATCTGAAGCATGAAATTACGGTATCGATTGTACCTTCAGGGAGTCTCTTTGACATTAGCCGCCTCGGCAAGCAACAGTTGCTTGTTATCTGTGGTATGAAACAAGCTGTTGGTCATATGCATAATCATGCGCATTATTTTACTAGTATGAAAATTTATAAATAAATGCACAAACATTTAATCGATAAATGAATTACTTAATCAACCACGATGCACGTGCGTGAAAAGCAGTGCATAGAAACAAGAAGAAAATTTAACTAATCTCGAGTTGGCCGTGATTTTTGTTGCAGAACAAATTTTTTCCTCCATAAAAGTGCAAACGTAAGTTGTCGACCCCTTCAACAATGAAATAACAGAGAATGTGATCTTGGTTCACTTGAGGATGACTGAAAATCTTTTTGCACAGAGTTTACCTCTGTTCTAACAGTTTCTACCATAATATTTCTGTAATATTTAGAAAACACACAGACAAACGCACAAAAAGTCAACTAAAATTATTTTTACTAACAAAAATTCGAATTCTACCAAAATATGGAAGATTAAAATGTCTCCTTAACAAATCTAATCCATCCCAAAAATCTAGCAACTCAAATTTAATATTTTAGAAATTTCTTCCATGAAAATACGCTATGAAGCCAGTACGGCGACCAAATGCACTGTAATGCGAAATAAATTACCTTATCCTTGATCTGAAACTGCATTAGATAGAGATAAAAAAAGGTGAAAAACTGTGTTCTGAAGTAATGATACAAGTATAAGTTGATAGGATTTGAATTTCGCTTAGATACCCTAGTATGATTTCAAGCTCTTCATACTAAAACATTAGGCTTGTCATTAATATGTCATTAGAGCATAATATATAAAGTCAACCCCCCCCTACCCCCCAAGTTGTAACAGCAACGTAAAAAGATTTGGAGAAATTTTCTGTTCATAATAAAACAGTAATTTCTGATATACAAGCATATCAGAAACATGTCACATATTATACATTTTATGAACTTCACGAGAACTGTAAATTAAAAGACTAAGTATAAAATAATTCTCTCATTTAAATAGTTTCCGGATAACAATTTGATACTATAGCATGATTCTAATGTATCTCCAAGGACATCTTAGAAATATCATACTGTGTATAAGAATGAATAAAGGATTATTAAACATAGTCAGAGCAGGTTTTGAGATAATTATATTTTAATATTTTCAAAATTCACCAGGCATTTAAACGTTCACACTGATGTTGCAGTTTGATTTAACAATGTAATATAGCAATTGTAGAAAATTGTAATATCCATGACCAGATTTCATCTTCTTCTATGACGAATTTCTGGGACAAAATTTGTCAAAAGGAAAAGTGCTAACTCGCTTACATATTATCAGATTAACAAATACATAAAGGTTATTTTAGAAAAAGATGCTCAAAATTTCTGTAGGTGATAGTGCATGTCCTAACGAATAAATATCATCAAATATTGTATGATGTAAATTAAAATACAAAGACACTAGAGGTGATGTATAAACAAAATCAAAATGTTTGGTTAGATGTTAATCCACATGTTACTTATCAACATGAGCACTTTCTATTAATTTTCGGGCATAAATAATCGACGTCCACATATTCAGATCTCATCTTCTGTCACAACGGCTTGACGGCAAAAAATACCTCACGTTTCTGCCAGACATAGTAAATGTCATCTGCTCATACTTTCGGTGGGTAAAATGGTTCCATCAGGATGCAGAAACAGCCCAGTTGTATTCGATAGGATGTAAGATTTTCCAAAACAATGGATTGGGAGTAGATGTCCTGTAGGTTGCCCCCACGCACACTAGATCCTTCATGTCTCGTTTTCTTATTGTTAGGATAGCAGAGGACTTTCACGTATGACACTCCCATTGAATCTGCAGAAGAACTCGTCACCAAGTTCTCGGACGCAGCAAAAATGCGTTGAGATGCGTCAAGTATGTTTCAGAATTTTCGTCAATTCTTTATTTGCCATTTTACGGCGTGCACCATTGCTATCGGTCACTGTTTTGAACATTTGCAGGTAGTCAAACCCCGATTTAGTGCCATCTCGAAATAGCGCCAATTCCGCTTAACCGCCAATTATGTCTATGAACAAATCTGTCAAATAGGAATTTCAATGTAATGGATCCGTTAAAGCGCCAAATCGATATACCGCCAGAATAAAACTTGCCTAGTGTAACAAATTTTCTAGAAATTACTGGATATGTTTTTTGCACATCTTTCTTTTTAAACTTTTTGTTAGATTTCCAAAGAGTCCCTTGCCTTCCTACGTCTATATGCTTTCAAACTCAAATAGTATTCAGTAGTAACGAATTCCTATTCATTCTCTTTTGAAAACGGAGAACAAGTATGAACAATATTCGAAAAACCTCTCCACTCCTCCCCCCCCCCTTCTCGTTTTCGCCGCCTTCCAGGGAAACGGGGTGAAATGCAAAATCTGTCATTCAAAGGTTAGATTAGTCGTTGAATGATCAAAGAATTTAGCAGTTAAATCTGCAAAATAACCAGAGTCTTAATTCATGATGGCAAAAAGAGCTGTATTAACATAACAGTTTCGGAAAAGCGGGAAATTTGCGAATATAAAGAGAGAAATGTGACTGCATCGCAAATCATTTTTCTACATTGTGGAGAAAGCCTGTTAGCAGGCGCTGCATAGGAGACATTTTGAAAAATCCCGAGAAATGGATTAACACCAACGATCTGCAGTCAAATGTGAAAAAACTGAAAACACAAAGATTTAGAAGCTGCCCTTTGCACATGGATGGATACTACAAATGAGTGCTAAAAATGCGACTATAACTGAGGACGTTATTAGAGAGAAAGCAAAAGTCCTTGGCCAGCAAATGGACATCACAGATTTCGAGTGTAGTAGCGGCTGGTTGAACAGATTTAAAAAGCAACGAGGATTCTCGCAGTATATACGAAGTGGTGAGACTGCAGGAGTTGATGAAGATGTGATAAATGGACGTAAGAAATTGAGTGCGCTGATTTTAGAATATAAAGCTGAGGACGTTTACAACATGCATGAAAGTGGATTTTTTTTACCGCCTGCAGCCAGATAAAACAATTTCTAGTGGGCCTGTTAAAGGCTGCAATAAAGCTAAAGATCGTGTGTCGCTGGTGTTCTGCACAAATGCAGATGGATCTGATAAAAGAACTCTGACAGTGATTAGAAAATCAGCTAAGCCCAGATGTTTTAAAAATTTTAATCCTGCCCTTTATGTTGATTATGAGAACAACAAGAAAGCTTGGATGACTGCAGCATTATTTCAAAAATGGCTAGCGAATTTCAACTCAGAAATGCGAAGAAAGAAACACCATGTTTTAATGATTTTGAATAATGCCCCTTGTCACAAAACACACCCAATGAGCAATATCCGCATTGAATTTTTACCTCCTGATTGTACTGGAGTTTTACAGCCTTTGGATGCGGGTATAATAAACTCATTCAAAGCTCATTATCCAAAGTATCACGTCCGCCGTATTATTGAAAAAATCAGCAAAGATGATTTTTCTCCAATCCTTTTACACGGTGCTATTCGCATGATAGAAAAAAAAGCCTGGGATGAAATTTCACCAGAAACTATTGTTAACTGCGAGAAACTTACTGGATTATTTCAATCTGAAGGGTTTACTCCAAAGCAAAATATTACAGCACTCCAAGAACTACAAAATGAAATACACAAATTGACAGACCTTGAGCATCCTCTGTCGGCAACTGAGTATATTAATATAGACAAAAGTGTTTCAACATTTGAAGATCTTACAATCAATGAAATTGTTAAATCAGCTACCAATCAAAATCAAAATTTAGATTCATCTGACAGTGAATCTGAAGAAGATGAAACACCACGTGTTACATCGTCGGAAGTGAAAAATTGCCTTGGGAAAATACGAATTTTTTTAGAAAAAAATGCGACAGATAGAAAAGTGCAAAACAATCTCTTAGTTGTAGAAAAGGATATTAAAAAAATTAATATTGAAAAGAAAACTCAAACTACCATTTTAAAATATTTCCAATAAATTCAGTTTGAGTTTTAATGTAAGTGTGTGTCTGCTATGAGCAAAAATATATATTTTATCCAAGTTTGTTTGTTGTGTTTATTTCAAACCTACACGAGGGGTCTTTAGGGCGGATGATTTTTTAAGGGGTTCTAAAGCGCATTCACGATACATCTGGAAAAAACTGCTGGAGACTCCAGAATGTTAGATCCGTCGCCGCGCGAAAGGCCTGAGCCCTGGATCTTCACACTTTAGCGATAGTGTTTATTCTACTCGTAAACTTCTTTATATAGGATTGACGATATAAAACAGTAAGTGCATCTTAATTTCATAGTACAATTTGATAATTTAATTCCAGCAGAATTGAATTATATTACCTATTATTAAATAAAATGCATTATGATATTGAGTTTTACATTAGCAATAACACCATATCAAAGTTTATTTTTATCCATCGCATAATCTAATATAATTCGATATACCGCCGCACTCGTTATAGCGCCATAATTTTCTCGAACGGATAGTGGCGTTATATCGGGGTTTGACTAGTTGCATGTCATTAAACCTGCTTTTGTAACTTAATCTTTGTTTGTTTTTACTCAACTGCATATAGCAGCAACTTCTTGTGTGTAAAAAAGCATCACGTTTGCGCGGTCTCTCTCTCTCCTTCTTCAAATTCCAACCATATTATTCTTTGTTGAAAATTGTTTGTTTGAATATGTACTGTCTCCTTGATGTTTTGCTCATCTTTTATGAAAAACGCTGAAATGAGAAGCATCTATATCGATGCTCTATATGTATTTTTTTATACATATAATACACATTTTTATACATAAAATACACATTTTATACATATAATACACATTTTTATACATATATACACATTTTAATACATGGCATAATAAATGATACATAATTTTGCTAGGCAGAAGGATTATTATTGCAAAACCTACAGGACGTTTTATAAATAGAAATTGTATTTTTATCGCAATCTGACGCATTCTGTAAGTGAATTAACTTATTAAAAATTATTCAATCATAATTGAATATTATATCATAACCTCAAGGAGATTTAAGCACATGTTATCAAATGCATCAGTTTCAAAAGCTACAATTACCAAACAGTAATGAATGTCAACTCCTATTAAATATATTACCATGTTGGAGTAATTAATGCAATATGTTCGAGTAGTAACAGTGCCATAATAGAATATTCAAATGTTGTTATAAGTCGGTGTAACGATACAGTCTGTTAAATTGCAGGTTTAATCAGTCCTGTTTTATATGTGTTAGTGTTCTTTTGATTCTTAAAAATATATATATTTAAACAATATTTAGTTCGACTTTAGATTATTTTCAAATATAGTAATCATGCATTATGCTGGGCTGATCATGTATTAGGCTTTTTGAATGTGAGACAGGTTCCATGGTAAATTTGAGAAAGACAACTCTTCTTCATGTTCTCAGTAAATTTAAAATTTCGAATAAAATTACAGACTTTAAAACAGAAGTATTCGCCGGATTAAAACAAACATAATCAGGCTTAATGAATATCTGTAACAATAATATACATGTGGTCAAACTTCTTGAAATGATATTTAAACTGGCGTAGATGCTCTTTGCTGTCGGTAAAAGTTTAATCTTATCGTAGCAGGTTGCTGTACTTCCTCACGTGTTGTATCCTTTTATCACATGATTATCAAGTGCACTGGTATTTCTTGGGAGACCTCTTCTTTTTAACTTCGTAAATTTTCTCGAAATTAAAAATTTACCGGTAGTTTTTCTCGTCAAATTCAGCCTTGAGTTTATTTCACACAGAAAATTCAACTTTATGCAGAATCACTGTTTCTGCTCCATTTAAAACTGTAGATGAAGATTTTTTACTCATTAAAATCATTATATAACTGCACATTCTACCACGATTTCTATTAAACAACATGCATAAAATTAAAGGAACTCTAAAGAGATCTATAATAGGGAAAATATATCTATCCATGTTTAGAAAAATGTATACAGGGGAAACTAAAGATACTTGACCCAGTTTTTGGTTTAACATTTTTAGTTAAGAATTTTTAGCTTTTTATAAAAGCAATTGTTATGAATTCAAAAGTGTACTTACACTTGACTAAGTAAATTTTAAAGTATCTTACTTATAAAAATAGTTTTAAAGGTAATACAATTTTAAAAAATTAAAAATAATCTTCATTTTGCGTCAATTATCTCTACATGTAGAGATAAATAATCGATCCAACCTTTCTGAATAACTAATTCAGGACATAAATTTGTGATTATAAAATTTAAACTACCAAATCAAAAATTTAAAGAATTTTACAACTTAAGGTTAACACTTTTTTTTTCAATTTGTTGTTCCTAGAATCTTGCTAATTTTCATTTTCTCGAAAGGCAGTTTTTTTTAATAAAATTTTTCTTGATATCCCTGATTTTTGATTAAAAATCGGGCCGAGAAAGAATAGCCTGGATTTAATCAAAAATGATGCTGCTTATTCAAAGGTTGAAATCTAGAACCATTATACAGACAGCACGATATTCGGCTTTCCACAGCCATTTCTAAAATCTTCCACTTATAACAGTGATAAGCCTAAAATCATTAAAGTACATGGATTTGTACGAAATTAAGACAGTTGATTATGTATAAAAAAAGATGTCGATAAGGACGCATTAGTAATTCTGAAGAACGTCACAAAAATGTAATTGTTCTTACGATACTTCTACGATAATTTTTTTTACTGTTTTGCGTATACTTTCAAATCTTAACTTATTTTACATTAACCATGACCGTTGCCAAAAAGACATTTCTGTGAGACATTTCAAAAGTGCGAAAAATCAGAATTTTGAAAAAAAAGGGCCTGAATTTTCAGGTCTTGATTATGATTAACTTGCCCTATTGGAAAAAAATTAAATGGGGACTCCTCTTCAATGGCATAACCCTTTCCTTTAACCTGTTCATTCTCATTGTTGTCGTTGTTTAACATGTGTAAATAATTCCGATGTACTAGCAAATGCCCATGCATATTATTGAAAACTCACTCTACTAGAAGATTCAATGCTATAAATTTTATTGAATTGTCGTTGTAATTCCACAAGTATTCTACACATAATAGTTTGCTGCTAAATTATTTATCATATTTATTTAAGCATTCAATTCTTATTGTGACAGCAAACCGCAACTCAGAATTTTTTTAATCTTGAAACTCCACGTTAAACGAAAGGAGTGAAACGTACATATTGACGAAACAACTGCCAAATGCTGCTAAAATTAACCGGCACCTATTTAAATATCAAAGAAATTCTTAGTTGCTTGCAAAAACTCGCATTTTAGATTTATTCTTTAGCTAAGGTACAGAAGTTGGGACACAAAATCAATGCTTGAATTTCCGTCAAATGAGCAACAGCTGAAGCAAGAATATATGTGATATTGATTTTTTCTGCTTTTTCTGTTTCTTTGGAGATTTAAAAGAATAAAAAGTTGCGTTTTCGTCTCTGGCAACTATAGTTAAACTTTAAGGTTAGACTGTTAAACTGTTTCGGGTAAAAAAAAAATCAATATTATGTTTGAACTTTACTTTAAAACAACTGTAAAAATATTTTTTCCAATAGTTTTTACATTCATTTCTGTTCAATTTCTGATTTTTTAGCAATAAATGTAATTGTTAAAATTGTATTAAAAAGTGTGCTTTTACGCGTGTTTATATTTATCTATGAAGCAAATAGGATAAATTTGCGCCTTGCATCAATTATGAAATAGTGTCTAACACATGTACTTATGTAAATGTTAAAGTTGTTGAGTATGGCTGGATTTACAATGACAAATTTAAAATCAACGGAAAAGCTACGATGCACTTTTATTGATGTAAAAGAAGGGGTCTTAAATTTGTGATTTTTTTAGTTTTCAATGTAACACAATTATTATTTAGTTATTTGTGCAAGTTTTTCAATTCCTCATATTTTTAAGTAACTATCTGACAAAAATTAACATTAGTTTTATTTGCAATTTGGATCTTCCAGTACCAATACGATTCTCAAATACGAACTATCAGAATCTGAAGCATTTCGTAGCTTGCTACATAAACTTAATCAGATACTTTAAATGACAATGTACGAAAGTATTGTTTATTGTACATAAAATAATTTTTAAATATTATGGTGTGTATTTGTTTTGTTTCCACCTATTAACCTTAGACCTCCATATACGTGGCTTTACTGTTGAAAAAAAAATAACCACAGTGCGAGAAACCATTCTGCATTATGTTGTGAGCACAATTTAATGTTTTAGTTTTTGCAAACAATGAAAATTAAAAGAGCCCATTTATTCAACAAATGACATCAAAAATAAATATTTTAAATAGAGTTATTTTAAAATATCAAAACCTTACCAGGTATCGGAACAATTCGAAAAATTCATCTAATTCTATTTAACTGGTAAACTTCCATATTCTTGTGAATTATATATATTTTAAGCATTTAGCATCCATGAAATATGAATGATTTAATCATTAAAATTGGAGAGGCATCCAAATTGACGCATTGTTCTTCAATCCTTAGCACCACTCTCAGTTTTAATATAGTTTCATAAAACTTAGTGTGCAGTTCTCAACTAGTTTTAATACCTAAAAATTGTGTTTCCTCGATTTAAGGAATAAAAACAGAAAATCATTTTTTTTTCTAATACTTTAACACTATACATCTTCATTTGTACCTATTTGAAAAAAAAATATTTTTATTAAGCTATTATATTTTTACTACACGCTAAATTACGCATGATTGCTTTAAGAGATGTTTCGATGTATTCATGAATATTTCCACATTGAAATAAATACAAGATGCTGGAAAAACAGAGCAGTACAATGTAAAAGTTTTATTTCAATGTAAATTAAGATAATAGAGAAAATTTTTCAAATGCATGATTAAAAAAAATCTATTTTATATTTATTAAATATGCGAACCATGAGTGATATTTAAGGAATCAATTTTTTATATATATTACGTTGATTTCATAGCAAATTCAGATCTATTCCCATTGAGAAATTACAACATTTTATTCCATAATTAAAGAAAAGCCGTTCATAAAATACATGAAACAATTCTGAATGTTATTCTAAATTGCTTGTAACGTATTACGGACAAATCAATAAACTAAATTTATCGAAGTAATCATAAAATGAAAAACCCACCACTCATGTTCATAAGAAATTTTACAGCATAAAATAAAATTTATGCATGCATAAAACTAAACGCATTTGTTTTCTTTGAGATATAGTCTTTCTATTGTCTTAAGTAAAGCTTCTTTGAGTTAGCGATGAAGATTGATATTGATCTCTATATCGAAACGGCTTTCTGTACTTCAGCTAATGATCAGATTTTGCTGCCAAGAAATATTGTGACAGCATTTCTGTGAATGTATAGAAAGCTGATATATTATTAGGGAAATCATCAAGAATTATGTTTTTGTATTTTAGTCACAGAAAAAAAAACTATGAAAACGCTAGTTGAATAAGACAAATTATTTTATTTTTCTTTATTACACATTTCTTCGTTATTTTTAGCTAAAAAGTTATAAAATTAAAGTACATAATGCAAAAAAATAGAGGGTAAAAGACTATGTGTAAGTACTGAGAGCCATTTCAATCGGATTCTTAAGGCCTTGGCATAGTTCTTAGTTCTATATTTTTATAAATTGAGAAACTATGTTTAAGCCAGAAGGATTGAATAAAAATTTCACAAAACATTTTAGAATAGTAAATAAATCTTACCAAAACACTAAGTTACGACGACGCAACTCTTCAAATTGCAGTCAAATGCATACGAACCACGAATTTGGGTATAGGACGATCATCGAATTCCAAAAGAGCTGAACGAAATTGCCAGTAAGATGGCGCTGTGAGTCGTAATCATTATGCTGTGCGCATGCGTGCGTTAGTAGTTGACTGTATCATAATTCGTCGTTATGCGTTACTAGAGGGCGCTTATGTAGCTAATTATTAAAAGCGGGTCATATTATATTCCTTTGAGAGGCTGACGCTATGTCGTCCGTCTTCCGCTAGTCGATGATCGTCCTATATCCAAATCTGTGATCCAAACTAATTGCAAAATTATGCGACTGTTCCTAATAATTTGACAACACCACTGTATGTGTGTTTGCTTCCTAAGGAGCTCAACTGTAAGCGGAATAGTTTCTAATATTTTCCAATAATGCAGAACAGTGTTAATAATTTCTATTGTCCCTACCGTGCTCTAACTGCCGTAAAAATACATCGCAAAATTTACATACAATATTAATATGCTTGAGGTTATGTAGCCTATTGGAAATGATTATACGTAATATGAATAGTTTCCTTACGAAAGTATACAATAGAATTCCAATAGATAAAGGTATATGCGCAGACACTACTTAAAGTGGAAGCCATTTCTATTATTTCTATGTTCTATATTATTTTAATGATAGGAACACTCCCTAATTCATTTATCAATATATACATAATGTTTTCCTTCCAAAAATTCCTAAATTTTATAAATATAAATCTAATTTTCTCATTTTTTACCTTATTTTTTACCGCATTTATTACAAGCTTATTTGTCATTTAGTTAGGAATGTAATGCAACACATTTATCACAAAACATGTAAGAGTTTCTTTCAAATGAGTGCTATATGTTATTACTTGAATGGATTTTCCTGTGAATAAATTCTAAGGCACTCAATCATTTCCTGTAGAATAAAATTTATTCTCCATATATATAAATCCTTACTTCATGAATTTTGAATTTCTCTGAGGATCTATACCCACATTCAGATTTAAAATATTATCTTGAAATCGTGTTAAGCAATGCATATATATTTTTTAGACCGTGTTACCCAGACTTGTTTTGAAAATAAATTTCTAAGAGTGTACTGATTTTTGGGTAACTCATTCTACATACCTTTAATTTTATTTCCTTCGAGTGTCGATGCCATTTTTTTACGTCATTTTTGCTGTTTTGCTGGCAGATTATCCGGAGCAACACATACCCTCTAATGTATTTGCTCCTCCGGAAGCAAGAGCGTATGTCCGGCGCGTATTTGTGTAACCCCATTGTGTTAATCAGAATTTTCTGGTGTCACATTTTTTAGACCATTTTTTTACCGCGGAGATTCCGATCTTGAAGTATTATTGATTAAGCAAGAGTAGCCAGAAATTTTTCATGGGAATGTTACGATTACTGCAACTCACATATATGTACACGTGTGTGCGATAAGGGAAAGAATATACATTTTGTATGGCAAAAAACTCCGCTTGGGGAGTTGTGACCCCCTATCCCCTCCTTGGCTACGCCACTGTACGCTGCATAAGCAAGCATAAGTTGTCACGTCATGAAAAACCGTCATAGATTGCAAACGCGCCAAGTTGTTCTGAGGGTTATACAAAATTAAAAAATTTTCTTTTAGTAAATTTTACTTTTGATACAGTTCGGATATTTGGTTTTAATACATTTCGGCCACCAAGGTGAGATGAAATATTAATAAATATGGCAACCCAGAATTTTCTTAAGTATTGAATTTGACACTATGCAACTACAGTAGATTCCCTAACACGGTAGATACGTTCCGTGTTATAGGAATCCGTGTTGTACGGATCCTGCGCTATACTCCACCTGGCGTACGAACTGCGCGGTATAATCGCGGCAAAACTTATTCGCGCTCAGTAAAAATGCAATGATGTTTGGTGTTGCCATTCAAAAGGAATGTTAATTACAGGAGCTAAGGCGTCATAATATCAGAACATATGTCTCATTTCACCGTGCTGTACGAGTCTCTTTTAACGTGTTACACGAAAACGATCGTAATGTTTTCGTCGTGTTCCAAGAATTCGTGTTGTAGACCCATGTTATAAAGGGGTCAACTGTAATCTGTAAAAAATGAAAAATGAAATGAGTTATTTATTTAGTTCGAATTGACAGTGAGATAAACGTCACATTTATGTAACAGGTGTGATACTGCATTAAGAGTTCAATAAGGGTAATAAGTTTTTTCTCAGAAGTTACATCACGAACGTTTTCATTTACAAAAGCGACATGATTTACATGATTTTCACCGGATCAGGGTACATTTTTGGCTTTTAAACGTAAATGATGCATCCATTGTTTCATGTAGGCTTTTTAATTTAGGTAAAATTTAATAAAGTCCTGTGTAACATAACTGCCCTAATGCATTGTCCACGCTTTGAAAAATGCAAGATAAAATTATTGTCAACATCATGTAATGTTATTTATGTGGTATATACTATATATTAATGCTATAAATTAAACCTCACAAAGAGAATTATATGATGTAGAAATCAGGAATTTTTCGAAAGAGAAAAGTTTTGTCTGCATACCATAAAGTTCTTTCTTTTTTGATCGCCAGTCACATTGACGTAGTTTTGTGTCATATTGCAATCGTCTAAAATTTGCACTCATGACGTCAACTTTTAGTCACGATTCAAGTATTTTTTCACGTTTTGAGATTCCGAATTACTGGGTTTAATTCGAATTATATATGTTTAAGGAAAATATGCGTTTCACACCGTGCGGAGAACGGGTACGCAGCTAGTCATTAATAAATAGTGTAATGTAAGAGGATAGGGCGATATATACATGGATTTTTTTTAAAGAGAGGAGAGATCAAACAAATAGTAGTTAGAGCAATTTTTAATTTAATTTTAGGGTAGCGTTTCAACGGTTTATAACTCAAATTAATGGATTATGCCTGCAGACGCTTGATTTAAGAGCAGTCTAAAATTTATACTCGTGTCTTTGCAATAATGTAGGCGAAAAAATTAAACCTGAACTCAAGGCGAAAAAGGGGGAGGGGGTGAGAGCGAGAAATACAAAATAGAAAATGTCTACCTCTTGGGAAAAGCCAGCACAGGTAACTAAATTTACATGAGGTTTTAACATGAACAAAATAATAAATTTTCATGCATTCAAGTTTTAATTAAAGAAAATGAGTCATAATTAACAGTATTTTATTTTTAGTCACTTTAAAACTTTATTTTTTTAAATAATTTATCCCAAGCATGTGTAGCTACATTGCAGTAAAAAATTAAGTTTCAAGAACAGAAAACTATATTACACAATCACAAAGGATAAAACATTGTTCTTTCAAACTTTTAATGAATAAAATTACAGTGTTTTTAAAGTCTGCCCTTATAATTACTCGAGAAAAATCCTTTTAACTTTTACAGAAAACCATGGTACGAGGTAAAATTATGATATTGACATATATAGAACAATATTCCAAAAGTTCGGAATTTTAGCAAATCCGGGGCCCCGTCAAAATGTTCTCTAAGTTTAATTTGTAAATAAACAATTCAGCACAATGAATTGCACAATGAATGAAGACATGTTTATTCTTTTTTGATAATGTACCTCAATTTCAAATACACCGTTGGTGCTGTACCCTTCTAATCAAGATGGAACTCATAGACGCATTTTGAAAAGCAGTGAAATTTTTTTTCATAATAGTATAAAGTTTACTAGAAACTAATCAGACTAATATTTTAAGTCTCGAGGATATTTTAGTTTATCGTACATAGTGTAACAAAATTGCAATGATCTTTTCCCCGCATCAGTGTGTATTGCGGGAAAGTGTGTATTGCTGTAAGTGAAATGAGTAATTGACCCCTTGACCTTAGTGGCAAACTTTGCGACCATTTTAGCAGCTTGGCGACTTTGACAAACAAAAAAAAAGAAAGTTCTCGAAACTAGTAGAATTTTGAGTGTGTTTTAATTAGGAAAGAAGATACTAGAAAAATCTAGAAAAATGATGTCACATCCTTTTTGACGTCACATCCGTTTGGAAATCTATAAATAAAGAAGCCTTCTCACTTTCGAGTTAGTGTGTGATTTGCTGGCTGCGGATATTGAGAGCGAAGCAATGCAATTCCTATTGCCGTTTGAATAGAGTTACTGCTGTGATATTTCAATGATCCGCTGAGGCGTGTGCTAAAAATTATGTATTTATTGTGAAATTGTTTCGTCAAATAATGTGTTAATTTCAATTTCTCAATCTTGTTCGACTATATTAACACATACACTGTGAAATTTTTAGTAATAATAAATACTTTTTAATCATTGGTTCGTTTGCAAGACATTAAATATATACCCCGCTGACGTATGGAACTCGATTTCAGCAATTTAACAAGTTTTGGTAATTTTGTGGCTAATCTTTCGACTCAATTGAAATGGAGCAAAGTAGAAGAAGTTCGTTGAAATAAATCAGTGGATCATTTTCTGAACTTTTAAAGCTGCCTCTGTTGACAATTTTAACCAAAATATCTAGATTTTTATTGTTTTGTAACAATTGTCAGCTCCCAGACATATACCATTATTTAGCTTTAAATCACAAATTTCTGACCGATACCTACCACACAATTCTATTTATTTTTTAGTTTCACGCACCTTTTGATGACACTATACAGTTAATTCAAAAAATCTTTCACGTAAAACGAAAACTTTCTGTGATTTTTATGAAAAAGGCCTGCATAAAATCGAAATCAAAAGTGTTATTTTTTACTCAATGAATTACTGTACAACACTAGCTTATGCAAACAATCAAGTCATATCTATCCTCAATGTTGTGACGAAAAAAATGCATCGCGAACTAAATATTTAAGGGTGTTTTGAACTTCCTCATTGCTTAAAATACTTCATCGATAGAAGTTCAAATGTTTTATCTAACACAAGTATGGAAAAAAGTAAATAAATAAATAATAAAAGTAAAACTTCTTCTTAACTTCTTCCATGGGAGATAGTATAAGATTATTATTTACCGGTAAGATTAATTCTTACTTTTAACAAATTCATAGTTAAATATATTACTTTAGAATAACTTTTATTTTAACATTTTGTGTTAAACTGAACATTTATAAGTTGTGAATTTTTATTGTTACTCATACTAAATCTATATTAATAAAATTAGACTTTTGTCTGCACATTACCTGAATTCAAAAAATTTGCGATTTCTATCCGTTTCAAGTATTTGGGAATCGCGTACGACTGTCAAAAAAAGTTTGTCTGTCTGTCATTCTTGCGTTCTGTCATTTGGTCGTTCTGCTGTTCTGTCTGTGACGCTTTTTTATTCACACATCACGTAAAACTGAAACGAATGAAATGAAAATTGGTGACATGATAGGAGGTGATTCAACTTAAGCTATAAGCATCGAATTTTTTAAAAATTTTGATTAGATTTTTAAGATTTTCCGAAAATTGTATCTAACTGCGTATCTTTATCTAATTTTTTTTAACTTTCATTAGATTCATTAGAACTTTCATTATTTTCCAGAAATGAAGAAAATCGTTTCAAACAGTGTGAATCTTTGTTCGCGCATCACGTAATAACAACTAAAGCGAAAGAAATGAGAGATGGTGACATGTGATAGGCGGTCACTGAACTTACGCTATATAGACGTCGAACTTTAAAAATATTTTGATTGTATTTTAAGATTTTGCGAAAATCGTTTCAAACTGCGTTACATTTATGTTCGCGCATCACGTAATGACAACGAAAGCGAATGAAATGATGTTTAGTAGGATGACAGGTGGTCACTCAACTTAAGCTATAGACATGTAATTTTTTAAAAATTTTGATTAGATTTTGAGAAAATCATTTCAAACTGTGTGAATCTTTGTTCGCGTATCACATAGTAACAGCTAAAGCGAATGAATTTAAATTGGATGACATGATAGGTGGTCACTGAACTTAAACTATAGGCTTCGAATTTTTAAAATATTTTGATTAGATTTTTAGAGTTTGCAAAAATTCTTTCAAAATGCGTACACGTTCGAGCATCCCGTAATAATGACGAAAGCAAATGACATGAAATTTGGTGACGTGATAGGTGGTTGCTCTAGTTATAGGCGTCGAATTGAAAAAATATTTTGATTAGATATTGAGATTTTGCGAAAATTCTTTCAAAATGCATGCATTTTGTTCGAGTATCACTTAATACAAACTAAAGCGAATGATATGAAATTTCGTGACATGATAGGTGGTTGCTCAACTTAAACTATAGGTGTGGTATTTTTCAAAAATTGTAACTTGAATCTTGAGATTTTGCGAAAATCATTTCAAAATGCGCAAATATTTGTTCGCGCATCACATAATAATGACTAAAGCGAATGAAATGAAATTAAGTTTATGATAGGTGGTCTCTCAATTTAATTCTAGATGCTGGAAAAGATGTTTAATTATAGTCTGAGATTTTGCGAAAATCGTTTGAAAATGTGTAAACATTTCTTGCGCATCACGTATTAACAATAAACGTATGAAATGAAATTTGGTGACATAATAGAAGTTCATTCAATGTGTCGAATTTTTAAAAATTTTGATTAGATTTTGAGATTTTGAAGAATTCTTCAGCAGGTGAAAATATTTGTCGATTACGTATAAACCACTGAAACAAATGACATAAAATATAGTATCGTTACAGGTGGTCACTTAAACTATTAGCGCCAAAGTACTTTAAAATTTTTTATAGATTTTCAGATTTTGTGAAAACTCAGTCATTTGTTTCTTTCTTAAAAATGGCAATAGAATCGAATTAAATTTGGTATTATGTTAGATGTGTTATCATTTTCATTGAACTCGCCAATAAAGAGGGCGTCACCATGCAGAGGATGATTCGTAAATAAGAAAAAAAGGGAAGCAATCAAAGGGGGAGAATAAGGGGCACATGAGCTATTGACTGTTCGTCGGGGAAAAAGCGAAAAACAATGTAGCTTACTGCGTAATTATGTAGGATGTAGTTGTGGAATGATGTTGCAATGTTTAATAAATGTTGTGCTGTTAAATAATGTTTCTTTATTAAGTATGGTTTTGTAAGTTTTTTTTAAATTTAAATTACTACTAAGAAAGAAAAGCGAAAAAGCTAACAAATCAGAAGTGCGATGTGCCTTATTTTACGCACCCAAGATGTTTAGTTCTCAGGTATGAATATTATATTGAAATATTATGCTGATGCATAGCTGGAAATTTTAATTTTGAAGTATATTAAAATATACGAAAGTATTATATTGCGATATTGCTTTCAAGTATGATGTATTAATTTTGAATATATTGAATCATTATAATAAAGTAGTGTTTTCACGTATAAATTTGGAAGTATTTTGAAGCACAGAAGTATTAGAGTGAAGTATTATTTTGAAGTACTATTTTTGATTTTGAAGTATATTGAAGTGAAGTATTATTTAGATTGATTTTGAAGTAAACTGAGATATTATTTTGATTTTGAAGTATATTGAATTATTATTTTTGATTTTGAAGCATTAATTTTGATGTATATTGAAGTGAAGTATTATTCCCATTCTGAATTTTTCATTTTAAAGTATATTGAAACATTATTTTTATTTTGAAGTATTCATTTTGAAGTATATTGAATTATTATTTTGATTTTGAAATATTCATTTTGAAGTAAATTTAAGAATTATTTTTGATTTTGAAGAATTAATTTTGATGTATATTGAAGTGAAATATTATTTCCATTCTGAAGTATTCATTTTAAAGTATATTGAAACATTATTTTGATTTTGAAGTATTCTCTTGATTTTGAAGTATAGTGAAGTATTATATTGAAGTATAGTGAAGTACTATATTGAATTATATAGAAGTATTATATTGAAGTATAGTGAAGTATTATATTGAATAGAAGTATTATTTAAAATATATTGCATTATTCTTTAGAATACATTAAAGTATTATTTAAAGCAAGATTCTATAAATATGCTGTATGAGTAATACGGTATTTTTTGCTTAAGTTCGAAAATAAGTAAGAGAAGATTAAACTTATTAGGAAATCAAATCAGGTATGGCATTTTTAGCCCGAGGGAGGAAGTGTGACTTAGAAGAATTGGCCTCAGAGCTTGGTTTAGAGGTAAAAGCAGAACATCGAATAATTGATTTAAAAGACTTAATAACTAAAAGTAAGGGTTACGATGAAGAATTTGTAAAGGGGATGTTAGAAAGAATTATCGCTGAAAGAACTGAAACGGAGAAAAGGGCTGAAGAAGCTAAGGAGAGAGGTAGGGCTGACGCAGCTGAGCGCGAGGAACGCGATAAAGTACGAAAGCATGAATTGGAACTGGAAAAATTGAGAATACAAAGTGGTCTTCCTGTTGGGCTAGTAACCAGTACGACTTCGACAGATTCAGTTAAGACTAACGAATTTTCCCGTATTATGCAGAAGTATAGAATCGAAGATGGGGATATTTCATGATATCTGGTATTATTCGAACGCCAAGCAAAACGAATGGGTATCAAAGATGAGGACTATGTTATACATTTATTGGGACTTTTACCATACGAAATAATGCAAATAATTACACGAGAGTCTGAACAGGACGCGAGCAATTATTCCCACGTTAAGGCGTTATTATTAAAGCGATTTAAGTTAAGTCCTGAAAGGTTTAGACAAAAATTCTTGAATCACACAAAAGAATGCAAGATAACGTGGAAAGATTTTGCGTTTGATTTGAGGAATTATTTCGATGAATGGGTTACAGGTTTGAATATCAACGATTTCGATTCCTTGAAAGAACTCATAGTAACGGATCAGTTGAAAAGAAAGGTTCCATTTACAATTAGAGAACATTTTATTGATGTTTGGCCAAAATTTGTAAACTCGGATGAGTTGGCTAACAAACTAGACGACTACGAGAGTGTTCGAGTTACTCACAAAACAGCACAAAATAGGAATGTTAAGTATGAAGTGCATCCAAAACTAAATTCCCAACGTAGTGAAACAAAGAGTAATCAGGGGTCGGACAGTTTTAATTACGGAAGAAACAGTGGACTGAATGTTCACCATCACAAATTTCCAGAGCGCCAGAATATTTCAACGTCCAGAATACGCAATGAAAAAGGGGAATTCAAATGCTTCTTTTGCAACAATTACGGCCATATAAGTAGGAATTGCACACGAAACAAAATTCAACTAACAAAGACGAAATCAGCAGCACTCAATCAAAGAAAAAGGAAGTTAGTAGTTTAAGTATTTCGGATACGTATTCCACTTCTTTCGATAACTATTTGAAACCTGTTATCATAAAAAATCAGATTGTCAGCGGATTAATAGATACTGGAAGTTCGAGTTGCCTGTTAAAGCAATCAGTTGCGGACAAACTAAACGTATATATAGTTCCTTGTGAAAAAGACTTGTTTGGATTTGGGAATCAAAAGTCTCCTGTCACAAAAACAGTAGGCGGAACAGTACTTGACATAAAGATTGATGATGTAATAGCACGAGATGTTCCAGTTTTGATTGTCCACGATGACGCACGACCAGTGGATTTAATTATAGGAAGAACACTTCTCGAATTACCTTACGTATTTTACTGGAAGGAAAAGCAGAATTTCAATATAGGTTACTCAAAAGAATGTAAACCTACAGCTGTAGAGAATGACACTAAAACATCCGAAATACATTTCAAAACCATTTGTAAAGAAGAAATCAAGAGCAATTCTATAAATCTAGTAAGGGCCCAAACGGAAGAAATAGAAAACGGCTTGGTTTTGGTTGAAAGTGAAGACATGCAACTTGACTCATTACTAAAGGTTGCTGAGGGAAAAACAACAATACCTATTATGAATGTTGGTAATGAAGATATAATGTTTCGACAAAACCAGAACATTTGTAAGGTGGAGACGATAAATTATGAGGACACCGAAGAAATAAATCCGGATAATTTGATCGACGCTGCGAAGAGTTCTGGTTGCAAAATTTTAATGGTAGGAAAGAATGAACATAAAAGTCTAATTACATTAGATCAAATAAATTTTGATGAATCATTGTCGAAAGATCAACGTTCAGACATAGCCGCACTGTTGAATGAGTTCAGAGATTGCTTTGCATTTGAGTTAAGTGAATTAGGGTGTACTGATGTGACGCAGATGGAAATTAAAGAAGTAGAAGGCAGTAAGCCAGTATGCACTCGTCCATACAAGACGAATGCTGCAGAACGTGAAATTATAAAGAGTATTGTTAAGGAATGGAAGGATCATGGTATAGCGAGTGAAACACGCTCTCCTTATGCGAGTCCCGTACTCCTAGTCAAGAAAAAAACTGGAGATTATCGCTTAGTTGTAGATTATCGTCGTCTAAATGATCAAACTATTAAGGATAAGTACCCACTTCCAAAAATAGATAACTTACTGGAGTGTCTAAGTGGTGTGCAGATATTTTCAACATTGGATTTGGCACATGGTTATTTACAAATTCCACTTTCTGAAGATTCCAAATTAAAAACTGCGTTTATAACCCCTGACGAAACTGGACAATTTAACCGTATGATATTTGGACTAGCCAATGCACCAGCTGAATTCCAGCGGCTGATGAATCAAGTTTTAGGGCCCTTATTCCTAACAAAAGCCCTATGCTACATGGACGATATAATGATTCCAGCAGTATCTTGGGAAGACATGATGGACAGATTACGGGAAGTTTTGAAATGCTTAAGAACGGCGAAATTGACGTTAAAGTTATCAAAATGCGAGTTTGGAAGAAAAGAAGTAAATTTTTTAGGATTTGTAATAAATTCGCAAGGGCTAAAACCAGGACCAAGAAAGATTCGGGCGATTGAAGAGTTTCCCGAACCTCTGAACGTTCACGATGTGAGAAGATATTTGGGATTAACTGGATTTTTTAGACGATTCATTCGCAAGTATGCTCAAAAGGCTGAACCGCTCAGTCGTCTAACGCGCAAGAACCAAGAATTTGTCTGGGGTTATGACCAAAAGAAAGCTTATCAAACGTTAAAAGAAGAATTGCTGAGTGTACCAGTTTTAGCACATTATAACCCAGATGCGAAGACAGAAGTCCATACTGATGCAAGTTCTAATGGTTTAAGTGGAATGATTATCCAGCAGGAGGGAAAACAATGGCACTTGGTTTATTGTGTTAGCAAAAAGACAACTGATGCCGAGAGAAAGTATCATTCTAGCAAGTTGGAACTAATGGCGATCGTTTGGACATTAGATAGATTAAGGCAGTTCCTACTCGGAATTAAATTTACTATTGTTACTGATTGTCAGGCCTTGGTATATATGAACGCTAAAAAGACAACTAATCCTCAGATCGCCAGATGGTATGACCTGATTCAAGAGTTTGACTTTGCAGTGCAACACCGACCTGGAGACAAAATGAGTCATGTCGATGCTCTTAGTAGAGCACCAGTATTAGAAGCAGAAGATACCTTGACGAACTACGTAGAACGGAACATAGAAGTTTGTTTGACACTCACAGAAGATGAGCAAGTACTAGTGTTTCAGAATTCTGACTCAGAGTTGAAAGAACTAATAACCATTTTGCAAAAACCGAAGTGCGAACGTACGAAAGAAGAAAAGACAAAGGTAAATAACTATGTCCTCAAGAGAAATAGACTATTTAGAGTACTGAGTGAGAATGGTAAAGAAAAACTTCTTTATGTTGTCCCCAAGGCAATGAGAAAAAGCATTGTCGTGAAGTTTCATGATCTTATGGGTCATTTTTCGGTTGATAGAACCGTAAACAAGATTAAAGAGAGATACTGGTTTCCTTTGATGAAGAGATATGTCAAGAAACACATATCTATGTGTTTCGAATGTTTAGTAAATAGAATTCCCGCGGGAAAGCAGCAGGGTCTATTACATCCGATAAAACCTGGTAAAAGACCCTTTTCGATCATTCACATCGACCATCTGGGACCGTTTGTGAAGAGCACCAAAGGCAACACGGAACTACTTGTTATCATAGATAATTTCACAAGATTTGTCAAACTTGTAGCTGTAAGAAATACATCGACCAAGCATGTTTTGAAAATGTAGAAGAATTCGTGAACAGTTATGGGTTACCAGACAGAATTATCAGTGACCGAGGTTCATGCTTCACTTCACACCAGTTCGAAGATTTTTGCAAGAAAAACGGCATCGCCCATACACTGAATTCCACTAAACATGCACAAGGAAATGGAATGGTAGAACGTGTGAATAAAACTATCTTGTCTACCGTGTCGACGTGTATGACAGATGATCGTCATAGAGACTGGGATACCAGTTTAAAAGAGACAGAAAGAAATCTAAATAATATGGTGAATAAAACTACGAACAAAACGCCCTTTGAGATGCTACATGGCTACCTTCCTCGATTCAACGACGGAATACTTAGAATACTAACCGATGAAGATGCAGATTCATGGACTGAACCGAGTAAGATTCAAGAACTTGCAAGAGAAGAAATAGAATCTAAACAAGAGAAAATGAAGAAAACCTATGACAAAAAGAAGTGTCGAACTGTAATCTATGAACCAGGAGAAATAGTTGTAGCTAGACGTGGACCCAAAGCTACCGGACAACCCACGAAAACCCAAGCCAAGTATCGAGGACCATTTGTAGTCACACGTGCATTACCCAACGATACATACGAGATCTCACAACTAGGTGAAGGCGAAGGAGGTCGATCCTATTCATCCACCGCCCATGTAAGCCAACTGAAAGCTTGGCATTGTGAAGCAGAAACTGATGAAGAAACCGAAAATGACGAAGAGACTGTTGATCTGGAGAGCGCATGTGAAAAACCAAGAAGAAGTCCACGTTTTAAAAACGTAGAAGTCAAAACCAATTGAGGACAATTGGGCAGTCAGGATGCCCGAATGTTATCATTTTCATTGAACTCGCCAATAAAGAGGGCGTCACCATGCAGAGGATGATTCGTAAATAAGAAAAAAAGGGAAGCAATCAAAGGGGGAGAATAAGGGGCACATGAACTATTGACTGTTCGTCGGGAAAAAGAGAAAAACAATGTAGCTTACTGCGTAGTTATGTAGAATGTAGTTGTGGAATGATGTTGCAATGTTTAATAAATGTTGTGCTGTTAAATAATGTTTCTTTATTAAGTATGGTTTGTAAGTTTCTTTTTAATTTAAATTACTACTAAGAAAGAAAAGCGAAAAAGCTAACAGATGCAAGTTAATTTAAACTGTAAATGTCAAAACTATTTTAACTATTTCATCGACTTTGCGATTTTGTGAAAATCGTATAAATGTTTGTTCTCGCATCTCTAAAAAATGGATTAGAAGATCGCACTGAAGTTTAGAAAACGCTAAAATAACAAATTTTGATTTTTTTAAACTTGAAGAAATTAAAAAAAAATTAATTTTAATTTGCTTTTTTAGATTATTTGACAACTGTGCTTTTTTTTAGCCTTAATGTTAAAATATATACAGGGTCAAAAAAAATTTAGTTACAGTCTAGGAATGTCCTCTTGACTTTGAAAGCTCGTGTAATTTTTAAAATAAAAAGAAATTTTTCCGAGTGAATTTCACTCTGTACTTTGTTACTCTCTAACCTGGAATCTCTTTTAACAATTCATGGATGTGTTAATATTTCTTTCTGTATTATTGCCAATATACTTATTCCTTTTTTGTCTGCCACAATTCTGACGGAAAATAAGGCTTTTTGGAAATTTTCACTACATACTAACCCGTCATTGACATGTACTTCAGGTAGTCTTGAATATAAATTCAGATTTCATACACCAGTTGATAATTAGCCGAAAAGACTAGGAAGACTATCGTTTTCTTTACTAGATTTTATAAACAATATGACAATTGCCCCAAAATTGTGTCATTCAAGTTAAAATATAAATTAGTTAAATGCATTTTATAGAAATTATCTATGAATTTTTAGTAAACATTAGCCATACAGTTGGCTTATGCATTAATTCTATTTTTTTTTTCAAGTTTAATGTAACTGGTGCATAAAAACAAAGTTACGGACCTTTCGTTTCTATGTAGTTTGGTACTGTGTACGTTAGCTTTTCTAAAAGGGTTGATACTCACTGTAAATAATTTATTGTTTATTACTTATTATGTAGACAGCCAGAAACAAAATGGCTGCGAGCGATAGATGTGATTACTTTCCAGAAATCTTTTGACTATCTATTCATTTTCAAAGAACTTCGTTAATTATTTCAACATAATTTCATCCTTGCCTCAACTTTAAACAATGCATTCCAAAGAGATGCTGGCTTAAATCCCATTAGAATGAAGTATTATCCTCGCTTACATTATTTCGAATAAACCATCCGTAGTATAATGAGGTCTTTAAAGGCCACTGAAGAGAGACATTTGCAAGATTGTTGCTATTATTGATCTGCATCCTTTTAAGACTCGGTTACATAATGAAAAATCTGAAGAAAATTGTTTTGAACGGTATTATATTTGCAGTTTGTTTTTCCTCATAAGTAAAGTGCATAGATATGATTTATTAAATATTACGAATAAAATTTTTGTAACTGAGTGTGGACAATTATTCTTATATATACTTATTGAGCTAAAAATCTAATCACTGATACTGTATACTTTTATACGGGGAGTACGATATATTTGTTTCAGCCAAAAATAGCGCTTTTTTTTTCTCCAACGACCACTACCTTTGATGTGTTAAATAAATATACACGATGTGTTAAATAAATGTACTCACACTGAGTGGCGACTTCACAACGCAACATACTCAGTTTTTTAACTCTAATTAATGAGCACAGATTTTTAGTAAGCATCTTGAGTCTGGTGGTTTCTCCGAGTCTGATATCTGTAAATTTCAGGCTCACTCTGTCAGCCGAGCTGTCAGACTCCTGCTTTCCAAAATCGAGAAAACCTTATGTTAAACAATGGGGACACCCAAAACTCCCTATTTCGCGTTCTAGTTAACCGATTTTCATTTAACAAACTACAAAATTTGAAATTTAAAGCGTAGAAAAAGAATTTTCGACTATAATTGACCCCCGAAGAGCAGGTCACCCCAAACATTTGTAACAATAACATTTAATACATGATATCTCATTATTTGCCTCAAATACAAGTATGGTGATTTGTTTCATCAATGTAAAGGGCAAAAGTTTTTTTTGGTATCGCATCTGGATTAATTCAAAATAAGGAGACCACTCAGGGGGTAACGTTGGTCAACCTAATAGGCACCTCCATAATGAAATGACCAATATTTGTGACCCTCGTAGTAGTCAAGCCTCTCTTAAGACTATGTAATTTTTTAATCTAAAATTTTGATAAGTTAGTTTGGTAAACTTAATAAATTTTATATATGAGATATTTGACGTAGTTATAATAGTTTCCTACGTGATTTGTTATTTTCAGATTATTGCAAAAAAAAAACAGTCCTACATATTTTGTAATTATTTTTTTAAAATTCTTCTTAACGATTAATCATTTTAAAGAATTATCTAGCTAAAATAATCTGGTAGATTGAACTACGATAAACACTTTGTGGATCCTCCTGTTTCATCATTTATTTAAATTCAAAGTATTAATTCAAAAGTAAGATAACGAAAAAAATCACTTCGTGACATCAAAATAACCCCTTCTTTTGCCAACTCAGTGAATCTTTTAAAGATGGCGTGCTAATCCCTTTATCTAACAAACCACATCATTCTTTAATGTATCAAAACTTCGCTGAAATTTCTGACAATACATATCATGCAGAAAATTTTATACACACTTCTCCTTGAAACATTAATCCTTACCTACGCAGTTTTGATCAAAAGCATTGCAAGCTAAAATGCTTTACTCAGCAATGAATTAAAATGCTAACCAGCTTGTATTTACTGCTAAACTGCTAGTGTTGTAAAGTGCAGGATTAACACGGTTTGAAAGAATATTATTTGAGAGTGAAATTTGTAAGTTTTGTTTGTTTCAACTGTGTTTGGAGAAAGAATGACTTTTCTTTGAATATTCATCAAGTACAGGGTGTCTCATAATGATTTGGGCAAACTTCAAAAGAAAATGGAGATGTGAGTTACGGCCAATTATCTACGCTAGGAATCTAGGTCAGGGGTGGGATTGCCCTCCGTGGGGGACTTTCTAAGGGGTCCTAACCCGTATTTCCTCGAAGTTTCGGAGAAAACCATGGAAAACTCCGAACGGTTAGGTCGGCGGACGCGACCTGGTTTCGAATCAGGCACCCGCTACGCCACTGGTGAGGCCAAAACTTCAAAAGGAGTTGCGGCACATAATAAGGATTCAGAATCATATAATCATATAGTAATTGGGAGGTCGGACACATAGTCTTCATGAAGTTGTTAATAATCACTTTTGAACAAGTGCTGAAATTATAGTGGACATTCCAAACATTGTTTGTTAAAACCTTATATATTTTTCATAGAAAACACGTGACTAGAACAGATAGTTAAAAATATTCTAGTTCATTTCTTGGATGAAATTTATTGGAGGCAAGTCTATTGTTTCTGAAGCTTGGTTAGGAAATTAGACAAACACTTCGACAGTTTTCCAGTGATTACTTGGTACTTGGACACCAAGTGATTACTTGGTAAGTAAGGTATAACAACGTTTTTGACACCACATTGCCATGTTATTCTGATTTCTTAATATGTTCCCTACCCCCCTCTAAAATTTGTCCCGATCATTATGGGACACCCTGTAGATATATATGACATATGAAATCAAAAATGTGTTAAAATTCCAAAGTACTAAAAATTTTTTAAACTGCGTAGTTGAGAACAAAAGAAATTCGCGATATAAAACTTCATAATTCCGAAACTATTACACAGTCCCCTGCAAATCCTTTGTAATCTTATAAACAGTCCCCGTGTTTAGTTGAACTGGTACCTTAAAATTCAAAACAATCCTTGTAAAAACTACAGCCCAGATTTGGGATTAGCCAATCAATGCAAAGCGTACGGGTCATGTGACACGACCTCAAAATTTAATAACGGCTCGCACAGCCTGGAGAGCCACCTTTTTCGACGCTTTTGTAAATCCCGATGAAGAGTGATAATAAAAATATGATTTAAATCAAAAATGTGGATGAATCTGCATAGACAGACATAAAATGCCCGAGGAATCTATGGCAGGTTTCCCGCATTCCGTGAACATAAATGATTATTGCACTCCCAGCGCCCCGCAAGACCTCCCGGACTAAGATCCATAGCTACGTGATAGGTTAGAATCCTGGGCCTTCACAAGTTAGATGTCTGTCAATGTTTAATGACTTATTCACTCAGGAATTGGCCAACTAAGCACAGTTTTATGAAGCAATGTTGAACCATTTTTACAGAGACTGTAAAGTTTGTATTCTTTTTAAACTTATTTAAAGCTACCTTTCAATTGAATGCACATACATAAATTGAAATGAAGATGAAAATTTCTCGAATAGTTACTTTTAACTGTGTTTTAAGAAAAAAGTATTTTTAAGGCTTTATAAAAGTTGAAAATATTCACTTTTAAGACATGATTTTATAAAGTTTTCCACGCATGACAAAAAATAGCCTCGTGTTTTGCTATGACATCCTCTGCCTTTACTGAATCAATTCCCTTAACAGCTCCTAAAATTCGAAGTTTCATCGTGATTCATTTACTTTAAAAAGAAATTCATTTTTAAGGCACAGGTTATTGCCCTAGACTAATCCGCATTTTGTAACCCATCACATTTGCAGGGAATTTTTTTTTTCGTTTTAGCTTTTTAGGATAAACTTATAGTTAATGGTAGAACGTTTTAACGGCTCTCTTGTCATGAATTAAAGAATGAAAAGAAATCTAATTAACTCGCATGAAAATCCATTTTCTCTAAATTATTTCTGAAAGAAACAAAGATCTCATTATCAAAGATGAACAGCTGTGTGATGTCTTTTAAAACAGTTATATTCAAAATAGCTATTCTTACAATGAGAATAAAACGCTATTTTACATACCATTATCAATGAAACCATCTAAGTTTTTTTTTGTTGATTTTATAATTCTTATTTAATAGCTAAATGTAAGTATTTTATACATACTCGGGTCCTGCAGTGGCTTAGTTGCTCAGCTCCGTTCTCATAAGAACACGGAAAGGGAAGTAGTACCGGCTTGGCCAGTGATTGTGAGGGTGACAACCTCAAGTCAAGGAATGGGGTCATTTACAAGACAACAAGTGTCTGAACGAACAGTTCGACGTCGTTTGCAGCAACATGAACTCTCAACTCGTAGGCCATACCTGCAGCTACCTTTGACGCTGCATCACAGACAGGAGCGCCTTCAATATAGTGTGATCAACGACGAACCTGTGGGCACGAATGGCGAGACGCCATTTTTTCAGATGAATCCAGGTTCTATTTGTAGCATCATGATGGTTGCATCCGTGTTTGGCGGCGTCGTGGTGAACGCACATTGGCAGCGTGCATACTTCATCGTCAGACTGGCCATCACATGGCGTGATGGTATGGGGCGGTATTGGGTAGTCGTCTCGCTCACCTCTTGTTCGCATTGACGGCACTTTGACCAGTGGACGTTACATTTCTGATGTGTTACGACCCTTGGCTCGACCCTTTATCGGAGCCCAGAGAAACCCTACGTTTCAGCAGGATATTGCATGACCGCATGCTGCCAATATTGTATGGACTTTCCTTGATACGAAAAATGTTCGGCTGCTGCCCTGATCCGGACTTTCTCCAGATCTCTCACCAATAGAAAACTTCTGGTCAATGGTTGCCGAGTGACTTGCTTGTCACCATACGCCGTCACTACGGTTGATGAAATGTGGCATCGTGTTGGAGCTGCATGGGCATCTGTACCTGTACATGCTATCCAATCGCTGTTTGACACAATGCCAAGGCGTACAAGTGCTGTTATTACTGCCAGAGGTGGATGTTTTGGGTACTGATTTTTCAGGATTTATTCACCCAAATTTCTTGAAAATTTAATCACTTGTTATTTCCAGTATAACGTATTTGTCCAATAAATACCATTTTGTTACCTACATTTCTTCCTGGTGTAGCAGTTTTAATGGGTAGTGTATTTGAAAGTCGATTTGGAGACTACAAATCCCAAAAAGCACTTACGAGAGTGTTAACTCCAATAGTCTACCTCCGTATCCAAAATTTCTCGTGTGAGGGAGTGTGGAAAAGAGTTAAAAAGAGACCCAGAATATTACTTTTAGTATAACCTGTTACCAATGCTTGATCATAGTAAGTGACTATTCATTTTTTTACTGTCTTGATAGTGCTGTACAAGGGCCAATATAGCCCCGGTTGATGATAAAACGCATGCTACTTCATTTTCTGCATGGATAGCAAATCGATGTAATTTGCCTGGAAACCCAAAATGCGACTGATTCTTTAACTTGAGTGTGCCGGGGAAAAAAATGTGTGTGTCTTCCTAAAGATCTTGAATTTCAATGTCGAATTGGCAGTGTTCTAATTCTCTTAATTAGAACTTCTCACATCTTAACGCTTTCATCAAAACATACTCTGTTCAGACTCGCTGATTAGCGAAACGAGACTGAAACTTCTAGAAGTTGTTTCATTTTAAAATAAATTCTATTCTTTTGTTAATTACAAAATATAGTAAACTACCTTAAAGATAAAAACGGGCACATACGATAAATGCTTCATTAATTTACGAAATTTGCTGCTTAATTCATTAAGTTATTCAAGTCGCTTAGGAGGTTGAAATGTCAAGGCTTGCTTTTTTTTCCTTCCTATTCGCCAAGCGGAATGCTTACGGCATTAAATTATTCCTTCTGCTAAATTAGTCATCATTTAATTAAACTTTACGAGCCCGCGTGGAAAACATTCCTGTGTAAACTATTTATCTCATACCCAAGTGTTAATTGCGAATGGAAAAGAATTCTTCATAACGAGATCCCAGCTGATAAAATTCTTTTTAACTAAACAAAAGAACGCGTTAATTTAGGGATGAGATTTCGCGATAGCTGCTAACTTCAACATTACATAACCCTTTAAAGCGCAGTGTTCCCGCTCTGGGAACACCAAACTGATGTTTTGACTATTGCCAGTCACGAAGAATAGATTTGAGTTCTATAAAAATAGTTGCGGGTGACATAGGTCCACGAGAATTCTTTACTCTTTAGCACGTCATTTCTCGTAAAAAAATGGTCACGATTAGTTTTAACAGCACTGACATCAACTGAAAAGTGGAAGAATGCGAGAATAGCTGGATAGAATGCCCAATGCTGGAAAAAGGGCAGTCGTTGCCATCGCTCGACTTAACTACCAGCAAGATGACGGACGATCGAAACGTTCATCGCGTGCCACAGATCTAGAGACCCTTTTTTTGACGCAGCTGGCTGTGGCCGCACAGCCAGCTGTCGTCAAAAAAAGGGTCTCTAGATCTGTGGCACGCGATGAACGTTTCGATCGTCCGCCATCTTGCTGGTAGTTAAGTCGAGCGATGGCAACGGCTGCCCTTTTTTCAGCATTGGGCAGTCTATCCAGCTGTTCTCTCATTCTTCCATTTTTCAGCAGATGTGTGTGCTGTTAAAAATAATCGTGAAATTTTTTATACGGGAAAGGACGTGCTTAAAAAGTAAAGGATTCTCGTGGAGCTACGTCAACCGTACCTATTTTTATAGAAATCAAATCTATTATTCGTGACAGGCAATAGTCAAATCGTCAGAGTTTGGTGTTCCCAGAGCGGGAACACTGCGCGTTAAAGGGTTAATGTAAAATATATACGCTCTTGACAATGAATTCATATATTCGTTAAATCACGATGCATAAGGAAAAATATCAGAACTGATGAAAGTGACAGTTTGATCTTTATAGTGCTAGAGCCTTTACTTCCTTCCTTCACGTATGTTGTTCTTCGATACAATACCGGCACGAATCATTTGTTATTTAAACAGCTGCACATATCTAGATAACCGAACGTGCCTGCCCCAATACCTTCATTTAAAGCACGTACTTCGAACAGTTTCGAGCTGGAGAGTTTTAATACGCTTTTTCGATGAGCTTTCTTCACTCTATGGGCCATTCCTGACTTCTGGACCGGGGGTGCAAAGTTAGGATTTTTTTTCTATTCTTTAAAACCGCAAGTGTTTTCTATTTCTCAATATGTTTCATCTGCGATTTAAATTCTGTGCATATTTTGCTATTTTAATTCTTGTTATTGCATCTTGCATGTGTTCGTCGTTGTTTTAATTTTAAAACCAATTTCAATTTTTTTCTTTTTCTTGACATTATTTAAATGCAGTCGCTGTCATCGATTGCATAAATGAATAAGTAAAATAAAATAAATAGAAAATATGAAACGTTTTCATATTTTAAATACGCACTTAAGTTCTATTATTCAAAGCTGATCATGATCCATTCGTCGTTCCTATTTTTCTTTCTTATTCCATTAATTTGGCAAGTGTATCATTATTCACACTTGTTCCGTATTTTTTTTTTCCTTGTTCCATAAAACACGTCTCTGAAATCCAAATCTACATCAAAATCAGCCTACTAAAAGCGTTTTACGATCTTCGCCAAGCATATTCTAACTATACTTTGCATTTTTATAAAGAATGTTTGGAATGTTCGTCATAATCCATGAGTGTGCCATGTTTGTCTTTCTTATTCCATAAACACTTTCAGAATTAAAATTTGTATTAAAATAGCCTACTAACACTGCAGGAAAAATTTTCCTATTAATAAAATATGCCTCATCCGTTAATGAGGTAATACACAAAAAAGTGTAACTTTTTAAAAATTAACGGAGGAATTTTTTCTTTACGGAGTTTTCTTTCCGATCTTATTTTGAACATTTTTTTTCAATTTACACTTACCACTTATCTCTTAATAGATAAAGAATTAAAGCCCGTTCCCACCCTGTACATATATTTACTTATAAATTACAGATGCTTTAAATAATCGTCTTTTATTTATTGTCTTAAACTCTCTCAGAAATAACGAAAGCACTTTCACAAATTGATACATCCGTAGGTATATTTTATGTCTTTATAAATAGAGCGTGGAAGTATGAACTACGAGAAATTTACTAAAAATAACTCAATTGTCTTCAAAGTCTCCTTTAAAAGGATTTCATTGTTCCAGAAAATAGTTTTAATGTGATGATTTCTTTGTTTTTTTGTTTGTTTTTTTCGGGAGAAGAAATGCGAAAAGTTGTTTGTGTATTACTCTAAATTTATTTGCTTTAAAATTTACAAGATTTTCGTTTATATTTGGCAAGTAAATATTGTGCGGTTTTACTTTGATTTTATGTTTTGTAAAGCTAAAATAACAAACTGTATTTTTATAGTAAAGAAGGAGTGTTTTTTTTATTTGTATCACTAAATATACAGCTAAGTAAAAAAAAAAGACCCATTTGTTCTAGTCGTTCGTCGTACAGCAAAGTTATTTTCGAGATTGTATCTATTAAATATCTGGACTGCTGCTACAAAGAGTTTCATTAATCACCAATGACATTAGAAGGTGTGACAGCTTCAATCTATTCTCCTTGCTAATCCTTACAAAGCTTCATACAAATTTTTCAGTGTTCAAAAAAGTTCTGGTAATCAATTTCTGTTAGCTTGTTCAAAAACTTGATACACTTTTGCTTTCACATCTTCCATATTGTCAAATCTTGTCCCCTCACCCTCGGTAAGCATTGACACGGATCCAGACGCTTTAGACTGAGTGATTACTTCTGATGAATCATGGTATTTTTTAAAATTATGATTCAAAAGCTAAAGCACCAACCCAGACATTTAGAAGAGTCCAAGCTCACTAGTCAAAATTCAGTATGATTACTATTATTTTGACAAGCGTGGAATAGTTCATGTTCTCGGTGTCCCCAAAGGTCAAATTTCCAATCAGCAACATTACATTGATGTTCTGACTTCTGACTGCCCGTCGTGTACGACCCGACTTGTGGAAGTGAAAGTCCTGGATGCTCCACCAAGACAGTGCAACAGCCCATTCCGCTTTGTTTGTAAAAGTGTTCTTTGCAAAATACGACATCACCGCCATACTGATCGGGCCTGGCCGCCTCCTTTTCGTTCACAAGATCAAATCCGAGCTCAAGGAGACAAGATTGGACAATGTGGAAGAGGGGAAATTGAAAAAGGCAGAATTTCTCGACAAGCTAACAGAAGTAGACTACCGAAACTGTTGTGAATAGTGAAAAAGTCGTATGAAGCGTTTTAGGCATCGGCAAGGAAAGTATATATTGAAGGTGATAAATTTTCTGTCATCGGTGATCAATAAAAAGTTTTGTAGCACCAGTCCCGTTATTTAATTTCCACACCTCGTGTATCATTCGTCTGCAAATAACGTATAGTTTAATCTGCTATTCTTAAAATTTGCATTTAGGGGCCATCTTTATATACTCCATTCTACATGAACTTCTTTCTTAATGGCAACACCCTAGTGTGTCTTCATTAAGCGGGAAAAGAAATCCTTCCAATTACCCCAAATAAAAATTTTCACAAATTTTCAACAGTAATTTCCAAAAATATTGCGAATTCTTTATAGCAACAAGTTATCTTCAAATTGAGAACAGTATATAAAGGTTTCGGATTTTTTCCTTGATAAGAATTTCGCTCTCGGGAATAAAAATACATATTATTTACAAAAGAAATAATGTTTCTATTCTTAAAGATTTTTTACTGATAATCTTTAAAAATAATGTCATTTATATTTCTGTCTAATTTCGAATTTGCAATTTAAAATGTGAATTTTCAAAGCGATTAAGAAAATGCATTATAGAGTATTTTATACTAACGAATTTCCTTTTACCGATAAATTATGAGAAAAATTTTATTTTTCGCAAAATTTAATTTTTGAAATAACTATTTTGATAATCTGCATTATTTATTAATTACATCACTATCTGAAAATTTCAATTTGAAATTTCATCTCCTATTTAATTGAAGTAACAGAGTTACTTATGGTTTACTTACAATTAAATAATTTTTCTATAGATATATTTTAGCTTACGGTGTTCTAATTGGCCTTTAGGTTTGCCGTACTATAATATTGTTATTAAAATTGATAACATAATGTTGCAAAATGAGATGTTGTTATACTATGCTAATAAACCATTGAATATTTTAGAGTTTATTACTGTATGGAGATTTTTCATTCTAATATACGTGCCCAATAATTACGGCATTTTTAATCTTTAAGTAATAACACGGTGGTATTTATCTAAGTAGGCTTAGCTTATGGTTTTTTTTTTTGTATGTGTGTGTGAAACTTCCACAGATACATATGAACGCAGATGTTTTAATTTATTTTGAAATTATTGAGAAATTTGGAGGTTCTTGTACACAGGTGAAATGTTGCCAGAAACATTGTCAGGTGTGTGACAGGCTCAATAGCCGAAACTGAAGAATGATTTCACATAAAATAGGGAAATAAAATAGATAATTTTAATCTAATAAACATAGAAAAAAGAAATATTCAGTGTCATTAACTGAAATACGTGATATAACTGTGAAACGGAATTAGCATGACTAAAGCTTCGTCATACTTAAAAAATGTGTATATTTTTCCCTCCTTCAAAATTTGGAATATGTTTTAAAGATAACATTCGAAATATTATCACTTTCTAAACTGATTTACGACCCCTTAACACTTAAAAATGAAAAATTTTAATAAATATAAAATAAACTACTGAAAGTAAAAATGTGAAAATTTGCACAATCATGCAAAAATATTTTCTGCATTTATTTGTGTCGAAATTTGGCTAGGTCTTGGTTCACATTTTTTCAAATATTAATGAAATAATTCATACTAATATTTTATTAAAAAAACATAATAATATTAAATTAGGATTGGGACGTTTTGTTCAAATAGTACAAATTAAAATCAGCTTTTTAATATCAATATTGAATGGGATCTGAATTAAAATCTGCAAAAATATTTAAATATGTGGGGAAGGGAATTTTAAATCTCATAACTCATTAATTTTTATTTATGAAATTTGCGCTATAATAGTATATAAAATAAATTGAGCTATTTTTTTAATATGATGTGAAATAACTAGGTGTTTCCTTCGGAAAATATAAAGATTGTGCGTGTTTAAATATGAAGTAATTAAGTTAAAATCGGCAAAAATGTTTTTAAAAATCACGGTAAGGGTGAATTTTCAGATTTTCGAAGTAGATCAGACAGACTGTTTTCTGTACATATTATATAATAATGAAAACTTTCAAGCCGACTCTACCTGCGGCATGGAATTTATTTTTTTATTTAATTTTTTTACATGAGATTAACTTTTTAATCGTTTTTGGAGTAGTGGAGGTAAAATTTTTGTTATGGAGTGATACAACCTGGAATTGTGTTCACTTCTAGGCTTTTATTTATGTACTAATCAAACTGTGACGGTTATTGGTGGTAAGAGGGGAGGCAAAACTGGCCGCCAAATAAAAAGACCAATAAATTTTCATACTGAGTGCGGCGCCTAGATCGTTCACCAAGTGACAAGGGGGAAAATATTTAACGCCAAATTTTCCCTCAAAACAAATCGCGTGAAGAGAGGTGAGAGAAGTATTTTTAGAAAAAAGGCAGCCAGGCCTTACGCCTGAGTGAAATTATTATACCAAAAGGCGACAAGTAACTTATTTTAACTGAAACAATGCTCTAAAGTAAAGGGGAATGTGAATTAAAAAGGATTAAAAGTATTAAATTCAGAATAGGAAAGTTAAAATCGATATTAAATAAAAATATATGACGAACTGCATCACTTCAACTTTTGTAAGTACAGCACAGGACAGGTGAAATAAGCTACTAGGTTCAGCTACAGAGACAATTTGTCAAACAGAATGTGGGTAACAGCTCGAGAGAAAAGAGGCTTGCAAGACCAGCCGAGGTAGAGGAATGGAATATGTAGTATTTTAAGAAATGCGCCTTCTGTCGTAAAATATGTACTACGTCTCATTTTTCAGTACGCCAGTAAATTTCTTGGGGCTAAATACCCTGCTTTCGCTTCATCGTGTCTCGATCACCAGAAAAGAACCCGGCTCCTTACACAAATATTAAGGGGAATATAACATGTACTTTTCTGTCTATTATCGTGAATGCCTTCAAATAAATAAATAGCCTTTTTTGGAGGGGAAGGGGGCTTAGCACAGTCTCATGAAAAAATTCTTGTTTTTTTTTTTAAGTTTTTGTCATATTTTTCAACTTTTCAGTAGCCAGGGGGCCAATATAATTTCTTTTTCGCCCTTCAGCAACTTGTGAGAAAAACGCAGCAATGTCTTACCAATTTGCAACTTCAAAAATAATATTGTAACAGGTGTTCCCCACCTGAGCAGCCAAACTCCAGGACTGCAGCGGCAAAATAAAAGCAGTGACGTTTCCGCCAGGGAATCGTTTTTTGAGTTCGTAGAGGGTAGCGAGGCTAAGATGGAGTGAGCTATGGCTGTTGTTCTTTTTATGTGTAATCCGTGCAGTGTTTATTTTTTTTTTAATAAAATGTTTTTTGTGTAAGTGAGATGCGAGTCTCTTCTGTCATTTTGGGAGTTCGTGTCGTCTTACAATTTGGCGCCCAACGTAAAAGGCCGTGGAATGGATATAACGTTTGGATTTAGCTGGATGAGGTAGAACGTTGTTTTCGTTTTCGTCTGCTGTTAAATGAGTTAAGTACTCTAAAGTTATTTTGTAAATAGTATCTATTTGTATATTTTAATATGTTTTGGCAATCCTTTTGCCTGATTATGTTTTTAAGAACAATTTCGTTTGGATTTTGTGTTTTGTATGTGCATAGAAATTTGTTGGCGGTTTCCCGCCCAAACTGGCTGTAGAGGTAAATAGCGTATAAAAGAATGTTTAATTAGTATTTTGGGTATAATTTGGTGCATAAAGCGAAAATAATATTCTAAATCATATTTTGGCAAAACCGTTGCCTGGCGGATATAGTTGGCAAATCTGTTTGCTTGAAAAGTTTTAAAACAAACAAAAATGGTCCTAACTGACTGTGAATAGAGAAAAGTCACCCAGACTTTTGATAGAATATTAATTTCTGAAACGAAACTCTGTGTAGAGTTGTGTGCACTAAAATTGTTGGAATGCCCATAAAAGTGGAAATTTATGCTAGTTAAACTGAAATATATGTTCCATTGATTGTGATAGCTAGTTATGTTCTTGTATATGTATATATCGGATTTTGCAGTTCGATGTTTTGTTTTAGTAGTGATGAATAGCATTAATTTGGTTTGATGAGTAAGATTAGTTTTGATTTTGTAAAAATAGTTTTGTTTCATTTTGTTCAGAAAATGGTATTGTTTTGAATTTGTTTATGATTAATTTTGGTTTAATTCTAATTTGATGAAAATTTGAAATTGGCAGAATTGTATTTTTGGTTTGTTGTTGCTTAGTAGTAAGTAGTGGTATTGGTGGCCCTAATCAATTAAATTGTTGCATTTTAGTTACTATTTTGAAAGTTATGGATAATTCTTGTTTAAGCGAAGTTCAGGTCTAATGGCATCGGTGTGAATGTCGCTCAGGTTAGGTTTTGTTTCTGCTCACTCCTGAGAAAGCCTGTAAATTAAATTATATAAGCCTTTCTGTCAGTAAATATAAAAAACCGTAACTCAATAAATTCTATTTGTGCTCCTGTGATACAATGGCTTACCTCGGAAAAGGCCGAAAAGATGACCTACGACTCCTCGCCCTAGAACTGGGTTTGGAGGGGGTGGAAAACCTTAAAGTGCCCCAATTAAAGAAACTGATAACCGATTCAAAAGAATATGATGAAGAATTAACAAAAAACATGTTGACATCCATAATAGAGGAGCGCGTAAGAAGAGAAAAGTTAGCTGATACGGAGTTGGTGGAAAGGAGAGAGGAAGAGAAACAAGCCAGAGAACGAGCCCTAGAGGAAGAGAAACAAGCCAGAGAACGAGCCCTAGAGGAAGAGAAACAAGCCAGAGAACAAACTTTTGAGCTAGAAAAGCTGAGACTGCAACTTGAGATTCAAAAATCCTCCCAGTCAAACCTTGCATCTACCACTTCTTCAGCTCTTGAGCCGGTACAGCCCAAGGTGGATCTGAAGGGGATCTTACCCAAGTTTGATCCAAAAGAAGATGACATGGCGCTATACCTAAGTTTATTTGAACGGCAGTTAACATTTTTGAAGGTTCCGGAGACTACCTGGGTCCCCTACCTGATTGGTTCCCTCCCGCCGGAAGTCGGCAGAATGGTCGTTCGGGAACCTGAGGAAGAATGCAAAGACTACCAGAAGGTCAAGGGCCTACTTCTTAAGCGTTTCAAACTCTCTGCTGAAAGGTTTCGACAGCTATTCTCATCTCACCGCAAGAATCCCACCTGCACCTGGCGAGACTTCTACTTCGAATTAGATGGCTACTTAGATGGTTGGTTAACAGAATTAGACATCACCACCTTCGACAAACTTAGAGACCTTGTCCTCACAGACCAAATAAAACGACGAGTTCCCCCTGAAGTGAAAGAACACTTTCTCGACTCTTGGCCCGATCTAAACACTCCCTTAGAACTTGTGGAAAAGCTTGATGCTTACGATAACATTAGACTAAGCCACAAAAAATACAACGCACCACCAATGCAAAAGAAACCTTACCCCGTCAAAGAGGAAACTTCAAGAAATGCTCTAAACAAGAAACCAGGCAAACAACTGCCTAAATCCGAAAAACTCAACGCTGGTGAAAAACAGGAGCGTCCAGCTCTGACTTGTTATGGTTGCGGTAAGCCTGGAGTTGTCAGAGTTAAGTGTCCAGTTTGCACTCCAACGCCAAACCTTGCCTCCGCCAACTTTGGACACTTCAACCTCCAGAGCCTGTCCACCTCGGAACCCACCGCATGCCTGCTGGTTACCATAAATGGAGTAGTAGGCACCGCCTGCCCAGACAGTGGAGCAAGCCACACAGTAGCTAGTGAAGGACTATACAAGATCCTGAGGAATCAAGGGGTCCAGTTTCAAAAGTCCAATCTACGGATGACTCTTGCTGATGGTAGCCAGACTGACAAAGACGTATACACTACAAGAGTGACAATACAACTCGAAGGACGTACTTTCAAGATGAATCTTATTGCTCTCCCAGAGGCTAAAGGAAATCGTACCCTACTCGGGACAGCTTGAAGAAAGCTAAAGTGGTGTTAAACTTAGGAGACCAAAATTGGTATTACAGGGACAACCCAAGAAAGCGGTTTCCCTTCGTCGAAGGCTACAAAATACCTCCTTCGGCAGATGAACGAGACGACACTGGTCTCAAAGAAAAAGTCAATATGGCCCCAAAACAAGAGGTCATTGCGGTTGCAGAAGAAGACGTCACCCATACCCCAAAGTGTGACTTCAAACTCCGTGCAGATGAAGGTGAACACTTGACAGAGGGTCAAAAGAAACAACTTGATGCTCTATTGATAGAACATGAAGATACGTTCCGGCCGGGGGGAGAGCCGACTCCCTTTATAGAACATAGGATCGAGACAGGAAATGCCCCTCCCGTGGCTACTATTCCTTACCGACTATCTCCTGCCAGGAGAGAAGTTCTTAAGAAGGAAATCGATGCCTTGCTTGCGGCAGGAACCATAGAAGAGTGCGATTCTCCATACGCAGCACCTGTAGTCTTGATCCCGAAACCAAATGGAGAGTTTAGATTATGTGTAGACTATCGCAAGTTAAACTCTATCACGAAGCCTGATCCATATCCATTGCCACGCATGGATGATTTGTTGCATAAAGCCAAACAGACTGCCTATATGTCAACTATAGATTTGAAATCGGGGTACCATCAAGTACAAATGTATCCTCCGGACAAGGATAAAACGGCTTTTGTCTGCCAGTATGGGGTCTACCGGTTCACCAGGGTGCCTTTTGGCTTGAAGACAGCGCCAGCGACCTTCCAGCGGTTAATGTATCTTTTCAGAAATGGTCTGAAGGTCAATACGCTTGTATACCTGGATGACATCATCGTGTTGTCTTCGACCTTCGAGGAACACATAGAGGACTTACGGCATGTTTTTGAGAGACTCCAAAAGTTTAAGTTACATGCAAACCGTGCTAAGTGCCACTTTGCTTGCCATAAAGTTAAGTATTTAGGACATTTCATTACAAGCAAAGGAATAGAAGTGGACCTGGCTAAAGTGGAGGCAATTGCCCGAATTCCTCCCCCGAAGTCCGTAAAGCAGGTTCAAAGTTTCCTACAGACCTGTAGTTGGTACCGCAGATTCATTCCCCAATTCGCAGACCTCTCGAGACCTTTGAGTCAATTGACCAGGAAGCGAGCCACGTGGAAGTGGGGGGAGGATGAACAACAGGCCTTTGAAACCCTGAAAAGGAAGTTGATCTCACCGCCAGTGTTGAGTCAAGTGGACGAATCAAAGCCTTTTGTCATAAGGGCGGATGCATCCGGCTACGCTCTGGGAGCTGTCCTTACCCAAGGACAAGGTCCAGAGGAACACCCGCTCGAATATGCCAGCCGACTTCTACTACCAGCTGAAAAGAACTATTCCACAACGGAAAGAGAGGCCCTAGCAGTTGTTTGGGCATTAGAGAAATTCAGGGGATACGTGGAAGGAGCAGAGATCACGGTGATTACTGACCACCAGCCCTTGAAATGGTTATTAAGTCTAAAATCGCCAACCGGCCGATTAGCAAGATGGGCCCTACAGATTCAGTCGTACAACTTGAAAGTCGACTACTTGCCAGGAAAAGCCAACGTTATTGCAGACTTGCTATCACGTCCTGCATGTGAACACAAGGAGCCATCGGGTGAGATTTGTGCGGTTGCCATTGACCTCCCAGTCCGGAAGCCAAGTGACATCCGGGAGCAGCAACTCAAGGATCCAGATCTGAAAAAGATAATAGACTGTTTTGAGAGTAACACCACAGATGAAAATTATGCCAACTGGACACAGCTGATATTTGATGTCCCAGGGAATCCTTTACAGGTATGCACCAGACTCGGAAGCCGAGGAGGCTCAACTAGTCGTCCCTATCCATGAACGAACGAGAGTGCTAAAGGAGTACCACGATTCCCCAACTGCCGGCCACTACGGAGCCGAGGGCACCTTCTACAAAGTGGCCTCGCGATATTACTTCCCTGGAATGCGGAAGTTTATTAGCGATTACGTCAAAATTGTGCCGAGTGTAGCAGATTTAAGCCAAGCAATCAGAAACCTGCAGGTTTATTGAGAACTCCCGCTTATGCCCAACGCTTCGAAACACTCGCCATAGATCTCTTTGGTCCCTTACCAGAGACTGCAGATGGAAAGAAGTGGATTTTCATCGTAGAAGATACGTCGACAAAATGGGTAGAACTTTTTGCTCTGAAAGAGGCGACGGCGAAAGAGTGTGCCATAACTTTGTTTGAAGAGATTTTCCTGAGGTATGGATTAGCCAGACGTGTCATAAGTGATAATGGCCCACAATTCACAAGTGCTGTCCTACAGCAACTGTGTTACCTACTCGAAGTGTCCCAAGTCTTTACACCCGTATATTGGCCCCAGGCCAATCCAGTTGAAAGAAAGAATCGGGATCTAAAACCAAAACTAGCAATACTTGTTGGTGAGGATCATACGTCATGGTCAGATAAACTTGCGACCATCCGTTTTGCAATGAATACGTCGAAGTGTGATACAACAAATCACACAGCTGCATTTCTCCAATTCGGAAGAGAATTACGAACAATTGATGACGTGCAACATGATGTAAGAGCGGTGATTGACAACGATAATTTCATCGCTGAAATTACACCTTATCTGAAGAAATTCGCCCGGATCTCAACCGAGATCAAAGATCTTGTAGAAAAGAAGCAAGACCAGCACAAAAAGTATGCCGATGAGAGTAGAAGAAGGGCACATAGGTATGAGCCAGGTGATAAAGTATGGGTAAATTTACATCGTTTAAGCAATAAAGCGAAAAAGAAAACAGCTAAGTTTCAACCCTGTAGGGATGGCCCCTATATTGTGATTACCCAACGCTCCCCTACAACCTATGAAGTTGCTAACCCGGAAGCGCCGGATATCCTGCTTGGCACATACCACACTTCTGCTCTCACCCCTTTCAATGAAACTCCTCTTTCTGATGTTGTGCCTGTCGCCCCTCTAAGGAAGAGGGGACGACCTCCCAAGAGTAGCCCTCCAAAGACTGTTCGTCGAAGTGCCAAAAGAGAGACTCAGTTACCATCCAGCTCTTCTGGCCACTCGCCGGGACGTCATCGTGGCCAGGGGGGGAGTCTGTAACAGGTGTTCCCCACCTGAGCAGCCAAACTCCAGGACTGCAGCGGCAAAATAAAAGCAGTGACGTTTCCGCCAGGGAATCGTTTTTTGAGTTCGTAGAGGGTAGCGAGGCTAAGATGGAGTGAGCTATGGCTGTTGTTCTTTTTATGTGTAATCCGTGCAGTGTTTATTTTTTTTTTAATAAAATGTTTTTTGTGTAAGTGAGATGCGAGTCTCTTCTGTCATTTTGGGAGTTCGTGTCGTCTTACAATATTGCTTTTAAATTACCTTCTTTTTTTTTAAAAAAAAAAAGGAAGAAGAAGAAGGAAAAGGTGCCCTTTTTTTAAACGTTTATTATTTTGAATCAAAATGTTTCTGTGAAATTTAAAAGCCATTTTGAGTGAGTTTTTCGATTCAAGAGCATGCATAAAATTCTCGATAGATGCTTTTCGATATTCTAAAGTTTACTCTTTCTATAGTTTATATCGTTTATGCTGTCCATAGTAAGACAATCAAATGACAACATAATTGCTAGTTCTAAATTTATTTAAATTTAAATCACCTCAACGGATTTAAAAATATGATTATAATAGTAGTTTTATTCTCATCTTCATTTCCAAATGGATTTTAAAACCTATTACTAAAAATTAGCCACTTGCAGCTGGACAAAACTTCAAATCCTTCCACATTTCTAATTTAGGGATATTTCACTGTAAACACCTACATAAACCCACCAGCAATAGCTCTAAGAAAGAAAAAAGAATTGCATTATGCATTTTCAAAAAAAAAAAAAAAAAAAATCAATTATATTTTTAACACTTGAAATCAAGGAAATTCTCGAACTGAATAAAATGAGTGAAAACTTTGCCTCACGCGGGCGTAATTAATTAAACAGCGAAAAAGAGTTCTCGTAATATACCTAGAAAGTTCCGCCTTTACTCGAATTTGCATTCCCAAATTGAAAAGCAAATTCATTATGCAGTTACAGAGAAAGAAACACACTTCAGAAATTAGCTGGAGTCTCTTAGTAACGCAGCGCATTTAAATAATTCCCTCCGTCCGTAAATTCTAATCTAAAGAATAGAATACATTTTTTGTTGAGATCTGTGTATGTCAGGGCCTGATTACTGAAAAGGCTCGGGAAGCTTGAGCTTCCCCTCAGAATTTGAAGGGGGGCCCCGAAAATGACTGAAAAACTGCGATAAAAATTCAAACTTTTGTTTTTAAATGATATTTTTAAGTTATTGTAAACATTTTTGATACTTCATGTCGCAAAATTTCTAAATTGGTTGTTTGCGATGTCTTTGCCTGGGACATCTGCTGAAGTTCAGTTTTTTCTATTATGGGGAATATTTGGCCAGCAGAAAGGGGTAGACTTAATATATAATGTTAAACATCTTCTAAATGTCAAAATTAATTCTCAACTTCTGTGTTGTGATTTTTATGATGTCATCAAAACAAAGAATTAATGAAAAAAAGCCATGTCTAATGAGAAATAGGACTAAATTAATAAAGTTTAATGTTCCAGTAAGGTAATGTTTTTAGTTATTTGTAATGTTTAAAGTAATTTCAAAAATACTGTAAATGTAAAATCTTGTTACAATGAACTAAACTATTATGAAGATTAATGAATAAAATATTTTTATCAAAGGAAAATTTCAAATTCATGAATAAAACGCTTTTATTAAAGGAAATAATTAGAACTAATTAAATCAATGAAATTTCTTTTTTATGAATAGAATATTTTTATGAAAGAAAATCATTAAAACTTTACTTTTCCCAAACAAAAAGGGGATGGGGGCCCGAAATGAGACTGAGCTTCCCACCACTTCAGAGGTTAATCGGGCCCTGTGTAATGTAACTGTTAATTTTTAATCCGCTATACACAGTTTCGGTAACTATTCTGCATTATCTCAAAGCATTTAGATCTGTTTTCCTATTTAAAACCCACTGCATTAGAAATACCATTGTTAAGCAACGTAAGCGGTAAGCTTTCCCTATTCACAGAGTTCGAAATAAAGGTGAAAGTACATTGTGTGTGAAACTTTTTAAACATTTTTACAGACACATATAAATGCAGGATGTGTCTTAAAAATGTATACACATTTTGAACTGGGGAAAAAAAATCGACCTTCAAGTTTAAATTTCTGGGAAAAATAAGGCAATAGTCCAATTTGAAAATAAGTGTACTTTCTGCTCTAACTAAATGTTCCCCATGGTGGTTAAAGTTAATGTTAAAAATGGTGGCCTTTAACACCAAAACATTTCACGCCCGATTTCATACTTCGCATCAAAATAGTCCAATGGGATTTATGCAAAAACTGGTTGAAACTCATCCCAAAATGTGTCCACGATAGGTGGTTTACGACGGTGCATTTCATTTTTTTATGTGCACCATAAAAAATAAGAATTGAAAAAGCGGCGTAACTTCTGAAGAGCATAAAGGAAACTCGTTTATCAAAATACGAAGTGAAAACTTTTAGCATATTGTTACTCTTTCTTAGAAATTTAACCTTGTATGCAGGTAAATAAATTTTCTTTGACCATAAATTTTGGTACCTTTTCTTAAATAAATTTGTAATTTATTGTGCATGTCTATTATTGATGTTTTAGGAATTAAAAGCCAAGATCAGCGGGTTAGTGTTTTGGGAATACCCTCTATATATAAACTCCTGAAAAGTAAAATTGCAACACGGAGAAATAATGTACGTAGCGTCATGCAAATTTTAGGGGCGATGGTTATGAGATGGGTATGTCGATGATTAAATTTGCGCACGCATCTAATCACGTGGTTCCCATAATCAGGCTATAAAGGCCAGCAAATTTTCCTTCGCACAAACGGCATGATCTGAGGTTTTGCATGGAATTTGCAACTTTCGAAAAAGTGTCGGAAAGGCCTCTGGCACATCGGCGAGCTCAATACCATCAGTCAACAACCGGGAAACATGACCGTATTATCGAATCCTTGAATATGGTTTGTCGCTGCGCACAATAGCAACTCGTGTGGGGCACAACGTGAGTACCCCCAACTTTGTGCTACACGACGGATGCAGGTAGGTTTACGTGCACGCAGATGAGGAAGTGGTGCACGCCAGAGCTCACAGACCGACGTATTCGCCAGTTGACTGTTCGAGACAGTTTTTCCACCGCACCTGACATCCAAAGCCGGTTGCCTCCAGGAACAGGTGCAGGTGCATCTGTTTGCACCCAAACCATAGGCAACAGATTGCATGAATAAAGTTACGTGCACGGGTACCAGCAAGTAACCAGGGGTACTATTGACCGCTCAACACAGTGCTAGAGTGTGCCTGGTGTGGTACAATCGTCATCGTACCTGGACTATCCAATGCATCGGGTATTGTTCGTGGATGCATCTCGCTTCTATCCATGAAGGAATAATGACGGTCGTCGACAAGTATGGCGGAAAACCTGAGAACTCTATAAACCAGCCCAATTCGTCGATCGTCACACCGGGCATCATGGTTTGGAGTGGACTAATTTTTTATCACAGGGCGCCCCTAGTACACATTGACGGCAGTTTGACAGCGTATTGCTGCGTCACACAAGTTGTGGAGCCTGTTGTCCTGCCCTCGTTGCAGAGCGTACCCAAGACGGTACTCAGCAAGACAATGCCAGGCCGCATGTCTCTTAACCGCCTGACCGGATTTTACATGCTTCTCTGTCCGGCAGCCTCTCCAGAACTGAATCCCATCAAACATCTGTGGGATTTCATTAGACTTAATATGATCCGAAGACCACTGGCCCAAACCATGGATGACTTGTCACAGCAGTGGATGTGGCTTGGCAAAGATCACCTTAGGCAACCATCAAATGAATTCATTGATAGCATGCCTCGTCGGATTGAGGCCTGTATAGCTGCCCGAAGTGGAGATATCAGATAGTGATTAAACTCGATTATAGTGATTTTATTTGACTGCTTTTTAATCATTTGCATATCCATTTCACCACTATCACTCCTGAAATTTGCATGACGCTACATGCATTATTTGTTGGTGTTGCGGTTTTACTTTTGAAGAAAAAAAAATCATATATATATATATATATAATTTCCCCGCTTTTAAAAATCAAATATCCTTTTGTAATTTTCTTTGCTTAAATAAGTTTTATTTTTTCTTGTTGAAATACATGAAAAGTGTAAGAAAAAATTCAAATCCCGCTTGCATAAATTGTTACTTAAAAAAATTTCATATCCTGTCACTGTCTTTTCAGAGTAAAACTAGATAAACCTTTTGAAGTTTGCGTTTATTCAACATTTACTTTTGACGAAAAAATTACGGGAAGAATGAATTTAAAAAGAAAGATCGGTTTGTCACAAGCTGTGGGTGCCTGTGTGGAGCTGTATCTTTTCAGTATGAGACGTAATTTAACTGATTTAAGAAATTTCAGGAAATGAATGAACTGAATATGTCAGAATATCCTAGAATTTAGTGCTATGTTGACTTTACGTGGAAATACTTTTTTAAATATTCAAACTTGCAAATATATTGTTTGTCTAGTGAGAAAGTAAAATTTTACACGAAATAAAAAGTGCACAAATTGTGTGCTATTTTATAAAGCGCAATTAATTCATTTCATTTCATTAATTTTGTTTTGTAAAAACTTTAAGTTGTTTTAAATGTAAAAAACAATAATTAAAATTCTAAATATTATCCAATTTTTTTTGGTCTTAAACTAAGAGCACTTATGTACGTAATAAATCTTTCTGTCATTCAATGCACGTAAACTTAGTGCATATTATCATTCATAAACATGCTTAGAGCAAAAACAGTATAAGTAATCATGAGATTTTTTTCAATATCGTTTTTTCTATTTTTTTAGGCTGAAATGAGCCTAATTGTACTTATGTAAAGTATTTACCTGTGTTGCATTTTTATCTAGAGGAGGAACCTAGTTTGAAGCGCAGTATTAAGTCTATGCTGACAACAGGTGGTAACCAACATAGCAAAATCTACACATTTTTGTAGCTTGGTGGCTATCACTTGTCCGTCGCAAATTTATGAATTCTTCTTTTAGTTAGTTTTTAAATAACTGTAAGCAAATTACCGAAAGGATAAACAAAACGATACGAACAGTAAACTATGTCTAAGTTATGATGTGAATAAATGCTGAGTGTTTCAGAAAGAGCTCCCCAATTTTAAAAAGACATAGCTGCGAAGCAGTGAGAGAAAATGGTGAAAGAAGTAGTAAGTTAGACAGACTAATCTGGTATTTGTTATATTCTGGTTTGCAGAAATAGTTCCAATATTGGATAATAGGTGGCGCCACAATTATATCAAATTTTAAATAGTATTCAGAAGTACAGAAAGTTCATTCGTCTGTCTGTTTCATTGCTGACTCGTGTAAGGGAAAGTTCCTTCATGAATACTTCTTTGACCGAGTCATTGATCTGAAATATTCCGAAGTGACAGGCATTGGTATAGATTGGCTTCCATATTCTCCAGATCTCAATCTATGTGACTTCTTCTTGTGTGGCTACTAGAAACACACCGTTTACTCAGAGTTCCCACACGTTGGAACAGTTTTAAAAACTCATCTGTGAGGCATCTGCATTTATTTCAGAACAGACATTGCAACGAGTGACTGAGAAGTTTACCCTTCTGTTGCGTCATTTTATTGCTGTGAATGGTGGCCATATGGAAACCACTGTAGTGTGATTTGACCTCTTTTCACGAATATCACTTTCATACACGATTGGAAAGACACTAGTCTGTGACTGCAGCTCCCTCTGATGTCCAATCTTAAAACTATTTCTGTAAACTGGTGTATGACCAATTCCAGATTAACCTGTCCGCTTCTTTAACCTTTCTCTTTCTCAATGTTTAGCAGCTATGCCAATTCGAAGTTGTGAAGTCTTTTCTGAATCACCGTGTATATTTTGATTCTCACTGCAAAAATGAAACCATTGTTTTGCTTTTCTTCATTCCTTGCCATTTTGAACGAACATTTCCTAACGCTTCAGGAAACAAAAGTTTATTCAAAGAATTAATTCAGGCTTCAATCCGACTATCTTTTGTAACGACAACTTAGTTCAGAAAGGGGTTTATTCGAGTGACAATCAATTTGTTATCCCTTCGGGCATGTCAGCTAGATAGGAAGATTAAAGGGAATTTCTGCCATGCCTTCCTACAGCGGATCGTGTGGTTTCGTTAAATTCTCTCTCTGACGATTGACTGAAATGTGTTGTCATACTATTTCTAATTCTATTATCTTCCTCATTAATAAAACTTAGCATACAGCTTCGAACGGAGATAAATGCGAAATTCGGAGTCGAATCGCATGTGTGTGATTACGCATTTACAGAAACAGACAGTTTAACCTTGTGGGATACAGAAATTTAATTTAGCGAGATAATGGATAAGTAGTGTTTTGTTCCTTACTTTTGTTTCGTTGTGATGCTGGAGGGGAATAGATGTGATGTGTCGAGATTTTTCTTCGTGAAAGGAAATATAAATTAGATGTAAATGTACCATTTTTTAATCAAGGAAGAAAAATCACTAATAATGTTTACTACTTTAAAGAAGTCCCGTAATGATCTGGGCGCTAAACTCCGTTCTCATAAAAAAATGCAAGTGAAGCAGCATCCGACTTGGAAAGCGCTTGGGAGGGTAAACTCTCTCTCGGCTCGACTGCTGTGGGACCGTGTACGCTAACCGGAGCTAGTGCACGTAAAATCCATCGTGGCTCTAATGTCTTCCTGGTTTAACGCTACCTCTGTGGGTGCGAAGTTGGTCCCTCCTCTGGAATTGGTTAAAAATTAGGGACCCCGGGCTGAAGTCGGACTTCCTCTCACAGGGGCCCAATAAAGAACGAAGACGTCCCCCTATTTGGGGGGGGGGGATCGGGCACTGCATGTGGTTGTCAGAAGGTATAAGCAACAACAACAACAACTTTAAAGAATAAAATATCGCGTGTACACCACATGAAAACCTTGTACGTCTATGAAATTATACACGTATATTAAATAACAAGTCTTCTCTCCCACGTACCAACATAGCAAGTGATAGGAAGTATAGTCCTTTAAATTTTGCGAGCACGTTTGTCAGATGTATACGGCTCTTTGCTCATCCAGGATGTGAACCCGAGTACTTCGTCCTAAAGTTCGGTGCCCTTCCAACCAAGCTATTCCGGTCCTATTGTCACGCATTTGCCAAAAAGAAGACTGCTATTCTGTGCATGCATGGGAAGGGCATAAGTCGAACATACCACGTAACTGTATCATCATTTGACATTATTTCGACTTATAAAACAAGCAAGAACCAAAAAAATTAGCCACCACTTATAGTGTTTGAATGGAGATTTATGGCTAAACCAATTTTAGGCTTAATTCTTTTTACATTATTTCTTGAAAAAAAAAGTCCCAAACCACATTACTTACGGTTGGAATGATTTAGCTAGACTGTTTTAGAAATGCTTGACCCACAAAGAAAAAAACAATTAAAAATCAGTTGTAAAATAGGCTCGATCCAGTAAATCGAAATATCCTTTCAAGAGGCTATTAGCATCTTTCACGAAACTAAAGTCATTATTTAACAATAATGCGTTTATTGAAAATTTTGGAAATGTTGAGAAGTTTGGAAATCGTTTACTAGCTACTAAGCATAATAGAAGTCTTTTAATTTTCAATCTGTAAACACATACTTAATAAAGAGATTTTTTACTTCCTTGTACGGAGTATAAGGAAGTATGTGATCCCGAAAAATTTCGGGGACCAGATTTCGACGAAAAAACGCTTTTGACTACCTCTAAATTTGCTTTTAAGAATTTTTTCGATGCATCTCATCAAACGCTAGCATGCACGTTCCTAGTGAGTCTATTTTGACCAGTTTTCCATGCCGTCTGTACGTACGTATGTATGTAACTCGCATATCTCAAAAACTATTGGTCGTAGAATGTTGAAACTTTATAATTGTTGTAACATGTAGTTGTGCACCTCCCCTTTCGTTTCCATTCGATTGGATAGTTTATCTACAGGACCGCCCAAAATATTCTAAATACAGTACGCTCTATGGGCATAAATTCATTAAAGCGTATTTTAGAGGTATTAGGCTATTTCAAACGAGTCAGAATTCATATATGCTGTTAAGGGTTACAAAATGAACTTCTCCATCAACAAAAGTGTCTTTATTATTTATAATTCTGCTACAAGAACACTCAAAAGATTTCCAATACATTACGGTCAATGGCAATTTTAGGGACATTCGTCTATTTCAAGCACTATACCGTCCTACCATATGGTTAGGTAATGGTCCGACCACGTTCACGTGCTTCTCTCAAGAATTACGCCAAAAGTTGCAAAGCTTGGCTTCTTTTGATGTACAAGTGTATGTATTTAACTCTCAAATCTCAAAAACTATTAGTCGTTGAATGTTGAAATTTCATATATAAGATTGTTGTAACATCTAGTTGTGTATCTCGATTTTTGGTTCCAATATCCTGGAAAGCTTATTTACAGGACTACACAAAACAATTTCAATACATTAATGTCTATGGACATCTTCAATATATTACATCTGTAGAGAGTCATTGTTTGGTCCATGCTCAAAATCTCGCCATTTATCGTCGACATTGGCGAGTTTTGTCGATATATCGCCAAATTTGGCGGTAGTCAGTCATTGTTTGGTCCATGCTAAAATCTCGCCATTTGTCTTTGACCTTGGATAGTGTTGCCGAAATATCGCCAAATTTGGAACCGAAAATTATTTCGAGTTTTGCATAACTCTAAAACTTTTACCCGTAGAATTTTAAAATTTTGTGTTCAGAACTATTATAACATCTAACTGCGTACATCACTTTTTTGATTGTAATCAACTGGGTAATTTATTTACAGGGTCAGCCGAATGACTTAAAATACATTAAAGTGTATGGATTCATTCAATTCATTGAAAGTCTGTGGTCAATGACTACTGTTGCTATCCCCAAAATCTCACAAACTATCTCAAGCTTGTCGGCTTTTGGTGAAACATCGCCAAATTAAGTGTCAGAAGGGAATCTTTCAAACTGAACCCAGCTTGGTGATATCAAAAATATTTGTCTAGAAATCGCTAAACCTTACTATATTGCAGCAGTATTTTATCTCTTTCAAGCAAAATAAGTATAGATGAAGTGGGCCAAAAATATTTTTGATTTAACAGACGTGAAAGGGAGTCATGAGTTGCACACATCAGATTTTTTTTTTTTACTAATCCTACTACCACTATCCCTCAAAAGAATAAAAAAAGAAAATTTATGAATTTAATATTAAGGTTTTAAAATACTTAATTTTAAATATCATGTTATATTAAATTACCTAAACTTGGAAAACATCTGAAACTGACATATTTTAAAAAATTAATTATAACTTTATAAAGATTCTACATTTAATTCAGATGTTAAAAATATTTCGGAAATCTCTTAAATCTTATCATTTCAAGAAAGCTATTAAAGCAGAATCTTAAAAAACATACCCTCCGGTGTAATATCATTTTATGCAAAACAATATAGCAGGCATTTTTATGTATTTAATGTATTTTACTTTTGCTTTTGCTTTGGTACTAATGTTTCTGACAATTAATAACTAAAAAGGTAAACAACTGGTATTTTCGAGGTTAATGTAATTATAATATTCAAATTAAAAAGTACTGTTATTGAAATCAGGATTTTTTAATGAGATTTTTTCGAAGAGCAATTATAATTAATACTACTATTTATCAAGATGCTCAAGAGGAATATTTTTAATTAAAAGTCAAATATAGTAAATATGTTCAAGAATTTGACTTATTGAAAATGTTTTTTATAACAATTAATTAATAAACAATTTTCATGTAATATATATTCAAAAATATATTTAAATCTATTTTAGTTTATAAGATATATTTACTTAATAAACATTTTTGAGTAGTCTGATTTGATTTTTATTGATTTAAGACGAATGGTTGCTGAAGTACTGCTGTAGACTAATCAATGTGTATTGAAGATTTTAGAGAAGTCCGGGTTTTCATTTGTATTGTTTGAACATAAAAAATGAATTTAGCATACTGGCATAAGTAAAAAAGCAGAAATAGTCTCTAGTGTACGTGCACCAATAATTGACACTTTAAGAGAAATACAAAAATTACCTAGTATTTGCTAATTCTTAAAACTATATTTTAAAAAGCAAACTTTGTTTACAAAACTTAAGTGGAATTTGAAAATTTTTACACGGTGTAATTTATTATAGAATATAGCAAATTTCTATTTTTCCATGAACTTTATATATTGTCATGGTGGTGGCAATAATAATTGACACAAATAAAAAAAATTCGCTTCTGTGATTGACACTTCATGCTCTAGTAATGTACACCTATGAAATGAGTAGAAAGATATACTCATTTATTTTTGAATGAAAACCTCTTTGGAAATAACACCGAAAATGTTTTATTAAAAGATGGTACTTTACTCACGTTATTACGATGGTACTTTACTCACGTATTGTGAAAAACCAAAGGAAAATATACATGACAAAAATGCAAATTAATTATAATAATAAGACTTTCAATGGAGATTAGAAGCTTGAATAGGATATTACCATGAGCGATATTATGCAAAGAAACGTTTTTCAGTTTTAAGAGAGCTATTATAATTAAAAGATAAAAAATCAGTGTTATTAAAAATGAGCTGAGTTGGAACATTTCATGCACAGAAAACGTTTGGAATTCAGTTTTAAATAATTTCCAAAAAGAAAGTATGCTTCAAATGGAAACAGGTTGGAAGCTACTGAGAATCAGAAATTTTATTTAGCAATGAATTTAAGAACTCATTTTTTTTTACCAGAGCCCCCTGGAGAAAAAGACTTTCGTATAAAATTGAAAATTAGCCCTACAATGCCATCATGATTTTTTAGAATGGGCTGAAAATAAAATTGTAACTTCTAATTTAGACTTAGTTATGCTAGAAATTTTCTTTAAAAAAATTCAGCATATAGTTTCCCTGAAAAATCATTAAAAAGTTCAATTGAAAAAAAATTAGAATGTCCACCCTATAAGCTCTCATAAAAATAAAAACTAATATAGCCTAATTCTACTTCATTTAGACCTATGCTACTACATTTCAATATAGTAGGTATTTATTTTCATTTACCAATAAAAATTACAAGCAATCAAAAATTCAGCAAAAATTTGCTCAGTGAACTGGATGCACGCTCTATGAATTCATTCTTGTTTGCTCAAAAAATAATGCTGTCATACATTTTTAAAAAGTGAAATTTATTTCCATAAGATATTACATTTATTTTAAATGCATATTTTAGACCAAAACTACAACATTTTCTTTTTATTACGGAAAAAATTATGAAATGAGTAGAAAGGCATAAATCGCAGAAATGTAGCCTATTGGCTACAGTATGCCTTGTAGGGTTAATGTCTAAATTGATATTAGATAGCACCATTTGATAAATAACAGTTCTGAATGAAAATGACAGTTCTGAACTGACACTTACCAGATAATTTACGTATTATAATGTCATCTGGTAAAGTGACAGTTACTGGTGCACCTACCCTAGTCTTTTTTTTCTACCTTATTTTTACCTTTTTTTCAATTTACATTGCCTTTTTAACTAATAGATAAAGAATTTATGCGTGTTACATCATTTTGGGACACCCTGTGTATTAAAAAATTATCTGCAGATAACTTTTTGAATAGTTATTTACTGCACTGCTTACAAATTGTATGCAATTATCATGAACTTGACTAATACACCAATAACTATCATGTGTGTCACGTCACTGGTTTAAATTTATCTTAATATCCAAGCCAGCTACTGAAAATCAAACTTTTTTTAGCACTGAATTTAAAATCAGTATTTCTGATATCTAGAGCAACCTGGAATTAAAAAAAATATTGCATAAAATTGAATACAAATATCTGAATTGGTTGATAAAATTCTCTGAAATAAAAGCTTGTTATAATAAATTATCTGGCGAAGTGTCAATTACTTGTGCATCTACCCTATGTGTTTTTTTAATGGCAGGTTAGAGAGCAATAAAACAAATTTGGTCCTCCAATTTTCAATAAAAAACATTTTATTTTCAAAATTAACGCTTTCTTTCAGTGTAATGAGCTTTTAACATAAAGATTATTTAAACAGAGAAAGACGCAAGTAATGATTATCAAAGGAAAAGAAAATATCTGGGAAGTGCTTTTTAATAAATAGTAATCAGTCTATATTTCACTTTGCAAAGTTTGATTTGATTATTCTTGGATAACTTTAATTGATGCACGATTTTCCCCCCCACTGTTTGCGCCATATCTCAAAAAGTATTTATATTTGCAGTAAATTCAAAGACCATATTTTAAACTGAGTATCTATCAAAAATTTTTAAGTTTATAGTTAATAAAGTGACCGCCTATCATGATACATTTCATTCGCTTTAGAGTTTTTTTGCCTAAAGCGCGAACAAGAATTTACACATTTAGGATAAATTTTCGCAAAATCGCAAATTCTATTCAAAATATTGAAACAAGTCGACGCCTATAGTTTCAATGACCAGAAATTTCAAGTAGTATAGCTTCAATGACTAGTATAAGTTTTCATGATAGTGATTTTCGTTTCATTCCTTTCAGCGGTTTTTACGTGATGCTCGAAGAAAATTTTACACATTTGAATCGATTTTCGCAAAATCGCAAATTCATTTAAATTTTTTTGAAAAAATTCTACTCTTACAGCTTAAACTGACTCTCCACCCGTCATGTCATCAAATTTTATTTATTTTGTTTCAGCTATTTTTAAGTAATGCGCGAACAATAAAAGCCTCACAAATAGAATGATAGACAGAGGTACATTTTTTGTAGACGTCTTAGATTTCCTGGTGCTTGAAACGGATAGAAATCGCAAAAAGTTTTAACTGCAAATACAATGCAAAAGTCTAATTTTATTTAAATAGATATTAATTTTCTACTGTTCAGTCTATGTCAATCTTTTGTTTTAGAGCTAGAAAGTTAGTTGCACTTCGTAAGAAAATAAAACAGTCTCTATGTTTTACATTAGCTTTATCTGACTATTAAAGTTCCTGGCGAAATTCACAATTCGAATTAATTACCTTCGTTTTTTAAATTGTCTATAGAGCGGAGGCAGTTTTTTTCAACTCCCTCTGAAAAGATATTTTGCCCCATAGGTGTAACTTACTAGAGGCAAGAAGGGGAGCGATTGCGCCCCGCGCAAAAAAAATAAATGAATAAATAAATAAATAAAAATCAGCTATCACTTATCTGAAAATATTTTCTACAATAGGAAGCGTTTTCCCCCTTCCCCCCTCCAATGTTATAGACCACTTTATGCCACTCTTTTCAACAAACTTTTGATAATCATTCGATTAACGATTTCCATTTGTTCATCTTGCCCCAGTCACGCTAGTAATATTGATGTTTTGAAAGTTATTTCAGGGAATCAAAAATGTGGAAGTCATAAGGTGAAAAGTCTGGTCTATAAGGAGACGCATTAAGACTACAACATTCGAGTATTTTTCCGTTACATATTCCCTGTCCTTCGCCCGAGGCAACCACACTGCCCTTAGCAGATGCCCCTGTGTAGGCTTGCCATAACGCAAAACAAACTTAATATTTTTGACGACCTTAGCTATCAAACTACAGCTTTCTCAGTTACTAATTATTAGTTCTGAAAAAATAAACTTCTTTTTGCGGATAAATTAAATGTATTTAGCTGTCGGTTTCTCTTTTACACTGGCTATGAGGCAATTGACTTACATCGTAAAAACAACAGATGTGTCCCCCCCCCCCTTATGCACTGGAAAAAAAAAAATGTCTATTCCTATGTTCGAAACATATCTTTAATCTTCAGGAAAGATATACCAGAATAGAACTTAAAATGTCAACACAATATTTTTCGATGAACACACATTCTAATGGAATAAAGTGGTCTGATGTAATACAAAAATGAAACATAAAAAATCACACTGGCTGGGTGTTATTTAATTTTGCGAAAGAGTATTAGCCAATAGCTGAAAAACAGCTCTCTGACGTCATTGTGTGGGTGGTTATCGCGAAACTAAACTTTTCCTTTTATTTAGAGATAATCGGTCAACATTTCTTTGGTATGCGGGAAAGTAGGGTACTTTTGAAATAGCCCTTTTGAAAATCCTTTTATCGATCTAGATATCCAGTTTGAAGAGTATTTTTAAATCTATACGGATTTTAATTTTCTTTTTTCTACTAAAGTTAAAAAAAAAAACGTTTTTCATTATGTAATTAATTGGTAGGCGCTTTTTGCTGTCAACATCAGGATTAAACATTATTACATAAAATTAGAGCTTCTGGGGCAACGCTTCTGAGTATTTTGAGAAATTATGGAATCCACGGAGATATATTATAAGAGTGGACACTCTCCATAGGATTTTTGGCACCCCAAATAAGTTTCAATTATGTAAACATTGGAAATCTAGTAACGTGCAGCGATCCTAGCGGTAAAAGAATAAAGCATTTCCCGTGCTGACTGATAACTAATTTTACTTCTTTTTAATTTTCCAACCTAGCATGTGAACGAGATTATGGACGCGAGCACTCAATTTTAATTTTTTTTTCACTTTTTTTTTACCTGGTTGCCTTAATAATAAATGAGTAAGAGAAGAAAAAAGATGTTCTATCTTAAGATTATTAAAATATTGAGTTTATATTTGTTAACGAGTGCGTATATCGTGGCTGACAGAAAAGAAGTTTTGGTCTGCCACAGTATATATTTACATTAGAAAATGGCTTAGAATTCATTACTTTGTTCTTTATGTAACATGAATTTAATATTTTAATATGAGTTTTTAAAGCAGCAATTTAAGTAGCAATTTAAAGCTGTGTTAAAATTTATCGCACCATGAAATAAATGTAAATACTGCTTGTTTGAGTGTGATCCTCATTATAAATAAACACTTTAAATATTGCATTCACACAAACTACATTCTTCTAAATTTAATAATATTTCTTAAAATACAGCTTTTAGGCAAAATAATAACAGACATTACATACATAATATCACTTCGCTTCGAAACTATTGCCTATATTAATTACGAAATAGTATTATAAGACAATTATGTAATTAAAACACATCTGAAGCCAGTATAATTATTGTATATCACGTTCATAAGTCTATGCATTTATTATTATTATTTTTTTTTTTTGAGTTCTGCTAATTCAACGATCTCCATTTACTTTTCCTTGATGGAAATATAAACAATCTGAGATCCGCAGAAGCAGAAGATGCGCAGTTACCCAGTGTGCGTAGCGCCATCTGTTTGCAACAACGGCGTTATCCAACTTTCTAAGAGAAGTGTCTCCTCCTATAGGAGTGGACACTCTCCGTAGCTGCTTGCTGGGATTTTTGGTACCCAAACTTAGTTTCAATTATGTAAACTTTGGAAATCTAGTAACGTGCAGCGATCCTAGCGGTAAAACAATAAAACATTTCCCGCGCTAAATGCTAACTAGTTTTACATGTTTTTCATTTCCCAACCTAGCATGTGAACGAGATTATGAACGTGAGCGCTGAATTTTAATTTTTTTTAACTTTTGCTTATATGGTTGCCTTAGTAACAAATGATTTAAAAAATGGGTGGGGGGGAATGTTCTATTTTGAGATGATTAAAATATTGAGTTTACAGGTGGGTTATTAATTAACGTGAGGTGTTCAGTGCCCTCTAGCGAGTAAAGTATTGGATGAAACCTAACCAAATTTGATGAGCATGCATGAGTAGACCATGGGATTTTGATTTAAAAGAAAATAAAGCTCCAAAATTTGCCACTGGGGCAATTTTGGCGCTGCAAAAGTGTATTAGCGTAAATATTTAATGGTTAATTGACAAACAATACAGCAAACATCAATTTTACTTACAAATTTGGTTCAATATGCTCACCATTGGTAAATTCCAAGAACTGCATACGATGCATGACATTTTCTACTGCTGCTCGCAGCATATCAGAGTTGATTTGCCTCACGTGTAACGTTATTCGATCCTTTAACGTTGCGATATCGGAGACATGTCCTTGATAAACAACACCCTTAAGAAATCCCCGCAACCAAAAATCGCAAGGATTGAGGTCGGGGGACCTCTGGGGCAATTTTTCAGCGCCAAAATTGCCCCAGTGGCAAATTTTGGAACTATATATCTTTTTTTTTTTTTAAATCCAAATCCCATGGTCTACTATGCATGTTCATCAAATTTGGTTAGGTTTCGTCCAATACTTTACTCGCTAGAGGGTTCAGAACACCTCACTTTAATTAATTACCACCCTGTATATTTGTTAACAAATGCGTATATCGTGGCTGGAGAAAAAGAACTTTTTGTCTGCCACCATGTACAGTAGGGTGCAGAGAAAAAAACTTTTTTTAAATTTTCAAAATCCAATAGCAACCGAAAGTTGTGTTTTGTATTGATTAAGAAAAATGCAGAATCTCAAAATTTTTTAAATATATATTGAGGGTCCACTATTGCACCAAAATGTCACAAAAATTCGAAAAGAGTATTTTAATATTATTTATAAAATACAAAAAAAAAGAACTATGATTTATAATATACAATAGGAAAAAATAGTTGGATTACATGCTGTTCAATGACTGTACAAAATTATAGAATTGTTGGGAAATATCTTGAGGGTCCACTAAAGCGAACAAAAAAGGTCAAAAAAGAAAAAAAAATCATTTTTAAGCAAAAAATTGCTTGAAGGAAAAACTTTTCAATTGTTGATTTACAAACAACTATATTTAAATAAAGTATTAAAATATATATTGAGGGTCCCGTGCAAAGAACAAATAAGAACAAACAGAGCGAAGTTTTCCTTTTTAATCAGAACCAGATGGCGCTGATGGTATTTTTCAACCGAGCAAATCCATTTACTTTTGAAAGGACATTATTGCTGATAGCCCCTTGCCTAAGGGTCTCTATACCAACCATCCTCCAACCAACCGAAATTATTGCTGTGAGATCAACTCGCAAATCGTTTTGTGTATTTGTGAATTCTACTTCTAGACATTAAAAGTTGTTTAGCTAAAAGTGAATTTATTTAGAAGGCAACACAGCATTTTATCCGTGCTTTGATACTGCATTTCAGCATGAATTTGAATGTGAAATCTTGAGGTGATATTGAAGACCTGATTCTTGGAAAACGAAAGCAGTTAAGTGATAATATGTTGCCCACATACGTAGAAATTATGCAGCTTCATTTGTTTCTACAGAATAACTTGAAAAATGATAAGAAATCTAAGAAATCGACAGTTAGCAAAATTTCTGTAATCATGGCCGATCGATTAGAGTTAATTTGGAATCATGCCTCAATTCCAATTTTTTCTAGAGAAAGAATTCTTCAAATGATTCGATCATTTTGCAATAAATATCAAAACCTTAAGAATAGAAAACAGAGCGAGACTGTCCAGCAAAAGGTTAATAGTTTTTCAGCTGAGTGTAAAAAGTTGCTTGATATTGCTACTTGCAAATGCTAATTTGACAAGTGCAAATGCGAACGTTCTTGTAAAGTTCCCATAAAAGAACAGGCTTTCCTGAAGGACCAGAGTGGCGGATGAAACATTATTATTGGCGGTATTAAGACTGAAACTATAAGAATGATGCGGAAAGATGAAAGATAATCTTTGGAAGCAAGTCGTCTTGAAAAAAAAGTCAAAAATCAATTATAAGTATTCAGCGGAAAAGTTTGATGAAGATGAAATTTCGGACAATAACTTTCATAAATGTAACTGATTCTGATTACATCTACCAGAAAAAAAAACAAAAAACACAACCTCGCAAACATGAGTTATCTTGCCTACATTTCCAAAGGTTTGTGATCAGTATGCGGTTTCTGACAGGTTAGCATCAATGATTGCTTCAGCGGTATTGAAAGACGTGGGTATAATATCTGAAGATATGATGCCAAATGTTATGGATGACAGCAAGGTTACATGAGAAAGACGGAAAACCCGCAAAAATCTGCAAGACAAGAATAATGAAAGTATGTCTGGGGTATTTTTTTCGATGGTAGAAAAGATTCTACACTTTCTATGGAGAAAAGAGAAGTCTATCATCGAGAAACAATTATGGAAGAGCATGTGTCTCTAGTAAATGAGCCTCATGACATATACACTGCGTAAAAAAAGTAGAAGGACGTTTGATTTTTTTAGAAAAATAAGGAACCTTTTATTTTTACTGAATTTTTTTTTGTAAGCAACATTTTACAGATCATTTAATAAGAAAATATCAATATCATAACCATGATATTCAAAAATAAAACATTAAGGACAACAGAAATAATTTCTACCTTTTGAAACTCTGTAAAAAAAGTAGAAGGGCAGTAACCCAATCAATAAAATACAAGCGATGTTAGTAAGGAATACTCTTCCCATAGATTTTATAATTTCGAATATTCTATTTGGCAGTGAATCATACAAAGATTGGATGTATGTTTGGCAAAAATGATTCCATGAGCTATTCAATGCTTCTCGAAGCTCAGTGATGGATTCAAACTGTCTTCCACAAGCATATGCACGACGAACAAGCATTGCCCAGATGGTTTCTACTTTGCTAAGATCAGGGCTTATAGCTGGCCAGGGTAAAACCTGCACATTATTTGAAACGAACCAGTTTTTAATTCCATTAGCGGTATGAATGGAGGCTCCGTCTTGTTGAAAGATCCACTCTTCTCCTCCTAATTTGAAGCCATAAGGAAGAAGCTCAGAATTTAGCAGCTGAATATAGTCTGTATGCTTCTGCCTACCACTCAGAAAGACCAGACTTGCTCTTCCTCCATATCCAACTGCTAACCAGACCATCAAACTTCCTCCCCCCCATTTGTCGAGTTGAATAAAATTGTTCTTCGTTCTTCAGACAATGCCAGTAGAACTGGTAAATATCTGGACCGTCTAAATTGAATTTCTTCTCATCTGAACTATCACAGAAGTCCATTCTGTAGTCCATGACATGTGTTCCTTAGCCCAAGATAAACGGTTATCAATATGTGTTTGTTTCCACTTTTAGATGATGCTTCCGCTTTTTGAAAAGGAATTTTTTGGAATTTTTAATGTAGTTGTAAACTGTTTGCCTTGACACATAAGTAAGTCCTGCTTGAATTTGAGCCTTTGCAATACTTCCATTGCACTTTTTAAGCTAGTGAGCAACTTTTCTTTCATCGCGAGGCGTTAACTTTTTAGGTCTGCCTGTCTTCTTTCTCTTTCAGTTTCTGTCTGGATTTCTGATAAAGTTAGAAACTGTATTGGGGCTGACGTGCAGTATACGAGCAATCTCTCTATCACCTTTACCATCATTTTGATATATATATCATCTTGAATGGTAGTGTACTTTGGACCAGTCCGAGGTACGCCCGAAATAGATCATTTTTGCCAAGATGGGATCATTTTTGCCAAACAGACATCCAATATTTGTATGATTCACTGCCAAATAGAATATTCGAAATTATAAAGTCTAATGGGAAGAGTATTCCTTATTAACATCGCTTGTATTTTATTCATTGGGTTACTGTCCTTCTACTTTTTTTACAGAGTTTCAAATGGTAGAAATTATTTCTGTTGCCCTTAATGTTTAATTTTTGAATATCCTGGTTATGATATTGATATTTTCTTATTAAATGATCTGTAAAATGTTGCTTACAAAAAAAATTCAGTAAAAGTAAAAGGTTCCTTATTTTTCTAAAAAAATCCAAATGTCCTTCTACTTTTTTTACGCAGTGTACTTGGGTCATGTTTCTCTTTCAAGTGGTACAGCAGCAGCTATTAAAGACACCATTATGAATCATCTTATAAAGAAAAACATTAACACCGACATGTTACTTGCAGTTGGCTGTGATGGCACAGTAGTCAACACCGGACGTAAAGGTGGTGTCATCAAACTAATGGAAAGAGAGCTTCAAAAGCCACTGCAATGGCTAATTTGCCTGTTTCATGCATGTGAGCTGCTGCTCAGGCACTTAATAGAACATGTAGATGGGCCTACTGTTAGACTATGAGGTTTTTCTAGTACGATCGGGAAAAAACTGAAAAATAGTGAACAACTGGCTGTTGTTAAGGTTGTTCCTATCCCGTCAGCAATATCAGAGGTTCCTTCTAAAAATTTAAGCACTGATCAAAAGTATCTCTTAAAAATAAGTCAAGCTCTTACTACAGGGCAATGTTCTGAAAATTTAGCTTACGGAAATTCCAGGAAATTGTCCCACTCGAGGTGGTTAACCACAGCTAAACCGAATTTTGCACTTACTTATACGTTGCTGAGCCAAATCCATGATCCCATAGCATTAACATTGGAGCTATCCACTTATGGCGTATGATCAAGCTGTCCCGATACCTTAGCGAAGAACTTATGTCAGTGATAGATCCTGTTATTCAGTGAAATGGGTTCTTCGCCCACCCTGAAAACACTTTTTTCTCTATGCTGTCAGACAAGAGAACATACATCCAAGAGCTGGAAGCTCGTAGAATTTTGAAAGCCCAAGAACAACCCAAAATCCAAAATGTAAGAGATTTCAATGTTCCAGTGCTGAATTTCAAGGCGCAGGATTATATTGATTTGATTGACTGGAAATGCCCTGATATCCAATTACTTCACCATCACTTATTTCATAAATCAGGTATGATGAATTGACGGAAATCAGAGGGATGAAATTGCAATCGCAATTTTTTTGACATTTTCAAAATACCATGCCGTTAAAATAAATTTCAAAATGCCATCCCGTAAAAAAAATGTGCCATTATAACTAACTGTTAAACGTTCACCCTTTTTTCTTTACTTTTATATGTACTTTGTCAAACTATAAAAACCATTTTCAGGTAAGCAATAATTTGTAGTGAAAAGACATTTTTCCCTTCTGTTTGTACTTAACTGTTCCTTGCAGTGGAGATTCGGGATATTTTCTGACATTTCTAAAATTTTGCAGTGCCATTAAATTGCATTTAACCCAAATTTTTATCGAAATTGGTTTTTAAGAAACATATTTATTTTTATCTTATAAATAATGCTAAAATACTCAATTTTTCGAATTTTCGTGATACTTTGGTGCAATAGTGGACCCTCAAGATATATTTCAAAAATTTTGAAATTCTGCATTTTTCTTTTTCAATACAAAACACAACTTTTGGTCGCTATTGGATTTTGAAATTAAAAAAAAAAGTTTTTTCACTGCACCCTAATGTACACTTACACCAGAAAATAGCTTTGAGTTCATTACTGAGATTTTTATGTAACAATGAATTTAATATTCCAGTATGAGTTGGAGTTCAGCGGGAATTTAAAGCTGTGTGGAAATTTATCGTCCCATGAAATAGATGTAAAAACTTTTTTTGTTTTTATTTTAACATCATTATAAATAAAACTTTTTAAATATTGTCTTCTCTTTTATGGCTTCGCCAACGGTTGCGCATCGGACACGAGAGCGCGTGCTAAATACAATGTAGCAATTAAATCCAAAATAATTTAAGAAACAGAATTAAAATAGCGTAACGGATAGAAATGGAAATTTCAATGTGGCAAAAATTATTAAATTTAGAACAGGGAAAGGAAAATCAGAACTAATTAAAAATATGTGATGAACTGAATCATAGAGTCCTTTTCTTCTTTAAACGTTTTAACTAATAAATAAACATTGTTTTACTCACTGCTTCTGCAACATTAACTTTACATGAGGCTCTGTCGTCGTTTTTCGTTATTTAAAGCACAGCTTGATATTCACACGTTGCATCATTTCGCAATGACGCCCCTTTTCCAACCGACTGCATCAAATTGGTTGGAGTGCGTATTTCTGCTTAACTGTCACGATTTAGATGCTACGGGCATCACCCCAAATAGATGTCTCCCGTGACGCAAGAGTGAACCACACAATAAAATCACTTAAGAGCCACAAACAGTCGTTGCGATGGCACTGTGTGGTCACTCTTAGGTTCATACGTCCGCCCGCGGTGACTTCACAATGTGACTCCGCAGTATATTCACAACTGAAACGACGATGACCGTTGTGGCTCTTACGCGGCATAATTGAGCAGTCGCAGTCACCTTTATTACTACATTGCGCCGTCACAGTGTAGTCCCGAGTATTCATTGCAACTGTAATGGAACCATGCTAAATAGGAAAAAATAACTTTTTTATTGCCATCTGTAGGGCCTGTAAGAAATTTCTTCCGTATGATATCTAAACTTGTCTGGTTTCGAGCCCTCAATCTTTCTGGTTTGTAGATGAAAACGTTACCTTCTACGTTTTCATGTCTTGCTGCGAGATCTTTCAAAATCAAGTGATCCCAAAAATAGTTTTAAAATTGCAATTTTGATAACGTACTTTTTAAATTGAGGGAAAAGGTCATAAGTAATAATTGAATGTAAATAAAGGGAATTTTGGAAATAACTTTTTTTTTCATAAATTATCTTTTAGAAGTTAGAACGTTTATTTATTCATTAAAAAAGACTAGTAATTTATGGAACATTTTTCAACAGTGTTAAGATATAAATATAAAATACGATACATATATAAGGTTTGATTACTCACAGATTTCATCTCCAGCTAATGTTATAATTACACTGTTACAACTTAGAATTCTAATATTTTTCAAAATGTAACTTTTATATAAATAATAATGTTTTGTTTAAACAAAATAAATTATTTTCAAACATAATAATTTCAACTCACTTAGTGACCGGTCACACAACAGTCACAAGGTGACTGGTCACAAATAGTGTTACAGTGACCACACATAGTGAAGTCACACCACTCACATGTCTCTATATGACTAATGTGTGACAGTCGTGAGTCTCTGGAACGTCACTGCACTCTTTTGTGACCATCTGTTGTATTAGGCAGGTCCCATGCCTAAAGCTCTCACTGCGTGTACGGGAGCGCAACTATTTAAATTATGGCACCATTCACCGAACTTTCCCGACTCACCTTTTATTAAAATACAGTATCAATGATTATACACTGATGTGTAACAAAGCAAGGATGAAGTGGGAAAATCCTATTTTTTATGGTGATCACACCTCATTTTTGTCACCACAGTACAGTTTAGAATCTAAGTATTAAAGCTATCTTTTTAAATACTGCTAAATCTAAAAATTATCATTTTTAAAATTTATATCCTATCTTCAAAATGTTAAGATATTGATAACTCACTCACCCGTCATGAAATATAGAGTGATTTAGAGCTGCGTGTTTGATCATTACCGGACTAAAATCACTTGAGCTCAGGTGGTTTGAGGTAATGATCCAACAATGCACCGTGATGCGCTTGAAATGGAGAATTCGTGTTCGAACTAAATATAAACTATCCCTTGCTTAATCAAATGGAACAGCTCCCGAGAGAATTCTAGTTCGGTGAAATATTGGACGGCTGTCGAGAAACTACCAGCAGTGCACTTTCCTTGTAAGAAAAAATAACTTATAACAAATTATTCTCACGCTTTTTCAATCCAATTTTATTCTTTTTTTTCTCAACGCTTTTGAAAGAGATTGTGAACAATTTAAAAATATTTATGGAAAAACTTGTAAAATATTGCGCATGTTATAACAATTATGCTTTCTTTTTCATGTGCAGTATTTCCTAAGAAAATATGAACCTGAGCTGTCTTGAATTTTAATTAATCACTGGATTATGTTGCTTCATTTAATAGTTCTCTGCTTAAATTTTTACTTTCTTAGGGACCGTCCTTATTTTTATTTTTAAATTTCCAATGTAAAGCGTTAATTTTCATTTTCTCAGTGATTTTCTTCAGTTTATCCCCAGATATGCACTTTCACTGCTAACTATGAAACTTGGACGACTTTACAGTTGGGTACTGTACCCATATTGAGCACCAAATTAAATATATGACAATGTTCAGTACATTAGACTCTAACATATAATCACTTAAAGTTTGCTTTCAACTGAATCAGCTAATATTGCCAAAACAACTAGTAAACGCAACTAAAAAAATTTTCGAGGTTTTTTTTAAGTACACTGATTTAAATGAAAAAAATATATATATGTTATGTTCTAAGTTATGACTTTTTAAAAATATGGTTTAAAAATCCACAACTAATGTGAAAATGTATATAGAATATAAAAAGAAAGATAAATCACTCCAAACGCATCGATTATAAAACGCTTTCCAACGCACTACGCGCACGCACACATCCCGTAAGCAATAACCTTTGCATACGAGTAATGAACTTTCAAGATTCCCGTTGAAATCATCATATCTAATTAGTATCACATTAGGTATGTTTTGATTTCCCGCCAAATAATGAAAATACCGCCAAGACGTGTTCATTTTTCGGAAGATTGTTTTTTCTCACCGTATTTGGCGATTTATAGCAAAAGTCGCCAATTTTGGCGATTTTTGGTGCAACTTTCGGGGGGGGGGGGTATTAGATAGGAAGATAGTGTAGTGCTTTAAATAGATGCCTGTCTCTAAACTGCCATTGAACTCAATCTATCGGATTGATTTTGAGTGTTTCTATAGAGCTATTAATGATACAGACACTACTTTTGATGGAGAGCTTTATCTTGTGATCCTTAATAACATATCTCAGTTTTCTTTCATTTCCAAGAGACAAATATCTGTAAAGTACACTTTAAAGAACAATTGTTTACAGAGCGTAATGTATTCGAAATATAACATATATAAATTTAGTAGTAATCGGTGCATATTTATGGGAGCATGGACAGACAGACAAACCGAAGTCATAAACACTGTTCAACCTTGTTGGAAAAGGTTAAAAAGTCCTTATGGCTTTTATAGTTTTAAAAACAAAATACAACGATATACATGCATTATTTTAGGAATTGCCGCTTAAAGTTTAATATTTTCCTTGCACGGTAGAGAGATCATGCTGTTACTGTTAACAGAAAATTAATGGGGAAAAAAAAATTTGGATTTTTTTTTACTTCACGTCACTTGCTTTAAAATATCAAGGGACAAATATGTTTTCTATTTAATTGTCAAAACTAGGATTTTGTTTAAACATATAAATGATCACCAAGACAAAAGTGGCTAAATAAAATAAAAGACAACGTATATCGAAGTACACTGATACTTTTTTTTTGTTGTTGTCTGTAAGTCAATTTAAAAAAAACCTTTTTTGGTTTGGATTTCAATCAATTTACTTATTTTTAAGGAGGCGTGTATCATTCATTTCAAATGTTACTGATATTTCTTTACAGGTTTTGAGCTAAAACATTTTTATCCTCTATAATCAAGCTATTACCCGTAATCAAAACAACAAATAATATCAAAGATATCACTTATGCAACGGTTGTTAACAGAATTACCTTGCTTTAAAGTACTTTACAGCAAGTCAATACATTGCTAAAATACAGTGTAATGTAATACATGTGTTTTTCTAAGTGTATGATTTGCCACAAAAAATGTAGGTAGTTTTTCAATTGTAGTTCTTAATGCACCTAAACTTTCTTCGAACAAATTAGATCTCAAAGAGGATGCTCACAACCTTTTTAACAAAATGTTTTCATGAGATGTAAATTAAAATTACATAATTAATCCTTATTCTTCATATTTTAACTGTAGTTATCCTTGTTACTTTTTAAATGGCTTGCTTTTTTCTTACGTGAGAATGAAATTCTATCCAATATAAAATTGGTAAGCTGGATAAAACCTAAAAAAAAGGTATTTTTAACGAACGGATTTTAATCAGTGTTAAATACGAAAACCTGCAGTCTTACTTTTGACAATACAGTAATTTATTTCATATATGTACTAAGCAGGTTCGTATTTTAAAATGGGGTAAAAATAATAATTTAGTTTTTCAGCAAACAGCCGATTCATGTATATCTATATATTATTTTGAAACATGTTTTTCTTTCGACAACCGAATTGAGAGAACGGCTGGGTGTAAAAACACGGTTGAGAAGTCTGAAGAAAGGTCTCGGCCCGTAGATGTGCCATCAAAAGAGAAAATCAGAAAAAGTCGAACGGTTTAGGCGTGGCGGAACGGCAAAGGTGCAAATTTTCGCGATAGAAATAACATTGTGGTTTATTAACGCAGACGATTGATGATGAAGACAATTGCCTTAGCTCCGTAAGGTTTGATTTATTTGGAAAAATTTTTGTTAGAAATTGCATCCGTTTGTAAATATTGTGTGGCAAATGTGGCAACAGTGTGTAGTGATAATAAATGTGTTGTTCTAAATTCTGATTAGAATAAGAGCGATTTAAAAAAAATAAATGAAAACCGACTTCGAATTACTTCACCATAAATAAAAATTAATCGCATTCTAAATTAAAAGGCTTTGGCCAAATTTTCACGAAGTATAGCAGATATTGCCAAATTGAGTTTAGTCTTGGAGACTTATTTTTTGACGACAAACTTGGCGATAACTCGCCAAAACTGGTAATATTTCGCCATAGAAATAACATTGTGGTTTATTAAAACTCATTGTTGGCAGCTAAAAACGCCTTCTTTATTTTGACGCTTTATCGCTTATCTGTTAATCTGGAACGTGTTTTTACTGTATCCACTAATTTAGAGAACGGCTAGGTGTAAGAGAATTTTTAAAGTGTCTAAAAAAGGCCTTAGCCTGTAGATGTGTGATCAAAAGAGAAAAAGTCGAACAGATCAAACATAGCGGAAAGGCAAATGTGCAATTTTTCGCCATAGAAATAAAATTGTGGTTTATCAAATACATCTGGAAATCATAAAAGCTTTCTTTATTTTGGCGCTTTATTGCTTATTTCCTTAATTTTTTCTATATATTAATTTGAAACATGTTTTTCCGGTATCCATTAAATTCAAAGAACAGCTATGTGTAAAAATTTGGTTGAAAGGTCTAAAAAAAAGTCTTGGTCCGTAGACGTGTCATCTAAAGAGAAAATTTTCAAAGTCGGAGGGATCAGGCGTAGCGGAACTTCAAATATGCAATTTTTCGCCATAGAAATAACATTGTGGTTTATTAAATGCATTTTGCTGTCATAAAAAGCCTTCTTTATTTTAGCGCTTTATCGCTTATTAGCACTAGGGTGCTATTTCGTTCACGCCCAGACTTTGTCTACTCGATTCTGTCGATATGATTTGTAGACAGGTTTTGTAGAGATGAACTGTCACGGTGGAAATCTTTTTAAATGTGTTTGCCACATAACGCGGAAGGGGGGTGGGAGAATAAGTCTGACAAGGTTTGCGATTTTTGATAATTGATCGCCAAGTTTGCGGGGAAAAAAAAACTTAAAAACCGAACCATGCCTGGCGATGTTTGTAAAATAACTTTAGTAGGCAAATTTAATGTAGATATTAATTCCAAAGATGTGTTTTATGCAGCGAGAAAGACAAATATAGCACACTCGTGGATTATGATGCTCATTCCGAACAGTATTTAAAATGGTGAAGCATAGTTGGAATATGCTTGGCGAAGATTGTAAAACAGTTTTAGCTGCTATAGATTTCGATTCCAAAGAAGTGTTTTGTGGAACAAGGAAGAAAAATACGGCACGGCCATGAATAATGATACACTTTTCAATTTAATGAAACAAGGAAGAAAAATAGGGACGGCGAATGGATTATGATACGCTTTTAATATACAGCACTTTAGTGAGTATTCAAAATATGAAAGTGTTTCACATTCTTTTCAAACTTTTCTCCATACAAATACATTGTGGTTTGTTAACGACATTGACGGCAGTTATAAACTCCTTCTTTAGTTAGCGATTTATCTTTTATTTCTTTAATTTTTCAGTTTTGTGTCTGATACTGGATCTTTACCATCGAGGGTAGCTTTAGAAAAGGCAAATAAAGCAGGGAGCGCGCGATCGCCATTTGGCGGATTAGATTTTTTTGTCTCTTGCAGAATTCCGAAATTTTTCACTATTTTCGCTTCATACTTTTAGCGTTTACCTTTCTGCGCCCGTATTTTCGCATGGAATGTTGTATGTCACTCTTTCAATGGTTAGATCAAAGAATGCTGTGGCAGTCAAGATCATTTAAGAAAATTCACCTGGACGTTTCGTGGTCGATGACTTTACCAAAATATCGTCTTCAACGAACTGCTCAATTAGAGTTTGTAACTGTATTTGCTCATATTGTCATTTAATATCTACTCTTCTTTTTTACTTCCTTGTACGTAGTATAAGGAAGTAATGTGATCCCGAAAAATTTTGGGGGCCAAATTTCGACATAAAAACCGATTTTGACTACCTCTAAATTTAATTAAAAAAAATTTTTCGATGCATCTCATCGTAGGCTAGCATGCACGATCATATTAACGCGTCTGCAACTCATTTTGACCAGTGGCGAGTCTACTGTGGCCAGTTTTTCCATGCCGTCTGTACGTACGTACGTATGTATGTAACTCGCATATCTCAAAAACTATTGGTCGTAGAATGTTGAGATTTGATATTTAGGATTGTTCTATGATCTAGTTGTGCACCTCCCCTTTTGGTGGCAATCGAATGGATAGTTTATGTACAGGACCGCCCAAAAGATTCGAAATACATTACGCTCTATGGGCCGAAGTTCATTAAACTCGCCTAACTCAAAAGCTATTAGGCGTAGAATGTCGAAACTTCATATTTTGGATAGTTGTAACATCTAGTTGTGCACCTCCCCTTTCGGTTCCATTCGACTGAATAGTTTATCTACAGGACCGCCCAAAAGATTCGAAATACATTACGCTCTATGGGCCGAAATTCATCAAAGCGATTTTTAGAGGTATTGGGCCATTTCAAACGACTCAGAAGTGATATATGCTGTAAAGAGTTAGAAAATGAATTTCTCCATTAATAAAAGTGTCTTTTTCATTTATAGTTCTGCTACAGGAACACTCAAAAGATTTCCAATACATTACTGTCAATAGCAATTTTAGGGGCATTCATCCATTTCAAGCACAATACCGTCCTACCACATAAGTTAGGTAATGGTCCGACCACGGTCACGTGCCTCCCTCAAGAACTATGCCAAAAGTCGCCAAGCTTGGCGACTTTTGGCGTATGTGTGTGCATATTTAACTCTCAAATCTCAAAAACTATTATGAAATTTCATATATAAGAATGTTGTAACATCTAGTTGTGCATCCCGATTTTTGGTTCCAATCTACTGGAGAGTTTATTTACAGGACCACCGAAAAGAATTTCAGTACCTTAATGTCTATGGACATCTTCAATATAATACAACTGTAGACAGTCATTGTTTGGTACATGCCCAAAATCTCGCCGTCTGTCCTGGACCTTGGCGAGTTTTGGCGAAATATCGCCAAATTTGGCGATAGTCAGTCATTTGGTCCATGCCCAAAGTATCGCCATTTGTCATCGTTCTTGGCGAGTTTTGGCGAAATATCGCCAAATTTGGCGATAATCTGTCATTGTTTGGTTCATGCTTAAAATCTCGCCAAATGTCGTCGACATTGACGAGTTTCGCCGAAATATCGCCAAATTTGGCGCCAAAAATTATTTCCTATTTTGTATAACTCTAAAACTTTAACCCGTAGATTTTTTAACTTTATATTTAGAACTATTGTAATACCTAACTGTTTTCAATATCTTTTTTGACAGCAATCGACTGAGAATTTATTTACATGGTGAGCCAAATGACTTTGAATACATTGAGGTGTATAGATGCATTCAATTCATTGAAAGTCTGTGGTCAATGACTACTTTGGCTATCCCCAAAATCTCGCTGACTATCTCAAGTTTGTCGGCTTTTGGTGAAATATCGCCAAATAAAGTGTCAGAAGGAAATCTTTCGAATTGAACTCAGCTTGGCGATATCGAAATATTTGGCTAGAAATCGCTAAACCTTACTATTATTGATATTTTATATCTTTCAAACAAATAAATTTAGAGGAAGTCCGTCGAAAATATTTTTGATCTAATGGACGTGCAAGGAAGTCATGTGTTGGACACATCAGATTTTTTTTACTTAATAAAGATAGTTGAAAACAAATTTTAAAGATTTCAATCATTTCATCGTCATTGTACAGTTGCTAAGAACTGGCGTGAAACCTTTTGTTTACTTTCTGTCACAAGTCATGTTCCGTCCGCGTCGCTCTTTGATTTTTCCTGTTAGTTTTGTTCAAGACATGGTGACATTTTTGATCGTTCCCATTTATTTTTGAATATTACAGTCAATAAAGTGACCGCCGAATTCGACGGGTTCCAGCTAGTTTTTAATTGAATTTAAAATTTTCTAAAAGTAATGTATTATGCAAAATATTCGATATAAGATAAACAAATAGATATAATATATAAAAATTTAAAGAAAGAAGACCCCAGTACACGCTAATAATATCTTTTTTTTAACTCTGACTAACTTAGCCAATTTCTATTTTAAAAATTGATGCATATTATGAAAATTTTTTTAACATATCTACTTCAATTTTCATTTTCTTTGGTAATTTTTATGAGATTAAGCGTAACGATAATAGAAAAAATAGACACTTTCAAACAATTTCGTAATATGCTAATATAATGAATGTTATTAGTGCTTCTTTAATAGCTAAAGTCACTAAAGAAACTTCAGTAATATATAATGAATCCCATTCCGAATTATTTTTCCATCAAAACTACATTAATGTGTTAAGGGCATTATAATAGGAAATGTTATTAAATTAAGAAAAAAAAAAGTGTTCAGAAGAGAAAATTGCCGGGATTTCACAAAACTTTCAAAACTATTCGTAATTACTTTTTCAAATAATCAGCATTCAATTTCTTTTCCACTTCGCAGAAAAAAAAGAACCATTTAGAGGTATAAAATAATTCCATCGAATGAGAACGCTTTAAAGCTTATCGAAACCGTGATTTTACTGCGGAAAATTTAGAGAAATCATAATGAAAAACTGCTGAAGATGAGAAATTAAAATTAAAGTATACACATCCATAAAGTATTTGTACTGCAAATCATTTTACTGCAAACTGGAATGACATTGACTATTTACATTATCGTGCACTGGCAACAACGTACGCCAATGTAAATAGTCAATGGGGGAGGACAACCTGTAACACTATAGGAGCAAAATGCTTCCTACTGTAGGAAATATTATTTTCAAATAGGTTATATCTAAATTTTCTTGAATTTTAGGGGTAGCAATTACCCCCTTCTTGCCCTTAGTAAGTTAAACATATGCCTATTTAAATAAAGTAGCTTTGCCTAAGACACACATAAAGTTACAATAAACTAAATGTATATTACAGACGAAACAAATTCTTTTCCTTTTCATTAGGGACAGGAGGAAGCTTAACCTGACGAAAGGAAGTATATTTGTGTCTTCTGAAACGTATTTAAGTAGACACAACGTCATCGTAGACATACGTAAGAGAACAGACGCGTAAGAGACGCGTAAGTACGCGTAAAGATTTTTCTTTTAAATAAATTTTAAACATCATTACTTGAATATTCTTTAATGCTTAGGCAAAAAATAATAATAATAATAATAATAATAATGGCAGCATCATGGTGCAAAATAAGATATTTGCATATGCATGAAAATTTACGGAACGAGAAAGTTTTGTAATAAAATGTTTTTCAATGAAAAACTATTCCTTTTTATTTAGTGTTTCTTTTTCTCGTACACTTCTATAATTTTTTAATGTATTTTATATTTCCTCTAAAATCAAAAATAATCTTTTCCCCTGTAGATTTTTGCATCCCACTTACGTGAAAATATATCATAGAAAATATCAAAACTACATCTCCATTTTCAGGATTTAGGTTAGCGATTACTTAATTCTAAATGTTGTGGGTGTATCTTAGTACAAATACACTCAATTATAGTAAAAATCTGAGAGGCGATTTATTTTTAAAGTTAATCATAACAAAGATTTTCCTCACAAACAAGCCATGTAGTAAAGATAAATTTATTTTTAATTAAAATTGTAAGTGTTTTATCATTGACATATTTGAAAGATAAAATAATTTTAAAATTATTCACGCTACTTTGAATGCAATCCTTCTCTCATTATTCAACTGTTTATATACTTCAAAAAATATAATTTAATTGCAATCTTCAGAAATTATCTGTAAAAATCACTTCATCGGCCACTAGTTTTCACTGAGCTTCACTGCTATTCATACTTGCCAACACTTTTCAGGCTCCTTCAGGGGCATAAAGATAAAATTTCAAGAGTTTCCGTATTTCTTCAGGCGCGGTCATTAAAAATCATAAAATTCTAGGATAAGCATAAATTTACTTTTGCGAAATGGTCGAAGAGTTTTCTGTTTGTGTTCCCAACATTCTTGAACCTAAAAATCTGTGGGGTACTTAGAAAGTTCAACTTACCATTGAATCCTGATTTAACTTCAATTTCACATTAAAAAATAATATAAAAAATTGCTCATATCTAATAAAAAGCGTCTCCACGTGCGTAGAATATTTATGCCCAGGAAGCCCAAGAATGATCTTTTAATGTCTATTACCATTCATTCAGAGTGATTAAGAAAGTATTCATAGTTTGTTCGCTGGAAGTAAGGGGCTGCTTGGATAAATTCATATTTCCTTCCTTTTTTCGATATCTTGAAATTTTTAAATTTGATTTGCAAACTTAGTTTTAAAAATTAGTCCCATTTTTAACGGATTACCTATTTACAAAATAACTTTAAATGAAAAAATAATTAAAATTTGAATTCATCATTGAGACAATCTTTCTTTTAGTACTTTATATTATACAAATGACGTCCCTAATTAATTTTTATACTTTATATGATATAAATGGCGTGCCTAACAACTAATGAAAAATAACATGATTCAAAAATTTTTACTATTTTTCAAAACTTTTTCGTTAACATTTTATTAACATAATCGTATTTCTTTCATGTTGGCTTATTTTTCAAATGCATCGTATAGTTAAAAATTAATTAGGTATTTGCTCTATGGAAATGTCATTTTTTCTCTTTAATAGCAAACATTTATCCATGATAAGCTTAAGTTGCAAAACGCAATAACATAAAGAAGAATAGTAACCTATATTTGTTTCTGCAGATGTTAATACTTAATACCGGAAATAACAGGAGGTATCTCTTTAAGCAATTATTATTAACTAGCTGCGTGCCCGTTCTTCGCACGGTAGGAAACGAAAAATTTCCTCACATGTGTAGTTCGAATTAATTCCAGTGATGTGGAATCTAGAAAAAGCAAAATTATTTCACTCTTGACTTAAAATTTGCGTCATATATGTAATAACCTGAGATCATTGCAATATAATGACACACACACACACACAAAAAAAAAAAAAAAACTATGTCAGCGTCATTCGGTATCAAAAAAATGCAAATGGACCATTTGCAGTGAACTTCTCACTTTCAAAATGTCTTATTTCCTCAGACATGCTGTCTTTTAGGTTCACGTTTTAGCGTTAAATACCTCAGACACTACATGAAATGGACATTTTTTTTTTATTTTAAAAATACGTCACCCTCTCTTGCAACCCTTTACAAAAAGTAAAGAGATAAGACTGCGCTATTTATAAAGGCTTTAAAATTGTTTTTCTCAGTTTAATTTTTCTTCTCGCAAATAAATCCAGTATTTATAAAAGGAAATCGAGCCAAGCAAAGAAATCGTCTGCTCGCGGGACCCGTTTTTATTTATTTTTTTCAACTGGCAATTTTAATCATTGTTACTGTATCCATGACAACCAAACCGCAAGATATCAAACCGAAACTCATAAGCAGGTGCTACTGAAATGAAAATCCTTCTTTACTAAAAAATTCGTAAAAATTCTCCTAATTTATATTTTTTCTCCGTTCTTCTTTTAAAAGTGGGCGAATTGTGTGCTCCGTCTTTTGCCCAAATATAAAAAAGTTATGACAGATAGAATTCAAGATGCAGCAGTTTTAAAAATATTTTACGAAAGTCAGCGTCAAATTTAATTTTATTTGAAAAATTCCCAAAAATCTGCAAATTATGTTACACAGTCCGAACAAACAGTTTTTAAAAGAAAATTTTCTCCTCTATACGATGATGTAAATATCGTTTTCTTGCGAGTGCAATTACCGGCGTTATTATGCATTACGCAAGAAAAATCGCTAAAAATCGGACAAAACATAAAATAAAACATTTTCTAATTCGAATTTCGAAAAAATCGCTTCGAGGTGTGTCGAGACCCGTCTTGGAGAATTTCCATACAAAATTTGGTAGGTCTACGATCTACCGTTTCGGATCTACGCAAGACACAGACAGACAAACAGACAGTTTACACTCTGTTTTATTTATATCAGCTCTTATATTAAACGAGGAATGTTTATGTGTGTGTGGGTGTGTGTGTATGTCCGAACGATCTCGAAAACTGCTCTAAGGATTCTTTTTTAATTTCGTACCTGGGGGTTTTTTGGGCCCCTGAAACGATTGAGCTAGGTCAATTGATTGAAAAATCTCTTAAAACGCTCAAAATTTAAAATTTAAAATTTTTGGACGGTAGCGCCATCTATTGAGCGTTTGAAAAACACACTTGACGCAATCTTCCTAAAAGGGACGCTCAAATAAGTTTGAGGCGGATTAAAAAATACACGCCATCGATATATAATAGTAAAAATTACTTTCGCAAAGAAATAAAATAAATGGAACTTGATATTCAGTACACAGACAAATAAATATTTTAGTAACTAGATATATTACACCATTCAGCTACATAAATTTGTTTAGAATTAAAAAGTTAGTTTTATTTCAAAATATCGTCCTGGCAACCAGCGAAAGAAAAAGCGAAAAGAGTCTTCGTTGCCATCCCCGCAAGCACCTTGATGTAATATACGTAAATAATTTAATTATTCTTAATTCATAGTTATTAATACAAAACTATTCGTAAATCTTATGTGAAAAATTGCCTGCATTTATTACAATTATCCTTTTGTAACTAACGTAAAGCTAAATGTATTTTCGCGTATAAACTAAAACAATAAATATTTTTCATGTATTTTATTGATCCATATGATGCGAATTTCAAAAGTGCATAAAAGTTTCAGCTTAGCCGAATAATTTAAATGAAAATGACACCCTTTTCAGTCATTCACAGTAAGAAAAAAGATCCTGTGACGTAACATGAAAGTTCCATTTTTTTTTTAAATAACCGCACTAGGTTAAATTCTATTTTAACTGCCTTATTCCGCCAAGTTGACGATAAATATTTAAATGTAGTTACCCTGACGATTTTTTTTTTTTTTAATGGGTCAACCGTTTATAATGAAACGATGTTCGAAACTCCGATGAAAAAATGATACGATCGATTCCTAAACTGGGCTCGCAGCCGATATTCAAATTAATTTTGCAGATGATCAGCCATCAGTTTAGTTTTCATTCACTGCAGTTGATGATTTCAACTCATTTATTTTATCATCGTATGGACAACCTTTTAAAAGTTGCGTGCAGAACTTTACGATAGTGGCCTCCTGGGCCTGACTTCAGGATGTTAGCGAAATCGCGGGCCGTATAATTCGGATTTATATGGAAGTTTGAATGTTTTATATAGGTTTTATACAGGGTTTTGACTTGTTCTGAGGGCTGGTCCAAAAGCCATGGCGGGCCCCATCCGGCCGCAGGCTGGGAGTTGTCCATATGTGGAAGCAGTAAATTGGGAGGCTGAAATCTGGTTACTAAGATTTTTTCTAATAAATTTTCAATTCTTATTTAGAAGTGGATTAGACTGTGTTGTTTTGTGTTGTGTACTATCATTAAACTAAAGGATAAAGCCCTTTGTGGAGACAATTACAGCGGGCGATAGAATGTCTACACTCAGAATATTTAATATTTACCCACTTAAAATCAAATAACTTCATATTCAGTTTTTATTATTCATCGAAATTCGAACTGTATAATCTGCAGAAACATTTCGTATTCGAAACATTTCGTTTGGTATCAACATCCTCTCCTATATCCATGCTTAATGCATAGAAAACCGTTTTATTTTTGAAAAAAAGTTAAACTGAGTAGTAATTTAGAAAAGCTATCTTAAGCGAATTGGAATCGTAATTTTCCCTCCAAAGCCTGATAACCGTGACTTCATTGTAACGTCAATGTCACTTGCAATAGATAATTCTGACACTCAAATGATTAGCTTTCTTTATTCTCTTAAATGAAATAGAGCTAAAAATACAAAAAAAAAAAAAACGCTTAAAAATCAGGGAACGGGTGGATTATCAGATTTTTTCTTTCTTTTTTTTCTTTTTTTTTACATAATTATGATAATTTTCAGGCTGATCGCACCAACGAACCGTGTGTAAATTTTAAGTTATTAGACAATACATTTTTAATCTGTTTGGATGGTAAAAGTTTTATTTTGAGTGGTTGAACTGGAATTGTGACAGAGTCAGGGATCAGCGTAATTATATAGGAGCGATGTATTTTTGATTTATTCGAGGTTAGAAGTCCATTTTCTTCAGTCCATCCGTTTGTTCTATTATTGTGAACGTTTAAGTAGTTGTTAGGGTTATTATAAAAGAATATTTTTGATCTATTCTGTTTTTGATTTCATGATTTCGAAGTGTCCTTTTGTACTAATAATTTAAATTGCGTTACACTTTTTATTTTCTTAAGGGTGAGTTTATAAAATAAAATTATGTTTAAAGCATATTTATGTAAGATTATACTTTTATGGCATCTATATTTATGTATCTATAAGATTGAATTTACGTTTGTAGAATTTGTTTAGGCATGATGTATTTTCTTTGAATTAGAAAAAAATAAGTATTTTATGTTTGAATTGAAGCACTATAGAGAAATTTACAATTTCAATCGTAAAGAATTATCATCATAGATGTATTATAAAGACGTAAATGCATGAAAGTGTAGCTCATAAACGAGCTGTAGAAACATATGATTACCGACAGCAGCACTTAGCCCAAATGTGTGAACGTGCAGTTAAAACACAAGCAGATGAAACAGATGATTAGTATTTGGAAGGAGAACGACATGGAACAGCTAGACGTCGACAAATACTTCGGGTAAACAGTGTAAGTATCTACAAAGCTGCCACAAATGTGGGTACTTATTATCATAGTTTAAAACTTTTTAACATGGATTGCATTCACCCTGGAGCTTTGCATTTTTCTGAACAGTAAAAACAAAAATTAGCCGAAATCATTTTGGGGACTGTAAGATTGATGTAGGACATTCCGAATTTCCTAATGAATTGGTGTGGTTGTTTCTTCGATGTCACCCACATTTCAAAGAATTCGAAATTTGAAAGCATACTTTACAATGGCTTTGTTCACAGTATATGACGAGTAAAACTATTAACGATTTTGGTGTGTACTGCTACGTTGCGAACAGTGTATAACAGACTTGATGAATTCTTTTTATAAACTCATTCATCTGACAGTTCAACCAACTCAAATTCTTGATGCTGAATTTGAACGTCCTCAATATGGACAGATATATTTCTGAAGTAATGAAGACGCTGTTAGTGAATGCATCGCCCAAGATTTTCGCTGATACCCTCGCTGATCTGCTACAGAAGGAAAGGAGGCACCTTACGTTAAACTACTTTTTGCTCAACTCTGATGGCACCGACCATCGAATATTTAGCATCCCTCTTCAAAACAAAGTATATACCATTGTAACATTGAATGCCGACCAAAGCTTACCTGATAATGTATGGGTGATCCGACAGCGATGAATATCTTTGGCAACCATGAAGATTATTGATACGTGCCAAGGCATTTACGTATTCATTATTTTACACTTAAGGAGCCTTTAGATTCTGAGCATGGCTCGGTAACCTGGTACTAGATTCCTTTAAACACCGAAGTTCGATATTTCCCTCTGAGAGATGAAAAATATAAACATATGCAAAAAACTAAATAGGGTAAGACGCAAAGTGGGAAGCTTTCTAACATAATTTGACTTTAACTTAGTACTGCATCTGTTGTATGAGATTATTGAGACATTTTTCCTCACACAGTCTCACTACAGCTGCCTTTCTGATCATGGAGACATATTCCAACAATCGTAAGGTTTAGATTTTAGGATTAACAAAATCTGATGTGTCCAACACATGACTTCCTTGAACGTCTATTAAATAAAAATGTTTTCTACGCACTTCCTCTAAACTTATTTGTTTGAAAGAGGTAAAATGTCAATAATAGTAAGGTTTAGCGATTTCTAGCCAAATATTTCGATATCGCCAAGCTAAGTTCACTTTGAAAGATTTCCTTCTGACACTTTATTTGGCGATATTTCACCAAAAGCCGACAAACTTGAGATAGTTTGCGAGATTTTGGGGATAGCCACAGTAGTCATTGACCACAGACTTTCAATGAATTGAATGCATCCATACACCTTAATGTATTTAAAGTCATTTGGCTCACCCTATAAATAAATTCTTAGTCGATTGCTGTCAAAAAAGATATTGAAAACAGTTAGATATTATAATATAGTTCTAAATACAAAAGTTCAAAATTCTACGGGTTAAAGTTTTAGAGTTATACAAAATACGAAATAATTTTTGGTGCCAAATTTGGCGATATTTCGCCAAAACTCGCCAAGAACGATGAGAAATGGCGATACTTTGGGCATGGACCAAATGACTGACTATCGCCAAATTTGGCGACATTTCGGCAAAACTCGCCAAAGTCGAGGACAGTCGGCGAGATTTTGGGCATGTACCAAACAATCACTGTCTGCAATTGTATTATATTGAAGATGTCCATAGACATTAAAGTACTGAAATTCTTTTCGGTGGTCCTGTAAATAAACTCTCCAGTAGATTGGAACCAAAAATCGAGATGCACAACTAGATGTTACAACAATCTTAGATATAAAATTTCATAATAGTTTTTGAGGTTTGAGAGTTAAATATACACACACGTCACTAAAAGTCGCCAAGCTTGGCGAGTTTTGGCACAGTTCTTGAGGGAAGCACGTGACCGACAGACTGACAGATTATCGCCAAGCTTGGCGCTATGGTGTGGTAAGACGTATGTGGTAAGACGGTATTGTGCTTGAAATGGATGAATGCCCCTAAAATTGCCATTGACCGTAATGTATTGGAAATCTTTTGAGTGTTCCTGTAGCAGAACTGTAAATGATAAAGACACCTTTTTTAATGGAGAAATTCATTTTCTAACTCTTTACAGCATATATCACTTCTGAGTCGTTTGAAATAGCCCAATACCTCTAAAAAACGCTTTGATGAATTTCGGCCCGAAGAGCGTAATATATTTCGAATCTTTTAGTCGGTTCTGTAGATAAACTATCCAGTCAAATGGAACCGAAAGGGGAGGTGAACAACTAGATGTTACAACAATCCTAAATATAAAGTTTCAACATTCTACGCCTAATAGTTTTTGAGATATGCGAGTTTAATGAATTTCGGCCCATTGAGCGTAATGTATTTCGAATGTTTTGGGCGGTCCTATAGATAAACTATCCAGTCGAATGGAACCAAAAGGGGAAGTGCACAACTAGATGTTACAACTATCCAAAATATGAAGTTTCGAAATTCTACGCCTAATAGTTTTTGAGTTAGGCGAGTTTAATGAATTTCGGCCCATAGAGCGTAATGTATTTCGAATCTTTTGGGCGGTCCTGTACATAAACTATACATTCGATTGCAACCAAAAGGGGAGGTGCACAACTAGATCATAGAACAATCCTAAATATCAAATCTCAACATTCTACGACCAATAGTTTTTGAGATATGCGAGTTACATACATACGTACGTACGTACACACGGCATGGAAAAACTGACCACAATAGACCCGCCGCTGGTCAAAATGAGTTGCAGACGCGTTTATATGATCGTGCATGCTAGCCTACGATGAGATGCATCGAAAAAATTCTTAAAATTAAATTTAGAGGTAGTCAAAATCGGTTTTTTTTTCGAAATTTGGCCCCCAAAATTTTTCGGGATCACATTACTTCCTTATACTACGTACAAGGAAGTAAAAAAAATCTGATGTGTCCAACACATGACTTCCTTGCACGTCCATTAGATCAAAAATATTTTCGACGCACTTCCTCTAAATTTATTTGTTTGAAAGAGATAAAATATCAATAATAGTAAGGTTTAGCAATTTCTAGCCAAATATTTCGATATCGCCAAGCTGAGTTCAATTTGAAAGATTTCCTTCTGACACTTTATTTGGCGATATTTCACCAAAAGCCGACAAACTTGAGATAGTCAGCGAGATTTTGGGGATAGCCAAAGTAGTCAGTGAGCACAGACCTTCAATGAATTGAATGCATCTATACACCTCAATGTATTCAAAGTCATTTGGCTCACCATGTAAATAAATTCTCAGTCGATTGCTGTCAAAAAAGATATTGAAAACAGTTAGATATTACAATAGTTCTAAATACAAAGTTAAAAAAATCTACGGGTTAAAGTTTTAGAGTTATACAAAAGAGGAAATAATTTTTGGCGCCAAATTTGGCGATATTTCGCCAAAACTCGCCAAGAACGATGACAAATGGCGATACTTTGGGCATGGACGAAATGACTGACTATCGCCAAATTTGGCGATATTTCGCCAAAACTCGCCAAGGTCGAGGACAGACGGCGAGATTTTGGGCATGTACCAAACAATGACTGTCTACAGTTGTGTTATAATGAAGATGTCCATAGACATTAAGGTACTGAAATTCTTTTCGGTGGTCCTGTAAATAAACTCTCCAGTAGATTGGAACCAAAAATCGAGATGCACAACTAGATGTTACAACATTCTTATATATGAAATTTCATAATAGTTTTTGAGATTTGAGAGTTAAATATGCACATACGTACACCAAAAGTCGCCAAGCTTGGCGACTTTTGGCATAGTTCTTGAGGGAGGCACGTGACCGTGGTCGGACCATTACCTAACTTATGTGGTAGGACGGTATTGTGCTTGAAATGGATGAATGCCCCTAAAATTGCTATTGACCGTAATGTATTGGAAATCTTTTGAGTGTTCCTGTAGCAGAACTATAAATGATAAAGACACTTTTTTTAATAGAGAAATTCATTTTCTAATTCTTTACAGCATATATCACTTCTGAGTCGTTTGAAATAGCCCAATACCTCTAAAAAACGCTTTGATGAATTTCGGCCCATAGAGCGTAATGTATTTCGAATCTTTTGGGCGGTCCTGTAGATAAACTATTCAGTCGAATGGAACCGAAAGGGGAGGTGCACAACTAGATGTTACAACAATCTTAAATATAAAGTTTCAACATTCAACGCCTAACAGTTTTTGAGATATGCCAGTTTAATGAATTTCGGCCCATTGAGTGTAATGTATTTCGAATGTTTTGGGCAGTCCTGTAGATAAACTATCCAGTCGAATGGAACCAAAAGGGGAGGTGCACAACTAGATGTTACAACTATCCAAAATATGAAGTTTCGACATTCTACGCCTAATAGCTTTTGAGTTAGGCGAGTTTAATGAATTTCGGCCCATAGAGCGTAATGTATTTCGAATCTTTTGGGCGGTCCTGTACATAAACTATCCATTCGATTGCCACCAAAAGGGGAGGTGCACAACTAGATGTTACAACTATCCAAAATATGAAGTTTCGACATTCTACGCCTAATAGCTTTTGAGTTAGGCGAGTTTAATGAATTTCGGCCCATAGAGCGTAATGTATTTCGAATCTTTTGGGCGGTCCTGTACATAAACTATCCATTCGATTGCCACCAAAAGGGGAGGTGCACAACTAGATCATAGAACAATCCTAAATATCAAATCTCAACATTCTACGACCCATAGTTTTTGAGATATGCGAGTTACATACATACGTACGTACGTACGTACAGACGGCATGGAAAAACTGGCCACAGTAGACTCGCCACTGGTCAAAATGAGTTGCAGACGCGTTAATATGATCGTGCATGCTAGCCTATGATGAGATGCATCGAAAAAATTTTTAAAATTCAATTTAGAGGTAGTCAAAATTTTTCAAGAGGTTAATGGTAAGAATTTGGGGTGGATAAGTGAGTAAAGGATATATATTTTTGTAGATATATATTTTTGAACCTATGGACAAAATCAATGATTTATCTGAAAAGGGTTTTTTTTAGTAGCAATTTTTACTTCCTTGTACGTAGTATAAGGAAGTAATGTGATCCCGAAAAATTTTGTGGGCCAAATTTCGACATAAAAACCGATTTTGACTACCTCTAAATTTAATTAAAAATTTTTTTTCGATGCATCTCATCGTAGGCTAGCATGCACGATCATATTAACGCGTCTGCAACTCATTTTGACCAGTGGCGAGTCTACTGTGGCCAGTTTTTCCATGCCGTCTGTACGTACGTACGTACGTACGTATGTATGTAACTCGCATATCTCAAAAACTATTGGTCGTAGAATGTTGAGATTTGATATTTAGAATTGTTCTATGATCTAGTTGTGCACCTCCCCTTTTGGTAGCAATCGAATGGATAGTTTATGTACAGGACCGCCCAAAAGATTCGAAATACATTACGCTCTATGGGCCGAAATTCATTAAACTCGCCTAACTCAAAAGCTATTAGGCGTAGAATGTCGAAACTTCATATTTTGGATAGTTGTAACATCTAGTTGTGCACCTCCCCTTTTGGTTCCATTCGACTGGATAGTTTATCTACAGGACTGCCCAAAACATTCGAAATACATTACACTCAATGGGCCGAAATTCATTAAACTCGCATATCTCAAAAACTGTTATGCGTTGAATGTCGAAACTTTATATTTAGGATTGTTGTAACATCTAGTTGTGCACCTCCCCTTTCGGTTCTATTCGACTGAATAGTTTATCTACAGGACCGCCCAAAAGATTCGAAATACATTACGCTCTATGGGCCGAAATTCATCAAAGCGTTTTTTAGAGGTATTGGGCTATTTCAAACGACTCAGAAGTTATATATGCTGTAAAGAGTTAGAAAATGAATTTCTCCATTAAAAAAAGTGTCTTTATCATTTATAGTTCTGCTACAGGAACACTCAAAAGATTTCCAATACATTACGGTCAATAGCAATTTTAGGGGCATTCATCCATTTCAAGCACAATACCGTCCTACCACATAAGTTAGGTAATGGTCCGACCACGCTCACGTGCCTCCCTCAAGAACTATGCCAAAAGTCGCCAAGCTTGGCGACTTTTGGTGTATGTGTGTGCATATTTAACTCTCAAATCTCAAAAACTATTATGAAATTTCATATAAGAATGTTGTAACATCTAGTTGTGCATCTCGATTTTTGGTTCCAATCTACTGGAGAGTTTATTTACAGGACCACCGAAAAGAATTTCAGTACCTTAATGTCTATGGACATCTTCAATATAATACAACTGTAGACAGTCATTGTTTGGTACATGCCCTAAATCTCGCCGTCTGTCCTCGACCTTGGCGAGGTTTGGCGAAATATCGCCAAATTTGGCGATAGTCAGTCATTTGGTCCATGCCCAATGTATCGCCATTTGTTATCGTTCTTGGCGAGTTTTGGCGAAATATCGCCAAATTTGGCGATAATCTGTCATTGTTTGGTTCATGCTTAAAATCTCGCCAAATGTCGTCGACATTGACGAGTTTCGCCGAAATATCGCCAAATTTGGCGCCAAAAATTATTTCCTATTTTGTATAACTCTAAAACTTTAACCCTTAGATTTTTTAACTTTGTATTTAGAACTATTTTAATATCTAACTGTTTTCAATATCTTTTTTGACAGCAATCGACTGAGAATTTATTTACATGGTGAGCCAAATGACTTTGAATACATTGAGGTGTATAGATGCATTCAATTCATTGAAATTCTGTGGTCAATGACTACTTTGGCTATCCCCAAAATCTCGCTGACTATCTCAAGTTTGTCGGCTTTTGGTGAAATATCGCCAAATAAAGTGTCAGAAGGAAATCCTTCAAATTGAACTCAGCTTGGCGATATCGAAATATTTGGCTAGAAATCGCTAAACCTTACTATTATTGATATTTTATCTCTTTCAAACAAATAAATTTAGAGGAAGTGCGTCGAAAATATTTTTGATCTAATGGACGTGCAAGGAAGTCATGTGTTGGACACATCAGATTTTTTAATAATACAAATCCAGTAGCAGAAAACGCCTTTTTTTTTAAACATTGTTTATTATTTATTTAAGTGCATTTACATTACAATTTTGTTTTTAAAATGGTCATGCAAGCAGCCTAAATGAAATCCTCATATAGTATCAGTATGGAATGGAAGCAAAAGAGAAATTAAAACAATGTCATGATGGTTTCCAGGTTTTCTGGGAGAAAAAAAAAATTATATAAATATATATATATATATATATATATATATGTGTGTGTGTGTATATATATATATATATATATATATATATTATAATTATAATATTAATTATTATTAATTACAATAGTTTTTTTCCCATAATTCTTTTTTACAATCTTTCCTTGGTACTTCTTACCTATTAAAGCTTTTACTACGTTGCTCATAGGTTAGCTGTACTAGAGTATTTTTTTATATTTAATATTTATTTATTTATTTATCTTTTTCCATTTTCTGAATTTCTTAATAAATTAATATGTTTTTGGCAGCAATTTGTCTGTTTTTCTTTCTCCTACTTTTTACTCCTTGGCTCTAGCTGTTTTTATTTTTGTCGTTTAATTTTCTCGGTTGGCATCGATTTCTAGTCTTGTCTGTGCTTCCACCTTCATGTTAGGTTAGCATCCATGCTGGTTTTTTAACTTATAGCTATGGTCATACCCCCAGGTTACGTAAAGCGACTCCTTTTGTCAGGTAATCTGCAGAAACCTAACTATTTTTGTTTTTTCAATTGAAATGTGAGTACGGTGGTACTTGATAATGGAGTACTCCATTTCAATGTTCCACTCCGTCTCCAATTCATTGCTTGGGTTCGTAAATTTAGGCTTAAGCCCACGTGATCTCTCCTTGCTTGTTTTTCCACTTCTCTTTAGCTTTGATAGCTCTGTTTTTACTTCCTTGTACGTAGTATAAGGAAGTAATGTGATCCCGAAAAATTTTGGGGGCCAAATTTCGACAAAAAAACCGATTTTGACTACCTCTAAATTTAATTTTAAAAATTTTTTCGATGCATCTCATCGTAGGCTAGCATGCACGATCATATTAACGCGTCTGCAACTCATTTTGACCAACGGCGAGTCTACTGTGGCCAGTTTTTCCATGCCGTCTGTACGTACGTACGTACGTGTGTACGTACGTACGTACGTACGTACGTACGTACGTACGTACGTATGTATGTAACTCGCATATCTCAAAAACTATTGGTCGTAAAATGTTGAGATTTGATATTTAGGATTGTTCTATGATCTAGTTGTGCACCTCCCCTTTTGGTGGCAATCGAATGGATAGTTTATGTACAGGACCGCCCAAAAGATTCGAAATACATTACGCTCTATGGGCCGAAATTCATTAAACTCGCCTAACTCAAAAGCTATTAGGCGTAGAATGTCGAAACTTCATATTTTGGATAGTTGTAACATCTAGTATTGCACCACCCCTTTTGGTTCCATTCGACTGGATAGTTTATCTACAGGACTGCCCAAAACATTCGAAATACATTACGCTCAATGGGCCGAAATTCATTAAACTCGCATATCTCAAAAACTGTTAGGCGTACAATGTTGAAACTTTATATTTAGGATTGTTGTAACATCTAGTTGGGCACCTCCCCTTTCGGTTCCATTCGACTGAATAGTTTATCTACAGGACCGCCCAAAAGATTCGAAATACATTACGCTCTAAGGGCCGAAATTCATCAAAGCGTTTTTTAGAGGTATTGGGCTATTTCAAACGACTCAGAAGTGATATATGCTGTAAAGAGTTAGAAAATGAATTTCTCCATTAAAAAAAGTGTCTTTATCATTTATAGTTCTGCTACAGGAACACTCAAAAGATTTCCAATACATTACGGTGAATGGCAATTTTAGGGGCATTCATCCATTTCAAGCACAATACCGTCCTACCACATAAGTTAGGTAATGGTCCGACCACGGTCACGTGCCTCCCTCAAGAACTATGCCAAAAGTCGCCAAGCTTGGCGACTTTTGGTGTACGTGTGTGCATATTTAACTCTCAAATCTCAAAAACTATTGTGAAATTTCATATATAAGAATGTTGTAACAATCTAGTTGTGCATCTCGATTTTTGATTCCAATCTACCCAATTTACAGGACCACCGGAAAGAATTTCAGTACTTTAATGTCTATGGACATCTTCAATATAATACTACTGTAGATAGTCATTGTTTGGTACATGCCCAAAATCTCGCCGTCTGTCCTCGACCTTGGCGAGTTTTGGCGAAATATCGCCAAATTTGGCGATAGTCAGTCATTTGGTCCATGCCCAAAGTATCGCCATTTGTCATCGTTCTTGAGGAGTTTTGGCGAAATATCGCCAAATTTGGCGATAATCTGTCATTGTTTGGTTCATGCTTAAAATCTCGCCAAATGTCGTCGATATTTACGAGTTTCGCCGAAATATCGCCAAATTTGGCGCTAAAAATTATTTCGTATTTTGTATAACTCTAAAACTAACCCGTAGATTTTTTAACTTTTGTATTTAGAACTATTGTAATATCTAACTGTTTTCAATATCTTTTTTGACAGCAATCGACTGAGAATTTATTTACAGGGTGAGCCAAATAACTTTGAATACATTGAGGTGTATGGATGCATTCAATTCATTGAAAGTCTGTGGTCAATGACTACTTTGTCTATCCCCAAAATCTCTCATACTATCTCAAGTTTGTCGGCTTTTGGTGAAATATCGCCAAATAAAGTGTCAGAAGGAAATCTTTCAAATTGAACTCAGCTTGGCGATATCGAACTATTTGGCTGGAAATCGCTAAACCTTACTATTATTGATATTTTATCTCTTTCAAACAAATAAATTTAGAGGAAATGCGTCGAAAATATTTTTGATCTAATGGACGTGCAAGGAAGTCATGTGTTGGACACATCAGATTTTTTTTTTTTTACAATATTCATAGCATCTGGATTATCAATTATTATTTCATGGTTTCAGTATTATATTTTTTATTATGTGCTATCACTTAATTTTAGACTTGGGATTCCATATTACGTAAGTTTAGCTATTTTATATTATATATATATATCCCCTTCTCCCCACTGACCAACTTAATACATCTCACACTATTTATTTTAATTCTGTGTTGAAAATCAATATTAATCCCTTCTCCCCCTCCCCTTCCCGGGTAACCATTCTAAGGAAATTTTTATTTCACTCTTTGCTTCACTCCAACTTTCTCAGACTCTCAGAGACAGAAGCTAGTTGATTTCAATCGTTGCGTTCTTGTAAACAGAGAAACAAAAATCTGCTATGCCGCTATTGGAGGGTTTTTTTTTTTTTTTTTAATTGCCAATCGTTTTCGCAAAAATGCGAAAACTGTCTCGTTTCTTTTTAGCATAGTGACATATCGTCGCTTTCAGACCTATATCTGCTACGTGCACTTTTTGGAGATTTCGACATTTTGAAAATGACTAGTTTACTAACTAAATTTTTCGTATAAAAAGATTGCTATGTCACTCGAAGCATTATATGGTGAACTGTGGCTGCTAAAAGAAGCATACTATGTGCATTAACAACAATAGTACCAAATTACTCAAATTTGGTAATAGTAAATAATTTATTACATTCGAATACCTAAAAATCAAATAAAATAACGTATCTAATTTAAATTAGTTTTCAAAAGTCTGCTTCATTTAAAATTTTACCTGCGAACGTTTTAATTCTACTTTTTAAAGTTAAACTTTTTGCACATAGTACATACGTACTGGTTTGACAACGATGTTATGCATTTTTCTCACTATGCGGTAAATGCGACCTATCTTAAACCGTGTGCCCCAGTTATCCCCTCCCCCTCTGATACTTTTTTGAATCCGTCAATGCTTCAGCGTTATTTTGAAAATGTATGATTGGCGTAAAAGGAAAAGGATTCCCGTAGCACACGTGGATTTGGTGGGAATTTTCGGATTTAATAAGGATTTTCTTATAGAAACTCCAGAAGATCCGGGACACAGGACAGATATGATTTTATGCTTACTAAATGAAAAACAAGCACCATAAACTACAGTAGAATCTCTCTATAATAAACTCGCTTGTTTCCATTTGAAATATCGTTATAGAGAAATTTTCGTTGTACAGAGATTAGATATTTTCCCAGTTGTTTAAATAAATATTATAACCTTTCGATAAATTTTCAGTAAATTCGAGAATTTCAAAAGCATTTAATTATGACTTTCAGTTAAATATATACTTGCTGGAACCCGTCGAATTTGATGGTCACTTTATTGGCCGTAATGTTTCAAAAATAAATGGGAACGATCAGGAATGTCACCGAGGTCTTGGACAAAACGGGCAGGAAAATGCGTAGAGCAACGTTAGCGTGGTATGAAATGTGAGAGTAAAAAGAAATTTTCGGCGACCACGGGTTCTGGGGTGCGGAAGCATATGCCTCGGCCATCTGGTCAGCCAGACGCGAAGCTTCCAGTTTTTAACTCCCAAGCAAATTTGGTACTCATTTTATATCGACCCACTCAAGGGGTGAAAGGCTCAGTCAACCTCGCACAGCAGCAGAATGCGCTAACCGTCACACCATTGGGATTAAATTCTAAATATACCTCTTTATAAATACTGTTTGGAAAGTGCGCCATAATCCATGAGTAAACCATATTTGCCTTCCTTGTTTAATAAAACAATTTCTTGGACTTGAAATATATAGTAAAATCGCCAAACAAAACTATTTTACAATCTTCGCCAAGCATATTCTAACTATACTTCTCCTTTGCTGTAGGTAAATAAATTGTAGCGTTTGCCAGTTTCTAGCCAAATCTAGTAGATATCACCGAGTTAGGCTCAGTTTTTGAGGACTTACTTTTGGCTCCAAATTTGGCGGTAAATTATCAAAAATTGTAAAACGGCGGCTTTCAACATCTTATGCCAAAATATTGCTTTTCAAATCACTTCTCTTTTTTCAATTCAATTGTCGTTATTATTAGTTACGAATTACGTTGAGAAAGCAGGGCTTTGCCGATGGGATTGTGCATCAAAGGATTTAACATCTGACATCTTCAAATTGATGCTTTCAGAAGAAAACTGCCAAATGAATACAGCTATTTATATCATTTCGGAAAAACGCATCACCTGAAATTTTAAACTTCTGTTATCCACACGATCATATTAGCAATTTTAAAATTTATGAACTTCAACAAATACATTTCGACTTAATTATTTCTCATGCTTTTAATTTGACATGAAACTGACGTAATGTCATATGAAATGCCGTACTAATGTGCGAAGACAGGCTTTTATTCTGATTGGTCTGGGAGAGTATGCGCATGGTCTAACTGCATCAAAAGCATCTTCAAGGACCTGCCTCGAGCTGCCTTAGTGTTTTAATATATCTAGATTATTAACTTGTTGAGAAATTATTTTTTCTGTTTTTCTTTGTATAGGTAAAATGCTCAAAAGTGAGGACAATTCACCAATTTCGAGAATACTATAATATAGTAGTATTTGTTTTATAATGCTTTGCATTCCGTCATGTTAAATTTTCCTAAAAATTCTCACATTTTAAAATTGAAAGAAATAGAGTAGGATAAATTTTCTTACATTTGTAAGCCTCTTTTAATTATTTGTATGATTGTAGCATTTCTATATGTTGAGGAGATATGAGACGTCTTCGTTTTCTAAATCGGTGTTACTCTTTCGGTTATGATGTTTGTCCATTACAATCTTAAAAATCTGTCCACCTGTAGGATAAGAAGTAATTAGCAGTTCTGCGTGTATTTCTGAAAAGTCTGAGAAATTTACAGCACCAAGTATTTCTCCATTATCTGTTTTCAATTTTACTTTCAGTTCGGCCAAGATCATTCTCACTTTATTCCCAGAATCAATGTCATCTGTCTGATCATTAAAAAATCGAAAACGATAAAAGCGCGACAAAAGCGCGAAAAGGAGACAGCTACTTCGTTATAAAGAATATATTTCTGTTATTAAAGTCTCAGGGTTGCGTTCTTATTAAAAATTTTGTTATAGGAAGAAATTAGTTAATGAAAAACTCCTGTATAGTGAGACTATGCTGGGTGTTTAGATTAAAGCAGAGTTCAGTATTTATAAAGCTTTTTTTTTTTTAATTGGAGTATTTTTGTCAAAATTTATTATTTTATACGTTACTAAAAATGTCTTGACAAACAGCGCAAGCAGAATTTTTCCAAAGAGAGACAGGTGTTTCCTTTAACCCTTTAAGGCGCAGTGATCCCGCTCTGGGAACACCAAACTCTGACATTTTGACTGCTGCCAGTCACGAGGAATAGATTTGACTTCTATAAAAATAGTTGCGGTGACAAAGCTCCACGAGAATCTTTTACTTTTTAGCACGTCATTTCCCGTAAAAAAAAAAAATGGTCACGATTATTTTTAACAGCCCTGACATCTGCTGAAAAATGGAAGAATGCGAAGAACAGCTGGATAGATTACCCAATGCTGAAAAAAGGGCAGCCGTTGCCATCGCTCGACTTAACTACCAGCAATATGGCGGACGATCGAAACATTCATCGCGTGCCACAAATCTAGAGACCGTTTTTTGACGACAGCTGGCTGTGCCCGGCACAGTCGTCAAAAAACGGTCTCTAGATCTGTGGCACGCGATGAATGTTTCGATCGTCCGCCATCTTGCTGGTAGTTAAGTCGAGCGATGGCAACGGCTGCCATTTTTTCAGCATTGGGGAAGGGTTGTGCCTCAAAGGTTTAATCATTTGTAACCTCTAATAGTAGATTGAGCATGCGATATTTTCCATAAATAATACTTGCAAAAACTAATTTAAAGTAGTTGAATAATATCTTCTTATTTCACAGCGTAGGTTCCCCAGCTTTTGGGAAAATCGATATGCTTGAGATGAGTCCCATCTGCCTACCTACCACCTTCGCAGACTTTCTCCTTATGTAAACACTCTGGATGTGGCTTGCATTTGCCTAATCAAAACCTCCTATTAGACCATGAAGACATAGCTAATTAGGTATTTGCTATTCAAGATTGGTTTTCGGAATATCTAATTAGCTATTTCTATAGTAAAATAGTAGTTTATGCTTTAGATTTGTTATGAAGACTTGTCGGTAAGCAGTTTTAAACTTGTTTTTAATCTATAATTAAGGTAAATTCGGGATTCTGCCTTTCCAATAAAATAACGAAATCTTTTTAAAATTGAAAGTTTTATTATCTAAAAAAAAAAAAGAATCATGTGGCTTTGTCCGTATAACAAGCTATTGCTAGTAACGAAGCCTAAATTAAATTAACTTGCATTGTTGTGTTGCTTTGCGGAGTCCTCTCTTCATAGTTTTATTAATTACTTATTTAATTATTTAATTACCTCAGATCTTAATTACCTCTTTTTGTTATGTAAGTTTAATTTTGCAATAGCTTATTAATTTAAATACCTTTAATGTTAAAGTTTCTGTACTCTCCTGCTGTTTACGTTTAATTTTGGGTTTCATATTTATTTATTGGTAATTGGAATTAATAGCGATCGATATGCTTGAGACTTAACTTAACCTAAAGGTACTAGTGTTTGGTATCTTTTTTGTGCGCAGGAGATGAGGAGACGACTCCTAATATCAAATTTTGGTTTTGGGGCTGTTTTTGCGCATTAATCTTAATTCCTGTGTTTTGGTGCTTTGTTTTTGTTGCTGAGGGGGTCCATCGGATCCCCTGCCTCCGTTCTCACCGAGGATGAGGCTGGGGCGGGGAGTTATGTCCCGCAACAAAATTTATAGCATAGTTGGCCACTCAGCGACGGATTTCGTCCGCTAAGGTATTTTTATTGCCCCCTCTGTGGTACCCTTCACGCGGGGAGAAGTGAAAAACGGGGCTTTCGAGAGGACGTTTTCGGTGTGGTTGGAAAGTGGAAAGACGCAGAGAATTTTTGATGCGAGGAGAAAAATGAAAAACCTGCGAAGAGAAGGAACGGTCATCGAGAAAAAGTAGCAGACCCGCCGTGAGCCCAAACGGTTCTCGAACTGGAAAGTCAACGAATCTTGAAACCTTCTCTGTTCGTTAATGGCGGGCCAGTAAGCTTCTCGTCGAGAGTGCGCACCCAAACGGGTCAGCCCTGGGATCCGAGCCAAGAATGATCTGCGATCCAGCCTCGGTCTGATGACATTTTTCGGTGTGCGACTCTCTAGCTGCCATGACTCTCAACGCCGCTTTCCACCTGCGTATCAACCATTACAGCGGGCCCGCTTGTGAGTTGAGATTCCTCGTGTTTTAAGTCCTCGTATTCTCCCGCTGATTTTAGATGTATGCGGAAGGTGACTTTTATCCTGTCTCTACCAGATTCTGTCGGATCCGCGGAACTAATTGTTTACTTTAATGTTTTATATAAGTATGTCAAATGTTCTTTTTAATAAATTGTTTACTGTCACTGTTATTTAGATTAAGTTTATTTGGGGAAGGGAGATAAATTATGCGTTTGTTACAGATTCTTTTTTAACTGTCCAAAGGAACCTGGCTTATGTTTAAGAATTTTAAAAAGGGAAAGGGTTACACAACGCAAATGTTTACGAGTGAATGAACCACAACAGCATACAACTTGGTTTAAATAATTACATTTCATTTGACATTAATGGAAAACAAGGATTTTGTGATAATGGAAATTTTTAATGTTATGTTTCTAATTAAGTCATTTTCGGTTCATTTTTTAACTCCTTAATGCACAAACATTCCACAAAAATTGATACAATCAGTCGAAACACGTTCAATTATCATTAATTAAATTTCCCATCATTCGTCATATCATCACTTTGCTGTAGTGCATTTATTAAGGAAATCTTCCTTTCTGAAATTGCTATGCGGTGGCCAGCACTATAGCTTCGGCATCGTTGAAGAACGTCAGCAGTAGTCGATGTTCAATTTTTGTTAATTTATTTTCTTTATTAGGGTACAACGCCAGCCGGAATGATACTGGAGATTTGTATTTAGGCTTTTTGTGGTGTTTTGTGTATAAATCTGCTATAACAGTGGCAATGTTACGCCCAGTGCACAAGCTGTAGCAACTGTGCGAAAATTTTAAAATTTTCGCTGTGCAACAAAATTTAGCATCATGACACGAGAATGACATACAGCGTTGTTGACCCCTTCCTATCTCCTTGTCACAAACTGTCGTATTTGGTTAAACCTCCTCTTCGAGAGCTACGTATTTTATGAAAGCCGCCCAAAGATAAATCGCGAAAGCACATCGATTTTAAAACGTTTATTTTCTCCAGTTATGCTACATAAACAAATTGTTAAAGTAGTTCACTCTCTGTCCTAAAGACGTACCTTTCTGACAAGGAAACCTCCCTGGAGGTTTCCTTGTCCTCCCCTCACTCACAAAATGTAAAACATTTAATTCAGTCGCAAGTACACACTAAAAGAAAGCTAATGTGCCTGAAAATTAGCAGCGATCCTCTCAGATAAAAGATGAAAATATTCAATGAGCTTGAATTGACAGAAAAGAGACTTTGCTCCATTTAGCGCTGTTTAATTTCTTTCACAGACACTTTTTTAAAAGGTGCTTTAATAAGCATTCTCTATTTGTTACCAACTCTGTAACATTTATTTTCAGATAATTTTGCAAAACTTCCATAACTTGATATTTTAAACATTTCTTCTTCTGGAGACAATACCATATTTTACCTAACAAAATAAAGCATGAAATAAAATTAAATATTTTATCGTTTGCTTAATGACTTTCAGAAATTAAAAAAAAAGTATATTCAACAAATTATGTTTTTTTTTCAAAAATAAAATTATCACAGGATTAAGTGACATTGTGCGGCTCCATTTCTGTTTCACCTCACAAATAAAGTTGTAACAGTCCTACATTGTTGAAAGTTGTCTTCCACACTTAAAGAAGATTCAAACAATTGTACTTCAGAATTATAATTCCCCCATATGTCAGATTTAAGGGTAATAAGTAAAACCATCTGGTGCTCTTTTAAGTTGATCACCTTGTATAACTGCCATAGTAAAATAGTAAGGTTCGGCGATTTCTTTCCAATTATAGAATATATTGCCGATCTGGATTCAATTTTGGGAACTTACTCTTTCACCCTAAACTTGGCGATAAATCTCCTAAAGTGGTCAAACTTCTCACTTCTTTATTGGAAACCCTTAAGGCAATGGTTTAAAAACAAGTTTTTTTTTCTCAAATTTCCTGAATTTGCTAAAATAAAATGGCACTACACATAAAGCACCTCCTTTCGAAGGAATTTTTTTTAAATCTAAAACAACCCACATTGAACATACATACAAATAAATATAGTTTTATAAAAACTAAAAAACACGTTTAAGTGATAAATTGAACTGACTAAAAAGTGAAAAATAATTCTAATTATAGAAATAAATTAATAAACGAAAAATAGTATTATTGTGAAAAAAGTGTGGGGCGCTTTGTGCTATATATTTTGTATCATTTTTGTACTAATCGTACCGATCGAATATTCTCAAGAACTGATATATGGAGCACCCCACGCTTTTTTCACAATAGTACTATTATTACTTTATTAATTTATTACTATATTAAGAATTATTTTCTACTTTTTAGTTAGTTCAATTATCACTAAGGCGGGTTTTTTAGTTTTTTAAACTATATTTATTTTTCACTTTTGAGTTCGATTTGTTATAAAAGCTTGTTTTTTTATTTTTCAATATCTCTCATAAGGCACTAAGGAACACTAAGTTGTAATAGTACAAACTGTGGGATAATTTATTTTCACTGTGCAGTGCACCAAAGTATTAATAAACCTACAGTTAAATGCTACCTTCCTCACAAAAAATAAGTAAAGGGTCCCAAAGCGGGGGGTGAGGAGAGAAGCCCCTCAGCTCCCCCTCTGGCTACGCCCCTGCTGTGCACCACAGTATTAATTAACCTGCAGTTAAATGCTACCTTCCTCACTAAAAAGGAAAAATAGGTCTCTAATCAAAAAACAAGTTTCATAACGACAGCAACAAACACAAACATCCATGTAATAATATACAGTATTGAAGTAAAATTTTTAGATTTGCCCTCTGGATTTCAAAAACGTAACTACTCAAACATACCATTGAATACAGTTACCAATAGCGAGAGAGGTTCTACTCCATTGTGCTGAGCCGAGTGCCGAAATGGTACGTATGCGTAGACCGCACGCTTGCTTCATCTCTCTCGCTCTCACGCAAAGGATCTCAAAGAAAATTTCTAATCTTGGCGATCCTAATGAGGATAATGGGATAAACCTATCAAATTACTGTATTATCATCGGTCCTTGATAAGTCTACAATGTTTAAATTAAATCTGACCGTTTAAAGTGGGTCAAAATCGATTTCAAAGGAATCGGTTACAAACGAACATACAGGTGAAACTAATAAAATAGTGTTTTTTAAAAAAAAATCTGGTGAATTGACAATTTCATTCTTCTTGAAATCGGTTAAAAAAGGAGCTGCCTCCAACTATTCAAGTTAGCAAGAAAATCGTAAAGAAAGTCTGACAATTCAATACAAACCAACGAGAGAAGCAACTTCATCCCTCGAGTATCACAAGAAGTAACAATTGGAGCTACATCCTTTTGGTACCAAACGAAAGAGATTGCCTTTTCCTGTAAGATATACATGTAATTCGAAACTCTTAGCTTGCTCTATTCAGTAGTTTGTTTCAAAATTACTTTACATGGTATACGGCTGAAGTGTGAAGGTCGGGCTTATCGCGCGGCCTATTTCCACGTTCGAGCCTATTACACATCTTTGAGTTTTGGTCGATTTTCTCCAGATGTAACATGAATACGCGTTTGATTCCCTTTAAAAGTTGCCACATTATTTAAACAAACAAAATTACTTGACAGTGACATTTCGAGAGGCACTTGAAAGAAGTTTATATAGCCTTTTTTGTTGAAAGTTCTAAAAGATATATTTGAGGGATTTTTAGACTTATTTATCGTTTAGTTAGTTATTTATGGAATTTTTTTTCAAAGTTTGGGGATTGAGCTCAAACAAAAGAACTAATGATTGATGCTTTGTACTTTTGATACCGAACGAAAGAAATTGCTTTTTACTGGGAGACTGAGAGTACATATTACGCCAAACTAACTTAGGATGGAGCTTCATCCGTTTTGCAGCAAACTCTTCATTTGTAAATTATACAGCGAGATGCAGCATTCCGCAACAAAAATTATACGTAAACAGAAAATAAACGTGAAGAATAAATTGCACTTTGGGCCATTGAATAAGCTTGTAGTTTATAATATGTACTTACTTTTACTAACTTCTAGTTGCCAAGCTTACCATTCTGGTCAGTCACACCATGACAAGCAAGATTTACACAGGAACTTGTGTCCGGAATTGCAAACAGCAACCGCTAGAGGGCGATGTTCACAGGCTAATGGAAGCGTAATTATTTCAGCCTAGGTCGTTACCGGGGATGAATGAATCGGTTTAATACCTCAGAATTGGCCGATATGCATTATGCATCTTGTTTGTCATGCTATGACAAGCCAGCAAGTTAAGTTTGTCAACGACATTTAGAGACACCCTGCATTAGCCTTAGCGTGAGGTTTTATTTTGCTTTACTTTTCATGGAAATGCAATTTGCTCAGTTAAGTAGTTTGTTTCAAAATTACTTTACAGTGTAGTTTCGAGATGCACTTAAAAGAAATGTTTAGGTAGCCTGCTCTGTTGAGAGTGCTAAAAGATAGATTAACGAAATATATTGATGTAGGCTTCTTTCTCGCTTGGTTAGTTGTAAGACAACCTTTGAAAAATGATGACTATAACACTTTTAACTTCATGAAATATTTATTAACACTGTATATGTAGTGCGCTTTAATCCATACCATCCTAACTAACTTTCTTATATCACCTGTTACTAATACAAATGCTGTATAGCTTCGTTTCTCCCCCCTTAAATGCTCAATTCAAATATTTAAATTCTCAACGGTTATATCTCGTGAAAAAAATCAACTGATTAGTATCGAGGAACTATTTAAAATCTCAGAAATTGCGAATATGAGACGAAAATTTTATGGCAAAGTTTTTGAATTTCACGCAATTTTTTATTTATGACGTCTGTTTTTTGAGTCTCGTAAGAGAAATTCTAGATAGTTTAGTTTGTTCATTGGTTAATTTTCTCAGTTAGTTTTCTAACGGAGTAGTATTGAAATTTACAACAATACTGATTTTTTTCTGTACGTAGGAGGAATAATCCTGCGTTTAATTTTCATAAACTTGATTTTTATTGCATAAATATATCTATTCACCATACTCGTATGCTATATTTCACAACAAGTCAACTTCACATATTTCACAGAGCTGCATGTGACTGTTACCAAGCTCTTTAAACATAAACATGATTCGTTGCCATGGAAGAAATACTAGAGGAAAAATGAAAATATTATATCAATAGTCAAAGTCAAATACATAGCGTTCGTTAGATAATAATGAAAAAAAGAACTCGATATTGATTGATGTCGTCCAAGATAGATCTGGAATTTTAAGAAGCAGTCATGTATTGAATAACAAGTTTCGAAATTTAACCATGTATTGTATTTAGTCATTGAACTAAATATATTTTATGTTACATAAGTTTATGATTATGATAAAATATTTGCAAGTTGAATCGCGTAACCTTCAAATTATCCAGGTATTCAAATTATCCATTTATTCAAAATATTGACTAAAGCTTGCTTATTTTCTATCTTTACGGTACAGTATATAGCTTTTATCTCCACATAATTATTGCAGAGCTATAAATATTTTAATTCTTTTTAAAAGGAGGAAGATGGAATAGATGTAAATAATTATGTGAAATGAGAATTTTACGGTTATCTCTTTTCTCCATTGAGATGAAAAGAAAATGTGAAAAGAACGTTTCTGAGCCTTACTTCCGTTTGGGTGCGAATTCTAAAAAATCCAGAAAATTATTTTTAGGTTTTTCTGTTAGCCATAAAATTCTTGCTTTAAAATCTAACTCTCTCTTTTGCCCTCTGAGATATGAAGATAAATGTGAAAAGAACGTGTTGGGCCCCGTATTCCTGCTTGGGGGCGAATTTTAAAAACCCTGAAGTTGATTTTTAGGTGTTTTTGTTAGTCATATTTTAAAGCATGAATGCTATCGCTATCTCTTTTCCCCCCCTGAGATATGAAGGGAAACGCGAAATGAACGTTTTGGGCCGCTACCCCCGTCTGGGTTCGAATTTTTAAAAATCGCTTCATAAATGACGCCTTGGGCACAAAAGCTATATAGCTCTTAAAATTCCAAGTCTGTATCTCCGGTAGATTTGGCTGGGCGATGATCGTCAGTCAGTCAGGACATCTTCCTTTATGTATAGATATGTGTGTGTGTGTGTGTGTGTGTGTGTGTTCAGGTCAGTAGATTAAGTAATTTCTTTATTAACATTTAAATAATATTCAGATGTATTAGGTTTGTACTTCAAAGAGGGAGTGCTTGTTCTACCTGCTCTTACTCACTGAACATGTATTTTAAGTTATTTTAATATTTGAGTCTATCAGTTTGTTGGGTACATTTAAAAAATCACATGATTTATGATTATATGTATAAAATGAAAGCGATTTTTAATGTGTATTTTCCTACCTTGTTTTAATCACTTCAAACGAACTTGTCTTCTTTCTGAGAGAATGTTACTCTTAAAAAAAAAAAAAAAAAAAAAAAAAAATTCATCCTCTAGTTGAATTGTACATAATTTTCCCTCAGAGTGAAAGAAAATGGCATGTTTTTTATTTTGCACTGAATGGGTAATATTATCTCCCAGGAAGTTTGCTATTCTGACAATACTTGATATCGACTCAAAATATCCCATGGTGATGTACTTTGCTTAAGTTTTCAGCTTACTATTTATGTGTTTAAAGATAACGCACACTCACTGCTAGAAAAAGGGGCCTGACACGCTGAAAACTGGATTTAAAGCGACCATTTTGAAAGACTGAAGTCAGATCTATTGTCTTTTAATGTGCTAATTTATTATAAAGTCAGTAGAAGAACAGCACACTTTGTATTTTTTTCTCAATAGATTCCTTTGACAGAAAACGTATTGTGCCCTCGAATCCTGTGAAACGCACTTATTACGAGAGCATAAAAATCTTCTACGATTTTAAGGTTCCGGCTCATGTTAACCCTTTGAGGCGCAACCCTTTCCCAGTGCTGAAAAGAAGGCAGCCGTTGCCATCGCTCGATTTAACTAACAGCAAGAGGGCGGACGATCGAAACGTTCATCGCGTGACACAAATCTAGAGACCTTTTTTTTGACGCAGCTGGCTGTAGCCGCACAGCCAGCTGTCGTCAAAAAAGGGTCTCTAGATTTGTGGCACGCGATGAACGTTTCGATCGTCCGCCATCTTGCTGTTAGTTAAAGCGAGCGATGGCAACGGCTGCCCTTTTTTTCAGTATTGGGCAATCTAAACAGCTGTTCTCGCATTCTTCCATTTTTCAGCAGATGTCAGTGCTGTTAAAATAATCGCGACAATTTTTTTACGGGTAATGACGCACTAAAAAGTAAAGGATTCTCGTGGAGCTATGTCACCCGCAACTATTTTTATAGAAATCAAATTTATTCTTCGTGACTGGCAACAGTCAAAACGTCAGAGTTTGGTGTTCCCAGAGCGGGAACACTGCGCGTTAAAGGGTTAAACTCATGTCGTTGTTTCAATACCTTTAAAATTTTTGCTTCAAAATGCTTCTCGTCAATATTTTAAATGTGGTATCAGAAAACATATTGATATTAATCGTACTATTTAGACAGAAATGAAGAATGTACTGCTAAATTTTAAAAGGAGACACGATAGCTATTTCGTAAAACATATTAAGGAAGCATCTTTGAAGCAAGACCTATATTACATAGTTTATAAATTCACTGATAGATGGCAGCAGCATATAGAAACTATGAAGTTTAAATTCGATGAGTTTTCTAACAATCTCTAGCAAGTGAACAATGTATAATTGACAAAATATTGAAAATCCTTCCTCTTTTTCGATAAAACCTAATTTTTTTAATTCTTGAAATGACTAAAAAATCAAAGCAATTAGCATTAAAATAGTTATCATGTGCATTTAAAAATCGTTACTTCAACGGCTTCCAGAAATATTTTTTTTAATTACATACATACACCCTATATTATAATTCGCAATTTATTCCATGAAATTTAGGAGGGATATTTCGGATAATTCTATCGACTTTTACAGAAATAATAAAACTTCAGAGTCGGAATATAAGAAATTACTGGAACATTATTAGTTAGACATTTGTCAAATATTTAGTTCGTCTTTTTTTTTTTCTGCAGTATGATAAATTAGAATAGATACTCCTAAAGGGAAAACTTTAGTATCGTGTTGTTTATACTCTTGTGATTTATAATTCGCTAAATTTAAATTCTAAGATTGATTTTAAATAGAATTTTACTTAAGCTTCTTTCCTACAATGAAGTAAAACTAATTGTTCGTCAACAGATGGCAGCAGCATTGGAAAAATAATACATGCTTGATTCTTGTGTACATGTTATCTGGATTATTTTTAAAAACATAATAGACATATGGTAGACCGTTTTATAAACTTTTACTTCAGCAGTGTCTGAATTGGAAGTGTGTTGTGTGTTTTCTCTCTCTCTCCCTGCCTTAAATCAGTGAAACCATTTTTTTTCTAACATATAAAAAAATTGTTATGTTCCTTGAGGCAAATCTACTCGAAGTCTATTTGTCTAAAGGACACTTTCGGCGGAGTTTCTAATGCGTATTCAAGCATGAAAAAAAATATTGGCTTTCTAAAATATTATAATATTTATAAATAATTCTAAAATATTATTTATAAATATTATTATAAATGATTTGAATCATTATAATTAATTATTCTAAATTTAAGTATAATGATTCAAAAGTAATATTCTGAACTTGTTCTCTTTTGTTCATTTTTTTCTTTGTATTTTTATACTTTGAATTAATTTGAATAATAATCATAAATTTAATCGCCAAACGACATTTAATCATTATTTGTACCTGCAATATTTATTGTGTGAATGATTTATTTATTTGATTATTCTTACTGGTTAACAAAACATTAAAAGAGATTTCCACAATACTCTGTTTTAATGCACTGCACGTTGCTATAGATAGAAATTTAATCCTTATTCTACTAATCACTAAGACGTGGTTTTTTAAAACTCCAGTTTTTAATGTATTTCTGTATCTTATTAATAAAAGAATAATATTACATACTATTTCAAACCTTTTCATTGTAACAGACTAAAAATATACTTGAAAAGAAAATCCACGTGTTTTCTTTTAATGCAAATCAATGCTTTAGCTTAAATGCATCAAACGCGCTGGTATTTTCTTATAAAGAAAAAATTCGTTTAAAAAAACATCCGAAGTTGAAGCCTGTAAATAACATTCTTCTGCAACGAATGAACTATGAAGGTAACTCAGTAGAGACAAAAACTTACATTTCATTAAATAACATATGAGACAAAGCTGAATATTTTACTTGCATTTTTTTTTTCTTAATTTAGAAATGTTTTGGCATTTGTTTTATTCAAGGGCAGATACAGGAATGTGCAGCATGCGCTCTCTCCAATTTCTTGATAAATATTTATATTAAATAAAAATTGACTTTCTGATAATGATGACATATTTCATGCCAATTTGTGTGTGTATTGAAAATCTTTGTGAAATCCTCAGAAAAAAAATTCTGGATTCGCCCTTGCTTCATTTCTTGTAAATCTTAAAGCCTAATCGATTTCTTTAAACACCAGTGTTGTTCTTTTGTTATATAAAATATTCTTCTATTATTAAAACAACTATATGCTCTTCTCGCTTATAAAAATTTAACATAATGAATAATAGCCGTTAAATGATAAAATTTTTGAATTTCCACCACGATATATATTTTAAACATTAGTTTTATGTAATATAAAAGTATTCTATTTAATATATTCAACCGTGAATGATTATTATATATATATATATATATTTAAAAAATTTTTTTGTATTACTCTTGATTATAACCTTTTTAATGTAAAGTTTTTGAAAACGCAAGCTCCGAATTTATCGGTTGATTAAATTACTTTTGAATATTGCAATGTAAATTTACAAATAAAATGTTTCACTGATGCTCACGCTTACACATTCTTTTTAGTTGTATATATTGTATGTATATATATATACATATATATGTGTGTGGTGTGTGTGTGTATGTATGTATATAAACCTATCATAAATTCCTAGTTAGAAGTTAATAGTTAATTTTACACAAACCCTGAGGTGTATAATGCTGCCATCTATTGAGTAGTACAAAATATTTGTCTATTTCAAATGTTGAGTTTATATATACTATATACAGTCGACGCCCGTTTTACCAACTCGTGGGTACAACTGAAATAGAACGTAAAATCAAAAGTTCGAATAATCGAGTCCGAAAATAATCTATAGGTGTATGCATTGGGCTATTCACGAATTTTAAAATCGCAAGTACTCGTACTTCCTCTCGAAAATTCTCTCCGCAGCTTGGATCTTAATCAGAAGGCGTCTTTTTGAATATTTGCTTCCCTCAAAAGAATTTCAGATCCACGAATCAGATTAACGTACACGAACTCCATTTGTATAACGGTGATTTTTGGACACTGATAAATGGCTGAAGTGTAAAGGTCCAAGGTTCTGTGTACCTTACGGCTGTCGATTTAAAGATCTGGAGTTTGAACGGTTTTCTCCAGATATAACATAGTACGCTTTAAAATAACTTTAAAATGTTTTCCACAAGAACCGTTTCTCCCTTTTGCAGATAGCCTTAATATGTTTTGCCTTAACAAAACAACGATTAAAGTGTTTTTCAGCGGTGGATCAGGAATTGAACTTGCAACCCTCTGATTACGCAAATGCCTTTTGTTATTATTATTAATCCATGTGATCCGAATGGCAACTGATCCATTAGTCCGTTCTCCTTCGTTATTTCCAATACCAAATTAGATCTCTCTCAGCAGATTACTCGTACCAAGTCAATTGTTTGTTTTTTTGTGGCAAAGCTACGCATGGGCTATCTGCTCTAACACGTATTCGCGTCACATCTGGAGATATCTGACCAAAACGTCACACCGTTAGACTACAACCGCACTACGGGTCCGATGTTGTGTGTGATTACGGAAACGCTACACTAGGGCGATCTGCCAAGGGGGGGGTGCCTTGGTAGGAGGACTTTCTAAGGGGTTCTAACGCGTATTCACGTTACATCTGAAGAAAACCTACCAAAACTCCAGACCGTTAGATCGACAGCCGCGCGATGGGACCCGAACCCGGGACCTTCACTCTTCGCTATCTACCATTTTCAGTGGTATCCCAGCAAACACACTACTGCCCGCAAACTGATGGCAGGGTACCCGCCGTGCTGGCAAAGTGCCGTACGCCGGGAGCACAGTGCATTGCCGTCTGTTTAAAGTCACTGGAATACCAATACCTGAAAAATGCATATGCGCCAGTACATTGCCAGAAATGGTGAAATGCCTGTCGCGCCCATGTGTCTAAAACATGCATGGCATAGTTAACGGCGTGGTACTGTTTAAAATGTACCGGGCCAGCACTTTTTAGAGGTAATGGGCCAGTAAATATTTCGTAGTGTTAGCATAAAATTTCGTTATTTCATTTAAATAATCAAACTCTGATAGGCGTTCATATTATTATTATTATTATTGGGGAGCTGAGGGGACTGCAGCCTCCTCCCCCGCGAAATGGGACACTTTACTTAGCTTGCAATTTGATATTTAGCTTATAATTGGACGTTGGCTTACAATTTGATACCCAGTCCCTCTCCGAAATAAAATTCTTGCCACGCTACTGCTTTCCCTCATAATGTAAAAGCTGCAGTCGAGCTAGCCATGCTGTAAATTTGAAAGAGAAAGCTACACACTAAATTACAAAATCTGTGTTTTTTCTCGGCTTACTGATGTGCAGTTTTCAGTTCTAGGTTAGGAAGTTTATTTGGCTACTTGATATCGATCGACAGTTTCAACAGTTTTTTGTAGCTTCCCTGGGCGGTTGCCCAGTTTGCCACACCGAAGAACGTATACAGGGGGGGGGCAGGGAGTCCAACCCCCCTCCCATCCGAAATTTCGTTTTTTGTTAGCAAAATAATAATGATGAAGCCTTTGTGTGAAAATTTTTGCCTTTTTTACCGTTTGGACTCTTTCAAAATTTTTGGACATTCCCCGAATTTTTTTTTTTTGGGGGGGGGACGTCTCTGGCCACCAGCTAAGGAAAGCTATAGGACTCCTGCACTTATTTTCTTAGAAATAATGGGACAGTATTTTCATGTAATAGTCAAACTTAGAAACTACGCAGATATTTTCTTCAGACTCATTTATTTAAACACGCTGTTTAGATTGTTCTTCAGTTATTCCCCGCATTTACTGCTTTTCTTACGAAACTTCTAGCAGGTGCAATAGAAAAAAAATAAAAAATAAAAAAGAGACAGACATATATATCAGACGTCTTTCTCAGCTTAAAACTGCTAGTCTCAGATTTGGCGATATTAGGTTGCAATATTCGAATTGTTTTCGCAGATCTGGCTATATTTATTGAGATTATTTGTTAGTCGTTTTCAGCGAAGGTATTCGAACCTCCAAAACAAAGGGAGTTTAAACCACTATTGAACCCAAGGGCGGACCCAGAAACTTTTTTCGGAAGGGGCGCAAATCGTAAATACTCATTTTATCTAGTGTAAAGAACACTCAATATTGGTGAAAGCCCCATTTATCTAGTGTAAATATACTTTTCCTGGATCCGCCTTTGATTGAACCCATGCTTAACCTATTAGAAAAACTAAAAATGCTAGCATTATACTCAAAATACAGTTAAATACTTATATAAGTTACTAGTTAATACTTATATATAGTTTAAAGAACAAATAAAAATACAGCCAATCTTGAGAAATTCGAAGTTAAAAGGACACAAGAAAAATTTCGAAATATCTAAAAATTTCGAAAAATATATATTTCCACAAAAAATTGATACATTAAAAAAAATCTAGGAATCGACCATAAATTCGAATTTTTCAAGTTTTATTTAGAGCAGTACGCATAGGGATGGATGCGAGAGGAGACAGAGATTTACACCTTTTTTGCAAGAAGAGACAAACATTTTTAACATTACGATACGGGGATCTTGTTAGATGAGAAAAGCATTTTTAACATTATGATATAGGGATTTTACGAGACGAGACAAATCTTTTAGGCTGTTTTGCGAGAGCCCTATTTTTCGTCTAGCGTTCACCCCCTAATACGCACGTTTCAGGGGTACATAGGTTCCACCCTTCTTCGTAGGGGCGTAGTGAATGAGGCAGGGACGTGCTTAGGGTTTTAGGGGCCCTAGGCAAAACATATTTAGCGGCCCGAGATAAAAAACAATTAAGGGCCTTTCACGTTTCTTACTAAATTATTGTGGATCTTGTCATGTCTCCCCCCCTCCACCAGCACAAATCGCTACTGCTACTGTAATTAAGTAAATTACATTAACTAATTAAGATTTTAATACAATAAGTATCCATAATGTAAAAGCTGCATCTAGCTACTTAACATGTTGTAAATTTGAAAAAAGAAAAGCTATATAGGAAATTACATATTCTGCACATTTAAAAGCACTAATTTTATCGAAATTTAAAAGCTTCAATCCCTCCTCCCCCAGCCCCATAAACGAAAAATTTGGGTTTTCGTCAACAAAATAACGTTAATGAAAGTTTGATCACCTGATATCCACGAATTCAACAGTTAGAGGCCCTGGGCGATGGCCAAGTTTGCCACCCCCTAAGCACGGCTCTGGAAGGAGGGTGGACTTTTCGTACCACCCGAAACGTGCATATTGTTTATTCGATTTTATTAAAGTGCCTTTATAATAATGTATTATTTGCGTTAAGCATTTAACTATTTATTTCCGCGTTTAACCTGTTCGCTCACATTATTGAAAAGATGCACCGGGGAATACTATCCTTCTTTGTCATGTTGCTTCTCAGTATGGGATTTTAAATGCCCCTTCCCCTCTGACTGCGCTAGCTGAGTCGCTGGGCCTCAGCAAAGCATTCAAAACCATATGCTAAATTGAGTTTTCAGCGCCCCTTCTGTTTTCCTGAATGGAAAACAATGGTAATTCGAAAATATTGTGCCCCTTGTATATGCTATGAACGGGGGCATATGCCCCTCTAGCCCCCACCCCCTTAAAACTTTTCACTATTCGAATATTCACTCTTTTTTTTTAATATATTTGATAAGTTTTATAAGCTACTTTCGTGCTAAATGGATAGTATGTAGTTAAATTCAAATTCCTCACAAACATAAAAAAAGGAACATTTTACACTTTCCACAGCATTTGAGAAAAACGAAGATCCCAACTTCACATCAAAAGCAAAACAATTTTAATATAAATATGTGTATTATTACTGGTAATTACAAGCTGAATAATTACAAGATTTTATATATATATATATATATGTATATATATATATATTATGCACACTAAAGAAATGTTTATGATACGCCGAGTTATAGTGTGTGTGTATGGGAGGGGCCCCACAGAAGGGTTATAGGCGGCTTCAGTGAGATGTTATGAAATGTTGGCGAGTTTAAAACGGAAATGGCGATTTTTGGGTTTCTAAGTTTTGGCAACCCATTGCGCGCTTCCCATACTCTTACGTTAAACAACGGCCAAATTTTTTTTGTTATTTGATGAATTACGCATGAAGTACTTTTTTAGGATACAAAATTTTGCAGATTCCTCATTGTTGTATATAGCTTTCGAAAAAGTTAAATTGGTATTTTTAAACAGTTTCAGAAAGCCAGTAAAATTTCAACATTTGGAACAGTTATTTATATAAAAAAACGCTGTTTCAATGATGAAATCTTTGTTAGCTCATAACTTTGATGGCCTCACCGTGATAACTTGGATACAATAATACTTGGATACAATATACTTGGATATAATAATACCTTGGAGAACTATGGATTAAAATAAGAGGTAAATCTTAAGTTTTACTGTTTTTAAAGTACATACTCTCACAGCATATTTTAGTGTATAAAACTATTTTCCTCCTTAAAATTTGAGTCATGTAGTATAGAGCAGGTAGATAAAGGAATTTCTTTTCAAAATAGGTAACAAAAAATCTTTTGATCTAAATAAAATGTTACCCTAATGTTATGTGTAACCATATAGCAACTTTATTTATTATTACTTCCTGTAAGATTATGATTTATATATTAATGAGTATGTCATTTTATCTCTCACCCCCGTTACTAAAAATTGTCCGAAAAATGTGTCCCAAAAATGCGACATAATTTTACATATATTTAAATACTATTAGTTCACAACAGCTTTAATCTATTGCTACAGTATTTCGTAATCTGTAGAATATGCATCACATGTATTTTTCTATAAATAGGTTACAATCCTAAAAATTTCAACATTGGTTTACCAGGCGAAATACACGAAAGATGAGATATAAAGTGACATAGTCAATTAATATCGTTTTAATATGGCAATAATGAAACTAAAAAATTAGGGAGGGGGGGTTCATGGAGGGTCTCCCCCTGACGAGGCTCAAACAGCCGAGTTTTATAAATATTTATATATATATATAAACCGTAAAATATTAAAACTCATTTATAAAATCTCTTTAATTATGAGATACTGAAATTAAACTGTTTATAAATGATTTTATGTAGGTTTTGACATGTGTTATATCCTCTTTTATAAAAAAAAATATGTTTTGAAAATGAAAATTTGTAAGAAAATTGCAGTTTGTGAAAACTGCACACAATTCACTAATGTTGGGCGAACATAATTTGCAAATGATGTACTAATGGATTTTGCTGTTGTTTTTAATATTTCATGTATCTAGTTTTTTATCTTAAAATGTTACCCTTAAGCAATGTCTTTTTTTTTTTTTTTTGGAATGGGTTGATGAATAAGCCCCCCTACCCCGGATCCGCCACTGGCTCATATTTTAGTTATGGCAGCGTTACTGTAAATAGGCACTAATCCGGTATCGTGCCATTATATTGTAGTCACTGTTAAGGCACCAGGCCAGTGCCTTTATTTTTAATAATAGCCGGCACCCGGCAGTTTCATTTTGGGCATTATAAACTTCATGGGCCAGTGCCTTTATTGTGAGTAACGGCCGGCACATGCAGTATGCCAGCAGAGTGCCGCTGCCTTCCCGGGCTTCTGGCAAGGTACTTCTCGAGCGACCACTTTTGGTACGATTCGGTTACTTTTTGCAGTGCCGGGCCGGCGCTGTACGTGATGGCAGAAAGGCACTGGCAAGGTACTCCGCCAGCAGGTGTGTGTTTGCTGGGATAACCACTGTGCCATGGTGAGGCCTACGGGTCCGAACTTGACACTTTCACACTCGAGCCGTCTACCATTTTGAGTGTCTTATCCACTCTGCCATGGCGGGGTCGCACAGAGCCAACACAACTAATCAGATGCTACGCAGTAGCTTTATTGTTATTACACTTGGTACATACTAGAAATGTTTTCTGAGAGTTCTGATGTGTTCTGGAGAATCTGAGAGTGCCATAAACAGTAGCGCACGCATAAGAGAGGTTCAAGGGCTCTGGACTCCTCCCAAAACAGTTATTAACGTTGCTTTGTCGAATGAAAGTGTTATTTTAGCAAAATTCGGTGGCTTTTAACAAGCGTCGCAGTCGTTCCTGTTTATTTAAAATTCTTACCTTCATCAAAGTTTTATTTATATAGCCTAATATTTTAATGGTTTGATAGGCGAAACCTTAACATCTAAAAGAACATCTAACAACTCTAGAAGCAGCCGAACATTTTACTCTATTATTTATAGAGGTAGGAATTTTGAAAAAATAGTACCGACTGCGAAGCCTGCTTTCAATATATTATGAAATGGAAGGAAATTCATATAAAAGTATTTTTAGTAAAATTGAAATCAATAAACATAACATCCAGTAAATTTCTTATTCAACTAGTCTTTCGTCTTGTTGATGAAAACCAAATGGGAAATTATTGTACATATATATGACTGATACTGTACAAATATCAGTTTATTGTACTCCTTGTTAGCACACCCTCTCTAAAAAGCACTCGAGTAACAGCAAATTTCCTATTTTAGTTTTCTGAACAACTAATTTCTGTCTTTTTTTTTTTTTTTTTTGAAAAACACAAAATCAGGAAGAAATATCAGAAGTTATTACTATATACAGGGTGGGGCAAATAAAAGTAGCTCAGAGAATAGAATTCAGGGTTACATAGATGCATAGAAAAGGAAAGGAAATACTGCAAAGGTCACTAACCTGCATGTAGCAGATGTTGAAATTGGCCACCATTCATCTCTTGGTACTTTTAGGCCCTAGTAAGCCAGTTACTGAAGGCAGATCAAGACAGAAGGCAGGCAAGCTGGGCGTCAGGAATTGCTCCAGACTGATTTCTATCTAATATTCGCTTCCAATTGTATCCACTGGGCCACTTTTATGTGCCCGATCCTGTAAAATATGTTTTAGTTTTACGGAGACAAGTGTTTTAAACATGAAATTGGAATAAGAAATCTGTCTTACACTCGAATACTTTTTGGGGAGGGTGTAGTTTGTATCCGTCTATAAATGACAAAAGCCAAGTGGAAAAAAAAGAATGTCATTGAGTACAAGGTACAGGATGGCCATAATTAAACTGCACGTGTTCAAGGGAATGCTGGAGAGAAAACTACTGGGAATATTCCAGTGAAATTTGGTATCTACACATTTCAGAACATGCGCAAGTCAAATATGAAAAAAAAAATCGACATTTTCGACCGATTGATGGCGCTGTATCGTATTTCAACGCCCCCCGGTAGCATATACAACTTCCAAAACCAATAGACAGAGCATAATGACATTCTAAGAGGCATATAAACAATATAAAACATCATTTATAGTTTATCAAAATTCAATACAATTCGCTTCAGTAATTAAATTTTTACAGTATCATATAATCAAAAATTAACGTAATTTAAGATCACAAATGAAACAATTCATAAAGACGCTGTGGAAAACAATTAAGCCATTATTTATTCTCATTAACACTCATTGCGTCACTCATTGCCCTCTTAATCGTTTCATATGCCGGTATTCTTTCAGAGTAGCTGAATAACTGCATTCTGATAGAATATCTTCACTAACAATGCACGTTCCTTCTTATTCAGAGTCATGATTGACCATTACTCAATGTCGTCTTGTTTTTATACTGTTCGATGAGCTTAAAATTTGCATATATGCCGCCGATAAGCGTTGAAATACGATACAGCGCCATCTATCGGGCAAAAATGGCGACTTTTTTGTTTTTCATATTTGACTTGCGCATGTTCTGAAACGTGTAGATACCAAATTTCACTGGAATATTCCCAGTAGTTTTCTCTCCAGCACCCCTTGAACACGTGCAGTTTAATTATGGCCACCCTGTACATAATTCGTGACATGTTTTCGGCAGTGTATCATTTCCTTATGATTTACTGGCAAGTTCACATCTGCTTTCTCGTTTAATTTCAGGATGGTAAGTCCCTCTGTCCTGGGGGCCGCGACGGGCGTGGGCCTGGCCCTGCTGATCGCTCTGACGGCTGTCATCTATCGCTATTACTCGAGGAACCGCAAGGAGATGATGATCGTATTCCCTCCTCCCAGGAGGCCCTCCCAGGAAAGGAGGCGCATGCAGAGGCTGCTGCACATGAAGGAGGCGAGCGAAGTGATGGCGCAGCAGCAGGCAAGTGTTTGTTGCTGTCAATTTCAATGTTTGCATATAAGAGTAATGGAAAGCAGTTGAACTACTGCAAAGGGATTGTCTAGTGGCAAGGCTCCCTTCATACTGAATATGGTTTATCTAGAATATAGTGTCTCCCTACGCAGCGCTTTGATCACCCTTAACTTTATTGCTTTTTCTCTTTGACCCCCGTTGTCAGAGGCCTCATTCGTAAACGCCAAACGAGTTACACTCGTGCAAAAAGTTTCTGTCTAAGGTGTTCGTAAAGGAAACTGAGTGTATTCAGTTTATAGAGCGCTTGTATACAAAACTGAATGCGGTTAGTTTCAAGCTAAGTAAACTGAGCACGGAGCAGGTTCATCCAATTGTTGAGAAGATACACTTGCTGCACGTTGTTTATGTTTTGAAATGGCGTCCGTTGATATGGAAACTTATGCTGTTATGAAAAAGTACACCCTGCAAAAAAAGTAATCGAGTAAGAGATAAATTTAAATTTCCTGCGTTGGTTTCGTATATTAAAAATTATTTGTCATAGAATATGAACTAGGTTATGTATAAATATGACTTTCCATATTTCTGTCAAGTTGTGCGTTTTCCAAAAAACTCAATTATTATTTTCAAATCTAACATAGGAAATTTATCTCTTCCTGAATACTTTTTTTTGGAGGGTGTATTTTACGTTTGCTGAAGCTGCAAATATTATTTTTTCAAGGAGGAAATTCGTGCATACGTTAGGAACTGCTACGAAGGTACATAATGTTTCAAAGGTAATCATTTTTTCTTGTATTTTTCATTTTAGTAAATTCAAAAATGCATATTTATTGTTTAGATTGAAGTTAATTTAAATCGTTATTAGCGAAATTTGAACGTATCTTGCTAAATACTTTTGAAAAAAATGAAATTCAAGTTGAAATTTCTAAATTTTGATCTGTGCACTTCAATTATGGTCTCTCTTCTTGATTTTATATTGAGTATGTACTGAAAACTCTCCTCAGTAAAAATAACAACAGACGCAAATTGTAAGCAAACATGTCTCCTAGGCGACGAAACTAAATAAAATGAAGTTGTTCGTAAAGGCAAAAGAAACTGACAGCCACTGATAGCACCAATGCACTCAGTTTTAAAGTATTTTCATGTGACGTCACTGAAATTTTTTTTAGGTCAACTCGGATATTTAGGGATACAAAGCCACGTTTTCGGCCAATGACCATTCTCAAATGAACGAATGTTTGACCGAAAATTGTTGGTTGCTAAGGTGTGACGTAGTGATAATGGCGTAGGTGAAACAGATCTATTAGAGATTACAGTTTTTATTTAGAGAACGTTCTCTCTCTGCGCAAAAGATTTTTAGCTTCTTTTTACTCACTGCCTACTGGACTGCTCTTTGAAAAAAAAAGTGCATGTGTATCGATTTAATTAACCAGCGAAAATATTAAAGAAACTTTCTCAAATGAACGATGAAATTATTAATCGTATGAAATTATTAATCATGTTCATGAAATTATTAATCGTATGATTTGCTGCCGTACAGATTTTTTTTTGCGGGGTGGAAGAGAGGGGGGCTTCTAAAGTCAGTAAGTAGCAGCTAGTTAAAAAAAATATTAAAATAGTGAAGGTTTTGAAGGTTTTGGTTTGTTGGTGAAATATTTGTCGTATACCAAACTTTTGACGATATTTGTAGGTACTAAATTTAACGAGCTGACAATAGATTCGTCCTTAACAAAATAAAGGTGTTGAGGTGTCTGCAGCAGCATCCCGCAATTTCTAAAAACCTCTGTGAATATTTAAAGCCGATAGCACTTCAATTTGGTGATAGGTTTTTGCCTATAGGTTAGGTTTGAAATTGTAACTACCTGAGTTACGGTAACAGTGTGTTTATTTTACGGAAAGATCTGTTACGACTGAAGCGTGGAAAATTTGTATTTGCCGGTGAACTGGAGATTGAATTTATTGCTGAGCGTAACTCAAAGCGGAACAAAGTTTACTGATTGAATTTTGCGACATTTGCTTGCTATCTCCTCCGAGATCGCTAATGCGATAGTGTCCAAATTTAGCACAGTGACACTGACTATGGCATATTTGTGGTAGTGATAAGTCATGTTGTTGAGGAATAATCACTGAAAACATTTCCCCCATAGACTTGACACTGTCCTTTTGTTTCAAACTGTTAAGGTCTCGAGCGCTATTTTATGTGTGTGTGTGTGTATCATTCTGTGGAAATAATGTTTGATTCAGCTAAGGGAATCAGCGAATCATGATCTACGCTCAGCAGCTCCTGATTTCAGCCCGCCATTGAGTCATCCCTTGTATTGCTATGCTAGCTGTAGATAAAAACATAATGTTGAATAAAGTAGTATTTTGACTAGGTCTAAATCAAAGCCTATTCAATTTACAAATCTGCATGTCATATGTCCTCCATATCTCAAACGGTACAGGGTTATTTCATAAAAAACCAACCAATCGTCAAGACACCACGTCTTTATATATTGATAGTTTTTTTTTCTTTATGTGTACTACAACCACATTACATGACAAATACAAAAATTACAAATTTCTTGAACGACTTATTTCGGAGTCATATTTTTTTTAGTTTGAAAAAAGTGAGGAATTTTGAATTGTGTGATAATCCTTAAGAGGATATAAGTTACAACGAATTTGGCCAAGTTTCGTCAAATTTTGTTCAGGTTTTTTTATACAATATATGAATTGACCATGTCAATAAAATAACTATTTTTTCATATAAATTCAAAGAGTTAAATTATTTTTAATAATGTAAAATCTTAATTTTTATTTTATTTTTGTTTATTTATTCATTTTTGAAAAAAAATGTGTTATTTAACTCTTTTTTATCAATACGTAATGCCAAATTTGAAGATTTTGTATTTATGGCATTATGGTGAAAAAAATTATTACCTATATGCAAATTTATTTTCATTGTGAAGAGAGATTTCATTGACGGTGTAAAAAAAACTTGCTATTACAGTGCCAAGTTTTATTTAAAATATTTATGTTTCCTCTTTCTTGGCAATCAATCTTTGTGCAGTATCTAACAAAAAATATAGAAGTAACCATTTAGGGAATATATTTCATGTTATTAACAAGCTCATTATTACTAATTTTATTATTATTATTTATTGTTAAAAATACATAAAATAGTAAATTAATAATAAAGAAATTATTTTAATATAACTGACAATCTCAAATGATTTTTAATTATAACTATTGCAAATGATATGCAAAATTTCAAGATAGAAAAATCATGGTTCCATAATTTAAAATTGGATTATTTGTTTATTTATTTATTTATTTGAAAAAATATATATGTTATTTAAATCTTTTTTATCTACATGTTTGTTAAATTATAAAAAAAATATTTAAATAACTTTTTTTCAAAAATAAATAAATTATTAAATTATTAAACTTTGATTTCTCTATCTCGAAATTTTGCATATCATTTTCAAAATTATAATTAAAGAGGAAATATTAATATTTCAAATATAATTGGCTATTTGTAACTGCCTTTATTTAACACCATCTGTAAAATCCATCCCCCAGAAAATAAATTCTGTTTAGAGGTAACAATTATTTTCGACATGATGCCATATAAAACCATCTTCTAATTTGAGGAATATATTGATAAAAGAAGTGTATTTTTTTCAAATAATAATAATTATTATTATTGTTATTTTAAATTATTAAAAATTAATTCTCTTTAATTTACCTGAAAAAAAATGTGATATTTTCAATTTATATATTTATGAAAGACCGAAACGCTGGACAAAATTACATAAAATTCAACTTTCTAGCTCGTATAAATAAGTTTTCTTTTCTGTGTGCACACAAACCGCTTACCTGTGATTAACCGATGGGTGTTTTCTGCCCAGCAAGATAATTTGGTGGGCAGAATACACCAATTACACCGGCTGCTTTGCCCACCAGATAGTTCGTGACGTCACGGGAAACTTTTCCATAGGTTTTGAGTTACAGCATCTAAAACATTATTACAACATGCAAAATTTTCAACTTGTTTCAAAATTTTTAAAATGTATAGCTTCCAGACGAATTGTAGGAAAAAAATATAACTTCATAATTTTCATCACAAAGATAATTGCTACAACAAACAGTTGTGTTAAGGTATGGCACAGCCACGCAAGAGCTATTTACTAAGGATGGGAAAGTTTTTTATTTACTTCAAACAGAGAAATAATCATTAAATCTAAAATATCCATGTCAAAAATAATTTTTATTGGTTTATTTTATTTGAAATTACCTTATATCTTCAAAAGAGCTCTGTACTAGTAATAATCTGGACTCTTCAACGTTTTCTCTCTCTCTCTCTTTTAGAATTCTTATGCAATTTATGAAACTTGTACTAGCTAGACTACTTTCAGATCATTTTGAAAATTATGTCTATAGATAGATAATCTAAATGGAAGTGCTTCATCACTTCTTTTAAAATGACTGTTACTCCATGTTTGTTTGTTTAATTACGACAAAGGAACACGAGCGCTATCTTCTTAAGAGGAGAATGTGTTGAACGGAGAACTTTTTGGAGTATTCTAACGCGTATTCACTTTACATCTGGGGAAAACCGCCCAAAACTCCACTCCGTTGTATCAACAGCTGGGCGGTAGATCAGAAACCTCTGTTTGCAGACTTCGGCCATCTACCACGTTTAGTGTCATTTCACCGGCTGTGGTCGACCAGTTATTTATCTCGATGGATGCTGAAGAAGTTATTTTGCATTGTCTATGAATCAAACACTAGACATCCGCACCAGAAAAAAAAAATGCTGTGTTTCCTGCATCGTAACTCTTCATGCAAAAACAGCTGTTTTACAGGCAAAGTAAAGCATGAATTATAAGGTACATGATTAATCAGGTCAGGCATTGATATTTGGTTAAGATAGTAAAGCTAGTATTCAAACTACAAGTAAGCATTTATAAATATATGCACCTAATCATGATGTAAAAGAACATAAAAACAGCAAAATGTAATCGTACACCAGGCATCCGTATCAGGAAGGGAAAAAACGAAAAAAAAAAAAAAAAAAGCTGTGTTCATGCATCATAACCCTTCATGCAAAAAAGTTGTTTTACAGGCAAAGTAAAGCATGAATAATAAGGTGGGCCGAAAAAAAATTATTTTTGAAGGCATTATTCTAATGGTGCGGAAAGGGCTCTCTCTTGGTCCAATAAAAGAGCTGTATAATATTGTGATTGGATAATATCTTCTGTCTCCGCATCGGACTTCAATTTTTGAAATTTGCATAAAAATAGACACTTTTTACTGGGTGTAAAAAACAATTATTTTTCATTATTGTTATTCTAAGAGGGCGAAAAATGAGGCCTTATGAGTTTAGTAAGGTATGCCTAAATTATTTTTCCGATAAAATAATATCTTATGCATTCGTATCGCACTTGAGGTTTTGCAATTTTTGATGATTTTTTTTTTTTCATATGTTATCGAATGGCGAGGAAGCATATAAAATAGAGAATACAAACACTCATTATTCACGAATTATTGTGTAAAAAATTATTTGCTTGAAAATTATTAAATAATCGCTAATTACCAGGTGGTTTTTTTTTTTTCGTAAAAGGCGAAGCCCACTAGCGCTACTTTACAAAGAAAGGAATGCTTCGGAAGACATTTTCCCCCACATAACTATATAATTGCAGTAGAATACCATAACACAACAATGCAATACAATAGTTACTAAATGTGTGGTAACTATATAGTGTTGTATCATACCAATGTGAAAAGAATGCTTCCACTTAATCTACAGGAAGAGGCAAAAAAAATCCTTGTGATCAAGTCAGGCATAATTAGATGAGAAAAAAATGCGGATATGATGAAGTCTTTAAGCCCTGACCCATACGGGGAATTCTACAGGTGTTCTACATCCTCTCAAAAAGTACTCGAATGTAAGTCGTATTTCCAAAGTCGATTTCATGTACAAAATACTATTCTTCAGAAGAAATGAATCTCTCTATTCTAAAAAAAAGTAAAGGCCGCTGTCGCCGCCGCAGGCGCTGTCAAAGCTTGTCAGCTTATCTCCTGCTAAACCGTGGGGATTTGAGTTTCGACTAAGGTGCCCACAGATTCGAAAAATTCCGAGGAACCTGCTAAGCTGAGTTAAATTTCGAAAATCGAATTATTTTAGAAGATATTAATAAAAAACTGAAAAAATAAACAGAATGGTTGCCAGATTTGGCATAAAATCATGCATTTATTTGCAACAAAGCGTTTCCAAGTATCTAGAATCGCGTGAAATTTACAAACATGAGTTAGAATTACGCCCATTTTACGCCAAAATAAAAATTATCTTTCTTCTATATTCGTAAAAAAGACATAATTTCCACAGACGAAAACCGAAGATTGGATCATATAGAATGTTACTGAGCTACGCATTGCTTGGTTCTTGCATGTTCATTGGTACAGAGAAATTTAAACTTCACACTACAGTAGACCCCCTCCCCCTCATAACACGGAAGATATTTTGTTATGGTAACTTACTGATCTTCGTGCGATTTGTGTAATAAACCTAATTACAGAGATGTAAAAAAACATTGTAAGAAACTTGTTACTATCAGTTGCTATTAATTCTCCGCAATTCCACGTTATATTTTTGCAGACGAGAAAAATCCAAACTAAGACACCTAAACTAGGACACCATTTACTTTCCATGTCACACTCATTGTTAAAAGGTGTATGAAATTAGTGACAGAAGAATCCGCAAGAAGTTGGTTGAATCAGACTTTAACGTTTCTGGACCTGGAACTTTTTTGCTTTATTCGCAAAAAAAAAAAAGTATTTGAGTGCAAGATAAATTTCCTGTTATAGTTTTGGGAATAACGAATTAATGCTTTTAATATCACTGTAATGAAAAGAAATATTAGAAATTATTATTTTATAAATGACTAGGGGCCTAGGCCCCCCAGACTCGCTACGCTCGCTTTTCGTATGAGGCATTCGGCCCCTAATAAGGTTTATTCGTAAAAAAGACATAATTTCAACAGACAAAACCCGAAGATTGGATCAGATAGAATGTTACTGAGCTACGCATTGCTTGGTTCTTGCATGTTCATTGGTACAGAAAAATTTAAACTTCACACTACAGTAGACCCCCTCCCCCTCATAACACGGAAGATATTTTGTTATGGGAATCCGTGTTGTACGGGTCCTGAGCTATACTACACCTGGAGTGCGGACTCCGCTTATAATCGCTGGAAAATTTATTTGCACTCTTCAGAAACACAATGATATTCAATATTGTCATTCAAAAGTTATATTAATTAGGAGCTAAAGCATAATAAAATCAGAACATCTGTTTCAGCTGTATTTTTAATAATGTAAAACCTATTGGACACCCTTCGAATTTGCCACCCATTGCGATTTTTCATTATTGGGCGACTTGCGTACATGTAAAGTTAATAAAAGCTACGGAACAGATAGGATAGCTTGCCACCAATGGCGACTTTTCATTATTTGGCGATTTACACATGCTCACAACCTATAATGACTGTTCATGTAAGGTTACCGGAAAACCGTTATCCATATTTTCATTTACATAATCGTTTGCAGATTGGCGTACTTAGCACCACGAATTATAACCATCTCGTCGCGGTAGCAAATATCCAAAGTGTACTGTAACTGCTATAATGGCATAGTTAACGCTGCCAAATATTTCTACTGGTAGCAAATAATCCAGCTGGACAGGAACCGGCTTTAAAATAATCTGCATTTTAATTATTTTTCATTTTCAAGATATTAGTTATTCTGTTTTGGAAAAACGAATAATCGCTAATTCTAAATTCCTGTTTAGAATTAGCGAACTTACTATTAGCGAACTTACTAAGCGAACTTACTATTTGAAAATTGTCAACTTTGTGTAACACATTTTGAGTTACTTATTTCATATAGTTTTTATTTTGGCGTAAAATGGACGTAATTCTAACTCATGTTTGTAAATTTCACGCGATTCTAGATACTTGGAAACGCTTTGTTGCAAAGGAATGAACGATTTTATGCCAAATCTGGCAACCATTCTGTTTATTTTTTCATTTTTGTATTAATATCTTCTAATATAATTCGATTTTCGAAATTTAAATCAGCTTAGCAGGTTCCTCGGAATTTTTCGAATCTGTGGGCACCTTAGTCGAAACTCAAATCCCCACGGTTTAGGAGGAGATACGCTGACAAGCTTTTGACAGCGGCGGCGACAGCGGCCTTTACTTTTTTTTAGAATAGAGAGAAACAATGTGTAAATTGTTAGTTAGTTTGTTTGAATGTGTCTCGCGGTGATCGTAGACCTACCAAATTTTGTACGGAAATTTTCCATGACAGTTCCTGACACACCTCGAAGCGATTTATTCAAAATTCGAATTATTTTAGGAGATATCGATAAAAAACGTATCGCAAAAGGCTAATTTTTGCTTTCCGCCATTTCGTAATTGTAACCCCACAGTGGAAAAAAAAGCGACATTTAAGCTTATCTAGGTTGCCACATTCGGCAAGTTTATTAAATGATTCAGACTCTTGAAGTAAAAATAAAAGGATAACGATTTTTTTTTTGTCTAGATTATTTGTAAGGCTGTTTTTAAATTAAAATATCGTGTGCATGGAAAATCAGAGCAGGAATGAAATGTTTTATACTCAAAAGAAACATATTTAGAAATTTTCTGAGACTAAAATGTGCAACTTTTTAATTTGGCTAAAAATTAAACGGTTTTGTGCGATTTTGAGGAGATGATTCTAATGCTTGGCGCAATTTATCGTAATTTATCGTCTGCTGAATACACCTGAGAATAAGGTTTTGAAATTTTCATTCAGTTGGAATTGTGCATTTTTCTGTGCAGATTTTCTCCATCTATTAATGACTATGTCATTTTATCTCTCACCCCCTTTATTGAAAATTGTATGAAAAACGTGTCCCAAAAATGCGACATAAAAGTATGCCACATAATTTTACATATATTTAAATACCATTAGTTCACAACAGCTTTAATCTATTGTTACAATATTTCGTAAGCTACAGAATATGCTTCACATGTATTTTTTACATATATTTAAATACTATTAGTTCACAACAGCTTTAATCTATTGTTACAATATTTCGTAAGCTGTAGAATAGGCATCACCTGTTTTTTTTCTATAAATAGGTTACAATAATATGAAATAAGTAACTCAAAATGTGTTACACAAAGTTGACAATTTTCAAATAGTAAGTTCGCTTAGACAACAGGAGTTTAGAATTAGCGATTATTCGTTTTTCCAAAACAGAATAACTAATATCTTGAAAATGAAAAATAATTAAAATGCAGATTATTTTAAAGCCGGTTCGGTCCAGCTGGATTATTTGCTACCAGTAGAAATATTTGGCGGCGTTAACTATGCCATTATAGCAGTTATAGTACACTTTGGATATTTGCTAGCGCGACGAGATGGTATAATTCGTGGTGCTAAGTACGCCAATCTGCAAACGATTATATAAATGAAAATATGAATAACGGTTTTCCGGTAACCTTAAATGAAGAGTAATTATAGGTTGTGAGCATGTGTAAATCGCCAAATAATGAAAAGTCGCCATTGGTGGCAAGCTATCCTATCTGTTCCGTAGCTTTTATTAACTTTACATGTACGCAAGTCGCCAAGTAATGAAAAATCGCCATGGGTGGCAAATTTGCAAGGTGTCCAATAGGTTTTACATTATTAAAAATACAGCTGAAACAGATTTTCTGATTTTATTATGCTTTAGCTCCTAATTAATATAACTTTTGAATGGCAATACTAAATATCATTGTGTTTCTGAGGAGTGCAAATAATTTTTCCAGCGATTATAAGCGGAGTTAGCACTCCAGGTGGAGTATAGCTCAGGACCCGTACAACACGGATTCCCATAACAAAATATCTTCGATGTTATGAGGGGGAGGTCGTCTACTGTAGTGTGAAGTTTAAATTTTTATGTACCAATAAACATGCAAGAACCAAGCAATGTGTTGCTCAGTAACATTCTATCTGATCCAATCTTCGGGTTTTGTCTGTTGAAATTATGTCTTTTTTACGAATAAACCTTATTAGGGGCCGAATGCCTCATACGAAAAGCGAGCGTAGCGAGTCTGGGGGCCTAGGCCCCTAGTCATTTATAAAATAATAATTTCTAATATTTCTTTTCATTCCTGTGTTATTAAAAGCATTAATTCGTTATTCCCAAAACTATAACAGGAAATTTATCTTGCACTCAAATACTTTTTTTGCGAATAAAGCAAAAAAGTTCCAGGTCCTGAAACGTTAAAGTCAGATTCAACCAACTTCTTGCGGATTCTTCTGTCACTAATTTCATACACCTTTTAACAATGAGTGTGACATGGAAAGTAAACGGTGTCCTAGTTCAGATGTCTTAGTTTGGATGTTTCTCGTCTGCAAAAATATAACGTGGAATTGTGGAGAATTAATAGCAACTGATAGTAACAGTTTCTTACAATGTTTTTTTACATCTCTGTAACTAGTTTTATTATACAACTCGCACGAAGATCAGTAAGTTGTGTGGTCATTTGATAGTCTGCATGCACAGCAAGATATTCTAAGTGTACGAAAATTACTAATTTCGACAAATTGTTTAATACATCAACGAAAATTTTGATATCTAGAGGCAATATCTAATTCTAAAAATAGTATTCCATCTCTGCTTAGCTCCATCCCTCAGCGATTGGATAGAATTTGTTTTGAACCAGTATGCTAAATAAACTTTCATGACAAATTCAGAGATTTGTTTCAACTTCAATGCGTTGTAGAACTAATATATAAGGTCAGAATTCCAGTAATTCTCAAAATCAACCAGTATGAATGCTATAATGGTACAAGATAAAGCTATGCAGTTCACCAAAATAATGACCCAGTTTAACCGCTTCATGTATTTTCTAATACGTAGTTTTTATCTTTGCTTAAATAACACGTTGTTATTAACTTGCCTTCAGTAACTTCAAAAAAGGTCCCCAACAACGTTTCACTTATAAGGCGTGAATTTCTTGTTCTGCATAAATTTGTTTTTTCGCCCTTTATCGATCGAAATATTTCAAACAGATGACATACAGTTTATTCCTTAAAATGAAGGAGGTATACAGTCCACTGCAAAAAGCCTACCAAAGTTTCAGTTTCCAAATTCTGAATGATATCGCATTTCCATGAGGTATTAACATATATGGCGTTACAGTCAATTGTTAGTAGTTCAGAAATATTTCTTCAAATTCCTTCAAAATATTCGGTTAAGTTCGAAGAAATCCATTGTTTTGTGCATGATACTTGGTGAAGTGCTTTGATTTTCTGTTGAAAACTTTAATGGCAATGACACTATTGAAACCTTTCCAAATGGCTACGGCATGATTGAATCGGTTCAAGTGCTCCATGCACATAGACGCAATAGCACACATGATGAAACAGTACATATGCATAATCTCCGTTGTACAATGTGACTTAACAGTACTAAGAATGAAATTCCAACAGCAATCAAATGAACTAAACTCTCCTCTCTTTTCTTCTGTACCGGTCTCAAAGCGCCAATTTGGCGTTACGTAAAAAAGTGCATTTTTCGTCGAGAATTGCAACATTTCAAGTAGAATACGAATGTAGAAGGTATTATTTGATAGGAAAAAACAATTTAGGCATATATTATTAAACGCAGTGGGCTCATTTCCCGCACTATTAGAATAACAATAGAGAAAAATGTGTTTTTTACGCTGAGTAAAAAGTGGCTATTTTTATCCAAATTTCGAATATTCACAAGTCCAGGCAGAAGATATTATCCAATCACAATAATATTTTACACCGCTTTTCTTGAACCCAGAGAGAACCATTTCCTCTGTTTACATACTTTGGCCATCTACGACGTTTAGTGTCGTTTCACCGGCTGTGGTCGACCAGACATTTATCTCGATGAAAGCTGAAGAAGTTGTTTTGCATTGCTTATGAATCATACACCAGACATCCTCATTAGAAAAAAAAAAAAAAAAAATTAAATGCTGTGTTCACTGCATCGTGACTCTTCATGCAAAAAAAGTTGTTTTACAGGCAAAGTAAAGCATGAATTATCTTTAAGATCAGGTATTGAAGTCTAGTTAAGATAGTAAAGATATTATTCAAACTTCAAGTAAACATTTATAAACATATGCACCTAATCATGATGTAAAAGAACATAAAAACAGCAAAATCTAATCGTACACAAGACATCCGTATCAGCAAGGGGGAAAAAAAGAAATGCTATGTTCACTGCATCGTAACCCTTCATGCAAAAAAAGTTGTTTTACAGGCAAAGTAAAGCATGAATTATCTTCTAGTTATATGATTAATCTGGTATTGTAGTATGGTTAAGATTGTAAAGCTAGTATTCAAACTACAAGTAAGCATTTATAACTATATACACCTAATCATGATGTAAATGAACATAAAAACAGCAAAATCGAATTTTACACCAGACATTCTCCTCTGAAAAAAAATGCTGTGTTCACTGCACCGTAACACTTCAAGCAAAAAAAGTTGTTTTACAGGCAAACAAAAGCTTGGATTTTCTTCAAGGTATATATCGTTAAGATTGTAAAGCTATATTTAAGCTACAAGTAAAAATTTAAAAGCATGTATAAATCTGACTAAAGTTCAAAAACAGAATTCTTCGAAATTTTTATTTAAAATAGTAAACATAGAATAAGTATTTTTAATTGTTGTTATCGTGGTGTTGTTAATGTGATGAACTGTGGTACGGGTCGGACGGCAAGCTAAAAACGAAAGCAAGGAGTTGAAACTTCCGAGTGTAATCCAGAAAAATCCTGTGGGAAAGCTTTCTGATTTAGTGCTGCCATCTAGTGATCATGATTTAGAACATATTCGTATTGTATTATTTTGAAGAAAAGACTCGAATCACTGAATTGATTATTAAAACAACTTTCATGATTTAAAACAGATAAAAATTAACTGATTTATTTGTCATCTAAAACATGAAATCGACTTTTTATTTTTCTCTAACTCTGAGAGATAATATAAACAAGTTAGCTTCGTAATGTTATAGCATTGTAGATTTATAGCTATCATAATAAGAGTGTATATAATAGTCAGTGGCTCGTATGCAAAAAATTTGATCATCTTTCTCCCGAGAAGTATAATATTGCTTACACTTCATTGCAATAAATATTTCTTGCCTGCGTAACATTTTAGTAATGCATGCGCTTGTAATGGATATTTTACTTTAAATAAGCTGGAAATCATTCTAAAAAGTTTGTCTTTGCTGTCAGGATTATCTTTGGTTTTAAATTGTGTTATTGATTTCTTGTTTATATTCTCCCCATAAAGCGATTCAGAAAAAAAAATTCTATTAGAAATTTCTACAAAAAAAATCATTTATTTCTGTATGAAGTCAGAATTCGTGCTTGTATATTCTCCACTAAGTTCATAGGGTGTTTTAGAACTCTTAATTCAATATTTCATAATGTGAACACAAGCATATAAATTCTCATTGATTTTCAAATAATAGTCAGTAACAAAGAACTAGAAAAAAAAGCTTATACTAAAACTCTTTCTAACACAAACATCATACAATCTTTTCGTGTTAGTGATGAGTCATTAATTATTTTTTTAAAATCATAAAATGAATGGATTTTTTTTCAAGAATCAGTGGGGTTAAAAAAAAATCAGAAATAAATTTTGTTTGTGATTAAAACTTTTAACCTTTAGAAAAATGAATTGCTAAAATTTGTCGGAGTTATAATTATTTTTACAAAATCTCCAATACACCAACCAAATATTCTTATGCCTAAACCATAGATTATTTAATTAAAAGTTTGCCATAATTTAAAGTGATTATGCCAAAACAATTTTTTTGTTTTGCTTCAAGAATGAAAAATTAATGGCATTTTACATTTAAATAAATCTGAAGCTTTCTTTCATTAATTAAGAGAAAAAATATAGTCACAATTATTCTGAGGTTTTCATATTAAGGAGCGAATAGTTGAATTATCGGAAGATATTCCTATTTTATCTATATTTTTTATACACAATGCACTGTTTTCAAAGGGTAAATACATGTTTTATGTATATATTTTTAAATATCAGGAAGAATTTCTACCATTCTTTGACTTTTGATTGGTAATTACTTTAACACCAGATTTCAGATTGTTCAGTTTAATAAGAAGAAAAATTTCTATTTCTCGTACACTGTAAAAATGTATTGTACAATACATAAGAGCTGAAGTAATTTCTCCTGTAATACTTATATCACAAACATAAATACGAAATTCAAGCACTGTTTCTTCAGTTTTTGTTTACTGCACAAAATTACACGTACAGTAAATACAAAGGGAATCATTTTTCATTTATTTAGTGTATCATTTGATACCACGTAATATCGATAAATCACTTATAACTGTGAACGACCATACCTACTCAAATTATCAGTTCTCGTCCTATCACTGAAATCTGCACATCGCGTGCGGTCAGTATTCAGGAGGATGACCACCTGGGAGCATCGCGTGTTGTTGCATGCTTCTTCCTGACCACAGGTATTTCAGCTGATGATACTGAAAGTATTCAAAAGCAGCAGAGATTTTAGATTGCTTTCTCCATAACGGTGTTTGGCAAACAATAATTGGGAAAAAAGAAACTAACAATTAAATTGCCTAATTTAGTTACGACTAACAATTAAAATTATTAGTTGTAATTGCAAGTTATCACAAGTTATTAATTGTGCTTGTAAAACATTGCAATTACAGTTAATTAATTTTAGTTGTTTCATGCTCGTTTACAATTAAAAATTAATAAATTTCAATGTTAGGTGATATGTGTGCGCTCAAATTGTATAATCACCCCCCAAAACAGTAAAATACAGTGAAACCTCCCTGAGCGGCCACCCCACCGTACCGAGAATATTTGGCAGCTCTGAAGGGTTTTACTATTACGAGATAATTGTTATAATGCTTAATGTAAACAAGTCTGACTCATATTCCTTATCTAAAATGAAATTTAAAACTTATCTAAAGAGAAAATAGTACTTTATTCAATGCTTTCTTACATTTTTTAAAAAGAGAATACAATTTGTGTTTGTTTTAATTTTTACTTTTCTCTGAAGCAGCTATTTTTTTCAAGTTCGCTTTTTGTTTTAAAAAGCACACCTCTAACCGGTTCGTTTGTAACAACTTAGGAATTTTGGATAATTTCATCGATTTTCCCTTAAGTCGCTTGTGTTGAAAGTTTAGCTGGCTATCCATTACAAACATCGGGACATTCCTCGTCAGGGACGGAATTAGCGCCTGAAAGTCACGAAAATTCACTCGTAAAAACGTTTATGTACACAAACATACTGTTTGCGTCAGACGGGAGAAACCGTGGGAATGGATTTCGTAAGTTATTCCTGTGTCTTATATTTGACCATAAAACTGACCGTAATTAAAATTAATTTAAACTGTGTTTTTCAATAATTTAATTAATTGAATTAAACTAATTTCAAAATAATTTAGGAGCAAGTAAAATTTTAATTACCTGATCCTACAATTAAAAAATCAATTTAATAATGTCCAACACTGCTTCATAAATCCGGTATTATTTACATATTTTTGTTTCAAAAGTAGAACGATTCCTAACTATTCTTGCGATTTTTACAATTTCGAAGTAATAACATACCGGATGTCCCAAAAATGACTGATGAATTTTGAAAGTCAATTAAAAAAAAGACGGAATGCCATAGATATGTATCGTTTGCGGCCTTGTGCTTAGAAATCAGGGAATTTTATCCCACCAAATTTCAAATTTAGTTAACATTTCTAGTAAGAGATGGCGCTGCAGACGATCTGTAACTGGTATAGTTAAAACGAGGTATTTCAGCTCGCCATTCCGTAGTTCGTCGTCAAGCTGATAGCGTGTGCTGTTGAGATTGCAAGTCCGCTCTACCAAAATGTTATTTTCCGTTGAACCGCGGGTATTTATTGTGTTAGAGTTCCACAGCCTGGAACACAGTTTTGTTCAAACGAGGCGCAGTTTCTAAAGAAAATTTCATGTGAGAAACGAACCGTCAGACAATGCGATAAGGGCTCTATTCCAGAAAATCGAACGCACGGTGAGCGTGAATGATGACCGTATTGGAAATGTCGGCCGGCCACGCCTTTCAATTACAGAGTCGAATGCTGAAGCCGTACAGCAGGTCATCCAACAGCGGCCCCGGACTTCCGTACGGCGTGTTGCATCTTGTACCGGACTCCGAAGAATGAGCACTCACCGTCCCATGCGCCACAGCCTTTACATGTTCCTGTACAAAACCCAGGCTCACCAACCCCTCAGTCCAAATGCCGTTAATGCTCGCTATAATTTCGCGAACGCCATTCTGCAACTTGTGGAGGACAGTGAACTCGATGATGGCAACATGTGGTTCTCAGACGAAGCGTATTTTCACCTCGATGTCAACAAGCAGAACTCGCGAGTTTTGGGAAGCGAAAGACCTCATATTGCTGAACCTTCATCCCTGCATTCACCAAAAATAATGATATGGGCTGCGGTTTCCTCCAAAGGAATAATAGGGCTATTTTTTCAAGAGCAACCGATAAATGCTTTACGATATCTTAGGATTCGGGAAGAATTTGTGGGGATTCATACTGGAGGGACTGTTCGAATGCCTCCTGTTTCATGCAAAATGGTGCTCGTCCACATCGAACGTCTGCAGAATTTGATTTCTTGAACGAACATTTCAGTGAGAGGGTAATTGCCTTGGATTACGACATGCAAACAGAAAGTGGCATGGCATGGCCTCCTTATTTGCCAGACTTGACGCCCTGCGACTTTTTTCTTCGGGGATACCTGAAAGATTTGGTATACCGCCAAATTCCGCAAACAATTGCTGAGCCGAATCAGCACATCTGTACTGTATGTGAGACAAGTGATATCAAGTGACATGTTTGAACAACATGTTTGGTTACAAGTGACATGTTTGAACGGATGTCTGGAAATTTTTGCCTCAGACTGCGCCACGCTGTTGCAGCAAATGGGGGTTACATTGAAAATGTCATTGTTTAGTTTTTTTTGCAACAGTCCTTGCAAAAATTTTTAAACCGGTTTTTATTTTCTCATAGTTTTCAGCGCCACTTGTGGGTGAAAATGTTAACTAAATTTGAAATTTGATGGGATGAAATTCCCTGATTTCCTAAGCATAAGGCTGCAAACGAGACATATCTATCGCATTCCGTCTTTTTTGGTTTTCAAAATCCATCAGTCATTTTTGGGACACCCGGTATATTAATTTTAGTTCGATTGATATACCCGAATGTCTTTAAATTACGTTTTTAAAAGAATTACTGCCCATAAAGCATATTGTATTGAAACGCTTTTGAGTACTCTTGTGAAAGATCCATAAATGGTACATGCACCATTTTCAATAGGGTAATTGATACTTTACGTAGAAAGAACATCCATAAATTCCGTAGTAGTCGATGCATATTTATGGAAGTTAGATCTGCAGTTAGATGCATATTTTCTGCTTCAACAGGCTCTCAAATACTTATGGTGAAGTCACTATTGGTGAAAGAAAGTGTGATGAGTGATTCCGACACTTCCAGAATGATGATTTTAATGTCGAAGACGGTGGAAGGGAGGAGGTTTTCGAAAAGGCAGAATTGGAGGCAAGACTCGCGTCAAGTCAAGAATAATCGGCACGATCACTGGGAGGGACTCAGCAATCAATTCTAACTTGCACAAATGTATTACTAGTTTTTTTAATAAAACTTCGAATTTCTTCGAAGGAGGAAGGAGAAAACGGAGACAACTTGCTGTCAATAAGATTGTACAATAGAAGAAAATTGGAATTATTCGTAATGGCCTTTTCACACTAAAGGGAAAATCCGAGCAACTTCGCACTGGACCAACTTTTCCGACGGACTTGAAGGCGTGGTTGTCTTTAAGGGTTGCAAAAGTAAGAAAACTCTCTCCGACGCCAAATAGTCATCGCATCGCTGATTTGGCGTGCAGGTTCTTATTTTACTTATCGTGCGTTGGTATATTTACATCTGATCGGCAGCATCGGATGGGCAGCAATCTCTAATTCCAAAGTGCACTTGAACGCGGCCATAATTTTATTTACACGTTATTCTGACATCGAGCCAAGCTACCAAGCTTCGAACATAGTCGCCATTGCTCGAAATTTGCTTATGACGTAGCAGGAAGAAGTACTCTGATTGGCCGAAATTTCGTCCGACTCGCATTTTTTCCTTCGGAAAGGAAAAAGTTGGAGTTCGCCGTCGTCAAGGTATCGGCCGGAAACTTGATTTGCAAGGAAAGTTGGTCGGATTTTTCTCAGTGTGATAGCCCTATAAGAGGGAAAATGAGTCTACACTCGAAAATCGACACTTACTAAAATACTGGAAGTGGCCAACAAAAGATCGAACTTAGTAAAATAGAGAATTACCTGGAATTAATTCCCGAACTATTAAGTTCATGAGTGCGGTTCAATGAGGTTACCAATTTAACTATTATGATGTCAGTGATTTCCTATATATTTTGGTCATACCTTCTCGGCTATCTTCTGCTACACAAATAGAGTGGAAATGGCTTTTTAGTAAAATAGACTTTTACGTACTATTCCACAATCAAAGCGGTTTAGAATAACTCTTGCTTTTATTCCTCCAGTGAAACAGATTTTAATTTAAGCGAAATTTTATTCCGCAGCTGGTATAGAGTCATATAGCTACGTTTGAGGAGGACTTGCTGATACCTCCAAAGCTCTCAAAATGTAAAATTACACTTTCACTGATGTACACATACAGATTTAATTAATTAAAATTTACACATATCATAAAACGTATTTTAGGTTTAAAGCAAGAAAATAATATAGAGAGATCCTGTTCTTTTTTAATTAAACTTACTTTATTTTTTCATTTTATTAAAATCTGTGTAATTTTTTAAAATGAAAAACTTTAGTTATGTTTTCCTTAGGAGCAATGTGATAATATACATGGTGTTTATAATTAAACTTCCTCTATGAACCGGGTTCTGCAGCAAAAATGGGAAAAGGGATTACAACCAAATTTGGTATATAGATTGTGCAGTAGAAGATGCGCTCAAGGAATTAAACAAAAAAAGTTGAAAGTCCACTAGGTGGCGCTTTGCATGGAAAAACAGTAAATTTAACAATAGAAATGGCTGATTTAAAATGTACATATTATCTTAATATTTATTCAATAGTTTTTGAGCATTTATTGACTAATGGCGTCATTTTAAAAACTTATTTCACCTAGTGGACATTTTTTTTAATTAAACCTCTAAATTACTTCTTTGAGAGCATCTCGCGTACACGTACTGTCCATATGAAAGGTTTGCTGGGAACCTGATCACCCGTTTCAGGTGCAGAATGCTGTTTATAGGGGAAGTTTAATAGTAACTTTCCTGTATATATATATATATATATCAATTTCATATTTCATATCTTGCTTGGTTTTGTAGTACACATTCTTGCAATTTTTTGAGGTTCTGACCAATACTTGTCTTTTCTTTCCCATTTTTTACTTGTAGCTTTTTATTGAAATTAAATTTCTGTCATTGAATCTTGGTGTCACGCTTAAAAATAAGGCACTGCACTTCAAACTTTAATCTTATTAACTAAAAACGAATGTTGCTCAGCGCGTAGGGCATAGGACTCTCACACTTAGATTTCGAATACCGACTTGGTCAAGTAAATGTAACTAAAATCTAGTAAATGCGTATCAGTTCTGATCTTTAATTTATCAATATTATCGAAGTTATATCTTTGTCATCGTATATTTTTATTATTTAAATTAGTATTTTCAAAGATGTATTCCAGGCAATGCGAGGAATACATCTTAAGATGCGAGGAATACATCTTAAGCGAGATAAGATACTGTCTCTTCTCGCTTCGTAGTGCAAATCCTTTTTGCCACCTCTCGTCTCGTATCGCCTCGCAAACACCTTGCCTCTCGTCTCGTGTCTTGCAGAAATATTGTCTGTCTCGTATCGCGTGTCTTGCTGTCTCGCAGAAATATGAATGTCATTTTGCCCTGTTACTATTGATGTATCAAATTGTATATATTTAAGTCTGCAGATACTGTCTTTTTTTCTGGGATTTGTAGGGCACACATTATGGACTTAACGGCTCCCATATAGGAAGGGTGAACGTCCCTCCTTTGAAAGTTCTCATATGGGCGCTCATGTGTACTTGCTTAAAGCTAATCTAAGTAACTAGTAGATCTGTATATTTCATCTTTTTTATATATAATCCTAATTTTTCTGGTAGCCCAGTGGTTAAGGCGTTGGACTCGTAACCGGTAGGTTGCGGGTTCGATACCGACGTACCACTAAAGACCACCGAGTACATGCGGTGTACGTGCACGTTAAATCCGTGGTTCCGAAAGTCCTCTCGGCGGTCGCTATCAGTTTCCGAGGGGTGCCAATATTCAGAAGTCACCCACCTTCTGATGAGGTTCCAAACTGTGGCGGGAAATTCCGGGAAGGACGTATATGTAGCTCTAAGCGACACATTCAGTGACGCGAGTTGTCCTCTCCTGGTAAACAAACTTGTAGGTCACAGGGGCCGTGGTAGCCCAGTGGTTAAGGCGTTGGACTCGTAACCGGAAGGTTGCAGGTTCGATACCGGCGTACCACTAAAGACCACCGTGTACATGCGGTGTACGTGCACGTTAAATCCGTCGTTCCGAAAGTCATCTCGGCGGTCGCTAGCAGTTTCCGAGGGGTCCCAATATTCAGAAGTCCCCCACCTTCTGATGAGGTTCCAAATTGTGGCGGGAAATTCCGGGAGGGACGTATATCTAGCTCTAAGCGACACATTCAGTGACGCGAGCTGTCCTCTCCTGTAAATAAATAAGCCTGTAGGTCATGTAGAAAATTCTAGTATCCTCAGCAGCGTGCTAATCGAGACGATATTAGCAATTTTTCCAATAAACGCCAAATCGCAGAAGCGATTGACTTTGATTCTTTGGGCGACATCTAGCATCTCACTTGTACTATATTATTTTGGGCTTTTATGTCAGACTTTGTGGCCTTATGGAGATGCAGGTACGCTGTGACCTTCTATTTATAAAAAAATGGTTGATGCTCAATTTATAATTTCTGTCTTATCTACTAGCAAACCACTAAAAAGACATACAGCTTCACTCATTAACATACAAGTTTGCCACATAGGCATGGCGGCCAAAAGCATTCTCCTTTTTTTTTTTGCAGATGCCTAGAAGTTCATTGTAGTTTTATAATAACACCAAAACATATACGATAATACTACTTTTTCTCAGTAATAAAGTGTGATCCAGATGCATGCAGTTGAATATGATTTATACAACTTCTTGCCTTAGTTTATTGCATTTCAGAATTATTTAAAGGTATTAATCGTTCTGCAATGTTGCTCTTCCACTGGTCAGCGATATGACTAAACACTATAACCATGTGGCAACAATTCTGTATTAAAATGAACAAAATTGCTTAAATTTAAAATAATATTGAATTATTTTCTATGGAAATAATGATGGAAGATAAACCAATTATGAAAAAATAAAAAAATAAAAACAACGATGTTAAATGATTATAAGTTTATCGCCTGTAATACTTAAGTTGAAAGCTGAGTTCTTTGTTGAAACTAACAACAAATTAAATTTGTAAACATGAGAAAATTTTTCAGTGTACATTAAAGTACTTTTAAAAAATACGAATAGAGTACGTTACAAATATATTTTCAGTTATGCAAATAAATTTTAATGAAAACAAATCTGTTATTTTTAATAAAAATTAAATAATTTTAACATGAACAAGCATAACCATGTTGTTTTATAATAATTAAAATCTATCGCAAGGCAAATAACATTGAAGATATTAACTACAACCCTATCGGAAAGTCTTTTTCAAGTTTATACAAGCATTTTTCATATATATGTTGCAGTTACTGAAATCAGCCTGTGAAATCATCACATTTTCAATAGCAAAATTATAAAAACGATTATGTTTCTTGGTTTGTTTTTCCCCCACAGTAAGTTCTATTAACCCTTTAACGCGCAGTGTTCCCACTCTGGGAACACCAAACTCTGACGTTTTGTCTGTTGCCAGTCACGAAGAATAGATTTGATTTCTATAAAAATAGTTGCGGATGACATAGCTCCACGAGAATCCTTTACTTTTTAGTACGTCATTTCCCGTAAAAAAATTGTCATGATTATTTTTAACAGCACTGACATTTGCTAAAAAATGGAAGAATGCGAGAACAGCTGGATAGATTGCCCAATGCTGAAAAAATGGCAGCCATTGCCATCGCTCGACTTAACTACCAGCAATATGGCGGATGATCAAATTGTTCATCGCGTGCCACAGATCTAGAGACCCTTTTTTTGACGCAGCTGGCTGTGCCATCGTCCGCCATCTTGCTGGTAGTTAAGTCGAGCGATGGCAACGGCTGCCCTTTTTTCAGCATTGGGAAAGGTTGCGCCTCAAAGGGTTAAATATTCTTAATGCATGGAAAACTCGTTATTTTCTACATTGCTTCAAAGAAAAATCAAGACACTGTTTCAGCTTTTATAGCTAAGTAACAGCATGAAATGTAAAATGTGTGAGTATTATTTTTGCTTTTACGAATTTTAAAACATAACAAAATATTTAAATTAAAAATTTATAAATGTTTATTCTTTTGCGTTTACAAAACTTCAGAAGCGTTTTCTAAGAATTATTTTACCATTATGAAACTTTTCATATTTCAGAACGCTAAATGCTAATGTTAAAAAGCTATATTTTTGATAGTTTTAATGTTACAATTATAACAAAACTGAGTGAGTTAGTGATGAAGTAAGGATTAGTTAATTTAGTGGAGTATTGGACGAGAATGATTTTTTTTCTATGCTGACAGTGTTTGCTTTTAGTGTCACACATGCTTGCCGAATAGTTCTGGATGCGCTTAAATCGAGTAAGCGGTATTTGATGATTATTATTATATTACAAATTTTACGGATACTAAGTCTTGGAGTGGATTATTCGTTTTGCTCGGAGTCTAATAATTTTGAACCAATTACATATGAGAGACCTAGGACCTGAAATCGACACCCCCACACGTATCTTTTGAACACGGAGGGCATTGGTGCCACGACGGATTTTACGTGAGCCAGCTCCCATTAGCGTACACGGAGTATTTGACAAGTTAAGAGTTCACAGGATTATTTTTTACTGAATTCCTAATCATCCGTCACACCGTAAATAACTTTTCTGTTCCACAAATGTACGTTACTCACTTTTCCAAATGCTCGTTCTAAATTTATTTTAAAATTTTGTCGCATACAAAAAAAGAAGAAAATAAACATAAATATTCTGAATACGGTGATATTTAATTGCACGCGCGCTTATGTCATTAATTATTCATTCCTGTTTTTTATGTTCAAAACAACAGCACATACATATAACTTCACGAGCTTCGGAAATACTTCCATTATTCTGCTAAATTTTTGCTAGCAAAGAATAGATATATATAATAGATGTATAAAGAATAGATGTATAAAGCTTAGCACTAGGATAGTTATATGATCTTCAACGCCTGTCAAGCTTTATTCACCCAAACTTGGCTACATTTGCGAGAAATATTCTTATCCTATTACGATCATCTCTGCAGAGTTTTGCGAAACATAAATTATTAAAACTGCACAATTTCAAACGCTGTGAATTTTTCGAATACGTCATATATAACTTTTAATTGTGCTTATTTCAAACACTGTAACCCGTTTTCATGTCATACCAAGTTTTTTTTTCACTGCTTAAATACTGAAGTGTAGGATGTAAAAAAATTTTATAATATCTGTTGAGAAAATAGTTTTTGCTAAGCTTAAATTCTAAAAAGTGAAATAGTTATAACTGTAGAAGAAATGATTAATATATATTCTGCAGTTGTTAAATATGTCTAGGTTGATTCAAAACTGTTATGGGGGGAAAATGTAACGGGTTATAGAGAGAATCCGGATTGTTCAGAACCACATAGCGATGCGGTTCACATCTTAGCAGTGTGGTCATATAGGTTCATGTACCTGTTAATAATCACTCTGGAATCTGCTTTGAAGCAACAGTGAACGTGAAGCAACAGTATAAACTAAAAGTATAAAAGGTCATTTTCTGGCCTTTCGTTTGCATTTTTCTTAAGTAAACGCAATTAAATGCAATTTAGATTTATTTGCACGGATTCATTTTTAACACTTTCAACAACTTTGGAAAGTGTTTATGATTTCGGTTTATCTGTTTGTCTGTACGTCTGTGCTATAACTTCTGTAAATAATCATCGATTACTACAAAATTAATGCATTTTATTCCCACGTACAATACCAAGTATCCTATTGAAAATGTTTTATGCAATATTTACAGATGCTTTACAGGAGTACTCAAAAGAATTCCAATACATTACAGTCTATGGGCAGTCATTCTTCAAAGCTTAATTTAGAGGTTATAATTCGGATAGTTCTAACGAAACAAAATTGATATATGTTATTAAAGATTATAGCAGAAAGCTGTCCATCAAAAATAGTGCGTCTATCATTTATAAATCTGCAAGAGCACTCAAAAATTTCCACTACATTACTGCCAATTTCAGTTTCACAGGCATTCACCCATTTCAAGCACGTATAGTTAGCTAATAGTCCAACAACATTCGTGTGCTTTTCTCAAAAATTGCGCCAATGGTCGCCAGTTTGGCAATTTTTGGAGATAAATAGCCAATGTCATGAAAAAACACGAAAAACGACCCCAGTGTGGCGATATTTCTATTGTTTAGCGGGAAATCAAAAAGTTCCTAATGTGATAACGTTCAGTAATGGCGATTTCAATGGAAATTTCCAAAATCGGTAACTCGAACTCTAATTAATAGATTTAAGTGCCACGAAATTGCAATCTTTGATTTTTTAACACGTAGAACTCTTTCGACTGACAAATCTTAAAAGACCAAATTCCTCCCTTTCCACTTCCATGCGATTCTGTTACGTTGTATAAGAGGGATATTTATATTTTTAACAATCTCTCTCTCTCTTCAACAAGACTAAGGGGCTTATAATTTCTGTTTGTCTATCCTTACATCCGATCGTCCGTGCTCTAGCTGCCGTAAATATTACTACGAAATTTATATACACTGCCTCAAACAGTATCATATACCCGATTGAAAAGGTATTTGAAGCTTTTATAGTTCTTTTACAAGAACACCGAAGATAATTGCAATGCATTAAGCTGTACAACTAATCATTCAAGCATATTTTAGACTTACTGGAGTGGATCGATGAGTTTTTTCCATTACCCCTTTTTTTGTGAATTTCAATACTTAATTTTGTGATTTTTAATAAAATACCGATTTTTAATAAAAGAACGTGTTTTTGGTAAATAATTGATAAAATAGATTAAAATGTAGGGTGATAAGCCAATGAAGAGCCGTTTTAATGGATTATATTTTTGCGAAGGCGCCGTTTTAATCTATTGTAATTTTGTGAAGGGGAAGCAAAACGGACCCGATTTTCGTCTGCATTGACCCCTGATTTATTCATTCAATTCAAGCAAAACAAAATTCATACCTTATTGAGAACAGCCAAGTAATCATCTCGATCAAATACAGTATCTCTACCTTTTATAGATCTTCTACAGAGTACTCAATAGAATTTAAATACACTGCTGCCAATGGCAGTGAAGATATATTCATTCTTTTCAAGCACTATAGAATAAGTATATAAAAGTTTATAACTTCTTATTCTTCAGTTAAAAGAAATAAATAAATTTGAAAGTTCCTTTACAGGGTCTCGCAAAAGTCAATTGAAAGTGATGAACAGTTTTTTTTTTCAGATTATCTCTAAAATCTCACCGAAGTGTAAAGGTCAGGATTTTTGGCCAAACCTGTGGCTGTCCAACCTAACGGTCTGGAGTTTGGGGCGATTTTCGCGAATACGCGTCAGAAACCCTTTAAAAACATTCTGCTCCAAGGAATTTGCCTTTCATAAATAGCCCTCGTGCTGCTTTGGTGACAAAAAAAAAAAAAAAAAAAAAAAAAAATCTGTCTGTCTTAGTTTTGCGCCGTGTTTGTAGTCGGAAACCTCAAAATGAATTAAATCTCTTCTTCCTTTATACAATATTCTCACTGTGTTTGTCATTTAATGCACTTATTGAAATATTCCGAAAAAAACATCGCCAAATTTTGCATTTTAAAATCTTGTTAATGTGTTTGTTCTGCATTAATAAATAATATCTGACTTACATTAAATCCGAACTATTTCATACTAATTTAAATTATAGAACGTTAGATTGTAAAAAAAAATTAACTTAAACCAATAATCTTCACTAAGTACAAAAAAAGGAAGTGAAAGAAGGAGAAAGAAATTCATGATTGAGAAGTCTGACAAAAAAATTATAGTCTTTCAAATTTGATTTCTCAACTCACAATTTGCCTCTATTAAAGATGTAACAGCTCACGTGCACTGATAGAAATAAAATTTTGAGTTTGTAAGATTAATTGATAAGTTCTTCACGGTCTATAAATAATAAATAAGTCCCGGGTCAAGTGCTAACAAAAACATAAGCCTATAGAGTAAATGAAAATAATTTAAGTGAATTGATAATTCAACTTACAAAAACAGTCTTATTGCTTCCATACAATTATTCTTATAACACTTTAAAATTGCACAACAGAAAACCAACGTATTCTCAGTTTTCACTATCTTTAAGTTCTAAACTTCAATCTGTAATGCATTTATAAATTATAGCTATATTTATTACAAATCATTCATGTTAAGTATAACATTAATTTTTATCTGCTTTCCGGAATCAAATTTAATATCTTTAAGGACACCTGCGTGCTTCAAACCTCACAGATGACAAAAATAAATCTTACTCCTTTTCATCTTATTTTTAAAATAAGGAAGAGGATAAAAACGTTGTGCTTGACTTAGAAATTCCAAATATTTAAATTTTATAGCAAAAAATATATTACTTTTTAACAGTCATCCTCGAAAAACATCTATACTTTATATGGATTCTCGCAACATTTTCTATAAATATAACTAAATTTTGATACAAATGTATAGCTTTTGGAACTAAATGATGTAATTAAATTTTGATACAAATGTATAGCTTTCGGAGATAAATGAGGTAAACTTTGAAATGTCGAGCTTTATTGAACGTTGAGTAAAAATTAGACAGGATATAAATATCAAATTACGCATTTAAATCCGCAATGCAGTTAGAGAATTCATTTTGTGAGGCTACAAAAAGTGCAAGGTGCATGAACAACTAAAATTATGAGACTTTCAAAAGTGCTTGTGCTTCAGGGAAATGATTTCTTTTATAAGTCCATGAGTATACATAAAGCCGCTTTTGCGCACACTCATCCATCTCTATAGTAACAAGAACTTTGGGAAGACATCCGCTCACCTAGCAAGTGAAAATTTCGTGCTTAAGTGCTCAGAGAAGAGTGTTGAGACGTACATCTGGGGAAGACAATTATCAGTTACAATGTACTACGATTGTAATCTGTACGTTTTTAGGAGATCATGAGTGAATAGTTATTAGAAAAATATGCATTTCATGCCACTGTTTTGCTATATAATAGTCAGAGATAATAAACATTTAAAAATATCATACTTTTTAATATTATTGAAAATATTGTCTTTTTTTATGTTTTAAATAAAATACTAATTATAAATAAAGTTCTTACATTGCAAATGTGTTTATTATTAATAACGTGCTGTTTGAAAAGAATCATCAAATTTAAACGTATCTGTAAGGAATTTCACCTTTGTCGGAAGTTAATTTATTCTTTATTTAATTTAAGTTAATGTTAATTTGTTCCAGACTATACAAACCGTAATTACAATTCTGGAAAGTTAGGATAGGTATTTCGAAGGGAATTGGGAGGATTATGCAGTATGTCTTTTTCAATAACAAAAAAGCGGAAATGCTGAGTTTCCTAAATGTATTTTCAAGAAACACAGCTGTTTTTAAACTTAATTAAGAGAATTATGAGTGTTATACAGCATAAGCGTAGCATGACCGAGGGGAGCATAAAATATACCTAACAGCAACATGACCCTGACGAACCAAAGCGGTCTGATACAGGTCTCGCGCAATTACTGCCAGGTTACTGAGACGTCGCGATAGGGTCACCCTGCGGTCTCTCTGTCCGCCGAATGAGACGTCACAATGTGACACTGCAGTGTAATTACAACGTTGACGACTGTCGTTGGGCCACTTTTTTTGTCACCACAGCGTAGTCTCAGTCACGGACCAGTTAGACTACATAGTGATGTTACAGCGCATTGCCGATCACACGGGAATTGTAATGAGACAGCGCATTGGGGTCTCAAGGGCGTCGTCACCAAAGAGTCACGATAGCAACCATCAGAGAAAAATATAAAAATTTCTGGTGCTGTCATATGAAACTACTTCCGAACATCAGCCCCTTACAAAACTGATATGCAGCTCCGAAGGCAAGCTTCTAAGCCACCATAGAATACGGTACGTACTAAAAAAATCATAAGCAATTCTTAAGTGACTCCTCTCTATTTTTCAAACGCATGATATTTGCAAACCGTGCGTCTACAGACCGTAATGTTTTATAATTCTTTTTTGTAGCCTTGTACAAAAACTATAAGTTCTACACACAAAAAAATGTCTACAGGTTATATGACGGTGACCTATAATGTACAAACCCTGTTTGAGCTTAATTGAATCTACCATTTAGGCGCTAGCACACTTCAAATGGTTTGCTCCTGTAAGTCGTAATGAATAAAAATTCATTTTTTCAGTCCTCTGAACAAACTATCAGTTACATACGCAACAAAATTTATGAAGGTATTGAGTACAAATTGGGTGTATAGATATTGTATCATGGAAGGTGGCTGTAACCTAAAATATACAGGGTGAATCTAAACTCTTGGGCAAAACTTAGGACACATAATAAGGAATCAGAATCACATAGCAATGTGGTTGACGCAGCTGGCTGTGCCGGCACAGCCAGCACATTTCGAACGTCCGCCATCTCGCTGGTAGTTAAGTCGAGCGGTGGAAACGGCTGCCCTTTTTTCAGCATTGGGAAAGGGTTGCGCCTCAAAGGGTTAAGCAAACAGTGAAGACGCTGGTAAAGTTGAACATGTTGCATTTGCCACGATTCATCATGCTTGTCGCACAAGCATTCCATCCGAGCCCTGCAGTTACACAACTGGAGAGCTTCGGCAACTTGTTGGTGCTCGCTATCAACAGGTAGAGCGTGTGCAAGCAAGTAGTTCATAGCCTTCCAAACCCAACCCACCCCATTCCTGGCCCAAACATGACATTGACCGAGGCGCGAACCCTTCTTTTCCCTTCGTGTCGTCTCCTCTCCTCTCTCCGCCACGCGAGGAGATGTGCGCGATAGGGGAGGCGCACTGGCTTACTTCCCATCCCGGAATCTTAGGGTATGGCGGATCCAGAAGAAAACCCGATCCGCGGCCCCAATGGCACCGCCGGTTCACCCGTTTCTTGAAGACGCCAGGATGGCCAAGTGGAAGGAAGTCGTCCTCAAGGTAAAGAAAAATGCACGTACGCTCACCCCACCGTCCAGCATTGCGTTCCGAGCGCATCATCTGCTGTTCCGATTTAATTTGCCGAGTTCGGAGCCGGAGAGGGGGAAAAAAAATAAACTCATCGAGCACCGCGATGAGAGTTGATTGTAAACAACGGTGCATAAGACGAGGTTGCGTTTAAAATTATTATTCTTTCTATTTTCCGTCTAACACTCTTTTAAAGACGCTTTGTGAAATGAATAGCTATATACGGTACTACCTTCTAAATATACATAAGAATCTTTTTTTCTCTTGTCCGGGAGTAAATGTAAACAAGTGGTTGCTTCACTTTTTAGGTTTTATAACTGCGTACGTTTAGAGATTTTATCTGCTTTAAGCACCTGCGTCGAACACTGAATGTGCTTGTAATGTATTTTGTATGTAGTATCAAACCATACGTAATTATTTTCATCTGATAACACTTAAGTCAATTATGTTTCTGGAATAATTTCTTAAGGAGATGGAAATTTCTCGTATAATGTTACTCATGACTACAATATTTAGGTTTAGGTCGCATAACCCTTAGAATATGTAGTAGAGTGCATAAATGTCTTATGAAACGGGAGTTATAAACTTTTATGTCTGTTCAAATTTTTTAATAATGTCTGTTTCTTTCTTTTCGGCGAATATTTTTATTCCTTTTATACTATACTGTAAAAATTTAATCTTTCTTGCTTTCGAAGAGAGAGTGTTACATACATAAGTAATATTACATTAATAATAAATATTAAAGTTCTTCATACATATAATGAACGTTCGGCAGGTTGGTCAGAAAACAAAGAAAAAAAATGAATCTAATATTAACAAAATCTTTTATTTTTACCATAATTTTTCTAATTGTTTGCTCATATAGATCAATATTAATTTGCATTATACTTTATGTTCAAAAATAAATTATTTTGTTTAATAGTTTATATAAGTAGACGTGTTTGCTTATAAGAATTATTAACAGTAATGTGCAATGCAGTTATATCAAACAAGGGGGATTAGCAAAGCTTTTCTAATTTAAATATACGGATATTGATTTTAAATTCTTTTTTACTGTAATAATTGATTAAAATTGTGGTTTTACTAAAATTCGTTTATTTAAAAATCTGTTCTTCATAAGTACAATAAGATATATATGTAAATTTTAACAAATTATATAGTTAATTTTACTGAAAGATTGACTAGAAATATGTTAATAAAAATTAATTGCTTTTATTTTAAATTACTTCTCACATATTATTGCATAAAAAGTTTAAAAATAACTACGAAAAACGTCATTTTAAAAAATTGAAAAGCAACTTTTTTTATTTTTCTTTATTTTTTTAGAAATGAGTTCTTCGACACAGATATTTTCTGTCCTTCATTTTTTTTTAAATTCATGCACATTTCCTGTGAGATTTCATAAGGCTTTTTATAAAAAAATTTCAATATGATGTGAAATATTGCCCAGAACTTCTAATGAGTTTCTACATATTTTGCTGTTATAGCTTTAAAAAGAATTAAATCATTGTGTATTATAAAACATGTTTAAAAAAAGGCGATTTCTTTTTTCTGATTGAATGCGATGTATGCGAAAACTTAATTTGAAACATCTCCAAACATTTGAACGGTTAGAAATGGTTATGCAATTTAAATAGCAGTGGCGGCTCGTGGGATACAGCAAGTACAGCCGGGCTGCACTTAAAATTATCAACAAATACTTTAAAATAATTTATTCTACTAACTTTCTTAAATTCAGATTAGAATTATGGAATTTCTATGATAAATTTTAAAAAAATCTAAAACAAAAACAAAAAACAACGTGTTGTAGTAACTGCCGGATCGCTCATTCAGAAAAAAGCCCTTTAATCTTCCCACAATTCAACTGTGAGTCTTGGTACAGCCGAGGCCTCCGAAAGAGGAGAAAGAATCTTTCTCCTCTCTCGGAGGCCTCGGTACAGCCCTCATAGCCGATCAAGAAATTGGCAGCACCGTTGCCATGGCAACGAGTTTGTAAGCAGTCTCTCCGGCATAGGGAGTTAGTAGCTAAGTACAGCTGATGAAAGATTTTCAAACGACGGCTGCAGTGAATTCGACTGACTGATTGGCTCGAGAAGTGAGGGAGGGGTACGGAGAATATATGTTCGGAAAACTCTCGACTTTATATTGCTGAATTTATCAAGAAGGTAAGCCTGGATAGACGCTTATGAATGGACAATTACCCATCAAAGCAGTATTGTTTTTAAGTAAGCAAGAACTGGCATTTAGAGGACATGGCGAGCGAGAAAATTCTTTAAACATGGGAAATTTTAAAGAGCTTTTAAAATTATTGATATCTGAATTAAAACAACGCCTTTTTATGAGGACATCACTGACCGATTCGCAAGTTTAAAAGAAAGGAGGATTGATTTGACTTATAAAAAATAAGTAAGTTTTCTTTTTTTTTTTTTTTTCTTTCCTTCTGAAGTTATCGTTACAAAAGAAAATTCTAAGGAAACTTCGAATCAGACACGGATTAATGCAATTTTGAGGATAAGAGCGGCTGGTTGAAATTTATGTAAATTTTATGGAAGTAAAATAGGATCTCTTGCATTTTTTATGAAATTTCTTTTTCCTCGGTGAGGGCTTAATCCGTTTTCGAATTCAGTAACAAAGATTTTCCATTCCTGTGGGAAGGAAGGGGGGGGGGGGAGCTCATATGCTTCCGGCTGTACTAACAGTTTTGACCACGGGCCGCTACTGTTAAATAGAATTAAAACTGCTTATGTATATATTATTGATCTTCGAATATTTTTACGAGACGTCTCAAACGAAGTAATATCGGTGTATGAAATTTATTTTAAAGATATTGTCATAGTCAGTAGTGAAATGTTTAATTCTCTTTTAGAATTTAAAATAAAATCACTTGACAAAGTATAACAGGAAATTTTTTTTCCTTAGTTTTATCGTTCTGCGTATAACTTTTTTGAAAATGCCTTTAACATCCGAATTTATCATAATAAATTATAGCAACATTTCTTTAAAATAAATGCAACGTAAAATTTAGGCAGTACCTAAGTTTTTTTTTGTACTCTTTTTCAGGTATTTTTATCAAATAATAACATGCAGTCTTTTACAAATGTACTAGAATGCAATTCAATTTCGCTATAATAGTTTTGTGAGCAACTCACTAGTATCCCCATCCTTCAAATGTTATGTGCTGTATTTTAAAATATGCTATGCTATATGCATGGATTTTGTGGCAAACATACTGTTACGAAGGTAAAGGTGGTTTTACAGGTAACTTAAAAAGCAGATTTGAGGGAACTGACACATTTATCAAAAATTTTCGCCGCTCATTATTATTAAATACTTTTATAAATACATATTAAATGCATAAATTTTATTAAGAATTAAGTGTGATACACGAAAGGTTTCGGCATTTGCTATAATTTCTTATATTATAATAAGCATATATTGCGCTTTATCTAAAGTATACAAAAATTAATGCGTTTCATGAATAACTGATTTTACGGCGAACATATAGTTAAGAAGGTAAAAGTGGTTTTACAGGTAACTTAAACACAGATTTGAGGGGAACTCAAAAGTAACAATTTTCAACTCATTATTATTATTCAAGGCTTTTGGAAATATGTATTAAATCCATGATTTTTAGAACAATGTGTAATATATGTAATGTTTAAATATTTTATATATATTTTATATAATTTCTTAAATCTCATTAAGCGTATACTAAGCACTCTATCCAAAGGATAGAAAAATTATTACATTTCATTGGTAAACTATATAGTTTGATTTTGCAGCAAGGATATTGTTAAGAAGGTAAAAGTGGTTTTACAGGTAACTTATAAAGCTAATTTGAGGGAGCTGAAACATATGACAAATTTCAACAGTTTACTGTTAATCTTTTATTTTATTTTTATCTTACAGTTAAAACAAAATTTTCGTTTTATTTATATTTTTAATCTAATTTTTTATATACACGATCTCTGAGCATTAAAATTAAATGGAATATGATTAAACAGAAAATTTTCGAGTCTATTGTTCATCTGTATTTCTCATGTTTATTCAGGTGATATTGTAACACAGATCTTTTCATTATGTGAATAATTTTTAGTGATATAAGAATTTTCTAATTTGACTTTTTTGCACATAGGTCACCAGAATTTTTTTTTAAACGTATACTCCTTATAAAGTGTCCAAAAAGTAAATGCATGACATTAGATTTTTTAAAAATTGATTATATGAAATGCTAAGCAACTGAAGATTTCTGTAACTCTCAACAGCTGCATAAAATTAGGAAAGTAGAATGATTTAGTAATATAAAATCTTTAATATGAAGATTAAAAATGAACACTGGATATTTCTTTCAACCAGACAGCAATAATAATAATAATAATAATAATAATAATAATAATAATAATAATAATAATAATAATAATAATAATAATAATAATATGCAACAGAGTAAAGTTGACTGTTTTATGCCAGTAACTTCAGGGTTTCCGCCTGATACTTAGGCTTAGACACTACTTTCCTGGAAAGTAGCCTTTCAAATTTTCCAAAGTCGAGTGTTTGTTTTTTTTAAATATAAGTATCAGGATTTGTGTACGTTCTTTATGCAATAAACTTCCACTCTTCCAAAGCTCTATGCCTCATGTAGGTAATTACCCATAACAACAATATCAATGAAAACCTAACACTTAACCTTTCAAAATATAGGTCGTTAAATCATACAGAACCATTTGTGAGAAATTTTTTATACATTAGTTCCTGTTTAATCGCCAATTATCCAAAGAAAAAATCACAACTTTTAAAATTTATTTTTAAAAAATTATCATGCAAGATTTACACTGCTTAGAGTGTTATTTGTTCTTGATACAAAAATGGATTTTTTTTCAATGTATTTGTATTATTCTTTTATAGTAAAAACTAAATTTTAAATGTAACGAATTTTCTTCGTCTTTATCATTAAGACACTGTAATTTATTGCAATTAATTTACGTTTACTTGATTGAAACTCAAAAAATCATCTATAAAACAGATTATTAATTATGTTTAATCGAAGTATCCTGCACGTATGGTGTAATTGGGTACAACACCACAACTCTTATTTGTTACACGAGATGGCGCCACAACCATTTGGCAGAATTGAAGACATGTTACTAATACACATTCTAACCGAAACCAGCATAAGTAAAGAACAATGGATCACTCCAGTAAATACGAAATTCGATGAAGAAAAGTAAGTTCATTTCATTAATACTAGTTGTCTGCCAGTGGCCGAAATTTGATCACAAAGTATTATTATTTTTTAATTTGAGCGTGAACAAAGTTTTTCTGTATATCTCAAATAGTATATCTCAAGATTAATTATACAGTAGAACCTACTAAAGTGGCCACCTTGGCTAAGAGAGCAACTGTCTGTAGTGACCACTTTTGTACAATTTCACCTTACAACCACCACATTTTTCTATGAAGGCGGTGTTTTTGTAAAAACTCCATCATATTTTGCTAAATGCAAAGGCAGATCCAGCGAGTGGATCATAGGGGTTATCTCCCTCTATCGAGCAAGCCCGGACTGGCTGCTTTGGGAGCCCTCGGCTAGATATTGAAAAGGGATCCTTTAGTGGGGAACTTGTGAACAGAATATTATAATACGTAATATTTGAAAATTAGGCTTACGTGCCAAGAAACCACATTGAACGATTTTAAAGCTGCTGGGGCTACTGACTCTTCTCTCTGAGGTCGTCCCCTATGCCACTATGTAAAGACATAATATTACTGAGAAATAATTAATCATATTATACTCTAATATATTACTCTAATATCTTCTACTTATATAATACGCAAACGTATGCGCTACCAAAACCGACGATATTTCCACCCTGCGAACGGACACAGCTAGATGCAAACATTAGTGCAATAACAATAACGCATGTGCAAAAATCCAAATTAATAGCTCAATTACCTCAAATGGAGAACATGCAGTAGCATCACGCAGTATCTAGATTACAAAATAACAATTATGTATACACAGAAATGCAAGATGTTTCGGACTTTTGCAGAGCTTTAAACTATCGAATTTACAATACTTGGCTCATTAATAGCCAATCTAAAAAATGTCACCATGCACTGAACTAAAGCTCATTTTAGCCATTTACTGTTTCAAAATCGTCTTTTATGATGACACCCAAAATGTGTAGCAACACTAACCTAAATAAATTGAATGACAAATCAGTCCAGAAATTTAGTCAACACGACACTGGGTATAAAGAACAGTTATGAAACAGCATATCCGTACATTACAAATCGTAAATTACAAAACAGCATATCCATTTTGGAAAAGCCGCTACGGAGGGCCGTCGCCAATCGCCAACCAGCCGGTATGGCCAGTCCGGTCCTGCTACCGACCTACGATTTCACACATCCAGTTTGTGTTTTGAACAACTTAGGCTAATTTAAAAAGTCTAGTGGCCCCCTGCGAAACTTCAGCCTGGAGCTGTCGTCGGCTAAAGGCCCATTATGTTCGGAGTTATAAAATCTTCAACCGTCGAATCATTGAACTCTACTTGCTGACGTGTACCATTAACCATGTGTAAAAACTTGCTGCCTCAATAAATTTGCACTTTTTGCGAAGGATTTTCCTTGATATTCATTTACTCTCATCGCAAATGCAGGTATATTTGGAAATTGAGCTTTTTGAATGGATATGGTAAAATAGTACTAGAATATTTTATAAGTGGAATTAAAATTCTTTTATTGCTTGCGGTTCCAGTTTAAACTTCGATATCAGTAGCATTACTATATAGAAACTTGAAGCGCATTCTTGATCCTTTGTATATAAGTTTCTGATTAGTATAACGATACAATTAACTTTCAATACTAACTTATGTGGTGGCAAACTGTGGTATTTTTCGGTTAGCCAGGCGCAGCTCCCGTCAACTGTTTTCTTTGGGAAACGCTTAAAGACTACTTCTGAAACATTGTCGTTCCCCAAAACAAAGCCGGAAATTTTAATCCTTATACAAAATAGTATTTATATACAGAATTCACTATGTACAAAAATAACAATATACTAAAAGAAATTTATATGCTTATTGGTTACGTGATGTGGAATTGGGGAAAACGTGTGGAATTAAAATACAAAATTAAATTAAATATCCAAAAATAGAAAGGTATAAACAATTATGTACTAGAAATCGCTTTAGTTTTGAAAGCATTTGGCGCAGATCACAATTATTTGACAATTTTTCACTTGCTCCCAGGCTAACCGAAAAAATAACCAAAACCACTCATAATCAAAGAATTCAAAAACTCTACTGGATCAGTGGCGTAGCCAGGAATTTTTCAGGGGGGGGGGGTGTTGCGGCTACTTCAACTTACATATATGTATAGGTATGTGTGATAAGGGAGTGAAGAATATACATTTTGTATGGCAAAAAATTCCTCATGGTGGTTTGGGACCCTCCTAACCCCCCCCCCCTTGGCCATCATTTTTAGGTTCTATTATAGCGGACTTCAGCATGTGTTATATTATAGCTGACTTCAGCATGTTATCTGAGAGTCTGTTTTCGGATATATTTCCATACGCTTCATGATTAATATTATTTTCTTTCCCTGTTAATTGCTGAGGTATTGCTTAAATAATAGTTTCGTAGAAAATTTGCTTTAGCATAGTGCGTGTCGGGAGAATGTGCTGAAATTGTCGAATTGGCGCGTTTCTGTGGATCGTCTCTTGGATGGCAATCTGCCTTGTTCGGTTCGTTTTTCCTCAGCTTTAAAACATGGAATTTACAACACTTCGCGCACTTATCGACCGACTGAAAAAAGTTGCCAAGAACAGGGCTAAAGCACATTTTAGTCATTGGCGTTTCACCAAACTGGGGAATAATTTCACTTTTTGCAAATTTATTTGTAATACTATAACCCTAATAGTACTCCTGAAACTTAGTGCTGTTATTTGAAAATTGACACAACAATGGAACCATCGCCCGAATTTGCGCGAAATACTGCGTGCCAAATTACTTCTCTTAATTTTTACGGTGCAATAGAACATTACATAAAAATTTCAACATTCGCACAACCACCTCCATGCAAACTTTAACAGTGCCGAATTTCGCGCTCATCCGTTCGCGCAATGTGTTGCAAAATTGACACAAAGGTTTTCCTTAGCGTATTTAAATATACATAGACATAGATGTCATGAAATTTGTTAAGGTTTAGATGACTATGCAGTTAGATGTCCGAAAGCGTTGCGTAGAGATTAAGCTAGACGGATATCAAATTCTTATTTTTCATGACTACCGGTAATCGCGGGTTTATAGATTGCTCTGTATACGCTACGTATGCTGTTCTGGGAGCTCGCTGCGCTGGAGCTAAAATATGTACACCCTCTCAAAAAACAGAAAATATTGGAGCGTGAGTAAAAATTCTTATGTCAATTTCATATTTAAAATATTGTTCTCTTAAATGTAAATCCTATCATGTATCAGAACAACTTCTGATATTTCTTTCTGATTTTGTGTTTATCTAAAAACATATTAGTTATTCACAAAACTAAAATACTAAATTTGTCTATTACACTAATACATTTTTGAATGGGTGTGAGATTAGCAGCTCGTTCTTCCAGGCCAAGCTAATCAATAAACAGTCTGCTAGATCGTTCATATTCTTGCTCCTTTAAGGTTCGCGTCTACGAATCTGCAAGTACTTGGCTGAGAAAAAAAATAATAATTGATCATATGGACTTCGAAGAGATTTCCTTATGTGTTTGAGGTAAAGCATCAACAGTTAGAACATGTAATGGTTCCTCGGCCTGTATTTTTTCCCCCGTTTGTTATGCAGTTTAATTAGAAGAAATATCATTATGAATTTTAGTCGCCAATACTAGTACTAGTTTTAACACTTTAGTAAATCGATGAAAAAAACCTACAGCAGCCCATTTTTATAGCCCTGACCAGCAGAAAGATAGGCCTACTATGACTCACAGTTTATCTATTCCACCAAGTTATGGGACATTAAAAGCACTTCGGTTTTCCTTCTTCAAAGCCGCAGAAAATGCAATCAAGAGGTAGTGTGCAATCAAATACCTAGAGCTGCGACTTCACAGGAGTACAAGTCTACTGTGGAGATATTATAATTAAGATTTGGCAAATATAATTTTTAAAAAGGCAGCTCTAATCTTCAGGACCTTTGATGTTTAAGACTGAGGTTCAAACAATGCTCCCGCGAACTACTGTAAGGTTTTCAATTTGTACTTTCTACTCTATTATCAGAGAAAAGTGAATCAAGTGCTAAACCTGTAGTACTAGGTTTATGAACCATGTTCTAGGTCTCAAATTTTCAGGTACTTGTGTTTTATGTGTGAATTATGTGGTTGTCATGCGGGCTGATGGACACTTTATGCCTCCTCACTGGTATCTCTCCTTTTAATACTTGCGTTTAATTCTTCGCTTACCATTCTATATAAAGGTAAATTCTATTATTTTAGGTCAATAATTTTTTAATTTTCATTTTGTTAAGTCTCATATAGTTGTTGCCTACTACACCCATTTTTCCTCAAAGCACCCTATTTAATGTTCATTTTTTGTTTTACTACTCAATTTAATTTAGAAAAATATATAATTTAATTAGTGAATGCTTTAGTAAACTTCTCTAAGTAAACGTTCTTTAGTAAACTAGAAGCTCTAAAAATTGAAATATTAAATTTACCAATGTACTGTTTTTAAATTTCTTCAAGCTAAATACCATCTTATGTTTTTGATAAAAATGTAATTTAGAAGAGAGCAGAATCTTTTTTAGAGATCTTTTTTAGCAATATTTAATAAAAAATATTAAATATTGCTTTCTCTTCTATACTGAATAAGGAAATGTTCATCTGGCATTTTGCTGATGAAAAAAAAAAACGTTACATTACTTATAAACTTTTTGCCAATTATTATTGCAGTTTTTTAATTATATTTGATTTAATTATGTAAAATATTTCATTGTTCGTTAAGCTATTTTAAACATATATAAACTGTTAATATGCTATTATTACCAGTTTTATAAAAAGAAAAGTCCCTGACTGTAAAGAGGAAAGAAACTGCAATTACTAAAATATGCTTAAGCCTTGAAAAATGAGCTTTTTACTAATCATGCGTATGTATGCTTGCATAATACACAGAAATTTTTATCCTGGTGGCTTTATTTTAAGAGTACTTTTTGCAGTAACTAAGAATCTGTAATCCTTGAGCTAAATTAGATTTTTTAGTCTACATTTAAATGTCATATTCAGAAAAAATAAACTAGCATAGAGGGTTTTTGGAAGGTCTATTCCTTCATAGCTATAATACAATGATGTTATTTGTTAAGTATTAAAAATCCTGATAGCTATCAACTTTAAAGAAAAGGATGTATGCTTACAATTCATTCATTTTAATTCCAGTCATGCTTATTTATAGTTTGTTTCTAGCTGTATACTTGATCCTATTTCAACACGGTAAGACATTTTGAATAATACTCGTATTATATCTCATTATACGTACTTAAATACTTAATAATCCAGAGTCATTTGATAATAAACTCCAGTGCTTTATACGGTAGTATTTGAAATTAAATTAAAAGTCCAACTGGAAATACGCTTTTGAATATGTCGTATTGAGAATTTATACTTTCTGAAGTAAATTAACTATGACTTATTAAATTTTAGCATTTGCAGTGAATGTTTCATTAAACAAGAAACAAAAAGTATGTGAACCTAAATGATATCTTTGAGAGATTTAAAGTAAGAGAGATTTTTCTTTTAATCTTTTCTTAATTTATAAATAAATGTAAACTTTTTAAGAGACCCGTGTATTTAATTTTTACTTAACTTTAAAATTCTCAATTTCAGTTTTTTTTTTTTAGATTGAGCAGTTTTTATCCCTAATTACTCCACATTTTACCATAAAATTGTCTAAGTACAAATTTAGGAAGCTCTTACTTAATATTTTTATTACCACACAATTTTCGAAAACTCCTTTTCTATATGCATTTTTTTCCATCTAAGTGATATGAAAGCTTTTTTCTTTTAAATAATGAGTTCTTTAACTATTGCTTTGTAACTAATTGTGTATGTTATGATTTGAAAACCCAATATTTTATTTCAGTTCAGAAAATCTTTAACTTTTTGGCTGAATAGTCCATAATCCAAATTTATCTGTATTGAATAGCCGTACTAAGCTGTAGATATTTAAGCAATCCGATCATAGTGTGAAAGCGCATTAGTGAGGACAGGATTTTAAGGGTTTAAGAATTCGAAAAAAAAAATGTTTTCGTCACTCTTTAGTAATTTCAGATTCAGTTCTTTTTTCATATTTTTTAATAACTTTTCAGACAAACACTTTTTTTACTTCTTAAATTTTCTATTAGAAACGAAATATTTTTATTCTTTGATCATTAAGACCACGCATATTTAAAATAACGTGGGTATAAAATCTTGTAGAATAGTCGTAACTAATTACAACTACATGATTAGGTACTTAACCAAATAATTAACTTTTCACCAAAATTCAGTATCTTTTTGGATATCTTTTGGATACATTTTTGGATATCTTTTCGATACTACCAAAATGTAGTATTTCATTTGACATTATCAAACAAATGAGTGATTTATCTGGGTGATATTCTCAGCATTTATTCGATCAGCATAAAAGAGGACCTGGATTTTTTTTCCTTCGATAGCCATATTTTAACCGTTTGTTCATTAAGAATTGCAAGAAATAATATCAGTACACTGTATACTGTTATCATACATCTCTTTAAAATATTTTTTTTTTCTCAAGATAAGAAATTTGTAGCATTTTGAACAATAAAAGCAGAGAAGTATTTTAAGTTTGCCTAAGCGTTGGATTAAGTTTCAAATATCTTAATGTATTTCCTAAATTTATTTTTTAAGAAATTATAGTCTATAGCAATGTACGCTGAGTAATTAATTACCTTTACATTACGTATAGTACATTACTTTTTTCCCTCCTTCAAACTTCAAACTGCCTATTTTCAAACAAAAATCTTTTTATTTTCGCACAAAAATGCTTACGTATTTTATCAGAGAGTTATCTTTTAACATCATGTGCATAGTAATCATAATAGAACATCTCATAAATATAATTACTACGAATGTTGTTTGCTTTCTGGGTAAAATAATTTATCTCACCATATTGCAATAAAAACCATTAAATAAACTGAGTTTTTACCTTTCAAAACAGAAAAGTTATTTAGTTAATGAATCCATAAATTTTTGCTTTTTATTTCCTCAATATTTATGTAAATATATAAATCTTTTATATGCATTGATAACTTGAATTAAATAACCCACAATTACAACCCATGCATTATTAATATCATAATAACCCATTAAAGTGTAATACGTTTAGATATTATATTTTTGTTTTAAATCTGGCTCCAAACAAATTGCAAAAGATAGCGGAATTAATTGCCATTAAAAAACTACGGGATTTCAAATATTTTTAATAAGTTTTGAAAGAAAAAAGAATAATGTCGTTTCGTATGTATTATGTCATAATTGATGTCACGTTGTTCATAAAAAATAAATAAATTACTTGTGATTAAAAATTGGCGTACAATAATTGTTTATAGTTAGTTCAAAGATAGTTGAAATTTTAAATTAGAGACGTACCTTGAATAAAATATTGCTTTTCTAAATATCAAGCTCTGTTTATTTAAAGGGTAGAGTTTATTAAATTTGATACATCGTTTTATATTCTGGTTAATTTAAATTATATTTTAAAAGGGAAAATTCTCCAATAATTTGTTTTTCTGTATCTCCCAATTATATTTTGTCCTTCTTATGTACAGTAAAAGAACAATAAAACTTCTTTAAAAAAATTAACGGAAGTAATATGCATTTACCTTTTAAAAATCAGCAGAAATTTTTCGGTAATATATTCTTGTTGTTCAAATGTCATAACATATTGCGTAAGAGAAGCCGACTCTTAATTCATTAATTTGTTTTCCAAAATAGTTTTTCCTGTGATTCTATTTTTAAAACCGCTGTAAAAACTAGTTAAACTACGTAAGTTGTTTGTTAATATATTTTGATGTTTCTTTCGTATAGTATTTTCGCTAAATAAAAACAACTAATTACAATCGAGATACTGACAAACTGATTTAATAAATTTTTCTATCGAAATTTTTCATAAAAATTCCGAAACGAAATTCTTCATGATATTTGAAATTTGAAATGCGCATATTCGTATTACAAACAGAGATATATTTTAATGTGTATATGACGACTCGGAAGTGCATAGTTATCTACATTTACGCATGAATTAAATTTTACTTTTAAAAAGTCTTGGAGGGTTGATCAATTTTACAAATTAGTATTTAAAACGATAATTTTTTTTTCTGTTAAAGAAAAATATGCTCATTTAAAATTCACATTTTAGATATGAAATATTATTTGAATAATACAATTTTTGATGAAGAACGCCATTGTCTCTAAAAGAAGGTATTAGAGTTACTTCAGCATAATTTGAAAACGTTACTATTATCGGGTGGATTCAGAAAACTTTTATGATCCCACATTTTAATGTCCTTTGGCGTACAAGCGTGAATAACCTGATAGGTATAAATGCTTCACTTACGGGTTGCCTCTATTTCTTCTCTACGGATACCTAAATGACAACCATTCTCAAGCGAGAAGAAAAAATAGGATATTATGAAACAGACATGTTGTATTTCTGAATAGCAGTAGAATTTGCATATCAGCAGCTATTGCATTGTGAAATGCCATTTAGTGGTGATTTTTTGAACTAGCAATTTCAAACGAAATCTTTCTCCCATTGTTTCATTGCGATGTCCTGAAAACTTTGTTGCATTCTGACCAGTTTATTTCTTTTCTCACGTCAGAATTTACATATTGGGCCATTTTCAAAATTTGGTGCCATTTGCTGTCCGCGCGTAAAATATTTTTTTTTCAAGGTATAAAAATATTTAAATGATTTTTCTTTTTATCGTGGTTTTTATCAGACAGTTTCCAGTAGTGAAACAAAAAATTAAAAAAATATATTATTATTTTCAAAAACAAAATTGAAATTTGAGAATAGCAACAAGTGTTTGCCATTAGAGTGTAGTCGAAAAGAAATATAAACAGACTTCTGGAATTTTTGGCATGTGACCGAAAAACCTAAGCCTATTTGTTACAAGTATTTTTATTGCATATCATGTCTGTTACCTTAATTAGTTGGATAAAATATATTTATTTATTTATTTATTCAATTGATTAATTTAGATCATTAGATTTTTATTCTAAATTAATGTCTCTTTCCTATGTTCTTGTGGAATTATTTAGACTCATGAATTTTTGTTCTTTGAAATGTCATGTCTGTTACTATAATAAGTAGCAGACATGACAAACTTGATAACAGATATGACAAACAAAAACTTACAAAAAAAAAGAAAAATATTTTTAGATGGGAAAAACTATATTACATGGACAAAAGGACTCTATACTTATGTAATATATCACTTTTCATTATTTTGTGCTAAACATAAGTGTACAAATGTCAAAGAAAATGTCCGGTAACAGACATGGCAAATTTCATCCACTCTGATTATGGAAAAATAAAAAAAATTAAATTAAAAAAAATGAATGAATAATGCACAAATAATGTTCAGAAATAAGGTATTTTTTATGTTTTGAAAAAGAACAACCTATTTTTTTAAATTGTACTTCTGCTTCTTAAATTTCCAAATGTCATTCAATTTTGAAATGACCCTATTACCAACTACGGCATTTTGAAACGCCATCTGATGGTGAATTTTGAACTAATGTTTTTCCACAGAAATCCCTCGCCCATGGCACATTGCGGTGTGCTGGAAATTATGTAGCATTCTGCTATCGCTTTATACCTGTAATTGGAAACGTTTAATTATAAGCGCCCTGTATTTTCGGTATTAACGAAATTTCTCTTCAGTTATCTTTCCCTTGATCTTCTGGGTTAATATTTGTACATGGTGATGAATATTTATTATAAAGTGCTGCTTTTTAGTCTATATTCTCAATAAAAAGAAACACAGAAAAATTCTGTTTCTTGAAAAAATATATAATATGTGTTTAAAAGCGTGGTTATCATAAATAAAATGCACACTCTGCAAAAATTTTAAAAGCATTGAAAAGCCTTATTCAAATATTTTTGAATTAATAAAAGGATTTAATGCAATCAGTATTTCTAGAAATTTTTCTGCCATTCAATGTATTGCCTGACGTAAAGAGTTTTAGGATGTCTTTATAAACTTTGGAAACATTTTTAGGAGTAAAGCATTATTTCACAAAAAATAAATGTTTAAGCCGCATGTTCTTTCCCATATTTTGGTTTTTCAAGACGTTTAGGTCAGGTATAGGAATTCGTTCTAGAAAATATTTCTAAAATCCATTCAAATATGATGGTTTTGTGTATTTTTGATTAATTAATTCTAAGTTATGTAAATACTAATTTTAATTTAATGTTTTTCAAGCAGAAGGTATATGAAGTATAAGCATTTGTTTTTCATGAATATACAGACAATTGTTTTGTCGAATTGAATAATAACAACAAAATTAAACATATTTTTGTTAACTTATATTTTTAAATAAAATTATAAAGAAAATATACTTTAAAAAGGAGTACTTTAATGTACTTGAATTTTTAAGAACAATGGTGTCCATGAGTAAATGACACATGTCATCAATAAGTGAACGCGTACATTTTTTAGCGAATACAAAAGAGAAAAAATATTCTAAAATGAGCACATTTTGCTTATATTGAGTATATTGTTTTGAAGGTCTTCATGAAAACTCTTAGTGAGTACTTATTGAAATCAAAAGTGATTTTGAATAACTAACGATGAATTTCAGTTTGTTTTTAAGAAAACCTGGTTAAACAGGTGAAATTAAAAAACAGTAATGACTGCTGTATTGAGTTCAAGCAGTTTTATCAATGTAAGCTAAATAGTTTTTTTATAAAAGCAACTTTTGCTTAGAGAATTTTGAAGAAGAAAAATTGATTGTGCTATGCTAACATTTGAATTAAATTAAATAATACTGGTTTATTTCATCGAAAATTGGAAAGTATTTTTATGTCTTCGCTATTCATAAGGTTAAAATTACAAGTAGATTCCTGTAAAGCGTAGTTTACATGCATTTCATTCTTGTTAGGAGAATGAATGAGAGAAACCAATTATATTAACAAAACCGCAGATTGATCTGCAGTTTAATTAATTTTATTGATGCATATATTGCACTGTCTTTATCTAATTCAAATCATGCCGAGCTTTTAAGTATTTTAATGCCATTTAAACATTTTAAAATACACCGCTCAAGTGGTATGTCTACGATAATAGAAAAATGATCTTTCAACGATGTATAACCGTTATAGTTCTCGCTAAAACTCACAATGCTCATCAACTCTAACCAAACAGCTAACTTTCTAACGGAAGAACAAGCCTGAGGCTTGTTTATTAACAATTGTACTGAGCATTCAAAAAAAAAAATACTATTTGAATATTCGAAGACGCAACAGCCTTACCTTTAGCAAGTGTCCATTCATTTTATTACGAGCGATAACAGGAAATCCCCGCATCCTGTTGCCATAGCAACGGCTTTTACGGAGGAAAGAAATTTTTCATCTTGAGTGTCTCATCTTGAATAGATAGGAAGTTTCTATTCCACTTCTCTTCATTTCTGAAAATTATTTATGTTTCAAAAGCATTACATGAAAATAAATATTTTATCTCCCCCTCCCTCCTTAAAGAATCTGTGAAAACATCCGTGAATTATCTAATAAATAGAATTATTTTTTTTTTTTGTATTTGTACTCGAAAATGCATTTTTTAAGCATCTAGCGAATACGAATCTTTAAATGAAACTTGCAATTATGAATCTATTCATTTTTTTCATTCATTGCCTGCTTGAGTAATAAAATATGACTCGATACTTTAACACTAATTCGATATTGAAAGACATACTTGAATATCAATGAAACTAAAACCCTTCGCATTTTGCATCTTTACGAAACTTAAAAGGTAGATTTAAAAGCACTGTAGACTTTGATTTATGTAATCATCTTCGGGTATAGTGAAAAACTTGTAAATTACATGTATGAATTTCTCATTTAGTTATGAAATATATTTTAAATACTCATTTAAAATTAGCTAGGTTCTCGTTAAACTACAGTGTTCATCTTTATGCATTAATAATGTTTTTTTTAATTATTATCAAGGGAAATTATGTATCATTATTTTAAACAATAAGATTTTAACTACAGTGTCCTGACATCAAATAAACATGTAAAAAGACATTGCTCAAACTACTAAAGTATAATCAAATGAGTCTTTGTTTTGAGGTAATCAAAGGCAATAAAATTGCGTCCTATTTACGGGTGCAAATAACACTGTACTGATAGTGTCATCTTATTTAATGGCTAAAACTTAGGTTTTGAGCTTATTTAGAACATTTATATCAACAAGATTTCTTTTTCCATAGGGAAAGCTATGCATGCCTAATGCATAGCTTTCCCTATGGAAATAATAGAATAATTTCAGCTATGCATTAATTTATGGAATTAATTCATAGCTTTCCCTATGTATAGGCATCGCTATGCATGCTTAATGCATAGCGATGTAGGGAATAAAAGATCCCAATTTAAAGTAAAATTTATTGGAAACAGTGGTGCAACTATATCTTTAACTTTACCAGACGGGACATTCCCTCAATGGATCAAATTCCCCTTTATTACTGCGTTTATAAATCTGGGTGAAATCATTTTTTTACATGTACGTTCAAATCTTCATACTTTTTTTTTGTTTATTTAATTTGTCTGTTTACTTTAATGAATAACTTAAACTAGTTAAATAAAACTTAATAAATGTTAAATAAATAATAATAATAAATATTAGGCTCTTCCGATTCACTGCCCTAGCCAAGGCCCCTGAAACCTTGCCAGTCCTGGCACACTATTGTAACGTCACAGGAAAGTACATTCTATACAAATATAAAAGATTTTACTCGTTATAGTTAACCTTTTAAGATCTAAATCAAACAGAGAGTTTGGATTTTTAAGGGTATGAATGAAAAAAATATCAAACTACTTATCCGAAGATCAATCAAGATTTAACCATTAAATGCATAGCGATGTAGATCTGCATTGTATTTAAAACCTCATTATCTCTTTATGTAGCAAACTTTACAATTTTTTTCCCAAAACTATTTTATAGTTTCCGAACGCAACTAGAATTTTTGACAGTTTATTTCTTTATCTGTGATAATTTTCATTGTAGGCGCGCTGTCAGAGTACAATATCATTTTGGGGGGTGTTACGAATTATGATATGAGAGGTTTTATTACTTGAGGGGTATTATTTATGTTCGAAATATTATATTACAGCACGCGGTAGATTTGTAGAACTCAAGAAGCCATTGTTCACTATGATGATGTAGAAATACATCTAAATGGATATTTTTTCTGAAAATTAAGAACTTTCTTGTGTTTTTCTAAATGTTTTTCCCCATGAACTATAACAATTCGCCGGTTTATTTCAAATTTTATTTATTAAAAACAGAAACTCGTACATGCAAGCTTTAGTTAGTGTTTTCGAGGCCTTATTTGCATCTTTCTTTACGCATAGTATAGATTTTTTGGTATAGATACCACGCTTGCTCTCCTCACTGTAAATTCCATTGAAATGTGAATGAACTTTACATTTGAAAGAGAAATAAATAATCACAGGTTCCGTATGGTAAATTTTAGCAACAGTTATGATAATAATGGTTTTTCGGGAAGGAAAGTATTCCCAGCTTATCGAAATCCAGAAAGACTTCGAAAATCAATCAATTCAAAGAGTGCAATGTACAACGGAAAAGAAATTCCTCTTGTTCTTCCTTTACGAAATCTTTCCAGATTTCAATAATGAAATAACTTCTCCTCAACGGGAAGGGCAGTTTTATGTGATTATATGCTTCCTCTTTCATCGCTGTTTATATATTTATTTGGTCAGGGGTGAAACGAATTAAATTGTTATCTTAAAATGACCAAGCGGTGCAAAATCAATTTTATATATGTCGCAAACTGTTGAGGATGGTAATGGTGGGACGCAATACACCTATGTTCAAAAACACTATCTGAATTCAGTTTGACTATAGGCAGTACCGCAGTCCCGTTCAATATCGAAGCATATTTTATATTATTTATCTCGTCATTTTTACATCATCCATTCTCAGCATTTTTACAAGATTTAACATGCCTATATTCTTTCATTGCTGGTGGTGTAAAATTGTGCAACTCAGTAGCTTTCTACGTCTAGCTACTGCTAGTAAAGCACAGTAGCTAATTAGTGCTTTGAAATGAATAGATCATTAACTCATTTAATTTATATTGAAAATTCATAATTCATTTTTGCATTTCCTTTCATCTGTCTTTTGAACAGTGTTCACCAAAAAACCCTTCTTTGTTTTACAACAATAACTGGAAAATTCTCCTTTTTAGATTTATTTTTTATTTTTTATTTTAAGGAGATAAATTGCAGTTGGTATTTTCAATTCTTTAGGTGTTTGTCTCTCAAAATCTTTAAAACATTTTCATCGGAATATACTATATTTTATCTTTTATTCATCGGAATATACTATACTTTTATCTAATAGGCACTTTTGGAACTACAGTGAAACCTCCGAAAGTTGGACACTTGCGATTCCTCCGAACAGTGTCCAACTTTCGGAGCTGTCCAACTTATAGTCAACTTATGGCCACATCCAGTTTTTGCAGAAAAGTCTCCAGATTAGGCAGTTGTCCAAGTTAAGGAGGTGTCCAAATTGAGAGGTTTCACTGAAATATATTTAGAAGAGTGGCTATAAAATTTTATTAAACCAGAAAAGAGACACAAATTAATTAATAATCCAGAACACAAAACAAATAACACGGTATAGTTTTGCAAAGTAGTTATTCAGATGCGGGGAAGAGGACTAAATAATATTTATTGTGGTCCCATTTGTCTCTTCTGATTGTTGTTTATATTTGTATAAAAGTAAAATTTGTCAAGAAATTTCGGAATATGCCATTTTTATAATTATTTTTACAGTTTTTGTTATATAACTGAAATATAGTTTCTTATTTTAAAACTTCAGACCACTTTTTTGCTGTACTTCCTAGTTTTTAAATAAGCATTTTTAAAATTCATTTTTATGTGAATTTTTAATTTGGGGTTTCTAATTGGCATTGGCATTTACGATGCAAATAAATAAATTTCTTCCGTAGTTTTGAAAGTCCGCTTACTTAATATAATCGTGGTAGTGCTACAAAGTGACAAATATTTAGTTCCAATTCCAAAACAGCAAACATGCTTTTTGAATGCTTCTATGGTGACGTTAGTATAAATGAATCCACACGTAGGCGTTGTTGTGTACTATTGTAAGCCTTCAGATAAAGTTCTCGAAAGCAAATAACGCGCTTCATGCTGAAATACTGCTCGAATAAGGCTATTGAACCCAGCGTAACAGGTAATTTTTTTCTAAAGATAGCATCAAATAGCATCAAAAAGAAATCGGAGCATAGTACTATAAAATAGTCTTTACCCTTCTTTTCGCTTTAAATTCCTTTAACAATTTTCTGTAACTTTGAATTCGTCAAACTATATGCAGTCATGTATTTGATGAATTCAACTACAATGTTAAATAAAACAGTGTTCTTATACGTATATTTTTTAGTTATTGATTTTACATTCATAGTCTGCTAACATATTTTTCTGTCTGTTTATTTCAATTCATTCAATATGGAGGGTTGTGAAATTATTATATAGGGGTAAAACATGTTATGTACTGAAGTAAGGCTGAAGTAAGGTCTAAACTGGTCGTAATCTAACTACATATCAATTCAACTTTTTTCATAATATCATAAAGTTAGCTAAAGTATATTTGTATGTAAAATTTTTGCTCAGTTGGAGATTTGGAAGTAGAGAAAAGTTTTTTTTAATCCTTTATATCTCTACAACTTAAGTTTTAAACATTTGTTTACTGTAATGTGCAAAAAGAGATTACAAACATGCTGAATAATTTCCTTTTGAAGTTTTGCAATTCATGCAAAAGTTTATTGACAGAAATGTGTTTGTTTCAGAGTTCAATGAAACTTTTTTTATCTATGCTACTTGAAAATATATCTGTGATATATCAAAGTGTTACTGAAGTATTTGTAAACAGTTTAAGCAGAGAACTTTTTAAACAATCAATAGTATCCTTGTAAGGGTGACCTACGAAAGGCACTATAAGTTCTGTAATTACCAACCGTGCGACTGCCGAAGGACAAAATACTACTTCATGTTAATTAGATAGCACAAAATTTTGAGAAATTTTTTAAAAATTATTTTATGCTCACGTTATTCTAGGAAAAACAGTCATTCAACTATTTTTCAATACACTATGATTAAAGTTATAGCTTTAATTGGTATGTTGGAGATCTACAACACAGTGGCATAAAGGGTTAAATGTTTATCATAGCAGCTTCCGAGCGTCAGTAATATTCAGGTTATACTTCAATTATGTGTAGAGTTTAGGAAGATATTAATAGATAAAAGTGTTTTTTACACGCAAATAGACCATTGTATAATTTCTTGAAATATATTAGCCTAGCTGTTGCCAGCATTCACCATTAGCAATGAAGCCTGATTTTTCAATCACGTACGTGTATTATGTATAAAGATTATTACTATGATTATTGCTGCGTAATATGCTCTTACAGATTGAATATAAAATGTAAAAGATAGCTTAAAAAGTATACATTCTCCTTAAAATTTACTTCAAGTAGTAAAAAAAGAAACGTTGATTTGTGTTCAATATGGCACCAAAACATTTTATTTGTGTCCATAATAGAAAACCGTCGATTTATGCACCTCTTCTGGCCTGTTTGCTCAACCAATCGAATCGAAATTTCAAGCATATTTTTTAAAGTCATGCGCTTCAGCATTCTTTAATAAAACATGTAATAAAAACTTTTTATTCTTTACATACACATGTTGTTTGAATTGTCGTTTATCTTTATTTACTATTTTTCCTGTTAATAGACTGTTGTCATTTTATTTATTTTAGAATGTTTATTGCAGGTATCAAGAAGCAAATTATTTCATTGTAGGTCTCGTATTTGTAAGAGTGAAATTTCTATCTAGCATAGTTCGCAAATAACGTACTGTTACGTGAACTACAAGCAGTGTTTAGAGAAATTGATTCGTACAAAAATAACTTAATTTTTAAAATAAAAATGATCATTATCACGATCAGAAATATTAATCAAATAAATATTAAAAAAGCACTTTTAATTAATTTATTTGAATTATGAATTTTTTTATTTATTAGCTCTTGAGTGCTATTTCGCTCGATCACGGTTTTTGTGTTTCCTACAATTAGCGCGTCGAGTCACTTTTCAAATGTGGTTTTTTAAGGACTTGTGTAGGGGTTTTTTTAGTTTCCAATCTATATTCTTGCATTTTATGTGTTTTTTTCCTTTGGTACGTTGTTTTTTTACCCTACTTTATTTTTCTTCCTACATAGCGTCGTGTCACTTTTCAAGGGTTGGGTGCCCTCCGTGGGGTCTTTCTAAAGTGACTGCACCACTGTGCCATGGTTATCCATACTTCATACTTTGAACCGACATATAAAATCTTAAGGTCTTGCAAGAGTTTCCTCGGTGGTTTCAGTTACGTCGACGGACACGCGATGAGACCCGTTTCACGCTTCAACTGTCTATCATTTCCATTTATCCAGGGACATAACCACTGTGCCATGTTGAAGCATACTTGGAAACGACATATAAAATCTTGATGGTTTCGTGTATCAGAGAGAGAGTAAAAGCACTCAAGCGCGTAAATAAAATCTTGAAGAATTTCAGATTTTTTTTTAATTGTTTACAATTGTTCAAATAACAATTTTGTTAGTTGAAAAATAATAATGATAAAATAAAAAGAAGCTGAAAAATGTTTGGATATTTTTTGAATGCATAATTCTTAGTATCACAAAATGATATTAAAAAAAAGTTTGAGTTTTTTCCCAGTTTTAAATTTCGTTATTTGTGAAAAGCTTGCAAACAAAATCTATGCACGTGTAATTAAACGGTGACACATGAATTTCGTTAATTTTAACATTTTGCTCTGTATTACATTGTGCATGCTATAGCTCTGTATGTACTGTATTACTATATTACCTAATATACATGTCCCAAGTTTGAAATAGCTGTAATATTAATAATAATAAAAATAATAATAATAATGATGATTGAAATTGAATTATACTAAATTAAAGTTAGAACATTCCTGGTGACTGTTGAAAACCGTTTTTGCCCAAATCAGTATAAAATTAGTTTGTGATTGCCGAGGTGCATTATTCTCTCTCAATTACCTGATTCTCTTGGCTTTTATCTCTGCAGTAATAATACTAAATCAAGAGCTGCTTATTAAATATACTTCACTCAGAATCTATTAAACTGATATTTGATCAATAAAATAAGAAAAAGCCGCTCAATCTCTGGGGGGTTTGCCTCTTTCTCATCGTTGCTATGGCGACTAGCTATCACGGTATTTCTTCCCTTTTTCGCATCATATATTATCTGCGAACCTTTCATTTTCTTACGTCTCTGCAACGCATTACGTCTCAGCATTTCCTTCAGGTGCATTATATTGGTCACCGATTCCTGGACAAGAGGTGCTGAAAACATCATTGTAGGGCAAAGGGTCAAATCGGACGATATTCATGTGACAGGTTGATTCTGGATGCACAAACATCTAAAAAACAATAATTATAAGTCGTGCCAAGTACATTGATCGGGAAGCATTTTCTAGATATCATCAACATAAAGTATGGTTAATTAAAAAAGTAAAAAAATGTCATTCAAACATTTAATTAGTTACCAACCATACAGCGTAATCTGTGGAAATATATTAGTGCTCTGTGATAGTCATAAATGATATACATGCCATTCATTATTCTAAACAATACTAAACGAACAAATTTGTAATACCTAACTCCTATCGCATACTCAACCTTCTGAGCGCTTAAAGCGAGATTTACACTGCATCACTTTTGATGCACTACCTACAAAGTGGTTCATTCAGAGTGACGTCATCCAGAGTGATCATACTTGTTTAGATATTATCATCCAGTTCGGTGGTTTCACCTTACGTGCACTGTCATTGCTTGCGTGCAAATCTTCTCAAGTACAAGGTTCCCAATTAAATAGTGAATTAGGGGGAGGGAAGAACGGATCGTATGTTTATATTTCTCATCAAGACTTCACTCTAGATGAATCATCTGTTCGAGGAAATACTCTTTCATCAAAAGTTGGTCGTGGGTCAAATTGTTTCATCGTTCATCTTATGTGTACGTTTTAGATGAAACAAGAATGAATGGCAATCTGCATTTATTGAATTGCAGTATTCCTCCAGAATGAACAGCTAAACAGATAAGAGTAAATGAGCCTTAGAACATAAAACTTCGTTCGCCGAGCTCCACAGTTCCATCAGAATTCACGGTATCGCATTTTAAGTGAAACACACTTTTTTCAACTTCGAATCAGGAAAGTAGGATTTCGATCCTTTTTTTTTCTATAATTATACCTACTTCTATGAAAAGTTATTACTTTTGTTGAATTAAATTACTAATAAGTACAATAAACAGCTTTTTAACAAGGGGGAAATTTTACATTCTCTTGCTTTTTGTAATATTCTTAATGGATCAAACTTTGTGGTCATTCATGTAAATCTCGGACCACCTTCAGTTTGGATTCACGGTGAAATACATTCAGCTAGTTGAGTCATACTGGTTTTCAGTGGTGCTTCAAGCCATCTCGATCTACAATTACTATAATCGTGCTTTTAGTTCGGCTGCACTCATAGGGACAGCAAACTTGTTGATTGTGCCCCCAGAATATAGTCAGTCTGTCGGGGGAAAAAAAAAGCTGGAAATCAGGCAGACGAAAAAAAAGTGCCTATAGTATGTGACAATCTGTGACAGACTTGTTTTGTATGAGTGAGATGAATTGTCATAATTTGCGTTAGATCAGCACTAGAAGCAATTGGGTCTCGTACATAAGGCATTCCGCACATTTAACCCTTTAACACGCAGTGTTCCCGCACTGGGAACACCAAACTCTGACGTTTGTGACTGTTGCCAGTCACGAAGAATAGATTTTTTTTTCTATAAAAATAGTTACAGGTGACATAGCTCCACGAGAATCTTTCACTTTTAGCACGTCATTTCCCGTAAAAAAATTGTTACGATTATTTTTAACAGCACTGACATCTGCTGAAAAATGGAAGAATGCGAGAACAGCTGGATAGATTGCCCAATGCTGAAAACAGCCAGCTATCGTCAAGAAAGGGTCTCTAGATCTGTGGCACGCGATGAACGTTTCGATCGTCCGCCATCTTGCTGGTAGTTAAGTCGAGCGATGGCTACGGCTGCCCTTTTTTCAGCATTGGGAATGGGTTGCGCCTCAAAGGGTAAGGCCAATACGATGTCGCAACGTCTCGAATGTTAATGAACGGAAAGTAGTGTCACCTTGTTGAAAGCGGAAAATCTTCCTGCAGATCGATACTTTCTTTTGTCCAAAATCACAGAACAGTGGAGGATTGCCATCAGTGCCGATCCTAGACCTTCGGCCGCCCACGTGCAAATTAAAATTGGCCGCCCCTTTTCTTACAAACCAACAAAATGTTTAAATAAATTACTATCAAACACTTTTTTAAAAATGTATGGAAGTGTAAAAAGTATTGAATGGATGAAAATCAAGTTAAAGTTCGTATTTTATTTTCAGAAAAATACAATCTACAACTACAATAAATATTTCTGATTTTTCAAAAAATCATAACAATATTTTTCGAGCTTTCTTACAGGCAAATTCATCTATAATACTTGAAATGTCTAGAGCCTCACAGATGTCACTTTCAATTGAAATAATAGCCAAATTCGTAAGCCTTTCTTGTGAGATTGTAGATCTTAAGTAATTTTTAATCAAACTTAATTTTGAAAAGCTTCTTTCACCTGAAGCAACACTGATTGGTATAGTCAAAAATATTCTGAGTGCTATAGATAAATTGGGAAAATATAATGTTAAATATTGACTTAATATATATGATTCGAAATTTCTAATGGCTTTAACCGGCAAATATTTGGAAACAGATCTCGAAAACATAATAGTTCACAGTGCAATTCTATACCGTCTAAGTCTCTTTCTATTTTTCCATCTTTATTTATTTGAAGTTTAATGTCCAAATCCATACAACTTTTTTTAAATTGTCACTATCTTCAGAGTTAAACGTTAGTAAGAAGCTGAATATTGAGAAACAGCTTTCCAACAAATCGAAACGTTCACCTACTGAATTGATAGAAATATCCAAAATTTGAAAATAAAAATTAATCTTAAACCTTTTTTCAGAGTCTGTAACATCATCATGTGATTCGTAGTGAAACATACGAGGTTTTTTTCTTTCACGAATTTCAGGAAAATCTTGCTCTACATTAATTTCCTGAGCAATAATAGACGATTGATTGATAAATGTGGCAAAGCTTTCGACATTTCTTTTCGAAATTAAATATGTTTTTAAATTTCTTAATGCTTCGACACATTCTGCTAAATCTATGTTCGATTGCTGCAACATTTTTGAAACAATATTTATTCTTTCTAGCAATCGTGCCAAATCATTAGTGAACATATAAATTTAAATGAACAACTTGTTTCCGTTAAAGATTTAGCTTTTAGCTTTGCTACACGATCTTTTGCTTCATGTGAAAGTTGATTCAGCACAACGAGGATATTTTTAAGATCTGCTTGCAATGGTCGTAATGCAAGTATTCGACTCTCCCAGCGAGTATCGCTTAGCGGCTTTAAATTAAAGTTTGTAATTGTATTCTTTAAAATATCCCATCTGTATATCGAAGCTGAAAAATAGTTGTATAATTCTTGAATAACAAAAAAAAAAATTGCAATCTCTCCACTTGATTTAGCAGCGTCGTTAATTACTAAGTTCAGACAATGTGCCGCGCATGGTACAAAAAATGCCCTAGGATTAATATCTAATAGTCTTTTTTGCAGACCTATATTTTTTCCGGGCACGTTGGCGCCATTATCGTATCCTTGTCCCCGAATGTTTTGAACATCTAGATTTAAACTAGGAAGTACATCATCTAACACAAAATTGAACAAACCTTCCCCTGTAGTATCCTTAATTGGGTAAAATCCAACAAAATATTCAGAAATGACTGATTTGCTATCTGACATATTCATTATAAAGGTGAATATAGATCATAGAATTATAAAGGTAATTTGTTCAGGGTGGCTAATGTCCAGTGTGCTGTCCAATATAACAGAAAAATATCTGGACTTCTGTATTATTTTCATAATCTGTTTTTTAGTAGAATCAGCTAAAAGTGCAATAATTCCATTTTGAAAATGTTGACTTAAATAATGGGGCATGCGGGTATTTTTATCCTTAGATTTTTGGACATTATTTATATGTCCAAGTAAAACATGATCGAATTTGGCTATCATTTCCACCGCTTTTAAGAAGTTTCCATTGTTTTTTTGTATAGGTTTGAACTACTACCTCTAAAAGCTAAGTTCTGGCTAGCCAAATATTGCACAATAGCAATCATTCGTTCGATAATTGCTCTCCATCGTTTCTTTTCCAAAGAAAAGAAGTTTTGTTGTTTTCTATCTATTGTGCTATTGTTGCTTAGTCGTGTTTTGAGCTTCCAAAAAGTCTTAACGCATTTCATATGTTTTGCACTATTCTCGTGTCTAGAAAAATAGTCAGAGCAATGTTGCCAATCCCTATAACCAAGACTAATAAGCTGAATATTTTCTCCTTCGGACCTTCCAAATAATTTGCATGGAAAGCAAAATGCGGCATCTAATGAAACAGAATATAAAAGCCAAGTTCGTTTAACTTTTTCACCATTTTTCAATGACTTGTAAAAATACGAATAACTAAATCGTCTACCAGTTTCACTTGTAGGAAATTAAAAAATTTCACTTACAGACATAAATTCCGTCTCAATTAAAAGTTCAATAGTTCTAAAAGTTCATTTGGAAGGCCAATCGCCAGCCTCACTGACAGTAAAACCAGAGGTTGTGTTTTCTTTGGATGTTCCAGGAAGAGCTTCAGCGAGATCAGATTCTGCTATGTCTACATTCTCCAAAACCACGGTCACTTTACCGAAAAATGACCGCAACCAGTAGAATCGGTGTATAACCAACCGGTGAATTATCGAACGGGCCCGTAATCATTAATTTTTTGTTTTGCGCATGCGTGCGCTCAAGCTTTTCGACCTACGTCAATGCAATACGTCCCATCATAGTGTGGCGGCACGAGATCACCTCCGCGCACACAACACCCGGCAATTGAAGGCCGGTCGAACGGGTACCTTTTGGCCGAGTCGGATTGCGCCTCATTCTACCACCCATAAGTCCCTGGGTTCCAACCCAGATCTCGCCCCAGGCTCTCCCTTTAATAGCAACCAGTTCGGCAACACTTTTCCCAGGACACACTAACGTTCATTTGAGGACGGTGATTGGCGGCTAGGAAAAAAAAAAAGGAATTGTTTCGCCCCAAACCGACTCCAGTGTAGCGATGTAGCGATGTGGTTTGAGCGTTTTAGGCCAAAGCGATCTCAGGCAACACGGAACGGTTTGTGTGTATGTGAAACACTGCGAGCAGCTGTTTAGGGTAATGTTCACTCAACGTTTGTTTGTTTCTGTCTTTCTTTAAAAAAAAAAATATATATATATATATATATATATATATATATATATATATATATATAAGGTCATTATTTTTTATGCTGGCTGATAATCATTTCGCCGCCCCTCAAGTCAGGCCGCCCACGTGCGGTGCATCATCTTGCCCCCCGCTAGGATCGGCACTGATTGCCATTTCTTTCGTTAGTTGACACCAGTTACTGATAAAAATTGATTATTACAATGTCGTATGCGTCATTGGTTCAATTGGATATCACCTGGACTCCGTATCAACCTTTATTTCTGCTGTGGGCATATCAGCAACAATTCTGAAGAAACAATTTCATGTTGGCTCAAAACGTAAGCCATGTAAGCAGCTGTCATTTATTGCTGTGTTAAATAAAAGCGTGTGCTTACTTGACAAAGGAGAGAGCTGGTCATAAATGTTTTTAAAACTATTAAAACGGGTTATAATGGGCAAAACTTTCGAAAATTGTCGTGTGGACAGGGCTCTCTGCCTCCTAATAACGAGCTGTTACTGTAGTTGCATTAATGGTTATAGTTTAAGGATATTTTTTGGACAAGTTCCAATGATTATGTAAAGATTTTTATAAAAGTAACAAGGGATCACTATATATGCAGACTATTTCAAACAAAAATGGAATATCAAAATCATTTATCAATGCGAATATTTTGTGAACTTGACTATAACATAGTTATCTATCAGTCGAATTGATAAACTCTCAAGTTGTACTTGATCACATAGAAGCTTAAAATTAATGGATTGCAATTAGTATGCTTTTAAAATGCAATATGAATGCTTTATTAGGTATAAAGAATGAATAATTTTATACATTAATACGGGCTCACCCGAATGCTACCAAAATTTACAATGTGATAACTAAACAAATTCGGCAGTTGTGAATTTTCATTCACTGTCAGTGAGTTCATCAAATCATATCTGAAAAGAATGTTTATAGATATCTGAATAAGGCTAATTTTGACGGGTGGGAAACTGCAGAGATCTTTTTGTGGTTACAGGAACTACATGTTAGTAAATTAACTTTAACTGCCTCTAGCCTGCTAAGACAAAAAAAAAAAATTACTATTACTGAATAAACTTAATTCAGTAAAAAGATGTCTGTTTACTATTTTCTTAAACTTTGCTTTTCTTACAGTCCTTCTGACTCTTTTAAAGATGGCATCATATGAAATTTCCCATGACATTTATTTCCATAAAAAATACCGTTGCAAAAATGTTGAAATCGTGAAGCTGTAAAATTCATTCTTACTTTTCCTTATTGAAATGCCTCTTACTGTACAAAAAATGGCCTCTAAATATTTTTAGAAAATATCTCTTTTAAATGTCTTGATCACATTAAAGCTGTATTCGCCTGATAAGCTGACAAATACATAGCAACATGTTGCGCCGTAAAGGTAATGTAGTGTTAACTTTTCAATTCAAGACATTTTTTTTTTCTTTTACTAATTATAATGTATGACGAAGCACTTGAGCCCAGTTCTTCTCCCAGACATACCTCTGACACATATCTCTTCGCAAACTGCGGAGAAAAAGAACAGTTTCCTTCCTGGAAACTTGTGAAACGGAGAAGCCGTTGAGATGAAAATAACCTCTGTGACATTGGTTGCCAAAGCAACCAAAAGCATGAAATACACCGTTGTTCTCCTGGTGAAAGAACAGAAACAAGTTGTATCCATTCACAAATCAAGTAACAATTGAAGAGACTTTTTCCAGTGAAAGAAAAACTCTCTTTTAACTTTTTTTTCCCCTTTCCAGCTTCCGATAAAAAAGATTTAAGCCTTTTTCTTTTAACGTTAACTTCTAACGTTTCAAACGTTGTCGTTTGCTGTGTGCCCGTGTCATGTTAAGTCGATTCCATTATCGCGGAAACCCTAATTTGTTCATTCTAAGTATGACAAATGAAAGTCGAACTAGGCGGTCTTGGCTCGTTCTTTGCAGTAACGCGTTTATTCATAATAAATTATGTCCCATGAACCATGAAGAATTGAAAATGTGGATTTTCTCATCATTTACAGTGGTTGTATGGATCTAACATTCAATTATTGATAATCTTTTTCTTTAAAGACTTTCATACAAAATTTAAACTTGCATACGATTTCTGTTTATCTGTCTTTCCATCTACCCGTATTCAAACTGCTGTAAATATACTGTGATTGGTGCTAAATTTATTGATGATGTGCACTATACCATGTACCCTCTTGAAAATGGTGCACATAGCATGAATAGTTCTTTTACAAGAACACTCAAAAGACTTTCGATATACAGTGCTGGCCAAATTATTGGACTCGTTGTGCAAAACAATAAAATAGAAAGAATTTGTTTTTTTATTTTAGTTTTGCTGTGAAATTAAATACAAGAAATATAATTTGCTAATAACATCGGTTATAAAACGCTTTCCAGTACAACAGTATTTTTATTGGACAAATTTGGTGATATATCGTCGCCAAACAAGCCGACATTTTGAGAACTCTTAAAAAAATTGTATATCATTATTAATGTAATTTTTCAAGACCCTTCAAAAGAACTTTAAATGTTGTCCTTTAAATATTATCTTTTAGATGAACAGTAAACTGTTAGAAACGTTTATAAACTGTACATATTGTATTGTGCTGGAAATCAATTAATGTTGCTAAACTGCCATAGGCCGTGATGCTTTGGGATTTGTTAGAGTGTTTCTGTAAAAGGATTGTAAAAGCTGCACAGACTGCGCAATCTTTAATAGCGTGTGTCAATTCTGTTTTGTTTGATATTCTAAAATACACTTTTAACAGTGATTGTCCGTACAGCGTAATGTATTGGAATTCTTTTGAATGCTACAGTAAAATTCTATAAATTCTTCATGCAGCATTTTCATTTGGGTAGATAGGAATCACAAAAAAGAAAGAAATCGCAGTAATGTATGCATATTTACCGTATTTACTGAACGGTCGGGCAGACAGACAAAGTGCTAAAACAGCAAATGATCTTTTGATAAATACGTTGATATCAAAGAAGTTATTTAGTTTCATTCTATAAAAAATATAGCAATAATAACCCAAACAAATTTAATTAAAATACTTTTTATGTAAAGAAACATGCTTTTAGTAAAATAAGCCAAATAATTTGGCCAACACTGCATTACACTCACTGGGCAGGCATCGTTTAAAGTTATTTTAAAGACTTAAAGCTATTTCAAATGAAACAAAATTAACATATTTCATTTAAATTTATAAAATGTAGTATATGTATGTATGCAGTTATGTAGTGTATGCATCATTTATATTTTTTGCAAACAAATTCCAATACATTACGATCTAAGGTAGTTGACAGACGCTAATCTAATTCAATTAAAATGAAATAAACGTTATATAATAATAAATTTTAAGAAAACTTACTCTGTAACAAAAATGTCCATAACCTTTTGTAGCTCTTTTGCAGTGTCTCACCAAATTACACAAATATCGCAGTAATGTTGCTTTTGGAAATTATATTCAAAATCTAACTAAGCAAAGGCCAATTTTGATGTATATTAACAACATACCGCCAAACTTAGAGCCTGGAAATGTTTTCAAAATTCTCATTTACATGCAAAAAGATGCAAACTTTCACTATTTCTTAGATAGACAATTAATCTCAACCTAAGCTCACAATAGCAAATCAGCTGGCAAATACATAACAACATGTTACGCTGTAAAAGCAATGATTGCGAAAATATATTCACTGCCGAAATTTAAACACAAATGCGAGAAATTCCCTAAGTACAGCTTTGATTGACATGAAATTTGTCCGAAAAGTAGCAAATATCTGTATGTATGAAACGAAGTGAAGAATTACAAAGATTAAACAATATGGAATGATTATAAATCATAATATGAAATTATTGGAGTCACTGATAATATGATGTTTTCATTCAAAATTAAAAACGATATAGATATTAATAATATATATAACCACCCCTCAACTTCATTGCAATTTCGCCTGGAGGATGAAAATCCGTTATAGTCGGTTCCCTCTTGAGGGTACCTAAACCTACGCAACCTCAAACAAAACTTACAATGAGTGACCATGCTTTCCATGAGGTGATCAACCACCTCAGAGGTCAATAACCACCATTCCTCCTGTAGATCAGTTTGCAACTTTGTGAGCTTAGCTGGAGATAGGACACTTTTAGACACAGCTCGACAGAGGGCCACCTTTACATGCTTGCCATCTGGCTCCAAGTAAAATTTCGAGTCATTCGTACACATAACATTTGCCCAATCGGAAGCAATCCAAATCACATGTTGGCATTGGCAACACCAATTTTAATCGTGTAATCCCTCTGGATTGGACATATAGAGCAACACAAGTTATCAAGGTTGTACAGTGGTAATCGATTGTATAGTCCACTCATGTGTAACCCGCGGCGAACTGCAGCAGAAGGTACCATCTTACCAATGGACACACTACCATCTTACCAATGGATGCACGGATGGAAGTCGCTCTTCGATTCCGATTGGCTTTAACAGCAACCCATCGATCTTCCGCGGAGGTTGTTACCCTTAGGCGACCGAACACAGGCCTGTTTGCCTTGTTTGGAGTTCTTTCCATAATCTAGAAATGTCAGAATGATGAACGCCTATGAAAAAGCAACATCTGTGACAAACTGTCTTTCTTTAAGGCATCCCACCCTACAGCAATGTTGGCTGTCTGTCATTCGTTTTCTGAAAGTCATAGAAACATGTTTGACTTAAAAAATAATCATATGAAAGTTCTAAACAGTTTTTTGTCAGCACTTACTTGCAGCTCCTCTAACCCTTCATAATTCTGTCTCAATAAATGCTGCTGTTCTTAATGCAGTTCAATCAATGCTGCTACTCATAATGCAGCTCATAAATGCCACTCAAAATGCTGGCAGTCTTGCATTGATAAATGTGAAAGACTGCCTTACTTGCATGTCTATCGATACTTATCGGTAATAGACTGTTAGATTACAAATTTTCATCTTCGCATACTTCGATCTACCTTCGCAGCGAATTCTTACCTCTCAAATTCATATTGGCTTCCGAAAGTTTACTCTCAGTGCTGAACTTTTAGCAGTGCGTCTGCCTTTCGCAATTTTATTTCGTACAATATAGAGGCTGATATATTCGGGAAAACCACGTTTTATTATCTAGATACCTCTAAATTTCTTTCTTCGGTTATGACTCTTCATCATTCATTATACACATTTACAATTTAGTCACACACACACACACACACGCTCATCGTATTACAAGCCCATATTAAACTTGACCTACATTTATTTTCGCAACCGTTAGTCTTCGATGCATACTTCCAATTTCTGTTCTTGCTTTTGCGACACTTTGAGATTTGTATGGCTTTCTCTTCATTTACTCGGCATTTTTTCTTTCCCAGGATAGAATCCCATTTTGGAGATATTACTACATCTTTTGCTAAGCCACAAATCGAAAATCCCCCTATTTTTCTTTTTAATTTACAACGTCTAGCGGGTGATTCCTGAGGAGTAGCTGCAGGCATTGTTGATGTTTCACATCCAAGCATTCTCGCATCTATTACTTCGATGTGGGCGACAGGTTTAATGTTTTGCTATTCACAATGCAATGCATACATCACTTGTTTCCTATTGAGCACTGTACAGCAACGATAAAAAGACCCTGTCCTTAATTCGGCCATCGCACAGTGGAGTATTTGACTGATTTAGGCGGAAAAAATATTTTTGTATAAAATTTGGGAAACGCTTAAAAACAATAGTTTATTATATAATTGTATTTTTAAAATATTTTTTCTTCGGGAAAACACATTTTCGTATATACAGGGTTTGTCAAAACAATGGAACATGTAAAGTCATTTATATTTAATTGCGATGAATAATTATTTCTGTTTCACTGAGATTGATTTTAATCCATAAATATAAACATAATTTCTTGATTAAAATAATTTATAAATTAAAATTTGAAGCGAAGCTGTGCAGTTCTTTTTAGCACTTTCCAACGAGGTTGAAAAATGTTTATGGTTTCGGATAATCTGTCTGCCCGGCCATGCTCTAACTGCCGTAAATATGAGTCGAAAACTACGAAATTTATAAATGTTATTCCTATGCATTGTACCATGTTCCTTGTCACAAATGATGATGTTTCATTATAGTTCTTTTACAGGAGCACTGAAAAAATTCCAATATATGGAGATCTGTGGCAAGTCATTGTTTAAAGCGCAGTTTAGAGATCTTCGGCTGTTTCTAACACAAAAAATTGATATAGGTTATTATGGATTGTAATCTATTCCATTAAAAAAAGGTGTATGTAGTATTTATTAGTTCTACAAGACCACTGAAAGAAATTCCAATGCATTACGGTCACTGGCAGTTTAGCGACATTAATCCATTTCAAGCATAATGCAATAAGTGCATATAAATGTTAATAAAGGCTTAATATTCATTTAACCCTTTAAAGCTCAATCATTTTCACATCTATAAAGAACAACTTTATAGAGTGCCCAACTCTGAAAACGTACACCCGTTGCCATCTCTCGTGATAACTATTAGCATCGTGGCGATTGTCTAAAGTCCTTTTTTTTATACAACTGGTTGCGCGGAGTCCAAGCATTGGAACCATTTAACCCTATTGTTTGAGACTAGCAGTGGAAAGAGATGGTTTCACGGCGCGACCACTGCGCGTTAAAGGGTCAAATGATGCAAATAGCATTTAAAGTTACAGGACCTCGCAACATTACTTTAATCGTGATCTAGAGGGTTTTTAATGCAATGTTATTTCCAAAATCTCCACAAGTTTACGAGAACGCATTGCAAAATTTGGCACTGAAAAGATTGTGCTGGAAATGGCTCTCTAATTGATGCGCTTGGCATTATTTATTTTTCTTGTTATTTTGTACCTGCAATGTTTTGAATGCCCTTTTTCTTTGAGTCTTTCTAACTTCTGAAATAAATGTCAAATCATGATATATTTTATGACATAAAATTTTACTTCAACAGATTATTTTAACAATTGTTAATAAATTATAATAAAAATAATAAATATAAACTTTTAATTTCTTGAGTGATTGAAATGTTTGCATGTTAGTCGTTTTTCTCATAAATGCTCTGTTTTCTGGAATCAGAACTTTTGTTAGACGTATATATATTTTAAATAATCATATTGAATAAAAGTTTGTTGATTTAGCATATCTTCTCATCATAATTATTTGTTTTTAAGTAAATATCTTGTGCCTTTCTGCACGCATATCATGTACGCCTAAAAGGAGCTGGTGTACGTAAAATCTGTCGCGTCTCCAATGTCCACCATGCGTTATGGCAACGCTACACTAGGGGATAGCGTTGCCATAATCACACACAAATTATTTCATTTATCGGAGTACATACATTTGTGTTTGAAACAAGAACCTCCGACTTAGCAGTTAATTTTCTCCTAGATATTTCACTAAAATTTTCATCTCTTGCAAAGATGAAATATCCATATTTTTTCTCAAAAGTTTTCTTTTTGAAACTTTCATTCATTTATAGCATCTTTGCAAGAATAAATTTTTCTTTTACGCCTTTTAGGGTTCCACAATAAAAAGCTTCTACTTTTAAAAAATGTATTTTTACTTCATTTTTATTTATAAATGTATCTAGTACATATAGGAATTTCCATGAAAACTGAATTCGTAACGAATGTTCCAAAACGAGCTAACTGCATCTGGTTTAAAGGATTCTAAAACTATTAATTGTCTTATAGATAAATAATGTTCCAGAAGTAGGATTTATTTTTAAAATTCATGCATTCTCTTTTATCATCTACGGCCGTATAAACTTTTCCTCTTTTCTATAACTCATAAACCGCTTTCCCTGCAGAACATTTCCTTTCTTTTTATTCTTCCATAAAACTATGCCACTGAAGATTCTTTAAACCAAAAAGTGTGGATCGTCTAACACGAACAAGCGATCGTGATAACACTTTAATGAACTTTCGCACATAAAAAAAATCAAAGAATAAAAAAGAAAGAATAAAAAATGTGGACAAAAGGCATTCTCCAATTTCCTTCCCAACATTCCCAACAAGAGCTTCCGAATTTTGACGCCTCCCCTGTTCGTTCTATCGATTAAACGACAAGTAATCGATACATGTGGGTGGTAGAGAAGTTAATAAGTCCCTCAGGGAGGATGCATGGGAACGTTTTTCTTTTTTTTTCTGTCAGTGTCAGGTGTGACACTTCTCTGCTATAACGACGCTAGCGTAATGTTTGCTTTTGGAAGTTACAACAGAATATTACAGTGGTTACATCAAACTGGCTGGTTACAACATAACTATTAACTGCACGTGATGGGATCGATTTTCTCGTGTTCGTGGCTACTATGTTATGACTTTTGTTCTTAGATTTTTTTCCTAACTTATACGTCTGTTTAATTTCTAAATTTAGGAAATTTTCAAAATGCTTTTTTTTATTCTGTGTCAGTAAATTTTACTTCATGTAAAAATTCTTATGACTTTAAATCTGTGATTGGCTTTGGAAAAGCTACACGAGGGTTATCTGCCTAAGGAGGGATGCCTTGGGAATGGGACTTTTTAAGAGGTTCTAAAGCTTAATAACGTTACATCTGGATAAAATTGGCGAAAACTCCAGATTGTTAGTTTGAAAGTCACGTGGCTGTCCAGAACCCTTGGAACTTCATACTTCAGTCACATACCATAGTTTAGTGTCTTATCTACTTGACCATTGGTCGTGCTTAAAACATTGTGTCATTAACTGAGTTTATCTAATTTACGTAACCATACTTTTAAAATTCTATAATTTAGTAAGTGTCTATGAATTGCACTTGTAGTACTTGCTTATAACCATTAGAAAGGTATTCTTTAATAAATTATGAGAAAATATTTACTTTGTAAAACTATCTTCATTTTTACTCAAATTCTGAAGGTTTGTTTCATTATTTTTAGTATTTGTGCAGTGCAGAGAAAAAAAATATGTGATATTTTTCAATGAACATAAGCATTTTGGTTTTTCTTTCTGCTTTACTGATATGCTTTATTTTGGATGGAAAATCACCCTGTTATCTCTTTTACCAAGTGAGGAATTCCATGGAAAAGATTTTCTAAACTATCTGCTTATTAAAAATTATATATAGGTATTTCGGAAAATTATTACTTCTCTTTCACTGTCGAGAGGTGTATACTATGGTGCATGTGTGCTGTTTAAATATTTTTTTTAATTGATTTAAGACAGCACATAATCTTAAATCAAGCTGGACATTTGGCTTAGCAATGCAAGCTTAGCTTAAGCTGGATTTTAGCTTGCAAAGTGCGCAGTGATGGCGCCATCTGTGAAAGAGAATGGACATTAATTGTCTATCATCCTCAAATTTGCTGAAAGTTCGTAAAAGATGTGTTTTATTTTATTACCAGTGCCATATTACCGGCAGGGCAAACGGGGCAACTGCCCAGGGCCTACAGATTTTAGGGCCCAAAAATCTTACATCTTACACTTTTGTAATTTTAAAATAAAATTACAAAGCATAAAAAAAAATTCAGAAGTTAAATAATTTTTTTAATTATAAAGTATGGACAATAGGGTGGATCGAAAAAAACTTTTTTTCGAAATCTTAGTCTCCTGAGCTGTCAAAAGTTGTAAATTGATATAAATAAGACATGTGCAAAATTTAAATGTTCTACGATAGCGTCTTGGGGTTGCGCATCGAGCTTGAAATATAGAAATTTTTGAAAAATATGACTTTTTTTAAAAATCGATCAAAAAATTCTTTTCCGAATTATTAGGATCCCGAGGTTTTAGAAGTTGTATATTATTATGAATAAGACGTATGCAAAATCTGAAAGGGCTGTGACAATTTCTAGGAGTTGCACATCGAGCTTAAAATCTATAATTATCTGAAAAATATGCGTTTTTTGACAAAAGTATGTAGAAAGCAAAAAATTATAATTTTAATGAATTAGTCCCGTTGAAAAATAGTCAGTAGCGTTCGCAGCTCTTCTCTAGTACAACCACAATCGCAACTACATTACCCAGGACCCTCGGTGATTTGCCTGCGATCCGAGTCCTGCCCGTGCCAGCCCAAGCATCGAATTATTGGAGCATGCGTTTTAATGAATAATGTAAAGCCTGACTTCAAATAAAACTGTGGCATTTTATGTCAAGTGTTATAAACTAGATCGTAAGAAACCATCACCTGATAGATGGATAGACAACAAATTTTGGAGTGGCTATTTGCTATTGTGTGGAGTTGGCAAATACAACATTGCAGAGATTTAGTTAGATTAGAGAACTGCTTTTCTAGATTTCGGATGGCGCCTTTGTTCTTTCCAGAATTCGATGATTTACCACCACCGCCAATGTATGTGAGGGTCCTAAGATCAATGGATTTCGTATCAAACTCTCCCAAATTTCCAATGAAATTCTTAAAATTTGGCCAAAGTATATCGAGTCAGGTTCCATTATCAACGAGATATGCTCCCAAATCTCCCAAAGTGGCGGTAGATAGGCAATCAGCGTTTTCTTCAGCCTTTCGTACTTCTCTTAAGTTATTTTCACTTTCCAAATCAATGAAAAAAGTTGGAGACTGGATGTTGGAACTTTCACCTCTTTCTCCACCAATCTCGAAATTTTTCTTTTCAATCTTTCAACTTTTTTCTCATTCTCCATAAACTTCTCTTCTTTACAACTCCATCGATTGTCACATATTTTGCTCCCCTCTGCTCTGCTAATGACTCCCGTTCTGTATGAGGTATGCGAGGCTCTGAGATACACCTGCTACGGGAAAAGTCAGGACATTTGCGAGTGCGATTTTCAATTGCTCGCTAAGGGAGAGTTTTTCCCACTTTCTTCATAAATAATTCCTTATGTCCGTATCTAACGTACGATTTATTTAGCTGCTGAACTTGCTCATGACCTTTTCTAACTATCTCTTGAATTCCTTGGATTGACACAGTAGGGATACTGTTCTTGATCCAAATTTCCTGTACTTTGATCACCACAACTAAGGTTACTTCTCCTTCCGGTGGATCCTGCCCTTTATTCAGAAATTTTTCTTCTTAAGTACAAAAAAGTAATATATGTCTTCTCGGGTTGGTAACTTGGTACAAGGTAATTCTTTTGATATACCCAGCTCTTCTAAGAACACCGATTTTGTTCCATGTTCTGTTGCAGACGGTTTCACTCTATTCAGAATCGTAGCAGTGCAAGGCAACCACATTTTAGCTTTCTTGAGAGTACACTGAAAGCACCAATTATCTGAAACGTTAAACTAAATGCCTGTTTCAAGGAAATATCTCGTGACTGCTTTAACCGAATGCATCGCCATCACTCGGCAGGCAAACCGGAGGTAGTTGTCTAGAGCACAGCTTGCGTACTGCGCCCAAGACAAAACGACAGCATAAAGTGGGCATTGCATCAAACTATTCGTAAAGCCATTTTTTGTGATTTACTGGGTTTCTCTGAACATTTTTTAACATATAAAAGAACCAAATTATTTTAAACAAATAAAGTTTGCTTTCTACATATTTTTATCAAAAAACACATAATTTTCAGATATTTATAGATTTCAAGCTCGATGTGCAATCCCTAGAAATTATTCTAGCCTCTCCAGATTTTACATACGTGTTATTCATAACAATATACAACCCCTAAAACCTCAGGAGCCTAATAATTGGGAAAAGAAATTTTTTGGTCGATATTTTGAAAATGCCGTATTTTTCAAAAATTTTTTAATTTCAAGCTCAATGCGCAACCCCAAGACGTTGTCGCAGAACATTCAAATTTTACACACGTCTTATTCATATCAATATACAACTTTTGAGACCCCAGGAGATAAAGATTTCCGAAAAAAAAATTTTTCATCCACCCTAATGAACAATGAAAATAATTGAAATTTACATTTGTATAAATTAATTTAAACTTATTTTTAATTCTTCGAAATGCTCTATATCGATATAGCATACCAATATGTAGGAAAATAACCACATTTGTAAAGAGAATTTTTAGCATTAAAAAATAGCAAAATTTTTTAATTATTTGTTATTTTAAGAAATATTTACAAAAATGACTAAAGTGTTTGTATTCCATACATGTTAGCAACTGTGATATAGCATTTCGAAGTAACGTTTAACTATCTGTTTCTTCGATTTCAGATTACTTAACACAAAATTTGTGTTAAGTAAGTAAACCCATTCTATATTTCCAAATATGGAAATTCTTCAAAATAAAATACAATTATACTACGAAATTGAATTCAAAATCAGTCGTTTGTCTCGATTTTGGCCAGCAGTATTGCTGAACGATGAGTGAGATTGAAAGTTTTAAAACGTGTCCTGCTTTTAAGTTTATATTATGCTTATTTCCCTATTAGTAGAGTCTATAAATCACACATAACATTATTTAAATTTTGATACATCCCATGGAAAAATAAAAGAAACTTATCAGCATCGCCCATACTTATCGATCTGGCATGACAACAGTCACATCAAACTTTAGTCATAGCTGCCCGACGCAATAATGGCCGATCGGTTAGCACGCGTTCCTTCCAGCCAGAAGTTCCTGCGATCGAACCCACCCGTCGACGTTTGATGGAACAGATTAAAATAACTTAAAATTTCAGCATAGAGGGGGAAAATGCGCAGAAAAATAAAGTATATGGGGTGCGGGCGCCCCCTGTATTTAGAAAAAAATTTTTAATCTTGAAATGTCAAGCTTAATGCAAGCTGGGCAAGTGTAAGCTAGAACACTTGATTCAAGCTTGCATTAAGCTTACACGCTTGGAATTTTCAAGCTTATTGACTTGATAAATCAAGTTTGATGCAAGTTTTCTGTGCTATCTGGGATTAACAGAGCCCCTTTAAACGTCCTCCGTTGAAGATATTCGGCAGATAACCCTAGTGTCCTTGCCTTAACACAACTGCAAAACTCGTAAAACTAATTTAAAAACATGACCACGCTGCAGTTATTTAGCAATTTAGAGTTCAAGAACATTTTGATTATATTGAATGCTTCATAGTTTTATTTTTTACTATCAAGTTTAACACAAAACTTACATCGATTTTTTTTTTTTATAACACTCATTTTAAATCTTTTCTATTTCATAGAACTTCAGCATTTTCCGTGAGCAGCCCCAAAGGACACATCCCTCGGCTCCTTACCTCTCGTCGTCTTGCCCGTCCGAAGTGCCCAGGCCAAGTCCTGTCCACAAGTCCTCAGCGTGCCAAGATCATGTCTATGTCCGTCTGTCTCTCCCGGACGTGCATGTGGAAGACGACAAAGTGACGGCCTCTCAGTCTACCTACTCCCTACCGACTGTCAGAAGGCGGTAAATAAGTTAATGCTCTTGTAAAATGTGCGATCTTTCAGATACAGCAGTCATGTTGACAGTCTCGTTGTGGCGACGTTATGGGCATGGTTCAAAAAGTAAGGGAGCAAGTCCTTTTATTAAAAAAGTTTACTCACAAAATCGAAGAGAAAGACAAACATAACAAGGCAGTTGGTACAGATTTTTCAACGTAGCCTTCGTGGGCATCAAAGCATCTTTAATCCAATCTGTTGAAACTGATGTTGAAGAAATCAGGCCACTTCACGACGCTTCAGGCCACTTCACGACGCTTCAGGCCACTTCACGACGGTACAGGTCACTTCAGCTGAGTCACTTCACGACAGCATCCTGAACTGCAGTATCAGATAGGTGCTTCTTCCACGGGCTGAGAAGATGGAAATCACTGAGTGCCATATCCGGGCTGTAGAGAGGATGTTCAAATATGTTTCATCGGAAACGCTGTTGCCGGCCACGTGGCATCTAGTGGTCATTTGGTGATCATATGATAGGGAATTTTATTCACTCTGGTAATGTGTGCAGTGTGAACCCATAAGAATTCTTGTTACCTTACGTTTTGAACCACCAACGCACATTTCGTCAGGAGTGTCACATCACAAATGCGCGCCTTCTGTGACTCCCTTCATGTCAAACATATGGCGTCGCAGTGTAAGGCGAAGAAGACATGCATGTAGGTCACTATTCATATTGCGCTCGTGATGTTCTTCATGTGACGCCGCAAAAACTGTCCTGCCGCCATTTGTGCCTCGCCACAACCTTTCTGCAGTTTATACATGTTGTCACATGAAGTCATATTGCGACATCACCGTGCTCTTTTGAAACTTTTTCCCTCTTTTCTTTTCTTTTTTTTTTTTGTTCAATTTCAGTAAGAAAAATTTCATGTGGATGACACCACATGCCTTCCTTGTACATCTAATAAATCACAACTATTTTCCGCGCACTTCATCTAATCTTATTTTATTTAAAAGCTATACAGTATTGCAAAAATACTAAGGTTTAGCACTTTCTAGCCGAATATTTGATATATCGCCAAGCTGGGTTCAGTTTGAAAGATTTATTTTCGGCTCTTAATATGGCAATATTTTGCCAAAAGCCGACCAGCTCGAGATAGTTAACGAGATTTTGGGAATAGCCGAAATAGTGATTGGCCATACTCTTTTAATGAATTGAAGGTATCCATAGACTTTAATTATTGAAAGTATTTTGGTGGCCTTGCAAATAAATTTTTAGTAGACTATCAATCAAAAAAAAAATGCTCAATTAAATGTTGCAACAGTTCTAAATACAAAATCTCGAAATTCTACAGTTAAAAGTTTTAGAGTCGTGCAAAATACGATGCTATTTTTGCACTAAATTTGGCGATATTTAGGCAAAACTTGCCTAGGTTGATGATAGCTGGCGAGATTTTGAGCATGGCCATAATAATGACTGACTACAGGCATAGTGCATTGAAAATGTCTATAGTCCTTAATGCATTGAAATTCTTTCTGGTGGCCTGTAAATAAACTATCCGGTCGATTGGAATCAGAAATGAGAGGTGCACAACTAGATGTTACAATAATCTTAAATATAAAATTTCAAAATCTACGACTAATAGTTTTTGAGGTACGCAAATTGCGTACATACATGCATAAATACGCCAAAAGTCGCCATGTTTGACGACTTTGCCGCAATTTTTGAGGAAGGCACACGACTGTCGTTGGACAATTAGCTAATTATAGGGTAGGATGGTTTGTGCTTGAAATGGATGAATGTCTCTAAACTGCCATTGGCCGTAATATATTGGAATTCTTTGAGAGCTGCTGTAGAAGAGCTATAAAGGATAAAGACACTATTTTCAATGGAGAGTTTCATTTTCCCTGTTAACAAACGATCCAGTAGACTGGAACCCAAAAGAGAGGTGCATAACTAGATGTTGCAACAATCCTAAATACAGAATTTCAACATTCTACGACTATCAGTTTTGAGATATGCAAGTTACGCACATACGTACGTACAGATATCTGGGAAAACTAGTCGAAATAGAATTACTATCGTTCAAAATGGAATGTGCGTGCATATATATGAACATACATGCATGCGTACATTGAGACATCTCGAAAAACTCTTCGAAGTAAATTTAAAGATAGTAAAAATCGATGTTTTTATCAAAATCTGCATATCGATACTTTTCGTGATCACTTAGAGGTCTATTCTGACACGATCGCTTAATCGAACATTCGGATTTATTACGTAATTCGAAACGTATGGTAATTTATACAATCGGTAGGGAGAATCTGCAACTAAAGCTCTACCGTACCTAACAGAATACCAACATACGTTATCAGTTTGTAAATGACGTCAATATGATGTCACACGTCCAAACGTTCGCTTAAACGAGCGTGGCAAAATAGAGCCCTTAACTTCCTTTTACTTGGTATAAGGAAGTAAAAATCCTGTAGGTATGTATAAGTATTTTATAGTTTTATTTCACAGGTACATGCAAAAATCTCTTAACAGAATTTGATTGTTTGAACGAACTCTAAAATTCTTCTGGTGAATCTGCAAGCACATGTATAATTTATTAACACGTTACTTATTAAACGGTTTCAAAAGTTTATTTAGGTAAATTACTCTCCCAGTAGAATAATTTTCTAACAAAGATTTCCCTTTAGGTGCTATGAAAGACTAAACTTAAGTTGTTTCTTCTGGATAATTAGTGTTACTGGAATAATAATTTAAAGTAAATTTGATTTACGTAACAAATAACATTTGGAATGTAAAAAAAAATAAAACATAGAAATATTTTTGTTATAACTAAGCACTATTTTTCGTGTTTCCTTTAAATTATCATTCCCCTCATTCCCGAAACTGAGTTTCTCACCTGCACATAGAAATCATCAGACATCTGTGTTTTGAAATTTATTTTCAATAAAATTGTGTGTCAGCATTTTAACATATTTCATATTTATTATATTTTTTGAAAATGCTTTAATAAAACTAGAAACTATATTTGTAAGCTTTAGACATACTTATAAAAAGTTTACAGCTGACTAATCAAGCAATAGTGTTCATTTACAGAGTACAAAGAGTACCATTTTATAAATAATTATGATAGATATTTGTCTTGAGAATCTTATAAGTTCTCTTAAATCATCTCTTTCAGAAAAGAAATAGCCACCTTAATAGTAGCTAACACTAAAAAAAAAAAAAAAAAAAAATGTGCAAATACAGAAAATGTGCTACTAAATGGGACGCCAGCACTATTTCCATATATTTACTGGATTTTTTTCTTGTAAATTCCATTCGAGAGAGGAACTGGCACTTCATACACGTAAGTTCTCCTGCATTCAAATATGAATGAAGAGTTTCCGCAATTATTTCCTGGAAACTGTCCAGTAAATGTACGGTAAATTTTTAAAGTGACGGTATCGGCCCTTGAATTAAAGTTATATCTGAAATAATTTCAAATATTGTAGTAACATCAAACTGTTAATTAAACGAGCTAGAAATTCATTCTTTCTCAAAGCTCTTCTTCAGTGTTGCCAATTCTGCCGGAGAAAAAGTGGCCCAAATCAAAGTTAAAAGTAGCTAGAAATGTCTAAAGATGATTTCAAGCTTAGAACAAAATAAAATTGCAAACCGGAAATGAAAGTCCGAATGACTTAAAAAAGCATCTGCAGACAAGCATATTTCAGCAGTACAAACCCTTAAAAGTAAACGCCAAAGAAGTTTAATTTTTTTTCTCAGCTTGAAAACATTTTCAGCCATTTCTGGCAACTTTCATTTGAGCCACATTTTCTCCGGCAGAGTTGGCAACACTGATAGGATCAGGTACTAGCACCAAATCGGCGAAGGGGCGAAACTTTGCTTGTAAGCAAAAACGGAGCCTTTCGGACAGTCTGTACTTGGTATCTTAGGGAGCCATGGTTGAATTCTATGTTTAATGCAGCGGTTCAATTTTCTTCTTACGAGATTTTTCCTCTGCTTTTACAATTTCAAAAAGGAATTCTATAAAAGGACTTCCTCCGAATTTTGAACGACCAACATCTTTCCTAGTAGCACAACTGATTACAAAGACGTTCAAAATACGTCTTTTGGATGCCTTTTGAACGTCTTTTGAGCTAGTGCTACCAGCAATAAACCTGTCACTGATATCAATTGATTTTGCTGTGCTTAAAATTCCCCTGAAGCTAATAGGCTGTATAAATGCATTCGATTACTTCAGGTTTGGGAGATGATGCAAATGTCTTTTCCAGCAATTTCCAAGTGCAAATGTCTTTTCCAGCAATTTCCAAGTGCAAATGTCTTTTCCAGCAATTTCCAAGTACAAATGTCTTTTCCAGCTCTCCTGTGAATCGTGCTCGATCTGTGGATGCTCGTGCCATGCCCTGCCCTGTGCCTCAACTGTCGATATGCAGTCGATGTGACAGTCAAGGACCCTCTTCCCCTTCCTTTCTTCGAACCCCGTCCCCAGAAACAAGGTCGCCAGGGCCAGATCCCACGGCTCCGGGGGGCATCCGGCCCCGCTCCCTCAGTCCCTTGCTGTCACCGGCCTACTCGCAAAATTCGCAAAGTTCTAGAGAGTCCGAAGGCGCAAGTCCCGGATCAGCAAGTCCTTTAGGTAACTGCAAGCTGTTTCTACATATTAAATGATTCAGGCTCAAGTGTGCGTTGTTGCCTATGTGTTGTTTCAATCTTGTTATGTACTTCAGACAACAAATCTGCTCCTCAGACAACAAATCAACAAATCTGCTCCCTTTGCTACGAACATTTTACTTTTAGAACAGTTTTAAATCTTCTTTTTTTTCACAACTAAAAGCCAAGATGAGCCATATAATTTCATAAATTCTGTTATATGAGAGTTCCCTTAGAACATTCTGAATGGAAAGGGAGATTTTAAAAATTGCTTACACAACAAATTTAGGATCAGAGTGGTTACATCTTTGTTCTGCCATCTACAAAGTGCTACATTTTAAGAAACATTGAGGTTCTTTGAATTTTTTTTTATTGATATCAGAAAAAGCGTTCAGAAAAAAAAATTATTGAATCATATATTTGTAACGATATGAAGTATAATCTAAATTTTACACTGTTGAGTTTGTGAATACTAATACTTATTCAATCGTTGTATTTCAATAGCTATCGACTGAATACTAAAATAACTGCTAAAATAAACTAGTTTTCTGCGAAAATGACATTTTTTAACCATTTATAAAAATGCTGCAAATAAGCAAATCAGCGTAGTAGTTGAAAATTTTCTGATTTTCAGCATCATTTGTTTTTACATGGAATATAACCCTGCCCATGTTGTAGATCGTTAGTAGGTAATGGTCTTAAACCAAATGAAATGTAACTTGTACTCTTCTATTACTAAACCAGTGTTCCATGGACTAAATTATTTCTGCTCCTCAAAACTTTAATTTATGAAATTCTTACGGTAAGTTATTTTAGCATGTTCTTGTTACAATTGAAGGGCAGAAAATACCCCAGTTTCCTTTGCATTAAGAAAGGTTAAGAAGAGTTTATTAATTTCTTCCCTATTTCTTTTAACCATTTTACTTCTGTGTTATAAATGCTATCGAAACTTATTATTTTTTGGCATAAATAAGAGATATATTGAACAGTAAGAAAAACGTTCATAATTTTAAACCAAGCCGTACTGTTGATTTTTTATAGCTGCTCCGTAATACCTCCAAAGCTTTAGATTGAATTGCTGTATATTTTGTGCTTCAGTACTTGGAAAATGCTGTTTGTTATTTTATATAGTGAGTTTAAAGGCCTTGTAGAGGATTAACAAAGTATATTTTTATGTATCGCTAACTTTTGGCATGATTTGGCAAGGATATTAACGTAAACTTTCTTTTGGGGAACGTTCTAGCCTTATTAAAGGTAAAAAGTTAACATCATTTATTTATTTTTTTTTTTTACCTTTTTATAAATGATCGGATGTTGTGAATATCGACGCAGAAATATGATTTAGAAACTGTCAACTTATGAATTTATTGGAATATTTTAGAACAAGAGTTAAAACTTTTATAAAGCAACATTTTATAAACATTAAACATTCATGAATCTTGAAATAAATGCTTTCATATATCTGAAACGCTTATAATTATAGAAATGTAATTTCGAATTATATGTTTATTTCATTTGCATTATCATGGTCAATTTCTGGATCTCCAGTATCGTATTTAAAATATTATTCAAGATAAAAGGCTTTTTCCCTTCAAGATAAAATCTATAGACGTTCTTGTTTTTATATTGCACCTTAACCAACAATGAAAAATTCCTTCTGAAAAACTTCACTAAAAAAGGACAATTAATCCTTAGGCGATCCTAAAGAAAAAGGAGAAAACTCTCAGACCTCTGATAAACGCTCTTTTCTAAGTCAGTTGTGGCAGTTGTCATGGTGACGGTAGTTCGCTCTGCCTTGCCTGAATGACTGTCTGCCTTCAAACAAATTGACTTAGAGGTAAGTTTGCAGACTGATAAACAAAGATTTATAGCTTGGACTGCAAGAAATATATTCGCGCATTAGAAATGTGCACCTCGGTACAAATAATCCGGTATGCACACTAAACAGAAGTAGGCCAAGGGCAAAGACGTCACTGGCAGGTTGTTGCGTAGATATTTTGCTTGGATCCAGAGTGCTGCAAAAAATTATTCCTGGTTATGCTTCCAGTCTATTATTATTATAGCCAGTAGTTTGACTCCTAGTCGATTCAAAAATTAGTAAAAAATTGTTAAAGCAATAATTTGAAAAATACAATAAAAATAGAAAAGTGTTGTTTTCACAGTAAAGGATAGACATTGATCGATTTTTTTTTTCCCAAGGAATCAAAATTTATGCTAATCCTCTAGTACACTGTTGGTAAAAGTAGTTAACATTTCATCATAAAATGGTGCTGAATTAGCTGCGTTTTTTCTATGGAGAAACGTTGAACTATGATTGGGTGTTTTAATTGATCAATGAAACCAAATCAGGGTGAAATGTTTTTTGATCAGTTTATGCACCTCTTTTGATCAGGTTAAGCACCAAATCATAGTTCAACGTTTCTCCGTAGAAAACATGCAGCTAATTTAGGTCCATTATATGGTGAAACGTTTATCTATCTACTTCTTTTAACAGTGTATAATCTACAGTTTCTTACCTGTAAATATCGATACAGTTTGTCTAGTTGAATGTAAAATGCTAGATTACATATCGATTTACAAATGCTCAATGTGTCAAATATCGATCAGCTGCACAGCTTTGAAGCAAAGAGCGAGAGATTTTCTCAACAGGTGCTTTTTTTCCGGGAATTTGATTTGATTTCCGGTGATTTGACGTCAGGAATATGTCGTCAAATCACCTTTGTGAATGTTGTCAGTGCTATCAGGGCCCGATTAACCTCTGAAGTGAAAGGAAGCTCAGTCTTGTTTCGTCCCCACACTCCCCTTTTTGTTTGGGAAAAGTAAAGTTTTAATGATTTTCTTCGATAAAAATATTTAAATATTTTCTTCGTTAAAATGAAATTTCATTGATTTAATTAGTTCTAATGATTCCTTTTGATATAAATATTTTTATTTGTTTATCTGAAATTTTCCTTAGATAAAAATATTTTATTCATTAATATTTATAATAGTTTAGTTCATTGTAACGAGATTATACAGTATTTTTGAAATTAATTTTAAAAATAAGCTAAAACCATTACCTTAGTGGAGTTTTAAACTTTATTTATTTAGACGTATTTTTAATTAGACATTTTTTTTTTCAGAAATTCTTGTTTTCATGACATCATAAAAGTCATAACATCAAAGTTTAATTTTGATATTTAGATGTTAAACATTATATACTGAAAGTCTAACCCTTTCTGCAAACGAAATGTTCCCATAATAGAAAAAAATCTCTCAACTAGAGCAGATGTCTCAGGCAAAAACATTCCAAACTGAACCAATTTAGAAATGTTACGACATAAAGTATCAGCTTCTGAAAAACCTTAAAAATAGCTTTCCACTTCTCTTCAACAAAAATCTTTACAATTAAAAGATCATTTATAAGCAAAATTTTGAATTTTTAATGCAGTTTTTCAGGCATTTTTGCCTCCCCCCCCTCCTCAAATTCAGAGGGGAAGCTCAAGCTTCCCGAGCCTTTTCGGTAATCAGGCCCTGAGTGCTATCAAACAGTGTAGCTGTTTGTAGTAAAGGTGCATAAAATTTTGCAAGCTGTCCGACGAGATACATGGATGACCAACTTGAGTAAATGAACGTCTGACGACTTTACTCAATATTGGAGTACTAGAAGTCGAAATCCGTCGTGGAGGGCAGTTACAATGAGTGCTGGGTAAAACATTGGACGAAAATACACTCAATATAGTTCGTTTTCGTCCACCTAAAATAAATAAGTTAATATTCAATTTTTATTATATACCCAAATCGAATTTCATGCTTTTCTGGAAACGCACGAAAGCTTTTGGCATTCGAAAGCTTTTGTTTTGTGTACAAAGCTATTCTTGTATCCATGCAGACGATTTATTTATGAAAAAAAATTAAACTATGTAATCTAGAAAAACTATTTTAAAGGAATTGGAATCACACGTTCCTTTCAAAGCCTTTTGACTGTGCTGACGTCATATCGATTGCAACAACTCCCAACAACTTGTTACCCAAATGATTGAATTTTTTTACTCTCGGAAATGAAAGCGAGCTGAAAATAGCAAAAAATAGCTTAAATATAATTCGCTTAAATATAATCGCTTAAATAATAATTATTCTTTCACAAATTTTCGGTTCTTTGACAAAAGTACGGCCCCATCCGATACATTATAGGCAAACGACAACTCTCTATCTACTTTAGCCCAAGCATTTGATTTATGCTGTTAGATGTAAATATGATTTCTTTTAATTTAAATCTTGCAGGCGAGCATACAGTTTGTAACATTTGCTTCAATAAAAGATATAAGAAAGAAGTAGAATCTCCAATAAATAACTTGAGCTGCTTTATTAAAACACAAGGAAATTGAATTTTGCCAAATTCTTATTTATCTTACAAATGCAATGAAACCCGCTTAAGACGTTTTCAAGGAACCTCTGGAGCTCATAACTTTGCATAATAAACTGGTAACAAGAAACTTTTTTAGTCATTGATATCCTGAACAATTCAAATAGACGTACATCTCTTACAAGAGACTATCTGTGTCCCTCAGTTTCACGCGGGTTTCATTTGGGCAATACATGCATGTTTCATACACATGATGTGGCCGAGTGAATCAGACACTGGGTCCAGTTCAGGTCCAGGGTTCTGGCCTCTCGAGCTACCATCGATCTAAGGGTCTGGAATTTTGGGAACTTTTTCTCCAGGTGCAGAATAAGTATATAGCCTTCGTGTAGCTTTTCCTTAACCGAACCAAACCAAAATCACCCTACACATAATGAGTAGTACATAACCAAGTGCAGTGGTAATATTCCTTTGTCTCCCTAACCTATTCATATTTTCATCTTCCGCCTCATTAACACGCATGTCTCAGTCGCTTTGTTGGACACAGGAAGAAAGGGATTTTCTTCGATTCATTTTGAATTAAAAAGCGAATTCCGTAGGATACACTTAAGTTTCAACTTCAGCCAAAGACAGTCTTGAACAAGGAATTACCAGAAAATTCCTTGTTACCAGGAAATGTTTAAAGTTTAAAATATTTTTAATAAGTGATTAAAATTAATGAGTGCAAAAGACATGTCGATTATAAATAAGAGTTGCAAGATAGTGAAGTATGATAATAATAATAATAAACTTTAAGGGGAGGTGGGACGCATAATAAGGAATCAGAATCACATAGCAATGCGGGATCGAAAATGCCGCTTTCACTTACCTGTTAATAATTGCTTCGGGAAAAGTGTTGAAGTACTCGTCTAATTCCTTTACCAAGATTCATAAGCAATGCAGGATTTTCAGTCTCAATTTTCAAGTTCAATTTCAACAATGAAATGAAATGGAATTTTTAAACAACAATTTTAGTCGCTTGTTTCCTGTAAAAGATACATAAATTTTCAACATGCGATGGTCGGAAAGTTCACTGTTATTCCATCACTTGTTCCAAAGTTATTATTAACAGCTACATGAAAACAGCGTTTCCCACCCCACTTGGCTATGTGGTTCTAAATCCTCATCACGTGACCTACCTCCTCTTGAAGTTTGTTTTAATCATTATGGGACAACCTGTATATTCAAATAAGGACTTATTAAAAAAGGGCAATAAAAGGACCGATAAAATGGGAATAAGCAGGAATTGGTAAAATGAAAATCTGTCAATGGAAACTCCCTGGGCGAATACCATTGCATTTTCAATAGTGCAAGAGTATTCCCTGATGCCTCCACATTTTAAAAGCGGGGCATTTTTTCGAATATAATAAGTACACTTTATCACATATACACAAAGATTTGGTTTATATAAGATACACTAAACTTTCACAGTATTTTGTCACATTAAGCCTTACTTAGTTTCTCTTATGCATCACTATAAGACCATTAGAGACAATTTATAAAAGCAATGTATGATTTTAATTGAGCAGCAGAAGCGATTATTTTAAAACTGTCATGTATATTGTGGACTGAGTGTACAGATCTTCATAAAGTAATGTCTGTAATTCCTAGAACTCATTCACAAACGGTACCTATCTGTGTATCAATTCAGGAGTGTTTTAGAGTGTTGAATAGTTCTGCGTGTCTAAAACAGATCTCAGTGAATTTTAGAAAATTAAGTTAATAGCCCTGTAGTGATTATAATACATAGGTAAAATGAAAATTAACTAAATCTTCTGCCTGCTGCTTAGAAAGAACGTTGCCATGGCGATTGGCGGTACCTTAACAATGCATCTTCTTTCATTATACTACATTAATTGACTTGTGAATAGCTATTAGACCTAGTAATTGGAAAACGTACCCTGAATCTGTTCTACAGAATTGGAAGAAATGAAAAGCCAAACTCATTATAAAAATGATACCACTGTAGAACTATTGACATCATCTGAACAAGGGGCAAGTCAGGCGTTTCTCTGCCGCATATTTTTAGATTACACGTTGTAATACTTTTTAGCCTAAAGAAATGAAAAAATATAATTATAGTATCATTAATATGTTCGGTTTCAAAAGACTTACGTTCAGCAATTATCTGCGCCAATGATTTTCTAATAATATTCCCATTATTAGCAAGTAAGTTTTCAAATCATTATTTCAAGCATAATTTTTCAATAACACGAGCTAAAAATTGTCTTCGGTAATTTTCAGCTTTCGCCTTTAGGTGGTGCAAGCTCGTAAGTAAATGCTGACGAAGTTATTTTTATATCTCAAGCATCATTCCAGATCATGGTTAACATCTGAGTAACTTGATATTCCACTCACTGAATGCAGTTTTTTTTTATAAAATGCACTTTTACAGATTGAAACTACAGAATATTTTTAAGAAGACAGTGTGGTGTATAAATCACCTATTTTATTATCCTAATTTTTTAGTTTCTTCTCTTTATTTAAATTTAATCAATTTCAAAATAATTATGCTCACTTTTAGTTTTCGTTTTCATAGTTTTACATAATTCGGTTACGAATTTCGCATTAAAATTCGTTATTTTAATACAAATTTTGTATTAAAATTCGTTCTTTTTTCGCGCGTACAATAAGCTTTTGCTTATTCATATCATTTTAATATCATTTGCGGACTCATTTAATCAAAATAGATGTATACTATCCTACCTCAAATTACCTTTTCTTAGTTTTTCTTGTTGATAGTTTACTACAGTCTTGTGTCAGTCATTTAAATTGCTTTTTGGGCAAATTGTACTTGTTATTTTCTTTTCGTCTCCCCAAATGGTCATATAGAATACCTTTTTGTCACTTGTTCGGCACCTGTTTTGTTCTAAATCAAATGGTATTTTCATTTATTGTATTCTCATTTATAAAACTTTAAATTTTCATTTTCTTCTTACGTATGGATTTTATTTTCAATCGCTTTCACCATTAAATTTGATATTCTTCAATTTTGCTTTTAATTTTCAAGATTTTCCTTAGCAATCAAATTTAACTGAACCGTTTGCATAGTAAGAATGCCACTTTTTAGATTTATTTTGGCTGCAAGTTTATGTTTTTTGCCAATATGAATTTCAGTTATAATTTCGATTCCTCAAGGAATTTTGCCATTACACAATCTCTAAACTAAGGAGTAGCAGTGCAACAATCTACGAGGGGCCAAGTCCTTGCCCATCCCTGCCCTCGCGACCATGGGCTCTGAGGTGAGGAAGCATATGCCCAGACCAGATAATAAACCTGTTGCGGAGCTCCCTGTGCTAAGTCCCAAACTGAGCTTCGTTTTCATTTTGTAGAGCCACTCAACGTATGAAAGGTTAATCTAATCATTACACCACTGGGATTCCCATTGTACAATTAACAGTTAAAATTAGTGCTAGTCACCTCGAAACATGACTACTGTAATTAATATCATCTTTAAAACCGCATTAGCAAACATAGCAGAGTGCATTTGCGCTCACAGATAGGAGACAGAAGATGCCTGGTTCAAACTCAGATCACGTCCGTTCACCTAGCCGTTCGGAGTTTTCCATAGTTTTCTCCGTAACTTATCGTGAAGAAGGGTTAGGACCCCTTATAAAGACACCCCCACACGGATCGCACCCTCCTCTCGGCCTAGATCCCTAGTGTAGATAATCGGCCGTAATCCCATAAGCAAACACATACGCAAAACTTTCTTCCTGATTTCCCCATGAAAGTGCATCTACGAACCTTGATGCATATCTGCCATCTATTTGAAATAACTAAATTTAAACAGTTTTTAAATTTTTCATAATCAGGGATGAATCATCCTTTTTATTTTATTTTTATTTTTGATTCCAGAATTAACTTGTTCTCTCCCCAATTTAAAAAATAGTTAACGGCGAAGATTCCCGCTCTGCTCTCAGTGTCGCTTCTCAGAAGTTGACTTCGCAGGCCCTGCGTGAATGCAGCCTTGCGTAAGCGCAACGCTTCAGTTAAAGTCCGAAGAATAGAATTTGCATACCAAAGAATTTGCATACCAAATTCGCGTAAAAAATATAATTTTTTTCGTCCAAGATTACGTCAAACGGTAAAAGAACTGCCAGTTGGGTTGTTGGATAGATCTCTCTTTTCTGCTATGCCTAAGAGAATAAATTAAATTAGTAGCCTTTTTCCTAAGAAACATTGTTTTCAGTCTGGTATAGTGCCTCACCTTGCCTGAATTTGTCTATAGGATACTATAGGATACTACCCTTCAGGAACGGCCTACCTATTTGGTTTAAAGTCTGTTTTAGTTCCTGGAGTGTCCTACTGTTCTGCTGAACCCTAGCTCTAGGCTCAGGTCCAGCAAGCAGCGGTTTCCCTCATTTTTATTTTATTTTTTATAGCACAATTTTTGGATTAGAATTGGTAAAATACATCAGTGTTATACAATATAAAAGCAGTTAGTTTACAATGGTTTACAATTGCTCACAATATTGTTCTTAGTAACATTTGACCATAGATACATATATTTAACACGTTCTTTTTTTTTTCTTTTTTACAATTTTGAAAGTTAAAAAAAGTAAATAAATATCTAAAAGTAAACAATAGGCTTGAGAATGATAAACTTTAAAAGTAATTTTGACAAATTTAAACATAAATAAATACAACTAATATTCAAAAAAGTGCTTTAGAAAGAAGTTTTTTTTTTTTTTAATTTTGAAAGCATACATATACATATAATAATATACTGAAAAAAAAAAATTAGACTTCGATATGAGAAGTGTATTATTTTTTTTAATCTAACGAAATAACAGCAGCAACAAAAATTCTATGTCAGGAAATAATGCTAATAAATTCATAATTTAAAAAAATTGTTCTATTTAGAGTTTTTACGTGGTTTTTATCAACTGAAATTCTTGTATTTATTTAATCTGAATCGCTTTCTTGTGTATGAGGTCTTATATCAATCGGATGAATATACTTGGGTTGATTATTTTGTAATTCTTCAATCCCTTTTATTATTTTTTTGCATAAGTTTTTATTTTTTAATACATATGCAGCCCACTGCTCATTACTTTGTGAAGGTGATTTTAAAACTCTGTATTGCTTTAATAATTTACAATTAGTGAAATAATGTAATGAATTTCCTTGCATATTGCATTTACAATGATCGGAGGAAGCTCTGTTTATTTTTAAAAAATATTCTGGGAATGGTCCATGATTGGTAAAAAAAAGGTAAAGGTTCCTGTGTTCTAAATGAAAATCCTCTGATGGTTTTTTAAAGTATTGGTAAGTATACCTGCCTGTAACTTGAATTTGTCTATAACAGAGACGCAGATTTAAACTTACACCACGATGTATATCACATTCAACGATACATTACATTTTTAAAAAATGAAGATTGAAAACTGCTGCTAGATCATTCAACGTTTCCGTCAACTTTTAGTAGAAAAGCACTCCGCTGAAATTCATCAAACAGTGTAAGCGTCTAGTGTGCGTGTGCTAATAATACCCATTTTCATGCGAATATAAAACGTTATGCCTTGAAAGTGTGTTGCTGTTAAGCGGTAAATAAGCCAGACACTTTACTGGAAATGTTAAACCCTACCCCACCTTCCCCCCCCAAAAAAAAAAAAACAAGAAATACACATCAGGCCAAACGCATAGATTATAAAAAGAACTTTCCAACACAACAGTCTCTTTCGCCGAATTTAGTGCTGTATCGTCTTCAAACTTGACAAGAATTTGAGAACAACCTCAAAACAGCTGTACACCACTACCTAATAATGTAATTTTGTGAGAAACTGTAAAACAGCTTAAAATGTTATTTCCGTCCTTTAAGCGAAGATTAAGCAGGTATAATCGTTTATATACTTATCGACTTGTGCTTGGAATTTCATTTTTAAGGCGGTTAACTATTATAGACAGTAATTTTTTTAATACCATGTAGAAGAACTATAAGCAATGCAGACACTATGTTCAGTAAAGAGCTTTATTTTGTAAAAACTTATTTAAAGTTTTTCTTTTTCTTGAAATAGCTGAATATCACTAAAATACGCTTTAAACGGCCGATCTAGTATAGTGCATTAAAAATTCTTCCGGGTGCCCTCGTAAAAGAACTATAAATGATACGTACACCATTTTTAATAAATTACATATACAAAACATAAAAATAACATATAGGCTTCGTAGTAATCGATGCATATTTATGGCAGGTAGAGCACAGACAGACAGGTAGACAAGCCGAAATCATAAACATTTTTCAACTGTGTTGGAAAGTGTTAAAAAAGAACTTTGAAACACAAGCTTACAATAGGTTTTTGTATAGCATGATATTTAACCAATTTAAAAGCAATATTGTAACGCGTAGAAAGATGCTGATTGTTAATTCACCTGCGAACATACTGAAATTCTCTAACTTTACTTTTTTATACGTAAACGTTAACGCGAGTTTTGAAATAATCATAATAATCATGATCATAATAATCAATATCTTTTTTTTTTTTTTTTTTTTCAGTCCACTACTATCGACTTTCAAGTCATGAAAAATTCTTATTAGTGTTTTAGTGAGTTCAATGTTTATTACTGTTCCATAGGTTCTATTCAACCTGATCTGTATAAGAAGAAAGATATGGTTTTCTTCCATCAGTCGTCAGACAGCCAAGATGGGTCGAAGTTTGGTCGACTGCACTTTCGCCTTAAGTACGATTTCGACAGATCAGACCTCGTTGTGCATGTTATAGAAGGTAAAATACTTATTCTCTCTGTGTTTTACGATTCTACGTGCACTTTTAATACACTTTTTTTTCAGTCATTTTAAGGATAAGAAAATGCCGTTGGTAAAAACGTATCATGATCTGTGAAGCGCTTCAGAATTTACGGATAAACTTTGATATTTATAATATTAAAATCAGTTTTCTAGTTTTGATTTGTGGTACACCATGCTGTAATTGAATTTCCTACTTTTTCTATAAAAGACGTAAATCGTTGTTAAATATATTTTGTACCTTAACACGAATAAACTAAAAGGTTTGTAACAAGATTTCATCCTATCCTTGACTTAGTGGCATGAATTTCAGAAATAACATTAGTTGAAATTGAACAAAAAAAGTGTTACGGTTTTAGCATCTGCATATCACAAATGCACTTTGTTATCCCCTTATCTTTTTACCTAAGAAAACAACTGAGTCTTGTCAAGTAAACACGATTTCCTTGAGTATTTCCTATAGAATGGATGTAAATTTTTAATAGTTTTTCAAATAATAAAATTATTTTACAGAGGAAGATTTTTGAAGGTCTGTTCACAAACTATACTATGAACTTTACAAACACACTTTTAAGCATACGATACTTCGCAATAATTTCCAAAATCAATGACGCTGCATGCAATTTAGAAGGCTTTTCGTGTGTTTAAGGTTTTTCTTTTCTGAACATAACACATATGAGTTCACTATTTATAAGAGTTCACAGTAAAATTTTAAAAAGAAGCTGGCAACTTTTTCTGGGTGTCTGACTGTCATTTTAGTTGGTTTCCTAGTCTTGTGACATTTGTAGCCTTTTATTTCTAAAGACCAACGTCAAGGCTAAAGATCTAAATTAAAGTTGTGTATTTTTGCGTATCAGCAACAACGTACGAAGTTTCTCACGTTTTAATTATTGAAAGTTCGAAAATTAGCCTAAATACGGGTTAGGACCCCTTGGAAAAACCCCTACGGAGGGCAAACTCCCCGGCCTAGATCCCTGGTGAAAATAATCGGCCGTAATCTCACAAACAAATGAACAAACAAAACTTTTAAAAGGCAAGCCAAACAAACTGAAGTCTTAGAAGTATGAGCTTCGACTGTAATCCGTTTCATCATTTAATTACATGTGTTTTACTAATAAGAAAACAATATTTTTCTCCCACTTAACAGTATTTGCTAAGAGTGACACATCTTAGAAAATGATTTTGGTAAATTCAGAACATGTTGCAGATTACATTTGCCATGTAATCTGGATGAGGTTTATTCAAATATATTGAATTGAAAAAGAAGGGAAGTTCCAACTAATAGCAATAAAACACTCAGCATATGCGATCTGAAATAATAACATCGGTCAACACGATTTTTGGGTCTGACTTCTACATGTTAAATTTTAGTTTCTCCTACGCCAAAACTAAGGAAAATAACTTTTTTTCTTATGAAAGTTTGCTATTGTAGAAATTAAAGCAATTTTTCAATTTTTGGCAAAAATCGCTGATTTTTATATTTTTTTTTATAATTCCACTCTAAATATGATCAGAAAAGTTTTTGCTGGGTATAAAAGTCTTTTTTATTCAAGATTTGAGATAAAAAATAACATATAAATGTAAAATAATTATTTTATTGAGTATTCTTGTTACATAAATCATCATTTATTCAGACGCAAACAATTACAGTTTTAGTATATTACTTTGCATCATTGTGTTGATAAAATAAAAATATTACATACTAAATATTACATACAATATTATTATAATAATACAATTTACTTTCGGGTTAATCAAAGTGCTGCCATCTTTCTTTTATGAAATAAATTAAAATATACTTATCGACGTAAATCAGACAAAATTAAACTTTAAGAACTAAAAATGAAAATTTAAGTGTTTTTCAATGTCTAGAATCAGAATTTAAGCATGAGAACAGAAACCCCCCAAAAAATATATTTTTTTTTTTTGTTGGCCGGTGTAATTTAAAGCTCAGTGTTAACCCTTTGGAGCGCAAGCATTTTCACATCAGTATAGTAGACTAACTGGATAGACAGAACTGGATGGCTGTCAGGCTGCGCAGTCAGCTGTGTCAGAAAACTTCTTTAGCACTGTGGCGACAAATGAGCTATTCCATCAACCGCCATGTTATTGGTAGTTGAATGGATTGGTGTCGACGGTTTCATTTTTTGTGCATTGGGACCAATTAGCCATATTTTGTTTCCACTATCGGTGAAAGCACACAAATAAGGTGGTTTCACGGCGCAGCCAACGTGCGTCAAAGGGTTAAAACATTAATGGAATGACTTAAAACTGTACATCGAAGTATTTATTTCACAGATTCAAATTCCTTACTGTTAATACACATTGTTGATTGAACAGAGAAAAAGTTGTTCCCTTGCTGTGAAGATGGATTTAATTTTTTAAATTAAATTATCATTAATTTAATCACCGACCTTTCAGGCAAATGTTTCATCCTGACATCAAACTGCATGATGTCGAAGTTCTTCACATTCGAAAATTTACATCCCTTCTAAAAATTTCTAAACATGTTATATGGGGTGTCCCAAACAGGTGGTAACACGCTTTAAATCTTTATCTATTTATCTAAGTGGGTAATGTAAATTGAAAAAATGTACAAAATAGGACAGGAGAAAAGACTACGTTAAGAAAAAATTCCTCTCGGTTGTTTTCTAAAAATTACACTTTTTAAATCTGTATACTATCGTACAAACAAACAAAAAAAATCCCAGTTAGTAAAATGTGCCCATACACTAATAAGGTGATATACAAATTTTCATTCTTTCATCATAAAACGTCTCAGAGATATCTTTAAACAAATGATGGGGTGCTATGCATGATTTTGAATATAAACGTTTATTGCTACTGGGGAAAAAAAGTATTTTCGTTTGTAATTTCTGTAAGACCCTGAAATGCGAAGTTCCCTTCGTTCTATTTTTTCCCCTTCCAGAGCCAGTGAAAAGGGGTTTCACTCAGCGTTCTATTTATCATCCTATCTCTGACACTTTTTAGAATGCAATTCACAACTTTTGTGCATCATTTCATCAGTGTATGAACACATTTTACTAATTGAGAACTTTTTTATGGGGTCGTATACAAATTTAAAAGGGTAACCTTTTGAAAATTAGCGAGACGAGTTTTTTTTTTTTTTTTTTTTTTTTTTTTTTTTTTCAATTTACATTGCCCACTTATCTCTAATTTATAAAGAGTTAAAATGTGTTACAAACTTTTGGGACATCCTGTAAAACTCCATCCACTTTAAAAATTAATCACTAAAATTATTCAAAAGTATTTGATTTCATACTTTTGAATGAACAAAATGTTGACACAAATAAATCAAAATATACCAGCACTCAATTAATTCTGCTGACAACTCATTCTATATTTTTGTTATCTTGTATAACATAAACATGATATAGATAGATAATTTAAGACTTTTTTGTGTCTTCAATGTTTGAAGCGTTTAAGCTCAAGCAATTCGAAGATCGCATTTGAAAAACTATTTTTATTGTTGATTGGCATTACTGGTTTGTTTTCTTCCATTAGCATGTTAATGGGATCTCTACGTTCATAAAAATTAAGAATATAACATATTTTAAAAATACATTCTATTTACTTACATAACATTAAATAGTTTAAATAATAATATTATTTTCTATGTTGCCATCGTTGTAAATGCCCAATTAACTTCTGAAATGAAATTCAAAGCCTACAGTTGTGAGAGTTGAAACACATAAAAATAAGTTCCGTATAATATTGAGAACTTTATAATTTGTAATAATTTCTCAAGGTCTATTGTAGCTTTGTACAAGTAAACATCGTTAAAAATAACAATACTGTCATAAGTTTAAGGCATTGGGCTCATTAAATGGCCAGTTTCAGTCAAAAATGACATTGTTTAAATTCAAATTTCCTTAAAACGGTATACACTGCAAATCTTTGAACACATTTTACAACACTTTTTGGAACACTTATTTTGTCCCCTTTTTGAGAACACTTTTAAAAGCACATTTCAGAGCACTTTTTGGAACTCATTTCAGAACACTTTTTGGAACACACTTCGGAACACTTATTTGTCCCCTTTTTGAGAACACTTTTTGGGAACACATTGTAGAACACTTTTTGGAACCCGTTTCAGAGCACTTTTTGGAACACTTATTTTGCCCCCTTTTTGAGAACACTTTTTGGAACACATTTGAGAACACTGTTTGGAACCCATTTCAGAATACTTTTTAGGACACTTATTTTGTCATCCTTTTTAGCATACTTTAAGGAATGCTTTTAGGATTAGATTTGAGAACACTTTCTAAAAAGTAAGAGCAGGTGCGGCGAAGTGACGTCATCAAGGGGCGCGGCCGCAATTGGCGTAAGGGGTGGAGTTAAGTTGTTTCTGTCCTGGATGGTTGAGTTGTATTTTTTCTGGATTTGGAGTCTGCTATGTTTCGATTGGGACATTTTAGTTATTTCATTTAATTATTAATTTTAATGCTGCCATTTGTTATTGAATTTTTAGTGCTGCAATCTGGTGTTATGTTTAGGAACTACTTTTTAGTTTTGGAATTAGAATTTTTTAGAGTTTGGAACTGATTTTAATGAATTATTTAATTTTAGTTCGTTCCTATAATTTAGTGCTGTCATTTGTTATTGAATTTTAGAATTAATTTGTGGACTTGTATTTTATTTTTTCTCACTTACCGGCAGCGGGATTAGAACCCCGAACCTCCCGATCTCGAGGCCAATGCTATACCGTTCAGGCTACTCGCTCATAGCAATATCGTTGTAACAAAGAAAGCAATGATTTTACCAGTGTTCCCAATATGTACTCAAATGTGCTCCTAATATGTGTTCCCAATCTGTTCTCAAATGTGTTCCTAAGTTTAGATTAACAAACATCCTAAGCATAACACTTTCAGAACATTTTCAGAACACTTTCGGAACACTTCCTTTATAAAGAATCACATTCGGAACGCATTTCAGAACACATTTAGGTAACTGGAACACTTTTTTCCAATAAATGTGTTCCAAATGTGTTCCCAATGTGTGCTGGGAATTTGCAATGTATTATTATCTCTCCATGAAACTTTTTATTTAGTAATTCAGAATCATTAGAATTCACTTTATATGACAAACCGTCAATTAAAATATATGTAGATAGGAATATTTAAACAGACAATGATTGTGAAGATATAGTTTTGTCTTTTTCTTGAAATTATAGTTTAGTAGCTGAAAAACGTTCTTCGCAAAGGATTGCGGATTATTAAAACATCTAATACGGATGGAAAAAATTATATATTTATTTTTTTATCTCAGTAAATTTTTGTCACGTAAATGATTTACATCTTCGCATCTGGTTCTATATTTCATGTTTGCGAAATTAACTTGATTGTATTTTCGTCAAAATTTATCAGCAATTAGCTTACTAATGCAATTTTAAACAACTTCAGGGTAATTCGTTTCATTTCAAGGCCGTACCAGGGGGTCCAGTCCACCCACCTGAAATTTAAAATTTTGTTAAAAATTAATAATGATGAAGTCTTTTTGTGAAAAATTCAGCCTTTTCCGTGGGTTCCGATCCGAAATTTTTGAACCCTCCCCGAAAGTTTTTTCTGGGTACGGCCCTGTTTTATTTCCAATTTTAATATTACCAATCAAGTCACCATAGCAACAGTATCCATTGTGATCCCTATACTATTAAATGAGCAATGTTTGTTTGCTTACATGTCCGACCAATTTCGGAAACGGCTCTAAGGATTTTCTGAAAATGTTGTACTTGGGGTTTTGGGGGCCCTGGAATCGATTATGTGAACTGAAAAAACATTCTAAACGGCTCGTAATGTAAATTTTTCTGTTTTGGATGGTCGCGCCATCTACTGATCGTTTGTGAAACACAGTGTTAGAGAAATAGAAAAACCTAATGCACTCTCTGCTATAGAAGGAAACGAGGCACCTTACGTTAAACTATATTTTGCTTACTGGAAAATCTTTCAAACTAAACACTTCACTCGCTGTTTAAAAAAATAATTAAAAATTAATGATATTTCTTCTTTTTTTTATTTTTGCAAGAATTAATCGCAATAATTTTCCCTCTTCTCCCTTAATTGTGTCCAAGTGTTTACAAAACAACACAGTTGGCAGTTAACCATTTAGCTGAGTAACTGTGCATTTGTTGAAGGGCGGATTGAGTTGAGAGATTGAAGTCTATAGCTGATGGGCGTGAGAGTGAAGGGGACAAGTGCTTGAAGGGACTGGCTAGCAGACATCAACTGACCGTTTTATCCAGCAAGTTATGCCTTAATACTTTTAGTACACCTGTGCAACTTCGGACTAAGCATCTAGTAAAGCATTAAAAAAAATTAAAATCTCTATTGGATATTTCGATAAAATTTATACATTGCACTTTATTTGAACCGAAACATCTAGTTTATCAAATTAAACTTCTTGAAAAATCATAGCTTTACGGTCAATGATCTTTTCTTTTCTAAGTTGCACATTCATTATCTTATTTCGGGTTTTCTCTTGCAGCCTTAGACTTGAATAACCTCTCAGAGAATGGCTTCAACGATCCCTATGTAAAAGTTTCCCTGATTCCAGAAGTGGACAACAAGAATCGCAGGACAGACATTCGTCGAAACTGTCCAGATCCCTATTTCAATGAAATCTTTAAGTTTCCGGTCACTTATGACGAGCTGGCCGACAAATGTCTTTTGTTTCAAGTCTTCGATTATGATAGATTCTCAAGGAATGACGTCACGGGAGAGGTCAGAATAGACATGCGAGAAGTGGACATAACTTCGGAGATAGAAGTATGGAGTGAGATTCACAAAGGTGCAAGGGTAAGTACGTAAGACTTGCTCAGTTGTGCGTACACTTAAAACTAATTGCCCCGATGCGTCAGATAAGAACTACTGTGCAGCCACCTGCATATCTTCAAAGCTACATGTTTTATTTAAGTTATGGTTAAGGTAAATCTATAAACTAAATTTTTGTATTAAAAAAGTATGTTTTAAAAATCCTCGTTTCTTTTTCATTAAAAATGTATTTGAGTTCATAAAAAGAACTCAAAGGAAGGTTATTTTTTAACAAAACAAACCATTCAATTTTGTAAAAATAAATTTATATACTTGAGAAATGCCAAAGTAAGATCCACTGTATTTTTAAATACACAGACATCGATTTATTTTCAATAATAGTGGCATCATTTTTAAGGCTGAAGACTACTTTATTTTTCTACATAATCGGTATTTCGGTCGATGCATTTTTCTAGACACTGTAACAGTTCTACAATGCCCAAATCATAAAAAGCTGACCGTCATGTCCTTCAGGCAGCGTTGAATCACCTCATCTTTCACTTCTTCGTTGAAGCAGAAGAGCCCTCCAGACAAATAGTCCTTCAAATTAGGGAACAAGCAGTAGTCGCTCCGTGTCAACTCCGGACTGCAGGTTGGGTGGGTCATGATGTTCCAATTTAAGATTCGAAGAAGATCGACATCACTTGCGAACGTTTTTGCGACCCCATATGAAAGGCTGTCCCTGCAATTTCGTCAATTGGTGAGGCTTTTACAATCGGTTTAACGCCTTTTTTGTTCAAAAATATAATAACTGCTCGAACATTACACTTGCAGATAGCTCAACGAGAGCTCCAATTTGAATAGCTACCTAGCTAAAATAGCATCCCAGCGGAGTACTATTTTGAAGCAGTGGAATCGTCACTCACAATAATGTAACCAACATTTGTATTGCCTGTTTCTCTAAAGCATCTCCGAAAAAATAGAAAAGCACCATTAAATATTTCAATTAATCTACCCAATTGCTATTTAGGCAAAATTAAGACAACTTCGGAAACCCAGCAATGAATAGTTTTCAGCAGTTAGCAGATTCATCATGTAGGAATGTTATATTTTATGTATTTTATTTTATTTAGTTTTTATTTTTATTTCAATTTATTATTTTTGAGGGGCGCACTTGAATTACGCTAAACATTTATTTCCTCCGTTGTAGGATGTTTTCAATTTTTATCAACTTTCTTGCTTACTTTTCGCACCCCATTGCTTAGGTAATTCTTCCTGTGTGTACTACAAATGCTGTGTTAAAGTAAGATAAAAATGTTTATTTAAAACTACCATGTGGGTCAACCCCACCTTAAAATTATATTATATCGGCTTGCATGAAAATTTTTTTTATTTTCTTAAATGTAAAAAGAAAGAAGATTAATGCGTATGTTCATTTTTTAAAGAACATCGCATCTGGTTAATAAGGGCTTTCTACCAGGATGAAGTTAAACAGAATATTTTAAACATGGAGATTTTCTTTTAGAAGTTATTGTAGATTTATATGGCTGGTTTGTCTACTTTATAAGAATAAATGAATATATTTGGATCGAATTTAAGCATTGTTTAAAGCTTTTTCCATGCATATTTTATCATTTTTTACATCAAAGAAAGTGCATTTTTAGAATGAAGAAGAGAAGATTCTTTATCTTAGTTGTTACTTAAATAAAGGATTGACCAGTCCAAAAACTAGTAAAAAAAATTCTGCAGAACAAAATATGAATATTAAGAGCTTCGTGTAGTAACGATTTCTATTAGGGCAATCATTTTATGGAACAAAGCCTCTTAATTTAATAAATAAGAACTGTTGTTTTATACAGGTCATCTCCAAAAAATATATCGACGAAATTTTCGGGAAGGTAAAGCATAAGATAACGATTCAGAATTACACAGCAATGTGGTGGTCAAACGTTGTTTTCATCCATCTATTTAACTATATTTAGTAACTATTAAATATAATAACTCCACAAAAATGTCTGTAAGTTTTAGTTACCTTATCAATTTTTATAGCAAATGGCTTGTTCTAAGACAATTACAGCGTTGAAAAATTTGGTTATTTCTCTCTAATGTATGTAATAAGAAATTATTTACGTTTAAGTTGATTATGATGTTTCAGGAACTTAAAAAATTAATTTAAAATTAATCATGATAATTATCACTGTGTTAATGTTTCCATATGATCAACTTGTCTGTGTTCAAAAGCAAATGGAAAATGTATTTTTAAATAACCCGATTTTTTCGCCTAAAATATTTGGCTAAATAAAGCTAAAATTTTGATCAAATCAATTTTGAATTATTAAATAAAATGTTAATAGCTTTATCTCTTAATAAATAGTAATTTAATTTTTAAAAATTTATTTCTTATAAACCTTCTAATAATCCATGCTCTTAAAAAATTGTCTTGAAACACGTGATTATTTCAAATTATACTACAATAGATGCACAATATTATGTAAAAGTATTTCTGATATAAAATATTAAAGTATTACTTTTCTGGACTCGTAATTCTGAAATATCATCTCTATTTTTAGGCTGAATATGACCGGCCAGAAGTTCTGCTATCTTTAAGTTACTTACCTTCAGCTGGAAGATTAACCTTAGTTGTTTTGAAGGCTAACAATCTTCTTGGTCCAGATAACAGAGAATATCCAGGTAAAGCATATTTTTCCAAACAGCAACAGTAACTGCGATGGATAAATGTTAGTAAATTGGAATCTAACTAAACAGAATTTTTAAAATTATTTTTATGGAAAACGCGTGTTCTTTCATTAATGTTATACATGTTATTACACTGTAAAATCCGTGGACGGCCTCATATGTATTTAAACTAATTTTTGATAGAATCTGCTTTCACTGTGAAATACATATTTTCCAAAACGTAATAAAATGTAAAAATGTTCTACATTAGAAATCCAAACATCTTTGCGTACACCGGACAGGAATCAAACCAATATCTTCGGTTAAAAAAAGCGAACTTAGCAGCCATTGTACCACTACTCTAAAGTAACTGCTTGTTCTTTTCATATTTTAAAAATAATGGTTATTTAAATTTTAAAAACATTCAAGTGGATGAAAAAAAGTGTCTTTTCACCAATCAAGTGTGAGAACTTTTGGAAAGAGATTAAGGTTTTTGCTTTTAGCGTTTGATTTGACAAACGCAAGTAGCAAGAAAAAACACAAAATAAATAATCAATGAAAAGCAATCATTCTCTGTTCATTACGTTGATTTTTGACAAGCTTCGCCGATTTGAAAAAGTTGTAAATTACAGTAGACTCTCGATTAACCGGGATCAGATGATCCGGTTTGTTTCCAATTTATTATCCTTATCTGGAACGCTCCCGATTTATTATGTTGATGACCCATGGAAATTAGCATGAAGCACCATGGTTAAAAAAATCATGGAGATCGGTTTTATAAAATGAACAAAATGAAATTCTTACAGAACTCGATGATAATACTGAACTGAAAGGGAAAATCTTAGAAGATTTGAAAAAGTGGGACTGTTTTAGAAACTTCATGGCAACAATCGATTAACAAAGATTCGAAATTGAAATGTTGCGAAGCTTGTGGTTCAGAAGAATTAAGGAATTTCGTAGAATGCCTTTAAAGAGATGAAGAACTGTGCATTGTGTTTGGGTGGAGGACCTTTCAGGGGATTCTAACGTGTATTCGCGTAACATCAGGAGAAAACCTGATGTTTGATGAAAAGCAGTTCATCAAACTGTTCCAAGGCAACTAAATTATCGAGGAAATCTGCTTCAATGATCAATGAAGTAAATCCTGGATCATACATCTTTAGAGACAATGGGTGCTTCTCTAACCGAAATACAAAATTCCTTTCCGTAAATGGTCTCCTAACTGAGCAACCACGCTGGTCAGGATGTTACGCTCACGCAGACGCAATGAGAGTTATGTTGTGGCAACTAGTGACTCATGGCCTACAAATCACGGCATTTAAGCTGTATTGCTCACTATATGACTGGAATGCTAACAGAGTAACATAATCATTTGGTAAGCTCTACATTATCCAAAAAGGATTTGTATGCGCCTTAGACCTTTTCTTACAGAGATAAACTGAAAAATCGAATAAGATCCAGATTTATCTACTTCATGGTGAAAATAGTATAAGGTGTCCAAATATTAGGTAGACAAATGTGTTGAGCAAAATGTAAAAACATTTTCTGCTTATACTATGGAACGTTCCATTTTAGTGTCTACCTGAATTAGCACCAAAATTCACTGAAGAGACAAATTTGAGTACTGTAAGAGAAGTATGTGTCGCAAAGGAATGTTTGTGATGTATGAAATTTCAATTTTGTCAGTATTCTGGGTAAGGAAAAACTATTGAAGGGCTGTATGTTTAAGGTTGAGGGTAGCATGGACTTTAATGGAGTGCTAATGCATTTTCAAATTACATCTGAAGAAAATCACCCAAAACTCCAGACCGACGACATCTGCGCGGGAGGTCAGAGCCCTCGAACTGCTCCCTTCAGCCTTATTCACTTGACCATTATGATAAACGAAATACAAAATATACATTTACATAGCACATGACAACAATAACTGTTAATCAGAAGAGTAGAGTATAATAAAATGCTTTGATGCTCGATTATTGTGTGTAAGAAGAATTTTTTCAACCGTCAATATTCAACACTTTTTTCTCTACTTTTTAAATGAAATTCATATTTGATCTTTTAAAGAATGCTTTATTCGTGAAGCAAAAAATAGTAGTTTAACTAAAATAGCAGCTTCCCTAATTAATTTTACTCATGTGAAATAAACACTATTTATAAACAATATTATCTTCATGACCGCTTTTTTTAAAACGAAATGATGTACAGATTGGTTAAAAAATAAGAATCTCTATTTAGAGCTGTCTGTAGCTTGAAGGAATAATCCGAATGAAACTAAAATCGGTACACTTACTAATCGACAAGGGGGAAGAAAAATGGAATAATATAAAAAAATTAATTAAAATAATTGCCGACAAGGGGCCTTTCTGGGGTGTATAATGTGTGTAATACAAGAACAAAGAATGAAAACCTAAAACCGAATGGCATACCTAATTTATTGAAAAGTTCCTTAGATAATATGATATCCTCAATTGCAGTGGCTATTTCTTCTTGTATGGGGAGAGGTACTGGTTCCTAGCCGTCCTCTCACTCTAAATTCCCGTAAAGCAACTGAAGCGCTTGAGCTGTTGACGTAGAGGAGTTTTGAAACCAAAGCTCGATCTGGCAAACTAAGAGGTATCTCGTACCACGTTTGGCAGAAATGAGCGCCTCTTGAGCTTTTTGATCATTTTCCCGTAAAGCAACTGAAGCGTTTGAGCTGTTGACGTAGAGGAGTTTTAGAACCAAAGCTGGATCTGGCTAAGTGGCATCTCGTACCACGTTACTGGCAGAAATGACCGCTTCTTCATCTTTTTTATGATTTTCCCTCTAAGTAACTGAAGGGTTTGAGCTGTTGACGTAGAGGAGTTTTAAAACCAAAGATCGATCTGGCAAACTAAGAGCCATCTCGTACCACGCTACTAAAGCACTAAATATCTTCGTTATTTTACTGTTTTCCAGTATATTACAACGCAAACTTGGATGCGACATTTTAATTCAGTTTTTTGAGACTATCTCATAAGACAAACGACAAACTAAACAAATCATGGGCTCTTGTTTTCTAAGGGAAAGCATGCGCTGAATTGCGTTTACTACGCTGTTGTTGGGGTACTAAAGTCCCATTTAATTACATTTCTCGATAGGGGTCGCCTGGGTTGTGTAGAGGCTAGAGAGCCATTCTACCACATCACGGGTCCGGGATCAATTCCTGCCATGGGCTTGGCGTCATTTCGCCCGTTTTCTCATAGGAGGCAATGCTGCAACCCACTCAAAGTGATAACTATTGGGCTTCGATGCCTGAGTTATTCAGGATAAAAATTGCTAAACATATCTGCGTTGCTTATCTTTTGCTGAAATTTCTGAAGATCAGCTTAACGCATGATTTAACGTTTCCATAGCAGTCAGAATGGAAACATTTCAAAAATATCTCAATAAAATGGTCATTATGCCGGCAAATTAATTTTTTTTGTCTTTTTTTAAGATAGTTCTAATGTAAATCCAGAAGATGGGCAAGATCTTACCCTGATAAATGTAATATCGGCATAAATTATTTTTAATGGTTTTTTTCCCCCAGATGCTTATGTCAAAGTAAGTCTGACTTCCGGAGACAACAAGAAAATCAAGAAAAAGAAGACTACAACCAAAAAAGGCTCAAGCTGTCCTGTCTGGAACGAAGCGCTTAGTTTCGACGTCACCGAGGAAGACTTAAAGCACTGCCACTTGGTAGTTAGTGCGGTTAATTGCCATCACGGCCATAGTCCTCTGCTTGGTACCTGTGTGCTAGGACATAGAGGTCACGGTCAAGGCTCAGTTCACTGGGACAGTATGGTACAAAATCCAAGAAAGTCTACAGCCATGTGGCACCAGTTATACATTTGACAAGTAGGCTGACGTCGTCAGTTGTTGATTCCTTCCGTCTGTAATAAGACGTGTGTCTGATACGCAGATGTTGTGATCTCTGGAAATAATGTGTTATCCATGACGGTCGTGGTTTGGTGTGCAAATATGTATCTTTGCATTGGGAAAAGTGTGTCTTCAAATCACTTTTGCCTAGCTATTTTTTTTTTATGATCATGATGTTACTCTTCTATAACGCTGGAATATGTGGTTTTGTTTGTCTTTATGTATGCAATTAAGCTGTTCATGAAGTTTTAAATTTTAGGTTTTCTTTATCAATATATTGCTGTTAAGAAGTTTTTGAGTTAAATTATTCTTTTTTGTGTTACATTTCTAGTTAAGCATTTATTTTTAAAAAATATAGAACTTATGTTATTAAAAATATCTGTTATAAAATGAAGTCGTCCTAGCAGATAATCAAAATAAATTAAAATGAATTAAATGATGTTAAATAAGAATTTTTGTCATAGAAATTAGATATTTTTATCTTTACACTACAAGCATTACAAAATAGTCTTGCATTAACTTTTTCCTATGAACAATTACCTAAAAAATAATCATTATTTTTCTTCAGAGAAACTCTTTAGTGTTTTGTATTATATGCTACTTCATTATGGTTTATGTATTAAATTGTAGCATTCAGAGGTGATTATGTTTATTATTTAATTTCTTTTCAATATTAAGTTATCACAGTAGGATTAACTCTTTGTAGTGCTCGTAATTTTATCACATCAGATTTTTTAATTATCAATTTGTCTTGGTTATATTAAATTTACTAAAGGATTTTAGAAAGTGAAAATAACATTAAATGGAATACTTTACAGTGTATAGACAAAAGCTCAGATTTTTAAACAATATTGGAAGCTTTTGTTTTTCTCAAATATTGAATAAACACTATACATTACATTCTTATTTTCCAAGAATTAAACTCTAATAATCTGAAAGAAGAAAATGAAAGGCACAACCTGTAAAGAGGCATTTGAATTTAATATTAATTAGAAATTTTATATATAATTTTAAACATATTTTAATCGGTATATTCTTCATTATACTTAAAAATATGCTTAGGACAATAGCTTGCTATTTTATACAAAGCACATAGTTCTATGTTGTTCAGTGATGTAGTAAATGCACAGTTTGCGTATTTTTTAATATTATAAATGTGGGGTAAATACGAATAGATATGGTCCAACTTAAAAATTTTGTAACCTTTGATATAAAACAGCCAACGAAAAACATCAAGCTCTCAAAGCCTAAAAACGTTTATGTTTTCAGCCTCAAAAATATTCATGAAAATTTTCAACAAGCAAAAACTAAGTGAGTTTGGCACTAAAGTGCTTAATCTCTGAAGCATAATAATGTTTTATGTTTGGTACGAACGAAAGCTTATGGAAAGAAATATACTTCACAAAAATGTCATCTCCTGTCCACGGAGTGTACAGTCTTTATGAGGTAAAAAAAATTTATGAATTTTGATGAGATTATCTGCTTTCCTTGAGATTAATTTAGGTGTAATAATTCATCTATGCATTAGATAGTTAATATTTCCGTCGCTCAGTGCAAACATTGGTTTATTAGATCTCGTATTATTGACTTTTAATTCACCCCTTTATAGCATGGGGGAAAATCGCTTTTATATCAAAATTTGCATGATACAATAAAAAAAGATTATTTTTGCTTTAAGAAGTGAAAAAAGTTATTTTGTTTATAAAGTTATATTTGCTTTCATATCTGGTGAAAGATCACAAAATGATCATTGCCGACCTTTCGATAATATTGACTGATACAATTTTTGCAAACTGCCAAAAACTATTCAAATTTTCAAGTTTTTGAGGACTTTCTAAGCTTATATTTTAAAATGAGTAAGTAACTACCTAACTTTCTCCTAAATTTCATTTTATTCTGATCAGCCATTTTTCACATAATTTCGAATGTAAAAAATTACACAGTTTTGTAAAATCTTAAAATTTATTCAACATTTGGAAAAACATTAAATTAGTTTCAGTATCTCGAGGTCCAGTACAGAAATGTCATTTTTTTGGCTAATTTAATTCTTGAAACAGGTAGAAATGGTACGTTTTTAATGTCATGCAATGAGGACAGACACTTCATTTATTTGAAAAGATAGTGTACTTCTGTCAACTCATTCAGAGGAGATAGTCATCGAATACTTTATTCCTTATTTTGAGTTAGGATAGATGAGCAACAAAAACTGCAATAACAGTAACTGTGTTACTCTGTAATATATTCAATTATATCAAAATCTACAAAAACTATACAACATACAAGCTTGAAGATTTATGATATAGATTTAGCATTTTACGTATTCGTCTAAAACTCCATAATCACCTCTGAATAGTGTGTTGTGCATTTTCAGTCTATCGATGTGCAGCATTTTCGATAATGCACGTCAAATCCATATTTATGTTGGGTTAACGTAACATGCCTTCTTAGGCATGTAACTGTGTTCGTTTGTAACTCATGACCACAGCTCGGAAACCTAAGTATGTGCTCAGTTTTAATGAATGTCTACACTTCATCGAAAGTGTAATGCTGGTGTCTTTCTTTAAAACCGTGTTTCTGTACATATTTGATGAAAGTACAATGAATTGTAATACTCTTCGCCTGAATCTAGCAGAGGTCTCTACGGTTGAAACTTTAGTTGACAAAGTTTAGTCATGGCAAAATATGTGCTATCCAAAGAGAAAAAAGTTTCTATTTGTTGTAAGTGTCATATTTTCTTAAGATTTGAGTAGAGTAGTTCGGATTCCAATTGCATTAGCCAATTACACACATAAGATGATGCTTCAAATTTCCAAATCATTCGACCTTCATCTCCTTAAATATCACTGAAGCTAGATCTCTTTTTTAAATGCAGCGTAACAGCTATTGAAAACTGTTGAAGATTTTGAAAAAATCCAAGCTCATATTTTAAAATTAGCCGTCTCTTGTAATGCTACCAAATTTCGTTTCAGCCATTTTCATGTGATATTCAAACAAGGAAGCGCCACAGACATACAACATATTTTCTGTACGTTGCTTTCTCAGTTCTCAAAACAGGTAGATCGATGTTGTAAAATTTAATTCCATGGGAAGAAGACAACTATTCTTCATCAACATATTACATACGCTTAATAACACACAGAATCATCTAATATTATCAGAACGTCTCAGCAAGACAGAAATTTGTTTATATATCGTTCAATTTAGCTTTACAGTAACTTTTAGTTTTGTACTGATTCTTTGAAGGTATTTTTCCTAGTTTGACCATAGCCTGTGTTACAAAAATTCATCTTCATGCAAGAAAATGTTTACCTAAGAAGATATATGTTACATTTATTCGAAGTAACATATGAACCCTACATGGGTTTTCTATTACACACACAAAAAAAGACAATGTTACTTTCTAGTGTCTTATATATGATAAATCACCACAGTCTTCATTACTGCTGTAGTCTAAGTAAAATCAATGTTACGGCTATTGAACAGCCATAAATTTTAAATTCGAGAGTCCTACGTTAACTGACTTGAAATATCTCTCATCACACATGCATGAAAGAAGTTAAGTTATTTTATTTTATTTATTGTTAATCTGAAATAAAATGTGAAGATATACTTCAAATGTTTGAAAAATTCATAGGTATTCGAGTATTCAACAAATGTTCCCAATTCTTTCATTTTATTTTATTTTCCAAAAGCTGTTACACTGCATCGTAAAATTACATAGTGACATCCAAAAGGAGAAATCACCATGAATTTCAAATTAGATTGTAGACGATAATTTATGGTGTGACACATAAGATAGTTAGTTCTACAGGTTGATCAATAACGTAGAAAAGTTTCTGAGTGTATTTTAGTAAGATCAAAAATGGAAATGGAAATTAATGAACAAATTTATAGATAAAATATATAATGTATTTTGTGGGTAAAAAATACTTATTTTAAAATATTTTAGAAAAATTGCCATTTTAAAAATCTGCCTGAATGATATTCAGAATTTTTATGACAATCTACTATTTTTATGCAACATTTCTTTGTAAGAGAAAGGTTTAATTTTAATGCCTAAAATCTGCTCCATATTTTCAAATGAAATTTTTGACGCAGAAAAAGAATTTTTATAAAATGAGCTTATCATAGTTTAGAAAATCTGTAATGATTTTTAAGCAAAGTATTACGTTTATTTTATTGGAAAATAGAATTTTGTTACTATTTCAGACATTTATAAAATTATATTTTTAATTGAACTGTACATATTTGAAAATAAAATCTCCTATCGAAAGACTTTTAAATGATTGTAACTTTTTAACGTGTCTAGCTTTAATTTTCAATTTTAAAAAATTTCGAAAAATGTTTAAATATTTTTAATAAAGACAGATAAAAATAAGAATTTTCAATCTACGATGCATTCTTTCAAGAAGAGTTCAGGTTTTCAAGAAGAGTTCAGGCTAGTTTTACTGTACTAGATATTTTTAAATATTACTCTAATAGATTTTTAATATCTAATTTTATTTCCGAAACAGTTTCATGGCAGTATTCTTCAATTATAAAGTCAAAACAGTCAAGTAAACACATCACAGGCTTGACGTAATTTTAATATGTATAAATGTTTTAAATTGTCTGTTTAAAACTTAAAATGCAGTTACTGCATGGGCCTAGATGTGCTAGGGATGTAGAACAAGGGACAGAATTCCAGACCAGAGGTTTACTGTAGGAGCTCAGTATTTCCCACCTACGAAAAAGGTAACCATACATTTTCACGAAGTTATTTCTGAAACACTAATTAAACTCACATTTCCGTGAACGGCTTTGTCCATTGACATCTTTTCCTGTAGTTTTCGCGGGATAATTTGACTCTCCTGAACCCTTTCACACGCAGTGTTCCCGCTCTGGGAACACCAAACTCTGACGTTCTGACTGTTGCCAGTCACGAAGAATAGATTTGATTTCTATAAAAATAGTTACGGGTGACATAGCTCCACGAGAATTCTTTACTTTTTAGCACGTCATTTCCCGTAATAAAATTGTCACGTTTATTTTTAACGGCACTGATTAAAAATGGAAGAATGCGAGAACAGCCGGATAGATTGCCCAATGCTGAAAAAAAGGGCAGCCATTGCCATCGCTCGACTTAACTACAAGCAAGATGGCGGACGATCGAAAAGTTCATTGCGTGCCACAGATCTAGAGACACTTTTTTGACGACAGCTGGCTGTGCGCGGGCACAGCCAGCTCAAAGGGTTAAAAAATAGTTCCGACGCGAAGACTAAAACCCAGTTTTCTCCTTCTTAATCGACTTTAATTCATGTATTCTCCCTTCTCCAAATCAAAATGTAATAATTGTAGGGTTTTCTGCAAAAAAAAAGGAGGTAGCTCCATCTTACGAGAGTTTGGAGTTAAATTACAATCTCTCAGTAAAAAAAAAAAAAAAACCCTCTTTCGTTTGGTATAAAAAGATGTATGTCCAGTCGTTAGTTCTTGAGTAACTCAAGAGATTAAACTAGCTGTCTTGTTAATTTGTGTTAAATCCTCAAACTTTTTTTATAGTTTCCTGCGAGATTGAATGGCTGGAGCTACCTCCTTTCTTGCAGCAAACATTCATCTCTAAAATGAAAACCATCTTTTCTAAAATGTTTTCTGGAATGACTAGCGCAGTTATACTTTGTATGTATAAATTTCATATTGCATATTGTTAGGAACATTTGCTTTTTGGGAAACTAACACGTCCATAGATTCAGCTGAAATTACAGGATTCTTACTCCACCATTACTAAAATAATTTTGCTATTGCTGAAAATGGAACTTGTAGCAAAATTATTCACTATAATCTCGGACAATTTAACGGGGAAAAAAGTACTCTCCTCTTCCAAACAATTCCCCTTTTCACGCAATAATTAAAAATTGCTTTTCTAAACCAAGGATTGTTTTAAAATTATATAATTTTTACATTTACCGTAAAAATGTTTTCAAAGCAATGCCAACGTTGGTAAAGTATTTGGTGCTAAATGCAGGTTGTAGGTATTCAGAATGGCGTCATAACACTACTACACAATATTTGTTTTAAATTAAAAGTATATCAAAACAACTATAATACAAACTTATACCTGAGATATATTTTACTTTTTTTAGACTACCATAAACATTTGATTGAAAATACTTTTACTCTATCTAAAATACTATAATAAAAATAATATAATAAAAACTATGATAACAATTGTAAAAAATTTAAAATATTAATGGCCCTTATTGGTTTTCAATTCATTCAGATTCAATTCACAAATTTGTTTTTCAAAAATCTCCTAATATTGTTCCGTTGAATAGATTTTAAATCTGCATTCTGTTGATGTGGCGGTAAATTTTAAAATTACTTTAATTATTTTAATAAAAGTGTATGAACTAACTCAAACTTTTTATTAATTTAAATGCATCTTTTAGGTGTAAAAAAGTTCATTTCAAGAAAACGTTACGATAGGAAACGCCACAGATTTATTAGTTTCTAAGCTAACATTTTAAAAACAGGTCTCGAAGTTTATTCGAAGTTGTCAATCCGTTCAAAATGGCCATATGTACACCAACATATGTATATAGCATATATTGCGTTGTTTCATGCTGAAAAGTTCTATATCATAGTATAAGTGCAAGTTCTATAAATGTTTCATAATGTACGAAATATGTTGAATAAAGATAATGAGTGAAATTGTAATAAATATGGTATTGTGAATATGAGAGTGTATCTAATAAAAGTATATGGTTATTTAACCTGTGTCTTTTGCTTTTCTTAAATACGTACCATTTGTTTGACTTCATTAACCCATTTACACACATAACCCATTTACACACCATACCAAAAAAAAAATGTTCAGCAGTCTTTTTGTTGAAACTACTTCAGAATTTTTTACCGCAGGATTATTTATCGCTTACTTCCTTTTGTTTTATTACAACAACCTCTACAATCTGTTTAAAATCCCTTAATTTGACAAACGAGTTAATTTATTCTTTCGCAAAACTCTAAAATTAGTATATTTTGCTGTAATAAATCTTTACTCTCTTATCTAAAAACAATTAATCCGATTTCTGTTTTCGCATGCAGACGATATTTTGATTAAAAATGACGATTCAAGATTTTCCAACTATTTTTACAAAGGGCATTTATTTCTATTGCTTGAATTCAATAACCTAAATCATTTTATGCCGTCGAAAATAGCCAATCAGGACAACCAAGTTGCTCTTTTTTCTTAAAGTAATTCGAAATTTAAATCAGCCAACTTACAACTCTGATTTTCTTTTATCTTACCTCGTGTTTCCGCAGGATCTGGTTCCTCAGTAAACAGCGCGCAAACATATTTTAAAGTAATTCATAACTTACAATGTCTTAAAAATAACTTACAGCTCCTAGAAAATCATTGTTTCTTTGCACATAACCATTGTAGAGGGGTGTAACCCTGCGCTAAAAAAATTAGATATATTAGGGGAAAAATAGAGAAAAATTTAATTTAGTAAACGCAGAAAAGTACACTAAACTCTCTACTTTTAAATTATTTATCTTACTCTATGTGGGTTAAAAAAATAACGATAGGAAAAATTATTACAAATAGGTTTCCAAGACTATTATTCTCTCTCAAAAATATTCTATTAGACTTCACAGGAGAAATAAAAATTTGTTGAAACTACTTCAGAATTCTTCAGAGTAACTCTATTTGACTTTCTCAAAGCTTGATCTTTACCAAGCGTTTAAATAAGTTTGATTCAACTCAATCGGGTGAAATATTGAGACGTTGGTACACTTCAGATAATTTGAGTGCATAGGCCACAATGTATAAGAATACTTTTTTGCAGCCCTATAAAAACTGTAAGCCCTACACACACCAAAATTTATTTAGTGTGTAATATTACAATATGTAAGTGATTTATAATATGCGAACCTAATTTTAGCTCAATCGAATGCAGCATATAAACGTTAGCGCAATTTGAAGAATTTGCACCGTAATGTAAAAGACTTTTGTAGCCCTGTACAAAAACTATAATCCCTACACACACCAAAATCTATAGTGGTTGTGTGACGGTGACCTTAATATACATACCCAATTTGAACTTATTCCAATGCACCATTTAGACAATAGCACATTTAAAATGATAGGCTGTAATGTATAAGAATTATTTTTTGCAACCCCATGAACAAACTATACGTTCTGCACACACCAAAATCTCCACACGTCTTGTGACCGTGACCTATAATATACATACTCAATTTGCAGTCAATCGAATGCATAGTTTAGACGCTAGAACACTTTTAAATGGTTCCGTCCATGGGTCATAATGTAAAAAAAAAAATCTATTAGTCCTATACCAAAATCAATACCGCTCCTGAAAGCGCTATACATTAAGAGTATCACAATCCATGCGTCGTCCTTATTTGTCATTCTTGCTTCATTATGTTGGAAAGTGTATCATAACCTACGTGTAGGCCCTATTTGTCTTCCTTGTCCCATTACGTTAGAAAGTGTATCATAATCTATGAGCGTGCCGTATTTGTCTTCCTTATTCCATAAAACACTTCTTTGGAGTTAAAGTCTTATATCAAAACTGTTTTAGAATCTTTGTGAGACGCATTCTAACTGTTCTTCATTTTTATATGAGCATTACAGTTTGTCAATTTCTCGCCAAATATAGAAGATATCGCCAAGCTAGTGCCAGTTCTGAGGACTTATTTTTTGGCTCCAACATGGAGATAAATTTCCAAAAATGGCCCACCTTGGTGACTTTTGATATTTCACTAATCTCGTCGCTTTGCAGGGTAGACAAAAATCCTTGTCAAAAATTAATAGCACTAATGTGGTAATAAACGTGCACATAAACTTAATAACAAGGGTGTAATAAAAGAACATGTACATATATAAATGGCCTAATGTGGAGACTAAGTGCATTGTTATACTTTTAATAAAAATTGTGCAGTGCGAATCAGGGCTCCAAATAAGGTTTTGAAGCTGGCAGCAAAAACTATTCAGGTCACGCCAAAATCTTAAATTTTCGTATCTTCGTAATAACAGTAAATAGCAGTTGCAGTTTTGTTAGCTTAACTTTCACAAAATTAAATCAGTAATGTAATGAGAAAAACAAAACATCAGAAAAAAAGCACTTTACTTTTCTTCTAAGCATTCTGCAATTTTATATGTAACCTTAAATTACATCTGAGTTTGGAATAAAAGCTCAAAGTAAATAAAGCTTTAAATTCTTGCAGATAAACCTGCCGTGAGAGCTTTGAACATCGAGGCTATTCGGGCTAGTCTCACGACATTTGTAGTAGTCTCCGAGACTTATTTCGAGCCCTGTTGCGATTTAAATATATTTGTTGAAGGAGTAGGCTATAAACTTCATTTTTTGGATAGACAGTTGACTTTGATGGACTATTTACTTTTATGGTTAGACTATTTACTTAGATTACACCTTTTAAGATCAAACAATATTAAAAATAGTTCAAAATTGTTTTTTGGGGGTAATTGGTAAAGTTTTTAAAAAATTTCTTTTCTCTTCTTTAAACGGTGTAAATGTGACGCCTTTCAGAAAAGAGAAAAAATAAATAAATGCGAGTCAAAATATGCGATATCAGTTTGTAAAATATATGTCGGTATACTTCAACTTAATAGAAACAATAAACGTTTGTCTGAAATGGAGACATATGCATCCTTCCGGCGGAAAAGGCCAGACAGAAAACCTACATCAATCGTTTTAATAGGATCGGTCCAGTGAAATGAAATCAATCTATCATCATACGCCAAGAAAGTCAAGTGCAATATTTCATTCATTTGTGATGGAGAGCATATTTCGTGTGGACAAGGAAAGGAAAGCTTATTTTAAATGCATAAATTCTTCATAAAATTGGAGAAAGAAAAAATTTCAACTGTAAAATTTTCTGTTTTTTTAATGTAATGCATTTTATTTACTTCTGTTTCATTGTTTTCTGCAAAGAGAAGATGAACTGCATTTGAAAAGCATACTTCATTTGACACCATTTAAAATTAAGTATAATGAATCACCAAATACGATATATGGTAAACAGTTAAGAGCAGTTTTTATCTTTTGCTTTATTTTTAACCAATAATATTATTACCATTGAAATATTATTCATCAACTCATCTTCAAACAAGTTTATGTCTACTGAAATTTTGAAGAGTTTCATAATTATAGATATAGAAAAAATACCATTCTATTAAACCATACTTTTCAAAAGAAAAAAAAAGATCTGATGCGAACATTTCATGATTGCTTTGCAAGTCCTTTAAATTATAAATCTTTCCAACACACTTCATCAAAACTTATTTCATTTTAAAGTGAGACAGAATACTTAAAATATATGATGAAATCCGCCAAGCATCGTGATAGTTTGAGAGATTTTAGACAAATCCCAAATAGTGATTGACACTGAATTTTAATGAGTTGAAAATATCTATAGATCTCAATGTACTGAAAGTCTTTTCGGTGACCCTGTAAATAAACTACTCAGTCGATTGCACTCAAAAAAAGAGATGCATAATTAGATGTTACAACAAATTCTAAATACAAAATTGAACATTCTACGGTTAAAATTTTTTTAGTTATCAGAGATACGTACTCACTTTGGGGAACAATTTTCACGATATTTCGGTAAAGCTCGCTAAACGCGATGACAGTTTGTGAGATTTTGGTCATTGCCCAAATAATGGCTAACTATAGACATAATATACTGAAGATATCCATAGACCTTAATGTACTGAAATTCTTTTGGGTGGCCCTCTAAATGAATAATACAGTGGTTTGGAAACAAAAAGGGAGGTGCATAACTAGATGCTACAACAACCCTAAATTACACATTTCAGCATTCTATGGCTGATACTTTCTCTCTCTCTCTCTCTTGCTTCGTACAAGGAAGTAAAAAAATATTTTAAGTAGGTTCGCGGAGAGAACTATGGGTAATCTTTCATACACAGTCTACCAAACTTTTTTTAGTAAAATCAAAGAATAGAAAGTAATAATTCGCTTACAGAATCTCTCAGCTTTTAAGATTAATGTGAATGCCTGTACGGTGATCTTTAATGTCCCAATATTAAATTTGTAATTTTGATCAGGAGCATGAAATGGTAACCACTGGGTTTGGCAACACACACGTCACTTTGATGATTCAATCTGCCTTTTTTCTGCCAGCTACCGTAGATGTAATGTTGTTTCGTTTTGATTATTGGTAATAAATAAATTTGTGACAAGCTGATTATGCAGTGTAACAAAAGCTTAATAAGGGCAAATAAGTACTTCTTCTGTGTGTGTGTAACTTAAATTTTGACAATTATTTTTCAATATATCCCCTCTATAATATTCAAATTCAGGCCGTTCAGATGGTTTAGTGGCTAAAGAGCCATTCTATCTTACCTTGAGTCCGGGAACGATTCCTGACTTGGGCATGGGTTTTATTTTGCCCGTCCTTTCATAAGGGGTTACACTAGCTGCCCACTGGGTGCTCTCATAATAAAATGGCCAGTAATTACGAACTTAGTAGGGGCGAATGCTTGAGGAGCAAGTGCCCGCCCTTTGAAATATAAATATATACATATGTAATCAAATTTACAAAATTTTAAAATCGTTCCTATCTAGTAAGTGCTTCAAAGTGTATTAAAATATATGTAGATATGCTTATGAATACGATACAATTTTCTTTTCCGGTGAGAAAGAAAAAAAAAAAGCCATTTTTCAAAAAGTGAAAGTGAATCATTTTAAAACGATTATTTTCCCATTTCTCTCCTTTTTTTTACCCTAATTTAACACAAATCTAGGTTAATGAAAAAGCTGAGAAAGAATCTGCCTTAATGTGAAACACGGGTTGAAACATTTAATGGTACTTAGAGCTACACTTTCGTCAGAATACTGCAGTACATTTTTACAATTCTTTCTTCGGAACAGAAGCATAATTATACAAAAAGGGTTTATGAGGCTAATCCAAAAAATGTTATTTAAATTGAATCCTACTTATATTATAAATGTCGATGTTTGTATGTATATGTTTATTACACTTTCACGCTGAAGCGGTTAGACGGATTATGATCAAATTTGGAATAAAGACATTTAAAGTCCTGGATTAATATATAAGCTACATTTTACCGCGCAAAAAAAACACTGTTCCTATAATATACAAAAAGACTCTATTTTATCCCAAAAAAAAGGAATACAATTAAGTTTTTATTTTACAGAACAGTCAACAGATAGCGCAAACTTATAGAATACACAGTTTTTAATAAATATTCATTTTATCGTCTGCTATGCCTGTATAAAAAATACAACTGAATAAGTTTTTCCTTCTAAAGTGGATTTACAGGCGGACTTTGGGCAAAGCACACAAATCCGAAATACATGTTACGCAAACAAACAAATTAAAAATAAGTATTTGAAACTTTCACTCAGTTTGAATTGTGAATTTTCTGCGCATTTTTTTCCCATTCTATTTCTACGGTATTACATCCAGAAAAAGGATGTTATAAATATGAATTTTAATTTTGTTTACTCGTGAATAATGATACACTTTCCTACATAATGGAATAAGGAAAGAAAATAGGGAAGACGCATGGATTACGATACGCTTTTAATACATAGCACTTTGATGCGTATTTAAAATCTGAAAGTGTTTCAGATTTTCTTACATGTTTTTTCTTTTTATATCGGCCAATATATCTAGAAGCTCTTCAAAATTATTATAGGTCGAAAATAAGTTGTACCTTTTTCTGAGTTTTTATCACTAAGTCATCTTATTTTTGTAATCAGGGGCTGCCCGACACGGTAAGCATCGCATCGGGGGCTGGCTTCGAAGAGGCGTCATTTCGAACTCAAAAACTAAGTAGATCATAAAAGGGGGTGTCTTTTTTACATTAGCAGGAGGCGCCACTTACCCTAGGCCGCCCCTGTTTGTAACCATCTTAATTTTAAATTCCATTCAGAATCTGAGAGATTTCAGTGCCATGGAAGCCGGTGAGAAACAGGATTCTCAAAAACAAGATTTATTAAGATGGCGAACCAACTGGTCGCCGGAAGCGGCTAATATGATACATTTGCATTCATCTGGCTAGAAATTTTCCGAAATTACCGGATTGAAATACAAAGCGAAATGCTAGTAAAATTACGGATTGTACTTACATGATAATTTTCAATAGTTATTCTTGCAATCTGCCGCACGCCGATCACGCTATTCACTATAGTGTGAGGAGATACATAATAAACATAATAAACAATAATAAATAATAAACAAACTAACATAAATTTGTTAAATGTTTTGAGCACTTGTCCCAAAATAAAAAAAGTTCAAGCATTTTTCAATGTTTTTCAGAATCCAGTTCATCACTTTTATTGCTGCAGAACTACAGCATATGAGATTCCTGTTCTGTTTTTCTGAGGTAAAATGTAATAAATACGGTCCTATCATCAAACACTAAAAGAAGCAAATGTTGAACGTAAAATAGAGAAAGGGAGGAGATGAGTGGAATGTTTTCAGTTAGAACAGAGAAACGTGCAAGAATGCAAGAAGCAAAACAGACTAACTAAAAAAGAAAATAACGTTGAGCAGAAAAATTTAAGATAAAAGGAAGTCATAGCAAGCAAAACGAAAAAGGAAATAGCTTAAAAATGCGTTGGCAAAACAGATTTTTTTTAATTTACATCGACCGGTCGATTTTTTTTATTTACTTTAAATGATACATTAAAAATTACGGTTAATTCCTTCTTTAACGCCCCCACTCTCGCCAACCTAAAAACTCGCCGTACGTTGGCGAGCTTCTGAGTCATGACGTATACGCACAAAGGAACTAGATAAAAACAAACGTAAAAAAAATAGCGATAAATGCACTAGTTAAGGATTTTGAAGACACTTCATTATTAAAACTACATTAATTGGTAACCCACCCACCCATCCCCCCAAAAAATATTATAAATAACTAAATAAATAAGTAATTCTGTACTTAAATATTTTTCCAAGCCGCCATCTTAATTCTAAATTGCAGTTACCATATAAATGCATAAAATCGCCATGGTAACTGCATATGTATAGTTATCCCCACCTTCACGAGAGTGGGGGCATTAAAGTAGGAATCAACCGAAATTATAGAATTATCATTAAAGAGAAAGACAGATGGGAGTATTTACAAATCACTAACATGTAACTGATTAATGACTTTAATTAGCAATGGCTTCAATTATCAATAACAAAACCTTTATTCCTTCCATACTCGCTTGTTGTGAACAATTAAGGTCTTTAACAATAACACTCAAGAAAAAAATAGAGTTAGAAAGTAAAAATAATTAAAAACTTTGTTAACTAACACGATAAAGTACACTTATTATAACATAATCGTTTGAGGTGGTACAAAAATGTCCATCCTTCATCATAGTTTTGCAAAAAACTTCAACCATCCACACGACATTTTATCATACTATTAAACAATTTTCCACTGTACATTATTCCACTTGTTATATTTTCCTAACAAGTTCCCTTAATCCTAAATACTGAACTCTAACTAGTTTCACAACAAAGGATTAGGTGCTCTTCAAATTTATGGAAATTAAATTTATTACAAAGCTTCTGTCTCATCACTCGAAAATGTGCAATTGTAAAGGTGTAGCCTCATATTATATACAAGGTGTCCATAAAGTCTTTGTACAACTTCAAATATTCATTTTAAAAATGGTGAACTAGGAAAATGAAATTTGTTATACATACTCAGTTACAATTAAAGTTTTTATTGATTATTGTTTGAGTAAGAAATACAGCCCAAGATATCAAAATGATTACTCTTCAAAAAATAGTAAAGTGTGTTTCTTGATTTATGGAAACAATACCAGCTGACAGAAATTACTCAATTTTAGATACTCAATCAGATACTCAATTTCCTTGTTGAAACATTTCCAGATTTCAACAGGGATTGGACGGATTGGATTGTCCAATCCAGGGTATATGGGACGAGATGCCCCATTTGTTAGCCACTTCGTTCACTTGATATACCGCCACTGGACTTCTTTCTGCGGAGGTATACTTTTAAAAAAGTCTTTAGTAATTGCATCTTAAAATAAAATAATTTAAAAATTTGTATTGTTCAGCATTTTAAAATTAAACTTTCCTTCTTTAATCTACAGTTTTTCAAGTGATTGCTCTTAACGCGTGAAAGACATTTTCTTTCAAATTTAGGAATTACCGAAAAATCGATAAAAATTGGTAAAGAATCGGTTGATTATTAGCTCCGATTTTTTCTCTACATTTTCCCGCATAGCTAGGTAAAATTTCCAGGCAGTTGGCCTATGGATCTGAGATAAGCTAAAAGCTATTAAAAAAGGATTTTCCGATTTATTCATTACCTTTTCCGTGTTTTTACATTGTGCAAATTCTAAACGGGCAGATCTGACAGTTTATTTTGCATACAACACAAACAGATTTAATAGATAACAAATTCTACGTATATAATATTATTTTAAAAAGTGGATATAAAATCTTCCACGTACAATGTAATAGTGTGTAAATTTATTAGCGCATGTTTCTATTCCATTGCGTATTGTTCCCATTCCACTGACCTACGGATGTGCTAAGATGTGTAGTTAAATCCGCGCCGTGGCAGTTAGGCTAACCCCCTAAATGCTCTTATTATGGGTCAGTTTCATTCAAAGTGGCAAGAAGGAAACGTACAACATAAAGATCAATGATCCTCTTAGTCCCAATTCCTACACTAAAACCCATATTCCAGCATCGCTGCCCCTCAACCCTACTTCTCCCAATCAATAAGTAGGAAAAATACTTCTCCCGGGGCACTTGGTTCCCTTCTGAAAATACGTGACAGAACCAGACACATCGGCGTAGAGTGTCTGGCGCAGATGTGCTGTTTTCCAAAATGGCGACCTCCAGCTTGGAACTGCGGAATTTGCCTCACTTCTGCCGACTGTGATCCGGTTGCTCGTTTATTTCCAAAAAACGTTGGCTGAATTTTAGGTGCTTTGTTTCTACTTTTAAAAGAATTGTTCTCTCCGAGACTGCAAATGCGCTAAGTACAGAATCGGGTAAGTCAGAAAATTTTGTTTGTTGTGGTTGCATGTTGTATTTTTATTTTTTCTCCCCAGCGGCTGGTTTGTTCACGTGGATTGCACCGTATGGAATATTATTTAAACGCCTGTAATTTTTGTTTGCAAAATACCGTGCGATGTAAAAAAAAAAGTGCCTCAATCCCTCTGATGCACTGAATTTTTCCCATTTAATTAAATGTCCCACTTGAATTTTATAATTTCCTGTGCACGCGCAAGAGAAGCAATTTTCTGAGTATCAAAATAGATTTTTTAACTAATTTTGACAAGAATTATAAAAGAAAGATTCATTAGCCCCAAGTTTACATTGCGTGAAAGTTAATATGGACAGATTATCCCGAAATGACATAAAAAAATGTATGCAATGCCTCAAATTTAGAGCTTTTTAAAAATAAATACTAAGAGCAGAATAATATTTTATTATTTTGCATCACTTCTGAAAAATTAAAAACTTTTAAATGATGTTAATTGAGCATTTTTATGTTGAAATAACTGTTGACAGTTTAAAATTAAATTTCATGCCAGTGTTTTGTAATGCATTGCATGAATGTTGAAAAATCACTATTTCTCCCTCTAAATCTCTTTCCAATTCTTTATTTCTCATATGACACGAGATATTACTGTTGCATATATACTGCATATTGTTACATATATACTAGCAAGTTTGCAGCGGCTTATGTAAATAGAAATTTATAATAATTTAATGTGGTATGTAAAATTATTCTAAATGACCACGGAGTCTTAAAATATTTATAAGTATAGAGTATAAAATGTATGATATACACAAGAAATATTTTGCATTTTGGAGCGGTGTAACATTATGCACTATTTTATATATTTGGTATTGAATCCCCCTGTATCCCCCAAACAAAATAAAGGAGTAGTTTGCAAGTCGTATTTAGCATTTAGCGAGTTGATGTCAACGAAAGATTTTGGGAAAATATTCTTCCTATATTTAAACTTGCTTTAAATAAATTGCACGAAATTATGACCTACTTTTGAGAAGGATAGAGTTTAAAAATAAAGGGTAACTGTGTATTCTCTTGAAAATTACTAAGACAATCGAAAAGTGCATTCGTTTTGATAGAATGGTTTCATGTGAGTACATCTAGCACATACTGAAGAGCAGAGATTAATTAATTCAGTAAGAATATTTATAATGAGGTACATTAAAAAGGTTAATATGTATTGCTATCCCGTCAAGTACATACTATAGTCTTCGAGTAGACATTTTAACAGTTGTCTACCCCTTCACACCTAAAAAGATTTTCTATAGCTATATCAGTTTTAAATGTAAAAATACTAACCTTTATTTGGAGCTGTTTTTTCCACAAAAAGGGATAAAATGGGTAATAAGTATACATCAAAGTATGTTAGTACACTTTATAAAATTTTATTTATTTATTGTCTTACTTTTATTGTACTACTATTTATTGTACTTACAAATAATTCAAATTTTAAAATATCATGGACAGGACTGTTAGACTTAGGTCCTGAATAAACATTGTATTCCGACCCTTCATTGTTGTAGGGTAAGGTGGGGTAAAATGAGTAGGGTCTTTTTTGTAATTACCAAAAATATAAATAGCTTGTTTTCATATGATTTTTCTGTTTTATTCTATATTTTCAGACATTCGTAGACAACATTTATTCAAATAAAAATCTATCTATCTATCTCTCTCTCTATCTTCTCTAATCTCTCTCTACTCTAAACATGACTCTCATTCACACGAGCATATCCTCTCACACTCTCTGTTGAGAGAGCAGCTAGAGAGTCGAGAGCGAGCGCGCGACAGTAAGATTTTTGATAAGAAAACAATACCTATCTACCGTACCGTATGTGTTTTACAATGAAATAATTGATTTATATCATAACTCTAAATATTAATCAAGATTTCAAACTGATTACAGACGATTTATGTGGGATTACAGCAGCGTTTTGATACTTCTAATTAGATAGTTAAATAGTTAAATGCTGAACTCAAACAATAAAATTTGTTGTTTGAGGGGGGGGGGGGAATCTTCCTATTCCCCTCGACTTCCGAAACTTAAGTGTTCTGTTGCTTGAAAACTGTTTAACAGTTAATAAATAACACTGTGAAAGCACTGGTAGTTAGTTTAATGAATCAGTTAGATTAATGTTAATAAAGAAACAACGATGCGTTAATAAATTTCCTACCATAAATATTTATACTAAAATGAAATATTTTTTATAGAATTAATAAAACTATTTGTTTTTTTATATCTAAGAATTTTACAAATACAAATTCAAAACATTAGTGAAAAACTCTATCGTGTAAAAAAAGGAAGAATTATTTTGGATTAGTAATTCTCTTTTTTTTTTTTTTTTCCTAATGGCGGACACTAGCCGTTTATAGGCATTGTCCACTACTAATCCGGAAGTCACTTTATTATTAGGCACCTAATAGGCATACCGACGTTGTGTCCTACATAGGGAAAGATGAAATGACACCCCAGCGCATGCCGGGAATCAAACCTAGACCCATTGTGGGTAGAATGATTCTCTAGACACTATACAACCCAGGTGACTGGATTAGTAAATTTATTTTGCTCAAATGCATGTAAATGTAAATTCTAGAAAACTGTAATTTTTAAAACATGCAACTCATCTTAATATGATTTAGAAAGATAACAAAAAGGGAAATAGTATAATTAGAGCCAGTGAAATGATGTACAATGGGTCAGAGCTATTTCAGGCGATAATAAATAAATGATAATTCAGGTAAATAAATTATTAAAAAAAACGATAGTGGCGCAAGTGACAGGTTTAAGGTAAGGTAATGATTATGCCACTCACAGCAAATTATCACCGCAAAATTACTCATGTAGCTTCAAAATAGTATTCCTGCTTACCATTTCAAAAGATTTAGACCACAGAGAAATTAAAAACTATAATGCTGGTAACATACTGCTTCTTTTTCCAATTTTAAAATAATTCTCTTCAAAATTTAGCATTAAAAACTGACAAAATTAATTAGGTGTATTATCTTCAAAAATGCCCCCATTTTGCACGGTAGGTGGCCCGGGGTAAAATGGGTATAAAAATCAGGTTTTTTATTTTTAATGTTCCATAGCAGAGACATTATGAAATATAATTGTGTTTTTGTTTAATATTCTTTACATTGTGTATCTCAGATCTAAATTGGATATAATTTGTTTTTCGTTTTTCCTTTAATTTTTGTGTAAAGGGCTATACCCATTTAACCTCGTGGTCCGAGGGTAAAATGGGTATATGCTGATTAAAGTTAAATTACACCATTAACGGAGAAAAAGTAGAAATCATGCTTAAGTTGAAAATCAATGTTTAATCAAAAGCAGTCATAATATATTGTTAGTTTGTTATTTTTCATGGACAGTTTCGTTTATTTTTAGTTTTCATAGATTGTTCTTCAATGCCGCCACCTGTTTTGCAGTTAAAACTTTTACAACCTTTGCTGGCACTCTCTTACATTTCTTCTGTGAATTTTTCATAGCTTCGCCAGTGCTACTCTAAAACATATAATATTTTTTCAAGGAATAATTACCTATTAGTTTAGTCTGTGGTTATACTGCAGTTTTTTTTTTACTTACAACAGGCTGAGCAGATTTCACTATTTACATTGAACAAACAGTGCGGATTTCGGATAGGCGAATTTTGAATCTTCTACTAAACTAATTTGCAGAGGGTGAGTAAGCTGTATAATAATATCTAAAGTAATAGGTCTCGTTTACTAATAGATATTAGTAAACGAGACGTTAACGAGAGTTAAGACGTTAAAGACGTTAAATAGACGTTAAACGAGACGTTAAGATAGAGTTAGACGTTACTAGACGTTAAACGAGACGGTAAACGAGACGATTTAAGACGTTAAACGAGAGTTAAGTTCGGCCTTTAAACACTTATCAAGATAATAATTTATTATTCTTACCCATACAAGTATATACATTACATGTAAGGGATTTAGGGTAAATGCATAGCATAACTCTTCCTAAACATAAATTTGCTCTCAAAGGTCTTTCAACATAGATCAATCTTCATAGATCCACGTCTTGATTTAAAAAATATTGGTTATACCTCGTGTAACTAAACTTGCAATAAACTTTTTGTGAGTTAGAAAATTTGCTTGCATTCAAGTTTTATGTTAGGATGACCTTTCTTCTGTAAAATTCACCCAATATTTTTCTAAAATTCTTCCTGTAACTTTTTATAGAAAGAAGTTTTTCAGTCCCTGCAAACACATAATTCTCTTTTCTGAAAAACAAAACGGTTGTTAATCGTAGTAAAAGTGTTGCCAGATTTTTTTACAAGTTAAAATGTTGCCAGATATGTGAACATTTTAACCATATATTTTTCATTTCAGGAAAATGATGTCTGGTAAAATAATAAAAAATAAAAAAAAACGTAACCATACCCATTTTACCCCGGGTGGCCCTATACTATTTTCCTATTTTCACAAAAATTTCTGATAAATGTCCAGATGAAGATCACAGGTAGTATTTGTAAATTTTCCACAAGCCTCAAATATGTGCCCCACAATGCTTTGTAATCCGTGTACATTTAAACTTCAAAACTCCTTCTTTAGCTTCCGGGAAAAAGCCTTGGACGACAGTACGATTTAGTACGTAAAGTCACGATTTACGTGAAAGATCATCCCTTTGTTTTACTACTTGTCCCACATTGCTCGAAGGCAAAACGGTAGCGCTTTCTGGCTATAGTTGGGGTTTATAGCTTGATTTATAGCAGACATTTATGTCAATAAACAGGCCATCAAATAAGCTAGGTCTTTTGTGTTGCCATTCCCTGACCCTAGACTTCACTACAATGCGGATTTTCTCTCTTTAAGAATTTTCAAAGGAATGGATTACATAAAATTACGATACTAGTCTGAATAGAACTTGAAATAACATCTAATCGATACCTCTTGTTTAGAGATATCAGGCACGCATACAGATCATAATACAGAATAATGTGCACTTTCGCTTACAGTACTGAACTACATGCGATAACGATCAATTAGAGGACTATTTAGTCTTTCGTTTCATCGTTATATGTTACTAGCTGAAGTACCCGTTCTTCGCACGGGAATGAATGGACTTTTTGATATTACGATTTGTGGTGATTACTATTCATTGTAATAAACAGATATAGCAAAGTGGATATCGCGTTATATTGTGTCCAATAATCATGCATACCGAATTGCAAGGCAATCGTTTGTACGGTGAAGAAGGCCATGCGGCGTAGCGCAATCTAGTGGCGAGTTTTAGCAAAACGGATACGGTGAAAATATTTTTCGCATTCAGATATCGATGTATACGAATTTTCATGACTATCGGCTGGACAGTCCTGAAGTTCATGTGTTGACGCGACATCTAGTGGCAAGTTATAGGAAAATGGATAGCGCCAAACTCTTCCCCGTGTTCAAATATCTATGTATACCTATTTTCATAGCGATCATTTGCACAGTCAAGAAGTGATACACTGCAGGGCCATCAAGTGGTTCAATAAAGTAATGATTTGCTACAGCGCCGTCAAGTGGCGAGTTATAGCAAAATGGATAACGCCAAAATATTCTCATTGTTCAAATAGCTATGTATACTGATTTTCATAGCGACCGTGTTCAACTATCTATGTATACCAATTTTCATAACGATCATTTGCGCAGTCAAGAAGTGATACACTGCAGGGCAATCTAGTAGTTAATTAAAGTAATGATTTGCTACAGCGCCGTCAAGTGGCGAGTTATAGCAAAATGGATAACGCCAAAATATTCTCATTGTTCTAATAGCTATGTATACTGATTTTCATAGCGACCGTTTGAATGGTCAGAATTTGGCCTGCTGCAGCGTCATCTAGTGGCGACTTAAAATAATAATGCATTGCAGTGTCATCTAGTGGTGAGTAACATCAAAAGGAACGCAGTTAGAATATATTCTTCGTGCTCAAATGTGTAAGTATAAAAATTTTTGCCGATCAGTCGAACGGTATAGAAGTTGATGCTTTTCAGCGCCGTTTAGCGGCAAGTTACAGCAAAATGGATAGTGAAAAATATTATCCGTGTTCTAATATTCGCGTGTACCAAATTTCATCGAAATCGGTTGGACGATATTCGCATAGCAAACGGCTAAACGGAATAGAATTCGACGTTCTGCTGCGCCACCTGGTGGCAAGTTAGAGGAAAACGGATAGCATAAAAAGCTTCTCCATGATAAAAGACTTAGGTGAACCAAATTTCATGGTGCATCGGTGCTCAACGGTGCTGGAGTTTTTCAACCTCATACACTCATACCAACATTCATTTTTATCTATAACCAGTGTCATTATACACTGCTGGCCATCGTAAATGCAACACCCTGAAGGAAGCATGCAAATAATATGAAATTTACAACATGCATTAGCTGAGGTGAGATATGCAAATGATTAGAATTTCAGCGCAGACGCACATCAAGCGCGCCTGTGGCGCCACCTCAAAGCGCTATTTAAGGCTTGGAGATTTCGACGGTTTCAAGTACAGCAATTGTGTTTTTCTTGCTTTTTTTTCAAAAAAACGATAAATTATGCCTCGTAGGAAACAACGATCATCTTTTGATCAAGTATCCGAGTTTGACAGAGGAAGGATAGTGGCATACCGAGATTGTGGGTTATCTTTCAGGGAAATCGGTCGTCGTATTGGACGAAACCAAACAACTGTGATGCGGATATGTGATCGTTGGGTGCAGGAGGGTACGACGGACAGACGTGATCGACCGCATCGACCTCAGTGCACCACGTCACGTGATGACAGGCAGATTGTACGCATGGCAGTGACGGACCGCTCAGTCACATCACGAACCATATCACAGCAGATTCAGTCTGTAACGCATCATCCAGTGTCTGCGCGTACCATTCGACGTCGTTTACAGCAGAATGGTCTGTCCGCAAGACGTCCGTTGCTTTGTCTACCTCTGACGCGGAACCACAGACGTCTCCGCCGCCAATGGTGCGATGAAAGAAGGATGTGGACGACAGAATGGAATGAAATTCTCTTTACTGACGAGTCACGCTTCTGTATGCAACACCACGACGGTCGGATTCGAGTCTGGAGACACCGTGGAGAGAGGATGCTGAACAGCTGCATTATGCACCGTCACACTGGTCCTGCACCGGGTATTATGGTATGGGGCGGTATCGGATATCTCTCTCGCACTCCTCTAGTACGCATTGCCGGTACTTTAACCAGCCAGCGCTACATCTCCGAGGTGTTGGAGCCAGTTGTCCTTTCTTACCTTCAGGGCTTGCCAACAGCCATATTTCAGCAGGATAATGCACGGCCACACGTGGCACGCATTGTCCAAGGGTTCTTCGTCAATCACCAGATTGAATTGCTTCCCTGGCCGGCGCGCTCTCCGGATCTTTCGCCGATAGAAAACATGTGGTCCATGGTTGCTCAACGACTGACCCAGAGTTCATCCCCAGCTGTCACACCAGATCAACTTTGGCAACGTGTGGAAGCTGCTTGGTCTGCTGTACCCCAAGAACACATTCAAAGTCTCTTTGAATCAATGCCGAGGCGTGTGGCAGCTGTGATCTCCAACAACGGCGGCTACTCTGGGTACTGATTTTGGCAGGAACCACGCTTCATAGAATGCTGTAAATTTAATCATTTGTTACTTGGTCAACATGTTATCTACACAATAAATTTTGTTGTGATATCTCTTGTTTTTCTTGGTGTTGCAATTTGGGTGGCCAGCAGTGTATATCCCAGTCTCAAATAAAATCCAGTTTCAAATCTAAGCCTCGCCAAAGTGCCAACATACGCCATTTTGCAAGCGTTTTTTCAGGAAATCATTCGAAGCATTGACTTAGCAGCAATAATATATGGGAAATGGTTCGACCGCAAAAAAGTAAAGCAAGCCTTTATTTGAAAAGTTGAATCCCTTAATACAGCCGAATTTTTTAAAATTATCAACTATAACGTGTTTTATTCATCGTTACTCCGATGTACTAAATGAGAAGATTTCAATTTTCTGAAATTTGGCGGAATTTCCCCAACTTAAATGAATGTACTCATTTGAAGAGAATTCTGGAGATAGATCAATTGAAATCCCTTAACTGCATTATTTCTTCACGGATCATTAAAATTTAACGCTGTATTCTAATAAAACCTTTGCACTTGTTTTCAAAAATCTATTTCCTTAAGCTCTCAATAAATTGCGCTAAGCCGAAATCTGTGCAAACCGCTAGAACTCACTTTCACAAAATCGGCATTTGAGCCATTTTATTTTTTCGCCAAACTAAAATAATTTACCTATTAGCCTCGGAAATCTTCAATTCTTATTGTTTTGCGTGTAAAGCATTACATTCCTGCTCTGATTTCCCATGCACACGATATTATAATTTAAAAAAAATAACCTTACGAATATAAACTAACAACAAAAAAAAAAAATCATTATTATTCTTTTATTTTTACTTTGAGAATTTAAAACATTTTATTCGGCAAAATCGCCACACATGGCAACCACGATCCTTATTTCACACTTTTTTCACTACAGGGGTTACAATTACGGAAAGATTTTTGCGTGAAGAGCATAAAAAATCTCTTAAATTCCGGGAACGGGTGGACTTTCAAAGTTTTAAAGTGGACTACGATTTATTCTATATTATTTTACATATCTGTGCTAAATTTCAGGCCGATAGGTCCATTTTTGTGGATTTGTATACGAACGACATTTTAATCAGCAAAATCGCCACACATGGCAACCACGATCCTTATTTCACACTTTTTTCACTACAGGGGTTACAATTACGGAAAGATTTTTGCGTGAAGAGCATAAAAAATCTCTTAAATTCCGGGAACGGGTGGACTTTCAAAGTTTTAAAGTGGACTATGAGTTATTCTATATTATTTTACATATCTGTACTAAATTTCAGGCCGATAGGTCCATTTTTGTGGATTTGTATACGAATCAAATCCACAAACAAACAAACAAACAAACAAATAAACAAACAAACAAACAAACAAACAAACAGAATTTCATTTTTATTTATAAGATAAGCTTATCAACAAAATCGATTTTAATTGATTTTTTATCTGTTAAATGCGTTTAAAACAATTCTTCTTTAACTCCTTACTTAGCATTCTAAAAACTTCTATGAAATATATTATTAAAGAACGTTATTTGTATTATTAGCGTATCTTTTTATTAGTTTTTTTTAATTCGTAACTCCTGTACAGTTTTTATTATTACATAATTATCGAAGTTCTTTTGCTAATTTTGCTACTAGAGGCGCCTTAGATATGAGCATATCAATTCACAAAATAAAATAATTAAAATTCTATTGTACGTGTAACTTATGCTGTTATGTATTGTAATCGCAAGACGCAATTTACATCAATTGCACGCACTATTTACAAGCGATTATGAGCTGCTTCGAGCCATCAAACACCAACAGCAATTAAATTTTAACAGCAGTTTAGCAAATGTTCTTTGCAACATTATGTTATTATCAATGATTTCTTATTTTATTGATTGCTCGAGAGCCCCATTCGGTTAAGGAAGGAAGGCTGCGTTCGATTTCTTCTACCATTACCTGGTTACATGCACTTCCATTTTATTGCGGACATAAACTCGCAGAGTACCTACATCCGAAATGGGGTTGAGCAAATCCGAAATCCACATCTAAATGGGAAAATTAAAATTAAGCTGGCGAAGTTATTTCGTGCTTTATCGGTCTCGCGATGCTCTTAATGTTACTCTTACGGCTTTCCTCTCCACGTGTAAACATCTTTGTAATTAAAACTCATTGTCCAGCATGATTATCTCTGCAATGCATGTTGTGGGACTTGCTGAATGAGTGAGACTAAATGAATGCTATAAACAATAAAAATAAATCATTCCAACCGCGTGTACTATAAAACACTTTTCTACATGCTTGTGTGTGACACTAACATCACGAGTAATACCGTAGTGCGTCGGTAATCCGGACGTCAAAAACCGGACTATCGATAATCCGGTTTCTATTCCAATTTTTAAGAAGTGTTGAAGTGATATATAGATAAGGAAACCCATTGTCAGTGCCTACTGGGGGTGTGAAAAATATTAAATCAATTTTTCTCAACCTCTTATTTTGTTGCCATCAGCGTAGACGAAAGGTTTCCTTACTAGACCCAAAACAGTTGTCTGCTATCTTTTTGTTATATATATTTTTGCTTTTTGTTCATACCTATATTTTGTGCTAACAAAAGTTAGCACATAAAATCTATTCAACTTCAAAGCTTGCAAGTTTTATTTAGTTTTTTCTCAATTGAAATTTAAGCGATATAAAAATAATTTCTATATAGTTTAAACTGTAATAAATTAGGACAATGTATAACCTTCAAAGTATTATGTAAATACATACGTATGTATATTCTTTCATTAAAAAAACATCATAAGTTCTTATTAATTAATAGTTTTATTTATCTTCTCCAATCATTTATCCTCTAAAGGTAATTACTAACAGTTTTAGTAAATTTTCTTTTTTATGAACTCAAACAAGGTATGTTCTTTTTTTTTAATTTTTTTTTTTTTTTTTTGTTCTTTCCAAAAATCCTTTCATTTTGATAATCCGGGCAGGATCTCGTCATAATTAATCAGGATTATCAATGCTCTACTGAATCATTTTAAATAACGCTTAAAAATTTTGCTAAATCACCGTGGCCTGAAAGAGCAAGTTATAAGAATGGTTTTTTGAACTCATTAAAAAGGCTAGAACTTGCTACGTTCACTATTTTCAATGGCGAACGAGCTGTCCTAAACCTTAGTTATGCATACTATTTTTCTTACGTTCCATATAAACCTCTAAAATGCACTTAAAGTTAAATAGTAATAATATATAAATGCAAATTTTGTTACCGTTTTTTAATTAATCAAAACCTCTAGAACATACTTTTAACAATGATTACCCAAGATAGTGTTACATCTATTGGAATATTAATGGTCATTATGTATTGGAATTGTTTGTTTTTCTGCGGAATGGCTAATTCTGCCATGCATATACGAACGGGTAGGTTAACACAAATCATTAACCTTTGTTAATTTTATTGTTTGTTATAAAGGTATGTTCTTGCATTTACCATCCATAACTTTCAATTTATAAATAATTTTTAATTTAATTAATTAATTATCATTATTTATGGTGACCAAGAAAAAGATTATTTCTTTAAATTTTCAATAAACAGATAAAATTATTGAAGTTTTTTGTCTTTTAAAAAATTGTGTGATTCGTAATAGCACGAAAATACGTAATTGACTATATTTCTTTGTTAAGTAGTATAAATAAATGAATTACGAAATTTTAAAAATGTATGTGTGTGTGTGTTAATTGCAAATTAATAATGTTTAAAAATTAATTCTGAAAATTTCATAACTTATAGATTTGTCGACTAAATAGGTGTGCTCAATTTGTGAAGATATCGTCTGTACTTTTTTAGGCTAATATGTTTAAGATTTTAACACTGGTTAAATGTAAAAAGAAAGAAAATTGAAAAAAATTCAACAGATAAATTATCTCTAGACTCTTCTTTGTAAAAATGAATTCAGACAGAATAAAAAAAAAATGAATTTGATAAAAGCAATTAGAGTTTCAATAAATCAGCTCTAAATACTTCTTCCAAGCTTTAATTCAGAAAAATCGTTCATGGTATATGAATACGTCTAAGTTAGCAAAAAATGCAGGTGTAAATTGTAATAAAAATGGATAATTAGTAAATTGGATGTTGCGTAACCCACTCAAAGGGTTAAAAAACTTCAAAAAGGAACTGATGAGACTGGGTAACTGGCTAGGGGGGTTGGGTCCTAAATTTCGCGAAAATCAGCACCCAAAAATTAAGTAAATCTTGCTCTGCAATAAACACACACTCAACTTCAGTAAAATTCACTTGCTTTCGTTTTAATATCCTTTCTCTTCAGCTTATTTAATTTTCAGTAAGTCTAGCTAATTGAGATCAAAATCCTTTATATCCATCCTTTCCCATAAATTAAGAAAGAGATACTACCCCATTTAGTTAATTGATACAAAACTGGATTACATTGTGTTGAGGAAATGATATTAGATTAGACGGTTCCGCTGCCTCAATTTCGTTTTCAGGAGGAATCATTTTCAAAGCTCGAGTATTAGAGCTATGCCGTTTATTTATCTTCTAAATGTTTCGCCTATTATTTATCGAACAAATTTAGCTACGGTCCTCGTGAGATGTTCGAAATTCATATTTTTCAGAGCTACGGCATAATTTTTAGATGACAATCACCAATGGCGGTTTACTTGCACAATAACCCCACTTATTCAAGTTCGTCTCGAAATGGACTGTATTTTATCTATGAACATGTAGAACAGCCCGCACTGGTCCTATCGGTCGGAACTCGGTTTCCATCAGAAAATCGAAAATCAAGCAGCGCCGACCTTGATCAGTGCTTGGGAGGGTGACAATCGATCTCGACTGGACTGTTTTGGAACCGTACACGTAAAAGGGGAGCTGGTTCACGTAAATTATATCGTGGCTCCAGTGTCCTCTATGTTGAAACTATACCTCTGGGGATGCCAATTCAGGTGCATCCCTCTCACCTGGAGTCGGATCTATATTAGGTTTGTCTGTCTCCCTGGAGAGGACAGCTCACGTCACTGAATGTGCCGTTTAGAGCTAAATACGTCCTTCCCGGTGTTTTCTGCCACAATTTGGATCCTCATCAGAAGGTGGGGGAACTTCTGAATATTAGGACCCCTCGAAAACTGCTAACGACCTCCGAGAGGACTTTCGGAACCACGGATTTAACGTGCACGTACACCACATGTACATGGTGGTCTTTAGTGGTAAGTCGTTATTGAACTCGCAACCTTCCGGTTACCTTCCGCAACCCACTAGGCCACCACGGCCCTCCATATTAGGTCACCTCACTTCTTAGGGGAACAACTTAGGTCCACATACACAGCGCCCTCTTGATAAAAGAAGCCAACTGTTCTGCCCTTTGCAGTGGCCTGCATGGCTGGTGCCCGCTATTGAAAAAAATAATGCACATAGATTTTGAAGACTTTCTTGCAAAGGAAAAAGCTGTTACTTTCCGAATGAAGACTATTTTTGGGGAAGGGGCTCGAAAACAGGGAGGGAGACATAAAAAATATCTAAATCCGGGAAACAGAAGTTCTGTGCTTCTCTTGTTAACCCTATAACGCGCAGTGTTCCCTCTCTGGGAACACCAAACTCTGACGTTCTGACTGTTGCCAGTCACGAAGAATAGATTTCATTTCTATAAAAATAGTTGCGGGTGACATAGCTCCACGAGAATCCTTTACTTTTTAGCACGTCATTTCCCGTTAAAAAATTGTCACGATTATTTTTAACGGCACTGAAATCTGCTGAAAAATGAAAGAATGCGAGAACAGCTGGATAGACTGCCCAATGTTGAAAAAAGGGCAGCCGTTGCCATCGCTCGACTTAACAACCAGCAAGATGGCGGACGATCGAAACGTTCATCGCGTGCCACAGATCTAGAGACCCATTTTTCACGCAGCTGGCTGTGCCGCACAGCCTGGTGCCCTTTTTTCAGCATGGGGAAAGGGTTGCGCCTCAAAGGGTTAACTAAGAATTAAAACCAAACATTCAACGTTTTTCTCCGATGTACATTAATTGCGAGCAATATTTTCCACTCAATGATATCTCGAAATGAGCAGCGCTTTCTTGCACAAACACTAGATAATTTTTCTTTTGAATAAGACACTAACTCTGAAATTTCAGCAAGAAACGAAATGTGAGCGAATTTGAATTGTACTTATGAAGAGAGCGGTTTCCTTCATTTGAAACTAAAATGATGAAAGGTAGTATAATTAAGCAATGGTTTCTGATAACTCTTTATACTAGATCTGCTGGCTCTGCACTGTTTCTACATTCAAAGCGTGTTCCCGGTGGTTACCACGCAATTTTTTCCCAGAATAAGATGACACTTGGCACGTACAAACTTTCATATTAGTATTGATATTCTCAAAGCTGAACGAAGTATCTTTATGAGTTTTGCTTTAAAAGTTTTAGGAGTTACAACGTTTGTAACGTTAAAACTACTGTACTCGTAAGAAGAATTACAACGTATTTTATCTAAAAGCGATGCGATCTATAGAAGCGACTTGAAACTTTTCCGTCAGTTTTTTTTTCTTTTTTCCTTTCGTTCGTATTAGTTTGTTTGGAAAAACGTGACCCTAAAAGAATATTGTTGCAATAAGTTCAGTGTATATGAAAAGTCCTTGTAATCATTCCAGTTGACAGTACGGAACATAAATTTATTAATTCTAGAAATTCGAGGAACGATCTTCAGTTCACAATTCAAATACACTCATGTCCATAAATTAAGGATAATGAAGTTAAGGCAAAAAAAGAGAAAGAAGCAAAACAAATTTCACTTATTTGCAAAGTCTATTTATTAAACAAAAAGTAAAGAGCAAAAAAGATGCTATATGTTTGACATAATTAATAAAAATTGCAAGTTTTACTCCCTTGACCAAATTTCAAAAAAGAACCTATTTACAAAAAACAGTATAACATGGTTAGTAGGATGGTTAATACGGAGTATGTCTCCCGGACGATGCAATACGGGCCTGACAACGCCTAGGCATGCTGAGTATCAAATGATCAATCTGATCTTGGGGAATATTACACCACTCATCAAGCAATGCACTCCGAAGTTCCGGTAGACAGGTGGGAGGGGGTTGACGGGCTGCAATTCGTCGGCCAAGCATATCCCACACATGCTCTATTGGATTCAAGTCCGGTGAGTATGCTGTGCTGGCCAATGCATACGGGTGATATCCTCCGATTGAAGGCATTCGTGTACAACGTCTGCACGGTGAGGACGGGCGTTGTCATCCATAAACACAAATTCAGCACCCATGGCGCCCCGAAAGAAACGTACATGTTGTTCCAGAATGACATCCCGATAGATGTGGCCTGTCATCGTTACACTCTGAACATGCAGGTCAGTTCTGGAACCAAGAATAATTCCTCCCCAAACGAGCCATCCTGCACCACCGTAACGGTGTCTTTCAATGGTGTTCTCTTGGTGGTAACGGGTACCTGGCGCTCTCCAGATGACAGGACCTGGACTCGTCGGAAAACATCACACAAGACCACTGTTGCGGTGTCCCCAATGCATGCTCTCTACTCCAGGTTAATCGCAGGCGACAGTGAGTTGCGGTAAGTGGAACACATCTGACAGGCCTACGAGCACATAGACCAATGTGCCCTAAGCGTCTGTACACGGTCTGCCTTGAAACTGTCGTACCGGTAGCTGAAGAGAGCTTACGAGACAGGTCTGATGCTGTACTCCGTCTGTTTCTTTTGGCAGTAACTGCCAAATAGCGGTCCTCATTCGGCGTTGTAACTCGGGGGCGACCTCTGCTGTAACGTCTACTCACATACCATCATCTTGGAATCGTTGCCAAAGCCTGGAGATGACACTCTCGGCGATTCCAAGTTCCTCGGATACTTCCAGCTGGGTACGTCCACATTCCAGTCGTCCGATAATTCTGCCACGTAAAACATCATCCAAATGCCTCCTTTGTGCCATAACGATGCGGTTTTTGCACTGAAAGGCTTTCACAGCGCTTGTGAACAATTTTACTTCTTTGCCACCATTCCTTATATACCCCTCTCTTACATTCTCGTCATTGTGACGTACCATCCACGCCATCTGGTGGTTTCCTGTAATTTGCATATTCTTCTTCAAGATGTGTGTGATCATTCCACAGATGAAATTTTTATTTTAGAGATCAATTTCTGTGTGATTCTGAATTATCCTTAATTTATGGACATGAGTGTAAATTGACAAACAATAACACGTTTCACAACAGACAGCTGATGGCTGAGGCTTCCTCAGATACTGTATTCTTTACACTATAACAAACTTTAACAAACAGTTATTTTCTTGGGAAGACATTTGATTAGATTTTCATGATACGTCCGATTAACTGCACGAGGGATCTAGGCCGAGGAGGGGGGAGGATTATTTACGAAGGATTCTAATCCGTTACATGGAGAAAACCACGGAAGACTCCGACTTGGTCGACGGACACGACCTGGGTTTGAACCAAGCACTTTCCGTCTCCGAATGTTGTCTTCCCTCAGAAACTGTACGTAGTGGATGTATACTTCCATTGATCGGTAGCAAACCCCCTTATGATTATAGTCCCTTATGATATCCTAATCATTAGACTACCACTGACCCTATTTTAAACCTTTGATGGGCAAGCTTTCTAATGACTGGTAATTAAATATAAAATTAATATATGCCTGTTCCTTCGCAAAAGATGACCTGTTTGTGCAGAGCTTTAGGTTTTTGTTTTGATTTAAATACTGGCCTTGGACCACAGATTTCTTCTGCGTTTTATAGTGTCCATACCCAGACTACATCAACTCTCTGGAACTGCCGGCATAACCAGCAGAGAAGAATATCCCGAACTATTTTAAAATAAGCTTGAATATAAATTTGATTAATATTCTTAAAACTTTCATATTTTTAGAGTTACAAAAGATATTTAAAATACCGTTGAAATATAGTGGCCGTGATCACATAAAAAGTCCGTCAGTCAAGGCACTGCACCGAACCTTTCTACTACCCCATGGGTCCGGTTTCGATTCCTGGTTTTCGAGGGTGGGTTTGAGTGCCATTTCGTCCGCCCTTTAATAGGAAGTAACGCTGGTCCACCTATTGGGTGTTTCCTTAATAAAGTGACCAGTAGTTTCGGTCTTAGTAGTGGATGATGCCTATAAAACGCAAGTGTCCACCATTGAAAAAAAAAGCCTCTGCACTTAATACGTCATGTTTCCCTTCAAAAAGAAAACGTCTAGCAATTTACATAAAATTGGTCAAAACGCCAATAATACGAGGCGTATTCGGAAAGTAAGTTCCGTTTTGAAAAGAAATTAGTAAAAAAATTTTTGTCAAGCCAATTTTAGTTTTACATGAAAGAGCATGCCTTAAACTATTTTTCTACATAGTTCCCGAAATGTTCAAACACTTGCCTTTGCGGGTTACCAGCTTTTTTATGAATTCCTCATGGATGGAAACTTCCCGCCAATGACGATAACCACGACTACGGCGTGCAATTCAAAACGAACGTAGAGGAATGCTCAGTAAAGGAATTGTGTTACTCCTTGACAATGCTCGGCCTGATACTGGTAGTGACGCTCAAAAGATGATTCGACAGTTTCGTTTGGAGCAGCTAGATCATCCGCCGTACAGCCTAGACTTGATGCTGCCCGACTACTAGCGTCTAGATACGAAGCGCGAGCTAGGCGATAAGCTCTTTGAATCCGACGATGAAATGAAAAATGCTGTGGAGTCGTGGTTATAGTCAATGGCGGTAATTAGTAATATTTTTTTACTAACTTTTTTCAAAAAGGAACTTACTTGCCGAATACGACTCCGATGAACCATTCATGGCACTTTTCCAACACAATCCGAATTTTTAAATCAAGACATTGTTTCATTTTCTCTTTTTTCCTCTCTTTTTACGGACTCTGAATAAAACATCGCACCGTCTTTTTGTGCTTGTGATTTATTTTAATCGGAGATGTTTCCGTATTTTACAGCCATAACTACTTCCGCAGAAAAATCAATTACGTAGAAGTAGAGCTAGAGCGTCTACTATGATTCTATTATTATCTGGCATTGAAAGGGCGTATATTCAGAAATAAAAATATCTCCGAAACAAATGCGTTTCATGGCATTTTAATTTCCGTCATTCTTTAAGCAAGAAAGCTTAAGGTATTATGAGAAGATACATGATGATAAAGACGAGACTCAAATTAGCGTTTGCCCTTTTTTTTTTTTTTTTTTTTTTTTGGTTATTCTAGAAGTTTGACTGTTCACTAGTGTGGTCACAAGTTATATGGAAAAAAAATTTTTTAATGTTATTTTTTGGGGCACCCCCCTAAAAGTTGCCAATTAACTAGAAAATGAGATTGGCAAAGTTTTAGCTCAATTGCATAATATTAACCCGTGCCGCATTGAGGTTGAATTCTTGAAAAATTACGATTTTTCCTAAAAATATCTAGTTTTTCCTTCATTTAGTATAAACTATTTGCTCTGCAGACCTGTTTCTTGTATTATTTCGTAAAAAATGTTGTTGGTTTGAACTTTTACTCTCAACAAAACCAATATTTAATGACATTCAGTGTTTTTTAGGTCAGTTTGTGAATCTTCCCTCCAAAATCTGCATTTTTGTAAAATTAGTGAAAAAAAGACAAATTAAGAATTTTAAGTAATTTTGGCCGTCTTTTGTATTATTTGCATCAAAAAACAAAAAAAAACAAATCAAGAATTTTCATAACTACGATTCGTGAAATATATTTATTTATTTGATATGCATTTCTGTACTTCAGAAGAAAGATCTTGATTTTTATTTCAGTTGAAGAACATCTAAGACAAACCTCAGAAGTTTTCTTCATTACAATGCTATTTTTGTTGTCTGTTATTATTTACTTTTAGAATGGACATGAATGCCCATACGTATGGGAAAGGAAGGGCTATGCCTCCCCTAGCTCCCATATTATCGTTATGATTTACATACTGGTATAACGTAAAAGTGGTTCAACACTAACACATAATCTTTCCGGTGCAGGACCTTTGACGTGCAATAAGACTCCGAAGACAAGAATTTTTTCGAAAACAAAGAATTGATCTCATCAAAAGCAGATTTTAAAATTCTGATTTAGAGGATGCTGTTGTTCACTGGGATGGAAAAATGCTTCCTCATATTTTGAATAAAGAAAATGTAGAGAGAATAGCGATTTTATTTAGCTGTGGACACGAAGAATAGTTAATAGGAGTTCCTCAGCTTGAAAATAATATGAGAATAACTCTTTGGCAAAAGCTGTATTTACAGCAGTTGAAGAATGGGAGGCAGTTGGTAAAATTCAAGCAATATGTTTTGATACGACTTGTTGCCTAAGGCGAACGTGCATTTTTTGTTGCAGCAATTACTGGATCGAAATCTTTTATATTTACCTTGTCGCCATCATATTTTAGAAATCATCCTAAAATCTGTTTTGATTGCAAAGTGAGCAAAGCTGGTGCTCTTCATCCAGATATTTTTTAGAAATTTCAGATTGGGTGGCCTAAGTTGGGCAAGACAAAGTTCAAAATTGCTGTTGAAGATGAAACTATTGCATAAAGAACGCGAAATTTGCAAGAATTTTCAAATTTTCTTGCAGAACATTTAAGAAATCAACAGCTCAGGGATAACTATAAAGAATTAACCCAACATTGTTTAATTTTTATAGGAGTCTCTCCAAATAGACATTTCTTTCAGAGTACCTGGTGCTGTTCATTATGCCAGGTGGATGTCTGAGGCAATTTATTGTCTCAAAATACTTCTTTTCAGGCAACAGGTCTCATTAACAGATTTAGAAAAAAGAGCTATTACAGACATTTGTTTATTTATAATAAATATTTATGTAAAGGCATGGTTCAACACTCCCACTCAGACTTTAAACCCAATCAAGACTTAAAATTATTACAATACTGAAAATTTGATAAGGAGGCTGCAAACTTCGAAAGAAACATTATCTAAGCCTAGCCACTTTAACAAAAAATTGTAAACAATAATAATTTATTTTCTTTATAATGTGCTTCCTCTTAGATACATAACTTTAATAATCAAATATATCTAAACGTTAGTCGTTCTCAATTTTATGCCTTCTTTGACCTTATTTTCTGTTCATTCTTTTACTTAAATTTCATTTTTATTAAATTTCAGATTTTTTTTAAATTACAACCTTTATTTTGTACACAAAAATGAAAGAAAACCGAAGAAAAACAAAAAGAGGATAAAGACGAAATATAATTTTTTGAACTTTCATTAAAAAGCCAACTTTTAAGATTCGGATCGTATCTAGTCCTGAAAAAAGCATAGATATATGCTTTTTTTAGGACTAGATATTATCCAAATGTTACCCTCTGAGCGTTTTGGAAATGGACAAATAATCTAAAGTTGTTTTTACGGTAAAATTTTCATGCAATTTTTAAATTATTAAAAATAATAATAATAATAACAGGAAGATTTGCAATTATTTAAAAAAAAGGCCTTCTAAATTACATACAAGCTTTAATATCAAACATATTTTATGACAGTATTATAAATGATGATTATTATAGATGTATTGCAGTGAAAGCTGGAATAACGCGGATGGGATTTGACATGACAACCGCTTGGAGGGTTAGATCTGTAAGTTTTTACACAAAAGTGATGTGTGGCTCATCAAGGCGGGAAGTTTTCTTCTGAAACGAGATCAACACCATGTTTCTAGACTAAATTTTATCCATTTTATGATGGAAAGACTGCTTTTTTGCGAAAAACCACGATTTTTCTAAACTTTAACCTCAATGCGGCACGGGTTAATATTATGCAGATGAGCTGAAACTTTACCAATCTCATTTTTGAGCCTATTGGCAACTTTTTGTGGGGGGCCCCCTCAAAAATTCGAAAGTTGATTTCTTGTGACCACCCTACTGTTCACTTATAAGCAAGCCTGTCGAGAAAAATCTCTGCTCCGGGAATTTGAGATCTGATAAAGCCCCCTCTTCTCACAATGATCAAGCTATTAACGTGTAAAATAGAGGCTTTTTTGATATTTTCCAATTTATTTCAGAAAATAGAAACTTTTATTAACCCTTTGAGGCGTAACCCTTTCCCAATGCTGAAAAAAGGGCAGCCGTTGCCATCGCTCGACTTAACTACCAGCAGGATGGCGGACGATCGAAACGTTCATCGCGTGCCACAGATCTAGAAACCCTTTTTTACGGCAGCTGGCTGTGCCGCACAGCCAGCTGCCATTATAGTCATTTAAAGGTCGGACACTTGACGATTAGGCATTTGGCACTACAAAGTCAAGATGTATTGGATATTTTATTATGGGAGCACCCAATGGGCGGCCCCCATATGAAGAGGCGGACGAGTTAACACACAAGCCGGGATCAGACCCACGGTCAGACAGAACGGTCCGTTAGACACAAAACCACCTGGGCGCCTGCAAAGTTTAATGTTTCTCTTTATAATTAGAAATAAACAGTTGTCTTTTTTTACAAAAACAAAAGCGTTTGATAGTAAAAATATTTTAAAAAGCATTCAAAACCGATATTCTTAGTCATCAGTTTTTCTCTTGGTGGGGTGGGTGTATAATCTTGGTGGGGCCGTGGTGGGGTATAATATTTGGTAGAACATCCTTTTCCACGTTACACTATACTTCATAACAGGAAACGAGACATCTAAGTACAAACATTAATAAAAACTATTATGATAACTACGCGAAAATATATGCAAATTTAGCCAACTTGTTAAATGAATTTTCTTGAAAACGCATACAAAAACTAATAAAAACTGAATATATGTTTGCTGTTACATCAATTGTAAAACCCTCAACTTACAGACAGGCAAGAAAATTATTACAATTAAGTATACATTTAATAAAAAAAGTTTCTGTATTTATATTTTAGGTAAGTGTATGCTGAAAATTCTTTTTCACATAGACATGTTATGAAGAAAGATAATAAAACTTTAGTGGCTTTTTATCAAAAAAAAAAAAAGGAAAAAAAAGGAGGTACAATATTTAGTGCATTTTCACATGTGTATGTACAGCGATAATTTTTTACCGCGTCAACCGATTTCAAAAATTCTTTTTTTATTGGAAAAGGGATAGCTCAGGGATAGTCCCATATTAATTTGGTCGCGTATTCCGAAAATCGGGGAAGGCGGGGAGGGGGGGGGACGTGTTTTTAAACCATTGCTTAAAGGGTTGCCAGAAACGGTACTGGTCTTAATGACAAAAGTCGACAAGTTTGGAACAAGTATCGAATATACGAGACTACAAATGAAATGCATAATCAAAAAAAATCATTTGATCGTCTGACTACAAATCAAACAAGCTTCTCAAAACTTTTTCCACGGGAAATCCGTCTAATTTCAGTGTAAAGAAACTTAAAGGCTTACAAAATCCTCTCATAGCGCTTGTAATAGACAGCAGTTTGTATGATTTTATGTAGTTTGCAATTTTTACAGTGTCACTTAAAATACCAGCTGTTATTGGCAAGAAAATTCCTGTAGATTACCCAAATTGGCTCTTTCCTGTAAAATAAATTCCCAGTTGTAAAGAGTTGTTGTCAAAATTTAGCATTTTCTTTTCCTTTTCCCTATGATCACCATTTTTTTTAGTTTGTTTCTAGTCAGGTAAGATGATAGCTCGCTACAGTTTTTAGCATCATCACTCTGTTTTCTTCAGGAATCAATAACTGAAGTTGAAGAACGAACAATTAACTGCTTGTCCAGCATTTTGTCCGACTCGACTGGACGACCTGTTTTGAGCCATAGATCCATCATAAGATTACGGTGTAATAATTAGTAAGTTCGAGAACTTTAGTGAACAGAGCTACCGTAACATACTACTAATCAGAATTGAATCACACAAATCACACAAGGTCTAATTAAGTGTAATTTGTGTACACACTAGGGGCCGACCTCATCTCTCTTTCTCTCAGTTAACCCTTTAACGCGCAGTGATCCCGCTCTGGGAACACCAAACTCTGATGTTCTGACTGTTGCCAGTCACGAAGAATAGATTTGATTTCTGTAAAAATAGTTGCGGGTTGCATAGCTGCACGAGAATCCTTTATTTTTTAGCACGTCATTTCCCGTAAAAAAATTATCACGATTATTTTTAACAGCACTGATATATGTGATGCAGATAATCACATATCTTATTTTTAATTATCAATTACTTAATTGTTAATTATTTCTAAATTTAATCTGTGTTCAAAATTTATTCTTTGCACTTTTGATTTGGATTTCTCTTCCCTTCCACCGTAAAGTTTTTATTTCTGCACCTACCGTATTTAAAAGCAATCTTCCGTTTTCATTTATTTTTCCTTTTTATTTCACTTTTGCATTGGTAACATCATTGGTTCATCCTTTTACTTCTTATGTGTGTTTTTTACAAAGTTTTTTAATTACCCTAGCATTTCTGTTCCCATGGTTTGTTTATGACCATATATGGTATCAAATCTATAAATAACATTGGCTTTCATTTTGGGTTACAATTTAACTGCTAGATTGTTTGTTTTATCCGTTGGCATGACTGGGATTCAAAAATAATTATATAGAAATGTTCTTAGCGCCTACTGGTGTCACATTACTTTCACGCTTTGTTTGGCGTGTCTCTTTGGCGTGTTTTGCTTCTGTACTAACCTTTTGGCTTGAGTTTCTCATAATCATTCATGCCTTAGCAGTTGTCAAGTGAACCTGGGTTTTTCAGGGGTCTGCTCAGCCACCATAGGACTTTATAATTTTGTTGTTTGTGTTGATATGTTAAAATAAAATGTAATTGCCACTATAAAATCTTATTCTTTCTTCACGGCCTGGGTTTCGCCTTCATAAAAAATATGGGATGTGAACCTGGGGAAAGCTTCCCCATGACATCTGCAGAAAAATGGAAGAATGCGAGAACAGTTGGATAATTGCCCAATGCTGAAAAAAGGGCAGCCGTTGCCATCGCTCGACTTAACTACTAGCAATATGGCGAAAGATAGAAACGTTCATCGCGTGCCATAGATCTAGAGACTCTTTTTTGACGCAGCTGGCTGTGCGCTGGCACATCCAGCTGTCGTCAAAAAAGAGTCTCTAGATCTGTAGCACGCGATGAACGTTTCGATCTTCCGCCATCTTGCTGGTAGTTAAGTCGAGCGATGGCAACGGCTGCCCTTTTTTCAGCATTGGGAAAGGGTTGTGCCACAAAGGGTTAATGTTTTATTTTCAAACTATTAAAAGTGCAGTAAATATGTATGTAAAATCTGTTATTCCAGGCGCCGAGGTGGTGTAACGGCTTGAGAACCATTCTATCGCACCGTGGGTCTGCGTTCGGTTCCCGACTTGGATGTTTACTTGTTCATCCCTTCATAGGGGGCTCCACCGGGTGCCCTTTTAATAAAATGACCATTAATTGGGGCTTTAGTGTTGGTAAAATTCTGAATGAGCAAAAAATGCTCAAACGTTGGGGGAAAATACATTATTTCAATATATTTTATGTAAAAGATTTAAAATTCCGTCATTACAAAATTATTCCCACGAGCCCCTAGGGATTCTCAAACCACTGGGTGGAAAACGATGCCATAAATTTCAAATGCTAGATACTTTAATGGAAGCAAAGTATTGTAGGGAACCGAGACTGTGTTTTAAATTTCATACATTTGAATGTAGGAACAAAAAAGGAAAAGAAATTACCAGATTAATACCAAATTCCTTACTTTTCTCATGTCATCTTTTTTAGCTCGTCTTATTATAGTTTCATGGGAAGTTTGTTGAGGTTTATTTACAATAAAAATCTGAAAGTCACCCTTTTCAAAAGGCATTTAAGCAATAAAAATTTCCTTGGAGTGAAATCACCATCGCCTAGCAACGCAGTTTTGCCTTCAAGCTTCTGAAGCGTAAATTGTACTAATTATAATATGACCTTGAGTTTTTGAAAGTGATTGAAAACTAGAGCAGTCTAATTAAGTCCTTAATCAGTAAAAATCTTACAAATAGTTTGTTTTGAGACGCAATGTTTGAAAAAAATCCTTAATCATTAAATGCAATTCTTGGTATTTGCAATTCTTTTGTAACTTCTTTAAGGAAAATAATGACACTCTTTAGAACTTAATTTCTGAAAGTTTAATTAGTGTGACTTGTCTCTTACTAATTTTGTAGGAGATTTAGTTTGCTTTGTTTTTTTAACTTTTTAAACTGTTATGTAAGAGATAGAAAAGGTGTTTTTTTCAATACCTAGATCGTATAAACGTCATATTAAAAGCTGTTCTAATTAGAGATGAACTGGATGTTCATATTTTTATCCGTATAACCGCATAACCAAAGAAACAATTATTCGTATTCTTATTTGAGTGTCATAGCTTTTTCTTGTAATAATCTTTGGATGAAGAAATACTATTAGTTACTTTTTGTAGCTGAAAAGATATCTCTATTCTAAAAAAAAAGTAAGGGCCGCTCTCGTCGCCGCTGTCAAAAGCTTGTCAGCGTATCTCCTCCTTTCGACTAAGGTGCCCACAGATTCGAAAAGTTCCAAGAAACCTGCTAAGCTGATTTAAATTTCGAAAATCGAATTATTTTAGAAGATATTAATAAAAAACTGAAAAAATAAACCGGATGGTTGCCAGATTTGGCATAAAATCATTCATTCCTTTGCAACAAAGCATTTCCAAGTATCTAGAATCGCGTGAAATTTACAAACATGAGTTCGAATTACGCCCATTTTACGCCAAAATAAAAACTATATGAAATAAGTAATTCAAGATGTGTTACACAAAGTTGACAATTTTCAAATTCAATAGTAAGTTCGCTTAGACAACAGGAGTTTAGAATTAGCGATTATTCATTTTTCCAAAACAGAATAACTAATATCTTGAAAATGAAAAATAATTAAAATGCAGATTATTTTAAAGCCGGTTCTCGTCCAGCTGGATTATTTGCTACCAGTAGAAATATTTGGCGGCGTTAACTATGCTATTATAGCAGTTATAGTACACTTTGAATATTTGCTAGCGCGACGAGATGGTATAATTCGTGGTGTTAAGTACGCCAATCTGCAAACGATTATGTAAATGAAAATATGGATAACGGTTTTCCGGTAACCTTAAATGAACAGTAAATATAGGTTGTGAGCATGTGTAAATCGCCAAATAATGAAAAGTCGCCATTGGTGGCAGGCTATTCTATCTGTTCCGTAGCTTTTATTAACTTTACATGTACGCAAGTCGCCAAATAATGAAAAATCGCCATGGGTGGCAAATTCGCAAGGTGTCCAATAGGTTTTACATTATTAAAAATACAGCTGAAACATATGTTCTGATTTTATTACGCTTTAGCTCCTAATTAATATAACTTTTGAATGGTAACAAACAAACATTTACAAACATGAGTTAGAATTACGCCCATTTTACGCCAAAATAAAAACTTTCTTCTATATTAATAAAACAATGTGTAAACTGTTAGTTAGTTTGTTTGAATGTGTCTCGCGTCAAGGACGTACCCAGGGGGGTGGTCCAAGGGGTCCGGACCCCCACCGAAATTTGAGTTTTTGTTAACAAAATAATAATGATGAAGTCTTTTTGTGAAAAAATCTGCCTTTTTCAACGTTTGGACCCCCGCCGAAATTTTTGGACCCCTCCGAAATTTTTGGACCCTCCCCGAAATTTTTTCCTGGGTACGTCCCTGTCTCGCGTAGCTCGCAGACGGGTGATCGTAGACCTTTCCATTCTTCTCGGACATTTTCCATGACAGTTCCCGACACACCTCGAAGCGATTTTTTCAAAATGCGAATTATTTTAGGAGATATCGATAAAAAACGTATCGCAAAAGGCTAATTTTTGCTTTCCGCCATTTCGTAATTGTAACCCCACAGTGTAAAAAGCGACGTTTAAGGTTATCTAGGTTGCCACATTCGGCAAGTTTATTAAATAATTCAGACTCCTGAAGTAAAAATGAAAGAATAACGATTTTTTCTTGTCTAGATTATTTGTAAGGCTTTTTTTTTTAATTAAAATATCGTGTGCATGGGAAATCAGAGCAGGAATGAAATGTTTTATACTCAAAAGAAAAATATTTAGAAATTTTCTGAGACTAAAATGTGCAACATTTTAATTTGGCTAAAAATTAAACGGTTTTGTGCGATTTTGAGGAGATGATTCTAATGCTTGGCGCAATTTATCGTAATTTATCGTCTGCTGAATACACCCGAGAATAAGTTTTTGAAATTTTCATTCAGTTGAAATTGTGCATTTTCCTGTGCAGCTTTTCTCCATCTATTAATGACTATGTCATTTTATCTCTCCCCCCCTTTATTGAAAATTGTATGAAAAATGTGTCCCAAAAACGCGACATAAAAGTATGCCACATAATTTTTCATATATTTAAATACTATTAGTTCACAACAGCTTTAATCTATTGTTACAATATTTCGTAAGCTGTAGAATAGGCATGTGTCAATCGCCAAATAATGAAAAGTCGCCATGGGTGGCAAGCTATCCTATCTGTTCCGTAGCTTTTATTAATTTTACATGTACGCAAGTCGCCAAATATTGAAAAATCGCCGTGGGTGGCAAATTCGCAAGGTGTCCAATAGGTTTTACATTATTAGAATACAGCTGAAACAGATGTTCTGATTTTATTACGCTTTATCTCCGAATTAATATAACTTTTGAATGGCAACATTAAATATCATTGTGTTTCTGAGGAGTGCAAATAATTTTTCCAGCGATTATAAGCAGAGTCCGCACTCCAGGTGGAGTATAGCTCAGGACCCGTACAACACGGATTCCCATAACAAAATATCTTCCGTGTTATGAGGGGGAGGGGGTCTACTGTAGTGTGAAGTTTAAATTTTTATGTACCAATGAAGATGCAAGAACCAAGCAATGTGTAGCTCGGTAACATTCTATCTGATCCAATCTTCGGGTTTTACGAATAAGCCTGATTAGGGGCCGAATGCCTCATACGAAAAGCGAGCGTAGCGAGTCTGGGGGCCTTGGCCCCTAGTTTCTTTAAAAAATTCATTGACAACCATTATTAATTCGATCTTATATCAAATTTCGATTTCATTATCTATTATTAATTCAATCTTAATGAAATCGAACTTGTTTATATTAATACTGGTTATTTTCAACTTTAGTACATATTAAGGAACAAGTAATAGTTCCATAAATTATATTACATGGAGATCATCATATAATGATATCTATATGAATAAAATTTGGCTTTTGCCTGTGCATTGCTTGGAATTCAAAAATTTTGCAATTTTTATCCGTTTCAAGCACCCGGGAATACAGTACGCCCGTGAAAAAAAGGTTTGTCTGTCTGTCATTCTGTCCGTGATGCTTCATTTGTTGGCGCATCACGTAGAATGACTGAAGCGATGAAATGAAATTTGGTGACATGATAGATGGTCACTTAACTTAAACTACAGGCGTCGAATTTTATTTTAAATATTGATTATATTTTTATATTTAACAATAATTATTTCAAACTGCGTAAGTTTTTGTTCGCGCATCACGTAATAACGCCTAATGTGAATGGAATGAAATTTGGTGTTATGATACTAGTTGGTTACTAAACCAACAATATTACTACAGCCGTCAAATTTTAAAAGACTTTTCATTAGATTTTGAAATTTTGCGAAAATCGTTTCAAACTGCGTAAATTTTTGTTCGTGCATCACGTATTGACGACTAATGTGAATGAAATAAAGTTTGGTGGCATGATAGGTGATCATTCAAGTTAAATTATAAGAGTCTAACTTTTTTTTTAATTTATTAGATTTTGAGATTTTTCGAAATTTCTTTCAAAATACGTACATATTTATTCGAGCATCACATAATAACGAGGAAAGCGAATTTTTAAGCGTTGAATTTTAAAAATATTTTGATCAGATTTTGAGATTTTGCAAAAATCGTTTTAAAACGCGTAAATTTTTGTTCCAACATCAAGAAATGGGACTCAGGGCAGCAGGGAATAAGAGGAAATTTGGTTACACGATAGGTGGTCATTCAACTGAAACTATAGGTGTCAAATTTTTCAAAAATTATAAATTGGATTTTGAGATTTTGCGAAATTTTTTTCAAAATTCGTAAATACTCGTTCGCGCATCGCGTAATAACAGTTAAGGCGAATGAAATGAAATTAAGTGCATGATAGGTGGTCACTCAATTACGTTCAAATTTTGTGTTCAGATTTTTTAAAAAGTTTTAATTAGATTCTGAGATTTTATGAAAATTGTTTCAAAATGTGTAAAAATTTGTTCCACATCACATATTAACGACTGAAACGTAAGAAATGAAATTTGGTGAAATGACACGAGGTCACTCAATTCAAAGTATAGTTGTCGATTTTTTTTTTTTTTTAATTTCATTAGATTTTGAGATTTTACAAAAAAATTATTCAAAATGTGAAAATATTTGTTGATTACGTATAAACCACTGAAGCGAATGAAATAAAATTTAGTATAATCATAGGTCGTCACTTAAACTGTAAGTATCAAAGTACTTTAAATGTTTTTATAGATTTTGAGATTTTGCAAAAGCTCAGTACATGTTTATTCCATTCCTGAAAAATGGAAATGGAATCGAATGAAATTTGGAATCATGTTGGACGCAATTTAATTTAAACTCTAAATGCTAAAACTGTTTCAAATATTTCATAGATGATGGGATTTTGTGAAAATCGTATAAATGTTTGTCCTCGCATTAAGGGAATACAAAGAAGTTTTACAACATGATCAGCAAACAATTTAAACAACAAATGTCGGAATTTTTTGAAAAATTTGAATGAATTTTAAAACTCTTTTTTAAAATGTTTCTTTGTTTTTTTTGGGGGGGAGGGTTGTGAAAATTGTGAAAGCATTTTTGAGGCATAAAGCTAAAATATCTACAGTGAATCTACTGCTTTGATTGAAATTTATTTACAGGTTAGGAATGACCTCTTGACTTGAAAAGTTCATTCAACCAGAATAAAACTTAAATTTTTAAAACAAAAAGAAACTCGATTTATCGCTTTGTTACTCTCTAATCTGGAATCTTTTAACAATATGCAGAAGTCAAAATTTCGTTTTCTATTCTACTGCAATATATTGATTTCATTCTTTGGATGCCTACAATGCTGCCGAAAATTTCAGGCTTTTTGGAAATTTGTATTACGTACCAACCCGTTAACGACGGATACTTCTGCTAGTAAAAGTTAAATTATAAGGAATAACTAAAACAAAACAATCTTTAATCTGTAAATGTGTGTCTATAGTGTTACTTAGCTTTTAAAAAAATGTTTTCTAGTAATAATTTCTTAAGTTATTAAGTAATTATTACTAGATGCGATAATCGAATAAAAATTTTAACTGATTAGTTGATCGATTTTTAGTTGATTGAAATTTTGGTTGGCTAAGGAAAATTATAATTAATTACTAAACAATGTCAATTAGACTTTTAAATTTACGTAAATTTTGATTTTCATTAAATCAGTAAAATATAAACATAAGTTTAAATAACAGTTATAGGTTTTCCCGTTTGTCAGTATAAAATTTCTCTACAGTAGTGTAGCATTAGCTTTAAAATAATACTTGCTTAATAAAAATGTACAAATATTTAACCTGGAAAATTTAAAAAAAATGATAACTTGATAAAAAAAAACTTGTAATCCCTATTATATAATTATTAATCCATATATTACTGTAAATCATTTTATAATTTACGGCAATTTTTTGTGGGGGGGGGGGAGAAAACTTGATGGGAAAATAATGACCATTTTTAGGAAACAGTAAGAGAACATTTAAATGATATTCCTCTTTATTATGTGCGTCAGAAAATATCCTGTCGAACATAACGTGTGTAGCACAGCGCAAAATAAAAATCCAGAAATTTACTCTGAAAAGCCCAACTGAATGACGTTCTTTTCTGACTTCGTCTTACTTTTATTAGTCACGTGCCTATAAGATATTTTATGTTGGAAAAGTGTGTGTAAGTGCATTCGTGTAGTATTGTAAATAAGAGAGTCATACGCCGTAAATAAAGTCTAAATTTACTAGACAGTAATAGATATTATTAAAAAACGCTCTAAAAAGCTGCTGTTGTGATCAAAATAAAATGATGAAATACTTAGTTAAACATACACATGAATAAAAAAGCATAAGTTCAAAACGTACGTTCCGGATGTTGGTTAATAATACAATTCCTGTTTTTTTGTTTTTGGCTGAAGAAGTCCAGAATCTTTGTAGAACCCAAATCATACACTCTGTATCATTTATATATACAGGGTGTCCCAAAAACATTGACATAGGATTTTATCTCTTAAATATTGATCATAGTTCATAGTCATATACAATAAATTCACTAAGTTACGTAAAATAGGTACAAGATTTTATTGTATATGGTTGGGATTGCTTTGTGTGGGATTGCTTTCTACTGGAGACACGTAAAAATTTCAGTTTTGTATTTTTTAGATTCAATGTCCTGAAAACTGTGATCCATTCCATAAAATTTTGTACCTTTTTTTACTTAACTTTTTAATTTATTATAGATGCCTATAATCAAAAATAGGACTAAAATACTAGATCAGTGCTTTTGGGACATCATGTACATACATACATGTGTGTGTGTGTGTGTGTGTGTGTGTGTGTGTGTGTGTGTGCGTGTGTGCGTTTTAAAAGATTACTTAATTTTTATTTTATTGAGAACAGATGTTCTAAGAAAGAAATCCTGCATTAGTGCAATATTTATTATTTAAGTGCCGTGATTTAAGATCAGTCAGTCGTAAATGCCGATCCCAAGGTTTCTGTCCTTTATTCTCTATTCAAATAATCCACCTAGCAGTTCTTAAAGCTGAACACGGAGCTAAGAGCAAAAAGATCATGACTTGTAAGTTAGTTAATTTTACACTTTTAAGTAAAGGTATCTCCAAAAGAAAGTAGCTCTCATTCTGATGCATTAAATGCATGAGTTCTCACCACAGCAATCTTCCAATGTGAGCGGTGTATGAAATTTACTCAGTAAATGAGGTTCTTTTATTTTAGATTATTCTTTTCGAATTTCGTAGATTCGATGCGTAATTTTGAGTGTATTTTGAATATTTTTAATCAAACTAGTTTATAAAGGAATTGTATTTAATAACGTTAGCTTGTAGGTGTCAAAATTTGAGGTCGCTTGCTTGCCCGGGGCAAGCAGATTTTTAAATGGTAAAGCAAAACAGAAATCCAGCCACCCTTTGGTCAACCAAGAAAACCTTTATTCCTATTTTCATTCACAAATAATGGAAATTTTATGAATAAACGTTTGTCCATTTATTTTTCATTGTAGCAGCCACAAGTTTTAAAAAACATTTTTGGACAGCTAAAATTTTATGGTCAAAAAACTGGTTAGGGAGCAACGAGAAAAATTTCAGAGATTTTCCAAGAGGTAATCCAAAAGAAAAAATCCCCAGATTGTACCCTTGTAAGCTTGTAGTAAAGTTAGAATCGGCTGCAAATACTAACAGACACGTCTCCTCTTAGAAGAAATCCTTAGAATTATTAGTGTGAATAATAAGTTGAAACCATTCATTATCTTTCTTTTTCGCTTACAAAGACCATCGCTCTCTCTCAGCACATCTGGAATAAAAATCAAAAATCATTGCATCAAATCTGTTCATCTGAATACAACTGCCATCTGGTTTGATTATTTATTAAAAATGTATAAACTACAAAATAATCTTATCAAAATTTTCTATCTGGGAGAAAAAAAAATAATAATAAATTAGGCATTAAGCATATCGGATGACTAAGAGCTTAGATAATACAGAAGTAAACAGATGTAAAACCATATTATAAAAAAAATTCTAAAACTTAGATCATCTATCAAATGAAATCGCAGTCTTCTTGTAGGAAACTATTACTAAAAACATTTTTAGGTAAAGTATAATATTTATAAAGCTTCTAAAAGCAGCTTACTATATATATTGCAGTAGACGAAAGAAAATTCTTTACACGAAATCAATCTCAAGGCATTTTCCAAAATGCATGTGCTATGAATTATAAATACGGATTCTTAAGTCATTTCAGCCATGAGAAACAAGATTTTTTATATATATTTGAGGTCTCATTTATATAGCAATATGTCTTTTATAAATATAAAAACATCGTACCCTGTCATAAGAAAATATTAAACCTTCCTCCAAGGATTTTTGACACACACATGGATGTTTGTTCGATAACGTGGAGGTATTTTATACCGCTCTAAATTCTATTGAGATCGAAATGTATAATAAATGAAGATACATGAAAACTCTTTCAAAATATAGTGAAGATATTTTTGCCCCGAGTTTTTCTTCTTCGAAAGAAAAATATACGATAAGATCACCATAAGATTGAATTTGAGATCGTTAACCTTTAGAGATAGATTTGAAAAAGAATAAATTTTGTAAGAAGCTTCTCAACAAAATGTGTTATTCTTCTGAAAACGACAGCGTAACGTAAGCAAATTCTATATTTTTAAAAAAAACTGAGTGTGAATATTTTTAGATTCTCAAAAGGTTTGTGTTGGCAGTTAAATTTTGAGGCTACAGGAAAATTGCATTATAATACTAACGAACCTAAAGTGTGTGATTTTGTGACAATGCTCAGAAAATACAATAAATTAGAAGAAACATAACAAATTAAAATAATTTATTTAAAAATGATTTGATTGGTCTTTGTTTATTTCAAATGGAAAAGTTATAATAAAGTTAATTACTGAAAACGTCATGTTTTTCTACCTCATCAAATATTTTATTTAGTATAGTTAGACATACCGTTTCTAAAATGGAGGCATCTATTTAATAGCGTTTGCAAATTTTGGGTGATTTTTCTGAGTGAAAATTTCTGAAAAGTTTACGTACAAAATGCGGTTATACTGACAAATTCCTCTCATTCAGCTATTTTTCTTTCACAGTGAAAAGCAATTATTCTGATACACAACTTCAACATTTCAACTCTCTTCAGATATCAGAAATTAGCAATGGCCGTACAAAATAGAGGTCTGCATTGCCAAAAAATTGCGGCATGCGAAAAACAAACTTATAAGTACAGAAAATGTAAGTGCAGAAAACTCACACTATAAAATTAAGATTAATCACACTATAAAATTAATCTACACTTCACACTATAAAACTAAGAATCTAAGAAAACTAAGATCTATGAATGCTGAGAAGCACTAAGAATAAATATAGTTCTTGCCACTTGTCTATTTGAACCAATAACTTCTAAAAGGGCCTATTAATTTCTTAAAAGCCACTACTTCGGCTCAGGATATTGTAAAACATTTATTAGTATTCTAAAATTTGTTTGTTTGCTAGGACTTTACGGCTTACATTACCCAGTCGAGTGATGTGAGCAAATGGGTCGTTTAGAGCTTCATGCGTTCTTCCTGGAGTTTCTGCCGCAGTTTGGATCCATATGGCTAGTGACCACACAGGAGACTTTCAGAACCGCAGATTTAACGTGCGCCCGTTCACGGCGGTCTTCAGTGGTATTTCGAAATCGAGCCCATAACCTTTCGGTTACCAGTCCTACGCTTTAACTACTGGGCTACCACGACCCAGTATTCTAAGATTTGAGATTTTCCGCATTGTTTAGGAAACAGATAGGATACGACAAAAACCTGACTTTGAAAATGTCGCTTTAAATACTTGGTATCAAAGCCGTCCACACCTATGGGTGCAATGCAACTGGATGACAACATTGATAGGCCAGCAAGAAGAAAAAAGCAATTTCTAATTTTTATGTATAAACGTTGTTTAATCATTAATATCAATAATATTACTGGAGCTTGAATATTTTAGTTGCATCTCCTTTAGAGTAATTTTTTGGTGGTAGATCCTACATCGCAAAATTTGACAGAGTTTTCTGACTGTGTAATATTAAAAAAATGAAAAAAAAAAACTTAAACATTTCTCTACTGAAAAATTACGTTTGTACTTGAATTTGGCAACCGTTTTAATGGTTATAATAGGCTCTCGTTATTTTAAACAATGTAATTTTTTGAAAATTCATGAACACCATATTGTATAATGATTTGTATGCTTATAGAAGTATATTTCATATGGTCGAAGCAGATCTATAAATCAATGTGATAAATTTGGGGCTATAGCAATGCAAGAAGCACAGAAGAGCCCTAGTATAACGATTGTAATATGGGAGGGCTACGTAAAACATATGACAGCCAGCTTCCAATTTTGAAATTATGGTCATGGAAAAGACTTTCATGCCACTATACAAACATTTTAATGTTTAAATTGTACCTCATTTTCATGACAACAAACATCCACTCTCTAAAGATGTAAATATATTCAATCACTTACGGCGTAAAAATAATTAATTACTTTTGAACAAATTATTTCGAATAAATATTCAATCGATATTTACTTTATTTAAACAGTAAATTTTCAACTTTTTACCCCCTGCAAAAGATTGAATATTTACTGCTTTAGAAACATGGATGCCTGAGTGACATTTCGTTCCTTAGGGATAATTATTTGCCCTTTGAAAATTTAAATCAGATTTTTACAAGAAAATATATTACTAAAGTTAAATTTTACTTCTAAATTTCACGGTGATGCCAAAGCACGCTGGCGAAGGTCTCGGCGGCGGCCAGTAAAAAACTCCCGGCGGCGATGGAGTGGCGCTGCGGAGCATGCCTTTAGTACAAAGCTCCAGTTCACTTTCTCGGGTTATGAAAAATGTAGTACTGTTGCACAGACAAAAACTGGACTAAAATTTTAATGCGTTTTTTAAAACTATTTTTGGCATTTTGATGTCTTGTATAAAACTTATTGATGCCGCATAATTTAGAACTACTTCTTTTTAGTCAGTAAATTAAACTGATATAGCAACATAGCAACAGAAATTATATATGACAACATACTGTGATACTTAACTAATGAAATATAATTCCAATTCTCTGTGAGGTTTTTGTTTTTATCAAAGTGATCAAGTCATGCAAATAAGAAAATTAAAATTCTTTTGACAATTAAATAAGGCATTGTGCAAAAAACGAACATTTAAAGATTAAAAAATATACATAATTTTGTTTGAAAAGTAGTTTTTTTGTGAAAGAAAAGTAAAAAAAGAGCAAAATAGGGTTTCTTTCTGGATGTTTCGTTCAATGTACTTTTTTTTTAACTTTCTCTGTTCTACCAGAGTATCAGTAAGTTTCTCTATTTGGACTTTGTAATATTTTATGTTCTGACAGTTAGCTGACAATTTTCAATGATTGCGTTGCTCTCAAGAATAAATGTGCCATACCGTTTTTCTCATCAGACAGACACTGCAGCTCGCAAAACGGGAACAAATTAATGCAACGATGAAGACAGTTCAAAGTATAAATACACACATGTCGCTCGATAAGGAAAAACGACGTGTCAAAATTATAGTTATATTTACAGGGTGATTTAAATGCTGCACAGAGAATCGAGGCAGTTACAATTACATAGTAATGTGGGATCGGAAACGTTGTCTTCAATTACCCTTTAATAATGACTTTTCAAGAAGTTTTGAAGTGTTCGTCTAATTTATCAATCAAGTTTCGGAAGCAATTGAATTTTCTCCGACAGTTTAATCAATGAAATGAAAAAAAAAAAAAAATGTAAACTATCAATTTTAGTCAAGTGCTTTCTGAGAAAAATTTATTTGTTCTTGATAAACCACGGTTGAAAATTTCTCTATTATTTCAACACATCTTTCAAAGTGATGATTAAAAAGTACATGAAGACGGCATTTTCTATGTCATTTTGAACCATCTTGGTTCCCCTCTAAGACCCTTAGATATTTTTCAAGAGGTTTGAATCGTCTTGTATATAACAAATAAAATCTACCAATGCCAGTTTATCCATGATATTCAAATAAATTTATTTTAAGACTCCAATGTTTGCGCTATATTCCAATATTTTTCTCTTCGATTTTTAGGAAATTCACCGGCACTTCAAGTCACGTGAAATCGCATGCACGTCATTTTGAAATATTCATGAGACCATCAGATGGATCAATGAATAATACAAAAATGACTTGAAGATCATTTGATGGAAAGTGCATTAATAATTTTGGTGGCATCTTGAATATTTCATTCCGATCGATAGTTCTTACTCCTCAAAACTTTTCCACATTTATCACGAAAACTTTGCTTTTCCGTTCGGAGGAACACCCCACTCCTTAAATCCTAGCAAGACGTATGATGATTTTGATATAAATAACGTACGGGGAACTTATTTCGGTGTTTTAAAAATAAGTACTTAATGCTGATGTTTTTCATGTACTTCTTGGGAATAAATCCTACTTTCCTATGAAATATAGCATCTTTGTCATGTTTTTAAATTTGATTCGTCTAAACAGAGTGCTCCAAAATTTATATAAAGTCTGATAGAAAATATGAAGCTATATAATTAGCTTCAGTGTTGTTGAAAGTTGATAATGTTTACTAAGCTGTTTGTATATTCAAATTTCTTATTAAAGTTTGTACTCATATCCATCCTGAGTTACATTTTTATTGCTACTTTCAAATTTTCGAAACAAAATGTGTGTAACAAATTTCTGAACAAACCTGCTTATTATAAATATAAATTAATTGAACATCTAGGTTCATGTGTATATTGATTTTATTGCATATATTTTTGATGTTTTGTTCTAACAAACAAACAAAAAAAGTCCGATATGGGCATTACATGACTTCCTTGTCCGTCTATTTATTTATTTATTTAGAAGGAGAGGACAGCTTGCGTCACTGAATGTGTCGCTTAGAGCTACATATACGTCCTTCCCGGAATTTCCCGCCACAATTTGGAACCTCATCAGAAGGTGGGGGACTTCTGAATATTGGGACCCCTCGGAAACTGCTAGCGACCGCCGAGAGGACTTTCGGAACCACGGATTTAACGTGCACGTACATCGCATGTACACGGTGGTCTTTAGTGGTACGCCGGTATCGAACCCGGGTTTAGCTACTTCTCGCCAAACATTTGAGATATCGCCTAGCTTGGTTTAGTCTGAAAGATTTATTTTTGTCACTCAATTTGGAGATATTTCGCGAAAAGCCGCCATACTTGTGATAGTTTGCGAGATTTTGGGCACAGCCGAAATGCTTTACATTACTTACCACACACTTTAATGAATTAAAGGTATTCGTAGACTTAAATGTGCTGAAAGCCTTTTGGGTGACCCTGTAAATAAATTGCCCAATCGATTGCAATAAAAAAGAGAGATCCACAGTTATATAATACAATAGTTCTAAATAAAAGATCTCAGCATTTTACGTTTTAAAGTTCTAGAGTTATGCCAAATATGTATTTATTTTTGACGCCAAATTTAGCGATATTTCGGGAAAATTTCTCCAAAGTCGGTGACAGTTGGCAAAATTTTGGGCATGTCCCAAACAGTCCCTGACTACAGACATATTATATTCAAGATGTAATTAGACCTTAATGTATTGAAATTCTATTGGATTTTTCTGTAAATAAACTATCGAATAGAATGAAACCAAAAAGAATGGTGCACAACTAGGTGTTACAGTAATCCTAAATGTAAAATTTCAACATTCTTCGACTAATAGTTTTTGAGATATGCGATTTACGTGCATACGTACGTACAGACGTCATAGTAAAAAATAGTCAAAGAAGGGCTTGCGGTTTGTCAGAATGGACTTTCCATTCATTTACACAATAACGTACAGCTGCGGAAAAAAAAGTCCCACTTGCTCTTTATTTCGCCGTCGTTCGTCGTACAGCAAAGTTATATATACCATTCCTTTGCAAATAACGCATACTTTAATTTACTATTAATTTAATTTGTATAAGGGGCCGTCTTCATATTTAATTCTGCATCAACTTAGTTTTTCTCAATGGCAACACCAAATTTTGACTATATTAAACGAAAGAAAAACCTTCATATTACCCTAAATATAAATTTTCATCAATTTTCTACGATAATTTTCGGAGATATTGCGAATTAATTTTTGCGCGTTTTTAAGGGACTTTCTGCAAATTGAAAAAAGCTATTTGTAGGTTCCAAGCTTTTCGCCTTTCATTCATTTCGCTCGCGAGAGTTAGAAGAAATAAATATTATTTTCAAGGAAAATATTGTTTCCATCTGTCATGGCTTTTTGTACTGAGAATATCAAGGGTAGAAATTAGAATGTTTAGTCTGTGGTTCAAATGACCCGTGAGTTCATAACTTCCTTGGTCCGTACACATGATTTAAGGGAAAAATGCAAAACGACTGCTCGCGATTTTGAAAATCTTTCCAATTTTGAAATTCTTATTCAGTATTTCCCTTGATGTTTCTCTTAGACAGCTGAAATGTTGGCAGGAGTTAGAGGCTGCTCTCTGCTCTTCTGACTACAAGCATGAATATTACTGAGCTATGGTCGAACTTGAAGAATGGTTTCATGATTGAAAATTTATTTGTTTGAATTTCCTGTAAAAAACGCAATTACTTTTTTGCCAACCCAATATTATCACTGTGTTTGTTATTTCACGTTCTTCATTTAATACTATCGTCTGCAATGTGCAATATTCTTAAGACTTTCGGCGGTATTTTAATTTATAGTCAAATGAAGATTTAGACAGAAAAACGTGATTTTGAATGTTTTTTTTTAATGTTTGATAAAGTATGGGGAAGTCCAAAGACTTGTTTGACTCTATGTTTCGGATATTAAAAAGGGTCACATTCATGCCTGGAAAGTTGAGGATGTTAGTTTTTCAGAAATAGGATGTTGTATTGAAAGACATACATCTACTGAATCTAATTCTATAGCTTGAAAATATTTTATTTGTGGGAATATGGTAGCGGACGCAACAATAGACGATTTATAGAATCACCATCAAACTGTAAAATCCTCTAATTTAGTTGCTTCAAAAATTGATATTTTTTAATACCGGTATCTTTTACTGTGTTTTTGCACAAAATAAATCTAATTTACGTTTATTTTATGCAATTTTCAAAAAATTGTCACTTAATAAATTTATATATGGTTCCTTAACTCGTGAAAATAATATATTTTATTTAATATAAATTAAACTACTGAACGTAAAAATTTGAAATTTTGCACAGCCATGTAATATTACTTTCTGCATCTATTTCCATCGAAATTTGACTAGGTCGCTATTCATAATTTTTTTAATATTAATTTAATAATTCATAATTAATATTAATATTTTATTTAAAATCATAATAACATTAAATTATGTTTGGGTCGTTTAGTTTTAATAGTACGAATAAAAATCAGCTTCTTATTATCAATATTATATGAGATATGATTTGAAGTATGAAAAAATATTTTAGCATATGGGGAGGGGGATTTTGGAAGCTCATAACTCACCCGATTTCAGTTTAAATATCTTGAAAATGGGTATCCGGGATTAAAATGAGCTACATTTTTGAAATATGAAGTGAAATCTAGGGGTTACTATTGAGAAAAAAAAAGTTGGTGCGAATTTTAATATGTAGATGGCCCCTTATGCAATTTTTATGCACAGCAAATTAAAGTGTACGTCAATCGTAAACGACTGGTACCTGTAACTTTGCTGTACGATGAACGACGGCCGAAAAAAGTACAAGTGGGACTTTTTTTTCCGCAGCTGTGCATACATGTATACTTAGAGACATCTCGCAAAAACTCTTCAAAGTAAATTTTAAAATAATCAAAATCGATTTATTCATTAAAAAAATCTGCATACGGAAATTTTCGCCATCACTAAACTTTATTTTATTTCGTAAAGGAAGTAAAAAAAAAGGGGGGGGGGAAATATTAACAAAGAATGACATGTATTGAATTACTAGCTGAAGTACCCGTCGTTGACGGGTTAGTACTGAATGCAAATTTCCAAAAAGCAAGAATTTTCGTCAGCATTGTAGGAGTACACAGAATGGATGTAGTATGTTGCCAAAGTAAAGAAAGCGAAGCTATAATTTTTATGTATTGTTAAAATATTACAGGTTAGAGAGTAACTAAGCATCATCATTTCATTCGCTTTAGTCGTAATTATGTAATGCGCGAACGAATATTTATACGCATATTGAAGTAGTTTTCGCAAAATCTCAAAATCTAATCAATATTCTTGAAAAATTGGAAGCCTAGAATTTAAGTTGAGTGACAACCTATCATGTCACCCAATTTCGTTTCATTCCCTGCAGTCTTTATTTCGTGATGCTGGAATAAAATTTCAGCATTTTAAAACGATTTTCACAAAATCTCAAAATGTAATCAAAATATTTTAAAAATTCTCAACGCCTATAAATTAAGATTAGCAACTACCTATCATATCACCAAATTTCATATCAGTCGTATCAGTCGTTATTACGTGTTGGTTGAAGAAATATAAACGTCTCGAAATCTAATAAAAATGTTTAAAAAATTGGACACCTATAGTTTATGTTGAGCCACCATCTATCATGTGACCAAATTTCATATAATTCGCTTTAGTCGTTATTACGTAATGCGTGAACAAAGATTCACTCAGTTTGAAACAATTTTCGCAAAATCTCGAAATCTGATCGATTTTTTTTTTTTAATTAGATGCTTTTAGTTTAAGGTGAGTGACCACCTATCATTTCACCAAATATCATTTTTTCACTTTTACAGCTATTACGTGATGTGCAAGCACAAATTTACGCAGTTTAAAACGATTTTCGCAAAATCTCAAAATTTAATTAAGATTTTTTTTAATTCGACGACTACGTTTTAAGTTGAGTGAGCACCTATCATGACACCAAATTTCATTTCAATCGCTTCAGTCGTTTTTACGTGATGCTTGAACAAAGAAAGAGTCACGGACAGAATGACAGAACGACAGACACAAATTTTTTTTGGAGAGTCGCACCGGATTCCCGGATGCTTGAAACGGATAGAAATTGCAAAATATTTGAATACCAAGAAATGTACAGACAAAAGTCAAATTTTATTTATATAGATATTCAGCTCAATGAGATTCTTTTATAAATTAGTTGTCGAATAAAATGCGTCAAAATGTTTGAAACTGTTGAAAAGCATCAATCTGCGACGAGTCCAGGCTGCTTTCAAACATCAGTAAACCACATTTGCAAATCTAGCCTTTAATGATTTATTTTTATTGTAAAAATTCATAATTCATAATTGGCATTTGCCATTATTATGTCACAAATTTATACAACGGAGGTCCAGAAGCTGGGAAAGTATATACAAAAGTTCCTAATGATGCAGGATCTGTTAGTGTAACATAGTATACATCAGTATGCATCGGTTTCAAGTAAACAGACTACAAATTGAGGTAACATTTTCTAAATTTGTCGGAAAACAATTTGTTTTAACATTTTATGTCCAAAATTTTTTATTTTACATAAAGAAGTTTGAAACCTTCTTTGCTATTCGTTTTTAAGCACTACAAGCATCTCATATTAAATAATGCTTTTTGTTATAAGAAACATCTCTTATTAAATCAAATATTAAACTTAGAGATCTAAAGATCCCGCTAGTTTCTCACTGCAAATTTATGTTCTACTGAACGGTTTTACTGATAGGACTTGAAAGTCCCGTCGGTTCATGTTCATAAGCGACATAAAAAATCTTCAGTTTACAACAAAATATTCCTATAGCCTTTTAATGCATCATCTTTGACAATCTGGGGTACCACTGATTTGCAATGCTTACTAATTTACGATTATAATCGATATTCTTGAATTGGTTGGTACGTTTAAAAACAAAACCTTAAAAAAGACCAAAAATTACACAAAAATATATAATCTTTTGAGAGTGCCGTCCGTATCATTCAGTATAAACTTTATCTTAATAAGTTTTTGAATGATAACCGTGAACGAATATTTAAATTTAAATACTTAAGCAAATTACTTTTACCTGAAGTTAAATTGGTGTATTTTAAATACTCAAAAAAAAAGTTCCTCTACGCTTTTCTCGCGTTTAATCTTGTTATTTTTGCTGCTTTATTTCCTGTGGTAATAAATAGTGTGATCGATATTCTAAATAATTCGTTTACAATCAAGAAAAATATAGAGGAAACCATAATCGAAGAATAATAATGATATGTGATGATAAAAGAGAGGAAATTGTTAATCGATTGCGTTGGCATAATTAAAATTTTTGAAACTTTTCACATAAGGAAAAGATAAATCAATATTTTGTTCTGATTACATAAATTATATTATATTTTAGAAAGTAGTTTAAAAGATTTTTTTCTTTCTTTCTTTGACTGATCGAATTTTATTGTAATAGTTAGTGTAGGATGAAGAACATTCTTCGTTAAAAATATTATTTCCAGGTCATTTTTTTCTATGTATTAGATTTTTAATATTTTTAGTGTATAATGATATTTAATGTTCGTGCAAAATTAAATTAAAATAATTTTTTTTCTTTTATAAACTATTACTCATATCTGCAAAAAGCAAACTTTCATTTTTGCCTGGGAGACATTTATATGTTAGTTTAAATAAACTGTAGAAAACTGCAGATAGTTTTTTTTAAATGTTAAAATATTCAGAATTTTCATAATTTTCCACCGATCTATAGATGTATTTCGATGCAATATTATACCAAAGGTTTCATAAAAGGAAGAGTAGCATTGTCTTATATAACTTTCAGATAGTTTAATACCGAACCACTTTTAGAAATCTGTAGAATTTTTTGCAAAGTGTAATAAATGGAGTTATTAATTTTTTACCAAGCACATTTGGTGTTATAAAAAAGTACAAATGAAGCCAGTTATGCTCGATCGTGATTGCAAATGCAAATAACATTGCGAAAATTTACAAAACCGTTTAAGCAATAAAAATTAAGTTTTACTTAAAATTTCAAAACGTGAAAAAAGTAATGTAATAATTACAATACAATAATTATTATTACTGTGTTGTAATTATTGTAATTGAATTTTTTTTTCTTGTGAAATATGCTTAAAAGGGCTGCTAAAAATTCACTTATAAATTGTTTCTAAAGTAATGATTATGATTAGTGGTAAAAATCATTTAAAAAGAATATAAGAAATAGTGTTCTTGACTTCGCGTAATTCTTAATTGGTTTTGTTCAGTACCCTTATGAAATTTATGCAAAAGTAAGGTATAGTTCTACTTCAGTAAATGTTTTGTAATATTTTATGCTGCAATTTTTGTCTGGATAACTACATGGCAGAACATAGTCCGATTCTAAAAGTTCAGGGAGACCCTAACTTTTAACTTAAAATTTTAACTTATCATGTCTTTTAAAAAAATCTTATCTACAAGTTTTTATTATTTATAAGTATGTGGTATTCTTAACAAAAAATAAGCCTTTTATTTTAAAGATGAACTTTAAATTTTAAGTTATACTTCGCCCATAAAATCTTGGGTTTAATCTATTGTACTGTATTTAAGAAAAAACAACTTATGAAAGCCCAAAGGTAATCATAACGTCTATTTATTTTTTAATTATACTTTTTCCTGTCAATTATGAATTATTAAGTAATATTTCAAAACCATAAACAGGAACACTACATAAATTGTGTTTGCATTAGAACCAAAGTATTTCTAAACCTCACAAAATACATTTTGGCAAAATTCAAAATATTAGTTTTGGAAACATGAGCTAACAAAGCCATAAGGGATCATATGTTAGAATACACCGTTATGCACATTGTCATGTTCAGCTTTTAATAGAGATAAATGTTCGTACAATCTCCATTCGGGACTTGAGACTTGGTGGTTAAGGCCTGTCTTACTCCATGTCAATCGCTTAAACGTACAGTACTCGATTTCCAGTCATCCTCGGATGATTGAACTTCCTTTCCCAGTGCTAGTAAAAACGCATTGTGTTGTCCACTTTCTTTGACGATTATTTATAGGTAGGTTCTTGAAACCAAGCACAGTAATAATGAAAATAACTGTTCCAAATACAACAGAAACATTCTGCATTAAGTACTTCGACTAGTTTTAATGGTAATGTTAAATGGTAATGTATCATTTAGGCTATATACAATGAGTATATAGCCTTTTAAAATGTTAAAATTTGCGGAGAAAGTTCGAAAACAGTAAACCATAAACATAGTCTGAACACAGGATATTTTTATGGCAAATAATAATAAAATAAATTAACAATATTTCTTATTTACTTATTTTATTTATTTATTTATTTATTTTATTTTTTGGGGGGGAGGGGGGGGGAGTGACAGTAAGTGGACAGTAAATGTGAACCAGAGTTTAATCCTACAGAGTTGCGGAACTTCTAAATTTACTTCTGGGATTTTACTTGATGTATTCGTTTCATTATATCTTTCCACTGCATGCCATTTTATTTCATAAACGTAAACATCAGGTAAAAAAAAACACTACAAAGCTTTTATAAAATACCAAAAGGTTTAGTAACACGTAAATTCCTTCCAATTTATTTGGTTTAATATTATTCTTTAAAAAAAAGTGTCACATAAAATGTACTAAAAATGAAAACACCATTATGTCAGCATTTCAGCAACTTTTATTATGTTTTCAACGGCGTACGTGAATAACATAAAGAAATTGTTCGAAATCCTTTCTTTCGCAGGGGACTTTTTTCGTCGTTTTTTATCGCCTTTGAAAGAACGTGTCATTATGCAGAAACGCCAACCTTCACCTTCTCAAGTTTTACTTAAGCTGACCAATTTATCACCCTTTTAAAAGTCATTTCAAGATCTCTTTTCATTTCATCATTTTAGAATTTTAGAATTTTCTTACATCATCCGAAGTGATCGAATGATATTTTAATGGCTTTCAAAAGTTCATTCAAAAATTCTTTTTTCTTTATTTCTTCAATTGTCTCATATATCCTGTAAAATGTTTTTGAAGATAGATTATTATGTAAATGTTAACCCATTTATGCCTAGCGTCCTTTTTTTGGGACGGCAATTTCGCTATTAGTCGAAAACGTTATTTATTTTTCCTAGCCTTTATTCATGAGTATTGAGCCTCAACTCTACAAAATATTTTAACATGACCCAGTAGGATGTTGATCTTTTGATTTTTATGCATAATGATTTTAAAAGAAATCATCCCTTGTTCAAGAAGCTGACATCAGAAATTTATCTATTATTTCTGTTATCAGTAAAAATCGAAGAAAGTCGCAAAAATATCCAGACACAAATGGGTTAATAGTTCACGATCGTAAAATCCATACACTTTCTTTTCGACAGGCTAATGCATATTAAGTGAACTAATTTTATAATTTCTCCGGTTATCTTTAAGGTTTTGTGTTCGTACTTCTTAGCATATTTATAATTCTTTTGTAATGCTTGAGAAATATTGGCATAAAATTTCCAAAATTAATTACAGTACAGAATGAACCTAGTTCCCGATTTTTTAGAATACTTTTCAGCATCTTCGGAGCATTTTGCGTGAATACAAAATTATTTTTAATCAAATACTGCTTTGGTCTAAATCTCTAATGTATGATAAAAAATAAAAATTTCAGGTAGAGCCGATTACTTGGAGCTTAAGGGCACATCTTCTATGTCACTCGCTTAGGCGTACGGTTTAGGGATTTACGCGAGACGAGAAACATGGCTGTCTAGTCTCGCAATGGTAAACCTCTGTCTCGTCTTTTCTCGCAAGCACTTTCTCTCGTCTCGCGTCTCGCGAGTCTCGCAAAAATTAAGAACTGCCATATTTTTAGTGGCATTAATAATATTTTATCGTAAATTAATATAAATAATAACAATTAGTTACATATTACCATATTAAAACGTATGTTAGTTACCATATTAACTCATATGTACATTTGGAGTGATAAAAATTCAGATTTAATCCGTATATATGATGTGACATGACGCAGAAAAAATATTTCTTTTTGTTTATTTATTTGCGGAACTGCGTAAATGTAATATGTATAGCTGATGGGAGTTTCATTTGCTTTTGAAATTACATAAAGCTTTGAATTTTGTCAGAAAATAAGGACATGTTGTGCAAATAAAATTTTAATCTAATTAAACGGTCCCAATACGCGGAATAGCGAATTCATAAAAGTTTCAATTGGGGACGGGATAACTATAGTGAAGCCTGTTCATCCCCCTCTCGTTTTAGTGTATGGGATATGGGTTTCATACTTAATCGGGAACCCGGGTTTAACCTGTTCATTCACACCATCAAAAAGAAGAGACAAAAGAGAAGACTTGTGACCAGGGTTGTTTCTCAACATGGATCGTTGAATGTATTAGCGAAATCGCTCCAGTAGATCATTCAGTTACGTTCGCATAGCTTGGCTTATGGTGAAAGAAGCATTTTTAAATACTCATGAAATAATATTAATTTATTTAAGAGAGAAATATGAAGTATCCATAAGATTTAATTATATATACGCATTCTTCCATTTTGATGAAATGTGAGACAAGACTATATCTCGTCTCGCAAAATATTTCCTTTCTCGTCCCGCAAAAAATTGCCTGTCTCATCTCGCGCCGCGAGACGAGGACGCGAGACAATGCGATAGTTCTCGCGTCTCTCGTTCATCCCTAGTACGGTCGGGGGCTCGATTCCTATTCATCCCCTGGTTGTTTACCTTTCTCTTCGCTGCTAAAAACTTTTATAGTGTTGTCCACTTTCTTGGAATTTGTAAGCTGATTCCTGAAACCAGGCAAACAATTCCGAATACAACAATAAAAACAATTTCGGTTCTGAACTATTTCGACCGTGTACCTCCCTGTAGACTGAGGGTTTCTGGTACTTTTTACGTTTTTTTAAAAATATCTGAATATATATATATAAAACACTTATCCGGTATAAGCTCGTTAATTGGCACCATGTGCTATCTACTTTTTTATTTTTATATTTTTTTCACTTTATCAATGGATTATCTTGGGATTTCACTTTACGTAAGTAAGCTATTATATATTATATATATATATATTTCTTATAAACTTAAACCATTCTTACTCATAATGAAGGAACTTTTTAAATGTACTAAGAATTAATATTCAATGAGAAATCATTGGATAAAGCACGTTTTAAAGTAAAAATAAAATCCACATAAGAAAACATTATATTTAAAATAAAAATTTTACAGACTTACTCAATAAAAACTTACCCGTGTTGTACGGATACCTGAAAATAGATTTTATTTTAAATAAATAACACTTAATAAGATTTCTTTTGTATGGTGTATTTCAAAACTGTATATGTGACTGCGTTATCTTATATTCAAATATTCATGTGATTTAATCATCATGAAACTTTACTAAAAAGTTCTTAGATAATTTTTGAAAAGCCTGCAAACCCAAATAGTCATTGCTTTTATAATTCAGAGAGTTAAAGTTCAACCCCAAACGATTCTCAAGCTTAGTTCCCTTCGCCTAAGATGACAACCCGAGTGATACTTGGGAAGCAGCACAAAATAATGTTTTCCATCGTAAATAGTGTCTGTATCATTCATTGTTCTTCTACTTGAGTACTCGAAAGAATTCCGGTACATTACAGTATTTGGAAGTTAGAGACATTCATCCATTTCAAGCACAATACAACAGACTTCTACAACAGCTTACTCTTGCTACAACAGCTTGCAACAGCTAAAATGGAAATAAAGTTTGAATTTTTTTTACAAGCTCTTACAAAATACATTAAAGTAATATTTGGGGGTTATCTCGCCAAATTTGGAGTAGAAAGTTCGCTGTATCGGAAGGCGTATTATAATTGATGCGTTTGGCATAATTTGTTTCTCTTCTCCAGTGTTTACTAAAATATCTTATTTTACAACCCGAATAAGAATCTAAGAAAAAGCAAAACCGTCGCCTGTCTTGATGTTTTTCTCGCTTGCTCAATGATTTAATTTGCGAAGATTCCCTAATGAGATTCCTATTCGGTAAATAGGAAATACTTGATTTATATCCAGTTTAAGCCCTCGAATTGAGCAATATTCTCATTAACCATTGATGCGGAAGCGTCTTCGCTGCAATAATAAATTAATTTGTGAGACAGATACAGCATTGCTAACTAAATAGGTTTTCTGGGAACTATTACAACTCGAATGCAATCGCAATGCGTTCCGTTTTCAAGCTCACCTTGATATCAAAGGCGTTTTCTCTCTGCTTGCACTAAAACTGAACAAGGATTATTTATAAATTAGCCTCTTTTATTATTTCACAAATAAAATGTTTCAATTTAATTCCAAGGAGCTTTTTAGAGCTGCTTAATTTAATTGTTTTTCGTTCGTTTTAAGCTGCTGAGCATATTGTTATTAGTATGAGTGTAAAGACGTTGTTGTGTTAGAATAATCAAGATAAACTGAGGAGGCACAATGCAAATTTTAACGTTTTTATAAGCATTGTTGGACAGTAATATTAAGCAAGTATTGTGTTTAAAATGCATAAATTTGAATTTTCGAGATAAATAATAATCTTAGGCTAATCCCTTTAATCTTGTCATGAAGAGGAGGTTCTTCGTAGCTCAAAAATCTTAATTGATAATTTTCGCCCAGTCTTTTATATTGATACGGCATTAATTTAATTTTTTGTGGCATTACATAATGTAATTTTTATCGTGTAAAATTTTGACCTCGAATTGTAACAATTTTTAATTTTACAGCCAGCCTTTGTAAAACACGTAATCATGTTATAATTCAAAACAATATTAAACTAAATGTAATTCTACTCAACGTAATACAATCAGTAATTCAGCATGTAAATGTTATATTCTAATTTCTTGATTTCAACAATAATTTTAACATAGGAGTTTAGTTTCTTTATAAAATGTAACTGATAATACACAGTCATAGAAAAACAACATTGTCTCATAATATCATGTTCGAAATAGGATGTTGACATTTAAGGAATAATTACATGGGCATAAATTAAAAATAATTAAAATGCAAGAGTTTATACACAGCCCGACATGAAAAATGCAACACCCATAAGGAGTGCCCAGAAAGTGTTGAAACTCGGCAAGCAGAGATAGACAGCAGTGAACAATAGTGATCTTTCAAAATGATATGCATAATACAGAGGGAGAGCAGCGTCGTCTTAGTCGGTTGTCGGACCACCGTGGACGGCGAGAAGCAAAACGTCTAGGTACTGAGTCAATAAGAGTACGGAGGGCGTCCTGAGGAATGTTTCTCCATTCCCTGTCAACCATTTGCCACAGTTCGTCTTCTGAACGGGCTAGTGGCAGGGTCTGCAAATGGCGTCCAATGACATCCCAAATGTGTTCGATTGGCGACAGATCAAGAGAGTACGGTGGCCAGGGAAGCGCCTGTACACCTTGAAGAACACGTTGGCTGATGCGAGCAGTGTGCGATCGAGCGTTATCCTGCTGATACAGGGCTTTGGGAACCGTTTAAAGGTAGGGGAGTCTCACCTGCCGCAGGACATCATCCACATATCGTGCTGTCATAGTGCCCGAATATGAACTAGAGGTGTCCTGTAGTTATACGCAATTGCTCCCCAAACCATGATGCCACGTTGTCGCGCGGTGGGGCGTTCTACAATTGCTGCCGGATTGGACCTGTTTCCACGTCGACGCCACACTAGTACGCGGTGACTATCACTGGAGAAACAGAAGCGTGACTCATCTGAGAACACTGCCCTGTGCCATTCTGTCGTTCACGTGGCTCTAGCCTGGCACCATTGCAGTCGTTGGCGTCTATGTTGTGGAGCCAATGGCAGTCTTCTTAACGGACGCCATGAGTGCAGGCCACTGGCAACCAATCGACAGGAAATGGTTCTGGTCGATATAGGAACATTCAAGGTGTCTTGAACATGTCGCAGAATGGAGGTTGAAGTAGCTTGCGGGGCCGCCACCGCTTGTCGGTGGATGCGTCGATCCACGCGTGCTGACGTCACTCTGGCTGCACCGATACCCTTTAAACGTGCCACATTTCCTTGTTCCAACCATCTTCGCCACAGCCGGTGTACAGTGGACACATCCAGGTGTGTGTCTGCCGAGATTTGCCGAATGGACCAACCTGCCCTTCTCAGTCCGATCACCATGCCTCTCGTACAATCGTCGGTCAGCTGGAACTGCCTCCGTTGACGGCGGCCTGGCATTCTCTGGTTACACGTGTCCTCTGAGACAAGAATAAAATTTCTACGACGATTTCTCTAGCAGCAATATTTTCACAAAAGTTGTCCGTTCTACTGGTTCCTTCCCGTATATATTTTTCCACGTGCACTGGCGCGCTGAAAATTTTACATCATTAGCATAACTCGGCAAGGTGCATTTCCCCTGAAATTTGCATAACTTTCTGACCACTTCTTCTTGGTGTTGCATTTTCAATGTCACGCAGTGTATAACTCAGCGAAAAGATTTGTAGCTCTGTTGCTTCAACGGAGTTAAACGAGCTTTGATAATGATATCGACCACTGTTATCAATGTACTATATCTAATTAATTAGAAAAACATATCGACTGTTTATACTGCGCCTATTTTGGTTTTAAATCGAAAATACTTTCAATGTATTCCGGATGGCCCGTGATAGTCCAGTTGAGAGAATATCCAACTCTGTATCGGAAGACTCGGGTTTGAAATCCAGCTGATGAAAAACCACTGTATATATGAACTGAACGTGCCCGTTAAATCTGTGTGGGGCTTGTGCCCTTCAACTAAGAAGGTCGGTCGGTAGTAGGGAAGTACGGATTCAAGAGCGAAACCCTTTCGGATGATACTCTAAAAGCAACCACACCATAACGAAACAAGCCAGAACTGTTTGGCTGCTGCTACTATGTTTACAGTGAGCTGTTTGAAAATTTCCGATGTTTTCCTAGGGGCAAAAAAAAGTGTGAAAACAAAATATCCATTTCAGAGTATATTTTAATAGCGGAAGTGAGATGTATTTGACTTTTATTTACTCTATGCATATTAAAAGGTAGACATGTTATAAAACTGCGTTTTTACAAACTGCACTTAACTTGAAACGCAGTTTTATAACAAGTGGTCCATGGGGTATGTCGATTTTAGTTTCAGAATGAAATACAGTAAATTATTGTTTAAAGCAACAGTTTTATATATATCTTATAAATAAAAATGAAATTCTGTTTGTTTGTTTGTTTGTTTGTTTGTTTGTGGATTTGAGTTGTATACAAATCCACAAAAATGGACCTATCAGCCTGAAATTTTGCACAGATATGTAAAATAATATAGAATAAATCATAGTCCACTTTAAAACTTTGAAAGTCCACCCGTTCCAGGAATTTAAGAGATTTTTTATGTTCTCCACGCAAAAAGCTTTCCGTAATTGTAACCCCTGTAGTGAAAAAAGTGTGAAATAAGGATCGTGGTTGCCATGTGTGGCGATTTTGCCGAATAATATGTTTTAAATTCTCAAAGTAAAAATAAAAGAATAATAATGATTTTTTTTTGTTAGTTTATATTCGTAAGGTTATATTTTTTTTAATTATAATATCGTGTGCATGGGAAATCGGAGCAGGAATGAAATGTTTTATACGCAAAACAATAAGAACTGAAGATTTCCGAGGCTAATATGTTAAAATTTTTTAGTTTGGCTAAAAAATAAAATGGCTCAAATGCCGAGAAAGTGAGTTCTAGCGGTTTGCACAGTTTCCGGCTTGGCGCAATTTACTCAGAGCTTAAGGAAACGGATTTTTGAAAACAAGTGCAAAGGTTTTATTAGAATACAGCGTTAAATTTTAATGATCCGTGCGAAAATAATGCAGTTATTAAGGGATTTCAAGCGATCTATCTTCAGCATTCTCGCGATTTTGAAGAGGCTTCTAACGCTTGGCGCTATTTATCGTAATTTAATCGTCTGCTATTTGGGTTATGAATACACCTGCGTATAAGTTTTTGAAATTTTCATTCAGTTGGAATTGTGCATTTTTCTGAGCAGCTTTTCTGCATCTAATGTATTACATCCAGAAAAAAGGATGTTAGAAATATCAATTTTAATTTTGTTTAATCACACTCATGAATAATGATACACTTTCCAACTTAATGAAATAAGGAACGAAAATAGGGAAGACCCATGGATTATAACTCTTTTTATATATAGCACTTTAGTGCGTATTTAAAAATCTAAAAGTGTGTCAGATTTTCTATGATTCTAGCGCTTGGCGCAATTTAATGAGAGGGTATTTTTAAAAACAAGCGTAGGTTATCTTATAAATAAAAATGAAATTCTGTTTGTCAATTTGTTGATTTGGGTAGTATACTATTCAACAAAAATGGACCTGTCAGGCTTAAATTTTACACAGATATGTAAAATAATATAGAATAAATGATAGTCCACTTTAAAACTTTGAAACTCCACTTAAAAACGTTTTCCTCCTGAATGGTTCTCTTAATTTCCGTTCCCGGAATTTAAGAGATTTTTTATGTTCTCCACGCAGAAAGCTTACGTAATATTAACCCCTGTAGTGAAAAAAGTGTGTGAAATAAGCATCTTGGTTGCCATGTGTGGCGATTTTGCCGAATAAAATGTTTTAAATTCTTAAAGTAAAAATAAAAGAATAATAATGATTTTTTTAGTTTAATTTTTAGGTTATTTTTTAATTATAATATCGTGTGCGCATAAGAAATGAGAGCAGGAATGAAATGTTTTATACGCAAAACAATGAGGATCGAAGATATTCGAGACTAATATGTAATTTTTTTTTAGTTTGGCGGGAAAAAAATGGCTGATAGACCGATTTTTAGAGAGTGAGTTCTAGCGGTTTGCACAGTTTTAGGCTTTTTGGCGCAGTTTACTGAGAGCTTAAGGGAATAGCATTTTTGAAAACAAGTGTATAGGTTTTCTTAGAATACAGCATTAAATTTTAACTATCCGTGCAGAAATAATGCAGTTATTAGGGCATTTCAAGCGATGTAGCTTCAGAATTCTCGCCAATTGAGTACATTGATTTAACTTGGGGGAAATCCGCCAAATTTCAGAAAATTGAAATCTTCGCATTTAGTACATCGAGGTAACGATGAATAAAACATGTTATAGTTGCAAATTTAAAAAATGCGGCTGTATTAAGGGATTCCACTTTTCAAATAAATGCCTGGCGGTCGAACCATTTCCCATTTTGATTGCTGCTAAGTCAATGCTTCGAATGATTCCCTGGAAAAACTCTTGCAAAATGGCGTATGCTGGCACTTTGGCGAGGCTTAGATTTGAAACTGGATTTTACTTGAGACTGGTATATACGTATAATAAGACTGGTTATAGATAAAAATAAATGTTGGTATGTGTGTAGGAGATTGAAAAACTCCAGCACCGTTTCACCGATCACCATGAAATTTGGTTCACCTAAGTCTTTTATCATGGAGAAGGTTTTTATGCTATCCGTTTTCCTCTAACTTTTCACTAGGTGGCGCAGCAGAACGTCGAATTCTATTCCGTTTAGCCGTTTGCTATGCGAATATTAGAACACGGAGAATATTTTTCACTATCCATTTGCTGTAACTTACCGCTAAATAGCGCTGCAACGCATCAACTTCTATACCGTTCGACTGATCGGTATAAAATTTTTTATACTGACACATTTGAGAATGAAGAATATATTCTAACTGCGTTACTTTTGATGTTACTCACCACTAGATGGCACTGCAATGCATTATTATTTTAACTCGCCACTAGATGACGCTGCAGCAGGCCAAATTTTTGACCATTCAAACGGTGGCTATGAAAATCAGTATACATAGCTATTTGAACAATGAGAATATTTTGGCGTTATCCATTTTGCTATAACTCGCCACATGACGGCGCTGTAGCAAATCATTACTTTAATTAACCACTAGATGGCCCTGCAGTGTATCACTTCTTGACTGTGCGAATGATCGCTATGAAAATAGGTATACATAGATATTTGAACACGGGGAAGAGTTTGGCACGATCCATTTTCCTATAACTTGACACTAGATGTCGCGTCAACACATGAACTTCAAGACTATTCAGCCGGTCGTCATGAAAATTCGTATACATCGATATCTGAATGCGAAGAATATTTTTGCCGTATCCGTTTTGCTAAAACTCGCCACTAGATTGTGCTACGCCGCATCGCCTTCTGCACCGTAAAAACGATTGCCTTGAAATTCAGTATGCATAATTATTGAACACAATATAACGCGATATCCATTTTGCTATATCTCTTTATTACAATAAATAGTAATCACAACAAACATTAATATTAAAAAAGTCCATTCATTCCCGTGCGAAGAACGGGTACTTCAGCTAGTACTATATAAAAATGAATGTTTGTGTGTATGTATGTGAGTGTGTTTGTGTGTATGACGTTGAAAAACTCCGAAACCATTTGACCGATCACCATGAAATTTGGTACACTTAAGTCTTTTGTCACTGAGAAGGTTTTTATGCTATCCATTTTACTCTAACTTGCCGCTATGTGGCGCTGTAGAACGTCGAATACTATTCAACCGCTTGCTATGAAAATACCGTTTAACTTATCTTGACGAAAATTGGTACGTATGGATATTTGAACACGGAGAATATTTTTACGCAATCCATTTTGATATAACTTGCCGCTAGGTGGCGCTGCAGAGGGTCGAATTCTGTTCTGTTGGACCGCTTGCTATGAAAATGCCATTTAACCAATTTTAATGAAAATTGCCATTTATCGATATTTGAACACGAAGAATATTTTAATATTATCCATTCAGCTGTAACTTGCCGCTAGGTGGCGCTGCAGAACGTGGATTTCTATTCCGTTCGACCGCTTGCTATAAAAATACTATTCAACCGATTTTGATGAAAATTGGTACACACGGATATTTGAAGACGTAGAATATTTTTACGTTATCCCTTTTGCCATAACTTGCCGCTAAGTGGGGCAGCAGAACGTCGAATTCTATTCAACCGCTTGCTATGAAAATACCATTCAACAAATTTTGATAAAAATTGCCATTTATGGATATTTGAGCACGGAGAATATTTTTACGCAATCCATTTTGCTATAATTTGCCGCTAGGTGACGCTGCAGAGTGTCGAATTCTATTCCGTTGGACCGCTTGCTATGAAAATAATATTCAACCGATTTTGACGAAAATTGGTACATACGGATATTTGAAGAAGTAGAATATTTTTACACTATCCATTTTGCTGTAACTTGCCGCTAGATGGTCCTGCAGAACGCAGAATTCTATTTCATTTAAGCGCTTGCTGTGAAAATACCGGTCAACCGGTTTTGATGACAATTGGTACACATGGATATATGAACAGAATATTTTTAAGCTATCCGTTTTGCTATAACTTGCCGCAAGATGTCGCTGCAGCGCATCAACTTCTATACCATTCAACCAATCGCCAAAAAAATTTTGATGCTTACATATTTGAGCACGGAGAATATATTCTAACTATTCATTTAGCTTTTACTCACTACTAGATGGCACTGCAGCGCATCATTACTTTAACTCGCCATTAGATGGCAATGCAGCGCACCAACTTCATGACCGGACCATTGATCTCTACGAAAATTGATATAGATAGATACTTGAACACGGAGAATATTTTCGTGTTATCCATTTTGCTATAAATAGCTACTTTTGTGCTGTAGCACATCATTACTTTAACTCGCCAATAGATAGCACTGCAACGTATCAAAAAGTTTTCGAAAATTTCAAAAAGTTTTCGAAAGAGGGTCCCCTAATGAAGCTTTTGCTCAGGGCCTCCCAACTCGGCAAATCTGCCCCTGACTGCAGCCCTAGAGTTTATTATTTTAACTCACCACTAGATAGCAACTTCAACAATCAGTTTCTTGATCGTTCAACTAACCGCTCTGAAAACTGGTATACATACACATTTGAACACAGAGAATATTTTCGCGTTATCCATTTTGCTTAACACTCGCCCTTTGATGGCGCTGTAGCGTATTATTACTTTAATTCGCCACTAGATGGCGCTGCAGCGTATCTTGACCGTTAAACTGTTTGCTATGAAAATTCGTACTTATAGATATTTGAACATGAAAATATTTTAATGCTATCCATTTTGAAAAAACTTCGACAGTTGGTGGCGCTGCGCCGAATCATCTTCTTCACCGTTCAAACGATCGCCATGAAATTCTTTATGCATAATTATTGAATGCAGATAATATTTATGAGATATCAATTTTGCTATATCTATTCATTATGATAATTAGTAATTACAACAAACCGTAATATAAAAAAAGAATCCATTCATTCCCGGGCGAAGAACGGGGCATTCAGCTAGTTGATTTATAAAAGACATCTTTAAATTAATTATGGAAGATGATGCCAGTCGAACAATCGCCGCGAATATACTGGCATAGTCCTATAGCTGGCTGAGCGGCCGTGCAGCCAGCTGCGTCAGTTGGTAGTTAAATAGATCGATAGCAACGGCTACACTTTTTCAGCGCTAGGACTAATTAATCATATTATTTGGCGACTAGTAGTGAAAGCGCTAAAATAAGGTGGTTTCACGGCATAAGCACCACGCTTTAAAAGTTCAATGCATACGACTGGTGAGACATTTGATAGCTGTTTATGAATTTCCAGCGTCTGCATGAATCCACTGGATGTTAGATGAGAAGCAGAAAAACTACAAGAAATTGCAAATTGATTGGGCATCTGCTTTGCTTTCAGTTTGAAAATTCGAAAATTACAGTTTCAATCCCTATAGCTCCGCAACTCAGGTTTCGTTCATTATTTGCATACATTTACCTCTTCGCTTAACATGCTCAGTGTGATAAAAATAGCAATGTTTTATAGTAATATGAGATAACATGTCCGATGTTTTTAATTATCATTTTTGTCTGGAAAAATTAATAGGTTTTTTAAATTTGAAAATTTAATGGCTTTAGCTTCCAGAGAAAATTGGAGCAACATAGTTCCAGAATAATTCGTAAAAGAGTAAATTAATATGATGGTGATTCAGCTCAGATTATAACAACGTTTGCCACTTTTGAATTACGTGGGCATTGAAAAATTTAAATCCGAAGATTGCAATTCTTATTAAGGATTATAAGCTTTGTTAAAAAATCGTAAAACATTTTTCTCGTTCTTGAATTCGACAGACAAGGTCTTATAGATTTACAAAAATGGAAGTATAAAAGATAAATTTTATTTTTAAAAACAGCTTGGCTTATACTCGAAAATAAATATATTAAACATGTCAAAATGTTCGACGGATTTTATGAAATGTAAGTTTAGTAAATAACATTTGACAGAGATTTTCTCGCGACTGTAAAGCCGAAATAATGAAAAGACATAAAAGAAGCTATCTCGCAGATTCGATTTGGACGTTGCCATAGCAATACTTTTAATGTATGTCATGTAAATAGCTCACAAAAGAATGAACTACTTCAATACAAAGCAAACAAAAGTCTTAACCATTTGAATATTTTTGTCATTTGTTTCATGCTGATATGTATGTGACTTATTGCCTTTTCTTTGATATTCTTTAGGTGATATTTTCGTTTCAATAGGTTTCTGTTCTCCGGTGGTCAAGAAAAGCAAACGTTGTCTGCATGCATGTACCGTGCATGCTTTGAAGTATTTTTTAAGTGATAGTCGATTTAATTTTTATCTGCTTAACGATCGAAGCTACAGATAACTTTATAGTGCATACTGCGCATGTATTTGCGTATGCATTTTTTTCGGGGGGGGGGGGGGGGGAAGGGTATATAAATGAATTAAATTATATTATTTTTTTTAACCACGGATTTTTCAATTAACTTTTTTTTCATTTGATATCACCCACACTTAACGCTGTAGTTCGAAAACACCCTGTCAGCTTGGTAGTCAAATACAAATAAGCTAATTATGGCGTGCACTTAAAAATTTTTAGAATGTCTCTTTAAAAACTGTACTATGCACTGCTATAAGCGATAAGCATGTATCAATAGTGAAACTTTCAGGAAAAATTCTTGAAAATCGAAAATTTAGCAGGATGTATCACTTTTCGAATATTTTTGCTGTGCAATACCTTGTTGAAGAACTTTTTTTCGAAAGTTTTATAAAAGGCGCCGTTGTTTCATTTATTACAGTTGGTACTACTGCTTAGAAAGAATGATCCTGAACTTTTCCGAGCCCCTGGGGGAATTATTTTCCTCTAATTTGTGCACTTGGACCGTAAGGAAGATTTTTCTTTCTTCGAACTATACCCACGAATTCTTAGATGTTAGAGTAAATTCTCTTGCTGTGTAACACAATGAATATATTTATCTTCTACCTTACACACCTATTGACCTGAGTACGCCCTTAACGCCAAAGTAAATTGACTGTTGGACGATTTCAAAAATGATTGGTCCTGAAGTTCAACAAAATGTTTTGTAAATCAAAAAGGCACTTCATTTAATCGACTTGGTTGAATCAAACAAACTTTTGTTAAATCCACAAAGCGAAGCTAACAAACTAACCATGTAAGTTTTATTAAATTCAACAAAACACTTTTTAGTGTATACATCGGATCGTTAAAATATTTAAATCGAATAGTGCAAAATCTTGTAATTCGAAATGTTTCACACAAGTTTAAATTTCTTAATTTGTTTATTAAAATACAAGTTTCTAATTTAAAAAAATTACCGGAACGTTAAGTCAGAGGTTCCAGAAACTTTGCATTCGGGAGGCATTCCTAATATAATTAATAGCTGTAAAATGTGTCCCCAAAAGGAATGATGTATCTAAAGAGTTCATTCTTGACGTGAAAGTGTTTGCTAACCTTGGGTTAAAAAGAGGATCTTCAGAAAATAAAACTAAAAAAAGATAAAATTTCACTTTGTAGAAGCATCTATCAGACAAGTTTATATCGGTCAATAGGCATTTTGTTTCTATTTTTACGTAAAATTTAAGTATAAATACTTAAATTTCACGTTCCCACTTTTCCAAATACGTTCCTATTTTTTTGGTTTATTCTTATAAAATAGTAAACAGATATTTCTTAGTCCAAAAATGTTAGAAAATATTCGCATTTACTCTTACTTCTTTTGTGTAAGACAAGTCTCTAGATATTTCGCAGGTCATATGCAAAAAAAACTACGGTTCGGTTCGAACTTAACATAACCTAATAGTTTTAAAAAAACAAACAGAAGAGTCAAATATTTTGTGACTTAAGAACATTTCAGATCGTTCAGCCTTTTCCCTGGATAAATATATAGTTGTGATTTTGAAATTAACTTTCCATGATGAAACAGCTCCAGAAGTATATATATGTTTTCCCAGTACTACTGCCTAAGGAGTAATTACTTTTAACGACTTCACTTCAACAAACCTTATCAGCTGTTGCCAAACTCTCAGGCGTAAACTGTTTCTAAAAGATAGAAATGTTAAATAACTTACGAGTTTGAAAGTGTTTCGAAAGAATTGCCGTGGAAAAAAAATGTTCAAGTTGCATTTTCTTTTGAAATACAGAAAAATATCATAAATATAGAACTCAATAATTCGAAACCATTTTTTCAAAGTAGTTTCATTAATCACCTGCCATTCACGATAAACTGGCAGTAAAATTTTTCTTTCTGAATAAAATACAAGATGATACTACATATGATATGACAGTGTTAGAAGATAATATGAAAAGCCATTTTAAATTGTGTAAATGACATCCGACTCAGTGTAAAGTTAGAGTGGAGAAAAATAACTGTTGATTTAGTGTTTAAGATGGACTCTTGAATGTACTTATCCTTGAATACTGAGTTTAAAACTTGCAGTGCATTTCAAATACATTTTTTGGCGCTGCTTCTAAAAAATAACATAATGGTAAATATTAGAAAATTTACAGTTATAAATACTTTATAACATAAATATAAATAGAGTTTTGAATAAAGTTTTTATACTTAAATATGCTTTAAAATATATACAGTGTGTCCCAAAAAGGTGGTAACCCGTTTTAATTCGTTATCTGTTAGAAATAAGTGGACAATGTAAATTGAAAAAATGTTCAAAATAAGGTGGGAAAAAAGACTAGGTTAAGAAAACATTCCTCTCGTTAATTTTTTAAAAGTTGCACTTTTTAAATTTGTGTACGACTTCTGTACAAAAAAAAATGTGCCCCATGCACTAATGTGGTGATGTGCAAAATATCAGCCTTTCATCATAAAACGCATCAGACATATTTTTGAACAAAGATGATCAACGATGACATAAATGTGAATATAACACTCAATGCTACAGTGCAAAAAATTATTTATCTTTCGTAATTTCTGCACGACCCCTGAAATGCGGCCATCCGACGTGGGTTTTTTTTTCTCTGCGAGAGCCATTGAAAATTGGTTTAAGTCAGCATATATTTATCTTCATATCTCTGACAGTTTTTAAGATATATTTCTCATATTTTGTACATCACCTCGTTAATGTATGGGGCACATTTTATTGACTGGTTTTTTTTTCTTTTTTTTTTTTTTTTTGTACGGGGTCGTATTCAAATTTAAAAAGCATATTTTTCTGAAAATTTAAAACTTTTGGTTAACATAATCCTTTTTCTTACCTTATTTTGAAAATTTTCTTCAATTTACATTGCCCACTTTTCCAAATAAAGAATTAAACCCTGTTACCACATTTGTTGGGACCCCTGTATACATTAAAACAAAATTTGATTTTTCATGAGTGCCACCGTAACTCCGAAACCAACTAGCGCAGACTCAGGGAGGTTATATGGTATGGTAGCCCTTCACTTCGTGTTCATAAAAAATCTGGAGTGACTCCACTCGACTTTCCGAACACTTACGATTAAGATCATAACCAAGCATTTAAATAAATTTTAATCAATGAATAATTCAAACATATATACCAAATGGAAGCTCAATCGAATGCACCATTTAAACGCTAGCGCACTTTCAAGAATTCCTTGCCATATGCCATAATGTAAAAGAAATCTTTGTCGTAGCCCTGTAGAAAAACTATAAGTCCTATACACATCAAAATCAATACCGGTCTTACGATGGTGGTTCATAACATATATACCGAATTTGAGCTCAATCGAATGCCCCGTTTAGGAGCTATTGTGTTCACCCACATTGACACACACACAAACACATACATACATACATCTCGTAAAAATAGCATAAATGAATTCAGAAGACCACAAAACGTGTAAATACACCAAAATCTCGAAGTCGAATTTTTTCATGATTACAATACTTTCCTTACATGGTACATGCTCGGAAAGTAAAAAGGTTTCGACTTGAAAGTGCAAGGGGTTAGGTTCCGAAATTTAGGACGTAAAAAGATGTGCATCTCACAATTGGACTGAGGGGAAGCCCATGAAACAGTTGGGAATTGAGAACCGAACTAACGAGACAGGATAGAATGTTCTTGAATATTTTAGAATGTTCCATACAAAATATTCCAGAATGTTTCATAATGTTCTTGAAAGTTTACAATGTTCCCGACAGAATTTTCCAGAATGTATCAGAATGTTCGATAATGTTGTAGAATGTTCCTCCAATGAGAAGTCTGTGAAGCTGTTGGAAATCGACTATAATGTTTGAGGATGCTATAGAATGTTCTAAGATGTTAGAGAATGGTCTAGAATGTCTCAGAAGGTTCTGGACCTTCAAAATCTATTTCAACAAGTTTTCGAGGGCGAAATGTTTGAACTGTTTATCTCTTTCTCATCGTCGTGATCAATCGAGTTTTTGTCCTGAGAAAGCGCACACTTAGCTGTTCTTTGACTGAGAAATTTAACAATAGAATTCCCAAAACTTTTTTTATGCATTTCGAAAATTATTCGAAATTAAAACCAAGTATCTAAAAACTTCTCGATTTCTAAAAATAATCTCGTATAAAAGTTTCACTTTAATTTAATTTTTATGTGATTTAAAGAAAAAACGCTACTATCCCCGTGGGAACAGCAGGGGCATTCATCTAGAATAAAAAATTAAAATTGCATCACAAAAAACACTTTAAAAAGCTGGCGTTTAAAAGATAAAATAATTAAATCTTCGTAAAATAACACACATAAAAAAGTTACTCGTCAGGCTAGACACGTGTTTTGATAGAAAAAATTTTGATCTTCATCGTAGCGGTGGAAGTCCATTCTCAGACTGGGACAGGAAATTGAAAAGAAAGTAAACAGAAAACAGAAACAAAGAACGAGTTTCGTACCGGAAGAAGGAAAAAGTAAGAAACCAAGGAGGATGAAAAATTTTCGCTTAAATGCCCAATTAAAATATTTAAGTGAACCTGGTGGTATTGATTTCTTTTGTAAATTACACTTTTGAAATTGCACTTCATTTTGTGCAAAATATCTGTGGAAATTCTCTAAACCACTGAAATGAAATTTCTGTTTCAAAAAAAAGCCCCATGTTCCTTCTGAGTATAAAAGCAATTTTAACGCAACTCTTCAGCACAACTAGCTGAATAGTTTCGAGTAAGAAAGTCTGCATTATTTGCGAAGTGATCCTGATATACAAAAATCATTGGACTTTCTTTTTTCCTTCGAATAAAGAATCTGATTCTCGGCAAAGCAGTAATCAAAAACTGATAATGCATACGTTTGAGTTTAGAATAGAGGCAAATGGTTATCCAGAGTTCGGAATATGACGCAATGTAAATGCAAACCAAGGACCTCTTTGAAAGTCCCTATATGAAGCATCATATCTTATAGACAGATATCCACACAGGGGGGTATCTTTATCTACGAAATTGTCTTTATCTACGAATAAAAAAAAGCCGAGTACTTCATTATCAGCCATTTGCAACTACTAAGGCAAGTGCTGCCCACTTCATTATCAAGATACCCGTACTAAAATGGCCAATTGTAGGCGGGAGCAATAGGTAGGGCGATAGTAGAGACGAATTCGGGTTCATTTTTTAAAACCTAAGAGATATTATTTAAGTCGGATCCAGAGCCCGAAATTTCAGCTAATAGATAAATAAAAGTTAATTTCTTCATTGACAGAATATCATAAATTTTACCGTTTTTTCAAATTAAAGACAAATATAATAGCAACTCTTAACGCATTTTATTAATTCTTTATATTCAAATTTATCAAATAATGATAACTAATTTATTTTTCCCACGAATCATTTTTAAAAATCTGTTTACAAGGAGTATGTCCAATGAAGGAGAAATCTCACACGAGCCCGAGCCAGGTTCGGGATGAGCCCGTCCCATCTCTAATAGGCGGCCGTTACCCTCTATGAAATGACTTACAAGTTAACACCCAATCCCAAGCCGAGCATCGAACCCGGACCCACTTGCGATAGAATGGTTCGTCAGCCACTGCACCACATGAGCGCTCTTTGCAGAATGTAACAAACAATCTTTAGACCTCCTTTTGCTGTTTTTTTTTTTTTTTTTTTTTTTTTTTCTCACAAAGTCCTCTAACATTTAATGTTAACTATATTTTTATTTAAAATGTTTTTCGGTTTAAAAACTATGTGAATACCACCACAGAGTTATTAATCTGAACCATTTCGCGATTATCACTAACTGGAATATCTAATATTATCTCGGATTTCCTGTAAATTAAATGTTACCAGAAAGAAAACTATTTCCAAAACGCTGTCGATAAATACCAAAAACCATTCCAGACGCATCATAAAATTAACTTCTTTCCAATAATTCTTTGTATGTATTTCGTTATAAATCACGAATCTCTCCAATGTAATCATACAGGAACCAATGCATTTACGTTAAAAGTCTTCCGGTTCGTTACTTTGACAGAGAGAAAAGGACGCTTCTTCTGAAGATCGATAGTCAGCTGGTGACATTTCAGATCTCTCACACATATTAAAGCAGCCGGGCTACTTTAGAAACAGCTGAGAATAATCAATGGTCGTTAAGGTAAAACTATTTCAAACTTCAAGAAAAGACATTCTTTTCGCTTCCATGGTCCATTTAAATTGTAGGACATATACATTCTCGAAAATGGTAGGATATTGGTTGGAAATACCAAATGCATCGATTATGTATTTCCAACATAAATATATCATTATTACAGGTACTACTATATAAAATGATAAACAAGCAGCTTACTGCTAGCAAAAAAAGAAAAGATACAGAAAAATATCGGACTATCACAAAAGGTTGGATGGACACAGGCAGGGAAGCAACGATGGATTCAGAAAAGGAATTGTTGCCTACGCATCTAATGAAAGATAACAGCTTAAATATTCGATAACTAGCGTGTTTGTAGTGTCAAGGCTAATAAGGTATTATTGGAAAATGTTTTATAGTTTTATGGGTGCGGCATGGTTTGAGTTTCTTGCTTATTTATATATCCACAGTTAATTTTTCTTGATTTTTCTTTTTTCAATTTCTGAAATATTTTCTAAAATGTCGTTTTAGGAATGATACTACCATTTTTAAACCTATAAGAATTAATGTAGGCATCTATGAGCGTCAATTTATGCATCATTCATTTTTTACTTTCAGACCAGTAACACATCTGCCCCAGCGTATTTTCCTATTTATAAACCAGCCAAAGTAGCCAAAGAGTTAATCGAAATAAATTTTTAAATCGACCACTAGCAGCATTTCAAATTTAATTTCAATCTTCCCATTCACTTACCGTTGAATTTGCTTGACTGATCTTCTCATTTTATCCGTTAAAATTTCTGCGGGCCCTGTATTCATGTTCTGCTTTCCTCTACTATAATTTTGGCAAATAGAATTAATAGCTTAGCTATAACGATAATCAAATGCTCATACCAGACTTCGTGTAATCGTAATCAATTATAATCGATTACACTTAATCCATTCATTATCTAGAAATTTAGTTTTACAAATAATCTAATGTAATCGTAATCTGAAAACTTAAATCCCCGTGAAATCGTGAAAGTTAAATTTCTAGATTATGATTAAATAATCGCAATATAATTGTAATCTAAGCATCCCGTAATCGTAATCGCTTGAGACGATTACAGGATTACATTCACTCAGTTTTAGTTTTTACGGTAAATGAAGATAACAGAAAAAACTCATTACATTGTGTCTTGAGGCTTCGTTAAATTCTCAGGGCTCCTGCTTTTGAGAGTCTATTAAAAGTGCTGAAAAGAACTTCAACCCCTGTTTAATATTTTCATTCACATTGTTACAAAGACGTAAAGCCAAAAGTTATTCTTTCTGTAGACAGCATTTGCTTCCTCTCATCGGGCCTCTTTGAGCCCAGCTAGGCATTCTGGGTCTGCAGTAGGGAAAGTAACGCTGGAGACAGAAAGGAGAAAATCTCAGATGTTGTATTATTGCCCGCCATGCTTAAACAGATTAAACCTGTGTTCAAGGATCTTTTCATGTGTTAAATTTTATGAAGTTTTAATTATTTTATCTTTTAAACACGTTTCTTTTGGGTGTTTTTTTTTTTGTTAATTAGTTCTGTCCTCTGTGTAAAAACTGTACACTTAAACAGCTATGAATGCTCTCAGAAATGTTTTGCAATCGCAATTTAATCATAATCTCACCCTGTGTAATAGTAATCGAAAGTTTTTATTGGTTTGATTATTGTAATCGTAATCGACAACATTGTCATTTGGGTTTACTGTAATCTATTCGTAATCGACAAAATTATCATTTGGATTTACCGTAATCTAATCGTAATCTTAAAAATTAATATTTGGGATTACTGTAATTTAATCGTAGTCTCTATCTGGAAAAGAAAAGTAATCGTAATCGTAATTAATTACACACCAGCGTAATCGTTTCTAAGTCGGGCTCATACACGCCCCTCTTTTTTGTGTACGTCTATATAATTTTCAAAGAATCGCAGTCTGGTGCCCAAGCAGAAATTTGGAATACAATTTCACATATTCGTCATATGTATATTTTCCGCCCAAAAAAAATCTTCTTACAAAGCACATGCTTTCCTTCGTACTTTCAGGGCAGACCAACCATCCGAGCAGCATCGTGTGCACTGATGTGGTCTTTGGTATTCAGGACGACGGTCAGTAGCAGTCTCGAGACAAATTTCTTGTCCATTATTGAGCCGGTGCTTTTGTAGTTCAAAAGGTAAGTGAAATTTAGTCGTGTATCTAATATATAAAATTCTCCTGTCCCAGTGTTAGTCACCTAACTCCTCCGAAACCACTCGACCAATTTTAATGAAATTTTCTATGTATATTCGTTAGGTCATAGAATAGGTTTTTAACTATGTCTCATACCCCTAAGTCATAAGGGCGGTCCACCCCAAAATGTTTAGCCCCCGAGTGCTATTAATTGCAATCAGGATTTCTGTGTAGACATTAGCGTGTCGAATCACTTTTCAAATGTGTTTGCCAGATAATGTGGAGAGGGGGAAGTTAATAAAATGTTGAAAGTCGCACAAGGTTTGCAATTTTTGATAATGGATCGCTAAATGTGGTGCCAAAACGCGACAATTTATTATAAATATATTTCGCGTATAGTTAGAAAACGCCTGGCGTATATTGTAAAAGAGTTTTATTAGGCGATTTTAATATAGATTTCTATTCCGAAGAAGTTCTCTGTGGAACAAGAAAGGAAAACACGGTACACTCGTGGATTATGATGCCCATTCCAAACAGCATTTAAAATGTCTTTGCGGTATAGTTGGAATATGCCTACAGGAAGAATATGCCTGGCGAAGATTGTAAAACAATTTCAGTAGGCGATTTTAAGATAGATTTCGATTCCAAATATGCATTTTATGGTACAAGAAAGAGTTGATTCCTATTTTAACATCCCCACTCTCGCCAACCTAAAAAATCCCCGTACTTTGGCGAGATTTGCAGTCATGGGTCTCTGGGAGTTATACACAAGTTTTAACGGTACTTACGTATTATCCCGGCGGTCCGGCAAGACAAGCAATTTTTCACCAAGATAAATGCCGGGCACATGAAATTGTTGATGGTTTGGAATACGATTGTACGATACGGTAAGTACCGTTTCAACGCTCCCAAAAGAACCAGATGAAAACAAAAGTAAAAAAACTAGAGATAAACGCGCCAGTTAAGGAATCTGAAGACACTTAATTATTAAAACTACATTAATTGGCAATTCAAAATAAATAAAAATCTAACGGCATGCTTTGCTTACATGTTGTTCCAAATCGCCATTTTATTTCTAAATTACGATTGCCACATTAATGCAAAAAATCGTCATGGTAACTATGCATATGTGTAATGATCGCCACCTTGGCGAGAGTCGAGGCGTTAAAGTAGGAATCAACCCAAGAAAGACAAACTGGTACATTCACGGATTATGATGCACATTCGAAACAATATATAAAACGATGAAGTATATTTGTAATATACTTGGCGAAGATTGTAAAAAAAATATTAGTAGGCGATTTTAAGATAGATTTCGATTCCAAAGATGGGTTTTACGAAACAAGCAAGAAAAATACAGCACAGTCATAAATAATGATACATTTTTGAAACTTAATGGAATAGGTAAGAAAAATAGGGACAACGTATAACTAATGATACGATTTTAATATATAGCACTATAGTGTGTATTTAAAACCTGAAAGTGTTTCAGATTTTCATCCTTTTTTCTTTCCGAACATGTACCCTGTAAGGAAAGTATTGTAATCATGAAAAAAATTCGACTTCGAGATTTTGATGTATTAACACGTTTGAGGTCTTCTGAATTGATTTATGCTATTTTTACGAGATGTATGTTTGTATGTGTGTGTGTGTGTGTGTGTGTGTGTGTGTGTGTGTGTGTGTTTGTGTGTATGTGAGTGAACACGATAGCTCCTAAACGGGGCATTCGATTGAGCTCAAATTGGGTATATATGTTATAAACCACCATCGTAAGACCGACATTGATTTTGATGTGTATAGAACTTATAGTTTTTCTACTGGGCTACTACAAAGATTTCTTTTACATTATGGCTTATGGGGGGGAAATTCTTGAAAGTGCTCTAGCGTTTAAACGGTACATTCGATTGAACTCATATTGGGTATATCTAATAAATAATATCTAATAAATAAAGAAATTTTATATGTATATTCGTTAGGTCTGCGAATATGATTTTGTCTCATACCCCTAAGTCACAAGGGCGGTCCACCTCAAAATTTTTAGCACCAGAGTGCTAATAAGTTCAATCAGGATTTTTGTCTAGGCATTAGCGCATCGAGTCCCTTTTCAAATGTGTTTGCCAGATAACGTGGAGAGGGGGGGGGGCGATAATAAAATGTTGAAAGTCGCACAAGGATGTGCAATTTTTGATAATGGATCGCTAAATGGGGAGCCAAAACATGACAATTTATTATAAATATATTTGGAGTATAGTTAGAAAACGCCTGGCGTATATTGTAACACAGTTTTATTAGGCGATTTTAATATTGATTTCTATTCTGAAGAAGTGCTTTGTGGTTCAAGAAAGGAAAACACTGTACACTCATGGATTATGATTCCCATTTCATGTCTTTGCGGCATAGTATGAATATGCCTATAGGACGAATATGCCTGGCGAAGATTGTAAAACAGTTTCAGTAGGCGATTTTAAGATAGATTTCGATTCCAAAGATGTGTTTTATGGTACAAGAAAGAGTTGATTCCTATTTTAACGCCCCCCCCCCTACTCTCGCCAACCTAAAAAATCCCCGTACTTTGGCGAGCTTTGCAGTCATGGGTCTCTGGGAGTAATGCACAAGTTTCAACGGTACTTACGTATTATCCCGGCGGTCCTCCAAGACAAGCAATTTTCACCAAGATAAATGCCGGGCACATGAAATTGTTGATGGTTTGGAATACGATTGGCAATAGTTTGCCAGCAAATTTGACGAAAAAGTAGTTTGGCGGAAGTGACCGCCGGCATAATACGTACGTACCGTTTCGGCACTCCCAAAAGAACCAGATGAAAACTAAAGTAAACAAATTAGCAATAAACGCACCAGTTAAGGAATTTGAAGAGACTTTATTATTAGAACTACATTAATTGGCAATCCAAAATAAATAAAAATGTAACTGCATGCTGTGCTTACATGTTGTTCCAAATCGCCATTTTAATTCTAAATTATGATTGCCACATAAATGCAAAAAATTGTCATTGTAACTGCATATGTTTAATGATCGCCACCTTGGCGAGAGTAGAGGCGTTAAAGTAGGAATCAACCCAAGAAAGACAAACCGGTACATTCATGGATTATGATGCAAATTCGAAACAATATATAAAAGGATGAAGTGTAGTTGTAATATACTTGGCGAATATTGTAAAATAGTTTTAGTAGACGATTTTAAGATAGATTTCGATTCCAAAGATGGGTTTTACGAAACAAGAAAAAAAATACAGCACAGTCATGAATAATATACACTTTCCAACTTAATGGAATATGAGAGAAAAATAGGCACGACGCATAAATTATGATACGATTTTAATATATAGCGCTATAGTGCGTATTTAAAATCTGAAAATGTTTCAGATTTTCATCCTTTTATTATTATTTTTTTTTTTGGACAAAATTTTTTATAGAATGACTATGAATAAGTCTCAAGGCCAAACTGTTTGTTTGTGGCTTAGATTTGAGCACGCCATGTTTTTCACACGGACAATTATACGTGGCATGATCTCGAGTGGGCAAACCATGCAGTTTGTTTGTGTTAGCTAAAAATATTGTTCACTCTATTCCGTTAAGGGATTGATATTATTTTTTAGTAAAATTATTGTAATTAGCGATATATATAAATGTAAAGAATAAATTACAATGAATTAAAAATATAAATGTTTGGTATTGTGTTATTTTTATATTCCAGCATTGTTCACAGCGCTCCATGCCTCTTCCACTCATATACCACATCCTCACACACTTACAATAAGTTAGTCATTTCTTTCCACTAAAATAATCCTAGGAATAATTTATATGGCAAAACAACGTTTGCCGGGTCAGCTAGTATATATATATTATTACATAAAGTATCAGTTAGCGAGACTTAGATTTGATTTCTTCGTGTAAAGTAAAAATAGGTAAGCTTCACCTCAGACATTTGTTCGTTAAAATTCCCGAATTTTAAATGCACAGAACTGCATCCTTTTATAATATATTTCATTTAGAAAAAACTCTCATAAATAATCTTAATGTATTACTATCAACGAATACACTATTATCGCACTTTTATTTTTCGGTGGACAAATTTAAATTGTTTTTTAAAATAATGTTTTGCATTTGGTCAAAATAAAAGTAAATATTTAAGTATTTTTCTTGTAATCTTCAGTATTTATAGTAATAAAAGTTTAAAAGAAGTCATTAAACCATGCTTTTTACTTAATTTTATACTAACATAAGTATAATTTGTCTAATACAAAGTTTGATGTTTATTCAGTTATTATTATTATCTTATTATTGCTGTTATTTTCTATAATGCTTATGATGATCTTTACTATCATTAGTTATTTTTATCATACTTATTACTTTCTATGTGGAAATCAAAATTCAGTCTTGTTTCGAAAATTTCTACGGTACAACCCCCCATACAACACGGATACCTAGAACACGGCGAAAAAATTACGATGGAATTCCCCATAACACGTTAAAAGAGAGACTCGTATATCGTCTGCTTTTTCTAATTGTGGTGTACATTAAACGTATCTGAAAGAGCTTTTGTATGGTTAATTTTATTCTATTTCAACTTGAGAAAAAAAAAAAAAACTTTTATTAAAATAAATCTGCGAATTTAAACCCGATTTAATTTAGAGGAAGTGCATATCAATTATCTCTTGTGCACACTTAGTATCAAGTAAGCAGTATTTGAGTAAAATGTGAAATACATTGCTCAAATAAGGTGTGCAGCGGTTGAACAGCGTGGCTTACACTCCAGGTGCACCATAGCTCAGGATCCGTACAACACGGATCCCTATAACACATATTCCTATAACACGGAACGTATCTGCCGTGTTTAAGGGGGGGGGGAGTCTACTGTAAATTGAAGCTATATGCAGTTGCTTAATCTTACTATATAATTATGCTGATCCCTGACTCACTCTGTAACTATTCCAAGTAATCACTTCAATGTAAACATTTTACCTCCATGACTCCAAGAAGATTAAAGAGTTCAAAAAGATTAATAAGCAGAAAAAGCTTAATAATATCTACGCCATTATAAGATCCACTTGAAAATTTTCATAATATGTATAAAAATAAAAAAATAATAATAATCTGTTCTACTTTAAACACCTGAAAGTTCACCGGTTCCCTCATTTTAAGGCGATGTTTTGCTATTTTCAGCTCCATTTTATTTCCGAGAGTAAAAAAATAAATCATTTGTGTGACAAAATGAGCTTTCCAGTCGATATGACGTCATATTCATCACGGTCATCACATTTTGAAAGGAAAATGTGATTTCAATTCGTTTAAAATAGTTTTTCCAGATTACATAATTTAATTTTTTTTTAATAAATCGTCTGCATGGATATAAAAAAGGCCTTGTACACAAAACAAAATCTTTCGAATGCCAAAAATTTCCGTGCGTTTCCAGAAGAGCATGAAATTCCATTTGGGTATATAATAAAAACTGAATATGAACTTATTTATTTTAGGTGGACGAAGATGAACTATATCTTCGCCTATCTTTACATATTTTCGCTAATTGGTTTTTTTTTCTTTTTAGCGCCAGTTGTAACTGCCTCCACAACGGGGTTTGACTTCTTGTTTTATAGTATAATTACTTAGAAATTTTAACGCTGACATTGCATATTCATCACTCTCAAGATCTATCGAACCGCTTTCAAGTTAAAATTATCTCGAACTCCCTAAAGTCATATCAGCATAAGATTGTTAGTTTAAAACATACAAGACTGTTTAAAAACTAAAGTCACTAAATTTAAGTATACCGCTTCAGGACTCTTACAAACGGTATGCAGCCTTACAAACTTTGAAGAAGTGATATAAAGAAACATAAATTAACCATTTAAGTGCTTAATGGTTTCTCATTAAGGCAAAGCTACTAGGTTATCTGCTTAAGGGGGGATGACTTGGGGTGAGGACTATTTAAGGGATTCTAACGCATTTTCCCGTTGCATCTGGAGAAAACCTCCCAAAACTCCAGACTGTTAGAGAGACAGCCTCGCGAAAGGCCAGAACCCTGGGTATACACACTTGAGTCGTCCACAAATGTTCAGTGTCTTGTCTAATCCGCTTAACTTAGCACTTAAAAGTAACAACGAAAAGTACTTAAAAGGTAGTTTACAAAATGTATTGCTCTCCAAAAAATTTGCCAAACGAGTATGTGTTTTCTATTTTAATAAAAGCTTCATAAGCCTTACAAGTTAGTTGTTTCCATAAGAGCGTAGCGCAAATTTACGGAAAGTTTTCTGAATTTTTTTAAATCATTGTCCTGATTTCCTATTTTTCAACTGCTCAAAATCGGCGGAAAAGACATTTTTAAACTTTTATTTAGTTTTACAGCTCTCTGTTGGTCTGTGTCGCATTTATCTTGTGATCGATTATTTAACCACTTTCAACTCTGCATCAGCTTTGAAATCCAATAGTGTTGCGTTACTGGTGACAGCGCAATATGAGTATTATCTATTTTTTCTTCTTTTTCTTTTTTTTAAGTTGGATTCAGTCCTTTTTTCTTCTTTTTCTTTTTACTTTCCGAACATGTACCATGTAAGGAAAGTATTGTAATCATGAAAAAATTCGACTTCGAGATTTTGGTGTTTTTACACGTTTTGAGGGCTTCTGAATCCATTTATGCTATTTTTACGAGATGTATGTATGTATGTATGTATGTTTGTATGTTTGTGTGTGTGTGTGTGTGTGTGTGTGTGTGTGTGTGTGTGTGTGTGTGTGTGTGTGTGTGTGTGTGTGTGTGTGTGTGTGTGTGTGTGTGTGTGTTTGTGTGTATGTGAGTGAACACGATAGCTCCTGAACGGAGCATTCGATTGAGCTCAAATTGGATATATATGTCATAAACCACCGTCGCAAGACCGGTATTGATTTTGGTGTGTATAGGACTTATAGTTTTTCTACAGGGCTACGACAAAGATTTCTTTTACATTATGGCCTATGGGGAGAATTTCTTGAAAGTGCGCTAGCGTTTAAACGGTAGATTCGATTGAGCTCAAATTGGGTATACATGTTATAAACCACCGTCGCAAGACCGGTATTGATTTTGGTGTGTATAGGACTTATAGTTTTTCTACAGGGCTACGACAAAGATTTCTTTTACATTATGGCCTATGGGGAGAATTTCTTGAAAATGCGCTACCGTTTAAACGGTAGATTCGATTGAGCTCAAATTCGGTATACATGTTATAAACCACCATCCTAAGACCGGTATTGATTTTGGTGTGAATAGGACTTATAGTTCTCCTACAGGGCTACGACAAAACTTTCTTTTATGTTATGGCATAATGGCATATGGGGAGAAATTCTTGAAAGTGCGCAAGCGTTTAAACGGTGCATTCGATTGAGTTTCAATTTGGTATATATATTTGAATTATTCATCGATTAAAATTTATTTAAATGCTTGGTCATGATCTGAATTTAAGTGTTCGGAAAGTCGAGTGGAGTCACTCCAGATTTTTTTAAGTTGGATTCAGTGCCTTTTTTATAACTAATATGATGTCAAAAATGTAGCTCGACATAGTACGCACATTATCAATAAATTTATCTTGCATATGTGTCAACATGGTCAAGCAACATGAAGCTTGCTATTTAAATTTTAACTTCCTTACTAAGTATGAGTTCGAACTCCCAATTCTAACGGCTTTGCTGAAATTGTTTTTCAGCTCATTTTAACGAAATTTTTAATAAAAGTGTTTACCTAAAAATACTTTTTAACACATTTTAAAAAGTTCAGAAGTGCGTATGATTACGGTTCCCGTTAATTGGATTTGGGATTTATTGGTATTTGGATTCTCACACAACTTTTTGTGTGAGAATTATGTTTTTAAAAATAAATTAATTGATTTTTCTCTTATTAAAATAATATTAACTAAGTAAAGTCATGAAAAGTTTTCTACACATATTTCAAGCTTTTTACTCCGTTATTAACTTTTCCTTTGGAATATTTATTCCAACTTGCACAAAAACAATAGTTTTTTTTGTTTTTTTCTATCCAAAAGCACTAAATACTTTTCTTAAAACTCTTGTACAATTTTTTAATTTAAGAATTCTTCGAATCTTAAACTTTTAGCCAAAAACACTCGCAAGAGATCATACTTTGATTTTTGCCTCCCTGGTCTCACATTTCACTCGAGTTCTCAGTGAAAAGTCTTTTTTATAGAATTCTTAATGACTTTCCTGTTTGATGAAGTAAAGAATTTTTATCAGGTAGTGTTCGTCAAGTATTGGCTTATAAATTATGAAAAAAATTACCGTTCGAAAAAATTATTAGTTTTAAGAACTTGGTCCCATACTGAGGCGCACACTTTTAATTAATGCCAGGAAGTTTGAAGACGGTGCACTTGAAAGGTCAAATTATATATATATATTTACCGATATATTATTAATCTTTTGTGGTTTTTCTTTTAAAAATAGATCGTACTTAAAGATTTTATTTTATGAACATCGAACGTAAAAGCTTTTCTATTTATGATATTACCTTTATGCCATCCTATGCAAACAGCGAATTAATGTTCAAAAATATAGCTTAAAATGCTAATCAATAGCTAAGTTATTAAACGTTGTCTGGGAGAAAATTTAAAGTATACTGAAATCCTAAAAGTTCTTTTGATGGATTTTTTAAACTGCAAAATTGTTGGAGTAGAAACTATTCAAGTCTTTGCATACTGCAGCTGTGTGTCTTCCCTTTAAGCAAAACTTTTGTTATAGGAACAAAACTGATGGGTAATTTGCGAACAGAAGTGTATTCGCAATTGTGAAATAGTTAACGTAAATGGAAAACTTACCAAAGTTAAAGATCAAATAGGGAAAAAAAAGTTTATTTTATTTTTAATTATTTATTTATTGATTATCAATACACAAACAGAAGTAAATAAAAAGTTGTTATATGGTCGTTTAAATGAAAGTGGGACTTCAAAAATATTTTGCAACACTTTATTAGTTACGAAATACTGATATACAAATAATTAAATGTTGAACTGTGGTACTTGGACAGTACTGAAATGAATAAATAAAAAGAAACTGCATGTACTTTTGCATGAAAAAATGTAAACAAAAACATACATCATAGGCAAAAACCATCCACAGAAAAGATGAAGACAGAAAATCATCCAAAACTTTCTTTAAAGCCTGTATTCATAATTTTTTGAAGCAATGGGACAATTGTTTTAACCACCATGATAATTGCGTTGAATGAACAGTATGTGTAACACAAATAACAGTTTTTGGTTTAAACTTTCTTTTTCCTGACGGTGCGACACTGACAACTGGCACATCACTTCTTGAACAAGGGTTCGCCTAAATGGTGACCATTCGAGATGGCGCTCCCTATGAGCAGCCATCATCTCCCCTAACAAGGACATGCAAATACTCAAGTTAATGCCAGGAATTGAACATGGACACAAGGTGTGATAAAATGGTGCGATAACCACTACACCATACACCATCTGGGTGCCATTTGATTTAAACTGAGGAACAGTCCTCGGTGTCTCCTGGATGCTATTTGCTAACGCCATATAATTTTGTTTACATTTTAACATGAGAATGTAAATACAAGTTTACCTAACTTACTCATTACAATACTGACTATATATATCACTTTTTTATTTCCAATTTTACGTATATATTTCAACTAATAAACTCTCGCAAAATATTTTTGCAATCCCACTTTCATTTGAACAAACCATATGCACTCGAATTCGTTTATAACGAGCCCTGATTTAACGAGAACCCAGATTTAACAAGGAAGTTGGAAGTACTTGACAAGGTAATTGGAAGTGCAATGTTAAGTCTATGGGAGCATAACTCGCTTTTAAAGAGTAAACACCGGTTATAGTGAGCAATATATTTGTGATTCACAGCATTTTTATAGGCCTCCAATTCAGCTAATCCATTTTTGGAGAAATTACTTTAGAATTCTGAAGTCTATGAAAGCAACGAATATGAAGAATTTGAACCTCAGCCGCTCTCAGCATGGTAAATGGCTTTTTAGTGCTCAGAAAACCTTTTTTTAAAACCAGGAGTGCAAATGATGATGTTTTGGAAGCATGGAGTCTTCTCCAAAGGACAGCACAAGAAAAAGACAAAGACAGTTCAGAGCAAATTAACTAACTTCTTTTGTACAGTACATAAATTAAAATAAGTTTTAAAAAGTAAGTAACATAGTATTAAACATATATGAATTTTTATTATTTTTTGCAAGAATTTTTTTTTTTTTTTTTTTTTTTTTTTTTACGAGCACTTGTTTATAACGAGCAATTCGCTCTCATTATAAGCGAGTTCTACTGTATTGGAATGAAGAAATGTTGAATCCCTCTTTAGATCGCTCATATTTAACTAAATCTTCGTAAGCATTTTTACCTTTCCGTAATGACTTACCTTTACAATCCGCTTGCTTTTGCAAGCTTTTGTAATTTGAACTACAATTTACGTCTTTCTACCTGTCATCGTTTGTAGGACCATCCAATGCAGCCATGCAAGAGTGGAGTCTCGTGCTGACACTAATCGGTGTGGTCGTAGGTCTTATCTTTGCCGCTGTTGCCTTGTGGAAGCTCTTGGGCGGATGGTCGCGAATCCATTCATGGGTCAAGGGGGATCGTGAAGAGACAGCTCAACTAACGAAAAATGGTCACTTTGGAGCCAACGGATATATCGTAAGTGGCATACTTTAAATACTTTCCTGTATTTCTCTAGCTATTTGTAACAAGCAGAAGCCCATAATCCTAATGAATTTAAATTGTTATGATACTCGTACTTTTTATTATAAAAATAAAATTACTTATCATTTCAGACTGAAATAATAAAGTTTCTGATTTCTCGAACATATATCAGAATTAAAAGAATGAAAGATTTTTTTTCTACAGAAAATTTTAGCGCTAAAGTATTTAACACTTACATTTCTGTAAAAGTATTTAACACTTTTACAGAAAAATTTTAAATCATTATAGCACTTTCTTGCTAAGCATTGAAACGAGAACTTCTAAAAATTGGAAAATGTTCTAGTTAATCACAGAATTTATAAATTGTCTTAGTTTATTTATTTATTCATGAAAATTCTTAATTTTACTTCACGCGTTCAAAATGATGAACAGTAATACGGAAAGATAACATTTAGGTTATGCAATTAGGTTATTATAATATTAGATTATTTCATAAAGAGTTTTGCATATATCAAATGTATAAAATTTGATAAACTATTTACATTGAGGAAGTCATTTAAAGTTAATATTTTAAGAAAAATCTGGTGTTAACTCTGCTACGCGCTAAAAACGATTACACCGTTTTATTCAAAATCAATTGTGCATTCTGTGTCAGACATCATAGACATCTGAACATTTATGCTTTGGGATTTATAAAGTGTAAATTCAAGCCTGCTGATTTTTTTCAAGACTTAAATTATATATATTCTGTTTCAAATTGCTTCCAAGAGAAGTACATTTTCTCCCCTCTTCTAATCTCGTTTAAGCAGAGCTCGGAATCCGACATAGCCCTTGACTTGAGTGGAAACTACAAGCATTATGATAACGTCGGGAACGATCTGAAGCTGGAAACCACGAACCACATCATTTCATCGCCTACAGCAGCTAATAATAAAACGGTTCTCAATAACGGGGGACTCCAACCGACCTCTCAGAAGGAAGAAGTCTCCGCAGCGGAAGATGAGAAGGACCAAGATGATATTTTATGTGAGTATCAGACGCATTTAAATGTAACTACTCTTATGTAATTTCTTACTGACATCTCAGAGCTGAGAAATTGCCTTGAATTTTCTTTCGTGATTCGGGTAGCTGTGATGAACATTTCATTCACCCATTAGCCTCCAACCATTTCCATCGCATTCTCCGATTCGTGTTGATCCCTTGCCTGCACATTGGTGGATCCAGGAGGAAAGGGCACAGGGGCACGTGACCAGGGCCCTTGCTAAAGGGAAATAAGGGGAGAGTCACACGCACCCCCCCCAAAAAAAAACACTCGCAAAATTCTATCAAACTTGGCAAAATTAGATACCTCTGACAAAATTGGAGAAAAATTTTTAACGAAAACGATAATTTACTTTCTGTTTCTGGTACACTTAGCAGAATTACGCAAATCCAGTTGGCAAAAGTAAAATATTAGTAATATAGTTGATAAAAAATAAGTAAGCTGGTAAAAACCGATATTTGACTTGGCAGTTTATCGACATCTCATCCCCCCCAAAAAGTAAAGTCTTAGCAATGGCTCTGCATGTGCCTCTGTGCAGTGTCTAGAATGTAGACTCTGTTTACTTTCTTTTCAGTTCCCTGCCCCAGTCTGTGAATGGGCGACTAACTGATGACGATCGAATTTTTTTCGATCGAAACGCGTATATGGCAGGATAAGTAAATTTTATGTGTGTTATTTTGCAAAGTTTAAGTTATTTTATCTTTTAAACACCAGTTCTTTTGAGTGTTTTCTTTTATTTTTTGCTAAGGATACCTTTATTCAACTGAATTTAGCAAGGAAATGTTTCGGCTGCTTAATAACTTTAATCATTCGTTCGCTCTTAAAAATGGCATTACACTCATTCACTTCTGATTGACATCTAAACAATTTTAAATGTTCCCAATAGCCCACAGTCAACTGTTGTGATAGTTACAAACGATACAAAATGATACAAAAAATTTTGCTTCGTGACAAATGAAGGAGAAACGGAGAAGAGTTTTAAAAAATTATTTCTCTTTTTATCAATTTTATTTAACTCAATCGATTTAGAGTGAAAGCTGAATTTTCCTATTACTTGTATTTAAATAATTTTCTGTACATGTTGTATAGCATTTTTTTTTTTACATATTTATGTGCAATTTTTCATTTGAATATTTACTGTTTATCATAATATCTACTAGCATGCTACAGAAAAATTCCACCATACAAAATTACAAATTACACATTGCTAATTCATTGTAGTCTCCTGTATTTATGAGGTTTTTATTTATTTATTTATTTATTCAATCGCACAGTTTTCGAGAAATCTTCCTGTGCTCCCGCTTTGAAAAGAGCTGTTTCCTGTGATAGTATCACTTCCAACTCATCAGTAGCAGCAGATGCCCTAGAATCACCCCATCATTGTGGAGAAATAGAATTAGGATTAGAATACGATAAGTATGCCTATTCTTATTCATATGTGTCTCAATTTTAATGAAGTACATTTCGTGTGAAAGTAAAACCTAAATTTGAATTGGATGGCAAAAAAAATAAAAAATAAAAAATAAATTAAAAAAATACCCGCCTTTTTGCCCTCACTTCTAAAAGGGTATTTTGGATTAAAAGTTTTTCGCTATTTTGTATCGACTTTTTTTAAGCTTCATAATTGTTTCTCACAATTTTGGCACTGTGATGTTGTGCCATACTATTGTTAGAAAACAATCTAAGGATATAATCACATAGCATGGATGCACACCAACCTGGGTGTCTGATTTTATCAGAATGTTTTCCATTGAGTAAATGAAGTTTTACTCTGTATTTATTGTCAAACGGTGTTAAAATATATTAAAATCTGAATAAATTTTTCATAAGATTTTTTGTTTGCATAGTTGTGCCAAAACAAGGGATTAGTGTTTCTTAACCCTCTCCAGGTACACCACAAAAGGTGTCGAACGTGGCGTCATGATGCAAAAATAATAAATATGGAACGTAATACAAGTTTAAAGACTTCCATATAGATAAGCTTAACATTTAATATCTGTTGTCATCCAACGTAATTTGCGCACAGTGACGGTTTTTATAACCGCGGTAACTTCTTCGAAATTCGGCAGCCTTCCAGAAAGCGTTAAAGTAAGAATTTCATAGATAACATAGTTTATGTATTTCTTTCAAAAAACATAGGCGAAAAAAGGGGAATATTAGTGCTCACAGGCTTTGGAGGGCGAATTAAAAAATTTTCTGAAATGAATTTTTAGGTATTCGCGTGAGTTACATTTTACAACAAGAATTTCCTCGCCAAATCTCTTTTCCTTTGATAATAAGGAGTGATATGTGAAATTAAGTTCTGCCTTTCGTCCCTCTCCCTCGCGTGGATTACGAATTTTAGAAAAGTTTTCTTTGCGAGTTTCAATGTTACAAACCTCAAATGCATACCGAATTTCGTATTATAAGCTTCTGTATCTTCGGTTTGATGAAATATTGACAAATGCAAGAACAACATTATTTTCCGGTTTCATTAATATTGTGAACACGAAAAATGCAATGAAATTTGGTCACCAAGGATGGCCATTTGAATGGTAAATTAATTTAAACTGTAAACGTCAAAAACGTTTGTTGAATATTTCATATATTTTGAGATTTTAAAAAATCATACATATCTTTGTTCGTGAATCTCTCAGAAACGACTCAAAATTTAACAAGATAGGTAGCCACTCATATTGGACAATAGATGCCAAATTTTTCAAAAATTATAATACATTTAAAAGTTTTACAAAATTTTATTTTAGGGAATGACATTAGAATTATAATATTTGGCTATCTAACTTCATAGATGTCGGTTTAGATTCGGCATAGATTTGTTTTTATTATTTTACTGTATTATATTTTGTGAAAATTGTGCTAATTTTTTCCAAAGCATCGTGATAAACTAAGGATATCTTAATAGGGATAAATAAATCTAGTTACAGGTGATAAGGGCACTGAAGTTAAATAATAATGTTTAAAATTTTACAAATAAAATTTAAAAAAAGATTTAAAGAAAATTTTGTAAAATTGCAACTTTAATATAGGCTGCTTGCTGTTAAAAATCAAATTCCTCATAGTCTCTTTTCAATTTCATATTCATTGCTAACATCTTTTCCTTAACTGACCTCTTGGTGTTAAAAACTTATTTTAAATAAAATGTTTTCTCTATTGACAATTTGACTCAGAAATTTGTTTTATTACTCCCAACCCTTGCTTTTTTAGCAATGAAGAAAGGTATTTGCTTTACTTTCTATGCCTTTGTCAGTATGCTAATTTCATTCTTTATGCAAACACAATGCAAACAGAAACTCACTTTCCGAAAATCTGCAGTACATATTAACCCGAGAACAACAGATACTTCCTCTAATACTAAATAAAAAAAACTTGGTATACATTTTCCAAATTCTCAAGAAGTGTTGTTACAGTATTGTCTCAAGAAGTACGGTTAACGATGAATTAAATTCGAAGGGATTCTTATCTGTTTTGTATTTGTAACGAGGTAGTATTGCAGTTTCTATGAAATGCACTTTATCAGTGTGTGTAAGCATGATATTTTTTCTTCTTCTAGCGAAACTGAAGATTTAATAGTGATAATAAACCGAGCCAGAGATTTAGTAGGTCCCATTCCTAATTCAGTTGTTGACAGCTACATCAAAGTATTCCTTTTACCTGATAAGTCAACAAATATGCAAACAAGGGTAAGAGTGTTTCATAGCATATCTTTAACAAATATTATGTTTCCCCATTAAAAAACTTTTGAAGCTACTTTCTCAATAAGCTGAACAGTTTCGTCCATCATGTTAAGAATGGTGAACTAATAAATGTGAACGAAGACGAACAATGATAACTGAATCGTCTGTCGCCTGAGTTCGTTTTTTTCTTCATTCTATTCATTCCGATATTAGTATCTGTCGTATTTCCTTTCCTGAATTTCTGGATTTCCTACAGAATTTATTTAAATGTTCAAAAACAGAATAAAATTCGGACAAACAGCTACAGTTTTCATACGCGCTTTAAAAATTCCGTAATAAAATTCATTTTACAAAATTTAGGGCCCTTAAATCTCCTTAATATTATGTGGGACTCCTTAGAAACTCCTTAGCATTTACAGTAACAACCGCAATTAACGAAGTGCACAGCCTCTGCAACCTTTCAGATTGCGGTCACATTGACCCGTGAAGGAAGAAGAATTTATATTTCTTTAACAAATTTAGAGTTTATTACTAACAGGAAACTGTAATAACAAAATAAAAATTGTATGAAGTTTAATTATCATGTTTCATTTTAAGATTTTCTTTTTTTTTTTTTTTGCGTGACTTAAAAAATCTACGCATTTCCATATTCAGTTTGGATTAAAATTTTGTGCACAGTTATGTAAAAACTCTCTTGTTAACCTGAGATTTCATGTAGTGCAAACTTTACTGTGATTCAATTAATTTTTTTTGGCGAGCTATTTAAAATAGGGATTATTACAAATAATTACATTGGTAGTCCAGATAAAAGTGAACTGCTTAAAAAAAATGGGGTCCTTAAATGCTCCTTAAAAACTCCTTAAATTTCATTTTGAAAAATGAATATGAGCCCTTAGCTATTTTGTCTGAAAAACAACACTCTAGTACGATAATTTACCGTGTTGAAACACTATGTATTTTAAACAAATCTTCTTCCAGTATTGTTTTATTTAGAAAAATATCAAAAAACAATTACTTTTCCGAAGATTATCGTAAGGTGTAAATAATTTTAGCACTTCTTTATGTTTTCACGAAGTAGAAAACATTAGCAGAAATTTCTCTAGAAGGTCAAGATACCGCAAATATTTCTGGAACAAAAATTGTAATAACTGGTATCCTACTGTCAATATATTTATTCTTTCCTTCGTTTTCCACTCTTCATGTGTAAGTTCTTTTTAAATATAGTAAGTTTTGTTTTAAGTATATAATTACCAACTTTACAACTTAACAAGAATTCCTAAAACTTTCTTTTAAAATTAGTTTATTTTTTAAGTGTATCGTTACCAATTTTACAGTTTAACAAGAAATTCTTTATAGTAAAAATTTAATTTAACAAGCACTCCTAAAACTTATAAAAACCTAAAACTAGGACAGTTTAATCTTTTCTTAGCTTTTTATTCTTCCTGCGTATGTAAATTCTTTTTAATTATTTTTTTAGTATATTTACAGCTTGACAATTTAAAAATACTTCCTTAATTAAAAGTAATTAATTAAAAATAAAAAATAATATTTCGAGTAATTCTTTACTCGAAAATGTAGAGCAACAGAAAAATGATCGACTTTTTGTTCCTGTCTAGTAATTATTCAGAAAGCTAGTTTTGGTTCTTTCTATACGAATTAAATTTTGAAGAAAATTTAAAAAATAAGAAAATTCAGTTTCTCTATTAACAAGTCTTTATGTGACTCATTTAGTATTTGATTTTTTTTCTTAATTAGAATATATTTGCGCAACAGAGGTATTAGTCTAAGAGTCTAATCCAATATATCACCACTTCTGTATTTCACTCAAGGTTCAGCGCAAGAGTAACAATCCCATCTTCAAGGAACGTTTCCTATTCGGGGTGGACGAGCATGAGATAGCAGAGCGTTCCCTACTATGCACCGTCTTCACTTGCGATAAATACACCAATTCCATGATGGGAGAAGCAGAAGTTAAACTCTCAGATGTGGAACTCTCGCAACCCTTCATGGGGTGGTTTCCCATAGTCGACTCCAATCAAGTACGATTACAGCTCTTAATTTTTGTTCAGTTCCTCAGTATCTGCGCGTATGAATACCTGAATTCAAGTCATACATCTGCATGCATTTGCAGCAATCCTGTGAGGAATGCTTTGGCGGAATTTTTAGGAAAGGGGAGGGAGGACCAGGCACGGATCCAAGGGGAGGGCGGTGAGGGCGATCGCCCCATACTGGGCGAAGTCCAAAAATCTGTTATAATCAGTTAAAATATATTATGAAATTATAACGAAAATTATGTAGCCTTTTTCTAAGGGGTGTATTGCGGGTACTACTCCTTGTCCTTTTTAATCTTCACTCATATATAGATTTTATCAATAAAATAATTAATTATATGAATTGGTATAATTGATTATATTAATTAATTATAAAATGATTTTGCGCACATTCTACCCCCCTGTTTCAGGTACAAAATCGCCCCCTCCTTGAGTAATTTCTGGATCCGCCCCTGGGGAGGACATCACTTTTCTAAAATAGTTTTAAGTTGTGATTTGTTATTTATAGAAGCAGAAGATTTCAGGGTTTGTTATTACGTTCACTAGTTTATTGTAAATACGTGTAAATCCGATGTGATTTTGAGTAGATGGAAATATTTCATTTTTGAGGTAAGGATATATACTGCTTCTAAGTCGTTTGTGCAGGAAAATGTGCTTTAAAACGACAGAAGATCAATTTTTTTTCTTTCTTTCACTAAAGGTAGATTTCCGTATAATAAAGGTTTAATTATATAGACCAAGAATTCATGAAACCAGGAGATATTTCCATTTTAACACAAATTTCGGCTTAATAAAGACTTCGTTCAGAACAGCTTTTATTGTACAACTTAATAGTTCTGTGAAGTGTTCTCAAAAATAAAACATCAGAGTTTTGTGATATTCTTAACATGTGTTAATAGTGATAAATTTAACAGTTATAACAAAGAAACTTGTACGCTCTAATTTCCGTTCCCAATTCTCCAAGCTGTTAACCTACATTAAACAAGAAAGTAAAGAAAAATTTTAATGCAAAGAATAAAATATTCTTTACGATAATCTACAGAAAAAAAATTTTTTGACTAAAATCATTCATACTCGAATATTGAATACATTGTAACACATTAATCATCAAACCATTCTTCAATTCTCATCTCTCAACTGGTGAGGATAATCTTTTTGCACCCCATAATTTTGCAGGTTTCTTTAGAAGGAATCATGGAGCATTTTACTGAGCAAATCAACCACCCTAGCTACTACGTTTGCGTGATATAAACAACATATTCGTAGTGCATTTCAATAGAAAAAATCATATTTTTAATATCTAGAGACGTTATTAAATTAACTTGTTGAAGGATCGTGATGGACTGCATTTTTTAAGCAAGCCTGAGGCAGGAACGCAGCCGGGGGTAATCCTTCCCACCTGCCCCCCCTTAGAAATTTTGATTTTTGTTTATTGAATAGTCTTTTTTTCTTTGTGAGAAAGTATATCTTTTTCCTTTTTCGGGCCCTTCCCAATTTTTTTTTTCTCTTTACGTCTCTGCCTTCATATTTTGTTTGCCAGCACCAAAGGGGCTCAAGATAAATTCTGTTCCTATTTTTAGCATTAGTTTTCAGAGTTTGCCGCCTAAGTCGTGTAGCGGCTAAAGAACCATTTTATCATACCTTGTGCTCGGGTTCGATTCCATGGTTCAGGCATGGGTGTTAACTTGTCCATCCCTCCGTAGGGGATAATGCTGGCCACCCACTGGATGCTCCCATAGTAAAATTGCTAGTAATTTGGCCTAAGTAGTGGCGAATGCTTGATGAGCAAATGCCGCCCTTTGGGGGGCTTCCGGGTGGGGGAAAAAATGCTTCCGGGTTTAATTAAAAAGCACAAAGGAAATGATGTAAACACAAAAATAGTCGGAACGAGAAGTGATGGCCACCACGTGCTATTTATTACTAGTATTACTATTATTGTGCTTACTGATTTCTAAAAATTATGTTCATTGACAGCAGTTACTGTAAATCATAGAGGAAAGTGGAGAGCGCTTCTTCTAAGCTTCCAATACAATGTATTCGTAACAAAATTGTATTCCTCCGCGAGAGGAAGATGGAAGCATTGGAGACCAAAGAAAGCAGACGAACCCTATGTAGATACATTGATTACGGCGATTGAATGACTATATTGAACTTTCTTCTTTACGAAAAACGATTGAGAAACGACAACGAAAGTAGAATTAAAAATAACGGAACTCAAAAGAACGTACAACATGCAACTGAACAATTTTCTTTTAAAGATAATATGTTTTTCACGTATATTTAATATCGCAGGTGTTAGTTTCGCTTTCGTATTTTCAATTCATAGACGGATTAATGATATTTTGTGGGCGTTGGCCGTTAGTTGAAATTTATATCATATTACAAATAATATTTCTTAACATTTGAATTACATTAGCTTTCAAATATAAACAAATAAAATATGCAATCGTTGCAAGACAATCAGTTGTTATATTGTATGATAATACAAATTAAAAAAAATAATTTAGGATACACATAGTTCTAAGTTAGCAATTAAACCATAAACGGTACAGATAAATGTTCCTTTTCTTCATTACTTCGCAATTAACCAAAATTATTAATCAAAATACACGGATCAAAGCAATACAAACAGAAACTGAAAACACAATTAAACAAACCATACTTTATAAATTTAAAAGGCCGATTTTCATTTTTCAACGTTTATAATACATTATGTAAGAATATCAAAGAATTTTACAACCGTTTATACAATCGAAATAATTTTTTTTTGACATTCCAGATACATGAACATTACATCTGCCATACAGGTTCAACTGTAGTAGGTGAAAAAAAAAATAAATGCTAGTCCTGATGAAAGTATATTAAAAATAATTATTTAACCTGTGAAAAGTGACACTAGGCTTCTTTACATCTTACGTATTAGTGCAATCAGTAACACAACAGGCTACCATCTCTATTTTAAAACGTTAGTAAAACAAAGCTCTATCACCATACAATAACAAGGGCTTCCCGTTAATCTTCTGGGCTCCAATCAAAAGAAAATAGTTCCGCGGCGGAAAGTTTCTGGAAACGCTATGTGCGTCGGTTGCTCCCTCCACTTTCCTCTGTGCTGTAAATATACTTTCATTCATCTTGTATTAAGTTCATTTACTACAGAACTAGTGTTCTTCCGCCTTTTACGGCATTTTATTTTCTTTACTCGCAAAGTGGATTGATCCAAAGTCTAAGAATTTTTTAATGTACTCTAAACCATGTTAAAACGCAAAAGAAATAATGGCCACAAGCTGCACGACACGCATTTTTTATATAAATTTTTCAGATACTTATGTACGTAATTATCGATGTTTTTCTCTCTCAGGGGCCTGCAGAGTTGGGTGACATCATGTTTTCATTGAGTTACCTGCCGACTGCCGAGCGCTTAACAGTTGTAATTGTCAAAGGACGCAATTTGCGGTGGAAGAAAACTCCAACTTCTGCAGGTAATTTTTGCATAAGTTTAGAGAAATACTTGTAAAATCTCCCTGTAAATGTAAAATCAAATGTATCTGGCTACGTGCGGAGCACATTTTTTATAAAATGCAAAATTTTGGTGTGGTTCATGCATTTTTATTTGAAAAGCCGTGAAACATGGCAGAAACAATAATTTGTTTTACAAAAGTTTCATAACTTTTTCAAAAAATTGCATTTATGAAGAAAAACTTAGCAAAATTTCATACTAACGTCAACTGTTGTACAGTGTACACTGCATTCTTCTCAATATTTAGTAACTTCCTTCGCACAGTATACTCCTATAACACTTTTCTGTGTTTTGTACCAAACGTTTTATTGTATTTTAAAAATTCACTGAAATATGGCCAATTATGTACGAAAACGTTGAAATTCTTCAGAAAAAATTCACTTTTTTGTCTTAAAGTATCTGTAAATTTATTAATTTCATGCGTATAACTTAATTTTTGCTACAAGACACACTTTAATATCAATAGAATGTTTATGTAAATTTTCAATATAAGATATCTTTAAAACTTTTAGAGAAGTTACTGTTATCGTGAGCCAAGCTATCCAAAAACACAGTTTTTCAGAAAACGCATTTAAAGATTTTATTTTAGCATCGAAGCTCTACTGGAAGGGACATTCAAACAGCTGTATCTTCCTTTCTATTTATCTTAGAAACAAAAGTAAAACAGTTTTGGAATCTTAAGAATATGCTCTTTCAAATAAAACATCAAAACAAAACTGATTTTTTTTCTCAAAAATGACTTTTTAGACCTAGCCTAGTCAGATACCTTAACTGAAAGATAAATACAGTGGAACCTGCTAAAGTGACCAACTGTCTAAAGTGAACACTTTTATGAAACTTCATTGTAACTCATAAAAAATGCATGGGAAAAATATCCTGTAAAGTGACCACCTGCGAAAACTGTATAATGACCAGATAATCTGCCAAATTTAAGTTTTTTAACCTGTCAAATGTGACCACTTTCCAATAGAAACTGCCTCTTAAATATAAAACACATTCAGATAATATAGAATGCTATATCCCTTTTCAGTTTTTTAACACAAAATTTGATCTCAACACTGATTCTCTCTTCTGTAACACTTGTTCTCAATAGATAAATTAATTAAAAAAAATAGATAAATAAATTAAAAAGGAAAACTCGTTTTAGTCTAGATTCTTTTATATTTCTGTTGATGCTAAAATTTATTCAGCGTAGTTTCCGGTAAGAGGTGTGTGGGATGCAGTCAGGGGCGTAGCCAGAAATTTTTCATCGGGGGAGGGGGGCTACTACAACTCATATATATGTATACGTGTGTGTGATAATTTAGTAAAGAATATACATTTTGTATGGCAAAAAATTCCTCAAGGGGGGGTGTTATGACCCCCTAACCCCCCCCCTTGGCTACGCCCCTGGATGCAGTTAATCACATATTTACAATTACTTTTGATGAAGTTAATCACACATTTATGAGTACTTCTGATTTCCCTTTACCTATTCTTATGTAATACTCTTGCCATTTTAAATCTCCCATCTGTCAATAATGCTATTTGACTGTTTCTTAATTTACTTTGGTTTTAGCCTTTGTAATGCATTTTGTTGGCGTCTGTAGTCTGTGAATATATTTAATTTTCTTCCTTTCCCACAGGATTACAATAATTTTGTCTAGGCTACAAAAACTATATTCTGATCACCCCTGTGGCGAATCACATTTAAATTTTGCCAAACATGTATGAAGCCAAACATTTCTTTTCATTTTTTGAACCTGGCGATTTATTTGGCAACCGGCCCTTTTAGAACTTTGCTGTTAAAGCACAGTGTGTTATCTAAACAATGTGTTCTTGATGTACACTAGGGAAAATTGTGTCATAAACTACATTTGTGCAAACATGAAAACAAAAACAACCCAAACATTCAAACTGTACTTTAGTAATATGTCAAGCTGCAAATGGAAATTTATACTTTTTATTCATATTTACTATTTTTTATTATTCATTGTGACCAAGAAGTATTCAAATACATGAACCATTTTGAAACGTAAGTATAAGGAAGTCGCACACAATTTGTATGCAATGTGCATTTTAATGTTTCAGTATTTTACTCCCTACATTCCTCTTTTTTGTTCATGGATATTTATTGATTTTGAGATCTTGTTATAAATAAACTGTAGTGTGTTTGTGCAAGTGTTATTTGAATTTTAAGCGTAAACAAATTTATTAAAGTGCTACCTTTGTAAGGTGACCACTAGGGCTGGACGATATTGGAATTTGAAATATCGATATCGATACCATCTTATATCGCGATATCACGATATATCGATATTTTTCCCACTTAATTTTAGTATTTTTGAAATGTAAGCAATCCAATAAACAAACCGTAAAACCACTTGCTATATTCAAAAATTTATTAAAATAGATTTTAACGAGTAATTGCTGGTACTTTATTTAATTAAAATTAATATATGAAGGGTCCAGGGGTAGAACGACTTTACAATAAAATTTTGCTTCTGAGAAAAAAGACTTTCGAGGGCCCGCAGTAAAGTGGTTTTCCCCATTATACCAAAACTTGACCCATTATACCATAGCTTGTTTCTTTTCTTAATAGTGTTTCTACCCCAAAAATAATTCAAGTGGTGATAGTGCTCATTTAAAGCTAGAAGATGACACCTTTCTCATTTTCGAAAAAAAGACTGAAAAGTGGTTTTACCCCTGGACCCTTCATATATCTCAGTTCATATCATTTAATGGCAGATTAATATAAACATAGTTTGAAAAGTTTCAGTTTTTAAAAAACTGTATAAATACAAATACTGTCATCGAAATCTGAACTCGCCGTAAACAACAACAAAAAAGTCAACTGTTTCCAATTGAATAAAATATGCCGACCGGCAGCTATGGATTTGCAGGCTCCATACGAATCCCACAAAGTTCTTTATTCGGTATTGTAATCGGACTCGGGAATGCTTGATTGACGCGTTAGTTTTTAGTAGCGTTGATCACTGCTGGAAAACTGACGGAAATCGGTTTCGGTATTTTTTTACCGGCGGCCGCTATTTTTGGAAATTTGCCGTTTTCAAGATTTCGATAAAATGAAAAGGGGAAGATGGAATTTATTATGCCGGAATAAATCATATAGTTCGGTAAATTGATTTTTGGCCAGCCCTATGCCAACATGTGGAAATTTGCTCTGGGACGGTTTGTAGGCTTTGGAGATGCCGTCGTAGGGCAGTTCAATTAAAACTAGTGTTTAAACTGCCCGAAATGAAAATACAGGGGAGCTTCGTATGACCCCCTGGGCCTGTAAGATTAAAAGGTTAAGTTTGGTGTCAAAGTATTCGAAATTTTATGTATCGATGGGGGTGTGGAGTCTAGGGGGGGGGGTCGAGAATCAATAAAAACGCGCTCCGATGGATAGTTTCCGAGATATACGTTAATTAATTTTGGTAATTAAACTAATTAACCATGCTTGCGGCTGAAAAGGACTGCAAACATGTAGAAATTGGCTCTGGGACGGTTTCCAGGCTTTGGAGATGCCGTCGGAGGAGGCTAGCGTTTAAAATGCCCAAATTGAAAATATAGGGGAGCTTCGTATGACCCCCGGGGCCTGTAAGATTAAAAGGTTAAGTTTTGTGTCAAAGCATTCGAAATTTTAAGTATCGATGGGGGTGTGGAGTCTAGGGGGGGGGGTTGAGAATAAATAAAAACGCGCCCCGGTGGATAGTTTCCGAGATATAGGTTAATTAATTATAGTAATTAGACTAATAAACCATGGAGCTGTTTTTTCCGCGATCCGGTATCGTCATCAACGGAGAGAAAGCAGTAGCAAAAGCATCACAAGCTGGTATTGATCTCGGGATTTTCTTATCGCCGGCCTGTATTTTTGACCTTTATCGAATTCGAGATTTCACTGAAATGAAAATGGGAATATCGGATATCTGATGTTGAAATAAAACCGATATGTCGGTATTTATCGATTTTTGGCCCAGCCGTAGTGACCACCTGTATAAGGTGACCAGTTTTGCCGTTCCCGAGGCTGGTCACATTAGGCAGGTTCCACTGTAATATGAAACACGGTTGTATATATTTTAGTTTCATATCTATCTATCTATATATATATATATATATTCCCTAAAACTTTTCCTAAACTTTTCTGCAAACTATCAGTTCTCAGAATAATGTATTTGATATTTATTAAACACTAGCTGAAGTACCCGTTCTTCGCACGGGAATGAATGGACTTTTTGATATTACGATTTGTGGTGATTACTATTCATTGTAATAAACAGATATAGCAAAGTGGATATCGCGTTATATTGTGTCCAATAATCATGCATACCGAATTGCAAGGCAATCGTTTGAACGGTGCAGAAGGCCATGCGGCGTAGTGCAATCTAGTGGCGAGTTTTAGCAAAACGGATACGGCGAAAATATTTTTCGCATTCAGATATCGATGTATACGAATTTTCATGACTATCGGCTGGACAGTCCTGAAGTTCATGTGTTGACGCGACATCTAGTGGCAAGTTATAGGAAAATGGATAGCGCCAAACTCTTCCCCGTGTTCAAATATCTATGTATACCTATTTTCATAGCGATTATTTGCACAGTCAAGAAGTGATACACTGCAGGGCCATCTAGTGGTTCAATAAAGTAATGATTTGCTACAGCGCCGTCAAGTGGCGAGTTATAGCAAAATGGATAACGCCAAATATTCTCATTGTTCAAATAGCTATGTATACTGATTTTCATAGCGACCGTGTTCAACTATCTATGTATACCAATTTTCATAACGATCCTTTGCACAGTCAAGAAGTGATACACTGCAGGGCCATCTAGTGGTTAATTAAAGTAATGATTTGCTACAGCGCCGTCATGTGGCGAGTTATAGCAAAATGGATAACGCCAAAATATTCTCATTGTTCAAATAGCTATGCATACTGATTTTCATAGCGACCGTTTGAATGGTCAAGAATTTGGCCTGCTGCAGCGTCATCTAGTGGCGAGTTAAAATAATAATGCATTGCAGTGTCATCTAGTGGTGAGTAACATCAAAAGGAACGCAGTTAGAATATATTCTTCGTGCTCAAATGTGTAAGTATAAAAAATTTTATGCCGATCGGTCGAACGGTATAGAAGTTGATGCTTTGCAGCGCCATTAGCGGCAAGTTACAGCAAAATGGATAGTGAAAAATATTCTCCGTGTTCTAATATTCGCGTGTACCAAATTTCATCGAAATCGGTTGGACGATATTCGCATAGCAAACGGCTAAACGGAATAGAATACAACGTTGTGCTGCGGCACCAAGTGGCAAGTTAAGGAAAACGGATAGCATAAAAACCTTCTCCATCATAAAAGACTTAGGTGAACCAAATTGCATCGTGCAACGGTGCTCAACGGTGCTGGAGTTTTTCAACCTCATAAACACATACCAACATTCATTTTTATCTATAACCAGTGTTATTATGTATACCAGTCTCAAATAAAATCCAGTTTCAAATCTAAGCTTCGTACATGTACTCAATTGGCGAGAATTCTAAAGTTAGATCGCTTGAAATCCCTTAATAACTGCATTATTTCTTCACGGATCATTAAAATTTAACGCTGTATTCTAATAAAACCTTTGCACTTGTTTTCAAAAATCTATTTCCTTAAGCTCTCAATAAATTGCGCCAAGCCGAAAACTGTGCAAACCGCTAGAACTCACTTACTCAAAATCCATATTTCAGCCATTTTATTTTTTCGCCAAACTAAAAAAATTTACACATTAGCCTCGGAAATCTTCAATTCTTATTGTTTTGCGTGTAAAGCATTACATTCCTGCTCTGATTTCCCATGCACACGATATTATAATTAAAAAAAAAAATAACCTTACGAATATAAACTAACAAAAAAAAAATCATTATTATTCTTTTATTTTTACTTTGAGAATTTAAAACATTTTATTCGGTAAAATCGCCACACATGGCAACCACGATCCTTATTTCACACTTTTTTCACTATAGGGGTTACAATTGCGGAAAGATTTTTGCGAGAAGAGCATAAAAAATCTCTTAAATTTCGGGAACGGGTGGACTTTCAAAGTTTTAAAGTGGACTACGATTTATTCTATATTATTTTACATATCTGTGCTGAATTTCAGGCCGATAGGTTCATTTTTGTGGATTTGTATACGAACGACATTTTATTCGGCAAAATCGCCACACATGGCAACCACGATCCTTATTTCACACTTTTTTTCACTACAGGGGTTACAATTACGGAAAGATTTTTGCGTGAAGAGCATAAAAAATCTCTTAAATTCCGGGAACGGGTGGACTTTCAAAGTTTTAAAGTGGACTACGATTTATTCTATATTATTTTACATATCTGTGCTAAATTTCAGGCCGATAGGTCCATTTTTGTGGATTTGTATACGAACGACATTTTATTCGGCAAAATCGCCACACATGGCAACCACGATCCTTATTTCCCACTTTTTTCACTACAGGGGTTACAATCGCGGAAAGATTTTTGCGTGAAGAGCATAAAAAATCTCTTAAATTCCGGGAACGGGTGGACTTTCAAAGTTTTTAAGTGGACTATGATTTATTCTATATTATTTTACATATCTGTGCTAAATTTCAGGCCGATAGGTCCATTTTTGTGGATTTGTATACGAATCAAATCCACAAACAAACAAACAAACAGAATTTCATTTTTATTTATAAGATGTGTGCGTGTGTCTTTTACTTTAACACGCTTACAGGTCTTTATTTTTTATTGATGTGAGCTCGTATATCCTTTCTTGGTGTGCTAATTATGATATTTGGTTTATTTTTTAATAAAGGAACTATTTTATCTAACCCCTACATATTTTTAACTTTCTTTACAGAATTTAACCCATTTGTTAAAGTGTATCTTCTTCAAAATGGTAAAAAATTCGCAAAGAAGAAAACAATAGTAAAGAAAAACGATAGAGACCCGAATTTCAACGAAGCTATGATATTTTCTGTGCCCTCAAATGCCTTACAGGTAAAACCTCCGACTTATAGACAGCTTCATGTCTGTAACTTAGTTTTAAACATCTTTGTGTGAACATTTTATAAGGTATTCGTTTATTGCTCCTCTCTGCTGTTTTGATGATAATATGTTTGAACTTACGGATTTAGTAAGTTGTAATTGTCAAGATGCATTTCACTGGCTCTGACTGTTACTGTAATTGTTTGGCAAGACACATGTGAGAGCAGTAAACCAAATACTTTCTTGTTTCCTCGTAGATTTGTGAATATTTTGCACTTGAAGAATAGAACACCTTTCTGCCTTTCAAAACGCATGTAGAGTTCAGTTTATTCTTGTGCGTGTGTTTTCTGCAATGCTTTTAATTTTACCCTTTGACACACGGTGGTTACGCCATGAAACCACTTTCTTTCAGCGCTTTCACAGCTGGTCGCAAAAAAAAAATATGGTTAAATGATCCCAACGCTGAAAAAGTGCAGGCATCTGTCGCCAGGTGAGCGATTCGATCAACCGCCATGTTCTTGGTAGTTAAATCGATCGATGGCAGCGACTGCTCTTTTTTCCGTGTTGGGCAGTTTATCCAGTTAGTCCTCTGTATTGATGTGAAAATGCTTGCTCTTCAAAATGTTAACTGAATTGAATTTATAATACATTGTGATAATGATGATTTGTTCATTTTTTTATATAACAATATTTTGGAAAAATGTTAAAAACATATATATCCCATACAACAATCATTTTGGCAGTGACGTTGTGGTAACGTTGCATTTCTTCATGTTCGACACGTGTAAATACACACCAGTAATATTAATGCAGTGTAAATACAGTCGAGTTTCGATCATTCGAGGTGGACGGAACCGGGCTTGCCCCGAACTACCGAAAACTCGAATTATGGAAATGATAAAATTTAAATGAACAAATGGAAATAAAGTATTTTTTGTAATCTGAGCGCATATTTCAATGAAAAGTGTACTTGCATATTGTTACCTTACTGATTAGAGTTATTGTTACATTATTGATTAGAGTTGGTTAATTATATCGTACAGTAATAGACAATTGTTTTTTGTATTGGCACGTTGACCCTTTTGCGGACAGCAATATCGCGCCATCGTCGTCTATCGCCAAGCAGCATGCCAATAAATCAGAGCAATGTCAGTGAGAACGCCTATAGGGAAAATACGCCCATTTTCTTTAGGAGGGAATTTCTAGTGTGGCTTTCGAGTGCGCCAGGCATTTGAATTTTGGGTGCAAAATAATACTTTCCCGTGTTTTGTATGTGTTGGTCTACATTTGGGAGCTAAACTGATTTTTTCATTAATTCGGATTTATGGGGAACAATCGAGACTCGAATTATCGAGACTACTGTACACGCCTCCTATGGCGTTCCTTCGTGTCAAGCATAGCACGGCATTGCAGAGTGACGTCACAATATAACTGATAATTTTTCACTGTGTGACAAACATGTTACGTTGCAGAGTGACTCACAGTAAAAGTCCTCACTAAGTGACAGGGACGTAGACAGAAATAAAATGCCGGAGAGGGCCCCTAAAATGGAAAAGTAGAATTCCTCTAAAAAGTACTTGATTATTGGCATCCAATCAACAAAAATAGAAATTTCGGGAGTGGCCCATGTCCCTTGGCCTACCTCCTGGCTACGTCCCTGCTAAGTGACGTCCATGATGGTCACCCTGTGACATCACAAAAACTGTTTCAGTCGGTCATTTGTCTGTAGACATAAACTCTCTGCAATGGGCAAATCACTTGCACATGAAGTCACAAAGTCACAGTGTGACCAGTACGCATACGTGTTGCGACGACACAATGCTGTACGGAATATTAACCCTTTAACGCGCAGTGTTCCTGCTCTGGGAACACCAAACTCGGACGTTTTGACTGTTTCCAGTCACAAAGAATAGATTTGATTTCTATAAAAATAGTTGCGCGTGACATAGCTCCACGAGAATCCTTTTTACTTTTCCGCACGTCATTTCCTGTAAAAAAGTTGTCACGATTCTTTTTAACAGCACTGACATCTGCTGAAAAATAGAAGAATGCGAGAACAGCTCAATTCTGATTGCCCAATGCTGGAAAAAGTTCAGCCGTTGCCATCACTCGACTTAACTACCAGCAAGATGGCGGACGATCGAAACGTTCATCGCGTGCCACAGATCTAGAGGCCCTTTTTTGACGCAGCTGTCTATGCCGCACATCCAGCTGTCGTCAAAAAAGTGTCTCTAGATCTGTGGCACGCGATGAACGTTTCGATCGTCCGCCATCTTGCTGGTAGTTAAGTCGAGCGATGGCAATGGTTGCCCTTTTTTAAGCATTGGGGAAGGGTTGCGCCTCAAAGGGTTAATGTGATAATAATAATATTGTCAACACAACATGCATTTTATTTATCTTTTTATGTTTTCAGAATATGCAGTTGCGCGTTACAGTTGCTGACTTCCAGAGCGCGGGCAAGTCTCCAGCGGTGGGTCACGTCTTCGTGGGCCCATACTGTAAAGGCAAGTCTTTGTCCCACTGGAACCAGATGATGTCTTCCTTGCGCAAGCCTGTTGCGATGTGGCACCCTCTGCGAAAAATGTCCGACTTCTGAGAAGAGTTCTCATCACGACTGAATTAAGAAATTAAAAGGACCAAAAATGTCTAACTTGTAAATATAAGTGCAAAAGGGGTGCTATCTAGACTCGACTAGGTGGTAGTGACTGAATATTGTTTAAATAACTATTTTCGAAAGGGTAAAATGTATTTTAAATTTTCAATAGAAATTCTTTCATTAAAAGATATCCCCAAGGCCGCGTAAATTTTAATATTTTAGTTTATTATTATTATTATTATTATTACTTATGCATTCTATTTTGTACATGTTAATTTACGCGTCTGACAATTTATGCAATTGAAAACAAAGCACTTCTAAGTTAAAATACTGGTAACTGCGTTTTTCTTTTTCCATGATAAAATTAAAATGATGAAGCGTAATTTACGAATAAAAAATCTTCAAAATTACATTTTCTCATTTTCAGAAAACTCTGTTATGTCGAATAAAAACGTTTCCCTAATAATTTAAATCTCGATATAAGTTTGAAAAATTGCAATCTTAATTCGCATTTCTTAAAATTAAACGTTATTATGCAATAATACTACATACATTACAATAACGTTTTCAGGGAAATATAGGTTAGACTTTTCACTCGAGTTTACCATTTATTTCAGCTGTAAAGCACTAGTGATAAGATGACAGTTGTAAAATAGTATTTAGAATAAGGTTCCAAAGTAAATCAAGTAAAAATTCATTAAGTAACGTCCATGAATGTATTGTATCAAAAATTGTTCACAAAATCTCAAGTTCTAGAATACATATACTATATATAATGCGTTTTAAAATTTTGAAAACGATAAATAGAAAATAACAAAAAAATTTTGACTTGAGACAAAGTTTTAATCTAGTAAAAATACAGTAGAGTCCAGCTATCCCGAAAATCTGCTTATACCGAATAGAGTTCAGGAAAGTGCCGATTTTTTAAACTTAAAAACAGGAGAAATTAAAAAGACGCTCGTGAAAAAAACATACATTTATTTACGGCTGATACCAGATTGGAATGAAATCTGGTTACTGACGGTACATGTAGGCTCCATTTATACAATCACCACACATAACTTGCTCCTTAACAAAGTCAATACGTTGATATTATTCAGAAAATCCGCCTATTCCGAATTCTCACTAAGCCGAACAGTGTTCGGTTCAAATTAGTCCGGAATAGTGGAACGATGTACTGTATATGCAGGCGCTGTCGGACGCGGTGCATCGCATCGGGGCGCCGTCTTCGAAGGGACGCCATTTCGAACTCAAAAACTAAGAAAAACTTGATCAAAAACATAAAAGGGGGGCGCTTTTTGTACGTTTGCAGGGGAGGGGGGTCTCCACATACCATAGGGTTAGTTAATCTCGTGGTGTATTTTTACCGATTATTGTACTAAATAAAAGAAAGAAATGTATTTAATTTTAATTTGAATATTAAAAGGTCGCTCCTCGAAAAAATCTTAAGTAATGCACTAATAAGTTTTAAAAAATTGTGAGCGACCTTTCAAAATTTAAATCTTGAACTGAAACTTTCAGAAACTTTTTTTTTTTTTTTTTTTGGTCTATAAAATTATACCGTAACGAGAAAAAAATTAAAAACAAAAAAAATCGATATTTGACGAGTTTTGAAATTTAAAAAATTTTTGAGCGACCTCTTAAAAAAAATTTTTGGGGGGCTGTCCTTTGAAGGGGACTCTTAAAACATCAAAAACTAACATTTTTTCACACGGGACTAAAGAAAAAAAAAATCGTTTTTTTTTTGGCGTCACCCTACTGTATATATAAATTAGTACTTCCGTTACCAAGACAGAAACAAAATTATTAAAAAATATATAAGAACAGAATTTAATCATCTAACGTATTCCAGAAATTTGTTAGTAAAAAAATTTTTTTTTTTTTAACGCAATATCTAAAAAGTCGGATTCGCTTTTAATGTTGAAGAAAGTATTTTTCTTCCCGTGCTTTTCTTAAATCGCTAGTTTCAATAAAAATAACATGTTCAGTGAATTCCCTGAGAAGCCTCTTGCCGTAACAATTGCTCTAAAAGGGATAAAGAAAGGAACAACCATTTTTCACTCGATTATAAGCTGTCATTTTTCAAGATTTCCTTTCTTAAGCTTGAAAGAGAGCTTCCGAAATCTATCACCAGCTGAGCTGTACATTTCATCTGATTTATGATTCCGAATCAAATACACAGTTGAACTGTTTTTTCTGTTATTGTAACTCTTCTGCAGTAGAGAGCAATAGGCAATGTCGTTTTTGAGTTCAGATATTGTTTATTTTTACTGTAAATCAGTATTTTTTGTATTTTCTGATAACCCGCCCTTTTTTGCGTTCGGACCATATCCCCAGTCCCAGAGGTGACGGATTTGAAGGGTTCTACTGTTACAGCATATTTTATTACATATTTTTTAATTTTTTTCATAAAAAATATGTAGTTTAAAGAATTTTAAGATCTAGTAAATAATAAATCATTTATCTTTGAAGTATTAAGTTTTTTGTATAAAGTTTTCTAAATAATTCATTTTTATATTTTCAAATATCATGAGATAAGGTGCTTTACAGACTCGTTACGCATTCGAGCATTACATTTAAAATTATGAATCTGATTATTGTCTTTCGATTACTGAACGAATATTGTCATAAATAATTAATGAAATTATTCTTTTTTATCATAAACGGTATTTTGCATACATGAAAGTTCTAGTTTTACACATTTCGATTCAGTAATAAAATTAAGATTAATACTTTTAAGGCAAATTAGTATATTTTTCAATAAAAGTTAAATCCTTGCCTTCAATTTTTGAAGTACTTTGCATATAAATTACTAAAAATTATTATTGTTCTGAACAGTGAAACGCAACTTGTATAAATTATTCAGAAGAAGATTAAAAAATTTCTTCCAAAACAGAAATAGAACGATATCATTTTGCAAAAGTACATCTTCACTTTTCTAATTTTTAATTAAATATTTAAAAACTTTAACTATCACTTTTTCATAAATTGATTTTTCAAAATGGAGGCAATCTTCCATTTAGTTTGTAAGAAATGGCTTGTTCTCCAGATGTTCATATAAAAACATTTCAACTCTAATTTGTTTTTAAAATGTCACTCTGAATTTATCCTTCAGATAATCTAGATAGCTCCATTTTGTCTTATTTGTAGTAATTAGCAAAGGACTCGTCTCATTATATGTATAAGGGTTTTGTAAAGTTTAGTTCTATTGCTTTCAGAGCTTCTCAGATGTTACTGCTGATTTGTAAGAATCAACTTAACAACTGGGACACGTGGAGTGTTACGTTTGTGAACTCTGGCATTATAGTATTTTATTTATTTTCTATTTTGTACATAGATAAAAAGCACTGAAATCACGGTGCAACCACGTGGCAGGTGCAGCAGAAATTTTTGTTTCAAAACCTGTAAATACCTAATTAAACTCGACTAATTCCATTTTTTGTTTGTTATTGTTTCCTTGTGTTTCAACATTTAGTGCGTTGAAAACTAATGTATGATTCTGGTGCTTTCATCGTTTTTAATTCATGTATCAATGATATACATTTATGTTGGAAAATTATGTGTAAATGTGGCCTATATATATATATAAAATTACGATCTACGGGAATGTGCAATATAATGTTATTTTATTAATTTTTTTGCATTGTACAGAATGTATTTTAACTCCTAAGATACTTGCATTTAAATTAATGTCCTTTACATTATTGAAAATTAATTTTAATTACCTAAAATAATTTTTAAAGCAGAAATATCCATTGAATAAAAATGAAAAATATTATTTAAAATAACTTTGCAATCATATCATAATTTGTTATTAGCTACTTATAATTTGATTTAGATTAGTTTTAATTTTGCAATTTTTTATGATTATATATTTTATTTTATTGTTTTTAAATTTTTTAACACATTCTAGAAGAATTTTCGACAAAGAAAACTTTGCCGATCTTTTAACAAAACGTGTGATCAAAATTTAATCAAAAAATTAATATTTTCAATTAATTCCCTTTCTTCATGAGTGGAATTTAATAGATTGAATGCTCTGAAACTATACAGTTTAATTAAAATTTCATAGAACTGTTACACAATACTTTAGTTGCCTTGTGTGAAAGCGCAAAGTTCGACAGTGACTTAAATACATTCATCTTAAAAATTCTATAGTTTGCCTCTGAAAATAAAAATATTGAAAGAAAAATAAGAAAAATAAATTCCATAAATATAAATATAAATACTTCCTTTAGCTACATTAACTGCGTTAAAGAATGGCACTTCCACCTTAGCTTATTAATTAACGTTAATTTGCCAAAATTTTAACCTTAGGGTTACAGGTTCATGCAAAAGTAATAATGATTCTATGTAATGTTTTTCATAAAATAATTTCAAGAAATAACAAGTTTTATCCCTGGGGGAAAAAAACTAAACAACATTTACAAAAAAAAAAAAAAAAAAAAAAAAAAAAAAAAAAAAAAAAAAATTACTTTGCTCGCTGTTTATATTTTATCACTTCCGGAGCATATTGTTCTAAAAGAAGCCATTCTCTAAGTAACTTAAGAAAATGAAGAATAAACATAAATGACGTAAGAATGAATCTTTGAATTTCTAAAGAGAAAAAAATGTATAAAGAAACTGTAGAAATGTAATGTTTAGTAACTAAGTTAAAAATATTAATTTTTGTAACCTTAATGGAGACACCTGGTAATGCTACAACTTGCACCTAAATATTGAGGTTAATAGCATCAGTATCTAGATGAAAGATCAAACATTTTGTACCTTACGATGTTTCATTGTCTGTTTTGATTAATTAAAGCAAAATTGCTGACAACAGCTTCTAATTTAATTAATCTAAGACAATCAATGCATAATCTACACATGAACAATAATCAGAAAAACAGTGACGTCCTGAGATCAAACGGAATATATGATTAAGCTTGAATTCAATATGGCTCTTTCCAAAATAATAATTTAAAAGAATTCGAATGCAAACTTTACAGAATTTCACTCTTAAGTCCAGATCTGCTACAAATATCCTAATACGTAAATTGAATCCTGATGTGAATATCAAAAAGAGAATCCTGATGTGTATTCAGTAAATTAGAAATATTCTGATAATTTGTGCTCTGATAGCATACATCACATTTGCACAAAAACTTAGTTTGAGCCTCAACTCTTTTATTCAGTATGAGTTTCCCCTGGCCAAGGCATACAAAATTTCCTCGTGAGTAATGTGTATTTTCAATTGTCTCCGATGCGATTTCTCTATTTCTTCATATTCGAGGGAATTTTGTTTCATCAAACCACTGTATGTTATTCTTTTTTAGAACTACAACATTCACTAGAAGTTCATCATTTCCTTCTGCTGCATTGCTGAAGTGATAGTTTAAGTGTCCTTAAAGGAGCAAACTACAGTGTCCTTAATGGACTCATTAGAAGTAGAGTTAGATTTTAAAACTGAACTACTGCTCTCGATTTTAGGCACTTAGATGAACATTTTTTTTTTTCGGTAAGATTGTAGAACTATGCAATATTCTATGAGTATGTTTCAATCAAAAGTTAGAAAAAGTGTGATATAATAATTTTATTTTTTCGAATTGAAAGATGATTTATGTACATCTACTTACACTATTTATTTTGAGTGTTAGAAACTCAATTTGAGATGTCACATGACGATGGTTTATTTTTATGGGCCACAAGAATCTTCGAATATATTGAAGATAGATTTTTATTCAATAAATTTGTTGGAAATAAAATATAGTTAAAGGTCTTTGATATCTTTGATAGTTGAATGTCTTTAGTACATTCAATGCTTTGGAAATGAGCATTGTAACTGAAATTGAAAAATAAATTATTATTCTACATTGTATGGGTATTTTAAACAGAAAGAGCCGAGGTATTTTTTAACATTATGCAAGACTTTTTTAATTATACTTAAATGCAGATCATAATAGATAAACAGAAAAAGAGCAAACAAAGTAAATCTTTAAAGCATTTTTTTAATTATAAAATGCACAAATAGATACTAAAAATAGTACATGAACATGTAAGTCTATAATCGTTATAATGCAAAGGTTTTGCAGACACCTATGTGTTTTGCTAAAAAAAAGAATTAGATGTAATACACAAGTTAAGCGTAAAATGAAAACCAGATTCAACAGCGTAAGCAACTTACATTAATTAATTAGAAAACATTAAATGATAAACATGAAATATCCCAGAAAAATATTAAATATAAGTCTGTATTTCAGAACATTTCCCTTCAACATTTATTTATGCTAAAAATATATATATATTTATAATTGTAATAACTAATATTTGAAATAAGAAGGTAAATGTAAAACTTCCAACAAATTTATTCATTAAGATGTTTACAACTTCATTTCAGCAGTATTAATGTTTATCAATATTTCAAGACAAACTTCTGGCTCAAAATGTTACTGTGAATGCTATCATTTTCAACTAGCAATTTAGTAGACATTACATTGAGATCATATTTTTCTAAATGAATTAATATACTTGTTTTTCTAGGAGTCATTAAATGTCAATTTTCTCTATAGTTTATCTGTAGAATTATAGAAATTAGCTAATTGTGCTAACGTGTGTTAATATATTTGTTGTAACTCAATATCAATTTCAATTCCACAAAAATTAGTTAGTCCGTTATGAAGCCATACTATATAGTATTCATAGGCGAACCCACGAAGGGGGCTATGGGGGCTAAAGCCTGCCTAAAGCTGAAGAGTTAGATGTGAAAAGCTTTAAAAAATGAAAATTGTCACTAATGAATTAAAATAGTTTATTTCTAAAAACAGTCTTCAAATTATTCCTAAAATATTTTTACCTCTCACCCAAAAAAAAAAAAAAAAAAAAAAAATGTTTTTAAATGAATGCTTGCAGTTAATGTATGAAGTACAGTTAAACTTTGCTAAAACGTCACTGAAAAGATCAGAAACTTATTTATGATTCTTTACGTTGATAGTGGGCTTGTGTTCTGTGGGTAATGCATTCAGAGTATTTTGACATTATAAAAGAGCGATTACTATAATCGAGGTCACTATAACCGAGTTCAATAGCATTTGCAGTCCTCCCCCCCCCCTAAACTAAAATCCCGGGTGCGCCACTGAAAGTGTTACTGGCATTCTTAGATGAAGCAACTTCTCTATATTATTAATCCCAACTGACATTATCTGTTTAATTTTTCACCAAAATATAGGATGAGTGGGGGGAGTGGTTCCAATTTTCCTTAAATTTCACCAATTCATCCATTAGATGATCTGCTACATTGAGTTTTATAAATCACAACACGTATAAAACATTATGAGACCATTTTAATTTATTTATTATAAAAGTTATAAGCCATTTTCTAAAAATTCGACTCCTTGTAATTCTATTTTTCCCATTAAAATATTTTATCCCTGAAAACTAAACTTAGAAGCAAAGAACACGTTACATATTTATAATGTGCCTAAAAAGGATATCTTTCTTAATTTTTGAAAATATCATATACTTGTGTCATTGTTGAAAATGTCATGGTACTTGTAATTAGTGTTTAAAATTGAATGGCCAGCTGCCCCACTTTTGGGACAAGTGGGCCACCAGTAGGGTGGAGTAAGTGAGACATTACTTGACCAGGCCAGATTTGTTCCCGATCATGGCCCAAAATAAAGTTCCCTTATGCTATAACTTCTATACTCTTAGAAGACATTGTATAAAACTAATCGAACCAATACTTCCAAATAGACATCATAAGCTGATGTTCCAGACTGATATTTCAGGATACAATGCATTTTAAATTTCCTTTAAATATAGGCTACTTGTCAAAATATGATCAGTTTAAGTATTTTTTACCATTATTTAATTGTTTTAGCTACCTACCTATGTAGACTAGACCAATTTAATATTTAGTTCAGTTGTTTTATAATAGCCTAATTAAGCTACCAAATATTTGGTTCACGGTCTAGGTAAATTATTAAAGACTTAACTTTTTTTTTTTTTTTTCGTATAACTGTAGACTTGAATAACATTCATACATGTTATTTTCATGATAATATATTTTATGACATAAAATAAAACAAAACTGTTATCTAAATATGATTAAATAAAAAATAAAGAAGGTTTTAAACTAATTTTCTTCAATTGGATTTGTATTACAAAAAAGTTGCTTCCAGAAAACCGCTTCTGATGATCGAATAACTTCTCTCCCTAAGATTAAAAGTAAAAGACCTTTACCCACTTACCCATCCAAAATTCTACCGTTAGCCTATCAAAAAATATTGACTATTGTTGCACTTACTCAACAAAAGGGGTAATCTTGTGGTAAAAGTGAACATTGACTGAATTTTTTTATTATTTTTATCTTGCAATCTAAAACTTGTGATTCTCCATGTTCATAAAGACAACTGCTGTGAAACTGTATGGCAAAAATAAACATTGTATCCTTAGGTCTCTTACAAGTGCAGTGCAACGTTAAAGTCAAATTATGCTAAAAAATTATACCTCTCGTCTCACCTTACACTTCTTATTCATTTCTTAGATTAAAATAATAATACCGCAGTAATACCTGTTTTTTACTCTCACATAACAGCGAAACTAATTGAACAGTAACGTTCGCTCTCAGAAAATCGATCAGCGTCATAACAACTTTTGAGTTCTACTGTTTTCCTCCGTCAAAGGCACCCCCCCACACACACACACACACACGCAAACATACAGATAACCCTCGCGTATGTTTGCCTTAACACAAACACATAATACTACACAATCTATTGACCATTTTGAATAAATTTGCCCAATTTGTCATTACTATGTCGCTATCATTCAGAAATAACTAGAAAAATAATCTGGCCTTCTTGTAAATCTATTGCCTTACACACATTTTTTATCCGCACTGACCGTAAACACGCAGAAAAGATAAAGCTACAGAAAAATGGGAAATTTTTGGCGTAGTGCACAGGTGGTAAATCCGCAGTAAATTTTCTTTTAGTTATAGCATTGTTTTAGTGGTGGAATACGTTTTGCAAATTGTTTCACTATAATACTGTAGGGGACCAGGAATGCAACCTAAATTATTTCTGGAAAAGGGAATTTCATAGAATCCTATTAAGAAAAGGGGGTCTGAATATCCCCCCCCCATTGAATCCAGACTTAAAATTTTTCTTCCAATCGTCACGCAGAATATTACAAGAGGTACTACTCAAAGACTTGACCAGTGTCAGAAAGCGATGTTGTGTCACACAACGTAAATTCCCATTTTTGCAACTCTGGGTACATTTTTTATAAAAAAGCGAAAATTGGAAAAAAAAAAAAAAAGTTCAAGCTTTATTTCTCAATGTTCTTAGGGTATTTGGCTACTGTGGGAGCTTCAAATGCGTTTGTTAGAGTAAAATGTAACGAAATATTTCATTGTGCAAAACTGTAAGCATTTAACGCCTTGCGATAGAAAAATAATTTTCAAATTGTTGGTAAAATTAGCACATACATATTTCTTTTCCTGGATATTATAAAAAGAAACTCCAATTACGTACGCACCTGTTGCAAATACATTTCATTTAATATTGGACGTAAATGATTATAGTTTATAAATCCCTTATCTATTAAATACAATAATATTTTCTTTCAAATTCCTTTCTCTTTATCAGACATGAAATTTATTTAATTTCACCTTGATTTTACCTCATAAAGGCTGCATTATGATAGTGAATAATAAAAATATTTTATTAAAAAGTATTTTATGACTTGTCATTTAATTTTATAATTATAAAATTAATGGAGTTACATTTCAATTATTCAAAACGTTTGCTTTCACTTTCGTTTATACATGCATATTTATATAAAGTACGGTGATTAGAAATTTTACTAAAATGGAATTTTAAATTAAACTAGTTCAATAAAACAGTTAATTAAGTTCAATAAAACATTAATGCATTGTCCTCCAACTAAAATTAATCCAACTCAATTAAAATCAAAAACGAAATATGTACGAATGAATAATATGTTTCATAAAATCAACATGTATTTGTACTATGTACGTGGGTATTAATATCTTATTTCAATTATTATTATTCTCTTCTGAAAATATGCTTTCCTGATGGTAACTTCGCAACTAAAAAAAAGGCTTTGTCTACCTTAATAGGTTTAGCAATACAAACGTAGATGTAAAGTATGTTCTCTTATTTGCAGCCCATGTCAAACGTTACTCAAAGACAAAAAAAAGTAACATTTAAAAACAAGACAGTGTAACACTAACGTACAATTACACAGTATAAACCTCATTCAATGAAAATCACCTGTGATTTCATTTCAATTATCTCAAAATCTGTTGGTAAACACAGGCATATACACCCTCATAGAAAAATATTCGAGTAAAAGTCGAACTTCCTGTGTGGGTTTCGTATATTAAAAACTATTATTCATAAATTATTAATTAAGTTATGTACAATTATATATTTTTTCATATTTCGGTCGAGTTGTGTATTTTTCATAAATTGATTAATTATTCGCATTTAGCTAAAACAGTTTTGCTGCTAACAGCTAAATGCTGCTAACAGTAACAAAACAGCTAAATTTTGCATATACTCGAATACTTTTTGGAGAGGGTGTACATCAAAATTATATACGATTAGAAGTGGGGGAAACGCATTGCTATTAAAAATACGTATATCTATGAAAACAAAACAGATCAGTTCATTTGTGACTGACATCAGCTGACAATTTTCTTCGGCAAATTATACCCTGACATCTAATGCACCCTGACAACGCAGAACTACGCAGTTGGTTTCAAATTAAAAATCTTTTGGCATTTTCCTTGAGTGAATTTTGGTGACTTTAACACATTCAATGATGCAAGGAGTCATTTTGTCTTCTTTCATAAGACACACTTAAAAGTCTCGTAAACGAACATTCAGGTCCTTCTAGAAATTTGTTCCTTCCTTCTAGAAGTCCATAAACCTTCAAGACACCAACTTTAAAATTAAGAAATTGCAAATTAATTTCTCTTATATAAAAAAATAGCTATACCTAAAAGACTGAATTGTGCGAATACATCAGAATTAGGTTGGACATTTTTTTTCTTACTAAAAATGGACATAGGTAATGCGAGTGGAATTTTTTTAAACAAACTTTACATTATTGTGCTTATTATGTATAAAAAATAACTTGTCATTATTCAGATTATATTTTTTTTTAATATCAAACAAGGTAATTTGAATTTCGATGAATTAAGCAATGAAATCTTCTTAAATTAAAATATTCTTCGTTAAAAAATTAACCCTTTATATTATCCCAGAGAACAGTCCAAAGGTTTTGTCGCAAGACAACCTGAAAACAATTTGTTTATTCAAAGAATGACAATATTATTTCAAAAAGCAATTAAACAAAACTGTAATACTTAATTATAAAGAAAACTATGCATTTTATTTATTTTTCCAGATGCCGCGAGTATTGTTTAAAAGTAAGTCCTCTTTAGTAAACTCCCTTTAATGCTCAAATGAAAATAAAAAAAATTAAATTAATTTAAAATTTATATAAATATATATTAAATGTTTTTTACGAAATTTTGAGTCTTGTTTATCTTTGAGAACTTTCGTGAAATCTTGTCAGTCATCATATGAAAGTGTATTTTACATTTATGTCACTATGATCATATCACTAGAAATTTGTGTGTAAACTAAAAACTATGCATAAGCATCTGTTTAATCCAATTCCTTGTTTAATGATGGCATAATGTTGACATTTTACTGCCTTTGTTTGTTACTAGTTCGTTAATTTAGCATGTAAATAAATTCTTGGATTTATAACAGTTTGTTGAATGTTTTCCATGTGTCTAAACATAGTCTTGTTCCGAAAATTTCATTTTTATTTAAAGAAATCAATGTTGAAGCAAAATTAATATTTAATTCTTGAAAATACTTCCATAATTATGTCTATAGACTATCCAGTTTATTCGTTAATTCTTCCATTATTTTCTACGTGAAATGAACACAGAAGCAATAAATTAATATAAGGAAGTATGGCGCCTCAAATAACATCACTAACAGCGATGTACTTTTGTCCTACTATATAGGGGAAGGTGGCCCTAAAGGATTCTAGCGGGCAAAACGATCCACATATGTTTTCTTAAATACAGGTAGCACTCTCTAGTATCTACCGGTTAACATAAAAACTAGTTGTACCAAGTCAAGAAGAAACAATGCGATATTTAAGTGTTCGGTGTATTACGTGTCTGAGTAGAACTCTTCAAAAAACGGTTTTATCATATCTCTTTTAAGGTATGCACTAACTTTCCTATTTATTAATAAATACAGTCTTTAATGTACAGAAGTATGACTGGGTTTACTGAATAGAGTATCTTTTTAGATGTGAATTGCACTTGTTTATCTTGTTAGGTTTCTCGGAATGTTCCAGTAAAATGACATAAAGTGGGCAGTCATACTGCCAGGTAAAATGATCCATCGACTCAAGAAATTCCAGTACCGTGTCCTAGTCATCATGGCAGCCCTTCAGTTGTTCTTAAAATGCGTGACTCCCCATGACACTATAATTTATTTCTGTGTTTATTGTAGGTCATAATTTTTGAAATATAATTTTGAAATATTCCATTTTATTGTTTGTGACACTTTTTTAGTTTAACTATTTAATAAAATAAATTATGCATACTGTATGGTTGTAAAATATTTTTACTTTCATTATTATCTTTTGCAACCTAGAGGATACGCGCCGCTTAGCGACTGGCTTGTGCAAGCTACGGCACACGGACCTCTTCGCGACAGAAAGTTTGCAACATACTAAAATAATTCTGTAACTAACTTTTTCGTTTAAAATCGATACTTTAATAAATGCAATTGTCAGTAACAAAATCTCTTCGAGGGGGCGGCTGGGGAGATTACCGTAGAAGAGAAAAATAATCTTTCGAGATATTTATCACTATATTCATGCTGCAATGTATTGTTTCTTTAAAAATATTTTTCTTTGTAACAATAAAACTTTCGCTCGATCAACGTGACCAACGTGATCAACCACCGATCAACGTGAGAGATTATGTTCTGTGATTTTTTTTCAAGGAATCAAGGAAAGAATCGCTTGCTTCGTTTCTGTGTTTACTTTTCAAGGCGTGATATCTCGCTAGATATTTAGAGTTGAAAGTAGCGGCAAGTTACATAAAGGTTAATTTTTTAGAGATCTTTCGAACGGTACAAAAAGTTTTTGCTTTTAGTTAGAGATAAAAATTTCATTTTTATCGAAATTTCAACATGCCCGCAGATGGCAGATGCACCGGGAGCGACGAGTCGATCCCGAAACAGCTATCGACACGACTTTTATTATTTAGATTATTTAGATACTGACAGATATTTCTAGCATGCAGTTAATAGCTGCTAATGTTAAAGCTGTTTGTAAGCTTTTAGACAATGTGAGGAAGAACTTAGTGTGATTTTGTAATAAATCGACCAAGTGTTTTTGTATCAAAGTTTGTTGGTGGTGGTGGAAAAATCGGCCACAGAGTTCATACTATGATTTGGCTTCACACAAAATGTTTTGTAAAAAGTCTCCATAGAAACTTCCGACCCGCTTCATTTTCTTGATAGTCTTTTGCACCAATTTTTTTCATCATTGTTGGTTGAAGTTTAACTAGGCCGTAGAAAAGTCAGCCAAAGTTTACCTGTAGAGAACCCTTTTCCAAAGGATGCTGTAAATCATTCAAATAATTAATATTCTAAAGTACTGTTCTGCTTCTGCTTTTTTAAGTTCTGCATTAAAATTGAAAACTTGGGGACTAACTGTACGAGGACACCTCGGTTCAATATCATGAGCTTCTGCTATTTCTTCAGCAGATGTAAAGATAATGTGACGAGTTTTTGGGGTGAGCTGCTGGGGATTAAACTAATCTAAAATTCGTATCCTATGCGACTAATAATAAAAAATGTTCATTTTGTTGCGTGAAAATCGGTTAAGTACAACGTGAGATAGGGAGTTTTGGGTGTCCCCATCGTTTAACATAAGATTTTCTCGAATTCTCGAGAAATATTGGCACTATCGCTTAGTTGACTTCAGTTTTGAAAACTTATTTTTGGCACCAAAATCGACGATTTTCTGACGAAAAGTTGCCAAGCTTGGCGATATTTCGGCCGTTTTTATTAATTGGCTGGTAATGCTTGCTTCCCTGCTTTAGTATTACTCAATTGCATTTCTATTACGCAATTAAAGTTCGCGACTGATTTTCTAGCGATGGAATCTCTGGAATGCTCGTGCAATGTCGGCGTAAGGTATAAAATAGCATGGCTGCACTAGAGTTAAGATCAATGCAGTCAGCTGTTACGAGCAGATGTTGATTCTGCTGAGAGCATAAGGCTATCTGTATTGTGTGGTTTTGTAAGTGATCTATCGCTTGTTTTGAGATGCTTATTTTTAAAAGCTGTTTGTGCTTTCTTCATTGTTGAATCCTGAGGAACTGCTGATAATTTTTCTCGAGAATTTTTTCGCTGAATTTTGTCCCGTGGAAGGAGTTTTATTGTGCATGAAATACAGCATCTGAGGAAACTTCTTTGTTAAGCTGGCTGTTGTGAAGCGAGTTATTACGCTGGCTGTTATGAAGCGGGTGAATATTTTTCACCCAAAACACGTGTACTAGTGATAAGTTCATTTTTATGTGTTTTATACAAATAAATTTTTATTATTCATCCTTTAAAATCTAATTTTCTGTTGAGTGTTCCACATTTTGTCATTAAAATTCCAAATTTCGAAGGAAGGGGGTGAGAGATACCGACTCTTCCGACCTACGTCCCTGGTATTTGATATACAGTCGAGCCCGCATAATGGAATAGCGAATTTGCATGAAAAATTATTCTGATAAGCGGAATATTTCATTATATCTGACCACATTAAAAATTTACAACGATTTGTCATACCAAAAAATTATCACAATAAGTTGGATATTTTTGTAACCGATATTCCATTAAGCGTACTCGACTGTAATGTAATCCCTAGCCACCCTCATAATTTCGGAACGGCTGCTGCTATTTTTATAAACGTGGTGTCTAGGTATAGTAAAATGGATATGCGCTACCGAATGAGGCCGCTCACAGCGCCACCTGGTGGGAAAACTGCGAAGTTCGCTTTCGTATCTCGAAAAAGGTACGAGATAGGGGAAAAAAGTGAATCACAAAGTTGTAGAGTGTTATCGATTTAGTACGAAAAGACACCTCATTGACATGGATGTGAAAAAAAGAACGGTTAAAACGTGCATTTGTATTTTCGTGACGTCATGTGACTTCACGAAAACATTCATGACGTCCTGACGTATACTGTGACGTCAAGAAATGTGAACAGAAGAAGAAAATATCTTTCGGGCTAAACACGACGCCGCAATGTAGCACAGTGGTATCGCTTGCGATTCCTAGTCCAAAGGACTCTGATTCAAGGCCCGAGAGTTGCATCCTTGTACTGATCTTAACATCAACTCAACACAACTTGCACTTAATGTTCGGAATTTTTGCAGTATGCAAACACGTTAGAAACCTCACACATGTTCACTTGAGGCTACTAGAATAAGAGACATCTTGTTGGGTTTCTACTATGTTGAAGGTCATGGCCATGGAGCGATTTTCCGAAGCTGAGTATTGTGAGATGATTTTACTGTACGGTGAATGTGCATCCAAGGCTCTATCAGCTGCAAGGTTGTACCGGGCATGCAGGCCCGCATCCTTCATATCAAACCATCCTAATTGTTGTAACACGTTTAAGGGAGACAGGCTGCGTGACTAGTCGGGCTCGATCTGGCAGACCAGCTAAGGTAGGACGGCAAGTTCAACCAGATGAGGTACTAGCATACACCCTCGCATACCCGAAATGCATTACAAGACAGATCAGTGAACACTATGGCCTCTCAAAAACTCAGGTTTGGAAAATCCTACAAGAATCAGGCGCTTATCCATACCGACCAACGCCTCAGCAGGCTTTACTGGACGGGTATGCCGAGCGATGCTATTCATGGTGCAATTTCGTTATGAATCAGATACAGATCCAGCCAACATTCTTGGCAGCTGTAGTATGGACGGATGAGGCATGCTTTTCACGGAATGGCATGTACAATAGGCAACACACCCATTACTGAGCGCTTTAAAATCCTAAATGTTTTACCGACATCAAGTGCGGTTTGGTATTAGCGTTTGGTGTGCAATTTACAGTAACAAGTTGATCGGTCCAATATTTTACGATGGTACCTTAACAGGCGCACGGTATTTACAATTGCTGCAGAACCTAATGCCCGATTTTGTGGAGAACCTGCCGGTGTTTAATCTTAGGAATGCATGGTTTCAACTTGACGGAGCGCCTGCTCACAAGACATCTCCAGTGAAGCAGTACCTCGTCACGGAATTCGGGAAACAAATAATTGGGCATGGCGGTTTCGAAGAATGGCCTCCACGTTCGCCTGATCTGACTCAACTGGACTTTTTTCTGTGGGGATACCTAAAACAGCATATATATGCGACCCCTCCACAAACATTGCAGGACCTTAAGGGCACTGGCAGGAGGAAAGCGAAGTTTTTTTTATCTCTTCATATCACTTCAGAAGGGTTCCAAGAGGCGAAGTGGGCGGGGTAGTTTTTGACAGCTCGCCTCCTCCTTCCCCTGAACTTCACCGAAGCCCCTTTTTGAAAGCAATTAGTGGAAGCCTTGGGGGCCAAAGACTGCCCAGGGGCCGAATGTACGTGTAGAAGGAAACGACCAAAGATTATCCTAAACGACAGACAACTTCCTTAGCGAACTTCGGTAGTTTTGAGTTTTCGTGTATTTCACCTTGTAACCCTATGTTGAAATTTTTAGGATTGTAACCTATTTATAGAAAAATACATGTGATGCATATTCTACAGCTTACGAAATATTGTAACAATAGATTAAAGCTGTTGTGAACTAATAGTATTTAAATATATGTAAAATTATGTCGCATACTTTTATGTCTCTTTTTTGGGACACATTTTTGGGACAATTTTCAATAAAGGGGGGTGAGAGATAAAATGACATAGTCATTAATAATTTTGTATGTTCTTGAGCACGCATAACAACTTCCAGGGGGGGGGGACTGTAACTGAATTAAATTTAAATGAATTAGAAACACGTAAAAAAGTTGTGAATTAGTTGAAGTCTCAGGGAATAAAAAGGCATTAGAGTTTTGATTTCGTATTGAGGGGAAGGAAAAGAAAATTGTTAGACGAAAGTTACAGTTTGTCATTCAAATAATAGTATTTTAGATAGGATTACTACTTTTCAATTTTAGAATTTATTGAGTGATAAAAACAGAAGATTGAATAAAAACTTTTCGAAAAAAAAAAAAAAAAAAAGATTTTGTTGCTTACTTATTATTTTTTCTTCTTTTAAGTTGAAGAGTCTTGTTTCTACACATATGCCATACAAAAAAATTTGCATAAATAGTAAATTTTCTCAGACCTTGCAGACATGTTAAAAATAAAAAATACAATTATAAGCAGTTTATTAATAAAGACTAAACGGAAAACAATTATTATGGAATAAAAAATAGGTTGTTCGAAATACAGTGCCCGGAATTAAGTTTATTACAATTATTAATGTTAAAATAAACTTAAAGGACCATTTTAGAGACCTTTTCTATCTGACTCTGAAGTTTAGTCTTAATACTAATCTAAATTCCTCTAAAACTTGAAAAGGACAAACAATATTTAAAGATTGATTTCTTATGTATAAAAAATGAATTTTAAGAATATTCCACAGTTTTTAAAATATATTTGTATTTTTAAAGATAAATTAACACTTTAAAGGTGCCAGAAACTGGCTGTGAAAGCCTGGTGAAAACCCTGATGTATTCCAAATTTGATACCGAAGCCATGCAATACGGCAGGTATTACGAGAGCTTTGCTCAAAAATACATTCGAGACAATCTAAATCTAGATATACAGCCATGTGGCCTATTTGTGGATATGGAATTTCCATATTTAGCTGCCACTCCAGATGGTCTCATCGGGAGTGGTGGCATTATAGAAATTAAATGCCCACAAACGTGTGAATTGCTAACTCCAGATGAGGCCATCGAGCAGCGAAAGTGCACATTTTGGGAGTTCAAAAGATAAAAGAAAGTAGGATCGGAGAAATAAATAAAAAACACAAATTTTACTATCAGATACAAGGCCAGTTGAAAATTACAAATCGGCAATATTGTTTATTTGTGCTATGGACAAACAGGGGAGTGAAAACAAAGAAAATTGAGAGAGATGAAATATTTTGGCAACATCAAATGGAAAATAAACTAAAATTATTTTATTTAGATTGTATAATTCCAGAGTTAATTGATCCAAGGCATCCAAGATCTATGCCAATAAGAAATCCCCCTTCTATACTTGAAGCGCAAAAAGGAAAAGCTGAAAAAAAAGGAAACAAATAATTTATCTAATTTTTCTCTCTACTTTTCATACACATATTTTAATCCATTTTTGTGCGAGGCTGGCTATGTTTTTAATTATTTCTTTTTCGGTGTACAATCTTATTTTTAACCAGCAGGAACTTAAAATATTATTCATGCATTTAATATTTCGTCTTTAATATTTATATTTTGTATATTTAATAGACATTTTGTCTCTCCCAATTTTCTTCGTTTTTACTCCCTTCTTTATCCATATCTTCTTAAAATAATCTTCATATAGAGGAGAGTGTTTCATCTTGGGACACTTTTTCTAATTTTTTTATTTTTATCAATTATTGTCAAAATTTTACCTAGTATTATTTTAACCCTTTGCCTGCAATATTAAATAAGTTTTTATCTTACATCCTTCATAGAAAGAAATTAAAAAATATTTAGTAAACTTGTATTTTGTCCCAAGCTGTACGCCTGGTGGGGCACCTTGGGACGGTTAAATTATCAACAAAAAAAAAATCACCATTATTTAAATTTGTTTCACAATTTGTTTATGTATTTACCTTTTTCTTATTATTAATTATTTGGATGACAATTTCATTGTTTCGTCTAAGATGCACACATCATCATCATTGCCATCGTTACATAAATCACTAATTACTGGTTTGTTTCCTGATCTTCTACCAATTCTAATAGGTTATATAGATTAAATAAAAAATTTTTACTCTCAATATATTATTATTATTATTTTAAATATTTCGAATAAACGTTAGCTACTTGTAACTTGAGACCCAAAGTGCATTATGAACACGCTCAGAAATTTTAGAATGTTAGCACTAGAGCTATTACTATACATAAGTTTTATGCAAAAAGCTTTAAATTTCATTTTATTACCTTTTATTTCAAAATATTTTCATGATTTTTTATTTAATATAAAGTTTCTTTAATAAAAACATAGAACTTATTAAAGTTTTACAGTTTCTAGACATGTTTTCAAAATGAAATTTTTAATAAATTTTTACCTGCTTTATCAATGAAAACAAAACATGTTCGAAAACAGAACATCTGTCTGAATTTGCAAGCACTAACAGTGAAAGGGACAAAAAGTAAAGTCCAAGGTGTACCGTGCTCCAGTCAGTTGCTGTCCCTTAGATCTATTACTAACCTGCGCATTATAAAAATTAAAATCACAATATTATTTTATGTATATGCTATGTTCGTTTATTATTATGATTTTTTCTTATAAATAATTTGTATAAAAATTACCATTCTAACAATTTATTTAATTATAAATAGGAAAATTTTCCTTTTTTTCTGAATTGGGCTACATATTAAATAGAGATTTTTATTAGTGAAAGACTTATTTTATTACTTACTGAACACAGTTCAGCGTGGTATCAATGTATTTTGGGGATCTTGATTTTTTTGGGTTCCCATTTATGATTCTAATGCTACATTATTTCTTTTATTACTCTTGAATTTTAATGACTATGTCATTTTATCTCCCCCACCCCCACCTTTATTGAAAATTGTCCGAAAAATGTGTCCCAAAAAACGGCATAAAAGTGCGACATAATTTTACATATATTTAAATACTATTAGTTCACAACAGCTCTAATCAATTGTTACACTATTTCGTAAGCTGTAGAATATGCATCACATGTATTTTTCTATAAATAGGTTGCAAACATAAAAATTTCAAGATTGGGTTACCAGGCGAAATACACGAAAGATGATACATAAAATGACATAGTCAATTAATATCATTTTAATATGGCAATAATGAAACTAAAAAATTAGGGGGGGGTTCTGGAGGGGTCTCCCCCTAATGAGGCTCAACAGCCGAGTTATTTTTCTTTCTTTCTACAAAATGTAGAACATATGGAAAAAGTCAAAGTTCGAATGCAACCCAATCTTCAGCTTCCTAGCATTGTACAAGACAACAGTAAAGTAAAACATTATTTTTCCTTTTTTTATAATATTTCTGGGTGCATTATTTTGGAATTTAATTTTCATTCGTATATAATATGTTGTAATAATGATTAATTTTTCAGGCTTCCCATAGCTAAATTTCTATTCAAAATGTATGTTGTACCAAAATGTAAGTGTAATAAAAGTACACTCAGAAATTTTTGTCGTTATTATTTTGAAATAACTTTTTTTTTTTTTTTTTTTTTTTTTTTTATATAAGACGAAACCCCTGTGTTTTTAGCAACCTTTCCTCATCGAAATATAACCCTGCCACCCCCCTTCATATTGCCTTGCGCCTAAAAACAAAGAAGCTGTATAATTGTTTGTTTGTTTAAGTACGGCCGATTAGCTACTCTAGGCCGATAGGTGAGGTGCCCCCCGTGGGGGGTCTTTCTAAGAGGTCCTAACCCGTAAAAAAGCTGTATAATGCCATATGTTTGATTATTTTCATCTATGTACCAAATAGGTCAGAGCAATAAAATCCATCTTTTTCAAAACATTTCTTTATTTATTTTTTAATTTACGAAAATACTCGTATATTATGATAGTTCTTACAAAGATCTGCATCTGGAACATATTTGTAATTTTTCACTTTCAAGGGTGGTGTTAACCAAACGAGTTCTATCATTCACTGTCTTTGTTTCGTTAATAAACAAAGTTGATTCCCCGGGAAAAACAAACGAAATGAATTGTCTAACCTTTTGCACAAAAGCCGTTAGAAAATTTTTCATGAAACTCACGGTCCGATATATATGAGGTGGGGGTACACTTCATTCATGTATCAGTAAATGCTTTTTTTTGTTTTTTTTTTTATGGTTAATAAAAAGTCGGAAAACTATTTTGCGAATTCTTCTTAAATACTGGCAAAACATTTAATAGTAAATGAATAAAAATAATAATAATAAAAGATAACAAAATTAAAATACAGTAAAACCCGCTTAAGAAGTTCCCGCTTAAGAAGTTCACATTCTCGGTTCCCGCTTTTTTTCCTATTCTTCCAATGTTAAAATAACCCACTTAAGAAGTTTCGCTCGAAACTCTTTCCCGCTTAAAAAGTTTTTTTTAACTTCCAAGTTCACTTGAAAACGTGTTTTCACCCGCTTCTCTATATATCCCGTTCTCTGAAAAATTGCAGACTCCGTTCATAATAGTCCTCTTTGACTGGAAATGTCTCCCCGTAAAGTCCAATTCATCAAAATGTGCTCGGCCTCTACTCGGAGCCCCCGGGAAGGGAGGGGGAGAGTAGACAATTACAAGGCGAGCCTGGGTACTGAACGCGTGGAGGTGTTGTGACGTCACAAGAGAGGATGGACTTTTCTCCGTTAAAAGCATTAGAATCATACGGAAAAGTAGAAGAAACTAAGATGTTTTGTGCCTTTTATGGATACTAATGCTAAGTCAGCAATCTCTATTCTTAATACGACATACTTGATAATAGTTATTAAGCTATAGAGTACATAAAAATATAAAATTGCCGTATTTTGCGTTAGTTTTATTGATTTCTGTTCTTTTGTTCTAGCAATCATTATGCTTCCGTTTGCTGCGTCCCAGGCTGTAAGTAAAGCTAATTACAAAAGAGGAGAAAATGTGAAAGTTTTCACTTTTCCCAAAAAACGAAGAAAAGCGGGCCGAATGGACTAAAAATATTCCAAGAAAAAATTGGTCCCCAGGAAAAAATACGTATGTTTGTATTGAGCATTTTCGAGATGAAGATCTTTTAAAAGACGATGCTATTTTAAAATCAGATGGGGCACTTTTAACTGTAAAAAGAAAGCATTATAAATTAGAACCGAATGCTATCCCGTGCATTTTTTCGAGCTTACCAGCCTATATATCCGATATTACCAAAAAACAAGAAAGAACTGATCCTACTAAAAGAAGAGAAAACGTTTAGGAAAAAGATATTGAGGAAACCGAAAAAAATAATGCAAAGGAAAATATAAATTCTTTTGTAATTAAGAAATGTATCAAGAGTTTCATGGCAATTCTATGTTAAGAAAATTTCACCTTTAATTATAAATTAAACGCAGATCCCCTTCCACTGCACATACCAAGTAGCTTAAGGTTCAATGCGGATCTCATGGTTGATTTATTTATTTAAAAAAAAAAAAAAGAGAGAGAGAGAAATCTATTTGCTGGATACTTAGAAAAACAAAAATATAGAAGGTATTTATTAAAGAAATATTTCCAACTAAACGGTTTATCGGAATTTGTTGAAAATTCTGAAATTAAGTATGAACACAGATTTGGAAATTAACTCAAAAAAGAAAATGTATTACTGCAATGCTAAAAACAATAACAAAAAAGTATATGTATTACTGCAATATATTTTACATGAAAACCCCTGAGAGCATTTAGGCAGTTTTACATATTCAAGAGTTATACTCACTAATTTTTAAAAATATTTAATTATGTATATTTCAAATGTCTCAATGTGATATTTGAAAGTCTTATCTAGAAAAAATTAAAGCAAACACTTGTAGTGCTTTCATGAAAAACTTTATAGTATTTGTAAGGTTTGGGTAAAAGCTTTTACTTTTTATTTTCTTGTTTTTGTGCTTTAATTGCTTCTAATAAAATTTGACATTAGGAGTCTGTATAACATAATTATATATAGTATGTATTGTACAAGTTTTTAAAATATTAATTGTGGAAATTTCTGATTATATTCCTCGTGCTACTAGTGTTTATTGACATTATTGATCAGATTTCTTCCATAGAATTCAATACAAACTCTTTGAAATCCCATCCTCTCTTGTGACGTCACGAAATGGCTTAAGATGACTATTTATGAATCTGGATATTTTTAACATCAATTCTTTCAAAAAGCTTATTAAAACGAAGCAAAACTAAATAATGTATTTCAGTTTTTAAGTAAAATTAATAAAAATTATTATTTTTACTTAAAAATATATTTACTTTTACTTACTTAAAAATATGACTGTATGCTTATACAACGTATAAATTTAATCCATATACATATTATTTTAGATAAATGATAACATTGAGTAACCATTATATTATTTAGAATGTATTTGCTAGCCCGAAATGCAAAACATACTGCATACAATGCTGAAACTGCTTTAAATTCAGTACCAATTTATTTCATTAATTTCTGACAAAAAATATTGTTGATTCACTAAGAACAAAGTGTTGTAAAACGAAAATGCTATTTCAATGCGTCATAAAAAATTAAGCTACTCGTATTTATTGGCATTATTAATTCCATTTCTTCCATTGAACTCAATGCAAACTGTTCCAAATCCCATCCTTTCTTGTGACGTCACGAAAACCAGTACCCAGACCCCCTCTTGCTTTCTCCTCTCTCTTCAGTCGCGGCGACCCCGCTCTACTCCTTCATTTTTATCTCACGTCCACACCTGTTCTTGGAATGTGGAGAGAGAATGAAACCAGTGGTACTGTGAGAATAGTGGCCGGCAAAAGGAAAAAGATGTGCGGACCTGTTAGTTTATTGTAACGGCATTGAATGATGATTAGAAAAGAGATTAGTCCAATCCTGCTCCTACAGTATTCAGGGTAAGTTTATCAGTTGCTTTCTTTTTCAATAGATTTACCTGCCCCTTTTCCAGGAAGAATGAACCACCCAAGTTCTCAAATCTTTGGCTCTTTCAGTTCAAAACTTTTTAAGTCAGTGAACGTCGTCTTTCTCTCTCTGAAGAAAGTTTACGTGTGAAAATTTCTACTCTTCTCAAAATGTCAAGCAAGGTAATTAAAAGAAAAGCCTACAGAAAACGACTTGTTAAATGGATGATTGGAAAACTGGGCAATGCTGGAGATATGAGGAAAGCGAACATTTTGGAATACATTCATTTCATTTTATCTGCATGGGAGTTAATAACACCATCTGTGATTGCCAATTGTTTCCAAAAAGCAGGATTCTTCGATGCAGAATTAACAGAGGAATACGACTATGAATCGGAATTGAAGATGATTGGAAGACAGTACAAAGAAGATTAGATTTCACTGCATCGTTTAAAGAGTATGTGTCAGCAGATGATGAAATATCGCCTTGTGAAGTGCTAACAGTGGGTGAAATTTGTGAAGTTGAAGAAGATGATGAAATGAGTGAAGCTGAGGAAGAGGACGTGGGAATTCCTAGTTTTCAGGATGCTGTTAAAGGACTAGAAACCTTTCGTCGTTTTGTCGAAAGTGTTGAAAATGTGCTGAAGAAGTTCTTAAAAGCTTAAGACAACTAGACTGTTTTCAATTAAAGATTGCCGAAGAAAAACAAAAACAAAAAACTATAACCGATTTCTTCTGTAAAATAGGTTCCAATGACGTTTAAAGTCAAATTTCTCGGATTTCATAAAGATTGGATTTGATAAAGATGATTAATGATTACGTTGTTTTACTTCATTAACTATTTTTTTATATATGCAAAACAATTTACAAATTTAAACTAAAATTAGATATTATTTCAATAATATAAAAAAGTGTCAACTGAATACCTATGTTAAAATTATTCCATTTGTTTTTCAGAAAAATTAAATTACCGTTTAAGAAGTTTTCCCGTTTAAGAAGTTTTTGCCATCCATTCCCTTGGAAAACTTCTTAAGCGGGTTTTACTGTACATATACGTATAATTCAACAGAAAAGTAAAAAAAAAAAAAAAATCATGAAAGATAAAATTCTTATAAGATAAAAAGTTAGTACAATAGTCTTCTAATTAAAGCCCCGTACTCCCTACCCTACTAGTTCAAGAAGACAAATTAAGAAAAATTGATCCGTCCCCCAACGAGGATCACTTTTAAATACAAGAAAGAAAGAAAAAAAATGTTCTGACAATAAATTTCTAACTTAAGATACCTTTTTAAAATTTGGACTCTGAATCAATTTTCGCATTTAAAAGTGATCCCCAAAATTTCAAACAAATCGGTCCATTAATAAAAAAATTGTAGATGAATGAATTTTTACGCAGTTGATTTCCATCCCCCCTTCTCATCAATGAGACAACCCCCCGTCCCGCGGGGAACGAACGGCACGGTTCACTAACAACTTCCTGCAAACCAATCAGTATCGATCATTTTTTTTCCCCTGCTCAGAGAATTCTTGTGAAAGAGTTTATTTGTGAATTTCATTATGCCCGCACTTAACGGGTATTAAAAATGTACAAAAATAATTTTAAACATATCTATAAGAAAGTTTAAACATTTTTCTATCTATGAACATTTTCTTTAAACGAATATATTGGATTTCCAATATAGTTTTGATGGATTATATCTGCGACTACATGAAATTTTAAACTTTCAAATGAATTTTAACCACGTTATGAAACAAAATACACAAAATAAAAGTGTTCCTATTTAGGCAATTGTCTGCTGTACAACCTACGGTATTTCTTTCTATTAAAATATTTGAAATTATACCACTAGGGAACGGGCAAATTTTCCCCGTAGGTTAGCATGGGAATGGAGAATCCAAGATGGCAGCCGTCCAACGCCCTTAAACGACGCATTACGGACGCTTGTGCCAACGTGTGACTCTCTATGCTCCAACGCGTACTATGTGAAATTCAAACGAGGATCCAAATGTGCATTGCAGATGACGGTGCGAAGTTTGAACATCTTAAATAAAGGTTATTGTTATAAATAATTGTTTTCTTCTTTCTTTTATCGTTTTTTCACTTTCGTAGAGTAGGGAATTACGAAAATACAAATCCACGTTTTAACCGTTCTTTTTTTCACATCCATGTCAATGAGGTGTCTTTATGTACTAAATCGATAACACTCTACAACTTTGTGATTCACTTTTTTCCCCTATCTCGTACCGTTTTCGAGATACGAAAGCTAACTCCGCAGTCTTCCACCAGGTGGCGCTGTGAATGGTCTCATTCGGTAGCGCATATCCAATTTACTATACCTAGACATCGCGTTTATAAAATAGCGGCAGATCTTCCGAAATTAGGGACGCGGAGTTAACGGCAGAACAGAGAAGCGCTGCTGAGAAAATAATTATGGAATTCGAAGACCTCTTCTCTCGTACTTCCGGTGACTTTCGTCGTACGAAGTTGACGCAAGACAGAATAGATACAGGCAGCCATTCTCCCATCAAGCAACATCCTAGGCGGCTACCGTTTGCTAAGCAAGAAGAGATGAGCAGACTTTAAGAGAGGCTGCAGCGTGATGATATCATCGAGCCATCGACTAGTCACTGGGCCTCGCCGATTGTTTTGCTCCGAAAGGAGGATGGTTCCACCCGGTTCTGCGTTGTCTATAGATGCCTGAATGACATTACCAAGAAAGACAGCTACCCTCTTCTCAGGATAGATGACACGGACACTTTATCGGGAAATGAAATGTTCTCCACTCTGGATCTCAAGAGTGGCTACAGACAAGTAGAAATTCATCCCGACGACCGTGAAAAGACTGCGTTCACTACTTGACAAGGATTATAGCAATTCAAAGTTATGCCTTTTGGACTCTGTAACTCACCGACTACATTCGAGCGTCTGATGGAGACAGTGCTGAGAGGATTTTCCTACGAAGCGTGTCTCGTTTATTTGGACGATATCATCACCGTCAAGACTTTCAAAGGGCATCTAGAGAACATCCGGAAAGTGCTATAGAAATTGAAGGAGGCAAACTTGAAAGTGGGTCCATCTAAGTGTAACTTGCTTCGTCAGGAAGTATGTTATCTCGGGCACATAATATCCGCCCACGGAGTCCGGACCGATCCCGAAAAGTCGTCCGCTGTGAAGAACTGGATTCGTCCTGAGAATGTCAATGAGCTGCGAAGTTTTCTCGGGCAATGTACTTACTATCGAAAATTCGTGAAGGGTTTTCTCTCAAATTGCAAGACCACTTCACAAAATGACCAAGACTCGACAAAAATTCCGATGGACTGCATAATGTGAGGATGCGTTCAACACACTGAAGTTAACTTTAATATCTGCGCCGATCCTCTCGTATCCTCATCCTGACAAGCCATTTATCCTGGACTCAAATACAAGTAAGGAAATACAAGTAAGGAGAGTGTCGGAACAGTTTTGTCCGAGGAGATAGATGGCCAAGAACACGTCATAACTTAATGGAGCAAATGCCTTTCGAAGGCAAAACGTAACTATTGCGTTACGAGAAAGGAACTTCTTGCTATAGTTAAGGCCGTGGAACATTTCCATCATTATCTGTACGGCCGAAAGTTCGTGGTCCGAACAAACCATGCCTCTTTCATCTGGTTTTTGAACTTCAGGAATCCGCAGGGCTAGATAGCCAGGTGGATACAGACATTACAAGAATATGACATAGAAATATGTTATTGGAAAGGAGCATCTCATGGAAACGCAGATGCTTTATAAAAAAAGCCCTGCACAGAAAGTTGTCGCTATTGCTCCAGGGCGGAGAAAAATTATCATCAGAAACATCCCGTTGTCCGCCAAGTTACATCATCGGCACATCCCATCGGCGACTTTTGGCGTAATTCTTGAGGGAGGCACGTGACGGAGGTCGGACCATTACCGAACTGTATGGCAGGACGGTATTGTGTTTGAAATGGATGAATGTCCCTAAAGTGACCCATGCCATTGACCGTAATGTGCTGGAAATCTTTTGAGTGTTCCTGTAGCAGATCTATGAATGATAAAGACAATATTTTCGATGGTGAAATTCATTTTGTAACTCTTAACAACATATATCACTTCTGAATCGTTTGAAATAGCCTCATACTTGTAAAATACGCTTTAATGAATTTCTCCCCATAGAGCGTAATGTATTTAAAATCTTTCGGGCGGCCCTATAGATAAACTATCCAGTCGAATGGCACTAAAGGGAAGGTGCACAACTATATGCTACAACAATCCTAACTATAAAGTTTCAACATTCTACGTCTAATAGTTTTTGAGATATGCGAGTTTAATGAATTTCGGCCGATAAAGCGTAATGTATTTAGAATCTTTTAGGCGGTCTGTAGATAAACTATCACTCGATTTTGACGAACGGGGGGATGCTCAACTAGATGTTGCAACAATCCTAAATATAAAGTTTCAACATTCTATGACCAATAATTTTTGAGATATGCGAGTTACATGCTACGTACATACATACGTACGTACACACGGCATGGAAAAACTGATCAAAATAGACCTCGTGGTCGGTCGAAATGGGTTGCACACGCATTTATATGAACTTATATGCTAGCGTACGATCAGATGCATCGAAAAAATTCTTAAAAGTAAATTTAGAGGTAATCAAAATCGGTTTTTTCGTCGAAATCTGGCCACCAAAATTTTTCGGGATCACATTATTTCCTTATACTTCTTACAAGGAAGTAAAAACGGTCAGCGTCAGGGACGTACCCAGAAAAAAACTTCGGGGTGGGTCCAAAAATTTCAAAGGGGGTCCAAACGGTGAAAAAGGCAGAATTTTATACAACAAAACTTCATCACTATTATTTTCTTTACAAAAACTGAAATTTCGGATGGGGTCCGGACTCCCTGGACCAACCCACTGGGTACGTCCTTGGTCAGCGTCAATGTAAACAAATCAGCAATGTTTACAAATCATTATCGCAACTATCCAGTATTTTTATGCGAGCACGTTCATTTTGTGATAACAAATCTCTTATAAGTGCAAAAATATACCATCCCTTTTCTCCACCCTCCTCGGAAAATTTCTAAGTTCCTAGCTGCCTTGCTGCACATGCGTGCTCATTTTGTGTGGCAGACATTTTCATCCTGTTTAGATGCTAGTCCTGATTTTTCTTAGACTAAGGGAGACGTTAGATGCAACCCTGTAGCAGGAGGAGCGTTTTTTCTCTGCTTTTTATCACTCGCGCCAACCTCGCCAACATCCGAAATCGTCACAAATCCAGTGGTGGCCAAAATTGTGGACACTTGAAAACATTTTTACTTCCTTGCTTGTACGGAGTATAAGGAAAATTTGTGATCCCGAAAAATTTCCGGGGCCAATTTTCGACGAAAAAAAACGATTTTGACTACCTCTAAATTTACTTTTAAGAATTTTTTCGATGCATCTCATCGTACGCTACCATGTGTAAAGAAGGTATTTGGTTGGGCTATTTTAAATTATCAAGTTGCGTTGTGACATGAATAAACCAGGTACGATATACACTTAGTTGCAATATAAAAAAGAGACGTTAAATACTTGAAACTATTTTATTAAACATATACTATTGAAACATTATTATAACGGGCGGTGGTGGCTCAGCGAAAATAAAAATACGTCCTATATGGACAGTGAAATTAAGGTGGAATCCTTTTAAAAATTACGCCAGCACAGAATTACACATTGGCGAGAACAATAACTTGGCTGAGATTAATAGCGCCAATTCCAGAGCAACCCTAACAGTTAATCCAATAAAATTACAATGACGTAATCGCGAGCAAATAATTTTAAAGTCGTCGCAGGGGAACAACCAAATAACTTACGCCAGCAGGATGCCAAGAAGAAACTCAAAAAGGCCGTTGATTTTGCAAATCGACGCAATATAATCTATTTTTAGCACACCGGTCTGAAGAGACGAAACAATTAAGAACAAAAAGAATAGTGCATACGGGAAAAGCGAAAATACAGATTTAAAAACCGAAATGGCTGTAAAATGAAAAACAGAAGTGATTTAGAATTCTTGAATTTTGGATAGATTACATTAAAGAAAGCCAAAGTAAATGATTATTAAATTAGATATGTGATCTTCATCACATATATACTCCCCTCAACCAGGAAAAAAAATTTTGAAGAAATTTTTTTTTTATTAGTTACAATTAATGTATTTAAAAAATTTTAATTAAATGCTCTGTTTGGCTGGCATAAACAATTAAGAAAATCTTAAACATATTCAGACAAAATTATACAATTGCAAAATTACTGCTGACCACCACCTAATAAATGTTTAGAGAAGAAAAAAAAATGTCATGACACAATAAAAATAATAACTGCTAGCAATACAAAAGTAAATGTCGACAAAATAAAAAGGGAGCATTTAGCTCACAATACAAAGGGGCATTTTAGCTCATCCCTTTTTTTTTTTTTTTTAAATAAGGGGCATTTCAGCACACCCCTTTTTTTTTAAATAAGGGGCATTTCAGCACACCCTTTTTTTTAAATAAGGGGCATTTCAGCACACCCTTTTCTCTTTAATTGAGCATCTCAAGCTCATGTGCACATCAAAGATATACTGCTTAAACTTGCAGTGAGTACTCAAAATTATAATTATAAACCAGCGCTGTTGAATGGTTTGCATATATATATCAATAAGGCCTTCAAATGTCAGAATTATGCATCAAAAATACTTCACTCAATTGACAAAATAAAACAATACATTCAAATTATAATATGATACTAAAAAAATTTTTGCCTGTTTGATGGTAATTTTTCACACAGTTCTGTACCATCAGAATTGTAATAATGTTGTAAATAGTACATGACATAACAGTATCTTGACATACATATCTGTATATCATAAGAAAAATAAGCACATTCAATTGAAAAAATTATACTTGCACAAAATGACAATGAAAAAAAAAAAAAACAAGGAAATTGAATATCAATCTGTACAATACCATCAACGAACATCAATATCTAAGTACAATTAAAAAAGGATCTCAGTGAAGGTTTAAGTGTTATTGGACACTCACATATTTATTTATTTATTTTAAATTTTCAAGTTAGAGATAATACTAAATGAATCATTTAATTTTATTATTAATTATTATTTTATGACTGTGTAATTATTTACTTTAGAAGTCATCATTTAATAAGTGTTAAGTTTTAAGAACATTATTGAAGAAATGATATATTGACAGACACAGCATGAAATCCAAATACACAAGTGAAAACTACTGGACCAGCCAGGCAGTACACAAAAGCAATTATACCTCCAAGCTTGTGGGTACCACACAAACAAGGAAACAAGCATTCAACACATGCACACAGCAATATATCCGTGAATGTCAAATAAACCAGTTATTAATTATGTGGAGGTAATAGAAAAAAATTAAGTTATAAAAGAATAAAATTAGTTAACTTGCAAGTCTTGAAAATGTAGGTTTAAAGTTGGTAACAAGTACGTAAAATATTAGTTATAGCTTAAAAAGAAAATTGAAGGCAATTGTGGTCATACGGTAAAAATAACAAAATTAATGATTTTTTTTTTGTTTGTTTGTTCAAGAAAGGAATATTGTTGTGTCACTTACTAACACACTAATATTTTCAAAAGTGACAAAATTAGTAAAGAATAGCACACAAAAGTACAAATAAAAATACACTAAAATGCAATTACTAAAGTATACAATATACTGATACTCTGAAATTATATACCATCAAATTTCACTTATTAAAGTCTTGAGTTAATCTGATCACTACATATATATTTTATTATGAGCCTAACTAAACAAACAATATTTCACAAAATAATCACTAAGATAAGAATAAACATAATTCAAATAATAAATTAACTATAAGCACTCTGAAAATGTAAATCAATGTAATTTTTTTTTATAACTCAGTGAGTACTTGATACCTTAAAGTTGTATTAATTTATAGTAAGGTACAGAAGATATTTAAATATCTCATAGTATAGAAAAAATTTCAAAATAAAATGTTATGTTTGTGTATGTGAACACAAAAGAGTGACAAAACATGTACAATGTGTTTAAAATATTTTTGAAATGCACTACTGTACACCATAGTGAAAATGTTGGAGAAAAAATGTAACAAATATTCAAAAATTTTGTGTGTAGCAAAATGTGGAAGGACAAGCACAATGAACTCAAAATGAGCAGAACATCAGTGTGAGTGTGAACATATAAGACATAAACACAAGTGTGATGAAAAAAAAAAAATCAAGTATGTGAAAACGTTGAGAGTCAGTAAGTGTAAGCAATGTAAATAAAAACAACAACATGAAAAAAGAGTGTAATTGTGGACAAACACAGACTTCAAAGATCAGTGACTATTCAAGTATGAATCTTATTTGAAGTACAACAAACAATGTATGATATAGTGTATTTGTGAAAAGAAAAAAAGGTAATCTAATGAATACCACTATACTCTTCCAAAGAATGCATGTATTAAACAGAGGCATATCAATGGCAGGAAAGAAAACAATAAAACGGTGTATCTAAAAAAATGTAAAAAAGTGTGAACTGTACAACCTATGATAAACATGTAAAACTTGTATTAAAAAGGCCAGAAATAGAGTGAAACATAAAAATATAAATGTACTCTTAAAAAAAAGTGTTCAAAACAAATAATGTGTAAAAAAATCAGTCAACATGGTGACTGTAAATAATAGTATGTTCAAAGAAAGAAAATGTGTGAAAAATATGACAAAAATAGAAACAGTATATTGTGAGAAGAAAAAAAAGCTGAAAGAATATGTATGTTGTGCCATGGACTTTAATATGCAAAATTGCAGTGTGTAAGAGTGAGTAAAAAGTGTGTGCCTTAGAAAGGCCTTGCCATATACTTAATTATTGCAGACTGTCATGATTATCAAAATAAAGAGTAAAGAAAAAATAACGATGTATGTGTACCTCATAGAGGCTGAAAAATGAACACAAAAATGTAAAATACAATGTGAGCAAAAGCGAAAATATAATTTAAAATCACAAGAATGAATATGTAAGCAAATAGAAAATTAAACACACAAAAAGGTCTGTACACAAAAGTAAACATATAAAGCAATGAGTAATAATATTTATCGTGAGTGAACGAAACACAGTGCATAAAGAAGAAAAAAAAACTAAGAAGTGTATTAAAATAATTAAATGTGTGTGAATTGCAATCCAACAATTGTATTAAACAGTAAAATATTAATGTCATATATACTATATAAAAGTAGTAATTTAGATTTAAACTAATTTATAAACATGATTGAAAAACAATAACAATTATTTTTTTCTTACAACTCCTTAGAAGAAGTAAAATAAAATAAAAATTCAGCATATTAAATATTGTCCTTGACACGTTATGTCTAAAAAAACTACTCTTAGCATGTGCTATTTGCACACAAAAAAATGGATGCAAAGACAATATGAACATGATTATTATTATTATACAAGTATTAGAAGAACTGCACTTATAAATGACTTACCAAATTTCCAAGAATAAAATTTCAGTTATTCGGTAAATAAAAATTTAGCAAAAAACTTTTCATTAGTCATACTTAAAATATAATGTCCATTAAATTATCAGTTCAAACGGCATTGCATAGTATGAGCTGTCGGTGTATCAGGAGCGCGCACATTTAAAAAAAAAATAAAACAAATTGCCGATCACAGGAGGGGGAAAAAAACAGTTTTCGCCAAGTTCAGTGAATGGCACACCTAGAGACGCACGAAAAAAAAAAAAAAAAACCACTGTAGACTGCAGACATCCGGAAACAAAGTTCCAAATTTGCAGTGATCGGACGGTTTTTCGCACAGTTCAGCATTAGTTGTAAGTTTCAGGCGTAAAGCAAGGCAGGAAAACATAACGTACTCCATACAGGAAAACAGAAACATACTCCATACGCCGACACAATAGTCTCCAAATAGTCATAGGAACGTGTAGAACTCAAAGCGGTATTACGGAGGTGAGCAGTATGTGCTTTGGTAGAACTCACCTACAATTCGTCGGAGGGTGTTGCGTAGTAAGATCATCGATAATACATATATGAAATGAGGAGACGATCGGAAACTCATCATTAATGAATAGCCAGTCCATCAAGGAGCTCCGTGTTCCGTAAAAACGAAAGTCACATCACTAGAGTAATACATCACACATGTTCCATAAAACGAAAGTCACATCACTAGAATAAATAGCATTGTCGGGGCCGGAATGTGCATCCACAATGCACGCAGACGGACTGGAGTGAAGAAGTGTCTTGATCGGGAAATTTGATTCCGCCATTTTGCTAAGCCACCACCAGAATAAATGCAACTTAAGTGCCTGGGTAGGCACCAATTTATGTAAAGAAGGTTATTTGGATGGACTGTTTTAAATTATCAAGTTGCGTTGTGACATGAATAAACCAGGTACGATATACACTTAGTTGCAATATAAAAAAGAGACGTTAAATACTTGAAACTATTTTATTAAACATATACTATTGAAACATTATTATAACGGGCGGTGGTGGCTCAGCGAAAATAAAAATACGTCCTATATGGACAGTGAAATTAAGGTGGAATCCTTTTAAAAATTACGCCAGCACAGAATTACACATTGGCGAGAACAATAACTTGGCTGAGATTAATAGCGCCAATTCCAGAGCAACCCTAAGAGTTAATCCAATAAAATTACAATGACGTAATCGCGAGCAAATAATTTTAAAGTCGTCGCAGGGGAACAACCAAATAACTTACGCCAGCAGGATGCCAAGAAGAAACTCAAAAAGGCCGTTGATTTTGCAAACGGACGCAATATAATCTATTTTTAGCACACCGGTCTGAAGAGACGAAACAATTAAGAACAAAAAGAATAGTGCATACCGGAAAAGCGAAAATACAGATTTAAAAACCGAAATGGCTGTAAAATGAAAAACAGAAGTGATTTAGAATTCTTGAATTTTGGATAGATTACATTAAAGAAAGCCAAAGTAAATGATTATTAAATTAGATATGTGATCTTCATCACACCATGCACGTTCATACAAATGCGTGTGCAACTCATTTTGACCAAGGGCGAGTCAATTTTGACCAGTTTTTCCATTCCGTCTGTACGAAGGTACGTACGCATGTATGTAACTCGCATATCTCAAAAACTATTGGTGTAGAATGCTGAATATTTATATTTAGAATTCTTGTAACATCTAGTTGTGCACCCCCCATTTCGGTTTCATTCGCAAATCTTTCAAACTGAACCCAGCTTGGCGTATCGGAAATATTTGGATAGAAATCGCTAAACCTTATAGTATTTCTGCAGTATTTAATATTTTTCAAACAAAATAAATTTAGATGAAGTTCGCCGAAAATATTTTTGATTTAATAGACGTGCATCGAAATTATGTGTTGTCCACATCAGGTTTTTTACTGCAGCTTCACATTGATGTTTCATTGAGCTGAGAGTTTTAAGCTCAGAAAAATAACAGCGACTGACCTGGAAAGTTAGAAATTACAATCTACTTTATTTCTGTATAATTTTTTATATTAATGTAATAATAACTTCTATTGTATCTCTTATATTTACATTTAGTTTTGTGTATTGAAATCAGTACTAAATTCTCTTTAAAATTATATATGAGTTTGCATTTTGTGAAACGTTGCACTTCCTATAAGCACACTAAGTTAGAAACTCACTGGTATAACGCAGAAGTGCTTCTAAATATTGTATCTTTCTGGGATAGAACCCTTGACTTGTCCCCTCCATTAACAGTCATATGGCCGCCCATATTAATGATATCTTTAAAAGGTGAACTAAAGTTAACCACCAAAAAATATATGGCTCCTTCAGAGTTTCATACAAAGAAAAAAAATCTTTTGTTAAGCGCTTTTGTCTTCTCATATTCAGTATTGTAATTATCACGGTTGTCAAAACAAAAATAAACATTGGCAACCGGAATAACCCACCTCTCTAGAGAGGTCATTCTGGTTATGCTCTGGTCACATTGAGCAGACAACCGCTACATGACCGAACGTTTTCGAACGCGGTTACTTCCGGAGCTCCGCCTTTTCAAACGTTCTGGTCGTGCACCGATACCGGTGCATGATCAGGCCCGGACTGGGAGGGTAGGGGCCCACCCGTCTCAAGAGAAGGGGAAGGGCGGGTTATTGTGTAACCGATAAATAATAGGATGTGTTAACCCACTCGTACCCAGTTATTTTTGCGACTTTCTTCGATTTTTGCCAATACCAGCAATAATAGCTAAATTTCTGATATCAACTTCTTCGACAAGGGATGATTTCTTTAAAAATCATGATGTATAAAAATTGAAATGTGAACATCCTACTGGGTCATGTAATAATATTTTGTGGAGTTGAGATTCAATATTCGTGAATAAAAGCTAAGAAAAATAAATAACGTTTTCGACTGATAGCGAAAATGCCGTCCCAAAAAAGGGGCGCTAGGCATAAATGGGTTAAAGTGAAGTGTTTTGAAGCCTTCTGGGGCGCAATTGCAGCTGCAAAAAAATTTGTTTGTGTCAAACTTCATTCAAGTGCTATCACTATAGCAATTTTTGTATTTTCTTTCTTTTTTCAGTTTGGGGGCCCGCCTTCAGCAGGGAGGGCCCGCCGAGGGTGGGGGGCCCACCCGTCTGCAGACAGTCGCAGTGGCGGATCCAGAAATTCTCTTGGGAGGGGCTAAATTTTGAAAAAATCTTATTTTACCCAAACAAAATATACGATAAAGCAAAATTATAGTCTAAACCAATGTAAAAACTTTCGGGAGGGGCTAAGTGATTAAAAAAGATCACTATACAAAGTGCATAATGAAGCAGAATGTTAGCCTTTAGTAAACTCTTTTGGGGGGGCTAAAGCCCCTTAGTCCCTCCCCTGAATCCGCTACTGGACAGTCGGACACCCTGGCCAGTCCGGGCCTGCGCTCGACCGATGAATTCTCGAATGCGCCCAATTTTACGGTTACGATACCTCCCTATAGGCCCGTTTACATGTGAAAATTTAAAATCCCGGGTTAAAGCGGAGTACAGGGAAAAACTCGCAATGCATCATGGGAAAGCGGGGTTGACTCTGTATTAACCCTCCTTTCGACCAGGAATCTTCCTACCCCGCATTTTTTCCCCTAAGTAGGGGAAGCGGGGTAGAAAGCAGTGTAAAGCATAACGAAGCAGAAAGATGAGCCATCCATATCTGCCCCGTCGCACCGCAACCATGCCGTACTGTTTCGCCGTTTTGGACCGTTGGCTGTCCTCACGGCGAGCTTGCCTTGCCGCAAGTAAATACACCAATGCTCTTCTGTAATTGGCTGTAGCTGTAAAAGCTCTTTTGTAATTGGCCATAGCTGCGGTCGCTGTGGAATATCTGTTCTCGCCAGATATTGCGCAAACCCTCGGCGCTCGTCGTGTTGCTCCGTCACGTGACGTCATTGCGGCGTCTTAGCGGTGTGGTACGGCCAGTATGAATCCGGCTTAAAGGCCCCTTCAGTGATCCCACAGAGGAAAGGCTTCCTCTATGAGTGATCCAGAGCGGGGCCTTCGCAATTAGTAACGGGCCTGCGCGTGTATTTTGATGAGCCATCCAAAGAGGCCTACGGATGTTCGAGTCTTCACGTATACTTCAGGCATTTCTTAAGCTTCCCAGTGCTTTCAAACGTTATTTAATGTAGTTTTAATTAGTAATTGTGTTACTAATTCAAGTACGAACTCATCATTAATTTGTTTGCTATGATACATATTTACATAAGAAAATAGATGCATATAATTTGAAGGAAAAACAAAGTAGCGCTTACTCTCATGATTCATGATTGCTTATTTTAGTTTCACAAGTGGATATTATAACACACTAACTAAATACACAAATGAGAAAGACATTTTTATAATGAATATTTCATGAACGTAGTCGTATTTCCTACGTTATTTTAAACAATTCAACATTAATCTTTAACAAATGATGTATTAAAGGGCATTTCAGTGTTTTCGGGATATCCTGCATATTGGAGAAAATTGATAAAATACGCTCTATAGCGTGATCCCTGAATTAATTATTCTTTAATAAAGACATTTCATGTAGTATATATTATTCTCTTGTCGCTTTCTCAATCGAACTTAGGAATTGAGCAAGCATAATGAACGCTTGTACAAAATAGTAACTACATTTGAAGTTTCTGTATAAACGGGCAAAAATCAATAATTTATAATTTACTGTATTTCTGCACTGTACCAGATGTAAGTCTTAATCACATAATCAAGGCATATATAACTGATAAATAACATTTTCAACTGGCAAAATTAAATTGTCTAAATAGTATCACAACGTCATGCTTATTTCCAAGAATAAAAACTACTCAAGTAATACGATTTCTGATTAAAATAATTTATTTATAAATAACACATGAGTAATTATTCACTAAACATGATTTACATACATATTTTTAGAATTTCTAAATACATTATAAGCGTTCACTTACCTTTACATTCAGAGCAAAATGTTCGAATTTTAGGATAAATTTTCATGAAAGAAAATGACGCAAGATTCACAAAACGATTACCTACATCTAAAGTTCTTTAGTACGACAAAAGTATAAAAAAATTGTTTTAAAATAATATAACATTTATAATACTTAGAATAATAAAATAGAATACTGTGACTGGGGAAAACAGGCCTCAATGATAAACTCATTTTTAACGGTGGCAACTCATAAGCAGGCCCGTTGTTTAGCGATGGCCCCGTCCAGAGAGATGTCGCGGCTACAATGTATTTGAACGGGGAAATTTGACATGGTTAGGAAGCTGCGACTGGCGGCGACACTTGGGGTGTTCTCTACCGAACAATAAATGGGGGATGTGCAAAATCGCAATATTATTCACGGTCCTCAATTATCTTTTGTTGGTTTAATACCGGAGTATCACCACCTTTTTTAAAGGAAATGGTTACACTATTGAAGAATTGGTTCCGCTATTGGCACCCTACTGCTAGCGACCCGCGACATGTCTCTAGATCACTGAAGGGGCATTTAGTCCCGGGATTTACTCCGCGTTTTTTTACATGTAAACGGGCCCTTAGTGTCCTCTCCTCTGTTATGTAATCGTATGTTGCTAATTGCACGTAAGTACTAGATTAACCCGGAAAGCAGGCATTCCTACATGTTTCCTAAGCGATAGTAAAGGTTGCACTTTCCAAAAGTAGTTTCGAAATAAATCGATAGATGTCTCTGTGCTTCCAACTTTTTGTTTGGAATTTTAACGCATTTTTTGACGATGTCAGTGATAATTTTCTGTTTGAGAAGGGCCGATTGTGCAGTTAATTAGTTTGTTTTTATATTATTGATAGGGACTTACAAATCTTAAAAGAAAAAGTATATAGCTCTGCTGTCGTTTTAATTAAAGTTTTCTGTTGCTATGATCCTTACTTTTTAAAGTTTGTTTCTTGTTATTTTTTTTTTGAAGTAGGCCTAGTGTTGATACAGTACTCAAAAATGATTTGAATGAGTTGTTTCCATTGAGGTAATTAACTTTTGTATATTTGTTTACATTTCTTTACAAAAATCTATAATATGTATAATTAAGTTCCCATTTAAAAGTTGTATTTAATGGATATTATCGTTTTAGCGTAATTGAGTTTAGGGAGTGGATAGTAATTTGTGCGATCTTGTGTTGTTTTTTAAGGCGCGGAATAAATGATTTGCTGTTTCAGACAAATTTCGTATTTAGTTAAATTTTTGTATATTACGTTGTCATTATTTGTGATGTCCTTAAATTTCATCCTATGGTTGTTTACAATTTGCATATGCTTGCATTATAGTTAAATTAATTAAAAAATGATTTCGTGTCAGTAATAGGTGTCAGATTATCAATATCTAAATAAGTAATTTTAATTTTTTGCGTTATTTTTCAAGAATGAAAATTATTTATGGTTGTCTGATATATTTAACATAAATTCCTATGTTTTGTTAAGCATGAGATTCATTTTATCAGTATAATGGCTATTTATTCAGGCATGTTATTCATAATATATTGTGATAGTTTAACTACGAATTTAGCAATGTTTTTTAATACGTTATTCGAAAGTAAGTATATCATACGTATGTGTGAAATTTCACGATTTTTTTCTACTTTACTGTATCATTTACCGAACATTGTTATTATTATTTTTAATGCAAGCATAACTCCTTGGATATTAGAAATTTATTTAGGAATTTTATTTTACATATTCATTTGTGTAATTTGCTCCCCCCTTTTTTTTTTTTTTACCTAATGCAGCACAAGGGATCCGTCCAGACTGTAAAGATAGGGTCCTGTTTTGTGAAATTGTGAAAAATTTGCTCATAATTTTGAGAATCTGAAATTAGCATTATATCGAATTTTTCTAGGCAGGATCCTGTTTTTGTGAAAATAGTCCTCTTTATGAATTTGTGAAAAATATACAATTTTACAAATTTAAATATTAAAGTTCTATTTTGCACATTTTACAAAAAGCCCTATTTTTAAAAAAACTATAAATGTATGCATATTTCAGGGACGATGCAGGCAAAATTTGGGTCCCTTTTACAGCTCCTTCAAAATATTACAATTAATTAGAGCAACTCTTCATTGGCATTTTGCTGTATATTTTATTATGTTTTGTAAATTATTTTAAGAAACAAAGTTACTTTTACAAAAATTGGGGTAAAAATTCTCAAAAATACATATAAAAATTCACAGATATTTAAATTCACAAAAATAAACAATTTTCATGAAAATGGGAACTTGGAAAAAAATTCTGGATTGACCCTCGTATTTATTAAATCTACAGATTTTTATAAATAAACACATTAATGTTTTTCATGTGTATGGATTTATGTAACTGCCATTTGCGAGAAAATAATTTTAGAAATAAACACAGATTTCAGCACATTCGCCTATTCAGTGGAGTCTTTCATTGGCTTTTATTCAAAGATAGGTCTTCTGGTATTAAGTTTAATTTTCTATCAAGTAACCTATCATAAAACAAATTATTGTAGAATAAATTTAGCTATCAAACATTAAAAATATTTAACATAGTGCTATTAAATATCTTCTGCAGAATCAAATAATTTTACAACTATTTATATTTCTGGAAGGGACTGTTGTTTTATTAGCAAGTAAGGAGTAAGAACTCTGTATCTTATAAAATTTTCAAATTACTAAAGAAGAAGAAAAAACGAAATTTTTCTTACTTTTACATATGGTGCATAAAAGAATCCAATCTTAAAATCTGTGAAATAAAATAGGGGTCCAATTTCTCATGATTTGGTGCTCTTGTTTGAAATTTTGAAGGGAGAGAGCACTTTTTTCTCTTTCATTTTCAGCAGTCATGCCCTGGTGGTGTCTTTGTGACTGTGCATTTAAAAAAATAATATATATGTGAAGAAAGCTCGCCGCCTCCTTGGATAATGCCTTCTAGGTAAAAATTAGGGTATTTGGTTAATAGCCAGTAGCCAGTAGCCGCCATTTCTTTAATGGCCACTTTTTGGAATTTGCCACACATCAGAGCAATTTTTTTTATTTGTATAAACTTTAAATAATTTATTTTATTAGCATTAAAATCAATTTAATGACTTACATTCATTATCAATAAAAATTAAATTTTAATTAAAAGTATTAATTTATAAAATAAACAACATTTTACTATGAATGCGAGTCAAGTCAGAAAGAATCATTTAAAGAAATCAAGGTATCTTTGAAATCGTGCAGAATAATACGTATCTAAATTAACTTTATATTTGTTTAATAAAATGTTATTAGTATATTTAGATTGCATTTTTATACTATACAATTCTGTGTTATGATATAAAACATGGTATTAAAGGCAGTAATAGAGCTGCACTCATAGTGAGCCTAGAGGCAAAGCCTGCAGTTCATAAAAAAGGTTTTAACTATGTAAGTTGGGGCGTTGACATCTGAGAGTTTCCGAACACCAGAAGTTAATAGCAGATGTAGATGAAATGTCTCTAAGGTGCTTTACTGATTGATTGATACTGAAAAGTGTCTTTGCCCATTGACAGTGACCTGCCATCCAAAGTGTGGTTAACACTGCTCCACACATGTTCTATTTCAGCAACCACCCCGACCATGTGACGTATCCCTTGAATTAAACTTTCCCATTATTTTAAAACTGCTGAATTTTAACATAAATATTACTGAAACATATGTCAGTGGGAGAATGGCGACTCAAGTGAAGACCCATGGCAATTTTTTTTATTGCCACATGTGGACATTTAATCACCACGTGGCGAGTGCTAATTTTTACCTATAATGCTTTCGCCCCTCACCAAAATAATTGAAATCGAGGGTGGTAGAGGTTAATCGGGATGTTTATTATTTTTCATACTTTATTGGAGAAGGATCGGTGACCTACCAACACATTCCTTGCGTGTTTTCTAGGTAGTTAGCATACCAAAAGTCTTCTCAAATTTTTTGCTCCTGACTTACATACCCCCTAGTTTCTCAACTTGCTGCTAGACACAAAGGACGTTACCCTTTCTCTGATTGGTTCTCTAAAAGGATGTCATTTACTTACTTAGCCCAAGAATTTTAGATGAGACCACCGGAAACCACAAATGCCTGCAAATTTAGCTGAATTCGCACTTTTGATTCTTAAGTGCTCTTGAAAATTTTCTCTGAAAGTTTTATTTATCTGGCCGAGAAACAAACTTACAGTGAAAGTACTTTGTTGTTAAAGATGGTTTTTTAGATGGCTTTAAATTAAATTAGATTAAATTCTCAAAGGCTATTTTATTATTACATATATATTCATTTAAAAAGAAAATTGTATCAGGAAATCAAGAAGCAGAAATTAAGTCACTGCAAAAAACAAAAGAAGAAAGGAGTGTTATTAGTGAAATGTTTTCTTTACATGATTCAGTTCAATGAATGGCTTAATAGGAAGAGGTGACTGATGAATCAGTCTTTTGATTACTGTTCTAGGAATGAGTAATTTAAATAAATGGAGCAGTGAAAAATAATTAGTAGGGGGGGGGGGAGTGTTGTAGTTAATTAAGGAAATCTAATCCATAAAGAAGTTATATATGAATAGGTATTTTAAGAGTTTCATTCGCCTAAAATTACTTTTATATGAACAAATTATTGTTATTAGTTTAAGCTATATAAATATTCTTTTTTTGCTAAAAATCTTTTCATTTCAAATATATATGATACAGGGAAGTGCTATAGCATGTATTTTCTTTCTTTTCTTTTTCTTTTTTCTTTTTTTTTTTTTTTTTTTAACCAAAAAGGACCTGCTTTTTTACTAATAACTAGGTCTCCCTGGGGTCTTCTTTCTTCAAATCTTATTAGTGCTTGTGAACTCACATTTACATGTGTGTGTTAACCTGAAATTTTCTCGTATAATGACTCAGAAAATTCAGCAGGATACCCCAGTGTGATTGCTGGTATATGAAATACAGTAGAACTTTTAGGAATTGACACAGACAAACTTCCGTTTTACGATCCCTTCACTAATACAATCAATTAAAATGGCCCCTTTACAAAATTATAGTTGTTTAAAATGGCTCCTTCACAAAAGTATAATCAATTAAAACAACCTTTCATTCGCCTTTTAAGAAAAAAGCGACTTTCTCAAAAATTGTTATGAAAATCAGAAAAATAGATATTGAAATTCATAAAGTTTTCACAAAAATGGGACCCTGGAAAAACTCCTGGATCAATCACAGACTTTTCAAATGTGGAGGAAATTTAGCCTCAAAATTATCCAGTTCTGTAGCAGTACAAACTTAAGTTGTTACAACAGACTTTATTAGTTACGTTAGAAAAAATAACATAATGTATAATTCCTCAGTAAATATATTTTGTTTTTTCTTTATAAATACATTTTTTTTTTCTATTTAAGAAAGGTAAAGTTAATTTTTTATAACTTTACCCGATTATTAAAGCTTTACAAGATTTCGATGATGTGGAAATTTTATAATCCTTAATTGGTAAAGTCCCAGTGATTTTGGGTATATGAGAAGTTTTACTGTACAATACAGCAGTGGTGTATACAAGAGGGAGGTTTAGGGGTTCAAACCCCCCCCCCCCCCATGTCAAAATATTTTTAACATAAATTTTGAATTTTTAACTTAAATATTACACATTTTAACACAAAGTTATGTCTATAACCCCTTACCCCTCCACCTTGAAGGAAGTCTGCATATGCCATTGAAATACAATAAGTATTTATTCTTGTCAAATAATTTTCCTAAGAAACAAATAAATAAGTCTAAATTTTTATCTTAAGTTCACATTAGAAAACAACAACAAAAATTTTGTGTGGGAACACAACAAAACTTGTATGTCTTGTTTCATTGTATGGCAAAAAGGAAATGGTAACTTAGGGCACAATGGTTCGATTGACACAGCCTGTCTTCAGTAATCCTTTGATGCCAAGAAAAATTTCAAGATAGCAAATGCACCCACATAAATTGCAGCAACCCATTTATTATCATCAAAAGATTTTTTGTTTTATATTCTTTACATTTATAAATAATTTTTTAAGTGTGTTTATTCTTACACTTTGATCGTATTATGAAGTCAAGGGTCGATGCAGACAAAAATTGGGTCCATTTTACGGCCCCTCCACAAAATTACAACCATTTAAAATGGCCCCTTCACAAAAATATAACTGATTAAAACGGCCCTTCATCGACATTTTACCCCAATTTGTAATCTGTTTTATCAATTATGTTTACAAAAAATGAAGGTGACCTTTATTCAAATTGGTATGAAACTTCACAAAAATAAGTGTTGAAATTCACAAAATTAAGTACTGAAAATCCACAAAACTGGGACCTTGAAAAAAATTCTTAGATCGACCCTTGAAAGTAATATAGTATGTTTTTGCCTTCAGTAAAAATATGATGAAAACTGTTCTGTGGTGAAAATACAATGTACTGGATCTATTTTAAAAGCACTGTAGTTATAACTGAATAGACTGCAGAAAAACTTTAGTTTAAACAAAATAGCTTCTAGGTTTGACTCATTGATGGATCTAAGTAGGGATGTAATGAATATTCGGCCACTATTTGGTATTCGGCTGTTTTACCGAATATTCGGTAGGCCGAATACTCAGTTGGCCGAATATTCGGTAAGCCGAATACTGAACAGGTATTCGGCCGAATTTTGCTAGATATTGAGCTGAATCATTTCAGAACAAAGAGAGAAAACTATTTTTTTTAATGCATTAAAAAATATATAGCTTAGCTATACTTTAAAATTTTAATTTCATATTATAAAATGTTCTAAGTCATTGAATTTTAAGCTTAATGGAACATAATCTAATGTATTTAATAATATTACAGAAATGCAGACTTTTCTACTTGGCAATGCGACTTGACTTCATTTTCTAATTTCCTTATTTGGTGGGGGATAGGAGGAACTTTTTTAGATCCTCAATTACAAACATAATTTTGAAAAACTGCTAAATATGTTTTTCTCAGAGGCTGTCAAGCCCAAAACATGATGTGATTATGTATAGTCCCAGTTGCAGAATTTTCTGTACCAGTCTGCCAATTCACTCTTCAAATAGCATTTTAATGAATTTTATAAACACGTTTCATATTTTAATGCAACAAAATTTCAAAACTTGGTTGAAAAATAAAAACTCACCCAAAGGATTAAGAAATATTTTGTTGAAACAATCATTATTTATCAAAAATATGTTGTAATTTTAACTGTTGATACAAAAGTTAGCATAATGGGCTTTCAGTGAACGAAAATATGATTATTCACAAAAAGGATAGAGAAAGATTTTATATTAAATCACTGGGTGCAGTCGGCGATATCGTTCGATACGAACTCTTAAAATAGTCTGCAGACTTTCGCAAGAATCTGCGACGGGCATTGCTGTGTCGCATGGTTTCAGCGACCGAATGTATAGTTTCCAGATTAATCACATTTACCATAGCATATTTATTAAATTATTAATATCTCAAAATATAATAATGCTGTTATTAGTGTTTTACTTTGTGAAAGCTATTTTTTTCATGACCAAGATTTCTTTAGTTTTACAGATAACATACTGTTGTGTGTTTTTAAGTACCTACAAATAACATAAAATGAATTTTAATTAGTCTTTATTTAATATTTAATTACAAATTTGAAAAGTGATATTTTATTGACAATTAAATTGAAATTTTAAAAAGTTTAATATTCGGCCGCCGAATATTCGGTATTCGGCCTAAACTATTATCCGAATATTCGGTATTCGGCCTGAACTATTGGCTGAATATTCGGTATTCGGCCAAATCATTATTCGTTACATCTTTAGACCTAAGCCCAAATTTGCTGAATGCAGCTCATTACTTGCTTTGCCCTTAGATGAATCGAGCATTATTTTTACAGAATGGCCCTAAATAAAAGGGGTGATCAAATGAAAAGGTACGAGATGGCACTTTGGGTACAAATGTAGACTTTATTCAAAATATACACCATAGACCTGAGCACACCGATCCCACTAATGAACAAGCCACAGGATTCCTTGTTCCCAGAATTCCCGTGGCTGTGATGAGACCCAGTCCGCCACAGCGTCCTTGAGTATGTCGTCAGAGTTGAAGCGCTTCCCTTTCAGGTGTTTCTTCAGTGGACCAAACACATGGAAATCGCAGGGCGACATGTCCGGACTGTAGGGCGGATGATCAAGCTGTTCCCACTTGAACTTGGCCAGTTCCTTGGCGAAAATGGACACTCCATTTTCTCATTGACTTGTGGGACACACAGCCTTCCCTGTATACGGTCCACATCCGGTGATGAATAGTGGCCGGTTTAACACCTTACAGTGTCAGAAATCGGATAATGCCTCGATGTTCCTCAGTCATCGAATTTTGCAATGTGAACGCCATCCTGCCCTCACACACACTGCCCCGTCAATTGGACGTAGGAGGGTGCTTTTGACAAGAGCTTCTGCTCTCTCCTGCGGGCCCCCGCATGTTCCTATCCACACAAAAGGCTCTTAATCGCATTCCTAGATGTCTCGCTACATGCTGTCATAGCTGCATGGGCAAATATGGTAACGGTTAGGTTGTTACGACGTTTCGTACCTTTTCATTTGATCACCCCTTGTATATATGTGAGTCCTTGACAATGCAAAACAATCAGGAGGACACTGTTAAGTCTGGAAAATTGTTTTCAGTAATTGTTTCTTAACAACATGACCAATCACTGTTATCTCACTTCAGTACCACCTATGCCATTCCCACTATCACTGTCCCAAATTTAGTCAAGATCACATTAGCAGTCCTAAGAAGCTCATTAACAAATATAGCGAAATTCTATCACTAAGCATTGCCCAGCCTCAACTGTGCGCAGCAAAAATATTTTGATAAATTTTTCATGTGTGTGTTACTAAATATACTAAGTCTGAAAAATGTCAGAAACTGAGCAACATAATTAACTTAATGAACTAAATAGCAAACTGTAAGGAACTGCATGAAAATAGAATATTTTCAAATTCAGTTTTTATTGTATTAAAATCTGGACTGTTAAATGTATTCAACTGAGTCAGTCATTTCCAGACTTGCCAAATTTTACGCTTTACGCGTAAAATTTACGCATTTCGACTGTTGTTTACGCTTTTACGCATACAGCGCTTTTTTTTACGCATTTCCGGATATTTTCTTCCTAACTTGTGTATATTTCTTTAAAAGTGAAATTGATATTAAAAAGAAATGTATTAGGTTTTAAATTGAAATGATGTTCTATGTTAGGGCCTTCTTGCCTTTTCAATATGGATCTAAGTGGTAGCATCGGCACCATGATCCACATCGCACATCCATGTTGACACAATGCGCATCAAAATATTGTTGCCACTGAAGCAAAGAAAAAAAATCTTTTTCCCACATGCGACGCCGAGTATTTCTTAATTGGTTTACCCAGTCATGACGTCATAGAGTAGAGCGAATGGGAGAATCGTTTACTAGGGAGTAGGTCTTTCTCCTGTGACTTGTGCGTCTCACGTGGTGTTCTTCGTTATCAGCCATCAGCGTCATAGAGGAAAGTGGAGAGCGTTTCTTCTAAGCTTCCAATACAATGTATTCGTAACAAAATTGTATTCCTCCGCGAGAGGAAGATGGAACCATTGGAGACCAAAAAAGCAGACGAACTCTATGTAGATACATTGATTACGGCGATTGAATGACTATATTGAACTTTCTTCTTTACGAAAAACGATTGAGAAACGACATCGAAAGTAGAATTAAAAATAACGGAACTCAAAAGAACGTACAGCATGCAACTGAACAATTTTCTTTTAAAGATAATATTTTTTTCTCGTATATTTAATATCGCAGGTGTTAGTTTCGTTTTCGTATTTTCAATTCGGAGACGGATTAATATATTTTGTGGGTGTTGGCGGTTAGTTGAAATTTTTATCATATTACAAATAATATTTCTTAACATTTGAATTACATTAGCTTTCAAATATAAACAAATAAAATATGCAATCGTTGCAAGAAAATCAGTTGTTATATTGCATAATAATACAAATTAAAAAAAAATAATTTAGGATACACATAGTTCTAAGTTAGAAATTAAACCATAAACAGTACAGATAAATGTTCCTTTTCTTCATTACTTCGCAGTTAACCAAAATTATCAATCAAAATACACGGATCAAAGCAATACAAACAGAAACTGAAAACACAATTAAACAAACCATTATAAATTTAAAAGGCCAATTTTCATTTTTCAACGTTTATAATACATTATGTAAGAATATCAAAGAATTTTACAACTGTTTATACAATCGAAATAATTTTTTTTGACATTCCAGATACATGAACATTACATCTGCCATACAGGTTCAACTGTAGTATGTGTAAAAAAAAAAAAAAAAAAATGCTAGTCCTGATGAAAGTATATTAAAAATAATTATTTAACCTGTGAAAAGGGACACTAGGCTTCTTTACATCTGACGTATTAGTGCAATCAGTAACACAACAGGCTACCATTTTTAAAACAAAGCTCTATCACCATACAATAACAAGGGCTTCCCGCTAATCTTCTGGGCTCCAATCAAAAGAAAATAGTTCCGCAGTGGAAAGTTTCTGGGAACGCTATGTGCGTCGGTTGCTCCCTCCACTTTCCTCTGTGATCAGCGTGCGCCCGCTTTGCGGTTAAGTGGTAGACGCAGACGGTAATATAAGCATATTTCGGTTGCTTTTCTGAGGATTATTTTCGATAAATGATTACTGGCACAGCATAACTTATAAACAAAGTTATAGCAAAGAATGGGTATACAGGGGTTGCGCTGCCGATCGCCAACGTCGCAAATTGCGAAAATAAAATTAGTTTGGCGAAAGAAAATACGTTTGGGCGAAAATATTGACAATTGCTTTTCTTAATGATGTCCGAAAAAATCTAATTTGGCGAAATGTTAAAAAGAGCCAGCGCAACCCCTGAGGTATATATAGTATCATATGTCAAAGGAGCAAAATTTGCTTATTGTAACATGTGGCCGGAGTGATTTCAGCATTTCTCACAGAGGAAAGTATGACATTTCTCGCCACTCGAGTTCGTCAAAACACAGTGAAAATGTGAAACGTGCTAACAGCAGTAAAAGTCTACAAACATTTTTCAAAGAGGACAGACAGTCCAGTGGCAGATTAATGCAAGTTTCTCGGAGGTAGGCAGTTAGAAGATTGACATATACATCCATTTTATGGAAGCAATTTAGGATCTTTTACATTAATTTCTTTTTTCTCGGGGGCCGGTCGCCCCCTCCCCCCCCCCCCCCCCCCTTTAATCCACCCTTGGGACAGTCAGACGTTATTCATGCAGAACTGTTATTTACATCTTTCTTGATCGAATACAATGTTCCTATTTCAGCAGCTGACTATGCTGAATGTGAGGGGGTTTTCAGTATTATTCGGAAAAACAGAAATGAATTCAGGTGCAACTTGTCTAATAAGATTTTGGAAAGCCTTCTTATTATGAAAGATTTTTACTTCAGATTTTCTGAATAAAGCAGAAAAAGCTACTGCTGCTTCTTTGAAGTCAGCATAGTCAAAATGAGAGTTTTTTCAAGCCAGTTAAGTGATTATAATTAATAAATTGTTAGTCACAAGAAATCTGGAAAATGGTGTATTAATTGATTTGCCTTTTATTCAACAACTTCATTTTCTTTTATTGTTCTTAGCTTTATTTAATACTTCAAACAAATAATTGTGATATAAAATGCATTAAAAAATAATACTCGTGCATTATATGGTGAAAGGTAAAAAATAACGCTCACACGTTGTATAGCAAAAAGTGTCGCAATTTCTGTTCGCGCGCTGTTTTACACATTTTGATTTTCCCGAGTTGGCAAGTCTGCATTTCTGTTTTTTCCCTATAGTACCAGGGTTCGTTGATTTAAATCAGCTTGATTAAAATCACGATTTAAATCAAGGGATTTAAAAAAAAAAAATCAGTGATTAAAATCATTTTTCAAAAATGCATTTTGAATTGATAGATTGATGATGATAATCTAAATAAAAATCTTCAACACTCAAATGAAATTAATTTCTTAATAGCATTAGATGGCACTGCAGTGGTTTAGGGAATCCTTCAAGGGGGGGGGGGAAGAGTGACTTTTGAGTGTGACAGTGTGAGAACAAAAGAAATTTGATCAGGAAAATTGGCATTACTAGAATTATTTCAGATTTTAGAACACGCTTGTTTAGGATTCCGTGTTCAGAGAGCTATTGCTAAAGTACAAGGATAATGGCAAGAATTAAGAAAGATAATATTTGGATGTACTTAAATGAAGAGCAGACAGTTTCTGGAAAAGGTGTTAAAACCAAATGCAAGAACTGTGGAAAAGTTATGATGAGATTAGTAGCCAGAATGAAAGCACATGTAGATAAATGTTTCTCCTCTGGCAGAAATGATATTAATAGGGATCAACCTCAAAAAACAGTTGAGAACAATTTAACTTGTACAAAATCTGAGGCAGCCAAACCTATGAAAAGAAAAATCAGTGAGATAGAAAATGATGCTGGTGTTCTTAAGAACAGCATGAATGATTATGTCATAAAGACCACTAAAACTCAAAAGCAAATAAGAGGAAGTGGCAAGATATATTTATGACACCAATTCTGCTTTTCATCAGGTTAATCATCCCCAATTTAAAAAGATGATTACTGCTTTAAGGCCAGGGTATACTGCTCCAAATAAAGTACAAATAGGTGGAGCATTACTTGATAATATATATGATCAAGAGAAAGAAATTGTTTCATATTAAAATTTGTTTATCTATGCACTTATTATAATAATAGCTAAAATAGCATAAAATATATTTTATATATATTGTTTAAAATGTCATACTACTTTTATAATATGCAAAATAAATTCATATTAGGAATTTTTAAAACATCTTTAAAAAAATCCGATTTAAATAAAAAAAAATCTGATTTAAATCAAAAAAATCACGAACCCTGTATAGTACACTATAACAGCAAATTACTTGTGAGTTGTATATTTAAGATTGTTACTTAATTGAATTAATTAAGGTTTTGAAGCTTCATAAGAAAAGCAAAAATGCTTCCAAAGGCCCAGACAGTCAGCCTGTTGGTCGGGCAAAATGCATGTTGATGACCTGATATCAGAGAAGCACCTTATTAAATCTTATTTGTTAAAATCGACCACTTCCTTTTCCCAGATTTTCTGAAAATGCATCTAAGCTTCTCATCTGAACTTCCTTTCCCACATTTACTACATTAAAAGATTTTATATTAATTTTCTTAGGAAGACCTTAACATTTGTGAAAACATTTATAGCATGCTTTATTGAAATTGAGAATAGTTGTGCATGTATCTTGATATTTCTTTCATTTTACAATTCTTTTTTTTTTTTTTTTTTTTTCCTTAGTTGTTTAGGCTGTTTCTTTTTCCCAGTTTCAAACTTTCTATTCTGATCTAACTCTTTTATACAAAGTTGACTGTAGCATCCATCAAGGTGCCTAATTTTTTTCTTTTCAGCTAAATATTTTCTCACTCTTTCTGTAAGGGGACCCGAGTTATCAAATAAGGATTTTTATAAATTTACATTTTTTTTAGCTAAATATATTATTTTTAAAATGCTATTATACAATAAATGATCACAGTTTCATCTTTGTTTTCTGATAAAAATGAACTGATTACTTAAAATGTTTCAATATTTCAAGCAAGCTATGACTTCACCAGTGGTAGCTATAATTAAATCATATGTTTACTTGTATATTTTTTTGTACTTAGTGCAGCTAATTGTGCAGAAAACCTATAAACATAGTCTAAAAATTAAATTTTTGCCAAGTTTTAAATCAAACTTATGCATTTTGTCCCGTACGTAACACATTTTTATTTGTCATGCCCTGCTTCTAAATGAAAAGCTATAATGTTTAAAGTGAATAATTTAGGAAGCTAGTTCACTAGTTGAAGAGCGAAAAAAAATTGTTCAGTTGTCATCAATATTATTAGTTAAAAAATATTTGAAAGAGATAAAATATCAATAATAGTAAGGTATAGCGATTTCTAGCCAAATATTTCGATATCGCCAAGTTGAGTTCAATTTGAAAGATTTCCTTCTGACACTTTATTTGGCGATATTTCACCAAAAGCCGACAAACTTGAGATAGTTTGCGAGATTTTAGGGATAGCCAAAGTAGTCATTGACCACCACTGACTTTCAATGAATTGAATGCATCCATACACCTTAATGTATTTAAAGTCATTTGGCTCACCCTGTAAATAAATTCCTAGTCGATTGCTGTCAAAAAAGATATTGAAAACAGTTAGATATTATAATATAGTTCTAAATACAAAAGTTCAAAATTCTACGGGTTAAAGTTTTAGAGTTATACAAAATACGAAATAATTTTTGGCGCCAAATTTGGCGATATTTCGGCGAAACTCGTCAATGTCGACGACATTTGGCGAGATTTTAAGCATGGACCAACAATGACCGATTATCGCCAAATTTGGCGATATTTCGCCAAAACTCGCCAAGAACGATGACAAATGGCGATACTTTGGGCATGGACCAAATGACTGACTATCGCCAAATTTGGCGACATTTCGGCAAAACTCGCCAAGGTCGAGGACAGACGGCGAGATTTTGGGCATGTACCAAACAATGACTGACTACAATTGTATTATATTGAAGATTTCCATAGACATTAAAGTACTGAAATTCTTTTTGGTGGTCCTGTAAAGAAACTCCAGTAGATTGGAACCAAAAATCGAGATGCACAACTAGATATTACAACAATCTTACATATGAAATTTCATAATAGTTTTTGAGATTTGAGAGTTAAATATGCACACACGTACACCAAAAGTCGCCAAGCTTGGCGACTTTTGGCATAGTTCTTGAGGGAGGCACGTGACCGTGGTCGGACCATTACCTAACTTATGTGGTAGGACGGTATTGTGCTTGAAATGGATGAATGCCCCTAAAATTGCCATTGACCGTAATGTATTGGAAATCTTTTGAGAAATAAAAAAGCTCAAAATTGTTTCATACGGGACAAAAAGAAATTTATCATTGAAAGTTTGTAATAAAATATTATTTTATTATTTGTCTTTTTTTTTCACATTAATACTACTATTGAAGAGGTTTTATGTAACATAGGAACTTTGAAATAAAATAAAATATTTTTTGAGTAATAGTTAAAAATATAATGTCTTGTACGTAACACATTTTTTTTGTATGACTGAAAACAAAATGCTCTAATTTCTGTTTAGTTCAAAATAAAGATTTTTTGTGGTAGACTTTAATAGAAGAGACTTCGAGCTTTACAATGATGTATTGCACTTAATTTTTTATTAGTTTTTTTTTCCCAAGCTTCTGAAGCCAAATACTGCGGAATGAGGCATATGAGTGCTTGGGTATTATTTTTTCAGAATAAAAGCAATTGGTTTGCTTTATGTTTAGAAATTTAATGGTAAAATTTGCGTTAAGCACTTCAAAATTTTTTAATTGTTAAAATTCAAGCTCACGCACTTTTACTCTTTTTTCGTCTTCGTGTATTATCATCCTTGGTATACATAAAAATCGTATGTTTTATATATGCATCAATACACATTCCTACCAGAATATCTGCGCTGGGCTTCATGTTGGCTTAAATCTTTTTCAAAAACTAAAATTTATATGTGGTTCGAACAATGTTGGATTAACTTACTATTGCAAAAAAGTGTAATCAACTCATAAGTAAAATTTTAGTTCCATTTATGCTTTACAACATTTTGTACTTCTGTTGATTATAATTAAAAATCAGGGTAATTCGAATTCGGCTTCCGACTTGATTTCTTCTAATGGAATACATATTGGGTATATTTCTTTAGTTAACTAGGAATTCTTTTACCATTTTCTCGCTTCTCTTTTTAAACTTGTGAATTTGTTGATTTTACTTTTTCAAGGAATTAAACGTACTTTATTCATTATCAATTCCATCCACAGAAATGTTTTTCCTCATTACCTGGCTGTGCTATTGCATCACAAAAGAAAAAAGAAACGTTTCAATATTAATGTTACTTTTTAGAGACGGAGTCAATATCCGCTTCTTGGTGACTCACTGTAGATCTTCCGGTGCTGCACGTGTGATGGAAGTTAAAAATAGCGGCTAAGTAAACAATGCTTTTTCTCTCTCTAAAATGCATCTCTTTCCGGAATTAAAACGCTTCGCTCAATTTTCTTACAGGCGATAATAAGATTTTAACATCTGATTACTTTCCTCCATTAAACGGTTCTATGTAAAGATTTTTTTTTTTTTTTTTCCAACGTCGCGTCGCCTTAGAACTAACTCAAAGATACATAAACCAAAGCCTACGTAACACATATCCCGCGATAGTTTCAACTGAAGAAACTACCAGAACGTTTTTTGAGATTCAGGTGAGGTCTATTTAAACCTTAAAAACAGCTAGCTGTGCATCCCTTTTCAACACTTTCCAACAAGATTAAAAAGTGGTTATGATTTCCAGTGTAGTAGCTACGGGCTGGCAAGGAGAGCACCTGCCATCTACTTCAGAAGAGTGCACTTTGCTGACTTTTCCTCCATATAATAAGCGAGAAGTCCTAGGGTTGCAAAATTACCAGGGTCGCCCTAGCTACGACTATATTCGGTTTGTCAGTCTGCCTGTCCGTCTGTCAGTAAGCACACTTAATTGTCGTAAATATGCATGGATTACCACATAGGCGGCTGGTGCACCAAAAAAGTGGGGGGTCAAAAGAGATGAGAGTATGTTAGAGGGCACCCCTAAAGCTGTTTTTTTATTTTTGTTTTTTTGGTGTGTGTAAAATCGCCCTATTATAATTGAATTTTACTGTCATTATTGATTAAATTACCTTCTCTAACAGAACCGGGATCAAAAATCAGAACGGATGCCCACCGAAGACTCCCTCCTTCCAATTCAAAGTAGAGACCTGCACGGGCCGGGCCGGGTACGGGATTTATAAATCTGTTGTTAACGGGCCGGGTCGGACTCGTGTTTAGTGTTAATTGGGTGTTTAGGTCTTTAAAAAATTATTCGCCTTCCAGCAACCTGTAAAAAAGTTAATATTAATAACTTCTTAAAATAAAATGTCTGAAAAATATTTATTTATTGGTCTATTTGGTCGTCTTTATATTTTTATAAATTTCTGGAATTTTCGAATTTTTACTCCTCAAGTATGGGGCCGGGGAGTTTTGGTAGGTTTTCTCCAGATGTAACGTGAATACGCGTTAGAACCCCTTAGAAAGTCCTCTTACCAAGGCATCCTCAATCTTAGGCAGATACCCCTCGCGCAGGTTTGCCTTAATCACACACAATTCACGATCTACCATGTATGGAAAAACGTTTCTGCTCCCTTTTCCTAGGACCCTCTTATCACATTTCTTTACTACATTTTGAGTGGCCCCAAGAAAAAATTGTAATGCAAGGTCTTTTATCAGATGATAGGTCTTTAAAAAATTATTCATTGACAAATTTATGTCGTAGTTTCTATAAACTGATTCATTGTCGACGTAATTTATAGCCGAGTCTAATTTTTCAAAATCAACAGATTACAGAGGAATAAAATTTAAATGATATTTTTTCTTCAAAACTTTTGTTTTTACTAATAAAGTTATGTAGAACACACTTTGTTAGCAATTTTTTGTACGGTGAGGATAATACCTGCCAACGACATTCTTCAGAGATTAAGTTCCGCAAGTTATAAATTAAAAACTGCAAAACAGTTAAGTAGTAGATTTGAAAGAAAAGTCTTCATGTGCATGTGCTTTTAAGTAAGCTAGTTCTTTTAAGTATGTTTAACTATAAGCATACATCATTTTAAATTTGATTTATGCTGCGTATAGGGAAATGCTCCGTTAAAATATATATATATACTAGCTGAAGTACCCGTTCTTCGCACGGGAATGAATGGACTTTTTGATATTACGATTTGTGGTGATTACTATTCATTGTAATAAACAGATATAGCAAAGTGGATATCACGTTATATTGTGTCCAATAATCATGCATACCGAATTGCAAGGCAATCGTTTGTACGGTGCAGAAGGCTATGCGGCGTAGCGCAATCTAGTGGCGAGTTTTAGCAAAACGGATACGGCGAAAATATTTTTCGCATTCAGATATCGATGTATACGAATTTTCATGACTATCGGCTGGACAGTCCTGAAGTTCATGTGTTGATGCGACATCTAGTGGCAAGTTATAGGAAAATGGATAGCGCCAAACTCTTCCCCGTGTTCAAATATCTATGTATACCTATTTTCATAGCGATCAGTTGCACAGTCAAGAAGTGATACACTGCAGAGCCATCTAGTGGTTCAATAAAGTAATGATTTGCTACAGCGCCGTCAAGTGGCGAGTTATAGCAAAATGGATAACGCCAAAATATTCTCATTGTTCAAATAGCTTTGTATACTGATTTTCATAGCGACCGTTTGAATGGTCAAGAATGTGGCCTGCTGCAGCGTCATCTAGTGGCGAGTTAAAATAATAATGCATTGCAGTGTCATCTAGTGGTGAGTAACATCAAAAGGAACGCAGTTAGAATATATTCTTCGTGCTCAAATGTGTAAGTATAAAAAATTTTATGCCGATCAGTCGAACGGTATAGAAGTTGATGCTTTGCAGCGCCATTTAGCGGCAAGTTACAGCAAAATGGATAGTGAAAAATATTCTCCGTGTTCTAATATTCGCGTGTACCAAATTTCATCGAAATCGGTTGGACGATATTCGCATAGCAAACGGCTAAACGGAATAGAATTCAACGTTGTGCTGCGGCACCAAGTGGCAAGTTAAGGAAAACGGATAGCATAAAAACCTTCTCCATGATAAAAGACTTAGGTGAACCAAATTTCATCGTGCAACGGTGCTCAACGGTGCTGGAGTTTTTCAACCTCATAAACACATACCAACATTCATTTTTATCTATAACCAGTGTTATTATATATACCAGTCTCAAATAAAATCCAGTTTTAAATCTAAGCCTCGCCAAAGTGCAAACATACCCCATTTTGCAAGAGTTTTTTCAGGGAATCATTCGAAGCATTGACTTAGCAGCAATCAATATGGGAAATGGTTCGACCGCCAAAGAGTAGCACGCATTTATTTGAAAATTGGAATCCCTTAATACAGCCGATTTTTTTTAAATTATCAACTATAATGTGTTTTATTCATCGTTACTCCGATGTACTAAATGAGAAGATTTCAATTTTCTGAAATTTGGCGGAATTCCCCCAACTTAAATCAATGTACTCAATTGGCGAGAATTCTGAAGTTAGATCGCTTGAAATCCCTTAATAACTGCATTATTTCTTCACGGATCATTAAAATTTAACGCTGTATTCTAATAAAACCTTTGCACTTGTTTTCAAAAATCTATTTCCTTAAGCTCTCAATAAATTGCGCCAAACCGAAAACTGGGCAAACCGCTAGAACTCACTTACTCAAAATCCATATTTCAGCCATTTCATTTTTTCGCCAAACTAAAAAAATTTACACATTAGCCTCGGAAATCTTCAATTCTTATTGTTTTGCGTGTAAAGCATTACATTCCCGCTCTGATTTCCCATGCACACGATATTATAATTAAAAAAAAAAAAAAATAACCTTACGAATATAAACTAACAAAAAAAATCATTATTATTCTTTTATTTTTACTTTGAGAATTTAAAACATTTTATTCGGCAAAATCGCCACATATCTGTGCTAAATTTCAGGCCGATAGGTCTATTTTTGTGGATTTGTATACGAACGACATTTTATTCGGCAAAATCGCCACAAATGGCAACCAAGATCCTTATTTCACACTTTTTTCACTACAGGGGTTACAATTACGGAAAGATTTTTGCGTGAAGAGCATAAAAAATCTCTTAAATTCCGGGAACAGGTGGACTTTCAAAGTTTTAAAGTGGACTACAATTTATTCTATATTATTTTACATATCTGTGCTAAATTTCAGGCCGATAGGTCTATTTTTGTGGATTTGTATACGAACGACATTTTATTCGGCAAAATCGCCACACATGGCAACCACGATCCTTATTTCACACTTTTTTCACTACAGGGGTTACAATTACGGAAAGATTTTTGCGTGAAGAGCATAAAAAATCTCTTAAATTCCGGGAACGGGTGGACTTTCAAAGTTTTAAAGTGGACAGTGGTTTATTCTATATTATTTTACACATCTGTGCTAAATTTCAGGCCGATAGGTCCATTTTTGTGGATTTGTATACGAATCAAATCCACAAACAAACAGAATTTCATTTTTATTTATAAGATATATCAATCAAATTTTTACCTTTCCTCAAAAATCTATGAATAGAAATTGAGTTTCATCGCAAGATCTGAAATGTGTCACAGTGTATCACTGTAGAAAAAAAGATAATCCGAAGACGGCCTATTATATCTACTCCAGAATACAGGAAGGTATCAATGACAAAATTTTAAAGTAACTTACGCTTCTCTCCCGCTTGACCGGAAATTCCCCCAGCGCTTAAACCCACTTACAGGTATTAAAAAAAAAAAAAACCATCAAAAATCGTCCGCCCAGGGGCGTAGCCAGGGGGGGGGGTTAGGGGGGTCATAACCCCCCATGAATATTTTTTGCCATACAAAATGTATATTCTTCACTACATTATCACACACCCGTATACATATATATGAGTTGTAGTAGTCCTAACCCTAAGTAGTCCCCATGAAAAATTTCTGGCTACGCCCCTGCGTCCGCCTCATTCTTCAAATCTACAATTCTAGAAGGCTACACTCCGTTTATATGGGAATGAAGGCACTCGGACAGTTGGAGGAGATAAAGAATAACTTTCCCTCCTTTTATCCAAATAAAGGAAAAGGAGTGCGTATTGCCGCTATTGTCAAGAACTATTTACTTCCCATCACAATTACTGACTTGTTTTAGAGAAAACGCATCGAATTTCTCTCGCCGAAAAAACGTTAAGTGCGGGAAATCTAACGTTATTGACGGGATTTTTTAACTTTACAAGTATAGGAAGATATTTGGAACCAATAGAAAAAGACGTTATAGGCGGGAAAACGGTAAATACGGATAACGTTAAACCGGAGTTTCACTGTATATATATATATAAATATAAGACCTTGCACTGGCAAAGTTCGCTTTCCCTCCCCCTTCTCTTGCATATTGGGTGTCTTGCCATCATTTTTAGATGGATTGTTAGTTTTGAACTTTGAAAATTGGGGGGACGAGGCCCCTTTACTTTTGAAAGTGAGGGGGCAGTCGCCCCCCTTGCCCCCCCCCCCGGACCAGCCGCCTATGGATTACCACAAATTTATACGTATGTTATTCTTACGTACAGTACAACGTGCCCAATTGAAAATGGTGTATGTAGAGTTTGTAGATCTTTAACAGCGGTACACAAAAGAATTGCAATACGCTCTGTAGGCAGTCATTCTTTAATGCATAATTTAGAGATATTCGGGTATTTCAAACAAAGCAAAATTGGTATATGTTATTAGTGATTTTAAGATAACGCTGTCCATAAAAAAAAAAAGTGTTTCTAACATTTATAGTTCTACAGGAGATTAAAAAGAATTCCAATACATTACTGTCAGTGGTGTACGAGAAATTTTATATGTGTGTGTGTGTGAAAATACATTTTGCAAGACAAAATTCCTCATGGAGGAGGGGTTATAACCCCCCCCCCCAACTCTTACCATAGCTACGCCGCTGATTACTGTTGATAGCAATGTTACAGACACTCATTTCAAGCACAATGCCATCTTGCTAGTAAATTAGTATATAGGGTGTTCCAAAAAGATGGTATCGAGCTTTAATTCTTTATCTGTTAAAGGTAAGTGGGCAGTATAAATTGAAAAAAAAATATTTAAAGAAATTGAAAAAAGATTGGATATAAGACTTTGTTAAGAATAAATTTATCTCGTTAATTTTCAAAAAGTTACACTTTTTAAATTTGTATACGACCTTCTTACAAAAACATTCCCAGATAGTAAAAGTGCCCCATTCACCAATGAGGTTATATACCAAATTTGAGCCTGCATCATACAACGTCACAGAGGTTCTTTAAAGAAAGATGATCGGGGACTATGGCTGATTTTAAATATAAACGTTTATTGCTTGAGTGGCAAAAAAAAAGATTTTTCTTTCCTAATTTCTGTTCGACCCTAAAATGCGATCATTTGACGTGATTTTTTTTCCCTTCGAGAGCCATTGAAATGTGGTTTTTAAGTCCGCGTTATATTTATCTTTGACACTTTTTAAGGTATAATTCTCAAATTTGGTACATCGCCTCATTAGTGTATGGGGGACATTATACTAACTGGGAATGCCGGTTGTTCATGCTCTCGTGTTTTCACCCTTGAATTAAAAAAACAGTGATTATGCTGTAGAAAGCTAAATTTTAAATTACCATTATATTGCATGTATTTGTAAAATAAAAGCTAACAAACCAACCAACCGTTTTTATGGCGTAGATTTTTCAGTATTTTTTAGAAGAGGGCACAATCACCCCTGAAGATAGGAACTTTTGTTCAGGGTTTGTTTTCACCTCTGTGTATCAAGGTACTATAACAACAGGAATGTTCTAAAATTCAACGTGAAAAAATGTGAGACCCTTATAGAAAGATTATTCATCAGGGTGTCGACAGATCATGGAAATCAGGGAAATCATGGAAAAATCAGGGTACTTTTTCGATCTGGAAAAATCATGGAAATATCAGGGAATTTTGCAAAAATATTTAAAAATCAGGGAACTTTTGTTTCTGCCTAGTGAACTAGATCATTTTTAATTGCCAATCTGATGCGCGGCTCCGTTCTGGATCACATGACGCTCAACTGATGCACAGATACAGACATTTTACGAATCCGAAACTAGAATACAGATCATACGAGGACATAGAAATATGAATCCGAGACTAAGTGATGTAGGCACTATCACTATACGAATCCGAAAAAGTGCATGTATTCGGACTCGTTCTAAGATGCGGATCATACAAGAAATCGGATATGCGAATCATATCGGCATGTGAATTGCTTCCTGAATAAAGTCATAGGTTAAATGAATGGTAAAAGATGATTTAGTCTATTACTTACTGCGCCCTTGTGTTTTTTAAAGTGATGGGACATTTGAGTGATGCCTGCTAAGCTCCCCCGCAAGACGATTTTTTTATAGATAGTGCTCATTTTTAAGCCTTTTTTACATATTTTTTTTTAAATTTGAAACGATACATTGATTGAAATAAAATAAGTTGACTAGGTTGCCAGTTTATTTTGATCAGTCATCCTTACGCTTAAAATTGAACACTACCTTTATAAAACGAGGAAACTTTCTGCTACATATTGTCTTTTAGGGTTCGACTAAATCTTATGTTTGGATTTATGAAACTGAACTACAATTTTATTAATATTAAGCATTTTTGTGGTTTTCTATTATTTATTTCCCTATATGAAGCATTCACCTGTTGGTGCATGATACACAATGGCGATTTATATGAAAGATTATGGTATGTATGTACATAATCAGTTCTGGAAATTTGATAAAGATTGTCAGGGAAATCAGGGAAAAATCAGGGAACTTTTTTTCTCAATTTCTGTAGCCACCCTGTTCATTTGCGAATTAAACAAGAAATTTTTTTAACCATTGTAAAAGCACTTATTTTAGCGAGCCGTAATTATCGCAAAAACGAAAATATCGGTGACTTCATGAGCTGAAAATTTCGCGAATTTTACATGAATAGAACCGAAAGCTGAAAACTCCGAAAGTACCTAAATATAGAACTCCTTTTGTATAAATCATTTTAAGAAACTTCCTTTTGTCCGAAAAGTTTGTCCCCCTCCCCCTGCCCAATTTGAATGCTTCAAAGAAGCTGGTAGAAATATTGTTAAGTGTTAGACCCATTTATTCTATTAGTTGCATTATTGTTTTTTATATTCAAGAAATAATTGTATATTATTCAAGAAATAGCTGTAAGAAATAAAGTTGTCGAGAAAGAATTAGTAACTGTGCAATAAATCATTAAATTTTGTTAAGTGAAAAATTTTCTGATTTTTTATTATTATTTGAAGCAAAAAAAAAATTATTATTTCGCGAGGATTTAATTTTCGCGATTACGGCGGGCTCGCGAAAATAAGTTCTTTTAGAGTATTTAAATGCTATTTTTTAAATTAAGTGTGAGATGTAATTTTTATTCTATTTCTGATCAAGGTTTCTGGAATAAAAATAAAATTACACCCCAAAATCAGAGTTTTTTAAACACTAAAAGAATAGCCTAAAAGTTAAATATGAAATTTATGCTTTACCTCAATCTGGAATTTTATAAGATTTGCTTAAAATCCCCTTTAAGTAAAGATAAACTATTTTTCGTTTATTGAATGTTCTCTGTCTAAAATTAATTATTAAATATTATAAGTGCGTATGTTTTTCCCCCTGTGATAAAAGTAATTGATTTGTTTTGTGTTTAAAATTTATTAGTAAAAATTACGCGGCACTCGAAGTTTTTTAATGGTTAAATGCGAGTTCACGCACTTGCCTCTTTTTTCACCTTCGTGCATTCATTCATCCCTGAATTAAGTGAGCTTTTGCTTATTGTTTCTAATTGTTATTTCTCTTTAACTTTATTTTAATTATGAAGCATTGTGTATAAAAATTATTGTACGATATAGCTCTCTTTTTAATGCATTGATTGATTTTTATTGGTGTTGGAGCCCTAACGCTTACGGAGCAGTAATTATTTGTTGGTCCTATGCATATACAAGTAAATAAAGTCAGCCGTAGTGATAAAACCAAAGATTGTATTAATTTTAATATTTGTTCTACATCTAGAAAGATCATTTTAACTTTACTTACTACTGCTAAAGTTTTTCATTGAATGTGTGAAAATTTTGAAGCGGCCGACGATTGGGTTCAAGGTTCATTTACTTAAGTATTCTTGCGTTAAAAAGATAGACGCCTCTTATGTACTAATACTTTCGAACTTTTTTTAATCTTTCGCTGACGTTTCGGTCTCTTGCGCATCGAGGAGTTCAAAAATGTAGGAATATGTCTTATTCATGTCATAAATAAGTAAAGGACAGTCAAGCGTTTCCGAGTCTCCTATTCATTCTGAAATGACATCCTACTTATGTGTCAAATATTCACTTTTAATGAGTGAGAAAATGTCGTTTCGGTTGCAGGAATTATTTGAGAAGAACTGTGACGTCTGTTTTAATTCCTTGTATACCGTTAAAAATGCAGCTTATTACAGTGTTTACCATCGGATGGCTTTTATCGTCTTTAAAAAAAAACATGTTTTTACGAGGGTGTGTCTATTTATTTATTATTTTACTTTTTATTTATTTTTAAATCTGGTGCAGTAAAAATGAAAAAAAAAAGTGCCCTCGTTGACAAATTTATAATACGTTTTTATTTATTAACATTGTTTAACTGTGCTCTCTTGGTGCTGTTTTCCATTTTTCGTGTATAGATGAATGAATCCATGTGATTTTAGATTTAATTTTCAGTTTTCTACTTACAGCGTTTTTGATATCCCGCTGTTTAAATTCAAAACATGCCATAAATGCATATTAGAAGACTAAACATTGTAACAGTACAATGTACACATTACTTTTTTTTTTTTTTTTTTTTTAAATCTTTCTTAGTGACGATATTAAGGTATTGTGACCGCAACGTTTTGAACTGTGCTTCAAAAAAAGAAAGAAAAGAAATTGACCCTAATTGCGAATCAATGCTAGTACAATTAAGACACTGATAAGGCATATTTTTATATCGTGCGATGTTTAGTTGTAGCATTTCTTTCAACCGTGACAGTTATTTTCCCCCTGAAATGATTCTATTGTCCCTTCCTTTCAATAGACATAATTGATGAAACTGCAAGCAATATGAATTTAAGAAATCACATTATTAGGAGTTTAAAATAATTTTAATTTACTGGGGGTAAATTTGAAAATAAATAAATAGTGACATGTAACTTTAACTCTTGTGAGGAGGGGGGGGGGGATAGAAACGAAGAAAGATATTCTCTAAATGAAACAAGAATGAGATAAACTATTTCATCGAAATAACAAATCCTGTCGCACACAGGCACTCTTACAAACAAAATGAAGTCGTAAACACTTTTTAATTTTGTTAAAAATGGTTAAGAGCATGCACAATATAAAAAGTTATGAGAAGTAACTTATAGCTCTAGGAGGCCTTTACACTTCATCCAGCTAGTTAGTCTGTATTTACCTGGAGTATTTTTGAAGTCTTCGAAGAGTTAAATGCCATTTACTATTTTCATCGCGTGCGTCATTAGAAAAATAATGAATAAAAAATAAAATGTGCTGAGCGAATCCATTTACGGATATGAACAGTTCTCTACGTCTAGCCTCTAATATTATTAGGCCTCATTTCCTATAACATCGGTCAAGGGCACTACACACACTTCTATCCGCCAGCTCTCTATCTACCAAGTAATTGCTTATGCCTAATGGGAAAATCAAGCAGCTTTTTCATTACATGCATAATTATTAACTCTGTTTGTGTTTACTTGTTTTAAGTTGTGTAACTTACTAGTGCAGGCATGAATTATCAGTTGCAAATTCTGGATAACATTTTGCCACCTGCATTAAGTCGTTTTCTCTATTCAAATGTGTTGTTTTCTTTCAGGTCAAAGTTGGCCTAATTTCATTTATTAAATTACAGAAGTCCCCAGTTATTTAATTGTGCAGTAATGCAAGCAAGCAAACATTGCAGCCCTCCTTAGCGAAATCGCGTCCAATGTCGCCAATCTTGGACGACTTTTAGCGAAATATCGCCAAATTTGGCGCCTAAATAAGTTTCAAAAATTGATCAGCTAAGCGATGTCGCCGCTATTTGGCGAGAAATCGCCCAACATTGCTTGTTAAACAATGAGGATAATAATACAAATCTTTGTCAAGATTGAAATAACACAAAAACCGCATAGTTGATTCCGTATGCTTCTTCCTAAAATTGGTAATCATATATATTTACAGCGCAATAAAAAAATAGCAATAATGGTTGATTATTTCAAACTTTATACGTAACAGCCGATAGTCTGTCTGCTTTGCACTCAATCCACTAGTTCCTAGTTCCAAATGACCCCATTGAAAATCCACAACAGTTTCTTACGTAAAAATAAACACCAATTTAAGATGTAATTTTTCCAATAAAAATTATTTTTAAAGAATAAATTAATCACCATATTTTATGTATTTTGTTATAAATATAAAAAATAGAAAGTCTGCATTTGATGTAACTATTCTGAAACGAAATTTTTTATTCTGAGCTGGTTCCTCGTAATTTTTATTCTGGTTACTAGCTGAGCGATCCGGTCTTGAAATAATTGGCTCGTGCAGACTTTCTAGCTGATATCTGAGCAATCCCTGAAGACTATCGGTTAATGCACATTCACGTTTAATCGAAGTTTTCTTAAGTTCTCTGGGCTTTTTCGAAAGATTTCTCCTTAGTATTCGTAAGTCCTCTACCTTCTGATAAGGATCGAAATTGTGGAAGGAATTTCCTGGAAGAGCGCAAGTACTTTAAAAAAAAAAAGACAAATACCACAAGCTGAGCTGACCTGCTCTCTTGTGGTAAACAAACTAGTAATTACACCAAGGACTCGAAACCTTTTTCAGGATGTCTTTTCAGAAGTTGTGCAAAACATGGTTTAAACTATAAACCTGTACCAGTCATGAAACTTTCCGGGTGAAAAGAAAAATTAAGCATAAAATTACATCGCAAACTTTTCTGAAGTGCAATGCATTCAACAAAAGATTTCATAGTGAAAAAAAGAAATTTTCATACCTGGCATTTTTATCGTTTAATTTTTATTAAGTTAAAAATAGCATAATTTTTTCGAATTCCCATCATCATAAATGACGGGTTGTTAAATGCAGCAAGACAACTTGGTATTAAATGTCAACAGATATCTAACCGAAAATAAAAACCGCAACAACAGCGGTGTAGACACGAAACATCTGTTTTTATTTGTAATATTCTCCTTTTGAATATCATTTTTGTTTTCAAGTCTAAAAATTAATTTCTATTAAGTTAACATTGATGTGATGCACCTGGAAGCTCATTAGTGTTATGTTTGTGGCTGTTTTAACTTGAAAACAATATCGAACGTTTATACCATATGGAGATTACTAAAATAGATTTTTTGTCATTCAAGATTTGAAATGTACCTGCTTGCTAACACTTTAGCTGCATGCAGGGCCGATCCTAGCGGGGTCAGGAAGGTGCGCAGCACGTGGGCTGCCGAATTTAAGGGCGGCGGAAAGAAAAAAATTTGAAACATAATAATTGTAAAAAAGGGCGGGCAATTTTATTTGCATGTGCGCGGCCGACGATCTGTGATCGGTGATGGCTGCATGTTTGTCTTTTGCTAAATATATTTTATCGAATACATACATAATGGTAATGTTCATTATTTTTATATGCATACCTAATTCTTTGCGTATCTGCTGCTAATGATGGTAAGATTTGATACGAAATGACTTGATTATCCAGATGCTTACACCATAATTCCAATATATGTGGACAACTTTTTGGGATTTAATTCAGAGTTTTTCCATCATATTTCTTTAATAGTGCCTGTTGCATTGCTGTCTCCTGGGAGTTATATATAATGTAGAATACTTTATTGCAGAACAAATGTATTGTACCACTCCTAAGCACAGGGTTTCCACCGGCAACAAAAAAGGCGACTTTTGCTACTAATTCAAAGACAAGGCTACTTGGGAGACTTTTGAACAGAAAACATCATTTTCATACTATTTTCAAGCTTTTGGCTTCTTGTACCTTAATCCAGGCTACTAATTTGAAAATAAAATTTTTGTTTCTGTTAATTCTCCCAATCGTTTTTCAAAATCTCCCTGAATACATGTTTGAATCCCTTAAAAAGTGCTCCGACCCCCGACCCCCTTTCTTGTTATCAAATGCCCCTCATGTAGGCTTGTCAAAATTAAAAACAAACTGCCCCTTGTGGTCGTTCATCAAACATTCTAATCCTTTTTTTTTTTTTTTTTAAATATATAATCGTAGAATTTTCAAGTCACACTCTCTCTTTCCCAAAATTTCAAATACTTGTTTTCCCGTGCTTTATCCAAACAATCATTGCGATGCGAAAACTGAACTCTGTCTTTCTTATTTAAACTTTCTCAGATGGTACTTAGCTCTCATCAGCAGAGCACAGTTAAATCCACATTCAAGTTATCTGAAATCTACCAATTCATTTTTTAAAATGTAATAATATTAATATATTGTAAAACTGATTCTTTTTCTAAATAATGTATGTGTTTTAAACTGATTTAAAAATGCACTGTATGCTTTGTAATATAATGCATGAAGTTTTTAATTTATCATTTTATTCATTCCTTCGTAAATGAAGCTAAATGACGTATGTTTATTTTTCTTACCTACAAAATCATGCAAAAATACTACTATTTTGGCAACTAAAATTAAGAAAATAGCTACTAAACTGGCGACTTTAAATCGGTGAGGCTACTAATGATTCTATTTTTGCCGTCTGACATTGGTGGACACCCTGTAAACACTAATTCAACTGTAATAAGTATTCATGGGCGCCGGCAGCATAGGGCAAGGGGGGCAATGCCCCCCCCTGGATTTTTGTATGCAGTGTTTTCCCTTGCTTTTTTGCTCTTTCCAACATGGTAACCATACGTTGAAGTAGTATTTGCCCCCTCTTGAGTAGTCTTTGCCCCTCCCCCGGGAAATATTCTGCCGGCTCCCATGTAAGTATTGGCTGGTTTTTGTGGATTACATTCATTTAAATCCCTTACCTTGAGGGAAAAGCTGAAAAAAAAAAAAAAACATTTGGAAATATATTTTGCGTATGCTATGCCACCTAAGAACAACAAAGCAGGTGTTTTTTTTTTTTTTTTTTTTTTTTTTTAATAATAATAATATTGTAATATTCCGCAGTTCTGCTTTAATCCTAATATTGCTGTTGTGCCGTTACAATGTTAATTTTTTATGAATGATAATCTGTTTTATGCATGCGGTATATAATCATATGTTTTTACGCATTATGAACTTTTATAAATAATTAAACGAATAGTTTATGCGTGTTATTTATCTCGGAAGTATTTTTAGACGTGGTTTAAACTATAATTTCTTTTGACCTAGCGTATTTTTGAAGATGCATCTAACCCTCTTTCTTCATTTAAATATTCCGCTTAGACCTGATTATCTAATTGTTCTCACAAGGTTTTTTAGTTGTGCAGTATATTTTTTTGCTTGACTGCATTGAATGGTTGGCAGGTCACGTGAAAGTGCGCTCGAATATATGCTACACAGTATGAACGCTTATGTTTATCAGTCAATATCTTATAAAGAATAGTGTCACAAACTTAACCACTTTTCACTCCATGTAATCATGGGGGCTCGGGGTAGAAATGCATCCCCACCTCCTTATCGTTAAAAAAAGAACTGCATTACATTGTGCAACGCAGTACTATCTCTGAAGTAGATTTAAGGAGGGGGGGGGGGGGACCTTAAATATAACGAGCCCGTTGTGTGTGTGATGTGGTGGGGGGGTTGAAAGAAGGCGGACTATAAAATTTTTGATTGACAGGTGAGAAACCCTGTGCTTCAGATCTTGATTTTTATGTACTTTAAAAACATGTGGATTATTTTTTTAAACCAGGGTATCGAGTATGAAATGAATTTTAAGCTTTACTCGTAAAAATTATTCAGTCCGTTCGAGAAAAGCTTATTCGGTAAAATTCATGCCTTGAATTTAAATTACTTTGTTATTGTTAATTTGCAAAGACCAACTATTCATTTAAAGATTAACAAAGGAGTGGACGTAAAAACGATTGTGACAATTCGCTTTGCATTATTTTCTGTGCGGCATTTCATACCTTGATACACAAGAGTAGGATAGTTGTTAGTTATCCTTTCGAAAAGTACTTATCCTCATATCCCCAGAGAAAGCCAAAGTGAATTGTGGGACTTGGGAGTTGTGAGCTTACAATTTTTCTGATGTAAAATGAAATGAGATTTTTTTTTTTTTTTTTTTTTTTTTTTTTGACTAAGAAAGAGTTGCTTTTAGAAAAACAATAAATGAGACCAGGAAGATGAATACATAGAAAAATTAGGAACCCTCTTTTGTTTAGTTTCCTGGTAAATTAGCTAATGTAATACTTATCCCTTAATAAATGTTTAAATAGTTAAACATTTTTTAAAATGTATGAAACTCAACATCGATCTGATGTTAAGCAAAAAGTTCAAGTTCAGTCATCTTACTACTGCTTTGATATTAAGTTTATTTTCCCTAAAAAAAGTTTTAATTAAAATTATGGGATATTTATTATTGTCTGGTAAAAACGAGAATATGCAAATTTGAAAAGAAAACAAACATTTTAAAAATAGGGGTGGAGGGACTGTTTACATAGTGTACAGATTGATTGAATGCTTTGATTAAATCTATTTGAATTGATAATTACATCCTATTCTTATTTTTATAGGAAGTATTGTAAAATAGGTGCACCAAAAACTGATATCAGATACTGGTGTCAAATATATTGAATGTAGTGCTAGAACTTGCTGTTATTAATTTAAACTCTAACTGTTGCACAGTAATACATTTATAACTTAAAAAATATATATCTACGTAAGATTACATTTTCTTCTGGCAATCCCGAATAATTCTCAACTTAAGTGGGTGGGGAGAGCTAAGCTGGCTAAGCACCCACTACTATCCAATGACTCATATCATCATCCTGTCTCCAGCAACTTAAGAGAAAGGAAAAAAATGGCATGAATAATGGCCTTCGCCAACTCTAGTTTTATCATGCCCTTCAATGCCCGATGTGTGGCGTGACGTCACTTGACTAGGATTTTCACAATCCCCTGTCATGTTAAGTTTCCTTAGCGACTAATGGTCCCATGCATTTCTCTTCTATTGATTGCCCATTGTAAATTCTTCAGCTAGTTTCGTTTTGTCTGTCTTTGTATCAGAATTCATACTTCATTGTGTTATACTTCATTGTGTTATTGGATGTTAAGGAAATCAATTTTTCCCCGAATTGTTGTGTCCCGGCTTGAGAAATAATTCATAAATTTTTAATTCCAATAAGTAATTTTTCTGATAAGGTAACTCTAGATGTGTAGGATATAATCTCTTGGTCGGGAGAGGGGGGGCTCCATGATGTCCGAACTCCTCCCCCCCGCCCGAAATTTCGATTTTTGTTAACAGAATGATAATGAAATCTTTTTGTGAAAATTTCTATCTTCCACATCGCTTGGATCCCTTCTGAATTTTTTTCCTGGCTACGTCCCTACTCTTTGTTTCAAGGTGAGGGAAACAGAATGAGATAATATATTAAAAATTATATCAATAAGGGCATCAGATAGTACTTAAGGGATTTAATATGAAAAAGGATAGTCATGCATTTATAAAATATATGGTTTTTTTCCCATAAACGTTTTAACTTTATTTTTTTTTTAAATCAAGTTGTAAATATTCGAAAACACCTGAGTAGATTTTTTCGGGCGGACCCACTCGTAAAAACACACTATTTTGTAAGTTTTCTTTCTAGCTTTTTCTCCCCCCCCCTCCCCCCCACATAATTTACTATACATTTATAATTTTTACTAGAGACAAACAAAACAAGAATAAATAAATAAAATAAAAATACCGTATTAGCCCGAATAAAACGCAACCCCGAAATTTTCCATCAAGATAATTAGAAAATCCTATATTTAGGCCTCGAATTTAGCGCGAGTCAGGTTTGTTACGGGAAATGGTCAGTCAAAAAACATCATGTTATATTCGGGCTATAATACGATAGAATTCAGATAATTTCTTCAAGGTATGTCCAGGACGAAATATATTTAGAGTATTTTTTAGTTAATTTGTGTGTGTGCGTGCGTGTATTAGAAATTTAAATTGTGTAAAGATTTCATAATCAAAATTAATATTAAAAAATGACCAAAACACGTACTAATTTCTTTTCAATCAGTTAAAAAAATATTGATTTTTGCATTGTTCATGAAAAATAAAAGTACTCAGAATTTTGCTGTGTATATTTCATTAATTTTGTGAGAAAATTTGTTAGTTTGAATTAAACTTTGTCAGGGTCTTATTACCGCACGGACAATTCAGGCATTTGTTGTAGGGTCTCCAATCTTTTCTTTAAAAAAGTCGTTTTACTCTATTAATAGTTAGAATTTTTTCAAAATATGTACATCCGTAGATAATTAGGTCGGATTTTAAATTATTTTAAAAGTCGTGAAGTTTTTTTTTCATTGTTTACTAAAATACTGCTGTTTTTTCACCATTTACGCGTCAGTTAATACAAACTAACTAATTATTTGAGTACATTTGACTGTATTCTGACTTCCTGATTTAAAAATGACTACATGCTAACGTCTGGATACGATTCAATAGCGTGAATGTTAAGAATTTCACAACTTTTCTTAACTCTTATGTGATTCATCCTAGAAATTAGATGAAAGTGGTGTAATGCATGAATCTGCTTGTGTGAAATCTAGGTGAAAAGCCTATGTTAAATTTTACGTGTACATACCATGTATTGAAGGTGACTTACTGAAAAATTAGGTTCGTAACACATGAATTGTTGGGAAGTTAGGTGGTGAGATCGTGAAAAAACAATAGATTTTTCAGACTTGATATTGCAATCTTAATGAGTGCAAGAAAAAGGTTGGAGGACATAATTTTAGAAAATGTTGTAATTTGCCTCAATCCATATTTCAATGCAATTTTGTATCTTCCTTCCCGAAACAGACATGCAAGTTTTTTGTTTATAAGAGTACGTATACAGATCGTGAAGAAATGTAATTTTTTCTAGTTGACGCAATCGGCTTTTTAAAAGTGTTCGAAGTCGTATTAAGAATGTAATTTCCTTTTTCCTACTACCTCAAAAAATAAATAATTAGAAATAAATTTAAAAAAAACCTTCCGAACTGAGGAAGTTAACTAGTGGCAAAAAAGGAAGTTATAACCGTTTTATCATTATTCGGATTGCCGTTTATTCCTTTCTAATTTTAATTGGAATTTGTTAGTATAATAAGGTCGTATTTCTTCGTTACGTTCTGAATTTCATTGTTTTATTTTTTTAATAAAACTTGATTATCTTAGTCATTTCAAGATGCTCAAGTTTTTTTTTTTTTTTTTTTTTTTTTTTTCTAAAAAAGAAATGCTTTCTGTGGCATTTCTGACTGCTGCAAAATGCACTTCAGTTTCAAGTTGAATGACACGTGTTTATCAGCAGAAGCTTTTTCTTCGACCTCCAAGATCTGCTATTTGGAAACTAAAAGCAGACTGCTTTTCTGTGTTTACTCTGTCCTTGAGGTCAGAGTCTTTGTCTTCGTTCAACTTGGGGCTGATGGAAGAAGGTAATTGAAAGCCTATAAAAATACCTGTCGTATTTTCTGCCCAGACAGACACTCTCTGAAACTACTATTTATTCTTTAGTTTTATGCTGTAAAGGTGTTTAGTTATTTTGTATTATTTAAGGTTTTCGTGCATCTTTATTTTGTATATAACTTTTGCTCTTTCCCATTTTGATCGGAAATGTATTAGAGAGAGCATGTGACAGTTTGATATCTTTGGGGTACTAGTAATAGCAGCTCCTCGTTAAGTGCCCGAAGGTCTCGGCCACCACTCCGTTCACTTCAAAGGTTTTTCGTATTATGTAGCGATTTTTAAAAAATAATTTACCTTTATTTAGCAAAACAAAATGCATGACTTTTTATATGATTTGAATATTATGATTTAAAAAAGCACATACGCGTGCTGCATCAGTCCATGATATTTTTTTCCTATTCAAGCATAGGCGATCTCAATCTGGTGGCCCCACCCGTGTCGTCTTTCACCATGACTTGGTATTTATCAAAACAACACCAATGCGCTGCGCTATCTTTTGGGCCGATTTTCACCATTTACTACCGCATTAGCGAATTCTTCTGTAATGGTAGAAAATTATTTTTCGTTCGCACTATCTTGTTCTTACTCAGATTTTTACGGTATTCTTTAGCTAATTTACAAAGTTCGGCGGAAAATTTATTTATTTTGATAAATTTATTTTAAAATTAAAAATGCATTTAAAAAAATGCAAAACAATTATAATGAATATGAATCTCAAGAAAAATAAAACATGGAATAAAAAAAGCTTTTTCATTGATTAATAACAAAGTATCATTTTCAAGACATAATTAATTTATAAGACTGGCACAGTTGTATAATGTCATTTACGTTTGAAAAAAATTTAAATTCTTGTGCTTTCATAGGTGAAAAGTGCATACGACAGTTTCATATGTGCATATATCTTTGATTAATTTGAGCTGTCACTAATTTTGCAAGCTCCACCAATAAAGTAGGTCGCAAGCTGTCACTTAAGCTTGTAGGATCATAAAAAAAAGGGGGAGGGGGGTCATAGAAAATCATTTTTTTGCTGCACTTAAGCTTGCAAGTGTAGCAAAAAGTGTTTTCTACAGGATTTAAAAAGTCAGAATTTTAAAAATTTTAATCTGATTTTTTAAAATTCGAATCAGATTTTTTAAATTCAGATTTTAAAAATAAGTTTAATACTTTATATAAAAAGTATAGACAACTGGTAAATATGTAGTTTCTGATAGTATAAATCTGTAATGAAATATTTCAATGGTATGCAAATAAAATAATTTTATCTCAGGTGGATGATTTGGGAAACAGCAATATTGAATATATATGACTGACTTAACAAATTTAAAAGCAAAGATTTCAGAAATAAAACTCTAAAAAAATGCTAATCACATGCAATAGCAATAATAGTGAAACGCTCTGACCTCTTTTAGGTTGTAGCCCACCAATGTTTAAATGTACGATATCAAGGACCTACCAAGTAGTGCGTTCTTTTAAGTAATATTCTTAAACATTATATATAAGAGACTAACTGATGGAAGTAATTACATAATTCCAAATTTGTATTTATAGGTTTCTTTGCAGATTAAAGTTCTTGAAAATATGATAATACACAGCATACTTATATTATGGTTTTAATCATCTTCATTAAACATAATTATTCTAAAAACTATATGTTAAAATTTAATTTTTCCAAATATTTGCAGATATTTGCTGTAAAGTAATGCACGGGAATTTTTTTAATAAAATAGAAATGTGTTAATAATTTATTGACAAAAAATAATCATTTTTTATTGCATCATTATTACATAAATATTTATCTCAATATGTATTTTCAAATGATTATTTAAAATCCCAAATGTAACCAGAATATTTCTCTCTCTGTTAACCCTCTCAAAAAAAGTGTTAGTAATTTCTTTCTTTTAATTAATGCTGGATGCAGTTACTCTTTACTAAAAGATCATTAGCTGTCAATATCAATTTTTTAAACATATTCCCTTATTTCAAAGGACTACAAAATAATTTTACTTTGTGTTTAAAAAATTTCCTACCTCATTTCATCTTTTCGGTCTGGTTCATGTTGAACTTTTTTTCCTGCAAACTTACTGAATCTCTCCAATTTCATCCTTTATTCTTAAGATGAATGTCTTGTTTTGTTAGGTACTAATAGAAGGAAGTGTGTGAAATTCCCAAGCAGTTATTTTCTTATTTATTTGTTTAGTTACAAATGACATATTTTGTTGTTGAATTAAACTTTCTTTTGTTTCAGGGACAACTAAAATGTTGTAATCCTTATGAAACTATGCTGTTACTGTCAGGACCCGTAGACCCACCATGGAACCCCGTGGTAGAGCTGTGCCAAGTGGCACTGCCACTAGTCCCGAATCAGCACTGGCATCAGAACTATTTGATCAGTTTGTGTCTGCAGGGACATTCAAGTCTGTCTTATTCACATATAGACAGATCTGTGATGTGCTGCGACTGAAGCCTACAAATATGACTAATTTTTATCCTCGCCTGAAAGCAAAACTGCATTCATGGAGAGCAGCTTCATTATGGGCCAAATTAGATAAAAGAGCCAGTCATAAGTGTTATAATAGAGGAAAAGCATGTCCTAATACTAGGGTAATTATTTTACTCACTCTGCTCTTTTTCATTTTTTAAATTATGAAGAATTTTTTTATACTGCAAAATTATTATTTGGCACTTATTTATCACTTATATGTTTCCCTTCTTAACAATGGAATATATGAGCTTCCACCTGTATTGAATGTAATGACCTGTAACGAATAACCTGTGTTTGAAATCTCTCACCTTAGAAACTGTAATTGGGGGAAAAAAATAAGTTGATTTTTTTCTGTTTTCCAGGTTTTAATTATTGGTGCTGGTCCATGTGGTTTAAGAGCAGCTATCGAGGCTCAACTTCTAGGGGCTAAAGTTGTTATACTTGAAAAAAGAGATCGATTCTCAAGAAATAATGTATTGCATCTGTGGCCCTTTGTAATTCATGATTTGCGTAACCTAGGAGGAAAAAAATTTTTTGGTAAATTTTGTGCTGGCTCTATTGACCACATAAGTAAGTAAAATTTTATCACTGTACATTTATTTAATTTTATTTGCATTTTGCCATTCATCTCACATCATGCTTTACATCTTAATGGTTCAACAAACAAGGATATTAATAAAAGCTTACAAATTTCAAATAATGTAGTCTAACAGTAATGAAGGGAAAAACTTAATTTGGCAGGAAAAATATGGAATTTTCAAATGACTAGGTTATGATCAAATTAAACTCTTTATATTTTTATAAACCATAAATTCTTGTTTTTTATTTAATTTGAATTTTTGAAATTAAAAAGGGAAAAAATTTAATTTTTCTAGTTTTGTAACTGCAGCCCTTCAGAGTTAGATATTCTTTTGTGACAAACATAATAATTAATCACATACAGCAGTTGTGCTCAAATTCAGTCCAAGATTTTGAGTTATAAGGTGGATAAATTTTTATTAAATTTAATTAGATACAAATACATAAAGCACTATTTATATTTTGAGCCTGGGTGACATTAAATGCTGGCAGGCAGTATGTGACATTTCCAGTCGGAAGCCCAGGAGCAGAATTATATCCAGTGTTCAGCAATATGATCTCAAACGTTCTGCAGCATTTTATGCAAATTTGGTTTAACTTTAATGCTCTTTTATGACAAAAAATATTAAAATTAATTATTTAATGCCAAAACATAGATTCAGAGTTTGCAATTCTGTCAGTGATGTAACAAACGACTTTATCTTGTGCAGAAATTTTTTAGAAACTGATGTAATATAGTGAAGCATTCAAAAATGGGAATAAGTATGTCCTGAGCTGGTTTTAGTTACAGCACTAGTATGTTTTTGTTCATTCAGATTTTAATGCGTATTTCAGGTAAGATTGCTATAATACTGGGCTCCAATTGAAATAGCTCTGGTTTTGGGTATTCATCTCAGGTAGGCCGTTTATTCATCACTGTACTCTTTTTCAACCTTGCCTGACAGTTGTGCGTGAAGCTGCGAGTGCCGCATTGCATCGTTTGTCAAGTATTCGTACGTGCAAGTCTTTGACGCAATAAACACATTTTCTTTTAAATAAAGGGGAAATATTAAATTACTAATCACACTAATTTTAGTTTGATTATATAAACATGTTTTTCTCCATTTAAGGATGAATTTAACATAATGAAGTATCATATCCGGATAAACTATATTGTAAGGATGGTAGGACATAAGGCATAGCCTTCCATGTACTGTCAAGTTAGGTTGAAGTAGAGTATAGTGACATCAGCTCCAATGAAGGAAGGAGATTTATTTTTGCCATTGCTCCATTCTCTGGACGCTGCATTGCACAAATCGTGATGAGAGAAGTCATGCCATAAAGGACACTTTGTTTTAATTCTTCTGCGGAACATATCGGTCTTTTTTTTTTTTTTAACGCATGAAATGTTCTTCAAATACTGCCATTGTTCTGTGATGTATGTCACACTTTATACTTCTGGGGTTGCAAGTTTGGCACTTTTTACTATACCTTTTTCAGAGCATTTTGTCGATTAAGCTTGATGGTGTTGTTTACAGTGATTTGAAAATTGTCTCTTAAGGTAAAAATGATGTCGACTCGGCAAAATATTTTGTGTGATAATTTATTACGAGTTATGATGCAGATTATTAAGGCAAAAGTATGTTAGTCAACTTACTTTTACTTTTGGCAATAAAGCTCCATCCTTTGCTGCTATGAAATGCTGGTGTAACCTGTTTAATCTTGGCCAAGACATTTGCTCACTGATGAAAATTGTGAAAGTCATCCAGAATCAGCTGTGCCAAAAATGATTGATACTGTGAAGAAACTGATGTGACATGACTAGATCGACATGTGATATACTTTGATATTGAGTACACCTTAGGCATTAATTTGACTAGCTTATATAAAATATTACATGATCATTAAGCTTTGAAAAAGGTTTGGATCCCACATTATTTGAAAAAAAATTCAAAAAGATGCTGTGTTGATTAGAGCTGAGAAATACTCAAAAAACACAATGGAGATTAGAATCTCACTATGAAAAAGTTTGGATACCACACCACTACCATACAGCAGCTATAAAAGCAGCTTAGACATTATTTAGAATTGTAACTAATTTATATCAAATTACTTGATGACTGCAATGAGCATGTATAAAATTATTTTGTAATTTTCTGTTATTGTGTATTTTTATGATTTTCTTTTTTCTTAACAGGCATTCGGCAGTTACAACTCATTTTATTAAAAGTTGCTCTTTTGTTGGGGGTTGAAGTTCATGAAAATGTTGGCTTTGAAGGCTTAATTGAACCACCCGAAGATCAAAGCCAAGAACGTAAGTTGTTTTTACTCTTTCTTCTCATAAATCAGATTATAGTTTTTTTAATTTACATTGTACTATAAATTTCAATTAATGCTTATGTTTCAGGAATTGGCTGGCATGCCCGTGTGTCACCCCCGGATCATCCTGTGTCACAATATGAATTTGATGTTCTCATTGGTGCAGATGGCAAAAGAAACACACTTCTTGGTACTGTTCTTTGAGTGGATGTCATAACTCTAATGCTTAATATAACGTGTTTTTATTTAATGAAATGTAATTTTGTTACAGAAATAAATCAGTAATAACTGTACACCTTGTCCAAGCAGTGAAATTTAGTAGGCTTTGTAATTTAAAATTTTATTTCTTCTTTTTATATACATATATACATGTGTGTGTGTGCACATACACAGGGTGTCCCAAAAAAGTGGTAACGGGCTTTAATTCTTTCCCTATTAAAGGTAAGTGGGCACTATAAATTGAAAAAAATATTTAAAATAAGGTTGGATATAAGACTGTTAAGAATAAATTCCTCTCGTTAATTTTCAAAAAGTTACACTTTTTTTATTTGTATACGACCTTCTTACAAAAACATTCCCAATTAGTAAAACGTGTCCCATTCACTATTGAGGTGATGTACCAAATTTGAACCATTCATCATACAACATCACAGAGTTATCTTTGAAGAAATATGATTTACATTATTTTGAATATAAATGTTTATTGCTAGAGTAGAAAAAATATTTTCTTTCGGAATTTCTGTACAGTGCCTGAAATGCAATCATTCAACATGATTTTTTCCCTTTGAGAGCCATTGAAAAAGTAGTTTAAGTCAGCGTTATAATTATCTTCATATCTCTGACACTCTTTAAGGTATAGTTCTCAAGTTTTGTATGTCACCTCATTAGTGTATGGGTTCATTTTACTAATTAGAAATTGTTCGGGGGTTGTATACAAATTTAAAAAGTGTAGTTAGTCTTAACTTTCTTTATATATATATAATTAACGAGAGAAATTTTTTCTTAATATCGTTTGAAAATTTTTTCACTTTACACTGCCCACTTATCTCTAATAGATAAAGAATTAAAGCCTGTTACCACCTTTTTGCGACACCCTGTATATATATATATATATATGCATATATGCAACGAATTCTGTCCGCTGTTTGCTAATGCTCGCTTTGCTCGTCTGCCATACAATTTCCTATTTTTCCTGATTTGTGCAGTGCATCAAAGATAAATACATAACAAATCCAATGGCATGTTTAGTGCAAAAAAAAATGTTGCACAGTATTTTAAAAATTAATTAAGCCTTAATCATATAAGTATCTAAAATAAAAAGCATAGAATAGTTCTCAGATTAATGACACATTTTTCTTCATTTACAAGCAAGTATGTTTATTAAAATTGTTAATTTTTCAAAGCCAAAGCTTCCCTGAAAATGGGAGACAGAGATGTTACTAATTACTTTTGCTACTAATTCCTGCCTGAAAAGAGTACAGTTGAGAGCCAGAAATCCGCACAGCTTGGGACCATGGTTTGTGCAGGTTTTGGGATTTCGCAGATTTCAGGCCGTAAAAGATAAATCATTCCATTTCTGATTTAACACTAGAACTACGGTAGAGGTCATTTTGACCGAAAATCTAATTTAATTCTATATATCTTTTTTAGTTTTTGTATTTGACATTTTTTTACTTTTCCTAAAAGCTTATAAAGATTACATAGATTTATTTTTGTTTATTTTAAATAATTATTTTTACCACTATTACTTCATATACCTACTATTATGGCGATCCAGTCATTTTGACTGAGAAATTTTTTTTTCGGGTTATTTTTGTGCTTTTATCTGTTTTCATTTCTGATAGACTGATTGAAGATGCTATATAAAAAGGTGCACCTGTCACTGGGAAGGGTTTATGTAGTGCACAGAGTAGGAGTAAGTGGGAAGAGGGGGGAGGGAAATGAAACATCTGCTTGGAATTTCCGGAGGCCATCTGACTGTGTATTTCTTTTGTATTAGAAATCACGGAACAGGTATACTCACAGATAAGAAAATACCCAGCTCCATTTTGTTTTGAATAATTTCGGTGTTCTGACCCACGCATTTTGTGTTCTGTGTAATTATGTCGCATAGAATCATTGGTGGAAAATACATGACTAAAGAAGAGATGCTGAAAGTTTTGCAGAGCCTTTCTGATAATTCTTGTTCAGAAACTGAACCTGATAAAGAATTCCATACCAAAAATACATTGGATTTATCCGACAAAGACTGGATTGCCTCTAATACTGAAACAAGTGAATCCGATTCATCTGGTACTGAGTCTATTCATGAAAAACCAAACGAAGGCGAAAATTCACATCAAGAAACTATTTCATTGCCAATTACTAGTACAGTTTCCAGTGGTAAAAAAAGTGGCTGTAATCAAAGTAGAGAAAATAGTCACGGGCGACCAAAAAAAAAAACAAGGAAAATGTATCCTAAGTGTGGTGATTGTAATACATGAAGAAACAGCAAATGATGGTTCACTATGGAAAATCGGAAATATTTTGCCAAATCTTACAGGGTGACTGTCTTGTCAGAACATTTTGTGAGAAACACCTGGACCAACTTCTTATGCTAAGAGGAGAATAATTCATGGTAACGGAAGTAGTGCATGGAGATTGTTTATAAATGAAAAAATGTTTCATTACATTCAACAGTGCACTGAAGAAGAAGCGCGTAAGAAATCCTAAAATCCAAATTGGTGTTTGTCACTCAATGAGTTAGACGCTTTCATTTCACTGCTATATGCTCGTGGGGCTTTAGCTGCAAAAGGTCTTTCTATTTTGAGCTTATTGTCCAAATCCTGGGGCCCGAAATTCTTCACTGAGACAGTGGATAGAGACAGATTTCTCGAAATTATGAAGTATTTGCGCTTTGATATAAAGTCAACTAGAAGCCAAAGACTGCAGGCAGATCTATTTGCCCTAGCTTCAGATTTTTGGAATACATTTATAGAAAGCTGCTTGATGTGCTATAAGCCAGGTGAAGATATAACAGTTGATGAACAATTATTTCCAATGAAGACTCGATGCTGATTTATTTAGTATATGCTCAAGAAGCCTGATAAATTAGGCTTAAAATTTTGGCTTGCGACTGATGTGCCGTCGAAATATCTTCTGAATGGATATCCCTATTTGGGTAAAGATGAAACAAAGCCAACTGGAGAAACTATAGGGGAGCATGCAGCTTTTCGCTTGATGGAACCTTTCTACAATACTGGAAGAAACCTGACAACAGACAATTTCTTCACGTCCCTCAAATTAGTGAAACATGTGAGAACCGAAGGAATAAGCTGTGCTGGTACTATAAATCGCTCAAAGAGAGAAGTACCCAATTCCTTAAAAAATACGAAAGAATAGCTTTATTCTAGCAAGATTGCTAAGCATGACAATATAATGCTTACGTCTTATCAAGGAAAAAAAAAAATATAAACATCTTGCTCCTGAGTACCCTACACCCAACATTGGAAATCTCATCTAATGAAAAAAAACACCTGAAGTTGTGAATTTTTACAATTCGACAAAATATGGAGTTGATGTTCAGATGGACAGAAAATACTCTCTGAAGTCCTCATCTAGACGTTGGCCAGTTCAATTTTTTTTTTTTTAACATTCTTGATTTGGCCAATAATGTAAGTAATAAATTCATTTCCTAATGTTTACTACTGTGAGTCAATTTTTAAAATTTTAACCAGTTTGGAAATAACTATAATGATTTTTGGCTATTTTAGGTCTTTATGCTTAAATATTCTTTGTTTACTTATTAAACAAGTAACGTTTATTATCAAAAAGTGAGCTTTTGATTTATTTGGGGCAGGCTGTCAAAATGATCGCTGACCATAATTATAGGTATAAGGAAAATGCCATATCGCTAGTGTTAAGAAAAAATAGAATACAACTACAATGAAATAAAAACGCAGCCAAAGGTATTTACTTATATTTTCACATTACATACAAATACCATAGGAAAAAAAAAGAAAAATTATGTGAAGACTAAAAAGCAAATGGTTTCAAAATTTCCTTTTTTTAAATTTTGAAAACATGTTCTATGAAATTTCACATGCGATGATTTGTTTTAAAATATTTTTTTTCTACTTTTTTTTTTTTTTTTTTTTTTTTTTTACTTCTTTTTGCAAATTGTATATTATCATTGATTCTTGTTTTGTAGAAGAACTTTTCTGTTCCAAAAATTTAAGGTTATTCTTCTCCTACTTTAAACTATTTATCAAATGGATTTATTATAATTATTATTACCCAAGTTTTCATCATCATCAGAATCATATTTATCTCGATTCAAAACACTTTTCAACAATTTCATCACTAGTGGATGACTGCAAATTTCATTATTTACATCAGAGAAGGTGTGTGGATTTCGGACATTTGCAGATTTTAGGTCGCCGGATTTTTGGCACACGACTGTACTTGACCTTTTCAATGCTACATTTTTACATTCAGCTTATCAGGGATGAGATTCTTCAGACTTTAGTCTGATTTTTAGACTTTTTCAATGTTTCAAACAATTCAGTTTTTTTTTTTTATTTTATTAAGGCAAATTTGTATATAAGTAGAATAGATTTAATATCAGTAGCAATTACAATACGTATTGAACTTAAAATTCATAAGTATTATTGCTGAAATGTTGTTCACACATTCTTTCAGACAATAGGAAAATCTCATCCCTGGGCTTATACTCAAGTTCTTGATTTCTTACTAAACTCTCTATTCTAAAAAAAAAGTAAAGGCCGCTGGCGCTGTCAAAGCTTGTGGACCTATCTCCTCCTAAACCGTAGGGATTTGAGTTTCGACTGAGGTGCCCACAGATTCGAAAAATTCCGAGGAACCTGCTAAGCTGATTTAAATTTCGAAAATCGAATTATTTTAGAAGATATTAATAAAAAACTGAAAAAATAAACCGAATGGTTGCCAGATTTGGCATAAAATCATTCATTCCTTTACAACAAAGCAATTATAATTATGTAGAATCACGTGAAATTGTCAAACATGAAGTAGAATTACACCCATTTTACGCCAAATTAAAAAGTATATGAAATAAGTAACTCAAAATGTGTTACACAAAGTTGACAATTTTCAAATAGTAAGTTCGCTTAGACAACAGGAGTTTAGAATTAGCGATTATTCGTTTTTCCAATACAGAATAACTAATATCTTGAAAATGAAAAATAATTAAAATGCAGATTATTTTAAAGCTGGTTCCCGTACAGCTGGATTATTTGCTACCAGTAGAAATATTTGGCGGCATTAACTATGCCATTATAGCAGTTATAGTACACTTTGGATGTTTGCTAGCGCGACGAGATGGTATAATTCGAGGTGTTAAGTATGCCAATCTGCAAACAATTATGTACATGAAAATATGGATAACGGTTTTCCGGTAACCTTAAATGAACAGTAAATATAGGTTGTGAGCATGTGTAAATCGCGAAATAATGAAAAGTCGCCATTGGTGGCAAACTATTCTATCTGTTCCATAGCTTTTATTAACTTTACATGTACGCAAGTCGCCAAATAATGAAAAATCACCATGGGTGGCAAATTCGCAAGGTGTCGAATAGGTTTTACATTATTAAAAATACAGCTGAAACATATGTTCTGATTTTATTACGCTTTAGCTCCTAATTAATATAACTTTTGAATGGCAACATTAAATATCATTGTGTTTCTGAGGAGTGCAAATAATTTTTCCAGTGATTATAAGCGAAGTCTGCACTCCAGGTGGAGTATAGCTCAGGACCCATACAACACGGATTCCCATAACAAAATATCTTCCGTGTTATGAGGGGTAGGGGGACTGTAGTGTGAAGTTTAAATTTTTATGTACCAATGAAGATGCAAGAACCAAGCAATGTGTAGCTTAGCTCAGTAACATTCTATCTGATCCAATCTTCGGGTTTTGTCTGTTGAAATTATGTCTTTTACGAATAAACCCGATTAGGGGCCGAATGCCTCATACGAAAAGCGAGCGTAGCGAGTCTGGGGGCCTTGGCCCCTAGTCTTTTAAATTAAAGTTATAGGTCTGGCTTATACTTGAGTATATACAGTATATTTTTGCGAAGTATTTTATCAAGATATACATGTTAAATTCTGTAGAATGCAACTTGGTACTGCCATCTAGGGCGGTTTTCTGTAATAATATTAAAGTGTTTTACAGGAGCTTCATAGGGTCCATGCAAGGGCAAATTTAAAACTTGATTTAGCTTTCTATACAATTTTATTGCATTAAAAAAATCTTATTTAGAAATTATGTATTAGTTAAATTGGTACATCATAATTTTCTTTTTTATCATGCTGCAGGTTTCAATAGAAAAGAATTTCGAGGAAAATTAGCTATTGCTGTCACTGCAAACTTCATCAATCGACATACTATTGAAGAGGCGAGAGTACCTGAAATAAGTGGCGTCGCTTTTATTTTCAATCAAAAATTTTTTCAGGCAAGATTTTTCATTTCTTATATTATTTTAAACCATCCTAATAGTGATGTTATACACTATATTGCAGTAGGTCTGTATGTTGTAGAAAAAAAATAAGTGTTATAATTGTTTTTAATACTAGACAAAAAAGAGTTGAATTTATAATTATTTTCAGTTGTACAAATGTTCTCTTTCCTTTCGAGGAAAAAGATCTACTGTTCATTATGACTAGAAGTGTATTCATTCCTATATGAAAGATTTTTTGTATCTTTCAACCATTTGTGAAGTTATTTTAACTGGTGTATTTTAAATAAAATTGTCTGCATTCTTGATAACAGAATTTTCTGTATCGACATTGGCTGTTGTGTTGCATGGTTTCTGCTGCTATGTTTGTATTTTATTCACTGGTCATTTTGAAAACCACACAAGTCACGATTTTTCACAAGCACAGTCATACACATTTTGATAAATTTTTTATATTGATGTTTAATTTTTTTCCCCCCTCCAACTCTGGGCACTCTTTAACTTTGGTCAGTCATTTGCCACTACTGCAGCCCTGAGTATTGTCCATTTTACTATGGGGCATCTAGTAGGTGCCACACTATGAAGCTGTGGATGAGTTGAACACACAAACCCAGGGTATCCACGGCAGCTAAAAAAGGAGACTTTTGCTACTAAATTTAAGATTAGGCGCTTGGCATACTTTTTGGTTTCAAAAATGCCATTTTCATACTATTTTTAAATATTTGGGGACTTTTCTTTTACTTTAAGCAACTAGTTTGGGGATCAGAAAATGAAAAGATTTGTTCTTTGTTATTTCTCTTTCTGTTGCAATCATCAAGTTTATTATTATTATTTTTATTTATTTTTTTTTTAACTTAATGTCACTGGAAAATTTATATCATTTTTATTCAAAGAGTGAATGATGTATGAGAAATGTGATTATATATGCCAGAGAGAACAAGAAAATATAATTAGAAAAATAGAAAAAAATAAGTAAATAGATAAATGTCAGTATTATATTTTTAAACTAAACTTTGGAGAACGTGCTACTATTTTGGCTGCAAAAATTAAGGTGCGGTATGCTATTTTGGCAACTTTTTTACATTTGCGAGGCTACTGTTTTTGTCTCTGGACAAGGGTGGACACCCCACAAACCCATTCTGTGAATTGAGCCCAGTCCCAAGTGTGATAGAATACACACATATAATAGTTTTTTAGCACTACACTACCTGAGCGGCTGATGCTAATAAAATTAATTTATAAGACACTCTGAACCGTTGCCTACATAATACTACTCAAGGCCAGAAAATGCGGCTTTCAAAACTGGGGAAAATGTAGATGGCGCTTTTTGGTCCTATAAGAACTCATCGTTGCCTATTACTCCATGAGAGATATCTTTATATTCCTTGTATTTTTAAATTGGTACTTACGTAGTATCCCAGCGGACCGCCAAGACGGGCGCTTTTTGTCGAGATAAATGCCGGAGCACATTTGACGAAAAAATAGTTTGGCGGGAATGACAGCTGGGATAATAGTACGGAAGTACATTCAGATTTCTTTATAGTATTTTATAATTTTAAATCCACATCGGTTTACGACGCAAACTGATATGGATGTTAAAGTATGCATTAAATTGCATGTTATCTCTCTATATAAAATATGTCCTCACTGTTTGACTTATTCAAACACATGAACGACTAGACAAAACTAATGGAAATACAAATACGAAATTTTAAGAGCTTATTCATTTTCTCCTTATTTCCTTGGTGAGAAATAGCAACCCGCCACTTATCTTTTAAAATGGGATGTATTGGAAAACGGTGAAATCCAACCGTTGATCCATCATTTTCTTTCAAAGAGCAATCAGAATTATTACAATATGGTACACAACCGTGTACCATATCACTTAATTATTTTGGGGTACAATGTAATTATTTATCTGTACAATATAAAATAATTACAAATATAATAAATTAAATGTTTAAGCATGTTTAAACGTCTTGAAAACTTAAAGCATCATTTTACATTCAAACAGCCAGAACACACAAACGTTGAAGGGTCATAAGAGCGCCCCTAGCAGTCATTTTAGTGAACTAAGTTTTCGCCCGTTTTATTGCTGAAAAACACAACCTTTTCCCGGCCTTGAGTAGTATTACGTAGGCAACATCTGAACCTAATCAATATAGTAAACCCCAGTTAGTCCTTTGAATAGCTATGTACTTGCATGTTGCTCAATTTTTATGTATTATGTTGCAACTTATAGTTTTTGAAATGACCAAATCACTTTTTATGATAAGTGCTTGTGTTGAATTGTAAATATGTTTCATAAAATTTGATTACAGAAAGTTAGACTTCTGCATCAGGAATAATAATCAAATCAGTATCTTAAATTTCAATAAATAATTTATCTATTAACCATAAGTTACACTGTTAAGATTAAAAAATTGTCTCAGATCACATTGTGCACAGAAGCTGGTTTTTGAAGAAAAAGCTGTTTTGTGAGGCTGGTACTTGTTAATTTAATGAAATGAAATTAGTATTTATTGGTATTTTTCATTTAATGCTGCTATAGTTGCTGTTTCAATCAGTCGAACTTGCTAATTTAAAATAATTCATAAACTGACTTTTAAAAGAAAAAATATTCAAGCTTATATAGATCGCTCATTTCATCTGATATTTGTTGATGTCTAAATTTTTTTAATTATCTTCTATATAGCTAAGTTTCAAAAAATGTAATACACTCTGTATTCTGAATACTCATGGGAGTGGCAGATCAAAAGTATTCACATTGGGGGATTGGGAAACCCACGTACATACTTAGACTGTATGGATTAGTTAGCGATGCCAGTTATATAGATGGAGGTGCTAACTTGGTGGCTAGTGCATTGTCAAACTAAATTCAATCAAACATGTTCTCTACCATCTCCTTTTTTCAATTTTTTTTCTTTTTAAATTCCTAAAACAAATTTATTTAAACATTCAATGAAATTGCCCAATTATACAACATTATGTGAAAGCATAATCAGTACATATGTTTATTTTACTTCAAACTTTTCTATTTTTTGGTTAATTTTTCTTCACCAAATTTTTGTGTGTTTTCAGTAATTTAAAGGGATTTTGTTCAGAGCTGTGCCTTTAACAATTTCTAAAGAATCCATAATTATTAGTCATAATTTTGTCTTTTTTTTTAAGCTGTATTTAGCAAGTATAATTCCCTCTGCAGTCTGGAACAACACTCAATTTTAATGGAAGTATTTTAAAATTAGGGGTGTTTTTAATTGTATTAAAGTTAAACAGTGGCACTACAGCCCCCTATATGGAGCCCAAGGCCTGCACTGCCCAACCACGCCTTTGCAACCATGGACTCTGGGCTGCATAAGCGTGTACTTCGGCCAGGTGATCAGCCTGACCCAAAGCCCCCAGTGTTTAACTTGGGGTCCTCCCCAGTTAAACACTGGTTAACTTGGTCCTCCTTTTATCAAGCAACTCAAGGGGTGAAAGGCTTTTTAATTGTATATATACATATGTATGTATGTATTCCCCTGTAAATTAATAATAGCATTTATATTATTTTTATTCTAGCATCAATTTTTGTGTAATCTTTGTTGTTCATCAACTAATTTAAGCATGAGAGAACTAATGATATGCATTTTGCATTGCAGGACATGAGGGATCAAACTGCTATCGACCTCGAAAACATTGTTTATTATAAGGATGACACTCATTACTTTGTGATGACAGCAAAAAAGCAGAGCTTACTTGAAAGACGTGTTATCATCAGAGTATGTATTTGCATCATTTAAAAGAATATCTTTCATGTATATTATATGTGCAGTCTTTATAGCTACAATTTTCTTATTCTGCTCTGAGAGAAACACACTCACACACATATAGCCAGTTTTTTGGAGAATTTGTTCATTTTTTCCTATGAAAAGTTTGCCACTCTCAGTAAAATTGCTTAAAACACATCAAACTTGTTAATCTCTCTTTTCTTTCTTTGCGGTGGGGGGGGGGGGATTTAGCATCAGAGCTGTGGAAGTGTTTCCAATCACAAGCTAGCTACTTGACATAGCTCTGAAAATGCAGCCAATAGAAAATAGTTTTTTTAATTGGACAAATGATCAAAACTGAAAATTTTAATTGATGTATAATATTGTCTCACTGCAGAAAACACACATTTATTTTATTCAGAATTAGCTCAAGCTGTCAATAAGATAAGCACTTGACAGCTCAACCAATGATTCAATTAATGCTACTTTATAAAACAGTTACAAAGTTAAAGTCTGATGCTAAATTTTTTGGCACAAACACCTATGGCCATATTAATGCATTTACTAATCCGCAAATACATGTAGATGACCGTGGTTTATATGTGCACCACTCTCACCTGCCAGGAAAAAAAAAAATCCCAATCATACATTTTAATTTTCATAATATTAATTCGTATTTACCAGGCCTATCATTAGTGCCTTGAATAGTCATCACTGATCATCCTTAAGTTTTCTCATGATCATCATTTTGTTGTGATCTTTCCTGCCATTGTCGAACAGACACACGGGTGTAAAAGCTGCTACATTCTTCAATTTAAAAGCAAAGTGACGGATAGTTTAAAAACGCATTAAAATCCGTTATGTAGCACTATTGGTGGCAGCCACCGCCTTCTTCAGCGCAGGTCTTAGTTCTAAATGGCCAGCTCTCTTCCTCAGCAGTGCGTTCCACCCAGGATCGATCTGCGCATTCGTCATTTCATTTACAGCGCCATCTGTGGTTATAATCTGTAAGGCTTCCATATTTAGGGCATAATAACTATTTTTGTAATTGGAGAGTTTTTGGCTATTGTTAAAGTTGATTTCTATGGGGCGTTCCTGGGCTATTTTTGCAAGGGCAATAGTGGTTTTATTGAATTTAATGTCAGTTTGATGTTCCTTTTTTCGGTCTTTGATTTTTCGTTTTGTCATGCCAATATAGCATCCTAGTTTATTAGTACTATTGTCTGTAAAGCTTAATTTATAAATACCGGCGGTTTAGACTTCAGCATAAGACCTGTGCTGAAGAAGGTGGTGGCTGCCACCGATAGTGCTACATAATGGAAACCGCCGGTATTTATAAATTAAGCTTTACAGACAATAGTACTAATAAACCAGGATGCTATATTGGCATGACAAAACGAAAAATCAAAGACTGAAAAAAGGAACGTCAAACTGACATTAAATTCAATAAAACCACTACTGCCCTTGCAAAGGCCATAATGTTAAAGAAATCTTTGTCGTATCCCTGTAGAAAAATTTATAAGTCCTATACGCACCAAAACCAACATCGGTCTTGCGACAGTGGTTCATAACATATCATACCTGCCAACATTTATCAGGGTGTCTACCACTCCAGAAAGTCTGGAAAAACCCGAGAAATTTTTAAATGGGTCCGGAAAGTCTGGAAAAAACCGGGAAATTGGATAATGGGTCCGGAAAATTCACCAAAAGAATCAATTTTTTTTTTTTCGTGTCTATTTTTTTTTTACACTTTCTCTCTAATTGTCAGACTGGAAACCGAAAGCAACTGCAACGCATTTTTCGGACCACGAAAGCATCAAGCGATGTGTTTGTATAAGGAGGGGAAAATGGGGGACTCATCAATCGTGACGGGAGGGTAAAAGACAAATTAGCTTACTTGGTAACTTATATCTTAGGACCGTATTTCCAAGAACAGTTAGTTAATTCTATCAGAAAGTGCAACTACTTCTGTTTCTCGATTGTTGAAAGCTTAATCCTGTATACTTCAGTTAAAATTGATTTAAAGAAGTTGTACAAAATATGCAAATATAAAGACAAGGGAGGGGCATTGTGCAATTTCCCTAAGTAAAATGCATTGGTCAGGAATTTTTTTCACGGGAGCTCCCAAAAGTCAGGAAATTGACTTTCAGAAATTTGGTAGACACCCTGTATACAGATTATCTGTAAAATATACGGATTTTGGCATTAATTTACTGATGTACGGAGCAGTGGCGGCCCATGGTCAAAACTGTTAGTGCAGCCGGAAGACCCTCCCCCCCCCCCCCTTCTCTGAATTAAGCCCTCACCGAGGAAAAAAAAAAAGAAATTACATAAAAAATGTAAGCGATCCTATTTTACTTCCATAAAATGGACATAAATTTCAACCAGCTGCTCTTATCCTGAAAATTGCATTAATCCATGTCTGATTCGAAGTTTCCTTAGAATTTTCTTTTGTAACGATAACTTGAGAAGAATAGAAAAAAAAAAAAAAAAAAAAAAAAAAAACTTACTTATTTTTTATAAGTCAAATCAATCCTCCCTTTTTTTAAACTTGCGAATTGGTCAGTGATGCCCTCATAAAAAGACATTGTTTTAAATCAGATATCAATAATTTTAAAAGCTCTTTAAAATTTCCCACGTTTAAAGAATTTTCTCGCTCGCCATGTCCTCTAAATGCCAGTTCTTGCTTACTTAAAAACAATACTGCTTTGATGGGTAATTGTCCATTCATAAGCGTCTATTCAGGCTTACCTTCTTGATAAATTCAGCAATATAAAGTCGAGAGTTTGCCGAACATATATTCTCCTTACCCCCTCCCTCACTTCTCGAGCCAGTCAGTGAGTCGAATTCACAACTGCTGCCGTCGGTTGAAAATCTTTCATGAGTTGAGTCTTAGTTGCATGCCCCCATTATAGCCTATGCCGGAGAGACTGCTTACGTAATCGTTTTCATGGCAACGGTGCTGCCAATTTTCTTATCAGCGCTCTGGGCTGATCCAAAGATTTTCCCAATTGAATTGCGGGAAGATTAAAGTGCTTTTTTTCTGAATGAGCGATCCGGTCACAATACTGTTTTTTTTTTTTTTTTTTTTTAATTTACCATAGGAATTCCATAATTATAATCTGAATTTAGGAAAATTAGTAGAATAAATTATTTTAAAGTATGTGCTGATAATTTCAAGTGCAGCCCAGCTGTACTTGCTGTATCCCATGAGCCGTCACTGGTACGGAGATGACGAGTAATTTTACGGATTGTTCGGCGAATTTCAAAATTTTGCAATTTCTAACAGTTCAATCTTTTTCCATCCGTATAGAGAATATATACTTTCCCTTCAGCACTCCTTTATTTAAATATCCAATGCCATAAGAGTAAAAATTGATTCCTATTTTGAATTAAAAATTATTTTTTAAATCTTCCCCCTTTCCTCTTTCAAGGAAACCAATAAAGAAAAAAAAAAAAACACTTCATTGAATGAGGCAGGTTCAGATTTTCAATTCAATCCTTTTTCCATCGCTCTTGTGAGTGAATATTTTTCTTTTAGAACTCTTTCATTTAAAGCTTTAATGCTGTAAGGATAAAGACGGATTCCTATTTTAAATTTAATTTTTTAACAATCCCCCCCCTCCCAATTAAACGAGGTAAGAAAAAAAACCACTAAGTAGAGCAGGCTCAGTTATGAATGAAAATGATTTAATAAAAATAGAAAATATTTTGACCAGAAATAAACTTAGTTTAACAAGTAACAACAAGAGCACGAGTTATTAGTACCAAAAAAATAAATGAACTCAGTTTTACTGATGGGAGGTAAAAATTTACCGAAATTAGGACATAATTTTACTGATGTTAATTTTCTAAGGTTGGCAGGTATGTCATATATACCCAATTTGAACTCAATCAAATTTCCCGTTTAAGAGCTATCGTGTTCACTCACATACACATACACACACACACACACATACATACATCTCCTAAAAATAGCATAAATGAATTCAGAAGACCTCAAAACCTGTAAGTACACCAAAATCTCGAAGTCAATTTTTTTCATGATGGCAATACTTTCCTTACTGGTACATGTTCAGAAAGTAAAAAGGAAAAAAAGGTTCTTGATTTTTAAAATTTATCACTAAATCTTCAAATCATTACTTGGGCCAAAACAAACTAGTGCAGCTTTTAGCTAGCTGTTCACAAAATTGACCAAATACTACATATTTCTTTTTTTTTTTTGTTTTTTTTTTTTTTTCTTTTCATAGCTGTTTAAATTTTGATTGGAAAAATCTTCCTGTTTTCCCACAAAATCTTGTTTTTTCCCACGATCTTCCTGTTTTGGGGAAAAATAGGTTAGCAGCTATGAGTTATATCCCTCCTTAAAAATAAAGTTCCCTTAAAGTCTCTTTTTGAGGGAATTTGTTTTCCCTCTAAGGATTTTTAAAAACTTGTTGTGGGAAATGCAATTTGGAACCAAACCTGAACTACTGTCAATCACTAAGGAATTTGTTACATACAAGGAAGTGTTACATACTAAGGAAGTGTTACATACAAGACATACAAGTCTTATTTATTAAATTAATTAATGATTATTTATTATTTATAAATTAATTAATGATTATTTATTAAAAACAGAAATTAGAAAGGAAAAAATAAAATCTATTAAAGAAGAAAATGTCAATGCAGCCCCTAATCCCCTCCAAAAAAGAAAAAGGACCTTGAATCTAGTAAAGGAACTGAAAAATGATTTAAAACAGCTAAAAGTTATGAATCTCATAAATCTGCAAGTAAGCAGTTATTAAAAGTCAATAGTTAAAATGATTTTTCTACCATTAAAGTAGCACAAGCATTGGATGATTATAAGACAAATAAAAACTTTGTGAAAACACACACATAAAATGTTACTTATAACAGGGTACGATCATTTCGACTGAAAAAAATTTCAGTCGAAACGATCGTATCCTGTTATAAGTAACATTTTATGTGTGTGTTTTTCACAAAGTTTTTATTTATTTTAATGTTTAATACCAGTATTTTGAGTGTTCTTTCCGTATTGGATGATTATATCTGCTTAAAAAACAGAGTTGTGTCCTCATGGCAAGGACACTGCACATACAAGGGTTAACACAACACAACACTAAATCAGTTAATTAGAGCACGAGTAATGAATTTCCAAAATTCCCATTGAAATCGTCCTAGCTGAATATTTAATGTCAAATAATGAAAATATCCCAGTATAAACCCCTGGTTAAAACTGGGTGTTTATCAATATGTGTGAGTGTATTAATGTATGTATATATTTGAAATTTTCTATTGGTGTATGTATTTACTACTGCTAAAGTATGTTCATTTTATTAAAATGGTATTTAACATTCTCATTAGCCTTTATATAAATATGTATTACATTAAAATTCTTTTATTTTAGGATTACAATGACACAGCCAGATTACTTGCTCCAGAAAATGTAGACCGAGAAGCATTAATGGAATATGCTAGGGATGCTGCTGATTTTGCTACTAGTTATCAGCTTCCAAGTCTAGATTTTGCTGTTAATCATTATGGGCAAGCTGATGTGGCTATGTTTGATTTTACTTCCATGTATGCAGCTGAAAATGCTTGTCGTGTTATTGAAAAGCGGGGTCATAAACTTTTGCAAGGACTTGTTGGAGATAGCCTTTTAGAGGTGACTTTTTTTTACTCCCTTCTGAGCATTTTATGATGCATCATTCAAACGAGGTAGGATTCAAAAGTTTGGGGACTCTCTATAATTTAAAAAGTATTATCAATTAAATTCCTGAAACACATCCTTCTTCAAAATAAGACTCTTGTTTAACAACACTCATTTGCCCTCATTTATAAAAGTCATCACAACATTTCTGGAATCTATTTCTAGTCATGTTCTTTAATTCATCCTGTGATGAACTTTTAACTTTGTCTGCAGATTGAAATCGACAACCCTGCTAGTGACTTGCCTGAAGTTGCTGGGGGTAAGGCAACACAGACGTGGCAAAACAGTTGTTTTCATTTTCGCAAGAAAGTCAGCGATGAGTAGGGATTTGTGCTAGAAGTGTTTATGCAAAAGCACCCACGACTGCTCAGCCCACAATTTTGGTCTCTTGTTACGAATCGACACCCTAATGATGCAAGATATCCTATATAGAAGTTCTTTGTTCACAGTGCGTCTTTTAGGGATAAATTACAAGTAATCTTGGTGGCATTTCTGCTTACATGGAGATTGTGGTGATTTCCATGTAGTTGATGCTCTCTTGCATTGCAAATCGTATAAAAAAACATCATTTCTCATCTCTAGTAACATTTCTGCCAAGTAGGGAAAATCTTTGTCAATAGCCACAATTAGATCGCTCTCCATTTCCATTGGAATTGCCTTTTGGTCTTTGGTTCCCACACCCTGTGCATGTTAAGATCTTAGTATCCATTGACATGTGGCCTTGGATATACAAACAGCAAAAATACCACTGATTGTTGTATTTTTGCTGTTTTCTGTTTATCTTTATGTACCCGCCTTATCAATGTTGCCGGCGGCATGGGAAGTTTGCAGACGGCCAATGCATTCGTGGATTTCAGTACTTTCCCTGCCTTCTCTGAAAAGTTTATGCTCCTCAGAGCTTGCATTTGAGATAATCTATCACTGCCGTAGACATGTGGCCTTGGATATACAAACAGCAAAAATACCACTGATTGTTGTATTTTTGCTGTTTTCTGTTTATCTTTATGTACCCGCCTTATCAATGTTGCCGGCGGCATGGGAAGTTTGCAGACGGCCAATGCATTCGTGGATTTCAGTACTTTCCCTGCCTTCTCTGAAAAGTTTATGCTCCTCAGAGCTTGCATTTGAGATAATCTATCACTGCCGTACTCATACTTCAACATTTCGTAAGTCTCTGTAGCATTCTTTACGAAATGAACACAAATTTTGTTCATTCTCTGCTCAACAAACGGCATTTCTTTGAATCGCCGGTTACTAAATGCACCCGCCTACAAAAAAAAAAAAAAAGATGCTGTGCTGAGCCACCGACTGTGTGATTTGGGTAAAATCACCTATAGAAGAGGGGAAGAACGTAATAACAAACATTATGATAGTGACTACTGCAAAAAAATTTAAGTTATAGACTCAGTCCAGGAACTTTTGAATTTACATCGTATTCTTAATTTTGCAATAAAATCGAGACTCATATATACAATTGCTTTGATTTATTTTATTTAAAATTTTAAGCATTAATTTGATACATTGTTCTTTATTATTATTTCTGCCTACAATAACACAGCCATGTTGTCTTGATTTGATAACATTTTTTTAGCAAAGTTTGAGATCAGGATTCTTATGGTTTAAGTAAATTTACAAGAACCTATATAAGAAAGGAGAAAATTGATCCTAAAAGTCAAGCTAACTGCAAAAGAATATGAATTTGGGCTAATTTATTTTGCATATCAAGAGGAAATCAAGTTTCCAGTATAATGTATTTAGATTCTTTTACATAAACACCACTGTCATCATTAGCATTCAAGCTTTGAGAAATTTGGAAATGCCAGCTTTGAGAAATTTTATGGTTGTTTCAGGCAAGTAAGTAGAACAGAATTTAGTGATTTGCCATTGTTATAAGAATTTGACTGCTGTTAGAAGTTGAGCAGTTTTGAGTTGGTGCATTAAATTTTAAAAATCTGATGTGTCCAACACATGACTTCCTTGCACGTCCATTAGAACAAAAATATTTTCGACGCACTTCCTCTAAACTTATTTGTTTGAAAGAGATAAAATATCAATAATAGTAAGGTTTAGCGGTTTCTAGACAAACATTTCGATATCGCCAAGCTGAGTTCAATTTGAAATATTTCCTTCTGACACTTTATTTGACGATATTTCACCAAAAGCCGACAAACTTGAGATAGTCTGCGAGATTTTGGGGATAGCCAAAGTAGTCATTGACCACAGACTTTCAATGAATTGAATGCATCCATACACCTCAATGTATTTAAAGTCATTTGGCTCACCCTGTAAATAAATTCTCAGTCGATTGCTGTCAAAAAAGATATGGAAAACAGTTATATATTACAATAGTTCTAAATACAAAAGTTCAAAAATCTACGGGTTAAAGTTTTAGTGTTATACAAAATACGAAATAATTTTTGGCGCCAAATTTGGCGATATTTCGGCGAAACTCGTCAATGTCGACGAAATTTTGGCGAGATATTAAGCATGAACCAAACAATGACAGATTATCGCCAAATTTGGCGATATTTCGCCAAAACTCGCCAAGAACGATGACAAATGGCGATACTTTGGGCATGGACGAAATGACTGACTATCGCCAAATTTGGCGACATTTCGGCAAAACTCGCCAAAGTCCAGGACAGTCGGCGAGATTTTGGGCATGTACCAAACAATCACTGTCTGCAATTGTATTATATTGAAGATGTCCATAGACATTAAAGTACTGAAATTCTTTTCGGTGGTCCTGTAAATAAACTCTCCAGTAGATTGGAACCAAAAATCGAGATGCACAACTAGATGTTACATCAATCTTATATATAAAATTTCATAATAGTTTTTGAGGTTTGAGAGTTAAATATACACACACGTCACTAAAAGTCGCCAAGCTTGGCGACTTTTGGCACAGTTCTTGAGGGAGGCACGTGACCGTGGTCGGACCATTACCTAACTTATGTGGTAAGACGGTATTGTGCTTGAAATGGATGAATGCCCCTAAAATTGCCATTGACCGTAATGTATTGGAAATCTTTTGAGTGTTCCTGTAGCAGAACTGTAAATGATAAAGACACCTTTTTTAATGGAGAAATTCATTTTCTAACTCTTTTCAGCATATATCACTTCTGAGTCGTTTGAAATAGCCCAATACCTCTAAAAAACGCTTTGATGAATTTCGGCCCATAGAGCGTAATGTATTTCGAATCTTTTCGGCGGTTCTGTAGATAAACTATCCAGTCGAATGGAACCGAAAGGGGAAGTGAACAACTAGATGTTACAACAATCCTAAATATAAAGTTTCAACATTCTACGCCTAATAGTTTTTGAGATATGCGAGTTTAATGAATTTCGGCCCATTGAGCGTAATGTATTTCGAATGTTTTGGGCGGTCCTATAGATAAACTATCCAGTCGAATGGAACCAAAAGGGGAAGTGCACAACTAGATGTTACAACTATCCAAAATATGAAGTTTCGAAATTCTACGCCTAATAGTTTTTGAGTTAGGCGAGTTTAATGAATTTCGGCCCATAGAGCGTAATGTATTTCGAATCTTTTGGGCAGTCCTGTAGATAAACTATCCAGTCGAATGGAATCGAAAGGGGAGGTGCACAACTAGATGTTACAGCAATCCTAAATATAAAGTTTCAACATTCTACGCCTAATAGTTTTTGAAATATGCGAGTTTAATGAGTTTCGGCCCATAGAGCGTAATGTATTTCGAATGTTTTGGGCAGTCCTGTAGATAAACTATCCAGTCGAATGGAATCGAAAGGGGAGGTGCACAACTAGATGTTACAGCAATCCTAAATATAAAGTTTCAACATTCTACGCCTAATAGTTTTTGAAATATGCGAGTTTAATGAATTTCGGCCCATAGAGCGTAATGTATTTCGAATCTTTTGGGCGGTCCTGTACATAAACTATCCATTCGATTGCCACCAAAAGGGGAGGTGCACAACTAGATCATAGAACAATCCTAAATATCAAATCTCAACATTCTACGACCCATAGTTTTTGAGATATGCGAGTTACATACATACGTACGTACGTACGTACGTACAGACGGCATGGAAAAACTGGCCACAACAGACTCGCCGCTGGTCAAAATGAGTTGCAGACGCGTTAATATGATCGTGCATGCTAGCCTACGATAGGATGCATCGAAAAAATTTTTTAAATTAAATTTAGAGGTAGTCAAAAACGGTTTTTTTGTCGAAATTTGGCCCCCAAAATTTTTCGGGATCACATTACTTCCTTATACTACGTACAAGGAAGTAAAAAAGGAAGAAAAAGTGTAATAATTAATATGTAAAAGTTTTATAAAAGGATACTAACATGTGCCCTGAATTATATTTTCTTTTAATTTTATTCTAGTTTTGTGTAATGTTGTTTCACTTATTCTTTCTTTATTTTTTAAAGCCATTTTGGCCCACTGGATCTGGCTGTGCTAGAGGTTTTTTAAGTTCATTCGATGCAGCATGGATGATTCGTAGTTGGGCATCTGGCAAGCTATCAACATTACAAGTACTTGCTGAAAGAGAGGCCATTTATCGCTTATTAGCTCAAACTACTCCTGAAAATTTAAGTAAAGACCTCAATCAATATACATTAAATCCATGTTCTCGTTATCCTAATCTTAATTTGCAAGCAGTTTTGCCTTCGCAAGTGAGATCATTATATGACACTGATGGAAAAGTTGAGGAAAGCATGTTAGACATTGCTGTAGAAATGCCAAAGAGAAAAAAACGACGAGGTAAATTTTAAATATATTCTTTTTTCTTTTTATACTTGTAGATTAATTATTAAAAGATTCTTTGCATATTTTACTTTTGCTTACTAGGGTTATACCTTCCCATTGAAACGGAACCTGTGAAAAATATTTTTTACTCATTATTCAAATCATCCAGAAATGTTAATGTCCCTTTCCTTTTTGTGCAGAGGTCAATGTTGACTCTAGAAAAAAAAGTACTGCTGGGGAGAACTATACAAAAGGCCACCTTTGAATGTTATTAGAATGTAGATAGCACATTTAGAAAATGGTTTAGAAATAAGCCTTAATCATTAAGTTGTAGGGTTGTGATTTGTTTACTTACTTTGCATAGTTCTTTTCTCCCCACTTATTTGAGTTTTTTTCTCTTTCGTGGGGAAATTTCCTGTAAAAGTAAAAGAACTAGACAAATTGATTTATGGATTATATTTTGCCTAAAAGGGACATAAATAAGATGTTTCAGCGAATTATGAAAAACAAGATGTTTAACCAAAAAGAAAAAAGAAAAACCTTTAATGTTCTTCATTTTTTGAAATGATTTTTGTGCTTAGTTTTTTTTGTTTGTTTGTCTGTTTGTTTTTCCCTTCAAAGTTGCTGATAGATATCAGGGCTCACATTAGGAAAAAAAATCAAAGATTCTAACATCCTAGCTAACATTAGTGGATTTTTAAAACTTAAATAAAAAATAAATTATTTTTTCTTTTGACATTTTAAAGGCAAAATTAATTACATTAGAAACATACAATGCAACTGAAATTATAAATATTAAAATTAGCACTATATAAATAAGTTTGAAATCAGTAAAATTTAGTGATATGATTTTTTAACTTGAGGGGGGGGGGGTCAGGCTCGGGCAAAAAAAATAATAAAAACAAAGGTAGAGGCCCGGCAGAACATCGACACTCAGAAAGAATGGGGTGGAAAACTAAATAATCGAAATTTTTGGAGGCTTGCAGAACTCTTCAACTTAGAAAGAATGGGGCAAAAAGGCAACCTGAAACACTGCACCAGGCGCCAATAATCTCTATATATAAAGGAAGATATCCTGACTGACAATCATCGCCAGGCCAAATCTACCAGAGGTACAGACTTGAAATTTTAGGAGCTCATAGCACTTGTGCCCATGGTGCCATTTAAGAAGCAATTTCAAAAATTTGTACCCAAAGGGGGGTGGCGGCCTAAAATGTTCTTTTCACGTTTCCCTTCATATTTCAAGGGAAAAAAGAGATAGCCATAAAATTCTTGCTTTAAGATGTAACTAATACAAATACCTAAAAGTCGTTTTCAGGACTTTTTAGAATTTGCTCCCAAGCAGACGTAAGGGGCCGAAATGTTCTTTAACTTTCTTTTCCCATTTACCTTCATATCTCAGAGGGAAAAAAGAGACAGTCGTTAAATTCTTGCTTTAAAATGTAACAAATACAAGTACCTAAAAGTCATTTTCAGGGTTCTTTGGAATTTGCACCCAAAAAGGCATAAGGGGCCAAACGTTCTCTTCATATTATTTCCCTTCATATCCCAGGAAAAAAGATATAGCTGTAAAATACTTGCTCTAAAATATAACTAAAGCAAATACCTAAAAATCAATTTGAGTTTTTTTGAATTTGCACCCAAACAGGCATAAGAGGATAAATGTTCTTTAACATTAAAATAAGTAAAAACTTTGTGAAAAAACACACATAAAATGATACTTATAATAACAGGATATGATCGTTTCGACTCAAAGTTTATTTGGTCTTCATCACTCAAAGCTCTTCGTCTCACAAAACAGTGGGAACTGAAAAAGATAAACAAACAAGCATGTTGCCACTTGAGAAAAAGAAAAGGGGAGAACCACAGAGCTTAAAGGAAGGGGGAAAAAGGGGATGGGATAAAACGAAAAGAATAAAATAAGGACAAAAGATGCATAAACAAATAATAATAATTCCAATAATAATAAAAAGCAAAAAAGAACACACAAACACAAACAAAGAAAAAGCCTAAGTGAACAAACAAAAACTAAAAGCAAAAATAACATAAAAACACAAACAATTTTATTTATTTATTTATTTTTTAATACACATACAGGTCAGTGCTTTGTTTAATTTTTTTTAATATAAATGTAATAAAATAATAATAAACATAAAGTAAAGACAGAAACACACACAAAAATCAAATCAAAATAAAATTTTAAAAAAAGAGAAAGAAAAAGAAAACTGGCGGCAGAAGAAATAAAGGGAAAAAGGGGGGGGGAGTGGAGGAAGAAAGTGTAGAGCCTTACAACTATAGCTTCCAAGCAGAATGAACAAAAGGAATGGAAGAACCATCGTTCACAGGGCATTCAAAGTGCTGGGTAGTGGAAAAACCTTCTAAAAAATCAAGATGGGACAAAGACTGAGGAGTGCACAATATCTTAGACATAGAAAACTGAAAACGATGATTAAAATGAGAGTTTTTCCATTTTTTAACGTTCTTTTCACATTTCCTTCATATTTCAGAGGAAAAAAAGAGATAGCTGTAAAATTCTTGCTCTAAAATATAACTACAAATACCTAAAAGTCAATTTCAGGGTTATTTAGAATTCGCAATATCTCAAAAGGAAATAGAGATGTCCATAAAATTCTTGCTTTAAAATGTAGCGAACAAGAATGCATAACAGTCATTTTCAGGATTTTTTTAGAGCTCATTCCTAAACTGTTGTGAGGGACCAAAACATTATTTTTATATTTGTCTTATATCGAAAGAAAATGAAGATAGCCATAAAAATCTTGTATTTAAAGTGTAACGAATGCAAATTCATAAAAATCTTCTTCAAGGCTTTTTAAAAATTGACTTTATAATAAAGGGTAGTTTACAAAAAAATGTGTTTTTCACATATATTTTAGCTTTTGAGAGCTGTTAATTTCAGACAAAGATTTTTGTCTACCTCGTGAAAAGGCAAATCATGTTTCTAGGGTTGGGAGGTTAAATGTGAAAAGTCGCCAAGGTTTGCCATTTTTGGTGATTATCATGAAATTTGGCATAAAAGAAATAAGTCCTCGAAGCAATATCTACCATCTTTGTGCCCCACTAGTGGCTGAACGGAACTGGGATACGGAAGGTGCCTGGTTCAAAACCAGGTCATGTCCGCTTACATAATTTTTCAGAGTTTTCCATGATCTCCTTCCAAACTTGCTGTTAATACGGGTTAGGACCCTTTAGAAAGACCCCTACGGAGGGCACCCCACCCCTCGGCCTAGAGCTCACGTGTAGCTAATTGGCTGTAATCCCACAACACAACCACCTTTCTTGAGAAATTGCCTAACCCTACTGTTTATTTAATTGGAATATTGGTGTCTATATTTGTGTAAATGAGGTGAAGTATAGTTAGAATATGCCTGGTGGGGATTTTTGAACAGTTTCAATAGGCGATTTCGGCATAATTTCAATTTTAAAGAACAAGAAAACAAATACGGCACACTCGTAGAATATGATGCACATCCAAACAGTATTTCAAAAAATCATGTATAGTTAGAATATGCCTGACAAATATTGTAAAACAGTTTTTGTAGGCCATTAAATATATAACCAGCATATGTTTAATATTTAATTTCTTATTTTTCATTTGTATTTTTGTTTAACAATATCCATTCCGTACAAAGTACGGGCGTTTCAGCTGGTCCTTTATATTCCGCACAAACAAAAGACGTATGCTTAATTTTAGCAAAAGCATAATGTTTTGCAAGCACCATATTTGAAAAATGTTGCAAATCAATCAATATTCATAACCTTTTCCCGAAATTGTACTAATATTTTAGATTTGCAAAGTGTTGTTTTTCTAAAGTACTTTTAGTATCATTCATAACATTATATGTTTATTAAATATTTGTAACAGTTATGAATTATCTGTAATGAGAAGACTGAAAGTCTGATTAAATTGAATAATTGTTCAGGATAAAAAAAAATTACAAGATTGCTATTTAGAGACAATCTCAGGGTTAATTAAAAACTCTGAGAACAGCCATAACTGTGTGTGTATATACATGGCTGGCAAAGAAATCTGGGATTGAGGTTGTTTGAGGTTTGCGAATTATCAAATTCGCAATTACATATTTATCAAGCAAAAATTACAAATATTTGAAAACAGACAGATAGAATTCACCAAAAAATGTTGAATTTCCCCATTCCTAACTCAGAGCAAAATGTGCACATTCTGTATATCTGCAACTAAAGCAGAGTTCCAATGTTTTGAGTCAAATGAGCTCATGCGAATGAAAATAGACCTAAGTTATTTTAATAAGTCGATTTGTGGGAAAAGTCGGATTTAATCGACAGTAATTTTTTTAAAACGCTGTTTTAGTCCATCCAATTTTTATAAAAAGGCTGTTTTAATAATTCAGATTTTTGTTAGGAAAAGCGAAAAAGACCCAAATTGGTGTCTAAGCAAAAAATAATAATAATAATAATAATAAAAAACGGTTATTATTGACAAAAATGTGTAAGATGCAGAAAAAAGAAAAAGTGCTAACGAGTGTTAAAATCTGCTAGGTGCTACACCCTGCCAAATCTGTATAGAGTCAACACTAGAGGTTTACAGCATAATGCTGTATTTTACTTTCTTTTCTTGCATTTTTTTAGTATTTGATTAGTGTGCTTTCTTACATCATTTTTTAAAACTCATATTATTTCAATCATTTGATAAGTTGTGGAGAGAAGGAAAAAGACATAGCAATAGGTTCTTGAGTGTATATATCTCTTTTGATTATTCTAATTATTTTAACATCAGAAAAAACTTATTTTAGACTTCATCCTTTTACTGTCATGCATACCTTTGCTCCCTTTCAATTAGATTAAAAATTTAATGTTTAAAAAATTGTTTCTAATTGGACTTTTTTGTTGTATCTTTTTTAGAATCAATGATCCATCCAGATACTCTACTTAATTGGTGTCAAAAGCAAGTTGCATTAAATGACAAAATTAAAATTGAGAATTTCACCTCATCATGGAAGAATGGCTTGGCTTTATGTGCTATTTTACATCGATATCGACCAGATCTCATTGATGTTACAGCCTTAGATCCAGAAAATGTTGCAAAAAATAATCAGCTGGTATTTATTTTGTGAATTTTTTTACATATTGTATATAATATGAAAGTATGTAATTCAACAACAATATGGCAGTTATCAGCTATTGTACTGGCTATTTAAGTTTGTAGGTTTCGTGAAAAGTAAACATCTGGGGTTTTGTCATCAAATTTTTTGAATTTTTTTATATAACTTAAGGAAAGAAAGATTGCCTTAAGCAGTTAAAATTTTGACCATGTCAATACATTTTGTGTCTGATATTTGATTACATAATTTAGAAAAATGGTATTTTTCTTGCATCATGAAGTTTTGTAAGTTTAAATTAATCTGCAAGAATGCATAAGATTGTGCGGGTTAATGTAGGTAAAAAGTTGTGGTCCAAAGTTCTTGATATTTCTGTGTTTAAATTACAGCGATACTTTTTCAAAGTACAAAGAGAATATAATCAAGGTGCAACAATAGAAGTTTTACATAATCACTAAATTAATTAAAGCACCCATATTGATAATTCATATAAGGCATTAGTTAATTTATATGAGTATTTTAAATATGAGGAACAAATGGTGTCATTGTGCTACCTCATGTTTTCTCCCCTTTTGGTCATGGAAAGACAGGGAATTTTGCTTTGGTATTTAAGTAGCAACCCTGTGTTTGTTGCACCCTTATTTAAAAGTTACAAATAAACTGTATCTTTTTAAGGTGTCATGAATGCTTTACATAAAAATTAAGAGTTGGACTTCACAATATATGCTTTTTTCACGGCTGTGTACCAATCTCATTTACAGTAGCGGATCCAGGGGAGGGGCTAAGGGGCTTCAGCCCCCCACCCCAAAAGAGATTCCTAAAGGGTAACATTCTGCTTTATTATACACTTTAAATAACTAAAGTGATCACATTTTATAACTTAGCCCCGCCCAAAGGCATGCACATTGGTTTAGACTAAAATTTTGATTTATAGTAAATTTTAATTGGGTGAAATAAGCTTCTTTAAAAATTTAGCCCCTGCCAAAAAAAATTTCTGGATCCGCTTCTCCTCATTTAATAATATTCAAGAATTATGATGGCTTCTTAATTTGCATGTCTTGTAAGATGTAGTATTTGGTGTTCCCTGCTAAATTTTATTGTTCTTTTTTCAATAATATCAGGGATTGATGCACACAAAATTTGGGTCTGTTTTACATTCTCTGCACAAATTTACAATCGAATAAAACAACCTTTCATTGGCATTTTGCCGTACATTTAAATTTTTCTTGTAAATGACTTGAAAAAGGTGACTGCTACAAAAATTGGTATGAAAATTCACAGAAATAGATATTGAAATTCACAAAAATAAGTAGTTTTCACAGAAATGAGACCCTGGAAAAAATTCCTGGATCAACCCCTGAGCATTTGAAAAAAATGAACAAACTTATAAGTTTAACAATTTTAATATTGACCAAAGTGTTTATTAAAAACAGGCCGTTTATTGGGAGGGGGTGTGGGTTGAAGGAGAGTGTAAGATATGCGCTAAAGCGCATTCATTTGATCCCTGGTATTTGTTCAAAGTTTCAAGAGCTGCTGCAAAAACACTTTTTATTGAATTGTTCCAATTTTTAACCTATTTACCAATTTCCCAGCCTCATTTCTCTTGAGGAAAATTGAGAACTGAAGAATTAATTGTCCAAAATAATGCTTAAAATTTTCATCTTTCTTCATAGTAATACTGCTTATGACAGATTTTAGGAAGTTTTTTGAGACCATAAGCACAGTAGGCAAGTTTAATTTTCAAGTCTTGATAGACTGAACCACGCTTTTATAAAAAGATTTTTTTTAAATACCTAATTAGCCATATTCATAACTCTCATTAAATATCATAATTGATTGTTCCTACAGCCATTAAACGGAGCAAAATATCATAGTTCTTATGATTGTGTTTATATTTTATTTTTTGGCAACAATGCTTTTAAAATAAAAGTACTTTGTATAAAACTAACATATATTTAAGATAGTACAGTATTTACATTTTGAATAGTACGAAAAGTCTACCCTTCTTCAGCTGTAAAAATCTCCAATCAGCTCATATAGGAAAGTAAAAAACAGCTTCTGCTTGTGTGTTGGTAGGTTATTTTCACAGCTGAAGCTGTGAATCACCTATGTTACTTTACTATATTTTATATAGTGTTTTAACAAGATATTTTATTTTTATTTTGATCATAACACCAGTTTAGTGTTTTTATTACAGTAGAAGATCTTTATAACGCAAACCTCAAAACGCGAGGATTTGCATTATATAGAATTTTGCGTTATATAGATCATTTTATGCATATCATCGACTTACTTAGAAAATATGGCAAAATGTATCTGAAAAAGATGAATATTAGTGCTTTAAAATAATTTTCAAGTACAAATACTACTAAAAAAACACAAATACATACAATTAAATATTTAATATTTACAAAGAAAAAGTGAAATTAGTATTAAAAGTGCTAAATTTAAGTTTGCTTGTTAAACAACACATCAATTGTGCTTTGTTTTAGACTGTGCAATCTCTTATCAGATAATTTTTGTTGCAGTCTGTGCACAGTTAATAATTCGTCTTCAGTTACACAGTCTTGTGTTTCCAGGAATTTTAAATACTTGTCCCCTAAAGAAATTCCTTCAGACATTGAGAATTTTTCGATTTCCTCTCCAGAATCTGATTCTGTTTCAGAATTGGTACTTTTTTCTTGGTTCAAAACAGAGGAAATGATTTCTGCATCTGTTAAATGGTTAACAATTTGCAATTCATCATCTGTTTCTAAAAATTCAAGGATATTTTCTTCATGTAGGTTTACTAGCTGGTTACAACTATTTCGTGCATACTGCATTAATTCAGCAGCTTTGATTTTTGCCAATGATGGCTTAAATCCACGAAATTCTTTTTCATTATTCTCTGTTCCAAAAAACAGTGATTCTGGCCATAATTTGTGCCAGGAATTTACAAGAGTTTCCTGGTTTACTAAATCCCAGGCATCTCTCAACATATACAAACAATGCCGTATGTTGAACTCTTTTTTGAATTCGGCAATCATATTTGGACGAGCTTCTGAGTTTAGAAGCCTTCTGAGGAAAGCACTTCTATAATTGCATTTCAGGCTGTTAATCACCCCCTGATCCATAGGTTGGATTAAAGATGTGGTGTTGGGTGGCAAAAACAATGTTCTTATATTAGGGGCTATGAGCTCAGGATGAGCAGTGCAATTGTACATCAATAACAAAATTGTGCTGTTTGCAGGTAAGCCAATTTTATTGCCGTGCTCCCATGCTTCCTTAAAATGATTTTCGAACCATTCGGTGCACAGTTCCCTTGTAATCCAAGCTTTGGTATTGTGATTGTAAATCACAGGCAGAAGGCCACATTTTTTTAGTGCTTTTATAGGACGTGGATTGGCACTTTTCCCAATAACAAGAACTTGGCATTTGTGGGTGCCTGCTGCATTACTGCAAACAAGCACTGTTATTTGTCGCCTGTCATCTTTAACTGTAGATGGTTCCTTTTCATCTGCACATACAAATGTATTTCTAGGTATATTGCACCAGAAAAGGCCAGTTTCATCCATGTTGTAAATCAATTCTGGCGAAACTTTCTCCTCTTCAACTATTTTTTTAATTCTTCAATAAATTCTTCTGCAGCAATCTTATCAGCAGAAACTTTGTCTCCGGTTGCTTTTAAGTAGCGGATGCTGTGCCGATTTAAAAATTTTGTCAGCCAACCAGTTGAATATTCACAAGGAACGTCAACATTCAATTCCTTGTGCAGTTCTTTCGCTTTTTCACACAATATCGGCCCCGTTATCGGTGTATTTTCAGAGCGCCGCTGGAGAAATCATTCATACAGAACAGCATCTAAATCGGCCGACTGTGCTTCTCTCATTCTTTTACGATTGGCAATCCCTTTACTGCTGTCCGTTTTGGCAAAATATAGCAATATTTTATCACGATTGTCGCGAATGTCATAAACAGTTCGATTGCCAATTCCATAGCGATTTGCTATATACTTTGCAGTACGATGCAGTAGATCCTTCATCTAATAATTTAAGGATCTCAACTTTTTGAAGAATGGTCAGGATTACCCTTTTTTTAGTTTGTCCTTTCGACGATTCACCGAATTTTGAATCCATTTTTAATTTCACAAAATCAATAAAATAAAATTAATAAAAGCGGCCGTTGATATTACACTTCCTAAAATCTATAAACAACAAGTAGTAGCAGATAAATAACATTTTGGCGGTCGCGTGGTAAATAAAAGCTAACGGGTTTGTATTGCCATTTTATTGAAAGTAACTTTGTTATCTTGCCTCCCGTAATTACTCCTTCCGTTTTTGCTGCTCCGTTTCGTCATCTGCACAGCGCGTGACGTCACCTTTCGTTAGGCAAAACAACACTAACAATTTTTTTAAGTAAAAGTACTTTTATACATTTAAAATTTGTTAATTAAAAGAGCAAAAGATTAAGTCATGTCTCTAAATCAATCCTCTAGAGAATGCAGTTTTTTTAAAAATGCTGATTGTAGAAATTCCTTAACTGCGATTTTCACTGTTTACATTCGCGATGTTAGTACGGTTTATAGAATTGCGGTATATCGATCTTCTACTGTAGTATGCTTTTTTCAGTGAGAAGCTTCCATTTCTTGGTTTTAAACATGTTCAAACAATGAAAATATTCACTTGGTTAATATTTATCATATTGTGATTCTTTAGGCTTTTGATATATGTGAAAGAGAACTTGGTATTCCTCCCATTATGACTGGTCAAGAAATGTCAGATTGTGCAGTACCTGATAAACTCTCCATGGTATCTTATATATCACAGGTATATGAGAGCTTTCGAGGAGAAATTCCTGTTGGTAAGTGCATCTCTTATATGAAAAAATATGATATTCAGGGTTGCCACTGGTCAGGATGAACAGGGAAAACCTGGAAAAGTCAGGGAATTTCATTTTGGCAAAAAAAGTCAGGGAGAAGTCAGGGAAAATTGCAAATTTTAGCCCAAAACCTGGAAAATCATGTAATTTGGACTGGAAAATCAGTGTTTGTAAACAAACAACATTTAACCTTACTTTGGGAAGCTAAAAATATCAAAGAAAATATACAAAGTTGACATCATAAACATAAAAAATAGTCTGGATTTTTACCACATGATGGTCTGGAAAACCTGGAAAAGTCAGGGAATTTTTTTTTCAGAAATGTACCGACGGACCTAAAATCTTGAAAAAAGCATAAATTTTAGTTACTTTCTAAAAATAAGGATAGGGAAATAAAATACTTAAAGCCATTAACATCCAGTGATCTATTTTTAGATAGTCACAAAATTTGTTAGTTGCAATAATATTTAAACATTAATTTATTTTCCTGTTTGAATTTGTCAAATAGTAAATTGATTTTGACAAAATACTCATCAATGACAAAGTAAACCAGATATTTTTGTGATATGAAAGCCTGTAAAGCTGATACAAAAGCAGGTTTTTTTTTTTTTTTTTTTTTTTTTTCTAATTTGAAAGTCTCTAAAGCTGACACTAAAGTCAGACTTGCCAACTTTTACGCTTTACGCGTAAAATTTATGCATTTCGACTGCTGTTTACGCTTTTGCGCATACAGTACTTTTTTTTATGCATTTCCGGATATTTTCTTCCTAACTTGTGTTTATTTCTTTAAAACTGAAATTGATATTAAAAAGAAATGTATTAGGTTTTAAATTGAAATCATGTTCTATGTTTGGGCCTTTTTGCCTTTTCAATATGGATCTAAGTGCACATCATCGGCATCGTGATCGACATCGCACATCCATGTTGATACAATGCGCATCAAAATATTTTTCTTATTAGGCAAGTTGGAGTGTATAGGCTGATTATTTTACCAACTATGCGAAAAATTCCAGACCTGGGGCTCGAACCCAGGGCTACCGCTTAACGTGCGGGTGCAGCCCCAGCTCTGGAATTTTTCGCATAGTTGGTAAAATAATCAGCCTATACACTCCAACTTGCCTAATATACTTGAAAGGTTGATATATTCACTTTCTAAAAATGTATATTTTTCTTAGTTGCCACTGAGGCAAAGAAAAAAAATCTTTTTCCAGATGTGATGCCGAGTATTTCTTAATTGGTTTTCCCAGTCATGACGTCATAAAGTAGAGCGAATGTAAGAATCGCTTACTAGGGAGTAGGTCTTTCTCCTGTGACTTGTGCGTATCACGTGGTGTTCTTCGTTATCAGCACGCGCCCGCTTTGCGGTTAAGAGACATTGGTAGACGGTAGTATTAGCATACTTCGATTGATTTTCTTAGGATTATTTTCGATAAATGGCCTGTAATGGCCACTAGAACAGCATAACTTATTAAAAAAAAGTTATAGTAAAAAATGGGTATGGAGCGAAATTTGCTTATTGTAACGTGTGCCGTAGTGATTTCAGCATTTCTCACGGAGGAAAGTATGACATTTCTCGCCACGTGAGTTCGTCAAAACACAGTGAAAATGTGAAACGTGCTAACAGCAGCAAAAGTCTACAAACATATTTCAAAGAGGGCGGACAGTCCAGTGGCAGATTAATGCAAGTTTCTCGGGGGTAGGGGGGGAGCGGTTAGAAGATCGACATATACATCCATTTTATGGAAGCAATTTAGGATCTTTTACATTAATTTTTTTTTCTCGGGGGGGGGGGGGGTCGCCCCTTCCCCCCCTTACTCCACCCTTGGGACATTTGGACGTTTTTCATGCAGAATTGTTACTTGCATCTTTCTTGATCGAACACAATGTTCCTATTTCAGCAGCTGACCATGCTGAATGTGAGAGGGTTTTCAGTATTATTCGGAAAAACAGAATTGAATTCAGGTGCAACTTGTTTAATAAGATTTTGGAAAGCCGACAGCGAAAAATCTTGCTTCCAGAAAACTTTTACTTCAGATTTTCTGAATAAAGGCGAAAAAGCTACTGCTGCTTCTTTGAAGGCAGCACAGTCAAAATGAGAGTTTTTTTCAAGTCAGTTAAGTGATTATAATTAATAAATTGTTGCCAGAAATCTGGAAGATGCTGTATTAATTGATTTGCCTTTTATTCAACAACTTCATTTTCTTTTATTGTTCTTAGCTTTATTTAATACTTAAACTTAAAACAAATAAATGTGATATAAAATGCATTAAAAATAATACTTGTGCATTCTATAGTGAAAGGTAAAAAATAACGGTCACGCATTGCATAGCAAAAAGTGTTGAAATTTCTGTTCGCGTGCGGTTTTACACATTTTGATTTTTCCAGGTTGGCAAGTCTGCTAAAGTAGATTTTTTTTTCTAATACAAAAAGTTTTTTATTATTATTATTACGTCTGCCTAAACTCTCTTGAGCATACAAGACCTAGCAGTCCTGCAAATAAAAGCAGTTGACTCAGAAGTAGGGAGAGTTAAAAAAGTCGGAGGAAAAGACATCTTGCATATCAAGACAAGAAAAAGGTGCTTTTCAGTAATTGACGCAGAAGCACAAAAAACACAATCTGGGGAGCTGATACAAAAAGTTATCTGAAAGCCATAAACCTCTGTAGCACCACTGCACACTTTTCGTGCCAGCTTTTATATAATTATTTACTTACTTTTAGCATTTTATATATCCATGCAGCCAGCAGTGTGCATATTGAATATGAATTTGAACTAATTTTCTTTTGGAATAACTCATCTCATTAGATGAGCAAGTTCATAAACGTAACTTTATTGGCCAAATTCTTGACAAAAGCTGGATTTTCAGGGGAGTTAAAAGCAACAGAATTTTGTTGAACGTATGGAAACATCTGAAACAAATTTAATTTAACATTGGAAAAGGGGGAGGAGTGCTAAATTTAGAAAATGCATTTTGGAATCAATTAAATTTTTATAATATACTAGTTGTGTGCCTGTTCTCCTCACAACGTGGAGAGATTTTGTTTTATTTATTTATGTATTTCAGACCTCAATTGTTTTCTGGGTATTCCCCAGATTTCTGCGATTTTATAGTTTTTTTATTAATGACCATTCTGGGTTTAAACATTACCATCTAAAATTTTCATTTGGGGCAATCAAAATTATCTTTTAACCTTGAATACTCTTGTATAGTAGTGCAGTACACACTATTCATGTTTCAGTTTTCCAGAATGTTAATTTTAATTGTCTTTTTGTCGATGTAAATGTTTGTCAATGTAAAAAGTATCTTTATGATTGTTTGGCTAATTCCATTATTCAAAATTTGCTTTAAATTTCATGTTTTTTCTCTGACTATATTTCTTTTTTTTTAAACAGCTGTAAGACATTTATGGGTAAAACAGAGAGATGGGAAGGGGACTAAATTCAACATTAAGGCAAAACCTGGAACATAGTGAGGTTTTTAAATTTCTGTAGTTAGGTCTTGAGGTCTGTTGTTGAGAAAAATAATTGCTAGTGTAAATATCTTTTGACTGGATTTTACTGTTCCAGATATACGATGTGGGAAACAAGATTGCAAGTCAGCTGAGTGATTTCCTAAGCTTTAAATTTAGGTTAAAATTAATGTTTTGTGTAAAAAATTAACATTGGCATTTTGTTACATGTAATGAGATTCTGTTTTATTGTCAATTAAATCTTCCAATTAATACCACAAGAAAATTTTGCTTCCTCAACCTGAATTTTGGAAAATTAGTTATTTCTTGATTATGTATTATATACCAGGTGATCCAAAAGTCAGGACAAACTTTAAAAATTAATAATTCGAAAACGAATAAAGATACAAAGATATGGCTAGCACCAAACGGATGGAAAAGAAACCGGGTTTTGTGTGGCAACGAAACAAAAAAAGTTCTGTTGGCGAACAGCAGATGACGCTATAGTGTTTTATTTCAGCAAAAGATGATTTACGAATGAAAAAATGTTGACAACTTACAAGTCTGCTTAATTACAGTTAATTGGTACTACAGTAAATATTCAATGTGCTGCCCATCATTCAGAAGTACAGTTGTACAGTACAAAATCTCGACGAGAGTCGAAATCAGGAGGTTTCAGTTCTTGGTTATGTTGCAACTTATAGGCATACCGTTTCAGAGTTATTCACAGTGCTCTCTACACACTTCCGTACGACACTCCTGTCTGCCTCGAAACTTCTCAGGCACGGCTTTCCCCATATGCAGAAATCGCCGACATGGATTGCACCGTCTGCTCCACTGTCGTGACAACAGCAGCGGCTGTTGAGATACTACCACTTCTTGGCACGTGACGCCAAAGATCCGGTAGATTCAAATTTCTTCATCATTTTGATCAATGCAGAAGGCGTTATTGGTCCTTTTCTGCCTCGCTTGCCCTTCATGTAGCAATATACTCGCAATGCCACTGTGGCACTTTCCGCATTCTTATAATAAAGTTTGACTAAGAGGGCTTTCTCAACTATGGACTGTATTTCCATGCATATAAACTTCAACTACCATTACCTGCTCCAGTTGCTCCCTTTTATATCGCTTGTCGCTTTGTATAATCCTATATCAGAAATCCGACAGTGCCATCTGTTGGACACCAAGAGATGTCACACTATTTTCGTTTCGTTGCCACACAAACCCAGTTTCTTTTCAAACCGTTTGGTGCAAACCATATCTTTGTATCTTGATTTGTTTTCAAATTATTAATTTTTAAAGTTTGTCCTGACTTTTAGATCACCCGGTATATTTATTTTATGAATAATTTTAACGGATAAACGGAAATTTTAGTACCTCAAATCATGTTTCCCCTCTCTAAAGAAAGAGTATCTATCATGTCTTATGAAAATATGTCGTTAATGTTGTAAAAATATCTCCTGATTTTCTGGTCTTTTTATATTTCTGTAGTTTCTTATTCCAAATCCAACCCTGGTGAAGAAAGAACTGCAAGTCCAAGCAGACATCATGGCACTCCTTTATCTGTACTTAATCGAATTAGTAATAAATTTCAAAACAAAAGAAAGGTCAGTGATATTTTTCTTTATTGTTGTGATTTTAAAATTGAATGTTTATTTTCTCTTTACAAATTTGTAAAGCTATTTTTGAATTTTTTTTTTCCATTCCCCCTTATGCAATGTATCAAGAGGCCATTCATTAATTACTTAAGGATGATTTTTGCCATTATTAACCCCCCCCTTCCCCTATGTAAGAGCACATAAAATTTCTCAGGACTCCCCCTCCCCCCTTCTTACCTAAGATTTTATCTGGTTTTAGAAAAGGATCAGTTGCACTAAAACTCATAATTTGACGTAAATCAAAGGTTTTTTTTTTTTTTTTTTTTTTTTTAAGATAACATCATGGGCATCATCCATGCCGTTCGGCTTCATACAAAATCAACATGCCAAAAGTAGACACGTTGAAAGTTTTGAAAACTTAATATTCAATAAAAATACATATAAATAAAATTGTAAATTAAAAAAGAAATAATAGATCTCAGAGTTGTGTTCCTAAACGCTTAGTTCTCAAATATATCACTCTATGTTAGAAATCACACATTTCAACTTTGTAAAATGTTACATAAGAATAGCTTCTTCCCCCCCTCAGGACCCTTACATAATTAATGAATGACCTCTGGCACACAAGTACTTTAAAGAATGAAAGAAAAGTTTTCAGCTACTCGATTTGTTGAGAATGTTTAAACTTTTGTAAAGTTAATCTTCATCAACAAAACATGCTAAAATTTCTGTTGGGAAACTTGTTTGCCTGATCTATTGAGAAATTTTTGTATTATCCCCAAAAATATAAGCAAACACATTCCTTTAAAGCTTAATACTCAGGTATTACATCAGTGTTGGTAAGTTTTCGATGTACGATGGCTTAAAGAATCTATTAGCCAGATTATAACTGTCATGGCAAAAATCTAAGGGACTAAAATGTCAGAATGTGTCATAAACTTTTATTTATTTTATTTCAGTTAATTAAAAAATGACCTAATTACACTTAATTAAAAAGTAAATAATTCTAAAACTTTTTTTAAAAATTTATTTCTATATACAGGGTGGTGTCCTGTGCTAACAGTGCCCAATGGCTATTTCCTAAACCGCTAGTTACAGACGTGTACTTTCAGTTGCAAAAATGCTTTAAATTTTATAATTATTACAACCATAACTCTACAACCATACTCTACAACTTCTACAACCATAATTCATCGAGTTACAGCTACTTTAAGTTAGAGCCCTTTTCGAGCTGCAAAATAAGTGTTGTACACAAAATGAATTTGAGAAAAAATTAATGTATACCTTGTAACCTATTAACCTTGTAATATTTATTGGCTATTTCATTAACTATTTTATGAATGTAGATTATAATAAAGAAGGTTAATGTTTAACTATGTGTATCCAATAAATTGACATAAAAATATAGCTTATACTGAAAACAGAATTTTTCAAAGAGTTTTTAAATGAAGTGTTAAATAACTTAAAATAAAAATATATAAGGGAATAAAACACTTCAATAAAACATTGAATTAGGAAACAAAACATTTTAAAACATGAATATATGCATTGTGGAAACTTTAAATAATATTACAAATTCTGTTAGCATAGCTTTTGCTCAAAGTAGCTTCCTTTGGCTGCAGTGCAAATGTGAAAAGAACTCCTGTATAAAAAACTCTTCCTGTACTTTGCATAGCATACTCTGTGAGTGTTACAATCTGCATGCTACACATATACAATTTAGTAAGTCTGATGAACTTAATGATTTTTTTCATATACTTTATTTTTCAAGAAACTCCAGACAAAATAATCTAAGAGGCTCAAGTCTGGCGATCTTGGAGGCCATTCGACAGGACCACCATACCCAATTATATTTTTTCCAAATGTTTCGGTTAGAATAGTAGGAGGCTTTAGTGATTTATGTGTGGGAGCACCATCATGATGAAACAACATTTGTGATAGATCTCGTACTAAAACACATTCATCTAAGAAGTTAATCACTGGGCCCTGAAAAATCTGTGCATACCTTTCGGATGTTAAAGCGCCATCGAAAAAAAATGGCCCAATTAAGGTCTCTTTCCATATAGCGCACCAAACATTTATCGACCAACACACTTGATGTCTGTTCACGCGAATGATATGTGAGTTTATATGCAGGTTTTGCAGAGACCAATAGTGTATTTATAGCACCCTGTCTTGTAAATTGACACTCATCGGTCCAAAGAATGTCACTAACAAACGGTGGATTATCATAATGCTTATTCAAAATGAAATTGCCGAAAGCAAATCTACGTTCTTTGTGTCCGGGTAATAAATCTTACACCAAAATGGCGCGATATGGATATGCACCATGCATACTTAAAATGCTTCATATTTATGATTTAGAATAGCCACATACTTCTCTAATGCTTCTTATGCTAGACTGTTTAGGAGCAAGAACATATCCTAGGACATCTACATGCTTTGTTGAGTCCATGATACTTCTTTATCTTGGACGATATTGAATGCTACCAGTTTCTCTTAAGTGCTTTACTTCTTTTAATATAGCACTAGCAGTAGTGATGCCAATTTAGCCCTTTGTGGCTAGATTTGGCCGTTTTGCTGGCTAAATCTTGGTCAACTGGCAATACCGAAGTATTTTGTAAATCGAAAATGAAGTCCAAATGACTCAAGAAGTACTTGCGGACAAGCTTATTTCAGCAGCACTAGCACTTAAAAGTAAAAATTCTAATGAATAGTTAATATTTTTCTCAACTTGAAAAAAGTTTTAGCCATTTTAAATGATTAAAATAAAATACGGAGTATTTCCATAGTTACAATTTTGATAAATACTTATTTCTCCCGGAAGAAATATATTTCAACCACATCGCCACGGTTATTTTCAGTCTCGGCCGTCACTCTTCAGTAATGACGTCGTACCTCTTCATTCTCTTTCCTCCTGTCGAATCTTCCGCTGTATGCCGTCATCCCATGTGTCATACAGCGGAAAGTGGCTAGCTATTTCTAGCCACTTTTTAAACCACTTCGTTGCTACCAGACTTGGCAACACTGACTAGCAGATGGGTGATTGTTATTCAGAAATTTTATAGCACTAGAGGCCAAGGCCCCTGGACTCGCTACGCTCGCTTTTCATATGAGGCATTCAGCCCCTAATAAGGCTTATTCGTACACATTGTTTGGTTCTTGCATGTTGCTTGGAACATTAAAATTTAAACTTTGCACTATTTTTAATTATGTGAAACTCATGGAACAAACACCTTGTGTATTATCCAATTATGGCGATTTTTCATAATTTATCAACTTGCATATATGTATAGTTAATAATTAGCTCTAAGAAAACAGCATATGTTTTCTTTGATAAAAACTATGGAACAGCTAGGATAGCTTGCCACCAATGGCGACTTTTCATTATTTGGTGATTTACACATGCTCACGACCTATAATTACTGCTCATGCAAGGTTCCCAGAAAACCATTATGCATATTTTCATATACATAATCCTTTGCAGATTTCTGTATTTAGCACCACAAATGATATCATCTCGCCACGCTGGCAAATATCCAAAGTGTACTATAACTGCTATAATGGCATAGTTAACGCCATCAAATATTTCTACTGGTAGCAAATACTTCCAGCTGGACCGAACCGGCTTTAAAATAATCTGCATTTTAATTATTTTTCATTTTCAAGATATTGGGTTGAAAAATTTATGAACTCGCGATTTAGATTCACCCTGCTTGGAAATATATCATTTTGCCAGATAGTACCTAATGCCAAGATGGCGCTTTTAAAATCAGGTACAATTAGTTGGAAAAATGAATAATCACTAATTCTGAACTCCTGTTGTCTAAGCGAACTTACTATTTGAAAACTGTCAACTTTGAGTTATTTATTTCATATACTTTTTAATTTGGTGTAAAATGTGTGTAATTCTATTTCATGTTTGTCAATTTCACGCGATTCTACATACTTGGAATTGCTTTGTTGCAAAGGAATGAATGATTTTAAGTCAAATCTGGCAACCATTATGTTTTATTTTTTCAGTTTTTTATTAATATCTTCTAAAATAATTCAATTTTTGAAATTTAAGTCAGCTTATCAGGTTCCTCGGAATTTTCTGAATCCGTGGACGTGTTTCTCGAAATACAAATTCGCACGGTTTAGGAGAAGATAGCCCAACAAGCTCTTGACAGCGGCCATTACTTTTTTTTAGAATAGAGAGATACTGCTTCACAGCCTCTTGCTTATTCTAATGAAGTTCTCCGTAAAGTAACACCATTTCGGTATATTCATTAGTATCAAAAATCATCTTTCATTTTTATTCTCAATTAGCTACTAGTTCGAATATTATGAACGTTAGGCAAACAATATCAATTATGTTACTTTGTTTACAGAAAAGATTTTCAAAAGACCCCCCTGATAGATTTTTATCGAGCCTGGCTATAACCCTCTGCTTTAAGATTAGTATTGTAAAATTAGTTTTGCTTCTTTCTCTGCACTATGCCATAAAATGAACTTAAAACCTGTGATTCAAAATTTCAATATTTAAATGGTCCCTCACGCCCGTCACCGGTTACCATGACAGGACATTTTTAAATGTGGAAAAGTGACTTAAGTCAAAATGTTTGCTGTTTCATAGCTCAATGAATTTTGGTCGTAAGTGAACGATCTTTCTAAAATTTCACTTGAAATTGTATAAGAAAAATTTTGTTAATACAACTGATAGGACCATGGGAGCGTATAAAAATTTAAATTTTGTAATTTTTATAATAAAGCATTTATTGACTTCAATTGTTTTTGATATAGTAGATTATACAATTTCAAGCATTTTTGTAATTGGAATTATGTGTCTCTGGCTAGAGTTTTAGAAAATAGTCACATACCTTTAATCTTAATAATAAGCAGTTTCTTATTTAAACTCATCATTTGCTTTACTAACAACTAGACTGTACTGACATATTTAGCATCCTTTCTTATTAGATTATTTCTATCAAATGTTTAAAAAAGAGATTTCTAGGGATATTGTTCATTATTTTGTCCTACTCATCTATTATTAAAATTTTAATTTCAATTTTACATTTATATATTTTTTATTTTATTTTTGTGCTTTGTAAAGCATTAAGAAGAAATATATGTTACTAACAAGAGTCTGCCCTTTTTCTTCATTTGTTCAAACAGTAGTATAATTTAATGGGAAACTAAGCCCATGCTAGAAAAATCCAAACATCCTAGGATAGGATAAAAAAGAAAATGGTTTTAGAAACAGAAGTGTATAGCGCACAACATTTGCAAATAATCTTATTATTGATTTTTTGCCCGAAATTCGATGTTTTCAGGGTAGGTGGATACCTTAAGACATTCTTACTCGGACTTTTAATTCTTTGAAATATTTTTGCTCAATAAAACTATTAACTTACACCACATAATCATAAATACTCAATTCTGTATCCTGCACTACATTCTTCAAATATAATTTGTTTACACTTATTTAGCTTAAGTGATTTAAAACATGTTCATTAATTTATATGCTAGCTGTACAAATTTAATGTAAATTATTTTAAATTGCAGTATTCAATTGAAAAAGAATCCAAAGATAGAGAAAGAGGTGAAAATATTAAAAAAAGGAGCTCTCTTTTAACTCATAAAAGGAGATCAAAAGAAAGAGGTATCGCCATGGTAAGTCTACTCAGTTTTATAACTATTATTTAGATTAATTGCTAATGCATATTAGCAATGTACATTTTTTAAATGGTTATATGTATAATTTTTTGTTTGATTGTACTTACAGATAAATTTAAATTACTTCTCCCATACCCAGATTTGTTTCTTGCTTGAATTTTTTGGCATAACTATACTTATATCTGTATTGGTCATTATGTTGTACTATAATATAAATTATGCTGTGTTGGTAGTATCTCTACTACCCACAACATATACAATTTGCATCTTATTTCATTATTTGTCCATTATTTTGATGATATTAGAAGTTTTATATATATCAATTCCATAATTAATATTGGCAAAACAAATTTGAACTTAGATTGAATTTTGTTTGTATGTTACTTGGAATTAAAACAAATTGCAGTTTTTGTAAGTTTTAGGCACACAAGAACCCAAAACAATCCTCTAAAAAAGTTGTAACTGTGCCATGACTTTTTTTGGGGGGGGGATTTATTTATGAACTTTGAATCTGTTATTTTCCTTCATCTAAATTTTCTATGTCATATTTTGTTAGTTCAAATATTTCATTTCATGTGCTTATTTGAGAACTTTATTTAAAAAGTTGAATCTGTAATATCCTACCGTACTAAAACAAAAATTGTGTCTGCATCTTCATGGCCTAAAACTGAATTTTTTCATTGTTGCTCCAGGATGTAAAAAGTTTGATAATCTTTTCTGATCCTTAAATGTGAGCTTTTGTTATTTTTTATTGATGTTGATGAATCAGCTTACTTAATTGTTTCTGAAAATGTTCTGGAGGAGAGGATATTTGGGATATTTTTGTGAAAGTCAGAATTGACTTTTAAAAATTCTGTATACACTGTTCAGCATTATGTTGTTAATAAAATTGACATAAAGGCTTTTAAGATGTGAATATTAAATGTGTGTGTATATATATATATTGTCTGAATTGAGATATTTTTCTTCTAGGATATGGTGAAGCAAGATGTTATACTTACAGACTATCAGTCTATTCCTCCAAGCAAACCTAGAGAATCTATTAATACACGGGTAAAAAATCTAGAAGAAAAACTTAAAAGAGATGCTGGTCTGCGTTGCCACATGGAGGAATTAGAGAGTTCAAGAACCCCTAGACTGAGATCTGAGCAAACTGAAATTAGTATCAAAATCATTCAGGATCAGCTTCAGAAAAATGGAAGTGAAAATATTAAAAAAGCACGAACCCCTAAAGTTGGAAAGCTGCGAAAAGATGAGTGGAATGCAAAAATTATTGAAGAAAAATCTAGACAGCGAAATGAATTATTTAAAAGTTCCAATGTTGAAAAGCCTAAAGTCATTAAGGAAATATTTGTCAACAAGGTAAATGATGATTATAGTTGAGAGGAAGAAAATTTATTACAGTAATTTTTAGTTCAATAGATTTTATTTATCTTTCTTGAAGAAGTACAGTGAATTATGTTTACCATAAAACCACTTTACAAGGAAAATTGGTTTACATTAAAAGATATAGAGTCCAGACAGTATACTATGCAATTCAGTATGAATCTTACAGCACGAAATTCACTAACACAAAAAAATATTTCTGTCCCCTCAGTTCTGTATTAAATATTTTTCACTGTATTATGTTTCATAATGCATATTAATCTAGAGTAATGCCAATACTAATCATATAGAATTTTTTTAGTTTCTTTTTTTAAAATAAAGATAGTTAAAAACAATATTTTTTTTCATCTGTCACAAATTATTTTGCCTATATTTATAACCTTTAGTTTCACATGATTTATATTGTTAATTCTATTTGAATACTCATAAGAATATTAACAAAACTTTAAAAAAAAAAAAAAGGAAAAAAAAAAAAAAAAGCTAAATATATTGGCTGTGGAAAATGTGGAGCTAAAAATTCAGTTTTCACCCTAAAATCATGTAGTTCATGAAAGGGAAGTGCACCTTCACTTAATGCGTCTTCTGCCACCTGAATTCTTATTTTTCCCATTTAAAGATAAAATATGCAGAGTAATATAAAAATTACACTAATAACAATTTTTTTATTAATAATATGTATCTTTATGATTTAAATTAAAAATTTCTAATATTGACTTTTAAGACTTTAATAAACATTATCATTTAGTTTCAGTTGATTTATATTGGTATTAGACAAATTTTGTTTATTGTTCATTCAGCTGCCCCATGTGCACTAACCTGTAAACATTCTCAGCATTTTTGAATGCAGGTCAGTTTTACCCCTGATTGTTTTCTTCTTTTTAAATTAAAAAAAAATCTACTTGAATTTAGATTTGTATTTAATGAAATGATTGTAAAATTAACTGTAACCTTATTAGTGTTTTAAACTACTATCAAAGAGAAAGTCTTCAGACAAAGTTGCAGCAAGTAGGCATGTTGGGTAAAAGAGAGAAAAGGGTGTAGAATTGACTGATACCTTTATTATAAAGTGTGCTGATTTAAAACTAACTTTTCTCAGCAAAAGATAAAATTCCATAAGATGATTGTCTGCTATTAACCAAAATGAAACTTTTGACATCAATGGGGGGGGGGGGGGTGTAAGTTCCCAATACACCTAAAATGAAGTGGAATAACCAGTTTCCATAGAATTTTGCTTGCAAGTTAAAAAGGTAACGGGGGGGTACCTTGCAGCAGGAATACACACAGGTTTCAAATGTAGAAATATGATAAGATCTGCTCCTTTCTCCTGTCCCAGTGGTCTCACCACGTGCAATTTTTGTTGCAGATTTTAGACTAATAATAGGTCATGCATGACTTTATATGGACACCTACACCATATTGGTGTAGTAAGCAATAGTAACTGTTCTTTATGCTCTTCAGGCCAAACTATGAACCCTGCACATTTGATAAAATGCTCTGCACTCATTAGTTTTATGGATTTTAAACCCAGCACTTTACCAAGACTAAGTTTTATTGGGCTGCTAGAAGGCTTATGGCGGATAATACCACAGCCTAATGACATAGGGGGAAAAAAAGTTTGCATAGAGACCATCATCTGCATATCTGTTATCTGGGGATTTTCTCTTGGCATCAGAACAGTGTGCTATTTTTATTGACACTAATTTCATTATTGATTTTGATAGGATCATGTCACAAGTCCATACTACATAATTTTTCATTTCATGTTTTTAGGTCCAACAAATGGATGAAAAACTGAAATCTGGTGGTATGACAGCTGCTGAAGAAGCCAGATTTAAGCAATTTGATGAAAAATTGAACAAATTAAAAACTCGACTTACCAAAGGAAATTTAGAGGCAGGTGAAAAAGGTCATAACCAGACTGCTGCTATGACTGAACATATGACAACCATTTGGGATAGGAAAACTGGTAGAAAGAAAGATCCTTTACCCCCAGCACCTGTTGCTGTGTCCAAAACAGTATGTTTTCAGCTGCTTTATCATTTGTTGTATTCCAGAGTTGCAATTTCTTATCTCCAAATATATTTTTTAGTTTTGGTTATGGAGTGAAAAATCCATGAATGGACATGTTAAGATTATTGTGTAAGAACAAAATTATTTTAATTATAAAACATTAAAAATTCTTTTTTTTGGTTGTCATTACTGTTAAGAAACTGTTATCCAAAAAAATATACAGTCAACACCAGATATAGTGAACTTTCGGTTATAGTAAATGCAAATCACTAGTCCGAATTCACATGCATTAGAAATGTACATAGCACTTTTCAGTTATAGTTAACTTAGAAATTGAACTTTGAAAATTCCAGAAATGCAGGGGTGATGCTATTCACAGGTTGCATATGCCTCCTTAGAATCCTTGGAAACTCCTTAGAATTGAAGACATTTTCCAAGGTCCTTAGAACTACTTTGGAAAAACAAAATACTCCTTAAGCACTCCTTGGCAGCCAGATGAACTTCCTAAATGTCAGATGATGATCGAAATTGGAAGAAGCATTCCTTCCCCCCCTAACCCAGCCAAGCAATATCAGCAATATTTAACAAGAAACCCCCATTTCTGATGCTTATGTGAATATTAAATGCTCCTATCTTGCTTTAAGTTAACCGATTTACATGCAACAAAATGCAAAACTTAATTTTAGTAACACTTAACTTTTATTAGTAGTAATGTATGCTTCATAAAAATTAATGCACCTGCTGCTTGTTTTTAAACATGTGTATTTTTTCCCCTATTTTTAAAAAGAAGTTTTTTTTTTAATTTTTAAAAAGGGTCATAACTTTATTTTGAGTATTTATTTTTTAATGCACATTCAATAAAAAATTATGCTAACAATTCCATGATCTAAAATTCTATAATCTACTTGTTTATTGATTCTGGTGTGTGTAGTTCTGAGAGAGTCTACTGTATTTTGTATTTCATGTGTAACTAAAAATACTTGGGAGGACATTGAAAACTGTCTACTTTATAATGTTTTGTTCTATGAACTCCTGCAGACAGAACTAAACCGTAAGCATCATCTGCTACAGAGTAATATATAATGAATTTAATCTTCACGGATATTATATAAATTTCTTTCAGAAAACAAAAATGTGTATTTAATATTTTTAAAACTTTCTTTAGAAGATTTCAGTCTGTTTAGATTGTTAAAAACGATACTATTTTGTAACCTGAAGGCTACTATCAGGCTACTATTTTGTACCCTGATGGCTACTAAAGCAACTATTGCTGCGGCTGTCTGTGGTGGGCACCCTGCCGAGTGGAAAAGGCACTGAATATGGTAGAGGACTGGAGTGTGAAGGAACCGGGTTCAGGCCTATTACACGTCTGTTGATCTATCTGGAGTTTTGGTCAGTTTTCTCCAAATGTAATGTGAATATGCATTAGAACCCTTAAAAAGTCCTCTTATCAAGACACACACCACTCAACCCACCCCACCTCACCCCCTCTGTAGGCTAATGCCGATCATCTAGGCTTTCCAGAATGCAAAAATTCAAATTCCAAAAAATTGCCATATCTGAAAGCTACTCTTTCTTTGACAAACTTTTCTGATTGGAAGTATGTTTTGATCACTCATGGTTTAACATAATTGCTTTAACATTTGTTTTGAATCATTCGGAATAATCAATACTAGTTAAACGGTTCCTGTCAAAAGCTAGTTTTTACTGGGTTGGGAGGGGGGGGGTTGGTTTTATTTAAATAGTGCAGATTTTTAAATATTATTTTGAAAATAAAAGTTGATACCAAAAATTTTGATAAACTGTATTACATTTTCTAAGAAAATCTTCTATTTCCTTATTACTGTACTTGATATTTTAAACCTCTTTATTTGTAGCAGACTGAAACAGATTCTTCTACAAGTACTGCAGGAAGTGAAATTTGTTACTTTTGTAAAAAACATGTATACTTGATGGAACGATTAAGTGCCGAAGGGCTATTTTTTCATCGCAGTTGCTTCCAGTGTGAATACTGTAGTTCCTCTCTTCGACTTGGAAATTATTCTTTTGACAGAGATGCATTTTGTGGTGGTAATTATTAATACTAAACCTATTTTATTATTATTTTATTTAATTGTAACATTTATAATTGAAGAGTACTACAGATTCATACATGTTTGTGTGCTTGCATTCAGTAATCTAGTAATTTATCAGTTTTTAAGATTTTTTTTTAATACATATTTTAGTTAATTTAATTCTCAGTATATGTGTACACTGACTAGTTGTTTCTGACTGTATTTCTTATACTGTTAAAAAAAAAAAAATCTTTTTAAATCAAGATTATATATATTTTGGTTAATAATCTGGTGTAATTTTTCTATCTATAGGCAAATTTTACTGTACAGATCATTTTCGCAAACAAAAGCCAGACCACAGAGCACAGGAAATGATGAAGAGAAAAGAAGCATTCCTATCTTGTGCCTTAGAAGAACAACAGAAGGAGAAACTTTATAAAACTTTGTTAGACAATACTGAAAAAGCCTTATCACCTAATAAGCCTGCACAAACGTCTTCTCCCACCCCTGTGAAAGATTCAGCAAAGTTACTTGAAGAACAAAAACCCGATGTGCTCAGCACTCCATCAAACCTTTTAACTGAACCTGCCAGTCCTTATGGAAGAGATCAAACCCCAGAGCGAGTGGAATATGAAAATAGTATTATGGAGATGTCTGAAGAAGAGCTTTTAACAAGCGAGTTAGAGGAAGAGGAATTGACTCAAAAGAATTTAGGACCTTCTCAGGACCTAGCCACGAGTGAAGATGAATATTCTGATCTAAGGTAAGAAAACAAATATGTAATGGATGTCTCAAAAATTAATAACAGGTTTAGTATGTTCCCAGTTATAGACTGTAACAATACTATTTACATTTTTTTAAAACTACTTGAGTATCTGTTTGTAGAGAAAAATAGCTTTCTTCCTTTCAAAAAAGTACAAAAACTTTTAATAGACATTATTCAGAAGAGTTAAAGTTGTAACACAATTTATGCTTCAAAATCAAAAGCACTATTTTAAAAAATAAATTTAAATTTTCTGAACAGTAAAACAACAAGGAATTATTTGCATGTAATTGGACTCCTGTATACTGAACCACTTTTCATACCAGGGATTTAAAATTTAATGGAAATTTGTTTGCAGATAAATTTTAGGTAGCCATTAAATAATTGGGCTACCAATTGTGTTCTGGGGGTAGCCTGGATTTCCGGGTTTTTTTGCTTGATCTCTCCAGTTTCGTCTCTTTCCAAGTAAGACATTATGAATGCATCAGACCAATGTATTTAGGTTTGTTAAAGAAATCATTGTAATTAAATTGCTTCTATATTTTTATTTAGTTATTAATCGCAAAAGTTTTTATCTAAAAATATTTATTCCAGCAGCAGAAACATAGTTTGGCTGGGATCACGGGTCAGCAGATGTGCTTGGGGTATCATCCTATCTGATTCTTTCAACTGATAAGGGTGGAGTCTTGAGTGTCTGGTCTGCTTTTGTGTTAGACATTCTTTTGGCTCGTGGGGCTTGTATGGGAAGGGGAGAGAAGAGAACGATAGGGTGCGAATTCTTTCTCTTATTAGAATAGGATGAGTTGAAATGTGAGAAATGAGAAACCTTTTTCCCATTGCATTTTAATAATTTTCACTCGGTATTCCATATAGTAGTTTGAGCTGTTAAATTGATCAGCTGTTAACTGTTGTGCATTATGCCTTTATCATTGTTTAATGTGCAGCCTTTTGAATCCCTTTTTATTATGAAATATCTTAACCCAACCAGGTGACGATATCCCGGAATTAGAAAATGAAAGTAAAAATAAATTAGCACTTAGTGCAAACTTTCTTCACAATTCAATAAATCCTGCACCACAAAGTGTAATGACACCACGCTCCTCAAAACAACCTACTGAGGATCTTAGTCAAGAAGGCAGAAAAAGAAAGTCAACCTCTGCAGCTAACAGCAAAGCTAAACAATAAAAAATTGTTTTTGTTAAAAATTACTTTTTATTTTTTACAAAAATAGTACAAATTATTTTTTCTGTAACATTTAGTAAAGCTATTATAAAATTAAATGTAAGGCATTTACATTTTTGCTAAAAAAAATAATTTAAATTTCTTAATATAAAACCCTACTTTTAAAACTATATTACTATATTTAAAACCCTACTTTTTCTACTCTTAGTGAAATTTTGAATGCTTAAGAAAAGCTTGTGCGGTTCTAAATAAATGTTGAGATTCACCTATTTCATGTTTGAAAATTCTAGCATTTCTACTGTTTTAAAATTTTTATAATAATAACATTAATGGCTTTTTGGTGATTTGAAACTCTGTAGATAGACTCTTATAAAACGAAACTATTAACTTAAAAACATCATACTTTAGTGTGTACAAGAGTATAATATATGCAAAATGTGAAGAGTGTGTTATTCCAAGAATGTAGTGGATTTTTTTTTTTTTTTCTTTATCTGTGCGTGTGCGTGGATGGGGAGTTTTTTAAACTGTACACCCTGATTGAACATTGATGATTTGTAAATTCAAAATGATTAATTTTAATATCGTTATAGTGTGGTTTATTTAATGTGTATCAGTTGGTAATATTGATGGGTGTGTATCGGTAATGTTTAGGATTTTTTGTATGCGCTCATCGGTAATTTTCAGGATTTTTTACTTTGGGTCAATTTCACCCTTGAAGTTATAACTAAAAGTAAACTTTTCCTTTATAACATTTTCTTAAGAAATTATTTTACATTTCATTGTCAAACTATTATTTAATAATTTAATCATTTTCTTTTAGCACTGACACAGAATCAGATGAAGAAGCTTTTGCTGAAGAGCTAGAAAGGTCATTAACTGCTGATGAAACAAGGAAGTTAGCTGAAACATGGAATAGAAAATATTCTGCTGAACGCTCACTAATTGAAATTGATTCATCATCATCATCATCGTCGTCATCCCCCTCATCTTCTGCTGATGATGAAGGGTCAGAAACTGAAATTGGTTCTGATACCAGTGATGATATTGATAGTGATGCTGAATATAGTGTAGAAAATAGTGAAGGAAGTGAGTAATAGATTTCCACATTTCTTTTTGCATATTTAAAGGTCTTTTGTACAATATGCAATATTGTTTGTGAAATTTAAAAAAAAGAAACTAGGCTAGTGATATAATTTTTTAAGTTAAAAATGTTTATACACAAGTAACTTTCACCATTAGCTGTTTCTTGATTTTTTATTTATTTATTTATTATTATTATTATTATTATTTTTAAGCAGTTGGCCAGCAAATTTTGTGTTATATGTATGTGGCAAATAGGAAAAATATTATGCAGTACCATATACATTAATTTCTATTCGGTTCTTTCTAAGAGTTTGGGTGTTTTGGATACTTAAAGTTTTACTACTCATATTTATTCTAGTTTTTAATTATTGCTAATTTCTTCTCATGTGGTATCATTAATTACTTTGGCTTTTAGAAATATTAAAAATTTAACTCTGTAATAAAGAAGATTCAATGGTACCTCTTAATTATACATTTTGTCTCTTAAAGGTATCCATTTACTAAAATAGTAATAATAATAATAATGAAAAAATTCAGGTTGTATAAAACTTTTAAATAAATGATGTTTGAATAAGCAAGATAGCCACAAGTATTTATTTAACCTTCTGACACCGGCAGTACCTGTAGAAGTGCCTTACCCTAGACTTCTTTCCCCTCTTTTGACAGGAAATCCATTCACCCTTCTTGGATAAGGAATTTCTTTTCTTTTACTGTCGAAGAGCCAGGCATGTTAGTAGATAATTGACTGGGAGGGAAAATGATAGTCAATTGACCAGAATTGGGTCTCTTTATTGTTGTAGCTATTTAGGCATTCATGTGGATGGTTCTTTCTGATTTGAATCTTTTAATAATTAAAAGGTTAGATTTAGGGAACCATAATTATAATATTTGTTGTAAATATATTTTCTTAAACAGGTGATAAGCAGAAAAATAAAGATTTAGAAGGTGATGATGGGAAGCTGGCTGAAATCAAAGATGAATTCACCATGGAAGTGCCTGTAATAGATTTAAAATCCATGAACAAAGTATCTGATGGTAATTTTTTTTAACTTTAAAAATAAATCAAACAATGTTTTAAATTACAATTCAAACAGCTCAAAATATTAATCTTCATCCGAAGGAGGGAATACTGACTAGTTTTACTTAAAATAATAGGATGTTAATTTTATACTCATTAAGCTCTTATTGTTCTTTCAAAACAGAATTTCTTTTTTTTTTTTTTTTAAGAAGGAGATATGCTATGAAAAGAATGCTCACGACATTGAATGTTGAATAAAGCTCTTGAAATATATGAAATAGCTTATGAAGAAACTTGACACATTCTTAATTTTATTTATTTTATGACAAATGCCAGGCTTTAACAATCAAGTCATTAGCCTTCTGGCTTCCCAATATTTTTGAGCAAAACAATTAAAACTTTTAAGTGCAAAGCACGTGTCATTATGTAATCTGTTACTTAATATTTTATTATTACAGTCGACTCCAGTTACAGTGAACCTCTGGGGACCATCAAATTTTGTCCACTATATCTAAAATTCACTAAAACCGAAGTGTCCCCATAGTGAACAGAGATACTGTATATGAATCAGGACCAATGGCTTGTGTTCACTATAGCCAAAGGTTCACTATAGCCTGAGGTTCACTATATCTGAAGTTGACTGTGCTATTATTATTTCAAATTGTTTGAGCTATTTATTTTTTCTTATATACAGCATTAAATGTTTTAACTGAGTACTGGAATACTAGTTATGAATATGTACTTCTTTTTAGTAAATCTGACCTAATTTTTTGTTTGTTTGTTTGCGTCTTTGAGCATTTAGTACACAGCCTGTCACAACAGTTAATTTTCAGGCAACATGCATTTCTATTTATGTATTTGATGCATTGTAAAACCAGATGTTTTGGCATTGTCTATTCTAAGTTCTAAGGCCCACTGACTCAAATATTCCACAGTATATCATTAAGCACAAATCAAGATCCTTCCACTCTTAATCATGTACAGGGTTTTTACTGACGTGGAAAGTTAGTAAAATTCAAGAAAATAATTTTTGGTTAGAAAAAATCAGAGAAATAGCTAAAAGGTAATAGAAAAACCATGTTATCTAATATGGGAAAGCTAAAAAAGTAAAAGAAAAATATAAGAAGCTTTTCATATTGTGCAAATGTAATTCAAACATTTTCTTTTCTTTTCCCTACCAAGGCTGCCTGTGGAGATCATTCAAATATATTTTCCTTCCACAAGTACCTAGATTGCACATTAATGGTGATTCCATATGCAGATTTTTCAAAGCTGCCTTTGATAAAACATGCTCTCTTTCTTTAATTATTTATTTATTTATTTTGTTGCTTTTTTACCTCAAAAAGTTTAAGGGAAATAATTTGCTCTAAAAAATAATTTTCCTTTTGGTAACAAACACAATTAGAACTATACGCCTATTTATTTTTTGCTGGAATGGCATGAAATGGATATTATATAAATTAAGGAAAAAATTCTAAAAGGAATGATAAAATTTTGTTATCTTTTTTACAACATGAGTTATAATGATAAAGCAATTGCTGTTTTATAAATTGGACAATCTCCATAAAATGAATATGCCTTTCTGAATTTATTTTTTATATTCTCAGGATTTGCAGTAGAACCTTTAATAAAATACAATAATTATAAAATACCATGTTTAATCACTTGGCTTGTGTACTGAGTTTTTAAGTAAACAGCTTAAAAACATTTCATCCCTTCAATTGTGCTGGCAGCTAAATTATTAAAAGTATCCTGAACTAAAAATATAACATTTTATTTCAATAAAATAATATACTTTCAAGTAAAAATTCGGGTGTTATTTTGTAGGTGATAAGTATCGTTTGCAATTATTTTTTATGTAATAAGTTGGTCTTAAAATTCAATAAATATGAGTTTTCTATATAATTTTAAAATACTTTTTGATTAATATTTTTCTGAAAGTTAATAAATGTATTTATACAGTAGATTGTGTGCTTTTGAATGTTTTTTGCATTTTAATTCATGACAGTATGCTTACATTTTTCAGATGAATCCAATAGCGATTCTGAAATTTCAGAAGAAATCAGTGATAGTGGTGAAGACTCTGAAGAAGGTGAGAGTGGAACAGAGGTTGACTCGGAATCAGAACCTAAAGCTCCATTACCACCTCCTCAAATCCCTACTATTATTATTCATGAATCTCCTCCCCAAGATATTGATATTGACCAAAAATGGGATGCACAAGAATCATCTAAGCAATCCGAAATCGTTGAAAACTTTTCAAATACAGAAGATGTAGTTTATGTAGATGAATTGGTTAAAGAAGCAGATGTAAAATTAGCAGCTGAAGATACAAAACCTGATGAAATGCATAGCACAACAACAAATGATGAATTAGTTTTCAAGAGTACAGCAGATGGTAAGTTGAGTGATACAGATAAGAATTTTGATTTATCCTGCTTTAGGACAGCCAATGAAGAAGTTCCTAAAACACAGGCTCATGAAATTAGAATGCCAGTTGTAGCTCCTCTTGCGACTGAAGAAAGTTCATCTGATGTTAGCATATCTTCTGGTGTTAACTCACTTGCAAGAGAAATTGTTACGGATGTTATAGAAGCTGCGAAGGAAACTATGTTTGATTGTAAACTAGAAAATGTTGAAACAAGTTATAAGATTGATAATGATGTTGATTCATCTGTTTCTGAAAGAACTACCTCCAGTGAAAAATTAAAGTATTCTATGCTTGATTCATCTTCTTCATCTTCTAAAAATGTTGATATTGTTGATTTATGCTCTCCTGAACATCTTAAACTAGAAGACATTCCAATAATTGATTTATGCTCACCATTATCGCCAGATGTTAAAATTGAAAATGAAACTGTTGAAAATGATAAAGAAGTCCAGATTGTTCATGAAAGCAAACCTGACATTTTATCAAATGTGCCATTATTTAATTTAAATGAAGATATGAAGAAGAATGAAACACTTTCAGAATTAGGTATTAATGTTTTAGAAAAGTCAAAGAATATAATTAATGGTGATCAAACTATTATATTAGATGATAGTATTGAAAATATTTTAGAAGCATCAGTTTCAGATGACTTTTTAGTTGACAAAAAAATAGAAAAAGCCAAATTTGACCAATCTTTTGTTACTGTTCGTAAAAAAAGGAAATGCTCAGATAATGATGTTTTTAACTGGGATAGTGATAATGATGTTTCATTACCACTTTGTTATAATGCGAGCTATTTGACTGAAGAAGAAACTGATCTGTCCAAAGATGGTATTTATCATGCTAATGTTGTGCAAGCTGTGGATGCTGATTTGACTGAACAGACAGATTCTGATTTAATTGAACATGTTAATTTTACTGAAAAAGTGAATACTAATACAACCCAACAGATAAATGGTAATCTTCTTGATCAAGTGGCTACTGATTTTGTTCACCAGATAGGTACAGAATTAATCAAACAAATAAATAGTGATTTAGATAAAGACATAGACACTAATTTAGTTGAACCTGTAGATATAAAAGCATTTGAGAAAGTAGATGTAGAATTAAGTAAAAATATCAATGCTGAAATGACTGATGTTATAGCTGTCTGTAATGCACAATCGTTCAATCCGAGTGATGCTAAAACAGAACTAGTAGAAATTAAAGAGATTCCTGCGAAAGTTTTAGATGATAGCTCAATTAATTTGCCTAAAGAAACTCAAACACCATTATTGCTTACTTTTCATAAATTAGAAGAGGCCAAACTACCTACATCAGTGCCAAAAAATCTTATGGTTTCACCTGTGAAATCTTTGTATGAGACACCTGAGGAACATAAAGTAGCTGTATCTAATATAAAAACATCTGCATTAGCAGACAAAAGTGATAAAACGTGTGATAAAATTACTGATGATAATGTTTTGAAAGCAGACAAAATAATTGAAGAAAAGGCCAAAGTTATTAAAGGTATTAGTCCAAAGGAAGAAATTAAATATAAAGGTTATAGTGGAAGCTTTGCTGAAAAGGTTAGACCAAAAAGTTTGTTTTGTGATACTCTTTATTTGCGTTCTCTTGATATTAAATTAACACAGCCATTTTCAAGCGTTACTAAAAGTAATGACAAACTAGATGATTATTCAAAACCAGAATGTGATGATGGGGAAATTAAAAGAAAATTGTTTTCTGACAGTAATGACAGTCTTGACATTGATGAAAAGGATAATGATGTATTTGAAGATCCCATTGTAAAAAGACCAAGTGAAACCGAATCAATTTTGCCAAATAAAATATCTCCTGAATGCTTAAAAAATGAAGCAGAACAAATTAATAAGTCTAAAGTGTCAGCACATAAGCATCCATCAGTTTCATTTTCTGCTGTTGAAGCATACAGTGATTTGGTATCCCCTTATACTTCTGCTCAAGTAATAACATCTGAAAACAGTTTTCCTACTAAAATGAGACCTAAATGTGATATGGATATTAGTAAACTCCGTCAGAAAAGAGAAAAAAGAAAAAGTGTTCATGAGGACATTCAAGGCCTTCCTTTTGCAGATGAAGAGAAAATAGTATCACCAGTTGATCCTCTGGGTAACTCTGAGGTTTTCATGACACCAAAAGCTACTTTTGGTGAAAATACATATAATTCAAAATCATCAGAATCTGATGTCTTTGCTACTCCTGCTTGGAAAGCTCCAGATTTAGTAGATGAAGAAAGGTATTTGCGTTTGCAAAGTACAGTTGATCAAGAAAGAGCAAGACAAGAAGCAAGAGCTAGGGCTCGATTAAAGAGTGATGAAGAGTTAGGATTGAGTCCTAATAATTATAGGAAAAAATATAAGCGGCAGCTATCCTTAAATTCTATTAATTATGACGAACTTTGTAGTGATGAATTTTATGATCAAGATGACGAAATTGAAGATGATATCATAAATAACTTTTGTCAGAGTCGAAATTCCGGCATTCAGGAAACTTTCAGTATGTTGAAGATCTCTGATCTTTATCTAAAAGGAAAAATTTCTGAATTACCTTCTACTTCTAGTCAACCACCACAGCCTAAAGCTGCTAAATCACCTCTTAAAGATGATCTGTCCCTGTTAAATTCAAATATTTCACCACCTGATAAAGCAATGTCTGCTTCAACTGGCACTTTAAAATTTAGTGAGCCTCAAATTCTAAATGACATGTCTAAAAGTGTTACAATTATGCAAACATCCATGCATTCCAGTAAAACCAACTCTCCTGAAACTAGTCCAGATGTAATTTGTACAGATACTTCTCTTTTCGATTCTAAATTTAATAATAAAGGGAAAAGTAAAAATTGTCGAACAGAGAGCTTAGGAGATGATGACAAATCCAAATCAAATGGTAAAAAATCTATATTTTCTATTTTGAACTTTGGGAAAGGTAATGTATCTAAAGAAAAACCTAAACAGAAACCAAAAGATTCTGAAAAAGAACTCTCATCTTCTCTTCCCCATGACTTTGGTGCAAGATCTGTTTCCAAATCTAAACCTTTCTCTCACCTCAAACTTTCTAAATCCAAAGAGAAAACTACCAAACCACCTAAAGCCAAGCCAGTGCCATCAGAGGATTCCCCTAATTGTCCTTTAGAAAGTACTCCAGTCCAGGAAGATCCTCTGACTCTATCTTTAAATACTCAACAAGCCAAAATCATTCCTAAATATGCTGTATATAGAAATCCAGAAACTATGATTTCCACTTTTCCTGTTCATTTACCAGTTCCAAAAATGGAAAATGGACTAGCTCCTAAAGCTTCCGGTAAGTTGGAAGTTTCCAGCATCTGCTTTACCCCCCACAGATTCAGTTATGTTATGCCTTATTCAGTTGTCTTAAGTCTTCGCTACATTTCTGTTTCTTCTTCTGGGCTTTGTGTTTGTATTCTTTTGCATGCTTCTTTTCTTTTTATCTATTTTGAATGTACTTTGTAATGCATTGACTTTTGAAACTTTGATGATGTCAATTTCAGTTTTTGTTGCAATAGTTTGCACTGCATATATATATGTCAAGTACTTATTATTTATAAGTGCTATAGTTACTGTCATTTATTTGAATCTAACATGCTCCACCCCCCTTCAGTAGGCAGAGATGTTAATTCTGCGCCGAAACACAAATTCTTGCGCCGAACTGCGCTTTTAGCCGATTTTTGCGCCGGTCTGTGCCGAATACATCATTTTGAATCTTTCAGGGTGCGCCGAAACACAAATATTGTGCCGAACTGCGCTTTTAGCCGATTTTTGCGCCGGTCTGCACCGAATACGTATTTTTGACTCTTTGTTAAATTTTTTCCACGCTCATTTATCTTTTAAAGCGTGTATGGAAAGCTAGTTAGCAGTAAAGCAAGATTCAAACTGCGTACGAAAGCTGCATTCCGAAGCCATGCTACCCGCCCCGGATCGGACCAGTCGGGCTTTGTTAGTCACCTCAATCAGGGCCGGCCAGATAGGCAAACAAGTACGGTAATTTATGGAAGAAACGCCGCGGCGTTTATGAGTTTAAAAGTTAAAAAATAGTAAGTGCGGCGTTTCTACCGGGTGCGGCGTTTACAATACTTTTAATTTTTTTAAGCCGATCTTCAACGAAAAATCGAAAAATTCGTTTCGTGATAATTTTCTCAAAAGATGGCGCCACCACCGACAAGTACTCTTTAGCGTGCACAGATCACAGCGTAGCGAATCAGAATGCGAACCTACCCCCATAGAAAAGAGGTTTGATCCAGTTTTGGAGAAAGTCAGAGCACCCTAAGATGGGTCCATGTCCCGTGCTCTGAAGTGGATGGCTTCATACATCCAACCGATGTCTCCTCAATTAAGTAAAAAGAAAAAAAATAGAAGTAAATCTTTTACATCTACATTTTAGAACTATAAATAAATTTTAATGAAGTTTTGAATATATATTTTGAAGGGTTAAAGTTCTGTAAAATACCGCAAAAGTGCACTACCCTCTATTAAATGCACCCGTTTTTCACATGAACCTCTATTGTTCTTAAAATACTGAATTTCGGCCAAAATTAGTCAATGTTGCGCACGGTGCGAGTTTAACCCTTCCCCCCTCCCCCCCCCCCTCAAAAAAAAAAAAAAAAAAGTTAATCTGAAAGATTTTTTTTTTCGCCGTGCGGCTTTGCGCCCTGTGCACTCTATGGAATAAACACTGCCAACTAATTGGTATGCTCAAGAAATGCTGAATGCTTTTAAAATAAATCCCAATGTTATAAATATAAAAGATAATAAATAAATACCATCAAGAGTTGTTACACAACATTTTATTTAAAACAACAATTTGCTGAAGCAAGCTCATTACGTAATCAACAGCTGGCCATCCGCGGGGGGGGAGGGGGGGGGCTCACACATCGATTGCTGTTTTCATTTTAATGGCACCTGGTAGTCTGTCCGAACTTTGTGCGGATGCAAGAAGGTTTTTAGAAGTTATTTTTTTATTTCTATAAATTCACCTTTGTGAATATAATCATTGATATCTGATTATTTGAAAATAGAAATCATAAGCTTCGTAAAATTGTCGCAAATACTTTAAAACATTCTATGGGAAGGGGGAGAAAAAAGGAGATTTTTTTACGGTTTATCCAATTTCTACCGAAATATATCCGATCAACTTAATAGCTTTTTTAATAAATTAGGTCTAATAAGTAACGCAACATATTATTTATTTATTTATTTTTTGTTAATTAAGAAATTATTTTAGTTAGAAAACATTGAATTTTATCTGGCATTGACTTCTGACCATGATCACCCCCCCCACACACACACCAACGATCGCGGCTGCGGCGTTTTTGACGATTTTCTAACTAACTAAGCTGATTTTCGTGGGTGCGGCGTTTCTTCCATAAATTACGGTAATCATCGCAACGGGCACCGTTTTTTGTTTATGAAAATGAAGGGGCACGATTTGCTATTTGGAGATGAAACATTATGGACCAATTCGTTTTTCAGCATATACACATGCATTGTTTTTGGGGTTTTTTTTTAAATTGCTATTGTACCTTTTTGAGAAAGAAAAATGGAGGAAAATGTTTTTTTGGTGCAAAATAAATCTGCTGTCTTTAAATGAAAACTTAAAGGAGAAATCAATACGCCTTTCATAACTTGTTATTCGAAAAGTTTTTATGTATTCACACTGTTTACAAAAGCGATTCATATGTTTTACCTTTTCGAGCTTAAAAAAAAAGCCCCCTCCTCTGAAATGGGTAACGATCCGCCACAGCTCTATGTATATGTATTTTCCCGATTTGAACTGGCACTATTTTTTTCGGGCCCCACCACTGAAGCAGGTCACGAGCCGCCACTGGCTGTTATAGAAAGTGGACAGATTCTATTAACGGAAGGGAAGGATAGACTTGCAAAAACATTATTAGAAGAAAATGAAAAAGCTCAAGAAGAAATTAATAAAAAGAATAAATAGAAAACTAGATAACTTATGATACTTAATTTGTAATCTCATTAATTTCTTATAATCTTAATTTTTAGCTTCCCATAATTCTTAATTTCTCTCAACAGTCATTAAATATTTTTTGCTTACATTTGCTTTGTATATTGTGTTCAAGTATTATAGATGAATATGTAAATATTAGATGAGGTTAAATTACTGATACAAAAGCATATGCTATTAAAAGTACACACATTTAATTATTCTAACCATCAAATTTATTTTGTTTTCGATACTGCTTACCAATTACGTGTTGTTGTATAAGAGGTATAATATTTAGGTTTTCAAAAATCTCCATTTAGTACTACTTGTGATTTGTAATAGAACCAAAGAATGAGATAGAAGCTTTTGCTTTAAAATTTAGTTTTCATTTTATTTGTGCTCTCTTTTTCGAGAGGAAGATTCCCTAAATGATTCTGAAAAAGAAAAAAAAAGGGACAGGGATTGGCAACCTGTGGCTCGCAAGCCGCATACAAATCATACTCATGGTTCTTGAGTAGGAAAAAAAATGACTTAACCACAGAAAGGTTGCTGACTCCCGATATGCATTGTTTTTACCAAGTTGCTGATAGCATAGCCTGTATACACCCTTTTTTTTCCAGAGCTTTCCTAAAGTGCTTTCAAATAGTGTTTTGCTTTTAGCAAATGGTGTTTGCTCGCAAACTTTGCTTTTCTTGAATGCATTTATTGTGTTCCTAAATCTTCAATTTTATGCTCCAAAATCATGTTAATTCTGATCTCGAATCTTAGTTTTCCTCTCGGAAACTATTTTTTTGTGCTCCCAAATGGAATTTTTCTGCTCCCAAATAGAATTTTTCTGCTCCCAAATGGAATTTTTCTGCTCCCGAGGTGCTCCCAAATGAATTTTTTTCTGCTCCCGGGGTGATCCCAAATCGAGTGTTGGAGTTAACATCCCTGAGTAGGTAAATCCAACTTGTTTATTTTAGTGCATATTAGGATTAATTTCAAAACCTTTATTAGGAGCCTTGTGATATCTGATTGTTCTAGGATGTTTTATGCACAAATAAATTGCATATCTTTATAAAGTCATTTCTTAGACTGATAATGATTGTCTGCAAAAGCATTTTTTTTTTTTTCCTAAAACACAGTATATTTTAGGAAGTCTTGTTAACACAGGAGTATTTAGCTAACAGTATGCTGAAGGTTGTTACTTGTGCAGTTAAAATGCTTGTGTAATGTTAGATTCATTTAAATATGTCAGTATTTAAATTACTGTTATATTTTTATTTAGACATTTTAGTCATTATTTCAGTTGTGCATGCTTTCAAGTTATTGAAATCATCTTAATTTTTAAATTTTAGACAAATAAATCCTGAATTATGTTTTTATAACTTATAGAACACATTTAACCATTTTAAAATTAGCTGAATCACTTTTCATCTTAATATTAATTGATGTTCTTTCTCCTCTCGATTAAGTTAAAGCCACGTTTTCCCCAATATTATCTAATTATATTTGGAGGTTACAAAAAAAAAAAAATAATTAATTAAATTAAAATTAATCCTTCAAATAACAATTATTATGTTGCATTTTAATTAAACAGTACGCATAATTTTCATGTCCTACAATTTGCACTAAGTAGCTTCATATCAGTCTTGATAAATTTGCTTACATGTGTGTAGAATTAGGAATTGTAATAATTACATTAAACTAAAAACTGCTATTTGATATTATAATAATAATACTGTTAATCACATAACTCTTTAGAACACACGGTTGAACATCATGATCAGTCTGAAATTTGAGCAGATTCAACATGTAGGTATTTTAGTTTTGAGTAGTTTTCAACTTGTACGGTTTTTTAGCTCATGTTTTCCTTGATAAATACAAATTTTATGACTGAACAAACTACACACTGCATGACAAAATTTTTGTTTTATTGTGCTGATTTATCCCTCATTTATAAAATGTTATTATTATGTTGTGTTTGTTTAAGTATTTAATTACTTGAAGTTTCTTTCCACAGAAGATAGTTTCAGTGATGAAGATGATACTAAAGGGCATAAAGCTGGTAACATTCCAAGTGCAGAAAAAAATGATAAGGTATGATTGTATTTCTTAACTTCAATAAGTGGTCTTATTAATTATATGGAACTTTAATCAAAAACAACGTGTCTACTAAACATAAAAATCCCTAACAAGTCAAGAAAAAAAAATTAACAGAATTAACCAAAAACTTACATCTGCTTTATCCATCTGTTATTTTCACATTTACTTCCTTGTACGGAATGTAAGGGAATAATGTGATAACGAAAAATTTCAAGAGCCAGATTTCGACAAGAAAGAAAAAATCTGATTTTGACTACCTCTAAATTTACTTTTAAGAATTTTGTCATACATCTCATCTTATGCTAGCATACACATTCACATAAATGTATGTACAACCTATTTTGACCAGTTTTTCCGTGCCGTATGTATGTAACTCGCATATCTCAACTATTGGTTGTCAAATCTTGAAACTTTACATTTAGGATTGTTGTAAAATCTAGTTGTGCACCTCTACTTTTGGTTCCATTCGACTTGATAGTTTATCTACAGGGCCGCCCAAAAGGTTCTAAATACATTACACTCTATGGGCAAGAATTCAGTAAACTGGTGTATCTCAAAAACTATTGGTTGTAGAATGTTGAAACTTTATATTTATGATTTTTGTAACATCTAGTTGTGCACCTCCCCTTTTGGTCCCAATCGACAGGATTTTTTATTTACAGGGCCACCCAAAATATTCTAAATACATTACGCTCTATGGGCAGAATTTCATTAAAGCTTATTTTAGAGGTATTGGGCTATTTCAATATACTCAGAAGTGATATATGCTGTTAAGGCTTACAAAATGAATTTTTCCATCGAAGAAATTGTTTTTATCATTTATGGTTCTACTACAGGAACCCTCAAAAGATTTCCAACACATAAGGTCAATGGCAGTTTTAGGGGCATTCATCCATTTTAAGCACAATACCATCCTACCAGAATTATGCCAAAAGTCGCCAAGCTTGGTGACTTTTGGCATACATGTGTATTATTTAACTCTCAAATCTCAAAACTATTAGTCTTAGAATGTTGAAATTTTAAATGCAAGATTGTTGGGTACTTATATATTATCCTGGCGGTCATTCCCACCAAACTATTTCCTCGCCAAATGAGTTGCCAAACTGTTGGCAATAATATTCAAAATCATGAATAATTTCATGTGCTGGGATAATACATAATTACTGATTGTTGTAACATCTATTTGTGCATCTTGATTTTTGGTTCCAATCTACTGGGGAGTTTATTTACAAGACCATCCAAAAGACTTTCTATACTTTAATGTCTATGGATATCTTGAATATATTATGTCGGTAGTCAGTCACTGTTTGGTCCATGTCCAGAATCGTGCCATTTGTCATCGACCTTGTCAAGTTTTCCCCGAAACATCACCAAATTTGGTACAAAAAATAATTTCATATTTTGCATAACTCTAAAACTTTTAACTGTAAAATGTTGAAATTTTGTATTTAGAACTATTGTAACATCTAATTAAGCATCTCTTTTTTGATTGTAATTGACTGGGCAATTTATTTACAGGGTCACCCAAATGACTTTAAATACATTAAAATGTGTGAATACATTCAATTCACTGAAAGTCTTCTCAATTACTACTTTGGTTGCCCCCAAAATCTTGCAAACTATCTCAAGCTTGTCGGCTTTTGGCAAAATACAGTAAAACCAGTGTTGAACGACCCCCGTATTTAACAACCACCTGGTCTTGTCGACCATGTCTTAGCAGTCCCGAGTACCATATAATTATAAATAATGATTTATTTTCCTTATTGAACGACCACTTGCCTGACGCGACCAACGACCGCTATGTATAAGAAACAAATTTATTTAAAATCCTATTTTGACGACCGCGAATCTCTCTATTCTAAAGAAAAAGTAAAGGCCGCTGTCAAAAGCTTGTCAGCGTATCTCCTCCTAAACCGTGGGGATTTGAGTTTCGACTAAGGTGCCTACAGATTCAAAAAATTCCGAGGAACCTGCTAAGCTGATTTAAATTTCGAAAATCGAATTATTTTAGAAGATATTAATAAAAAACTGAAAAAATAAACCGAATGGTTGCCAGATTTGGCATAAAATCATTCATTCCTTTGTAACAAAGCGTTTCCAAGTATCTAGAATCGCATGAAATTTACAAACATGAGTTAGAATTACGCCAAAATAAAAACTATATGAAATAAGTAACTCAAAATGTGTTACACAAAGTTGACAATTTTCAAATAGTAAGTTTGCTTAAACAACAGGAGTTTAGAATTAGCGATTATTCGTTTTTCCAAAACAGAATAACTAATATCTTGAAAATGAAAAATAATTAAAATGCAGATTATTTTAAAGCCGGTTCTCGTCCAGCTGGATTATTTGCTACCAGTAGAAATATTTGGCTGCGTTAACTATGCCATTATAGCAGTTACAGTACACTTTGGATATTTGCTAGTGCGACGAGATGGTATAATTCGTGGTGCTAAGTACGCCAATCTGCAAACGATTATGTAAATGAAAATATGGATAACGGTTTTCCGGTAACCTTACATGAACAGTAATTATAGGTTGTGAGCATATGTAAATCGCCAAATAATGAAAAGTCGCCATTGGTGGCAAGCTATCCTATCTGTTCCGTAGCTTTTATTAACTTTACATGTACGCAAGTCGCCAAATAATGAAAAATCGCAATGGGTGGCAAATTCAAAAGATGTCCAATAGGTTTTACATTATTAAAAATACAGCTGAAACATATGTTCTGATTTTATTATGCTTTAGCTCCTAATTAATATAACTTTTGAATGGCAACATTGAAAATCATTATGTTTCTGAAGAGTGCAAATAATTTTTCCAGCAATTATAAGCGGAGTCCGCACTCCAGGTGTAGTATAGCTCAGGACCTGTACAACACGGATTCCCATAACAAAATATCTTCCGTGTTATGAGGGGGAGGGGGTCTACTGTAGTGTGAAGTTTAAATTTTTATGTACCAATGAACATGCAAGAACCAAGCAATGCGTAGCTCAGTAACATTCTATCTGATCCAATTTTCGGGCTTTGTCTGTTGAAATTATGTCTTTTTTACGAATAAGCCTGATTAGGGGCCGAATGCCTCATACGAAAAGCGAGCGTAGCGAGTCTGGGGGCCTTAGCCCCTAGTTCTTTTTTTAAAAATCTTATTTTCCCATATTTGAGTAGGTTCGTTGTTCGGATGATCAGCAATCACGCGGTATGATGAAAACGAAAGTTGACACTTGTTTGGTTGAGTTGTAGCATTCTGGGAGGATATATATTGAAAATAGAATTTTATGCATTTGGACATTACAGTGAATTGTTCAGCACAATTTCTCCTTTTACAACATATTTTCGAAAAATAATTCCATCACAAAATGTGCGCACCGTAGGAAAATACTACACTGAGAATGACGTCATTGTTTCAACCAATGAGCAATGCCGATACTGGCGAGAGCTAAGCATGAAAAATTCAACACGGAGCCTGTGTTTATGTTTACTATGTGATTTTTTCTCAGAAACGAAATTACGATAGCTATCGCAAGGAATGTTATTTCATATTATCTGCTTTCTTAGTTTTTTATTTTCATTTTTAATAACAATGGAAACCACTAAACTTTCTCGAAAATTCCTGACATTGAAAGAAAAAATTAAGGTTATCAGTTTAAATAAGTCAGGAATGAGAGCACGGTCACTTTTGACTTAAAATTTTGTCAAAATGTATCGTATTACCTGAATTCAAAGACCGACCCTCCTTAAAGACCACATTTTCTTGGTCCCAGTGGTGGTCTTTAAAAACAGGTTTCACTGTATTGCCAAGTTAAGTTTCAAAATCAAAGCTTTCAAATTGAACGCAGCTTGGCGATATTGGAAATATTTGGCTAGAAATTGCTAAACCTTAATATTATTGCAGTATTTTATCTCTTCAAACAAAATAAGTTTAGATGAAGCGTGGCAAAAATATTTTTGATCTAATAGACGTGCAAAGAAGTCGTGTTGTCCACATCAGATTTTTTAGCATGCAGGTGTTTTTATATTTATATCCTATCCATTTAATTTGCTGTTATTTTCTATTTATTTTGGTTGTGCCTGGGGTGGGGGGTGGGTGAGGACTCAAAACTAACGGGTGTGATTCATGATAGTCAATTTTTTCACTTGCAACATATAGAATATTCATTAAAAAAATATTGTCAGTGAGAGAAAAGAACTAAAAATATCTCATCTAAAATCTCCCCCCCCCCCTCCAATAAAAAAATATAAATAAATAAATAAATAGTGTTATTAAAACATTTAATAATTTTTTATTGTGAGCTTGTTCAGTATTTAAATTGGATATTTTTAATTTGAAAACACTCTAAGGATAATTCATGTTAAAGGGGTGATAATGTGTCAAATGTATTAATAGTTTTCTTTGTGAGGAGACTATTATCTAGTCTGATTTTTTTTTTTTTTTTTCCCCAATACTTAAATGGAACTGTTAAGGCATGCATTACAATTGCTTACAAAAGTTTGATCATCTGCTTCTAATTACTGTGTAAAGTACTGCACTGTCAACATCACATATTATTTTACAAAAAAAGAGTTGATTTATTTACACTGAGATTGAAAAGGCACAAGTCATTACATTGGACAAGGGAAATGAATTCCAATCACTTTTTGTTTTTCAGACCTAAATGTTATTATAGTTTGCTTGAATTGATATATTTGTGTAGAATAGTTACTGATGTAGTACTGTGCACAGTATCTAATCTTTTCTTTAAATGTATTTGTATCACTTACCCCCTACTTTTTTTCCCCCAAATACAAATAAGAGCTCAAATGAAAAAGAGAAAAAAGCTCAAAGAATAGTTCAAAAAGTGCAGAGGCAGCAGGTACTAAAACGACTGCGCAATGCTCAAGAAATTCAGCGCAGGCTAGAAGAGCTTGAAGTGGAGCAAAAAGATTTGGAATGTAGAGGAGTAGAACTTGAAAAAATGTTTAGAGGTGAAAAGCATGGTTAGTACAGAACTCTTTTTAGTATTTACGCTTTATATCATGTATATACCTATAAGTATTTGTTGGGATTATGTATGTACTATATCTATACTGCTACACAATTGCTAAGGAACAGTTACGTTTTTTTGGAATAATTAAGAATAGACAATGATTGGAGAAATGAAACTAAGTACATATTTAGTAGGGACGATGGGCATTTATTATAGTGCAAAATGGTTCAGATATCCCCACATTCAAGAATTTAAAAAAAAAAAAAAAAGATTCTCCTTGGATGACTTCCAAACAGCCCCCAAAAATTTATCTTCAGGTCAGAATGATGCAGACATGAGTACCTTAGTAAGATGTGTGTGACCACGGACATTAATGTGCATTTTGCATCTGTTCTCCATGCTCTTTACTAAACTACCGAGGAGTCCTTTGGGGATATAGTCCCACCCCTCTCTGAAGTCGGTTTTGAGCTCTCGCTCTGTTCGGGGAGGGGTGGTTCTTTATGCAACACATCTGCCAAAAGTATCCTAGGCACGTTTATAGGATTTAGGTCTCGAGAGTAAGCAGGCCATTGCATAAGCAGAATATTTTTACTTTACAGTGTGTTCGATACCTCAGCACTTCTGTGTGGCCACACATTATCACCCATAAACAGAAAGTCTGGACCTACAGCACCCCTAAAAAGACGAACATGATCCAGAATAATCTCTGCAGCACTGTTGCGATGTAACGCCTCCTCGCTCAGAGATGTGAAACGGTGTTCTGCCATTGTGCATGATGCCTGCTCACACCATCACGCGCCTGGACCTTACCAATCACTTTCACAAGCAAACTGTTGAGCATAACGTGCTCCATGCTCTCTCCACAGTAATTGGTGGCCAGAATCACTTGTCACACTGAAACGAATTCTTCGGAGAACATTAGTGTAAACCAATTTTGGTGATCCCAACCGACATGTTCCTTACACCAGTGTAATCTTTCTCGACGATGGCGTGGTTGAAGTGAGATGCAACAAGCAGGCTTCCGTGCATGCAAACGAACTTGATTTAATCAAAGTGAGATGGTTCTTGCTGAAACATGCGTACTGGTAGTGGTTGCAAGGTTTGCAGCTATCTGGCCAGGAGTGTAATTTCTGTTCTCTTTTGCTATGAGGGCTACATAGCAATCCTCTAAAGGTATGGTGCTCCTACCACGACCCCCAGCATGCTTTCACAAAGCATTTCCACCTTCAGCGGCCTTCTTTAATCACGAGATGATACTCTGATACACCCATTGCAGCAGCTACAGTGGTCACACTTTGACCTGCTTCCAGTCGTCCACAGTCGTAGTCACTCAAATGAGGTCTTGCTGATATTTTGCTCTTAATTATTGCAAGAACCAAGCGGAATTTCGGAGAAAAAACTTTTGTGACACACAGCACTATTTTCATCAAACATCAAACAGCATGAATTTTTGTATGAATCATGAGCTTGTATCCACTGTCTTTTATACAGATAACGAATCCTGTTCTATCACACCCTCTGAACTTGAATTTACTGCTATTGGTCAGCTGTCTGAGACACAATTTTGCATAAATCACTACTTAGCAGTTGTCAAGTAGTGTATATATTCAGATTGTTTCGCAACTTAATGTATGTAAAAGACATTTTCTAGTGATTTTACATTCAGGGTATCTGTGTAAAAATCAGCAAAAAATTATTTATTTTTAATCACCCTATACTCCAGGCATGAAAATCTTAAGTAAAATTCTGTGTTCTGGTTATTGTCACCTTTTTTTTTTCTTTTTTAAACTATTACACAGATTACATTGAAGAATATATAATTATTGTCGATTTCTGTGTTCCATAGCAGTTAACTCAACTTTATTGTTTATGCATCCTTTTGGCAAATGAATATTTTTTTTTTTAAGTCTTTCTATTGCTAATGCAGCTTCAACTGTACAAATGCAAATTTTGATTTTTCCGCCTTTCTTTATTTTTTAATCCATCTGAAAGTTTGTAAACATACCTAAAAAAATCACATCACCCTAATTCTGTGTTATGAATTTGCATTAGATTGATATTACATATGTAAATGGGAAGGTGGTGGCTGCTTTTATTTTACTTTTTGTGTTTTAAAATGAAGTTTTTTATATTCAACTCAACTAAAAAGTATTTTTCCCCATAATATGTTTATTTGTTTGTGTATCATTTCCCCTGCAATTTTAAAATCAAAAGAATTAACATTTCGTTTCATTTTAGTTTCATGTGCAGTTTTTTTTTCTAAACAAGAAAAATTATATTTAATTTTAAAGAACTTAATCTTATGACTTGGCAGTTTACCATTTTATTTTCTGGCAGTTTTCAGCTAAGATTTGGGAGCATGGCATATGTTTCTGTCATAGTTCCACTTCTGTGTGTTGAGGTGCTCCAAGACTGAGAATATTCTATAATTTTACCTGATAAAATATTTAGTTATTTATTAAAGAATTGTTCATTTCCCAATAAAGCAAGAAAACTTTCCCCTTCTTTTATTCTAATCATTTCAATGCTTATTTTTGGAACAGTTTTATGCAGTAGAACCTCAATCTATTGTTTTTCAAGGGGATCGTAAAGAAAAAAAAAAAAATGCGTGCAGGAAACCGACAAAAGCAGGTTAAAGTCAAAATACGAAAAAATGCACACAATGTATACATAACAAAAATACTAATTTGTTACCAAACTGTAAAAGAAACAAATTGGAGTTAAAAAAAATTAAGTGATATTTATTTCTAAAAAATCAGTCATTTTACACTGGGTTTTTCCTTAATTTTTTTAATTAAACAAAAATTTTAAAAATTGACTGTATTTTTCTTGCTTTTTTTGTGTTTTCATGTTTGCACATAAAAGTTCATACGATTTCAAATATTGCAATGCATTTCATAAACTTGGTACTAGTAATAGGCTCATCGGCATGAATATTAATTCTCTGCTTCTTCGTCATTTTTATTTTTTGCCTCACTCTGTATTTCTTCCATTCTTAAGATACGTCACTTTGTCTATAGTGCAGGAAATATAATCACTAAATTTCACACCGCATGCTCTTTAAATATTTTACAACAATGAATGTGGGGAAAAGGATTTTTAGATGAACAATAAATGCATGTTTCGTTAATGTTATTTATATACAACTAGTGCAGGGACCATAGAAACAAAACTATCCATACAGGAAAACAATGAATGCGAGAATGATAGATCGGAGTTCCACTGTATTGAGAAAATCCCAGTGCCATACACGTATAACTTTCATTCCGTTTCTGATCAAGGTTTCAAAAAATAAACGAATAAATAAAATATTAGGCATTATAAGCAAATTTTTCAGTCTTTATGTTTAATTTTTATTTTCATATCAAAAGAATTGTTCTGAAATTTAGTTATAGCAATTTATGATTTTGTCTTGACCTTAAATTTTATGATCTTGCTTAAGATGATTTTTAAAATAATGAAAGCCTAGTTTCCATAATTGAATGTTCTGTATCTGAAACTGATTATTAAGCATTGGTTGTTACCTATAAATGAGTGCATTGGTATTATTTTTTTCAGGATAAAAGTCACTTTGCTTGTGATTGAAACTTAACGGTAAAAGTTTGTTTGGTACACCATATAATTTATCAGTGGTTAAATATAAGCTCACACAATACTGCTTTTTTCCCATATTTTTGCATTCTCATCCTTGGTATAAATAAATATATACCTTAAAATACATACATGTATCTTTTTTCTTCATTTATTGTTGTTCTTCAGCTGTTTTCGGGCCTGTACGTTCTGAAAAGTTAAATAGGAACAGTAACTTTTACAAAAAAAAAAAAAAAAACTTATATGACCAATGTATGTATGCATTTTTGTAATTACCAAACATATTTAGAAAGACATAATCATTCATTCAAAGAATTAAAAAAAATTATTTTTGATTTTAAGTTATATTAAATTTAAAAAGTTAAAATATTAACTCCCCTCTAATCTAATTTCCTTCAGAGAAAACTGATATTGTACTTGCCATGTTGCTCAGAGATCTTTACAATGTGCATTCCCCCCAAAAGAAAAATCACTCAAGTTCTTAACTGAACAGCTTAGTCTTTCGTAACTCTTGAGCAGGGTGTGTACTGACAACTTAAAAGGAGACTTCTGTTGCTAAAGTTAGGCAACTTGAGAATTTTATTTATTTATTTATTTTTTTTTTTTGGGGGGGGGGGTGTTAAGTAAATGCCATTTTCAAGTATGAAGTGACTTTTCATTTTCTGTAGGCTACTAATTTGGTGATTGGAAATAGATAAGTTTTATTTTTATTTCCATTTTAACCTTTATCTGCTATCAGACTGATTCTTAAAAGTCTCTCTAGGACTTGACTATTTATATGTCATAGCTACCCTGCAGTACCTAGGAGTGACTTTGTCATCATTGGACATTTTTGTATTCAGTTAGTCTAATGTATGCAGCAGAACTAAAAAATGCAATCTAATGAGAATTTTTCGTCATTATTATTATTATTTTTTTTTTTTTTTTTTACTTAATATTACCAGAAAATTATGATTATTACTTGTACAGTAGACCACCTATAACAGGGTTCATATAAGATGAGTTTGTATAAAAATTGCAATCACATTCATATACTAAGTTAAAAAAGGTTTGTATAGCATGGTAAAATGAGACAGATGTTCTAATTATATTGTGCTTTAGCTCCAGTAATTATTATAACTTTTGAATGGCAACGCTAAAATTAATCATGGCCTATCCTGGAGTAATTGAGGCACAAATTGCTGTTTCATGGGCCGCAATATATGCCTCAAGCAACAAACTTATATGCTGAACTAAGAAGATTGTCTTCTTGTTTCTAATTGTGGTGTATATTAAACGTATCTGAAAGAACTTTTATATTGTATGATTTAAGGAAAAAAGAGTTTTATTAAAATAAATATTTATGAATTTAAACCCGATTTAAGGTACAGGAATTACATATCAGTTATCTCTGGTGCATACATGAAGTAAGCAGTATTTAAGTTAAATGTGTTAAATAAATCTAGAAAGATCTTATACGTACAAGTCTATTAATTTTACAATTTTTGTATATTTAAATTTTGTCTTCAGTCATTATAACTCTTGCCAATCTTGATCAAATAAGGAGTGTGAGTGTAGCGGTTGGACCGCTTAGTTTACACTCCAGGTGGAGTATAGCTCAGGCTTCATATAACACGGGTGTATCTACTGTGTTATGAAGATCTACTGTATTTAGGTTGTGTATAATGTATGATAAGTGTGACTATACATGTATGAGAGAACAAGAAATATTATGAGCTCGTAAAAAGAAAATAGATTAGCCTGTTTTGTGCTTTTTTAATACTACAATGTCAATAATACATTTATGAACTGAACTTTAGAAAAAATGCTGTTATTTTGGCTATTAAAATTAAGAAAAAGTATGCTGTTTTTGGCTCGTGACACTGGTGGACACCCTGCTTAAGCTTTTTTGGGGGGAGGGGGACTATTTTATAATTGCATTTTTAGTTTTAAAAAAAAAAAAGAAGAAGAAAAGAAGTATATACATTTTTATTTTATTTGAAATTGTGTTTATTTTTTATTTTTTAGAAGATGATAAGAAAGTTGAAGCTGATTTAATGCAAGAATGGTATTCTCTTTTGCACACCAAAAATAAATTAATGAGGGAAGAACAAGAACTTTTAATACGGTAAGAGCATTTATTTGAGCACTATAATTTAATCCAAGTAAATTTGTAAGAATCGTTAAGCATTTGAAAATTAAATTTTAAATCTTATCTTTTATTAATGGCTAAACAAATTTCTTGTATTGGTATATGTATTCAAGTATTCTTCTCAGAATGATGATAACAGAGCAGTGTTTCAGTAATTTTTTGTTAACTTATTTAAATTTATTTGATTAATTCAAGTTATTATTTGTGTAATCCAACATAATTGTTAGAAAAACATGACTGAAGTTCCTAACAGTTCTTTGAAAATTTTTTGTTTTTAAACCTATTTTCATTCTTTAAATAATTTTCTGTAACTTTTGCTAGAAAATTAGTAATTCACGTCAGTGCAGCTGTAAACTTATTTGAAGAAGGATAAAAAAGTGTGAAGAAACATGTTATGATTAATACAATGATAGCTCGTGACTTATTTTAGTTGTAGGGCATGCAAAAGTGTCACTTTAAACGGGTTGCTGTTAAAATAGGTGCAAACGTAGCACCCTGTCCCCATGTATGCAATATACAAATATTTTCCTCCTATAAAATGCACTTTTAATTTTATTATTTTTATTTTTTTTCCTGGTGCATTCTTTACTTTAAAACTTTCATACTACATGGTATATACTTCACTAGCTTTGGTTAACCGCAAAAGAAAACAGAAAACATAATTTGCTGTAATTCACAGTTCATGGTAGGAAAAAAAAAAAAAAAAACTATTTGATAGTTACTGGGGAAAATTTTGCAGTAGAAAAAAAAAAAATCATACTATCTACTTTGTTTGACCTTTCCAGCTTTGCACCAAATTGAAGTCAAATAAAATATGTGTCGGGTCTGCCTTTGCAGTAAATAATCAAGAGGGAGTGCTTTTATTATGCTGCTTGAGTATGAGTGCTTAGATTTTTTAATGAGGTCTTCAAGTTTGCTTAAAAATGCTTTTGTCAAAACTATTTTTTTTTTTTTTTTACTTTAAATGTAAGTCATGCTTTTTCCATAAAACTGTTCACTAAATTATGAGGTTAGAATTTTTTAAACAAATAAATAACACTTAGTCATAATGGATGAAAACAAATTATGGTTTTGTTTTTACTCCTTAAAATATTGCTTGGAAAAAGAGGGAGGGTAGGGCTAATATGTATGATGTGTCTAAAAAGAGTTTCTTGGCTCCATTCAAAAGAACATTTTTATTTTAAAAGTGATGTAAAGTATTCTGACTTCTTAATCCGATTTTTAGAATGTGTTATTTAAAGATGTTTATTCAATTATTTGCTTTTCCAGATTAAAAGATCTTGAATTAGAGGATAGACAAATTAAACTACAGCAAGATATGAGAGAAAGAATGGCTCAGAGTATGTTTTTATTTATTTTCTGGTATGACTAAAGAATGTGCAGGCATAGGCCTAGCTTCCAGGGACATGTGTCCCCATCCCCACAGGGGGAAAAATGAGATTCTAAAAAAAAAAAAAAAAAAAAAAAAAAAAAAAAAAATAGTTTTTCTAGTCTTGATTCCAATATGTGCCAACCCTCCATCCAAGTTTTCCACCGCACTATGTTTATATGTGCAGGCTAAATATTACCATGACTTCACGAAGCTTAAGTTAAATTTTCTAACATACCTAAATTAAAGTTAAATAAAAATGTCAATCAATCCAATATCTTTTTCTTAAATCAAATGGCATAAAGGCCGAAATAATCGTATAGTTTAAAATTCTTAGCCGCCAAAGACCCAGGTTCTATCTGTGCAATTCGCTGAAAAGAAAAATGGCACAACGACGCCATTGTAGACCCAGTAAAGAGATTCAAGGAATGAACGAAGAAAACACTCTGATAGACTTTAAATTCTTACATTTATTTTAAATTAACTTCATCATAACAATTTTTTCTTGAATAACTAACCACACCATTACATAAGAGTATAACAACAACTTAACTTATTATTAATAGAGCTCTCTAGCCATTTTAACCATTATTTTTAGTGCACCTTTGTCGTAGCCGACTGCTTAAAAAAAATTAAATAGAGAAAGAAAAAAGGAAGAAAAGAAAATAAGACTTATCGCCTTTAAGAAGAATATTGGGGGCCCCCATGGTATACAGCCGTGTCAGGTGATCAGCTCCATGTCTCGTCTCCACCACATCATGCTTTCGGCGTCCTCTCAAAATTCACGTCCGGATCTCAGTCAGCAGGCAGAGGAAGAGACAGCTTGCTCCCTGACGCTCGCTTTTCACTTCTCAGCCTTCTCACTTCTGTAGTCATGCGACAATCAAGTTCATTCATGAACTTTAATTTTTTCATATCTTAGTGCATAAAAATTAAAGTGAAACTTATTTAATTGGTGAATTTACGTTGCATTAAAAGGAAATTTAATTATTTCGTTGGTTAATTGATATATTTTGAGGCATTTACATTTTTTCTTACACGTGGTTGTGTTCCTCCGCCGATTTCGATGTCTGTATCGAATCTTCATCCAATCTATCGAATTATGTAAAATTGATGCAGGGAAAAGGGTAATAAGAAAAAAAAAAAAAACAGAAAAGGCAGAATAAAAAGCTAAAGACGGAGAGAAAATTTTAGCATAAAAAAAAACACTTTTAAACCAAAACTTAAAATTTAGCAAACACTTTACAAAGCCAAAATATGATGTTTGTATCAAAAATTTATTTAAGAAAAAAAAAATGTCGGCATAAAGAAAAGGAAAAGTCGGCTCAATTTTAAAAAACACATATAAACATTTTTAACATTAATTATTTATCAAAAGTTACAATCATACCAATACCACATATCAAAAAGAAAAGTTTTGTTCATCCGATCTGGCAACCTGTTTTGGCGTTAGCGCGCAAAACGAATCAAAACAAACCCAAAAGATAAGTAGTACAACTTAAACATTACACAAAATATTACTCTATAATTTGTTTTTACTACTCATAGATCGCTAGAACAAACATTATTTTGAAAACATTTTTTGAAATCATAACAATATTTTTATATTATAAAATTAAAAATATTTTTAAAAGTGTCTGTTGCATTATTTTTGATAAGCTTTTCAGATTTGCTAACAGACTGCTTATGTAGCAATTGAACAACAAATTTAAAGTTATAAAAATCGATTAAAAATGTTGAAATAAAAGAAATGGGGAATTCCAATTTAGGGTGTATCATCAAGTAAAAAATCTAAACACATAAATATAAAACAAATAAAATATATCGACAAAACAAATGCGAGCTACTATTCTAAAGTTGAAATACCTTTCCCCCCCCCCCCCGTCTTCTTTCCTTCCATAATCACATAAGTTTAAATAAAAATAGCAGAAAAATTCTAGAAAATATATGTGCTCATTGCGCATTTACGGACAAATATGTCCTTGAATTCAAACAAAAATTATCCTTGAATTTTTTCTCTGAAAAACAGTTGCCACCCTGTATAAGTTTTAACATTTGGGTGGCAATTAAAATGACTTGCTATAAATAATGTTCCTCTGCTAGCCAGAGCTTATTGTTCTAAGTGATGATTTTAAAAGTTTTATTATATTTCTTTAATAATTCTATAGGGTATGAAAATAATGCTTTTAATTTACAGTGTGTAAAATGTTTTAATTTCTTTTATATAATAGAGAATTTTCTTATTGCCTTTTTCTATAAATCGGTGTCTCTGTAGACCTGGAAAGTCAGCAACATAAACAGTAGTCTGGAAAGTAGCCAAAAGGTCAGAACCATAGAAGAAAGAAAAAAAAAAAGTCTAGAAAAAATCTATATAGGTTAACATGAGAAAACTTAAAAGTCTGAGATTTTGCTAGGAATATTTTATTTTAGAGGTGCAAAAATATTCCTCAATTTATTTTGGATGAGTGAATTTAACATTAGTCGAATAAAATTAGAAGTTTAAAGTATAATAAAAAATAAACACAAGCATAAAATTCTTTCTGCCTCCTTTTATGCATTTTCAGTGACTGAATATCATCATTGAAATTAAAAGAGCAAACAATATTCCCATCTTCAGCAATTTTAAGTTCTTCCTCTGATATGTGATGCAACATAATGTTTCTGATTGTTTAGGTATGTGCATGAAAATACATAAAATTAAATTTTTTATGCATGAAACATGCTTGTGGAGCATTAAAAATATCTGCAAAAAGTAAGATGAAATACAAAAAAAAAAAAAAAAAAAAAACTTTTATTGCATTAATATTAGTCAAACATCCAAACAACATTTTCTTTCCTTTTCCCTTCCTAGACTGCTAGTTCAGAGCATTCAAGTAATTTCACCTTTATAAGTACTGAGATCACACATTTATATTAGAGTGTTATAACCTACCTAGAGTTTTCAAAGCTACCTCAAAAAAAAATTACTAATTTTATTTTTGTCTAAACTAAATTTAATTGGTTGTAAAATGAGAAACTATACTCCTAAAATCAAGGAATGGTTTTCTAAAATGCATTCATTCTAAAAATAATTCAATCAAACATGCCCATTCCTTTGTTTAGGATAGTGATCTCTTTTCTTGGTACTAAAAATAAGGAAAGGAATCCTGAAAGGAATTGCTAAATTTTGTAGTTTTCTGCCCAAAATAATTTTTTTTAATTGCTTTTTCCTTCATCTTTTTTTATCATGTCAATTTTGTTGATAAGGAATTGATGTTTAATAAACCAGCAGACGGCTGTGAAATAAATATGTTTTCTAATTTTTATTTTTTCTTAAAACTGTGTCTAAAAATATTAATTTATATGCTCCGAAGACGTTTGAATATCTAGCGTTGGAATTACAGTATAGTGCCAAGTTCAACTTCTTGGATTATCCACTGAATTTCCACTAAACAATCCAAAGATAAATATACTGCATCTTTTGTATATCCGCTTTTATTCATCTGTATATTTATATTTCAAATATTTTATTATTTACTGAAGTTTTTAAGATTATTAGTAAACTTCAAGAGTAGTTTCCATAAAGGTTGCGGTAAAATCATACAAGCCGGTGCGCACCCCATGTAAACATGGCGACAGTCGCTGGAGCTTGGCGGCCGCCAAGCTCCAGCGACTGTCGCCAACCATTTTCCACTATCAGCACATTAAAATTGCACATATATTCCACTAAAAATGAGCAACCAGTGGACCGTTTTTAACTAAAAAAACCTCAGTGGATTCAGCAACCTAGTTGTACAGCTATCTAAACTAGGCAACCAGTGGTCCGTTTTTAACTAAAAAAAAACCTCAGTGGATTCAGCAACCTAGCTGTACAGCTATCTAAACTAGGCAACCAGTGGACCGTTTTTAACTAAAAAAAAAACAACAACAGTGAACTAAGCAACCTAGTTGTACAGCTAATGTAAACTGGGCAAACACTGGCCCGTTTTCAACTCAAAAAAACATCGGTGGATTAAACAACCTAGTTGTACACCTCTTATAAAGTCAGTATGATTAGAATAACACGTAAATAGCACTTACGAAAACATAAACACTTCAAATATCAATTTAAAATTCACATTAAAAACCTCAAACATCGCAAAGATTCGTTAAAAAAGAGCACTTACCTCTATTTTTTTGGTAAATAACCGCTCAGAAATGTCCCCAACACCCACCGGCTTATAACGTACTATATTTCTAACGAACACACACAAATTCTTTTCTTATATTAACATAACACATTTCATTCCCTTCCATCAATAACGCAAACAATTTCAAATTCCCAAACCTGACGAAACACGTATTCTTTATGGTTGCCAGTCACAACTACCACCGGCAGTTGGCGGTGCATCGCTCACTCTCGCGTCAGATTGTTCGCCAATGATTTGTAAACAAAACATTGACATGTAAACAAAGCACCGTATACGGAATATAGTCCAAGGTTGCTATAAATAAAATTCTAAAATGTAAAAGATTAAAGAAGAGGAGGCTAAAATTTTTAAAATAGATTGATAAAATACCAAATGAAAAGTAAGTTAAAATTTGGGGGTCTGGGAGGAAAAAAATCCTGTAAATGATTTTCTTGAAATATTTCATGATGCAAGTTACTGAAATAATACTTCTCAGTTCCATTTTTTAATCTGTGGTATGTATTTTAGCTGATTTAAAAGATGCTGCTCAAATAAAACAAGAAAGAGAAATTTTGACAGAAATGTTAGAAATAGTTGAAAAGAGAAATGAACTTGTTGCCATGCTTGACCAACTTCGTTTAAGGTATGTTTTACTTTCTTTGCTATTCAATTTCTTTTTTCAGAATATGTCAGTTTGATAAGGTGTAATAAACTAGATTTTAATATTTATATCATCAAATAGACAGTTGTAAGTTTTTCCCTTTAGTTTTTTGCATCAAGGTATTCTAAACTTGAATAATAGTGGGTAAACATATAATTTATTTTTTTAATCCTTTTGCAATGAGCTTTCTGTAACAGATTTTAATGTCATAAGTGTGTGACACTCAAGATTTTGAAAGGTTTACAGTAACTTGTCAGTAAAATCATGAGAAAACATGTTTTTGAAGTACTAAATTTTTATTTTTCAAATACTTTTACATGCTTACTGCTTTGTAATAAAAAAATGTTTTGCATTATTATCATTGCATTTTACATTTGTACATAATACCATACATGTCTCAATCTTCTTATTTACAGGGAAATGGAAGAAGAAAAAAATATTCATTCAGAGGTTTTTACTAAGGGAATGAAATCTCCATTGTCACCTGTTGGAAAGAGCTGAGTTGTATTCAGTTAGTCATAAAATTTTATTTTCTGTTACACGAGCTTGCATACAGTGCTTGCCCTACTGTACGATGTGAGTCACAATTTTAAGACTTGTACACTTATAGAACATTTTTATGTAACATCATGAGACTTAGCAGCTATGTGAAGCAGTATATTGAACAAATATGAATATCATTGTAAAATGCTATCCATTTCTGATATTGCTTGAAATGTATGCTTGTGTTTTATAGTATAACATGCATTGAAATCTCTTCTACAACGTATCATATTTTTACATATTCAGGATAGATCAAGAAAAAATTTAAGTTTCATAACTTTACCTCGCATATTTTAGCCTCATACCAATAAAATGGTTGTATTTGAAAACATGAGCTGTACAATGAAATTTTTCAGGGTTCATCTAATTCTAAAAAGCTTTAACCTTTTACAGGCCAATGTTCCCAATCGGGAACATTAGTTTTAAAATTTATTGAAAATTAAATTTTATCAATATTGACTTGAAAAAATTAAGCAGATATAGTTAAAAGATCTCTTGATTTTTTTGAATTAGAAGTTGTATTTCTATCATTACCTGGATAAAAAATAGCCATTTTCATACATTTTTACAGAGCTATCTTGTTGCACCCCCCTTGCCCTTCAAACTTAATTCACATTAAAAAAAAAAACTTTCATTTTCACTTATTATTTAAACTACCCATTACAATATAGTCAGAAATGACCAATGTTCTGAATAGGGAACACAGTGAAAATTGGTGAGTAAAAAATTTCCCCCCTTTTAAATGACTAATATCATTTAACAACACATTACAAGACAAAATGTACAAAAAACTAATTTAAAATATGCCTGGATCAGAATTTGGTCTGTAAAAGGTTAAATTATCAATATGTGTGTTTTTCTTAAAATAATTTTTCCTTTCACAAAACTAATTATGTTTGTAAATGAAGTAACCATTGATTTGTTATCCTCAAATGTATATTTTTCTTTCACTAAGGGGAGAGCAAAATATCAAAAGAAGAGGGGAGGGCAATACAGCTGTGATAAATTAAAAATAATATCAAGTATAATGAATTATTTCAAAAGATGGTTTGAAAAAATTAAACCTAGTTATGGACTATTAAATTCTCCTTCCCAGAAATAAAATTTGTTTTTACAGTTAATATAATATACAATTTATTCTCCTGTTCTTATACTATTTTAATCATATTATCTTCTAACGATGTTGTTAAATGGTTAAGGTCTTTTTTTAAATATAGTACAAATGTCTTCTTTTACTTTTACATACTTCATTATTTGAATTTTTAGATGCATACATACATTCTGCTTTTAATCAAGACCAATTCCCCACCCCTAACTGTTGAATAATGTGATGGACCCTGTTACATTTTGTTTACCTAAGTTCTGCTATTTTTTAAATGTAACTTACCCTAGTAAGCTATATGAATTCTTGTCACTTTCTTGGTGTAATTTTATATCACTATACTCCTGATCATGACCATTTTAGTACATGAAATTTAATGCATCTATTCCTAATGCATTTGTATGTTTGTATTTCCACACAAAAGCATCTTTTTATGCAGTATTCAGAAATCTTGTACTTTATCGAAATTTTTTCATAAATGTCTTTTAGAACAATATTTATGCAAATGCATTTCATTATATCTAAAATATTATTTCTTAAGGGTTAAAAATCAGTTTCCATTTCAACTCCTTTATTTAACTGCTAATTTTTGTTGCTAGATTAAACTTTTTAAAATCGTTTGTATTGATCTATGAAATTTTCATTTAATCAATTTCAGTGTAATTAGTAAACATAAATTCCAGCATTTTTTTCCTTATCAGCAAAACTTCCAGTCAAACTTTCATTAAATATTTTAAATAATTTATAGCAAAATATTTAATTTTGATTCTAAAAGCTTTGGTCAGTATTTGTTGAAATGCATTAGAGTTACTAACATTTAGCTTTCTAGTATATTTCAAGCATTTTTTGGTATTATTATTATTTTATTTTTTTAATCTTATTTTTGTAAAAGATGCATGAATGCAAAGTTTACGATTTCTAAATCAACACAATTGTAATTAAAGTTTTCTCAACATTATTCCCTCTCTCATTAACAAAAGTTTTTTCTACAACATAATCAGGCTAATAAAAAAATTTTGATTTGTTGATGCTTGTGAGAATTCAAGAAATTGTATATATAATATGATAGAAACAAGATATTTTTTGCAAACACACTGTATATAAATGAGAAATGCTATAATATTCATTTTAAGTACTACTTGGTGTCTTCAGTTTGCAAAATTTATTATTTAAAATACCCTTTTTATCAAATAGGCATATTAATTTTATGCATAAAAATATTGCATGGCATTATACTTTAATCCTGGTGCTATATCATTCAGGATATTGTGCAATATAATTTTCTGCATTTAATATTTTGTGTGGATGCTTTTATCGTTTCTTTTTATTTTTAGAACTTTTTTATTACTTTTTTAGGTTATGTTTTTAAACTGTTGTCATTTAGATGAAAAAATTTTTACATTTTGTACTACTTCAGCTTAAATTGTAAAAAAAACTGCATATGTAATCGTAATCGCAATCACACATGAATGAAAATCATGCACTGAAACAGATTTTAAAAATAATAAAATGTATTAAGACATTACAGGCATACAGTTATGACTTCTGTTCTGAGAAAAAGAATGTATATATTTATATATCCTTAATTATATTATGTCCAAAATTAGAATGTGTTACTAAGTTTGTTAACCAAAAAAGTAATCCTTTTTTAAATGCATTTATGTTGTCTTAATTTCAATTTATGTCTCATATTTAATTTCTTTTTTTTACAATTTATTTGCTTTGAAATTATAGTTTTCTTTTATTTATTTATGTTTTACACTTTTTATAAATTTTGAATGAAGAATAATATTGTAGCCTTGGAGTTTGTGATATGTATATCATTGTAACATAATTGTAAGAGACAAAGTGTAGTGCTACATATGCCGTCTTGCTTCCATGCCATCTTTTTGTAACTTATAAATAATTGTGTGCATTATATTGTTCCAAAAGGAATCAAGCTGTTTTGTTGTAGTTATTTATCTGGCTGAAAATGCCTGAGAGTGTGATAATGAAAAATTAAAAAATATCTTTTAACTTTTCTTTATTTCTTTTTCTGACTAAACTTTACATCACTTCAATTAGCACTCACAGAACTTTTGATTACATAATGCTTGTTAGTTCAGTGCTAATGTGTAGCATCGGCATTTTCATTATTTTTATTACTAAAACATTCTTAAAAATTATCTCATAACCAAAGCTGGATACCTTGTTTGACATCCCCTTATCTTCCACTAATTTAAAATGTCAGCTAGTGTATATGCTTTATCTACAATTTGTAGATTAAATCCCCATTCAGATTCAATGCCAAACCCTGGAGAAATTTTAGAACTCAATGCCTCAATCATTCACGTTTTCATTTAAATATTCCAAATTTCCAGAGATTCTATGACTATGTATTTTTTTGAAATTTGAAACGAGATTGTAGCAGTATGATGTGTGCTTTTGTGGAACAATTAAGGTATTTTGAACTGATCTTACTAAGTGATCATCTCTCTATATAAAGGAAGGATGGCCAAAAAATTCCTGCTTTAAAATGTAACAAGCATAAATACTTAAAAATCAGTTTAGGGTTTTTTAGTATTCGCACCCAAAGAAAGGTAAGGGGGGGGGGCTAAAGGTTGTTTTCACACTGGGATAGGAAGTCAAAATGTTCTTTTCATATTTCACTTTATAGCTGAAAGGGAAAAGAGTTAACTGTAAAATTCTTATTTTATAATATAACAGAAATGGCTCGGGATTTTTTACAATTCACACAAAACGGGGGTGGTTTTACTATATAATGATTTGATTCTGTTCATGACTATTTGATAAAATTAAGTAGTGGTTACTGTGTTTTTACAAATCCCTTTTGCTTGGATTTACTCAATGTTGGATCAAAGTCAGGAACTGCTGACCATAGTGATTTATGATGACCATAGTGATGATAGTGACAATGTTAAGTCTATGTTTGGGAGTTTACAGTAAGTAATACTCAATAACATGAATGCTCACTCCCTTATTGGTTCAGTATATCATCTACTGTCTGTATAATATCACTGTGCCAAATTTGGTTAAGCTCACATGAGCAGGCAAAAAAATGTAACATTTCATCATTCGGTGATTCTGCATCATTCACATGATCAATTACTGTCATCTGGCTTTAATACTATCTGTGCCATGGCTATTATCAGTGTGCCAAATTTGTTCAAAATTGCATAAATAGTCTCTGATGAGCAAGCAAGCAAAAATCTTAGAATTCAGTTATGAAGCCTCATTTTGCCTTCAGCTAAGTTCAATAATTTTTTTTTTTTTTTTTTACATACTAGTACGTTCAGCAATAATTTTTTACCCCATACACCGATTTTGTCCATTCCTTTATATTGGAAAGGAGATTCCTTAGGCGTGTTCAAGTTTTTTGACATTTTCATTCAGAAAATCGGGAAAAACAAGTTTCTAAAGCATTGCCTGCGGGGTTGCCAGTAAAGCTGTAGTGGTATGTCTAAAGTCCCCAAAGTGGTCCATCACCAATTTTGACATTAAAAAAAAATAAGTCTCCAAAACTGAACCCATCTCTGTTATTTAGTGGGAATATTAATTAGTGAGGTTTTTTTTTAATTAGAAAGGAGTTATTTTATTGTTTAACACCAGTATTTTGAATGTTTTTTCCATAGAAAGGAGGTACTTTAAGAGTGGTCCTATATAAATTTGGAAAAGTTCTGATGATATTATAAACAACAAAGAAATGGAACTCTAATTCTTATAAACATAAACAAAGCAAGTATTTTTTTAATCGCATTTGTTTATTATCAACTTGATCTTCATACATTTGGGATATAATATTTAGAAATCATTCACTCCATTTGAAGACATTAATAAATTTTAAAATAATCTATCCAAATTAGCATTCTGGAAAATTATATTTTTTGCATAAACTTGTCGTGAAACAATTGTTGGAACATCTTTTCTATTTGCCAAAAATGGCAAGTTATATCATTATCAATTCGCATATGCTCAAAATCAATAATCAGTTCTCCCTATCTTATGCATTGGCAGACTGCCGTATATTCCATCTAGCCATGATTGCTAATATCCAATAGAGGTCTGCATTGCCCGGAAATTTGCAGTAGCATAATGGCCTCAGAAACCCAGCGAGTGTGCCGCGGCATGGGAAAATTTTTGAAAAAGAGCAAAATGAGTGTGAGCGTACAAACACACACACACATCCTACTCTATAGTTATGCTTTTCCATGACTTTCTAACAATTCCGGATAACCACTCTAAGAAAAAACTTTTACTGCCATTGCTCTTAGAAAATTAAAAAGTGTAAAAATATTAAAAAGCACAAAGGCGAAATAACACTTTGTACAATCCGCTTCAAGTTTATTATAATTATGTATAGAAATGTAGAAAGCAATTTGCATTACTTTAAAAATCTGAAAATCCACCCGTTCTCTCATTTTTAAGCAATTTTTTGCTCTTTTCAGATCCGTTTTATTTGAGAGTGTAAAAAAAGTGAATCATTTGCGTGACAAAATTAGCTGCTTCAAGTGACAATGACGTCATCACCATTATCTGGCTTTGAAGGCAAAATTGCAATTCTAATCTATTTAAAACATTTTTTTTTTTTTTTTCAGATAACGTAATTTAACTTTTTCATTAAAAATGATCGTATGCTTGAATCATTGATATAAGAGGGGTTGTATACAAAACAAAATCGGTCGAATGCGAAAATTTCTAGAAGAGCAAGAAATTCGATTCGTGCATATACGGGGTGGTCTAAAAGAAACTTCCACTAGGGACTCGTACATGAGTCCCTAGTGGCCGAACTATTCAAACAATCGAAATGAAAGTTTAGATATAGTTATTTGAATGTATGGGGTCCAGATTGTGATGATTTAAAACAATAAACCTCTCACAGTTATGGTTGCAGTGACAAATTTTCGAATGGCAACTCCCACTTTTTTCGTGTGCAAATTGAACAGAGCATGGAAAAACCTTAAATGGGGTTGGAACAAGACACGTATGATGTAAATTGGCGGCATAAAACATTTGCAAAGAAGAGCATCATAAAGAACCCATCACAATAAAAGGGAAGGCGTAATTGATGCACTTTGCATAATTCACTGGGCTAGCCAGTAGAAGCACCAATCGCAGAACATATGCAAAGCACTGCTTGTGATATAAGCAATGTGGGAAGATAGTTTCTTCATGTTTGTGCTAATCCATCTCGTTCCGTGCGAAGATGACACTTTCAGGGAAACAACAAGGTGAATTTATAAAGCTTTTTTTATCTGAGCAGAGAAAATGCTGCCAAGCATTGCGAGTTTATTGCCGAAATCATAAGCTAAAATGAGGCCCATGTTCCATAAAAATTGTACGTAATTTGCTAAAGAAATTTTAAGAAACGGGATGCACATGTGCTAGACCGCCATCCAGATGACCCAGTGTTCCTGTTGAAGTTGTTCTGGAAGTGCATAATACGATTACAGGTCTATTGCATACAGCAAGAAGTGTTTCCCTCAATTTGGATGTACCAAAAACCACAGTTCACCAAATTCTGCACTCTGTTCTGTGGGTCCAGGTGTTGGCATCTGGAGACAACCAACAGCGTGTCGACTTAGCGAATTTTTTCTTAATCAGATATGATGAAGATAGCAGGTGGCCGCTGTGAATATTATGGACGGATGAGGCACATTTCATCCTACAGAGAACGTAAACTCAAGAACTGCGTTCATTGGGCGGAAGAAAATCCTTACGGTGTGGCACCAGTGCCTTTATACAACAGACACGTGACTGTGTGGTGTGGCGTCGCAAGGACATTCACTCTGGGTCCTTACTTCTTCGAAGAAGTCACATCCATTGGTATGCAAACGTGCTCCATCACAGGTGCTTGGTATAAAGCAATGATGGAGAATTACGTAATTCCACAATTGCAGCAGCAAAATGTCATTGATGACATTGTATGGATGCAAGATGGTGCTCCTCCACACATTGCCAGAAGTGTTCGACAAGTGCCACAACAGCACTTTGGTGATAGAGTCAACGCGCGTACCTTTGCAGTTTCGTGGGCACCTCACTCCGATGGATTTCTGGTTCTGGGGTTATCTGAAATCAAAGGTGTACACATCAAATCCCCGGAATTTGTCAGACTTGAAAGATGCCATAAAACGGGACGTTCTACAAATTCCTCCTGACATGATACGTTCGTCATTGTTATCGACAATCTCCCCCATGCAATGCGTTATGGTCTGCAAAGGTGGCCACATTGAAAACTTGTAATTTGAATAAAAGTCTTTTCCCCTCTCCTCTCTTTTGTTATCATTGGTTCTTTACGATGCTCTTTGCAAATGTTTTATGCCACCAATTTAAGTCATACATGTCTCATTCCAACACCATTTAAGGTTTTTCCATGCTCTGATCAATTTGCGCACGAAAAAAGTAGGTGTTGCCATTCAAAAATTTCGAAATTTTGTCACTGTAACCATAACTGTGAGAGGTTTATTGGTTTAAATCATCACAATCTGGACCCCATACACAGGGCTCCCACTTGGTCCCTTTTTCCCTAAAAGTCTGTTTTTTGGTGCCACTTCCGTTTTGGTCCTTTTTTTTTTTTTTTTTTTTTATTTAATGAAGAAGAATAATTGTGTATCGTCGGCGTCGGCCAAGAGATCTGAAATCGACAGAATGACCGTTTTTTTCATTTTTGATTAAACCATTATCCTTAGTTCATCTTCACTTTGAAGCGGCGCACGGCTAGAGCTTACCGGGTTGCTACGATGTGACGTAAGTCGACCGACCTACGCCACATCGTAGCAACCAGTCCGGCAACACTTTTTTCCAGAACACACTAACGTTCATCTGAGGACGGTGATTGGCGGAATATGCGGCTTTGTCCCGGTACCAATATCAGATCCGTGCACGCTACATCTAGCCTTCTTTGAATTAACATGTAAGTACTATCTTGCGTTTGTCAAAAGTATTTTTTTGTAGTGCCCCCCTACTACCACTCTTTAAAAAGCACGGCGCCCGACAACCTTTCAGCAATTGGCATCCCTTTTTACCCCCTTTGCCCTGGTATGTCCAAGTTTTCACTCGAAAACTTGCCATTCCCCTGCCCCTTCCGTTACATGGATCATCGCAGTCAAGATTACGGACCCCTGTACGAAACACTTTCTATTAAAATGATACCGTAACAAAAATATGATCGATTGAAACGACCCTTAACTAAACACGATGTATAACTGTTCCTTCACAAAATTCCAAGCAACGCAATCAGACATTTATTGTAAATGAAACCCGATAAAATTTCCTTTTAAAAATAAGTTACTTTTTTCCTAATTGAATCAGAGACTGACAGTCATCGCTTATTCATTTCATCTGTTTTCTTTCGTTCGCATAACTCAAAAAGAGGCACCTCTGGGGTGTTTATTTTCACCTAATGTAGCAACAAAAAACTAACATAACTTTCAGCTGGGGGTAAGAAAGGGATTCAAAATAACTTCACCGCCTATCCTACAATGTGGGTGTTATATTTGATAATTATTTCACAATCATAATTCTAGACTTCAGCTTTTTGGTGAAAACTGTCAGTATAAATAATGGCAGCTTCTGTAGTTTATAACTGGCTGTTATACGCACTTGCAAGTTTTTGTTTTTAATGATTGCTTATTATAATCATTATCTGGCCTTCCTAATTCAAATTATCTATAGTTATTAAAGATATTTACAAACCATTAGGGAATTACGGATTCATTTAGAAATGAAAAGCGCTTTTTTGCGAGTTAAATTGCAGGACTTCATGACATCCATTGATCTGAATGTATGTGTCTGACTATAAGAAATGAACGCTTAGGAATAAACTTTAACGATTTTCAGATTGCACCAAACCAGTTCTGAATATTTTCAATATGGTACACAAAATTGCCTTTTTGTGAGAACAAAGTATCCCTATTTTTAAATCCCCTGCGGCTGCATTTGCATACTCCATTGGTCTTTGTTCATGACGAACATTGTTAATTTTCCACGACGGTTAGCTGTCATCAACTTTATGCTGGCCATAAGCCTTATTATGCCGGAATAAATCTTGAAATATTTATTTTATTTTATGGTATTAATAGATCACAAGAAAAGAATTTATAAATGAATGCTCGCCACTCTTCGGATTTTTGTTCTCAGAAAGAGAGCCCTTGCAAAAACAAACAAGTGCAGGTGTCTGCTTCAAACCGCAATCTTACGCATTGTCGTAATCCCCATTTGAAAATTTCCATAACAGATGATTACTTTTGCTAATTGGTCAAGTGGTACTAATACCCTTTATCAATGATCCAGCTCTCCCCCTCCCCGCCATGCCGACATCGATCTTGAAGTTTAGTTGACTCCTGTCAACAACATCTGTTTTAATGCCCCGTTTCTGTTTTACTTTCAATTAATATAAACTTTGTGTAAAAAAAGGAAAGAGTGGGGAAATAAACTGTGGCGACTGGTACATAAATTTGCAGTCTCCACTTTCAAATATACAGTCGGTGAGTGGCGACCGTTAATTTTGACCTTTAATACTAAGGCCTGTGCAAAGCGGAAGGTTTTTTTTTTTTGAGGGGGTAGGGGTCGCCGACCGGCGGATTTTTTTTTTTTTTTTGTTTTTTAATTTTACTTATTTTTTTTAATTCTGCATATTCAGCAAATTGTGTTTGAGTTTTGTATGAGTCTACAAGAATGTAGTTTAAGCTTTGTTTAGTGATTATAAGAGCCAGGATTTCATCTAATTATGTGTGTTAGTAATCATTTCCAGAAGAATGTTACACATTTGATTAATGAAATCTTTCAATTTTATTTCTTTGTGAACAATAAGTGTGTATTAGGGAACTGAATAAATTATGCAGTGGAACTCTCAATTTTGTATCTTTCAAAATATACAATTCAAAAAAAATCTATGAAAACTTAAAAGTGGTTTAGTGAAGTTTTATATTATTCATGTGAGAATATTTTCATTGTGTTTACTTCAGTGTAAAGGACGTAAGAAGTTGGAGATGTAAAATTGAGGTTGTATTTCAGAGGAAATTTTTTATTCCTTTAAAAATGACCGTTTATTAAATAGTTCCTTTTTGGTCCCTTTTTCTTACAGATGGTCCCTTTTTTTGATAGAAAATTTGTTGGGAGCCCTGCATACATTCAAATAACTGTATCTAAACTTTCATTTCGATTGGATGAATGGTTCGGCCACTAGGGACTCATATATAGGGAAAGTTTCTTTTAGACCATCCTATATATTAAAAGTTGAATATGAAGTTATTTTAGATGGATGAATATTAAATACATTGAGCATAGACATATTTTTGTCAAATGTTTTTTCTACAGCCTGAGGTGATTGCCTCCGCCTCCACAAGGGGCTTTGACTTCTAGAATATATTTATATGTATAAATTGACGTTAAAATGAGATTTTTTTTAAGACTGAAAAAACTTAGTCTGGAGTATGATGTTGTGGTATTACGGCTAATTAGCTACATGCGGGCTCTAGACCAAGGGGTGGGATGCCCTCCGTGGGGTCTTTCTAAGAGGTCATAACCTGTAGCTAAGCTAAGTTTCGGAGGAAACTCCGAACAGTTAGGTCTGCACATGTGACCTGGTTTTGAAACAGTCACCTTCCGTCTCTCACTTCAGAGCGCTATGCTTTTGGCCACTGGTTGGGCTCCTGAATATGAGCTTGCTGTTGTGGTATACTTTTAAAATATTTCTACTGCAAAACTGAAACAATAGATTTTCTCAAAATCAGATTGGTTTATGTTGTTTATATGGCATATTCAGGATACATTTGGTTATCAGTATACGATCGATTGATACATTATTTGCTTTTTAGCTTTTTTTTTTTTTTAAATCTCCATAACCTTCTCGTGAACCATTCCAAACCTATTATGTTCTTTTGAAGTATAATGCAATGTTTAAACAGTTTTTAAAACAATCAAATTATGCCAGATTCAAAACATTTAAATTGTATCTTTACACTAGCTACTAGAGTTAACCTTTCACAGACCAAATTCAGATCCAGGCATATTTTAAATTAATTTTTTGTATATTTTGTTTTCTAATCTGTTAATTAAAGGATATTAGTCATTTAAATGGGGAGGGGAAATTATATACAATTTTCCCTGTGCTCGCAATTGGGAACATTGGTCATTTTTGACTAAACATTTCTGACGAACTTTACATTCATTTTAAAAACTGAATATAATGATGGTTAGTTTAAATGATAAGTTAAATATTAAGAATTAATAAAAGATTTACTTTTAAATTTAAATAAAGATATGAATTAAGTTTGAAGAGGGGGGAGGGCTGTATCAAGATAGCTCTGTAAAAATTTATGAAAATGGTTATTTTTATGATTTTTTATCCAGTTTTCCACTAATGATAGAAATGCAACTTGTGTTTCAAAAAATCAAGCCATCTTTTTTCTTTTTTTAATTTGATCTTTCCAATTGGGAACATTGGCCTGTAAACGATTAAGAAATATCCAGATAAAAATGAGCAGTTGAAAGTTTAGGTGTAACTTTTAAAAAGTTTTGAATCCGATTGTACGTCGCGATGTAAAATCGTTGTGTTCGCTTGCGTGCCGGCCTGGACCTCGGTGGCGGCAGCACAGACTTCTAATATCTGAGCTGTACCCAACCTTTTATTGAAAAGGGGAATCCTAAAGTACAAGTTAGAAAATAAAATATCTTCTGGATTAGTATGCAAAAGTTTAAATACTTAATGGAATATTAAATATAGGCATAATTACTGAGATATAGCAAACTTTGCAAAAGAAATTTGGAGATAGCTACACTCCTTTTTTTCGCAAATTTACAGTAAAATTATGTGAGGGAAGAATATTGTTACATATATCCTCACCCAAAATTTTTTGAATTATTTAGCATGAGCGACTTCCTCTCCTTAAAATATTTTTCTGCCTATGCCCCTGCACCAGTACGAGTCTACCCATGGCATGTACCAAATTTTATCTTGGCTCACATGAGCAGTCTTTGAGGAGTTTGTGAACAACAGTCTCAAAATTCAATCATTGATTCATGGATTATTCCTCAATGACATGACCGATCACTACCATTTCACTTTGGTATCATATATGCCGTGCTTGTTTAAAGTGCGGCCCAAATGCAAATTATGAAAATATTTAAATTTACACATTTTTATTAAAAACATTAATGTTTGCAATATTTTTTATATAATATCGATTCATTGACATTTATTTTAAAATAAAAATTTAAATAAAAACATCTTAGTATGCCATGAGAATTTATGTTTCGAATTATTTGTGTGCCCACTCAACGGCCATCGAAAGTTTGTCAAATCGATCCAACCCGTTGGTTTTCCTCTCACTGAATCCCATTCTGCACGTGAGCTTGGACCATGGCACATGCCCAGTTCCTACGTCACGCACTGCACCACTGTAGACTTGCTGCAATCATGCGTCTCTGCTACAGCTTGGGGTGTTCGAGAAAATTCTTCATGCTCTCAGAGCATAAAAGGGATCTCTGACCAGTCCACGATCAGTAATCATTTCTGAAAGAGTGTGTGACAGTTCAGGATCTCTCCACTTGAGAGATTGAATCGAATCGAATCTTCTACTTCGAATTCTGTTACGCTACTGTACTGGTAGGTGCCTTGTGTCTGAGTTTCAATATTCAGTTTTGATTTTTAAAAATTACATATTCATTTGAAAATTGATATATTTATTTTTACTATGCTGTTAAAACATTGTGGTAAAATAATATTACAAAAAATTATTAATATTCTTTGAAGAATTACAGTACTTGTATGAAGTATATTGCATTGTATTTTGATTTCTTAATTCTTTGTATCAAATTCTTTAAAAAGGTATGAATAATTCATATTCATTATGGATATTTGCTTATAAAAATCAAAATATATACAGTCAAACCTCGATTTAGTGCCATCTCGAAATAGCGGCAATTCCGCTTAACTGCCAATTATGTCTATGAACAAATCTGTCAAATAGGTATTTTAATGTAATGGATCCGTTAAAGTACCAACTCGATATACCGCCAGAATAAAACTTGCCTAGTGTAACAAATTTTCTAGAAATTACTGGATATGTTTTTTGCACATCTTTCTTTTTAAACTTTTTGTTAGATTTCCAAAGAGTCCCTTGCCTTCCTACATCTATATGCTTTCAAAGTCAAATAGTATTCAGTAGTAACGAATTCCTATTCATTCTCTTTTGAAAACTGAGAACAAGTTAAGAACAATGTTTGAAGAAACCTCTCCTCTCCTCTCTTCCCCCCTTCTAGTTTCTGCTGCATTCCAGGGAAACGGGGTGAAATGCAAAATCTGTCATTCAAAGGTTAGATTAGTAGTTGAATGATCGAAGAATTTAGCAGTTAAATCTGCAAAATAACCAGAGTCTTTATTCATGATGGCAAAAAGAGCTGTATTAACAGTTTCGGAAAAGTGGGAAATTTGCAAATATAAAGAGAGAAATGTGAATGCATCGCAGCAACACATCGCAAATCAGTTTTCTACATTGTGGAAAAAGCCTGTTAGCAGGCGCTGCATAGGAGACATTTTGAAAAATCCTGAAAAATGCATTAACACCAACAATCTGCAGTCAAATGTGAAAAAACTGAAAACTCGAAGATTTAGAGAATGCCCTTTGCACATGGAAAATGCAACTATAACTGGAGACATTATTAGAGAGAAAGCAAAAGTCAATGGGCATCACAGATTTCGAGTATAGTAGCGGCTGGTTGAACAGATTTAAAAAGCGACGAGGATTCTCGCAGTATATACGAAGTGGTGAGACTGCAGGAGTTGATGAAGATGTGATAAATGGTCGTAAGAAATCGAGTGCGCTGATTTTAGAATATAAAGCTGAGGACGTTTACAATATGCATGAAAGTGGATTTTTTTTACCGCCTGCAGTTAGATAAAACAATTTCTAGTGGGCCTGTTAAAGGCTGCAAAAAAGCTAAAGATCGTGTGTCGCTGGTGTTCTGCACAAATGCAAATGGATATGATAAAAGAACTCTGACAGTGATTGGAAAATCAGCTAAGCCCAGATGTTTTAAAATTTTTAATCCTGCCCTTTATGTTGATTATGAGAACAACAAGAAAGCTTGGATGACTGCAGCATTATTCCAAAAATGGCTAGTGAATTTCAACTCAGAAATGCGAAGAAAGAAACGCCATGTTTTAATGATTTTGGATAATGCCCCTTGTCACAAAACATACTCAATGAGCAATATTCGCATTGAATTTTTACCTCCTGATTGTACTGGAGTTTTACAGTCTTTGGATGTGGGTATAATAAAATCATTCAAAGCTCATTATCGAAAGCATCACGTCCGCCGTATTATTGAAAAAATCAGCAAAGATGATTTTTCTCCAATCCTTTTACACGATGCTATTCGCACGATAAAAAAACCTGGGATGAAATTTCACCAGAAACTATTGTTAACTGCTGGAAACATACTGGATTAATTAAATCTGAAGGGTTTACTGCAAAGCAAAATATTACAGCACTCCAAGAACTACAAAATGAAATACACAAATTGACAGACATTGATCATCCTCTGTTGGCAACTGAGTATATTAATATAGACAAAAGTGTTTCAACATTTGAAGATCTGACAATCGATGAAATTGTTAAATCAGCTACCAATCAAAATCAAAATTTAGATTCATCTGACAGTGAATCTGAAGAAGATGAAACACCACATGTTACATCAGAGGAAGTGAAAAATTGCATTGGGAAAATACGAATTTTTTTAGAAAGAAATGCTAAACAATCTCTTAGTTGTAGAAAAGGATATTCAAAAAATTAATATTGAAAAGAAAACTCAAACTACCATTTTAAAATATTTCCAATAAATTCAGTTTGAGTTTTAATGTAAGTGTGTGTCTTTTATGAGCAAAAATATCTATTTTATCCAAGTTTGTTTGTTGTGTTTATTTCAAACCTACACGAGGGGTCCTTAGGACGGATGATTTTTTAAGGGGTTCTAAAACGCATTCACGTTACATCTGGAAGAAACTGCTGGAGACTCCAGAATGTTATATCAGTCGCCGCCCGAAAGGCCTGAGCCCTGGATCTTCACACTTCAGCCATAGTGTTTATTCTACTCTGAAACTTCTTTATATAGGATTGACGATATAAAACAGTAAGTGCATCTTAATGTCATAGTATCATTTGATAATTTAATTCCAGCAGAATTGAATTATATTATTAAATAAAATGGATTATGATATTGAGTTTTACAATAGTAATAATACCATATCAAAGTTTATTTTTATCCATCGCATAATCTAACATAATTCGATATACCGCTGCACTCATTATAGCGCCATAATTTTCTTGAACGGATAGTGGCGTTATATCGGGGTTTGACTGTAATTTTTTTTTAATGGCCTCCATGTCATTAAAAAAGCAACCTAAAAAAAAGAAAATTTGAAGATGAAAAAAGAGTTTTTAATGAAAACTGGTTGGAGAAATACTTTTTTATTGAGGAGAATTATAAAGCACTTTGCTTAAATTATAGGGACTTTGTGCCAGTTTTTAAAGACTACAATTTGAAATGGAATTATAGTTAAAAGCATGCCACAAAGTACAATTATATCTCAGCAGTTGCTGTGAAGATAAAATCACAGAACTAAAAAAAGGGCTATCATCTGAACAAAATTTTTTTTTTAAAGACAGCTACTTAAAACGATAACATTGTAAAAGCAAGTTATGTCATAGCAAATTTGATAGCAAAAAAATCAAAACCTTTTATTGATGCTGAATTTATAAAAGAATGTATGGAAAGCGTAGCAAACATAATTTGCCCTGAAAAAAAGTTGGATTTTTCTAAAATCAGTTTATTGTACCAAACTATAGCCACAAGAATTGAGGAGTTGGGAAATTCAGCAATTGTACTAATTTTAAATTTTATTTGTTAGCTATGGACGAAAGCACTGATGCTTCTGATATGGCACAATTGGCAAATTTTATAAGAGGAATCGGTGAACATTATAGTATCACTGAAGAAATGCTTGCTTTAGTATTGTTAAAAGACACAACCAAGTCTGTAGATTTATTCAATGCATTAAAAAGAACAATGAAAAGGTTTTCCTTATCTATGAAAAATTTATCAGCTATCATAACTGATGGAGCCCCTGCCATGGTTGCTAAAAATAGGGGACTCCTTAAAATGGTTAACAATGAAGCCGTCGCTGCCAGTAATATGATCTTAATGGCATATCATTGTATTGTACATCAGGGCAATTTATGTGGAAATTGTTTTTAAATGGAAAGTGTATTAAGCATTGTTATACAAAACCATTAACTTTATAAGAGCAAAAGGACTTAATCATAGACAATTTCAAGCATTCTTAAGGTAATGGGCACTGAATTTGCAGATGTTATTTATTATACAGAAGTCGGGTAACTCAGTAAGGTGAAAATGCTCAAAAGATTTTACAATTTGAGGACAGAAATAAAAATATTTAGGGAAACCTGTCACTGAATTTGAAGACTAAGATTGGGTTTTAGATTTAGCATTTTTAGTAGACTTAAAAGAACATTTGAATGATTTAAACTTGAGACTTCAAGGAAAAAATCAATTTATTAATAATATGTTTCAAACAATAACAGCGTTAGAAAGAAAGTTGAAATTTTGGCTCAGTCAAATAAAAGTGAAAGATTTGACACATTTCAGTTCTTTGGCTGCACATAAACCTCTGAGTTGCACAAAATATGCTGCATCAATTTTTTGATTTAATTCAAGAGTTTGAAAGTAGATTTTCAAGAAAATGAAGAAATGTATTTCAAGATATTTTCTTTCCCATTTTCTCTAGAAATAAATTACTTTCAAATCTTCGAATGGAATGGGTTGAACTGCAAAGTGGCATTCAACTGAAAGAAAAATATCCTAATTTTCACAATCAGGCTTTATTAATGTCTTCAGCTTTTGGCAGTACCTATATTTGTGAACAATTATTTTCAAGAATGAAGCATACAAAAAACAAAAATCACTGACAAACATCTTGAAAATGCATTAATTGCAACCTCATCTATTGAACCCGATATCGATTTGCTTGTTCAACAAAAGGAAATTCATCCATCTCGTTAATTTGACTTTTTTCCATCTTTATGAAATCCAAACTAAATGAAATAAAATTTTTACAAATTTAAAATAAATATGTACATATTCTTAACTAACTCAAATTTAAAAAATCTGATGTGTCCAACACATGACTTCCTTGCACGTCCATTAGATCAAAAATATTTTCGACGCACTTCCTCTAAATTTATTTGTTTGAAAGAGATAAAATATCAATAATAGTAAGGTTTAGCGATTTCCAGCCAAATATTTCGATATCGCCAAGCTGAGTTCAATTTGAAAGATTTCCTTCTGACAATTTATTTGGCGATATTTCACCAAAAGCCGACAAACTTGAGATAGTCTGCGAGATTTTGGGGATAGCCAAAGTAGTCATTGACCACAGACTTTCAATGAATTGAATGCATCCATACACCTCAATGTATTAGAAGTCATTTGGCTCACCCTGTAAATAAATTCTCAGTCGATTGCTGTCAAAAAAGATATTGAAAACAGTTAGATATTACAATAGTTCTAAATACAAAAGTTAAAAAATCTACGGGTTAGTTTTAGAGTTATACAAAATACGAAATAATTTTTGGCGCCAAATTTGGCGATATTTCGGCCAAACTCGTCAATGTCGACGACATTTGGCGAGATTTTAAGCATGAACCAAACAATGACAGATTATCGCCAAATTTGGCGATATTTCGCCAAAACTCGCCAAGGTCGAGGACCGACGGCGAGATTTTGGGCATGTACCAAACAATGACTATCTACAGTAGTATTATATTGAAGATGTCCATAGACATTAAAGTACTGAAATTCTTTCCGGTGGTCCTGTAAATAAACTCTCCAGTAGATTGGAACCAAAAATCGAGATGCACATCTAGATGTTACAACATTCTTATATATGAAATTTCATAATAATTTTTGAGATTTGAGAGTTAAATATGCACACACGTACACCAAAAGTCGCCAAGTTTGGCGACTTTTGGCATAGTTCTTGAGAGAGGCACGTGACCATGGTCGGACCATTACCTAACTTATGTGGTAAGACGGTATTGTGCTTGAAATGGATGAATGCTCCTAAAATTGCCATTGACCGTAATGTATTGGCAGTGGTGGGAAAAACTACTTTTTTTTTGTAGCGAACTACAACTACCGCTACTTTTCGAAAAATGTAGCTAACTACAACTACAACTACTTTTTGAAAAATGTAGTTAGCTACACTACTTTTGAAATGTAGTCGCTACTTCGCTACTTTTTCGCTACTTTTAGGAGACAAATTTTGCTAACAGATTCAGTTTGCATTACATTCATATTTTAAGATATATATATCCTAATTAGAGAAAACTGTTAATATCTTAATTAGAAAAAAACTATTGCACTAATAAACAACTACCAGGGGAGTGTTTGAGGAGGGCGGCGGGCCCCCTCAAGAAATGTAAAGCAGTTATTAAAAAGGAGCTATTTTGAAACATTTCTTTTCATTGAGACAGCCTTACTATTTTTTGACGTATATTGATAGTTGAATGTTTGAAGAAAGTGACATAGCAAAACTTTTTTTAAAAATTAACACATATTTTAACTAATCTAAATATTTCATTAACAAATAAAGAATATCTGCTTTTTTTTTTCTTTGAGATATGAAGGATATTTGAAAAACATGTTTTGGCTCCCTCCTCTCCCCCATAAGGACGACAAAAGGTAAATTTCGAAGAATCACGCAATTTTTTTTCCCGCTTTTCCTGTTTTTTTTTATATTTTCAAACAAAAATCCTGTGAATGTCTGTTTTTTTAATTTGAGATATGAAATCAATATTAAAAACTTGTGAAATACCCGTTTTGCCCCCTGTCCCCCTTTGGAAAAGGCGATTTTCAAAAAATCATTAAATTTGTATTTAGATAATCCGGTTACTTATATTTTAAAACAAAACTCGTATTCTTATTTGTTGCTGTTTTCTTTGAGATCGTAAAATACTATAACTATTACAAAAATAAACTTTCACTTTCATCGAGATTCGTGGGGGGGGGGGGGGGGAATCACGCATAAAACTAATTTTTGTAATATCTTACATACTGTTCAATTATTTTTGGTTTTATATTACATTTAAGAAAGAGAAAAAAATATACACATAACTTAAACATACCTACAGTTCTTTGATTTAGGCCCATTTTGGTAATTGTATTCATTAAATAAAATTTAAACATAAAATTAAACATACATAGAATATAGAAACTTTATTCACAAAATTATATATTTACAAGTCACATTAACCTAGTTAAAATGAATATTTGAACGCAACGTAACCCCCCCCCCCAAAAAAAAAAGACAACAATAAATGGGTGAGCAGTTCACGTTTGAGAACGAATTTAGAAAATGCTTAAACCAACAAAGTAGACAATTCATTATAGTTTCAGGTTCAAGGGGTATAATTGGAGTTTTTCTTCCTTTTCATTGCTTTCTCAGTAATTTTCTGGGCTGGTGTAAACCAGGAAGTTGAAAAACAAAGCTGCATTGCCCCCTGCAAGTCCTTCCCACAGAATTCAAGAATCCCCTCTCACACAATTCCTTTGAATTCTGTGAGAGGGGATAGGGGGGGGGGGCTCGCTAATTGCGAGGACTGACAATATATCATTCCAGCTTTGGAAGGATATCGAGTTCACGGAATGCTGGACACTCAACAGTGGGCAAGTGGACACTACACTGTATTTAGGGGTGCAAAAAAAGAAGAAAAAATAAAACTAATGATGTCACAAAAGCATGTTATTTAAAGATATGTAAAATTCCTTTTCAAAAGCAAAAAATGCTCACTTTTATGCACAGAAATAGATATTTCAAAAACTCAAACCTTAGATACATTATTTTTCAAAATAAATCAGTTTTTATGATCTAAAATTGATTCATCTGGGAAGTGCACATGCCCCCTCTGGATCCGCCAACTGGCCTTGGCTTAATATGAAGTTAAATGCAGCTACTTTCTTTTACACTCTCAGTCAGACTAGAGACATCAATGCAAATGCAAGCTGTTCTGATTCTGATTTCTCTCTAGCGTTCCCAGATTATCACGCGGACAAAGGGGGGGGGGATAGCCCGCGTCCCCAAATATCCCAATAATATAGATTAAAAATTCATATATACTGAAATAATAATAATAATCAAAATAAAACAATTTCCTCTGTAACAGTTATTGTTGTATTGTTGTCCATCACTAGATCAACTGGGAGACATTTTCTGGATGGTGAACACGATTTGATCAAAGTACAGTAAATTGAAATGCCATTTTTTACCCCGAGTGCCAGTGCCTTGTATTTTATGTTTTAAAGAAGAAAGAAAATTACAATTTTTTATCGGTCCAGGAAAATTTTCTAGCACGCTGAACTTGAGCGCCTTGTAAAAATAAACATCCCAGACAGTGCCGGATTTAGAGGTGTGGACGCCCTGGGGCAACAAAGGAGTGGTGGCCCCTAATTATTTCTCAAACAAGTTAAGAATTTTTTCGAAGACAAGTGTGGCGGATTTAGAGGTGTGGACGCCCTGGGGCAACAAAGGAGTGGTGGCCCCTAATTATTTCTCAAACAAGTTAAGAATTTTTTCGAAGACAAGTGTGGCGAAGTGGGTTCGCCGTTAACTCATAGCCTAGAAGTCCAGGATTGGATTTCCGAGTTCGATATTCGTTAGGAAATTTTATGTAAAGATGTCTATTGTGGGGGCCTCCTCTCTTGTGGAGGACTTGGAGCTGCGGTTGCCCTCCCCTAAATCCGGCCCTCATCCCAGACTTAATGTCCATAATGTTAGTAATATAAATAGATAAAATATTAAAATAAAAATTATTCTTGGTTATATAATCTTGCTCAAGTATATGTACACCCTCCAAAAAAAGTATTCGAGCAAGAGATAAAATTCCTACGTTGGTTTCGTATATTAAAAATTATTTATCATAGAATATGAATTAGGCTATGTATAAATATAAATTTCCATATTTCTGTCAAGTTGTGCATTTTTCAAAAACTCAATTATTATTCGCAAATCTAAAATAGGAAATTTCTCTCTTGCTCGAATACTTTTTTTGGAGGGTGTACGTAATTTTTTTAAATTCAATGTTGGAAGTTTTGAAAATGTTTTATGTTGCAAAAACGCAATAGCGGTCCAAAATATGCAGACCCTGATCATACTTAGATGGGGCCCCGGGCAAGTGGTTATTTTGGGCCTCTGTACTATTACAGGCATTTAACTTATTTTTGATTGTTTTCTATTTTCCCAGCATAAAACATTTTTAAATAATTCTAAAATTGAATTAAAAATTACCCATTTATGTCTACTCATTTAGAACAAGACTATGCATTTAAAATTGATTTTAATATTTTTTAAATTCATTTATATTATTAGCGTATGTGTGCGCCAAGTTCCGCCTGCCAGAAAATTTTCTTTTCTTCATTATAATATATCTATAAAATGCTAACTAATAGATATTTTATGATAAGTACATATGGCCATAAGTTTTCAAAAACGCCTTTAATTTCTATTTTATTAATCTAGTCTTAGAAAGCATTTTCATTGAGTTAGAAGAACGGAAAATATAAGTCTCGAAGCCTTTTTATTGTTACACAATTATGATATAGATATCATACAGGAAATTTAGCTTAACAAAAATTATTATTGCAGCATATGTAAATTTAATATACAATAAACCGAGAGAGGCCTCTATTTTTCAGGGGCTTTGGGCTATTGTCCGCGCGTCCGTGTGATAATGAGACTCTAAAAATACTAGTTAAAATGCTTGGTATGGTATAGTAAAGGGGGCCCCGAAGCAGTGGCGCACCCAAGATTTTAGTTTAGGAGAGGCTAAGATTACAAATATTGATGAACTTGGTTATAGTGACCTCGATTATAGTAATAATTCCCTCATAACGTCAAAATATTCTGTATCACACGCCCATAGAACACAAGGCCACTATCAGCGTAACTCGTTATAGAGTCATAAATAAATATCTGACTGTTTCACTGTCGTTGTAATAGAGTATAACTGTATTTCATACACTGACTAAGTAATTACTTAAAAACCAACGTCTCTTTTTTTTCTTTGGTAAAAAGATATTTTAGAAATAGTTAAGATAATTTTTAATAATAAAATGTTTTAATTCATTAATGACATTTTTCAATTTTTAAAGATTTTCAGATCTAACTCTCCAGTTTTAGGGAAGCTTTAGCCCCCATAGCCCCGCCGTGGGTACGTCTTTGCCTACAAGTAACCCAGTACCCCGAGGACCCATCTACATATGATCAGCTTTGGATTCTCTTTCCTCCTTTTTTTGTCCTCTTTATAGCAGATTGGTGAGTCTACAAATAATACTGAGAACGATAAAAAGAAAAAAGATGTACAAGTTCAGGCTTCAGGCAGGAAACATCCCCCTCCCTCACTCGTGTGCGTGTGGTGTGTGCCCCCATAGAATCCCGGGGGGCACGGGGCACACATAGATACCCTGGGAGGGGCGGGGGTGGGATTGGGTATTCTTTCAATCATCAAGTTCCAGTTCTATGCTTGGTGTCATAAGAAAGAGAATTTGCACCAGGAGATCAATCACCAGAAATGATGACGCGGCGAAAGTAGCTTCCAAAACGCGCTACAAACTACTAATTTTTTGTAGCGCGCTACACTACAAACTACTTTTTTTTAAAAGTAGCGCGCTACGCTACAAACTACTAAAAAAAGTAGCGACTACTGCAGTTTCGCTACTTGTAGCGCGCTACTCCCCAGCCCTGTGTATTGGAAATCTTTTGAGTGTTCCTGTAGCAGAACTATAAATGATAAAGACACTTTTTTTAATGGAGAAATTCATTTTCTAACTCTTTACAGCATATATCACTTCTGAGTCGTTTGAAATAGCTCAATACCTCTAAAAAACGCTTTGATGAATTTCGGCCCTTAGAGCGTAATGTATTTCGAATCTTTTGGGCGGTCCTGTAGATAAACTATTCAGTCGAATGGAACCGAAAGGGGAGGTGCACAACTAGATGTTACAACAATCCTAAATATAAAGTTTCAACATAGTACGCCTAACAGTTTTTGAGATATGCGAGTTTAATGAATTTCGGCCCATTGAGCGTAATGTATTTCGAATGTTTTGGGCAGTCCTGTAGATAAACTATCCAGTCGAATGGAACCAAAAAGGGAGGTGCACTACTAGATGTTACAACTATCCAAAATATGAAGTTTCGACATTCTACGCCTAATAGCTTTTGAGTTAGGCGAGTTTAATGAATTTCGGCCCATAAAGCGTAATGTATTTCGAATCTTTTGGGCGGTCCTGTACATAAACTATCCATTCGAATGCCACCAAAAGGGGAGGTGCACAACTAGATCATAGAACAATCCTAAATATCAAATCTCAACATTCTACGACAAATAGTTTTTGAGATATGCGAGTTACATACATACGTACGTACGTACAGACGGCATGGAAAAACTGGCCACAGTAGACTCGCCGCTGGTCAAAATGAGTTGCAGACGCGTTAATATGATCGTGCATGCTAGCCTACGATGAGATGCATCGAAAAAATTTTTTAAATTAAATTTAGAGGTAGTCAAAATCGGTTTTTTTGTCGAAATTTGGCCCTTAAAATTTTTCGGGATCACATTACTTCCTTATACTACGTACAAGGAAGTAAAAAGAGATTTGTCCAACACATGACTTCCTTGCACGTCCATGCCGACAAACTTGAGATAGTCAGCGAGATTTTGGGGATAGCCAAAGTAGTCAGTGAGCACAGACCTTCAATGAATTGAATGCATCTATACACCTCAATGTATTCAAAGCCATTTGGCTCACCATGTAAATAAATTCTCAGTCGATTGCTGTCAAAAAAGATATTGAAAACAGTTAGATATTACAATAGTTCTAAATACAAAGTTAAAAAATCTACGGGTTAAAGTTTTAGAGTTATACAAAATAGGAAATAATTTTTGGCGCCAAATTTGGCGATATTTCGGCGACACTCGTCAATGTCGACGACATTTGGCGAGATTTTAAGCATAAACCAAACAATGACAGATTATCGCCAAATTTGGCGATATTTCGCCAAAACTCGCCAAGAACGATGACAAATGGCGATACTTTGGGCATGGACGAAATGACTGACTATCGCCAAATTCGGCGATATTTCGCCAAAACTCACCAAGGTCGAGGACAGACGGCAAGATTTTGGGCATGTACCAAACAATGACTGTCTACAGTTGTATTATAATGAAGATGTCCATAGACATTAAGGTACTGAAATTCTTTTCGGTGGTCCTGTAAATAAACTCTCCAGTAGATTGGAACCAAAAATCGAGATGCACAACTAGATGTTACAACATTCTTATACATGAAATTTCATAATAGTTTTTGAGATTTGAGAGTTAAATATGCACACACGTACACCAAAAGTCGCCAAGCTTGGCGACTTTTGGCATAGTTCTTGAGGGAGGCACGTGACCGTGGTCGGACCATTACCTAACTTATGTGGTAGGACGGTATTGTGCTTGAAATGGATGAATGCCCCTAAAATTGCTATTGACCGTAATGTATTGGAAATCTTTTGAGTGTTCCTGTAGCAGAACTATAAATGATAAAGACACTTTTTTTAATAGAGAAATTCATTTTCTAACTCTTTACAGCATATATCACTTCTGAGTCGTTTGAAATAGCCCAATACCTCTAAAAAACGCTTTGATGAATTTCGGCCCATTGAGCGTAATGTATTTCGAATGTTTTGGGCAGTCCTGTAGATAAACTATCCAGTCGAATTGAACCAAAAGGGGAGGTGCACAACTAGATGCTACAACTATCCAAAATATGAAGTTTCGACATTCTACGCCTAATAGCTTTTGAGTTAGGCGAGTTTAATGAATTTCGGCCCATAGAGCGTAATGTATTTCGAATCTTTTGGGCGATCCTGTACATAAACTATCCATTCGATTGCCACCAAAAGGGGAGGTGCACAACTAGATCATAGAACAATCCTAAATATCAAATCTCAACATTCTACGACCAATAGTTTTTGAGATATGCGAGTTACATACGTACGTACGTACGTATGTACAGACGGCATGGAAAAACTGGCCACAGTAGACTCGCCACTGGTCAAAATGAGTTGCAGACGCGTTAATAGGATCGTGCATGCTAGCCTACGATGAGATGCATCGAAAAAATTTTTAAAATTCAATTTAGAGGTAGTCAAAATCGGTTTTTATGTCGAAATTTGGCCCCCAAAATTTTTCGGGATCACATTACTTCCTTATACTACGTACAAGGAAGTAAAAAATTATAGTAAAATGAATTTAATTTATTTTAATAAAACTACATAGAGTGAATTTTTATTTATTTATTTATTTTTTGGCAATGTGGCCCTCAAACAGTCATAGTTTAGATACCTATGTTCTATGGCATTGCCACTATCACTGTGCCAAATTTGGTCAAGATCATAGGAGTAGTCTCTGAGGTAACAAATGGAAAATTCTGTTCAATGATTATTTCTCAATAATATGATTGATCATTACCATCTTGCTTTAAACCATCTCAGGGTTCATACGCCCTCAGGGAATTGAAAATTAGCTCTTAAAACTCAGGAAAATCTCATGGAAAATTTAATTTTTCTGTAAAAACCTGGAAAATTCAGCTCCAACCCTGGAATTTAAAAAATTTTACCCCTCTTTTTATATTTCTTTCTTTTACAGCCTTCTTCACTCCATCCAATGGCCGACTACTTCCCTAATGACGCACGCACACTATCGGAAATGGACGAAATAGACATATACAAGATTAATCATCTATTTTAAACCTTATTATTACTATTGTTTAAAATAGATGTTTTATAAACTATTGTTAACATTTTAGGAACAAGGGCAGCTCCAGTGAGGGAGACATGACCCCCTCTGTTATTTTAGAATTTTTGATTCATACACTTTATGGTGACATTCAATTTGCATTTTGAACAATTTATAGACCTATCTAAAAAGTCCGATGGTTCCCTTTAAAATTTCAGCCTAAAGACACCCTTGTTTCAGAAGGGCCTGTCCTCCCTAAATATGCTCTTGGTACTAAAGAATATGGAAATGTTTACCAATAACCTTGTGTACTGAGTATAGTATAAACAATTTATAGTGGATCTGTCAATCAGTAAAATGCTGAAAACTTTTCACTCCTGTAAAGCTTTTATGCAATTCCTGGTTTTTTTATAGGTCAAATTGAATATGAAACCATATTGATGATGTAATCCATTGTTTATGATACAATTGAGACTGGAGCATAATTTTGATTTCTATTATCATAATTTGATTACCTTAGAGAGAGGCGTGCAAATAAAAAGTAATCACTCCGTTCTTGTGTTTATTTTTTCGATAACTGTAAAATTCTTGAAAAATCACCTGAAAAACTCAGGAATTTAATTTAGAAAAATGAGTATGAACCCTGCATCTGTGCTATGGCTCCTATCACTGTACCAAATTTGGTCAAGATCTCATGAGCTGTGTCAGAGGAGCAAGCATACAAAAATCGCAAGATTCAATCATAAAGCTTCAACTTAGCCTTCAGCAGCCCTCAGCAATAATTACAAATCTTTTTTTCTTATTTTTAACCGATGAAAAACGGAGGAGGTTCTCAAGTCGACGCGTATATATTTTTTTTTTATGTATGACCACGCATAACTTTTTACAGAGTAATCCGATTTTGATAATTCTTTTTTTATTGGAAAGGGTATACCCCGAAGTTGGTCCCATATAGATTAGGAAAACAGGGGATGATTGATTTTTCACTCACTGATTGTAATGTATGAACACTCATAAAATATGACTTTTAAATAGCTATTTTAAATGCCAGCTCGTTTAGTGATCTTTTTCCTTTTCCTCGTGAAAATTCAATATTCCTTAAATTTTATAGTTTTCATAAAATAAAATAGGAGCTCTAACGAGGCATATAAGCTCTTGAATCGATATTTGTTAGATGCTATTACCAGAAGAGTTGATTTTTTTTAAATGGACGGTGTCCGTGTGACGTCATTTTTCAGCCAACACGTAACCTCCAACCAATCAACTTAAAATGTAGTTTCAGTTGACACTCGATGTTTCAATCTGATTAGTTCAAATTTGTATTTTTCACCGACACGTGATTGAAATAGCATCGTATCGATATCGTCCATTGCAAGGGATATTGGCGACGTTTTTACGTCACCGTTTAAAATTGCACATCAAACCACCTATACATCTTTGTTCACAGTACACAGCACATATGTGTACATTTTGTTTTCGCTTGTTAAAACGATTCTTTTAAGATTTTTTGTAGTTCTGAATTTACGTACATATGCATCGATGCTTTAATTTTGAATAAATCATGTTAACGCATGCGAATGTGTAAATCCCACGCACACATTTTGTTTTTGTTTGCCGTTTCGCAAAAGAGTATTTGAATGTTATTAAAATTTCCGAAGTTCAATTTGTTAATTTTTTTTCGAAATTCATACAGCTAAAAAGAACTGGTCTATGTTCCGTATTCGGTGCTGTTTACATTTTGATGTTCATTTACTGTTGGTTCTGGCGCCATCGTGGGCGATGTTCAGCGGGAGTGAAGTACCCTGCTGGTGGTAGTTTTGACTGGCAACCATAAAGAAATGTGTACCGCTTGGCGACGTTTTTTTTTTTTTTTTGGAAGTATGATAATACGTCAAATATTGCAAATTGGAAATTTCAGAACTGTTGAAAGATCCAAAATTTCTTGAATTTTCGAGCATGCGTAATAGTTATTTTTTAATTCTAGCTACTGTGTGATGTACACAGATGAATGTATAGAATTCGCTTACTCAATTTGACGTCACTAACTTTTTTTGTTAAAAAGTTTTATTAAGAAAAAATATAAGGACCCTATTTTTATGAAATAGAGTATTATTTTAGTGAATGGATGAAACCTTTCTTCACAAAGAATGTTCTCCGCCGAATTTCCAATTACAAAGGATTATTTAAAATGCTTCATTTTAATCAGGTATATGCATAATAAACTTATGTCTTGCAGACTTTTAAAAAAGTTTTTATTTACCAAAATAAAAAGTACACAGTGTATGTTCTCAAGAAAGAGAAAATATAAACGAACGAAACCCATACTTTTGAAGTGTATAAAAATGCTAGGCTTTTGTGATATAAATTAAATATGCAAGAATGATTGATGACTATTTCTCGTTCAGAGAATCCTTTTTTTCAGTATCAACAAGTCCAAATTTCTTATAGTATCTTCTACGAATATCATTCATCATTCTATGATTAATTGCAAGATTGATGCTTTCTGGCAAATACTCCTGCATTACTTCTTGGAGAAAACCCTATTTTAAAAAAGCACAAAAGATTATTCATTTATATTAAATACTTGTACAATGTGAATTTTTACAGCCAAAAAACTGCATAATAATATAGTTCAATATTTTTATGTCACAAAAATTGTGCGTAATTGTGCTTTATATATGTTAGTAAAATGATATTCTTTTCACTTCACATGCAAGAATTTTAGTTTCCATAGTGGTGAGAATGAGAACTGGTGAAGAATGAGAATATAAAATAGTTTACAAAAAAGAGGCTTACTTAAGAATTGCATGGTTATCTTGTCACAAAATTTAATTTTTAAACTAAAAACAGAATTTTTTCAAAACATTGGTTTTTTCAGTGTGTAACTGAACCAGCTGTTAACCATGAATTTTAAGGCAGATATATCCATAAATATAAAAAAAATCTATGGTTTATAATCTTAAAATTCTTAGATTTTCTTACACGCAATGCTTCAGTTTTAAACTGGCAAAACAGTTTGAATTTCTTATGCCTTGGGCTACTGTTTAACTATATCAGTATTGTTTAGTTTTATAGATAATCTGTTTTTAAATATAGCTTAACTGTTATTTTCATGTCTCATTTCTTTAGACAACAAAGAATTATCTATACTATGCAGTGATGACATTTTAGCAGGGTTTTAGATAATTTTGAGCAATTTTCTCACTATGTCTAATTTTCAAGTTCTGATGTTACATTAATTATGACACATTCAAGTAAGAATAGACTACTCAAAAAAATAAAGGGTATTGCAAGCTTTCTTTGATAACACTGATGAATAATAATAATTTTTATTATCAAGATAAAGCAAAGTGTTATAAATACAACTTTTCAAGTACTGGAAAACATTGTAAATATGCAGAGAAGGAGAGAAAATCGGGCTAACTAATAATATACCTTAAACAGATACTATTAAAATTGATTTAATTTGCATTTTTCACAATAAAACTACTTAAATAAGTAATATATACCTGGATTTTATGAACAGGATAACCAAATGTTTGAGTCTCAACACCAACAGTTTTCATAGCCCAATTCACAAATGCTTCAGGGGTACAAGTGGTGAAACTTGGTCGCATTTTAGACATTTTTGTTGATACAAAACCAGGAAGTACTGACTGTAAACAAATTTAAATATGTTTTACTTTAGCAATTACAAGAGCAACAATATTGAATTCCAAACAAAATATAAACATTCTACATGACTTTATATAAAAATTTCTAGATTAAAGACTGCACACATTAAAATAACAACCAAATATGTAACTCATAATATTCATTAAGAAGACGCTTCCTGAGTGTCTCTTTCAATGTTAAGTCAATGATAAATTGAAAGTACAAATATTATATATTTTATGAAAATTTCAATATTTTTAGTTGGGTTTTTTTTTTTTCATTAGGTACATCAGAACATATCAAAGGGCACCTGCTAGAAAAAAATTATGAATTTTAAATGTTAATGGGTTAGCAGCTAAAATTTTGGCAAAATCTAAACATTTTCATAAAACGTTTTAAATGTAAGTATAAAAAATAAAAGAATTTAGAAAAACAGGTACCCAAGAGTGGAGGTCAGTCTTCCCAAATATTTCAACCTCTCAATTTTATGTAAATTACATAAATGTAAATTTAAGGCAGATATAGACAAAATTTTAGATGCAAAAATTGTCATTAATGAATTAAAATATTATATTTAAAAAATTGTCTTCAAATTATTTCGTTTGTTGGTTTTTAAATGAATGCTTGCAGTTAGTGTATAAAATAAACTTGGGTACAACATCATTGAAAAGATTGGATAATTATTTATGACTCTACAACAAGTTATAACAAAATCAAGGTCACTATAATAGAGTTCAACAGTATTTGTAACCCCAGCCCCCCCTTGAACCGAGATCCTGGGTGTGCCACTGGTTGGGACTGCACCCCATAGCCAGGCTGTCCACTAATGTTAGGAGGCAAAAATAGTATTAGTAGCCTCATCAACACAAAAAAAAGTCGCTAGTTTGGTAGCCATTTTCTTAATTTTAGTTGCTAAAATAGTAGCATTTTTGCATGATTTTGTAGTTAAGAAATAAACGTATGTCATTTCGCTTCATTTAAGAAGCAATGAATAAAATGATAAATTAAAAAACTCCATGCATTATGTAACAAAGCATGTAGTACAATTAAAGAAAAAAAGATTAGAATGTTTGATGAACGACCAATCGCAACTTTAAAAAGAAAAGGGAGTTGACAAAAACCGAAATCTGATTTTCAAATTAGTCACCTGAGGTAAGATACAAGTAGTCAAAAGCTTGAAAACAGTATGAAAATTATGTTCTTTTATTCAAATAGTCGCCCAAGCCGCCTTATTAAATTAGTAGCAAAAGTCACCGGTAGACACCCTGGATAGCTAATGCCATTTGTGTGTATGTTGTTGTTGAGGGAAATCTCCTTGGGCTAAAATAGAGGCTAGGTATTTGAAAAGAATATTATTTTGATTTCTACATCTAAATATTTGTAATGTAACTAGTTTCATTTTGTTAATAATATTACACTTAAATGTGTTTTGATTACCTTTTACTTTGAAAATTTATTCTGTAAATAAATAATATTTGGCAAAATAAAAATGAACATTGACCTAACCAATGAAGAAAAGAGCAGAAGCCTGTGAACCTCCTAAAATTTGGATTTTCCTTCACATTATATGCTAATTAAGCCTTTTAGAGAAATTCTGCCTTTACTGTCTTGCACCCCCCACCTCTCACTGCAATCTCCCACCCCTACTTGGGGGGAAAATATAGCTAATGCCTGCCTTTAGGTAAATGTTTGCATCAGACATACGAACTAAATAATCCCTGGCTGAACTCCACAAAGATAAAATTTTTCATTTAGAAGAGTTTGCATTTAAAAGAGTTAATATATTTTATCTCAGTTAAAACATACATCAATTGTTAAATGAAAGATGAAATCAAGTCAAAATGTCTCTATCGTTTAGTGATGATGATAAGCATCCGCAACTTATCATTAGAAGCAAGGGGAGCCTTGCCCCACCATTTAAATCAGAATCTCTTCCTATTATGTAAAACTGGTCTTTCAATAAATTATTAATTTATTGAAAAAAATCTATGCATTTAATTCTAATTTAATAACTACCCATTAAAAAAAAAGCACTTAAGAAGACAGCAGTTATGTTTTACAATCTTTGAATACTCCATGAGTGAACATAATTGATTACCGTATACATACTTGCACAATAATGCCTTTATTTTTGTATTCTTCAGCTGTAGCTTTAGAGAAAAAGTTCACAAACACCTGCAAGACAAAGACCAATCATCACCTAAGAAATTATATAATTTTAAATCTAATTAAAATTACACAGTCAGTAACTAAAATAAATAGTGTGTTATGTTTTTATTTTATAATTATTTTTCACACCATTTCAGAAATTCCTTTATGAGTATTCCTTAATTACTCTTGTGAAACATGCAAGCCTAATTGTCAAACTCGTACAGAAATAAATAAAATTAGTTCATGTATTCTTTCATGTATGTCACCACATACATGAAAGAGTTAATAATTGCATAACAATGCAGAGGTGAAAATGTTGTCTAATGTTCGCCTGTTAATTATCCCTTTTTTAAAAATATGGATGGAACTCTTATAAGGAGGAGGCATGCTTAAGGGAAACTGATTTCAGTGATCTTTGGCATAGTAGTAATGTGCAAAGTACTAAGATGCAATACTCAAATATAGTCAAGGAAAATGAATGTTTATTTTTGTGCCACTTTACTGAAACTTTATATGTATGCAGCTCCATATGCATTACAGATTTGAGCCTCATGCTGTGCAAACAATTTTTTTTTTTATTAGTACATAAAATTAATTCATTTATTAGCAAAAATTACTTTTTTAAATTACATGAAAAAAAAATAACACAAAACTAAGAAGACCAAAATATTTTTTCATGTTATTTTGATTTCCAGCTAAACTACTACTAGGATTTATCCATTGGGTCAGAAAGCAAGTAAAAATTATTGTTTTATTAGGGGGGGGGGGGAAATCAGTGTCTTTTGGAGCATATTATTGTCTACAAATTATTTGAGATCTTCCATTCTTTTATATCTCTCCATTTGAATGCACTTCTAAATAATTGTGCATACATTTAATCTTTTTCTGCATTTCTGAAGTAGAGGGAGCAGGTACTGCATCACTGATTCTGCTGTCAGATTCATCATTGGAATCTACAAAAGTGGAATCATTTGGATTATGAACAATCTACAAAACCTCTTTGTCTATCATAATCAATGCTGTACACACATAATCACTGGCTGTAATATTATCATATTGATTTAATGATAGTATTGGACAATCTAGGGCGAGGGTTGAGAGCCCTGATGGCTGTTGACTACTGGAGGAGGAAAGCACTAACAAAATGGGAGCTGTAAAGGAAGAAACAGCTCCTAGAAGTTAAACAATTTCACAAATTTGAGTGACTTGTAGTAAACATACGCCTGAAGGCTGAAAACAATTTTTTTCATGTTAAATTGATTTTTGTTTTGTGTTAAAAGAAAAAAGTACTAAACTGCATAGTGTACTGTCCTGACCACTATGTCATTTCGTCTTAAATGATTTGTCAAGTTAAGCATTTTTGTGTAAAATTTATTAGAGTGTATTTAGATTTTTTTATACTTTATTATTTATTTTTAATTTAATTTCTTCTATTTTAAGTCTAATAATTTTATAATTGATTGATTTAAGGATTTTTTTTTTTTTTTTGTCTGCTTGAAATTATTTTGCAATTGCAAAAAAGCGGCATTTATTTGTTCTTGGTGTGGAGTGATATTTCGTTTTAAATGTTTTTACCATACTTATGATTCAGGGTTAAGTACATCTGTCAATGATATGTAATTATACAATATTGTTTCAATAAATTAAAAACAATAGAAAAGCTTGCATTTTCCATTTTATCTACCTACTAGCTGTGTGCCTGTTCTTCGCACAGTAGGAAAGGAATACTTTCCTAAAATAATTATCTGTGACAAAACAAAATCTCAAACAAACAAAAAAACAAAAAAAAATTCAGGTAGTCCCTTTTGTTGAAACTATCACGGTATAGATTAGCACAATGTAGGATTATAGTTTAGTTAGTTGTAATACGACTGTTCAAAAATGATAAATAGACCACTTAATTTCACGAAATATTTATTAATGTGGTATACTGTGCTTTAACTCATATTAACTAACAAATCTATTAATACTACCTATTACTTATATTAATATTATCTATCATCATTTCTCCCTCTTTAATGATCAATTTAAAGAAACAGCGTAGATATTTGAAACCAATGGTGCCTTTTCTACTCTTTGATGATTCATTGTAATTTATGCATTAGCATTAATGATAAGCATTTTTTATAATGGTTGCCATTAAAACACCTTTCTGTATATATTTAAGCATAATTCTTGTCAGATTGGCATATTTAGCACTGCCAAATATTGCATCTTCGTCATAGTGGAAAATATCCAAACTGTACCAATCTAAATATTTAAATCCTCCATGGTTCAGTCTCATGAAAAACTTCACACTGTGTAACCTTGAGGAGCTATTTAGAATCGCTCAAATTGCAAATAGGATGTTAAATTGTGTAGCAGAGTTTACGAATTTCACGCAATTTTTTAATTTTTGACGTCACGTTCTGACCAGGGTAGTTGAGTCTGGTTATTTCTCATTGCAGTAGTTTTCAAACTGAGTATTACTGAAACTTACAAAGTTGAAAAACTCACTTGCAACAGAGCTTATTAAAATTAATTTTGAGATGTTGGGGTTATTCCTAGTTAATCAGTATTCAAACATTTCTTGGAGCTATTTTGCTAATGACATAACTTTTGTGCAAGAACTTGTTAAGTTGCTTGAATTCAGTAAAAAAATATAATTAATATATATATATATACTGCCAAAAGTCGTCAGAACTTGGGAACATTTTGCATAATTTTTGGGAATATATACACAGCCATCGTCAAGCCAATAATGAATACTATGTATTATGTTAATTAGTATTCCCCCCCCCCCCTTGTGGCAACTTTTGAATTTCCCGCGATTTTAAAAATTGCAACTTTCCTTTTGTTATTATGGTTGCTGAAGAATCATAGTGCTCAAAAATTGACAAGGGGAGCTCATGCATTAAACAAAATACTTTTTAATTTTTATAATAGTAAATTTTTATGTAGATTTCCAACTCATTTTTAAACTCATGACGTCAAAATTACGTCATTCTCAGTTGCAAGATCTAACATGAATTAGTGAAAGAAGGGAAAAATATCTTGCGTTATTTGACTTTTTTACAGCATCTGATAATCTAGAAGTTTATTATTTTGCTTATGGTGTAATATTTTGTCAAAACTTGGCAACCTAATCAGGATTTCTAATGCATTTTTAAGCTTGTGACATCAAAATGACATCTTTCATTTATAATATGCTACTTTTTTTACAGTTATGTCTATCGCCAGCATATAGATGGTATATCACATGATCACTATTTTAGACAATCGGAAACTGGAAACGCTTTCTGAAGGTGAAAATTCTCAAAAAATCATGGAATGGTTGAGTTTTTTAGAATCTTAAAGTTGACTATGGACTATTCTATGTTGTTTTACATATATGTTGTTTATCATATAAGTGCAAAATTTCAAGCCTATCAGTCGAATGGTGTGAAAGGAGTTCCCGGACAAACAAAAACTTCCACATTTATATAATAAATAATTTTTAATTAAAAATAATATTTAAATTACGAAATGTGTTTTATTTAAATAGTAATACATAATATTTAAATTAGAAAATGTGTTTTATTCAAATAGTAATCACAATCGTCACTACCTGCTGATTATTGGAGGAGACAGGGACAGAGAAAAGAATATGCTCCATTTTTTATATCTTTATAAACAATTAAAAGTAAAAAGGCAAATTATTAGAAAAAGATGACCCCACATGCCAATAGGGTCTCCCATGAGAATAATAACTATAATCAACTGTAAAAATATTAGACTTAAAATAATAGAAATTACAATTAAATAATAAAGTATTGAAAAATAGAAGTAATTTTTTAAAAAATGAATAAGTAATTTTATCTGATAAATTACTAAATAAACATTGATGTATAATAAAAAGAACAAAAAGAAAGTTTGCACAGAAAGAGATTCAAACCTATAATGTGAGAGCATGAGTCTAGAGCCTTGCCAATTATACCATGCGAAGTTGCGTATAACTTGCATATGAAGTTTCGATAAAGTAGTTCAAAAATAAATATTTATTTTCTTGATTGTATTTGAGTATTGCATCTAAGTTTATATATGTAGCATATTCACACAGTATCTACTACTATGTCAAAGATCATTGAAATCAATTTCTACTAAGCCATGCCTCTCATTAGTAAAATTTTCAGCCATAATTTAGCAGAAACGTAATTATTCTTTATAAAAAATACTGAACTAAAATCCATAATTATAAATCATATTTCATGTTGAAAGATGGGAGTTTCAGGAGAATCAACTCCAATATAAAACAAAACTTAAGTTAGCTAATACATCAACACCCTTTTTGAAGTGATTTAAAAACATTTTGACCTTGCACATGATTTTCAATCCTTTTTGGGAGCCATAGCTCTACTTACAGTTTCTCGAGCCATTAACAGAACACTCTGTGTCAATTATTGACATAATTAAAATAAGTTGTCATGAAATTAGGATCTTCATGCACTTACAGGTGCCATTAGACAGCAGCTTTAAATGCACCATGTAAATGTGCAATTAAATTAATATGCAAAAAACATTACTTATCATTGTCAGATACAATAGATACTGGTTATAATGTACTCTCATGGGACCTAAAAAAGTAGTACGTTATAAGCAATAATGGCACCAAGATTCAATATCACACAAAAAAAAGAAAGTGGGCTCACAATTTCACATATGTGTTTCAAACAGGTCTGATTTTTAAAATTTAAATTAAATAAACAGAGAAAATTCTTTATTACATACAATTTTTATTGAGATAAGTAATCTGTAATTTTCTTCTGTTTAAAATGGGCAGATGCTACTTTAAAAATACCATTTTGGATAGACATAATAGACTTTTGTAGAGTCTCTGCATCATCACTGCGGAATTAAAAAAATCGTGATAATGTTTTAGCAGCATTTAATGCGTCAGGTATGCTTGGTATAGACTCCTCTGTTCCTTCTTCACTGTCATCAGAATCATTATTTTCTTCCACTGGCTTTGTGATGGAAGCAACAATATTGCTGTCAGACGGCACTTCAGATGTTACTAATTTGTCATCTAGCAAAACAAAGGAATCGATATCTTCTTGATGGTTAAATGTGTTGATATTTTGCTTCTTCAACCATTCAGATAATGGAATATTTTCATCCTCATTGTACTCTTCAGATAGGAGAGATGCATGTCGAAAACAATTCAGAATTATGGAGAACAAAACACATAGTCAAGATTGATTCAACATTCTAACAACATCTAAAAGTGAAACGCTGAATTGCTTGCCATTGTCTTGTGCAAGAAAAAGTTGTTGAATGAAATGTTTTCTGTAGAATGACTTCAGAATTCGAATCGCCCCCTGATCCATGGGTTGAACTTTGAAAGTCGTATTTGGTGGCAAAAACACTAATTCAATGGAACTTAAATTTTCCATATGTGGATGTGCCATGCAATTATCCAAAACTAATAAAATTTTTCTCCTGTTCTGTGAGAGCTCTTTATTCCATAATCGAATTTCTTCAGAAAATATTTCTGATGTCATCCACGCCTTACAATTAGCAATATACCCACAGCCAATTTTTTCACATTTTTGAAGCATCTCAGGTTTTTAGATTCCCCTATAACCACTAGTTTTCTTTTCTCAGTGCCACTCATTTTCACACATACAGTCAGTCTATCGTTAGACTATTTTCCACAAACACACCTTTCACCTTTAAATTTGAGAGATTTATCGGGGTCATTTTAAAAAACAATCCTGTTTCATCACCATTAAATATGTCTTCATCAGAATATTCAGCTCTTTCTCGAAGCCATATTTCGTTGATCCATTCTTCAACGGCTAGTGATGACATGTCGGCAGCTTCTCCACAGAATTTCATGTAAGTTATGTCATGGTACTTCTTAAAATGTTCCAATCAACCAGTTGAACAGGTAAAACCGTCCTTATTTAATTTTTTTGCAAAGTCTTCTGCTTTTGCTTGCATTTCCTTGCTTGCATGAAATTGGAACATTCATGCTTCTTTGTAAAGTGAATCATTTTAATAATCTATGTCTTCATGATTAGTTGTCTTAAGTCTTTTAGTTTTACTGCTAAAATTTTCAGAAGCACTTAAGATCGAATCTTCGTTTTTCCAAATTGTGTTTACTGTTGTTTTAGTGAGATCCAGTTTCTGGCAAATGTTAACTTGCATTTCACCTCTTTCAAACTCACAAATAATTTTTATTCTTGTCTTCTAGTTTTGTCTTTCTTTGTACATATGCATTTCCGTTTTTTATGTGTATTCATGACTGAAAATCATGATGATCAATTTGAAAACAAGAATTTTACACTCCGTGTTTCTTCAATGACAGACAGCGGATAAATAAAGTACAGACAGAGGACAGTTTAACAGGATCTTTACAGAGAGAAGGGATATCGTCAGTGAAAAAGATCATGCGCCTCATTTCTCGGAGAGAACAATAAATTAATGGAGGGTGCAAAATTTTGGGGTTTGAGCACCGTTCACTCTTTGTCGAAGGGAAGAACAAAGAGAAACCCGTATCTGACAATTTTCTTCAAACTATCCACAAGGCGACCCACCATCTGGCAATATAGTGTATAGCTGATAACAAAGACGGGTAATAGAAAGGAGAGACAGGGATTTTCAGAAGGCATTTACATTGATGAATGACAAAGAAAACATGGTCTTGTTCTTAGCCCTGCCTATCAGGGGAAAAAGATAAATGATCACTCTCTTCAATCATACACAATTTATCTCACTAGAGAATCTGAAAACTGACAACGAGTGTTGTTGAACGTACTGAAATTTCTGAGAAAAGGGAAATAAAATGCTTAAAAAAAGCAAAATTTTATTTTTGGCTTTGGTATAAAAATACGTCATAGCCGAAGTACGTATTTTTTTAGGTATGGTTTAACCGAAGTTAAACAACATTATATCGATAGTACATTATATCCCAGGTCCGTTATAACCGGTGCGCAATGTACAAATATAACAACAGGTTTTGATAATGTGTGTTCTTCAAATAACTTATGTTATTTGAAGACAACTTATATGAAAATACAGAACCTCTGCAACTTATTTGCAAGTCATTTCCCTGTCTTAGAGGCTTGATGCTTTAATGGTTGTTTGTGTTTTGTCGGCATATTTATATCTGACAATGATGTTGGGGATATTTTTTGCATCATTAGTTAAACTAAAATACTCAGTCAAATATTATAAAGTATTAAATGCATAAAAATAACTAAATTACTGAATTTTCTTCCACTCATCATTACTATCATTCCAACAATTTCGTAAACCAGTACAGCCCAAAATTCAGATTAGCAGTATAAATTTACCTGTTTTATTTTTTATAATCTAACTCTTTCAGTCTTCTCAAATATAAATAAATTTTCAAACTGCTCACATTTCCTTGAATTCTTTAATTTATGTTCAAAATTGTTATTGACAATAAAATGATTACAAGAAGTAAAATATCAAAGTATATACTACCTTACTAGCACTGTATATACTCAGCAATGGAACAGGTGATATAGCACTCAGAGAGGACACATTGATTATTACACCTTTTCTTCGCTGTTCCATTTGAGGAAGAACCAATAAACTCATCTACATTCATGAGAAAAAATCTTATGAGGATATGCTTTAACAATTTTAAAATATCTGATTTAATATATTACTAATGCTTTTTAGCTAGTGGGCTTATAATTTAACAATAGCTTCAGATGATACTGAGATGCCAAAAGTTGGATTTAAAAAAATTCCTCTGTATGTAAATAATAAGATAAATCAATATTAGAATACAAAACAGACATTATTCTGAAATCAAGTCAACAGAGATGAAAGTTGGGTTATTGATGGCAAAGCTACATAAGGGCTGTATGCCTAGCAGGGGGATGCCTTGGGCAGAGGACATTTTAAGGTTTTCTAATACATACTCACATTACATCTGGAGAAAACTGCTCAAAACTCCAGACTATTAGTTAGACGGCCACATAGTTGGCCAGAACACTGGAACTTCAAACTTCAGACATCTGCTGGTTTCAGTGGTCTTAAACACTCGGCCCCTGGTTGGCCTGACAGAGATGAAATGACCACTCTTTTTACACAGAAATCAGTAGAAACAAATGAAGTGAAAACAGTTAACAGACTGAGACTGTTGCAATGTTTTGGATGATGGAGCACTTTTGGCAATTTGTTAATGGAAGGATAAAATTAAGCAAGTATGATTCAAAATCATTTTGCAGTCCTTTGATAAAATTAACTACTTTTCTTTTAATTATGTGTACTTATAATATTTTAATAATTGGTATAACCCAGACTGGTCTGTTCATTGTTAGGAAGTTCAAATTTGAAAAATTATTCCAAACACAAACATATTTTACGCAGGGTTCATACTCATTTTTCAAAATGAAATTCCCCGAGTTTTCCCAGGTGATTTTTCAAGAATTTCCAGGTTATTGGGGAAAAAAAAAAATGACTAAAGATTAAATACTTTTAATTTATATGCCCCATTCTAAGATAATGAAATTATGATAGCACTATGGTAATCAAAATTATACTCCCCTCAATTATCACAAATCAGTGGATTACATTTATATCAAACATGGTTTTAAATTCAATTTCACCTATAAAATATCAGAAATGATGCAACAGCTTTACAGAAGTAAAAAAGAATTTTTGAGACCACTTCATTGATTGATAGTTTCAAGATATGTTTTTTATACTATTGCCAGTACACAAGGCTATTGGTAAAAATTGCCCCAAATGCTTTAGAACTAAGTAAATTCCACCAATCCTATGCATAAACAATGAAATATTTAACACTAATAGGAACACACATTCTACATTGTAATCTAGCAAATATCAGCAGTTTGTATATACGTGATAATATTACACAATCTAACTTTGTGCACAGTACACAACACAAAGAACAGCCCCTCCAACTCAAATGAGAAAAGGGGGCAATCACAAATGCTCAGAACTGCAGAGACAAAATGAGAATCAAGTGTGCTATTCGTCCTAAGCAGTCTTAAGTGATAGATGATTGATCTTGTATAATCCATTTCCAATTGCATGAGTGCTTCATTAGCGAAGTAGTTGACCCTTGAATAGGGTGAAAGCCATAAAAATAAAGAGAGTGGGGTAAATTTTCTTAGAATTCCAGGGTTGAAGCTGGATTTTCCAGGTTTTTAAAGCAAAATTACATTTTTCTATGAGATTTCCCTGAGTTTTAAGAGCTAATTTTCAATTCCCTGAGTTTTCCCTGTTTTCAAGGTTTCCCTGAGGGCGTAGGAACCCTGTTACAGCCCTTAGGAAGAAAAAAAATAGTCTATCTATGCTTTTATGTTCAAGAATCGTGTGGAAACAGAAAAATGAATTTGAGAGCATGACAGATATTTGCTCAGCTAAAAATACAAACTGAATTTTTTTTCACAGTTTTGTATTTTTAAAAAAAGATTGTGAATATTTTTATCCATGCATCGTCTATAAATAGTTGACTGCTGTAATGTTAATAGATTTTAATTTAAAATGTGTACATGAAATTTTGAATTGTTTTAGGGAAATGAAAAATGCTTTCCTTAAAAAGCATTTTTCTTGTTTTATGCATAACAATACTATATGCTGCAGATAGTGCATTAAGTGGTACTATAGGTATATGCTTTGGCAGAGAGCGAACTCATACTTCTTTTAGAGATTTGTTTCATTAAGTAATCACCAAATGCTAAATTATTATTAGCTGAAATTTCAAAGTTCAGCAAAACAAATTTGCCTATCAAATATAAGTGACACATCAAATAATTTAAAATATAAAAGTCAACAGCTGACATAAATGATGAAGGTTCTTTTGTTTTGGTACTATGAATCAGGAGCATAGCAATTCAATAAGTTTGGCAGAGGAGCTCATTATGTTTATATCGATTCTGGAAAATAAAACACATCATATTATGCTGATTTGTGGTTATTTTCTCTCTCCCTCAAAGACAGTGCGAAGGGAGCGGCTGAACCTCTCTTTCCTACACCATTGCTTTAAATTAAGAACTTTCTGGCAAATATTATTGTAAATTTATATGAAAATTTATACTGCTCCCTCCATATCAATATAGTAAATGTTACTGCATATTTATGCATTTTACAGTAAGGTACTTGACTATCACATAATTTCCACTGACAAAGCTTCCTAGCATATAAAATAAAGGTTTTAGCAGAATAAGCAAATTGCATCTTACTCTCAAACATGATGTTATATTAGCTCTAAGGACATCTTCAATGAACTAAAAATAAAAAATAAAATAATTTTAGAAAAGCTCTTAATTAATTCAACAAAAATCTTAAAAATTGTGAAAAATATGTACAAAACTGGTTGGAATTATTTTATGAATCAACTGACCTTTTCAGGATCTGGTATTTTAGTGAAGTACTCAGCATAAGCATAGCTCATTCCAACATTATTCACTAAAAATGATTTAAGCAAACAAATATTATATAGAAACAAATATTATTAACAACAAACAAATATTATATAGAATATTATTAATAACAAACAAATATTATATAGAATATTAATTTTTTTTAAATCTGTAATTTGTCTGATTTATATTTTTTACATTTATTACAAAATTTTCCTATCTCTATCCTTCCATATTTATTTTAATTAAATAATGAAGTACATCTTAAATGTGGCAATGCCATAAAATAAATTACTAGAAATAACAAATACAGTAAAACTTGCCTTAAGCTAAATATTTATTAAATGAAAATGTGTCTCAAATGGAAATACTTTTCAGGTTCTGTGAATTTTTGGACTTGATTGCAAACTCGAATTAAATAGATGCCTGGTTTAGCAGAAAAGTGTTTTGATCTCTATCAAGTTCAATTTTTCCATAACAACAGTTTTCATCACATTCACTATTGTTTACAAAATGACTGCAGAGATTAAAAAATTTTTATTTCCCCGAAATAAAAGGAAGTATAGTGATCACAAAAAATTTCAGTATTCAAACTTTGATGAAAAAATAGATTTTAACTAATGTAAATTCAAACTCAATTTATGCGTATATATATATATGTGTGTGTGTGTGTATATATTCATGTACATTCAATTTTAATCAACTGCAAGCCCATTTTAAAAAAAGGCTTTTTTTTTTCTAATATATGTACATAAGTCATGTATCTCAATAACTAATAGTGGTAGAATATTGAAATTTTATAGTTAGGATTATTGTAAGTCTAGTAGTGCATCTCTCTTTTTGGTTCAAATCTACAGGATAGTTTACTTACAGGGTCATCTAAAAGAATTTCAATACATTAAGGTCTATGGACATTTCAATATATTATGTCTACAGTCAGTCATAGTTTGGGCCATGCCCAAAATCTCACCAACTGTCATCGAGTTTGGCAAGTTTTGCCAAAACATCACCAAAAATAAGTACATCTCACATACCTCAAAAACTATTAGCTGTAGAATGTTGAAACTAATAGTTAGGAATAATACAGCAGATAAAAACAATCTTTGTTTTTAGAACTGCTGTAATATCTAAATGTGCATCTCCTATTTTGATTGGAATCAACTGAGTAATTTATTTACAGATTCACCCAAAAGACTTTCAATACACTGAGGTCTATGGATACCTTCAATTCATTATGAGTCCATGGTCAATCACTATTTGGGCTGTGCCCAAAATCTTGCAAGCTATCGCCAAGCTTGGTGGTGTTTGGAAAAATATCACCAAATTAATGCCAAAAATTAATCTTTAAAACTGAACCCAGCTTGGCGATATTTCTTACATTTGGCAAGAAAATGCTAAATATTATTGAAGTATTAAATCTTAATTTCAAATGAAATAAATTTAGATGAAGAGAATTGAAAGTTTTTATTGATTTAATAGCTGTACAAGGAAGACATGTTGTTCACATCAGATTTTTTTAAACAGTTAAATGAATTAGTTAAGTTTTCCTAAAAAATGCTGATCAAAATGGTAAAATATTTTCAAGTCCTTTTATTTTGCCTTTATGGACTTCATAAAAATCAAATTTACTATACCTGAAATAAAGATAAGAAAACTGACTAATGCTAATGTATTTTTGCATTCCATACAGGAAATGTTGCATTTTCATGGTGGAATGAAAAATCCACCACTGTGGAAAGAGTTAAAGGCAGATTTCATTGTATAAATTTCAATATTTATATTTTTTAGCAAAAACAAGAAGTTCATTCTAAAACCTTACACAGTTCTAATTTTCTTTGTTAGGGGCAAAAAAGGCTGCACAAACTAACTTTTATCAGTTGAAACGAATCAGTTTTTTTTTCTGTATTCAAACAGGAAGTAAAGAACTTTTTTTTTATGTCAACATTTAAGGTATTTAACTACATTCAAGATTCATCTTTTGAACAAATTATAATGACGAAAAAATATTGTAATAACATATGAAATTATAATACTATCAATTTTAAAATAAACTAATATAACTTACCTAGAACACCAATTTCTAATCCCTCAATTGCTTTCTTAACAGAATCATAAATTGAAGAATCAGCAGTAAAATCAATAGCAACTACTTTGGTTTTTACTTTGTATTCCTTTTCTGAAAATATAGGAAAAAAAAAATATTATCTCTCTATTCTAAAAAAAAGTAATGGCTGCTGCTGCTGCCGCCCTGTCAAAATCTTGTTCTGCTTTCTCCTCCTAAACCGTGGGGATTTGAGTTTTGATGAAGATGTCCACGGATTCGGAAAATTCTGGGGAACCTGATAAGCTGACTTAAATTTCAAAAATCAAATTATTTTAGGAGACATTAATAAAAAACTGAAAAAATAAACATAATAGTTGCCAGGTTTGGTAATTTTCACCAGCATTAAATCATTCATGCCTTTGCAACAAAGCAATTACAATTATGTAAAATCGCATGAAATTGGCAAATATGAAGTAGAATTACACCAATTTCATGCTAAATTAAAAAGTATATGAAATAAATAACAAAGTGTGTTACACAAAGTTGACAATTTTCAAATAGTAAGTTCTCTTAGACAACAGGAGTTTAGAATAAGAGATTATTTGTTTTTCCAAAACAGAATAACTTATTGTAACTGATTTTAAAAGTACCATCTTGGCATTAGGTACGATCTGGCAAAATGATATCTCTCCAAGCAGGGTGAATCTAAACCGCGAGTTCCAAAATGTTAGAACCCAGTATCTTGAAAATGAAAAATATTTAAAATGCAGATTATTTTAAAGCCGGTTAGGTTCAGCTGGGTATTTGCTGCCAGTAGAAATATTTGGCGACATTAACTATGCCATTATAGCAGTTATAGTGCAGATTGGATATTTGCCAGTACGACGAGATGATATATTTCATGGTGCTAAATATGCCAATCTGCAAAGGATTATGCATATGAATATATGGATAACAGTTTTCCCGGAAACAAACCTTACATGAGCATTAATTATCGGTTATAAGTATGTGTAAATCGCCAAATAATGAAAATTCGCCATTGGTGGCAAGCAAGTCGCCATTAGTAGCAGTTCCATAGTTTTTATCAAAGAAAGCATATGAAGTACTGTTTTCTTGGCTAATTATTAATGATACATATACGTAAGCCGCCAAATTATGAAAAATCGCCATGAGTGGCAAATGCGCAAGGTGTTTCATAGGTTTTACATAATTCAAAATAGCATAAAGTTTAAATTTTTATGTTCCAAGGAACATGCAAGAACTAAGCAATGTGCAGCTCAGTAACATTCTATCTGATCCAATCTTTGGGTTTTGTTTATTGAAATTTGCCTTTTTTACAATTAAGAATTATTAGGGGACGAATACCTCATACAAAAAGTGAGCGAATTATAAGTTTTTAGAAGAGTAAAACTTTTAGTAATAATGTATTACTTGCATTTTTATGTTTAAAATGTGTGTATGTAAATGTATTAGAACTCAATGTAGTGTGTTCTACATAGCCCCCCCCCCCAGAAAAAAAAATAATTTTCAAATTTTTAATAACATTAAAATGCATATTTATTTAACAGACTATACACATCTCTACTTATTATAAAAGAGGATGTCTGCTTGTTTGCCTTATGATGGTGTTACGGACAAATGGCCAAAGGTAGATCCAGGGGGTGTGCGCCCCCTCCAAGAAAAATGTATTTACACTAGATAAATAGAGCTTCCACCAATATTAAGTGTGCTTTACACTAGATGAAATGAGTATTCACGATTTGCGCCCCCTCCGAAAAAAGTTTCTGGATCCGCCCTTGCAAATGGCTGCATGTAGAAACACCAAATTTGGTACACAGGAAGTTCTAAACATGAAGTTGTGCACCTTGAAGCGATTTTTTCAAAATTCAGCCTAGAATTTTTTTAATTTCATATTTTATGGATTTTTGAGAGACGTCTCATGGATATTCAGCAATAGGAATGGAAATAATATCTATAAGGAAACAGTTGTCATATCATCTGATAGAAGAGAAAATTATCTTTTAAAAACAATGTCCCAAATGTTTAACATTATGTACTGATTTTTATGAATTTTCAAAGAAATTCCACATTTATCAGAAAATTTCGCACATTCATTTTTAAACTGTCACATATTAAAATTTATCAATAAGAATGTTTTATAATTTGGACAGATCATAAAATGCACATCAAACCTCTCTTAAACTTCAAATGAAATAAAATATTAATTAAGAGATTTTCCATGAATTTTAGGTTGAAATAGCATTTTAATTTCAATTAGCTGCTATGTAGAAGATTTGTTAATTACAAGACCCTTTACATTTTGTTTTCCATAGCCTTGGTAACGCTAAGGTGAAAACTTTGCTTTTGAAAAATGGGGTGAAAAAAATTTTAATTTCAATTGTGGCTCCGAATTTTTGGTAAGTGAGATATCCATGTCACGAGTTTAAATATGGTTTGAAATGTATTCAGATTAATAGATTCTGGCTTAAAAAAAAAAAAAAAAAAAAAAAAAAAAAAATCACACCATGAATTAATTGCATATTCAAAAAAAAAAACCCCACAAGGTTTTTTCAAATGAAAGCACCTGATTAATTAAACAAATCACAACCACATTCACTAGCTTTGACAGTTTATCTCAAGACCCCAGCCACGGAGGAAGTACGCTTGAATTTTAGATTTACTTTCCCAAGATGTACCCAGGCCCAGACTGGGAGGGTAGGGGCCCAACCGTCTCAAGAGAAGGGGGGCCCGGGTTATTGTGTAACCGATAAATATTAGGATGTGTTAACTTTCGGGGTATGGGAGGTTTGTGAGGAATGGTTTTATTATTAACTAGCTGCGTGCCTGTTCTTCGCACAGTAGGAAACGAAAATTTTCCTTACATGTGTAATTCGAAATTATTCGTGATGTGGAATTTAAAAAAAAAAGAGCAAAATTATTTGACTCTTAATGTAAAGTTTGTGTCATGAGTACTAACCTGATCATTGCAGTATAATGACTCAAAAAACTACGTCAGTGTCATTCACTATTAAAAAAGTGGAAAGCTTAATAGTTTGCAGAGAACTCCTGGCTTTCAAAATGTCTTATTTCTACATCATACTGTTTTTTAGGCTCAAGTTGTAGCATTAAATACCTAAGACACTACATGAAATGGAGCACCATTTATTTCTTTCCGAAAATGTACCATATAAGGAAAGTATTGCAATCATGAAAAAAATTCGACTTCGAGATTTTGGTGTATTTACACGTTTTGAGGTCTTCTGAATTCATTTATGCTATTTTCAAGAGATGTTTTTAAAATAGCTGCGCACCGGCTCTTCATACGGGAAGAAAGGAATATTTTACTACTAAAATCATATCTGCATGTGACAAAACAGAATTTCATTTTTAAAAAAGTTCAAGTAATCCCCTCTGTTGAAATGACTGCGGGATATATTAACGCAAATTAGAATTACTTTTCGTTTAGTTGGTTGTAAGACAACCGTTGAAAATGGTTAAACACTTTTAATTTCATGAAATATTTATTAACGTGGTACATTGCGATTTATTCATACTATCTTTACAAATCTAATAATACTACCTATTACGTACATTAATACTATCTATACTCGCTTCTCCCTCTTCAAGGCTCCCTTAAAAGAAACAGCTTAGATTATTTGGCCTCAATGGGATCTTTTGATTCTGTGGCGATTCTTTGCAATTTACGCATTAGCATAAATAATAATCATTTCACATAATGGTTGCCATTAAGGAAACTCTCCATATATATTTAATTTATACATAGTTTTATAAGATTGGCGTATTTAGCGCCGTAAACCATTTCATCTTACTGTGGAGAGAAAATATCCAAGGGGTGCCATTTTAAATATCCAATAGCGATATCTTTTATATCCTCCATAGTCCTGTCTCCTGAAAAACATCAAACTGTGTAATCTCGAGGAGCTACTTATTCCCATTTTAATTGTGACAGGGCGTTAGAGTTGCAGAGTTTACAAATTTCACACATTTTTTTTAATTTATGACGTCACTGTTTGACTGCCGTAAAGGATACCCCGGTAGATTAATTTCGGAGTTACTTTCGATATTTCGCATAATTGTTTTCAAACGGTATCATTAAAACTTTGCGTGACCTTTATGGAGGAACGTAATTCAACGTTAAAATAAAACTATACTCGCAACCTGCATGCGTATGTTAGGCAACGCCTGCGCTAAATTAAATGCCAAAAATAAAAATAATAAATAGAAAAATTTTAATATATCGCGCTTTGAAACGAACTTTGTAACTTTTAAAATGAACATTTTCAGCGCCGTGAAAACATTTCAATTTTTAAATAAGCACCGGATTAAAATACCACTTCTAATAATAATAATCGTGAATTTCTTAGTTTATTTCTACAGTAAATTTTAATCAAAATATCGTCTCCCTGTGTTGAAAATAGAGCTGGAATAAATGAGTTAAAATTATGGCGTAATTTTTAGGTATCTTAAAGCATTTGACGTCATAGATCCTCACTTGCGAATTGAAATTCTGATATCCCATTTAAAAACTCGATTGGTTGAAAAAACCCTTTTTTCTAATCCTTTCTGTGGCAACAGCCGAACATAAATTCTCGTGCCGTGATCGCAATGTAATGAATGGCGTAAGATCGCGTTGATGCTATTAAATTCTAAACATTAAGCTGCATTAAAATTCGTAAAAAATCATCTAATTTACATAATTTTTTCGTTTTTATTTTAAAAGAGGGAGAAAAGAATGTTTCACGATTTGTCAAAATATCTAAAAGTTATGACGGATAGAATTCAAGATGCGACAGTTTTAAAATTATTTTACGAAAAAAAATCGCGAAGCAGATGTTTAGTAAAAAAATTCCTAAAAATCGGTAAATCAGGTTAAGTATTCAGAACAAACTGTTTTTAAAAGAAAATTTTCTCCTCTATCCGATGATACAAATGCCGTTTTGCTGCGAGCGTAATTTCCGCCGTTATTACGAATTAGGTGAGAAAAAATGCCAAAAATCGCATAAAACATAAAATAAAAAAAAATCTAGGTCGAATTTTGAAAAAATCGCTTCGAGGTGCACAACTACATATTTAGATCTTCACGAATACCAAATTTGGTGTTTCTAGGTGTAGCCGTTTGTCCGTAACGCTGCAGACAGCCACACACACACACACACACACACACACAGACACCTTCTTTTATAATAAGTAGAGATTAATTATGATTGATAATTAATGCATTAATAAAATATTGATCTATTAATTAAACCCTGGCCAGTCCGGGCCTAGATGTGCCACAGAAACGTTTAAAAAAAAATTAAAAATAAATAAATAAATAAATAAAAAATGGAGCGATTCAGGAAAACCAAATACTTTTTTAAAATGGAACAATCATTCGAAGTAAAAATAACAAACTATTAAAAATAAACATTCCCTTTAAAAAAATGCCACTGCTGGCCTGTTGTACCCCCCCCCCCCATATCACTGGGCCAGCTATTGCTGTAGGGGCCCCCTCGAAAACATGCTACTGCTGGCCTTATGTGAGACCCAAAAAACATCACTGGACCCAGTCATCACTGTAGGAGGCCCCCTCGAAAACATGCTAACAATGGTCCTTTTCAAGAACCAAAAGCAAATCAATGGATGTGGCCATGGCTGTAGGGGGTCCCCTCGAAAACATACAACTGGTCATTTGCACCCCTCCAAAAAGATCACTGGGCCCAGCCATTGGGTTAGAAGGGGCCCTTGAAAATATAGTATCGATAACCTGTTGTGAGACCCCCCTACCCCCCCCCCAAAAAAAAAATCTTAGTTTGGCCATCATTGCAGGTGGGTCCTCGAAAATTGCTCCTACCACTGGCCTTTTGCCCAGCATAAGCAAGAAGGTTTGTATGCCTTTGTATTTCATAATAAGTGCAAGTGCACAGAGAGATAAGCTTACTTGCTTGCTGCTGTTTGACTCGCAGAAATACAACGTCAAATCGTTTGAGCACCAAGGGTTGCCGAAATTTTTACTTTTCAACATAGGACAATTAGGAGACATGCCTCCAGAAAATCTCGGGGATTTTGTGAATATGCAAATATATTCAGAAAATTCTTAGATTTCCAATTAACTGAGGACTCTGATAAATGTTTAAGGTTATGTATCATTTACGAACTTCATAAAAACCACATCCTGAAATCTATCAGCCAGAATGTATTTAATTTTGTCAGATAATAAAATGCACATCCACAGATTTATTTTAACAAAAGCTCCTTACTTTCTTACTTGTCCTTACTTTGGTGCTAACTTTTTACGAAGAAAAGTATGTTAGCTCAAATTCGCGAATCCAGAACCTTTTCTTAAGTAGTGTAGTTCTCTAAGTAATGCCTGGACTGTATTTCTTTTCAATGGTTCCTTTTAATTGAATCTGAACTAGCCAATTAAAGTTTGATTTCTAATTACAAAATAAAACAAAAGTACACTTGGTTTTGCAGACGACATCGACTCAAATAATTTGCCGTAACTGTCATTTTCCTTATTCGGATGTCACATTTTATTAAGAGAATGGTTGAAACTTCAAGTCCCATTTACACCTATGATCACTGACGGACTAATACAATTTTATGAATGAGAGCAGTGAGTTTGTGGGTGGAAGTGGTGCTTGTAAGATTCACATCCATTTTATTGAAGGAAAATAGAATCTTTTCATTAAATTCTTTTTTCCCGGAAGGGGTAGTCGCACCCTTCAACCTCCCTTTTTAATCCGTCTTTACCAGATTTTTAATTTTAATTATAAAATAAAATGACTCAATCGTGTAGTATGTGGTGTAAAATCCTGCAGTGCCTGAGGTATTAAATGCTATCACTTAAACCTAAAAATAGTATGATACAGAAATATGTCATTTTGAAAGTGAGGACTTTTCTTGGAAAACATCAATCTTTTCTCTCTCTCTTTTTTTTTATCGCGAATGACACTGACATAGGTTTTCTGTCCTGCTATTGCAATGATCTCAGGTTAGAACTCATGATGCAAACTTTATGGCAAGAGTTAAATATTTTTTTTTTTTTTTTTTTTTTAAGATTCTTATCACTGGGATCAATCCGAATTACATATGTAAGGAAAATTTTCGTTTCCTACTGTATGGTCAATGGACACACAGCTAGTATTTAATAAAATGTGTAAAACTATATATTCAAATAAAATTATTAAGTGTGAATGAGCTGGAACATACCAATTTCTTGTGCAACATCTTCCAGTTTCTCAGGATTTCTACTAACAAGTACAACATCAAATCCTTTAGCAGCCAACTACAGAAAAATTAGTACATTATAACAGAAGACTATGCAAATGAAAATTATGGAACTGCAAAACTAAATAGAACAAACATGGGTGCCAGATGGGCATTGCTCTCCCACCTTAACTCCCAGGAAATACATATATTACAGTAATGATTTACATACTGGTGTAACATAGAAGTGGTTCAACATTAAAATATAGTAGTATCTTTTTAGGGCAGGACCCCTGACAAGACCCCCCCACATCAACAAACAATTGTATGTGCACCCATGAAAACAAACCATACTTACTGCTTTAGCATAAGCTTTCCCAATACCATCAGTGGATCCTGTAACAACTGAAAACAAAATAAAAATAATTAGCACATAATACAACAAAATAGTGTTCAATATGTTTAACATCACAGCTTTCTAAAAATTAAGGGAAAACCACAAAAATAGTGATAACTCGCTCAAAAATAAGCCAATCCTTGTAAATTGGAATATGTTGTCAAATAAATGTTGCAGAGTACATCAGCAATATGCAAATTAGTGGCAATGAAGCTAGAATAAATAATTTGCTAGGAGCATAAAAATGCACGTTTTAAATCAAACCTTTTTTTTATGTGATTGGTAAGAAATCAGAGACAGAGAATTTGTATAAATGACCTCCAAGCACCATTTGCCTGAAGAACTAATCTTGAGTTATTGGGAGACTAGAGGCAGGACAAAGTCAGACACAAATGGCCAGATAGTTAAATGTCAGTTTTTCTGTGGTTTATAGACTTTGGCAAAACTTTTTAACTACAGATTCGGCATCCAGAAGATTCAGCTGAGGATAGCCAACTGTTATGACCAGCATTGATAACTGATACTTGTCATTAGAAGGAATAGAACTGCAACTCAGATTCAACTTACATCCTCCCTTGATGCATCCACCAAAAGGCTGGTGTCAATGTCAACCACTGACAGAAGGCTTCACAAAGGTCATCTGTACACAAGTGACCAGCCATTTGCATGCCACTCACGTCACACCACAGAAGGGAACGTTTGAGATGGGTACATCAACATGTTCACTAGATGGCTATTCAGAGGAGGGCTGTTCTCTTCACCGATGAGTCCAGGTTTAGCTTACAAAGCGATTGTAGGCATTGTTTGTTTTGGAGAGACACTGGAACTTATTATCATGCATCAAACAACATCTGTGAAAGATGATTACAAAGGAGGTAGTATCTGTGTTTGGGAGTGAAATCGGTTTGGGTTGTGTTGTGTTATGTTATTACGGCCAATAAGCTATACGTGGGCTATAGGCCGAGGGGTAGGGTGTCCTCTGTGGTGGTCTTTATAAGAAGGCCTAACCCGTATTTATGCTAAGTAAATATAGGTCAGAATCCCTTAGAGGAGGAAACCATGGAAAACTCTGAACGGTTAAGTCAGCGGATGAGACCTGGAATCACTTTGGGTGGACGCACAGATCTCTGTCTTTTTATGTGGAAATGTTAATGCTCAGATCTATAAAGATGACATCATTGACACTTTTGTGGACGTTTTTGCTGGGGCAATAAGTGATGATTTTCTGTTTCAGGATGACAATGATAGACTGCACAGGGCTCGCATCATGAATGATTATTTTCAGCTGCAAACAATTCATCATATGAAGTGGATAGTTCTATCACCTGACTTAAATCCTATCGAGCATCTCTGGGATGATTTAGATAGATTTATAGTATGTCTCAGACCCTTGCAGGTCTTGGAATCATTTTTTAAGAGCAGTGGCTTTCGCTTCCAATGGAACTGACAGACTGCATAATTGATAGCATCATACATCACTGTAGGTGTTGTACTGCTTCTAGGAGAGGGAGGGGGGGGGAGGTCATATTCCATAGTGAAGGTATTTTTTCTTCATGAAATTAACATATCATGTTTGTTGATTTTATACATATGCTAGTTTCTATAATAAAGTGATTTCTTTTAATGTTATTTTATAGCTTATCTGTTGCATATTAAGGATCAATTTTATTAAATTCTCCTTGTAACTTTTTTGAGTATCATCATGTTTGTGGTTTTCCTTAATTAATTATAACCAGTGTATTTCTATTACTTTATAGAGTTTATGATGAGAATCTATCATACAATTAAGAAAGTTTTTAGTTCAAAAATTACTTTTTTTTACTTTTTTAAACGCTACTTACTCTATTACACCACTATCTAGAATTGAAGTGTTTTGAGCCTTATAAGCCACAAGAAAACTAACAATGAAAAAAAGGAATAAATAGTTTTTAAGGGGGAAAAAAGGTTTCCCCCCCATTTCTGTCACTTATTCTTTCCCATCTGAGGAGGAAAGAACATTTTTGGAAAGACCTAGCATCAAACAATTAGGTTTGTTCACATAATAGCAAAAACATAGAAAAAAAATTGCTTTAATTCCAGATGCAGCATGGATGGTTCACAAATGCAGAACAGTGGTTGGGTCATGTTTTGAAGCAAATATTCTAGAAATTGTTAGTATAATTTACTCTAAAAAGCACACTAATACTTATGTTGAAGCATTGATAAAAAAAATCATAGTCCAGAAAGTTAACTTAATATTTTATGTACAAAGCTGAATGAATATTTAAAAAATCTTTCTCATTGTGAAAATGCAATTTTAAACCAAAATATCATTCAGGAGCTTTTTTGTTGTTATTGCTAGGTCATATTACTTTTGGGGAATTTTGATTTTTTTTAGTTAAAATAAGCTTTGTATAGAAAACGCATACATAAAAATTGTGCAATACATATGTTCCAGGTGGTATAATCTCACCCTCCTGCCTGTGTGAAGGTTAGAACTTTTTTGCAACAGAAGGTTAAACCTTCGTACTCTCATTATGTATGTATTGCGCTATTTTTTGCATGTGTGCTCTACACAAAGTTTTTTTATTTGATTTTAAAAACCAGATTCTTTTTTAAGAGTTTTTATTAGTTCCTTGGATTATTTAAAAAAAAAAACAGCATATTTGGAGGAGATATTTAAATTCCATTTTTATAGGATTTCCCCCCCCCCCTTTTTAGTATAAACTTATTTCACTATTTTGCCATAAGGCCCGGGCCTATAGTAGAAAAGTCTGGGGGCCTCAAAACTGCAATACTTGTTATTTATACTTGTGGAATTTAATAGAAAAAGGCGGAGGGGGGGGGGCTCAAAATGGCGTCGGTCTATAGTATAAGAGCGCTAGTTGGGCCCTGCGCTTTCCCGAGGAAATCTTCAAGATGGCTACAGATATTGCCTGTTTATCAGCCATAAATGCAGAGTCATTTTGTATTATTTTATATGAACTGAAAATAAACTGAATAGTTCGATTACAACTTTATTTAAAAAAATATTATTTGATTCATTATTGCGGGGCTTCTAAAACGGCCGGGGCTCATAGGCTGCAACCTACTTAGCCCAATGGATAATCCGGCCCTGAAACTGGATGCCGTTTCTTCTAGCATTTCACAGAATTTTGCTGACCAATCAATTTCAAAAATCGCGTTTTCTAAATCTTTAAAATTAAATAAATAAACTTAGTACTCTTGCAGAAAAATTACCGTCGCAATCGCATCATTATTGCAACTGCCCAAGATCAGAAATTTAGTTAATGAGAAGATTTTTTGTTAATCTGTCTATATAGTAGAACTTCCCTGTATATCACTTATCACTTTATAAATTGAAATTGTTCTCAAATATTTTTGAAAAATCGGCTGCTGTCAAATTTAAATTCTAGACCTTCAATGTCCTACCCTAGACTAAATACAGTAGAGAGTCGATTAGCCGGATCGATGAAGGACCATCAGTTCCTTCAACAAAGTTACCTAAACGACATTACCATAACTGTTATTTAACCATGTCCAATTACCCGAATTTTTCTCCATCGAATAAAATCTGGTCCGGCCTACAGGTCCGGATAATCGACGTTCTACAGGATCAGGAGCGCACTCACATTGAAACGGGACATACAAAAGCTTCAAGCTTGTAACTTCTTTTTGTTTCTGCATTGCCAGTCAAAAAGATGATAATGAAGTGAATCGTGAAACATCGTCCAACGATTATTTTTTAATAGCTTAGTTCTTAACCTACCCAAAGTCATTCTGTTGTTCTGACTATTAATGACAAAAAATCGCAGTGACTATTTGACTTTGCATTTATGAAGTTTGCTTGCATATACTATTTCTGTGAGCAAAATCTTTACAATACTTTAATTTCATGTGATTTTCTTTCACATTAAGAATCTAATGTTATTCCTCTTCTCCATTACGTTAACCGCACTTCAAAACTTATGAAAGTTCTGTGGCGACTTTACAAAGAACATACGTCATAAACCTGTTGGGTGGAGCTGCCTAAGGGGAGATATTCATATACACGCGCTTACGACATCCTAAAAATATAAATGCATACTTCCTTAATCAGAATGCATAAGGAGATACTTAATTGGATTTCTAACGAACGTATTTTTTTTCCTTGAAGTCTGAGGCTAAGTAATGCAGAACAATCAGAATTAAGAAATTCTGCCTTTTACTCAAAAGCAGTTTTAAGCACTTAAATGCTAAGACAATACATACATAAGAATAAAGCAGCGTACATACATAATTTTTTTTAATAAATTCGTTTTCCTGTCTATTGACTCTCTAATGCAAAAGATTGAAAAATACAAAGGCCAATCGTGTGTGCTTTCAAGAAACAATGTACATGGAAGGGGGGGGGGGGGGGGAGAACGAATAACTGACTTTTTTTTTAATGTAATAAGAAAAGCAACAAACGATTTCGAGTTATTCTGGTAGTAGCCGACAGAGACGGTCCTAGAGGGAAGCACCCGGGGCGGACACATCAGATGTCCGATCACCCCCAATTTTAGTAAAACCCCTTGTGTACCCTTCACCAAAGATCTACCCAGTGGCGTAAAAAAAGGGGGCGGGATTAGCGGTCAACCCCACTTGTGAAAAAAAAAATTAACTTAATAGAAGTCTATTTATTTTAATTTTTTAACATAAAGATTATGTGCATCCGCTCCCCTTTTAAGGAAGTCCACGTACGCCACCACTGGATCCACTGCCTCTTTTCCCCCTACAGAAAAAAAAAAGTTTTTAGCTACACTCCTGGTTAAAGTAGAACAAAATATAGCTGAAGCTACAAGTAAGTTTAGAACAAGAAACTATATTCATATTTTGTGGGAGAGAAAAAAAAAAAAAAAAATTTTAACTTAAAAATACAGTAGAAAAGAAACAATGCCTTTATCTTCTACAACTGTACAAAACTTGAATCTATATTTACTCACTTCTAACCTCCGATGTTTTCTTCTTTATAGATTTTTTTTTTTTTTTTCTGAAAATCAGTCGAAAGTTTTAGGGTAAATAATACATTGTATCACCCCCTCTGATGGCATGACCCGGTGCGGTCTTCACCCCCCCCCCTCTTGTGACGCACCTGATATATAATATAGATCATTGTAACTGGGTTATTTGGGGGGGATCGTAATACGATCAAATTCACTCCCGGTCCAACCTCTCCAGGAAAAAATTATGTAAATAACTGCTTCCGTGACATGAACTTATCTCTACCAAAAGTGATTTGTATAAATATGTACCAATGTACCTAGATTTTTATTTTAGGTAATTCCACAGAGGTTTTCATTATTCTTTATTATGTTTATCGCTTATTTATCAATGCTTTTAATACCTATTGTATAAATATATTACACACTTACGTTTTTATAAATTGCATATATTAACTATTAGCATACATTAAATATTTTTGCATAACCCATTATAAATTAGTTAAGTAGATCACAAAAATACTGAAATTCTTATTACTACCGGACTGCAACCGAGTACCAAGTAGTACATATCGAATTCTCAGTACATCTCTACTAGTAACCATAAGAAATCTTTTAGACAAAAGTCCCTTCGGGAACTTATCATCGGAGTTAAAAAAGAAAGGGGGGAAAAAGAGAGAAAGAGTCATTGTTTTTCCAAGCGTAATAAATGTACATTCATAAAGATTCAAATAAAAAACACCAAGACATTCAAATTTCAAACTATATGACAAAAAAATCACTGTCTGCTCTTTTATATATTATAAGTTACTGTTAAATTAACAATACTTTTTTAATTCTAAATTTTTTAACCAATAAATTTAATTTTAAAATTGACAATCATTATGAAGAAAAATAATTCGTATATATTTTAACTTAGCGGGACTTTCTATCTTTATTAAAATATTAAATCATACTTCAATACGTGACTCTAAAAATAACTTACTTAAGTATTTATTATCACTGAAAAATATATCAAGTCTATCTATTGACCATGAATTTGCGCAAGATATTTTTTTAAAGATATCAACTTTCCTTCAATGACAGGAGCGAACTCAAATTAACTGCCCAGTTTAAAAGGGGGAGTTGTAAAATTTTTTTTTTTTCAATTTTCTTTCGTACAATTGAAAGGAATCTCCAATAACACTCCGTGATAGATATGACTGCTACTTGATAACTTGTATTATTTTTTCAGCACCATCCTAACTAATATTATAAATGCGAAAGTGAGTTTGTTTGTTTGTTTGTCTATGACGCTTTCACGCCTAAACCGCTGAATCGATTAGGATGCATTTTGGTTTAGATATAGAGGGGACCCTGGAGATGGTTATAGGCTACTTAGAATTTTAGATTTTTAATTACTTTTTTAATTATTAATTAAAAACCGGTTTTACATTGCCATGCTTGGCGAGTTTCGCCCGTATCAAATGATTCATGTTTTGAGCTAACAAGAATGCTATTACTTCAACAAAGAAGCGCGTGCGCGTGCATCTGAAAAACACTAAATAATACGGAAATTATGCCAGTTTTATGCCAAATCTATCTATCTCTAAAAATAAAAATGAATGTTCTGCCGACAAATCTACAGAAAGCAGGGCTTTGAAATTTTGAGCATGACTGGGCCCATGACTTCGGTAAAGTTTACCCGAGGCTCAGATATTTTAATTACTTTTCTATTATTAATTAAAGACCGTTAACTATTAACTAAAAACCGTTTTGTCGCCCGCACAAAATGATTTATGCTTTTGAAATAAAGCAGAAATTCTATTTGCAAAATCACAAGCATTTGGAAAACATAAATAAGTATGGAAATTATGTTGATTTTACGCCAAATTAAAAAGCATAAATAAAGAAAAGTGTACTTACGTGTTATCCCGGCGGTCCGCCAAAACGAGCGATTTTTTGCCGGGATAAATGCCGGTCACATGAAATTATTAATGGTTTTGAATACGATTGGCAACAGTTTGGCAACTCATTTGACGAAAAAACAGTTTGGCGGGAATGACCGCCGGGATAATACGTAAGTACCAAGAAAAGTTCAGATGTGTTTCTTAAAGTTCGTAAATTTCCAAATCCTACCAATAATATAAATGTGTACGTTTATGTGTTTGGATGTTTTTGACTGAATCACACAAAAATGGTTGGAAAAATTTGTAATGAAGATGGCTTATACCCTGGATTAACATACAGGCAACCTTTCAAGCATATAGCATAAATAATTCTTTTATAAAGACACTCAAAATAATGCTAATGCATTGCGCTCTATGGAAATTTTGTAGCTACAAAACCGATTTTAAAACTTTTTTCACTGAATGAAAGTCCTAGGCCTATATGGGGAATTCCTCTGTGTGGAATTTTCTAAGGGATCCTAGCCCGTATTTTCGCGAGGTTTTGGGAAAAAAAACACGGAAAACTGCGAGCGGCTGGGTCGACAGGCGCGACCGGAGTTTGAACCTGGCACCTCCCGCCTACCAGTTTTGAGAGCAGAACCTCTTAGACACTGGGGGGACCCTGAGTGTTATAGACTACCTTTTATGCATATATCACAAATAGTTCTTTTACAGGGATACTCATAAGAATTACATTACGCTCTATGTGTATCTCTGTAAGTACTGAACAGATTCCAAAACTTTTTTCACTGATAGTAAGCTACACTATTCTTGAGTATTATGGGCTAAAATTCATGCATGTAGCGCAAATAGTTCCTTTACAGGAACACTCAAAATAATTCTAATACATTACGCTCTATGGGCATCTCTTTAACTACAGAACCGATTCTAAAACTTTTTCGCATATAGAGAGCTGCACTATTCCTGATTAACATAGGCTGAAATTCATGCATATAGCATAAATATTTCTTTTACAAAAACAGTTCGCAAATACTGTCCTAACTGTCTCTATTCGCCAAATGCCTGAAAAAAAATCTAAATTTAGTGATTCTGCATACTCCTTACATTAAATAAAGTATACTACCATGCATTATACTTCCTTTAAAATAAGTAAAAAGCAAATAATATTTAAATGCAGTTCCTTTAGTCGCAAACATATTTGTTATTCACACATGCTTTGTTTCTCTCGGGACCTAATTCTAAAGCCGACGCGGACGAAGTCGCGGGTAGCCGCTAGAATATTATAAACAGAAGATACTTTCCCCATAATTGTTTTCAAAAATTGCACAATAAAATGGGTCTAAGCACACATCACTGTTTCGAGAGTATATTCAGAATGAATGAAAAGAACGAATATAAACTTTTGGAGCCCAAGTCACCTATTTTGCTTCAAGACTATGAGTTAAATGATATAAAAATGAAAATGAGTAATAAATTAAACCAGTAGTTCTGCGGCAACTATTTGCAGAAAGGGTGAAAGCTTCGTGTAATCGGGATATTTACACAACGAGGAAAAAAATTATTTAATAAATTAAATTAGTTACTTTTAATAAAATTAGTTTTTTTTTAATCGCTGAGATGATAAGATAAGGGGTGACGCGTTCAGAAACGTGCGTCACTAGAAGTTTTTGAGTTTTACCACATAATGCACAAGAAAATAATCTGATCTCTCCCCATTTCAGAAGAAGGAAAATGCTACCATGCTATTTTTCTGTCTACAAGCTTTAGTTAAATAATGATTTTTTCTTTTTTTTTTTTTTTTTTTTCTTTCTATAAGAACTTCATACTTCAGTTTTCAACATACTTCGGATATATCTAAATCAAAGCCTCTGAGGAAATTCTTGTAGAGATCCAGGAACGGGTAAGATCCAAAGTCTATCTTAAGCAATTAAAGCAAAAAATTTTTTATATCAACCAATTCTGATACTAAAAGAGGCCCTCTACCTGCCCGAACTGGCCAGGTCGGCGATTGCCAAAGGCCCCCGGCCAAAGGGGGCCCCGGATAGACCCCCCCTACCGCAAAATGTATATGCTACTTTATAATTAGAGTAATTTGATATATATATATATATCGGAGTAATTTATTTCCCAGCAATCACGTCTTTACGCAGTGAAGACGACCCCAAGAACCCCTTCGGCTCGAGGGAGACCCCGAAGAGTCACGGGCCCCAAAAGCTCTAAAATAGATAAATGTGAATTTTAGGCACTAAGACTAAATTCCAAATATTACATATTCTAATATTCTATTCCCTCTAAATTGATCAGTAAGGGGCCCCTTTTCAATCTCTAACGAAGAGCCCCCAAAGGAGCCAGTCCTGGTCTGCCCTCTACAGTTCCAAATTTAATCCTCAATCAAGTATAAAAAACCAGGTTTGCATCCTATAATGGGCCTCATTCCTAAGTAGAGCTGCCTGACTACTTTACACCCAAACTGAGCCTCAATATTAAACCCAATGCTCTCAAAATTTATCGCTGGATGCAGTTCCCTCAAAGTTTTGATCCGACAATGAAAAAAAAACGGACATGACTGGAGAGATTATCTCGCCGAGAGTGTTCAGCGGCTAAGTGATAGACTACAATTATAGCAGGAGGGAGAGAAAAAACTGACTAAATTTCTTTGAAATACTACTTCAAAGTTACTTCACTTTTTAAATACAGTCAAACCTCGTTAAGACGAAAACGCTTAACACGAAATTTCGCTCAAGACATAACAGAACACCTTCACCATACATAAGGTTAACTTGGAAAACAGTACTATTCATTGAATCGTTTAATAGAAGCTTGTACACAAGCATCTCCTGTTTAACAAGCAATGTTAATATTTCACCTAATGAAGAAAGAAAAAAAAAGCAATTTTTGCACAGAGTTTTAAAATTCATCCAAATTTTTAAAAAATTCCTACTTTATTGTTTCAGATCATGTTACTAGGTTTCCATTCTCTTAAGCTCTTACTGAGGGATACGTGAACAAACTGTTACAAAATTTTCTCTAAATCTATTTTATACTTTGAGCAATTTTGGCATCTATAGTTTAAACTAACCTGCCACTAAACAAAATTCTAAATGTCACTCTATTCCATTATCTTTTTTCAGGGATGGAACAAATGTTTACTCAATTTTCACAAAATCTCAAAATCTATAAATAAATTTTGAAGTATTTTGACGCCTATAGTTTTTATGTGACCACCTATGATGGTGCTAAATTTTATTTCATTCGCTTCATTGCTTTATACGAGATTGGTAAATATTTACATATTTTGAATAAATTTTCGCAAAATCTCAAAATTTAATATAAATTTTCTAAAAATTCGACGGCTATAGTTTAAGTTACGTTTATAGGTTAAGTCAGGCGCGTAGCCAAGAAAATTTTTCGGGGGGGATATGAACTTATGTGTATAAATAGATGGAATTTCATCACTAATCCAAAAATTTCGGGGGGGATATATCCCGATATCCCCCCCTGGGTTAAGTTACATTTATGACGTCACTAAATTTCATTTCATTCGCTAATGTCTATATTGCGTGATGCGTGAACAAATATTAGAGCATTTTGAATAAATTTTCGCATAATCATCAAAATTTTCAAAAAATTCGACGTCTATAATTTAAGTTGTGCGATCACCAATTATGTCATTAAATTTCATTTCATTCGCTTTAGTCAATATTACGTGATACGCGAACAAATGCAGTTAGTTTGAAACGATTTTCGCAAAATCTCAAAATTTCTAAAAAATTCGATGCCTCTAGTTTGAGTGACCATATCGTTTCACCAAATTTCATTTGCTTTAATTGTTAATACGTTATGAGCAAACAAATATTAACAAATTTTGAAGCGATTTTCGCAAAATCTCAATGCTGTTAAGGGCTACAAAATGAATCTCTATTATCGAAAATAGTGTCTGTATCATTTTTAGTTTTTTTACTGGAACACTCAAACATTTCAACACATTGCGATCAATAGCTTTTTTAGAGACATTCATCCATTTCAAGCACAATACCGTTCTACGATATTAGTTTGGTAATGGTCCGACCACTGTCACGTGCCTCCCTCAAAAATTACGCCAAAAGTAGCCAAGCTTGGCGACTTTTAGTGCACGTGTGTATGTAATTTAACTCTCATACCTCAAAAACTTTAGTCGCAGAGTGAAGAAATTTCATATATAAGATCTAGTTGTGCATTTCGATTTTTGGTTCCAATCTACTGGAGAGTTTATTTACAGGAACACCCAAGAGAATTTTAGTATATTAATGTCTATGGACATCTTCAATATATTACATCTGTAGTCAGTCATTGTTTGGTCCATTCCCAAAATCTCGCCATTTGCCATCGACCTTGGAGGGTTTTGCCGAAATATCCTCAAATTGGTGCCAAAAAAAATCTAAGAATCTTTAAAAGAACTGCAGATAACTGAAATTCCATCGGTCGGCGGACCTGACCCGGTTAAACGAGACGGGTTTAAACAACGTTCCATCATTACTTTATGTGGTTCGAATACATAAGAATTTGAACCATTACATTGCAGAAACAGCCGTAATTTTTAACATTTTTACCGTAATTTTAAAATATTAAAAATTACGGTAAAAATGTGAATCTTTCCAAATTTCACCAAACGTTAGAGCAGATGCGCGAATGGAAGATATAAACCAATTTTTTTTTTTTTTATATATATATTTTTACTCAACCAAATTCGCAACTCTTCTGAGGTATTACAAGTTGGGAGGATTTGTTTTTCTTCGGCTTACCTTAATAACACACCACAATTTTGTCTTACGGTCTGTGGATCATGCTAGCAGTATTTCTGTAATTTTATTAAAAACCAAGATTGAAACTTCCGTTAACAATTTATTTTGTATTTGTTGCTTTGTCTTGTTTTTCCAAAAGTTACATTAAGTATTACATATAGAACAGCAAAAGGAGGCCCCTCTACACAGTTCTCTCTCTGCACCACTGTTAATGTGCGTTAATTTACATTTAAATGCACTGCTTGACAACTGCTAAGGAACAAGTGATTTATGCAAAATTGTGTCACAGACAGCTGACCAATAACAGTAAATTGAAGTTCAGAGGGCGTGGTGCACCAGAACTCGTTATCTCTCTATTCTAAAAAAAAGTAAAGGCCGCTGGCGCTGTCAAAGCTTGTTGGCCTATCTCCTCCTAAACCGTGGGGATTTAAGTTTCGACTAAGGTGCCCACAGATTCGAAAAATTCCGAGGAACCTGATGAGCTGACTTAAATTTCGAAAATCGAATTATTTTAGAAGATATTAAGAACTGAAAAAATAAACAGAATGGTTGCCAGATTTGGCATAAAATCGTTCATTCCTTTGCAACAAAGCGTTTCCAAGTATGTAGTATCACGTGAAATTGTCAAACATGAAGTAGAAATACACCCATTTTACGCCAAAATAAAAACTACATGAAATAAGTAACTCAAAATGTGTTACACAAAGTTGAAATTTTCAAATAGTAAGTTCGCTTAGACAACAGGAGTTTAGAATTAGCGATTATCCGTTTTTCCAAAACAGAATAACTAATATCTTGAAAATGAAAAATAATAATTAAAATGCAGATTATTTTAAAGCCGGTTCGGTCCAGCTGGATTATTTGCTACCAGTAGAAATATTTGGCGGCGTTAACTATGCCATTATAGCAGTTGTAGTACACTTTGGATATTTGCTAGCGCGACGAGATGGTATAATTCGTGGTGCTAAGTACGCCAATCTGCAAACGATTATATAATAGAAAATATGAATAACGGTTTTCCGGTAACCTTAAATGAACAGTAATTATAGGTTGTGAGCATGTGTAAATCGCCAAATAATGAAAAGTCGCCATTGGTGGCAAGCTATCCTATCTGTTCCGTAGCTTTTATTAACTTGACGCAAGTCGCCGGTAAGCTTTTATTAACTTGACGCAAGTCGCCGGTGACGCAAGTCGTCCGGTAACCTTAAATGAACAGTAATTACAGGTTGTGAGCATGTGTAAATCGCCATGGGTGGCAAATTCGCAAGGTGTGTCCAATAGGTTTTACATTATTAAAAATACAGCTGAAACAGATGTTCTGATTTTATTATGCTTTAGCTCCTAATTAATATAACTTTTGAATGGCAACATTAAATATCATTGTGTTTCTGAGGAGTGCAAATAATTTTTCCAGCGATTATAAGCGCAGTCCGCACTCCAGGTGGAGTATAGCTCAGGACCCGTACAACACGGATTCCCATAACAAAATATCTTCCGTGTTATGAGGGGGAGGGGATCTACTGTAGTGTGAAGTTTAAATTTTTATGTACCAATGAACCTGCAAGAACCGAGCAATGTGTAGCTCAGTAACATTCTATCTGATCCAATCTTCGGGTTTTGTCTGTTGAAATTATGTCTTTTTTACGAATAAGCCTTATTAGGGGCCGAATGCCTCATACGAAAAGCGAGCGTAGCGAGTCTGGGGGCCTTGGCCCCTAGTCTGTATAAAAGACAGTGCTTACAAACTCATGATTCATACGAAAATTCATGCTGTTTGATGTTTGACGAAAATAGTGCTGGATGTCATAAAGCTTTTTCTCTGAAATTCTGCTTGGTTCTTGCAATACAGAAGAGTCTCGTTTATCCGACCTTCGCTTATCTGACATTCCGTATTATCCGACGTCGGGTTCACGGGACTGAGCTGAAGTAAAGGATTGAACAATTGCCGCATCATGGAAAAAATTGCTCCATAATGAGAAAATATGGACACGGATAGCATAGATGAAGCTGAAGAAACGATTCTACCTTTAGTGCAACAAATTCCTGGGTGTGAGAATGTATCTTTGGAAGAAATCGAAAATTGGATGGAGGCTGATGATCAGCATGAAATAACTGATGGAGAAATTGTCGCTCTTGTCAACTGCGATGACAACGAAAGTGAAGATCAAACACTGACTGTTGAGTCTCGCAGAATTTCATATGACGATGGAGTTAAGGCTCTAGAGACTGCAATGCAATACATTGAGAAATTAGAAGTAGCTACAGGAACTGATATAATGATGCTGCAAAAATGGAGAGATTTAGCAGCGAAGAAACGGCACTCCTCAGGGAAACAGACTACCAAAAAAAATTTCTTTAAATCGTCACAGGGCAGAACTTTAAGTGTGACATACAGAACTCGTAAATTTAGACAATAGATAATTATGTCAATGTAAGTTCATTTTATCCATTGTTCTCTCGTATTTGTAGAGTATGATTATGATGCAAGATAGTAATTGTAATATAACATATGTATGTGTGTTCCAGCATACAATTTAACCTAACGTTTAAGAAGTTTTTCTTCATTCCTCCCTATTATCCGACATTTTCGCTTATCCGACATTCGGCCTGCCGCTTTATGTCAGATAAGCGAGATTCTACTGTAATTAAGAGCAAGATATCACTTGAGTGACTACGATCGTGCACGAGCAGTTGGACGACTGGAAGCAGGTCAAAGTGTCACCACTGTAGCTGCTGCAATGGGTGTATCAAAGAGTGTCATTTCGCGGTTAAAGAAGGCCACTGAAAGTGGAAATGCTTTACGAAAGCATGCCGGGGGTTGTGGTAGGAACACCACACCTTCAGAGGATAGCTTTGCAGCCCTCGTGGCAAAAGGGAACAGAAATTATACTCCTGGCCGGATAGCTGCAAACCTTGCAACCGCTACTGGTACGCATGTTTCATCAAGAACCATCTCACGACGATTAAATCAGGTTGTTTTGCATGCACGGTAGCCTGTTCGTTGTATCCCACTTCAACCACGCCATCGTCGAGAGAGATTACACTAGTGTAAGGAGCATGTTGGTTGGGATCACCAAAATTGGTCTACCGTAATGTTCTCCGACGAATCTCGTTTCAGTGTGACAAGTGATTCTGCCTACCAATTACTGTGGAGAGAGCGCGGTACACGTTATGTACAACAGTTTACTTGTGCAAACGTGATCGGTACGGCCCAGACGTGACGGTGTGGGCAGGCATCATGCATAATGGCGGAACACCGCTTCACATCTTTGAGCGAGGAAGCGTTACATCGCAACGGTATTGCAGAGATATTATTCTGGATGTTCGTCTTTTAAGGGGTGTTGTAGGTCCAGACTTTCTGTTTATGGACGATAATGCGCGGCCACACAGAAGCGTTGAGGTATCGGGCACACTGCAAAGTAAAAATATTCTCCGTATGCAATGGCCTGCTTACTCTCGAGACGTAAATCCCATTGAACATGCCTGGGATGCTTTTGGCAGACGTGATGCACAAAGAACCACCCCTTCCCGAACGCTGCAAGAGCTCAAAACCGCCTTCAGAGAGGGGTGGGTCTATATCCCCCCAAGGACTTCTCGATAGTTTAGTAAAGAGCATGGAGAACCGATGCAAAATGTGCATTAGAGTCCGTGGTCAACACACATCTTACTAAGCTACTCATGTCTGCATCCTTCTCACCTGAAGATCAATTTTTTGGGGCTGTTAGAAAGTCATCCAAGGAGCATCTCTTAAGTTTTTAATTCTTGAATATGGGGATATCTGACAATTTTGCACTATAATAAATGCCCATTGTCCCTGCTAAATATGTACTTAGTTACATTTCTTCAACCATTGTCTATCCTTAATTATCCCGAGAAAACGTAACTGTTCCTTAGCAATTGCCAAGCAGTGTATTTCATCAAAGCAGTTTTCTGTAGAGTGCTTTTTTATTATACGGATTAATTGCTGACGTGTTTCTATCAGTAAACAGCTGTTCCAGATTTCATATTTGTTCTCTAAACCACAGTACCCGATTTTCGCTAAATTAAGCTCTTGAGTAAAGGATTTGTCTCAAAGGGATCAAAAAAAAAAAAAAGTGCAGCTTTCCGGCTTTAGACATTGGGAAATGCCAACAAACAGTATAGTGGGACTTTGTTTCATATCAAATGTAGGTCAGTTTTACAATAAGTAGCTCTTAACCAGGGCCGGTTCCAGATATTTCGCCTCTTCTATGCAGTTATTAACCAGCCCCTATAGAGTAACTAAAAAGCTAGGTGTGGTTGTGTCGTGGACACGGCTTTGTGTTTTTTACGTGAATATGTGTACGTAACGAGTAATATATTCTAGAAATCAAAGACTGTCACACATATCAAACTTCTGTCCGCATGGACAGTTGACAAACGTAGTATAGTACAGTAAAGATATATAAAAAATTATCAAAACCCAAACATCCCCCCCCCCAAAAAAAAAGTTATACCCTGCGTTGCGGCAAAATATTTAGTACTCATCCTTCAGCAAGTGGTAAAAAGTTGCAACACTTTGAGCAAGCGCGGGGGGGGGGGGGGGGGTTAAGGCCGATGCTGACTCCCCCCCGTTTAATATGCATTTCAATGGCCGACGGCACAATGATACGGAAATAAATTTTCTCCATTGTGTAGCGGGAGGTGTTTGCCCTTTTCCCACGTTAACTTTTGTCAGTGGATTTCGACTGGTCATTAAAAAGTCGTAAATTTCGGAAGAAGAATGCCCTTCTAACCCCTGTAGTCATGGGCGCCCATAGGGACCTTGCCCCCCTAGAGATTTAGGTTGCTGTCTCATGATGTAAAAAAATCGCAAAAACAGTACTAAATTTGTTAAAAGTTTGAAATTTGCCCCCCCCCCTAAAATTTTTTTTTGAAGTTTGCCCCCCCTAGAAAAATTCCTATGGGCGCCCATTCCTGTAGTCACGACCCTTTCAGTAGCCCGAGGCGATGATCGCACAGTGGTTAAGACGTTGAATTCATAACCGGAAGTTTGTGGATTCGATTCCGATTACTACTGAAGACCACCTCCGAGCAAAGAAAAGTGGCGTTTAGTGGAGAAAAAGGAATTTATTAACAATGTTCCAGCTGCAGCTTCTGACAGACAAGTTTCTTGGGGGGGAAGAGGTGTTTATGAAGGTCTCGCAGATCACAGACCTCATCAGTTCAGACAGGAGGTATCACTGGTATTGTAACACGAAGTTCTAGAAACAAGGCACATCAACACCAAAAAAAGTTAAGCAAGCAGAGGAGGGTCAGTTGCTGATGAAAAGAGAGAGGATGGTATGGAAAAGTTATTTCATTATAAGGAGGAGAATGAATGATTTGCTCCACAAATTTACTGAGCTGAGTTTCGAAGTGGTGCTTCCGTTCGAAAAGGAAAATTATGCTGTATTATAGTACCGGTACATGTTTCACAAAATCAGAGGCGCCAACTTTACAAAATTTCTGTGGGTGCCCTAAAAGTCCGTGGGGGGAGGAGGGTTAATAAAATGTTGAAAGTCGCACAAGGTTTGTAATTTTTGATAAAGGATCGCTAAGTTTGGTGCCAAAACGCGACAATTTATTTTAAAGGGGGAGTATAGTTGGAATGTACTTGGCTAAGAAGGTAAAATAGTTTTAGTAGGTGATTTTAAGATAGATTTAGATTCCGAAGATGGGTTTTTATGGAACAAGGAAGAAAAATACGGCACACTCATGAATAACGATACACTTTCCAACTTTATGGAATCTTTTCCAACTACCTTTCAATCTTTTCCTATTACTATTTGCTTCCTTGCTCGTAACTACTCAATCATTTGACTTTTCGTGCACATTTTTACCAGTGGGAAATGGGTAATACAAATAATCATTTTAGCTCCACATAAAATATCCAATATCTGAGGGTATAGATCGAAGAAACGATATCTGTCACACGGTTTTGGTACACAAATTAAAATAAACTAACTGCACCAAGGATTCGAAAAAATTCAGGATAATTCTTTACAAGCTGCACTACACACTGCAATAAATTCGAAAACTTTCATGAAACTTTCAGAAAAAAATCTTAAATGTGGAACTGCACAGCAAAATATTTCTAAGAGTGGCCATTCTGCAAAAAATTTTCGTTTATTCGGGTGTCTAGTACAGCTTGTGAACCTACATCCTAAAAATTGTGAAGTGCTTGAGATAATTAGTTTTCTTTTTTGTATTTATGTACCAAAATTGCGTGTTTTTTTTTTCCCAGCGCTGAAGGTGACATTCAAAGTTTAATTTAGTGAATAGTGTGAATTTTGGCGTCCGATTATCTGTACTACGGTGAAGCAACGCTGAGCATAGAATGAAAGTCTCCACCGTTGTGTCTTAGTAATGATAACAGCAAACCAGTTAAAATCAAGATTCTTTTTAAAGTAATGAAGTATTTCTGATGAAATGCCCTTCTTTTAGAAAAATCTGCTTGTGCTGGAGTCACCTTAAATTTGTTTGCCTTACGCAAATTCTCTGTCAAAATTCGAGAATTCCTGGGCGCACACCCCCTTTGCCCTTGTAATAAATCAGACCCGAAAGAGGTGTATTACACTATTTCACTTTTTTTTTTTTTTTTTTTTTTTTACTTTTAGCGATAGAATTTTGATTAGTTTTAACTAATGATTATAAATTTCAAAGCAAAAGTGTATTGGGGCGAAAAAAACATGCAACAATAATATCACAATCAGTCAAATTTCTTATCATGTAAATGGAAATTTTGTATAAAAAGTGATTAACTTTTTTTGTTAATTAAATGTAACAATTCACGATCAACGTTATTCTTGTTTAATCTATCTCATTCCTGTCTGAAATCCTCAGAGTTTTCAAAAAATGTTATTCATAGTATTGTTTCTCAGCTCATTCATTTCCTGTATTTTATTTATTTATTTTTACTTCCTTGTACGTAGTATAAGGAAGTAATGTGATCCCGAAAAATTTTGGGGGCCAAATTTCGACAAAAAAACCGATTTTGACTACCTCTAAATTTAATTTTAAAATTTTTTTCGATGCATCCTATCGTAGGCTAGCATGCACGATCATATTAACGCGTCTGCAACTCATTTTGACCAGCGGCGAGTCTGCTGTGGCCAGTTTTTCCATGCCGTCTGTACGTACGTACGTATATAACTCGCATATCTCAAAAACTATTGGTCGTAGAATGTTGAGATTTGATATTTAGGATTGTTCTATGATCTAGTTGTGCACCTCCCCTTTTGGTGGCAATCGAATGGATAGTTTATGTACAGGACCGCCCAAAAGATTCGAAATACATTACGCTCTATGGGCCGAAATTCATTAAACTCGCCTAACTCAAAAGCTATTTGGCGTAGAATGTCGAAACTTCATATTTTGGATAGTTGTAACATCTAGTTGTGCACCTGTCCTTTTGGTTCCATTCGACTGGATAGTTTATCTACAGGACTGCCCAAAACATTCGAAATACATTACGCTCAATGGGCCGAAACTCATTAAACTCGCATATCTCAAAAACTATTAGGCGTAGAATGTTGAAACTTTATATTTAGGATTGCTGTAACATCTAGTTGTGCACCTCCCCTTTCGATTCCATTCGACTGGATAGTTTATCTACAGAACCGCCCAAAAGATTCGAAATACATTACGCTCTATGGGCCGAAATTCATCAAAGCGTTTTTTAGAGGTATTGGGCTATTTCAAACGACTCAGAAGTGATGTATGCTGTAAAGAGTTAGAAAATGAATTTCTCCATTAAAAAAAGTGTCTTTATCATTTGTAGTTCTGCTACAGGAACACTCAAAAGATTTCCAATACATTACGGTCAATGGCAATTTTAGGGGCATTCATCCATTTCAAGCACAATACCGTCCTACCACATAAGTTAGGTAATGGTCCGACCACGGTCACGTGCCTCCCTCAAGAACTATGCCAAAAGTCGCCAAGCTTGGCGACTTTTGGTGTACGTGTGTGCATATTTAACTCTCAAATCTCAAAAACTATTATGAAATTTCATATATAAGAATGTTGTAACATCTAGTTGTGTATCTCGATTTTTGGTTCCAATCTACTGGGGAGTTTATATACAGGACCACCGAAAAGAATTTTAGTACTTTAATGTCTATGGACATCTTCAATATAATACAACTGTAGACAGTCATTGTTTGGTACATGCCCAAAAACTCGCCGTCTGTCCTCGACCTTGGCGAGTTTTGGCGAAATATCGCCAAATTTGGCGATAGTCAGTCATTTGGTCCATGCCCAAAGTATCGCCATTTGTCATCGTTCTTGGCGAGTTTTGGCGAAATATCGCCAAATTTGGCGATAATCTGTCATTGTTTGGTTCATTCTTAAAATCTCGCCAAATGTCGTCGACATTGACGAGTTTCGCCGAAATATCGCCAAATTTGGCGCCAAAAATTATTTCATATTTTGTATAACACTAAAACTTTAACCCGTAGATTTTTGAACTTTTGTATTTAGAAATATTGTAATATCTAACTGTTTTCCATATCTTTTTTGACAGCAATCGACTGAGAATTTATTTACAGGGTGAGCCAAATGACTTTAAATACATTGAGGTGTATGGATGCATTCAATTCATTGAAAGTCTGTGGTCAATGACTACTTTGGCTATCCCCAAAATCTCGCAGACTATCTCAAGTTTGTCGGCTTTTGGTGAAATATCGCCAAATAAAGTGTCAGAAGGAAATATTTCAAATTGAACTCAGCTTGGCGATATCGAAATATTTGTCTAGAAATCGCTAAACCTTACTATTATTGATATTTTATCTCTTTCAAACAAATAAGTTTAGAGGAAGTGCGTCGAAAATATTTTTGATCTAATGGACGTGCAAGGAAGTCATGTGTTGGACACATCAGATTTTTTACATTTTTGTAGACCTATAAACAGCTGCAGCTAAGCCTTGACTATTTTCTTTTCTTTTTTTTCCCAACAAATTAAAAAAATTACAAACATTATACCTTTAAAATTAAACTAGATAATTTCCTCAGAATGAATTAATGCCAATGCAACGTTTTCTATGTTGAAATGTGTGTAGGACCACATAAAAAAGATTGGTAACTATTTAAATGCAAACAAAAAAAAAAAATAAAGCAGAACAAAAAAAGTTGCTTATCTTAGAGTTAATAATTATTCAAAAAATATTTTGAATTGTTGACCATATAACCTCCAGGCATGATTTTGAGCATCCTCCTGAAGTAGAGCTATTTTACCCTCTACCATTATGTGGTCAAATTTGCAAAATTACGAGAGACATACATTTCAGTAATGTGTGTTCATGCACCCATGATTTCAGTATAATGTTACAAAAACAGCATTGGCTAGATCAAAGCAAATAGTACCTAATTCCGCTTTGTCAAACAAGAACAAAAATTGAACAAAATATTCGCAGAAAATGAAACGGAAGGCATCTCGAAATGTTAGTGTGGACGACAGTCTGTTCCATCCTTTTCAATAAATAACTGAGCACTAAAATCATTCAAAAATAAGAAAAGGAAATTGAGACTTTAGAAGAAAGTGACACAAACCTTTATATCTTAGAAGCCTCGCCACAGTCTCATTCAATTAACACCAAAGCGCCGACACTTTTTGATGAATGAGCATCTTTTTTCGTTCCAGAGACATACAAAGTGTTGTATATTAGGTGCTTGTAAACAGACAGACCTTGATGTTCTCTATTTACAATAAAAACAATTAAACCTATTCACTTCGGAATCCTGAAGTAATATTATTAGAACTATCTCAAAACATTTCCATAATGGGAATGAGTCTTTCACCTAACTCCTGTGTTATCTTTCCCGCGTGAATTTCTGATTGTAGCCAGCGGCTTTGTCTCAAATTCTCCGTTTTCCGGTACTCTTGGGCTAACATAGTATCATTGTATTCATACATTTTCCCATGGAGGACGAGGATTCTGGGATGAGGTCTGTTTGTGTGGGTCAGGTCTATCTATGGGTCAGAAAGGGGGGGGGGCACAGTGGGCAAAGGCATTGCCTGTGGGGCTGTAGGGAGTCGCACATCTCATTGTGAAAAAGCTTTGAATTTTAGAAAGACATTGTTTACATGGGCGCCAGATAGGAAGGCAAGTGGTAGTGGGGGATTGAGATTTGAGCCCGCCTAGTATAGTAAACATTTTTACAGCATACTGAACTTCTAAGTATTATTTTCGTGCTAAAATGTCTGAAAGTCAGAATGACCCCCATACACCTCTAAATTAGTACTCATATGAGAAACTATTATAATTATTATTATTAAGTAGACAAAAATATAACCTGTTTGGATTCCTTTTTTTTTTTCCATGCACTTTTTAAAATTTTAGAGTATGTGCTAAGTTACTACTTATTGGAATTTTATTATAATTACTCGAGTTCCGAGGCACATAATGGTGTATGCCGAAGAAACAAAATCTGCATAACGGTCTTAGTACACAAATTAAAGTAGACTATCGCACCAAGGATTCGAAAAAATTTAGGATGATTCTTTATAAACTGCACTACATACCGAAATAAAGAATAACACTTCTTTAAAATTTTCGATTTATAAGAATTTTTTTCTAAAAGTTTCGTAAATGATACAGGTTTATTGTTTATTTCAGTGTATAGTGCAGTTTCTAAAACATACATCCTAAAAATTTGAAATATTTGACATAATTTTTTTTGAATCTGTGTACCAAAATTTTATGTTTTTTTTTTTTTCCCGAACTACAGTGATAAGCTGAAAGTAGCTGTCATTCAGTTGCCTTTAAACAGGGTATAATTTCTATTCAAAAAAGTGCAAGAGCCCTGATTTTTTGTATTGCAATTTACAAAATTAATTACCTAATTTAAGGTATTATTAAGTTAATTTTTGTTACCTCTGTATTAGTTTGCGATGTAATAAAATTAATATCAACAGAAACAATTACGATGGTAATTAAAAATTTAAATTTAGTGTAAAATTTCACCAAGAAAAAAGAAGTAGTGGAGCTGAGCTCCCTCCCATGCAAATTAAGCACTTCCTTTAAATACATGCAAGTATTTAGCACCCACGAAAACTTTTCTGTGGGTGCTTGAGATCAGACATACTACATAAAAAAAAAAAAACTGTCCCTCACTAAAATTTTATTTTCGAATTATGCAGTTGCAAAGCACTCGTCGTCATCAGTGGCGTGACTATACCGTTAGGGCCCGTAATGAATTCACTGGATAGGGTCCTTCCTCATTGTACAGAATCTCAACCAACATGTTGCAGTTCACTTTTTCTAGCTTTCTATTTGGGAAAGGCTCCCCCTCCGTCCGGGGGACCGTGACTTTTGCCCGTTCTACCGCCCTATAGTTACCCCAGTGATTGTCTCATCGAAGTTCCTCATGCGCATCTAAATTATAAAGGACATGGGTGCTCATATAGGGAAGTAGGTGGGGGCTCGGGTCCCTCCCTCTAGCAGTCGGTATAGTGAACATTTTTATATTAGCTAACCTTTTTTTCACTATTTCAGTACTAAAATGTTTGAAAGCGCGATTGCCGATGACCTTACAAATGCAAGAAATAAACCCTCCCCCCCCTCGTCTTAAAGTGCACATATGGACGTCCATGCCGAAGCATCCACATACATTTGGCCTCATTAAAGATTTTCTTTTAAACTTTTAAAATATCACACAACTAATAAGCAAATAAAGCATTTTAGTACTGAAATAATGCAAAAAGTTCCGTATGCTTTACAAATATTCATATTACGTAATGGCATAATTGGGGCGGGGGGGGGGGGTTGAGTGCACATCACTGTGTTGGGGTTATCAGACGATTGCTGGTGCTCAGCATCCAACGTAATTTTTTTTACAAACCCAAAGCACCCACATAAACGTCTTTTCCTAGCCCTTTCTGGGAACTTCAAATTATGACTTGGCACTAAAATTTCTGTGGGTGCGGAGCACCCACAGAATTTTTTCAGTGGGTGCTTAAGCCCCGGAGCACCCACGTGTCGGCGCCTCTGCACAAAATTACATGGAAGAGGAATTTTTTGTTGTTGTTTGTTTTACTGAAACGGCCTTCAACATTTTATCAGGTAACTCGTACAACAACATAAATAAGGACCATGAAGCACACGAAGAATTAAGATTGACTAAAACCTTAACCGCTCTGCGCCGCGATGTAAAATCTTGATTTTATGACTGTTCAGTTTCCAAGTGTTGAGGAAATTCCTGACGTTGTTCTAGAATTGCTCAAGGTGCTAATATCGGAAACATCAAGTCTACTTCTAAACAAATAACACCTGAAACGATACAAATGACGAAGGAATTTAACGACAGGAAAAAAAATGACTATTTACCAGTAGCTGATGCTAGAAACTATTTCTTCCGTTCGTTCATCGCATCAGCAAATGATTTAGATTCCCAGAGACGACAAGCTTACTTGCAGCCTATTGCAAAACATCCAGTACATTCAAATTTTAGTTTTTCTAAACCTAGCAGCACAGCAACTCTCTTAATACTACTTACCATCAAGTGCAGCACTGGTTCAACGTCAATAAATATCCACTAAAATCGGGTTGACAAAGGACTGGTGGTTATCTGCGCCCACAGTTTCAACTATAAAGGCCGCTACTCCCGAGAAATTACTCTCCCTCATTGTTTGCGATTGTAATGAGGAGTATGTAAAAAAACTGTGAGCTTTTGTTAGTTTTGAACAGTTTTTGTTAACAAAATAAGAATGATGAAGTCTTTTTGTGAAAAATTCTGCCTTTTTCACCGTTTGGACCCCCTCCGAAATTTTTTTCTGGGTACGTCCTTGTCAAATCCTTTAAAAAATTTACATGTATTTAGTATTTTGAAAAAAAATATTTTTTTTTTTTAATTCAGCAAGTATTTTGTATTTTAGTGTTTGAATCAATGTATTTCGTATCGAAAATACATTTTCGGTGCGTATTTTGCCCAACTCTGCGCTGGACCGACTTCATTCTTTTACATTCCCGGCACCACTTCACTCTGCCGTATGGTGTTTTACGGGTACCACTGTAATGCTGTTGAGTAGCCCTTTCCAATCGTAAACGTTCTGTATATTATGATTTGGCTTTTCGTTACATATTCACAATAACTATATCACACTAACGTTTTATACACGCAATCGACAGATCTTGACGAGAGCTGATGACTGAAAAGCAAATGAACGTTCTAGGTTCTCAGAGTCAAAATTTATACTGAAAGGACATAATGAACACAAGCCGACCGTCTGCCACAAGCGATGCGTCACAGTCCTCACTCAACATAACGAATTCTTTTATCCTTAGCTATCGAGTTGTGTCATTAAATTTTGGATGCAGATAATAGACTACAACATCAAACTGTATCCCCGATTTTGTTATCAAGTTTTTGAATTGCCTCGCATTATGGAAGCAAGTTTAAAGACATATTCACGTCAAAAATAATTTACCTCACAACTATAATAAAATACCATTTTCGTTAACAAAAGGAAACATATATAAGAATAAATCATTCTACTAATTTACAAGAAATTCGGTGAGCTTTATTGACCCAAAATTCAGCTATAAAATTATGCATATCGGGATGAAAGGATATGTAATTATGCTTCAATATAACCACGGTTGGCACGTTTTTGCCACTAGTGCAAAAAACTGTCCTGGCAAAAATAGGTTTTTGCCAACCCCCAAAATGGGACCCTTTACTTAACTTACAATTTGATACCCCCCCTCCTCCTCCGAAATAAAATACTGCCTACGCTACTGGCCAAAGTGGCAGTAATAGGGATGCATTGTATGAAATTTAGGGAAAAGTACGTATGTATCTTTTTACAAGGGGCGGAAAAGTCTAACAGACTATTTAAACAAAAGTTTAAAAGGATGAACACATTTCATAGAGAGAAAAAAAAAATTATAATTAAATATATAGCAGATATAAAATTTGGTGAACTATAACAAACAATTAAATGTTTTTAATCAATTCTTTTTTTAATCAATATTTAACTTGGAACAGTTCTAGCAGAAGAAACTGATGCATGTAAAATATCTAAGCACTGATGGATTAAAGGGGATGGCGAGCGGGCGATTGCCCACCCCTCTAAGAAAAAAGAAATTACATGAAAAATATAAGAGATCCTATTTTACTTCCATAAAATAGACATAAATTTCAACTAGCCACCCCCAAGCACAAAATTTCATTAATCTATCTATGTATCTAAGATCTATAAGTTAATGCAATTTTTCTCTATAAATGAAATTAATGTATGTATCAGTTTATTAATTTATTATTTTTTAAGACTACAGATTATTAAAAATAAGTATTGTACTCTCAAAAGTAATTTAAATTTAGTTTTTGAATGTAACTACACTAATAAAACAATAAATCGAACTTGTGAAAAAATAAGCTTGAGATTTTTTGTGCACGTGAAACTAGTTTAATTAGCTAAAATATTCTAATTAAACTGACCCTAAGGACGTATTTAAGGGGGGGGGGCATCCGGACACCTCCCTCGAAATTTTGATTTCTGTTACTAAAATGATAATGATATAGTATTTTTGTGAAAAATTCTGCCTTTTATACCTTTCGGACTCCTTCCAAAATGTTTTTTCTAGATATGTGCCTGACTATTACTTAACTAATTAAACTACAAACATAATAACTATTGCATACTAGGTATGAGTAATTTAAATTTTTCCTTTTTTGCCTGATTTATTCTCAGTTTTTGCCGCTGTCCTGGTAAAAATATTTTTTTTTTTTTTGCTAGCAAATTGCTCAACCCCAATTACAATAGTAACTGAAGTGTTCCAAAACAAGTTATGTGTGATCTATGGTAAAATTAAAAGCTTAAGAACGTACTTAAAAGTTGTAAGTAATGAAGTACTAATGTGAGATAAATAAAACTTTGTATAACACACATAAAAAGATGCTTATCTCACTGTATGATTGCTTCGTCCAAAAATTTTTTGTTGAACTAGTAAAATCTTCCCCATAGTTAACAGAGCAGAAACAGTCAGTAGCGGATGGGCTAGGGGACTTCAGGCCCTTTAAATTAGATTATTAAAGGGTAACATTTTGCTTTATTACACACTTTAAATATGTAAAATTATCTTATTTATAATTTAGCCCCTTCCAAAATATTTTACACTGGCTTAGACTAACATTTTGCTTCAGAATTTATTTTGGGGGATGGCTGAGAACTCAAAATCTAGAATATAATATAACATAAAAATGGATAGTTTTTTTCGGAGGGGAATACTACCCCTTTATTTTGCCCTTCTTTCTTTCTTTCTTTTTCTTTTTTAATGGACAGGCACTTGCTTATCCAGCATTTGCCACTACTCAGGCCCGAAACACTCACCATTTTATTACGGGGGCACCCAATGGGCAGCCAGAGTTACCCACTATGAAGGGATGCACAAGTTGACACCCATGCCTAAGCCAGGATTCGAACTCAGACCCAAGGCACTACACCACCTGGGTGGCCCTTTATTTTGCCTAAAAGTGTTCGCATAAAAAAATGAATTAAAGAAAAAAAAAGGATAAAAAATAAATCGAGTTTAAACTCTTTACAGATGGAAAAACACATTAGAAAATATTTTTTAATTTGGCCTAGATCCATAGCTGAACCTCAAATTTCTCAGAGAACTTTCAAATGTACCATGGAGATATCAAGGGGAACTTTCAAATTTATCCAAAATTCGTAATTTTCTCCATTTCCTACATTTACTATTTCTAAGGGTGGCCGCAGCCCCATCAGCCACCCTCTAGCTACACCCCTATTTTGCTTATTTTGCACTTTTTTTGGGTGAAGTAAGCTGTTTTCAAGCCTCTTCTCCCAAAAATTTATGGAACCGCCACTGGAAACTGGATGGCGTGTGCATGGCCAGTTGCATACACAGCAGAACTGTCCTTGTTAAATGCTTTTAATTAGTAAAGTGCCCTCTACAAGTATTAAAAAGAACTTTACTTATTATTTAGTTAGTTATAAAGTAAGCTACTACTATAATCTAATACAAGTGAACTGGGTTTACTTTTCTTTAATTGTAGCCAAAAATGTGATGTCCAAAATTAAAAGTTGGGACTATATTCCGTATCCAGTGCTGTTTACATGTTTCATTTGGTGATTGTTCTGGCACCATCATGGGCAATGCACAGCGGGAGTGAAGTACCCTGCCGTTAGTAGTTTTGACTTACAACCATAAAGAAGCGTGTATCGTTATTTTGGGAATTTGAAATTGATTCATGTTATGGATGAAAAATCTTATTGTTTAAAAAGAAAGTGTGTGTGTTTGTTAGAAATATGGTGTGAACAAGGCTGGATTTAGGGGAGGGCAACTGGGGTTGCAGTCCCGGGGCCTCCACAATAGACATTTTTCCATACAATTTCCTAATGAAAAACGAAGGATGTGCGAAACAATTTTTAAAAAAATAAAATTCGGACAAAGGAAGACCAGTTCTGTCACTTTTTCCACTCATTCCCAAGCAACACAACAATGTTGATCCAATAAGGTTTAAACGTAAAATGCTAACATACAAAATGCTGTTTCAATGTGAACTTTCAATGTCGTTTCCACACGATTTTGTTCAGTTTTCTCCACCTTGTTTCAGCATGGACATTGATATAATATTGAAACAACATTGTGAAATCACAAGAGGAAAACAAATAAAAAAACAATATTTTATTTCTTTCGTGCAAAATTATTAAAATCATATTGAAATTTACGAAAAATAAAATTGTGAATAATTATCTACTTGAAAACATCATTTTAATTTCTATTAAAATATAGCATTGTCATAATACATTTTTATTAAATACGAATAAAAATGATTTTTTAAAGTAGATAATTATCAACAATTTTATATTTCATAAATTTCTGTACGATTTTAATAATTTTGCATAAAAGAAATAAAATCTTGTTTTTTTATTTGTTTTCCTCTTGTGATTTCACAATGTTGTTTCAATATTATATCAATGTCTATGCTGAAACAATGTGGAGAAAACTGAACAAAATCATGTGGAAACGACATTGAAAGTTAACATTGAAACAACATTGTTGTGTTGCTTGGGTTTTTCATTCTAAACATTCCAAAGCACGTTTGGAATTCTTGTCAAATTGGTAAATATTAATCTTCGATCAAATAAATCATGTGTATATTTGTGAGAAACAATCACAAAGTAAATCATCACACTATTATGTATTCAAGAAATGTTCCCTCCAAAGAAGTCAGATGCAAAGCAGCTTCTCTGTACACATTTCTCATACTACTCGAAATCAAAATGATCGTTGCGAGCCATATCGATGTTGCATTAAGAGTGTGACATCAGATAAGAAGTAGGCATTTTTTGTGTAAAAAAACTCCACGGGAATCGAACCCGGGACCTCTAGGCTATGAGTTAACGATAACCCACTTCGTCACACTGATCATAGAGAAAATTGTTAATTCTTTCAGAAAGAATTAGGGACCACCACTCCATTGTTGCCCCAGGGCCTCCACACCTCGAAATCTGGCACTGGCTGTGAATATAAAACTAAATAAAAGAAAGCATGTTGGATTTACGTTATAAACCGGTGTGTGTGTGTATGTTTGTGAGAAATGAAATGGGTTTGTAGTGTGAATATAAAACTAAATAAAATAAAGCATGCTGGTTTTACGTTATAAGCCGGTGGGTGTTAGGGACATTTCTGAGCGGTTAATTAAAAAAAATAAAGGTAAATGCTCTTTTTCTAATGAATCTTTTCGATGTTTGAGGTTTTTAATGTGAATTTTAAATTGATATTTAATGTTTTTATGTTTTCGTTAGTGCTATTTATGTGCTATTCTAACATGCTGACTTATATGAGGTGTACAACTAGGTTGTTTAATCCACCAATGTCTTTTTTTGAGTTGAAAACGGGCCAGTGTTTGTCCAGTTTACATTAGCTATAGAACTAGATTGCTTAATCCACTGTAGTTTTGGTAAAATCATACAAGTCGGTGCGCACCCCATGTAAACACGGCGACAGTCGCTGGAGCTTGGGAACCGCCAAGCTCCAGCGACTGTCGCCAACCATTTTGCACGATCAGCAAAGTCAAAGTATTTTAACACATTAAAATTGCACATATATTCCAGTTACAAAAACATTAAAACAAAATACAACGTCCATATTTAACCAAAAGAACGTCTGCAAATTCAGTAACAGGCAATTTAAAATGAGCAAACAGTGGACCATTTTTAACTAAAAAAACTACAGTGGATTAAGCAGCCTAGTTGTAGAGCTATGTAAACTAGGCAACCAGTGACTCATTTTTAACTAAAAAAAAACCTCAGTGGATTCAGCAACCTAATTGTACAGTTATGTAAACTAGGCAACCAGTGGACCATTTTTAACTAACAAAACCTCAGTCGATTCAGCAACCTAGTTGTACAGCTATGTAAACGGGGCAAACACTGGCCTGTTTTCAACTCAAAAAACATCGGTGGATTAAACAACCTAGTTGTACACCTCATATAAAGTCAGTATGATTAGAATAGCATGTAAATAGCACTTACGAAAACATAAACACATCAAATATCAATTTAAAATTCACATTAAAAACCTTAAACATTGCAAAGATTCGTTAAAGAAGAGCACTTACCTTTATTATTTTTTTTAAATAACCGCTCAGAAATGTCCCTAACACCCACCGGCTTATAACGTAACACCACCATGCTTTCTTTTATTTACTTTTATATTGACACTGCATTTCTAACAAACACACACCCCGTCCGATAACGTAAAACCAACATGCTTTCTTTTATTTAGCTTTATATTCACATCCTATTTCTAACAAACACACACACACATTCTTTCATACAATAACATAACACATTTCATTCCCTTCCATCCATAAATGAAACAATTTCAAATTCCTGACGATGTACAGGTTTTTTTTTTATGGTTGCCAGCCTAAACAACCGTCGGCAGGGTACTTCACTCCCACTGAGCATTGCCTACGATGGCGCCAGAACCAACGCCAAATCAAACTTGTAAACAAACATCAAAATGTAAACAGCACCGCATACGGAATATAGTCCCTAGATTTTTGAGTTAAAAACAGTCCACTGTTTGCTCATTTTAAATTATCCGTTACTGAATATTCAGACTTTTTTAGGTTAAATATGGACGGTGTCTTTTGTGTCAATGTTTTTGTTAGTGGAATTAATGTACAGTTTGAATGTTTTAAAATTCTTTGCTTTGCTGATCATGCAAAATCATTGGCGACAGTCGCTGGGGCTTGGCAACCGCCAAGCTTCAGCGACTGCCACCGTGTTTACATGGGGTATGCACATCTTGGTTCATTTTACCAAAAGTTGAATATAACTAACTGAAAAAAAGCTTAGTTTACCCTAACAAAATGTACAATAAAGTCATGAATATAAAAAACATTTTTAATTTAATATGCACATAATATTTAGCACAGAAATTCCGCTTTGACCTGTATTGTCCTAACAAATTAATTAATACTACCTACAACACTAACATCATCTATCTTTAATTTTTCTTTTACTGAATGCTCAATTTAAATATTTAAACTCTCAATGATTCAGCAGAAGAAAATACTTTATTTTAATCTTGAGGAAATTTTAAACTGTAACCTTGAAGAGCTATTTGGAATTGCACAAACTACCAATATGACTTAAGGGGCAGAATTCATTAATATTGCACAACTTTTACTTCAGGACGTCACATTTTTGACTACCATTAAAGAACAGTAAACCCAGTTCACTTGTGTTAGCTTACTAGTGGATTAATATTGAAACTTGTGCTGGAAAAAAATCCCCCCTCCCTTTTTTGACTCCATGACTTCCCTGATCCATGTAAATATCTATTATTAAAATACTAAATAGATTGAATCATGCATATGGCACTAAGATAGAATTATGGGACATGCATTTATAACAGGTATTTCTTAATGTGCATTTTTTAACTTCGAAATAAATTGAACTAAAAATACAGCTTTATTTAAATTATAAATTACTTTTTAAAGAGAATGGTGAAAATTTTAAGAGGGAAATATAGGTAAATAAACCATCCGAATTTAGTATTTTGCTAGTCCGTTTTATATTTTTATGTCCTCGGACCAGCAGACCACCGTTTATTTCGAGCCTTGAAAGGGATAAACGAGGCCGGCAGTTTCATGTTTTTGTCCCAACTTGGGAAAATCGTGAATCCGACACTGCAGAATCCACTCAGAGAAGAGAAGTTTTATATTTTACCCAGAACTTCAAACTACTGAGCCAATTTCTGATAACATAGGAATATAGAATTTTACATGCATTGGATTCAACTCAATTGAGTACTTAGCAAAAAAAAAAAAAACAGTAAACTTGTTTGCAACAAGCAGTAAAGTTGGCTACTAATAAATTGAACATTGACAAGTTTCGGACTTCAAAAGACATTTCATTGTGAAAACATATATATATATTATTATCTTACCAGCCCATTTTCCAAGCTTCTTCCAGTTTACAGAAAATCCAAGGCAATTGGCCACGAAACAAGTATAAAAACCTCGCAAAATGGATCTCAGTACTTTAAATAGTAACCAACAAATTACTACAAAACCAATATACCATACAAAATCAAAAGAGTTGCTTGGAGACAAATCACACTTTTGAGATTTTGCATCCATAACTTTAAACAAAACGGTAATATCAAAATAAATAAATATTAAATATACGGTGCCTTTTTCCTTATAATTTCGAAATAGCAGACGAACTCCAGCCTTCAAGCGCGAACGACGTGTTTTGAGAACTCACCTCACCTCAGTTCGCCGTGCACACACGCTGCGGCTGCTAGGGTCTACGTCATTCGTGTGTAAATGCCAAAAATATTACCAAAATGAAATCGGAACAACAACAAAAAAAAATTTCCCCAACTGTTTTAATTGAATTTATAATTCTTTCTCAAATAATGTATAGTGCTTAAAAAAGTAATTGGATTTTAAAAAAAAATTATTGGGAATGAATATGTGTAATCAACGTCATACTATAAAAATAGCCCAAGCTTCGGTTGGGAAATGGATTACTTAATGCTGCTATCTAGCGGTGAAAGTTTTAAAAAACTTATCAGAAAATTCTTTTTTCCATAAATTACTAGTCGAAAAATTAATTTTATTAATCAGTTTATTTTTAATGTTTCAAAATTAAAAAATAAGTGCTTCACTTTTTTTATTTTCTTTATTTTTTCTGTTTGGAGGCCCCCCTGTCTGCAGACAGTCGGGCACCCTGGTCAGTCCGGGCCTGATAATGAGTTCCTTAAAATCATAAACTTTTGACAGAAAAGGTTTTTGTAAAATGACGCGTATAATTTTATTCTATTTTTAAGACCGGTTGTCAATTTGTGTAGATTCTATTTCATTTTAATTTTGCGTTTAAAAAAAAAATGTACAATAGTTTACAAAGCAAACGCTTTACAAACGGCAGCAGAACGCTTTACAATTTAAGCATTGGAAAAAATGCAAAGTCCAACAAAGCTTACGTTGGGAGCTTTAAACAAACTTGGATTCTTTAATCCCAAGGCAGCATTTCTCTTTTTTTTTCGCTCCGATAATCCGAAGTGGAAACGGGAGCATAACATACAGACTCCATCTCAAACTGAAAAATGATTTAAATAGCTGATTAAAAAATAAAAATGCAACTTCTCTCATAGCAATACTATGCTTGAGAGGAGCCAAATCATGCAATAGCGTCACCTGTCGACCGAATCGGCGTTAGGTCCAATTTAAGTCCATGGGAAATGTTTATGTTTACATACATCAACACTGGCATCTGCTGTGGCTGACAGACATTGATAAGCTAGAGAAGCTCATGTGACAGTCATTGCACTGAATTTAAATGATTAGACGCCGGTATTTCTAATTTTCTCTTATAATTTAAGTATAGTACTCTTAGAATTTTCTAATCTAACCAGTCTTTGATTTATATTTGTGAAAAGTTTTTGATTTCTAAGCATTGAAAGTAAGTAATGCTGAGAAATAAAATTTGTTTAATTAATACACGTCATTGATTAGCATATTATAGTTATATTTTCATTTATTTTAGCTTATCAATCGTAAGATGACTGAAAAAGTAATATTAGTAACTGGTGGCACTGGGCTCGTGGGAAAAGCTATTGAAGAAATCGCCAAAAAGAATAGTGAAAACGAAACATGGCATTTTGTATCTTCAAAAGATGCAGATTTAACGTAAGTCTTGCGTCTATAAATATTTATTTATTTAATTGATTTGTATACAAAGCCGTACCCAAAGGGAGGGCTGAAGGCTCGATAAAATGTATTGTATGAAAAATATTGTCTTCATAATAAAGAATTAAAAAGTTGCTACAAATTATTTCGAAAGAAATTCAAGCGAAAGGAGTTTTTGATAAAACATATTCAGTAAATATTTTCAAAAACTATAATACTTTTTAAAGCTCAGAATAATTCATATTTTTTTTGTGTGAAATTATATCTTTTTATATCCCCCTCCTACACTCAATTAATAAAATCCTGTGTGTACCACTTTCTATGCATTAACTCAGGGAATTCTCAGCCCTTTGTCCATGAGCACCATAGCTGGGTTCCAAATAAGTCACGGTGCTACAACAAATGCTTTGAGATTAACCCAAATATCTGTGACAATCATCAGTTCTTGTGGCAAGTTTAGCTGTGACTATTTAAAACTTTATTAATTGAGTGTTTCTTTCTATCTCAGATGCATTGTAAGGTTACATATGAAAATGCAGCATACTTGCTTGAAAAGTGATTCATTTTTTCTGTATTCATTGTATTATTAATAATTAAAATAATAATAACAGAAAAAAGAAATGCATCTACATTTGACCATTATTACAAAAATGTAAGACTTTGCTGTCAGCTGAAAATTTTCTGCTGCAAGTTTATAAAAGCTCACTGCATTTTTAATGTCAGTTCCAAAACCTTATTTCGAGCCCTACACTATAGTACTGCGATTGCTATGCATGACTACAATAAAAATATTTCATTTCCTCATAAAATGCTGTATAAAAGTTTTCTCATTAACTGCCTGAAAGCAAGAATGTCATCAAACTTACCTAATTAGGAAACAAAGCAGTTGTCCATTAAAAATATGCAATGCCTAAAATCACATTGACTTTCACATTTATGTTTTCTATAAAGAATTTTTATTATTTGTAGATTTTGTATATGTATTATTTAACCATTAATTATTTTACACAAAAATATTGACAGTAAATTTTATATACTAATTTATGTTTTTGGAATTAAATGTTTTTGGGGGAGGGGCAAGAGGGGGAGTACATTATCTCATATGCGAAACTGTCCAACTATAAATTCTCCACAAAAAAAAAAAAAAAAAAAAAAAAGATGCCTACCATTTGACTGATATTCTAGAATGTACTCTAAGTGCAGAAAGATTGGGGACCTCTCTTCTAAAACTGAGTCATGATTTGTGCTTTAGGATGGCACAGTCTTGGAAGTTTATAATTTTGATAACTGAAATGCAAAATGCTTTCTTGCTGATAATTTGAAATTTCTATATTTTTAAGAAAATAATGTACGAATTCCTCCCTTAGAGATTGGATAAGTTAAAAAGTGTAGAACTTTTTAATAATTAGGTGCTCTAATAAGCAATACTGTTAAAAAAAAATAAATAAATAAAATTCATTTTTTCTTTGCCTAAAAGAGTACAAATAGATTTTTTGTAAAATATATTCAAATTCTTAATCATTTAAAATCTGATTCTTTGTCATGCTGGAGAAATGGTAGCGTTTCTACACTGTAATATACAGCCAAACTTGCTTATAATGAGCACAAAGGGATTGTGATATTTGCTCGTTATAACAGAGTGCTCATAAGGAAATGGTTCATGAAATAATTTTAAATATTCATTCCTACTCAAGGATGTATTTAGGGGAGGAGAGAGATCCAGAGGGTCTAGACCTCCTCCGAAATTTTGATTTTTGTTCCTAAACTGATAGTCTTTTTGTCAAAAATTCTGCCTTTTTTACCGTTTGGGCCCCCTCCGAAATATTTGTCTGGATTCGTCCCTGTACATACTTACTATATTACTTATTTATTTCTGTACAGTACAAAGCAAGTAAGTTGACAAGTTTTGACTGTCTTATTGTCTTTTTCTTCTTATTGTTCGGTGGAGAAGACTTATGTACCTAAAAATATGGTCACTTGTACTTTCAGATTCAAAAAAAGATTAAAGAATTTCTACACATTCAAAAGCCTTTGAGTGCGTTGCAGTTAGTTCAGGTTAAAATTCAACATATTTGTGGTCATCATTGTCGCTTTCATAGACTTTGAAATGTTTAAAAAAAATTTCCTAGAAAATGTTTTAGGTAAACTGAGGAAGTGGAGGTCAATAGAAAACAAAAGTATTCTTTGCTGTATCTGGGGTTTAGTACTCATTAAGAGTTATGTAGTTCCCATGGACTTAGCATTGTCTCAACCAAATAATTTCAATTTCCTTGTCAAACCAGGATTCTCATTAAATCAAGGTGCATTATAAACAAGTCAAACCGTATCACTGTTCCTACATAATTTTAAAATAAGTGTTAAAACCAAGACAAAATCATTAATGTATATTTTTTTATTATACTTAAAAAAAATTAGTCTAATAGTTTTAAGTCTAATTTAATATTATGGCCATAACTTAAAATATTTTTTAATACTTATTCTGACTTAAACTATGAAGTGGGTGGTGAAAAAATGTTACTTTAGCAGAAGTATAGATTAAAGACTGCAATTCTGTTGTTATGCATTAATAAAGAATTTACTGTGCAAGGTCTCTTATATTTTGAATAGATAATGAACAGGTAGAACAGAAATGATACAAAGTTATAGAGGAATTTATGGTACAGTAAATGATTTTTAAAAGGTACCCTTTTTGCCTAGAATATATTAAATTGATAAGTTATTATATTATGCTTAACATTTCTTGTTTTGATTTTTTGCTCATTATCTGTTGGTAATATAATAATTATTTTTATTTTAGTGATGCTCATCAGACAAATTTATTGTTTGAAAAATATAAACCAACTCATGTTATTCACCTTGCAGCTATGGTTGGTGGTTTATACCGTAATATGAAATACAACTTGGACTTCTTGGTTTGTGTTTGATGTTTATTATTTCTATTATCAGTTTATTAAGGAGAGCTATTCATTTTTCTAAAATATTTCATTCTGTATTAATTTAAGATTGTCAGAAGTTTACTGACTTAAATTTAAATTTAAATTTCAGGTTAAAATCCCTTAGAAAGTCTCCCACGGAGGGCAACATCCCCTTACCCCCCTCTAAATATGAACCTAACCAGTTATAAATCTGCTCAAAAACTACTGAACAAATGTTAAAATTGTGTGTTTATTTTGAATGACCCATTTCCAGTGTTGAATTTGCTGTTTTTTCATGTTTAATAGCAACTTGAACATTTTTAACTCGAGCTTTTAAATCAAAATTCCCTAAGCACTTCTCATCTAAAGTCTTTAAAACAAATTTGGTTACTATCTGTTCACCCATTTAAGTGGTAGAATCTTGTTTATAGGGGAAGTTTAATTATATCAAATATAATTTTCCATCTGGGTCCCATGCATATTATAGATAGAACTTTAGTAGTATATAGCCGTATATCCGGCAGAGAATTCGGATATCCAATAGTTATGATTCAGATATTGAAAAATCAGCTGGATACCAGATACTTGCCAGATATCCATTACATCCCTAGTTTAAAATACATATTTTTAAAATAAAATTATATTTTTTATTTAAATAAATGAATGTGCACACTTTAATACAGTATATTAATGTAATGCATGTTAGTAAAGTTTTGTTTTGTCTTGTCCACCAGAGAAATAATATTCATATCAATGATAATGTTCTACACTCAAGTTTCAAACATGGAGTGAAGAAAGTTGTTTCCTGCCTTTCAACTTGTATATTTCCAGATAAAACCAGCTATCCAATTGATGAGACCATGGTAATTTTTCCCCCTCCCTTTTATCTAAAATATTGTTACATTGTATTAAAACAGAGCTCAGCACAAGTCACCTTTCTGCCTATTTTTAGCAGTTGTCACCATCAGTAACTATTTCCAACAATCTGTCAATTTTTTTTAAACATTCAATCACCAAAGTGTTTTCCTAAATCAAAACTGCATTTTTGTGTGTAATTTTTAAAATGCATTTTTGTGAAATGAGTTTTATTTGTGGTAAAAGCACTGATCTAGAATTAAATGTCAACAACAAGTATTTCATTTTAAATGATTTAATTTTTAGGGAACAAATCAGTAGTTTATAAAGCTTATAGAAGGATGGCATAGTAAAAAAATTGCACATTTTGTGATACAGGCAATTTTTTTTATCATAGTAGATTAAATGAACATTATTTTAAAATATTGGGGCATTTCATATTGAGCAGCATGCGGTTTGGAAGTTATTTCAATTTCAGTATATATATATATATATATATATATAAACTCAGCTGTTCAAGCCTCGTCAGGGGGAGATCCCCCTGAACCCTTTAATTTTTAGTTTTTTCATTATTGCCGTATTAAAACTATATTTATTGACTTATTAAAACTATATTAACGATATTAATTGACATGTCATTTTATCTCTCATCTTTCGTGTATTTAGCCTGGTAACTCTATGTTGAAATTTTTATGACTGTAACCTATTTATAGAAAAATGCATGTGATGCATATTCTACAGCTTACGAAATATTGTAACAATACTGCTGTTGCAACAAAAGCTGTTGTGGCAACAACAGCTATTGTAACAAAAGCTATTGTGAACTAATAGTATGTAAATACATGTAAAATTATGTCGCATTTTTTGGACAATTTTCAATAAAGGGGGTGAGAGATAAAATGACATAGTCATTAATATATATTTTACAGAAGCTATTTTAGATTTGGGCATTCGTACATTGATTTTGGTATTTAAAAGTAAAAATACAATAAATTTATAATAAACTAGTACTAACATATTTAATGAAACTCTGGCTGTGTAGCCCAGCTTTGCCATGGCAGGTATGTTAGTAAGGCATAACTTTGTGACAAAAAAAACTATTCCTTGATGTTCGCTAATCTATTCCCATAGCTTTTTTTTTTTTTTTTTTTTTTCACAATCATGAATGAATAAAGTGACTAAGAATCTGAAAAACATTAGTCTGCACATGTGTGCAATTCTTCAAACATTGTATGTAATGCAGGTACCTAAAAAATTTTTACTGCTCTAATTAAAAAATAATTTTTTTAGAATGTATGGTTATGTACACAAACATTAAATTTAAACACTTATAAATTTTCATTTATCATAGGCCACTGTTTAATAAGTTATTGAATACTGATAAGGGAACACTGGAACATTCTCCCTTACGCATGCATAGATCTGCAGCATTTTTTGCTACCACAACTAATTCGCTCAAACTATGCTTTAGTTGCTTCATGGATTGTTTGACTTTGTAATATTTAGGCCTTCTTTCACTTCACTTTAACTTCCAACTTGTCTCAGGAAATAACAAAGGACTGGGAGTCAGTGCATGCTCCCAGATGTAGCAGCTCTGATATATGGTTCTCTTAACATGTTGCTTAAGTACATCTAATGCTGGTGGAATTGTTTGCACTCATCTTAATCTTGTAAATAGCTTATTTCTGTTTTTTCTTTTCGTATTTCTGTTTTTTTTAATATTAGTGCTTGTGAGATGAAATTGTATAATTATATAGTGGATCTCTCTATTGTGCCCATCATCTTCTCAGGCATGCTGATTGGGGTACAAGTAAAAGCCAATAGTACTTTCCTGAACTGACATTGAATTCCAACTATGCTACCTGTCTCTTTACCATGTCCAACAAAAGGAGAAACTGTGTCACATCTTGTTAATGAATTGATATTGCCACAACATACTGTTGATACCAGATGTGGACTTTTATAAGTGATGGTAATGCAAACCTTTCCACATGATGTTCAACTTTGGTTAACTTTTGGGAATGGAAAAAAATCTGCCATTACATTAGCTGCACATGAGATTGCTAGTGGCCTCAAATGCAGGCCATTCACAATGTTTCATACATTATCAAGATGTGACAGTTTCTTCTTTTTTTGTCCCAATATATTAAAACCATGTTTATTTAATGTGCCATCAATGATAGAAATGTATGCGTGTATCACAAAACGCACAATTGTCATGAATTTATATAATATGCTGGCAGACTATCAGATAAAAAATATAACTGCTGGTTCAATGTTTCTTTTAAAGAGATTCTTAACTTGTGAATGAAGTAAGCATTTGTGGCCTTTCAGATGTGTTTCTGAAGTCATCTTGGTATATGGGCTGTTCCATTCCTGAAAGTTTATGCAGAACAGAAACAACTAACAGACCCTTTCTATTAATGTAATAAATGATGTTGTTAATAGATCATCTGAATTTTATTAAGTTATCTCACAAATTTATGTGTCTAAGGATCAAACTTTCATCACTATTTAGACATTTTTAAAAATATATTTGGTCACTTTTCTCACTAGTTTTATTGCTATGACTTGTGCTAGGCCCTGGTTAATATAAAAGATTTAATAAATATTGTGTTTAATATACCGTAATTTCCTGCCTATAATCCGCAAGCATCTTTATTAGCTCAGAAAAAAAAATTACATCGTATAATCCGCGGATATTCTGAAGCAGACTATCAATATTTTTCAAAATTACATCGGTATTGTTAATGCACATCGATTTCGGCATACAACACATTTTGTGCTAAATTGATGAGAAATAAACTATAAAAGGTTGAAATTTGTACTGAAAAAAAAATAAATACAAAGAAAATTTACTGTACACTTAAAAAAAATTAGTGTAAACAAAGTTATAATTTTGTAGCTGTTCCCCTGCTTTGATTCATCGCAGCGCATATTTCTTTCCCATGCTATTCTGCCCGTCATCTAATGACGTAACAGGAGAGAGGAGAGTGAAAGGTATTTTTACAGGGTTCCCGCTAGAGCGCGAGAATCTTGCATATTTCTTTTTTTAAGTCTCGCGCAAAAAATATTACTACGCGAGGTGTTCTCGCGCTGCAAAATATTTACCACCAGCACGAAATTCTCGCTCGCTGTTTGAAAGATTAAAAACATCAGTTTACAAATACGAAAATTTGTTTTCATTCTACTACTGTGGAAATCGAGCCGGAGACAAAACAAAACTCCAATAACGAGCTGCCGTGGCCGCAAAGAAGCATCCGCTCCCCCCATTCCTCTCGAGTTTCTGTTCAGAGATAACACGGTTGAATCATTGGAATGCAGAAGGGGAGTATTAATTAATGCTATCCCCACAGAGCTGGCGTGTTGATTTTTCTCCTCCAACTCTGCAGCTGTAAAATGTTTTGTTTTTGTATGTACGTCCGTGGTATATGAGTTTTGAGAGCATTTCATCTGCTTGTTTTTTTATATATCACCACGATTCATGGAATTATTGATATCCTCTGGCAGTTTGAAATTTGTACCCCTCCCCTTCCGTTCTAAGTTTAGTTACAGTTCACAGTAAGAGTTAATCTTAAGACCCCCCCCTCAAAAAAATAAATAAATAAATAGGAGGGAAGCTGAAATTTTCCGGTTAAATGCCAGATAATGTAGCTTTTACTGTAGTAAGAATTTGAACTTAAATATATCTGTTTTAACTTTGTCACACATATTTGTATCTTACCAACTTTGTAGTATAATATAATTTAACATTTATATAAATATTATGTTATATTATATAATTTTATTATACTAGATAAAATATTATAGTTAATAATTCTGTTGCTTATTTAAACTGGATGTGATTCTTTGAATATTCATTAACAATTCAAGTACAAATTTCAGTAAACTTTCAAGTGCAAATTTAAGCAATCTTATTAGAATAGCTGATGGAAATATCAATTTAGAAAGTTTTCCGCATGATCAAGCTGCTAAAATTTTTAATGATGCCCGGTGATGAATGGGAACAGTTGTAGCCCCGTGGTACAACTTTTGACCAATAAAAAGCTAGATTGAGATATCACAAGTTGAAAACCATGTGTAGTTAAAAAGAATCTAGTCTTTAGTATACGCGCGTACTCGTGTTGCAGTTGGTTACCAGCGCCATCTAGTAGCAAAAAGAGTCCCAATTTTTATTTTCTGATAGAAAAACTAAAGTTCGAGGGCCAAAATTTTCCTCAAGGAAAAAAAAAAAAATCACAGATAATACGCGGCGGCGGATAATCCGCATCGTAATTTTTTTATGTTTTTTAACAGATTATCGGCAGGAAATTACGGTACATGTATGCATGTATACTTTCTCATATATTAAAGGTGTTGTGTGTTTGCGTGAAAAAATCTTAGTTTAGGTAATAATGTAAGTTGATCAATGGGATCAAGCTGATTCTGAACTTTTAGATTAATGTTTAGCATCTATGCAAGTTTTTTTTTTTTTTTTTTTTTTTTCCCTTGCAAAATAATAAATTATTTTTTACTGTTCTATTAGTTAGTTCTTTAAAATTTAAAAATTTTACTGTAATATAGTTTATATTAGTAAAATCAAGTTGACTTCACATCAGATATCCCTTGGAAAATATTTTGTTTAGTCAAGAAAACAAGTTCTGTTTACAAAAAAGCAAAAATTTTGGATTTAAAAAAAATGTAATTTTGAACACACTTGTGTGTCCTTAAATGTTATTGAACTTATTATTTTTAATGGTGTTTGTGCTTGACATTACCAGACTTTATTATTTTTAGTATCTTATAAGATGAAATAAAATGCAATGCTTAATTGTTTACATTAAAATTTTAGGCAACCAAGACATGGTTAAATTAAATAGTTTTTCCTAAAATCAAAATCTTACTATGAATGATGTAAAAAATTTTCTGTTGAAGAGTGAAAAGAAATGTAGAATTATTATAATGATTTTTTAAATTCTATATCTCTTACATTTTTTATATTTTTATCTGCATGTTACTTATTATCAATGTTATTAATGGCAACTAAAATGTAAATGTTTTAACATTTTCAATATTCTACTGCACAACACAGAAGAAAAAAATACAAGGTTTATATATATATTTATTATGAATTTTTGTTAATAACATTTACTTTTCTTTCCCAGATTCACAATGGTCCTCCACATGAGTCAAACTTTGGATACTCGTATGCAAAAAGACTCATAGATATTCAAAATCATGCTTATAATGCCCAGCATGGTCTTAAATATACAGCAGTTATACCTACGAATGTTTTTGGTCCTCATGATAACTTCAATTTAGAAGATGGTCATGTTATACCAGGATTAATTCAGAAAACATATAATGCTAAAAGCAAGTATTTACTTTGCCTATAATAAATAAAATTATCTGTATGTAAGAAATTAAATTAATTTTACCTTTTGAGAGTAATAAAATGATAAAATTTCATTGTTTTCAAAGGAAGAGTTAGTTTCTACTGAAAAACACGTGACTTTAAATTTGTATAGAAACATTTTATTCTATTATTTTTTCATGTAAAAATATTTAAAGCAGTTAATTTCAGTACATAAAAAATGTTGAATGAAGCATTTGTATTTTTTTTAATGTGGGGAAATAATTGTTCTGGTTAAGCAAGCTTTTTTAATGTTGGCCATTTGTTCATAAGGTAAAAGGGGGGGGAAATATTCTTATGTAACCTTTTAATTTGGAATGCATTTTACTGGTGGGATAAATATTTTAAATAAAATTAGTAATTGTGAAATTTGCCATAGAGAACTAGAAAACATAAGTGTGGCATTAAGAGAATATTTGTATATATATATATATATATATATAAATATATAATAATAAAATAAACTTTGCTAATTTTACCTAATTTAATTTAATGTTATTTGAAAAGCCTTCTTTAATCTCGGTTACTCTCACTGTAAAGTTTGTTTCTCGGCCACACAAATATTGCGCTCAGAGATGATTTTTGAAGTTCCATAAGCAGTAAAATTGTTGATTCAGCAGTATCTTCAGTTTTCTGTGGCTTTGTTATTATGCACTTTTAGAACTCCTGGGTAAGCAGGTGTTTCTCATGTCTTGATTGACAATCTAGTTAACTAAATATGTTTGAGAGTAACGCCTTCGTGATCGTGCTGCACCCTGCCAGCAGGTGTGGTAACTAAGGAGTATTTAAGCAAGAGCGTGGAAATTTCGAAAGCTTCATCTTAACTTTGCGCTTAGCTTTTTTAGGAGTTTGGAACATGAAGCTTAGCTTCGAGCCTTTAGACTGCTATGTACGAAGATAGCCCCGGAACTAAGAGGTCGCCGGCCTGACTCCTGCCCTCTGCCCGAACTTTGAAATAAACTATTTAACCTAGAACCCCAATGGATTTGCGTCAATCATTCCAACAAGGGATGGCATGAGGCCATTCTTTACATATATATATATATATATATATATATATATATATATATATATATATATAAAACCTTGAACTATATTTTAATGGTCTTCTTTTTTATATTTTATTAGAAAATGGTACTCCTCTAGAAATATGGGGCAGTGGCAAGCCTCTTCGACAGTTTATTTATTCTCTTGATCTTGCAAAATTAATTGTGTGGGTTATGAGAGAGTATGAAGAAATAGAACCAATCATTTTGTCAGGTAATTTCTATTTAATTTTATAAATTAGTTAGTTGAGTGTAATGTTTTATATACCTTTTTGAAAACAGCAGTTAAAATTTTAATTAAATATTTATAGCTTGGGTAGATTTTATTTGACCTTTTAAAATAGACTGGTAGAACAGTTGCACCCCCCCCCCCCCCCCGGAAAAAAAAAGAGAAAATGAATGTACCATATCCAAAAGATTTATCTTTACACTAAATCTGCCCATGAATGAACTTTAGTTTTATCACATCTACTTACCACACCACGTTTGCTCTCTGATTAGACAAAAGTATTAAAAACTATAAATTTCTGAATTATTAGAATTTTCTATACTTAACCGGAGCAGTACAGTAGAGGGGGTGGATCTCTGCAATCCAACTGAAGAGCATGAATTCCTTCTTAGGCTTTGTGGCACCAATGGAGTTTGGTTTCAATTAAATTTCTTTGTCAGAAATTGGTAGTTTAAATTTAAACATCTTTGATTTATTTTCTGTTTTATAGTGTGAACTTTAAACCCAATTTTTTAAAATTTTAACACCAATAATTGTACTCTCATATGCTCAAACTAATGGTATCCTTTGGGCTACCTAGGTTAGCTGAGGTTGACAAATATCAGTTTTCATTAAAGCATTGGCCTAACACTCTAGAATTGGAGCATTTTTCAATCCTTCAATAGGTAAGAGAAATTGGTGAAATTTTCCCTTAAATTTTTTCATAGGGGTATTCTGTAAATTTTCCATACAGTTTCTGCATAGAGCCAGCAAGATGCAATGTAATTATAATGTCATTGAAACTGGGCTGCATGTCAAAGAACCCGAAGGTTTTGCAATACTTCGGCAGGCAATTTATTCTGCTTTGATACCTAGGGATGGGTGCAAGACAGACTACTTTTCATAACAAAATAGGAATTTTGCGAGACAAGGCAAAGCTTTGCGGCTGTTTTGCAAGATGATGCAATCCTATGTTTTGTCAGTCATAAAATTTTTGTTGTTTTTTTTATTTCAAAAGTACTAATTTTTGCAATTTTTCATTAAACAGTTTAAATAACCTTTAAAAAATTTGGATATTTCCTATAATTTCTGTATTTGTTTATTAATAATTTATTTAATGTTTGATCTCAGACTTACAATATGGCTGAGTAATTTGATGTCATTGCTGGTGAAGTCCCCCCCCCCCCCTGCTCTTTCACTACACATTCTCATCTATATTTTAAAAACTTAAGTGAGATGACCACCTTTGGAACTAAAATATGCTCCTGCTTTTTTTTAATAGTTGATTTTTTGCAGTATTATTTTGAATTCAATTATTTTATTTTTGCCACCCATTTTCACATTTCAGTTGATGAAGAACAAGAAGTTAGTATTAAAGATGTTGCAATGGCTGTAACTCAAGCATTTGAATTCAAAGGCCAAGTTATTGTATCCTCTAATTTTCTTTTACCTAATGCAAATTAACTTATTTATTTAACATTATGTTATTAACATATTTATTTAACATTTATTTAACACTAGTTAGTTACATAAAATGTCCATTTTTTTCCTTTTTCAGTCCCTTCAACTTTTTTTTAAATTTAAATGGCATATAACCTTGTATAAGTGTTTATATGTTTGCTTTAACTAATAAGTTTGATGCAACAAGATCTGATGGACAGTTTAAAAAAACAGCCAGCAACAAGAAGCTAAGAAAATATAAACCAGATTTTGTTTTCACACCATTTGAAGAAGGTAATTATTTCATCAAGAGAGTAGAAAACAAATTTATCAACAAAAATGTTAAGGATTTTTTAATACTTAATATTGAATGATTAACTTACTGTTTAGCTATACTGTTCATTTGTCTTCCTTGTTCCATAAAATACATATTTAGAATTGAAATCTATCTTAAAATCACCTATTAAAACTGTTTCACAATTTTTTCCAGGCATAGTTAAACTATACTTCACTTTTATAAATAAAATTTGGAAAGTGTATCATAATCTATGAGTGTACCATATTTGTCTTCTCTGTTCCATAAAACACTACTAAAACTAATTTACAATCTTTGCCATAGGCATATTCTAACTATACTTCTCCTTTATAATAAGCTGTCGTGTTTGTCAGTTTCTAGAAAATTTGGAAGATATTGCCAAGCTTTTTTCGGTTTTGAAGACTTACTTTTTGATACCAAACTTGGTGATCAATTATCAAAAGTTGCAAACCTTGTGCGACTTTCAACATTTTATTTTTCCCGTCCACATTTATCTGGCAAAGACATTTGAAAAGTGCTTCACTGTGCCAAATCGTGCATAGAATATGAAAGTTATATATTTAACGTGTGTGTATTTAAACTATGAAAGTTATGTCGATGCTAAAAAACCTGCTTGATTTTAATAGCACTGTATTTCTAAAAAAGAAAAAAAAAAAATCTGAAACACACTTGCATAAGCACTATATATTAAAAGCGTATCATAATCCACGCGTCGTCCCTATTTTTCTTCCTTATTTCAATCAGTTGGAAAGTGTATGATTATTATTGAGTGTGCCATATTTTTCTTCCTTGTTCCACAAAGCACTTGTTTGGAATCAAAATCTATATTAAAATTGCCTACAAAAATTATTTTACAATCTTCGCCAGGCATATTGTAGCTATTCTTTTCCTTTGTAATAAAATGTTGCGTTTGCCAGTTTCTAGCCAAACTTTGAAGGTATCACCAAGCTTAGTTCAGTTTTGAGATGTTTTGGTGCCAAACTTGGTGATACATCACCAAAAATTGCAAAACTTCGTGACTTTCAACATTTTAGCCCCGCCAGTTTCTAGCCAAACTTTGAAGGTATCACCAAGCTTAGTTCAGTTTTGAGATGTTTTGGTGCCAAACTTGGTGATACATCACCAAAAATTGCAAAACTTGGTGACTTTCAACATTTTAGCCCCGCCCCCTCCCTGCTCTGTCATTAAAATAAAATAAAGTGAAAAGTGCCTCACCGTGACAAATCATGAAGACAATTTATGTTGGCACTAAAAAAACCAGATTGATATTAATAGCACTCCAGTTCTAAAAAAAAAAAAAAAAAAAAATAAAAAATAAAACAAAAAAAAGTCTGAGAAAGTTTCATATTTTAAATAAGCACTACATTGCAGTATTAAAAACGTATTATAATTCATGAATCGACCTTTCTTGTTCCATTACATTGGAAAGTGTATCATATTTCATGGGTGTGCCGTGCCGTATTTGTCTTTCTGGTTTCATAAAACACTTTTTTTTGGAATAAGCAATTATATTAAAATCACCTACAAAAACTGTTTCACATTATTCATCACCTATATTCTAACTATATTTGACCTTTATAAATATAGTGTTTGGAATATGCATCATAATCTGTGAGTGTACCAAATTTGTCTTTCTTGTTCCATAAAACACTTCTTTAAAATCAATATTACAAAATTCCAACTAAAACTGTTTTAAAATCTTTTTAGGTAATATTATAAATATACTTCTTCTTTATTTACACAAATATAGACACCAATATTCCAATTAAATCAACAGTAGGTTTACTCAATTTCTCGAAAAATATGGAAGATATCACCAAACTTAGTCCAGTTTCGGGGACTTATTTTTTGGAGCCAAACTTGGCGATACATCACCAAAAATTGTCAAACCTTGGCGACTTTTCCCATTTAATCTAGCAAGCCTGAAAAATGATTTGCCCTTCTGCCAGGTAGACAAAAAAAGCACTGAAAAGCTAAAAAATACATAAAAAAACACTTTTTTTGTCAACTATCTCCTATTTAGGTTGATTTTTAATAAACCCTGAAAAGTATTTTTATGACTTTGTATTCGTTACCTTTTAATGCAATATTTTTATGGCTATCTTCATTTCCCTTTGATATATGAAGACAAATATGAAAACAATGTTTTTGCTCCTTACACCAGTTTGGACACGCATTCTAAAAAAACCCTGAAAATAATTTTTAGGCATTTATGTTCCTTATGTTTTGAATCAAGAATTTTATGGTTATCTCTTTTCTCCATTAAGATATAAAAGGAAGTGTGAAAAGAACATTTTGGACCCTCACCTACGTTTGGGTGAGAATTCTATAAAACTCAGAAAATGATTTTTATGTATTTCTGTTAGCTATAAAATTCTTGCTTTAAAATGTAACCATCTCTTTTTTCTTCTGATATATGCAAAGAAATGTATAAAGAACGTAAAGGCCCCCTTACCACTATTTGGGTCTGAATTCTAAAAAACCCTGAAAATGATTTTTAGGTATTGTTGTTAGTTACATTTTAAAGCAAGAATTTTATGGATATCTCTTTTTCCCTCTGAGATATGAAGATAAATGTGGAAAGAACGTTTTGGGCCCCTTATTCCTGTTTGGGTGCAAATTTTAAAAACCCTGAAATTGATTTTTAGGTATTTCTGTTAATCATATTTTAAAGCAAAAATTTTATCGCTATCTCTTCCCCCTATCACTATTTCTTCATCATATTACAGTGAGTGACATCATCAGTTCTATATTAACAGAAAAAAAAACTAAATTATTTTTATTGCTGTTTGCTTACAAACTTTTTTTATAGACTATAGTAAGAGAAATAATGTTTTATTTTACATTTTATAGCCATCAAGACGACAGTAAACTGGTTTGTAGAGAATTATGACACTGCTAGAAAGTGAAAACATATTTTGAAGAACTAAATTTTTATAACAATTTCAAGAAATTTTAAGAATTGTTAATTTGTTGTTAATAATAAAGGTATTTAAAGTTTTTACTTGGAAGTCTTTTTTTTTTTTTTTTTTTTTTTTTTTTTTTTTTGTACAGTACTGAGATGAGTCTCTGCAGTCAGTAATCAGGTGTGTGTATAATAGGAAGAGGAAAGGAAAGAAGAATATTCAAATGTACCATAGACTTTCGATTTAAAGAATTATTTTTAAAAATTTATGAATTTAAAATAACTTTTATTCCCGAAAGCTCTAAAAATCATGAACATTAATCTTAATCATGAGATTGCAACTTTCAATTAGAATTCTGAACAATCATTATCTTGTAACTGAGGAAATTATTTTTCTTTCTGCAAGCTTAGTATTTAAAAATTTTTTAAATACTAAGCATGATGTTTTCTTAAAATTATTACAATAGAACATTAATCTTAATCCAATGCTCATTATGTTCTTGTAAATTAAATAGTAGGTTAGAAATTTAACACCAGTTGAACTTAAATATCCAAGGGGGTCCCTCGGTTGGCTGAATCTGACCCAAAACCACACACTTCCCCCCCCCCCAAATTGAGAATACTCATTAATAAAACAAAGAAAATAATTACGTATGAAATTAAATTTAACTTTTACAAAAACCCTTTATATAAAAAAATTACAAACATTGGGTTATAAGTTTTTAATTATATTAATACTACCCTTCGGTATCACTTTCTTTCACATTTTTCTGCAGAAAACACTGAATTTTTACAAGGTTTCCCACCTTCTTTGGGCCTAACCTATTTTTGGTTTTGTCCAAGTATGGAAAAGACACTCTCAATTGATGCAGAACTTGGTGAACAAGTAAGCAATTGGACAAAAAAAAAAAAAAAAAAAAATCAGCTTGACAATTTTTCAAACTTTTGGGTGGTTTTTTTTTTTTAATTAAAATCCACCACTCTGAAGGTATATCTTTGTAATGTTCAATAATATTTTTATAAAATGCATTTACTGGAAACAACTGGTTATCTTGTACCTTAAAAGTCAAAAAACCATGCACCCAATAGTAAGGCAAAATAAATTTTTATGTTTTTTATAGCTTCATGACAACAGAAAACATAACTTCATGTTTAATACAGAATTTTAATAATTTAGAATAACAATGCTAAATTGGAAATTTTTTAAAAAATAATTTTCCAAAACTCAACTTTCTCAAATAATGTATAGATATATAGGGCGTCCAGTGCTAACACTGTCCAATGGCTATTTCCTAAACCGTTAGTCAGAGACACATAGTTCCAGTTGCAAAAATGCTATAAATTGTATAATCTATTATATCAGAAACAATTGAAGTCAATGAATAAATTCCTATAAAATTTATGAAATTTAAATTTTTATACAGTCCCTCAGTGCTATCAATTATATTTAGAAAAATTTTCTTTATACAATTTCATGCACAATAAAAGAAGAATCTTCCTTATATGACCAAAATTCACCAAGTTATGAAGCAACAAACATTTTGATTTAAGTCACTTTTCCACATTCAAAAATATCCCATTACTGTGAACCGTTAGGGGACTGTACAAATATTGAAATTTTAAATTATAGGTTTTAATGTAATTTTCTGGCATAATGCAGAGAAAGAAGAAAAACTAATTTTAGAATACTAATCTATAAGCAGAGGTTATAGCGAGGCCCTAGAAAAATTTATCCAGGGGTTTTTGAAAATCTTTTCTCTAAATGAAGTAACAGAATTTTAATAAGTTGTGTAAATAAAAACTGTTTTGTCGAAACAATGAGAAATTTATTAAAAAGATAGAATATCTAAACTTTTAACAAATTTGAGTGTATTTGAATAAATTGAAATGAAATACTGAGTATCGGGTAAAACGGTTGGCAGACGATTATTGCTTGAGATGAAGTTTTCCTGCTGATATGACAACACATGATAAACATTAAATTTTAATATTTTGCTGGAGTTGAAAAGCTGCTGTTTAAGTTACTTTGTTAGTGTTTGTCTAAAGTTCATGATATTTGAATTCGTAGCTCATTGAGTATAAAAAACGAAAGATGATGTTTTATACTAATGAACACACTTAAATGGTGTTACTTTACGGAGAATTTCATCGGAATAAGCGAGAGGCTGAGAAGCAGTATGCTATAAAATTTCTGAATGACAATCACCCATCTGCTAGTACAATATCAAACATAGTGACGAGTTTAAGAGAAATCTGTAGCATTCTAAATTGTAAAAAATCTGAAGTGACTCCACTCGACTTTCTGAACCCAATTTCGATTAAGATCATTACCAAGCATTTAAATAAATTTTAATCGATGAATACTTCAAACATATATACGAAATTGAAGCTTAATTGAATATGCCATTTAAATGCTAGTGCACTTTCAAGAATTCCCCCCCCATAGGCCATAATGTAAAAGAAATCTTTGTCGTAACCCTGTAGAAAAACTATGAGTCCTATACACACCAAAATCAATACCGGTCTTGCGATGGTAGTTTATAACATATATACCCATTTTGAGCTCAATGGAATGCCCAGTTCAGGAGGTATCATGTTCACTCACATATACACAAACACACATACATCCATCTCATAAAAACATCATAAATAAATTCAGAAGACCTCAAAAAGTGTAAATGCACCAAAATCTCGAAGTCGAATTTTTTCATAATTACAATACTTTCCTTACATGGTACATTTTTGGAAAGGAAAAATCAAGAAGCATCATGAATTTAACAAAGCACGTGCATATGGAAGATATCCTAGGATATACTCTCGCTCATCCACAGTCTAGTGTAAGAAGCATTCGCGAAAGATGTGGTTATTCTAATCGCAAGTATGGAATATTTTAAGCACATATGGTGCATATCCATATCGCCCCATTCTGGTACAAGATTTATTGTATTGAGACAAAGAACATAGATTTGATTTCTGCAATTTCATTTTGAATAAGCAAAATGATAATATTTCGGTTGTTATTGACATTCTTTGGACCAATGAGCGTCAATTTACAAGACAGGGTGTTATAAATACACAAAATAGTCGCTATTGGTCTCTCTCTGCAAAACTCGCATATCATTCGCGCAAACAGACATCAAGTGTGTTGGTCAATAAATGTTTGGTGCGGTACATGGAAAGAGACCTTAATTGGGCCATTTTTTTTCGATGGTGCTTTAACATCCGAGAGATATGCACAAATTTTAGAGGGCTCAATGACTGACTTCTTAGACGAGTGTGTTTCACTACGAAATCTGTCACAAATGTGGTTTCATCATGATGTTGCTCCAGCATATAAATCACTAAAGCCTGGTACTGTTCTAACAGAAACATTTGGAAATAATATAATTGGGTATGGCGGTCCTGTTGAGTGGCCTCCAAGATCACCAGGCTTGAATCCCTTAGATTACTTTCTCTCGGGTTTCTTGAAAAATAAAGTATGTGAAAAAGAATCAACAAGTCAGTCAGACTTATTAAATCGTATATGTGTAGCATGCAGATGTGTAACACAGAGTATGCTACGCAAAGTACAGGAAGAGTTTTTGACATGGATGCATGTTTGCATTGCAGCCGAAGGAAAGTTCTTTGAGCAAATGTTATGCTAATAGAATTTGTAATATTATTTTAAGTTTCTAAAATTGCATATATTTTAAAATGTTTGATATTCTGCTTTAATGATATATGTGAGAGATCACATATTTAATAATAATTTTCATTTGTGTTCACTTTCTTAAATTTAATATATTTTAAATCAAGCATTTTCATTTAAATTCTCTTCTCATTTTTAATTACACCGTCTTTCAAAATTTTGTATTGCGCTTTTCTCCACATGTTTAATTTCAATTAACTGCTTATTAATCCGGATTTCATGCTAAAATTATTCTATTGTCCTTTGTTCCATATCAATAATAAGTTCGTTACATTTCTTACAGCAGGAATGAAGGATGCCAGCGAGTATTATTTGCAGCAATGAAGGAAGGCCAACCACCACCATCGTAAAATTACCGCTAAGACGCAAAGTGCCTCGGCGGCACCATTATATGCTGAAGGTTTTAGATGGGGTGGATTTAAATTACTATTGAAGGTTTACTTTTAGAAGTGGTAAAGTTACATTCGGAGAGCGTTGTGAAGTCTTATAAATAATCCAGGTTAACGTCACTTTGGGAAGCATTTATAAGAGAGACAAATTGTAGAAGAACAAAACTTTTATTTGATGTCTTGGAAAAGATTACATGATGGTGGTGGCTGGGAGACCGTTATCTATGCTTTAGCTATGATGCTTAAAAGGGGTCTGATTAATCGGAAGCCAAATTCAATCGAAGAATGATCAGGAAGTCGGCTAGAAAGTTAAGCTTGGCATACTAAAAGAACGCCCAAACGAGCCAATAATATATTCATTATTGAAGACGCCGAAAAACCGCAGAATATTCCTAGTCAACAGAAAGAATGGCCAGACATAACAAAGCGCTGGGCACCAAATTATTGAGGATAAAGACAGCCAAAATTACAGCAAACCTGTGTGATAGAAAATTATTTCAGCTGTATTTTAACTGATGTGAGGCCATGTCCATATATGGGAATGAAAGGAAATAAAGTATGTACGTGTATAGAAAGACGTTAGGCATAGATGCATATAAATAAAATGCAAATGTTCTGCATGAGAAAGAGATGTTTCTTAACAGCTAGGAAAGCTAAAGAAATGTAACGGACTTATTACTGACATGGAACAAAAGGCGATGGAATAATTTAAGCATTAAATCCGAATAAATAGGCAGTTAATTGAAATTAAACATGTGGGGAAAAAGGCGTAATACAAAATTTTGAAAAACAGTGTAGTTAAAAATGAGAAGAGAATTTAAAGTTAAAATGCTTGATTTAAAATGTATTAAATTTAAAAAGTAAACACAAATAAAAATTATTATTAAATATGTTATCTCTATCACAGGCACATTTATCACTCAACTAAAAAATGTCACCATGCAGCGATATTTTTTAGTTGAGCGAAATAGCTAAAATGTGCAGTGGAATAAAGCACATTCTAGCTATTTCCTGTTTCTTTCATATTATTGTAACTAGGGATACGTATTAAATAATGCAACCATACTATAAAAACAAAAACATCAGGTTGCTAACTTTGGCACAACACTGGTGTTATTCAAAGAGAAAAGTTGACAAAGCCATAGAGCTCATGAATGGAAGGCACCACACTAAATATAATTTGAGGAAGCCTGCAGTTGCTGCAATTAAGAAGTATTTCTGTAGGAATTTGTACAGCATGTTTCACAACCTATCACCCAATACAATAATCATTTTATGAATGGAAATGTCACCAATTATATTTTTTTGTACATTTTACAATGTCAGTACTTGACATTGCCACCATTGGCTTTTATGATAACACTAAAATCTGTTGTAACCCTAACCTAAATAAATTTAATGACAAATACTGTTAAAACAAAGAAACTTGATTTTCGTTGAAATGAGTCCAATAATTTGGCCAACATTGCACTTCCATAAAGAACAGTAAGGTATAGGGTGCCAAAGATGGCCGTCTTGACGGCTAGTCTACAATATTTTGCAAAAATATTTGGTATAAAGCTTATAATGCATTTAAAAAAATTACTCAAAAGAACAGGTGTTTAAAAGATAAAACCTTGTAAAAAATACTCATAAAATTAACTTGTCAAACTATATGCACATTTCGATCAAGCAAGTCTCAATCGTCAGTAGTGGTCATTTATCTTGGACAGGGAACTGTATTATAGCACTATAAATTTCGGATTATATTCCGTATACGGTGCTGTTTACATTTTGATGTTTTGTTTACAAATTGATTTGGCGTTGGCTCTGGCGCCGTCATGGGCGATGCTCAGCTAGAATGAAGTACCCTGCCGGTGATTGTTTAGACTAGTAACCAAAGAGAAACAGGGGGTGTTTTGAAGTATGGGATTTTCATTCAGTGCTAATTGAATGACGATAGTTGTTTGTTTGTGGCTGGTGATAGAGTGGATTAAGTTAATGTTTGATTTTCCTTGTGGTTTTGATTCTGTTTTACGGACTCTTTATCGTAGGTTAGTAAGCGTATCGGGGAATTTCGTCGTCAAAATTTATGTATGGAATATGGAGTTTTTTTATGTTTTCAAAGGAAAAGGAACTTTCTTTTGTGTGTGTTTGATAGAAATAGGGTGTGAATATAGAGCTAAATAAAAGAAAGCATGCTGGTGTTACGTTATAAGCCGGTGAGTGTTGGGGACATTTCTGAGCGGTTATTTAAAAAAAAAATAAAGGTAAGTGCTCTTTTTTAACGAATCTTTGCAATGTTTAAGGTTTTTAATGTGAATTTTAAATTGATATTCGATGTGTTTTATGTTTTCGTAAGTGCTATTTACGTGCTATTCTAATCATACTGACTTTATAAGAGGTGTACAACTAGGTTGCTTAATTCACTGTTGTTTTTTTAGTTAAAAACGGACCACTGGTTGCCTAGTTTAGATAGCTGTACAGCTAGGTTGCTGAATCTACTGAGGTTTTTTTAGTTAAAAACGGGCCACTGGTTGCCTAGTTTAGAAAACTGCACAACTAGGTTGCTGAATCCACTGAGGTTTTTTTAGTTAAAAACGGATAACTGGTTGCCTAGTTTAGATAGCTGTACAACTTCCACTGAGGTTTTTTTAGTTAAAAACGGACCACTGGTTGCCTAGTTTAGGTAGCTGTACAACTAGGTTGCTGAATCCACTGAGGTTTTTTTAGTTAAAAACAGTCCACTGGTTGCTCATTTTTAGTGGAATATATGTGCAATTTTAATGTGCTGATCATGGAAAATGGTTGGCGACAGTCGCTGGAGCTTGGTGGCTGCCAAGCTCCAGCGACTGTCGCCATGTTTACATGGGGTGTGCACCGGCTTGTATGATTTTACCTAAATTTCTATATCTATAATAGGGAAAAGCCAAAAGTACCAATCTGCAAAAATTTAAGAGATATACTATAGTTGAATAATTTGAAAAACAATTACAAAACATTATAAACATACATTTTTATTTAATAACACATGGACCAAATACTTTTATAACTGACAGTAAGGCCAGATGAAGTAAAATGACCCAATAAATTTAAGTGTGTTTTATAGTACAACATAATATAATGCTTGATACAGTTTTCTTTCATTTAAAAGTAAAGTGGATTATGTGTAACCCAGTGGGCTTTATCCTGTTTTTTAGCAGATGAGTGGCTGGTAAAGAGTGATTTATAAGCTTCCGTTGCAGTGGGATCTTTAGCAATACTATAACTCTCTTTAGCTTTTTCAGGTAACTGTACATGGCTTCCATTTTTAATAGCATCTTTCTTGCTGTGTGCTTGTTTTGAAGCAGATGTACTGGGAGTATCCTCACCAGGTTCAGTTTTGATTTTCGTACTAGGCACTGATAACGTGCTCTTGCACTTTTTATCAATGCCGTTGCTCTGTGTAATATGACCGTTGGAAAGGTTACTATCATTTGAATCGGATGGCTCAATCTTTATTTTCTTTGCTTCGGAACCAGCAGCTGAATCGCACTTCTTTTTCTTCTTCTCTAATTTTGCCAAACGACGTCTTTCGACCATCCTGCTATTCAGTACTTCCAACTCTTCATTTGTACCATTTAAAATTATAACGTCGTTTTCTTCGAAAGGTTTTCCACATTTGTGGCAGCTCTCCGATTTTACTTCTTTGATAGCACGTTCGGACAGCACACACCCGCATTTCCATAAGAAGTAGAAACGCTGCCTTCCATTCATCTCCACGCCAGTAACTGGACATATGTATCGAGAATCATGAATATCTACATATTCATCACCTTTCACATTATTTTTAGCCTCAGATCCCGTTTTCTCTGTTAGATTTAACTCTTTGACGTCGGCTAATTTCTTGATGTGACCAGCGATTTCAACAGTGGCACCCTCTTTGTTTAATAAATGCTCCAAAACAGCTTCTTTGTTATATAACTTACCAAGTTCACATGCAACTATTGGTTTATGTAATGGATCTTGAGATATAGCGCAATGTTTCCATTTAGCAACAGTCTCCGCATTTTTGTCTTTCTGCTCAGGTTTTTTCTTGGTTTTTACAAGTTCGTCTCGACGAGGAATAGTGCCACCATCACAACCCATTATTTCACTAAATCGTAAAAAGGAATGAAAACGGAAAATTAGAAATTTCCTTTTACTGTATTGAAACACAGATTATTTGCAAAGTTCAGAAGTCCCAGTTTTAAAAACAAACTGCATTAAATAACAATTTTACGACCTGATTACCAGCTTGTGATTACAACAAATAAACAAATGTCAAAGTCAAAAAGAAATGTTTGTTGCCATTAACAAAAAAAATTTTTTATAATCATCCGTATAAAGCATCCGTTACATCGATGCGTCACTTCCCGTTATCGATTCCATGATGGATTCCCAAAACAACAAAATAGCAGTAGGTGCTGCTATCTATTGGGCACAACTGTAACTATAGATAATTACTTTCGTTTTTTTTTTAACTCTCTGGGTCTGGTTATTTTGAATACACCAGTTTTAATTATGCTTTTTAGCTCACATACGAGTTTTCAAATTCTTGAAGAAAAATGCACCCTTGTCTTTTATTTACTGACATTATTTTCTTTCGTATGTGTTGTGTATGTATTTTACTGGTTATTGCTTTATCCGTAAGATGCTTTGTTTTAACTTTAATAAAGCAAGAATGACTTAAAATTATAAAAGGTCTCTATCATTAATAATTTTTAATCACTCAAATATGATCGTAAATAATATGAAAGCAATTTCATTTTGCATACAGTTAAAAGAGGTGCTGCCATCTAGCAACAATACTATGAACGATGACCTTTTCTAGACTAGACTGCCCGATTAGTAGCTGAGGGCTTTTGCGCTCTCTACTGGGAGACGGAAAGTGCCTGGTTCAAAACCAGGTCGCGGCCACCGACCTAACCGTTCGGAAATACGGGTTAGGATCCCTTAGAAAGCCCCCCAGGGACAGAGAGGGCAATTCCCCCTCGGCCTAGATCCCTCGCTCAGATAATTGGCCGTAACCATGGGCGCCCATATTAAATTTTCTAGGGGGATGCAAACTCCAAAAAAATTTTCTAGAGGGGGGCGAATTTCAAACTTTTAGCAAATGTGATTCTAGTTTTGAACAAACGAAGGATCTGGAAGATACGATGTCTCAGACAGACTTTGAACTTCGTGCAGAGGTTTTTATATTATATTAATTATACAGTTAACATATTTCCATCGATCGAGCATATCTCAGAACCATCGCAATCAAACTAGCTTTTAAAAAAAGGAAACTGCATTAAAACTGGCTCATAAGTTTGGATGAAAAAAGGTTTCAAATGTATACCCTGTTTCTGCTCCAGGGCACAGCCTCACTAAAGCAAGGGCACCCCTGGTAGCTGTTTCGGCCCCTTCAAAATTATAAGGTGACACTGTTGTCATACTCATATTTGAAATTGTGAACTGTGTACGTATGACATGACACATAAATATGACAAGATCAATATATAAACTATATATTATGCATTTTTCGATACGTATGCTTCTCAGTGTGAAAGGGACCACGGTGTGCTACGTCTTCTCCGGGACTCATGGTAGCTTAGTCGAGCTGATCCCCAGGGCAAAAAAGGGGGTGGTAATTAAATATTACGAAAAGCATGAACAATTATTCTCTCGTAGTTTTTCTTGGTAAAATTAAATAATTTTTATTTTAAGCAACTTAAAAAAAAAGAGACAGAAAGAGAAAATTCATTATAAAACAAGTGGGTCTTTTTTTTCCGTAACCGATTTTTGGAGACCATTTTAACCGATTTGGATATCTTAAGATGTGTTCTATTCAAGTAGACTACAAGGTAATCCCATATCTTTCTACGACATAAAACATAAGAGTTTTTTTAAAACAAAATTAAAAAAAAAGAAACATGGCGACGTGTTCTTTTCACGGATTTTGTGTTATTTCTAGTAATAGTTATCGCTAGTTATTTCTAGTTCTTCGAGTTCCCTCTGTTCTTAGTGACGAAGGGCTTTGACTGAGGAAGACTAAAACAATTTTTAGTCGAAACGTACGTATCTACTTACCTGTTACATCTTATGTGTGTTTTTTACAAAGTTTTTTATTTACTTTAATATTATAATGTCTTTACAGTAATTTCTTGCAGTTAAATTATTATTATTTGCGGTTACTTGTTAAAAACCACTCTGTTTCAAATTTTGTTATTTCATAATTTAAAAAATGTATCTAACGTTATTTAATTTCATCGCACGTCACTTTTTAAGTCTAAAATCAAAAAGCAGTCAAACTCCAGCAATTTGAAAATCCACGCTCCTCTATTTTTAATCCAATTTCAATTTGAAAAGCATTTCTGGCACCCCAACATGTCTATCTTTTTAAAATCTTGCAGACGGGAAAGATGTAGAAAGCTATTTTAAAAGCTGAAAATATGCCCGTTTGAATTCTTTGAACTCCCAGCCTCCCTAACATTTTAGATCGGTCAACTTGAAATTTTGCTCAGGTTGTAACTTCTTTTAAAGGAAAATTTAATTTTTAAATATGTGGATGCCTCCCTCCCTCCCCTCTGTATGCGGGGGTTCAGTCAGTCTGACTTTTTCTGTACGCCATTCTGCCATTCCCCACTCTTCTATTGTTTCTGTCAGTGGGTCCTTTTGTCCTTCATTATTCAGCTGAAGAAGAGCGAGAATTTTTTCTCCCAAAACGTGCGTCCTGATTTTTATGTGTATTATTTTACAAAGTTTTAATTATTTCATTCAGTTACATTATAATTCAAAGCAGGAAAAAAAATTGTTTTCGCCCCCGGGTGGGCTCGAACCACCAACCTTTCGGTTAACAGCCGAACGCGCTAGCCGATTGCGCCACGGAGGCCTTACAGCAGATGTTAAATAAATTAATTTAAATCTGGTGCATTAAAAATTATCTACGATTTCACTATATTTGTGAAATTATTGTGCTAGACTTTAAAATAAAACAGGTAAGTGAAAATATCTTCCAGACTATTTACTCCCTCTCCTTTCATTGCAATGTAAAATGCAGCTTTAGACATTGAGCAATTTATCAAGCTTTAGCTAAATCGTTCAATTTATGGTGAAGTGAAACCTAAGATAATTGTAACTACGACGTTAGATGACGCACAATTCAGTACATCCATAGTAAACAAAATGTAACTAAATTAAGAGTGTGATAGCGTACCTTTTATATAAATGTGTTTCACCCCCCCCCCAAAAAAAAAAAAAGTTTTTCCACCTATTACGCTGCTGACCAGTCCTAATGAAAACAGATTTGTTTTGATAGCTCAGTTAAATTAAAGCCTTTCAAATGGTTCATCTATAGGGTGTGGAGTTATATGAACCTTCTCTTCTCTTCCCATCCCCCATCCATGTTTTGTTAAGTTTGATAATATGATAGAAATGTGACAGTATTCAACTTAAAGCGCATTTCGACCTATCAAATCCTTTTATTTTGCCCATTTAATTGATTTTTTATTCCCACTGAAGCATATATCAGTACTGTAGGATATGACAGATATATTTAAAATTAAATTGAAAAAAAAAAGTTTTCATAAAATAAAAATAAAATCAATTAATAGTTTTATTTGTTGAAAATAAATAAGTAAAAATAAACCCTTTTTGCTCTACAAACTATTTCTAATTTTTCCATGCATAGTTTTATTTCTTGTATTTAAAGCAAAAACTTATTAGAGCTGTAATTTAATAAAGTTAAATGTACATAGTTTTAAGTATCACTATTTTTTAAGTTTTGTATCTTCAATACTGAGTGATTATTAAGCAGCATTAATTCCAAATTCATTTAACCTCTTCCTTCCAGAGGTCCACATATGTGGACCTTTTTCTTTCCACTGTTAAATCGATTCTTTAAGTTTTTTTTATAGTTCTGAATTGACATACATATGTGCTAGTGCTTTAATTTTGAATAAATGATTTTAACGCAGGTGAATTTGTAAATCCTACACACTGTCACACTGATTTTATTTTTGTTTGCCGTTATTTTATCTTTGTTTGCTATTACATAAAAGGGTACTTACGTATTATCCCAGCAGTCATTCCCGCCAAACTGTTTTTTTGTCAAATGAGTTGCCAATCGTATTAAAAACCATTAATAATTTCATGTGACCGGCATTTATCTCGGCAAAAAATCGCTCATCTTGGCAGACCGCCGAGATAATACGTAAGTACCCATAAAAGAATATTCTAATAAGAAAGAAAGAAAGGTTTGAATGTTATTGAAATTTCCGAAGTCGAATTTATTAATATTTTTTGTTTCTTTTCGAAATTCATATGGCAGAAAAGAACTTGCAGGACATTATTTACCTTTAAAAGTATCTTGACAGTTTTTTTTATGGGTGATAACTTTTTACTATTGAAACAGAGATTGAGAATTAGGCTTTTATTCAAAAAATTATTTGAAAATACACTTTCTACTTGTCATTTATAAGTGTAATAGCTTTTTTAAAAATAATTTTGAGATTACTCTTTAATTTGAGATGTGAGATTTTTGTCAGGTGTGAAGAGGTTAATGAACTTAATCCTTCATTGATATAACTTTATAGGCTTTTTTGGCTATTTGTAGTAAGGGCGTTAGACTCCTTGAGCTATGATGGATTAAAGGGCGCAGAGAGGGCAATCACCCCTCTTGAGAAAAAGAAATTAATGCAAAAGATCCTATTTTTCTTCCATAAAATTGATGTGTATGTGAATTTTCCAACTAAACGCCCCCACCCTTAAAATTGCATTAATCTAAGTACTGCATTTGAAAAAAAAAAATAGTTTATGGGGATTTTAATTATTTTAAAAACTAATTTCGTGAAAAATTCAACCGTATTTACCTAAACTGTCCAAATACACAAAAAATTCAAAAAGAAAAAATACCTGCAAAAATAAGCAAATAAGAAATTTGTATTTTAATTTTTCATTTGCTTAAAATAAAAAATTATGCTTTAATTTATTTGTAACTATTTTCTGAGGATTTCATTAATTCTATAAATTCATGTTGCTTAACATTTTATACGATAATTTCTAAAAGTAATGCGATGCAATTATGGGGGAAATTTTCAAGGGAAAGAAAAATGCATAAAAAATTAATTTTGTTTGCCACCAGATGGCAATACTGAAAGAAAAGAAGAATATAATCTGATAAATGCTTAGGGAGCAAAAACGTTATGCAAAAACTCTCTTTTTGTTAGTAGTTCAGATACCGTAAACTTTATACGGGCGCATGCGCAGTACTGTCCTATGACGTTTAACGTTAGCGTTACGGTGAGTGAAACCGCTATGCAAAAACTCCCTAATATTTAGATCTTAAGCCTAAATCATGCCCAGTAGTTAAGGCAATGGACTGGTAACCGAAAGACCACAGGTTTGATTCTCAATGACAAACCTCTGTGTACATGCACGCTAAATTAATATTTCCTAATGTCCTCTCAACAAGTGCTAGCAAGTTTCTGAGGGGTACTAATATTCAAAAGACCCACTGCCTTCTGATGAGGATCGTGAAAAACCTACAGTAGGATTAAGAAAAAGTGTATAGCCTGTATGATAGACTCCTGTGTGTTTGAAGGTATCCCCATGCAAAAACCCTCAACTGGTTAAAAATTTGTGACGCAGCATTTTACTTTATAGATCTATGAATTTTAAATACGGGTCTTAAAAGTAATGATATCAAATTTTGAGTGACGCCCTGCTGAGAATTTTAAAGATTTGTTTTTAAATTCCATTACAGTTACTTTTGTTTTATTTTCTAAAGAAGATGTACGCATTTAAGCAATGCTTTTAATTATGAAATACACTGTCAAATATATCACACTTTCACTGAGTCTATATAATGTATTCAAATGAATTTATTTCAATAATTTAATTTATCTTTTGCGTCACGCTATCCAAAAGGGCAAGCAAAATTTTCATATACATTGCACTTAGTTTGGTTACTATGACACTAACTAAATATTTACGTAAATTTTACTTGCCCTTTTGGATAGCGTGACGCAAAAGATAAATTAAATTATTGAAATAAATTCATTTGAATACATTATACAGACTCAGTGAAAGTGTGATATATTTGACAGTGTATTTCATAATTAAAAGCATTGCTTAAATGCGTACATCTTCTTTAGAAAATAAAACGAAAGTAACTGTAATGGAATTTAAAAACAAATCTTTAAAATTCTCAGCAGGGCGTCACTCAAAATTTGATATCATTACTTTTAAGACCCGTATTTAAAATTCATAGATCTATAAAGTAAAATGCTGCGTCACAAATTTTTAACCAGTTGAGGGTTTTTGCATGGGGATATCATTACTTTTTAAGGGTATGGTCAGAAGATAATAAATTAGTTTCAAGGGCGAATTTCGGAAGTTTGCTTGACACTAAGTTATGTAAATAAATATACAAACCTGTTTTCATGCAGTATCAGAGTATTTGATTAAAAAAGTCACAGCAAGTTCCTTTGTAACATGTAACAGAAAATTGACATATTTTTGTTAGAATTTTATAATAAGAGACATAATACTGATTATAATCAATAATTTTTTGAGTAGTTTTCTATTTATAATTTGGGTCGAGTACAGATTAGTATCCCTGCCACCACCTTTGATTTTATTTCATAAATTTACATTCAGTTTAATGCTAAACGTAAGTTAACTTTTTTACTATAATTATATAACTATTGGGCCCCATCAGTGGCCGAGCGCATAGCGCTCTGAACTGGGAGACGGAAGGCGCCTGGTTCGAAACCAAGTTGCGTCCGCCGACCTAATCGTTCGGAGTTTCCGTGGTTTCCTCCATAACAGAGTAAATACGGGTTAGGACCCCTTAGAAAGACCCCCACGTCTCGGCTTAGAGCCTACATAGCTATAATTGGCCGTAATTCTAGAATAACAAGAACAATATATAACTATTCGTTCTATTGTTTTAATGCATTGTGATTCATTAATTTGCATTCAGTTTAACGATCACCGTAAGTTAAGTTTCGTTAAAATTATTAATTTAATAATCTCGTTCTTAATGAATGATAATCTAGTTACTCGTTCTATTATTTTAATGCAATGTAATCTATTAATGCAATGTTTGCTTTCAGTTTAAAGCTATCTCTAAGTTAAATTTTTAACTATATTATGATATACTAAGTTTTTATTAATGACTATAATCATTAATAAAATAGAAAATTACTCAAAAAATTACTGTTTATAATTGGTTTTATGTCGCTTTTTAGAAAACTACATACTATGTTTGTTTGTTTTTTTATCAGTTGATAATTTCATTTTTTTAGAGAACGTTTAGATGAACTACCAGTTTTAGAATAAGGGTCTTGCGCGGTTGACTTTCTCAGTGCTTCTGAAGCGTATTTATGTTACATCGTGAGAAAAAACGTCCAAAACTCCGAATTTTTAGATTATCAGCCATCTGGTAGACCAGAACCCTGGACATTTATACTTCAGTTACCTACCATCTTCGGCAAGGGCTGATCCAGAAACTTTTTTCGGAGGGGGCGCAAATCGTGAATACTCATTTTATCTAGTGTAAAGCCGACTTAATATTGATGAAATCCCCATTTATTTTATGTAAATATATTTTTCTCGGAGGGGGCACGTGCCCCCTGCGCCCTCCCCCTGGATCCGCCTTTGATCTTCGGTATCTTATCAACTCGGCTCGGGTGGGCACAATATCTTGTTTTAGATGCCATCTCCGGCCTTCAAATGTCTAATACAAAATATAGTACATGTATAAATTTAGATTAATTAATCAAATTTCTATCAGAAAAGTATTGAACAAAATTTTAAATCTGGTATTTAAAGGAATACAAAATAAAAGTGAGAAAAACCTAAGATTTGGAAAAAATTTTGGTTTTAAAATTATAATTCAATAATTTTATATATACATGAAGAGTAAAAGAATTATTATTAAAACTAGTTAGTATGTAAAACTACTATTTATTTTCCTTTGAATACTAAATAATTATTATTAATTAATTATGTGAGCTTTCTGAAGAGAAAAAAAAATTCATTGAAATATTAATTACATATTGAATTTTCCTAATAGAATTAATAATATTAGAAAAATAAAGACTTAATTTAATTAGAAACAGCTATCAAAATACTAGGGAAATGAAATACTTAAAGAAAAAGCTAAGAAGAAGTTTTACCAAAAAATACTTAAATTAATTATTTTTTTAATTCAAAGTCAACTATTTTTAATTATTAATTATAGCACAATAAATTACAGAAAAAATAAGTAAAGTATATAATAATCTGTTATTTTTTAAAATGAAGTAAAAGAAAAACAACAGTAACACAAAGCTCATCTCGCAAAAGTGCGACGTCGAGGACAGAACTCAAGTCATTTGCTCAGGAAGAGGGAGCGAAAGGTACCAGCTGTCTAGGACCAAACTGGTTTACGATATAAGGTAATTTGTACAAATCTTGTCATGGATCTACAGCACTGTATTCCTACTCCCTGCCTTGTTTACCGCCTTTAAAACGAGATCATTTTCCGTATTTCCTTACGCGGGTTAAATAGTTCCCTCTTTGAATTGGATTAAATTAAAAAAACGAGTTTTCCTAGCTTAACCGGCGACGTCACTCATCGAATTTGGCACCGATTAAAATCATATATTAATTGTAAAAAATTCGTTAGAGCGGATTCCGAGATCCAGATGAGACACTTTTGAAAATAGAAAAGCTAGCTGTATATATAAGTGTCGCGAAATTTTACGGTTGGTTGGTTGGGGCTGGCTGCGTCACTAGTAGAACTGTCGTTCTACATGATATAAAGGTAGATGGACATGTTGTCACACTCCTTCGTATCTCCTGATGTAGAATGTCCTTACTAAATATGACATTCGGAAAATAAATTATCAACATTATCTAAACATTGACATGACTATAATAAAAAATTAGTAGATGGGTCATTCCACGTCAAATCAAACACAAAACTGGAAGAAGTTCACCACACCAACTTAGATTTTTCTCAAATTTTATATAGAGGATTTATGGGCTAAGACATGAAAAGACAATCTCAATTTTGAAGATTCTTCGATAGTTAATTACAGAGAAATTAACTATGCAAATTTTTAAGATTTCAGCAAGATGCACCAACTTTTTCCTCAATTCCTTAAATAACTCCGTGTATCTTCTATAATTTATGCATTTGTTAAAAAACATCATGGATTTTTTTCAGCATGTCTGATCACAGACACATGTTTTAAATTTTTATATGTTGTTAAGATGGAATAAACCTACATCCCAAAAAAATTTCATCTTGGCTTTCTGCTCAGGAGCAGAGAAAAAAAAAATGTATGTATGTACCTATATATGAGGAGTGTCATATGCAACATTTATACTGAATTTGAAAAAATTCAGAAGTTTTAGTCAATTTTCCCATGTCTTTTAAATTGATATCAAAAATTTAACTACTACTCCAGGCATTTGCAAAAACTAGAAAATACATAAAAGTGCTTGCATCGAAAAACGTAAAACAAACAAACAACAAAAAATGTGACCGGGAGGGTAGGGGCTCACTTATCTCAACAGGCAGAGTTGGGAAGGGGGTGCTAGTAGAATGTGTTTAACTTTTGAAGGAGGGTGATGGGGAAATAAATATTCAAATTAATTAATAATAAATAATTATAATTAGTTCATATATTTGCACATCATCACTGCATCACTGACTCGATAACGCTTCCATATTGTATCACTCCAAAACATTTTTTTCCTTAGCTAATTAAGTTGAAGATCCACATCGTTTGGCAAATCAGTACAAAATTTTGCACAGGTATGGAAAACAATATGGAAAAGGTAGTGAAGTGAGTGTGCGGCGAGGGCTGGTTTTGATCTTGTGAATTCTGAAATTCCACCCATTCCCTGAGTTTTAGCATTTTTCGAAAATTTTCAGCTGCAGAGAGCTTACCTAAAATCTGATAGATTATTATTTTTCATGAGTTTTCTTTCAGATAACCTAGATTGAAATTTTTTTTCATGAGATAATCCAATAAACATTAATTATTTCAATTTTTTTTCATGAATCAAGGAATACTGATATAGATTGAGGGTATTAGTTTCCTGAAGTGCCCTCTTAAATTGCGAGTAAGAGTAGTCATTGCTGAACAGCAACTTCATTTTTATGGCGTACACAATTTTCTTGATTTTCGTAGTTGCACAAAGAAAGTATGCAAGTGTTTTTTAGAGCTTTCTCATTAAAGAGACACCACCCCCCCCCTCCATCACCAAACATATTAACCCCCACAGTAACTCTTTTGCAAGACTGTAACTGTTTGTCATTCAAAAAAATGGGTACCCCTTTATCAAGCTTGCTTAGCTATGATAGGCTAATTCTAGTGTGTGGAACCTGCTAGTTAAAAAAAAATATATTGTAATATACTAGCAATATTTTAATAAATGTTATTGATATTAAATAATTCGGCTAGGTATAGGGGGTTTGAGAGCCTCCGCCCAAATTTTTTTCAGCACTAGATTTAAAATGAGATATTTTGAGACATTCTGGGGATGTAATTGCGACTGCAAAAATTTTAGTTTACGGGAGTGAAAACATTTGAAATAATGCTAATATCGGAAATTGCCCAAGACAGGATGGGGAGGGGGTTCTAACATTAACTATATGTAAATATCAAAGTAGTTCCCTTGTAGTTTTACATGGAAATTATTCAGGGTGTCTACCAAATGTCTGAAAGTCAATTTCCTGACTTTTGGGAGGTCCCGGGGAAAAAAAATCCTGACGAATGCATTTTACTTTGGGATATTGCACAATGCCCCCTCCCTTGTCTTTATATTTGCATATTTTGTACAACTTCTTGAAATCTGTTTTAACTGAAATATATAGAATTAAGCTTTCATCAATCGAGAAACAGAAGTAGTCGCACTTTCTGATAGAATTAACTAATTCTTAGAAATGCGGTCCTAAGCCATAAGTTACCAAGTAAGCTAATTTGTCTTTTACCCTCCCGTCCCAATTGATGAGCCCCCATTTTTCCCTCCTTAAGGCCGCTTTCCAGATCGAGAGCGTCGTGGGACGCTTGGCCAATTATCACTTGTAAGCAATACATTTTTCGCATCTCTGAAAAAAAGGACACGAAAAAAAAAATTAATTCTTTTGGTGAATTTTCTGGACCCATTATCCAATTTCCTTTTTTTTTTTTTTTTTTTTTCCTAGACTTTCTGGACCCATTTTTCGACTTCCCGGCTTTTTCCAGACTTTCCGGATTGGTAGACACACCCTGTTATTTTTTTATACTAGAACATTGTTTAGCCTTTCAGCTTTTTTAACACTTTCCAACAAGTTTGAAAAGTGTTTATGATTTCAGTTTGTCTATCTGTCCATGATTTATCACAAAAGTTGCCAACATTGGCGACTTTTGTGATAAATCGCCAAATATCGTGAGAAAAAAATCTTTTGAAAAATAAACCCAGCTTCGTGATATTTTCATTCGGACGGGAAATCAAAAAATAGCTAATGTGATAATAATAAGGTATGATGATTTCAATGGGAATGTTGAAAATTCATTACTCATGCTCTAATTAACCAATTTAGTGCATTGTGCTGTGTTAAGACAAAGCTACGCTAAGATTATCTGCTTAGGGCAGTACTCTCCAACCTTTTTACTACTGTGGACTGGTCAACGTTTGAAAATTTTACTGCAGCCTGCCGAGGGTGTGTGTGTGTGTGATTGTTTATATTTTAGATTGTTTTGATTTAATAATTGTACTTAAATATGCCTTCAAAATAAAATACAGTTACACCCAAAAATGAATATAAAGTTATTTAACATTTTTACTCACTAGAAATCTAAATCAATGCGAACCCTGAACCTATTCAGGAACCCTGAGCTTGCTTCTTTGCAACAAGACTGTTCCATCTGGGGGTAATAGGAGATAATGACAACCGAAGTGTGTTGCTTATGGCCAGTTTATCCGTTGGCGTTGTTCCAATTTTTTTTTTTTCAGAAAAGCACAATTATTTTCAAATTGCGGTCTGGTCAATGTCTACAATTTTAATTTATGAAATGTTGAATAATGAAATTTTTAAAATGTTTAATAAACAATAAACTAATTTGAAGTAGTTACAAGATTTCTTCTGTTACAAAGGTATAAATTAGCACAAACTCGAGAAAAATGCACTGCAGTAAATAAAATGGAAATAATTTAATATTCCTTGGGTGGCCCAGTACTATTTGATCCATAGACCTGTACTGGTCCGGTGGTTGGGGACTACTGGCTTAGGGGATGTGTGTGTGTGTGTGTACTAGTGTGTTGGAAAGTTTCATAATTGATGCATTTGGCATGATTTATCTTTCTTGTTCATGCATAATTAGTGGTTAGTTTTGGTCTGGTAATCATTCATTTGAAGAAATATTACATTTTGGCTAGTAGCTGTTTTCATTTGCTTCTGATACTTTTAAATCTTAAACACTGCATGGCATGTGTACTATAATTATCCCCATTGAACTTTCATGCATGGGTTCTATTTGATGCAGATGTTATTTTAAGACAATTTATACTATATACAGTAGCCGTTTCATTTTATTATTTACTAGATGAAGTAACAATTCTTCATACAGAATGGAAACTGTTAAACCAACAAATACAAATGGCTGGTTACTATTTAAGCTTTCTGCTGCCAAACTGATATATTCAGGACAAATTCCAAAATTTACGTAACCACAAAACTGATTTGATAATGTAAAAGTTCAGGATTTCTCTAACCCAGATGTTAATTAGTAAATGATTTTATTCTTCGCCCTTGTCCCCTCCTATGCAGGTGAGCAGTGGCACAGTTGTATTCATAAACTCCTGTACTCCTTCCACATCTATGTTTAGTTATTAAAAAGACCATTAGAATTTTTTTGCTCAAGAACACTTATTTAAATGAACAAATGCACATATGTAGTGTTTCGTACTGTAATATAATTTTCACCTTCAAAAATTATATACTCACATGTTTATTCTCATTCAATGAAAACAAAATCTCGATTACAATTTGCATAGTGCCAAAATCTTTATACATTTCCTTAAAATTAACAACGTCGTAAGAACTGATATAAAAAGGTAATCCAACAAATCTTAACAAACTTAATACTTGCACTTTATAAAATTAAAAATTTAGTTTGAACACACCAATTTTAATCCATATATTAATGTTTTTCTATACGATTTGAAACCAATAAAGAATTGTTCCAATGCAGTTTTATACTCAAGACATCAAAATGATTCTCAGTTGCAACATGCAACTTAAATTATTAAAAGCGAACGAAAAGTAAATTTCAAGTTATTTTAATTTTCTAAATTTTTAGACAACACAGAAGCTTACTATTTCACTTGTGGTGCAATTTTCTGCTCAAAGCCTCAACACTGAATTGAGTTTCTAATGCAGTAAAAACTTGTGACATCAAAATGACATAGATTTCACTTACGACAACTATTTTCCTTATGCAGATGGTTTGTCATGACTCACTATCTTACAAATTGGGATATCCAGAGAGCATTACAAAGGTGAAAATTACAAAAAATCACTTAAAATTTGTGGAATGGGTGAATACTGAGAGTTTTAAAATTGAACATGATTAATGAAACGCAGTAAATTTGTATACAATACAGATAAGCAAATAAACATATTTTTGCTTTTATTTTTTTTTTTTTGGGGGGGGGGGAGGGGGAGAGAAATGAAATTTTGTACTCGGCACTTTTTTTTTTTGTCAATTTTGCATGCCAAACTTATAGCAGATTCTTATAAAATAATGAGCAGTAAAATCTAAAGATTAAAAAAAAAAAAAAAACAACTTGGTGTTTGATGTTCTATATGATGCCTTTAAATTAATATCTAATAAGTGCATTTTATATTTAGAAATTAGAAGAATATATACTTACAAAAATTATTATCGCCTTCAGTCAATTCGAATGTTTTCTCAAATGGAATAAAATGATTATGCTGATGCATTTAAATTGCTTTTTTGTTGTTATTTATAGAACCACAAATCATGTCTAAATTTTTAGAAATTTACTGTGCTAAACCTCTACCCTTAGGGCCCCCTTTTATCAATAAATATTTTTTAGAGCTAAAAGTATTTTTATTGTAAACTAGCTGAAGTACCCATCATTGACGGATTAGTGCAAAGTGCAAATTTTTAAAAGGTTGAACCTTATATCAATTGTCTGCATTGTAGGTGTATAAAGAATGGCAATAGTATATATAGAAATAAAAATTATATCTTCTGTGTATCTTAAAAGATTGCAGGTTTGGGAGTAACAAAGTGATCTGTAAATTTGACTACTATAACTATAGAGAACTTCTTTCTATTTTAAAAAATTAAATTTTATTCTGGTTGAGAATGAGTGTCCACCGGTCACGATACTAAATTTTATTTCACTTGCTTCAGTGTTTTATACGTAATCGATAAATATTTTCATATTTTGAACAATTTTCTCATTTTCAGTTGAGAGACCATCTATCATATCACCAAATTTCATTTCATTTGCTTCAGTCATTTTTATGTGATGCGCGAACAAAAAAAGCATCACGGACAGAATGACAGATAAACTTTTTTTTGAGGGTCGTACTGGATTCCATTCCCAGGTGCTTAAAACATATAGAAATTGCAAAATTTTTGAATTCCAAGTAATGTACAGACAAAAATCTAATTTTATTTATATAGATATAACAAGTTTCAAATTGTTTTATTTTCTGAACTATTAAAATGAAAAATAAACGTATTTTACAATCTAAATTTTAGTTTAACAAAAGAAAATTGTAGGTAATCAGTATTATATCAATTTTTCATTTTCTTCATATTGTGCAGTCAAAGCAATTTAGTATTATCCCATTTATCACTGCCATCTCTTTTTTTGTCTCCTGAAATAAATAAGTATAATAATTAATATTCTATTATTCGTTTATTAATGTTACTGCACATTTAATTCAAAATATAGTCATTGTATTACTTGATAATAAAAATATTCTATTCCCTGTACTCATTTTGTCAATAGTTTTTTTTTAATACAAATTATATAATATAGTAATTATTAATGATTTTTTTACATCACATGGAAATAGTTCTTTATTTTTGATTGAATATATTTTGACTTTAAATTAAGTTGATCAGTTTCTAATTGACAATTAGAAAAGAGTCCATGGATTTTTCTCATTTGAATAAAAGGATTCAGGATATTCGCTGCTGTTTTCAATTAAGAGATTGAAATTGCTGACATATCAGTTTTTTGTCTGAAGAATTTCATTTCACGTAAAATTATTTACAGTTTGCTGCTTCATCCATATAGCAGTCAGTTTGTTCTTATATTTGTCACCAGCAAGACAGCATCAAAGAAGAAATGGAGGAAAAAGTGTGGGGTCTGGTCCAACATATTCCTAGATATCGTGAGGTTGGTGGAGAAAGAAGAATACTGCTTATCTGGTATTAGATCAATTGTTGAATCCCAGAAATGGTGTGAGGGTAAAAGTGTAGAATATGAGGCGGAAGTCAATGTTAAACTAAAGGAATGCTGTCTTCAGGGCACATTTCTTGTTAGAAAAATATCTTCAGGAGGGACATTTTAGTCAACTATAAGCAAACTTTCATTTTTTCATCCTTTAACTATAAATATTTAAAATAACATAAAACAAATGTTCAATCAGGACTATGAAAAATGTCATTATTACTGAGAAACCACTATAACTCGAGTTTATTGTAGCAAGGTTCCACTGCATAGGAAAAATCATAAATTATGATGCAAGAATATTTTCTTTAAACATTATACTCTTAATTGTATTATTATTATTATTATTTTATTACAAGAAATTATAAAACAAAAATAAAATTGCTAACTTATCAATCATTAACATTTTTAAGGTAGAAACTGAGAAATTCAGTTATATTTGTGGGGGAAAAAAAGTTTTCAAAAACTTTGGTATCGATATACATAAATAAAATGAAAATATTGAAAACTGCTTTGATTCAACAAAGCAGTGACACAAATTTTTTATTTTATTCAAGTATTTAAGGCAATACTAGTAAAATGAACATGAAACATCAATCAAGTAAAATTTACTCTAGAAGAAAAAAAGCAGTACCATCGAATAAATCACCAATATATCTTCTTGGTGGTGAGGAATTTACATCGCTCCATGGTTTTTGACCTTCAGGTGGCCCTACATTTAATTTTGAAGATAGAGACATTTGTGATCTTTCATACTCTTGCCTATTATGGCGACGCAACTCCTCGTATGATGTAAATTTCTTGACTGGTTCATTATCTTCAGAAAACCGAATAGATTCTCCTGAAAATTTTATTGAATTTTTCATTAAAGAAATTTATTCAATATGGAAGAAAATCACACTTTCTACTTGCATACATTATTTTTTTTGGTGTGTTTTTAAGAAAAGCAATAAGAATTAAAAGGCATTTCTGAATACGATTGGTTTATTTCCAGGGTTAAAAAAAACTCAGTCACCCAGGCGACTAAAAAGTATCCCTAGGCAACTAGCTTTTTCTCATTAATGCTATAAGCCAATATATATGCAGCTCCTAAAATTTTTGCTGGCTCCAATGATTTTACAACTTTTTTCAACCCCTGTAATTTCTATGAATTGAAAAAAGAACTGGATCATTAACAGGTTTTTTTCCCCTCATGCACAGGGCTGAAAGTAGTGGATTTTAATATGTTATTTTGTGGAAGGAATATATGTGTAGTGAGTTTGTTAATAAAAGTGTTAATTAAATTAAAAGACATGTAGTAATTCAACCCATCAGTTCTAAATGCTTGTATTATTCTTCATAAAAATGGAATGTCTTTATCAAATTAATATACAGAAATTTTGAAAAATAAAGTTATTAATATTGGCTTTAAAATTATCTTTTTATTTTACTTATTTATCTTTCAAAGAATGAAGTACTTTAAGATAAGACGGATATTTTCTGATGCTTGAATTAAGGTATTGTTTATTACCTACCATGAATCACAAGCTTTCGTATAGTTATTTTACAGGCATCCTGTCAACTTTCAAATAAAAATTAGCTTCATAAAATAATGTGTGAACTTGAACTTTCTAATTATTATTAAACTTGGAACATTACTTAAGATGAAATTTATACTAATGTAATAAAGAGGTAAACTTTTTTTATATGTGTGTATGGGTTAATCTCTGGAACTACTCAACCGATTACTTAAATTCTTTCGCTAACAGAAAGCTATACTATCCCTGACGGACATAGGCTATATAACATCATATTATATTCATAATATTTACGTGCATCGAGGAATAATGAAGTATTTTCACCTTTACAACAATATAACAACCAATGTCATATTGGTTAAATTATTTTATTAGCTTAAATAATGCAGGTTTGAAACACTTGTAATCAGTTTACTTTTATGTTATAAAAACTTAATGAATAAATTAGTCACATGACAATCACACAGCAACTCATCTACATATAATGGAGTTTGCCAAATAACACTGTAACCAAATACAAATGTGTTATTTCTAGAATTACCAGTACAATTTGAAAGAAATGTTTTTCATTAGATAACCCATTCATAGAGAATATGTTAATACATATGAAAGTCAACATTTCTTAGAGACTCGATAATCGCATAATGATGTTTTAGTCATTTTTGAAAAGAACACTGTATTCAAGGAACTTCTGTCATGGTGTTTGGATGAAAAATAAAGCTTTTTGGATTTTACATTTTAACTACCTTGTCATTATGACAAAATCACATACAAACTTTAATGGCACATATTATAATTATATGTGATCATAATTGATGTAACCTAATTAGGAAATTTCAACAATATTATGCCTAAAAGAAAATCAGAAATTTCTAAATATACATCCCATTAAAGGGCAGCAAAAATATTCCAAATTGGAGAATCTTCTTTTGAGTATACAAATAGTCATGCAAGTCTGAGACAGTGCACATTGGTAAGGCCTTCCAAAGAATCAACACCATATGTTTGCAGCAACTAACAGACAAAAAGGTTAAGAGCCACATGGGACCATGGGTAAAACTGCTGGGCACAACTAGAAAACACAATGCACAAGAAGCACTTTGAGTCTGATTCTCATTTACTTCTTCCTTTTATTTATTTTTTAATAGACTTCATTTTTTATACTGCTCGTGCTAAGAACAAGCAACCTGAAGTAGAAATTGCTTGCACTGTATAAAGCAGGGGATATTTTTGAGAAAAATAAGTACAGACAGAAAAGTCTGTCTCAAAAGTCGCACAGGAAATCTAAATATACACCAAAATAATATATAATGCATTCCAATAAAGAAGATTGTTTAAAACTGTAATCTAGTTAATTAAAATTAATCTTCCTTTTCAAACAAAATGAAAAATTACAATATAAAATGAAAGAGAAGTCATGACTACTGTAGTTTGAATGAAAGAATACTTAAAGCATGCATGTGTGTGGTGTATAGTAACAGTTTGTAAAATATCATGGAGTATGCAAAATCTTTTATAGTGAAGGCATCAAAAGATTTGACACTTCAAAAAGAAAACAGATTAGTGATTTCAGAACAAAAAATAAAGAGAAGCGTAATTAAATTATTTAAATAATTATTAGACTTTAAAATCACAATTTTCTAAGAACAAACAATTTTTTTCTTGGGGTTAAAGCCTTGTGAAAAAGCAAACTAGTTAGTTTTTGTTCACACCTTTAGAAAAAAAAAAAAAAAAAACTAAATGGTTGTGATTTCTTTCCATTTATGAATTTTAAGCCGGGACTCTAATATGGAAGGAAAACAGAATTCTTTTCTGCATTCCGCTTATGTCCACATTCCGCCTAAGCTTGACTCCATTTTGGCAGTGCCCAGGGACTGATTTCTGGTAGGATATTTGGGGCAAGCACCCAGGCTCTCAAATTATCTTTTAAATTTAAAAATTTACAAATTTTGATTTTAATTTAAAATAAGAGACAGAGAAACTAATTTTAGGAAAAATAATAGCATAGCTGCCAAGTGTTCCATTTTATACGGATTCGTTCCGTTTTTTGAGCTTTGTTCCGTAAATACGTTTTTAAGCCAAAATGCTCCGTTTTTCAGCTTCTGTGTAAGAATTTTTAAAAATTATAAGAAAAAAGGAAAATTGTGTACATATTTAGCTTTTGGTAAATCATTTATCCTTGTAGACAAGTCAATAAATTTAATTGAATGATATTTATCTTATTATTCTTTCAAGTATTTATTACATTAAACATTTAAGTGTATTGTAGAAACTGAGCTAAGTTAAGTATATTTTATTTTTATAAATTAATGCTTATATATGCACATCATCTCTCTACACATGATAATTTAATTTTGTTAATGTAAGATCTTTAATTGTATATTTAATCATACATTTCATGATCACACACTTTGTTCCTTATTTCTGATTTTATGAGCACGTGCTGTGTTCCTTATTTTTTTCTTGGAAGGTTGGCAGCTATGTAATAGTAATAATAATTACTCTTACTATTTCACAGCTCTGGCATTATATCCACACCTTCTTTTAGCTAAATGGTACAGTCTCATGCAATTATTCAGCAGAAACTTATTATTATGGCCTATGTAGTTATGTATGCTGATTGCGAGGAAACCAGAGTGCTGATTTTCATTCGGAACTGATAAAATGAAATAGCTTCCTAAGAGGAGGGAAGTAAAGATCTATTCCACTATAAGTACTCTGATATAAACATTTGGAAAATAAATACAATTAAAAAATATGGAATGAAGTTAATGATTGAAAATTAAATAATATAATTGAAATGTTATTATCCTACATAATATTATTATCATACTATTGCATTTCTTTCTGCATCTTGATTAAATAATCATTTTTATGCTGTTATAACATCCTTCTTTGTATGGTATGATATGAAAGTAACTATGTATTGTCTAAGAAAGTTATCGTAAGGGGGGGGGCTATGAAGGTTTTATCATGGGCCCTCATCTCCATTAGCGTAAACTGGCATATAGTATTGGGGGGGGGGCAACATGTAACACTGAGGGGGCTAAAATGTTTCCTACTGTAGAAAATATCATTTTCAAATAGGTTATATCTGAATTTTCTGAAAGTTTAGGGGGGCAATTGCCCCTCTTGCCCATAGTAAGTTACGCCTATGCTCATCTGTACAAATCAGTCCCTGGCAGCACCCAGAACAGATAGCATGATGCAGGGTGAAATCTATCATCTTCATTTTAAATTGTTTGTTGTTCTGTGCATTTGATGACTGAAAAAAAAAAAAAAAAAAGCGTGAAAAAATGCATGGATAATGAATATTATCTTGATAAAATAGGCTTTCATTTTATGAATCTGACGCCTTTGATTAGAACACACAAAATTAAAAATGGAAACATAGATTCTGAGTTCAAAAGATTTTCCTAGGAAGAGAGAAGTATGGAATTCGCAACATTAATTGAAGATCTTTGAACTGTAGATGAAGAGTTCTATTTTGAATGCGTAAATATTCGTTTAAAGAAAATCTCCTATTTTTTCTGATTTTACTTTTTTTCTGATTGCATACAAATTTTATTACACAAAAAGAATACATTCCAACCACTGCTCTGAGATACAAGTGCTTCAGCATCGAATCATGACTCCATCTTGTTTTTTGCCTGGACCTCCTAGGCAAATTCCTATTTGCTGGCACATGGCAGAAATGTGGACCGAAAGAGGAAAACTCAACATTTTCAACTTCTTTTTCTGCCTTGATTCTGCTTAACTAAAACTGAAAAAAATGGAAGTTTGTCAATTTTCTGTTTTTCTCGCGTTTTCAACCAATGTGGAGTCTCAGCCTTACTGTATTCAGCTATTTGGTAAAAATTAAAAAAGACAAAGGTGATAAAGTTACAACATTTTTATAAAATTAGGTAGTGAAGTAATACACGTCTAGTGAGATTTTGCTGATTGAAGAAAATATTTATGTATTTTGCAGGTCAGTAGAGTCTTTTAACAGTCTAAATTTCTAAATTCTTAGATTTTTTAGAATACAAGCAGCATAAAAAGGCATATTTTGCGACAGGCTTTTTTCATACCTGCAATTTATTCACCAAAATATTAACTAAGTTTACTTGACAAAAATTCAATTTCATACTATCTGCAGAGGGTCTTCCTAGGTCATCAAAACCTGAATACTGAACGTTTTTATCAACATCCAAATTGAGAGAGCCAGTGCTTGAATGGAAGTCACTATCAGGATAGTAACTAAAGGATGGATCTTTAAGGGTCATATCTTCTGAAGCATTCGAACTAGAAAAGTCATCTTGATTTCTTAAATGGAAAAAAGAGAGAGAGATAGAAAAAAGACTGCTATAAGGATAAAATATTTTTAATTACAATTGTATTAGTGCATCATTTAAAAGCTCATCTACTTTAAAATTTCAAATGATTTAGTAAGCATGGTTTTGTGCAAGTAATAAATCCTGAATAAATTAGCAGTCTGGGATATTAAATATTTTACATAAGTTCATGAATACAAAGGTATAAATTCCTGATAAAGAATTAATTGAAAGAAAGCATAAAAATAACCTTTATAAAATAATTACTATAAAAAATTGTACATTTTATAGATATGCAAAAAAAAAAAAAATTTAATTATAAAGGTATAAATAAGGTAAATTGTTTAAATGCTTGATAGCTTAACAAAACAATTCCTAATTATTGTTTTTAAAAGTTCATTATTTAATTTATGTGTTATATCAAAATTATTTTCTAGAAATGCTTTTTTTAGAAAACTAACACAAATTTGAATAAATGAAAAAATGTATTTTATCAAAAGATTTCTGCATAGCAAGATTTAAGACTTTATGCAATTTTACCTTTCAACAATATAACCTCTCTTTTTGCGAATAGCATCTCCTAAAGCACTATTTTCTAACTTTAAGAACTTTTCTTCACATTTTGATTTGTATGAAAATTTACCTACAATCCATCCAACAAAAGCAGCTCCTAAAAAATTTACAGTAATATTAAATTAAAGTAAATTAAAAAGAAAAAGTTAGTTAAGATATGATAAATTTCTATTTTTAAAAAACTTGTTGCTGTGAATAATTTTCCCCAAAAATTGGAAATCATTAATATCTATATTCAAAATTAAATTGTAATTTTAAAAATCAGTCTGAAATAAATGCAAGAAATGTATGAAATTTTTGATGATGCTTAATAACTCATTCATGGTTCATACATATGGGGAAAAGAGGCTACAACCATAATGACAAGCAAAGTACTGCATTACTTTATTAATGATGCAAAGGAGATGCATTACTTTATTAATGAAATAATTACACCCGTACAATCAACATTTATAAACACTTACATATACTGAGCGACGAAGACGTCTTCTCTCATCGGCTGCAGTTATATCTCTCCTGATTACATAGTGGGTACATGTTATACATGCTATGCAACTACTGTGTCACACAGGATGTGAAGGAGTTAGCATTAAACTTCCTACATAATTTTTTTTAATTTATCTACATTAAATAGATTTGAAAAAAAAAATACATCAACACATATCAAATTCAAAACCACAAGATTACTTGCATCTCCAAAGAATCTTCAATTTAATAGCAAGGGAAATTTAACAAAATAAATTTCAGAAGTGTATGTAACAGAGAAATTGCCCTCACAGTAGTTAATCTTTGATATCAGTTTATTAAATGTACAATCAAAGATTGCTAATACATTTAATTTTATTGTATTTTGGTTTTTGTTTGTGAATGCCCCCCCCCCCTTTTTAAAGGAAAAATAATGCACGGAACTGAAATTTTACAAACACATGACTCCTATACAGTAAAATATAGTTATATCACATCAGATAAACACAATTTTCATAAAAATGTTATCTCAACCACCTCAGATTGTAATCAAGTTCTCCATTTAAAAATATGAAAACAAAATAAACTTTTGTTTTAAAATATCAACATGCTTGTAAAGCACGGCATATTTTCTAATTAAGTGAGATTTCTGAAGAGTGCCATTTTACAGCACTTTTTTTATGGCCTTTCCACTGATATGCATTATAAAACAAAATAATTTTTTTTAACCTAAAAAATTTTAATTTTAAAATAAAACAGTTTCATTTCCTCAAAAAATAAAGCAACAAAACATGATATATTGGATAATTGGGCTTATAATAAATGAAATGAGTGAATAAAAGAAAATGGTTTGTGTTGTAATTTTTTATTTGGAAAGATAACCATGTAGATAGCTCCTGAAAAATCAAACATATGTCTAATTAGCTTATTTCTGTTACAACTGAAACAAGATATTGCTTCAAGAGTTCATTATTTTTTTAGCTGAGAAGCGGGAGAATACTATATACAGGGGTAAGAAGTAACACGTTCCAAGAAGTGAAACTACAGTAGCCACTACTTTTTTTTGTAGTTTTTAGTGTAATATGCTACTATTAAAAAAAAAGTAGAGCAATATGTAGTGTGATACAAAAAAATCAGTAGTTTGTAGTGCTTTTTGGCAACTATTTTACATTAAGATAATCTTGCCATGATATCTTTTCAGGCAATTGATCACGTGGTGCGATTGGCTTTTTCTTCCGATCACACAAATGAAGAGAGAAGAGAAGGGAAGGTATGCTTTGTCTGAAGAATCTACCACTTTACTTCTGCCTTCTTTATAGCTGTTCCTGGTATTATTTGTAGTATTGGTATTTGTAGTACTATAACCACTCTGCAATACACATAAATATGCAACATTCAAAATTAGGACAGCACGAGGGATATACAGAACACACAAAGGACAGGATGAAGCAAGAAAGAAACTGGGGAGAAAAAAAAGAAAGAAAACACAAAAATAAGAAGAAAAGAGAGGAAAGGCAGGGTAGTATGTCCAGAGCATGGTCCAGATCTTGATCATGTTTAAATGAGACCCCAGGGCACTACGTTACTTCAAGGCCCCCTATACTATCGCAAGCATTTTAAGCCATTTTTTATCTCTGTTGTGTTTTTGTGATACAAAAATATCCAAAATGGAATTTTTTGAAATTACGTACATATTTATACTTGAGCAAGATTATATATTTAAAAATTATTCTTATTTTAATATCTGTAACTCATTCGTATTATTAGCTCGTATAGACACTAAGTCAGGAGAAGACTATTACAGGGCATGCATGCCAAGCTTGCATGCTAGAAAAAAATTCCTGTGCTGACAAAAAATTTATAATTTTCTTTTCTTCTTGACATCTAAAATCTCTTCTAAAACATAAAACACAAGGCACTGGTCTTTGAAAAAAAAAATTGCATTTCAATATACTAGATTTGGTAATTCCATCAAATCATATTTATCACCCAAAACATATATCTCAAAGTTGATCTACTGATGGACAATTATGTAATAGATATTACAGGCTAAATTCATTTTTATTAGTTATAATTTTAGTATATATTAAATTTCTAATCTAGATAATCAAGGTATCTGGGGGTTCTCTATTTTTCTGAGGCGCCAAGCTATTCACCCCCCCCCCCTCCTCTCTTGTCCTTGTGATAATCGAGCTCTGGGTATGAAAGAGAGGAACCTGAAACACAGCAACTTTAATTTGCATTTGATACCTAATCTGAGTAGTGTGATTCTCAAGCATATGTCCCCTCCCCCTTTCTGATGCTTAACTGAAATATCCTTATACCGACATAGTCCTCAAACTTTCGCAGACACCACTGAGTATCACTGTAGTGTACAAGAAAAATTAGCAACATTTACTGCCATAATATTCCGGTGGCCCTATTAATGGATCCAGAAGGAGCACATGCCTCCCACCTAAATAAATCAAGTTTAGATTACAAAAATTGGCTTATTTTGATTTCATAGAGTTGTTAAAATTTAATTATTTTCAGCAATACTTTAATAATTAGCAGCATTTGTTCTTTAGAGCACAAGCTTTCTCTAATTAGGATATTAATAGTTTTCCCTAATTAGTATATCATTATCAATGTCCTAAAATCTGAATGTAAATTGAATTTTTTAACAAAATGTGTTAGGCCACTTAGTAAAAAAGTAGCGAACATTAGTAAAAGTTTGAAAGGTAGTGATTATATTTCAAAAGTAGTTGTTACTAACTACTCTTGGATAAAAGTAGTTGTAGTTCATTACAAAAAAAGGTAGTTTTTCCCACCACTGACTATGAACATACAGTAAACTTGCATTTTAGGGCTATTCTTTTATAGAAACATTATAATTTTTAAACAGCTTTTTAAGCAATCTAGTTATACTAGAGATTCAAAAAATAAGTTTTTCTTTTTTTCCCCATACATAATTCATTTGCTATATTTTATACTTTTATAGTCAACCTATAAAAGTTGTGGAAAATTTAGAGTCAAATATATACATATTTACCAGACATTGATGCAGCATTACCCCATACTGGATGTGGTTTTATAAATCCTAGAAAATATGTCAATTTTAATATCGATACATTAATATTTAATCTGTAAATGATTTTCAATTTAAAAAATGTTCAAAGCTCTATGTATGCCAATTAATTTTGGCATAAAAATTATTTTAAATTAGGAAAATTATAAAATTGCAAATATAATCCAGACAGTAACACAGAGAATCTCAAGGTATGTTTTGGATTTTTGGTCCTTGTTAGTAAACTCATATTACACAGCTTGCCTTAAAAAACTTTTAGAAAATGAGTACAATTATCTTCATATTTACTGTTTACAAACACTCAAACTGAAATTAAAATAGATGTAAATTTTTATTATTTTCAAAGCAAACAGCAAGTTAATGTCAGTTAATACATAAAATCTAGTTTAATTTTTAACTTCCAAATGCAAATGGCTTACCTTTCTTTGCAGCCAAATGTGTTACTGTTACACCAGCAATCATAAGTGGCAAGCCTGAAAAAGAAATGGTAAATTTACTTTCAAAGCATGTTTTTGTTAGCTTGAAAAAGTTAACCCAAACCAATCTTACACATGCGTTAAGCACAGATACTTACATCTATAATATAAACTTTCTTTGTTACACTGACGCAAAATATTTTTTTCTTCTGATGTTAATTCCATAAGAGGAGCTCTCTAAAAATATTTTTTTAAAGAAAAAGATATGTTATCATGGAAGTTTCAGAGCTAATATTCCTTTTAAGAAAGGATATTATCATATAATAATTAAAAGCAATCATTCTATCTAAACGAACATGATTATAAAAATGAATCTATCTTGCATATACAGTATATCGTCAATATGCCAAAGGAGCACTGAAAAAAATCTAGATATGAAAGTTTTGAGATCATGAAGTGGAATAAAAAGGGTTCAGTTTGTGTGGAAAAATACCTTTATTAGAGATAGGAAGGTTCTCGAGATATCTAGGTTACAGTGTATGTGTGTGAGTATATACACGGTGTCCAGAGCTAACAGTGCCCAATGGCTATTTCCTAATCCGTTACTCAGAGAGACACAGTTCGATTTGCAAAAATGCTTTGAATTTTATAATCTATTGTATTAAAAAGAATTGAAATCAATAAATTAATTCTTATAAAAATTACAAAATTTAAATTTTTATGCGGTCCCACAGTCCTATCAGTTATATTTAGAAAAACTTTCCTTATACAATTTCATGCACAATTTTAAAAAGATCACACTTTTACCACCAAAATTCATCTAGTTATGAAGCAGTAAACATTTTGATTTGTCACTTTTCCACATTTAAAAATGTCTCATTACCGTAAATTGTTGAGGGAGCATATAAATATTGAAATTTTAAATCAGGTTTTAATTTTATTTTAAGCCATAATGCAGAAAAAAGCAAAACTAATTTTAGAATGCTTATCTTTAAGCAGAGGGTTATAGTCAGGCTCTATAAAAAATCTATCTTGGGTATTTTGATTTGAATGATTGATTAAAACCATGTGCATTAATTTTTCTCAAATTCATTCTGTATAAAACCCATATTTCACAACTCGAAAAGTGCTATAGCTTTAAGAAGCTGTTACTCTATGAATTTTGGTCGTAAAAGGAAAATTTATTTATTTTTGTGTGCATGAAATTTCATTAAGAAATTTTTTTTAAATATAGCTGATAAGATTGGGGCTGTATAAAAATTTAAGTTTTGTAATTTTTATAGGAATCGATTTATTGACTTTGATTGCTTCTGATATAATAGATTATACAACTTAAAGCATTTTGCAATTGGAACTATGTGTCTCTGACTAATGGTTTGGAAAATAGCCATTGGGCATTGTTAGCACTGGACACCCTGTATACAGTGGCGTAGCCAGAATTTTTTCATTTGGGGGGGGGGGGGGGTTACGACTACTGCAGCTCACATTTGAGTATACGTGTGTGCGATAAGGGAGCACAGAATATGCATTTTGTATGGCAAAAAATTCTTCATGGGGGGAGGGAGAGGGTTGTGACTCTACTATCCCCCCCTTGGCTACGCCACTGCCTATATATATATATATATAGGGTGATTATAATTAAATTCCCACTTTCAAAATGCTGTAAAAAAAGAACCATTGGTCAGAATGTCATCAAATTTGAACTGAATATTCATGAAGAAAGGGGCAATGGCATGGCATATGAAAAAAAGTTCAAAAGTCTATCAATTGATGGCACTGTAAGTGGCATACTATGCTAACAGCTCAGTGGCGGATAATTGCAAGTTTGTCGTAAGGGGGGGGGTTAGTTAGACGATTGACATATACCTCCATTTTAAGGATGTAAAATAGGATCTTTCACATTAATTTCTTTCAGTCACCCCCCCCCCCCGTTTAACCCTTTAGCGCACAGTGTTCCCGCTCTGGGAACACCAAACTCTGATGTTTTGACTCTTGCCAGTCATGAAGAATAGATTTGATTTCTATAAAAATAATTGCGGGTGACATAGCTCCATGAGAATCCTTTACTTTTAAGGATGTCATTTTCCGTAAAAAAAGTTGTCACGATTATTTTTAACAGCACTGACATCTGCTGAAGAATGGAAGAATGCGAGAACAGCTGGATAGATTGTCCAATGCTGAAAAAAGGGCAGCCGTTGCCATCGTTCGACTTAACTACCAGCAAGATGGCTGATGATCGAAACGTTCATCGCGTGCCACATATCTAGAGACCTTTTTTGACAACAGCTGGCTGTCTACCAGCAAGATGGCTGACGATCGAAACGTTCATCGCGTGCCACATATCTAGAGACCTTTTTTGACGACAGCTGGCTGTGCCCACAGCCAGCTGTTGTCAAAAAAGGTCTCTAGATATGTGGCACGCGATGAACGTTTCGATTGTCAGCCATCTTGCTGGTAGTTAAGTCGAGCGATGGCAACGGCTGCCCTTTTTTCAGCATTGGGAAAGGGTTGCGCCCCAAAGGGTTAATCTGCCCTTGTAACAGCTTTAAAGAAATTCTGGTCATAAGAGTATGAGAAAAAGGCTGTGGTCTGATGTCTGAAAAAAATTAAGAAATTCGAAAAAACGGGTTTTTTAAAGTGAAACTTGGCAGGGGGAAGAAATTAATTTCATGTCAGTAGAAGATATGGCCACAGCATTACAGGAAGGGACAAGCAGAGTTGTGCAAAAGTGCAGTGTACCGGTTAACTGCCCAACAGGTGGAACAAAAATGTGCTTAATTTTTTTTTTTTTTTAGATTTTCGTTTTTTTTTAATTAAATTTTGGCATACTCTGAAGTGAATTAATTTTTGCTCTCATGTATCCTTTCTAGCAAATAAACTGCAAATATTCCTAGCCAATTTGGTCACTAGTCTTAGAGCTCTTTCCAGTGCTTGGGTGTGACAAGGAAGCCGGGGAAAGTCAATAACTGGGTCCACTTTACTATTTGGTTCAGCTTCAGTTGTCTTCCATAGAGTCTTTGAGAGAGTCACTGGAAACATGTTTTAATAAGGGATGGTGATGGTGAGGGTTCAGTTACGTCATGTTGATGTAATGCTTTACAGAAAATTTTTCCTTCGGAACTTCCTGACTTTAAAACACATCGTAAATCAAGTTATCTTTGAATTTTGTGCTCATCCCATAGCATGGACAAAAGACAATTTCCCGGAGCAGAGTCTTAAGATTTTCAGTTGCCATACACAATCTAAGCTTGTGATTGTCTAATGTCAACCACCTGGAATGAGCAGGTTTCCCAGGGTCCCAGGTTTAAGATAAATCTAGTGAGAAATTTCCACTTGATACTGCTATGCATATACCCAACATATACTTCTCATCTGAACATAAATCCCTTCATGAGATGAAAGTTATTTTCAATTAGCAAGAAAGTAACCACAGGAAAATTAGCACAATTTTCTAGCTTCTGACTTATCACCTTTAAACTCATTGGATCTTTTCATTTTACCATCTAAATGATCAAAAAAAGGGTGTTGCAACAATAGCTTATTACAAGAAACAAATGAACCATTGTAAAGGTCTTCCCATTCCCTTTTTGAAAGAAATCACACCATTATTATGTTTAGCACTTACAATGATTCCATTACACCCAGTAACAGTGAAGTTCAAAAGTCGTTTGTACTGTTCCTTATCTTCAAGAAACTCCAGCCTGCCTGATATATCTTTTCTGGTGCCAGGTTTAGGTGTTACATGGCCTAAAAACTTTGAGTTTTGTTCCTTTATTAGTGAAGGAGGTTATGTCTAATATAGCAGTAGCATTTTTTAACATTTAAGTAAATAGGGCAGTTCAGCTTCCCGCAAATCAATAAATTTTCCAAAAATGGGCCATTCAGATATTTATCTTGTCTTCACTAATTTAGACAGCCATTATTACTCAAAACAATAGCAATAAAATAGCACACAAACTAACAAAATATTACATTGATCCGTTACACAATGGTGAAGCTACCAACCTGACAACTGCTCTAAGCTTGTCACCAAATGCAGACAAAATTGTGCCTCCCGCCCCCTCCCTCCACCCACAACATTCGCTCCGGCACTGACTCGTGCTCCTGGATGCCAATGCTATAGTAAAGCTGTTTTTATTTTTCTATTCATACTAAAATGCCTATTTGAATCTTTTTATTTCATAATCAAAACATGTAATTCCAAAATTTTTCATATTTTTAATTTATTTTATCGACACCAAAAGGAAACTTTTTTGCGCTATTACAAATTAAAAATCAGAAGTTCATTTTTTCGTTCCATCCTAAAGCCTAATCTTTAGACATGCCTGTGAGTACAGTGCATAAATTTTACATAATATTTTGCATTGTTATTCATATAAAATTATCTATATTCAGGAGTTGTTCCCTGTTGACCTGCCAGTAAGATACACTTCTGCTCTAGAATTTCTTGCTCGCATAGAAGTGGACAATGAATGGCTATGGAACATTTTGTTTACACATGAAGCCCACTTCTATCTGAAAAGTTGAGTACTAAAAATTTTAAAGTAAAACACTATCATTTGGAAAGTTGATGAAATCCAATTACCATTCAAATTTTTATAATTTTGTTTTGATATGAAGTCAACTTTCTTATAATGAAACATGATATAACAAAGCTCATGTTACAATGAAGAAGGATTTTTTATTTAGTTGGTCTAATGTTAAAATATAGGTGAAACTCACAAAACCTTATAACGAATTTCACTTCATAACAAAATTAGTTTAAATTGGGTTTAAACGATTGTTATAACGAAATCGATTTATGTGTTATATTATTTATCTTGGTATTCAGGGCGATATTTTAGCAGAGGAAACTAGCTTTAGTGCAGAAAAGAAATCTTTCCCACGGTACCAGCTTGTAGTAGAGAACAAAAAGGAAATATTTTTGTGGACAGACACTTTTTAAGAAGGGTAAGAAGTAAATTCATAGAACTCAGGGGGAACAGGCCCCAAAGGATCAGGGATTTTTGATCTTGAGGTGCCTTCGAACCTGCTCTAAACCGAAGAGGAAAGATCAGTATGCCACTTCCTACATAAATTTCTCCAAATGTTCTGAGCTTGATGCTCAATAGTAAATGTTAACAGGGTACTTCTGTTCTATCCTTTACATTTTTTCATTGGTGCCAGTCAAGGATGTACCCAGGGAGGTTGTCCACGGGGTCTAGATCCTCCCTCTCCTCACCCAAAATTTCAGTTTTTGTAAACGAATTAATAATGAAGTCTTTTTAAGAAAAATTCTGCCTTTTTCACTGGACCCCCTATGAAATTTTTGGACCCTCCTCGAAATTTTTTTCTGGGTACGTCTCTGGTACCAGTCACTTTCCAGCAATTCTAAGGAAGTTATACTTGTTTGTTCCTGAAAATAAGGATTAAAATTTCAGCTAAAGCTTTAACCATCTTGATTATTTTACAATTCATTAAGGTAACCGTATTTTAAGAAAAAGTATCATTTGTAAAGTACAGCATGAGATAATAATAAGTCATGTAAGTGTTTTCTGTTCATTTTAGAAAGATTAAATTGAAACAAACAAACAAAAAATTGGTTTTTAACTGTTAATCATTACAAAGTTTAATGATTTAATTATACTAAAGTTTATATCTAAATTTTTACCTCATACTTTAAGCATCTAGCTTATTATTAAGGTTGTAACATTAACAAAATCTGTAATGGAATACCAAATATTTTGTTATGCTTTAACAAAATTTCTTTATTAAGAAGATTTTTCTGGGTCCCTTGAATTTCATTATAAAGAGAGTTGACTGAATTTACTATAGAGTAATGTCATCAATGTTGAATATAACTTGCAAAATAACTGCTAATCCCTAGTCTCTTGCCAAGAATCGCACTGGCTTCTAACATTCGTCAATTTGAGAGATCGATTATGATAAATTATTTGAAAGCCTTGCTGAATTTTTTCTGGGTTCCTTTTTAGATACATTTTAAAATAATGAAAACACATGACTTAAGGATGTAAAAGTGGGTTCTCGTGTGTCTAGGATCTTAAAAAGTATGTTTTTTTTTTAGAAAAACGACTTGAAATTATTGAACATCTTGGAAATTTGCCACCAATGGCAACTTTTCATTTTCTGGTGATTCTTTGGAGATTAGTTCAAGTGCATTAACGGCAATAATTTCACTGTAGTTGCCATTAAAACAGTTTTCCATATATTCTTACATGTAATCCTTTACAGATTGGTGTATTTAACAATGTGAAATAGTTCAAGTTGCCATGGTGGCAAATATCCTAGCTGTGACCAATTATTTCACTATAATGAAAAATTATGGCCAGTGTAGAAGAACGGGGGTTGGTGATTTCTCATCAAACATAAAATGTATCACCAAGTAGGATTCAGTTTTAGAAACTCATTTTTTGGTACTAAACTTGCAGATTTTCACACCCTGCTGCTTCAGTCAACTCTTTAGGCAATGGTTTAAAAACACGATATTTTTCAATTTTTGAAATGATAATTTCATTACAACACGAGCAAATTAATATAGAACTACCCTTAAGGTATCCTCTTTCAAGTAAAAAAAGAATCTTGAAATCGGTCTACATGGTAAAAAAATTATTGCTATACATACATAATATATATATGTATAAATATGTGTTGAACATAGAACTTCTTCCTTATTTGAAGTCGATAAAAAAGTGAGTCACAAAGAGTCGGTGATTTAAAAGAAAGCAAGTCCTTTTCAGGAAAAAAATGGTAAAATGAAAACTGTAGCATGCTCTAGTAGCAAACGGCAGCTCCTGAAATGTTGATCCTCAATTTGGGAAGTAGCACGGTGGATGCCTTCCACAGAGCTACTTCCCAAAAGCACATGTGATAAGAACTTTGCACGGCAAGATTCTTATCGCATTGTGGACAACTTATCTCGACTCTTGCTCTTGCATGTCCACTTGGGGAGAGTGGGGTAAGATAATTGGCTGTGGGGGAAAAGTGAGTGTGGAATCAAAAAATTAAGGATGATCGGTGATGATGAAGCGATGACTATCCGAAGTACCAATGATAGGCTGTGTAAAACCCAATTAAGGATTGCTACTAGGATAATCCTTGACTTACTACTATAAAATTTTTGAAACATTTTAATAATTAGCTAAAAAATGTGCTAAAATTCTAAAATTACATGTTTCTTTTATATATGTGTGTGTTAATCCAATAATGAATAAATGAAGCTTTTAATATTTGCAATTTTGAAATGAGAAAATTCTGTATAAATACACTATCATAACAGGAAGTTTTTAAATGTGAAGAAAGAAACAGGAAGCAGACTTCAGAAGCTGGGAAAAATTGGTGAGCCATAGAAAGGAAACAATAATATAATAACAAGAGAAAGAATGGAAAGTATAGAGAAAGAAAGTGAATTTCAAGAAGATTTAATAAATGGGCCTATTGTTGTGGTGAGATTTCTTATACTTCTATTTACACTATATTTAATTACAATTTTTTCACCTAACCAGTGTTTCATCAAGAGAGATTAAATGTTCAATCTTTTTTTAGCATAAATAGTACTAATAGATAAAACGGAATATTTCCAGCATAATTTTAAGGTTATCACTGCAATGACATGCATTTGCTTGGCTATGGCAACCTGGCATGGTTGGTATGACAATGAAGTGAATGAGTTGAAAATGTGTGTTGACAATTCAGTGCTTTTAATTTCCCATGCGTTCTGTAAATGAAAAGTGCGACGTAGTGAGTTTTGGTCATCAAAGAATCTTTTTCAGTTTTGATATTGTTAGAAATTTGGAGGTTTGATGCGAAATGGAGTTAGAAAATATTGTGGATGTGGTAGAAAACGATAAATAAATAGAGATTTTAAGCTCATGAAAAAATTTGAAAAAGTTAAGAAGTGTTTAAATTATTTAAATATTTTGTGGCAGGCCGCTCAGGTGGCGTAGTGGCTAAAGAACCATACTATCATGCCTTGGGCCCGAATACGGTTCTCAGCTTGCCCATTAACTCGTGACCCTTCATAGGGGAAGTCGGTCGGTTGCGCACTAAGCAAGATTTTAAATAATTTAGTTTACTGCAAGAAAAACACGCTAAACAAGTGTCGTATGCCAGACAGTAATGACTCATTTTATTATTTAAGTAAAATAGGGATTTTAAGAAATAATTTCTTAAACTTCCATGTAAAAGAGTTTAATCTTAACTTGGGTTGAATTATTTTCAGCTTTTTAAAAAATTAATACACATTTAATTATCGGATATTCAGTTTCATTCAAACAGTTTTTAGTTGAATATATATATACTACAGAAAAAATTGATTTACTTTGAAATATAAAAAATACAATCTGTAAAATGACTGATTTTATTATAAAATTCGTACTTGTGCTTCATTTTTCGGAAACCGTGATTCACTAGTTCCATGATAAACAACGGGTGAATCAGTTTCCATGCTCATTATTTCACTGTTTTCAGTAAGGACACGTTATTCTTTTATTGAAAGTAAAATATAATTGAGAAGTCTTAAAAAACTAGACTCACTCCCAAAAGTTCAAAAGAAAAGCGATGTATGTAAATAATGTTTAAAGTTGCCAGAAGCCGTTCTTCAAATCCATGAATTCATGGGTGCGTTCAGACTGCCACTTTCCGGTAAATCTCGAGTAAAACACGAGCTGCTCGAGTTTTACACGGGGAGATTGACATCGTGAACAGTTTTGAGTATTTAACCCATTTGTGCCTCAGGCACTCTCAGGCACGCTCAGGCTAAAATTCCTACCTTCATCAAAGTTTTATTTATATAGCCTAATATTTTAATGGTTTGATAGACGAAACCTTAACATCTAAAAGAACATTTAACAACTGTTGAAGAATCAGAACATTTTACTCTATTATTTATAGAGGTAGGAATTTAAAAAAAGGAGGACCAATTGAGAGGCCTGTGCCTGGATTTTTTTGCGACTTTCTTCGATTTTTACTGATAACAGAAATAATAGATAAATTTCTGATGTCAACTTCTTGAACAAGGGATGATTTCTTTTAAAATCATCATGCATAAAAATCGAAATATCAACATACTACTTGGTCATGTTAAAATATTTTGTAGATTTGAGGCTCAATATTCATGAATAAAGGCTAGGAAAAATAAATAACGTTTTCAACTAATAGCGAAAATGCCGTCCCAAAAAAGGGACACTAGGCATAAATGGGTTAATAGGGAAAAAAAGGGGCGGCACGTATTTACTAACCAGTTCCAGTAGAGCCAATGGGAGCGAACAATAACAATAAACAAAGGTCATGTGATCTATCTCCCCAACTTCCCAAGGAAAATCCTTGGGGAGTTGGGAAAAACTCGAGCTACTCAGCTTGGCAGCCTGAACGCTTTGTTTATCTCTCCGAAAAGGTCAAATCGGGCATCGTGAACGGCTTGGGTTTGTCACGAGTAACTCGAGTTACTCAAAAGTGGCAGTCTGAACGCACCCCATATTAATAATGGGGCCCGTTTACATCAGTGGCGGATCCACGGGGGGGGGGGCTCTGGGGGCTCGAGCCCCCCCCCCCCCAGAGCTAGAAATACACTATGATTAGGGAAGTTCAAAGAAAATTGTAAATTTTCACATGAACTGAAATTTAAAAAAGTAGCACTGTATATACAGTTGACTCTCTGTTTAATGACGATCTCTTTCCAAACACGATATTTGAAAGTCCCAGCAACTCTAACGTAAAAAATTTGTATTCAAAGACGACGTCGTTTCTGTTTAACAACGATTTTTTTTTTTTTTTCATCTTACGCTAGGACCATACGCTAAATCTTACTATAGGAACAGATAAAAAAGAGTCGGGGAATGTCAAAAGTGCAATTCGCAAGACAATCTCAACTACCTGAGTGTATTCTCAAAGGTATTTTAGAAGATAAAATTCTTGAAGCAGCACAAAAATTTAGTTGGGGTCCAAATCCAAACGGCCGAAAAGTCAATGTGGCCGATTGGAAGAGTTTGCCAAGGCACTTCTATATGCAAATGGTTGCATGAAGCAAGAGCATCCAACATTCTAATTTCTGGGCCCCACCATGGCAGAGTGGATAAGACTTTCGGCATGATAGACGGCTGAAGTGTAGCGGTCGTTTGGGCCTACCGCGCGGCTGTCTATCTATCTGGAGTTTTTCCAGATGGTTTTCTCCAGATTTAACGTGAATACGCGTTAGAACCTCTGAAAAAAATCCTCCGACCAAGGCAATCGCCCCAGAATGCAGATGCTTCTAGTATAGACGAGCGGCTGAGCGCATAGCGCTCGCAACTGGGAGAAGAAAAGTGCCTGGTTCAAACTCAGATCGTGTCCGTCAATCTAGCAGTTCGGAGTCTTACACAGTTTTCTCTGAAACTTCTCATAAATACGGAACTAAGACCCCTTAGAACCCCCCCCCCGTACTCGGCCTAGATCCCTCATGTAGATAATTGTTCGTATTACCAAAATAAAATAAAATTAAGCAATTACTGCAGTGCTGTTATTCTGGCAGAAAAACTTGGAATGCAAAATTTTCAGACTTCTGCTGGTTAGCTAGAAAAATTCATAAAATGGAAGCTGACGCATTTCACATTTCAGAAAATCTGGAAGAAAGAATAAAGGGAAGGCGAAAAATGAAACAAGTGACTCATTTTGATTTTCTTGAAACCTAATTTTATTGTATTGCTTGTTTTTACTATCTTTTTTAAGCTAACTTAAAATGATTTTTTGTGGAGAATAAAATAATATAATAAAAGAAACATCTTTAAACACGCCAATATATCAAGAAAAATATTCACAGTCCTAAGAAATGTAAAGTGTAAAGGCAATGGCGGCTTGTGACCCGTTTCAGTGGTGGGGCCCGAAAAAAAAAATAGTGCCAATTAAAATCGCGAAAATACATATACATATAGAACAACCTATCCCCACGTGAACGCATATAAGTATTTAAAATTTCTCAAATGACAAATAATTATCGAATTTACTATACAACATTTGCTATTTTTTACCTAGTTATGTTAAATTGAAAAGTTTATTACTAAACAAAAAGCCACATTTAAATATTTAATATTTATGCTCTTTATAGTTGTATGTTCATAATTTTTAGATGATTTATTTATTTTAAAATAAATATCCACATATATAAAAAATACATTCATATATCGCTTTTCGTAAATCAAGAAAACAAAACAGAAAAATATCTGACTGCACTGCAAAAATACCATCACGCAAATAAAAAATGATTTCTTCCTAAGCGGAAAATTTCGCCAATAGCTACCGATTGCCGAAATTTCCCCGTACAGTCGTGTAGATCACCGTGCGAGGGCCCAAAGATCTGGGCCCAGAAGGCAGCGCCACATAAGCCGTTTGGAAGCCAAGTTAATTCCGCGTCAGTATGGCTTTTGTGCTCAATGCCAAATATGTCAACCCGGTGAACGGAGAAGAGACGCCCAATTCAGGGCAAGCCAATGCATGGTTTAGATAGGGAGAAAATCGTATAACTATCGCTTTTTTAAGTGCGTTTTTTAATGGATAGTATTAAAAGAGAGTAAAGCGCATGTATTTTTTTAGTGAAGGTGAATTACTGAAAGAACTGCCTTACATAATAGGAAGATATTTTGATTTAGACTGTGCTTAGTCGGTGGGGCCAGGCCCCCTCTGGCCCTTAATGACGAGCCGCCAATGTGTAAAGGGTTGGTGTTGGTGCTGTAGGATTACGGCCAATTATCTGCACATGGAATCTAAGCCGATGGGTGGGGTGCACTCCGTGGGGGTCTTTCTAAGTGATCCTAACCCTTATTTACTCTTAAGTTTCGGAGGAAAGCACGGTGTAACGTATCGCCCCGTTCAGAAGCTGAAGGAAGGCAGCCGCACACAACCATGTGGTTTGCTTAACTTTATTTAGGTTATATTCTTGGTTAACATGGATGAATTTTACACACAGACGACACAAAAATACACATATTTACAATTTCAATAACCGAGCGAACGCCTTCGGTATCACAAGGGAAAATTTTTTCGGAGCCCATCCTCTCAGCGTCCTTTTCTCTCTGCTGCTCGAGAGGGACTCTCCCTCTCTTTGGGGGTTGCCAGTAACTTTTTACTTTCTTGGCGGTGTCCGTTACAACCCCTCCTTCCACAAAAGGTTGGCTTTCCCGATATACAAGGGAAAACAACGAAAAAAAGTTTATGTACAGTATGTAATAATTCGTTCTTAGTTCGTGTGCACATTATACTTTCACACTTTATAGTTCACAGTTTAGTACGTTATACTTCACAGTTCAAGTTTGAAAAAAAACTGTAATTAAGTTCGCACTTCAAATCTGAGAACGTTATATCGAGTTCTCATTTCAGTGTAGATACGTTAAAGAGTACACAGTTCAAGTTTGAAAATAACTGTAATTGAGTTCTCATTTCAGTGTAGATACGTTAAAGAGTTCACAGTTCAAGTTTGAAAATAACTGTAATTGAGTTCTCATTTCAGTGTAGATACGTTAAAGAGTTCACAGTTCAAGTTTGAAAATGAATGTAATTGAGTTCTCATTTCGGTGTAGATACCTTAACGAGTCCTCCACCCATTACCAGGCCATAATAATTTTAGGTAAATATACAGATAAGTTCACACATATAATAGTACAAACAATGAGGATGATATAAAAATATCCACCCAGTTAAATGGTATTTGTTATACTGAAAACATTTCTTTTCTTTTTTTCTCACCAAAATTTGAATAAAGCACAAATTTAACACACAATAGTTACACAACGTTAGACACAATAATTACACAACTTTAAACACAATAATTACACTCTTAAAATCAAAAACATTTTTATGACCTTGGTTTTCTAAGTGGCATATTTGGGATTTCGACTTAAACAGTCAACATTTGAGTTTTCTTTTCCTCTTTTATGTTTAATTGAAAAATTAAAAGCTTGCAAGGCTAACGCCCAGCGAATTAATCGTGGATTATTGCCGGAATTTCTTTGCAACCACACAAGTGGGTTGTGATCCGTCTGGATACAAAATTCTGTCTGGCCATCTATATACCCTTTAAGCTTCTTAATGCCATATAAGATGGCCGCACACTCTTTTTCAGTGGTAGAGTACTTCTTTTCAGTTGGAGTAAATTTTTTGCTAAGGTACAATATTGGATATTCCTCCCCATTTTCATCCATTTGTGACAAAATAACCCCGTATCCTAAATCCGATGCATCTGTTTGCAATATGAATGGTTTTGAAAAGTTTGGCGCGTGCAAGAGAGGTTTATTAGTGAGTTTTTCTTTAAGTAAATTAAATGAAGCAGCGCATTCCTCATTCCAGGTAATTTTACCTTTCTTGTTTTTCCCTTTCAACAAATCTGTTAGAGGCGCAGTTATTACAGAAAACATTGGAATATATTGTCTGTAATAGCCTGCTAATCCCAAGAAAGCTCTGATTTCAGTTTTTGTCGTTGGGACCGGAAAAGATTGTATAGCCTTTATTTTGAGTTCAGCTGGTGAACGTTTTCCGCGTCCTACAACGTGTCCAAGGTATTGTACCTCTTCTTGAGCAAATCTACACTTGGCAGGTTTTATAGTTAAATTAGCCCTTTTTATCCGTTCCAAAACCTCCTGCAAATGTCCTAAATGTTCATCCCAGGTCTGAGAAAAGATCGCGATGTCATCTAAATATGGAATCGCATAATTGTCGCACCCTTTCAAAATTTCACTCATCAATTTACTAAAGTAATACGGTGCATTTTTAAGACCAAATGGCATACGTAGTGGTCTATATACGCCAAAGTTTGTGGCAAAAGCCGCAATTTTCTGAGCTCTTGGGCTCAACGGAATCTGCCAGTAGCCCTTTGTCAAATCGATTAAAGTGATATATGTAGCTGCTGCAACTGTTTCAACTCGCTGCTCTATATTCGGAATGGGATAAAACTGAGTGCGTGTTATTTCATTTAATTTTCTGTAATCAATGCAGGGCCTAGGGTCCCTATTTGGCGTCTCTACGAGGATCATTGGAGAAACGTATTCGGAGTCTCCCGGTTCAATTACATTATATTGTATCATTTTTTTAATTTCTGCTTTTAACAACTCGTTTTGTCTAATTGTCATTCTATAAGGATTTTGCTGAATAGGCTTATCACTGGTTAATTCAATATCATGTTGAACTAAGTGTGTCTTGCCGGGGATGTTTGAAAAGATATTAATATATTTTAGTAACAAATTTCTTAACTCGATAATTTGGTCATCGTTGAGTCTTTCTTTCAAATGATTTATTTCTACTATTTCGTTAAAATCAAAAACTTTAGGATCAACTAACATGTAAGGAAAATCCCCGTCTAACTCTGGTGTGTCTAAGGACTCATTATTTTCGCCTAATGTCACTAAATTTAAAATTTCGGGCCTTCTGTAATACGGTTTCATCATGTTTACATGATAAACCTTGTTTATCTCTTGGTTCCCTTCGAAACTGACGACATAATTTGTCTCGGATAATTTCTTTTCAATTTTACCTGGTCCCTTCCATTGAGGTGCTAATTTATGGGCCTGATTTATTGTTAGAACTAACACGGAATCTCCTTCGTGAAATTCTCTTTTTATGGCATTACGGTCATACCATTTCTTTCTTTTGTCTCGCATCTCTTCCATTTTTTCTTTTGCTAGCTCCTTACTCTTTTTTAATCGATTTATCAGTTCGAACACATACTCAACTACAGTATTCCCTTCCTCTGGGGGTTCTAACCATTTTTCGTATAATAACACATTAGGGGTTCTAAGGTTATTGCCATATACAAGTTCTGCAGGACTGAAGCCTGTACTTTCGTGAGTGACAGTCCTTAAAGCAAAAAGAGCAATTGGTATTTGAGTTTCCCAATTAGGAGCAGCTTCGATGCATAAAACTTTCAATATCCTTTTCACAGATCGGTGAAACCTTTCAACTGGATTAGTCTGTGGGTGATAAATAGAACTTCGAAGGATTTTTATCCCAAACTTCTCTAAAAATTCAACCGTTAGAACACTCATAAAGGATCTCCCTTGGTCCGTCTGAATTTCTTTTGGGAAACCCATCCTGCTGAAAATCAACAAAAGTGCATCGACCACCGATTTAGAAGTTATATCTGGGACAGGGATAGCGTCAGGAAATTTAGACCCTAAACAAATTACAGTTATGAGGTATCTATTCCCTTGAGTTGATGTTGGCAAAGGACCACAAGCATCAACATTTATTTTGCTAAAAACTTCCGAAATAATGGGTACACTCATTAGCGGTGCTTTCTTTTTGTCAGTCGCCTTTCCAACACGCTGACATGGATCACAAGTTTTCACATATTCTTCTATTTCTTTATAACAATTTGGCCAGTAGAAGTGCCTCACTAACTTATCTTTTGTCTTAAGAATTCCTAAGTGGCCTGAAATGTCATCATGGCATAAATTTTTAATTTGCTCCCTGAGAGTTTCCGGAACAACAATCAGGTTTAGCTCATCACCAAATTTATTTAATTTCTTCTTAACTAAAATTCCATTTTGGATTTTAAAATCAGCCTTGTCACCCTCCGGTTTTACTGACTCAAATAACGGTACTAATTCTTTACTCTTCCTCTGCTCATTAATAAAAGACTGAGAATCCATTTGAAATATATTATCTAGGATAGTATTGGAATCTACCTGAGGTAAAATGTCGATATTCTTTAAGTTATCGTCCTCATTATTTCCCTCCAATGGAACGTCAGGCTCCTCAATGACTAACTTTTCGTCTGATGAATTTTTATCATCTTTCAGCTGTCGCCTTTGAGACCGAGTCAAGACAGCATTAACACTCTCAGTACTTAATGGGACATTTTCTCTACATTGCTCTAAGAGAGCCGAAGTTTGATTCCCTAAAATATACCGCCCTTGATCCAGCTTGTTCGCAATTACAACTGCCTTGGTGGTTATTGTACCTAATTCGCATTCTACGTCTACTTCAGCAACGGGTAGACAAGTCATATGGTCATCGAAAATATGCTGAACCCAAACGTGTTCCCCGGTCATTCTGTCTTTGTCAACATATTTTTGACAGACAACGTCTACTGTGGCTCCGGTATCGCGGAGAATGGGCATCTCAAATCCATTAACTTTCCCGTTTACAGTGAAGGGATCTAATAAATTTTTTTCAGATTTTTGTCCAATTCTATATGCTTCCGATTTTTGAATTCTTAAATTGGGGCACTGAGGTCGTAAGTGGTCGTAAGAGCCACATTCAAAACAGCTGAGCTTTTTCTTATGCTCAAAGTTTACACCCGTTTTCCTTGCAAAGGTACGCCCGTCATGTTCTTTCTTAGAAATTCCGTTTGAGGGCTTTTTGTTAACATTACCATTGTAGAAATTCTTTACTGGTTTACTATTTCCCTTAACTGAAGATTCTCCTAACTTACTCTTTCCCATTATGGTTTTCTTAGCATCCTCAAATTCCTCAACTTTCCTTACCAGTTCTTTAGGGGAAGTAATTGTAGACCACTCATCCAAAAAGTGTTCCTTAAAATCGTTTGGCACTCGTCTTTTAATCTGGTCTACCAACATTAGATCTTTGAGTTGTTCGAATGTTTTAATTTCAAGGCCTGTTAGCCACCCCTCTAAAAATGTGTTTAACTCGTGATAAAAATCTTGCCAAGTGGAATCGGGATTTTTTTGAGATTTTACCAGCATTTGCCGAAATTTTTCCGCGCTGAGTTTAAATCTGTTAAGCAACAACGTTCTAACGTATTGGTAATCGTGAGTTTCTTTCTCCGGTTCTCGCGCTATTACATTATTTATCTCCGCTGGTAAGGTACTAATTAAGTAAGAAACCCATCTCTCTTTAGGTATCTGCATCAATTTAGCTTGCCTCTCAAAAAGTTCCAGGAATAAACTTATATCATCGGTTTTTAAATTAAATTTTGGCATTAGTTTTTGAAAATTTTGACTATAATTGGAATCTACCACAGCCGCGGATACTGTTGTTTCGACCCCCTGTTTTGCTTTTAAACACTCAAGTTCTAATTTTTGCCTTTCCAATTGAATTTCTCCGTCTTTAATTTGCTTTTCCATTTCTAATTTTTGCCTCTGCAATTCATATTCTCTATTCCTATTTTGTTTTTCCATTTCCTCTTTGTCTAATCTTTCTTTCATCGTGCTATCTAATAGATTTCTCACAAATTCTTCCTCATAGTTTTTACTACCAAGGATTAATTGTTTTAATTCGATTACACGTAGATCTTCAGTAGCCTGTTCACCAAGTTCTAAGGCTACCGAAATTAAATCCGATTTTAATCCCTTCCCTAAATACGACATTTTCAAAAAAAATATCTAAGTAACAGCTCAAAGCAAAAGAACATACAATAAATATAAGGGATAATAAAAAAATGTCTAACACCTATTCACTAAAGCAAATTTCTACAATGCGATAAAAAAATAATAAAAGAGGAAAAGCAAGCTCGTTAAATTCTTCTACCATACCATCAAAACACAGCAATGACTCATAGCACTTTTTTTTTTTTTTCTGAAAGCTTCACAGATTCAGGGAAAAAGCGAAGAAACAACATAAAAAACAAATGAGTCAGGCTCAAATGTCCGCTCGGACACCTGCACAGTGTGAAGCGGGGAATCCTGCAATGCCCTCTTATCTCCGTTCATAGAGGGAGAAGTAGTTCAAAACAAAATATAAACACACGTACTATAAAACTGTTCGCTGGTGCAAATACTAAGAAGTTATATGTTTTGTGCACATAAAAATAAGGGATTTACACTAATATTATCTCTGATGAGAATTTAAAAACACTGTTATGCATAATATATAATACTTCTAGTTATTTAACTCTGATGAGAAAAATACTATGAATTTTCCAATGGCTGGAAATATATAAACATATACTTTCACGGCGAAAGTTTGAAACCAACAAAATTAATAATACTAACACTGGTGCGCATAAAATAATAATATTTCAAATTCACAATAAACTCTCTTGAGAATTGTTCTCATGAATTTCCCATGGGTGGAAATATATAAAACATATACTTTCAGGACGAAAGTTTGAAATTAATAATTTAATAATACTAACACTGTTGTGCATAAAATAATATTTCAAAGACACAATAAACTCTGGTGAGAATTGTTCTCATGAATTTCCAATGGCTGGAAATATATAAACGTATACTTTCAGGACGAAAGTTTGAAATAAACAGAATTAATAATATTAACACTGGTGTGCATAAAAAAAATAATATTTCAAGTACATAATAAACTTCGGTGAGAAATGTTCTCATGCCTTTCCAATGGTTGGAAGCATATCTTACTAATGTACTTAATCTATTAAGTCAGCAAAACCTATACTTTCAGGACGAAAGTTTTAATTCCATAAAAATTATTTTCCTCAGGATGAGAAATTCGATGCTCGTACACTGGCGTGTACATAAATAAAATAATTCACAGTAAAATATTATACTCTGGTGAGTATATGGACTTAATACACTTCTAATGGTTAGAAGTTACTTTTAATAACATTAGAGCTATTGAAAAGCAATATTCCGCATGTATAATACAATACAGGATGCAAATTATAAAACAACAGAACCTGTATTCTCAGGGTGAGAACTACAAGATACTCTTATAGAAATTTTTAATTTTTCCCTTTGGCCTGGCTATGGTAAAAGGTGGAGAACATACCTGACCTTGATACCCTTGCATTCATGGTATCTCGGTGGAACCTCCAATTTTTTCATCGTCTGTAACGTATCGCCCCGTTCAGAAGCTGAAGGAAGGTAGCCGCACACAACCATGTGGTTTGCTTAACTTTATTTAGGTTATATTCTTGGTTAACATGGATGAATTTTACACACAGACGACACAAAAATACACATATTTACAATTTCAATAACCGAGCGAACGCCTTCGGTATCACAAGGGAAAATTTTTTCGGAGCCCATCCTCTCAGCGTCCTTTTCTCTCTGCTGCTCGAGAGGGACTCTCCCTCTCTTTGGGGGTTGCCAGTAACTTTTTACTTTCTTGGCGGTGTCCGTTACAACGGAAAACTCCGAACAGTTAGGTCGGCGGACGTGAACCAGGCACCTTCCAAAGTGTAAAGGGAAATGTTATTCTTTTACAAATTCTGACGATTTTTCACATTTGCACGGTCCCTTGAAAGTCGTTAAACAGAGAGCCAACTATGTACATAATTATACATATACCAAGAATATTTACACTAATACTTATTGAATTCTTGTGGACTAAACATAATTTCTCTATCTACAAAAATGACAGAGCTTTTATTTTTAAACAGAAGGAGGGGCAAATTTTATTGACTGGCTATTGCCACAGTGGCTGGAGCACAGTACCCAGTATTATTTGTACATTGGAACCTGTCTAAGGGGACTACCCTTGGGAGGAACAAAACTGGTCACCTTAGAAAGGTGGTAAAGTGTGATGGTTGTAAAGCGAAATTGCATTAAGTTTGTCACTGTAGACGGACGATCTCTTTACCAAGGTGGTCACTTCAGAAGGTTTCACCGTATGACGACGGCACACTGATACGGGGGAGGGGAATCTTCCGTTGCTCTCTCCATTTTATAGGGGATGGAGTTTGCGGTTTAGTGCAGAAATCTTTTATCGGTAAACCCAGAATTGCCATTAAGAAGTCGTAAAATTCGCGACGAGAATGCCCTCTTACCCACTGCACTGCAGTCACGTTAGACGCAGTGGTAATCAGCATCGGCCTTAAGTGATGCTGAAGCATAGACGAACCATCCAACCCTCCGTAATTTGTACAGCTTTCATTCTTTTAACTGCTCTCATAAGGTCATAAGTTGTCCACACCACCTAGACATATGGGTACAAATCCTCATTATAAAAGTAAAACATATTCTAAGATATCAGACAAAGCGAGTACCTGGGAATGTATAGCTGGTCTGGTTTTAAAAAAGACAGCTCAAATTGTAAATAGCAGGTAATAGTGATAATAGCTGTAAATAGCAATTGAGGTTGGTTTACTACTTTCAACACAGAAAACGATGGGAATTACTTAATCTGGAAAACTTAACGCCATCCTAAAATGCGAAAGTGTATGCTGTGAACACTGTATATTGCACGGTGGCTGTGAAATGGGTTCAATAATGCATTCAGCAATTATACTCTGTACACACTAAAATGTTGATGGGTAGTACCCGAGAACAACGAATGAATAAAGGTCGTTGCTGATTAACCCCGTCTTGTCGTCACTACAGGGGTTAAGGCGACATTTTTTCTGGCGAAATTTACGACTTTTAATGACCAGTCGGGATCTACCAACAAAAGATTAATGTGTTAAACTGAAAACCCTGTCCCCACACACAATGGAGAGAGCAACGGAACATTTTTCCCCGTATCAGTCCCGTCGTCCATTGAAACGCATAAAACACGTGGCTTATGAGCATCGGCCCTTAACTTGATCGGTATAGGGCGCACGATAACTCTGCCCACGTCCCGAGTTTTCTTTCGACGGTTTTTGCAGCAGAAAACATAAATATTTAGTTGTGATATACCATGTCTAATTATACATTGGGAGAAAGGTTTTGGGAAATCAATGTATCATCCTAATGAAAAACGGAGCCCCCCCCCCCAGATGGTTTCTCTGGATCCGCCCCTGGTTTACATGTGCAAAAATGCGGAGTAAATCCCAGGACTTACACTGCTTTCTACCCCGCTTCCCCTACTTAGGGGAAAAAATGCGGGGTAGAAAGATTCCTGGTCAAAACGGGGCCTTCGCAATTAGTAACGGGCCTGCGCGTGTATTTTGATGAGCCATCCAAAGAGGCCTACGGATGCTCGAGTCTTCACGTATACATCAGGTATTTCTTCAGGTAAAGCTTCCCAGTGCTTTCAAACGTTATTTAATGTAGTTTTAAGTAGTAATTGTGTTATTAATTCAAGTACGAACTCATGATTAATTTCTTTGCTATGATACATCTTATAAATAAAAATGAAATTCTGTTTGTTTGTTTGTTTGTTTGTTTGTTTGTTTGTGGATTTGAGTTGTATACAAATCCACAAAAATGGACCTATCAGCCTGAAATTTTGCACAGATATGTAAAATAATATAGAATAAATCATAGTCCACTTTAAAACTTTGAAAGTCCACCCGTTCCCGGAATTTAAGAGATTTTTTATGTTCTGCACGCAAAAAGCTTTCCGTAATTGTAACCCCTGTAGTGAAAAAAGTGTGAAATATGAATCGTGGTTGCCATGTGTGGCGATTTTGCCGAATAAGATGTTTTAAATTCTCAAAGTAAAAATAAAAGAATAATAATGATTTTTTTTTTGTTAGTTTATATTCGTAAGGTTATATATTTTTTAATTATAATATCGTGTGCATGGGAAATCGGAGCAGGAATGAAATGTTTTATACGCAAAACAATAAGAATTGAAGATTTCCGAGGCTAATATGTTAAAATTTTTTAGTTTGGCGAAAAAATAAAATGGCTCAAATGCCGAGAAAGTGAGTTCTAGCGGTTGGCACAGTTTCCGGCTAGGCGCAATTTACTGAGAGCTTAAGGAAACGGATTTTTGAAAACAAGTGCAAAGGTTTTATTAGAATACAGCGTTAAATTTTAATGATCCGTGCGAAAATAATGCAGTTATTAAGGGATTTCAAGCGATCTATCTTCAGCATTCTCGCGATTTTGAGGAGGATTCTAACGCTTGGCGCTATTTATCGTAATTTAATCGTCTGCTATTTGGGTTATGAATACACCTGCGTATAAGTTTTTGAAATTTTCATTCAGTTGGAATTGTGCATTTTTCTGAGCAGCTTTTCTGCATCTAATGTATTACATCCAGAAAAAAGGATGTTAGAAATATCAATTTTAATTTTGTTTAATCACACTCATGAATAATGATACACTTTCCAACTTAATGAAAGAAGGAACGAAAATAGGGAAGACCCATGGATTATAACTCTTTTTATATATAGCACTTTAGTGCGTATTTAAAAATCTGAAAGTGTGTCAGATTTTCTATAATTCTAGCGCTTGGCGCAATTTAATGAGAGGGTATTTTTAAAAACAAGCGTAGGTTATCTTATAAATAAAAATGAAATTCTGTTTGTCAATTTGTTGATTTGGGTAGTATACAATTCCACAAAAATGGACCTGTCAGCCTGAAATTTTACACAGATATGTAAAATAATATAGAATAAATGATAGTCCACTTTAAAACTTTGAAACTCCACTTTATTTCCGTTCCCGGAATTTAAGAGATTTTTTATGTTCTCCACGCAGAAAGCTTTACGTAATATTAACCCCTGTAGTGAAAAAAGTGTGTGAAATAAGCATCTTGGTTGCCATGTGTGGCGATTTTGCCGAATAAAATGTTTTAAATTCTTAAAATAAAAGAATAATAATGATTTTTTTAGTTTATTTTTTTAGGTTATTTTTTTAATTATAATATCGTGTGCGTATAAGAAATGAGAGCAGGAATGAAATGTTTTATACGCAAAACAATGAGGATCGAAGATATCCGAGACTAATATGTAATTTTTTTTAGTTTGGCGGAAAAAAAAATGGCTGCTAGGCCGATTTTTAGAGAGTGAGTTCTAGCGGTTTGCACAGTTTTAGGCTTTTTGGCGCAATTTACTGAGAGCTTAAGGGAATAGCATTTTTGAAAACAAGTGTATAGGTTTTCTTAGAATACAGCATTAAATTTTAACTATCCGTACAGAAATAATGCAGTTATTAGGGCATTTCAAGCGATGTAGCTTCAGAATTCTCGCCAATTGAGTACATTGATTTAACTTGGGGGAAATCCGCCAAATTTCAGAAAATTGAAATCTTCGCATTTAGTACATCGAGGTAACGATGAATAAAACATGTTATAGTTGATAATTTAAAAAATGCGGCTGTATTAAGGGATTCCACTTTTCAAATAAATGCCTGGCGGTCGAACCATTTCCCATTTTGATTGCTGCTAAGGCAATGCTTCGAATGATTCCCTGAAAAAACTCTTGCAAAATGGCGTATGCTGGCACTTTGGCGAGGCTTAGATTTGAAACTGGATTTTACTTGAGACTGGTATATACGTATAATAAGACTGGTTATAGATAAAAATGAATGTTGGTATGTGTGTAGGAGGTTGAAAAACTCCAGCACCGTTTCACCGATCACCATGAAATTTGGTTCACCTAAGTCTTTTATCATGGAGAAGGTTTTTATGCTATCCGTTTTCCTCTAACTTTTCACTAGGTGGCGCAGCAGAACGTCGAATTCTATTCCGTTTAGCCGTTTGCTATGCGAATATCGTCCAACCAATTTCGATGAAATTTGGTACACGCGAATATTAGAGCACGGAGAATATTTTTCACTATCCATTTTACTGTAGCTTGCCGCTAAATAGCGCTGCAAAGCATCAACTTCTATACCGTTCGACCGATCGGCATAAAATTTTTTATACTTACACATTTGAGCACGAAGAATATATTCTAACTGCGTTACTTTTGATGTTACTCGCCACTAGATGACACTGCAATGCATTATTATTTTAACTCACCACTAGATGACGCTACAGCAGGCCAAATTTTTGACCATTCAAACGGTGGCTATGAAAATCAGTATACATAGCTATTTGAACAATGAGAATATTTTGGCGTTATCCATTTCGCTATAACTCGCCACATGACGGCGCTGTAGCAAATCATTACTTTAATTAACCACTAGATGGCCCTGCAGTGTATCACTTCTTGACTGTGCGAATGATCGTTATGAAAATAGGTATACATAGATATTTGAACACGGGGAAGAGTTTGGCACGATCCATTTTCCTATAACTTGACACTAGATGTCGCGTCAACACATGAACTTCAAGACTATTCAGCCGATCGTCATGAAAATTCGTATACATCGATATCTGAATGCGAAGAATATTTTTGCCGTATCCGTTTTGCTAAAACTCGCCACTAGATTGTGCTACGCCGCATCGCCTTCTGCACCGTAAAAACGATTGCCTTGAAATTCAGTATGCATGATTATTGAACACAATATAACGCGATATCCATTTTGCTATATCTCTTTATTACAATAAATATTAATCACAACAAATATTAATATCAAAAAGTCCATTCATTCCCGTGCGAAGAACGGGTACTTCAGCTAGTATTTACATAAAGAAAATAGATGCATACAATTTCAAGGAAAAACAAAGTAGCGCTTACTCTCATGATTCACGATTGCTTATTTTAGTTTCACAAGTGGATATTTAGTATACTTTAAAATAACTAAATACACAAGACATTTTTATAATGAATATTTCATGAACGTAGTCGTATTTCCTACGTTATTTTAAACAATTCAACATTAATCTTTAACAAATGATGTACTAAAGCGCATTTCAGTGTTTACGGGATATCCTGTATATTGGAGAAAATTGATAAAATACGCTCTATAGCGCGATCCCTGAATTAATTATTCTTTAATAAAGACATTTCATGTAGTATATATTATTCTTTTGTCGCTTTATCAATCGAACTTAGGAATTGAGCAAGCATAATGAACGCTTGTACAAAATATTAACTACATTTGAAGTTTCTGTATAAACGGGCAAAAATCAATAATTTATAATTTACTGTATTTCTGCACTGTACCAGATGTAAGTCTTAATCACATAATCAAGGCATATATAACTGATAAATAACATTTTCAACTGGCAAAATTAAATTGTCTAAATAGTATCACAGCGTCATGCTTATTTACAAGAATAAAAACTACTCAAGTAATACGATTTCTGATTAAAATAATTTATTTATAAATAACACATGAGTAATTATTCACTAAACATGATTTACATACATATTTTTAGAATTTCTAAATACATTATAAGCGTTCACTTACCTTTACATTCAGAGCAAAATGTTAGAATTTTAGGATAAATTTTCATGAAAGAAAATGGCGCAAGATTCACAAAACGATTACCAACATCTAAAGTTCTTTAGTACGACAAAAGTATAAAAAAAATTATTTTAAAATAATAAAATAATACAACATTTATAATACTTAGAATAATAAAATAGAATACTGTGACTGGGGAAAACAGGCCTCAATGATAAACTCATTTTTAAGGATGGCAACTCATAATCAGGCCCGTTACTAATTGCGAAGGCCCCGGTCGAAAGGAGGGTTAATGCAGAGTCAACCCCGCATTCTCATGATGCATTGCGAGTTTTCCCCTGTACTCCGCTTTAACCCGGGATTTTCCATTTTCACATGTAAACGGGCCTATTGTGCGTTACATAAGTAAGGGACATTGCGAAAACACTGGACCTTTTGCTCGGGCTCTGGGTTCGAGGCTAAAATTCCTCTGCATGCTGACCACTTGGAGGAACGAATAGTAAATATGAAGCAGGGGCGTTGGCTCCACTCCGAGCCACGCCCTCGAAAGCCACGCGCAGGGTTACTTCATTTTCTGTGGGTTTTTTTTTTTTTGCAATTTGTCCCCAAAATGTAAAAAAAGCAATTGGGGACAATATTTAATCACTACATTGTTTTTTAATCAGATTACTGTTATTATTTCATTAACTAGGGGCCATGGCCCCTAGACTCGCTTCGCTCGCTTTTCGTATGAGGCATTCGGACCCTAATAAGGCTTATTCGTATAAAAAGGGCATGATTTCAACAAACATAAAAACTTTTTACAAAAAAGTTAAACCGCCGAAAAACTCATTAGCAAAAATAATAAACCTTTTCTTAACCCATTTGTGCCTGGATTTTTTTGCGACTTTCTTCGATTTTTACTGATAACAGAAATAATAGATAAATTTCTGATGTCAACTTCTTGAACAAGGGATGATTTCTTTTAAAATCATCATGCATAAAAATCGAAATATCAACATACTACTTGGTCATGTTAAAATATTTTGTAGATTTGAGGCTCAATATTCATGAATAAAGGCTAGGAAAAATAAATAACGTTTTCAACTAATAGCGAAAATGCCGTCCCAAAAAAGGGACACTAGGCATAAATGGGTTAATTAACCTTAATAACTAAGTTCTTAAACTAATGTAAGTATACCTAAGTAATTTTGAGTCGGTGCCAAACAACCAATGAACAAAGATCATTAAATTGCCTAAATATCTATTATTAATAGGAGTAATTTATTGTTCACACACAGATTTTGAGTTGTGTATTACAAAGTAGACCTCTCTGAATTTCTGCGAAAGCTCGTTGATCGTGAGAGACGTGAGGAGAGCGCATTTTTTGGAATGTTAATGTTTATCGCCGGAGATTTCACGTTGCACTGTCAATTTGATTTGGTTATTTCTTTAAATTTAAGGTAATTTAGTGATCTTTGTTCATTGGTTGTTTGGCACCGACTCAAAATTACTTAGGTATACTTACATTAGTTTAAGAACTTAGTTATTAAGGTTAATTAAGAAAAGGTTTATTATTTTTTGCTTTTGAGTTTTTCGGCGGTTTAATTTTTTTGTTAAAAAGTTTTTATTTTATAATTTTTTGTGGCTATAAACGCAAATTAACAGCTTAGTGACGTCAAATTGAGCAAGCGAATTCTATACATTCATCTGTGTACGTCACACAGTAGCTAGAATTAAAAAATAACTATTACGCATGCTCGAAAATTCAAGAAATTTCGGATCTTTCAACAGTTCTGAAATTTCCAATTTGCAATATTTGACGCATTATCATACCTCCAAAAAAAAAAAAAAAAACGTCGCCAAGCGGTACACATTTCTTTATGGTTGCCAGTCAAAACTACCACCGGCAGGGTATTTCACTCCCGCTGAACATCGCCCACGATGGCGCCAGAACCAACACTAAATGAACATCAAAATGTAAACAGCACCGGATACGGAACATAGACCAGTTCTTTTTAGCTGTATGAATTTCGAAAAAAAAATTAACAAATTGAACTTCGGAAATTTTAATAACATTCAAATACTCTTTTGCGAAACGGCAAACAAAAACAAAATGTGTGCGTGGGATTTACACATTCGCATGCGTTAACATGATTTATTCAAAATTAAAGCATCGACGCATATGTACGTAAATTCAGAACTACAAAAAGTCTTAAGAGTCGTTTTAACAAGCGAAAACAAAATGTACACATATGTGCTGTGTACTGTGAACGAAGATGTATAGGTGGTTTGATGTGCAGTTTTAAACGGTGACGTAAAAACGTCGCCAATATCCCTTGCAATGGACGATATCGATACGATGCTATTTCAATCACGTGTCGGTGGAAAATACAAATTTGAACTAATCAGATTGAAACATCGAGTGTCAACTGAAACTACATTTTAAGTTGATTGGTTGGAGGTTACGTGTTGGCTGAAAAATGACGTCACACGGACACCGTCCATTTAAAAAAAATCAACTCTTCTGGTAATAGCATCTAACAAATATCGATTCAAGAGCTTATATGCCTCGTTAGAGCTTCTATTTTATTTTATGAAAACTATAAAATTTCAGGAATATTGAATTTTCACGAGGAAAAGGAAAAAGATCACTAGACGAGCTGGTATTTAAAAAAAAATAGCTATTTAAAAGTCATATTTTATGCGTGTTCATACATTACAATCAGTGAGTGAAAAATCAATCATCCCCTGTTTTCCCACCCTTAGGGTTGGAATTTTTTTTCTAAATCTATATGGGACCAACTTCGGGGTATAACCTTTCCAATAAAAAAAGAATTATCAAAATCGGATTACTCTGTAAAAAGTTATGCGTGGTCATACATAAAAAAAATATATATATACGCGCCGACGTGAGAACCTCCTCCGTTTTTCGTCGGTTAAAAACCCAAAGGTTGGATCAGATAGAATGTTACCGAGCTACACATTGCTTGGTTGCATATTAAAGATTCTTGCATGTTCCTTGGAACATAAAAATTTAAACTTCGCACTATTTTCAGTTATGTGAAACCCATGGAACACCTTGCGTATTAGCCAATTATGGCAATTTTTCATAATTTGGCCTATTGCGTATATGTATAGTTAGTAATTAGCTCTAAGAAAACAGTACTTCATATGTTTTCTTTGATAAAAACTACGGAACAGCTAGGATAGCTTGCCACCAATGGCGAATTTTCATTATTTGGCGATTTATTCATGCTCACAACCTATAATTACTGCTCATGTAAGGTTCCCGGAAAACCGTTATCCATATTTTCATATACATAATCCTCTGCAGAGTGGCGTATTTAGCACCACGAATTATATAATCTTGCCGCGCTGGCAAATGTCCAAAGTGTACTATAACTGCTATAATCAGAGGCGTAGCCAGAAAGTTTTCATGGGGGGGCTACGACTACTGCAACCCATATATATGTATACGTGTGCGTGATAAGGGAGTGAAGAATATACATTTTTTTATGGCAAAAAATTCCTCATGTAGGGGGGGGTTGTGACCCCCTAACCCCCTCCATTTGGCTACGCCACTGGCTATAATGGCACAGTTAACGCCACCAAATATTTCTACTGGTAGCAAATACTCCAGCTGGACCGAACCGGCTTTAAAATAATCTGCATTTTAATTATTTTTCATTTTCAACATATTGGGTTCTAATATTTTTGAACTCGCTGTTTAGATTCACTCTGCTTGGAAAGATACCATTTTGCCAGATCGTACCTAATGCCAAGATGGCGCTTTTTAAATCAGTTACAATAAGTTATTCTGTTTTGGAAAAACAAATAATCTCTTATTCTAAAATCCTGTTGTCTAAGAGAACTTACTATTTGAAAATTGTCAACTTTGTGTAGCACACTTTGAGTTATTTATTTCATATACTTTTTAATTTGGCGTAAAAAATGGGTGTAATTCTACTTCATGTTCGATATTTTCACGCGATTCTACATACTTGGAATTGCTTTGTTGCAAAGGAATGAATGATTTTATGCCAAATCTGGCAACAAATTATGTTTATTTTTTCAGTTTTTTATTAACACTTTGCCGTCCGCATGTCTCGTAATTGGGTAAAAATTTCTTCGCTTGGCGCCGGGTTTGGGTGGTCGCAAGGAGGTTATATATAATGGAGATGGCACGCCTTGGCGAAAACTGTCTCCAGTTCCAGTAACCCTAGAGAGCGCGCGTTATGCGAATTAAGTCCCGCTTTTGCGTTATTTACTATGTGTTCTTCATTGCGTTTAATTAATTTTTTGTATTTTTATTCTTAACTTTATTTAATATGACTATTTGTTGCATCGTGGGGTGTTCAACGAGGTATGAACTACAAAAGAAATCAGGAATCACGTCGCATCGATAAGTAAAATTATTTTTAATCTCTGTGATTACTTTTATTCTTATGTTATCTGAGTACATAATTTTAAAATTATATTTTCTTCAGAAATGTCTTTTAATTTCATTTTAACTGTGCGGAAGAGTGGCCCGAAAATGTTGACTAATGACCACCAAAAATGTACAATGAGGAAGTTTTTAAGAAATATTTGAACGACGCGAAGTATAAACTAAATTATTGTAGGCTTTTTATTATATTTATTAGGTATAGCTTAATAATTTTCTCGAAAAATTACTACTAATTATACTAAGCAAACATTATATTATAGAATAATATAAAAAACTTTGTGAAAAAACACACATAAAATGTTACTTATAACAGGATACGATCGTTTCGACTGAAAATTTTTTTCAGTCTTCATAGTCAAAGCCCTTCGTCTGAGACGAAGTATTTTGAGTGTTTTTTCCATTATATTATAGATTTTTAAGCTGTATTAGCTTTATTATTAGATATTATTAACGGTATATCCTCTGCATTTGAGTGCAGTCATAAGTTACATTGAAGAGTTTGTTGCTAGTAAATATAATTCTGACAAATGTTCTAAATAGCAAAAAATAAAAATTTTGTTAAAAAACAAATAAAGTTATCTTATTTTATAACATCATTAAGTCATAATAAGATTAGTGTATGTTCAATTCGACGAATTGTTTAAAATTAATATCCAATTGAATAATTCTGGAAATGTTTTAATATATTGTCTTACTAAATACCATCTTGTTGGAACGGATTTGTTTTTAGTATTTAAATGCGTATTTATAGGAATAAAAAAGTGTTAAAAGAAGTCTCAATATCTAACTGGGTGTGTTGTGTTAACGATACGCGAGGGCGATCTGCCACGGATGGAAGTTCCTTGGTAGCTGGACTTTCTAAGGGGTTCTAACACGTATTCACGTTACATCTAGAGAAAACCTACCAAAACTCCAGACCCGTTAGATCGACAGCAGCGCGATGGGACCTGAACCCGGGACCTTCTCACAGTGGCGTAACCAAGAATGCTGCGATGATGCAATAATTGTTATTAAATTTGAGTATATTTTACTTTGGCAGAAAAACACATCTTTAAATAATGAAAAAAACCTGTAAAATATCTTTAATGTTTGATAAATATTGTTACGAATTTTCGGGGCAACCCGCTGCTCTGGGGCTGAAAATGGTTTAAAATTCGTATTCTACGCTTCAAATAGATAAATTTTGCTTTTTGTTGCATCAAAATCGGCCAATTAGAACCGGAGATACGGAGGTTTCGCTTTCCCATATGTTTTTCTATGGGCTTCTAGAAATCTCGAGAAATATTAGTCCTAGAGCTTAGATCTCTTCACTTTTGAGGACTTATTTTTGGCGCCAAATTTGGCGATATTTCGCCAAAAGTCGCCAAGCTTGGCGACTTTTTGGTCATTTGGCGCGATTTTCCCAATGGGGCCTGGAAGTTGTTTTTCCTGCACTAAAACGCATAATAACCTAACATTTCTCTTCTATGACGTAATCAAAATTCACGCTTTATGTAGAACCCTCGAGAAATTGACTTTTCTGGAAACCTCTTGTACCTCCTGCGTCGGCTATTTATAGAAGCGTGCATCGCCCCGAGTCAGTCAGTGCGAGCTGAACGCTCGATGTGTGAATAGCTCTCGGTACGTTTGTGTGAATTGATAGTGCTATAGAAGCTGTGTTTTAGCTTGTTTTGTGAAGCTGTTTTCAAAGTGCTGTGTGTAAATTCTTCATTGCTGTGTCTTAAGGGATTGTGTACTATATCCCTTGAATATTTCTACGGAATTTTTGCCTGTGAAAGTGACTTATTTTGGTGTGAGAAATACAGCATTTGTGAGAGCTTCTGATCCAAGCGGATTGTTAAAAGCACGTTATTGCTAGATTGTGCTTGTGAATTGTGTACAGCTGATTGTACTACGAAGATCTAGAAGCAATAAAGTTTGTGTTCCATCCTGACAAGTGACTTTTTACTTGAACTTTTTACACCAACAGGACTTTAGAACGACGAACCCAAGGAGTAGCAGAGTAATTCCGCAACATTTGGTGTCAGAATCGGGGTTCTAAATAAAGACTTTAATTTTCCAGTTTATGGTTTTGACTAGACAAAAAAATGGAAGAACAACTTCAAAAGCTCATGAATATGATGCAAGAAATGAAAGCCGGACAAGACGAGATGAAAGCCGGACAAGACGAGATGAAAGCCGGACAAGACGAGATGAAAGCCGGACAAGACGAGATGAAAGCCGCACAAGAACAGATGAAAGCCGGACAAGACGAGATGAAAGCTGGACAAGAACAGATGAAGGCGGATTTAGAGAAGAAAATTGAAGCAGGACAGACCGATTTAGAAAAGAAAATTGAAGCCGGACAGACCGATTTAGAAAAGAAAATTGAAGCCGGACAAGAACAGATGAAAGCGGATTTAGAGAAGAAAATTGAAGCCGGACAAGAAGGAATGAAATTGGGATTGGAGAAAATGGAGACTGCTTTGGGAAAATTAGAGAAATTCGAAAAGAGTGTGCAGGAAAGTCAAGAGATAATGGAGAAAAGAATGTCGCTCATAGAAGAAACTCAAACGAAATATGAACAAAGAATTGAAGGAAAAATAGAAGAAAATGTTAAGGAATTGCAGCAAGATATTTGCAGAATGCGGGAAGAATTTAAGAATAAAATTGAGGAGAAACTAGACTGGAAAGAAAATATAGTTTCGAAAATACAGGAAGAATGTGAAGCTAAAATGGAAGAAAAATTGGACTCTCTCGTAAAGCTGGGAAAGTTACCGGAAAACATCAGGTTGTCTTCACGCCGCCCAGCAGTGAAACTTACGCCTTATGACGGAAAGACTCCCTGGGAAGCCTACAAGACCCAATTTTTAATCGTCGCCAGAGCCAATGGTTGGAGCGAGTCCGAGAAAGCGGATCAACTGGCCGCTTCCCTTAGCGGAGATGCAATTAACGTATTGCAAACTATTGGAGCGACGAAGATAGGAGATTTTGACGCCCTCGCAAGTGCCTTGGAGATGAAATTCGGAGAGAAGTGCCAGAAAGAATATAGTAGAATCCAACTTAAGTCAAGGATGCAGAGATCTGGCGAGACCCTCCAAGAGCTGGCTTCCGACATAGATAGGCTGTGTCATCTAGCCTATGGCAGTTATCCTGATAATGTTCGAGAAGAAGTTGCAGTACAACATTTTATTGAAGGCCTCGTGGACTCTGAAATTCAGAAAGCATTGATCTTGGCGGATTATAAAGATCTCAGGTCTGCCCTCGTATTCGCCATGAAGCTAGAGGCAGCTCAGCTGGCCGTAAGAAAAGAGCGGCATAATGTTAGAGCTGTGTCATTCCAGGAGCCTACGGATGGAGAAATGGAGAGATTAGAGAATAAATTAAAGACCCTGGAAAATCTGGTGGAACGACAAGAACAGTCAGAGGCCAAGAAAAGTGAAATGTTGGAGGTGCAACAGCGAGGGGCATTTACGAAAATACTGCGACGCACAAAAGAACTCTCGTCGTAAAGATCGCAGTTATCAACGCACCAGAGAAGCCCATGAAGGAAGACAGAAAAGAGACGACTTTCAGGAACAGAGGCTGAGGGATATTCAAAAGCCCCGTTTGAAAGTCTTACAGATTTCATCAGTGAATGGCGGCAGTGATGGACTATTCGTACTGGGATACGTTAATGGTTCCCCATGCCACATGGTGATTGATACTGGAGCGAACGTAACCATCATAAGGACGGATCTGGCCAAGAAATTAAATTTGAAGATTATCTGGACTCCGCCCTCGCTGACCCTCCAGACTGTGACAGGTGACAAGATCGAAGTGGGCGGAAAAGCGCAAGTAGAAATCACGTTTGGAAATGCCAGATACGACCATGTGGTATATGTCGCCAATATTACAGACTCTTTTATTCTCGGACTCGACTTTTTAAAATCGCACAAATTTAACTTGGACTTTAAGAATAATGAGCTTCGTTCAGACTCAGAAGAAATAGCTGCGTTCGATATTAGAAACGAAACTGTTTTGCCTGTTCAGCAAATAATAGCCCAGACTGATATCACTCTACCTCCCAGAACTGATTCCATAATTTCTGGAACAGTAAAAGAAAGCAATAAATTCCGCTTTGGATTAATCGAACACCCAAGCAATAGTGATTCCGTCAGAGGAGTACTTGTGGGAGCAACACTTGTGGACTTGTCGAGAACAGAAATTCCAGTTAGAGTAGTAAATGTGACGGACAAGTCGAAGGTGATAAAGAAAAATGAAGTGTTGGCGACATGCACTCCTGTTACCTGCATTAATAAGAACATCAACCAAACGACAGCTAAATCTTCCGAGTGCCTGACGAAGGAATTAATACAAGACGTGGAGTTAACGGCAGAACAGAGAAGCGCTGCGGAGAAAGTAATAGCTGAATTTGAAGACCTCTTCTCTCGTACTTCCGGTGACTTTGGCCGTACGAGGTTAACGCAACATAGAATAGACACAAGCAGCCATTCTCCCATCAAGCAACATCCTAGGCGGCTGCCGTTTGCTAAGCAAGAAGAGGTGAGCAGACTTTTAGAGGAGATGCAGCGTGATGACGTCATCGAGCCATCGACTAGTCCGTGGGCCTCGCCGATTGTTTTGGTCCGAAAGAAAGATGGTTCCACCCGGTTCTGTGTTGACTATAGACGTCTGAATGACATTACCAAGAAAGACAGCTACCCTCTTCCCAGGATAGACGACACATTGGACACTTTATCGGGAAACGAATGGTTCTCCACTCTGGATCTGAAAAGTGGTTACTGGCAAGTGGAAATTCATCCCGACGACCGTGAAAAGACTGCGTTCACCACGGGACAAGGATTATGGCAGTTCAAAGTTATGCCTTTTGGACTCTGCAACGCACCTGCTACATTCGAGCGACTAATGGAGACAGTGTTGAGAGGACTTTCCTACGAAGCATGTCTCGTTTATTTGGACGATATCATCATCGTCGGAAGGACTTTCGAAGAGCATCTCGAGAACATTCGAAAGGTACTGCAGAAATTAAAAGAGGCGAACTTGAAACTAAGTCCGTCGAAGTGCAATTTGTTCCGTCGGGAAGTACGTTACCTCGGGCACATAATATCCGCCCACGGAGTCCGAACCGATCCCGAAAAGACGTCCGCAGTCCAGAACTGGAGTCGTCCCGAGAATATCCATGACTTAAGAAGTTTTCTCGGTCTGTGTACTTACTATCGAAAATTCGTGAAGGGCTTTTCTCAAATTGCAAGACCTCTTCACAAATTGACCGAGACTGGACAGAAATTTCTATGGACTGAGGAATGTGAGGACGCATTCAACGAACTGAAGACGGCTTTAACATCTTCGCCGATCCTGTCGTATCCTCACCCTGACAAGCCATTTATCCTGGACACAGACGCAAGTAAGGAGAGTGTTGGAGCAGTTTTGTCCCAGGAGATAGATGGCCAAGAACACGTCATTGCTTACTGGAGCAAATGCCTTTCAAAGGCAGAACGTAACTATTGTGTTACGAGAAAGGAACTTCTTGCTATCATTAAAGCCGTGGAGCACTTCCATCATTACCTGTACGGCCGAAAGTTCCTGCTCCGAACGGACCATGCCTCTTTAACCTGGCTTCTAAATTTCAAGAATCCGGAGGGCCAAATAGCCAGGTGGATACAGCGATTACAAGAATATGACATCGAGATACGTCATCGGAAAGGGTCATCTCATGGAAATGCAGATGCTTTGTCGAGAAGGCCCTGCATAGACAGTTGTCGCTATTGCTCCAGGGCAGAGAAAAATTACGATCTGAAACATCCCGTTGTCCGCCAAGTTACAACATCGGCACCATCTCAAGATCCCTGGAGTGATGAAAATGTTCGGGCGGACCAATTAGCAGATAGCGACATCAAACCTATTGTGGAGTTTATGGAAAAGTCCGGCAATAAGCCCAGCTGGCAAGAAATATCATCTTGCAGTCCGGCAACAAAACAGTACTGGGCTTTATGGGATTCGCTTCGCCTGAGGAATGGAGTCCTGTATCGTAAATGGGAGTCGGACGACGGCAAGATGCTCCGATGGCAGTTAGTACTCCCTCGTTCGAGGATTCCGAAGGTTCTAGAAGAACTTCATAATGGCTTAACTGGAGGCCATTTTGGCGTAATGAAGACCCTGCAGAAAGTTCGCGAGCGCTTCTACTGGGTTAGGGCTCGAGGCGACGTCGAAAAGTGGTGTCAAGCTTGTGACGCCTGTGCCGCCCGTAAAGGCCCGAAGAAACGAAGCCGTGGAAGACTACATCGTTATAATGTAGGAGCGCCTTTTGAGAGGATTGCCCTCGACATCCTGGGACCTCTTCCGCGAACTTCGGATGGCAACAAATACATCCTAGTTGTCATTGACTACTTCTCTAAATGGCCCGAAGCGTTTCCTATTCCCGATCAAGAAGCTACGACCGTAGCAGAGGTATTGGTGCAAGAATGGATTTCCAGATATGGAACCCCTCTGCAACTTCACTCCGACCAAGGAACGAACTTTACCTCTGCAGTCTTTAAAGGACTTTGTCAACTTCTCGGAATAGACAAAACACAGACTACGCCTTTACACCCGCAATCCGACGGCATGGTGGAGAGGTTCAATCGCACAATTTTGAACAACCTCTCGCTCCTGGTATCTAGGAATCAAGAGGACTGGGACAAGAAACTCCCCCTCTTCCTGTTGGCCTATAGGAGTGCCGTCCACGAGACTACCGGCTTCACACCTTCCCAGATGCTGTTCGGCAGAGATCTTCGTCTTCCCGCCGATCTAGTGTTCGGCCGCCCTCCAGATGCGCCTTCATCGCCAGAGGAGTACGTGGAAAACCTTCGGGCACGGTTTGAAGATGTACATCATTTTGCTCGGGAGCGGATCAACCTGAACACGGAAAAGATGAAGACTCGCTACGACACGAAGGCTACGGGACACGAGTTCAACGCAGGTGACAAAGTTTGGCTATGGAATCCTACTCGACGGAAAGGCCTGTCTCCCAAGCTGCAATCGCCGTGGGACGGTCCTTACACAGTCCTAAACCGGCTGAATGACGTCATCGTACGGATTCGTAAGTCACCAAACTCGAAGCCAAGAGTTGTACATTACGATCGGCTAGCCATCTACCGCGGTTGTAATTAGCTCAGACTATGGTCACTATGGCGTAATTCCTCTTTTCTTTCATCTCTCATTCCTTTCCAGTCTTTCTCTTCTCTTCCTCTTTCTTCAACTCTCTTTTTTCTCACTACTTACGCCATGTTTAGTGTACATATTTGTAATATATTGGATTTTATTAATGTGTATTTGTTATTACATTGATTACTTATTACAGTGTAATTATTATGATGATTATTTATTTATTAATGTGTATTTGCTTATTGTGCTATTGATTACTTGCTTGAATTATGTTCTTAAGATCTTGTTAAGTGTTATACAGTGTAGGTACCTGTGTGACCTCCTAACTAGGGATTGTACTGCCCGGGACGTGCAGTCCTTGGGAAGGGGGCAATGTTACGAATTTTCGGGGCAACCCGCTGCTCTGGGGCTTAAAATGGTTTAAAATTCGTATTCTACGCTTCAAATAGATAAATTTTGCTTTTTGTTGCATCAAAATCGGCCAATTAGAACCGGAGATACGGAGGTTTCGCTTTCCCATATGTTTTTCTATGGGCTTCTAGAAATCTCGAGAAATATTAGTCCTAGAGCTTAGATCTCTTCACTTTTGAGGACTTATTTTTGGCGCCAAATTTGGCGATATTTCGCCAAAAGTCGCCAAGCTTGGCGACTTTTTGGTCATTTGGCGCGATTTTCCCAATGGGGCCTGGAAGTTGTTTTTCCTGCACTAAAACGCATAATAACCTAACATTTCTCTTCTATGACGTAATCAAAATTCACGCTTTATGTAGAACCCTCGAGAAATTGACTTTTCTGGAAACCTCTTGTACCTCCTGCGTCGGCTATTTATAGAAGCGGGCATCGCCCCAGAGTCAGTCAGTGCGAGCTGAACGCTCGATGTGTGAATAGCTCTCGGTACGTTTGTGTGAATTGATAGTGCTATAGAAGCTGTGTTTTAGCTTGTTTTGTGAAGCTGTTTTCAAAGTGCTGTGTGTAAATTCTTCATTGCTGTGTCTTAAGGGATTGTGTACTATATCCCTTGAATATTTCTACGGAATTTTTGCCTGTGAAAGTGACTTATTTTGGTGTGAGAAATACAGCATTTGTGAGAGCTTCTGATCCAAGCGGATTGTTAAAAGCACGTTATTGCTAGATTGTGCTTGTGAATTGTGTACAGCTGATTGTACTACGAAGATCTAGAAGCAATAAAGTTTGTGTTCCATCCTGACAAGTGACTTTTTACTTGAACTTTTTACACCAACAGGACTTTAGAACGACGAACCCAAGGAGTAGCAGAGTAATTCCGCAACAATATAGTATTTTGTGTAATATTGTTATTTTGCAATTCTCTGTTTTCGGCTATTCGAATATTTTTTGAAGCGTAAGTTAAAAATCAGTCGTATATCATAAAAATCGAAATAGAGAAAAAATATTGCAATAATGCACTTGAAAATTTGTCTAATACTCAAAGATATTTGATTATTCCATTTATTTTTCAATTATTAGTAAGCATTAATGATTATTATTTGATTACAAAAGCTTAATGAAATTAATATTCGATTATATTCAATGCAATTTCAAAAAATCTGAAAATATTTTAAACAACTGTAAAATAAAAATTTTAAAACCTAGGAAGAAAATATTCCAATGAGAATTAGCTCAGTGCATGTAAATGTAATATATTCAGTTTCAAAAATATACTTCAAAAATTTAAACGCGAAAACCAATGCTGAAATTTTAAAAAATCCGCATCATTGAAAATCAGCTTCAAGTGGGCTTAATTCAGAATTTGTCGCCAACGGGGGAAGGAGACACCCGATAACCCGGCGAACTAATGCATTTTCTACCGGCTCTTGGCGACGCTGCCACCCCTTGGGTGGTCGCAAAGGTTTCCGTGCAACAGACTAGTTTCTGACCTTCTGTCATGGACTTAGATTCAGAAGGCGTTCCATCGGCAATGCTGTTCCTTCCGCGAAAACGGACCCAACACCAATTCTGTCGATAGATGGCGCTGTTGCACCATCTGGCAGGCCTTTAGCATAGTATTTCTATGAAAAAATTTGCGTTTTTATTTTTAAATTAGTAGTTTAATTTATTTTTTAATTTGAAATGTCCTTTTCCAGCGTGTTGAGCATGTTATGAGCATTTAGACAGTGTGAAAATTTATATTCACTAAGCCAGCTAGTTAGTGTCAAGCTATCATTAATATATTTAGTAATTTGTGCTAATACCTCTGATGATGAATAAATTTTCCACATCAGTAGTAAAAATATTTTTTTTGAAAATATATACAAAGGTAATGATAATAATTAATAGAAAAATAAAATAAAATGTATGATTTAAATATTTTGTAAAAATAAGGTTATTATTTTAAAAAATAATGTAGGGAAATAGAATATAAAATGTGCCTCTTTTTTGGTAGCACCAATGAAATTTAAAAATTTATGTATTCTCAAAATTTTTTACTTACAAATGACTTGTTAACAGGGGCGAGGCGTGAATATATGCCATAGTCATCGCTCCTTACAGATTTATCCCCCTCTTCCCCGCCAACGCAAGCGCACATCCACACACTGTTCTAATGAAACGATCGACCACGAAAAGAAAATTTTGGGACCGAATTTTGATCATTTTTGTACAACAAAGGTGTGATTATATAGTCAATAAATATTATGTTCATATATTTTATTAACATTTCAGTTAAATATTTAGTATAAAAATATATAAACAAACAACAACAACAACAAAAAAAAAACTATTCTTGTCTAAGCTGAATTTCTTATTTGATTCGGTTGATTACTGATTCATTTTTCAAAAAACACATAACTCAAAAGAAATACTAGACGTTGCTATTGGACTATGATTTATTTTTTATGTAAAACAATATACTTAAGATCGAACACATTAACACAGTAAATTTGTCTTACACTCGAATACTTTTATAAGATATTGTAAGAATAAAGAAAATTTTGGTGTGTACTTCAAAGTAAATTAGATTATCCAACGTTTGAAAAAAAAAACAACCTAAATGGTTATTTGTGTTATTTATTTAGAGATTTAATAATTAAAAATGAAAAAAATAATCTTAAATAGTTATTATTAGTAGTATTCATTTAGAGATATGTTAATTAGAAATGGGAAATTATTGATATATACAGATATTCTACTTATCGAAACGGCAAAGAATAATATTCATCCATTATTTAAAAATAAAATCCATTCTTATTTTGGATGAATATTTTTCGATTATTATGTCGTAAAAATCTTTTTGTCTTAAGCATGCTAACATTTCTTTCTCAATCGATAGCAATGAAATATTACTCATCCGATTTTCACTTTGGGCGAATCTCTTATATGTGTGAATTCTTTATAAAGCAGGGGTCCTTCTTCTACTATCCTCCGACAAATAGTCCATCTTTTGAAACATTCAAATTACAAATGCATAGGACATGTTTTTAATATAGAAATTTTTTTTCGCATTAAAGTATTTAACAAACGAACAACAACAAAAAAAATATTTTCAACATAACAAGCAATTTTATTATATTTAGAATAAGTTACGCGAAACAGCAGTGCATTTTCTTATCTCTCTATTCTAAAAAAGAGTAAAGGCCGCTGTCAAAGCTTGTTGACCTATCTCCTCCTAAACCGTAGGGATTTGAGTTTCGACTCAGGTGCCCACAGATTCGAAAAATTCCGAGGAACCTGCTAAGCTGATTTAAATTTCGAAAATCGAATTATTTTAGAAGATATTAATAAAAAACTGAAAAAATAAACCGAACGGTTGCCATATTTGGCATAAAATCATTCATTCCTTTGCAACAAAGCGTTTCCAAGTATCTAGAATCGCGTGAAATTTACAAACATGAGTTAGAATTACGCCCATTTTACGGCAAAATAAAAACTATATGAAATAAGTAACTCAAAACGTGTTACACAAAGTTGACAATTTTCAAATAGTAAGTTCGCTTAGACAACAGGAGTTTAGAATTAGCGATTATTCGTTTTTCCAAAACAGAATAACTAATATCTTGAAAATGAAAAATAATTAAAATGCAGATTATTTTAAAGCCGGTTCTCGTCCAGCTGGATTATTTGCTACCAGTAGAAATATTTGGCGGCGTTAACTATGCCATTATAGCAGTTATAGTACACTTTGCATATTTGCTAGCGCGACGAGATGGTATAAATCGTGATGTTAAGTACGCAAATCTGGAAACGATTATGTAAATGAAAATATGGATAACGGTTTTCCGGTAACTTTAAATGAACAGTAAATATAGGTTGTGAGCATGTGTAAATCGCCAATAATGAAAAGTCGCCATTGGTGGCAGGCTATTCTATCTGTTCCGTAGCTTTTATTAACTTTACATGTACGAAAGTCGCCAAATAATGAAAAATCGCCATGGGTGGCAAATTCGCAAGGTGTCCAATAGGTTTTACATTGAAGGGAGAGCGTGGGGCGAGAGCTGGGTTTGAACCCAGAAACTTATGGGTCGTAGAATGAGGCGCAATCCGGTTCGGCCAAAAGGTACCCTATTCGGCCGGGCTTCAATTGCCGGCTGTTGTGTGCGCGGAGGTGATCTCGTGCCGCCACACTACGCCCCCCCTAGAGAGTCAGTCGGAGGCTGACGAACGATATTCCAAGCGTTATGGACTCGTTGTGGACTTTGTGCGGTTGCTGCAGCTCGTTGCGGACTTTGAGAGGTTGCTGCCGCTCGTTGCGGACTTTGAAAGAGCCGAGCGAGAGATGGAAGAGGGCGGTGCTGGCGCCATCTGTCGCTTGTAGGCGAGAAGGAGAATGCATGTTCGTTGTCCGGGTCGCCAATGAAGGGAGAGCGTGTGGGCGAGAGCTGGGTTTGAACCCAGGGACTTATGGGTCGTAGAATGAGGCGCAATCCGGTTCGGCCAAAAGGTACCCTATTCGGCCGGCCTTCAATTGCCGGGTGTTGTGTGCGCGGAGGGGATCTCGTGCCGCCACAACATTATTAAAAATACAGCTGAAACATATGTTCTGATTTTATCACGCTTTAGCTCCTAATTAATATAACTTTTGAATGGCAACATTAAATATCATTGTGTTTCTGAGGGGTGCCAATAATTTTTCCAGCGATTATAAGCGGAGTCCGCACTCCAGGTGGAGTATAGCTCAGGACCCGTACAACACGGATTCCCATAACAAAATATCTGCCGTGTTATGAGGGGGAGGGAGGTCTGCTGTAGTGTGAAGTTTAAATTTTTATGTACCAATGAAGATGCGAGAACCAAGCAATGTGTAGCTCAGTAACATTCTATCTGATCCAATCTTCGGGTTTTGTCTGTTGAAATTGTGTCTTTTTTACGAATAAGGCTGATTAGAGGCCGAATGCCTCATACGAAAAGCGAGCGTAGCGAGTCTGGGGGCCTTGACCCCTAGTTATATAAAGAAATGACGCAAGAATTTCGAGTAAGAAGAGACAAGAAATGATTTAATTTAAAAAATCATTAAAAAAAATGATTTTATTTATTTCAATTTAAGATCAAAATAAAAGCATCCCACAGATAGACATTGCCGTTCTGTCTTTCGTTCGGATCATGCACATATTTTTTGTACATCAGTAAGTACAGTCGCCTAGTGGTGTTAAAATGCTGGTTGGATGCTATCTTTTTAGAGATGACCTGGCTCACTTTTCACCGTATATTCCTCCCGAAAATTTCGCGCTATTCATTGGCCAAGGAACTGTGCACGTCATCGGATGAGATGCTCTGTTATCAGCGCATCTCTTTTCGGATCGGGACGATTTCCTTTATGACCAAAAGATGGCAGCAGTAAGAATCTTGTATAAACGGAGGTTTCTCTGCGAAACCAAACAAGAAAATAATAAAATTACCTTATAAGCCGTTCCTTTGAAAAAAAAAAAAGATTATTGTATTGCGAAAATTGTATAAAATTAGATTTTTAAAAACGCTGAATTCAAGTTCAAAACTCTTCACATTTTTCAGAAACCTGCTACTCATCTGCGCATCGTGCACGGACTGAAGTCCTCGCCCCTGCTTGTTTACACTTTGCCGTTCTCATGTCTCGTAAAAATTTCTTCGCTTGGCGCCGGTATCACTAATTAAGTTTACTCTGAATGTCGTCGGCAGTTTTTGAGGTTATCGAGATATATATGTTACCGGAAAAGTATGAAATCCGGCATTCTATAGAATGCCTAAAACTAGCCGGCAATGAATGAAATGATTAGTATTTTGCCTAGGCATTCTATAGAATGCCAAAGGAAAAACTGACAAAATATGAAATACACATCCGACTGTATGTAAAATGAAATGAAATGTAATTTAAAATGTCATTCAAGCCTTCCATTTTGCACATGTAGGCTAATTTCAATTTCTTATTTTTTATATGTAAGTTGTTTCCTTTAATGAGAAAGGAATAGGTACTGTTTTCTTCAACTTTCATTTTTCTTTACGTATTATGAATAATTTTTTATGGAACTCTCATAATTGTTTTCAGAATAACATTTGCAATTTTCAGGAATGCACGTATTTTACATGGGAATGTGTTAGTTGCACCGGGCGAAGAAAGAAAAGGGCGAATTGCACCGCGTATGAATTTAATCCACGAGCTAGTTGTACCCGCGAAATGGAGGGGAGGGGGACAATCATGGGGGAACCCTGCGGTCTCGCAAAGGGCCAGCGATAGCATATTTTCAGAGCCTCCTAGATCACCAGCATTCAGTGGAATTAGTAAGTTGCACTTATTACCACCAGATGGCAGCATAAGACATATATATATCAGTCTTTGGTGAATTCAGCTTGGACCATTTTCACAGCATTGCGTTTGCCCTTCGTGCCTTCTGTTAGTAAAACGTCAGAAACTGGTGTTGTGATCAAATAAATTGAAAATACTAGTACACCACTGTGGTGTCGCCGGACGTCAAAGTGTTAATATCTTCTAAAATAATTTGATTTTCGAAATTTAAGTCAGCTTATCAGGTTCCTCGAAAATTTTCGCATCCGTGGACAACTTAGTCGAACCTCAAATCCCAAGGGTTTAAGAGGAGATAGCCGAACAAGCTCTTGACGGCGGTGTCAGCGGCCGTTACTTTTTTTTAGAATAGAGAGATTATAAAATGTCCCCAATTTTGTTCCAGAATTGTGGCTATGTCCTCAATTCTAGGTTCAAAAATCTGTTCACTTTAATATTAGCGCATTAAGGTTCGCTGATTCTTATCTGGCCGCCTACATGTTTCCGAGGATACTAGAACTAGACTACATCGAGTGTGAAAAAAATACTATGAATGATAACGAAAGTAGCTACCTGAGCACACAAACTCCGCTCCGAATGTACAGTACAAAGAACCCCACTAAAAATGGTGTTTGCAGCAGAATAGATTTTTACAGGAGTACTCAAAATATTTCCAGTACATTACGCTCTTTGGGCAGTCATTCTTTGAAGCGTAATTTAGAGAATCCGGATATTTCAAACGAAACAAAATTGATATGTGCTATTAAGGATTACAAGGTAAGGCTGTTCATGAAAAATTTTGTGTCTATCATGTATAGTTCTTCTCGGAGTATTCGAAAGAATTCCAATGCATTACTGTCAATGGAAGTTTTACAGGCATTCACCCATTTCAAGCACAATGCATCCTACTATACAGGGCGTCCCAAAACTATAGCAACATGCTTTAATTCTTTATCTATTATGTGGACAATGTGAATTGAAAAAATATGTTCAAAATAAGGTAGGAAAAAGGACTATGTTAATTAAAAATTCCTCTCGTCAATTTTCAGGAAGTTGCACTTTTAGAATTTGTGCACGAACCTCGGGCAAAAAATTCTCAATTAATAAAATGTGCTCCTTACATTAATGAGGTGATGTACAGAATTTGAGAATTTTATCTTAAGAGCTGTCAGAAATATGAAGATAAACATATGCTGGCTTAAACCACTTTTCAATGGCTCTCGAAAGGAAAAAAATCACGTCGAATGATCGCATTTCAAGGATCGTATAGAAATTACGAAAGAAATTCAGCTTTTGCACTCTAGCATTGAATGGTCATATTCAGATTCATGTAAAGCCCCTAAGATTCTTGTTTAACTATCTCTTTGAGACGTTTTACGATGAAAAGCTAAAATTTTGTACATCACCACATTAGTCTATGGGGGTATATTTTACTAATTGAGATTTTTTTTTCGTACGGGGTTTAAAAAGTGTAACTTTAAAATTTAACAAGAGGAATTTTTCATAACATTATTTTTTTACCGTATTTTGAACATTTTTTTTCGATTTATATTGTCCACTTATCTCTAATGGATAAAGAATTAAAGCGTGTTACCACCTTTTTGAGACACCCTGTATAGATAATGGTCCAACAACGGTCGTGTGTCTCCCTCAAAACTTGCGCCAAATGTCGCCAAGCTTAATAATTTTTTAAAAAAAATCGCCAAATATGACACGAAATTTTTTTTTCGAAAAATCAACCCAGGTTGTGGACATTTTCATTCTTTGAAGGGAAATCAGAAAATTCCTAATGTGATAACTTGAAGGTCTGGCAATTGCAGTGGAAGTTTTGAAAATCCGTAACTCCCTCTAATTAACCGATTTACATGCAATAAATTTCAATCTTTGATTTTTTAACGCGTGGGACATTTTAGACTGTTAAACATTAAAAGAGCAAATGCGATTGAATGTTTATACTTTTAACACCTTCCAACAAGTCTAAGGTGTGTTTATGCTTTCTATTTGTCTCTCCGTCTGTCTAGTCGCCCGTGCTCTAGCTGCCATAAGTATGCTTCGATTACTACGAAATTTATAAATGTTATTCCTATGTACAAAAGCCATGTTCTCAATTGAAAAACATATTCAGATTCATAGCGAGGCAGGAAGAGTTAGCTACGAAAGACATAGTGGGAGAATAAGGAAACACGCATACGTCGCTTCCACTGTCGATCAGATATTTTCTTTGCGAAAGTGGGTCGAAAACGAAAAGGCGACTTGCAATACTCTGTTTAAAATCGCATTGCGCTACGTGTGATGGTAGACCGAGTTTGTTTGAGTCATAGAATTTACAAGGTAGTTTACATTTCTGCGCTTTGGCGCCGAACTTAGCATGAAACCAGCAAAGATTCTTAAATCGCCCCCGTCGTGGCGTTAGCGATCGGCTTCGGGATGGACCTCTGCGATTCTGGTTGTAACCTCTCGCCGTTTCTCGCGGTCTCGCTAAACGTTCTACCCGCGTGGAAAGTTGCTCTACTTGCGTTTGCAAGTCGCGAAGAATGTTGTCATTTGAGGTTTGTGAAATACTAACGTCCGCATTTTCTATGCGTAGTTCTTGAACATCGACAATTTTATCGGCCATTTGAGCCAATTTATCCAAATTTCCCTCCGCGACTGACAAAATGGCCTGCGTTTGAGTAGGAAGACGTTGTATCCACAACGTTTTTAAAAAATCGTCTCCTACTTTGTCCTGTGCTAACTGGCGCATTTTTCGTAAGAGGTGTGATGGTTTATCGTCCCCTAACACTGCGCGAGACAGCAAGGCCTTAACCCTTTGTTGTTCGGAGTCGGACAACTCTTCTATGAGACGATCTTTCAGGGTTTTGTACAGTTCTTGTGAGGGAGGGTTTTTTACTATGTCACTAACATAGGTTAAGGTTTCAGAGTTAAGGGCGGCCACCACCGCATAGTATTTCGTTGTATCTTGCGTGACACCTGCTAACATGAACTGAGCTTCGATATTGATAAACCAAAGTTCTGGTTCCTTTTCCCAAAACGGGGGAAGTTTTAATGCTACCCTACCAAGTTCCGCTACATTTATAACCCCAGCTTGTTCCGAATGTTCGTTTGCCATGTGTTCCTGCGAGTGTAAAACTATGTGCGAAACGTGTTTAAGCTTGGGTTGGACAGAGCGAAGGGCAAAAAAATTTACTCCACTTACCGGGCTAACATCCACTGACAGTTGATATATCCGAGGCCGATGGCATGAGCTTCAAAACTTCTGTATGTCCAATCACGTCCGGGTCACCACTGTAGGTAGCGTGTGGTTTTCTTGGACAGTAATCAAGTCAATGTTGACATAAACTTTTTATTAACTTAACTAGTTCACTACTGAACGGAAACAAGGAACTTAAAAATATGGAACTTCCATAACTCTAATAACTCTTCCATCAATATGACAGTTGGCGACGAGCAGGCAGCAGGACATCGGCACTCAGAATCCTAGGCAGAGATCCACTAGGGTGCTTGGCATCAGAACCAGGAATGAGTATGCTAGGGCTCCACTAAGCAGCTTGACATCAGAATCAGGAATTAGCAACCAGCGAGCAGCAGCACCCGTTGCTGTGACTGCTGACAGCGTTTTCTTAAGCAAGAACTTGGCTGGCCTTTTATCCTTGTTCGCCATGCGCACATTTGCATTTAGCAGCTACCGATCGCGCACATTTGAATTTTAGTTCTCGGATCGCAACAGCGATATGCAGCTCGTCTTGCGCACCTCCTCTCGGCGACCAGTCCCAGTTGGTATCGGACCTTCGACCGCCGTAACTGAGGAAGGGGTGCGCGAGCCTAGAGGCGGCGCCTGCATGGTGTATGAAGCATTTATAGCTCCTTTACAGGAGCACTGGAAAGAATTCCAATACACTACACACACACACACACACACACACACACACATTCTATGATTAATAATTCTTTTAAGCAGCGGTTCTCAAACTTTTAACGTTACCCCCCCCCCCCAACAAAGGCTAACTTACGGTGCCCCACCCACCTCACATTTTTCAGCATACATTCAGTTTTTTAATCTTTAACAATGAACATTTAGTCGAATTTTCTACAAAATAATGTTATCAATAAAGTTTGAATGAACATTTTAAGTGAAAATGGATATATATTTGAGTAAAAATGAGAATAAATAAGATGATTTTTTTAAAAACATGCATCACTACCTGCTCTTTGTTTTTTATCGTGACCCCCCTGCAAACGCTCTGCGCCCCCATGGGGGTCGCGCCCCATAGGTTGAGAAACGCTGCTTTAAAGCATATTTTAGACTCATTCGTCTATTTCAAACAAAACAAAAGTTGTATATTTTGGGTTGTATAGTTGTATAAACATAGTTGTATACAAAATATAGTTGTATAACAAAAGTTGTATATTTTACTGGAGCAATTCAATATATTACTGTTTATGACAGTGTAAAGACACCCATCCTTTTCAAGTACAATACAATAAGTATATAACCGTTTATAACTGTTTACTCTTTAGTTAAAAGGAGAAAGTAAATTTTAAAGTTCTTTTGGGTCTCGCAGAATTAAATTAATAGTCAGCTCTTTTAAAGATTATCTCTTAAAATCTTGCCGAAGTTTAAAGGTCCTCAGTTTTGGCCTACCCCGTGGCTTTCCATCTAACGGTCTCGAGTTTTGGGGCGATTTTCTGCAGATGTAACGCGAATACACATCAGAAAACCTTAAAAAGGTTTTGCGCCCAAAGAATCCCCCTTAGATAGATAGCTTTTATGTCGCATAGCCTTAACTACTATAGGCTTCGCCAGATTCTGCATAAAAATATCGTAGTGTTGGAAAATGTTTTATAATCCATGCGTCTGGTACGATTTATCTTTCTTGTTTTGTTTTAAAAAAAATAATAATTTGTACGCGTTTTCTTCTGAAAATATCCATTAATTTATTGCACAACATGCAGCGAACGGTATCATATCGCTTAAGCCTATCAAAAACTGAATCATGCAATCGTTAAATAAATATGTGCTTCTCTTTGAAGCGGTAATTTCTGAGACTTGCGCGGTATCATCAAAAAGTTATCAATTCGAATTTAACTATTGTGTTCAAATGTAATGAGTGAGTGTATGCCGGCGTATTCAACTCTTTTCTTCTTCATTTTAATAAAGATCGTTATTCAAGACTTCTTATCATTCCAGATAAAAAGCTTGCTTTATAAATGTCGAGTGGAATTGTTTCCTACTGCCGAAATGCGTCGCAAATTTAAATTCTTTATCTATAAAGTATGTCTGTTTAAAATTTGCTGAAATTAATTTGACATTTTTAGAAGATTATGAATGAGGACCAGTTTGAGCTGACAGAATCTGAAGATACTATGGTTTTTGTCGAAATTTTGTAGCAGTTATGATTTGTTAGACCGATAAAGAATGGTGGTTAAAATTCCTGCCTTGAATAAGCCAGCAAGAAAGATAGTAACTTACGGACTTCATCACCAGTTATTAAGTGTTTTAATACTTTTTTACAAGGTAAATATCTGATTGTATTGTTTTCGTTTCAGTTGTTTGGCAAAATCTATGTTTTTTTTATAACATATTGATTGTTATTAGCACTGATGTGCAAGTTTTTTGTCCCGGTATTTTCTGTCGACACAATTTCTGGACAGATTTGCGTCGATACGTTTCTGTCGCATCTTTCAGCAGGGTAACGGTGCATTTGATTGAGCTCAAGTTTGGTATGTATATTAAAGACCACCATTACACGACTGGTATTGATTTTTGTGTGTGTGGGACTTATAGTTTTTTACAGGGCCACAAAATATTTCTTACACATTACATCCTATGGGGAGAAATATTTAAAAGTACGTTAGCTTCTAAATGCCGCTCAAATTTGGTATACATATTGCAAACTACCGTCGTACAATATCGCTATTGATTTTGGTGTGTATAGAAATTATAGTGTTTTTACAGGGCTAGAAAAGATACTCTACATTACGGCCTATAGAGAGAAATACTTAAAAGTGCAAGACAACGTCAGTGAGAGGAGGAGGGAGGGAGTATAAAATGTTGAAAGTCATCAAGGTTTGCAATTTTTAATGATTTATCGCGAAGTTCGGCACCGAAAAATAAGTTCTCGAAACTGAAACCAAGCTTGGCGATATCTTCCAAATTAGGCTAGAAACTGGCAAACGTGACAGTTTATTATAAAAGGAGGAGTATAGTTAGAATATGCCTGGCGAAGATTGTAAAATAGTTTTAGTTGGAGATTTTACTATAGATTTCAGTTCCTAAAAGTTTTTTATGTGACAAGACACGCAAACATGGCACTTTATGAACAGTGATACACTTTCCAAATGGTTAGAATATGCCTGACCTGACACAGTCTGTTTAACAGTTTTGGTAGATGATTTTAATATAGATTTAAATTTTGAAGAAGTGTTTTGGGGAACAAGAAAGACAAACACAGGAACGCGGCACTCGGAACATCCATGGATTATGATGCACATTCCAAACAGCATTTGTAATGGAGAAGTGTAGTTAAAATACGCTGGGCAAAGATTGTAAAACAGTTTTAGTACGCGTTTTTAATATAGATTTCGATTCCAAAGAAATGTTTTATGGAACAAGGAAGAAACGGCACACTCATGGATAATGATACATTTTATAGCTTAATGGAACAAGGAAGAAAAATATTTGACGACGCATGGATTATGATACGCTTTTAATACATAGCACTTTAATACGTATTTAAAATATGAAAGTGTTTCAGATTTTTATTTTTGTTATTTTTATTTTGAAATGAAGTTTTCTGAACTACATATCTATTTATTATAGACACTATTGAAAAATAGATACACTCAAGCAAATTAAAAGGTAAAATAAGTTAAAAATAAGCATTTAAACTATGTTTCAAGTAAAAGTTTAAAGAAGTAGTATACCTAATACTATATAAATTATTTGCCTACACCCAATATATACCTAATAATACATAAACACCGTATTAGCCCGAATATAACGTGACCCCGGACTTTTTCATCTAGAGCACATATGGGCAACCGCCGGCCCGCGGGCCGTATGTGGCCCGCCACGGCTTTGGATCTGGCCCGCGGAACGATATCTAAACCCATATAAACCATTCAAAATCCCATATAAATGCCAATTATACGGCCCGCGACTTCACCAACATCTTGAAGTTTGGTCCGCGACTTCCTAAAGTTTGCCCCCCAACTTTTCAAAGGTTGCCCATACCTGATCTAGAGAATTAGAAAAATCCTATATTTAGGCCTCGAATTTAGCATGAGTCAGGTTTTTTACGGGAAATGATCAGTCAAAAAACATTGCGTTATATTCGGGCTAATACGGCAATACATAAATTATTCATCAGGACCTGTTACTATACTATAATATATTCCAAAAAGTTCAAGGATACTCATAAATTATCTATGTACAAGGTGTGTCCAAAACATTGACCTAGGCATTTATTCCTCAAACATTGATCATAGACATATACAATAAATTGAACACTTTGAAAAAGGTGCAGAACTTCATCGTATCCATTAAAATTTTCAGGAGATTAAAACTAAATTAATACAAAATGCAAATTTTTATACGGCTCCCGAACAAACAAACAAACAAAAAAACCACCACTTCTCAGTTTGTAAAATGTATAGCGATGTTTGGCTTTGGGGGCCCCACCATGGCTAAGAGTGTAAGGCACTGGAAATCGTAGATGGTTGAAGTGTGAAGGTCAATAGTTCTGGCCTATTGCGCGGGTGGCGATCTAACGGGTTGAAGTTTTGGGCCGTTTTCTCTAGATGTCACATGAATACAAGTTAGAATCCCTTAAAAAGTCCCCTGCCAAAAGCAACCCCCATTTTAACAGATACCCCATGTGCAGTTTTGCCTAAATACACCACAGTACGCTTGGATTAGAGGTCATCTACATATTAAAACAAAGCCCAAGTAGTCAAAGTGATTCAGTGATGCCTTCACTTAATATTTGAAATCACAATGTCAAAAAAAATCAAAATACAAATTTTCATTAATTTTCAACTAATAGTGTTTGATTTTAAATCCTCTGTAATACTAAATAGAAACGTTAAACTTTAAGTAGCCTTAATTCCTAAAATAATTGCATTTAATCATAATTATTTAAGTTTTTTTTTCCTAATGGCGTGCACTTGCTGTGAGGCATTCATAAGGAGACCATACGTCCCGTTTTTAGGTGGCTTGTCCCGTTGTCCCCAAGCACAGCTTTGGGACACCGCAATGTCTCGTTTTTAGAAAATATTCCCTGCAATGTCCCGTTTTTAGGAAGAGAGCAACCCACGGTAACGATTTCGATAAAGGTCGCTAAAAATCTAAAATCATCCAACGGCAGTGTCTAAAAAAAAAACCTGACCTCCCTCCCTCCCCTATCAAGACGCAAAGAAAATGCCGGGTGTGTGTGTGTGTGTGTGTATTGTTTCTGCGTTTGTTCTTTTAATGTTCTTTTTCTGTCAACTGTTTCAATTTATTTAATTTTTATTTCTTTTTTTAAAGTCATGTTCCTCTTTTGCTTATTCCTCCTCCTCACCCGATCTCCACTTTATTTTCCCTTTTCACTCAAAGAATTTTTTCCTACCGAACGACAACTTACTTTTTTCTGTGTGTCCTTTAATTTACATTTCGCACTACCCTACCTTCCTGCCGGATGGTATTTTTCAAGTCGACGAAGGGCCTACCCCTTGTACCACCCAAAACGTACGCCTTGCGCTATTTTTTTTATAGTATATGCGTGTTTTATCAAAGGTTTTTTCATTTTATTTTGATATTAATATTAACACAAGCTTTTTTGCGGGTTTTCTTAACAACTAAAAGATACCCAGACCTGTAAATTCAGTCTCCCTACACTATTACCTTATAAATAGTAGATGTCCTGTTTTGAGGAATAAAATAAATATGCTATTGCCAAAAGAGTAGTAGATGCCCCGTTTTGAAGGAAAAAATAAATGGTTACGTTAGGCATTCAACACTAGTACGGTCGAAAACGTCGCACAGTGGAGTATTTGTGTCAAAATCCGGGCCAAAAATATTTTTCATGTGTTTTAACGTTAAAATCATTACTGTTGACTTTGACTGACTTTTTAGTATTATATACTTCTTAAATTATATAAAAACAGCGTGTTGTCTCCAAATTTGGCGATATATCGCCAAACGACTGGAAGTTGATTTCTAACAAATATCTTGTCTGGGGTGTGTCCCTTACTGGGAAGTACTGCGATTGTATAATACCACTTATAAATGTAATACCACCAGGCTGACGATCTAACGGTCTGGAGTTTGGGGCGATTTTCTCCGGATGTCACGTGAATACGTATTAGAACCCCTTCAAAATCCCTCCGCCCAAGTCAACCTTCCCGTTAGGCAAATAGCCATGTAGCTGTGCCTTAACCACAATAAAAATATACAAATGTGTAGTACTTTACTTATAACAATACTTATTAATATAATACTACTTATCTATAAATCAAATTTTATCATAAAAATGTTTAGATTTTTCACTTTTCTAACTGTAGTTACTATAGGGATCTTGGTTTTGTAATGACTTCTGAAGATTAACTTTTTCATTCCGATTCTCTTGAACTCTGATATTCGTCTTCACTCAGAATCACTTTCTTTTCTTCTTCTTCTTCTTCTTCTTTTTTTTTTTTTTTTTTTTTTTTAAGCACTCGGGTGCTATTTCTCTTTCAAGCACGGGGTTTTTGTCTACGCGGCGCGCCGTGGTCACTTTTCCGTTGGATTCATGTTTTCTGCAGAGTGATTGGATATTGCTAACGGAAACACAGACTATCCCTTCAGATGATTTTCAAATACCAGGATTCACGTGGGTCGAACGGATAGACAGTGGTTTCCAAAACAGAAAGCCATCTGGAGTTATGATTTTTACAGAGGAAAACTTTATAAAAACCACTTTATAAAAAAAAACATGAAGCACTTTACCCGTGCGTACACGAGCCAGATCAAGAGTGTTCAAATGGTCATTGCTCATATTCAAGATAAAGTGATATTTGAAGTTACATACGCTAGTCCTCAAATTTCTTTCTTATGAAGATAAATTAGACGCTCTATTCGAAACGTTACTGAAGGAGGGTGATTGTAAGACTGTTTTAGTAGGAGAATTTAACACAGAATTAAATTTCGATCCAGGATTCAATTTCATAACTGAAAGGGGTACTTTAGATTTTCCAATACGCACTCATCCAAAACATTTCACCACTAGGGGCCAAACAGCAATGGATGCAATTTTCAGCAACAAAATTATGCGAACAGGAGTCTATATGAGCACTTACAGTTATCATTTTCCTCTATGTGGCAGAATTGATTGAATAGATTTGAAAAAAAAAAAAAAATCTAAAATTCTTCCAGCTGTGTGCGTAATAAAATCTGAAGAATTTTAGATTTTTTTTTTTTTTTTTTTTTTTTTTGTGAGAGAGAGAGAGACCACCATCGGGCCCCTCTGGAAGAAGTTGTAGGGTCTCACTGCTACAAAGCTTGCTCTTTTTCCTTGGTTTTTCTCTTGAGCAGCTAAAAGGAAACTGCTTAAAAAAAGCCTCCTTGCAAACTTACAAAATCTCATTCCAAGCTGGGGGAAAAGTAATTTATTTCAAGCCTGCACTTCAAAATGACTTAAAGAGCTAGCACGCGTTTCTGTTTACGCACTCACACTTCTATGACCCGAAGTCACAGTTGCCAACCTTTGAGAACCAAAAAAGGAGAGTTTTTGCTTTGGACACAATTTGCGACATAAATGGAAAACTAAGCTGTAAATAGATGGGACTATTTACAGGACTAAGGGCAATTTTGAAATATGTAGAAATTTTCTTCTTGTAGCAAATTTACATCAGAAAAATAAGAAATTACATACTGAATTTAAAATACTGATGTTAAATGGTAACTGAAATGAAATTTTATATACCTTTATTCAAACATTTGCACATAACTTATAGTTTATGAGAAATACAAGCGCGTTTGTTTGTATCCCTTTTGCGATCACCCTTCAAAAAATTATCGAAAAAATAAAAATGGCGCTATATAAATAATTTTTTTTATAAAAATGGTGGATGTTGGGGGAACATTTTTTTCTTGGAATAGACACTCAATACACGATTATAGTTGAAATTAGGCGCGACAAGCTGCGACACCCCTTCAAAAAGCTTTTTAAAATGTGGATTTTTGAAAAAAATTTGGGAAAAAAAAGTTTACAATTTTTTTTAATAAAGTCATCTTATTTTTTCAAGCTAATAGATATATATATAATTAAAATACATATATTTTACTACAATTATACTAAGTTTCAAATCAGTAAATTAATTTAAAGAACCCGTAAAAAATCAACGATGAAGTAATATAAAACGCTGAAATCTCTTGCCGTAAATTAAGAAACTTGCTTTTAAACCGAGTGTTGCATCTTTTGGATATGAATTATGGTCGAGAAACATGTATTTCATGATGCAGCAGCTACTGGGCTATCCAAAAACATATATATTACTGTTTTTAAACAAATTTAAAATTTTCGCTTTTTGGCCAGGATTTTGATACGAATACTCCACTGTGCGTCGGTCATTACATTATGTGGGCGCAAAGTGCGTGCGCCAAAATTATCTCCGATGTCTCTCAAAATTGTCTCTCCCGATCGTCTGTCAAAAATAAATATGTGGATGACTTCTCAAGATCAAGAATTTAAAATTTATGTACAATGGTAGAAAATATTAAACTTTACACATGTCTAAAAAGCTAATTTAATGTGACAATTGCATGTAGAATTCAAAATGGCTCACATATATACACATTCAATCTTTTCTTTTTTTTTATTCATTATTTTTTTACTGTCTTGTAAAAAAAAATACTTATATTTTCACGTTAATTACATCTTTTCAAAGTCCAGGGTTTTAAACATATCTCCGAGCCTTTTAAGATGAAAGGCTGAAACTCTACGTCACCTAATTAATGTATGGAGTACATTTTACTAATTGGGAATTTTTTGTAGGGGGGGCCGCTAAAAAATGTAAATTGTGGATTTATTTAGATTTAATGGATTCAAAATCTTAAGCGGTATCATAAAATTCTGCACCTTTTTTTTTTGTAACTTTGTAATTTATTGTGTATTTGCCTATGCTCAATATTTAAGGTATAAAAGCATAGGTCAGTATTTTTAGGACACCATGTAAAAAAAAAAAAAAAAAAAAAAAAACGCTTACATGATGGCAAAATCAAGCTTTATTTTTAAAGAAAACATCGAAAGTAAGCAACAGATTTTGTTTATAACCAAATGCAAGAACAGAAGCAGAGTTTTGCATTCTTTGAAATACACTCTCGGTTTTATTTTGTAAAAAAAAAAAAAAAAAAAAAAAAAAAAAGAAGTATGGACACAATATATGATTTCCTTATACGTCCACTAATTCGCACACACTTTAATGCACTTCATTAAACTTGTTTCATTTGAAATCGAGATACGATTCTTCAATAAAATTAAAGGTCTGGCAACTAGGTTTTTATAACTTTAAGTTTATCGTACATAATTTTAGATTTGTTATTCAAGTGCTACGTCGCCAGTAAGTTTTTCGGTATTTTGGGCAACGATTGTTTGAGTGATAAGGCTAAATAGGTACTTACTTATTATCCCGGCGGTCCGCCGAGACAAGCGACTTTTCGCCAAGATAATGGAAACATGAAATTATTGATAGCTTGGAATACGATTGGCTAAAGTTTGCTAGCACATTTGACGAAAAACTAGTTTGGCACGAATGACCGCCGGGATAATACGTAAGTACCGGTAAATTTTCAAAATTCTTAAATATCTCGAAAACTATTGATTTTTCAGAATACTATTCAAATACTTACCACCAATGGTGACTTTTCATTACCTGGTGAGTCCTTGGCACGTTACGAATTCGTATAATCGATAATCATTTCTCATTATGGTTGCCATTCAAATAGTTCTCCATATATTCTTATACATAATAATTTGCGGATTGGCGGATTTAGCACCGCAAAATACACTGCTGGCCATCGTAAATGCAACACCCTGAAGGAAGCATGCAAATAATATGAAATTTACAACATGCATTAGCTGAGGTGAGATATGCAAATGATTAGAATTTCAGCGCAGACGCACATCAAGCGCGCCTGTGGCGCCACCTCAAAGCGCTATTTAAGGCTTGGAGATTTCGACGGTTTCAAGTACAGCAATTGTGTTTTTCTTGCTTTTTTTTCAAAAAAACGATAAATTATGCCTCGTAGGAAACAACGATCATCTTTAGATCAAGTATCCGAGTTTGACAGAGGAAGGATAGTGGCATACCGAGATTGTGGGTTATCTTTCAGGGAAATCGGTCGTCGTATTGGACGAAACCAAACAACTGTGATGCGGATATGTGATCGTTGGGTGCAGGAGGGTACGACGGACAGACGTGATCGACCGCATCGACCTCAGTGCACCACGTCACGTGATGACAGGCAGATTGTACGCATGGCAGTGACGGACCGCTCAGTCACATCACGAACCATATCACAGCAGATTCAGTCTGTAACGCATCATCCAGTGTCTGCGCGTACCATTCGACGTCGTTTACAGCAGAATGGTCTGTCCGCAAGACGTCCGTTGCTTTGTCTACCTCTGACGCGGAACCACAGACGTCTCCGCCGCCAATGGTGCGATGAAAGAAGGATGTGGACGACAGAATGGAATGAAATTCTCTTTACTGACGAGTCACGCTTCTGTATGCAACACCACGACGGTCGGATTCGAGTCTGGAGACACCGTGGAGAGAGGATGCTGAACAGCTGCATTATGCACCGTCACACTGGTCCTGCACCGGGTATTATGGTATGGGGCGGTATCGGATATCTCTCTCGCACTCCTCTAGTACGCATTGCCGGTACTTTAACCAGCCAGCGCTACATCTCCGAGGTGTTGGAGCCAGTTGTCCTTTCTTACCTTCAGGGCTTGCCAACAGCCATATTTCAGCAGGATAATGCACGGCCACACGTGGCACGCATTGTCCAAGGGTTCTTCGTCAATCACCAGATTGAATTGCTTCCCTGGCCGGCGCGCTCTCCGGATCTTTCGCCGATAGAAAACATGTGGTCCATGGTTGCTCAACGACTGACCCAGAGTTCATCCCCAGCTGTCACACCAGATCAACTTTGGCAACGTGTGGAAGCTGCTTGGTCTGCTGTACCCCAAGAACACATTCAAAGTCTCTTTGAATCAATGCCGAGGAGTGTGGCAGCTGTGATCTCCAACAACGGCGGCTACTCTGGGTACTGATTTTGGCAGGAACCACGCTTCATAGAATGCTGTAAATTTAATCATTTGTTACTTGGTCAACATGTTATCTACACAATAAATTTTGTTGTGATATCTCTTGTTTTTCTTGGTGTTGCAATTTGGGTGGCCAGCAGTGTATTTCAAGCGGCTGTAGTGGCAAATATTCAAGCTGTGACTAAATTATTTCACCATAATGAAAAATCATTGCACCATAATATTGTAAAATAGTAGGGCATGACAATTTCTCGCCAAATGTAGAAGATATCGTCAAGCAAGGTTCAGTTTTGGAAACTTAATTTTAATTATATTTGTGGGCCAAACTTGGAAATAAATCGCCAAATGTAGGTAACTTTGGCGATTTTTGACATACCGCTGCTGTTTGCAAACATGAAAAGCTTTCGTCAAACTTACCACGACTCTCCAGACAGAGCAGGTAGACGAAAAGCTTATAAAAGCTTGAGGCAGTTGAGCTCTCTCCCTCCTCCCCCTTCATGAAGTAAATATCAACTGAAAGTCTTGTAAACCAAAATTTTTAAATATATAACCCAAACGTATTCATCCTGTTAAAAAAAATAATATATTTAATACGGGGCATATACTAGTTTTTCTGGAAGCCAGAATATCGCTTAAAAGGCATAATACCGAAGCTATTACCATACCCACATGAATGCGTCATCGCCAGCATTTCTTGCGTTTTTGTTTTAGGCCCCGTTGTTGAAATCGTATACCAAAATGGAAAACCTTCCTGTCTTGTTGAATAAAATAGATGTAAATAAATTTTCCTTTTTATTTAAATGAATATCTACATGATCCATTACATGAATACCCAACGTCTTGTAAGAAAACACGCGCGAATAAGTATTTCACGCAAATTGTTCTCTTCTATTTGCTCCTGACGTATTTTGCTAGATTACCCATTTTCGTTTCGGACTGTTCTTTTCTGGATGAAATCAATGCGTTGTCACCTCCGGACTTAATAGCTTGTTCCACAGACTGACCTGGCAAAGTTGAACGAAAATCTGAATGGGACACTGATTTTTCTAAAAATGTATTACAGTCAGGAGCTAGTGTGATATTATTTTTACGCATTAACGGTGCATTCAATTGGCGTGTCTCACCATCTGTTTTCACTTGCATGGCTGACATCAGTTTTTTCAATTCTTTTGCTGACTTTGACTTCGGATGCGTTCTGTTTACTGAATTCTGCATTCTGTCTTCTTCATTCACTTGTTCAGAAGTTTTTGTTACTTGGAAACAATTCTGAAAGCCATTTCTGTTGGCAACGGGAGAATTTTCTCCATCCATTTGAAATGTATCGTTTACTCTACCATTCGATTTTCGACTGAAGACTTGCTGTGAATAGTTTAAAGATGTCTTATTGCTACGATCAGACAACTTAGTTTTCAAAGCTGGGCAAACATTTTCGAGTGATTCTGAATTATTTTGTTGCATTCTGTGCTCATTCCCCAAATTTCTTTTCTCTTTCAATATTGTGTTGTATTTCATCATTTCGTGCAACATTTCAATGGATTCTCTTAAATGGGAAGATGTTACGTTGGAAAGTAAGTCGTTATTTTTAAGCATTGCAGATGGATCGATAAAACTTGAGAAAGAGCCTGTGCTGCTATTTTTGTTTTGACGACGACTTTGATTGTGGTTTATAGAAGAATCCGAACTGTTGAATTGAGACTGGGATTTAGTTTTCAAAAATTCCCTCAGTTCAACAAGTCCTTGTATCATTATTCTGTTCTCTTCTTCCAGTTCAACCAGACGCTGCATAAGAGCCGAAGTTTTCAAGTTTTCTAATTCATATTTATCATCCGAATTACTTGTTTTATCGCTTGGAACAGGGATATCGAGTTTATTTTTATTACTTAGATTAAAGTTGTTATGGCTTGCCTCAGAAAAGTCAAGTTTTCTGAAGTGATTACATTGTCTCAACTTTAATAACTTTATATGACTCTTCTGAACTTTAATGTCCTTTTCCTTGATGTTTATCTCATCTTTTAAATTTTGTATTTCATTTAATGCCTTATTATACTTACTGAGAGCATCTGCTAAAGATTGTTCTAATAATTTTAGTTTTTCTTTTAACTGTACATTTTCAATTTTGACCGCTGGTAATTCAGAATTATCATCATTTATATCCAGTACACTGTCTTCCGTTATTGGATGGTCTGTGTTGCTTTGCTGCGATTTTGCTTTGACGTTATATTTGCTTTTTTCGATGATTCTGGATCTTAAGTTATACGGTTGTTTGTTGCTCATATCACCGCTATTTGTCCGATCCTTTTGGACTTGGCAAGCTCTTACAAAAAGTCCACGATTCTTTGGACACTTGAAGTAACGGACGCCTTCTATACTACCGTTGTGTTTTCCCTTGGCTTCATCCAGTACGATTCCAAGCCATAAGCCATCAGAAAAATGGGTCTCACCAACAAAAGCTACTTCACCTTTCATATTTTTTCCAAGAACATGAACTTTGTCTCCTAATTTAATACTTTCCATGGGATTTTAAATTAAGAATTAATTTGAAAAATAAGATCAAAATACGGAAAGGCTGAATTTTAAAAATATATGTCATGAATTGCTTTCTAGTGTTACTAAAATAGATTTCTAAAAAACGTTACGAAAATATTTACGCATAATCTGCGGAATGCGACTTCATATCCAGCATAAAGTTCACTGACTGTATTATTACGTACTCTATCGAGTAATGATGGAGAGTATTCCTTTCTATTGAAATTTCAAAGTTTGCGGAATTATTTCACTTGTGACGTAATTTTTGCGTCATAGTTTGTTAAGGCAATTTAACATCTAGTGCTTCTAATGAAACTCATGACATCAAAACGATGTACATCTCATTTGAATATGTAAACTATGAAATGGAATACTGTAGGTTTTTATAATAGAAAAGGTGATCAATGGAGCAGTTTCAACCACGGGACCGGTGATGGACTCTTCCAATAAAAACTCGTTCTTCAAGTGACGTTTGTCCACCAGGAATATGATGAACCAATGAAAATCTTATATCCATGTAATGTTTGTCTACCAGGATCGAATTGTGAAAGGAACTGCCCTATAGCTTCATGAAATTCTCAAATGCAAAAAGATTCTGTAGTGTTATCAAGTTTAAGATAAGAATTCAGTCGAGCTTCTTAAAAAAAGAACATTAATTATAACAATGTTATTTTCAGACTATTAAAATTTAAAAATTTGCTGAATTGTTTTTCAAGTAATGCAATTTTTTGTATTGGAATTTGTTTACCCGATTTAATTTCCGAGGAATAATTCTCTCATCGTTTATGAACTGCGAGTGAAATCAACATCATTTTTATGTCACATGAGAAAAAAAGTACATCCAAAATTAAACGAAATTAACTAGCTTTGGCGCAAAAATTATATCATAAGTGAAACAGTCCTCCCTCTGTATGGCCACAAGCAGCTTTTGTAATGTATTTCATGGGGAAAACCTGATTTTTAATATTCAGAGTTCAAGATTTTGGATGATTGTAATGGGTTGAATTGATTAAGCAAACCTTCGACTTTGATATTCCAGTGACATTTTTATGTGGTGAAGTGATTAAAGATAACTAAAACCGATATTCCTAATATCCCTTTTCTCGGTCCAGTACAGTAAGAAAATCTGAGCAGAAAGAATGTGCAGTCAGCTGTCACTTAGATAACTTCACTGAGACGTCACGTCGAAAGGTCACATATAGTATTAGGATGAAGCATTAGAAACCTACTGTGAGACATTCAGAATGTGCTTGATATACTCTCGCCCGTGCTGTGTCTACATGTTTCCCATCTCCAGTCACTCCCACAGAGTTGCAAACTGCTTTACAGAAGGAATTGAGATTACTGGACTCTGGAATGGTTGATCACTTCATAGAATGCATGGTCACTCGCTTTCAAGACTGCAATAGAGTATTTTCACGTGACGTCACTGAAATTTATTTTAGGTCAACTCGGATATTTAGGGATACAAAGCCATGTTTTCGGCCAATGACCATTCTCAAATGAACGAATATTTGACCAAAGAAAGTTGGTTTCTAAGGTGTGACGTAGTGATTATGACGGAGGTAAATCAGCTCTATGGTTGAGAGGGGGAACGGTCTACATACCACGTGGCCTAGGCGCCTTGCTGAAGAGAGTGCCATAATCAGTCCAAAGAAGGGACATCTCCAAAGAAGGGACGCTAAAATTAAGGTTTGCCCCGGTACAACACCACGCTATAGTAATACTTTGACTACGTCACTGTAACGTGACGAGAGAATTGCGAGTGCGTCACCAGTGCGAACCGAAGGTATTATCGGTAGTGTGGTGCCGACCAGGTGGTGTAGTGGCTTAAGTACCATTCTATCACACCTTGGGTCCGGGTTCGGGTTCGGGCTTGGGCTTGGATGTTAACTTGTCCATCCCTTCATAGGGAATAACGCTGGCCGCCCGGGTGCCCCCATAATAAAGTGGCCATAATACCTAAGTGACTGCCTAATCGGCAAGTGCACGTCAGCTGAAAAAAAAAAATCTCTAGTATATGGTGTTGGTTGACGTAATCTCTAGATGCGGTACAGCACTGCGTGTGTTTAACCTTTGAATGAGGAGGCCTTTGTAACTTTTGATTGAAGGTGATCTATGACATTTCTTATCAATGTCTGTTTTGCTTTGGATTTAAACGAAACATCATTTTGTTTATGACTCCAACATGACTTTATCTTATAATTTATGAAAATTCAATTCTTTTAATCTTTGTAACCCGTTATTTTGTTTCATGCATGAAGATATTTGCTACTTTTCCAACCGTTTTCGTGTTAATCAAACCTGCACTTGTCGATAGTTTCAAACTTATCGATTCGTGTTAACTTTTCCCAAATCGTAATGGCGAATACAGTGAATATTTTTTTTTATTATTTTAAATAAAAAATGTAAGTAAAAATCACGTTTTATGTAATCTTCGATAATATTTTAAAAATCAGTTAGTCTGGCCACAACTGGAAGTGGAGAGTGGTCTGAAAAATCCTCTGAAAATTCTAAGTCAAAAGAGATCAAGCAGCTGCATAATCTGAAAGAATTTTGGAAAAGTTGTGGATTTTTAACACATTCGCCGTAAAGTTGAGGCAAATATGCAAACTTGCCAATTAATTTATTTATTGCATTTAAAGTTATCGGCAATTACGCAAATCACCGAATCTATCTTATTTATCAACGCATATAGAATATACTTATTGAGTATTTATAATTCTAATGTCTGGGCCTCAACATGTCTGAGTGTATAAGACACTGAACATGGTAAATGACTGAAGTGTGAAGGTACAGGATTCTGGCCAACCGCGCGGCTGTCGATCTATCGGCTGGAGTTTGCGTCAGGTTTCTCCAGATGTAACGTGAGTACAAGTTTAGAATTTCTTAAAAAGTTCCCCGCCCAATTCACTTTCCCCATGGCAGATAGCCCTCTCGTAGCTTTGCCTTAACACATTACATCATTAACGCCTAGCTATCTATTTTGAGACGGTCGCAAAATTTGTTGGTAGCAAAAATATTTAAACATTAATTTATTTTTCAATTTCTCGAAGAATGAATCTGATTTCCACAAAACACTCAGCGGTAACGAAGTAAAATGAGAATCTTTTACTGCCTTATTCTTATTTTTAGAAAAAAGAATTACATTTTTCATACCATAGAAATGTCGGAAATTTATTTACAGCTTCTGGCTACAAGATAAATTGGAGAATGGGCTGAAACAAGTCCTACGTTAATGAGTTAAAATATCTCTAATGCCTGCACCTGTGACATGTAGCAACCGTTTTATTGTCGGGTTTGTGAAATAACCTAATGAGGAAGAGATTTTCGGCTTTTCAAACCCGAAAACAAAACGCTTACGTGTTTCCAAATGCTTTCGCTAACATTTGCTAAATAGCGATAAGGTCTTGAGATAAATTCCTTACATATTGTTATCTCTGTTCTTACTCATATTATTATCGCATCGGCTTGGGAGTCGAAAAGATCACGATGTTGGGATTAAAACATGCCTTTCTACTCAGAGCGTCATTAGTAAGATTATCATTGTCATTTGTAGCGGTTGATATTTACCTCGTCTCTATAATTTTTTGAAAACGTCACAAAATGCATAACAACTAAACCTGATATTAATTAATCTATTTTTCTCAAATGGTAAGATAATTTTGAATTTCTTTGAATTCACTCTCAAAGAAGTTTTCGAATGTAAGTAAAAATTACCAGTTTGGTTTTGGGGGCAACCTATTAGCCAATACAAAAGTATACAGCTTATAAACTTTAGAAATGAAATTTTGAATAGTATATTTTCAAATTCTTTAGTAGAGAAATAATGATAATAAATTTAATTTACACTCAAATACTTTTTTGAGAGAGGATACTTTTATTCATATTAACGAATATGTATTATCAGCTGATACATTTTAATAATTGCCAGCACTAGGTCTCATAAGCGTAAAGTTTTCAAAATTATTGGGGGGGGCGGGCCCCACAACCACATATATTCACGTCAGTGGAGTAGCCAAGGGGGGGGGGTTATACCCCCCATGAGGAATTTTTTGCCATACAAAATGTATATGCCTCACTCCCTTATCATACACCCGTACCGTATACATATATATGTAATGTATAAAAAGGTAATTTGGGTTTTACTAGTTTGGGTATTGGTCAAGCGGGTACTTTCACTGTAAGTTTTACTTTCCTGTCATACTTGCCACGCGCGCTCTGGAGCTATGTTTTATTTATTTTGTTATTTGTCAAACATCAGGCCGTCGATTCTGAGTTCTTTAGATGTACACGTGTCCCCACGCCCTTGTGTCCCCGGATGCGGGTCATGTTGGTAAATGTGTGTGGTTCGATCAGAGATAAGAGAGAGGAGGAGTTGTGTCTTCGCAGACCACGTGGTGTGGTAAGCGTAAATACTCCCGCACATCGAAAATCGGGGGACTTCTGCCACTGGAACTGCTTCATGAGTCCACGCTGATTCTTGTACCCGTCTCCCCTCCCCTCTTCTCATTCTAAATTGTAACTTAAATGTAATGTTCAATAAACCATATTACCTGCCTTAACTCTGAAACTTTACTTGAAATATCTGACGTCTCAAATATATGACTCGCAGAAGTCGTACCCACCCTTCCCCTTAAAAAATTTCTGGCTACGTCACTGATTTATGTACATATAACTTACTCTTAACTGCCAACTAGTACGGAATAGAATTAACCACTTTTTCTACATGATTTTTCGGCTTAAAATATAGCAAAATTTTTGTGCTGCGCGCTCGAGCTGGTTACTATTTTGAAAAAAATAATTTTAAAATATACTGTTTACAAAAAGTGGTTAATTATATTCCGTAGTAGTTGGCAGCTATGACTTACTATGTCTAAGTGTAAATTATTGGAGGCGCTCGAGCTCTATGGGTCCATAGAATTCTACACCTTTGTAAGGTAAGTACCCATGTTAGTATCTTTCTACCATGTTATAAGTTAAAAATAGAAGCAAAGAAAACGTTTTTTAAACGTTTGTAAATGGCGTGAAATACTTTTTTTTATGTTAGTATAAATTAGTTTTCTGTATTAAGTGGTAAATTATTGGGTGGGCTCAGCCCCTATTCACAATTTATTGGGGGGGCTCGAGCCCCACGGGCCCATATAACTCTACGCCTATGCTAGGTCTGTATTGTAAAAAACCGTTTTGCACCAATAACAAGTACCAGTTTGTAACATTTGTTAGAAAGAAAATGTGAGAAATATCACATTGTCAAAGCATTCATAATACTTGCTGCTTGTCAGAATACAGATAGGGATTCAATCAACACTACATAGATGCAGAAGGCTAAAGCTCTGAGACTCTGACATCATCTGGAGAATCATCCGGCTTCTCCAGATGATGTCATGAAGCTTACTTTTAAATCATAAAGCTTACTTTTCATCATGAAGCTTACTTTTAAAAGTTGTAGTTTTACAAAGTAAAACATTTTAAAATTTCTAGTAAATACTACACGTATTACAATTTTGCTAAAATTCGAGATTAGAATGAAATATATTCTCGTTATAAAATTATTATTTATTTTATAACGATTATACTGATTGGTCATAACTACACAAAACATGAAGTTAGATGAACACTTTTTCTTTTCTTTTGTGAACAATGTAACATACTATTTACAAAAATTGAAAGAAAGAAAAACCACTCACCGAACTCAATTTTTTATTTAGTTATGACCAATCGAACTTGTTTCAGACATGACATAAATGCTCACAATGCTGTAGAATCATCCAATTGCCTGTTACTATGTGTGCCATAATATTTTCAAGAACTTTCAAAGAAACCACATATTTGTAATTGTGTCATTATATACATCAATTAATCTTAAATTGTTTATAAGATTATATTGCTTAAAAGAACTCACTACTTGATTGGCTATTGATACCGTACATTTAAATTTCTATGGCCCACGAGCTGAAAGAGATTGTGCATTATACTATTATTGTTATTGCATGTGATTACATTTCTGTAGAGTTTCATTTCTGAAATTTTCGTTTTTAAATTTGTGACTTCATTCAGTACATAATCAGTCAGTTTTGCTATGCTTACAAGATCATCCACTTGGAACAAAATTGTTTTATTTGCAAAAAGAAATATTTTATTTATAGATTTATATATCAACTAGATATTTACCAGTTGTCTATTCTCTTTATATAAAATAGTTAAACTTATTTAAAAAATTTGCTCTAACTATTTTTTAAAATATGTATTTTAAAAATCTGATTTAAATAATAATAAAAATAAAGCAGATTTAAATCCAAAAAATCCGATTATTTTGATTAAAAATTGTTATTTATTGTAAACTTTTTGAACATGAGTGCATTCATCAGCAAATCTATGGATCTTTAAGTAATATCACTTGTTCGGAGCAGGCTTTGCATCGTTCAGCCAATTTTCATACTGGCCTGGTCACTCAGAGACATGTTTTAGACTATTAGAGTCAGGTGACTCGATTACCCGTTCACATGACGTCACTGAAATATTTTTCGGTCAACTCGGATATTTAGGGATACAAAGCCACGTTTTCGGCCAGTGACCATTCTCCAATGAACGAATGTTTGACCAAAAAAAGTTGGTTGCTAAGGTGTGACGTAAAGATAATGACGTAGGTGAAACAGCTCTATTGGTTATGAATCATTGCACATCCAATACTTAATCCAATGGAAAGTCACTTGACTCTACTGGTCTATGAGACATCGCTAAGTGCCCAAGCCGGTATGAAAATTGGCCATGTTTGCACCGGATATGCCGACAAAATTTTGATATGAGCTTTAGTGGGGGCCTTCGTTCACCTTCTGTCGAGGCTGGCTAGCAGAAAATGATAATTGATAGAACTCGGTCCGAGTTTTCTAGTTAAATATTGAAGTGGGTAGAAACGTTTCTATCCACTTCAACGTTCAATTGAGGAAATTCGGACCACGGTCTATCTATTATAATTTTCTGTCAGGTCCCGTAGAAGATTCATGATAGTCCCGTTTGATTTTGGGTTCGAATTCTGTTAGCCAATGGATGTTTGCGTTTGTTCAAATATTGTGCTGTAAAAGTGTCCTTAAAATAAATACGATCTTGTACTGAGAAACAATTGAGATGAAGTTCTAAAAGAGCCACAGATCCCGGTAAACTTTCTTTCTCAAATTCGCCGCCCAGGTGGTGTAGTGGCTAGCACGTTCTACTACCATCCTTTAGGTCCGGGTTGGAATCCTGGCACGGGCATGGGTGTTTGTGTTTGCCCCATTATTGTTCTGTAAAATTATGCATGTACTTTGAAATAAATAAAGAACTTGTAATTTGGAACAACTAAGATAAAGGCTTTGAAAAAGAGCCATACATCTTGATGAACTCTCTGTAAATATTCTCTTCTCAAATTCATGCCACCCAGGCAGTGTCGCGGCTAGCGCGACCTACTACCATCCTTTGAGCCAGGGTTCGACTCCCGGCTTTGGGCGTGGATGTAAACTTGTCCGTCCTCGTGATGAAAAGTGTACTTTGTAATAAAGATGTACTTAAGAACAACTGAGATGAAGGTCATAAAATAGCCATAGATCTCGAAAAACTGTATCTTTCAATTGTCCAAATTGTCCCAAATTCAAATTTAAATTCTCGCAGACAAATAGTAGATCGAGTGATCAAGGTTTGTACAGTTGTTATGTACTGGAATAACAGAGGGTGCATTCGTAAACGACAAACTCGTTGCACGAGTTTTCCTAAGAAAACTGGAATGCGTGTCTTTAGTGCTATCTGTGGCTATCAGTTTCTTTTGACTTTACGAACAACTTCAGTTTATTTAGTTTCGTCCCCTAGGAGACGTGTTTGTTTACAATTCGCAAATGCGTTATTTTTGCTGAGGAGAGTTTTTAGTGCATACTCAATATAAAATCAACAGGATTTAAAAAGAAAGAATGGCCATCATTGAAGTGCACTGGTCAAAATTTAGAAATTTCAACTTGCATTTTTTTCAAAAGTATTTAGCGAGAGAAGTTCAAATTTCGCTAATAACGGTTTAAATCAACTTCAATCTCAACATTAAAATATGCATTTTTGAATTTACTAAAATGAAAAATATAAGAAAATGATTATCTTTGTAAAATTATGTACACCCTCCAAAAAAAGTATTCGAGTAAGAGATAAATTTCCTACACTGGTTTCGTATATTAAAAATTATTTATCATAGAATATGAACTAGGCTATGTGTAAATATGACTTCCCATATTTCTGTCAAGTTGTGCGTTTTTCAAAAAATCGATTATTATTCGCAAATCTAAAATACGAAATTTATCTCTTACTCGAATACTTTTTTTTGGAGGGTGTACCTTCGTTGCAGTTTCTAACGCATGCATGAATTTCCTCTTGGAAAAAATAATATTTGTAGCTTCAGCAAACATAAAATACTTTTCATAACAACATACTTTCAAACATAAAATACTTTTCATAACAACATACTTTCAAACATAAAATACTTTTCATAACAACATAACAACATACCCTAACAACGGACGCCATTTGAAAACAAAGACACCGTGTAGCAAGAGTATCTTCTCAACAACTGAATGAACCTGCTAGGTGATCTGTTTATTTAGTTTGAAACTAAACGCACTCAATTTTGTATACGAACGCTCTAGTTTTTAAACTGAATGCACTCAGTTTCCTTTACGAACACCTTAAATGGAAACTCGTTGCAGGAATGTAACTCGTTTGGCGTTTACGAATGCGGCCAGAGACAATAGAGCTGTTTCACCTGCGTCATTATTACTACGTCACACCTTAGCAACCAACTTGATGTTGTTGGAACATGTATTCGGATTTGTGTGCTTGGTCACGAGGAACCGCTTATAAATCCAGGTCAAAGAAAGGACAAATACAAGGGAGGGCAAATGCCTTGGTGAGGACTTTTCTGGGTATCTAGCGCGTATTCACGTTACATCTGGAGAAAACCGCCCAAAACTACAGACCACTAGACCGACGGCCCCGCGAGAGGACAGAGCCCTGTTCCTCCACTGGTGCCATCTCCCAATGTCAGTGGCTTTAAGCACTGTGCTACATATTGGTGGCAAACATTTTTTTTGGGTCAAATATTCGTTAATTTGAGAATGGTCATTGTCCGAAAACATGGCTGTGTATCCTTAAATATCCGAGTTGACCGAAAAAAAATTTCAGTGACGTCATGTGAAAATACTCTATAAGCCATTTATGCCATTTATACTATTTTCGCTCGATACTCATTTATTGCGTATGTGTTATACTTGATCATTAAAGGTACATACAAGCTCGGTGCTGTGAGTGGTCAAAATTCTTTCCATTAATCGTTTGCAAGCGTTGGGGGGTAGCGGATAAGGTTCTGTCTGTAATGATAGTAAAACATACTTCTAGCATACGTCCGATACATGTGTCAATACAAGAGCAAGGAACGAACAAATCAACAATTTGTAAAGGCAGAAATCATCTAAATGATGATTGAAGGTTTGTAGAGATATTACATGCCTATTTAAATTTGATTTATCTAATAGATCAGCGTTGAAATATTTTATATCAAAAATCTACTTTAATATCTAGATTCTATTTCATATTGTGAAACGCAATTTGTTTTAAAAGATCACGCCAATTTATCTAAAAAAAAAAGCCAATAACTTAAATAATTTTAGCTTGTCTTTGGTGTTAGTAAAGTTGTTTGTTCCGTTGTACTTAATTTACGATTACACCAGTCTGAAATTACTTGTTACTCACTCCTGATTTCAAAGTCTATATTTTAATGAAATGACATTTTTCTGTTTACGATAGAAATTGGTTATTGTATGTTAAAAGTTTCATTTTGAGTATTAATTTTATTGAGATTGCTTAAATGAGAATTTTGCTGTATTAATTGTTGTTGCATAATAGTTTTTAGGGATATTTATAAAATTAACTAATTTCAGAAAGGCTTTAAATATCTACCTTTGAACGTTATCCTAGCAGTTTTGATCTAATTTATTGTTATTGACCCATCGTTATCGAGTTATCTGATAAGATTGTTACACGAGATTTTTTACGTACTGCCGAATTAGTTGGCAGTGAACTTCCGCTCAAGTTTCGTTTAGTTTACTTGAAATTTTTATCCAACTTGCTGCATATAGGAATTTCGAAGTTTCAGAAAGAGTGCAAATTCGTGTAAATTAATATTGCGCTTGTTAGTTTACTTTTCATTTTGTAACTAAACAAATCGCATCTGATTTTCAACAATAATTGGCTGGAACACTGGAGTAAGTATTTTATTTAAATATTTTTATGCTAATTGCTATTTTTTTATTGTAAAATTTTTTAACATTCTATTTGAAATACAAATACTTCACTATGTTCATTATATATTCTTTTTTTTTTTAACCAAGTAATTCTTTTCCAATCCCAAATCCTTAAAACAAATCGTAAAAGAATATTAATGTTGAAGCCTCTTAAACTGTCTTTTAGCTGGTGGAAAGACGTACAAAATATTGTATGAAATATTTTAGTAACTTAATTTCCGATTTTGTTTATAAAAAAGTTAATACTTTTGCATAATTTTAAATATGCATAATTTTTTTAATGTCTTGATGTATTGCACATTTGATATTTTTCAACGACGTTTTTGTTATTTTATTCAAGGTATTTTGAAGGTTTTCTGACGGATTTATTTCAATAGTATTTCATCAAAATGTTTCAAAATGCTTAATTTAGTAGGAAGAAACGGGTAAAATCAGAAATAAATTTTGCGCTAATATTGTTGAGATGCCCATGACTTGTGTTTGGATTTTTGACTTATACGATGCATAAAAAAAAAATCTTGTGATTTTGATCCATAAATACAAAACAGTGTGTGTGTGTAATCTTTACGCGCGATTGAAGTAAAACTTCTTTGAAGTTGGATTCAGTTACAGCCAGATTTATTTTCTTTGTGGTGTTCATTCCCGTGTTCTTAAACCGTTGTTCGGTCTGGAGGAAGGGGAAGAATCCAGGGAGTGTCCATGTATTATCCTTTAACTATGTTCTTAAATCGCTTGCAGCCGGGGTTTGTTTCTTTGTGGTGTTCCATACCTGTGTTCTTAAACCGTTGTTCCGTCTGGATGTCGGGGTAGCATAAAGGAGATCATACGTCTTCGAAATTCGAGGACAGTCCCCAAATATAGATTTTTTTTTTTACTTTGTCCCTAAAAATACCTTGACTTCTTGGGGACGCGAAAAGTCCCCAAATTTAAAGATTTGTACTTTTTTCCCCTGAAAGTTTCCGTTTAGTTTATTTCTTTCAGAAAAAATTGAAGGAATAAGAAAAATAAAACAACTAAAAGCGCTTTCTACTCAGAGAAACAATGAAATTCGATCTCTGAAAACGTTTGTTGTCATTATATGTGTAGCGTGTACAGACATTCAATAAAGTATTCGTATATGAGTCAAATTTCCCATTTCAGTTTTGTTAATGATTAATCACTTTTCAGGAACAACCATGCTTTAAATATGAAATTGAAGTACGAAATTTTTCTTGCACTCGAATACTTTTTTTAGAGGGTGTAAAAGGTTTCATGAAAAATGATCACAAAACGAGCCAACGTAAAAAGCAATGTCTTCTGAAAAATACAAATACTATGCCAAGTATTAAATTATGAATAAATTGCAATATTTCAACATGGTTTTCCTTTCGTATTTCTGGTTTAAATAAATATTTATAAATACTTCCATTAATTTATTAGAAATAAGGATACACAATTGATTTAAAGAGCTATTTGCATGGTAATATGTTGTGTCCTGGAATAAGTCCCCAAAGATATTTTCTAGTGTCCCCAAGATTTTCCTTGGATTCCAGGACAATGCTTGATTTGTCCCTAAAATACTGTTTAGAAATATGGTCACCTTAGGTTAGCATCCAGGAAGTGTCCGTGTTGAACTATTTTTCCTTCACTGTTTTCTTAAAACGTTTTTCCCACGAAGGTAAATGTATAGGAAGGGACACTTCTCTTAGAAAGTTGGACAACGCTGTTGTTGTAAACAGATGGCGCTACGCACACTGGGTAACTGCGCATCTCCTGCTTCTGCGCATCCAGGTTGTTTATATTTCCATCGAGGCGAAGTAAATGGAGATCGTTGAATTAGCGGAACTTCAAAAAAATATGAAATACACAGACTTATAAAAGTGATATATAATAATTTCTGGCTTCAGGTGTGTTTTAATTACCTAATTGTCTTAGAATACTATTTCGTAATTAATATAGGCAATAATTTCGAAGCGAAGTAATATTATGTATGTAATGTCGTGCTATTATCTTGCCCAAAAGCTGATTTTAAGAAATAGTAGTAAATTAAGAAGAATGTTGTATGTGTGAATGCAATATTTAAAAAGTGTTTATTTATAATGACGATTGCACTCAAACAAGCAGTATTTACATTTATTTCATGCTGTGACAAATTTTAACACAGCTTTAAATTGCCGCTAAAACACTCATGTTAAAATGTCAAATTCATGTTACATTAAGAACTCGCACCATTTTCTAATGTAAATATATACCGCGGCAGACGAAAACTTCTTTTCTGTGAGCCACGATATACACACTCGTTCACAAATATAAACTCAATATTTTAATAATCTTAAGATAGAACATTTTTTTATCTTTTTACCCTCCGCTAAAGAGGGTAATAGTTTTGGGCAGACAAAAAAAGTCGTGGATGATAATTGATAGTAAATAAAATCTTACAAATCTCACGGAAATTTGAAACACACCAAGATCCGACACATGATTGGAATAATGGATACTTGAAAAATTTCAAAGTAACTTTCAAAGAGTCTATTGTGGTCAGTTTTTCCATGCCGTCTGTACGTACGTACGTATGTATGTAACTCGCATATCTCAAAAACTATTGGTCGTAGAATGTTGAGATTTGATATTTAGGATTGTTCTATGATCTAGTTGTGCACCTCCCCTTTTGGTCGCAATCGAGTGTATAGTTTATGTACAGGACCGCCCAAAAGATTCGAAATACATTACGCTCTATGGGCCGAAATTCATTAAACTCGCCTAACGCAAAAACTATTAGGCGTAGAATGTCGAAACTTCATATTTTGGATAGTTGTAACATCTAGTTGTGCACCTCCCCTATTGGTTCCATTCGACTGGATAGTTTATCTACAGGACCGCCCAAAACATTCGAAATACATTACGCTCAATGGGCCGAAATTCATTAAACTCGCATATCTCAAAAACTATTAGGCGTAGAATGTTGAAACTTTATATTTAGGATTGTTGTAACATCTATTTGTGCACCTCCCGTTTCGGTTCCATTCGACTGGATAGTTTATCAACAGAATGGCCTAACAGATTCGAAATACATTAAGCTCTATGGGCCGACATTCATCAAAGCGTTTTTTAGAGGTTTTGGGCTATTTCAAACGACGCAGGAGTGATATATGCTGTAAAGAGTTAGAAAATGAATTTCTCCATTAAAAAAGTGTCTTTATCATTTACAGTTCTGCTACAGGAACACTCAAAAGATTTCCAATACATTACGGTCAATGGCAATTTTAGGGGCATTCATCCATTTCAAGCACAATACCGTCCTAACCACACGGACTTTTGGTGTACGTGTGTGCATATTTAACTCTCAAATCTGAAAAACTGGAAGAACGGTTGGTTTCTCCCCGTTTGATTTACATGCAAATACATCCTGTACATGGCTGCCAATACAAATTAAAAGGTTCTGTCAAAAAACCTCTTTAGCGGAGGGGAAACTAATTTCAACTGAAGGCTGAATATTTTTTTTTTTTTTTTTTTATTCATTTGTTACTAAGGCAACCATGTAAGCAAAAGCGAAAGAAATATTTTAAATTTAGTGCTAGCGTTAATAATCTCGTTCACATGCTAGGTCGGAAAATTAAAATCAAGTAAAATTAGTGATCAATCAGCACGGGAAATGCTTTATTCTTTTGCCGCTAGGATCGCTGCACGTCACTAGATTTCCAATGTTTACATAATTGAAACTTATTTGCGGTACCAAAAGTTTAACATTACAGCTATGGAGAGTGTCCACTCCTATAGTATATCTCCGTGGTTTTTCCGTAGGATTTGAATCGAGAGATGTGGTATTTTTCTTTAACTGTGTTCCTAAACTGGTGTTTTCTTCTGTTGGTTGGTATCGAATGCACATAGGGTCTATTATTGCGTTTTTCTATGGCAGTGTTCTTAAACCTTTGTTTTCCTCTGCTGGTTTTGTTAGAAGTATTATTCTGTTTCCGTGCTCTTGAAATGAAGTTTTCGTCTGCTAGTTTGGCTCGATTGCAGGTTCCATTTCTTCATGTTTTTCTATCATCGTGTTCTTAAACCGTAGTTTTCGCCTGCTGGTTGGGTTTGATCGCAGGCAGCTTCCGCTTTTCCAAAACCACGTGAGCGTTACTTCCGTCAGAAAAAATATCTGAGTTACACTCTTAGTTGCGCCTAAAGAAGTTTTACTTCAAAAGCTAATTATGACTAACACTTTCAAATTTTTAGATTGTCTCTTTATAAGCGGTACTACTCACTGAAATAAACGATAAACCTGTATCTTTCACGCGACTTTCCGAAAACATTCTGAGAAATCGAAAATTTTGCCAGTTGTGTCAGTTTTTGAAAATTTTTGCAGTGCAATTCCATGTTAAAGAATTTTTCCTGTAAATTTCATAAAAGGCTCTGTTTCTTCATTTATTTCAGTTTTTAGTGCAGCTTATAAAGAATCACCATGAATTTTTTTAGTCCGTGGTGCAAAAAGTTTATTTTAATTTTTGTCTAAGATCTTGAGTCAGAATTTATATTTTCAGCATACATCTTTCACATTGCTTTATGAAGGGTGCCCGAAAAAGTTAGTAACATTCTAATTATTTATCTATCAGAGATAAGTGGGCAGTGTACATTAAATAATGTTTAAAATAAGGCAGGAGAAAAAAAAAAGACTACCTTAAGGTAAAAATCTTCCCTTTGATTAAAAAAGTGTCATTTTTAAAACTTATATCACCTCCGTTCAAAAAAAAAAAAAAAAAAAATCTGATGTGTCCAACACATGACTTCCTTGCACGCCCATTAGATCAAAAATATTTTCGACGCACTTCCTCTAAATTTATTTGTTTGAAAGAGATAAAATATCAATAATAGTAAGGTTTAGCGATTTCCAGCCAAACAGTTCGATATCGCCAAGCTGAGTTCAATTTGAAAGATTTCCTTCTGACACTTTATTTGGCGATATTTCACCAAAAGCCGACAAACTTGAGATAGTCTGCGAGATTTTGGGGATAGCCAAAGTAGTCATTGACCACAGACTTTCAATGAATTGAATGCATCCATACACCTCAATGCATTCAAAGTCATTTGGCTCACCCTGTAAATAAATTCTCAGTCGATTGCTGTCAAAAAAGATATTGAAAACAGTTAGATATTACAATAGTTCTAAATACAAAAGTTAAAAAATCTACGGGTTAGTTTTAGAGTTATACAAAATACGAAATAATTTTTAGCGCCAAATTTGGCGATATTTCGGCGAAACTCGTCAATATCGACGACATTTGGCGAGATTTTAAGCATGAACCAAACAATGACAGATTATCGCCAAATTTGGCGATATTTCGCCAAAACTCGCCAAGAACGATGACAAATGGCGATACTTTGGGCATGGACCAAATGACTGACTATCGCCAAATTTGGCGATATTTCGCCAAAACTCGCCAAGGTCGAGGACAGACGGCGAGATTTTGGGCATGTACCAAACAATGACTATCTACAGTAGTATTATATTGAAGATGTCCATAGACATTAAAGTACTGAAATTCTTTCCGGTGGTCCTGTAAATTGGGTAGATTGGAACCAAAAATCGAGATGCACAACTAGATGTTACAACATTCTTATATATGAAATTTCATAATAGTTTTTGAGATTTGAGAGTTAAATATGCACACACGTACACCAAAATTCGCCAAGCTTGGCGACTTTTGGCATAGTTCTTGAGGGAGGCACGTGACCGTGGTCGGACCATTACCTAACTTATGTGGTAGGATGGTATTGTGCTTGAAATGGATGAATGCCCCTAAAATTGCCATTGACCGTAATGTATTGGAAATCTTTTGAGTGTTCCTGTAGCAGAACTATAAATGATAAAGACACTTTTTTTTAATGGAGAAATTCATTTTGTAACTCTTTACTGTCTCTCTCTTTTATTTTGTAACGCTACAGATATATCACTTCTGAGTCGTTTGAAATAGCCCAATACCTCTAAAAAACGCTTTGATGAATTTCGGCCCTTAGAGCGTAATGTATTTCGAATCTTTTGGGCGGTCCTGTAGATAAACTATTCAGTCGAATGGAACCGAAAGGGGAAGTGCACAACTAGATGTTACAACAATCCTAAATATAAAGTTTCAACATTGTACGCCTAACAGTTTTTGAGATATGCGAGTTTAATGAATTTCGGCCCATTGAGCGTAATGTATTTCGAATGTTTTGGGCAGTCCTGTAGATAAACTATCCGGTCGAATGAAACCAAAAGGGGAGGTGCACTACTAGATGTTACAACTATCCAAAATATGAAGTTTCGACATTCTACGCCTAATAGTTTTTGAGATATGCGAGTTTAATGAATTTCGGCCCATAGAGCGTAATGTATTTCGAATCTTTTGGGCGGTCCTGTACATAAACTATCCATTCGATTGCCACCAAAAGGGGAGGTGCACAACTAGATCATAGAACAATCCTAAATATCAAATCTCAACATTTTACGACCAATAGTTTTTGAGATATGCGAGTTACATACATACGTACGTACAGACGGCATGGAAAAACTGACCACAGTAGACTCGCCGCTGGTTAAAATGAGTTGCAGACGCGTTAATATGATCGTGCATGCTAGCCTACGATGAGATGCATCGAAAAAAATTTTAAAATTAAATTTAGAGGTAGTCAAAATCGGTTTTTTTGTCGAAATTTGCCCCCCAAAATTTTTCGGGATCACATTACTTCCTTATACTACGTACAAGGAAGTAAAAAAATCCCAATTAGAAAAAGTGTCCCATACATTAATAAGGTGATATACAAAATTTCAGCCTTTCATCATAAAATGTGTCAGAGATATCTATAATTAAAGATGATCGGGGTCTGTACATACATGAATTTGAATGTAAACGTTTATTGATAGTGGGAAAAATGTTTTATATTTCGTAATTTTGTACAACCCTTGAAATGCGATCAATCATCCGACGAGATTTTTTTTTTTCTCTTTGAGAAACATTGAAAAGTGGCATATATTTATCTTCATAATTCTGCCACTTAACTATCAAATTTTGTTCACCACCTCATACGTGTATGCGGCACATTTTACTAATTGGAATTTCTTTTCGTACGGGGGTCGTATACTAACTGAAAAAAAAAAAAAAAAAAAAAAAGTTTTGAAAATGAACGAGAGGATTTTTTTTCTTAACTCATCACCTTTTCCCACCTTAGTTTGATTTTTTTTTTTTAATTTACATTTCCCATTTATCTCTAACAGATAAAGAATAAGGCGTGTTACCAACTTTTTGGAACATCATGTATAGTGAGGTTTGTTAGTTTGCTTTCCTTTTTACGTTTCTGATCATGTGAACACAGTAACTGAGAAACACATGGGAAAAATACTTATTTCCTTTCATTTTTATGTTCGATATGTTTGCTAATGGATTGGAGATGGACCCTTGGTTGTCGCGTACGCTTTAGTACTGTTCTATTCTTTAATCCTTTAACGTGCAGTGTTCCCGCTCTGGGAACACCAAACTCTGGCGTTTTGACTGAGTTGCCAGTCACGAAGAATAGATTTGATTTCTATAAAAATAGTTGCGGGTGACGTAGCTCCACTAGAATCCTTTACTTTTTAGCACGCCATTTCCCGTAAAAAAAATGGTCACGATTATTTTTAAACAGCACTGACATCTGCTGAAAAATGGAAGAATGCGAGAACAGCTGGATAGTTTGCCCGATGCTGAAAAAAGGGCAGCCGTTGCCATCGCTCGACTTAACTACCAGCAAGATGGCGGACGATCGAAACGTTCATCGCGTGCCACAGATCTAGAGACTCTTTTTTTGTAAAAAAGGGTACCACCCTTTACCATGAAAACCACCTCTCTTTTCATTTTTTCATTTCATTCTCTTATTTTTCATTTTAAAAGAAGAAAGGTCACTCAAAAGCTAGTTCAAAAGTGTATATTTAACTTTAAAGAAACCACGCTACGTAAGTTCCTCTGATTTATGTTTAGCAATTGTGTTAAAGGAAACATACTCAAAGAGAGTATACATATTTAAATTTTTTTATTTAAACTAGCTAAAGTTCCCGTCGTTGACTGGGTTAATGTTTTGCAAATTTCCAAAAAGTCCGGATTTTCGTCTGCAATGTAGGAGTACAAAGAATGGAGTTGGTATATTGGCACTAGCATATAGAGAGCAAAGTTGTAACTTCTGTGCATTGTTAAAAGATTACAGATATAAAAAGTGTTGAGTGGAGTAAAATAAACTATAGAGAATTTTTTTATCTTCAAAATTAAAGTTTTATTCTGTTAGAACGAGATTTTCAAGTCAAGAGGTCATTCCTAACCCGTAACTAAATTTTGTTTAATTAACTGTAGATATTTTAACATTACGCCTCAAGAAAATTGTGTACAATTTTCATAAAATCTAAGAAGTAAATAAGCATTAAAAAAATTAAAATTTAGTCTAATTTTTCAAAAATTCGACTAAAAGAATTGTTTTAATCGTTGCTGATCATGTTGCTAAATTTCATTTTATTCTCTTAGCCATTTTTTGAAAGATGCAAGGACTAAAGCGCAATTTTCACAAAATCTCAAATTCTATGAAATATTTTTGGCATTTATAATTCAAATTAACTTTCCATCTAACATAACTCTAAATTTCATTCGATTCTATTGCCATTTTTCTAGAATGCAACAAACATGTGTTCAATTTTCGCAAAATCTCAAAATCTGTTCAAAAACTTCGAAGTACTTTGACACCTATTTACTAGGTTTTAACGCCTATAGTTTGAGAGACTACCTGAGACGATACTAAATTTTATTTCATTCGCTTCAGTGGTTTATACGTGATGGACAAGTATATTCATATTTTGTATAAATTTTCGCAAAATCTCAATCTAATGAAAATTCTAAAAAATATTTGATACCAATAGTTTATGTTGAGTGACTACCTATCATGTCACCAAATTTCATTTCAGTCGCTTTAGTCGTTAATGTGTAATGCGCAACAAATATTAATAGTGAAGTAATTTGCGCAAAATCTCAAAATCCAATTAAAAATTTTTCAAAAAATTCGATGCCTATATTTTAAATTGAGTGATCACCTATCCTGTCTCCTAATTTCATTTCATTCGCTTTAGTCATTATTAGACGATGAGCGAACAAAATGTACTCATTTTGAAACAATTTTCGCAGAAATCTCAAAATCTGATCAAAATCTTTTAAAAATTTGATGCCTATAGTTTAAATGGAGTGACAATCTAATCTTGCGACCAAATTCCATTTCATTCGCTTTAGCCGCTAATACGTGATGCGCAAACGAAAATTTACTCAGTTTGAAATGATTTTCACAAAATTTCGAAATCTAATTAATTTTTTTTTAATTTGGCGCCTATAGTTGAAGTTGAGTGACCAACTATCATATCGCCAAATTTCACTTCATTCGCTTCAGTCATTTTCGCGTGATACGCGAACAAAAAAGCGTCACGGACAGAGCGATAGAGTGAGAGACAAACCTTTTCCGACGGTCGTACTGGGTTCCCACTTACTTGAAAGGGATAGAAAGTGCCCAATTTTTTAATTCCAAGTAATTTACAGACCAAAGTCTAATTTTATAAAGTTGATATTCTTCCTGATTTAATCCTACTAATATTATAAATGCCAATGTTTGTATGTATGTTTGTTACTCTTTCACGCTGAAATGGTTTGACGGATTTGGATGAAATTTGGAATAAAGACAGTTAAGTCCTGAATTAACAAACAGGCTACTTTTTATCTCGCGAAAATAACACTTGCTGTAGTATAAAAAAAGACTATCTTTTATTTAAAAAAATAATAAAATTGAGCTTTTCTTTACAAAGCCATCGACAGATGGCGCAAACTTAAAGAATACGCAGTTTTTAATAAATAAAATCACCTGAATAAGTTTTTCCTTCTGACGTGGATTTACAAGCGGACTTCGGGCCAAGCACACAAATCCGAAATACATGTTACACAAACAAACAAACAAAAAATAAATTTTTGAAACTTTCATTCAGTTCGAATATGCATTCTTCTTCGCGTCTTTCCCCCTTCTATTTCTAATGTATTACATCCAGAAAAAGGATGTTAGAAATATCAATTTTAATTTTGTTTAATCACACTCATGAATAATGATGCATGTTCCAACTTAATGGAATAAGGAAAGAAAATGGGAAAGACGCATCCTACTAATATTATAAATGTCAATGTTTGTATGTATGTTTGTTACTCTTTCATGCTGAAACAGTTTGACGAATTTGGATGAAATTTGGAATAAAGACAGTTAAAGTCCTGGATTAACAAACAGGCTACTTTTTATCGCGCTAAAATAACACTGCTCCTATAGTATACATAAAAAATACTATCTTTAATTAAAAAAAATACAATTGAGCTTTTCTTTACAAAGCCGTCGACAGATGGCGCAAACTTAAATAATACGCAGTTTTTAATAAATAAAATCACCTGAATAAGTTTTTCCTTTAGACGTGGATTTAGAAGCAGACTTCGGGATAAGTTTTTGAAGCTTTCATTCAGTTCGAATTATGCATTTTTCTGCGCGTCTTTTTCCCTTTCTATTTCTAATGTATTACATCCAGAAAAGACATGTTAGAAATATCAAGTTTAATTTTGTTTAATCCCACTCATGAATAATGATACACTTTCCAACTTAATGGAATAAGGAAAGAAAATAGGGAAGACACATGGATATGATAATATATAGCACTTTAGTGCGTATTTAAAATCTGAAAGTGTTTCAGATTTTCTTACTTTTTTTGGTACTTACGTATTATCCCGGTGGTCCTCCAAGACCAGCGATTTTTTGCCAAGATAAATGCCGGGCAAATGAAATTGTTTATGATTTGGAATACGATTGGCAACAGTTTGCCGGCACATTTGACCCAAAAAAAAAATAGTTTGGCGGGAATGGCCGCCGGGATAATATGTAAATACCCATCCCTTTTTTTTCTTTCCGTTTTTTGATAACAATCGATATATCTTGAAGCTCATCAGAATTAATATAGGATGAAAATAATTTGGACCTTTTTATCACTAAACCGTCTTATTTTTGTTACCAGGGGCGGCCCGACACGGTAAGCAAGGTAATCATCGCATCGGTGCGCCGGCTTCGAAGGGGCGTCATGTTGAACTCAAAAATTAAGTAGAGCATAAAAGGGGACGTCTTTTTTAAGGTAGCAAGGGGCGCCACTTACCCTACGGCCTCCCCTGTTTGTAACCACCTTAATTTTAAATTCCATTCAAAATCTGAGATATTTCAGTACCGAAAAATCCCGTGAGAAACACAAGATTTATCAAGATGGCGAACCAACTGGTCGCCAGAGGCGGCTAGTAAAGAATAAAAGATTTTATTTCAGTTTAAAAATTTGCTGAATATCTTTTTTAAATATAGTCATTTACATTGTTCAACAAACACGTATTGCTCTAATGCTAGTTTAATATTTAAATAAACATATACTTAACAAATATTAATTAAGCGTTTAAAACATTTAAATATAGCAAAATAATAAACCTTACATAACAACGCTCAATTTAATACTTTAATATTTCATTTGAATCAAAGAAGCTAGTTGGAAAAGGAATTAAAGTGTTTTCATAAATTTATTTTTTCAGAAATCGCACATGGGTACATCAAACTCAGCCCGCCGTAGCCTGCTGGTAGATATTCTGATAGTTTTGTTTGGCGTAAGTTCCTGGGTTGCTGTGAATGGTCTTTGGGTGGAATTACCTGTGCTGGTAAAGAAATTACCCGAACAATGGAAGCTAGCATCTTATATAGTTATCACAACTCAAATTGCAAATCTTGGGCCAATGATTTTCGGCGCTGCCCGGAAAAAATGGTCACAGAAGGTAAGTGCTGAATATTTCGTGTTCCTTGAAACTGTGGTTCTCATATTTAATTGGCCTCGAATTAATACAGTATTATTTTATTCCTCCAAAAGCCACAATTATTACAGCTAACAATAAATGTTATTCTACTTTTATTAAGTGTAGTGTAACTATGCTATTAACCCTTTACCCAGAGCTCTGGGAACACCAAACTCTGACGTTTTGACTGTTGCCAGTCCCGAAGAATAGATTTGATTTCTATAAAAATAGTTGCGGGTGACATAGCTCCACGAAAATCCTTTACTTTTTGGCACGTCATTTCCCGTAAAAAAATGGTCACGATTATTTTTAACATCACTGACATCTGCTGAAAAATGGAAGAATGCGAGAACAGCTGGATAGATTGCCCAATGCTGAAAAAAGGACAGCCGTTACCATCGCTCGACTTAACTACCAGCAAGATGGCGGACGATCGAAACGTTCATCGCGTGCCACAGATCTAGAGACGTTTTTTTGACGACAGCTGGCTGTGCCGGCACAGCAAAAAAGCGTCTGTAGATCATATGGCAAAAAAGCGTCTCTAGATCTGTGGCACGCGATCAACGTTTCGATCGTCCGCCATCTTGCTGATAGTTAAGTCGAGCGATGGCAACGGCTGCCCTTTTTTCAGCATTGGGAAAGGATTGCTCCTCAAACGGTTAAATTACATATCTTAAAGATACGTAAAGCAAGATTCTTTTTTTTTTTTTTAACATACTGTACTAAATTACTTCGCAGTATTACTACCAACAAACATCAACTTCCTATCGGATGTGCCTGAAAAGGCACAAATACCAGTTCATTCCTGAAACAAGTAAAGTTTAACGACATCAGGAAACAGGAATTACTTTTCTACCTTGCTTCTCCGGTAGTCCATTAACAAACTACTCGTACATGATGAGAGGAGAAATCCAGAACCATGCTTAAAGTAATCTTTGTGGGTCGTTACTTGAGAAAGTACGAAACAAGAAAATCTTGCTTATAACGAAGAAATTCCTAGTCAGCAGGAGTGGCTTATAAACATTCCGACAATGTTTGGCAGGGAGTGGCAATGACATTCTGATTAGTACTAAATTTATCTTTGATTTATTCAAATATATTTCAAGTCACTTTTGGCAAATTTGAAGGTTTGACTTTCTTGATGGCATATATCGAGTTATCCTTTCAACACAAAAACATTTTGACTTTATTCAGAGGGTATTAGAATATGATTTCCAAATTTGTGTGATAGCCAATTACCTTTGTAATACGTATTTATATTATTCATATACCGTCAGTTTTACCTGTGAATACTTTTCAAATCATTGTGTCAAATAGTGGATAATTATCGCACACAAAATAATCATTTTGGCTTTTTTTAGTTGACCAAAGCAGGAATACTCGCTGCGTTTTGTAGGCTTTGTTTAAAAGCTGCACAATAGATCTTATTTTTGGTTGATACTGATATATGATTAAATTTTTATAAAGAAACGTATTGTAAAAGTTAGTCTAGATTCGACAATTATTAATCTATTATTGTCATCTAAAAAAGACTGCCCATTTTATTTATTTACTAGCTGAAGTACCCGTTCTTCGCACAGGAATGAATGGACTTTTTGATATTACGATTTGTGGGGATTACTATTTATTGTAATAAAGAGATATAGCAAAATGGATATCGCTTTATATTGTGTTCAATAACCATGCATACCGAATTTCAAGGCAATCGTTTGTGCGGTGCAGAAGGCCATGCGGCGTAGCGCAATCTAGTGGAGAGTTTTAGCAAAACGGATACGGCGGAAATATTCTTCGCATTCAGATATCGATGAATACGAAATTTCAGGACGATCGGCTGGACAGCCCTGACGACGCGACATCTAGTGGCAAATTATATAGGAAAATGGATAGCGCCAAACTCTTCCCGTGTTCAGATATCTATGTATACCTATTTTCATAGCGATCAGTTGCACAGTCAAGAAGTGATACACTGCAGCGCGATCTAGTGGTTAATTAAAGTAATGATTTGCTACAGTGCCGTCAAGTGGCGAGTTATAGCAAAATGGATAACGCCAAATTATTCTCATTGTTCAAATAGCTATGTATACTGATTTTCATAGCGACCGTTTGAATGGTCAAGAATTTGGCCTGCTGCAGCGTCATCTAGTGGCGAGTTAAAATAATAATGCATTGCAGTTCCATCTAGTGGTGAGTAACATCAAAAGGAACACAGTTAGAATATATTCTTCGTGCTGAAATGTGTAAGTATAAGAAATTTTATGCCGATTGGTCGAACGGTATAGAAGTTGATGTGTTGCAGCGCCATTTAGCGGCAAGTTACAGCAAAATGGATACTGAAAAATATTCTCCGTGTTCTAATATCCGCGTGTACCAAATTTCATCGAAATCGGTTGGACGATATTCGCATAGTAAACGGCTAAACGGAATAGAATTCGACGTTCTGCTGCGCCACCTAGTGGCAAGTTAGAGGAAAACGGATAGCATAAAAAGCTTCTCAATGATAAAAGACTTAGGTGAACCAAATTTCATGGTGCAACGGTGCTGGAATTTTTCAACCTCATACACACATACCAACATTCATTTTTATCTATAACCAGTGTCATTATATATCCCAATCTCAAATAAAATCCAGTTTCAAATCTAAGCCTCGCCAAAGTGCCAACATACGCCATTTTGCAAGAGTTTTTTCAGGAAATCATTCGAAACATTGACTTAGCAGCAATCAATATGGGAAATGGTTCGGCCGCCAAAAAGTAAAGCACACATTTATTTGAAAAGGGGAATCCCTTAATACAACCGAATTTTTTTAAATTATCAACTATAACGTGTTTTATTCATCGTTACTCCGATGTACTAAATGAGAAGATTTCAATTTTCTGAAATTTGGCGGAATTCCCCCAACTTAAATCAATGTACTCAATTGGCGAGAATTCTGAAGATAGGTCGCTTGAAATCCCTTAATAACTGCATTATTTCTTCGCGGATCATTAAAATTTAACGCTGTATTCTAATAAAACCTTTGCACTTGCTTTCAAAAATCTATTTCCTTAAGCTCTCAATAAATTGCGCCAAGCCGAAAACTGTGCAAACCGCTAGAACTCACTTTCTCAAAATCAGCATTTGAGCCATTTTATTTTTTCGCCAAACTAAAAAAAAATTACACATTAGCCTCGGAAATCTTCAATTCTTATTGTTTTGCGTATAAAACATTTCATTCCTGCTCCGATTTCCCATGCACACGATATTATAATAAAAAATTAATAATCTTACAAATATAAACTAACAAAAAAAAATTATTATTATTCTTTTATTTTTACTTTGAGAATTTAAAACATCTTATTCGGCAAAATCGCCACACATGGCAACCACGATCCTTATTTCACACTTTTTTCACTACAGGGGTTACAATTACGGAAAGGTTTTTGCGTGGAGAACATAAAAAATCTCTTAAATTCCGGGAACGGGTGGACTTTCAAAGTTTTAAAGTGGACTATGATTTATTCTATATTATTTTACATATCTGTGCAAAATTTCAGGCTGATAGGTCCATTTTTGTGGATTTGTATACAACTCAAATCCACAAACAAACAAACAAACAGAATTTCATTTTTATTTATAAGATTTATTGCTCTTATATCCTCAAATGCAAGAGTGAAAACATTTGTTTAATGAATCCCTTCTTTATTAACGTATTTGATTATAGGTATTTTTGCTATTAATTTTTTTTTCTTCAGGTTTTAGAAGTTCCTTTTATTCATGCTTCATTAGCCACCGTCATCACTGCCTGCTTTCTGCTCAGCATCTTTTGGGACAGCAAAACTTACATATTTGAAGAACTTCATAGTACAGCTCTGCTAGTACTAACTTTTTTCATGTCCTGTGTGGACTGCACGTCTTCTTTGCTCTACCTTCCATTCATCGCCAATTTTAAAGAACAGTACGTTTTATCGTACATGATAGGTGCCGGATTGAGCGGTCCTATCCCTTCAATCCTTGCTCTCGGCCAAGGCGTCGGTGGTTACGTTGAGTGTATGAACAAGACTGTTGTGAATGTAACAGACCAAGGGAACGAGACATATTACGTACTGGAACCGTACTATCCTCCTCCACGGTTTTCTGTGAACGTGTTTTTCGTAGCTTTATCCCTGCAGATGGTCATCAGTTGGATAGCTTTTGTTCTCCTCAATAAGTTACCTCAAGCAAAAAGAGAAAGGGTAAGTTTAAGAGGTGAATTGCCCCAATTAACCCTTTGTATTGCAGCAGTTTTGGCTTGAGGTATACTAGTCCCGAAAAGTTAAGACACAACCTACTTCGACGCCACCTCAACTGAACTGTATACAGTTATTAAAAAAATATGTATTTAAAAAAGTAATCTCATCTCTATTTTCTCTTGAATTTGTATTTACTTTTTTTAAATACATGGCCCACACAAGGGTGGACCCCTGGGTCCGGCACGAGGGGGCGAATCCAGCCCTACGGAGTTTCAATATTTAATTGCTATAACTAATACAAACTAGAAAAAAATATTTTGAACATATTTTTTATACAACAAAATTTTAGAAGACGACAGCTAATTGTAGCTTAAAATTTAAAATAAGAAATTTATCATAAACTGTTTATCATAAAAGTCTAGTAAAATTGTCATTGTGTGAGTGCGTATTATCTCCTTTCTTTCTTCCTGCAAGGCCCGCGTAGAAAGACGAACAGGAGGGCAATTGTCCCCGGACTGGGGCTTTAGGGGTAGGGGCGTAACTGGATAGAAATTTTATCATGTATAAGGTTTTATTTTAAATGAGGTAAGCCTAATGCAACCATTACCAGCAATCCTAAAGTTTAGCTCTTTTAGTATGAAGCTGAATACATTTATATGGCAAACTCTTTTGTCATCTTGTCATTTTTAACGCCTTCAATGCCCCCCCCCCGGCCATAGGAAATTAAAATGATAATAGGTATGCCGAACTTAAGAAGACTAATTTAACTTTTTGTAATAGATGGAACTGGGTGTCCAGGCATGATTTTTTTTTTTTTTTAAGAACTGTAATCAGAAAAACATAAAGTCATTGCTGAACTGCCCAAGAAATTTTATTTTACATAGTGTGAAATAAACCAAAGATACCTGTAACCCACGGGTGATGCTTACTAAAGAAAATTTTTTGAGACCCACCGGTGATGCTCGTGGGAGTGAGGGAGTTAAGTAACAATTTTATAAATCTAGTTTCGTTTAGACTTATAAAATAGTTACCATAATTATTCCCCATATTTGCAAGTTAAATTACTTTCTAAAAAGAATATGGGTAAGAAATAACAGTGCAATTTTAATGCAGCATACAGCTGTTAAAAAGGGGGGGTGAAGGGAATGGGGCCCATTTCTGATCCTGGGTCCAGGCATCATCTCCTAGATATACAATGCCTGAAAACAGAAACTTTTACGTCATCACTGGGCCACTAAAATGACGTCATCACACATTTATTTTCATAAAGTAAAACTATTGAAAGTTTGTAGTGAATTTACTCCCTCATAAAACATTTTAATGATTTAAGATAGAAAATTTAATTTTACGACAAATAGGAAATTTTAATTGCCACTAATTATGTAATATGATATAGAAATAGATCATAATAAATTATTTTTTTTTATCAGAATGGTATTTAAATTTTTATCTTAAATTAAGATATTTTCCGTGTAGTACCCACCAAAAATTTTAAATAGTTTTACTTTGCGAAAGTAAAACTGTGATGACGTCATCTTGGAAGACCTAGTGCTGATGTAAAAGCTTCTGTTCTCAGGCCTTCTGTATCTAGGAGGTGTTGGTCCAGAGCGCGTAATAGAATGTGGGGGCCATGTTTAAATAATACAATTAATGTTCCATTTTACCTTAACGGCAATCAAGTAGTGGCAGAAATAAGATGCTTCGAAAATCACACGGTTGGGAGCATTGAATGCTCATCTGGGTTTTCATAAAGTTATGGTTATAACCCCCTAGGGAACTATTTTGTATTAGACCGCTTTTTTAGCTATCTGGGTTTTCGTTTCAAATAATTTTGCTGCAATTGAGTCAAGAGTATATATGCTTTATGAATGCAAAGATGTCTTCACGAGGAAGGATTGACTGTAAAAACAGCCTTTTGCTTTCTATTGGAGTACGCTTCTTGGACAATACTGAAGTCTTCACAAATGAGTTTGTTTGCATTTCAGAGTGGCTCGGGTCGTTTTCTGATATAGAAAGTACTTTAGTACCAAATTACTTGATTTTTGTTCACTTCATTCTTTCTGATTAGCCATATTGACTATCATGCTCTTGGGGAATTCTGCACGTACATAAGATGCTTGGTTCATAAGTCAAACCGCATACTCTGGTTACTTTTGATGATTTCATCGCATCGTACGCATGTATGTATGTTCATATAAATGCCTGTACAATCCATTTTGACCAGTTTTTCCCTGAGGTCTGTACGTATGTATGTATCACGTATCTCAAAAAATATTAGTCTTAGAATGTTGAAATATTTGTCATGGATTGTTGTAACAGATATAGAAATGAATTTTTTTTACACTGTATATATACATACATTATTGCTCATATATAAAATAAAAATAATTAATTTGACTCATAAATTAATTTTTAAGAACTAATTATAAGAACGAAAAATTTTTAAGAGTATCAGTTTGGTACACTTTTCTAAAAACTATTGAGTTTATCACCTTGAAATTTGGTATGATACGAGAAAACATACCATCTGAAAATACTAAGAAGCAATTTTCATTTTGGCTGAAAATAAATAAAATTAAAAACATTTTACTAAAAAACTTCAAAAATCCTAAACATTAAACAACAAAAGTTACTCTTTTCAAAAACTTTTTTCACTCGGATCTCTCATGTTAGGTATTTTTAAAGAAACAATTTAGTTAAACAATTTTGAAAAGTTTCAACTCTTTGCCTGAAAAACATTTTTACAAAAGTGTAAACATAAAAAAAAGCATTTTGAGAAAAAGACAAAAATTGTATCCAAATTCACGTTTGTTTACTATTTTAAAACCATATTTTGAGGGTTTATAATTCTATAATTCTAAATCGACACAAATTATGTATGTGTGGAATCGTCTCAGTCTGCTCTATTTTTTAGGCCGATAATTAAAAATTCGATAATTTGAGCCATTTTATGTTCCACGTGTCCTTAAATGCATTTGCAGACAAGTATGAGTACTTTGTTTTCGTCTAATGAATAGGGTTCGAAAAAACCCAGTCGCCCAGGCCACTAGCCTTTTTCCTTTCACTAGCATAATTCAATATATATCTGGCTCTTAAAATTTTAAGCTTTTGGTCGATCCCTGAAATGAATATGGACGTTTTCGTCTCTCCTCTTCTCTGGCTTGGAGCTCTCCTGCGCATGTCTTTGAAGTGTAAATTGACTATTCAATGATTTTAAATGCTATTGGCTCTGAGTTTCAACAAAAATGTTTTGTTGGTTTCAAAAAGCCGTTTTGTTAAAACCTACTTGGTTGAATCAAATTTTTGTTGAATCAACAAAATGAAACTACTAAACTGTTTAACCAAAGACGTTTTGTTAAATTAATCAAAACACGTTTTAGCGTTGTGGGCACCCATATGATTGCTTTTAAGGGGGAGGGTTGGTAATGTCATCTGGTGCTTTCAAACATTTTAGTACTAAAATAATGCAAAAATGCTTTGTGTACTATAAAAAATGTGTCCTATACCGAAGGCTAATAGGGGATGGGCTCAAACCCCCTACCTGCCCTATACATTGGTGTCCACCACAAACTGTACTATGCCCTTTTATAAACAGTACTTTCTGTATTTTTAAACTTTCAGATTTAAGACTTCTGCCATATTTAAATAGTTCCTTTTGATATTAGTAATAATGTTGAAGTTACGCTTTATATTTTTTGTTGTATTCCATTTGTTTTACATAAATGTTTGTTGCATTCAAAATACTTATTACATTGGTTCAATTAAAATTTTGGTGAACAATTATTTGTGAGAGTTTAGGGTTAAAAACCTCAAAGACCTCAAATAAAACTCAGGTTTAAACAATGAGACAAGGTGGAATTTTAAATTTCTTATACTTTTTGCGTTACTATTGTATTTCTTCTCACAAACTTGTCTATTGTATCTCTTCTTGTTTGTTGAGTTTAGATGACTTGTATAAACTCAACAAACTACATCTAACAATGGAATAATTGGGTTTGTTGATGAAATACAATTTAATACCAGAGAGAGTTTTAACTGTAATTTATTAGAAATAATGTGCATGTGAAGTTTCACATCAAACTGTTACTAGTTTGCAAATATTTGGTTGGAAAATTTCTTCCATATAGCTTTATCCCAGTAAAAGTGCAATGAATGAGATTCTAGAAATATTAAATGATTTTTAAAATGAGAATAAGCCTTAAAACTATTATCTAGAGAAAAATATTTTTGTATCTATGTCTGTTAAGGTCAACTATTTTAATTTTTGACATTCATCTAATAACAAAACTTGTCAGTCAGAAACATTAAACTCTTTTAATCATGTTTACAAAAATTACCGACTCGTTATATCTAAGCATGGAAAGTAATTAAGTTTTTAAAAACTTTTCTCATTGAAATTAATTTAATCGAAGCAAGAAGAAAAAAATCAAATAATCAAGGTTCCATTCTAATTTAAAAAGAAATTTGAATTAACTACTTCTTGCAAATAAATGTGTTACTTCTCAATTATTTTTATTCACGCGAAATTAAGATATTTCTATTTTCACCAATCTGTGGGCTGCAATAACTCTGTGAATGAAAATAATAAAATATGAATAAATAAAAATATGAATAAATAAAAATAAATAGATGTTATTTTATTGTATCTATTTATTGCTTTTAATTTAGGTTACTCTGATGCCTGTAACTCGACCATCAATTCCAGCATTGGACGAAAATTTTCAGAGCTCAGTCGAAAGAGATATGAGCACAAGCATTGAGAAAACTACGTCCTCTGAACAGAATCTTCTTGGAAAGCCTTATCTTTCTCAAAACCAGTATATTATGCTACTTATAATCCAGGGATTCATCTGTATGCTACATAACGGCATACTATTGTCAATTCAGGTTAGTAATTTAAACAATATTTTGCAACATGTCTTAATTTAACTTGTTAAAGAGACTTTTTTAAATACAGGGTTGTCCAAATTAAACTTCCCCAACTCAGACGCCTGTGTAGGATGTTGTATGGGTCATGATGTGATGAAATTTTGGAAACAGACACTTCAGATCACGCGCTCGCGATTTATTAAAAAGAAATTATTAGTACAAGAAGTTGACGATAGGTGGCGCTGCAGATCAACAAGACGTTCTACAGATGTTCAACAGCACGAGAAACAGTTGGCCCACTGACAACACCGTGTGGCAATTGGCTAGCGGTGTTCACGACCGCCAAAGCAACGTCTTGAACGCGTGCAAAATCCACAACATACCGTCCTCTACCTGGTAAAATTCCCAGCTGTCCGGTTCTTTCGAACTTATTCATCATGTCTCGTAAAGCGCGTGGTGTCATTGGTCCTCGGCGTAAGTTCTTTAGACGACGGAATGCTCTTATCGCAGCACAGCAGTTCTCGTCATTCTGGTAGAAAAGTTTCACTAACAGAGCTTTATCTTTCAAAGCCGCCATTGTGCATCAGCGATCTGGAAACAACTGCCTGTGCAACGTCTGTCTTCCACTTTTGAAGGGCTCTCTTTTGGATACGTTGCTCTGAAGCTTTATTTCTGCAAATCACGTTATTGTAATATGCAAATTACTAGTGTTACAGCGCCACCTATCGGCAACTTCTTGTACTACTAATTTTTTTAAAAATAAATCACGAGCGCGTGCTCTGAAGTGTCTGTTTACAAAATTTCATTACATTCTGACTCATACAACATCCTGCACATGCCTCTGAGTTTGGGAAGTTTAATTTGGACAACCCTGTAGATCGCATCTTTTATAATTTCAAAAAGAAACTTACATAAATAATAATATATGTTATAATTACAGTTATTTGGTTAATTTGAAAGCAATTTTCTTGTAGGAATTCTCTGGACATAGAACTTGTTGGCCGTAATATTTTTCGTTCATTATTTTCATTCATGATTTTGGTGCACCATCCTAATTCTTGCACTCTTACCAATTCCTCTTTGACAAAGGTTTTTAGTACGCGAGAAATATATTTCATCTCCAATTAAGATCGAGAATTAATGATATTCTCCCATTTGTACAGTAAAGCTGCTCCATTTTCTCACAACAGGTGTCCCTGGTGCTTGTGTATTATTTACATAAGAAATGCATAATCTGTGACCCGCAGGCCCATTATTAGACCATGACACATGTCTTTGATTTGACCCGCCAACTCTGTGTCACCGAAGGGAAAAAAAAAAAAAAACCGTACAGTGTAGCATCGTTTATACGAAGCCAAAGGGGCTATCGAGGAACGTCTTATAGCAGATAACGTCGTATAATATATTTTCACTTCTCAAACCAGAATTAATTTTGTTTTCCCTTAATTTTAATGTGTTTATTTACACAAATTTATAAATTAAATATACCAAAACAAATTTCAACAATAAAAAGAAAAAATGTACTAAGTAATTTAAATGTATGTACCTTTATTTTTTCTTTTGAAGCACCAAATTTGTTCTTTTAGCTTTATAATTTTACTAATGTCAACAGAAAAAATTCTCTACAGTTGCTTGACGTGATGACTGACATTGAGTTGTAAATAATGATTTGTGCAATGAGGTCAAGGTTCTGAAAAGCTTTTAACTGATATTGTGGCAAATAAAATAAGTTCTTCATGTCTCATTGCAATTCACGGCATCTTGAAAAGATTAAGAAATAACATCTTTGCATTCCCCGTGACTGACGGATCATCATTTGTGAGTGGAGAGGTGGTTTGGAAGATTCACACACGCATCCATTTTATGGAAGTAAAATGGGATCTTTTACATTAATTTCTTTTTTCTCGGGAGGGACAGTCGCCCCTTTAATCCGTCCTTGTTCCCCGTCACTATGCGGTTCAGACTGGGAGTTCCGAATAAGCTCATGAACATGGCAAATCGCTGACGTTATTACATACTCATAGGAATCTATGCATTCATCTAATGTTGTTCCTGCTCTGAGCAAATTTCAAAAATCTTCATTGATTATTTTAGAAATCTGCTCTGCGTAGATTTAAAAAATCTTCGTTGATTATTTTATGTATCATCATCACTTATACCATCACCAGGGATGTTAATTCCAACATTCGATTTGGGAGCTCCCCGGGAGCAGAAAAATTCCATTTGGGAGCACCTTGGGAGTACAAAAAAATATAGCTTCCGCGAGGAAAACTAAGATTTGGGATCAGAATTAACATGATTTTGGAGCATAAAATTGAAGATTTAACTGTGTTGACTCTAGAAAAAAAGGGCCGCCTGGGGGGAAATTTCAAAAAGGGCACTTTGGGGTTCCACGAGAATGTACAGGTAGATAACATATCTAGAAACTGGTTTGAAACTATCTGATCCCCGAAAATTTAACATGTAGAGTTGTAATATGTGTTCTGACTTACAATGCATAGTTAGATTTTTTTTTTTTCCAGTTTGTCTTTAGTTCCCCCCCCCCCTTCTTTTGGAGAAAATATCCTGTAGAAGTAAGTGTAAGCGAAATAGGAAAACTGATTTGTTGATAATATTTTGCTCTAAACATGATATAAATATGTGAATTAAATCTGTATATAACTAGAAGTTTTTGATAAAAAAAGAAGTTTTAATCTAAGTAATTTTGAATTTTCTGCTTAATATTTTTTTTTTCCTCAAAATTACGTGATGTAGATGTTTATTATTTATAAGAATAGTACATTTATTGAAGAAGGTTTCAGAAATTTTTAGCCAGACATGATTTGTTGAGCAGCAGGGGAAGGCAGAGGGACTGTTGATTTTTGTTCCTCAATTTTATCACACTATGACTACTGGATCACATTCATACATGATATTTCACCTATATTGGTACAAACTTTTAAACAGAAAAGGACTGTCAGTGTAAGTGGATTAGGATAGATGTGTTTAGCATGTAATAAAAATAATAAAATTTCTGCAGTGCAGGATGTATAAAATTTAATAATAAAAATCACAATTTTATTTAAATTCTTTTGTTCGCATAATTATTGAATGATTACCAAGTAAAGATTTTTAAAGTTACTGAATATATACCTTTATTACTATTAGACATTATTTGGAATTGCATCAAACAATTCAACTCATCCATCAATTGTTAACTATAGAAATTGGGAAAATTGAATTCAGAACACAGAAGATTACTAGAATAAATGACATAGTCATGCAAATTTTGTATTACATCCAATGGTTGGAATGTACAACACCATATCAAATCACTGAAATATATTTGTTCTTCCTCTTTCACTTCAAATTTAATGTTTGCTCATTCATGAAAAGTGAATATAAGATTTTAAAAAAGCACTCTTTTCTTTAAAATAAATAAAAATAATTACTACATGTAAGTTTTTTAGCAGGTATAAAATAAATATTCTTTTTAACTCACAGAATTGTCCAAAGGTATGGAATACAGTTTAACATATTTTAAATAATTTATTTTTCATAAAGCTTTATTTTTAATTTTTTGTAACATACTTAAAAAGGTCTCTTTAAACATTTTCTTTCTTAAACCTTACTTTAATCTTCTGAAAATGAAAAAAGCATTAATATTTTATTTTAACTATCAAATGTTTTTAATCAGCTTAAAGTAATTAAAATAATAAAAATAATTAACATCCTTTTGCCAGAAGTACTCAAACAAATTATATATTAAAGAACCTTCCAGAATTATTGAGATTATTTTTTAGTTTTTAATAACTGAAAATGAGCTTAAATTGATGACAGCTTGTTTTATGAATAACCTAGCTGTTAACTTATGACACAGTTTGCTTTCTTAAGACATCCTTTCCCCAGAACTAGTTATCTTTTGCTTTTAATATTTTTTCTTCATTCATTAAAATGTTGAGAATTAAAGAAAAAAAAACAGAAAATATATAATATGAATATTTAGAATACCAAATCTTGTCAATAGTCTGATTTACTAAATTCTGCAGTTACTCTAATTTTATATAATTAAAACTGTGGTGTAATAAGAGGGGGGGAGGCGCCCGGGTGGCAAGATTAAAAAAAAAAAGATGGTGGCCGGCAGGACACTTTTATTCGCAAAACGTCGCAAATCGCACGTTTTTTAGATCGATTTAAGTGGATAAAGCCACTGAACATGGTAGACGCCGGAAGTGTTGAAGTGCGGCCGCGCGACTGTCGGTCTGGAGTTTTTGTCGGTTTCATCAAATGTAACGTCAATACACGCTAGAACTCTTTAAAAAGTCATCCTAGCCAAGGCACCCCCCTTAGGAGATATCCCTTGTCTAGGCTTGCCATAACAAACAAGCAAATCCCGCAAAATTTTCGAATCGCAAAACGTCGTTTTGTTATGGCATACTTTCTGTATCATCCTTAATTATGTATGGTTAGTAAATAGCTGTTATACATTAAGAATAATATGTACTAAGAAAGCCGATTAAAAAGAGGAAATCGTTTAGGGAAAAAAAAAAAAAAAAAAAACCTTGCTAGTGCGCAAAACTATTAAAAACAAAGAGCAACAACTATATACAGCTGGCGACGAACTCTGGAATAATGATAAGCCATACGTTTAAACGCTTTGTTTGATAATTCGCAACTACTTATTTATGAAACGTAGCTACCGATATTTGAGGATTGACAGATGGACTCGCAAATTTTTAGATAACTTTAAGAAAATTTTGATTTTCCCAACCGTATTTTCTTCCCCCAACTCCTAAGTGAAATGCCCAGGTAGTTCTGCCCGGCCGATCGGGCTTCTCATTGAGTCAGAAAAAAAAAAAAAAAAAAAAAAAAAAAACATACAAGAGAGGCCCCTTTTCGGGTTACTCGGCTCGCGCAAGTGCAAAGACAATGTAAAAGGCAGTAACAGTATTACGATCTGAAAGAATAGCATATCTGAAAAAGGCATTTGTGGGAAAGATCCGATTTCAAGACGGTTTTCGTGAAAGGGCCACTTTCAATCAACCCTATTTTTATGATGGAGTTATTGTACTCAATCCTATTTCTGTGAAGGAGCCGTTTTAATTAACGTATTTTCGTGACGGGCCACAAATGGTATGTAAGAAATAAAAAGTGGTGATTGCTGACCAATAATAATAAAAATGTAAAAGCAGGAGGGCTCTAAAAAGACGATAAAAGGGCCGCCGGGCGCTGCGCCCTGCAAAATCAATCTAGAGTCAACACTTACAATAAATGCAGATAAGAAAAGCAAAGTTTGCAAGCGTGGCAAAAAATTAACAGAATCAAAATGACGTATTCGGCGCAAAAATCGGCTAAAAGCGCAGTTCGGCGCAAGATTTGCGTTTTGGAGTAGCTCGGCGCAATCGGCGCAGAATTAACATTCCTGCATCCCCCTCATGAGCATTGATTTTTTTTATGTGCAAATCCCGCTTTTATAAAATAACTAGCGGCTACCCGCGACTTCGTCCGCGTCGGCTCTAGAATTAGGTCCCGAGAGAAACAAAGCATGTGTGAATAACAAATATGTTTGCGACTAAAGAAACTGCATTTAAATATTATTTGCTTTTTACTTATTTTAAATGAAGTATAATGCATGGTAGTATACTTCATTTAAAATAAGAGAGTATGCAGAATTACTAAATTTAGACTTTTTTCAGGCATTTGGCGAATAGAGACAGTTACGACAGTATTTGCGAACTGTTTTGAGTGTTCCTGTAAAAGAAATATTTATGCTATATGCATGAATTTTAGCCTATGTTCATCAGGAATAGTGCAGCTTTCTATTAGGGAAAAAGTTTTAGAATCGGTTCTGTAGTTAGAGATGCCCATAGAGCGTAATGTATTAGATTTATTTTTAATTTCCTGTAAAGGAACTATTTGCGCTACATGCATGAATTTTAGCCTATAATACTCAAGCATAGTGTAGCTTACTATTAGTGAAAAAAGTTTTGGAATCGGTTCAGTACTTACTGAAATACAAATAGAGCGTAATGTAATTCTTGTGAGTATCCCTCTAAAAGAACTATTTGTGATATATGCATAAAAGATAGCCTGTAACACCCAGGGTTCCCCAGTGTCTAAGAGGTTCTGCTCTCAAAACTGGAAAGCAAGATGGTGCCAGGTTCAAACCCCGGTCGCGCCTGTCGACCTAGCCGCTGGCAGTTTTCCGTGTTTTTTTCAAAAACTTCGCGAAAATACGGGCTAGGATCCCTTAGAAAATTCCACACAGAGGAGTTCCCCATATAGGCCTAGGACCCTATAGGCCTAGGACTTTCAATCAGTGAAAAAAGTTTTAAAATCGGTTTAGTAGCTACAAAATTTCCATAGAGCGCAATGCATTAGAATTATTTTGAGTGTCTTTTTAAAAGAATTATTTATGCTATATGCTTGAAAGGTTGCCTGTATGTTAATCAGGGCATAAGCTATCTTCATTACAAATTTTTCCAACCATTTTTGTGTGATTCAGTCAAAAACATCCAAACACATAAACGTACACATTTATACTATTGGTAGGATTTTTGGAAATTTATGAACTTTAAGAAATACATCTGGACTTTCCTTGGTACTTACGTATTATTCCGGCGGTCATTCCCGCCAAACTGTTTTTTTTGTCAAATGAGTTGCTAAACTGTTGCCAATCGTATTCAAAACCATTAATAATTTCATGTGCCCGGCATTTATCTCGGTAAAAAAATCACTCGTCTTGGCGGACCGCCTGGATAATACGTAAGTACACTTTTCTTTATTTATGCTTTTTAATTTGGCGTAAAATCAACATAATTTCCATACTAATTTATGTTTTCCAAATGTATGTGATTTTGCAAATAGAATTTCTGATTTATTTCAAAAGCATAAATCATTTTGTGCGGGCGATAAAACGGTTTTTAATTAATAGCTAGAAAATTGAAATTTCTGAGCCTCAGGTACACTTTACCGAAGTCATGGGCCCAGTCATGCTCAAATTTTCAAAGCTCTGCTTTCTGTAGATTTGTCTGGAGAACATCCATTTTTATTATTAGAGATAGATAGATTTGGCATAAAACTGGCATTATTTCCGTATTATTTAATGTTTTTCAGATGCACGTGCTTCTTCATTGAAGTAATACCATTCTTGTTAGCTCAAAACAGGAATCCCTTGATACGGGCGAAACTCGCCAAGTATGGCAACGTAAAAACGGTTTTTAATTAATAATTAAAGAAGTAATTAAAAATCTAAAATTCTAAGTAGCCTATAACCTTCTCCAGGGCCCCATCTATATCTAAAACCAAAATTCATCATAATTTATTCAGCGGTTTAGGCGTGAAAGCGTCATAAACAAACAAACAAACTCACTTTCGCATTTATAATATTAGTTAGGATTTTTTATTGTTGTCTTTGTTATCAGAGACCAAGCCATCGCAATCATATTCATTGCATGGAAAACACTTACTTTCTTGGGTTTAGGTTCTTCAGTGCTTCCAATAGCAAGCTGTGAACTGCTTTGCATCTTGAAACAATGGAGAAAAAACTTCGCATTCCCCACTTTCACTACGCAGTTCAAACGGGGAGCTGAATAAGCTCATGAACTCTGCAAATGAGTGACGTTATTACATCCTCATATCAATCCATGTATTCATCTAAAGTTGTTTCTGCTCTGTGCAGTTTCTAGTAATCTTCATTGATTGTACCATCATCACTTATGAATGAGCATTGAATTCTTTATGTGCAAATCCCGCTTTTATGAAAGAACTTTTTATTGTTGTGTCTGTTACCTGAGACCAAGCCAACGAAATCATATTTATTGCTTGGAGAACACTTATTTTCTTACTTAAGTAATAAGAATTCGAATAGTGAGTTAAACTAACTGCTTTCTATAATGCATTTTTTTATTCCTAATCAGGCCCAAATCACATAGCTGAAACACACTTGTGCAGTTTGCAGGAAAGAAGTTAGCTTTTATATTTTCCAAAAAATCAGTATCCGGTAGTTGCGATGTAAAATGATTGATGAATAGCAAATTTTCCGTTTTTGCCTCTTCATATGATTGTCAAGTTTTTTCAGACATTTAGTAAAAATTTTGCTCATCATCCAAACCTTGTTATTGGCATCATAATCAAGCGGTGTCGTATCGACGTTCTTTAGTCATCTAGGATTTTTTAATATTTTCCAACCACCAAAGGAGTGATCTTTCATTTCCACCATAGTTTACTCAAAGGAGAATAGTAAGCCGATCTTTATTTTCTTCGCCTTTGGTTTTATAAGCTTAAGTCCGGTTCGGTATCAGATGAAAGAAAGACCCGTGTCGTTGGCATTAAAAATATATTTAGTTTGGTATTCACTTATTAGGCCTAACAGAATTTTGTTCCATTCTTCAACAAAATCAGCCGGAAATTTTCGTAATCACTGAATTTCCTTTTACTTCGTACAAGGAAGCGTGATTTAAAAAGGGGGGGGGGAAGCAAAAGGTTTCAAATGCTACATCATCTATTTTATATATTTGATGGGGAAAAACGCGTTAATGTTGCATTTATTTTTTCTGCTATATTTACCCTGCGTTAACAAAATTGTTTAACAAGTATGTTACCTAATTTTTTAAAAGTTTATTGAATTCTTTTCTTCTCTTTTCGTAATTGTATGATTTTTTCTTCTTTTTTTCCTCATTTCAGACCTATTCCTGTCTACCATATGGCAGCCTTCCGTATCATCTGACAGTCACACTCTCGAGTTTTGCCAATCCTGCTTTTTGTTTTGTTGCGGTGTTTCTGCCAGTCACAAACGTCAAGAAAGTTGTTGGTTTCACCATTTACTGTGCTGCCTGGGGAGGCTACATTTTAATGTTAGCGCTGTCAAGTCCTAGTCCACCATTCGTTGGCACATTTTTGGGATCGTTCCTTGTGGTGAGTAATGTACACACATACTGTAAGATTGGGATACTCGTTCACCAGGCGATTTAAAAATTTCATACACTATTAAAAGTCGTAGTCATCCAGCATTTGTTTAACCATGAGACATCCCCCTCCCTCCCAAATCATATATAAAAACTATTATAAACTTTAGATGATCGTACAACCCTTAGATGTCGCATTTAACTTTAACAGAGTATTATATTGAAATATTGAGTGCGGGAATACGTTGCATCTTTATTTGTTAAAAAAAAGTATATTCAAGAATATAAAACTAAAGTAAGTTTATTAAAAAACATGCTATGTCGACAGACAAAATTTTCACTCATCATCCATCTGTCGTGCGATAAACTGATTTTCTGAGCGTAAAATTTTAGTTCCTTCATTGACCCAATTTCGAATACCTTCATAAGAAGTAAACCGCTCTACAGAAAGACATGGACAAATGGAAGTCTGAGAAAGCGATGTCTTGTAAATAAGCGGTTAAGGTACTTCTACAATTGTTTTGGCCTAGCATGTGATGCGGCAGTTTACAACGCATGTGGTTTAGCGTTGTGATCTTGCAGAATGAGTTTAACATGACTGTAATCAAAATCCAATCATTTTTCTTTCAATTCCATCTCAAACGCAGTAATTGTAATCAATACTGATTACAAGTGAAGTTTCCATCAAGTAACGCAGACTTATCTTCATTTTTTTTTTTAACCATTCTTTACAATTTTGTATTCAGTGGAATCATAGGACCTAAATCTACTTCTTTTGTAAGCTACATGAAATCATTGATATACCAACATAGGTTCCCAACCGGTGGTTCGCGAAAATAATGTAGTACACAACGACTACAGAAAGGGTTCGCAAGGAGAAAAAGGTTGGGAAATACTGGTGTACAGGATACTTGTAAAAATTTCCGTGGCAAGAATAGTTGTTGAAATCAACTACAATCACAGGAGTCAGAGATTGTGCCAGTCTTTAGTTATCCCGTCTTAGCTGTGAAATGGTATTTCAATGTCATTTGAGTCTTTCTGAATGTAGTGGGATTTGCTGAGGATGATTTAACAAACTCTTCGTCGTCACTATCGTAACATGATCTTATTGATAACCTGTTTGCTTTCCTTGTCTCAAACAAGCTGTAGCAAAATCCTTTGCGCAATCGCTGGGTATAACAGAAGCAAAGACTCATGGAGGTAAGCAACGATAGTAAAAAAGGAAAGATCTCTGCCGTTTTGCGTTTGCGACAAGGTAGCGAACAGATTAATTATTCGTTTAGCACATGTCCATGTGTTGAAAAATATGTTTTATAATCTATAAGTTCATGATTTATTAATCTTTATGAAGATGGGAAGAAAAAAAAAATCATTTGTTCTCAGATCATCTTACCTAGTAACCAGCACATAGTGACGTGACATCTACAATTATTACAACTAATTTCATTGGAACTTTCATCGGCGACTTTAATGTGAATTTAACTTGATGTATTTCAGGTGTTTGCTTGGGTGACAGTGTCAGGTACGACAGCCTTCATCAAAGCATGCATCGCAGCGATCTTACGAAGGGATGGTGGTCAAGTAGCGCTATTCCGTTGTGGAGTGGTAACTCAAATAGGTTCTGCAATAGGTGCTATAGTTTCATTTAGTTTAGTACAGTATACAAACTTTTTCATTTCTTATTCTCCATGCAGCTGAAAGTGTTATTTATTTTAATTTTTTAAAGCATACTGTAACAATAAATTATTTTCTTTTATTTAACATCAGATAATTTGTCCAGCCTATCTGCTGTGTCAATAATTTTTACTATTACATAATTATAAAAAATGCCATTATGGCTGCCGGCCATAGACAACTTTAATATTTTCTCACAATTAATGACCATATCTGACAATATACAGGGTAGAAACTTCAGTAAATGCTTGCTGATTCATAGGGAGGTGCAGGCAAAAATTTGAAAAAAAGAATTGAATGAGATGATGGAAACTTTTATTATGAACTGAATGAGCAATAGATACTATTTATTTTTGCAATTTCTTTCTTTCAAATGTTGTAGCTTTAGCTTGAGTGGTCTATTCTAATGTTCAATTTTCAACCTACTACTTGAGTATAAAGACAAATATCTAGCCAATACATTGGCGTAACTGGATATGGTCTATAAGGGGCTAAATTAGATTTTCTATCACAAGAATAGGAGCTCTACCCTAGAAATACCTAAAAAGCCTACCCAGTTATGCCAATAAAGCAAGTAAGTAATATTTGCTTCCAAGACCTCAATAAAATAATCTATGTAGACTTAACAAGCACCATTGAAAATAATCCACAGTTGTAATATCACATCATTTAGGATGAAAGTTCACCTTTTCTAAATGTGATTTGGTGCTTACTGAAATAATTAAGTCCACTGTTTCATGTGCTGTATGGCATATTTGGAGACACTTTTCTGGTACAAGTCTTTCCACGACAAAATGTTATTTAGTAATGAGTTAAACTGCAACTACAGCTCCACACAATTCAGTGTATCAAAAATCTCAATTGGGGGGAAAAAAGCAGATCTCATGTTTTCCTTCTCCCTCTTATTCATTACCCTTTAGTAGAACAGTTTTTAAAAATCATAATAGATAATTTAAATTAAAAAAATACTTAATTTTTATGTATATCCAATGGGCCTGTTTTTAAAAATATGGTATCAAATAAAATTTTAGGATATCACAAATCCTCGGGTAGGCAAATGATCACTAAAATATAAAACTTTAATAGGTGTTAAAATATCCGCAAGTGTTCAGAGTGAACTAGGAAAGTTTTACCTTGGGAAGGGTATGGTTCTACTAATAGGTGGGGACAGAAGTATGTAGAATTCTTTTTTATACCCTGTTTACAAAAATCTATATTTTCTTCATAAAACTTTGTGATATCATAGAAGCAAGGCTCATTTTTATAAATAAGTATGTAGCTTGTTTCTAAGAAAAGCTAATTCTTAGGGTTTTTACACATTATTCTAAAAGTAATAAAGCTAATTTTTGAGGAAAGAGAGACAAGAGAGGGGTACTCTTCTCTATTAAATACCTACTCAATCAGGCCAAAGACCAAAATATAAACAATTAATGATACATAAAAATAAGAAGAGAACACACTAGTATGAAACAACATTTTATTGAAGAAATATAAAATATAAATCTCCAGTCTTTCTTGAATATCAATGACATAAATCCTCCAAATATATGCATGAGTAATTTAAAAATATTTTCTATGAAGTTATCACAGCCTGTGGCACATCAGGAATGAGTTTTAGGTTTACCTTAAATGCACAGTAGTAAGACTGAATGACAATTTCCAAGCAAGACTTAAAACTGAAAAAAATGACTACATTCTTTTCTTTCTTAACCACATTCTTTATCTATATGCTTTTTGTCAGTATTGAAGAAAATGAAATATTTATGTAAAAGAAATTTCAAAATGACTAGAGAAAGTAATCATAAGAGGTGTCTTGACAATTAGTTATGTATGCAGTACATCACTGACAAACACAGTGCGTACACTCTGAATACATTCTAAACAAACTAATTGAAGGGTTTGCTGCAAACAGGAGTTGGTACATGTAACTCCTTTAGGATGGATCTATCTTACAGAAAAAAAAAGCACTTTGGCACCAAACGAATATAGCTTTAATCATTAGTTCTTTTTGCTACTCATGGGAAGCAGCTTTTCTCATTAGTTTGTGTTGAATCTCCAAATATTTTTTTTGCAAATTGGAATAGCTGGAGCTACGTCCTTTTTGCAGCAAATCCTTGAATTAATATAATTATATTTATTGACTAGAAATCATTAATAATTCTGATTAATTCCTTGAGGACCATGATGTACATGCGTATGTCACAAAATTCTGTGACCAAATATCATAATAAACATCTGTACATCATTATTCTGTTTTAGGATATTCACTTCAATTGTTGCTGTTATTACACTATGTGAAAATCTTACGATATGAAAATTGTGGTACAGTAATTTGAGCTGTATTGATGTTTATTTATCAGTTCTCTTTTGTGCAAAAGATGATGATACTTCTCCATCGAGTGCTTTAATGTTAAAGTCAACCTAGTGTGTAAGAGTTTTAAATGTGTAATTAATATATCATCAATGAATTAATTAATATTTTAACTGAACACTTCTTTAAATGGGCATTTGAAAAACTGAGATTTATACATACATTAACACTTAATAAAAAAAAATTAGCTGTGAATTTGATTTTGTTATATGAATTAAAACAATCACTTACTAGTATAGATTCAATATAAAAAGGAAACAGATATTTAATAAATATACACATTGAAACAACAGGTTATTCCATAGAATCCAACATATTTACATCTTCAAAATGTCTGTTTTACACACTGTCTTAAAATGCCCAATCTTTTAGAACTAGGAGATAGTACTTAAGTTTCTTTTTTCTTGAGAAGTTAAATTAGCTCTGTATTTTTTAGCAATATAAGAAACAAGATTTTAAAGAGAGGGGGGGGGGACAAAATAAAATAAAAGCAATATATTTAGCTTATTTAAAAACATTAATTTTTTTATGGTTAATTTTTAAAAGATACATTGAAGCAATTAACAAATTTTATAAACTTCATAGTTTAAAAACAACTTGAGCAGCTTAAACATGGGACAAAACTGTTGAGAAAGGAAAAAAAAAAAATTAATGCACCATAGAAAAGTTATACAAATAGTCCATACATTTATAAATGCAATATTCACAATAGATTAGAGGATGACATTATATCAGTATGACACAAGCCAGTTCATATATTTAATGTAGCAAATTAATGATATAAGCAAAAGCTAATGACCACACATGATTAGATGCTATAAAACTTTATAGCTATTAAAATATACTGTTTTTTTATAAACTATTTATAAAAAAAACAGTATTTATGAATAGTTTATACATACTGTATATACAGAAATAATAAATCAAGAAATGAAAGCATATTTCCGATTATGGTTTAATATTAGCTATTTAAATTAAAAAAATAAGCAAAACAAATATGAAACTCCTTCATCAACAACTAACTAGGACTTGTAATACCTAACACTTTTTTTGATTAATTCAAAACAAAGAAAAATAAAGGCTACATAGCAAGACGGCTATCATAATGTCCTGCTTATAATAAATACTCTATATTTCTGTTTTAAATTATATTTATATTATATATGAATCCTTAGAAAAAATAAGACTAGACTTACATGGCACCTTTTCTTTGAAAAATCTTTGTCTTGATGACAGAATGCTTCCAGCAAAGATATTCCAAAAGTTATATACCCCCACCCCCCTCAAAAAAAGTAATGCACTACCTTAAAAACTTAAAGAAATCTAACAATTTTTAAAGTGATAACCAGAATGAATATCTAATCAACACATGCACAAACAGTCCATTACAAAATTTATTTCTCACTAAAATACTCCTTAATTTTAGAAACATAAATTTTCATGCTAAAATAACTGAAAAAATTTTGTAACATCTTTCAGACTGTCATTTAAAAATGATGCATATTTATTTTAAATAAAACTAAAATCTGTGACTACAGTGGCATAGCCAAGGGGGGTCACAACCCCCCCATGAGGAATTTTTTGCCATACAAAATGTATATTCTTCACCCCCTTATCACAAACACGTATACACATATGCGAGATGCAGCAGTTGTAACCCCTCCCCCCCCATAAAAATTTTCTGGCTATGCCACTGTGTGACCAACATATAGATTGCAAGATGTACTAAAATAAAGTACAATAAAATTTGTATTCATTCACATAATTTTTATGATAATCTGTAGTAAATATACAAATACATTTGTTGAGTTGGGAAAAAGAATATTTAAAGAGAGGTTAAAAAAAAAAAATCATAAATATTTGGTCTCATGATTAATTTTTGGGCACTTTAATAACTTATGCTAACTTTGTGCTTTTAATAAGTAATTTCTGAGTTTAATACAGAAACATAAAAATAAAATTAAGTATGCCTAGAGTCTTAAGAAGCAGGTCCTCGGAATCCAGTAAAAAACATAGGTCATTTTTAGTAAAGATGGGTGAAATACATGCTAAAGAGCAAATCCTGATGTTAATAAAAAATACTTATAAGCAAGAGAAACATTTATATTTATTATTATCAATGTCATACACTTTAAAAAAAGTTAATATAACAAGGGTTTTGATACATATAAATTAATTAACGTTTTCTTTTAATGCTTGCATGAACTAAAGCTATTTCACAATGCACAATGAAACAAAATGAATAATTTGCTCAACAAAGATCTGTAACACTATTTTCTAATTGGCTTGTAAAAAACAGTTATTTTAATTTTTAACCATTTATTTCAGTTACACACATGGCAATTTCATAAAAATAATAAGAAGTCACTCATTAAAAAAAAGTAAACTTAATACACATTGTTAACATGACATGATTCATTTCACATTAGTTTACTTTAAAATTGTAAATTTACACAATACATAAAGTAGGATACTTAGTCATATATATTTTATAACTAGCTGCGTGCCCGTTCTTCGCACGGTAGGAAACGAAAATTTTCCTTACATGTGTAATTCGAAATTATTCGTGATGTGGAATTTAAAAAAAATAGAGCAAAATTATTTGACTCTTAATGTAAAGTTTGTGTCATGAGTACTAACCTGATCATTGCAGTATAATGACTCAAAAAACTACGTCAGTGTCATTCACTATCAAAAAAGTGGAAAGCTTAATGGTTTGCAGAGAACTCCTGGCTTTCAAAATGTCTTATTTCTACATCATACTGTTTTTTAGGCTCAAGTTGTAGCATTAAATACCCAAGACACTACATGAAATGGAGCACCATTTATTTCTTTCCAAAAATGTACCATATAAGGAAAGTATTGCAATCATGAAAAAAATTCGACTTAGAGATTTTGGTGTATTTACACGTTTTGAGGTCTTCTGAATTCATTTATGCTATTTTCAAGAGATGTTTTTAAAATAGCTGCGCACCGGCTCTTCATACGGGAAGAAGGGAATATTTTACTACTAAAATCATATCTGCATGTGACAAAACAGAATTTCATTTTTAAAAAAGTTCAAGTAATCCCCTCTGTTGAAATGACTGCGGGATATATTAACGCAAATTAGAATTACTTTTCGTTTAGTTGGTTGTAAGACAATCGTTGAAAAAGGATAAACACTTTTAATTTCATGAAATATTTATTAACGTGGTACATTGCGATTTATTCATACTATCTTTACAAATCTAATAATACTACCTATTACGTACATTAATACTATCTATACTCGCTTCTCCCTCTTCAAGGCTCCCTTAAAAGAAACAGCTTAGATTATTTGGCCTCAATGGGATCTTTTGATTCTGTGGCGATTCTTTGCAATTTACGCATTAGCATAAATAATAATCATTTCACATAATGGTTGCCATTAAGGAAACTCTCCATATATATTTAATTTATACATAGTTTTATAAGATTGGCGTATTTAACGCCGTAAACCATTTCATCTTACTGTGGGGAGAAAATATCCAAGGGGTGCCATTTTAAATATCCAATAGCGATATCTTTTATATCCTCCATAGTCCTGTCTCCTGAAAAACATCAAACTGTGTAATCTCGAGGAGCTACTTATTCCCATTTTAATTGTGACAGGGCGTTAGAGTTGCAGAGTTTACAAATTTCACACATTTTTTTTAATTTATGACGTCACTGTTTGACTGCCGTAAAGGATACCCCGGTAGATTAAATTCGGAGTTACTTTCGATATTTCGCATAATTGTTTTCAAACGGTATCATTAAAACTTTGCGTGACCTTTATGGAGGAACGTAATTCAACGTTAAAATAAAACTATACTCGCAACCTGCATGCGTATGTTAGGCAACGCCTGCGCTAAATTAAATGCCAAAAATAAAAATAATAAATAGAAAAATTTTAATATATCGCGCTTTGAAACGAACTTTGTAACTTTTAAAATGAACATTTTCAGCGCCGTGAAAACATTTCAATTTTTAAATAAGCACCGGATTAAAATACCATTTCTAATAATAATAATCGTGAATTTCTTAGTTTATTTCTACAGTAAATTTTAATCAAAATATCGTCTCCTTGTGTTGAAAATAGAGCTGGAATAAATGAGTTAAAATTATGGCGTAATTTTTAGGTATCTTAAAGCATTTGACGTCATAGATCCTCACTTGCGAATTGAAATTCTGATATCCCATTTAAAAACTCGATTGGTTGAAAAAACCCTTTTTTCTAATCCTTTCTGTGGCAACAGCCGAACATAAATTCTCGTGCCGTGATCGCAATGTAATGAATGGCGTAAGATCGCGTTGATGCTATTAAATTCTAAACATTAGGCTGCATTAAAATTCGTAAAAAATCATCTAATTTACATAATTTTTTCGTTTTTATTTTAAAAGAGGGAGAAAAGAATGTTTCACGATTTGTCAAAATATCTAAAAGTTATGACGGATAGAATTCAAGATGCGACAGTTTTAAAATTATTTTTACGAAAAACAATCGCGAAGCACATGTTTAGTAAAAAAATTCCTAAAAATCGGTAAATCAGGTTAAGTATTCAGAACAAACTGTTTTTAAAAGAAAATTTTCTCCTCTATCCGATGATACAAATGCCGTTTTGCTGCGAGCGTAATTTCCGCCGTTATTACGAATTAGGTGAGAAAAAATGCCAAAAATCGCATAAAACATAAAATAAAAAAAAATCTAGGTCGAATTTTGAAAAAATCGCTTCGAGGTGCACAACTACATATTTACATCTTCCCGAATACCAAATTTGGTGTTTCTAGGTGTAGCCGTTTGTCCGTAACGCTGCAGACAGACACACACACACACACACACACACACACACACACAGACACCTTCTTTTATAATATGTAGAGATAAGGCAATGTAAAAAACTTAAAGGGCATCATTGTATGATATATATTAGAACTTTAAAAAAGTAAAGTTCAGAGGCTCAAACAGTTTTTCAATAAAATTTCTTGACTTTCTCATTTTTCAGAAAATTTTTCCCTTGATCTCACTATCAACAATAACCGCTTTGCACAAGTGTATGATAGGTTGTTTTGTAGTGTTGAAAAATTGAACACTTGACTGCTTGACTAGTACTCCATTTTACCTTTACCTTATGCAGTCTGAGGAACTTTGATAAACTAGTAACATGATCATCTGAGCCTGGTTTTGAGACCCAAATGAATTTTTATAATGCTGTTCTATTAGCAGAAATACTTTATTGTACACTTATAGAATAAATTAGTAAAACTGTGTTAAACTTCCTTAACCAAACAGCACAATTATTAGGCATTCTAAACTGCTTAATAATAAAAACCTGACATTGAAGATTAAAAATTAGGCATAGAACATTCATAATGGTATTAAAACATGTAGATACATTTTAACATTCCAAAAGGTCCACTCTTCAACAACAGAGATATATTTTTTGCCAACTTACACATAAGCAGGGAAAGTATGTAATATAGGAAAAACTTCTCTGCCTACCTGTTGGCTGGTGAATATTTCTCCACAGTTAAAGGATAGCTCTTTTGTGCCACTTAAAACATGTTTTCATAGATATAGTTATCACCGGAAGTTTTATTTTTCAATGATCTCAGCAGGAAAAAAAAAGAGTCCAGATACTTTTGTTTTGTCTCTAAAGTTTGAGAAATAGTAAGAATGCTTCCTCTGGTACCTATCCTGATTAACATGTGTGTAGCTATTAAACTTTCTCATGAAGGTCTATATTGTTATGAATATTTCATACTAATTATCCGGCCAATTCTTAATGAAACTGAACAATCTCCTTTTAGCAACTAACTATTGTTAGTTTTTAACTTAGCCGGCAATATAGAAGTAAAGTATTTCAAGTGAAAGGCTTATAATTTCCGCAGCTTTTTCCCATTATTTTTTTTTTTTTTGACAAAATTAATTCTCGGATACTAACTTAACTTTAAATTGGTGACAACTGTATGAAGTGTATTATATATAATGTTCTGATACATGTGCAGAAAACCATTCGAGATATATATATTTTTTTTCTTTATCTAGTAGAATCCCGACTGTCCAAGGTAGTCTGGTACCTGGAGGTGGTTAAATCTCGAATAACTGAAATCTCTTATAGTACAGGCAATATTTTGTTATACTACAGTAAAAACCTTGCTACAACAATAAATCCCTCTATAACAATAAAATTTTGTGGTCTCGCAGAATATTCATACACTATAATCTCTCCTCCATATAACGATACATCCCTCTATAATACATTTATTTGGCTCCTTAAGTATCACTGAATTGAGGTTTTACTGTATACTATGTTTTTTTTTTTTTTTTTAACAAATTTACATATACACAATAATAGATCAGTATGTGCAGCTCCAGACTGCTCCTCTATGCATGTGAGGAGTACAGTTTCTAATACATGTAATCCCTCTTTATTTCTTCTATATCTTCCTCTTCACTGTTACATGTTGACTTAAGTTCTTTCCACAGTGACCGTGGTGGCACCAAGATTAAAACATACAGCTCGGCTGAGTTTAGTGCCTCCGTTAACAAGGAATATTGGATAAGCAGATCTTGGATAATTGAGCATCTACTGCATTTTTTTTTTTTAAACAAAAACAATTTAATGTAGTATAAAATTAATAAAAACTTTATATATGACAACACCAAGAATATACAATAAGAAAAGGCAAACCTTTTATACTGCCCAAAATGATCATCTCATTGATAAGTAACATTTTATGCGTGTTATTGTATACAGTTTTATTAATTTTACATTCCAACACCAGCTTTTGTTGAGTGTTCTTGTTAGCCTAATGCAATGTTTTAAAAAGTCATAAAACTTAAATGGGGATTAAGTTGAATGTTGTATTAGGTTAATGAAAATCAGTAGACGTTGAATTACAAAATTTTAAAAAGCTCATAAGAAAATGGATAAATCAATTTAATCCACTTTTCTAATTAGCAACATATCTGATATTCAATTTTAATAAAATTTTTGTATTAAAATATTTTATAAAAATATAAAAAATTTAAATTCAGTAATTAAAAACACTAAAATTCATAACATAAAAACAATGATCCCCTAATTTAATAATAATAATAAAAGCAATAACACAGGAATGCAGTCTGATTTAAAAATAAAAAATCTTTTCAATAAGAAGTTTTAACTTTTTGATAAATACTTCATTGGATAGATATCACTGTCTGAAAGAGAGTCTGATAATTCTCCACTAGGCAGCTGAAGTGGTAATTTTGAAAACTTTTTTCTTGAATTTTTACTGCATAGTACTTGCTCATTTCGACAGCGGCAAGAACAAGAACAAAACATCAGTACAAGAAATGATGTAAGGCACAATGTGGTAATAACTCCCAAAACAACTATAGTCGTGAACCACTTTCTGTAAAAAAAAAAGTGAAGTATTATGTAGCAATATGATGAATTAACTTATTTAGCGACACAAACATAAATTAAACATAATTTGAGTTAAAAAAATGCATCAATTAGAATAATGAAAAAGCAAATTAAAACCCTTTTTAAAGATTCCAAACAAACAATTCTTTTTATGCTTAAAGTATAATGTGCAATGTTTAGAATATTTTGGCATTTTTACTCTATTATGCATGCAGTACCTTATTGGGAAGAAACATTCATTTATGAGCAATTTACAATTAAAAAATGTTGCGATACCAAATAATGAACATTACAAATCTTTAATTGACATTCAGTTTGGGAGAAAAAAAAAAACAAGGCACAAAACCAAAGGGGGGTGGGGGAACCAAAACAATATTTTTATACTTTACAAATCTTGCCAACGTGTACTGTTGTACTCTCTATACTCTTTGAATACACACTTTCTATGTACACAGAAACTATTTCTTTAAACTCTAACACTGCATCTATTTCAAGTAACTATGTCTAGTGTCCAATATAAAAATGAAGTTAAAAATAGTGAGATTTGATATCATTTAAGACTGAATACAAAGAAAAATGCTAAGCACACAATTTTATAAAGCAAATAAGTTTCATTTGGAGTAAATGGACTGAACAATACTTTAAATACAGCCATTCCCCTCAATTCAGGCAGAAACTAAAAAATATCATTTTTCTTAAAAAAAAAAAATATATATATATATGCACTTTTAAATTTTATTTTTCTTAGGTATGCATTTCCCTATCATGTTCACATAATAATTCAAGTTTGCTCCGAGACAAAATATTTCTTTTCACTTTAAAAGATAAATCAAGATAATAACAGCAAAGTTTCAAGCAAATGAAACTCAATAGTAAAAAAATAACAATAGTAAATAAAAGGCACATAAAATTAATTTTCAGTTTAATAAATTAAAAATATTCAAAGCAAAAAGCAAAACAATCAATTAGTATTAACACTCAGATGAATTTTTCTCCCATATTTGTCACAAATTTAACTTTTATAAATGATTTTTACTATCCTTTATTAAAAAAAAAATAAATAAAATTATTCACACACACTCCTTTGAGCATATTGATAGCACTTTTTATTGAGAAATAGTCTGCGAAAAGGGAAATTCAGGTTTTATAAGATTTTTTATGGTTATTTTTTCTAAGGAAAATAAGGAACTCAAACATTTGTGCAGAATTGAATAGATTTTTACCTATAACTATCATAATGGAAGTTTGCCAGAATTTCATTACTACAATAAACATAATCTTTTCCCTTAAACTGCTAAAAGTTATTTTTAAATATTCAAATAAGTTTTTATTTGGAGAAGAAAAAAAATCTTAATTTTGATTTTAAATTGTAGATCGGAAGAAACAAAAAACTGTAATTTGAGGCCTTTCAATTTTTGAAAGGCCTCAAATTACAGTTATATATACAGTTATATATATAAAGGTATATCCTACCAGCTGCATTAATTGAAACACTCTTATATACAAACAAGATATTAATGAAAGTGTAGCTGTGAGTAATTCTTTCAAAATAAATTTTAAGTAAAAACAATAAAGCATTTTTTTAAAGATAATTACCTTTTCTCGGCAGGATTATCTTTGACTAGATGCTGTTCTTTAATTGTTTTCTCTGCTAGGCACTGAGCAGCTGTGAAAATTAAATGCACACAAATTTGCTAAATGATTCTAATACAAAAATTAAATTAATAAGACGACATAATTTTAAACACATTTTTAAAATATGAAATTTCATAGCAATTAACAAACTATATTATAAGTGGTAAATAAATGACTTGCAATTATAAACAATGTTACCTTTTCTATGAAACCTATATATTTTTAAAAAATTTTACAAGAATTTTTGAAAAATAAATTAGATTTCTCCATATCATCTGGTAAGCCAGAAAGTGAAAACTACAAACAATCCATGAAGAAATATAATTGTAGTGTTTATTAGATATCCCTCCCCCCCCACACACACACACATTCATTATAAGATGTAATAATACAGTAGACCACCCCCAACAACACACATTTGTATAATACAGAGGAACATTTGCGATCTTTATCTTTTTCCTATAACACACTAAAAGAGGCCCGCACAACACAGTAAAATGATGTTTCTGTATTGCTTGTTAACACTGCTGATTATATTAATGTGTTTGTGTAATCTATGTGACTCATATACAGCATGAAACATACCTACCGTGTAATAGGGGGGGGGGGTCTACTGTGATTTTCTTGCAATAAAGTTTATATTCATTTTATTTCTTATTTCTACTTTACATAAGTTTGGAATATCCCTTGCACATATACTCTAAACATCATTATTAATGAAGCCTCTGTTCTTTGATTGAAAAAATCTTTATACGTTTATGAAAGCATTAATAATCACAATACATTACAATACATACAATTAATATATTATTGGATAAATAATTGTTTTTCAACCTTCCCCCCCCCTTCTTTTCTTAATAGTAAGAAAGAAAAAATAAATCTATTTTTACAAAGCCACTTATTCTTTTGTCCTGGTGATGCCAACTGGAATCATAATATTCACGTGTTTTTTTTAGATTTATTTTGATTTGAATTATATTTATATGTATATTTTTCTTATACAATGCAGTATTTTACATTATATAAGGAAAATGCAATTACAAATATATTTTAAATGCAAGATATCTGGAAATAAAAGAAGCTTGTGATTGCTGATTGGACTGTGTTTGATAAACAAGTGATAATCTGTACCATTATCAAAGCAATACACATTATTATTGAAAATATTTCACTAATTTTTCAATTACGTCAGATATAAAATCTGTAAAACTAATTACTTTACTGTTTTGAATTAATATACATTGCAGAAATAAAGCAATTAAAAGATATTTAATATTGATATTAATAAATATTAAAAAAATCTATATACCATTATAAATGCTTGAATTTTTTAAAACATCACAGGAACCTGTTATATAATCACAGTAGCAACTGTCTTTACACAGGCACTTTGATTGACAATTTACACCAAAGAAACCTTCTGAGCACACTAAAGAAATAGCAAATTAATATATTGAAAAGATTTATTGCAAATCAAACACTCATATACAGTAAATGCAAATATGAAAAAGCTTACTATTTTCACATCTTTTCCCACTGAATCCAGGTTTGCAAATGCACTTGCCAGTTACCGGATCACATGAACCTGCATTGATACAGTCACACTGTTGAGAGCATAATGATCCAAACCAACCATCTACACACACTGGAAAAAGGGAATAAATATTTAGTTATATGCACTTTGTTTCTCACAAACATTAAAGAAAGAAAATGACAGTATAGTTTTCAAAGTTTTCTAAAAATTAAATCAATTTAACCTTTCACTTTTCAACTTAGTTGAACTCATAGGTAGCAACTTATTTTGACTTCAGATATGCTGAATAATGATAAGTGCAGTCTAGTACTTTACAAAGGGAAAAATTGGGTGGGGAAAAAAAAAATCAAATATTTATTTTATTTTATTTTTAATTCTAATGAATACTGAAAAATAAATAAAGCATTAAAAACAATGGCATGTACAATATGATACATAATTATGAACAATGGATAAAAAGTAAAGGATATTAATGAAAAATATTCAAACTTATTTGGTCAAATGGGGTGGCTATTAGTGTTTCATTTTAAACCATGCACACTCTGATTGGAATTGTTTATGTTAGTGTGTACTATTACCTGTTAGTTACAAAGAGGTAAAAGATGTAAGGGGTAATCTCTGGAACTACTGAACCATTTAAAAAAATTCACCGATAGAAAGCTACACTACTCATGAATAAAATAGGCTATGTAATATCGATATATCCTATATGGCAATACTATGCACATATATTGTCAAAGCAATTCTTGTGAAGGGAAGAATAATGAAATATGTTTGCCATCACAACAATGTAGTGCCAAGCTCCATATTGGTTGAGTTTTTCTAAAAGCAAGAAAGTTTGAAATAATTGTAATTAATGGCTTCATTTTAGAGTGTGAAATCTTCAGAATTTAATAACTAACGTGACAAACCATCTATATATGTTTGAGACTGGCAAGTAACATTGTTTTTGCATTATCTTATTCAATGGGAATATACCAATATGTATGAAGGACACTATTTGTTTTAATTTAAAAAAAACAAAACAACAACAACAAAAAAATAATCTCATGATGATGTTCTGTCCAATTTTGAGAAAAAGAAGTATAAATAACAATATAATGGATTTTCATTTTAAAGGGGTAATTTTTTAAATTACGTTAATAAAAGAGATGGTGTATTTAGGGAACTGCATTTGTTATGTGCCCGGATGAAAAATAGATTTTTGGATGTTATACTTTAATTTTGAAATATGAAATGATATTGAATGAACTGCATATAATCTTTAGAGATTAATAATTGAAGTAATCTTATTTAGGAAATTTTAACAATAATACATCTAGAAGAAAATCATACTTTCTAAACAGGTAACCTAGTCAAGAATAGCCAAAATGCATTAAATGTACAAGCCTTCCTCTGAGGAGACCAACTGTCTTACAAGTCTGAGAGAGCATGCATCACTTTTTAGAGAATTTACCTCCAAAAGCTCACAGTCTTTGATAGAGGAAAAGGTAAGAACCCCATGGGATCGAGCAAGGGAATCTAGTGCTGAACATTTGTAGCACCTAGTAGCACAAAGATACCAAATGTCTTCATCTGTAGTTCGCAATCGAATTTTCGGTCATAGATCAGCTTACAGTTATGACTCAAACACTGATAATGCTCATCAAAGTACCATTAAAATTAGAGAAGTGCATAATATCTGTTACAAGTGTTCTACTAAAAATTACAATGGTGCAAATGTTCATACTAACTGAAACAGCCACAAATTAGATATTTACCACCTAAGGCAAGATGAAATATTTTGTGGTGCTAAATATAACAATCTGCAAAGGATTATGCATAAGAATACATGCAGAACTGTTTTAATGGCAACCTTAATGGGAAATGAATATCAATTACGCACAAGCAAATCACTTAAGAATGAAAGAGTTGCCATGGGTGGCAAATATACAAGCTGATCCATAGAATAGTTTGGCAATTTTAAAAATTCTGTGCCGATGGAATAAACTTCAGCTAGGATTGTTAGAAAAATGTCTGCTCCCTTTTGAATTATAATGAGTATTTAAAAAATAATGTTCTACATATGTTAAACATACTTTTAAAAATTATGTAATATAAATATTTACCAACAATAATTTAGTTCACTAATTTTAGATTAATTAAAAATTATAAACGAGGGAACTGTATAGATTCACACACTTCAATGTACCTTTTTCACAGTCATCTCCAAAATAACCAGGATGGCATACACAACCTTTAGGCAAGCATATTCCATGATTAGAGCAATTATTTTGTCCACAAAACAGTTCTGAACAATTTGGAGACAACCAATTCTTTTCACATTGGCAGTTTCCCATGACACAGGTGCCATGATTGTTGCATGTGTTTGGCTCACAGTATGGAGAATGAACACAAAGGATTGTACTGACTTTTCTTTCACATGCAAATGGTTCATCTGGACTTTCAAAAGAGAAGTAAGTTTAGCACATTTTTAGGGAAATAAAGTATGGTTTATAAAGTTCAGAATATACATAATAATAAATAAATACAATTCAAAAAAGAAATTTTATTCTATCAAACTAGACAGTTGAACTTGTCTAGAAAGGTAGATTGTATGACACACTTAGCACATCTTCATTTAATTAATAAACTTAAACTATAAAACTCTTAGGTATTACGATTTTCAATCAAAAACAATCTAGAAATCATCAATATATCTATGACACAACATAATAAATACTTCCATGCATAGTAATAAAAATTTCAAAATAAATCAGAAAGTGTTGATGTGTATATGAGAAAGTTTTACAAGAAAAGTAAGCCCATTTAAAGAAGATCAATTATACCATAATAAAAGTAAGCCTTATTAGAATGAAAAACCTTGATATATAAATAAATATATAAATAAATAAAATATTCAATGGTTTATCAGCACAGTATTACAACAATATTTCATTTTGTAATGTAATGTTATCAATTTTAATACTTATAATATAGTAAGACTAAAGGCAAATTGATTAGATCAGACAAAAATATAAATATAAAAGTTCTTTATTTGTAAATAAGCTATAAGTAACATATACTGTTATGTTAATGAAATTGAAACTGTACTTTCAAACTGATAGGTTCGTGATGTAATTCGACCAGTGGTGGAGCACATAGTGCTCTCAACTGGGAGGTGGAAGAAACTGGTTCAAACCCTGGTTGATCTAGCCCTTCAGAGTTTTCCATAACTTTCTCCAAAACAACGGGTAAATACAGGTTAGGACCCCTTAGAAAGACCCCACCACCACCACAGAGAGCATCCCCCTCCTCAGCCTAGATCCCTCATACAGAGATAATTGGCCGTATTCCCAGAAACCAAATGAATCATGACGTAATTAACAACTAATGCAAACTATCAAAACCGTTATTTTAAGTAATAAATTTCTCAAAAAATAAAATTTCCCCCAAATGTTATCAGTAAAAAGGAAGTTTGTTTAATATACAATATGAAACATTGTCTTAATTGTTTTGAAAATTCAATGTAAAACATTTGGTTTTCTAATTTATGGACACACTACTTAAATTATTTTTCTTTATTATTAAATAAGTAGAAAATGAATTTACTATCTCCCTGCAGACTTTTATTACTAAAAACGTTCTCACCAATTTCTAGGATTTTGCAACATTTATTTCAATGACTAGCTGCATGCCCGTTCTCCGCACGGTAGGGAACGAAACTTTTTCTTACATGTATAATTCGAATTGATTCCAGAGATTTGGAATCTAAAAATAAGCAAAATGATTTGACTCTTCATGTAAAGTTACTCATTACTTATTCGTAAAGTTAGTATAAGTACTGACCTGTAACCCTTGTTAATATTATGATGCAAAAAACTATGTCGGTGTCATTCACGATCAGAAAAGAAAAGCATGACGGTTTTCAGTGAAAATTCTTAATTTTCAAAATGTCTCATTTCTGCATCATACTCTTTTTTAGATTTAAGCTATGCCATTAATAAATTAGATACTACATGATGTAGAGAACCGTTTTATTTTATAATTATGTAAATAGTTGTGTACCCGCTCTTTGCAAGGCAAGAGAAGAACATTTTCCTAAAATGTGATCATAACTACTTGTGACAAAACAGAATCTCCAAGAAAAAAGAAAGTTCTGTTACAGTATTTCCAGTTGAAACTACCGCGTGATATATTAACGCGGCGTAGAATTACTTAATGCATTGTTAGCTGTGATGTAATACGGCTGTTCGAAAAAATCGCTCTGAGGCGTGTTAGGATCTGTCCTAGTGAAGCTGTATGCAAAATTCAGTAGGTCTGCGACCAACCGTCTCGGCACAATGCGATCGAGAGACACGCACAAAAAGATCGGAGGTCACAAACTTACCTACCTACATAGCTACATACAATGTCTACTCTTGGATTTTATTATATAAGACTATGCAATATACATATTTTTTTTTTTTATGATAAGCAAAATAAACGTTATTACAATCATTGATGAACACAACTTTTGTAAAAAAATAATACACACTTTTTAAAACTAATACAAAAGAAATCAATGTACCAAGCATCATAAGGATAATTTACTGTAATTCCATTTACAACTAATGTAGATGAGCCTCCACCATCCAAATTTATAGCATTCACTAATCCAAAATCTCTCAAAAGGCTTTCCATTTCATACAGATTGATGCTAAAAATAAATAAAACATTTTACCAAAAAAAAAAAACCCTCTTAAAATAACTAAATATTAACTAGGGCGCAGATTTATATGCACAAAAACTACAGAAAGATGCAAAAGATGCTTATAAATATGCATTAACAAAATAGGAAAAACTCAAAATTTGTTCAAAAATAATAGAATATCCATTAACATATGCAAAATATATATATTTCCAAACAAGAAAAAAAAAAAAAACCTAATATAAACTACATCCAAAAAATAAGAATTATTTATTGCATGCAATAACTACTTATTGCTAACAGGCAATATTCACAGAAAATACTCTTAAATGCAGAAAAAGACTTTTTTACATGACATCAACAATTGGCACATATTTGTAGCTTGATACATCTTTTATATTCCGTTCTTCAGTATTCGATAACTCTTCAAATGAAGATTCTTTCTCTAAATTTCACTTAATGGCCGCCCGGGTTGTGTAATGGTTAGAGAGTCATCCTACCACACCACGGGTGCGGGTTCGATTCCTGGCACAGGCTTGGGTGTGATTTCATCAGTCCCTTCATAGGAGGCAATGCTGGTCCACCTATTACGTGCCTCCATAATAAAGAAACCAGTAATTTTGGCCTTTAGAGGCCAATGCCTATAAAAGGCAAGTGCCGGCCAAAAAAAATTGCTTAATGATCCTGAGCTCTTCGGAATTTTTTTCCAGCACGTAAGAAAGTTTCTCTTTTATAAACTAGGGGCCAAGGCCCCTAGACTCGCTACGCTCGCATTTCGTATGAGGCATTTGGCCCCTAAAAAGACTTATTCGTAAAAAAGACATAATTTCAACAAACAAAACCCAAACGTTGGATAAGATAGAATGCTACCAAGCTACACATTGCTTGGTTCTTGCATGTTGCTTCGAACAGAAAAATTTAAACCTCGCACTATTTGTAATTATGTGAAACCCATGGTACGCCTTGCGTATTAGCCAATTATGGAGAATTTTCATAATTGGGCGACTTGCGTATATGTATAGTTAATAATTAGCTCTAAGAGAACAGTCATTCATATGTTTTCTTTGATAAAATCTACGGAACAGGTAGGGTAGCTTGCCACACATGGCGACTTTATTTGGCGATTGACACATGCTCACAACCTATAATTACTGTTCATTTAAGGTTCCCGGAAAACCGTTATCCATATTTTCATTTACATAGTTCTTTGCAGATTGGCGTACTTAGCACCACGAATTATACCATCTCACCGCGCTGGCAAATATCCAAAGTGCACTATAATTCTATAATGGCATAATTAACACCGCCAAATATTTCTACTGGTAGCAAATAATCCGCATTTTAATCATTTGTCATTTTCAAGATATTAGTTATTCTGTTTTGGAAAAACGAATAGTCGCTCATTCTAAACTCCTATTGTCTAAGCGAACTTACTATTTGAAAATTCTCAACTTTGTGTAACACACTTTGAGTTATTTATTTCATATACTTTTTAATTTGGCATAAAATGGGCATAACTCTAACTCATGTTTGTAAATTTCACGCGATTCTAAATACTTGGAAACGCTTTGTTGCAAAGGAATGAATGATTTTATGCCAAATCTGGCAACCATTCTGTTTATTTTTTCAGTTTTTATGAATATCTTCTAAAATAATGCGATTTTCGAAATTTAAGTCAGCTCATCGGGTTACTCGGAATTTTTCGAATCTGTGGGCACCTTGGTCGAAACTCAAATCCCCACGGTTTAGGAGGAGATATGCCAACAAGCTATTGACAGCACCAGCGACAGCGGCCTTTACTTTTTTTAGAATAGAGAGAATCCAGTTTTGATCCTGTTACACCTTCAAATTTTTTCTTCAAAGTATCTATATCGAATTGATTGGGAAAGTGTTGGTTTCCAAGGTTCAAGAGTTAAAATTGTCTAAGGTAAATCAGAGAAGTTTGCCAATATTACTGTTATGCCATCTTTAGTAGATGATTGCATAAGTAACTCTTGTGCAATTTTTATCGATGCTGCTTCGGTAGCATCATGATTGCTACAAACAAACATTTTGATCAAATTGAAATTATCAGCATAGTAAAGCACTGCTTGGATCCACGTGCCTCATCTTGAGATTGCAGGTTCTGGGGGAAAGAGTTTATTAAAGCAAGACTTTGAAAGCCTGTGAATTAGAGATGGAGCTTTCAGAAAAATTTTAGTTCAAGCAGGTTCAGGTTTGTATCAGCGCCGTTCGGAAATGAAGGAATTTTGGCATACTAGCTGAAATTTAAGGGAAAAAGCAGAAAAGCCTATGTAAAAAAATTTAACGAGTTTGCTCTTATCTGCTAAATACCAAAGAGTTAGATTTGCAAGCCAGTATATGCAGTTATAGTCATAAAAGCCCAAAATATGTGGATGTGTGCATTTGCATGCAAATGCATACAGATCCAGGACCTAATATTTAATTTGATAGGTTGGATGATTGAGACCCTTAGCCAGGAGGCTGTCATCTCAATTGTTCCGAAGGGGCCCCAATAATAACACTAAATATATACAAACAAATTGAAGGTCTGCTAACATACTTACCATGACACATTTCTACACGAAGTGTAGATGCTTTGAAAATCAGATTATTGTTACAATGAGAAATTTTCTGTCATATAAAATGATAGTAGTTTGATACGATTAGCCTGAGTAATACAAGAGCGGCAAGAATATCTCCCTTATAAAAAATATTATATATATTAATAAAAAGGTACACTTATTTCATAAATCTAAAGGTATTATAGTGTTTCACTACTAATAGTTTAATTTTATATACTTCTGTGGCATTTTCAAGTTTAGGTGGGAGGGAGGACTTTGATGGGCATTCTGCATATTAATGGAATAGAATTTCCTGCAGCTAATTTTTTCCCATTCAACTTCAGCAGCTACTGCAGTTCTGAGCTGCTAGAAAATGCATATTAAAGTTTAGGGATTATTTATTTATTTCGGGTCAGACATATTTTGGCTTCAAAAAATGATCAATAGTAGTGACAGAAACTAATGCAGCTGCTCTTTTTTAAAGACTTTAGGAAAAAGCTTCAACTAAACACTTTACTTCAACCTTACTTTAAACCAAATTTAACAGGGCTTGAAATTGTACACTGCTGTTATCAGTCTTGGATAGAAAACAAAAAAACATTATAGAAATTCAGAAGTAACCAATGCTGTAACACTAGTAATTTGCATATTGCAACAACGTGAATTGCAGATATAAAGCTTCTGCGCAACGTATCCAATAGACAAGTCCTACAAAAGTGGAAGACACGCGAGAAGATGTTATTGTCCAAACAATTAAAAAAAGGGGGGGGGATGAGGGAGTAGACGTTAAAATTAGAGGGCAATTGCATTAACGAGAAAGTTGACCTTCATAAAAATCTCACAGAAAAGCTCATCTTAGTGACAACTGTTTAATTACTTCAAACTCACAAAAGCAAAACCCTTCTTCTGAGGTAAAGCCACTTCTAAAAAGGAAATCAAGAAGGCCAATTATCTAAGAGCCTTCTGAAAGAAACTGATCAAAATGTTTGCTACAGATGCACATGAGATAAAAGCTTTAATTACATCAAAATATGAATATCAAGTATTTTATTTTGTACTATTATATCTGAACAAATTAATAGCCCTTGATAAATCTAATCACATTTAATGAATATATGATATTTTTGAAGAGTACTTAAATAACATAAAAATCCAAGAAAAAAAGTCTTTAATCTACAAACCCATCCACAGAAGATTTACCATCAACTTGAACTATGACCACATTGCCATCTTTATCATGGCCTACAACTGATCTTGCTGAAAAAATATTCACAAACTGTTCCATTGATCCTGAAAAATAATTTTTAATACAGTATGAAGGTAAACAACAAGCAACAGACACATTAAAATTGAACTTAAATTAAAATCATAAGAATTGGCAGTTATCATAAAACTTGCATTTCACAGAACCCCACCCTCCTCAAAAAAGGAAAACTCAAAAGGCCAAATGGTACTTGCAGGCATGCTTTTGCCAAGCTAGTAAAGTGTTAATGTTGAAATAAATAATAAGAATAGCACTCAGATCTTTCCTAAATAATCATTTTGTTTTTTAAATAAAATGTGTATAAAACTGCAAGTGTTCTTACGAGATTTCACCACCATCTTGATAGTATATCTTGGTTGCTCAGCAACTGAACTTTGGAAGCTGGTATAACCATAAAGTACCACTAAAACAAATTACTATTATTATTATTTTTAATTATGTCCAACATTGCTCTTTTGAACATAAAAAGTCTTGCAGTCCAACATAAATAAAAAGTACCTATACGGGTGAAGAGCATCTTGAAGCAAGAACAGTAATTGACTTCCTGAAGGACAGAAGAATTTTAGAGGTGATCGATATTTATGTCAACATTTCCTCTACAAAAAACACAGCAAAAAGTCGAAAACAGTGGTTAAAGTGAGCCAGCAAATAGTCATGTCCAGTCAGCAGACAGAAAGACAAAAACCACTATCATTCTAGGGAATTGTATTTGGTAGACAAAAGACACTAGTAGCCCCTCCCAAGATTGCCCTTTCTATTGGTAACTATACAGTGGCTTCAAAATGTTTGTTTGATTAGAAGTTTAAAATTTCTCAAATCAGCAGGAGAAGATGTCTCTTTTGTGTCTGCATCTTCATTTCCCCATAAACCACAATAGCTGGGGATTCATTGTAAAATAACTTCTTTTCCAATAGACAGAAGAGTATAATGATTTTACAATTAAATTTGATAGTAATTTGCTTATGGTCGCATGTACCCCTAAAATACAAATATTGAGCTAAGTTCTATTAACAACTCCAAATTCAAATGAAAATTGCCAAAATAAATGAGAAGAATAGCCAAAGACAGGCATTAATAGTCTTTTTGCTTTAAGATATATTAAAATCTTGTTTAGTATATCTTCCACATACATATGCATGGTGGAAGGTTAATAAAGTGTCATTTTATGGCAATTTTTATTTTATAACATAATTTAAGCAGAAATTATACAATCAGGCAGGAAATTTTCAAAATAATTATTAGATTGATGGGTAGCAGTTAATGCAAGTTATGCTACTAAAAGCATAATTTACCAGTTTCTTGTGAGTCTTCACATTCATATTTTTTACTAGCATTTACGAATCCGGTACCATTTCTAAGAATCCAAATCACTCCTCCAACCAGCTGCTTAAATTTACCACTGTTAAATTCTTCTTCTGACAAATATCTAAATAGGATAAACATTCATTTTTATAATAAAAATAAAAGCAGTGAAATATAAGTTATAGGTGAATAACATTAAATTACAATAAAACCCCATAACAAATTTCAAGAGACTAAAAATCAAATTCACAATTCTGAAAAGTTTGTTGCAGTGCAATCTCATTGTTTTTGAATTTGCATTTATATGGCCTTGTTTTTTTAAATAGAAATATTTTATTTGTTAATCTGAAATAATGTAAAAGGGAAGTTTTTTGATTAAGATTTTGAACTGATCCACCCAGTCAGAAACCCGTTCACATTTCAGATGCAAAGTGGTCATAATTCAGAAGGATGTTCCCCTTTTCTTGGATTATTTTTAGCTGGTGCTTTGGTATCAAACATGACACAAATGGAATGCTTTGATTCAAATCAAATGGAGGTAAGAGAGAGTTTCTTGAGGGAGAAGAGGTAAATCTTGGACTTTGAGAGAGATAAACAAGCCTGACTGGTGAAATAATTTCCCATGTGGAATTGGAGGCCATTGCCGCTTTGAATTATAATTGTGTTTTTTTATATGTGAGAGGTGGAACACTCGCTTCGAAGTTCACCTATCGACCCTTTAATGTGAACTTATAATACAGTATTTTTTTAAAATGAATATAGATGTATTAAATAATATATAATCAAGAAATTTTGTCTGGTGCATCAAATGCCACCATTAAATACTTTACAGTTGTAACAAGATTTTATTGTATTTGCACCACAAACATTCTGGTTTTAAAAATAACTTAATGAAAGGTACAAAACTGCCATTTTAAACATAAAGGTATTAATTTCAAGATAATTAACTAAATGAAAAAAAAGGATTAATTTAGATGCGTAAGTCTGGCTGGCAAAAGTAAAATGTTTAATTTTACTTTTATTCCAATGAAGATAAATTTGCTGCACACTAAAGTGTTATTAAATGTTAGCAAAGCAATTCTAACAGAAGTTCTTTTTAATAATGATGATGTTCCTAAAAATACAGTACAAAAGCTGCAAATCTTTATACAGTTGACTCTCGATATCTCAAAGTTGGAGGGACCGGCAAAAATATTCGAGATATCGAAAATCACATATAATATCTTACTCAGGGGTATGTTTAAATTGTGCGTTGAAAATAAACCATCAAATCAAACTATGAAGCAAAATATTTTTACTTTTCTGATGACAAATGGATAATTTGATTGTTAGGAGCAATGTTAGAAGAAGAAATAATCGATAATAGACAGAATCAAAACAATAACTGACAAATTTCATTTAGGATTGTTTGCTGGTTGCCGCCCAGGCGGTGTAGTGACTAGTGCACCCTACTACCATCCTTTGGGCCCGGGTTCGACTCCCGGCTTTGGGTGTGGATGAAAAATTGTCTGTCCTTGTGCTGTAAATTGTACTTTGCAATAAAATATGAACTTGCACATAGGAACAACTGAGATGAAAGCTATAAAAGAGCTATGGATCTCGAAAAACTGTGTCTTTCAATCAATTGTTTGCTGGATATTTTATCACACTTACTTGTTTTAGTTTTCATATTTCATGTTATCCTTATCATTATTTTTATACAAAAGACATCTGACAGATCGTTAACATGGCTCACAAATTTCTAAGTAACAGTAAAAATCGAGATAAGTGACGGATTCTTTTCTTTGAAATAGTTAGAAAAAAATTCTACTGAATTACATTAGGTCAATTTGGGACTTTAAAAAAACTTTGAGATAAGCGGAAAATTGAGACAAACGAAGTCTACTGTACTTCATAATTATTTTGAAATGAACATAATTAAACAATTATTTGGAACAATCTAAAATCAATCCTTTGAGAAATTATCAATGGCATAACTAAAAGAAAAATAAAAAAATGAATAAAAGCTTAGCAGCAATAAAGTAGCTTAAGAGTCCCGCATGTTTTATGGTCTCTAATGTCTAATGGCTTGAACATGTGTATCTCATAAAATACTTCTTAAAATTTCTTTAGACATGGGGTCATGTTCATTTTTCCCCTCAATTTCTCCGCTAGGAAAAAGTTCAATTTTCTTTGTACATTAGATTTCTTTTCATACGAAATTAGAAAGTGACAGTTTTATGAGACAATTTCTACCCCAACAAACTTAATAAATTTTAAGTTATGCTAAGACAGATTAGATTCTAAAATTTTAAATTTCTGAAAAAGGTAATACAATGTGATAATTAAAATAATTTTTACCCAATAAATATGTGTCCATCTTCAGTTAATCCAAAATGAGCATTTTGAACTCCTTTTGAACTACGCATTTTATTGCCATCAGTTATAACATTTCCTACAAAAAGTATGGTACAAAATATGAAATAATATAAATCACAATACATAGAAATAGAATAAAATTGCTTTATTTTATATATAAAAACATTGCAGATAAACATTTTCATATAAATTAATTTCTGAATTCAGAAAAAACTCATAAAAGAAGAAAAGTGCTAAAAAGATTGTTCAATGACTTTATATAGAAAACAGATGTGCAACATAAAACACACATGTTCTTTTTGAACAATATAAATAATACCTACATAAATCATATCAAATTATCTATAGTTTACAAAGCTGAATCCATGAGTCAGATTTCTTTTTCAGTGGGCAGCGACATAGCCAAACTACACACACTTTCAATCTTTCAGCCCACAAAAGCCAAGCAATGTGGTTTATTAGAGAAACAAAGAATACATTTTCTGTAATTAGAAGCAGTGCTTCGGGGGTGGATATGTAGCGCTGAAATTTTTTCACCTATAATTAATCTCCAGAATCAATTCAAATAAAAAATACGGTACTTACGTATTATAACGTCGGTCTGCCAAGAAGTGCGATTTTTCGCCAAGATAAATGCCAGACACATGAAATTATTCATGGTTCAGAATACGATTGGCAACAGTTTGCCAGCACATTAAGCGAAAAAATAGTTTGGTGGAAATGACCAAAAATACTAATACATTGACTAATTTATTTATTTATTTTTGGGTGGGGTATTAAACCTTTTTATGACTCCTCCTTCCCCTGACTATGGACCTTGGTAGTTATCTATAAATCATTTTTAGGATTTTTTAAAATTCGGCCCCAATAGAGGTTTGTTTGATGAAGATTTTAGGCACTGATTGCTAAAACTTTGTAATGATAAGAAAGTATGGCGGTTATTATGGTCATCAAAGGTGACCAGTTTAATATACATATGAACTATTGTTTTAAAATTAGCAGCAAAATTCAATTATTCATACGATAGGAGCTATTTTAGGGCTCATGAGGAGGAAAGCAAGTGCATAGCAAGTTTAAAAGGTATGAAATTTCCCCTTTAAGTGAACGAAATAATAATCTTTTTGAAAAAGAACTTACGTATTATTCTGGCGGTCATTCTCGCCAAACTATTTTTTCAACAAATGTGCTAGCAAACTATTGCCAATTGCATTCCGAACCATAAATAATTTCATGCGTCCAGCATTTATCTTGGCAAATAATCGCTCGTCTCGGCGGACCGCTGGTATAATACGTAAGTACTGAAAGTATTAACAAAAGGATTCATGAAACAGTATAACATATGCTTGACTTTTTTAAAATTAATAAAATAAAAAATTAGTCTTAAACTGACCTACTAAGGATTAAAACTATAATCAATTAAATAAGTACATTTAACTATACATTTAAGAATAGGAAAATTTAGAGTTACCATAGCAAGTCCCTCTTTTAGTATCAAAATAACCAGCATTGAGTGACAAAATGCAATTTCCTTTTCTTGAAGTACTCGACACTGTCTGTCGAATATTCAAATTACATCCACCTGACTGATCTGGCTCTAACACTGATAAAGTTTTCAGGGGATCAGAAATAATTGCAACATGTCCCCTGACGATTCTGTTCATGAAAAAGGGAGACGATATTTCTTTGACAAATCGCTTCACCTTCATAAATGGAAATGATATGTTTCTGGACTGATGAGCAGGATATAATTCGTGTGGTGTGGAGCCATATTCAGTTTGGTGACAGTCACGGATTTCTCTGTGACTCATGTGTGATCCATGTTGTAAAACATATGGTGTTAGAGATTCAGACCTGGATGGGGGGAAAAAATGAAACAAGGTAAATAGTTTTAAACACATTGATTATAAAAATCCTTCATAATTAGCAATGCATTCTACATAGGTCGCATTGAGAAACTGCTAAACTTTTTTTTAAAAATTAGTGCATACTAAAATATCACTGATATTATTCTGCTACATGAACTGGATTAAAAAACAATACATCGGCATTCGCCAGATTGCATAACAAATGTACTATATTAAAAACTCGCAATGCGTGTTTATTCAATTTAAAGCACGCATAAAGCAAACAATAATGATAATAATTTGTAAACACACTGACTTAAAACTAAACTTTGAAGCACCCGTTGTAAAGGAAATCTGAAAAATCATATACTACAACAAAAAGAAAATAGATGCAGCACTTACGAAACATCTAATCCAAAAACCGTTATTAAAACAAAATTTAACAGAACAGTATGAAGAATGAACGCTATTATATGGGATGTCATTGATATTTTTTCAAGTACTTTCGACTTTCTTGGCCGTATTTACCAATAAACATATCAGTTAATTTACATAGAAATTACTCATAATTCAAGCATTCCACTTTTCTAAATCTATTCCAATCATCAGCGCAACTTTAGAAAATATAGGCTAGTTGAAAACTTATTTTTTTAATTCATTTAAGAAATAATTATTTGGTTTATGATGGAAAGTACGGCCATGCCCCTTTCCCGATTTATTGTAAATAATAATAATCAACCCGCAGAAAAGTACCGTTTCCTGTGACGTGCTGCCCTTTCGTCACTTCCGGCTGTCTGCTCCTTGTGCTTGTAGCAAGCAGGCAAAGCGCGATAGTGAGATCAGTCGCGGAATAGAAAAGCAGTGTGTGTTACTGAGGTGCTTGGATTCATAGCATGCTTTACTTGTTTATATCATCAGAATGTGGAGCAAATTGCTAGGTGCTATATTTTTGGAGCCAGTTTTCTTGCATTTTAATAATCTACTCTTGTGCTTTGCTTTGAGGTAAAAGTGGATATATTTTTTAAAGAACGGGAGAATGCAGTTTGTTTTGATTCTTGTTTAGTAGTTATGGATCAATAACTAGGAGTACTTTTTCTACTCCAAAAGCGTGGAATTTTGATATTTAAAACATAATTAATATTTAGCATCGTGATAATTGTTTATTGCATTTTATTCTGTCAACATTCACATTCTCACGAATTAAATATTTCTTGTATGTAATGAATAGGTGACCTGCAGAATTTACATTTATAAAATTTCCTTCTCAAAATTTAAGATACTAAAGAGCGCGTTTCCGGGAGGTGTTAAAATCTCAAAAAATGGCCAGCAATGGTGAAATAACCCATAGTAGCAATTTTCGCTGGCTATTCCGAAAATCACATTCGGCGGACAAAGTATCGGAACCGGAGAGTTTCTCCAAGTCAAACGTACTTCCTGGTTTCCGACACAACTTCCTATCTGTTGATATTGCCAATACCAACTGCGTTGTCGTTCGAAACGACATCAAACGTTCTGTGTCGGCAGAGTCCGAAAGTATCTCATCCAGTTCCATGGATTCGTCGTGCACCTTCAACTCGGCTGATGGGACGAGCAGCGGATCTGACTCTGCCGGACTGGCCGGATCCAGCGGCGCTTCTTCCCCTTGCAGGTCTGTGCCTACCAATCCTTCTGGACCTAAGTTTAAACTGATACACGAGGGAGATATACAAGTGTGCAGACTGAACCATACCAGGACTGTTATCAACAAGATCTTGAGTTCGAAATTTCTGAGGAGGTGGGAAAATCACCATCTCTTTCTCACCAAAACGCAGATCAGTTCCAAAACGGTAAGTCTTGGTTATCCTTTCTTAATTTTTTTTAAAGGGAAAAGAAAAAAACACATTGACAAGTGTTAAGAAGTCAGATTTACGACGCTATTAAATGATATTTTAGGGGGTTTTCTTTTCGATGGCTGAGTCTGGGTCAACTGCCGACTGTAGCCTTCTTGATCGCTACGAGCTTCGATGTTGGCCATTTCATTATTAGGTACTATAGTAGGAAGGCTAACGTTGATCCTGTTAGTGACCGTAATTTTGAGCAAACTCCTGATGAAACACCTAGCACCTGGATTGGCAACCCGCAGAGGTATCGTTTCAACATGGAAGACATTGGAGCCACAACCGATTTTACGTGCACTAGCTCTCTTTAGCGTACGTTGTCCACAGAAGTTCAGTCGAGAGAGGTTATCATCCTCCGAAGCACTGATCCAAGGTTGGTGCTGCTTCACTCAGTGAATGATTTATGGCAAGGCATTCCCAGTACATGCCGTGCCCCCCTCTCATTTATTTAGGTACCCCAAAACTGGCTAGGTAGCATTAAAATATTTTGCGAAAATTATATTTCAAACGCACGTGAAGGACTGATTTCTACCTGAAAATCAAAGTTAAATGTCTGATTATCCAATTCAATACATGAAAATTTTTTATATACTTATTTATTAATGAATGATGTACATTAAGTTTTAATTTAGTAAATTTAATAATACCTGATAAAAAATAAGATTTTTATTTGAAACCGATCTACGTAACCTTACTTTTTACTCGCAAATATTTAAAAAAAAATATTTAACCCTTTAATGGCATAAAAAAAAACTATAAAAAGAATTACTCACAGATTTTTTTTTTTCTATTAAGAAAAACAAGAATTTAATTTCAGATACTTTATGCATTTAACGGAAAGAATTCTTGAGCAATGCAACAGGGGTTTTTGAAATTTTAATATAAAATATTAAATATTTATGCGTAAGTGATTCGAGATTTGTAAATTGATTTCAATTTAAATAATATTCATTCTACATTAAGTTTTCGTGCAGGGGGCCCCCACAAGTATTTGTGCCCTGCGTCTCCAACTGCATAAGTGTGTCCTGACTTCACTTTCGGTGTGTTCTGATGGGAAGAGAGTTTAACCGACTGGGCCACTGTCGGATTACACAGATTTAATTTAGCTAAACTTTTCCAATTAAATAATGAAGAAAATTTCGGAAATTAGAAATAAAAGTAAATTCCCGTTTTCTGCAGTTGTAGAATAACATTGTTTTGCCTCTATTGTATTTTTCAGTTTTAAAATTTAAATTGTTTTCTTTCTCGCACAAAATATGAATACAGCTAGTTGTTCTAGAGTTATTTGGTGTAATTTAAACTATCTTTTGTTTTTTTAACCAAGGGTGTGACTAAAAAATTTTTATGCGGAGGAAGGAGGCAGAGGATCCAGTGGTGTACGCACATTTCCTTTTAGGAAATAGATTCTTTTAAGAGGGGGGATTAAGGACATTCTGTTAAAATTCACAAATTTTATGTTGAAAATTTAAAATATATGAGCTTTAAGTAAAAGGGGGCGTTAAGGACATTATGTTGAAATTAATAAATTTTATGTCGAAAATTTAAAATATATGAACTTTAAGTAAAAGGTAGGGGGGGTGACCCCTAACCACCCTTTGTGGGGGGAAAAAGGACCATTTTGGTCCATTTCAGTTGATTTCTGTGTAAATGTAAACATAAATTGAGAATACTAGTGCCATTTTGTCAAACGATTTTTTGTCAGATGTCCTCTCGAATGGTCAAAAAAGGGGATAAGTCGAGTAAGCGAGGGCAAGTAAGAATCCAAAAGACAATCCCAGTCACTTTGACATAGGACTGGCGATGATAGATGGGTAAAATTATTTGTTTCTATAGCGGCTATTGATGAAAATTACATTTTAACAGTTTTATTTAATTATACTAAGTAATTAACAAATAATCAAAAATAAATAACTAGTTTATTTTAAAAGTTAATTTTATCTATGTTTTTCGAAATAATTACAGTTAGAACTACACCACTGGGTTAAAGAAGGATAACTATAATCATACAGTATTGTAGGGATCTAAATGCCGTCTTCATGCCGCTGTTAATAATTATGAAAGAAATATAGTAATAATGTAATGTTTGATTATAGTTCGGGAAAAATTAATTGATCTCTTCGACTAAAACTGCTATGGAAATTATGTTTCATTTTAACTGATACTTGGCTCCACCAGTGGCGCTTTTAACTGGGAGACGGTAAGAGCCTGGTTCGAAACTAGGTCGCGTCCGCCGGCCTAACCGTTCGGAGTTTTCCGTGATTTTCTCCGATACTTCGCGTAAATACGGGTTAGGATTCCTTAGAAAGTCCCCCACGGAGGGCAATACCCGCCCTAGGCCTAGATCCCTCACGCAGATAATTGGCCTTAACTTTACATTTAACTGATACTTGTAGAGAAGTCCCGAATTTATGAAACAGTGTTAAAAAAAATAAGGCATACACTTCAACACGTCTATCAAAATGATTGCTGTAAGTGCAGGAAGACGATGTTTGTATGAAATCGTGCGTTTTTGGGATCAGATTTCGTAGTTCGAAGTAACACGAATAAATGTCTCGTATCCAATTTTTTGAGGAAAAATAGCATTTTGACAGAGATCGGTGGAGGATACAGGGAAGAGGTTCCTTGGGGACTGCATCCCCCCACAAAGACATTGCTTAAAGATAGGATTTTGCTTCATTGTGCATTTCGTTTAGGTTCAATGAGTTCTTTTTTTATTAATTAGCTCCTCTCAAAAATTGCGTTGCTTTAGGGTAACATTTTGCTCAATTGTATAAATTAGTTTTGGCCAAATATGTTTTATTGAAAAATTAGCCTCTCCCAAAAACATTCTGTAACCACCACTGACAGAAATAACTATACGTAACTTTGCAGATTCAGTTGCTTTTGTGTTACACTTCAATTGATTGTTCACATTTAAAAAATTCGTTTATTAGCTTTTTGCTTTATTAAGTAACTCCTTAACCAATCACAACCTAACCAGTATTTTTTTTTTTTTTTGTCGCCTTGGCTTATTTTTCTATATTCTGCTCTAATGTTGCCGTTGTGAACGGCAACATTTAATTGTTTTTAAATCAATATAAGCAGGCCTTTTTCTGAGGATTTAAACCAATAAAGCTAACCGCATTATTTTGGACCATGGCAGGACCGGACTGAATTCTATGGGGGGGGGGCCTGGGCTAGAAATTGAAAAGGGGCCCCTTACTGGGGAATGTAGAGGGAATAGAATATTAGGATATGTAATATTTGAAAACTAGACTTACGTGCCTAAAAACCATATTCAACTATTTTAAGGCTTTTGGAGCCCCCTATTCTTCGAACGATCCCTCGTAACGGGGGATCTGTGGGGTCCTCCTCTACGCCACTGTGTAAAAGCGTAAGATTACAAGGGAATAAATAATCAATCTACTTTGGTATATTACGCTAATGTATAGCGTATATCAAATTACTTTAATTATAAATTAGTATATTCGCTTTTGGAAAGCCTCGCTGGGGCCCCCTTAGGCCGGGGCCCTCAGCAATCGCCGACCTGGCCAGTAAGGGCTTGGCCCATGGGCTTTTTAAAAATCTAAAGGACAGGCTTCAAACAAACCTAAAGCAGTTTAATGATGATCATCGAGAGAATCCCAAAACTTTTATTTGCATAAGAAGTTAGAAATGCTTCATTAGTTTTTTAGTTTTATGATGCATTCCTATGAATGACGAACTTAGTAGGCTCCAGAACTAGGAAATATTTAGAAATAAAAAAGTATGAAGTATGCACACAGTTTTATGATTCCCCCCCCCCCCCAACCTCTCCTAAATGGATAACGCCCCAGTCTATTTTTTGGGAGTTGAGTAAAACACGTAGGTTTATCACTTACAAGAGAACGCAGTCCGGTTACAGTCTGTGAAGAATCATTCTGAATTTTCGGAGTCTCAGGTATAATTATTTGTTTTTAAAAATTACTCAAAGAGCTATATGACGAGGAAGTCGTTATAGCTCTCTGAGTAATTTTACCAAGAACTGTCTTAAAATTTAACTGAAGGTCAGAAAATTTAATCAGCCCGTCCTCTAATGGTAAAAATAAAAGTCCTTTCAGCAAAAGTGAATGCAAGTTTAATGAGCATACATATGAAAACGCAAGCTTTCTCCAATTCTTGGATGCTGTTATGCAATTGACAATTTACTTTCCTAGTTCGTTTTTCCCAAGGGATGCTTTGGTAGAGCTGCACTTGAAGCTGAATAAAATGCAACAACATCGAAACTGATAACATCTAAACAAAATAGATTGCTCTGTTCAAAATACTGTGAAGCATGTCATTAACTGAACATGTAGGAAGCGCAATGAAATGTATAACTAATGAAAAATGACTGTTAACATCATCGTGAAATAAGGAACTGGTCCTCAATCATTTCTGGAGATGTATCCCTAGAAATGATCGTGGACTAATTAATTACTTGTGTTGTGTACAAAATGTTTTTTCCTCGTCAGGAGATCGCAAATGCCAAACCTATGTAAAGTGTGTTCACGAGTTAAAATTATAATAATAAATTATTATTAAGCGAAAAACGCTGAATATTGCTGTACTGAAGCAAGGAACAAAGCAGGGAAAACGCGAGAAATCAAAAAGCAATTAATTTTCCTTGCATTTATTTTAAGGATTAAAAAAAAGAGAGATCTTTATTGTTTGACGTTGATCTTTACTGTATCTGCTAGTTTTAGTTGTTCACTACCCTTTATTATAAACATATTACGAGTTAAAATAATAATGCATTGCAGTGCCATCTAGTGGTGAGTAACATCAAAAGGAACACAGAATATATTCTTCGTGTTGAAATGTGTAAGTATAAGAAATTTTATGCCGGTCGGTCGAACGGTATAGAAGTTGATGCGTTGCAGCGCCATTTAGCGGCAAGTTACAGCAAAATGGATAGTGAAAAATATTCTCCGTGTTCTAATATCCGCGAGTACCAAATTTCATCGAAATCGGTTGGCGATATCCGCATAGTAAACGGCTAAACGGAATAGAATTCGACGTTCTGCTGCGCCACCTAGTGGCATGTTAGAGGAAAACGGATAGCATAAAAAGCTTCTCAATGATAAAAGACTTAGGTGAACCAAATTTCATGGTGCAACGGTGCTAGAGTTTTTCAACCTCATACACACATACCAACATTCATTTTTATCTATAACCAGTGTCATTATATATCCCAGTCTCAAATAAAATCCAGTTTCAAATCTAAGCCTCGCCAAAGCGCCAACATACGCCATTGTGCAAGCGTTTGTTCAGGAAATCATTTGAAGCATTGACTTAGCAGCAATCAATATGGAAAATGGTTCGACCGCGAAAAAGTAAAGCAAGCCTTTATTTCAAAAGTGAAATCCCTTAATACAGCCGAAATTTTTAAAATTATCAACTATAACGTGTTTTATTCATCGTTACTCCGATGTAGTAAATGAGATTTCAATTTTCTGAAATTTGGCGGAATTCCCCCAACTTAAATCAATGTACTCATTTGGCGAGAATTCTGGAGATAGATCGCTTGAAATCCCTTAACAACTGCATTATTTCTTCACGAATCATTAAAATTTAACGCTGTATTCTAATAAAACCTTTACACTTGTTTTGAAAAATCTATTTCCTTAAGCTCTCAATAAATTGCGTCAAGCCGAAATCTGTGCAAACCGCTAGAACTCACTTTCTCAAAATCGGCATTTGAGCCATTTTATTTTTTCGCCAAACTAAAAAAAATTACCTATTAGCTTCGGAAATCTTCAATTCTTATTGTTTTTCGTATAAAACATTTCATTCCTGCTCCGATTTCCCATGCACACGATATTATAATTTAAAAAAAAATAACCTTACGAATATAAACTAACAACAAAAAAAAATCGTTATTATTCTTTCATTTTTACTTTGAGAATTTAAAACATCTTATTCGGCAAAATCGCCAGACATGGCAACCACGATCCTTATTTCACACTTTTTTCACTACAGGGGTTACAATTACGGAAATCTTTTTGCGTGGAGAACATAAAAAATCTCTTAAATTCTGGGAACGGGTGGACTTTCAAAGTTTTAAAGTGGACTATGTTTTATTCTATATTATTTTACATATCTGTGCAAAGTTTCAGGCTGATATGTCCATTTTTGTGGATTTGTATACAACTCAAATCCACAAACAAACAAATAAACAAATAAACAAACAAACAAACAAACAAACAAACAAACAGAATTTCATTTTTATTTATAAGATTAATACATATCGAATTCTATTTCTTAATTTTAAAATAGCAATTCCTTGAGTGTTTATAATTTTTATGAATTTGCTGAATTTCACAAAAATTATTAAAGTCTATAGTTTTGTTCAGTGAGAAAAATGTTCCCAGATTTAACAATCACTAAATAAAACGTTAAGCACTTGGAACCTCTAAATCGACAAATGATACTTCGGCAGCGACCATTATGCTTAATACCATTTGCGAGAAATTTCCAAATGGTCATTGACACCTGTTATTACGATTTTTAATCTACCTGCCCACTCGCTGGGAATGAAATGAAGTAGGCGCCAGGCTGTATTTTTCCGGAGCAGGTGCAAAAAGTCAATTATTGTTTTTACAGGCTTTATTGTTTTCGTGGGGTTAGTAAAATGCAGATTTGGTAATGTCATTCATGCTTTACCTTGCCCAATATGCGGTAAATTCCAGTCTTGTTTTGCAGCACGCATGATTTATTTATTTATTATTTATTTATTTTTTTATGAATTTTATCAGGGCGAAAGGATGTAGTGGGAATACTAGTGTTTTGTAGATAAAAGGCAGGATGGAGTACGAAGTGCACTTAATGTTCACAGTTATGAAAATTTCTTTAGAAGACGAGTAAAAGTGCGTTGAAACGCTTAAAAATTTTGTACTTTTTAACATCACTAAGGAAAGCGTTTGCTTATTTGTATGTTCTCCCAATTAATGCAAATTATTTATTTATGAGTCCGAAATTTTGTTTTTGAATTTTCACTTTAATTAACAGCTTGAATCTTTCATTATCGACGTGCACTTTTAACTTGCGCGAAAATCCTATTATTAAGTTAATATTTTTCTAACTGTTATATAATTAAACTGACTTATACAAAAATTACACATTCCATACTTAAAAATAAAAAAATGGATTTTGATAAAATTAAAAAGATACTTTTTACCAATTAAACATTAAAGTTATTAAATTTAAGTTTTATAGTATAACACAAAATTATATCATGTTAATTATGTATAGTTGAAAAGAATGTATATTCTGTATAAGAAAAGAATTAATAATTCTGTTCTTATCTATGTATAAATTGCATTAAAAACATTTAAATATTAATTAATATTTTTGATTGACTTAAAATTTTTGAAGACAGTAATAGAATTAACACTATCCATGCACATAGTTCCTTGTAGATATGCGTAGATTGGGGAATAAACAGTTTTTCACATTCACTAACATTTAAAGGCGCAAGATCCAATAAATGCAAATTAGTTACAAAATAAAGCAAATATGTAAATAATTTGATAGTTACTAATTTTTGTGAAAGTGATGGGTTCAGGAGTGACTTTTTGGGGATACGAAATCTCAAAAGCTGCGAGATTCTTTTCGCTTGTGACGTAATTTTTGGGTCATAACTTAATGATCCGAGTTGACATCCGATATAATCGGTACATTTTTAACACGACAATCACGGTAGTTTCACTAGCAAAAACCCATGGTTTCAGTATAAGGCACCATACTTTTTCTCTCTTTCTGCAACTTTCTCCGGATTTTTTTTCTTTTTTGTTCTCCCCCCCCCTTTTTTTTTCGGGTCTTTGCAACAACTGATTATACTATATTGATTGATATTTTTAACTTATGGAAGGTTTCCATTGTGTTTCATTTAAAAGGAAAAATGGTAATTGGAAATTAATTCGGTGGAGAAAGACAAGTTTGGTTCTTTGTTATTTCTCTTTCTTCTCCAAGCTTTATCTGCTATCACAATGACTCCTAGAACCTCTATAGGACTGTATTTGCAAGGCGTAATCATCGTAGGGGTCCAAACACCGATTCAGTCATCACAATAAATTTTTGTATTGGATAAAATTTTTGTGAGTGAGAGAGAAGAAAACTAAAAAAGATAATGTAAGCAAGTTTAAAAAAAATTTCATAATTTAATTTGATTTATTCTTTTTTTTTTTTTTAAACTTATTGTCACTAGAAAATTTTGCTGTTACTTGTATTCAATCAGTATATGATGCATGACAAGTGTGATTGTAGATGCAAGAGAGAACAAGAAAATATGACCCAACAAAAAGAAAAATTAATTTGATTATTTCATCTTGTATGTGTGTGTGTATACATATATACTATAGTGTTACGATGTGAATAATATATTTTTGAACCAAACGTCGAATGATGTTATTTTAGCTACTAAAATTAAGAAAAATATGCTATTTTGCCAACTTTCCTACGTTTGTGAGGATACTAATGCTACAATTTTTGGCCCTTAATGGCGGGCACCCTGCCGTTATTACGTGAGAAAGAGAATTTATTGCTTCTCCTGACGATAATGCCATTTTCATTAAGTACGAAACCAAATTACTTTGTTCGAACAAATGTGCAAATGCGTTTTAAGAACTACCTTGCTTGTGTTTGTGGCTTCTCTTCAAATGGAAAATTACAACTTTCTTTATATTGCAGGGGGTGTATGTGGGTTTCGGCAATCTCCTGCAATATCACTTCTCCAAATCTGCACCCTCTACCCCCCCCCTCCCCCCGCTCCCCCTCCTCTCATTTGCGTCGCAAACGAGCCGCAGTTCCGCTTACAGCGAAGTATAACGGCGAATCCGTTATGAAGAGGAACTTGCAACGCTTTCTTTTATATCTGATCTCCAGGGTGTATTAATAGGCCTCACTGGATCTGCATCACTGATTTTTGTGATCTTGTGGGTGTTTTGATACAAGTGTGTGTTTGTGTACATCTTGGAATGCCCTGTGAAAAGAGGATTGGAATGGTAAAATACAACCTGGAAAGCAGAGCAGGACTACCTAATTTGTTAGGGCGGTTAACTGGTTACTCGGAGGTTTCGCATTTAGCGAATTCAAACTTGATGAAAGCTGTATATCCATAGAAAGATGAGTTATTTGTGCCCATCAAATTGTGATAAAACAAAAATTTTTATGAATCATAAACCTGTGTGGTTTCCAAATATGTTTGAATTGCTAACCCCTTTTAAAATATGAAAGAAATTAGCAAACCCCTTGTGGAGTGGTCACTAAACAGCTGATAAGAAACGGGCCCACCATTGGCCCAGTGGATAAGACACTGAGCATGAGTAGATGGCCGAAGTGTGTATGCCCAGGGTTCTGGCCTACCGCGAGTCTGGATCTAATGGTCTGGAGTTTACGACGGTTTTCTCCAGATGTAATAAGTTATTACATCTGGAGAACCCTTGTGTAGCTTTGCCTTAAAACAAACCAGTATAACAGGAAACGATAACATAATCGCAAAACATCTAAGAACAAACATTAATAAAACCATTTTCTCTCTCAAACGGCGGACCCTTGCCTTATGGGCATTCACCACTGCTTAGGCCCGAAATCTTTACAATTTTATTATGGGGACACCCAACATTACCCTATGAAGGAGGGATGAACGACTTAAGAAACAAGCGCCAATCTGGTATCGAACCCTAACCCCTAATCGAAGAGAATGAGTGGGGCGTGCAAACCACCATACCGTCTAGGGCGGCACATTATGTTTTATTAATATAATTAAATATAATTATATTAAAAATTTAATATAATTATATTTAAATATATTAAAGATTAATAAAAACTACAGTTATAGCGACATTTTAAAAAATTAATTCAACAAACCAACTAGCTCTTAGTTAAGCTAACGTTAAATTTGTTTACGGAAAATAAAATTCGAAATATGAACTTGTTTTAACTTAATACAGCTTTATAATAAGGACTGTGAAAAGGATGGTTCAAGGGATTAATTAATAGTATTTTTTTTTCTTTTTTTCCCCATTTTTTTTTCTTCCTGGCTGTTTGTTTAATTTTTTCCACGAAATATGCGGATGAGGAGTTTTTCTAATTTTCAAGCTGATTTCTTCTGCTACTCCCCCACCCCCTGCATTTATTTTATAGACATATTTAATCGAAAGACATGGTTATAAATATACGGGGCTTCGCTTTAACTTTACTCATTTATTTAAAAATTTCTCTTGCAAAGGGGGAAAAAATGTTAAGTTATCTAATTTTCAGTTCAATATTAATCATCGTATTAAATCAATCTAAACCAATAAATGTGTAGCAGATTGACAAAAATGTGGTCGAATATTGCATTCTAGAATGGGCCTTACGACATTTCAGCGAAATTCTTCTGATTTCGTTCCCATAACCCCTAGTCTGGTATTTCGACCCCTCTTCGCATTCCTTGATTCAGGGGGGATTTCTTTTCTGAAGTGACGTGTGTTATGACGTCAGTTTGCTGCTTCACGTGACTATCTTTTCTTTTCTTGGGGAGAAAAAGATATGGATATTTTACCGTTAAAAAGGAAAAAAAAAGTATGGGAAAAGATATTTTTATCCCGATTGATTTTTTTATTTGAATTTGAAACATTTTGAGTATTCAGTGGATTAAAAATTGGTTTATTTGTCAGAGGCGTATTTATATAACAGTTAAAGAAATAGATACGCTATTGTTTCTGGAAGCTTAATTATAATGAACTATCCTCCTAGGCGGTCAGCTTTGTCGCCCCATACTTTATTATTCTGTATAGCAATCCTTCACGGCGTTGCCCGTGACCCTCTGTGGTATGTATTAGGTATTAAGGCATAATTTGCCGAAAAAAAATGTCTGTTGAGAGACTAGATTAGCGAACATCGAGTTATTAAATATTTCAACCAGTCAATGAAATTATCCTATAAAATCTACAATTTTTTGATGAAAATTTCTTAAAATATGCAGATGTTTGATCAGTAGACGTTTTAAACACTGTGAAAAATTTCTCGAAAATCGATTGAAAAATATCGGAGTTATTCAGTGTTTAACTCAAAAATCGACCTTCATAAAAAAAATCTAAGTATAAACAAAAAGGATCCAGTTTAAAAAAAAACATATTTTTTTAAAAGAGGAAATGCTGGGTTGTACGGTTCCGTAATTATTTTTCATTTAACATAAGTAACAAAACACGGATTGCAATTTCAGTATTACCGAATTCAGTTGTCGCACTTTCTCCTAAGGGTTCTACTTTCGGAAGCGGATGTTGTGTGGGATAGCTTTCATTGCAGGGTGAGAAAAATTCCGTTACAATGGTTCTTAACTAATAATTAAAAACTATCATTCCGATTAATTTTTTTTCGGCAATAGCTTTCCCTTGTCCAATTTACCCAGTACGCCAAATTTGGTCTAGATCCGACGAACGATCTAGCCGCCTGTAGCGAACATGCATGCATGCGTACATGCATTGCATATATCTCATTAGCATAATGCTACTATTAGGAGGATATAAATTTAAAAAATATATAAATTCCTTTCTTTTGCAACTGTTTTGTAACAAAAATTAGTGAAGTTCAATGATAGTATTGACTTTTTCATACCCCTTCGTACTTACTGAAGTTGCTACTGGTAGACTTCGTACAAGGAGAAAAGAAATAATATTAAAAAGAATACCATGCATATGGTCAAATTTGTAAATTTACAAATTGAAATAGCTAGATTTTGATTTTTTAAAATTAATCTGGTCTTGTGTTTGGAGCGATGTGTCTTGTTCAGTAACACAAATGCTTACCAAGCTTATCATTGCAATATAGGGACTAAGAGGGAATCTCCTCTGAAACTTTACAACTGCTTTCCCGCCACACACACACTCTCAAAGGTATTTGGTATTTTAAGAATATTTAACAGATGTAGCTAGCACAATAAAACGAGCAATCTTACTTGTTGTACGCAATCAAACTTTGTTTTATTTTTCAACAACAACGAAAAAATTGATTTAAATTAAGAGCGCATTAGAAAATTATATTTTGTTGACTACATTTAATAAAATCTCATTTTTTTTATACAGTGCCGAACAAAAAAGTTTGACAGTTAAATTGTGTGCCAAAAAACCCCTTGAGGAGGTCGATATGATTATGCGTTTAATTCGGGATACTCGGAGGTCTTTTGGTGCATATAGGGTTGACACAGGTAAAGTAAAACCTGAAATACCAGAGAAATTGCAAACGCTGCCTAAAAACCTATAAAATCTTGAAATGTGATCTAAAAATTATCTGAAGTTTGCATGGATAAATAATTTTTCATTTGTTTTTCGTTTGGAATGCTCCATATATGACTTGACTTATATAACGGACACAAATATTTTGGGGGGCATAGTTAAAAAAATGCTTATTTAATTTAAACAAAGTGCACAGCACTATTTTTTAGGGGAAGGAGTATATAATCTCTTTTAAGGTTAGTAAAAATAAAATGAAGTTGCGTGGAGTAGACGTCATAAATTTCATTGCCTAAAAGACCTCGGAAGGTTCTCAATCAGTATGTGGCTAAATCTTTTTATTAAGGCATAATAAAAATTTGGCGATACATTTGTACAAGGAAATTTAACTAAATTAGGAAGTGTATAAGGTGATTATTGGATGGGACGAGTGGTAGGGATGGATAATGGACTCATTCTCTAGGATATTAGGGGTTCCAAAATTATCTAGCTACAATTCTATTTTTTGGTTCACCCCCAGGTGAGGCTTGTTGGTATTTGCCTTATTATTTTACTGGCCTGATATTCAGGATGAGCGGGACAGTAATTTAGTGCTTCTAATATTGGCATCATATTTATGTGTTTTTTTTTTTTTTTTTTTTTATATCTATTAAAATTCAGCGTACCTTTAAAAGATTAAAACAGTTTTTCATTTTTTTTTGTCTTTTTCCTTTAAATGTCTCATAACTATTTTCTTATACTATTTATTGTGCAGAGTGTAATGATAAAGGATAAACCTTTAAGGTAACCATAGACCTAATTAACGCGTTATATGATCAGTGCTAAAGCAGAATATCTTACTTTTGGTTTTCTTTGCCAAACACTTAAACCCTACAATAAAAGCCTGTGTTGTTATAATGCAGACTGCGCTTCTTCTAAGAGCATTGCTTTTTTTAATGCCTCTTTATCTCTTTCTCCAAGGAGATAAGCTGTGATAGGAAGACCTCCCTCATAAAAAGTAATCGAAAAAGTGTCACTTATCCGATTACGTTTATTTTGTTAAATATTCTTAACCTCTCTTACTTATGAAAGGTATTAATTTAGTTCATTTGTGCCTTCCTATACGCAGGATCTCATTAACAAACGGGCAAAAACATTTGGTTGATAATTTTTCTAAGAGACTATCAAATAATTTTACACTTTTAATTTATTTACTTATTCCATATAGCTAAAAAAAAAGTCTCTACGATGTTTTGTTTGAATTGGTGAAGTTCTCTTGCATTGTCAAAGACAGGAATTTTAAAGTATTTCAGGGGTAGGTGGAAAAAAAATTGGCGAAATTGTAACTTTACTCAGCTGTAACTGAAATAAACTTTGCATTAGATTTCAATAAATGCCGAAGTAAAATCTAACAGGCAATCACATCGTTCCAGTTAAATCCCATCGCACAATTTTTATTTCTAAATTTTTAAACAGTATTACTAATTATTAGTATTACTTTATGGGTTAATAAATTCATGGATAATGAGTTGTTTGGTTTCAGAATTGTCTTTTGTGCCCGCCATTGGATATATATAATATATATATATATATATATATATAATGTATGTATATATATATATATATATATATATATATATATATATATATATATATAATATATGTATATAATCTTAAAGTAATTGTATAGTAAATAGCCTTAAGCAAAGGAAAAGCAGAGAAAAGTTTCGTAGAGGTTTAGTTCGCCAAAACAAATTCCACAGTTAATCAATATCGCAAAAAAGTTGTGTGCAGTTTATTAAAAAGAGTGAATATTTCCAGGGAAATCACGTCATTCTATAGCTAGGCAAAGAAGAAATATTTCCCAAATGTAATTAATGTAATGGTATCTTAATCTTACCAAAGAGATGAAATTTCTATGAAAATAACATCTAATGTTATATCAGAAAATTTATTGTTCTTGTTGAATGAATTTTCTCGTATACGATATTATATTGCTGGAATTTTTATTTATATTTATTGACTATACAGCGAAGACCTATATAATGAAAAATAAATTATTCAAACGAGGAAAGAATTATTAAACTAGGAAAAAAAAATGTAAATGTTCATAATATTTATTTTGGCAGTATAAACAGTTCACTTATTTGCATTTCTTTTTGGCAAAATGGCAGTTTTTGACTGTTTCCTTTAATTCAAATGAAACTGTCCTGTATACATTTTGAAGAACTAGAACTTTCTTTCTTTTTCGTCAGCGGTTTTTTGTTTTATAAAACATATTATTTATTATTTTGCATTAAAAACTGCTTGCCATTCAGTATAATAAAAATAAAATAAAATATGCAACTATAATGGGAAATACATGTTTTAGTTACATCACATTTTAAAATGCCATTACTAGCGAACATCTTTCATTGCATAGAGTTATACCACTTTGTGAATATTCAACAACAGTCCAAGAATTGCTTAAATAAGTCACGGAAACAGTGTTGCAAAACCTTTAGATTGCTCCCTACTTTTTAAAAACTGCCTTCGCAAGAATACGAGAGGCGATTCCAATACATTACAGTTAATGTGTGATAGTCGTTGCCTGAAGTGCATTATTTTTATACTGTCCCTCTTTTCCCAAAAAATTTATAATTAGAAAAATGTTGCTCTTTGTCTAAAAAGGTAAATTAAAAAAATCTCATGTCTCTATAAGTGAAATAGCAAAAAATTTAATGTTAAAAATGATGACTTGCAACACTTTACCGAGTGTTTTGGCGTCGGTTTTTAGACGAAAACTCTGTACTTTAGGGGACTAACTGCGAGTCGATAAAAGTTAAATAATGATCCTATTGTGAAATGGCAATTGAACGCATTTCAAGCGAGTGAAATATATCTGAATGGATCGGTACTGTTTTATGAAACTAGTAATAATTTAGTTTTTTAGGCGTAATGTCCACTAATTACGTCATGCTTCTAGGGAAAAGATTTTAAAGTATAAAAGGGAATGACAAAATTATGGTGTGGTAACTGTCCCTAGAAACTGCCAAACATGCGTTATAACAAAATGCTTGCTAAATTACGATTTGAGAAGTCAACTGTGTCTATTGAGTGACTATTAACATAAATTGACGTCAGTTAAAAAGTAATTACATTTCTTCACTTTTGAGACATCCCCTTAGTGCTCGGCGACAAATGCCAAAATTTTCAAATTGCAATATCTCGGAAACTATTCCACTTAGAGACATGGGATTTTTAAAATTTACCTTTTTAGACAAAGATAAACATTTTTATTAATATAAGTGATAGAAAAGGAGGGACCACGTAAAAATTAAATTTCATATTTTAATATATATACAGCCCCAATAAAAAATTGCCATATCTCAAACCTACTCTTAATTTGACGAACTTTCTAATTGAAAGTATTTTTCGATCCCTTACTGTTTAAACGATAATCGCTTTAACATCTATTTTGAAACACCCGGTATGTAGCCAGAAATAGGTGAACTTCTCAAAAGTGCACTTTAAACAATGGCTGCCCACAAACCTAATGTGTTGGAATCAGTGTCGTAGCTAAGTAAAATGAGAGACAATGAAAGCACTCTTTTTCTTAGTAAGAACGACATCGATCATTTTATGGTGTCACTGGAATTTCTTTAAAATGACCATTTGTATTGGTTTCTATCGTGAGAGTTCATCTTGCAAATGAAAACTTTCTGGGTCATTCCATATCAAATAACCCAATGAGTGTTACTCCATAGTAACTGTTTAAAATAATAATAATAATCTAAAGACTTCTGGTTGTGAAATCCTCATTTATCAATTTGTGAAACATTTTGTTCATTATTAGTCGAGATTTGAAAAACGATGATTTTTACCAAATTTCGGCCATCTTGAATTTGGCACATCTGTGAAAAACTGCAGTTAACTTGAGAAGTAATGGTTCGAATTCAACTATTCTGGTACTGATTTGTAGCTATTTATAAGAGGAATATAAATCCGGTTTTGTAAATAAAATTAGATCTGTGTTTTTATTTTTAATATTTTAAACGGAAAATGAAGAAAAATCATCTTCAGAATTTACCCAAATTTAATAGGCTGTTTTTTTAAAAAAAAGTCCATCATATTTTTTTTAAATTTGGCTGAAACAATAATCAATATACTTTATGTATAAAAAAATGAGGAAGGTAATATTTCTTTACAACCCTGGATTATCCCTGGATAAGATATTTTAAAACCCTGGATATCGAGGTATGAAACTGCTTGTTGCTGGAATATGCTAGTAAATCGCTTTCCAAAAGAATAGTTATCATTCTTATACTTCACAAACTTAATTTTAATTACTAAAACATTTACTATACTCAAAAAATAACATTTGCAGCAATAATTAAAAAAACACATAATCTATAATTAGGTCTAAATCATGCAACTTGGCAGATTACTTCTTGTGTTACATCTACGCTTTTTTTCACTTTCAAGTAAAAACACTGGTAATGGATTCGATATTAAAATAATGTTAAATTAATATTTTGACTACACGAGAAGTGAAAAAGAATACATTCAGATGACATCCAGCTTTAATGAACTGTTAAGAAATTGACAAATAGTCCTTTTAAGCTTTGGATTCTGAACATGGCTCGGTAGCCTGGTACTAAGCCCTGCTCAAGGAATTGATTGTACACATCAGTGGTACAGTGATAGTGACAATCAATGCATATTTACGGCATCGAGAATGTGGACGTACAAACTGAAATTATAAACACTTATATTGAAAAAAAAAAGAGTAAATCAATAAGTAAGTAAATATGAATAAGTGAAGTAATATACAGTTTTGGAAGTGAATAGCAATCCATCGAAAGATCTCATTGACAAATTTCTTTTAATTACGTTAATTAGAGAGAGAAGAGTGCCTGCCACTAAGAACTCGCGTGTGTTAATTATTTTCGTTAAAGGCGTTAATGAAGGTGAAAACATATGTTTATTTTGAACAGTGTCAGTAAAAATTCCGTAAGGTTAATTAAACGAAGTAGTTAGTAATGTGATTAAAGGGTCTTATCTAATTAAATGTGCCAGTATACGAGTATGTCCAAAGGGAAGCATCGTGTGTAGTGTAAAAGTTAAACAATCATGTCATGAGTTAATAACTGCATTTTGGGCTTAACTTTTTCGAATGATTAAATAGTTTTATTTTATACATATTCTTTCTTGAATTACGGCAAATTATTTAGGCTTTTGTCTGTTTGTAAGCTTAAAAAATTAATAGCTTGCTTTACCTGAGAGCGTAAAGAAAGTAGCATCAGTTTCATCCAAATACAGAAATTAGTGTTAGAATATTAATTCCGTTAAGCAGGATGTTATATCTACCCGTGACGTCTATAGCGTCAGTTCAAAAATCGGCAAGACATGTATATATACGTAACCTATCCCCTGTTTTAGGGGATGCACACATAATTTTCTCTTGAAGGAGGCCCAGCCCATATAACCTGCGACATTGGGACACTAACCACGTAGAAATTGCCCAAGAGATTTTTTTTTTGTGTGTGTGTGTGTGTATGTGTCAGTATATTTCATTAAGAGTTTTCCCCCTTTTTAAAAAAAAAGAAAGAAAAGAAAAGCCTTAAATGATCATATTTAGATAAAACAAATAACCAGTTCCCTGAGAAATTTACTGGAATGTTAGTTAAGTTTATTGATTTCCATAGCAGCTTAATCTATTTGGATAACTTTCAATTGAGTATTTATTTATTTTTTCGTTACGAATTTCATCGAACCATAAAATACACTTATTAAAAGCTAAAGAATGTGATGAAAATCATACATTTAACAAAGCAGCCTTAATAATTACTTTTCCCTTAGCGCCACTGACCGTTTATTCTTTAAATGCATAGTGTTAGGAGTATACAGTCAATGTTCACACAGTTTCACCCCTCCCCTCTCGCTCGTTACAAAAATGAGACCCGCTATTTCCATTTATTTATAAGAAAACACTAAGGAATTAGTTGCCACTCTCTTCTGTTATGTTCTGAATAAATATTTGGTGTATGGTTGTATCAATTTCCCAACAGGTGAGGAGTGGGATTTATTTTAGCACTAGATTTAAAAAGAAAATGATCTCTTTTTATTATTTAAGGAAACAAATACTTGCAATTAGTTTGTTGTGAATGGGCGATCAACCGTTTTATTCTGCTTAATGCATTGTATATGACGTTGTATGTCATGCATGGCAATGAATCCATTCAAGACATCCCGTCCGGTCGTTCGTATTTTTTCCACCACGTGAAAACGTCACTAAAGATTAAAATATTTAAATTTCGAAGTAACATTCACTTTTATAATATTCGAAATTTGCATTCACATGAACTTAAAAGTGATCTTTGCATACGTTGTCGACATATTTTTGTAATTTACTTTTGACCTGAAGATTCCCTCTGACTTCTAAGTTGATATGCAAAATTTAAAGGATTTCAGAAAATAAGCATTACGGCGTATGTAACCTGAGATAAGATCAGATAAAAATATACGATTCCGCTTGAAGATAACATCCTCTAACTGTCATAAAAATAGAAAGTTCTATCAGTTTTTACAAAGGATGTGCACTTATCAGCCACTTAAGTTTATTTAGAATTTGTGTTACAGTGAAGTGACGGTATATTTGAATAAAATAATAAAGTGTATCTGATTGGTTGTGAAGCATATATTTTAGAGGACAGGGATATTGTGTCCTGATCGGAGGTATATATTGGAGAGTATCTGAATTTTAGTTTTTTCATCGGATGTAAGAAGTTCCAAACATTTGAGCACTGAGATTTTCCGTTAAAAACTCTTAGCTAAATGTTTTATAGTCATAAAATGTATTACACATCTAAATCTTTTCAGTTCTTTGAAAAATCCGAAAATGCTATTATTCATGTGACCTTTTGCGGTTAAAAAATTAGGTCGTTTAAACTTTCGCAGATCGATTTGAATTATGTCTATAGAAAATTATGTCAAACTACTGGTAAATGTCACAAATACGTTTATGAAATTTTTGGCGAGATTTGAATATCTCTGACATAGACCTAACATTTTAAAAACTAATAAGTTATATAGTTAGGGCCTTATTCATTACCGAGAAAAAATTTTAACGGTACTTAAGTGCCCCCGAAATTTGACGAGCTCACAATAGTTCTTTAAATATTACATCTAAGGAAGTGTATTACGTAGTTTGATCAGTGTATTTCTGTATAAAATGGCTACTTAAGTCAACGTAACAGAAAAGTGATAATGGATGAACCCCTATTGGCACTCATAAGTATTCTAAATATATACTTAAACTGCTTAGCCCGCCGTTGCCCCGGAGCATTAGATATAAGGCATAACTTTGCCCCCCCTCCTAATTTATATATATATATATATATATATATATATATATATAATCCGTTCATGCTTGCTAATTTATTCCCATGACTTATTTTCACAACCATTAATGCTCACAGTAAATATGAATTTTAAAAACACTAGTCTGCACTGCACATGTGTGCAATTCTTCATCATTATATGTAACGCAGCTACCAAAAAATCGTTTAATCTTCTAAAAAATATTTGAGAAACATGCTGAATTCTTAAATTAATTACTTAAAAATAATCAAATCCCATTATCGTAAAATAAAATAATAATTTTAAATTTCAAGCTCCAAGAAGATAATAATAATAAAAGTTTTATCAACGGTCGAAAGATGAACATTTGCCTATTAGGTTTTCGACGCGACAGTTTCAATTTCAGATGACGAATCTTTCTTTTAAAAATTCTTTAAAATCCTCAAATTTAAGCGCGTCTTTGAAACAAAGCTTATTATTGAAAAAGAATACTCTGTAGTTTCCGATTTCTTAAAATTTAATTTTTGGACAAAAATGTAGCTCGCGATAACGCAGAATGCTCGAAAATTAGCCGAAAACTGGATAAAATATTTAAAAAAAAATCCGTTTTTTTTTGCGGCAATACCTTTTCCTTGTCTTGTTTAACCACTGTGGCAAATTTGGTTCAGATCTGATGAACGATCTAGCCGCCTATAGCGAACATACATACACACATTTCATTAGCATATAGTGCTACTATTAACGAGGACTATGACTATTTAAAATATTGGAACTTCTTTATTTAAATAAAATATTTTAATGATATCAAATTAAAAAAAAATTACACACGTTTCTTCTTATTATACGTTTCTTCAATTATTGCTCTGCTTGAAAGTGCCTCATTGGCTGATCTGTGCGTATAGTGTCATACAGGGGCGTAGCCAGGGGTGGGGATATCGGGATATATCCCCCCCCCGAAATTTTGGATTAGTGATGAAATTCCATCTATTTATACACATATAAGTTCATATCCCCCCCCCCCGAAAATTTTTCCAGGCGCATATCCCCCCCCCCCCCGAAAAATTTTCCTGGCTACGCGCCTGGTGTCATACATTGTAATAGCACATGTAATTGTTAAACATAAGCAAAGAACAATCGAATTTAATTTTTTTAATCTGTCGAACGTTCAATTTCTTCTCACGCATGCGTATTTGGCCTTGTTACTCTATCTATTGCAGCTCTTAATTGAGTTGAATGTTTGATTCCTTCTTACTCATGAGTATCGTCAAAACCTCGCGCAGTATTAGGTAGCCGCTCTGCTACTTGATCCCTGTTTATTTGCTGTATTTTATTTTAGTCTTTGATTTCCTACCTAGCTGCATATCACGCTTATGATGATGAAAAAAAAAAAACCCTTTATTTGCATATCTTTATAACGTATTTACAGGTTTTAATTACTTTTCTGCAAGTTGTTGGTTTTACTTATCTCCAACAAAATCTTTTTTTAGAAATGTTTTTATAACTTTCTTCTGACAAAAAAAAAAAAAAAAAAAAACCACCCACTAAGATATATTAATTTATAGCCTGTATAGTCTACTAATTAACCACATACCAAACTGACAAAGTTGAAATAACTTTAATCATGTGGGTAAAATTTATTCTTCTGACCTGTATATAGAAGAAATAAATGCAAATATAACTACATCTCTTTATTATTTTTTATTCCTTTTCAGTTAACATTTCTTTTCTCAGGTAAAGAGAGATTGAGAAAGAAATGTTGAGAGCAGGATTATGAAATTATGAATTAATTCCTTTTTTATGCACTGTTAGCACGAAAACTGTGGCCAAGTCTATTGTGAATTATGAGCATGAATGTTACACGCGATATTGCATGATTTTAGAACGATTTTTTTGAACAATGAGTACAGGAATGAACCAACAATTTAACCCGTAACAAACGAGTTGAAAAATGCCTTCGAACAATGCACATCGTGTTGTTCATGACGTTATCAGTTCTATCTTTTCGTTTTTTCAAAATATCTGTGGGTCAGCGTTATAGAATCGAGTAATTTTGTGACTGATGCGAAATTAATCATAGAGTATTCTGAAAATTCTGATATCTTTTGACAGAATTTTCTGCTCAAAAGTTTTAAACACTATTCTGAATGTAAAAAGTACCAAGTTTGTCCTTTTATTCTTTTCACTCAAATTTCTGAGGGCGGAAATTTTAGGAAAAAAATAAAATAATTGAGTTTTTAGTGCTTCAATTCTTTACAAAATTAACTTGTCCAAAACCTGCTGCAATTTCCAAAATTAATTCATTAATTCTGTTTAGTTGAAATTTAATTGAAGTGTTGATGTTACATGTTAGAGCCCTGCTATCAGAGGTTATTTTGTTGGCTTTTTCTCACAAAAAACAATTTTACATGACTAAAATTATAAATCAATTATACACACTGAAGCAAGAAAGATAAACCATGCCAAACGCATTGATTATAAAAATTTTCCAATACAATTGTCTAATTAGAACATACATAACTGCGAAAGGATGATTAAAAAACAATCAGACTTTCCTTACTAACACTCCAATTAAAACTCCTGTTACTAATTTGTTATTGGCCTGTCGTCATTCCAAGCTTTACTACAGGTTAAAATTAATAGCCCAAGTGAAAAATAACAAAATTTGCACATTATTTTGTGTAATTTGTTTATGTAGACCTCCAGTATTCATAATTAAATTATGATATTAACTATGGTTGTGATGACATTTAATAATAGTAATAACATTTGGAGGTATTACGTCAGTTTCGCATGATATGACCAACCAAAAACCAGTTTCGGAAACTTTCCTTTCTCTTTTTAATCGTCTTTTCAAATATATTTTAAACGTGATCTGGTGATAACCACAACATTCTTATCCTTGTATGGCTATGATCTAGCTTGCAGTAATCGAAAAACAATTAACCAGACATCTAAACTAAGAGGAAGTGTTATTGGTGGATTGTGTTTGCCACCTTCAAAAGCAAGATATCTGACTTGCGGTGCCTTCATATCTGCAGACAATGACCTGAAGATAATCCTCACCCTTTTAAAGTGGGTGTAAAAATGGATTCTTTTGATCGTTTCCCCTAAAAGAGTTCTGTTTTATTAAAACAAGAAAAAAATTTAGTAGTATACTGAGAATGAAGTCTTCTTTTATGTGTTTGTTAATTTTACCGATTTGTTATGTAATAACTGAGTTGTTTATTACAGTTTTCGAAAAGTAAAGCGATATTAATTACATAAAAAATCACCAGTCATGTTTCTGTCATTTGTGCTCTAATGATTTCTTCCTTCAGCGAATTTATTATGTGAAGGTGTTTGCGTGATTTCTACTGTCAATAAAAACTGAACTTCCATAATGCATATACTAGAGTACAAGTGAGGATAATATATCCTTACGCATTCAATATATTTATGATCTAAATATGGCAAAAGAAAATCTCTTAAGCATGTTTGTGGCTTAATGTTACATATTGTTTTGAGAGGCCGCTCAGGTGATGTAGTGGCTAAGAACCTTTCTATGACGCTTTGGGTTCAGGTTCGATTGCCGGCTTGAGTTTACTTGAACTCGTCCATCAATTCATAAAAGTTAATAAAAGCGTTGGCCGCTCATTGAGTGCCCCCCCCCCCATAATAGAATGGCTAATACCTTTGGGCCGCTGTAGTGAGGAATGCCTAATCGGCAAATGTCCCCCCGTACTTTACGGGGGGACATTTGCGACACAAAAAATAATAATTTAATTATTATTTTTTGAGTCGATCTATATTTTTATTTTTGGCTAAACTTTAAAATATTGTATACAGATGATATTCTCGCTATCCGTAATAAACTATTGCCTGCGTTTGCTGTAAATGTAAAATGAATGTTTCGTGTAAGACCATAGTTTGAGATGCATGCTAGACTAGACAGAGGTTTTTATCATAACTGTACAGGTCGTTGCGGGACGAGAAAAATCATTGTGACTGTTTCGCGAGACGAGACAGGTATAATTTTCGTCTTGCTTCCATCCTTAAAGAATAGCCTATGTTTAACAAGCTATACTTTTTTAAATTAAATCTTAGTTGATTTTTATACGTTTATTTTTTGGTATGAGCCGTAATTGCCACTAGTTGGAACATTTCATAACACTGGGGCAGCTACAAGATGGTTTTAACTCTTTCAGCTTTTCGAAAAATCTTGTTCTGTTTTGTCCCGATTCATTTGAGAACGCGTCTGGTTTAGTACAGATGTGAATGCTGATTTTTTAGTTCGCTTTGAAATGTTTCATATAGTTTATATTAATTTTCTCCAGTGTCGTACTATTTAGTTTTTAACAATTAAAATAACACCAATGTTCTCTGTAGTATAAAATTTTTCATTTAGTCACGATTTCTAACTCCCTTCCGTTGTGTTTTTTCCTTCCGTATATTTTTTTTAGGTCAACTGGAAATGAAATACACCTGGAGAGTTTTTATAGAGTTAATTACCTGGTAACGTCTCTGGCGAGAAGTGAAACTGACGAATGGCTTGTGCGTGAGCGTAATAAATATTAGCGTTATGGTGCGTAACTCAAAAGTAAATGCACGTATTCCTTTTTCGTAAAATAAATTATAATAAAAATGCTAAACTAAAAATTCAGCTTTCCTCTTTTGAAATATATTTCAGAGAAAGTGTTGCAAGACCCTCGTAATTTTTCCGATTTGATATACACACTATTTCAAAAGTCAGTGATGTACGTGTTTTGAAACACTTTTCAAAGAATTTAACATTTTTGATGGCGCATACATATAGTTACTCAACAGCGAATGATTGACATTCTCAAATACATCTTCTCTGCTAGTATAAATGATCGTGAACAATATTTAGACTTCTGACTAGAAGAACATATAGAACTTCGAAAAAAACTATAGTTCTGCATTAGATTTATACCATTAAATTTTCGAAGTTTTAACTAAAATATTCTTTGCAGGGTGTACAAAAAATCAAAAGAATCGGATTTATTTTATTTATATCAGATTAAAAATAAAGTCTGATTAAAAAAATAATTAGATCAGATATTTTCAATAAGTTTAACTACTTTATATAACGAGTATAGGCAGCTGATAAAAATCTAGTTGTTAATAGCGTAAATCTGTAAATAAAATATTGCTTTGGTATGCAAATAAAATAATTTTATCCCAAGTGGATGATTTTGGAAGCATAGTAAAATTGACTGATTATATGCTGACTTACTTTACAAATTTAAAAGTGAAGCTTTCAAAAATAAAACTTTACAAATGTGTTATTCACATGCAATACCAATAATTGTATTATGCCCAATCTCTTTCAGCTTGTGGGCCACAGAAATTTAAATGTACGGTATCATCCAAATCAAATAATGCGTTCTGTTAAGTAATACAGTCTTAAAAACAACATATTAAAGAGTAATTGGTGGATGTAATGAGACATTCCAAATATGTATTTATAATTTTCTTTGCAAATTAAATTCGTAAAAATATGATGGCACACACACTAAAAGCAATTGGGTGATTCCAGAGTATTGTGAGTTTTTTGTCATGTCCACAACAAGTTCGATTGATCATAACTAAACAAAAATTGAGTAGGATGCATGGTTTTCTTTTCTTTTCCTTATTTTTTTTGTAAATAGTATATGTTACATTGTTGACAAAAACTGTTTACAAAAGACAAAAACTGTTCATGACCTAACTCAATTTTCTATGCAGTTATGACCAATCAAACTTATTGCTGATATGACATAAATGCTCACAATACTGTAGAATCATTCAACTATCAAATAAAAGTTCTTAAAAATATGATGGCACGTGCTGATAAAAGTAAATTAAATTAGAACTAAACATTTTCTGGTGCAATATTTATTACAATTGAAAACAAATCTGAAATAATTAATTTTTCACAATTAATCCCTTTTCTTAAAAAATTGAATTGATGGATTCCAATATGTGTTTTTCAACGTGCAACTCTGGGTTTTCGGGTAAATGAAACAGGTGTTATGAGTTAATAGCGGCCCGTTGGCCAAAGGTTTTACATCCCTGTTTTAAATCAATGATTTAAAAAAAAATCAATTGATTTAAATCATGATTAAAATCACTGGTTCTTTTCCACCCTGGTTTGTCAAATTTAAAAATGAAACAGATTTTGCCTGCTTTTAAATACCGATACAAAGTATAGATTCGTATTAGAACTGTGATAGTGATCTGAGAGTTTAAATATTCTTCTAAACGTTCTACTTCTAATTAAAATTTTGCACATCAAGTAGGGTCGAAAACTCCCATTCTTTTCCGGTTCCTACATCCAATTAGGAAAGGGTCGCCAAACGTCCCGTTGTTAACGGGATTGTTTATTTTTCTGGAAACTCGTTTGGTGGCAGCGAAATTCTGGTTATTTTCACAAGTTGAAGAATTCTTCCTCAATACGCGTAACAAATGAACGGCGTAGTTGATCTGAATCTATTTAAAGCTCTAAAGATTATTAGATGCCTGGTCTAAAAAATCGGGAGTAAATTGACGGAAGATCCACAATATTTTATATATTAAAGGTGGTTTGGCTTAATTTGTTTTAAAATGGCTCCATCTTGTTCACCAAAAGGTTCTTTATTTTATTTATTTATTTATTTATTTTTAATGATTTGATTCATAGCGAACTTTAATATTTTCCTTGGCATTCCTCGCTAAAATTGTCGGTGTTGATTTATTCTCAGAACCGTAACACTGGGAAGATGTTTGAATACGCTTTAACTAATTTAAGAAAAGAATCAATAAATTCGTTCAAATTTAAATTCTAACAAAGAACTCTTATCAGGAAGCCACGCCTTTCCCCCCATATTTTATACTTTTTAAATATCTGACTTTAAAAATCAATACAACACTGTGTTGAATCGTTAAAACCCAAGTAATGGGATCAATGTCAGTTCTTTTTAAAAATTTAATCTTTCCATACTGAATACATACTTTTTTTTTCATAGATACGCTTTACCAATTGAGAATTTTGATATCGTTCAGGCTTGCGATGGGGTCACTTTACTGAGAAGACCTGTCCTACAATCATCAATAGCTCTGCTTTTGTGTGCATAGCAATTTTCAATTCTGTTCCATTTCCTTGTTTATATGCGCTTCAAGCACTGTGTCGACACAAGCCCGCGTTCCATTCCATTCCCCTCATTGGGTCACTTTCCCTCTTAGCGCGCGCACGAACCCACCTGGCATCACCTTTAATCCCCCTCATCTAATCCCTGGAGCATCTTCTCGATCCGACGGACATCCTGCAACAGGTTCCCTCGAGAAACGCACCGAGAGTGACCGACGGCGCAGCTTGACCGGCGGCCCATGACCGATGGCGTGCGACACTAATCTTGACCTTCAGAGAAGATCGCGTAAGGGCACATTAACAATTACAGTGAACGGAAGTGGCGTAGTTTCTTTGTAGTGTTTTCTTCTCTTTTTTTGAGAAAGTGACTACGACCAATAATGTCTGCACTTTTATTTGTTTGTTTATTTTTTCCTTATCCGAGCTGAGATAAACTGGCAATTACATTTTTATTTATATACTCACTGTGGCGTATGTCGTCACAGGAATGGGATGGAATTTTTGTTTGCATAGTGTGCTAGTACATTTTTCACAAAATACTCACTTTTCGCGTTAAACAGTTTGGATGCAGGCTTGGCAATATGAGATTTTAGTCTTGAATTTTTTGTGTCCTCCTAAACCAGTGGTTCCCAACTGGTGGTCCGTGGACCAGTGGTGGTCCGCGAACAAGTTCTTAGTGGTTCTCTAAGTCAGTGAATGTTTAAAAAGTAATTGTCTTCAAAACTTCATGAGGCAAAAAGGCAAAAAAGCGTAATTGCGTTAGTTTTTAGATAATGTAAAAAAATAAAATAAAATAAAATAAAATAAAATAAAAATCTTGTTTCTCTATTTTCAAAATAGAGATGAACCCATGAGTCTCACAGTTAGTCAAATAATCAAGTACTAATAAATCGCCTTAACGCCGGAAAGGCAGAAATAGAACGCGTAGCTCTTAATTCATTTTTAATAGAAATAATGTATACATTTCAAGTTTTATTCAAGAATCTTCTTTGAATTTTTCATTTTACCAATACATTTTGTGCATACGTTTTTTAAATTGTTTTATTTTTATCCCTCCCCCCTGGAAATTCATTTAAGTGATCGGCGGGTAAATTGGTCCCCAAGTTGAGTTGGGAACCACTGTCCTAAACCCGAAGATCTACGGAGGAAGTTCATGTCGCTATGCGTAATCTCAAAACTTCAGGAATTATTTAACATGTGATGCAAGTTTAATGTCACTACCATGGGCGCCCATATAATTGTTTGTAGGGGGATACTATAGGATACTCCCTTCAGGAACGGCCTATCTATTTGGTTTAAAGCATGTTTTAGTTTCTGAAGTGTCGTACTGTCCTGATGAACCCTAGCTCTAGGCTCAGGTCCAGCAAGCAGCGGTTTCCCTCATTTTTATTTTATTTTTTTACAGCACAATTTTTGGATTACAATTGGTAAAATACATCAGTGTTATACAATATAAAAGCAGTTAGTTTGCAATGGTTTACAACTGCTCACAATATTGTTCTTAGTAACATTTGACCATAGATACATATATTTAACACGTTCTGTTTTTTTTCTTTTTTACAATTTTGAAAGTCAAAAAAAGTAAATAAATATCTAAAAGTAAACAAGAGGCTTGAGAATGATAAACTTTAAAAGTAAATTTGAAAAATTTAAACATAAATAAATACAACCAATATTCAAAAATGTGCTTTAGAAGGGTTTTTTTTTTTTTTTTTTTTTTTTTTTTTAATTTCAAAGCATACATATAATAATATACTGAAAAATAAATTTAGGCTTCGATATGATAAGTGTTTTTTTTTTTTTTTTAATCTAACGAAATAAGAGCAGCAACAAAAATTCTATGTCAGGAAATAATGCTAATAAATTCATAATTAGCTAATAATTCATTGTTATTACTATTACCACTTCTACATTATACCATTACTAAATCACAACGGTAAAATGGTTGCCAAGGGTCCATGCCCATTTGGTTTAATTTCAGAGAAATGCTGCTACAATTTATTTTCGTAGAATAAAGTAATTTAGTGTACCGCAAAAGTTTAAAAATTCCAATGCTTTTTGTTGTAGTAAATAAATTTTCTTGCACTTGAAGCATCCTTTATACCTCATACTTTTTACATTACAACTGGTTACAATTCATTACAATTTGGAGCAATTTTTATATCACAATTTCTAAATTACATTTGATTCATAAAAGCAAAGAAACTGATGCAAAAACTACCATTTTTAGAAGTGAAGCAAATGTCTATATTTTTAAATTCCCTTATAACAAGGGAGCTTCAATGTCTATAAGAAGGTTATGAAATAATTAAAACATAAAACAAAATACAGTAAAAAGTACTTATTAACAGGATGCACGTTTCGGGTAATACAAAAAGGTTCGCCCTTCTTCGACTGCAAAAAAGTTCCACCACCCACGAGAGCAGAAGTGGGAACTGAAAAAGAGAACAGAGAAAAAAGCAAGTTGCGGAAACACTGGGTTTTCTTTTTCTGCTCTTGTGGATGGTGAAGCATTTTTACAGCTGCACAAGGGTGAACCTTTTTGTATCCCCCGAAACGTGCATTCTGTGGATGAGTACCTTTTTATGCGTGTTATTTTCAACTTTTAATTGTTTCATCTTGTAAACACCAGTTTTATGTTGAGTGTTTTTTGTTACAAGACACTTATTTCAATATATCGAATTTCCCCCCCCCCCTCTTTTTTAAAAACCACGTAAAAAAGATTTACTGCTGTTGCAGAATCAGTTGGTGGTTCCGTCCGCCAACATCCATAGACTGTTACTGTCGGCTTCATAGTATTGGTATAGAAAAGAAAATTGCAGTCTGCATTGTAACAAGCTGTAATACTGTATAAATCGTGCCATTGCTAGATCCATCGAGGGGGGGGGGGGTGATTGGCGCCGAAAATTGCTGGAAAATTTGCTTGAATTTTGTTCACTTCACGTTATTGTTTGGCTCTTTCTCCATGAAACGTACCCTCAGTTGGCCCTGAAGCATATCCTCGAGTCCCTTTCATCCAACTTCTCTACCTTGCACGCGTACAAAGAAGTGTGAAAGTTCATAAGTCTTCGAGTTGAAGAGCAAACACGAGATTTTTGTCAACAGGCGGCTCGAACGCGCCAATTATTCAGTGAAGGTGAAAGGGAATGTTTAGATAATGTTCCAAGTAAAGGAAAATACCTGTTGTAGGATTTAAACATTTTTCTTTCTGTCATTTTCTCTCTTTTTTTTTTTCTTTACGCAAAAGAGTAGACTGCCACTCCCATATTCTTTTTTTTTTATGGATTGAGGCAAACTTCCAAAGAAATACCCACCATTCATCACCGACAAAAGAATGCGGTGCTTTTAGAAAGGCATGTTAGTAGTGCCCATATATTTTGCGTGAAGAACTTGTATAAAGGAGATTCTCTTTGCCGGAAAATGTACCCAGTTCGTTATTAAACAAGCAAAAACACGTACGTAAACATTAAACCTTAAGGAGAAATATGCATAAATGAAAAAATATAAAACTAATTTCAGTAGTTGTGGAGACACACAGAACACTACTTATCTAAGTGAAATCAGATGAAATAAAAACATTTTGATAAAAAATACATGGCGTAAAATGCTTTTAAGCTACCACTCATTATTTTTTTTAAATTAAAATATTAAAAGAGTACGATCTTTTGAAAGGAATACACTATTTTAAGAGCTGCAGGAAAGCTCGTGAAGCATTTAACCATGATTGAATTCAAACAAAATTTGTCTCAAATTTTCTTCCTTAATTATGCTTTACACTGCAATATATCGAATTAATGAACTGTGCCTTCTCAGATTTTTTTTTCTAAATTTGAAAATTTTATGACTGTTACTTGAAGAGAAAAAAAGGCTGCTGTTTGTAACGAAAAACTATATATAAATTGTAGTAACACTATACAAATTTTATAAAGTATGTAAATTATATTAACTAAATCATAAAAAAGAGGCAGATTCTTCAAATAATACCAAATGATTTTCTGGCCACTCTTTACTCTTTCGTTTTTTTATTTAAAGTTTGTTTGTTAGAGGGCGTTTTTTAATGCCTTTGTTGCGGCTCAAGAACAATTCTACCACAAGCCGGGTCCGGGATCGATTCCCTCTTAGTTGTCTGCCAAGGCCTTATATTGCCGCCGCGCCATTAGGTTAAAAAAAATTCTTCTGAAGTGCATTTATTAAGTTAGCTATAAAATCTTGCAAAATATTAATTTTTAAATTCCAGTGTCGCCACGATCAAAATGTAAAGACGATCTGCTATTGTAAATATTCTATCAAAAGAAACAGTGAAAGTTCTATCTTTACTGTTATTACTCTGCACCACTGTTTATCGAATGCAGTTTCTTGTTCTCTCATCCCCATGTATCATCCACTGGGACATTAACTTTTCCGCAAGCTGCCAGAACAGCGATTAGAAGTTGAACGTTCCGGACAATAGAGCTCGTGCTGTAATACTAACACCACTGGCTGCCGCTATGCAATTATTTTCTGATGCGGCTGAGGTCTATTGTTCTGATCTTTAACTGACCAACTTTTAATGCCGCATAATGACTGTAATAGTTGTTTTCATTGATTAAATTCTCCAGATGTCTTTGTGTTGGAGGATGGAATTTTCGGTCCATTTTGAAAGGACAGCTTTCGTGATTATCTTTGCCAGATTGTTCTTGCCGTTTTTCGCTGTGCTTGCTTTTGTGTGTAAAACACATTGTCTGTTTGATCGTTTATGTTTAATTTTATTTAACATACGTAAAGAGGAAATTTCTATTATAATAGATATAATAGGAGGGAAGGTTGTGATTATATCAGTTTGAATACATAGTCAAATTGTAAGTTATAATTAACGCCTTTTTTGCATATACTTTTCATACTGACGAATAAAAAGCTTTTAAAGGAAATCTCTTGCAATTCTCTTCAAATTTTTCTATTTTAACGGGTTTTAAATAAGATTTTTTTTAATTATTTACAGTGCACTATGAACAATTGCCCAAATATCTTGTATACCGGAAAAAAAAGAAGAAAAAGAACAATCTTTACGTACAGTTTTTCTTTTTCTATTTGTGTATTTAAACCACTCATATTATTTTTAATTTTGTAAATAAGAAACCCTGAAAACACAGACGAGGTTAAATTTAATTGAAATAAATAAACAAAAACCTCTTGTAATTTTTAACGTCAATATAATTTTAAAAATGTATTTGTTCAAAATTTTTCTTCGAATTTTTATGAGTTACTTTTCTTTAAAACGTCTTTTAGAAATTATTCAGTGAAACTTTTCCAGGGAAGAAATCCTCGTTTTAAAATATCACCAGATGGTTTTTAACTCCATTACTACAAACTTTTTGCAGATGCTGCCAATGTAAATAAGCTATTTACTTAATGTTGTTTGCTTTCTAAGTTTATGTCCCTAAATTGACTCCAGCTTTTTTAATACGTATTTAATTCAGGTTTCACTTGAGTTTACACTTCATGGTGTTAAACTAGGAATAAATTTGACGAGAGTGATGTTTTAGCTTCAGTTTAATAGCATGCGGTATGTAGTTCTATGTAGTACATGTTCTTTAATTTTGCAACTGCTATCATAATCGTATACTCCCAATTAAAAAAAAAATGTTTTATATGAAGTTAACATTCGTGCTATAGCTAACTACAAAATCCTACTTTCCATACTTCCTTTGAACCTATTATCATAATGTCCTATTTAGTAAAAGTTTAGTTATGCAATAATGTGTAAAACGGAACGTTTCATCTTTGTACGACAAAAATTGTTCTCCAATTTTCATTGATTTTCATTATTCAGTGAGTTACAAATTAAACTAGCTGATGTGAAAATGAAATTTTAAAAACTTCAAGCAATAGTGAAATTTTGAAATTTATGTATTTCCTTATTACACTGATTTGTTTGTCTTATTTATTATTATTTTTTAAGAGCCCAAAATGAACGATATCTCTTCTTTTTAAGTCGCCTATTTATTTATTTATTTCAAATAAGTTATTAAAATATGCCCCCACTTAATAGTTTTTGAAGTATACATTTTTTCTCATTGTAATTATTACATTTTGATTTTATGGCTTTATAATAAATTTTTATAATATTAATTCTGAATTTTAATTACACAACTACTGATTTCACGCGTTCCATACTTATCTGGAAATAGCAAGTTACTGATAACAACACAATCGCTTATTATTATTATTATTATTATTATTTAATCTTTCATTATAACTGTCGTTAAACAGTTGTTACATACAATAAGAAAAACGTATTTCATCAGTTGTATTTTCTTTTTAACTCCTTCCAACAATGTTGAGAAGTGTTTGATTTCAGTTTGCTTGTTTGTCCGTCCGTCCATCCGTGCTCTAAATGCAGTAAATATGCATCGATTCCTACGAAATTTATGTATCTTATTCCTAAAATACAGTACCGTACTGAAAAGGCTGCATGTAGCATTTATAGATCTTATACAGGCAGGAGTACTCAAAGTATAACAACCCGACCAGTAGCCGAGCGCGTAGCGCTCTCATTCGGGAGACGGATTGTGCCTGGTTCAAACCCAGGTCACTTTCGTTGACCTATCCGTTCGGAGTTTTCCGTGGTTTTCTCCGAAACTTCGCGTAAATACGGGTTAGGACCTCTTGAAGGGTGGTGCCCCTATGGAGGGCACCGCCCCTCGTGTAGATAATTGGTAGCATTCCCCATAAATCACATCAAGCCAAATTAAACAAAAAAATCCAATATATTGCTGTCAATGAAAGTTCTACAGACATTCACACATTTGAAAACTGCCCAAAATGTTGCCAAGCTTTGTAGATAAATAACCAAATATGACACGAAAAAATGTTTCGTAAAATGAACTCATCTTTTTTTTCTTTAATTTCATGTACCACTTATTGTAATATTTGTAATAGTGACGAAAATATAATTATTTAAAATCCAGTCATTCATCTGGGCTAACCCTGTGTAGAGTGTCCCATAAACAAAAGTAAAAACATTAAGGGGAATTGACTTTCAAAATGGAGAATAACATAGCCATGTGGGGTCAAAACATTGTTTTTATACACCAGTTAATATTCATATTAAACAAAAAAAGTGAAGTATTATTTAACTTTCCTCGTGCAAATTTTTAACAAATGGGTTTATTTTCTGAAAATTGACACATTCAAAACGGAAATGATTACCTTAAAATTTTACACTTAAAAATAATTTTAGTTTTTCAAAGCATGGCTGAAATCTTTAAAGAATGATTAGTATCCGTTCTTCAAAGTCCTTCGACCGAGGCACCCCTTATCCTTGGCAGATAGCCCTTTACCATAACTAACGTGACCATTTATTTTTTCTTTCGAAACGGGACATCTACTACTTTTTTGGCAGAAGTGTATTTATTTTCTTCCTGAAAATGGGACATCTACTGTTTTTAAGATAATAGTGTGGGGAGACTATCAAAATAAAATGAAAAAAAAAATCTTTGATAAAACACACATATGCTATAAAAAATAGTTTCGGGAGGTACGAGGGGTAGGCCTTCTGCAGACTTCTAAAACACCATCCGACACAAAGCAGGAAGCTAGAAAAGTGAAAAATGTAAATAAAAGGACACACAAAAATAGGAAAGTTGTCATTCGGAAGGAAAAAAGTTCTTAGAGAACCAGAGTGAAAATAAAGTGGAGATCGGAGGAGGGGGAGGAAGAAGCAAAAGAGGAAGATGACTTAAGAAAGAAAAGAAATAAATTGAAATAGTTGACAAATAAAGAATAAACACATAAACAATACCACACACACACACACACACACACACACACACACACACCGCGTTTTCTTTGCGTCTCGAGAGGGGAAGAAGGAAGGAAGGTTAGGTTATTTTTTATACAGACACTGCCGTTGGATGATTTTAGATTTTGAGCGGCCTTTATTGAAATCGTGACCGTGGGTTGCTCTCTTTCTAAAAACGGGTCATTGCAGGGGACATTTTCTAAAAACGGACATTACGGTGTCCCTAAGCTGTGATTGGGGATAACGGGACAAGCCACCTAAAGTCGGGATGGTCTCGTTCTAAACGGGACGTATGGTCACCTTAACCGTAACACGACAACAGCTTTCGTTTCTGCATCGCTAAATTACTGAGCAGTACAATATTCAGTTCTTTTGAAATTTTTTATTACTTCCTCAATATATGTACAACTTTACCGTGCCTTTGTAAATGCCGCCGAAGAATATTAGAAAATAAATATGAGATTAAAAAAAAAGTTTTTAAAATCAAGCTCTTTATTCAATGATGAAAGAAAAGGTATAAAATGATTTTCGAGAAAATTTTCTAGATGAACACTCACTGCAAAGCACAAATACATCCTAACGTATCGATCATCGGCGGAGGTACTTAGAAAATTTATTAAATACTACTCTTTTTAATGTAAAATTATACATAATTTTTAAAAACTTGAGGCGCTTAACTATTTTTACTACTATGTGAGGTTAAAAGAAGTATTAACAACTGTTTGATTCTACAGCTTCCTTATTAAAATTCTTAAAAATTAAAAATTTCATATGTTTTTAACCGTTCTTCGTTTAGTCGATTTAGAAAAGGAATTCGGTGAATGAACGACAGACACTGACCAAGTTAACAAAAAGCTTTGGAAAATAACTAATCAGTTAAGTTCAAAAACAAAAGTGAGCTTCTCCGTATCACTGCAGCATCTCTTAAAATAAAGAAAATCAGATTCCCTGTCTGCGTAATGTGTGCAAATAAATCCAGCTAAAGCTTTAAAAATAAATCCCTCTGATCTGTCAGCACCATAATCCTATTCCACTTTCACTCTGATACATATCTGTTTTGTCACCACTTTGCTCGTGGAAGTACCACGACCTTGAACAGCCAGCTCTTTGCCAACAAAAATAGAAAATAAACGCCCAGATGGCTCGATTAGTGTATTTGAAATTCCTGTAGACACCCACCTATCTCAACCCCTTTCTAAAAGTTTACCCAGAGATTATGGTACCTCAAAATAGGCTTTTAATGTCTGCTTACTGTTCGGCAAGTCTTTTGTTAGATTTTTAACTTCGGTGTCGTAATGTCGTTGGACATTTGTTCGTTTGCTTATTAAGGTAGGCTGGCTGGCGATTTTAAAACCTGTTTTGAGGTATTTAAATCATCATTTACGTATGGGTGCTTGAAGGAAGTGCAAATTGTTTTCTTGACTGCATTGTTGCAAGGGGAACGACGCGATCAGCTGGTACTCAAGGTTGTTAGAAGTCATTCTGTGAACGTGTCGTTCTCCATGTCTTGCTGCTTTTGACTTCGGTGTTTGGGAAAAACATTCGACATAAGGTACAACTTTCGTTTAAGGATGCAAGTTTCTGACTGATTTAAGAGTAAAGATCATCCGAGCGATCTAGTTTACATACAGGGTGTCCCCAAGAAACGGTAACATGTTTTAATTCTTTATCCATTAGAGATAAATGAGCCACGTAAATGGGGGGGGGGGATAAAAATGAGGTAGAAAACAAAATTAAGGTAATAAAGAATTACTCTCGTTAGCTTTCAAAAAGTGGTGCTTTTTAAAATTGTGTACGATCCCCGCACACACACACACAAAAAAAAAAATAAATAAATAAAAAAAATCCCATTTAATGAAATGTTCCTCATACAGTAAAAATGTGATAAGATTTCAGAATTACATCCTAGAAAGTGTCACAGATATGAAGATATATATACGGATGGCTTGAAACACCTTTCAATGGCTCTCGAAAGAAAAATATCACGTCGTATGATCGTGCAGAAATGGCGGAAGAAAATAAAGTTCCGCACTGTAGCAATAAATGCTTAATTCCATCCATTTTTCCTTGAATATTGTGCTCCGGAGCTCGCCATTACATTATTCCGTCATTTTTGCCTTTTTCACATAGATTTGAGTGGGTTCTGCAAAATTCTGAAATCTGCACAAGGTCTACGCCTAAGACATGTGCAGATTTTGGGTTATTCTTCATGTTAATCTTAGGCTATTTCATCTCATTTCACTTTGCTAATAATCAAAATATGTCTATTAATATGTTTTTGCTAATAATCAAAATATACTATTACATGCGAAAATCTTTGAATTATCATTATTTAAGTTGAATGTGCTTCCTACCCCCTACACTGCAGGAGTCGCGGAGTCTTACACTACGCCACTCTCTCTATGAACATCTAGGGCAGCGGTTCCCAACCTTTTAAATTGGTGCCCTCGCATTCCTCAACATACATAATTTTTTATTCGTCAGTAATGAACGTTTAGTTGCTTTTTCTACAAAATAATGTTATCGGTAAAGTATGAATTCACATTTTAAACAAAAATAGATAATGCTTTGGAGTAAAATTTAGAATAAATAAGATGATTTTTAAAAACATGCATAATCACTTTACCTTTGTCTGTTTTTTCATGCCCTCTCCCCCCCCCCCCGCTACTGCTAACGCTCTGCATCTCCCAAGGGGAGTCACTCCCTACCTGTTTGGAACCACTGCTCTATTGAACATTAGGGCTCCTGCACATTTTTGCTAGAAATTAAGTCCTGAACATTGCGACAGAATTTTAAGGTAGATAGAGCCCCCCCAAAAATGGAAATGAGAACCAACATAGCAATGTGGAATTAAATGCGTTGTTTTCATAACACTTGTTAATAATCACTCCAAAAGATGTTGAAGCATTAGTTAGTTGACCTTATCAAGTTTTGTAACAAATTTTCCAACAATTACAACATTCAAAATGAAATATTTATAATACTTAGTTCGGTATTTTTTACGAAAAAATAATTTCATTTGAGCGAAGCATGGTAGTAAATTTCAAGAACACTTCAATTCCTTTTGCGGAGTGATTACTAACAAAGTTTTTGGCTCGTCATTGCAATGCATTTCTGAGTAATTTTTAAGTTTCCTGCTTCCCCTAAAATTTTGTCGCTATATTTTTGAGTCATTCTTTATATATATATATATATATATATATATATATATATATATATATATATATATATATATATATATATATATATAAGAGGAGCGTACACAAATTATGTTTTTATTAGAATCCCAGATTTATCAAAGTTCCAGTTAAATAAATTTAGGTTAAAAAATTCAGACGAATCTAATTAAAAGATCACTAGATTTTACTATTTCTCGAATGTCATTTCAGTCTTTCACGCAAAGTGAAATATTGTTTGAGTTCTCGGTCGCATACTCGCTCAATTTTTACCGAGTATGACGTTTTATTGTATGGGGTAAATAAATAGAATTATCTAATTAAAAAAAAAGGTTTATAGTGGAAATTTCAAAGTTAATTAAAAAATCAATGTGTAGAAATAGCTCCTCAAAAAATTAAAATGCATACCAAAAGATATAAAACATTAAAACATAAACATACTTCTAAACAGCTTTTTAATGTAACAATTAGAATAGAACTCAAGCTTTTTATTGGTTATATTTAATTTTCTTTCTCAGTTTTCTTTGGACAGAGGAGGTTAAGGGTGGGGCTATACTTTTATCCCATTCATAAAGATAATAGATGATCATCAGACTTTTGAACAAAGATACTGAAAATAGAGGTATTGTGTAAACTCGCTGTGCAGACTAATTATCTCGCAGAGTTTGACGTCTTTCTGTTAGTTGCTTTCTTGAAAAGCATAAAAAAAAGTCTACAGGCAGCAAAAAATCTATGCGGTAATTTTAAAGTGAGAAATACAATTATTGAAATTGCAATTTAAACTTAAAATAAACTTGTATTGTGTTTTGTTTACTTACTATATACAAATGTAAAAGCAAAAAGCTTAGCTAATATAGTAGCTTTTATAGATATTATACCATTTATGTATTTCAGCAAATTATAAATCTTATAAATAAAAATGAAATTCTGTTTGTTTGTTTGTTTGTTTGTTTGTGGATTTGATTCGTATACAAATCCACAAAAATGGACCTATCGGCCTGAAATTTAGTACAGATATGTAAAATAATATAGAATAACTCATAGTCCACTTTAAAACTTTGAAAGTCCACCCGTTCCCGGAATTTAAGAGATTTTTTATGCTCTTCACGCAAAAATCTTTCCGTAATTGTAACCCCTGTAGTGAAAAAAGTGTGAAATAAGGATCGTGGTTGCCATGTGTGGCGATTTTGCCGAATAAAATGTTCTAAATTCTCAAAGTAAAAATAAAAGAATAATAATGATTTTTTTTTGTTAGTTTATATTCGTAAGGTTATTTTTTTAAAATTATAATATCGTGTGCATGGGAAATCAGAGCAGGAATGTAATGCTTTACACGCAAAACAATAAGAATTGAAGATTTCCGAGGCTAATAGGTAAATTATTTTAGTTTGGCGAAAAAATAAAATGGCTCAAATGCCGATTTTGTGAAAGTGAGTTCTAGCGGTTTGCACAGATTTCGGCTTGGCGCAATTTATTGAGAGCTTAAGGAAATAGATTTTTGAAACAAGTGCAAAGGTTTTATTAGAATACAGCGTTAAATTTTAATGATCCGTGAAGAAATAATGCAGTTATTAAGGGATTTCAATTGATCTATCTCCAGAATTCTCGCCAAATGAGTACATTGATTTAAGTTGGGGGAATTCCGCCAAATTTTAGAAAATTGAAATCTTCTCATTTAGTACATCGGAGTAATGATGAATAAAACACGTTATAGTTGATAATTTTAAAAAATTCGGCTGTATTAAGGGATTCAACTTTTCAAATAAAGGCTTGCTTTACTTTTTCGCGGTCGAACCATTTCCCATATATTATTGCTGCTAAGTCAATGCTTCGAATGATTTCCTGAAAAAACGCTTGAAAAATGGCGTATGTTGGCACTTTGGCGAGGCTTAGATTTGAAACTGGATTTTATTTGAGACTGGGATATATAATGACACTGGTTATAGATAAAAATGAATGTTGGTATGAGTGTATGAGGTTGAAAAACTCCAGCACCGTTGAGCACCGTTGCACCATGAAATTTGGTTCACCTAAGTCTTTTATCATGGAGAAGCTTTTTATGCTATCCGTTTTCCTCTAACTTGCCACCAGGTGGCGCAGCAGAACGTCGAATTCTATTCCGTTTAGCCGTTTGCTATGCGAATATCGTCCAACCGATTTCGATGAAATTTGGTACACGCGAATATTAGAACACGGAGAATATTTTTCACTATCCATTTTGCTGTAACTTGCCGCTAAATGGCGCTGAAAAGCATCAACTTCTATACCGTTCGACCGATCGGCATAAAATTTTTTATACTTACACATTTGAGCACGAAGAATATATTCTAACTGCGTTCCTTACTGATGTTACTCACCACTAGATGACACTGCAATGCATTATTATTTTAAGTCGCCACTAGATGACGCTGCAGTAGGCCAAATTCTTGACCATTCAAACGGTCGCTATGAAAATCAGTATACATAGCTATTTGAACAATGAGAATATTTTGGCGTTATCCATTTTGCTATAACTCGCCACTTGACGGCGCTGTAGCAAATCATTACTTTAATTAACTACTAGATGGCCCTGCAGTGTATCACTTCTTGACTGTGCAAATGATCGTTATGAAAATTGGTATACATAGATAGTTGAACACGGTCGCTATGAAAATCAGTATACATAGCTATTTGAACAATGAGAATATTTTGGCGTTATCCATTTTGCTATAACTCGCCACTTGACGGCGCTGTAGCAAATCATTACTTTATTGAACCACTAGATGGCCCTGCAGTGTATCACTTCTTGACTGTGAAAATGATCGCTATGAAAATAGGTATACATAGATATTTGAACACGGGGAAGAGTTTGGCGCTATCCATTTTCCTAACTTGCCACTAGATGTCGCGTCAACACATGAACTTCAGGACTGTCCAGCCGATAGTCATGAAAATTCGTATACATCGATATCTGAATGCGAAAAATATTTTCGCCGTATCCGTTTTGCTAAAACTCGCCACTAGATTGCGCTACGCCGCATGGCCTTCTGCATCGTACAAACGATTGCCTTGCAATTCGGTATGCATGATTATTGGACACAATATAACGCGATATCCACTTTGCTATATCTGTTTATTACAATGAATAGTAATCACCACAAATCGTAATATCAAAAAGGTCCATTCATTCCCGTGCGAAGAACGGGTACTTCAGCTAGTGTACCTATAAATTGTATATATCTGAAAATTATTTTCTGCACGTAAAATTAAACGTCGCATAAAAATATCTTTCCTTTTCTTACTTCTATCTGTAAAAAGTTGTTGACTTAATTTGCATTTTCAAATGATTAGCGACCTGGAGTAGTGAAATACAAAAAAAAAATTATGAAGAATAAGAACCATTGATTACGGGTGCCCATACCTATCGGTAGTGAGGGAGAGTCTTATAGTCCCCCAATTCCCCTCCAATATCGCTATGATTTACGTACTGTTATAACGCTTAAGTGCTTCAACACAAAACATTGTATTTTTCTGCGGCAAAACCCTTTACTTCCCCCCCCCACACACACACAAACAATCATGCCAGTGATGTATTTAAAAAGTAAACTTCAGTTAACCATGCAAAAAAATCTATAGCTCTCTCGTGGTTACTTTGACCAAATGTCCTCAATTTTTGAGGATGCCTTGAATATTGAAAATCAAATATTGATGTACTAAGCGCACTATGACTGTTAAATGTTATTGAAATGTAAACATGAACGATTTCCTCAAGGAAAAAAAAAATACTATATAGCTGTTTGGTTTTATTTGTCTCTTAAGAATTTCCCAGCTCCATGAAAATGGCGGAATTTGGTCACCCTACTCATGGTTTCATTAAAAAAATCTTTTTGTCAAGTGTTTTTGTATTCTGTATCAAAATTAGACCAAGGATAGGAAGACGACTGACTGTCTTTTTTTACAATCCTCATTTTTAGCAGCTAACGTAAGAAATATCTTTGTATATTTTTCTGAATATCGTGATTAAAATTTTCGTATTTCAGTAAATTATTGTATTATCGCGTAAGATTAATTATTATTATTACGGTTAAACTTCATAGAGCTTAAAATCTTTTTCAACTTTTCTCCGTCTGAATGAACTCCTCGCTAAATGAAATGTCAATCCCACGGGATTGCCGGATCAAGCGGATTATCTCAATCCTGAAATCCGCCGAGACGAAAAACAGTGCGAGATTCTATTCGCTAGTTTACTTATAAAAAATAATGAACAATTTATAAGATAGTTCCCAGGCGTCATAAATTTGTCGAAAGATTCCGAAAACACAAAAAACGTTTAAAGAACACAAAAATAGACAGGATGACATCTCTGTAGTTAATGAGCTTATCTTGTCCTATCGGAACAGTATGTCACCTGTCTTTAAGTTTGATCCCATGTAGTATATTCAGAGTGTATGCTCGGTGTATCATAAGTCATAGGTGGTGAAAAGTGAACGGACTGATTCACAGTAATAATAAATTACATTGAAAATAAGGATTGTTCTGTTAAAAGATTCACTCAGTTGTCAAAAGTCCTAAATTAATCTTGGAAGCAACCTTCTAGAAACTTTATATGGAGGACATCGAATTTCGATTAGCAACAGCCCGGTGGCAGATCCAGGAAAATTTCTAGATAGGGGCTATTTTTTTTATTCTGTTCATTTTTAATCTTGCACCCATATTTAACCTGTTCGCTCTCATCATTTGAAAGGCGCAACAAGGGAGACTCCACCCGTGACCGATGTTGCTCCAGCGGAGCATTCTATAAGAGCCATTCTGTGAAGTAACATCATTCAAAGGAAGATTATGATGAGAGCGAACAGGTTAAACATAGGCTAGTAGTGGGTAAAAATGCTTCAAAGGGGAGGTGTGATCCCCTCCCCCCCTCCCGGTTCGATCCACTACTACAAATGGCTACCCGAACGCCGCGCCACTGTATGGCCATCGTCAAAAAAGTTATCTTCCGTGATACTCCCACTCAAATTCATCCCACTCCTTTGACAGGTATATCGTTAGTGATGTATCATTACCATAACCAAGGAATAGGATACAACACATCTCTCCTTTCTGTCATGCGGGCTCGCTCGGGTTAGGTTCGATACAGTTAATGATAGTAATTACAATGCGCGCAAATAACCCCGCTGCTTACGTTTTCCAGCGCAACTAATTACGTCACTCTTTGTCGCACCATTTTCATTAATTATTCATAAACGGCTGGAACAAAGACAAGAATGTGTGATTAATAGGTATCAGTTAATAGAGAGCGAGCTGGCTGAGCAAATACTTTTTGTTCGGTTTTCTCCGGGCGACAGTGCATTTGAATTAGTTTGATGTAAATGAGTTTTCGATAGTAAACTTAACTGATAGATGCAGAAGAAAGTGGATGGGACTGCTCTTAATTTAACTTACTTCCTTTTGATCTATAACATTTACTTTAGAGCGATTATTGAATAAGTGTAGGCGAAATTAAATATTTTTCCGAATTCTTAACTCGTTGTGGGAGGGGTGTGTGAAAAAATATTAGGTGTACCGAGAAGTATTGCCCCTTTTTTACATAAAATTCAAGTAAATAATTTTCGAACAAGTATTGAACTAGCAGTACTTGAGTACAGGGCTGATATTTGTTAAATTTTAAAGCAAGATCACGCTTGAGATCTTTGAGATCATGCAGGATATCTGAAAAGAATGTTTCGTACCCCTACCACCCCCCCCTAAAATTACGAATTTTGGAAAATGCTTACCAAATCTAGCACCTACGACCCCCCCCCCCCTCAAAAAAAAAACCAAACAAATAAAATAAAAATAAAATAAAATAAATTGACACACGTGCAAACTTTCGTTATTATTAGCTTCAGTACAGCACTTTTAGCTTGGCAAAATACTGACGTACTAAAAAGTGACAATACTTTCCGGTACACCTAATACTTAGTTTAAATTAAATGTACAGATATACTTTTTCGACGTTTAAAAGGCACCGTTAAACGTTTTAGAGTTTTAAAGCAAGCAAGCATCGTGTATTTCTATTTTTGATGTAACGATAGTCTTTCAAAACAGGAAAAACAAAAACAAAAAACTGCATTTGAAAATATAGCTGTCAAGTGTTTCAAAGTTTAGAGTTTAGTGATATTGAAGTAGCGCTCCTTTACAGAGATCTTTCTTTCCCTCCCCACCCCCCATCACTCCTTCACTTTGATGTTTTTCCTTTCCTCTAGTTTTAAGAATATTTTTAACCTTGTCAAAACACAGTAACGGTGCTTTTTCAACTACCGGGTTCATCTGGTTGCTGTGTTTATTGAGAGGGTTGGGCCGGTGGGAGGGGGGAAGCAAGAGGCCGAATCTTAGCGGGAGTTTAAAATGTTCTTGCCATAAAACTTTTTTAAATATGTTTTTAAAAGAGAGAAAACGGGCGGGGAAGTAATTTTGACATATAGTAAAAATTATTTCGTCAGATGGCGTTCTAAATTTTTTTTCTCCCATTCTTTTCCCCAGAATAGCCTCATTTCGCATATTTTCTTGTCTTGTTAGTAAAGTGGATATTTTCAAGTGTTTTGCACATCTTTAACTTATGTATTTGTTAAGTCCGACGCTGAATAAAAGCAAGAACTTAAGTTAAATGAAACCTCCTTCATTGATGGGTAGTTCGAAATTCTCTGTTAACCCTTTGACGTGCGCTGGTAGGGCAGTGAAACCGCCTTATTTCAGCACTTTCACTGCTAGTCGCAAATAAATATGGTTAAAGGGTCCCAACGCTCAAAAAGTGCAGCCATTGCCATCGATCCATTTAACTACCAAGAACATGGTGGTCGATCAAAATGCCCATCTGGCGCCACGGACACAGCTGGCTGCGCGGCCACGCGCTTCTTTAGCTCTGTGGCACCAGATGGGCGATTCGATCGACCGCCGTATTGTTGGTAGTTAAATGGATCGATGGCAACGGCTGCACTTTTTCAGCGTTGGGAAGTTAAACCAGCTGGTCTTCTATATTGATGTGAAAATGCTTACGTTTCAAAAGTTAAACATAAAAGTGGCTAAGACACGAGGCTTACGTTCAAAATTTATCATAGGATTAGTTAGAATCCGCTTCTGTCGGCCGGATGCTCCGTTTGCCTTTTGCAGCGGATGATTTTCGACATTTTAAATATGCAGTACACGCAGCTTAATAAACTAACTAGTTAATAAAATCATCCGCTTATTCCGATCAAATTGCCAAGAGCGGAATGAAATCAGTGTAAATGTTTACTAAAACAGCCGCTTAATAAAATCAGCATAGTGGCTTAATAAAATCAAACATTAAATCCTGGAAAATGAAATTTCTGAGAAGATGGGGGAGGGGAGAAAATACACGCAGAACAACCAATTATCTCGACCAATCTATTATATCGTCTAAACTATATTTTTTCTAATTATAATTTAAATTATTTACATATTTTCAAATTATTATACATCGGACCGACGTGTACATTATCATTATTATTACTACACTATCTTCCAATAAGTAATTAGACACGTGATTGCTGCACCTCTTAATACGGCGAATCAGCTCGTTCCAGAGGTTTTCTATAGGATTCAAGTCCAGACTCTGAGCAGTTTAGTCCAGTCCAGTTGGTTCACTCCGTTGCCATCATACTAATGCATGATGGACCACGCAACATGACAAGTGGCGTTATCATCCTGGAAGCAACAATGATCCAACTTGTAAAATTACCACAGCGTAGGAAGCACATTGTTGCCTAGAATAGTGGAGTATGACCCGGCGTTGAGTTTACCATGAATTGGGATCAAGGGTCCCAATCCATACCACGAGAAACATCCCAAGACCATAATTCCACCTCCGCCAAACTTTACAGTAGTCACAATATATTCTGGCAAAAGGGCGTTCTCCAGGTATAAGCCAAATTCAGACTCTGCCACCCGACTGGTAGAGATTGAACCTTGATTCATCACTCCAAGCAACCTGTTTCCACTCATCTACGGTACAATTTCGACTTACCTTGCACCACCACAACCGAGCAGCGCGGTTGGATTTTGTAATCAAAGGCTTATGGGCGGCAGCATGACCATGGAAAGCAAGCAAATGTTCTTCCTTGCGGATGGTATTTATCGAAAAAACAGTCCCGGATACTTGTAAGAACTCCTGGAGTATGTGGGGCATCGGTTAAGTGAGGTTTTTGAGTTTCTTTGGACAGCTCTCGTCGGTCTCTTAATTTCAGGGATCTGCCGGGTGGAAACACATTCAGACAATCACCACTCACCTTCCACTTCTTAATCACAAAAGTCACTGTCGACTTTGGAATGTTTAACTCACTAGATATGTCCCTTAAGAATCGGCAATTTCTATGATATCCGACTATTACGCCTTTCTTGAAGTCAGACAGCTTTGAATTTCGTAGCATCCAACTTGCATGCGGCCAATGCTGTTCCCTACACGATATTTAAGTACAGAATGCATGACATAGATCAGGAACGCATATATCCTCATTTGCATGGGTGTCCAAATATTTATTGGTAGATAATGCATTTCCAGACTGTCAAGTATCAAAACAAAATGAAAAACTATAAAGCAAACAAGACATGTTTGTAACAAAAGGATTCATTGATATGAAGCGTAAAAGTAACACAATCTAAAACATTCTGTTACTTGATCTACAAGATTAGCACTCAGTTTTCTTAGCTGTCAACATGGTGGTGCGTGTGCCAGCTGGTTTTTAATTGGTGTTAACTTGTCTCCTGTAGTATGTAGATACATATGTATTTTTACAGTAAAACATTAGTTTGTGGACGAAAAATGAGTTATTTTTTCTTATCCATTATTGTGAGTAAATATATATATATATATATATATATTAATTTGATGATATAATTAAAAATCTTTACAAGTAACTGAAAATAACGATGGTAAAACTTAATAAAGTGCCGAATGTGTAAGTTTTGATTCTGTACAAAACACGATAACTGTCTTGGCAAAGAGCTGATTTTTTTTTCTTTTACTTGCATTTTGATATTAGAGCTGTAGACTACTGGTACGATTTGTAGAAGTTCATATATTAATGATATCAATGAGCATAGCAATCCATCTTTTCACAAGAAAAGGTAGCAATTGTTTTCTGGAATAGAAAAACACTGTTAATTTAATTTTTTTTTTCTTTCTTTCACTTTCCCCTTTCCCAGACGTATGAAATCGGATATTTCTCAGAGTTGAAGTATTTTATATTAAGAGGTAATTTCCGAGGCAGTCACCCCCAAACCACAGTGTTGCGGTTTTTCAGAAACTGCTTATGTAATTAGATGGAGCCTAAAAATAAAACTTTGCTTTGGAGTTATAAATTATTCCATCTGTGACCTATTCTACAGATGGGATAAATTACCAGATCTGGACTACATCCTGTTTGTATGAAATTACATCGGATCAGAAATAAAGATTTAATTTGAGTGTTGTGTATTTAAATACAGTGGAGCCTATCTAATGTGACTACCCTCTGAAGTTAAAAAAAAAAAAATGGTGACCTAATAAAGGTGGTCATCTGACAGAGGTGGCAAAAAGTGGTCGTATAGACAGGGGGTCCCGTTTCTAAGATGGTCACTTTAAAAGTTTCCAATGTATTACATAAAGTTTCATCCAAGTCTACTGCAAAATATTTGTTTATATGTCATGAAAGTAAATATAAATAGATGATTATGCATTCTTTTTTAATTTAACTTTTAAGAATTCTTGTACGGAGTGGCCATCGGGCTCTTGCTAATTCAGAAGATAATCCTATTTGGATTGCGTCAAATTTCTCTTAACACATTTTTATTTAGCAAAGTTTAAATAAATGGTTCCGCACATAATGAATATCTTGATTTTAAGTCACAAATTGCTGGCTGTACAGTGAAGAAACTCTCTATGGTAAAGCTTGAGGCCTGTGACCAAAAAGTTGGTGACTCATGTCGAATTCAAGAATAGAATATCCTAAATTTTGAAGAAAATGTTTTAAATCAAAAGATTTTTAAACAATATTGGAGTGCATATGTCCCTTTGTGCCCCCCCCCCCCCCAACTCCGACGCTACGCCCACGTCTTTGGATATTTGTTTCAATTGGTGCGCTGCCAAAAAACTCGAACATATAATGAGTATTTCTTTATCGATTAAATTTTGTAAAGGCAGTATTAAATTGAATCCAAAGCCCAACAGGCTTCTGACATTAATTTAATAAAACACTATTCCAGATTGTGACGGTCTTGCAAGTTTTATTGCGGCTTTACTTTCCTGTAAGACCTGACAGTACCTCGGGAAATTACTAACTTGAGATGTCAGACAATATAGATTATGGGATCTGCGATTGTTTGTTGTCTTGGGGAAAGTGTTCTGTTCTTCAACTCATATCCTAGCGAACGACAGTCTTGCGGTGTTATTGTTCTTAGTAGTTCTGGGTAAGTGAAATTAGTTCGGAAACATTTCTCTTTTTGTATCATTATGAATGGTATAAACTTAAGCAGACATTTTCCTCATGGGTAATTGTTCTTTTTTATTGATTGTTTGTAATTTATTTTCTTCTGACTTCAATCTTTGAATGTTAATTTTTAATTATATTCCTTGTAATTGAGGATGCAATAATTTTATATTTTTGTTCTGTCAGCCTGACTCAGGAAATAATCACTATGCGACATAAAATAGTCATTTAAAAAATATAGAAATTGATTTCAGTCTCGTAAAATTTAAACAACAATCGATACTTTCCGAAGTTTAATTTATGCTATTTTGTGGAATGGGTTACATGATGGTTACAGCTTCACAGGGAACCATGTCTAAATTTACTCATAAATTTCAATCTTTCTATGGATTTAAAACTTATTACAAGTCCATCTGTTTATTTCATCTCGGCCGATTAGACTTAACCTATGAAAAAATAAGCTATGGAATGGAAAGTGTGTCAAGAGATTGAAAAACGTGAAGCGTTTTGCTGAAGCTGAGTCTATTTATTCTGCCCGTAAGTGCTTATATCACTTACAAATGGGCCATTTATCATTCTTCCAGTCCATTGAAACAATCGTCACTAATAAGACTTATTTTTCCCATGCACGTTTTGCAAATGACTTACATATTTTGCTAAGGTGTTACAGATGTCTGAGCGTTTATCGACGTTTCATCAGCGTTTCCCACGTTTCGCCTTCGTGATAACGTAATATACACGGGTGCGACATGCATCCTTAATTTTAATCCATGTACCAGTATGAGCGATAATTGCTGCTTCCCACGTTGCCCGGCCTGGTCAAGGAACTATTGCTATCTAACAGGTTTGGCAAATAACCGATTTCTCATTATTAGGTAGGATTTCGGATGTTGGCAAATATTCATCAAGCATGGGCATTGGGTGTATCTTTTTAATTTAACTTCCCATTTTCTTTTTCGATTGGTTCAGTGTCATTCGTCTATAGGTGTTGACTTGGATTCTTTTGCTTATTTCTCTCTTATAACACCGGTCTGTCATAAAGAGTTCCTTATGCATTTTTGGATGCTAATTTTGCTGATTTCTGAGAAAAAGTATGATTAAAAAATTACATTGTCAAATTTCAAAACATTGAAAGTTTTTCTCTTGTTCCAGCAGACTATAAATTTTATCATCTTCATTTTTAGCTGTTTCTAATACACACTTAAACATGTCTGCTGTGCAATAGTTTTCTTTAAAATAAAGGGTTTCTGATGATTTCTAAATAAATACTAATTCACAAAATTACTCAGATGATCATAAAACTTACTGAAAGACAGTACCAGAATTTCTCTTGTTTGCGTAGCCTGTAAAATTTGCCGTAATGCTTGCATGTTTCTTATAGGTAATTTATCATTGGTCTGTTATAGAATAGTTTTCTTCAAATTAAAATTTCCGAATGCTGAGTTCAGGAGAAAATATCACGCACAGCTTCATACAAATTGAGAAAGTTTTCTTTTGGCAGCAAGCTATAAATTTAGTCATAACTACCCTATGGTTTTATTTAATGTCTATAATAGATAATTAAACATGACGTTTATTTAAAGATCCTATTACGACAAAAGAAAATTAGGGTAATGAATGTGTCAAGATAGTAAATAACTTCTGAATGTTGCACAGGCTGTGACAATAAGTATTGCAAAATGGAAAAATTGCTGAAGGAATTACAGTAGCAAGGAAAAACATTTTAAATATTTTTTGATTTCCCAGTAGCTTTGAACAATGTATAAAGTATAATAAACTGCAAAATACAGCTTAATTTGGTGTTTTTAAAGTAAAATGATAGTCCGAGATCTGCATTCTTAAAATTAAGGAAAAAAGCTTACGTGATTATGACAAAATCTGAATGTTCCTTAACAAAGTGTATTGAAAAACTGTTAGAACACCTAAAATTGTCGCGAAACAATTGATTCCCCCCCCCCCCCGCGCTCCATAACTTGAGTATCAAAACGTCTGATTTAGGCAGAATTCTGAGATTATTGTGCTCTTGTTCCAAAAGAGTAGACCTCAATCAGGCAGTTTTACTGTAACATGTATGTTACGTTATTTTTAAATTTGCATTTTCCTAAATCCATTTTTATAACCGCAAATTCCCATTCTTTTGCATCCTTAATGGATATTATCATTTTCCATAAAATGCGGAACTTAACTGCATAAAGAGAGGATTAATGTTATTTTATCTCATCCCAGGAACAATTGCATAACGCATCTTTCATTCTCGATTACCCAGAAACAATATGAAAGAAATGCTACTCCATTGGATTTGATGAACCACATCAAGTTCCATATGCTTGCTGAATGATATAACATTGAGATCTCATCATGCGTGAAAATGATTGAACGAAAAACCGTTTAATTTCCGTATCTTTGGTGTTCGGTTGGATTGGGTTAAGTTGTTTAGACAGATACACATGGGCGGTTGTTTCCAAATGCTTCAGATACTTAGAGGATAATGGATTTTTTCAGCTTTTTTTGTATGTATTATTTCTTAAACAGAAATTAACTAATCAAGATTTTCATAGCAAACCATAAGTTTGCAAGGCCCTCACTCATCTATCTTACTCGGAAAATTACTACAGTTTCGAAATGTCTGAACTGATTTCAGTAATTTTTGGTTCAGTGCTGTGGTTTAATTCTATTGACGGAACTCTTGTTTGTTCTAGCTGTTTGAAATTTGAAACTGGCTCTTAAATGTAGATTTTGAAACATTACATCATCAGGATGATGACATCATCATTAGTTGTTTTCTCTTTAAACGCCCTACGTGACTGTCATATCATAACTGATAGTCCATCTTGACTAGATTTTCCTGGCGTCTGTGCATATGTCCGAAACTTGCACATCTCAACAAATTTCAACATTCTCAGCCGTAGAATGTTGAAATTTTATACTTAGGATTGTTGTGATATCTGGTTGTGCACCTCCCTTTTTGGTTCCAATCCACTGAATAGTTTATTTACAGGGCCACCCCCGAAAATTCAATACATTTATTTCTATGAAAATTTTTAATATATTCTGTCTATATTCTGACATTGTTTGGGCCAAGATAGAAATCTCGCCATCTGTCTTCGAGCTTGGCGAAAGTACCAAAATATTGCCAAATTTGGCGCCAATATTAAAATAAGGTGGTTTCACGACGCAAACACCGAGCGTTAAAGGATTAAACTTCGTAATCCACTTTTACTGATTAAATTTGTTTAAGCATAGCTCTTTGATGGTTACAAAATAATTATCCTTCCCCCATCTTAAAAAAAAAATCAGTTAGAAAAACTTAATTGAATAAATTACCTTTTAAACATTGACGATCTTTATACTACTGAAGCGCAGAACCAACCCCGATTATTCTTCTAATAAGATAGAATTTTGAAACGCTTGAAAATTCCTTATCTTCTTGACTCATTTCAGGAATTCTTGTACCTCAAGTCTCACAATGGGAATCTTTCACACGCGTATTGCACATTCGTGTGATTATGAAAATATTTAAGCCAATGTACGGTTAAATACTTCGTTAAATGAGGTATCCCTACATTTTATACGCAACATTAGCTTTTGTAAATGCATTGTGGGATCCTAATACTATTTCCGGATGTCAGAAAGATAAAGTGTCTGCTGTCTGTGCCATCTTTAATTGTATCGTCTTCTTTTTATTTGCTGCATTTTGATTGTAAGTTTCAGAAAGCATAGAAAACTCACGGAAAAAAATTATTTTTTTTTTCAGCAGAACACTATCTTCTCGAGGATATAGTTCCTTAAAACTGAGTAGTATTTGATTTTTTATGAGCGATAGTCGTACCTTGCTAGTAGATTCAGGGAATGTATGTGGAGCTGAAGTCTGATTGCTTAGAGCATTCTTATTTGTAATGGTAAAGGTGCATTTCCAAATTTATTTGAAGGATTTGTATGCATAATATTATAATATGGTCAATTTATGAATTTTCCTTAGTACTATATGTATCCTTAGTGCTATATATAGAAAATTCGGACACTTTTTTAAATTCCGAAATTCAAAGATTTGTGTGTTTTCCAGTAATTGCTTATCTTTTCAACAATATTCAGAAACATTTTTGTTTCATGTTCTTCTATAACGATAAATTATACAAATCGTACCAAAGTACAATCTTAAAGCTATTTTCTTCTAATGCAGTCCGCCCTCTTCATTTAATCGTTTTTTCTCTGCCAAAATCAATCGGTTTTTAGTTGAAAATGCCAAGTTTCATTTCCGAAACTTTAATCTTTTACCCAAACAGAAATTCTCCCACATAGCGAGAATTCATGCTTGCAATTTACCGCCCACCTGAATCGAAAAATCTACGTGAATGTTAATTTTTTTATTGTGTGCTATATGAACGTAGGCGGAATTGCCTTCTATAAATAGTAACCTTTACATTGGAGTCTAAATTACATTCGAGAGTTTCGTAGTGAAATATCGATTCACTTGCTTATACCCCGAGAACCATCATTTTGCCATATTTTATTTAAATTACTTTTTATAATATGGCATCGCAGTTTTCTTAGAGTGCTTCGAAGGGGAATAGTTGGATCTCTGTGCTAGTTGCAGTTGCATTTCCATCGTATAATGAAATTATCAATTGCATTTCAATTTTGGATACTAGCGATGGATAAAGCCTGCTATACATTATTCATGTAAAGGGCAAGTGGAGTTTATAAAGGTCAAGTGCTAAAGAGGAGTTCCCCCAGGCTGAAGGTCTTTCTAAATTACTGAGTCAGAACCCGATCCAGTTTGTAATATTTTCGAATACAGTTGAAAGTTAATCATGGTTTTGGTTTCTCTATCTGTACCTGTTCTGATTGCCGTAAATATGCATCGATTGTTAGAAAAAAAATTCTTCTTGTGATTTTTCAAAAAGTCACACTGTTTAAATTTGTATACGACTCCCGTACAAAGAAATTTCCAATCTGTAAAATGTGACCCCCCATACACCAATTAGGTGATGTACAAAATTTGACTGTTATATCCTAAAAAGATTCAGAGATGTGAAGAAAAATGTACGCTGATTTAAACTACTTTCCAATGGCTCTAGAAGGGAAAAAAATCACGTCGAATTATCTTGTTTCAGGGGTCGCACTGAAATTTACGAAAGAATTCTTTTTTTTTTCACTCTAGCAATAAATGTTTTTTATGTATAGCCCCTGACCATCCATATTTAAAGATATCGCCGAAACATTTTATGATGAAAGCTTGAAATTTTGTATATCGCCTCATTAGTGTATGGGACACATTTTACTAATTGATAATTTTATTGTATTGGGGTCGTATACAAATTTAAAATGTGTATCTTTTTGGAAATTAACAAGAGGAATTTATTTTTCAACGTAGCATTTGCTTTCCTTGAATATTTGAATATTTTTTTCAATTTACATTACCCACTTATCTCTTACAGATAAACAATTAAACAGCATTGCAACCTTCTTAGGACACCATGTATACGTTATTGCTGTGTACTACGACTGAAAACGATTTATGTAGCATAACTAATTTTTTCGTTCTTCTTCTGGGGTTCTTTAAAAGAATTTCAATAGAGTACACTACGTATGCATTACATTTTACTGTATGGACAGTTATTATTTAAAGTGTTGACTTAACGTTCACCTGTTTTAAATTAAACATAATTAATATTTATTTTTGAAATTTATTTACCCTTCCGCGCTGATTGCCGCGCATTTCCCGGCCGAGTCCACTTGGTCGAGTGTATAATAGGCCTATCACACTGAGAAAAATCCGACCAACTTTCCTTGCAAATCAAGTTTCTGGCCGATTTTCTCCACCGTTACCTTGACGACCGCGAACTCCAACTTTTTACTTTCCGAAGGAAAAAATCAGAGTCGGACGAAATTTCGGCCAATCAGAGTACTTCTTCCTGCTACGTCATAAGCAATTTCGAACAATGGCGACTATGTTCGAAGCTTGGCTCGATGTCAGAATCACGTGTAAATAAAATTATGGCCGCGTTCAAGTGGACTTTGGAATTAGAGATTGCTGCCCATCCGATGCTGCCGAAATTGCTGCTTATCCGATGTAAATGTACCAAAGCACGATAAGTAAAATAAGAACCTGCACGCCAAATCAGCGATGCGATGACTATTTGGCGTCGGAGAGAGTTTGTTTACTTTTGCAACCCTTAAAGATAACCACGCCTTCAAGTCCGTCGGAAAAGTTGGTCCAGCGCGAAGTTGCTCGGATTTTCCCTTTAGAGTGATAAGGCCATAAGGCAGTGAACAGAACATGGTAGGCGGTCAAAGTGTGAAGGTCCAACGTTCGGGCCTACGGCGCATCTGTCGATCTAGCGGTCTGGAGTTTTGGTTGGTTTTCTTCAGATGTAATGTGAATACGCTTTAGAACCCATGAAAAGTCAAGATCCCCCCCCCCCTCTGTAAACAGCTGCTCCTCTTGCAAGCTTGCCATAACCCAAACGCTGTTATTTCCCGGCTATCACACTTCAGTGTCCTGGAAAGCTGTAATTATTTTTCACATATTTAGTTTTCAATTATATAATGTTGAAAGTCTTTAAATATTAAGTGAATATTGAAATTAAGAAACGTAATAAATGTATATACACAAGAAATTCCTTAAAGTAAGTAAAAGGAGTCTCAGCAGCAAGAGCACGTTTGCGCCTACCGTCGCGAAAGGGCAAAACTGAAACTTCGGGGGGAGGGGGGTCCGGACAACTGGACCACCCCCCTGGGTACGTCCTTGAGTATGAAGCATGCACACGCCTAAGCCATCTTTTTTGAGCTTTGCACGAAGAGAACGTTCGCAAAAAGAACGCTCGTTTGAATTAAGCGGGATGGATCCAAGAAAACAATTTCAGGATCTCTAAAGGCAGTGATTTAAAAATAAATATTTTAGTACCTTACATGATGTAACTTGCTCACTTCACGGTTTCTATGACGCGACAACAGCATTCTCTCTTTGTATCCATTGTCATGGGCGCCGGCAGAATATTCTCCGGGGGGGCAAAGACTACTTCAACGTATAGTTACCATGTTGGAAAGAGCAAAAAAGCAAGGTAAAACTCTGCATACAAAAATCCGAGGGGGGGCATTGCCCCCCTTGCCCTATGCTGCCGCCGCCCATGTCCATCGTTGCTTCCTGGCTTGGGTATTTCGATACACCCACTGTGTCCCAGCTTTTGCTCGTGAGTGTGTGCAGAATTCAGAGATAACTACTCAAATTTCCCCGAACGTGTTTAAAGTTACAAGCATTTTATGATATTTAGTTTTTTTAATTAAATTCATTCAAGGGCATATTTTTTGTGAAATATATTTTAATGTAATACCAAAAAAAACCCGACTAATTGCTGTGAATTTACTGACAAGTTAATTTTTCTTAATCGTTTATTGGTCTAATGCATTTTAGAAAAGAGAGCTTAAATGTGTGTACATATATTTGTCATACATTTAATCTAGACAATTTTAGATTAAACTATTCCGCATATTGGTAGTAAACTAATTATCAGGGATATAAATAAACGCGTTAAATGGTCGCACGAAACGTGCGTCTTTCTAATAATGCCTTAAAGAAATTTAACAACTGGTCGTTTTCGCTCGACATCGTTGTTTTAATAAGTTGAGGTGGGAGTACGATTGCTGTTTGTTTCCGCTAAGGCATTCCTTTAACTGCTATCAAACGGATAATAACACCGTAAGCTGTAAGGATGCGTATTTTAAGCCGATTAACACCTACGCGCGTCAGTTCAAGTAAGTTGGAAATCCGATAATTGCACTTTCTTGTGTTAGTGTGGAATGTATCACGTTGTTGCAATATTCTAACGTACGTTGTAACATTGTATAATTCGTTAAGTTTATTTTTGACACGCAAGGAATTATTATTATTATTTTGCTTGTTTTTAATATTGTATTTTATAATGCCATTTATTAACTGGTGAAACCTATCTTGGCAGGAAAATGATTTTTGAAACGAATGTGTAACAAGCATGCATAAAACGAAAAAATTTTTATTAATTTGTTTTTAACTTTAATGTATTTCATGCATTTTCAAACAGGTGTCTAAATTTACCTTTCGCGCAGTGGTGTGACCACAGAGAGAAAATAGGATAGAGAGCGCTATGGCAGCCTTAACTTAAGGCACTCGTCCCATCACGTGACTTGTGGTAGTTTCTCGCGCATAATTTTTGCTCATGCGCAGAAAGCTCATTCTTACTCATTAGTATATCTATGGAGCATTTATGGCCAGTGAGCTCATTTACGCTTCCGTCGTTCTGTTTTTAAGAAAAAAAATGGTACACAGCTGCTCTGCATATGGATGCAATTTGTGAAAGGTTCTGTAATAACATTTCACAAAGTTTTTTTTTTTTTTTTTCATATTTTTAAAACATACTTTTTACAAATGAAGAATATTTCAACGTATCCACATCCTCTAAGCATTGGCGATAGCTTTTTTTTTTTTACGCCAAGAGTGTATGTACACGCTTAAACCCAAAGAGCGAAAAAAAAAGATACATCGCGGAGCGATCAATTTCCATGGAAACCGACCGGTTTTTTCGCGAAAGTGCTCTTTAAGTAGTATTTTTTTCTGAGAACTTCTTTCTTCCCTTCCTGTTTTTTCCGAGAAATTCCGTCCTCGCTTATTGCTATAAATTTGCTACGCTCTTGTGATCGAAAAACGCTCCTAAAGGAGAAGCTCACTTTTGAAAACTGGCTCACTTTTCGCTCCGACTGATCGAATTTCGCTCGTTTGGTTTAAGCGTGTAATGCGTCCTTTTACAGTAAATTTCGGGTGTAGTTTACACTTCTGCTTCATCGCCACATTTGGCAAATGATTAGTGTAGCCTATAGGCGCTTTCCAACGAGTTTTGAATGGCGATCGTTCTCTAGTATATTTCTACTCTCTGCGTGTGACCGACGGTCTTTTCAACTCATTACAATTTAGATTCTCACCAGAAGGCAGAGAACCTCTGAATATTGGCGCCCGTCGGAAATTGCTGCCGAGAGAACTTACGGAACCGCGTACGGATTCAACATGCACGTACACACGACATGTGTGCGTGCGCGTATTGTGTTGAAGCAAAGCTACGCAAGGGCTATCCGCACGCGTACGCGGCATATTACACAATGTTCGACCCTCAGGTGTCAGTTGCTGACACCTGAGGGTGGAACTATAGACCTTATGCATCTTTTGTTTATTTGTTCGTGTGACTTTGGCAACGCTACACTACGCCGATCTGCCAAGTATGGGGGTGCCTTGATAGGAGGACTTTTAAAGTGGCTCTATGTGCGTATTCGCGTTACATCTAGAGAAAATCTACCACAAGTCTCTACCATTAGATCGACAGCCGCGTGATGTGACCCGAACCCGGGACCTTCACACTTGTATACACGAAAATTTTTTACTAAAATACAAATAATTTTTCTTTTTCACATTGAAATTTCGCTTTTGAAATAATAAATTTCAAGATTGGCTCATTGTGTTTAGGTTAAAAAAATGTTATGAACTGTGCATTTGTCATGAATCCATGCAGCACAAGATGTTCGAACGGTAATAGACGTTTAGAGAAAGTTATTGTGCTCCTTGAGATATAATTATCTTGATGAAATAAGGTATCTGTGTTAGATTAAAAAGAATAATCTATGCGTTTGGTGTGAGATTAAAGAAGAAAAACTGTGCATTTGTCATGATTTATTTTTTATTGTTGATGTTGGTTTTATTCACAATTATATTTTGTGTTCGAAACAAAAGAATTAAGCAAAAAGAAAATTCGGGTCATGGAAAGTAATTTAGCCGCTGAATATTTTACAAGAATTCAGTCTGTTTCTCCTCTGGGACAAGATTTTCCGAATTATAAGTAAGCGTCAGGGAAACACAATAGAGTACGTATATTGAATGTGCCAGAATGCGTTGACTCAAATTCTGATTTTCTTTTTTACCCTCCCTTTCTTTCTGTCAAACTTATTTCTTCAAGGTTTCGTATAATTTGTAAGGTATAGATTTTATATGCAACTGATGCTTCGAGCTTGCTTTAAATCTGGTGAATGTGGAACGTGAGTTGAATTTGAAGGTGCAAACCTAATCAGTATTCTTAAGAGATTTTTTTTTTTTTTTTTGCTGTTATTTAATTTATATTTAGAAAGAAATAGACATAATTTGGATGGTACTTAAATGATACTTTATAAATTTGTTTCACAGTCAAACGATCTTGGCTTGTTTTTATAAAAGTCTTATGATACAATTATTTCTAGTCTGTTAGATTCGAAATTGAATCTTCTACAGTCGCTATCTTGGAAAAATAAATCTACACGTTGTTTATAACTTTAAAACTGATAGGTGCCATTTTTATACAGAACATTAAATATCGAAATGAAATGCTCTGTTTGCATCGAATGTTTGCTGTTAGAGGGTAAAAGTAGTATCTACACCCAGAAGGTGTTATGCTAGATGTCTCTCTTAGGGGGATGGGAGAAGAATGTTCCAAATTAACTGTGAAAATTTGTCACGGCAGCAAATTTATTCCTATATCTGATTTAAATTGATAGTTTATTTAATATTTCTGAATACTATTGAAAATTTTCTTTATTTTATTTGTGCTTAGCCCTGTTTGGCCACGTGGCTTAACTGGAAGAATACTTCCTTTTGATTCAATTTAAGATGGTTTTGGCTATAACATAGCTTGGGGAGTCTTCAGCATTGTCTTTTCAGTGACAACAGTAAGCAGGTTAAGCATGAGTTCAGCATTTAAAATAAATAGAGGATAGAAAGTATGACTCATCCATGATAAACTGCTTCGTAATTTCGTTTCAGAGATATTTATAACAAAAGAGCAATAAAGCATAAAGGCGATTTTTGTTTTTTTAATGGCTTTCTACAGGGCCGTTGTGGGCGGACACTTTAGAGAAGTGCCTCGAAAAATAAAGTGATATTCTAGAGAAAAGGAGCTCTGACTTAAGCTTGTTACGACTATTTGATAGAATGGAGGTGTTCTGCATTATTATTACCTGGGTAACGAGAATTGAAGTGGATTCCAACCTTTGTCGTCTCTCCCTTGAGACTTTTCTGGATCCGCCACTGCTTCATATTCGTATATATCGGGGCTTAATTTCTAGCCAAAATAGTACCGGAGCCCTAATATTCCATAGAACTCATTTCATACTTTGTGGCGTACTGTAAACACCCGCTACCCTGCAATATGGGAATCGGTAATACATTCTATTAAAATAAAGATAATCCAACGATTTTCCCATCTAATAGTATTGGACCTATTTTCATTATTTCACAGAACAGTGAAATAAAACGAAATTAGTCTGAAATTAGCATGAAAAAATCTAAGCAATGCACCGTAGACGACCCAAAATCAGTTGGTCTCAGGACTCTCAATTTGGTAAGAGGCGAAGCGATTCCTGATTGGTCTGTCCGCTAAAATCGGTTTGTGTGTGAAAAGGGGTAAATTTTCGAGTTGATGTACTGCTTGGTGCCCTATTCAGGAGCTCCGCTGGGTTTTGCCTAATATAAAAAAAATTACTTCGAAAATTAATTTGTACAGGAGCGGAGCTCCCATGCAAATTAAGCCCTGGTATATATTCACTTATTATATACCATACATATATTAACCAAGTACACTTGGATTCAATTTTTAACCCTTTGAGGCGCAACCCTTTCCCAATGACTGAAAAAAGGCAGCCGTTGCCATCGCTCGACTTAACTACCAGCAAGATGGCGGATGATCGAAACGTTCATCGCATACCACAGATCTAGAGACCCTTTTTTTGACGACAGCTGGTTGTGCACAGCCAGCGATGTCAGAACAGTCGAGCGATGGCAACGGCTGCCCTTTTTTCAGCATTGGGCAATCTATTCAGCTATTCTCGCATTCTTCCATTTTTCAGCAGATGTCAGTGCTGTTAAAAAGAATCGTGACCATTTTTTTTACGGGAAATGACGTGCTAAAAGTAAAGGATTCTCGTAGAGCTATGTCACCCGCAACTATTTTTATAGAAATCCAATCTATTCTTCGTGACTGGCAACAGGCAAAACGTCAGAGTTTGGTGTTCCCAGTAGCGTAGCTACAGTGGGTGACACCCGGGGCGGATATAAGTGGTGTCACCCCCCCATACGAGCATTTTTGCCCCCATACATGCGATATTTTTGAAATTTTTGCTGTACAAGCCATCGGGTGTCACCCCTTTAAGGATGACACCCGGGGCGGACCGCCCCCCCGCCCCCCGCCTTGCTACGCCACTGGGTGTTCCCATAGAGGGGACACTGCGCGTTAAAGGGTTAAGCACCCGTAATGTGCATAACTTGAAAACAAGCAAGTGCACAGCAGTGTTGGCGTTGGCTTGAACACGGAGCTACAAAGCGAGATCGCATCCATCATTCCTGCGCTCGTTTAATTGAGAAGCCCCTAAATATTCCTCAACGCAAATGACTCCGGGGCGAGGAGATTCGTGGGGAGGTGGTCGGCGGGGGCTTGGGTTGGAAGGAAGCGCCGGGGGCTAACCTAATTTTGCCCGTCACTATGTGTGGCAGAGATTGCCCCGAAATCCCGCCATCGACCGGATCGCCTTTCTAAATTTATCTCGTCTTTCTCTCTCTCTTCTCTCTACGAATCGATACAGTAGCGGAAGATGTGTGTGCCGCGAAAAGGTCAGCCCCGCTCGAGTTTATCTGTCGGTATGCTTCTTCGAGTGAGGGGGTGGGAAGTTCTTGAGTGGTGTTGTGTTTTGTTTTGTTCTTTTTTAATAGATTAAGAGCAATTATTTTGCTTTGGATAACGTCGCTGAAAGGATTCATTATAGTTTTGTTCTGCCGGTGATCGGGGACGCTTATCTCGTGACGTAATTAAAACTTTGACGGAGTGGTTTAGGAAAACAAAGTTTACAAATTTAAGACGTTTGCAGGTTTAACTATAAGAATTTTTTCTTAAGGCGCAAGATTATTCTTTTATTTATCTGATTTTGTTCTATAACAACGTTTGGTTGCATAGTTTAAAGTTTTAAATACGTGTTTAAACCACTTTAGTACGTTTCGTTGTTGCACGCCCTATTAAAAAGAAGGAAAAATGAGTATTGGAATCGAGTACACTTTCCTACATTTTTGTACAAAAGCAATTACAAATGTTAAAATACATGCTGGTAGGGTTAGTTTAATTTGATAATAAACGCGCCGTGGTTTTAAAAGTAGTCTAATAATTTATTCTTAAAATGAAAATGGAACATTTGTCTCGCACTCAAATACTTTTTTGAGAATATTTAAAAATAAATTGCATTTTATAGCAATACATAAGTACACGTAAAATACTTGTGTATTAATTAAAAAAAATCTTAAAGAATCTCATTAAAATTAATGTGGTTTCATAATCAATCTAAACGGAGCTTTATCGAAAATTATTAAAATCTAAGCTAAAACATTTAACATGCTCTTAACTTTTCATGAAATTTTTTTCTATTATATTGTAATCTATTTATAACTTGTAAAATAAAACCTGAATAATTTTTTTAAAATTTTGTTAAAAATTTCTCCCAATTTGCTTTACATGTTTCTCACAAAGCTATATCAAATTATACGCGAAACTGGAACGTAAGTTGAAAAATATGCTTATTACAAGACTTGAACACTCTTGAATTACAATTAGAAATGTTGACCCATTTGTTACGTTTTTAGTCATGAAAGTTAAAAACTTGAACTCAAGTTTTGCTTTCATAGGTACCCATATCTGTGGGCAGGGAGAGGCCATGCGCCCCTCCTCCCCAGCTGCCACATTACCTCTATGATTTACGTACTGGTATAGCATAGAAGTGCTTCAACACTAAAATATAGTACCTTCCTGGGCAGGACCCTTGACCTTCCCCTCCCCCCCTACAAATAATCATATGGCCGCTTATGTTTGCTTTTTGAGTGTTTTAGAAACAAATAAGTTTTCTTTTGAAATTGTTGGAAAGATTATTTATCTTTCCTTTTTCCAGCCACTAATTCTCTTGTTACGTAATTAATGTTTCCCAAGCTTTAGAAAATAATTTATTAAAACGATTACTGACTTTTCATTCTTTTTTTCATTTCATTGTGTGAGTTCGTTGCTACTCACAATGCGAAATTACTTTCACCAAGTTTATTTTTCAAACCAATTTTTTTCTTAAAAATTTGAAAATTTAAAAGAGAAATTTCTTTCAAAATTATATTTTTCTACATTGTTTGAATTTAGGACTTAATACTGAATGCTGCAAAAAAAGAGGGGGGAAAAAAGGTTTTATACCTGATAATATTAAAATAATTAGTATTTTAACTATAATAATAGTATTTTAACTATATTAATTAACACACGTTTTAGATGTTTCACTTTAGGTTTCACTTTTTTATCCAGATGTAACGTGAATACGCGTTAGAACACCTTAGAAAGTCTTCGTACAAAGCCCCCCCCCCCTTTGGCAGATCGCCCTAGTGTAGCGTTGCCATAATCACACACAACAATGCAATTTAGGTTTCACTTTAGGTTCGGCTATCAATAAAATTTTACTGATGCCATGAAGTTTTACAATGATGTACAAGGGATTGTTATTTGGATTTATCTCATTTTATTATACTTAATATTACACATTACGTAAATTTAAAAATATTTAAAAAATCTTGTTTTACTTTGGTACCAAAAATAATTTTTTAAAAGATAATTTTTCATTCTTAATTACCTTTCATTCTGTAATCCCAAAATTAAAATTTAAGTGCTATTATTCTGTATCGCTTTCAAGAATAATTACTTAAGTCAATCTCTCTCAACACAAAAGATTAGTTATAATAGTTTACTTTTTTAGTGATCAAGATTCTGTCTTGATAGGAATGTAAATTTTCCAAATTTGTAAATACTTTTAAAGAAACTGTTTCGAGAACTGCATTTCTTTTTTCACCTTTGATATGCTTTCAAATGCTTCAAACAATGATCGGTTTATATCTGCTTTAGCTGCATGATAAGTTTGTTATTTAAATAAATTAAAAAAAAATAAAAATGAGGTTCATCGTAAGTTGTACATAATTTAAAGCAAGTTTTCACAAAAAAAGAAATTAAATAAAAAAAAAATCTATATTACACAAACTTCTTTATACTTACATTATTATTTTTTTCATTCATGTTTGTACATTTTAAAATGTTATCAAAAATGATGATTATTAAGTTCGTCTTTAATTTAGTTTTATACAGAATTCATCTTCTAAGCATAATTAAAAATATGAATTACTTTTAAAATCTTTTTAAAACGAGTTCATTTTTTTACAAATAAACCTTAGATAAGGTTCAAAATTTTATTTTTTACTGTGGACTCTCACTCAAAAGGCAATCTATCTTACGTGAATGCATATTACGTGACTTTTTCACGAGTAACGTATCTCAGAGCCAACGCGAACTTTTCGCCCGCTACACAAGATTTTTTGCCAACAGTAAGAAACGCCAACAGAATCACGGGTCGTGAGTACGCCGGGTACGCCTGCCAGTACAATATTATTATGTACAATACAGTGCACTTAGAATTATTATTTTAATATTGTGTCATACTTTACGGTCATTTATATTACAGTACAGTAATAATTATTAGTGTATAGTACAGTATTATATAAGTGCTGCTCTTCATTTTGCTGCAGATTGTACTTTATGACTCTCTCCCCTGCTGATGATTAATTTTGTGCATTTATCATACTCTACAGTTCTACACACTATTATTTTTAGTAACCTTGCTTTTTGAAAAAGATTAAAGTATTTATTCATTACTGTATGTGGAAAATGGCCATATATAGTTAAGGAATGCTTCAAAACAGATTGAGGGGTGTTTATAAGTATTCAAAATAATTACGTGTATGTATCAGAAAGTCATATACCCTATTTAACTACGCGAAATATTCACTTACGCGAGGGGTCTTGAGATATAACCTCGTAAGTCTCAAGACTCCACAGTAATAATTTTTTTTTTTTTTTTTTTTTTTTTTTTTAATTTAGTATGTTTCCCCTCCTGATCTTATACCATTTCATTCCGTTTGTTACTATGCATGATATTTATAAAAACATTTTTTGAATTACTGTAAATTTAAAAAATAGCTATATTTTGATTATCACAGTAGTTTATTGTATGATAGTTTTTTTACTTATCATTTTTTTAATTAAAAAAAATTAATTTGCTTGCTTAGTTTTTCTTTTTAGATTTTAAAAATTAGTTTTCTTTTTTAACATAATCCCATAAAAAGCATAATTATAGTTTATTTTGCATTGAACAGGATTTCTTGTCTAATAATGATAGTAAATATTTCATACAGTAAGTCTTGCAAAACATCCATGTAATTCTACTCACCCAATAATCGAATAAAAAATTAGACACTTTGAAAATATTTGTTTTTATGAAATTGTATAAAGATTTGTTTTTCTCATTTTACACCATTTATTTTATTTTTAAATACTGCTGCTAGAGACGAGATTGCTTTCGTAACTGATATTCCTTCGATGAATGTCTGTTTTAAAAATTTAATGTTTTGTTTTTTAAGCCTCGGAATTTTGTTATTCTTTTAAATTAATTCCGTATAGAATTTTATAGATTTGTTCATAACTCTATTAGTAAACTCACAATGAATGCTTTGCATTATTCAACTAGCCGTTACGTTTGAGTCTTGATTCAAATTTGTTTTAAAGTTACAAATTTAAACTAACGTGTTTTATTTTTGCTGTATGTCAAAAGTGATGTTTTTGTGACAGTTTTTCCTCCTGTATTACATTCTTAATTTGACTATTAAAGAATTTGACAGAAAGTGTTCAATACTTTACACAATTATTTATTTTATCCTTAAGAACAAAACCCTTATATATTTGTTTTGTTTGTTTGCTGAATGTAAAGAAATAAAGGTTGATTCTTTTCCTAAAAGACTAATTTGAATGTTTATATGTTTTTTCTTCAGTATTTTTAGCATTTGGAATAAATGTATGCGTAGGGGGAGAGAGTTTAAAACCTTGGAAAAATTAGTTGTTCTATTCCCTATGGATTTTCTATTTTTCTGTAACAGGGCTTATCCTCTTATTTCTTGAAATATTCAAGAACTAAATCCATTTACGTAAATGCTTTTATCACAGTTTCAATATAAAACTTTTTAAATTTAGCTTTTAAAATCCTTTAATACGCTTTGTGATTTATTACTTTAATTTAATTAAATGTAAAATTTTCGTCTGTAACATTAAAAATGTATTTTTTTTTTGTCTACTTAGTTTTAATTAACTGACTGAGCTCTTCCGTTTTCCAGCTGCCGTGCTTTCGTTAGTGGAAAGATACATTTACAGGGCAATTCTTTCCATTGAACAGATAGCTAAGCTTAACCAGTTTATATTTTTATATTAAATATAAAAGGCATTAAACTGGTTAAACTTTGCTATCTGTTCAATGTTTTCTGTAAATATTCTTTTTTTTATATATTATGATGGCACACACACCACATGTTGGGTTTATAGACTTTTCTGTTACCACTATTTTTTGTTGTTGTTTGTATTATATTTTATGATCTAAAAAAAGTATGCTTTATGTTCTATGATCAGTTGATCAACCAACGAATAAAATGCTTTAATAAAGTAGTAGTTCTTCTTTCCACAGTTTCCCAGACTCTGAAATAAAATTACTTTTTAATGTTATAGTACACATTAGCCTACATATTGTTGTTGAAAGGCGTTTTACCATCGATGAGTTTAATATAGCATAGTTTATTCTTATGTGCTATTATTAGTAAACATATTCCTATATGCTATTATTAGTAAACATTGCATTTTTAAATCGTATTTACAACAAGGATCTTTAAGTAAGAAAAGTTTGCTGCTTTTTGCTGTCGCTTCTAAGATTTTATATGCGATCGCTTAAAATCCCCCAACCATCATCAGTTTTCTTGCACTGAAATAAATCCCCGATGAAATAATCATCCTTGGCACTACTTTTAAGCGTTGAAGGGTGAGAAATTTTCATAGGGATTAACCATCGTTTCGCTTTTCTTTCAAGACTATATTTTAAGACGCGACCTCATACTGACAGTTCTTTCACACATTTAGAAATAAACTTTGAGGCTGTTCGTTTTCTCCTTCTTTATTACTCGGTACCTTCATCTTCAAGTACAGTAACAATTCATTTTAATGAACGCATTTCAACCAAGTTGAAAAGTTGTTTGACAGCGAGCCTCTAAAACCTTTTAATACATTAATATCTATGAGTAGTGATTGATTAAAATGTATTCTCGAGACGTTTCTAAATTTCAAGCAAAACGAAATCGATGCAGTATGAAGTTTATAAAAGAATGTTCTCCGAAAACAATGTAGTAACATTGGTAGTTCTTTTATTGGGACAAGCGAGAGAACTGGCATAAGTTATAAGGTCAGTGATTAAAAACAAATATTTTAGTGTTATTTATATGCTGTGGATGAGCATTTTACTGCACTGAATAGCAGCAGGAGCAGTCAGACTCCTGCCGGGAAGCAACGATTGGCACAAAAGGGAGTACCGCTGAAGTCTCGTCTTTTCCCCGATGGAAGCAAGCATATTAACCCTTTGAGGCGCAACACTTTCCCAATGCTGAAAAAAGGGCAACCGTTCCCATCGCTCGACTTAACTACCAGCAAGATGGCGGACGATCGAAACGTTCATCGCGTGCCACAGATCTAGAGACCCTTTTTTGACGACAGTTGGCTGTGCGCGGGCACAGCCAGTGCGTCAGAAAAGGATCTCTAGATCTGTGGCACGCGCTGAACGTTTCGATCGTCCGCCATCTTGCTGGTAGTTAAGTCGTGCGATGACAACGGCTACCCTTTTTTCAACATTGGGCAATCTATCCAGCTGTTCTCGCATTCTTCCATTTTTCAGCAGATGTCAGTGCTGTTAAAAAGAATCGTGACAATTTTTTTACGGGAAATGACGTGCTAAAAAATAAAGGATTCTCGTGGAGCTAGGTCACCCACAACTATTTTTATAGAAATCAAATCTATTCTTCGTGACTGGCAACAGTCAAAACGTCAGAGTTTAGTGTTCCCAGAGCGGGAAAACTGCGCGTTAAAGGGTTAACTACATGCTTTATGCAGTAATACATGCTCAAATAAAATCATGATAGAAAGGGTTTTACATGAGATGGTTTCGGCATGATTTATATGTTGGAGGGGGGCCAAAATCCATTTCTCCACCCGTTTCTTACTGAAAAATACTGAAAAGTGTTCGTGAGCTCATTCAATCAACTTGTTGGCCGAAATGCTCCCTCACCCTCTGTCCCTTGCCTCCGTGGATGCGTGCGGCGTTAAATCTATTGCATCTGAACAAACCAGGCTGTGTAGCTATCCACGTTTTTGCGCCGACGAGCTTGGCTTGGGGGCAGGGAAGAGGTAATAGGTTTTTGCTATCGATCGAAACTGTTCCCTTGTGGACTTGCTCTTCCCCTCCCTGTCTTTTTTCCCTGCCTGATCGATGCGGAACTAGTAAAAATCTGTAAATGAAAGTCAGATGGTTTGAATTCCTTCGTCCTGGTCTATCAGTCAAGAGGATTTTCTTCCTGTCTGTATTATGAATATGGATTGCTTCTGTTTCCGTGGAGATTTTCGCAATGTAATTTACTTTGAGAAATTTTAGGTTTATAAACTTGTTATTAAAAAGACGGAGTTCATAAAAGCATCTGTAAAATAATGTGAGATTTTTTTAATCACTTCGTCTTTGCCGAAAAAATTATTTTCGTTTTATATCTGATTTTTCTAGCTTTATCGGTATTACCGTTTTGGGTGTTGAGGAATTTCAGATTAAACCAGAATAAATATGCTGGTAAAATAATCCCGGTGATTGATGTAAAAAAAGAAAAAAATCTTTAAATGAAAGTCAAATGAATTGGTTTGTGTGGTAACGCAACACTTGGGCGATCTGCCTAGGATGGGGGGGGGGGGCTTGGTCGGAGCACTTTCTAAGGGGTTCTAACGCGTATTGACGTTATATCTGGAGAAAACAGACCGAATTTCCAGACCGTTAGATGGACAGCCACGCAATGGGACCCGAACCCGGGGCCTTCACACTGCAGCTGTCTACCATTTTGAGAGCCTTATCCCCTCGGCCACGGTGGAGCATCGAACAGTTTGAATCCTTCTTTTGGCTTATCAAAATATTAGCTGCCTCTGGCGACCAGTTGGTTCGTCATCTTGATAAATCTTGTGTTTCTCACCGGCTTCCTTGGCACTGAAATCTCACAGATTCTGAATGGAATTTAAAATTAAGATCGTTACAAACGGGGGCGGCCCTAGGGTAAGTGGCACCCCCTGCTAACGTAAAAAAGACGCCCCCTTTTATGCTCTTCTTAGTTTTTGAGTTCGACATGACGCCCCTTCGAAGCCGGCGCCCCGATCCTATGATTACTTTGCTTACCGTATCGGGCAGCCCCTGGTTACAAAAATAAGATGGTTTAGTGATAAAAACCTGCAAAAAGGTACAAATTATTTTCATCCTATATTAATTCTGAAGAGCTTCCAGATATATCGGCCGTTATCAAGAAACGGAAAAGGGAAAAAAAGTAAGAAAATCTGAAACACTTTCGGATTTTAAATACGCACTAAAGTGCTGTATATTAAAAGCGTATCATATCCATGCGTCTTACCTATTTCCTTTCCTTATTCCAATGAGTTGGAAAGTGTATCATTATTCATGAGTGTGATTAAACAAAATTAAAATTGATATTTCTAACATCCTTTTTGTGGATGTAATAAATTAGAAATAGAAGAGGAAAAAGTCGTGCAGAAAAATGCATAATTCGAACTGAATGAAAGTTTCAAAAACTTATTTTTAATTTGTTAGTTTCTGTAACATGTGTTTCGGATTTCTATGCTTGGCCCGAAGGCCGCTTATAAATCCACGTCAAAAGGAAAAACTTATTCTGATGGTTTAATTTATATAAAACTGTAAGTTTGCACCATCTGTCAACGGCTTTGTAAAAGAAAGCTCAATTTTATTCTTTTTATTTGGGGGGGGGGATAAAAGATAGTTCTTTTGTATATTATAGGAACAGTGTTTCTTTCGCGCGATAAAAGGTAGCCTATTTGTTAAACCAGGACTTTAACAGTCTTTATTCTAAATTTCATCCGAATCCTTCAAACCGCTTCAGCATGAAAGAGTAACAAACATACATACTAACATTGACATTTATAATATTAGTAGGATATTCTTTCTGTGTGTATTATAATATTTTTCTTTCTGTATTTATGCTAATTTTCGGAGCGTCATTAGTTCAGTCATTCTTAATGTGGAGGAATTTAGGATAAATTAAACCTTAATATATTTATATAGCTATAAAAAATAAAGCGAAATTAATAAAATCTGTAAATGGAAGTAAAATAGTTACAACATTTAAAAAGATACCGATTCTAAAATAAAATAGAAATAAAAATAATTTTGAAACGCATGTGAGAGTAGAAGAAATGTAACCTGTACGTACGTTTCAAGGAGTATTAAAGTTTAGCAATACATCCGCCAACCCACAGAAAGGAAAGGAAATAAAAGAAATTTGAGAAGAAACAGAATTTTTCCATTCCCGAAAGAAAAAGTTGAGGGAAGAAACAGAAACAGAATAGATGCGGAGAGAAAAATGACAAAAATAAACCAGAAATATTGTAGATTGGTGTATACAGGAAAAAGAAAGTTTAAATAAATTTATAAAAATATAATAATTAAATTATGATAATTGTTTATTTGTATAATTTTTGAAACACTCTGTGTTGTTGTGTTTCGTGTTGTTGCGTACGAAAAGTAGTTCTATATTTAAAAAATTAAGAACTCTACATACACAAAAAAATTCATTAAAAAAGTGATCGATAGTTTATTTTTGCAGGTTTTAAGACGAAATAGCTGGACATTTTGGAATGTCAGAAAAAAATCTATCTTGACCTTCATCTTGTATGCTTTCTATTTAATAGTTCCTTGTTCTCATGTTACTACTAATTTTGAATATAGATTTCTTTAGATTTGTCATTTCTGAAAAACTTGTCATAACCCCTTATGCTCGTCTTATTCCTTGTGCTTATTTGATAGATGTATATAAGCTTCAGCAGAATTGATATAAACGTAAATTTGCTTAACCCCTTTCTGTTTTCTGTGTAAGTTTTCTCTTGTTCCGAATGTATTCTTTATAGTGTGACGCTTATTTTGACGTCATCACTGAGTCACACAGCTGAATCAGCTAAAGATTGTTCAACCATGAACAGAATAAAGGGATTTTGCCTTGTACCCTTTCCTTTATGCTTGTTAAGTAAGTCACTACTTGCCATCCTTTTTTTTTTTGTGTATGTGTGTGCGTGCGTGCTTGATGCTTGATTTAGAAAATTTACGAAATAGATACTCATTTAAAAAGTTTGATTGTTAAAAAGACCCAATGTATGAGTTCAGTCTTGGTAAAAAAAAGTCCTGTCAGTGTTCAAATAAAATTTAGATGTAATTTTGACTGATGCTAATGCACTTATCTAGATGACTGTATCTTGATAAGTATAGTATATTCGGAAGAATAAATTGAAAAATTGCTAAGTTACATTAAGAAAAGCTGAAATTTGAGACTTGATATCTTTTTGCAGTTTTAAATTTTTGTTTTGAAAAGTGAGGGTTTTATTTTACGTACTAAAGATTTATTAAAGTTTCATTTTACTGTAATTATTTTATTTTATTTAATTTTTATTTTTTTACGGCAATCTATTTTTAAAATGAACTTAAATTGTTTTCTATGTGTGAAAATAAGGATCAAATCTCCTTAATTGCAGGGACACTTGATCCCATGCCTAGGAAGATTCATCCTTGGAAAACAGACACTTTTAAATATTTTAAATTAAGTGTTTAAGTGCTCCAATTAAGTAACGAAATTTATTGTTGTTGAGCATATGAGTCTAAAAAAAGATCAATATTTAGTGAAAATTACTTTTTATATTTAAAATATTAATTTCGTTCAAAGTGATCATCAAATAATATTTTTAAAGTATGAAGGATCTTACAAAAATGTTAAAACTATCGCAGTTGTAAGGGTTCAACCTAGCATGGTTTGTGTAGTTTTTAGAAAAGTGCTTCAACTTATGTTTACATTTTCGGGCTAAATAAATTGACCGAAATTAATTTCCTGTAATTTCAGGTATTGATTTCGCATTAAGATGGTGAAATCGTCTTTCAGAATTTTTCCTATAGGAGAAGTAATTTTCTTTTTTGTGCAGTTTCAAAGCCATTTACATCCATTGAAATTTTTGTGAATATTCATCTGTTTCATCAAAATATAAATAACCATCAAATGATTCTGGTTATTTTGAATCTAAAATGCTGTTTCTGAAGATGCGACGTTTTTATTTTTTTTTAAGTGTAGTTACTTTTAATACTTAATACAAAAGGAACTTTTTAATTTTGACTTTTTATTTATTTGATCCTCTAGATAAAGTCTTCCCTTGTAATGGAGATTATGTGTCTCTAAAACAAGTATGTTCTAAAAGTAGCAAAAGCAAGCAAACAAACTATTAAATTTAAAATTAATGCTTAAAAACTGACAAATTTTAGTGTGTTCTGTCGATAAGTATAATTAATTTAAATTTATATTTCTTTAAATATAAGAATAAACAGTTAAATTTCTAATTAAATTTTTCGATTTAACATTAGTAATAAGTGACTATATTTCGTAAATTATATTTTTTTTAATTTTGTACGAATTCCAAATTTCGAACTCCGTATACAGCATAACAAAACACTATTATTAGCATTTTGTACAGTTTACATTTGAAGAAAACAGTACATTTCTAACGTACACGTACGTAACACGTTTCCTTACGCGTTATTTTATTACAATACTCACGCACATGCGTGCAAAAAGAGTTTCCTCTCAATAAAATAGCTTGGTTTACATATATAAATGAAATAATTTTTATCTTTAAGAACTTGCTATCTCGTGAATCATGACTGTATCATCTCATGCTAAAATTTTAATGCCGGAGTCACGAGCTTTTTAACTGCATGAAATCGAATTTAGTCTCTCGCTCATCTAAACAGTCACAGTAACCGAATGTATCCCTCCTAAAGTTCTTGCAAGAATAAGGGCCAAGGGCACTTTCTGGTAAATCGCTCGATTTCTCGACATCCGACATTCTAATAACGTTTCATCAGAAGTTTCGTGACGTCATTATCTCTTTTTTGGTGACGTCACTCATGTGTTTCGATTGGTGGAGGTGTGTACGGACGAGCCCCCAAAAGTCGAAGTTCACCTTTTTTTTTATTTTTATTTCACTCCGTTGGCATCCTGACAATGTAGTTGTTCTTTTCTGGCGGGGGCGCAGGGGTAGCGCAGTGAAGGCAGCAGACTCTGAGACTGTTGTAAGAAATCTGTAGGTCGTCAGACACCAAATTAGGGTCATCAAACACAGAAGTTTTAATCGAAATCTGTCTCTGATGACCCGATTCCGGGAGATTTAAGATTTCATTTTCAGGGTTGGTGTATTTTATTCGAGATAAAACGCAAACAAGCCTGTCAAGTGCGGTTGAGATGAAATATATCTGTCATCTTTTCGCGAGTTCATATGATCCAATTCAGGGAATCGTATTTGTGGCTTGGCATTTAAGACGAAACGATACGTGATGCAATCGTTTTTAACCTTTGCACAATTTATGTTAATTGTATTTTACGCAATATGTTTTAAATAGCACATGGCTGTATTATTTTTAATATGTTAATGTTTTCTTGTCATCAACTAATGGCCAATAATTAAGAAATCGGCAACCAAGTGCAGTTATCGATGCACTCTACAAGAAATTTGTTTTATTTCTTTCATTATTATGCATTTGTTAGAGTTAGAACCCTGTATAATCTGGTAGTTCTGTTAATTTAACCTTACTTGAAATATTTTCATAAACTTCGCCGAACAACAGGTTATATTTTTTTAGAAGCGACTTCTGTTTTAGGGTGAAAGTGCACATTCCTGTAATATTTATAGAAGAAATTAAGGCAAAAGGTAAAGGAAGTGTAAATTAATACCTGGTTGTAAGTTCCATAAAACAAAATATTACGAGTAAAATCATTAGAAATAGGCTTACAATTATAGACTTAAAATTTTTTCATAACTTTTTATTTTATTTCTTTTCATTAGACCCAAAAGCAGAGGGTTACTATGCCGTTTCTGACGTTTATCATTGTTTCTGGTGAATTTATTTTTCTACTTTTCTCTTCTCTTAATTCCACAATTTAAAAAAAATCCCCAAGCAGTAGTGAGTGACCCTTATATTGAGCAACCCTGATTTCACCCATAAACCATGAACAGCGTTTTCACTCTGATATTTTGACTAAAGAGCAGAATAACGGTTCCTTGAATCCTGGAGCCAAACTTTCTTAGAGAACCCATCATTTTCTGAGTAGGCTTACTGTAAATTTAGAGTATGTATGTTGGATCATTGAGAATTTCAAAGATCATTATCTTGAATTATGTCAGATGTCCTAATCAGGTGTCCCTAATTTACATTTGCTTAAAAAGAATCTACTTGCGATACATTGACGATATTAGGTATAAAAGTGCATCTGTATCCTTAGATTTTGGCGTTTGACGCATGTGTCCTTTTTGTGAAAATCTCGCCATTAGAGAAGGCATAAATTATTTTCAGGGTCCGCTCTACGGACAGATAACCCGGACATTTGTACGAGGCGCTAAAATTCTCTTCTTAGGTAAATTCAAATCTTTTTCAAATGTGATCGGCTTGTGCTTATTATCGGCTATACGAGTATTTTGAATTCAAAATTGTTTTATTATTTTCCAACCGTGTTTGAATAATCTGTACAACAATTTTTTTTTTTTTTTCAAAAACAGATCCCCTGGGGCGCGGTAGGCCTGTGTTAATGTGTCGGACTTTTAACCGGAAGATTAAGGGTGCAATTACACTGTACCACTGAAGGCCACCGTGTACATGCACTTTAAATTCGTGATTCCGGGAGGGCAGACACCAGTAGTTTCTGACGGGTATGAGTAATCAAAAATTCGCATCCTTCTGATGAGGACCCAAATTCTGGTGGGAAAACTCCAGGAAAGACGTACGCAGCTCTAAACGACACATTCGGTGACGTGAGCTGTCCTTTCCTGGCAAATAAACCGAATTTACTTTTGTGTTTTCGTTTAATCCCTTCAAACTTAACTATTTTCAGCTCAGCCATGTGCATTGCTCCTGTCTTTTATGTTTTGATCCGTCCTTTTATATTTGAACGAAAACTATCTATTTTTCCTTTCAAGCATACAAGACTAAGTTTCACGTCTTAGTAAATTTTACTTTTCCACGAACCAGAAATCCTTCGCGTTTTATTACCGGCTTTCCCCCCGAAATTGCCGTGATAGCCACTTGTTCGTTTCCCAGGATGCCCACCTTGTTTGGCAGTCTTGAGTAATTGTCAAAATTTATTGGAGTTTGCGGAAGAGGCATTAATTATGTTGCTTTATAAAGAAGTTTTCGGAGAGGCTATATCGATTATCCGTCACTGACGTGTCTTGTGTTTATTTAGCGTAAGTATTATAGGGTGTTATCCAGATTTAGTTCAGCGCTGGCCGTGTAATCATTGTTTGAAATGTGGTATTAATATGAGTACAGGCTGTATTTACTTTCGTCTAAATAAAGACCATTATCGCAGATTTAGCGTTCCAAATTGACAATTATTTCACGTTGGCTTTCTGTTGAGGTATATTACTAGTGTAATACCGATGAAGTTGCAGAATTTCAGTTAAACAGATCATGAGTATCATACACTTTAATTAAAAGATACAGTCTCTAAGATCCAGGTAACTCTATGGACAATTGAAGGATTGAGAAGAAGTTTAAATATTCTGAATTCAAATATTTTAAAATATAGTTTTTTCAAAATTAAAAATATTTATTTATGAAATAAATAAATAAATTCAAAGTATGTGGATAAAAACTAGCACTTTTTAAATTATGGAGATTGTTTCATTAATCAATATTTTACATTTAAATGAAATGATCAAGCCAGAGACATAGTGAGAAAAAAATTTCGGGGGGGTACCTAAAGGTGAAAAAGTAGAATTTCTCACAAAAATACTCGATTTATCGACATTCAACTAAAGAAAATCCAAAATTTCGGGAGGTGCCCAGGCCCCCAGAACACCCCCCCCCCCACACTCGCACAAACACTGGCTTCGTCCCTTGAACAAGCTTTTGTTATTTTCAGTCTCTTTAAAAATGTTGAAAAAAAAATCTTATCCTTCATTCTTTTAGATTTATTAGTTATTACAATTTGTTTTACAGTTTCTTACAAAAATTATTATAAAAAAACACGTACATATGTTAGATCTGAGATACTGTATATATCGCCCGACCAGTGGCCGAGCGCATAACGCTCTCAACTGGGAGACGTTAGGTGCCTAATTCAAACCCAGGTCGCGTCGGTAGACCTACCGTTCGGAGTTTTCCGTGGTTTTCTCGGAAACTTCTCGTAAATACTGGTTAGGAACCCTTAGAAAGACCCTCACCTCTATCAGCCTGGATCCCTTGTGCAGGTAATCGGCCGTATTCCCAAAATCAAACTCTGCTTGTTGATTTTTAAATGAATTAACCAATGAATTGTTTGTAATATTTTTAAAAATTAAAATGCTTAAAAAAAGGCGAAGAGGAAGAACAATTAGTCTTGGGTTTCATCATATACTGTTTTCCTTGCGGACTTTGCTGTAAGGACCAGTGACGTAACCAGCAATTTTTCATGGGGGGGGGAGTTACGACTACTGCAACTAACATATATGTATACGTGTGTGTGATAAGGGAGGAAAGAATATACATTTTGTATGGCAAAATATTCCTCATTGGGGGGGGGGGGGTTGTAACCCGCCCTATTCTCCCCCCCCCACACCTTGGCTACGCCACTGGTAAGGACACATAACCGGATCCAAGAATCACTAGTATTTTTAGCTGGTACTAAACACATTCATCGTGTTGGTTTGAATTTTTTTTTTATAACTTTCTGTAAAAGGTTTGACTGATCTGTCAGATGGCTGAAAACGGGCCTGAAAATAAATACCGGGTGATTCAAAATAGATGTTAAGGCGATTATTTTTTAAACCGTATAAGTGATCGAAACATACTTCCAATTAGAAAAGTTCGTCCAATTAAGAGTAGCTTTCCAATATGGAATTTTTTTTACTGGGGGTATACATATTAAAAAACTAAATTTATTTTTTATACGGTCCCTCCTTTCCTACCTTTTATATTTAGAAGAATGTTGCTCTTTGTCTAAGAAAATTAATCCCGTGTTTCTAAGTGGAATAGTTTCAGAGATATTGTAAAGTTTTGGCATTTGTCGCCAAAGCACTAAGGGGGTGTCTCCAAAGTGAGGAAAATGTAATTACTTTTCAACTGACGTTAATTTATGTTAATAGTCACTCGATAGACACACTTCACTCCTCAAAATCCTAATTTAGCTAGAATTTTCCTGTAAAGTATATTTGGCAGTTTCCTACACCGTTATTTGTCATTCTCTTTTACACTTTAAAATTCCATCTCTAGAAGCGTGATGTAATTAGTGGATGACCCCTCCCCCCTTAAAAGACTAAATTATCGCTAATTTCATGAAGCAGCACCGATCACTTTTGGTAAGTGATCGGTAATCGATCTGTTAATTTCACACCTTTTGAACGCGTTTAATTGCTTTTTCCAACAATGGGATCTTTATTTATCTTTTATCAGTTCATAGTTGGTTCCCCAAAGTAAGGATTTTTGCACTTGAAAACCGACGCCAACGCAGCAGGTACAGTGGTGTAAGTCATCATTTTTAAAAATAATTTTTTTGCTAACTATTTCACTTAGAGACACGCAATTTGTTTTATTAATTTTTCTTAGACAAAGAGCAACATTCTTCTAAATATAAAGGGTAGGAAAGGAGAGACCGTATAAAAATTAAATTTCGTATTTTAGTATGTATACAACCCCCCTGTCAAAAAATGCCATATCTGAAAGCTACTCTTAATTTGAGAAACTTTTGTAATTGGAAGTACAGGGTGGCCAACAATTAAACTGCAAGTGTTCAAGGGGTGCTGGAGAGAAAACTACCAGGAATATTCCAGTGAAACTTGGTATCTACACGTTTTAGAACATGCGCAAATCAAATATGCAATTTAAAAAATCGCCATTTTCACCCGATAGATGGCGCTATATCGTATTTCAATGCTTATGGAAGTCATATATGCAAATTTTAAGCTCATCGAACAGTGTAAAAACAAGACCACATTGAGTAATGGTCAATCATGACTCTGAATAAGAAGCAACGTGCATTGTTAGTGAAGATATTCTATCAGAATGGTAGCAATTATTCGGCTACTCTGAAGGAATACCGGCGTATGAAACAATTAAGAAGAGGCCCAATGAGTGTCAATGAGAATAAATAATGGTTTGTTTTCCAAAGCGTCTTTATGAATTGTTTAATTTGTGATTTTAATTTACGTTAATTTTTGATTACATGTTACTGTAAAAAAATAATTACTGAAGCGAATTGTATGGAATTTTGATAAACTGTAAATGATGTTTTGTATTGTTTATATGCCTCTTAGAATGTCACTATGCTCTGTCTATCGGTTTTGAAAGTTGTATATGCCACCGGTGAGCTTTGAAATACGGTACAGCGCCATCTATCGGGTGAAAATGACGATTTTTTATTTTTGCATATTTGACTTGCGCATGTTCTGAAACGTGTAGATACCAAATTTCACTGGAATATTCTCGGTAGTTTTCTCTCCAGCACCCCTTGAACACTTGCAGTTTAATTATGGCCACCCTGTATGTTTCGATCACTTACGATTTAAAAAATAATCGCCTTAACATCTATTTTGAATCGCCCGGTATATTTCCTTATTAATTCGACACGAATGAGTAAAAATTTAATTACCAGAAAAACCTTGAATCGCACAGTGCTAGTTAAAACACAAATTGTACGGCACTTATTTAAATTCCTTTGTAGTCTTTCGCAACTTGAAACGAGAATGACTGCTAAATAAAAGAAAAGGTGTATAAACCAATAAATACTCGATTCTCATTCCATGGCTTTTATCATTGTTGTTTAAATACACTGACGTAACCACTGTAACATTTCCTTGGCAGTTATTTAAAACAATGCAAAGTACCTACAAATGATTCGGCGAGTTCTATTCTTCATGATTGCTCTATTCGTCGACGTTTTATGCGACATTGTTCTGAAAAGATAAATCAATTAAAAATAGTCATTATTCATATTTTCAAAGAGTTAAACACTAACGTTCTCTCTTCGAGATAAAATGGTAGATAATGGGACACCCACCATGTTATTTAGGATTTGTTGAAATTAAAATTACAATTTGCGTAACGAGACGCTACGAGAAAGTTAACCCTTTAACGCGCAGTGTTCCCGCTCTGGGAACACAAAACTCTGACGTTTTGACTGTTGCCAGTCACGAAGAACAGATTTGATTTCTATAGAAATAGTTGCGGGTGACATAGCTACACGAGAATCCTTTACTCTTTAGCACGTCATTTCCCGTAAAAAAATGCCACAATTATTTTTAACAGCACTGACATCTGCTGAAAATGGAAGAATGCGAGAACAGCTGGATAGATTGCCCAATGCTGCAAAAAGGGCAGCCGTTGCCATCGCTCGACTTAATTACCAGCAAGATGGCGGACGATCGAAACGTTCATCGCGTGCCACAGATCTAGAGCCCTTTTTTGACGACGGCACAGCCTGCTGCGTCAAAAAAGGGTCTCTAGCACTGGTCACTTTAAGCAATGACTGTCAACAGACCGTTTTGCAGAGGGATTCTTTTGTGCGTTCTGTAAGAGTACTACTAATGCTACCAATTCTCTATTTTTCAATAGATATATGGTATAGTTGAATGGCAGTAGTTTAAATAAATTTTGTACATTTTATAGTAGTTAGCTCTGACAGCAAACAGTATTAATAAACACGTTTCAACTTCGTTAATAAGTTCTAAAAATACTGTGCAGAAAAGTATTATTTTTATTTAATGGAATAGCCAATTTGACATGAAAATTAATTCTAATAAGCGGAATATTCTATTATCCGGGATCTCATTGACTAATTATTGCGGTTTGGGACACTGAAAAGCTATTCTAATAAGCGGAATATTCCATTATCCGGGATTACACACATTGACTAATCATTGCGGTTTGGTACACTAAAAATTTATTCTAATAAGCGGGATATTCCATTATCCGGGATCACATTGACTAATTATTGCGGTTTGGTACACTAAAAATTCATTACAATAAACTGGATATTCCTTTAACCGATATTCCACTAAGTGGGTTACTGTATTTAAAAGATAAAAAAAACCCACGACTAAACATCTCATCCGCTTATAGGGTAACTTGACCACAGTAGCACGGGACATATATGGCAAGTGCTAGATTTATCTTACCCTTTTCCTATTATTACTACTTGCTTGAAGTTAATTTTCTATCTTTCCAAATATTTGCATATTGAATACGCAATTATTTTTAGATATTAAATCCTTTTTATCTAAGTTTTTTTTTTTCAAAGTAAAACATTTTTCCATTTTTTTTTTATACAACGTATGTTAGATTTCAGACAAGCTTCTGTCCAATCGCCACCGTAGCAGCCTTTTTTTTAATAGTATTTGTTTTATTTTTATATAAAAATAATTAGATATTAATTACATTAAAAACTACATAAACTAAGGGCGAGTTAAGCATATTTGGAATTAAAATAATGAAACCAAATCTCAGCCGCCCTTCTCTTGAGCAACGCAAGAACTGACTATTGGAGCTACACCCTTTTGTTATCAAGATTTTTTTTTATTTATCTCTTTCTCTCTCTCTCTCTCTGTGTCTCGTCTGTCTATCTCTATCTCTCTAAACGTTAAATGATACAATCCAACGAAATTGAAGAAATTTTTTAAGTTAAGATTTGGAAAATAAAAATATAGTATGCAGTTCAGGCACACAAACACGTAAACAGATTTTCGTTTTTATTTATAAGGAAGAAATAATATAAATTACTTTAGGTGTATGCATCAGTTTATCGAATGTGTGGAAAATAAATTGTGTTTGGATGTGTTACTATAACTACGTTTTTTGATAAATTCCAATTTGTTTCTACTTCAAAAACTGTATTAGAATTAATGCTGAAACACTGCTATTGATTTTAACTGATGAAATGCAAATTAATAAATGCTTTATAAATTGGATAACTTTTGTTGAAATTAATAATTTTGAGCAGATAACTATTGAAAGACAGTTTATCATCGTGCATATCTATATAAATAAAATTGGACTTTTGTCTGTACATTTCTTGGAATTCAAAAATTTCGCGATTTCTATCCGTTTCAAGCACCCGGGAATCCGATGCGACCTTCAAAAAAAAAAAGTTTGTCTGTCTGTCATTCTGTCATTCTGTCGTTCTGTCATTCTGTCCGTGACGCTTTTTCTGTTTAAGCATCACGTAAAAACGGCTGATGCGAATGATATGAAATTGGGTTTCATGATAGGTGGTCACTCAACTTAAAACATAGGTGTGGAATTTAAAAAAAAATCTTGATTGGATTTTGAGATTTTGCGAAAATCGTTTCAAACTGCGTAAATTTGTGTTCAAGCATCACGTAAAAACGACTGAAGCGAATGATACGAAATTGGGTGTCATGATAGGTGGTCACTCAACTTAAAACATAGGCGTCCAATTTTTAAAAAATCTTGATTGGATTTTGAGATTTTGCGAAAATCCTGTCAAACTGCGTAAATTTGTGTTCGAGCATCACGTAAAAACGACTGAAGCGAATGATATGAAATTGGGTGTCATGATAGGTGGTCACTCAACTTAAAATATAGGCGTCGAATATTTAAAAATTTTCATTAGATTTTCAGATTTTGCGAAAATCGTTTCAAACTGCGTAAATTTGTGTTCGCACATCACGTAATAACTGCAAAGGTGAAAAAATGATATTTGGTGAAATGATAGGTGGTCACTCACCTTAAACTATAAGCATCTAATTTTAAAAAATCGATCCAATTTCGAGATTTTGCGAAAATCGTTTAAAACTAAGTGAATCTTTGTTCACGCATTACGTAATAACGACTAAAGCGTGAATGAAATTTGGTCACAATATGAAATTTGGTCACATGATAGATGGTTGCTCAACATAAACTATAGGTATCCAATTTTTTAAACATTTTCATTAGATTTTGAGATTTTGTGAAAATTCTCTCAAAATACGTTTATATTTCTTCAAACATCACGTAATAACAACTAATACGAATGATACGAAATTTAGTGATATGATAGGTAGTTGCTAATATTAATTTATAGGCGTGGAATTTTTAAAATATTTTGATTACATTTGGAGATTTTGCGAAAATCGTTTTAAAATGCTGAAATTTTGTTCCAGCATCACGAAATAAAGACTGCAGGGAATGAAACGAAATTGGGTGACATGATAGGTTGTCATTCAACTTAAATTCTAGGCTTCCAATTTTTCAAAGATGTTGATTAGATTTTGAGATTTTGCGAAAATTATTTCTATATTCGTAAATATTCGTTCGCGCATCACATAATTAAGACTAAAGCGAATGAAATGATATTACTTAGTGACTCTCTTAACCTGTAATATTTTAACAATACATAAAAATTATAACTTCGCTTTCTTTACTTTGGCAACATACTACATCCATTCTGTGTACTCCTACAATGCTGACGAAAGTTCTTGCTTTTTGGAAATTTGCATTCACTAACCCGTCGAGGACGGGTACTTCAGCTAGTATATATATATATATATATATATATATATATATATATATATATATATATAATTCTGACTGTTTTCAAAACATTTCCTTTTGCGATCGTCAATGCCGAGGTTCATGACGAAGATCGTTTATACAATTTCTCTCCGAATTAAAACTATTCCAAACCATCGTCGTATTACCCGTTTTAAAAATATCAATCTCATAATCGTTAATGATTTGTCATTATGTAAAAATACGCCATTGGAGCTTCAAGTCCGAGTGCTTTAAAATCTCGTAGCAATATTGCTGAGAGCTTCATCTCTTATGCTCCCTAATTTTCCTCAGGATAATTACCGTATTGTTTTCTCCAGAAGTCCGCCGTTTGGGAGCGAACAGAATGCTCTGGCTGCATTTAATGATGAACTTTATGGCTTATTTTATATCGATTCGGCTATTCACTTGCATCACTATCGACTAATGAGTGCTTTATCAAGAGCAATTTCTCAACGAGTCATTTGTAATTTATTAAGTAAATGTTTGCACGTTATATAAATATTGTTAATGGTTTTAACCTTTTCTTGAAGGATTCGAAGTGAAGCTGAACTAGCTTCTTGGAAATAGTGCTGGCCTTGAAGTTGAAGTTTGGTTACAGAAATTTTTATCCTGATTTTTAAATTTAAGATTTGAATAATACCTTCGTCGGGTATAAATAGCCAAGTTTCATACACTAGAATTCTTAGAATTGAATTTTTAAATTAAAGAGCAGTGTGCATGAAAATGGTAAAGGGGTGATTTAGTGAATTTGATGTAATCGGTTGTAAAATTAAGGGAATGATCTTTTATCACTGTACAAAACATCTCCTACTCAAAACCACTCTAAGAATTGGCAGAATCAATGAACTTTCAATATTTAATACACTGCTTAAAATGTTCTTCCACCTAGAAAACTTAAGTGACATTTAAAATAAAATTATCATAATCATCCAACCAGCTTTCCAATTATATTGGTATGGAAGCGTGCATGAATTACTTTAATATTATACAATGTTCCCGCTAAAGTCCGTTATCACTCCAATAATTTCTGAACGGCAAGAGCAATAGTCATAAAAGTGGAATAAAGTTTAATGCGCTACGCAAGACAACCGCTTGCAGCGCCATTTGGCGGCTAAATTTGGAGTTAGCGTTCTTATCTCAAACACGGTACGAGGTATGTGGAAAAAGTCAGTTACAAAGTTGCTCAGCATGATCGATTTAATAAGAGAAGAGACTTTGCGTTCATTAATGTTAAAAATAGAAAATGTAAAATGCAAGGGGTAAAAGCATGTTACTTAAAATTGCGCAAGCTTGTCACCAGTCATGTTGTTGCGGGAAAATTCAGACCAGAGTCCAGATGTCCATTTTGATGTGGAAAACACTTTGAGTATGAAGGATAAATGAATCTATGTCAGGCAAGTGCAGTTTTAGAAAACTTGACCACAAAATTGTCCGTTTTATGCCTTCCATTCTTAGCATTTATTGTGCACATTGATGTGCGCAAGATATCTTTTCTTACTAAATCGATGATGCTGAGCAACTTTAAATGACTTTTTTATTGTAGCTCTTACCGTTTTTAATATAAGAACGCTAACTCCAAATTTAGCCGCCCGGTGGCGCTCTTAGCTGTTTTCTTGAATATATCATGCCAACTTTACTATACCCACTTTTGTGCCTATAGCTCTTGCCACTGTCTTGGCTTTAGCTTTTTTTTTTTTTTTCATTGTTTCATCAAAAACCACTGTTGGAAAGCAACTTTGTCCATGAGTAGAGCTTCTGCCTCATTTTACGGGAGCATACAAAATTTTACAAAAATATGAAATTTGTTTTCACGTCATTGTGCTGTATAGTAAATGTACTAGCAAGACAGATGTGCGTGAAAGTTTTATAATCCATGCAGTTAACACGATTTATATTTATTGTTTTCGCCGAAATCGAGTTGACAGTATGATCAAATGAATGCCATTTCGAGAGCAGTGTATTTGTTCATATAGGTTGATAATTCGAAAAATGCGAAACAAAAATTTCTTTGCAATGTCCAATAAATAAATATGTCCGGCAGCAGATCGGTCGATTAAACTCGGTCCCCATTAGAACACCGAAAGTAAAACAACACCGACTTAGCCAGTGCTTGGAAAGGCTAACCCTTCACTCGACTGAGTCTGCTGTGGACCGTGCACGCTAAAGGGAGCTAGCTGGTGCATGTAAAATCTGTCGTGGTTCCAATGTCCTCCATGTTCAAGCGATGCCTCTGGGGGTGTCAATCCAGGTGCTAGATCACTCATCTGGAATTGGTTAAAAATGGGAGACCACTCATTCGAAGCAACTTTGGTCTGCCTGTTATGAAATGACAACATTCTCCGGCTCTTGTAGTGGTCAAGCCTACAAGTAGGCCGCTTATCTGGCCGTTAAAAAGATTAAAAAAATCAGCTTTTTCCCCTCAAAACACATTGATGAAATGTGTAGCACTGTGCATGTGTATACTTTTATAAAACAGATTTTTATGAAATCATTTTAATCTTAAACACAAATATGTACTTTTTTTTTCGTAAGAAATATTCCTAGTTTATTTTCTCTCTTTGTAGCCGAATGGCTTTATGGAAGAGTCCGTCCAGTACGGTTCGATTGAGGACATGTCAGTGTTTCCTAGGTGGGAAGCTACACAAAAGTATTGTGTCTGTATCGTCATACCAGAAGGATCTCTCCTCTTACAGGTACGTAAACGCCCTTGCTTACTATTGATAGTTCCGTCACAAAAATAAAGAACAGGGTATTTTGCCCATACACTTGATGCATATTTATTGCCTTTATATGAATTGAGTTTGTAATTGAGACCATTGCTTGAGATTTTCGGCACTTTTCACCCTTCCTACATGACATGACTATTTGCCCGCATATTCGTACTGGCTCAAACTATGTAATTCTCTTTTCTGTCCTTTGTGTGTACAAGATCAAATTTGTGGTGACACCCTACTCTTGACTCGTGCTGAGCTGTCGTGTTTTCAAACTGTAAAGTTCAGAGATATTGGAAGATTAGAGAACTAATGGCATCGTTACTCCTCACTCTTCAGGGTATTTGTAATAAATAAATTAAAAATTTTTTTACATGATATTCTTGTAGTAATGATTTACGACAACTGCAGTTAAATACATTCATCCTATCATTCAATCTTAAATAATCGCTTTACAAAAACGAGTCGTATCGATTGCTATTGTCAAGTATACAATATGCCCACTAAAGTCCTTTGACACCCTCATAATTTCGGAACGGGTGCTGCTATAGCCTTAAAAGTGGGGTCTAGGTATAGTAAAATTGCCATGCGCTACACATGAAAACTGCTTACAGTGTCACCTGGTGGCTAAATTTTTAATTAACGTCACAAAAACGGTACGAAATACGGGTAAAAAGTCAATTACAAAGTTGTTCAACATCATCGATTCAGTAGTGGAAGACATCTTGCGTACATTAATGTTAAAAGGTGGTAGTGTGTTTATGTCAACGCTACGCTAGGGCGATCTACCAAGTGTGGGGGGTGCCTTGGTAGGAAGACATTCTAAAGAGTTTTAACGCGTATTCACGTTAATGTTAAAAATAGAAGGCGCAAAATGCAAGGGGTAAAATAATACTGCATATATTTGCGCCAGCTTGCCACCAATCATGTTGTACAATGTGCAGCGAGAATTGCAGATCAGAGTCCCGATATGTGTATTTTACTGACGTGAAACACTTTGAGCATGAAAGATAAATGAACCTGATGTCAGGCAAATGCAGTTTTGGAAAACTTGACCACAAAATTGCCGTTTTATGCTTTCCATTCGTAGCATTATTGTGCACATTGATGTGTGCGCAAGGTATCTTTTCTTACTAAATCGATGATGCTGGACAACAAGGTCCCTCTATCTCTCTAAAAACAACTTTGTAAAATGACTTTCCCCACATCTCGAACCACTGTCGAGATGAGAACGCTAACTCCAAATTTAGCTACCCGGTGGCGCTTTAAACGGTTTTCTTGCCTAACGCATGGCAACTTTACAATACCTATATCCTAGAAAAGGGTTTCTTAAACATTTTGGGTCGACACACGCAATGAGAGAAACTGCTAGCTTCTTCATTTGTATTGTATTATACTATTGCAGTTTTAGGTCATTAATTTTAAGGCTTATAACATTGTGAAAATTTTAAATAAGTAACAAATCAAAAAGTATAATAGAACTATAAATATAAATTCAATTTAGATAAATTCAAACATTAACTATAGCCACTTTTAAGCTCACTACTGAGAAAACCCGCTGACTTATAACAAGATTAGCATAATGAGGATAAGTCGAGGATTAAGTATCAATTGGGAAGCTGCGCCTGTTTGTTTCATTATATTATTAAATCTTGGCAAAATAGTCAAACCCGCATGAAGAATAGTACTTCTTCAATATTCTTTCGATTGGATCGACACTGATTTTATGGTTGTTAAAGATAAAAATGCTCTTAAAGACGAAAATGTCGCAGAATTATTATAATAAGCTAAAGAACTATAAAAATTCCTGAAATTTCTGGCGACCCTTGCTGCAGATCCCGCGACCTCAGTTGGGGGTCTTGACCTACAGTTTAAAAAACTCTGCCCTAGATCATAGCAACAGCCATTCGGAGGTTAGAGGGTGACAAGGGACTTAAGTAGGCATACTTTAGTAGGCATAATTATTTGGTATAACTGACACGTTTATAACAATTCCTAATAATCTGCGAATGCAGTCTCTAACCTAAAAATTATAATTCGCGCTCACTGTGAACGACCGAACTTGACGTACTGACCGAATAACTTTCGAGCAAACGTTATAACGTATAACCGTGGACTGGCCATCGGATGCGGGGCCATTCGGCAATCGCCGAATGGCCCCGCATCAAGGAGGCCCCGGGGAGTTCCGACAGAAATGATATACTACTTTAGAGTACTTTGATATAGTAATACATCAAAGTAATAGTAGTATCAGAGTAATACATCAAAGCAATAGTAAGTAGTATCAGAGTAATACATCAAAGTAATTTGATTATTTATTTCTCAGTAATCTTACGCGTTCACACAGTGGCGTAGCAAAGGATCTCACAGACCCTGCGACAGGAGGGCATCAACAGTTTTAAAACAGTTAAATGTGGGCTTTAGGCACGTAAGCCTAATTATCAAATTTTACATATTCTAATCCCTCTAAATACTCTAGTAAGGGGCCTCTTTTCATTCTCTAACCGAGGGCCCCCAAAGGAGCCAGTCCGGGCCTGACCGTGAGCTATACAGATTAATACATAAATTTTTTCAAGCTTTCTTCTTCATGACGTGCGACTTTTTCCGTTCCATATACGTATATCACAGGAAGCTACTTGTTCCGCTCATTTTGCGGGGCTTGGAGTTACAGCGTTTGGTATGAATCGCAGATCTGATAGTGTCAGGAAATTTTGCAGATCCGTTGTGGAAAAGGTGACTTTTAACATCGTATTAACCGACAATTTCTGGTGGATTTTAGTCGTGTCAAAAAATGGTAGAGTTTCAGGACTTAGGACCGCACAATAAACAGGTTAGCTTGGTTATGGAACATCTTCCAGTGAGACAACATTAATAAAATTTTTCGGGGCTTTTATTTCTTTTTTTATGCGCATTGATTTCTTTTTAGTTAACTTAAGGGAGTATGTCTAAGAAACAAAATCTGCCTCACGGTTCTTGGTACACAAAATAAAATTATTGCACAAAGGACTCGAAAAAATTCAGGGTTATTCTTATATGGGTGAAAAAATTCAGGGTGATATAAGTTGCACCATGTACTGAAGTAAATGAAATAAGGTGCCTTTTATGAAAATTTCATTGTTTTTTTTATAACATGGAACTACATAGGGCAATTTTTTAAAGACACTTTCTGCAATATTTTCGATTTTTAAGAATTTTTTTTTTTCTACAAGTTTTGTAACTGATAATGGATTATCGTTTATTTCAGTGTACAGCTTCTTACAATCTAAAATTTTTGAAGTATTTGGTGTAATTAGGTTTTTTTTTTTTTAATTTATGTACCAAAATCACAATTTTTTCGAAATACACAGTTAATGTTTAACGTGGATTTGAGGGAACAGATGGTTATCATTAAGACATATAAACATTGCTAAGTGCGATGGTTAGTGCAGAATCGGTAAAAAAATGTTTATGTGATCCAAAAAATAAATACCTCTCTACGTTTTGTTTTTCTTGATAAAAATGATCCCCCCCCCCCGCAATAATCGCTTCAATAAACAAAGAATTTTTTTTTTAAGTTTTGTGATTAATGTATTAAGTATTGAGGCACATATATATAATCTGTTTTAATTATATGGCTGCTGATTTTTCGAATTTTTTACCTACTTGGCACTCTGCGCTGATATGGTTGGCATTGTTAATCAGTTTTCTTGAATGAGTATGGCATTTTTGCAGTGTTTTCCTCGTGTTCTGCTTATATATATATATATATATATATATATATATATATATAGTAAATAGGCATAACTTACGAATCAATGTAGCATCCACGTAGCAGATACAAAATTCTAAATATCCTAAGGAATGATATATGTATTGAAGTAGGGAGACAATATATATATACTCTTCCTGCCTATATACTACTTCTGTCTGGTGATAGGAACATTTTTATTATCCTGCATTATTTGCATTTGGTAGAGCTATTCTGCTCTTTAATGAACCTTTGACCCTAATGAAATAAAACTACCTTTAAAAAAATGCTTCATAAAAGAAGTTATTGCGTTCACCAGATGTGAATTCGTATATCTGGATGCTCATCTAAATACGAGTTAAGTTTCGTCGAAAGACCGCTTAAAAAATACTACAGGAGAAAAATATTTAACAATTTCCTCTTCGTGCTGCTTTTACGTTTGCGTACATTATTTTTTAGTTTAATCTTAATAAATAGATGTTAATAGGGAAAATTTTTCATAAAAGACTGGATGCAGGATTTATGCTGATGCTTTTACATAATCATGCAAATAGCTAGTGTGCAATCAAATGTATAGAAGATAGCCACGAAAACGCCCGTGTTACATGCATTCACTTTGTACGCTTAAGTAAGTTTATCCGACTGACCATTCACCTCGATTCTCGCTATGTGTTTATATGAGGTCTTTCAACCACCATTTTAAATCGGGTCATCTGAATGGCCACTGTATTGGTGGTCATTAAGTCAAAATGTCGACCATTATACACACTGCGTTGAACCTCGAAATTAACAGATGTTGTTTGGGTAAATAGCGGTAATAAGTGCAATGTTTGTGCAGAGGTGTTTAGTAGAAATGATGAATTTTAACCCTTGGACGCATTGTGGTTTAGCCGTGAAACCACCTTATTCCAGCACTTTAAAAGTTAAAATGAATCGATGGCAACGGCTGCACTTTTTCAGCGTTGAGCATTATATAAGGTTCTTCTATATAGATGCGAAAATGGTTGCGTATTAACCCTTAGAGGCGCAACCTTTTCCCAATGCTGAAAAATGGGCAGCCGTTGCCATCGCTCGACTTAAGTACCAGCAAGATCTAGAGACGCAGCTGGCTGTGCCGGCACAGCCAGCTGTCGTCAAAAAAGGTTCTGTAGATCTGTGGCACACGATGAACGTTTCGATCGTCCGCCCTCTTGCTGGTAGTTAAGTCGAGCGATGGCAACGGCTGCCCTTTTTTCAGCATTGGGCAATCTATCCAGCTGTTCTCGCATTCTTCAACTTTTCAGCAGATGTCAGTGCTGTTAAAAATAATCGTGACCATTTTTTTACGGGAAATGACGTGCTAAAAAGTAAAGGATTCTCGTGAAGCTATGTCACCCGCAACTATTATTATAGAAATCAAATCTATTCTTCGTGACTGGCAACAGTCAAAACGTCAGAGTTTGGTGTTCCCAGAGCGGGAACACTGCGCGTTAAAGAGTTAAGATGGTTGCCTAGTGGTGGGTGCATCCAGTTCAGTTACACCCCAAAGTTGATGATTTACTCACACGCGGCGGTGTCCTGGTGATAAGCTTCATTTGTTCACCTCAACTTCACCTCGGAGCGTAACGGAGATGTTTATAATTTTCTTTTCGGCTTCTCTGCAGCTGTCGTAAAATGCGTCACTTTTTCCGAAGACGACGCGGAAATGCCGCAAGATCTCGAGATGAGTGACTTTTTTCTTCTTTAGTTCACCTTTTAAAAACCTGGGGCGTTCACCTCCTTATGTGCTTTTATTTACCGTTCCTATGAACAATCGTGATTCCCACATTTTCCCGATTGTTTCCTTGCAAGAAAAGACTTACACTTTGTGGATTCAGCTGTTTTGCCGTTCGCAGAAAGGTGTACCTCCCAAAATAAAAGAGTCAGCTGTAATATAAGAAGGTGTATTGACACTTTTGTTTTCGTTCCGCTGTCCAGTGCAATTGTTTGAGATGCCTGTATTTTTTTTTCAAAGGAAAAGAAAATATCGGATTTTTGTTATACACTTAAGACTTATTGGAGTTTTAAGAGTACAAATCTGAGAGAGAGAGAGAGAGGGTGTAACGACCCTTTGGCACTTCTAAGAAATATTGAGTGCTGTTTCACTAAGCATTTTCTTTTGAAAGACTTTATTTTCTTTAAACAGTTTGAAGCAGGAAATAAAAATGTCGTTGACTTTGTATATTATGATGATCTAGTATTTGTTTGCACTAAAGCTATCTTACTGTTGCTGTTGATTTAAAACTTTTTGTTCGCCTGCTTATAACTTCGAAATTTATTTTTTAAACAAAAACCAAGTCACACGCGATTAATTCTATTGAAAGCATGAATACATAAAATATAAAATATTTATTTCTCCAAATAATTTAATTTTAAAATCAATTGAGTGTCATGATAATCCTGGGATTAAAAAAAATTCTTACTGCATACAATTTTTAAAAGTAAATATATTTATCATTGATTTTTTCTCTTGTACCTAACACTCCATGGAAGATTAATTTAGTTTTTCTGGATTATAAAAAAAGTCTATTCTCTTTTTTGCAGCTCACAACTTTCCACTTTTATGAAAAATTGTCCAGCAATCCGTTACCATCACATACTATTAAAATCTTAAAAAAAAACCACACTGCATGCAATTCGTTCTAATTATTCATGAAACGTGATATATGCAATAATTACAAGAATACTAAAGCTGTATGTACTCTAATACTAAAGCTTTAAAATACTCTAAAAATCTAAACATGAATTATTAAGTGCATAAAGTTATCTGCTACAGTAGCATATTTCACATCCACAAATGTTGGTGGGTTAAACGATGACGTAACGCAAAGATTTATTTTTATGAATGTTGTCACGGTTCTATAGTACTCAATCTGTAATCTCAGTCACACATAGAATTATGCACGCTTTGCGATATAAGTTGTACAACGGGCTGAAAACGTGCAGATGGTGCCATCGATCCATTTAACTACCAACAACATGGCGGTCGATTGATTAGCCAGCTGTCGTTCTAGTTAAACGACGAGAGTTATCTAAACACCACAAAAATCTTTCTAATTTAGAGTGAAGAGCGAAGTAACTTAATTATAAGTTATCTAGCCAAATAAACCTGAAAGTAGACCGATTTGTGCAAGAGGTCTGTTTTTAAATATTTCACGTGTGTTCTTCTCAGACTTTTTTGGTATTTTTCTGTTACACATGGACGTACGGTCACACATTTCGTTTTAACAGAATAGTATTTCCTGAATCGCGTGAATATTCTGGCCGGTTGCGGATTTGGCTGCAGTAAATTTCTCACTCTATAAGCTTTGGCTAATAACGCAAAGACTGAGCCATTCCATCCCCCCCACTAAATTAATCCAAGCTAATTTAATCCTCATCGAATGAGGCCCCACTTGGCAAACAGCCATCCATGGCTTGGGGGAGAGGGATGATCGAGATCTGACTTAACGTTCAAAGTAATTAGTCCAAGCTGTTGGTGGGGGAAAATGATCGTGAGATGTTTTTAGTATAGTCTTTCTTTCCGTGAAGACATTAAGTCCTTTTCCAACGTTATGGAAGTGTATTTTTGAAGAGCTTAAAATTAATTCTATTTTAATGTTTGACACAGGGGCGGATCCAGATAGAGATTAAACAATTATCTTAGTTCTTTTAACTCAATCTTCTAACCATCTGTACGACTTGCCAAAGTACAAAAATGTGAAAGTTAGTTGTTTTTGAATTTAACCATCCAGTTGCACTCCGAGATATATTATTGTTTACTTTCATCGTTGCAAAGGCATAATTGTGGAACTTCATTTTTTGCACCCAGCGTACTTCCCCTGTAATCAAAGATTATCGCTGGACACAAGAAGGAATTCAAAATTGCGTTTTTGCAAGGATAGCAGCGAACACATTAAACCCGGGTTCAAGATATACATATAAAAAAAAAATAATAATCTGCATTGCTAGAAAATTCTATGCACGCTGCTGAGTTCAAGATTCTTAAATGGTACTTAAAAAATATACCAAGGAAACTTTATTTTAGAGGAAGTCGGTTCTAATTACTGCTTTCGATCTTTAATGTAAAAAATAATTTATGGTAAAGCATTTCAGATAGATGCAGTGGGGGATCCAAGAGGTGAGGGGAAACCAGAGGCGGCTTGTGACCTGTTTCAGTGGTGGGGCCCGAAAAAAAAAATAGTGCCAATTAAAATCACGAAAATATATATACATATAGAACAACCTAACTCCACGTGAACACAGCGAAAGTATTTAAAATTTCTCAAATGACAAATGATTATCGAAATTACTATACAGCTTTTACTATTTTTTACCTAATTATGTTAATTTGAAAAGTTTACTTTATTACTAAAAGCCACATTTAATTATTTAATATTTATGTTCTTTATAGCTGCCTGTTCATAATTTTTAGATGATTTATTTATTTTAAAATCAATATCAACATAAAAAAGACATTTATACATCGCTTTTCGTAAATCAAGAAAACAAAACAGAAAAATATCTGACTGCACTGCAAAAGTACGATCACGCAAATAAAAAACGATTTCCTCCTAAACGGAAAATTTCACCAATAGCTACTGATTGCCGAGATTTCCCCGTACATTCGTGTAGAGCACCATTCGAGGGCCCGAAGATCTGGGCGCCGAAGACAGCGCCAAATAAGCCATTTGGAAGCCAAGTTAATTCCGCGTCGATATGGCTTTAGTGCTCAATGCCAAATATGTCAACCCGGTGAACGTAGAAAAGACGTCAAATTCAGGACAAGCTCGCCCATGGCCTATGCATGGTTAAGATAGGGGGGAAATCGCATAACTATCGCTTTTTTAAGTGCTTTTTTTAATGGATAGTATTAAAATAGAGTAAAATGCGTGCATTTTTTCAATGAAGGTAAATTATTGAAAGACCTGTCTTGCATAATAGGAAAGTACTTTGATTTAGACGGTGGTCAGTCGGTGGGGGGAGGCCCCTCTGGCCCTTAATGACGAGCCGCCACTGGGGGAAACGATCATCCCCCCCCTGAGTGTACTTAAACCACTATTGAACCTATGTTTAACCTGTTCGCTCTCACCATTAAAAGTGAGGCATTGGGGAAGACTCTTCCCTCTTTCACCTGTGCTTCTTCCAGAACCATTCGCAAAGAACTTCACAAGCGTGAAGCGATGCAAGTCCAGGTAATTTGAGCAAAACAAAAATTATTAAATATAGGAACGACAGCTTTAATTAAGATTATTAATTTTGACAAAATTATTTCTGGATGCTGGTTTCATATTTTAAAAGTTAAAAAGTAATTTGTGAAAACCGGTGTAGTATTTCCTTTGCTAAAAGATGTAGATGTATTACGGTGAAAACTGGAAATCAATGAGTGGAATTTTATATTGTTACGAATTTCTGGTTCTTTTGTGCCCTTAAACGGTTAAATATAGTTTAAAATTCGTATTCTATGTTCCAAATAATTGAAATTCGCGTTTGGTTGCGTCAAAATCGGTTAACTAGGATGCGAGATAGAGAGTTTTGGGTTTTCTCATTGCTTACCATAAGGTTTTCTCGAAATCTCGAGAAATATTGGTACTAGAGCTTAGTTGTCTTCACTTTTGGAAATTTACTTTTGCCGCCAAATTTGGCGATATTTCGCCTAAAAGTCGCCAAGTGAGGCGCCATCTGACATTTGACTTTGACTCTATTTTTCCAATGGAGCCTGTAATGTTTGTTTTCTTGCAATAGTAATACGCAATAACCTTGTACTTAGATTGCATTCTATTAACATTTCTATGACGTAATCAAAATGCGATTGTTTGGTGTCTTTCCGAAGATCTCTCGATTTTTCTCGAATGTACGAAGAAAGGTATAAAAGGGGAAAGCTGACGGGAAGGTCAGTCAGTTAGGTTTTGACTGCCGTGACAAAGCAGACGTCCGTTCTGCTAGAGCATAAGGCTCTGTATTGGAGCTTATAGAAGCAATATTTTGCTTGTTTTTGAATGCTGTGGATGAATTCTTCATTGCTGAATCCCGAAGGACTGCTTATGATTTTCTTCGTGAATTTCCACTGAATTTTGGAGTATTTGTCACACCTGTCACATACATTTTGTCACACCCGTCGCTATAAAATTTGGCTATTAAAAATGATTTTTTTTTCTATTTAACATTTTATACTTTGGTTAATTATAAGTTCATAGAAAATTTCAAGTTTCACCAATAAAGGGCTTGTTGTGTATACAGTTATAAGCATCTTTTATCTGACGGGTATGACAAAGATTTATTTATTTTAATTAATAATGCATATGTTTAACCTTGTTTTTTAGCTATATGAGAGTACATATGTTAATTGGCATAACCTACATACAATATTTACACTCACAATTTAAAAAGAGACTTTAACTAGTATTTCTGAGTATATGTGAATGTTTTTCACAAGCTTAATGATTACCAGATTTCTTCAAAGTTAGAGATCAACTTTTAGAATTGTGTTATTTATACCACAATTATTTTTTGAAATTCATACTCTACATCAAAACAACTTTAATTTGATTTATCACGAGTGATTATACAGTAAATTTGAAAATTTGATATTTTTGTCCGCTTTTACATGGTAGGGCCATTAAGTTATATTTAGAAATCTAAATGGTATTCCATAATGCCCTCCTTTCCTCTATACGTGTTATTACTATTATTATTATTATTATTTTCTGATGATTTTCTGATTCTTTATTATTATTTTATCTTTCGTAATTGATTCCTTAATTCTCTCTCATGGGTTAACTGTTTGAAGTAGAGCAGGCCGAGAGATCAGATAATGAACACTTTTAATTTTTCGTTTTCTCGCCGTTTATATTTCCAGCGTTCAAAAGCTGCTTGATTTTTTGTCTTTTTTTTTTAGAAAAGGAATACCCTTACGCTGCGCTAAGTGCGTCATGCTTACGCCGCGCGTACCGCCCTATTTCGCAACGCGTGCAAATTCGTCAACCGGCTGATCACCGGTGTCGCTCGTAGAGAGGCGTTTTTTTTTTACCTGTCGGCTCCGGAAACGTTTGTTTCTATCTCTCTCTGATGCCTCCTGTTTCTATACAGCTGTCGCATCCGATCTTCAGAAACACGACAAGTCTTGTGGATGGGAAAGAAGAAAAAAAAATAGTCTTGGAAATGCGCTCTCTTTCGTCGGCCTCTTCTCTTGGATGTGCATATGTACTCATACCGTTCTGGAACGGGGTGAAACAGGACATACTTTTATGCACTGCAAGTAAAAAAAAAAAAGGAGTTCAGGTATTCTCTTATTCTGTACAACCTACCACCGCGGGATTTATTAACGTAAAATTATCTACAGTTGCTTACCCTTTTAACCCTTTCCAACAAGGTTGAGATGCGTTTGATTTCGGTTTGTCTGTCTGTCCGTGCTCCAACTCCTGTAAATATGCATCGATTATTACGAAATTTATATATATTATTCCTACGTACACTACCAAGAACCCTATAGAAAACTGTGTATGTAGTATTTGTAGATCTTTTACGGGAATATTGAAAAAAAAAAGAATTCCATACACTACACTGTGCGCAGTCATTCTTTAAAGCGTAATTTAAAAGATATGGGGGGTATTTCAAACAACATATATATATATATTACTGAGGATTACTAGATAAAGCTCTCCATCAAAAATAGTGCGTCTTTCATTTATAATTCTTCTACGGGAGCACTCAAAAGAATTCCAATATATTACTGTCAATGGCAGTTTTACAGACATTCACCCATTTCAAGCACAATACCATCCTACTTCAGTTAGCTAATGGTCCAACGGCGGTCATGTGTCTCCCTCAAAAATTGTGTCAAATATCCCCAAGCTTGAGACTTATGGAGATAAATCTAACAATCTAGAGTTTCGGTCGGATTTTTCCGGATGTATACGCGATAGAACTTCAAAAGGTCTATTATATATTAAAGGTCTATAAGAATATTAAAAAGGTCCTCTGTTCAAGGCAATAAGATGTTGTTAAGCTTGTATAAAAGTTGTTTCGGATTTTTATGTAACTTAGATTTGCTGAAATCAGTGAGGAGAATGCAGAAATAACATTATAAGATATAAAATACAGTAAATAAAACTGGTATTTATAGGTAAAAATTAAACTTTCGTACTGTGGCATATTTTTTATTTATCTGTGTTAATTAACAAAGTTTTTAATTAACATTAGTTACTGTAGTAATTAATTAATATTAGTTACCGCACTGGCAGATCCAGAGGGGATGATAATTTGGCCAAGCATTTTATCACCCAATTTGTATTCTGTAAAAAGAAGTAGTAAGTTCATATCAACGTAAGAATTTATTAGATATAATGTTCCTTCTTTGTTCTATTTACACAATCTGATATTCTAACTACTTAAAAAGCAAATTAAATTTTAAAAAAATTCACATATTTGCTAAACATATTAGCAATATCTGTTGAAGAATAGATTGAATTTTTTGATAATTATAATAAATAACAACAATCGAAAACAAATTTTTAGTTTTAAGTCTGCCTTCTCCTTCCGTTTGAGTCAACCAGTATACACACGCGCAACATAGATATAAAGAATGCCTTAAAATATTTATACTTGATATCTTGTCTAATAATCTGAATTTTTTTTTTCAGTACTATTAGAAAACAGAAGAATCTGAAAGCTATTTTTATTTTGTCATTTGTCACGACATCAAATTTTTATTTTTGTAGGAACAACTTTCTTAAAAAAAAAAGGGGGAACTAAAATTGATTTATTATTTGGAACAAATAAATAAAGAATGAGTTATTAAAATTATTAATAACTTAGAAATGCATCTGAACAGGCTACAAACAAAAATTTATTAATTCGCATTATTTTTTCTTTTACTCTTTTAAATGCAAATAATAATAATAATAATAATAATAATAATTCATTTTTAAAGAAATTCCCCGAAGCAGTGCAATTCTGTCTTCTTAAGAAATCGCAAATCTTTTCGAAATCGCAACAATTTTCCAATACTTTATAAATTCAAGTAATACTAACCATTTTATAAGCCAGACATTGTATTATCCAAAATGTACATTGATTTTAGTAACTTTAATTAAAAATAAAAAATGTTACATGGATGTATTCGAATTTAAAATATTCAGTAATGATGGGTTAATTATTTTGAGAGAAAAAAAAAGACATTGATCATAATCATTAACATGCTACATAACGAGGAAAAAAAACCCTTTCTTTTTTTAGTTATCAAACAGGCACCACTAAAAGAAGCAACTCAAAATATCTCATTAAAACTTAATTTTTTCTTAACATAATGAAAGAACTTCGTTATCCCCTGATCCATATAAGCATTTCTACTTTTGTTTGTCTGTACTATAATCGAATAATTAATTATTTAAAGCGGAAACAGAATAACTGAGACATCGTTCAAAGTTTAAAATTATCTGTTATGGTATAGGGACAATTCAGTGAGCAATTTTTACTTTCCGAACATGTACCATGTAAGGAAAGTATTGTAATCATGCAAAAATTCGAATTCAAGATTTTGGTGTATTTACACGTTTAGAGGGCTTCTGAATTCATTTATGTTATTTTTACGAGATGTATGTATGTATGTGTGTATGTATGTGTGTGTGTGTATGTGTGTTTGTGTGTATGTGAGTGAACACGACAGCTCCTGAACGGGGCATGCGATTGAGCTCAAATTGGGTATATATGTTATAAACCACCGTCGCAAGACCTGTATTGATTTCGGTGTGTATAAGACTTACAGTTTTTCTACAGGGCTACGACAAAGATTTCTTTTCCATTATGGCCTATGAGGGAAAATTCTGGAAAGTGCGCTAGCGTTTAAACGGTACATTCGATTGAGCTCAAATTGGGTGTACATGTTATAAACAACCATCGTAAGACCGGTATCGATTTTGATGTGTATAGGACTTATAGTTTTTCTACAGGGCTACGCCAAAAATTCCTTTTACATTATAGCCTATGGGGAGAAATTCTTGAAAGTGCGCTAGCGTTTAAACGATACATTCGATTGACCTTCATTTTGGTATATATATTTGAATTATTCATCGATTAAAATTTATTTAAATGCTTGGTCTTGATCTTAATCGTAAGTGTTCGGAAAGTCGAGTGGAGTCACTCCAGATTTTTATTAAAATGCATACTTTCTTTAACCCTTTAACTCGCAGTGTTCCGGCTCTGGGAACACCAAACTCTGACGTTTTGACTGTTGCCAGTCACGAAGAATAGATTTGATTTCTATAAAAATAGTTGCGGGTGACATAGCTCCACGAGAATCCTTTAATTTTTTAGCACGTCATTTCCCGTAAAAAATGGTCACGATTCTGTTTAACAGCACTGACATCTGCTGAAAAATGGAAGAATGCGAGAACAGCTGGATAGATTGCCTAATGCTGAAAAAAGGGCAGCCGTTGCCATCGATTGACTTAACTACCAGCAAGATGGCGGACGATCGAAACGTTCATCGCGTGCCACAGATCTAGAGACGCTTTTTTGACGACAGCTGGCTGTACGCGCACAGCAACGGCTGCCCTTTTTTCAGCATTGGGAAAGTGTTAAAGCACACTTGATGATTATTAAATATAGCTCGGAAGAAATAATAGAATCACACGAGAAAAACAAAACTGAGTAACTTGATAAACAACATTTTTTGCCTCTTCCTAGAACGTGTTCGAAAATTCTTTAAGAAGAAAATTGGATGGCAAAGATTTTTTGTTGTGAAGTTCCACTGAAACTAGATTTTTCGCCGTAAGAATTAATTGTTATTTTCTGTGGCGACTACTTAGAATTCGGCATTTGTGTGGAAATATTATTATTTTTTTACTTGATATGATTGGTTTTGGCATGACATCCATACATTCGAAATTCAAGGCACTGTTTCGATTTACTTTTAATTTAACCTATTTTATTATTTTTAGAATTGTTATTATTATTACTATTTTGAACTTTCCATTTCGATCTGAAAGCCATGTTTTAAAGAAGCTTTTAAATACATTAATTGTTCCTCTGATGCGTAGCTTTTATTAATTTGCACGTGACTTAGTATCTGTATAAGCTGTGACTGATTCGTACAATTTAATTAACTGTTACTTACTTGTATGTACATGTATGTCACATACTAAGAATCAGAGCATAAATGGATACTACAGTGTATTTGGAACTGTGAAACGAACGATTATTGTATACAATCAGGACTCTTAACCCTTTAACGCGCAGTGTTCCCGCTCCGTGAACACCAAACTCTGACGTTTTGACAGTCACTAAGAATAGATTTGATTTCTATAAAAATAGTTGCGGGTGACCAGGCCCGTCGAGAGACAAACTCGGGCCAGGGGGTTGGATATCTGCCGGGCCCTGCCCGCCCCCCCGCAAAAAAATAAATAAATAAAAGAGCGTACATGACGTCAGCAATCCAGTTTCATTTAGGACCGCGTCTCGTCTTTGCTTATTCCAGTCGGTATCGGTTTTCGGGAATTCTATTTCTGTCTGTACAGAATTTTTTTTTGAAAGTTTACCCCGGGCCCCAGAAAACACGGGCCCAGGAGGATTCCCCCTCTTCAACCCCCCCTCTCGACAGGCCTGCGGGTGACATAGCTTCACGAGAATCCTTCACTTTTTAGCACGTCATTTCCCGTAAAAATTGTCACGAATATTTTTAACAGCAGTAACATCTGCTGAAAAAGGGAAGAATGCGAGAACAGCTGGATAGATTTCCCAATGCTTATAAAAGGGCAGCCGTTGCCATCGCTCGACTTAACTACCAGCAAGATGGCGGACGGTCGATACGTTCATAGCATGCCACAGATCTAGAGAACTTTTATTGACGACAGCTGGCTGTGCGCGCACAGCCAGCTGCCGTCAAAAAAGGGTGAACGTTTCGATCGTCCGCCATCTTGCTGGTAGTTAAGTCGAGCGATGGCAACGGCTGCCCTTTTCTCAGCATTGGGAAAGGGTTGCGCCTCAAAGGGTTAAGTGAATGCGTTATTTAAGATTGTTAATCTTTACTTTCCTAACATTTCCTCTGGAGGATTGGCTTTTTAATACAGGTTGAATCTTCAAAAGTGGGTCAGACTTTTTTTGGGGGAGGTAGAGCACATAATAAGGATTCATAATCGTATGGCAGTGTGGAGTCGGAAACATCATCTTCTTCATACAGCTGTTGATAATCAATTTGAAAGAAGTGTTGAAATGTAATAGTGAACTTTCCAACAATGGCTCGTCATAAACTAATGAATCTCGCACAGAATGCACTTGATTAAAATTGATTGTTAACAGGATTGATTATTAAAGTGTTGCGATTACAGTAAAATCTTGGTATAATGACTTTCAAGGGACCGAAGATCAAATTCATAACTCTGAATAATTCGTTAACGGGAAATTTTATTGCTATTAAATTTGAACCAATATACCTTCCTTTTTAAGGCTGTTATTTTAACAAATTATCCAACTTCTGAACAGCTTATGCTTGGGTGAAAAATAGAATTAAAAAAATTAGAATGCCTGTTTATAAGTTGAACAGTGAACTGTTACAAACGATGAATCTACAGGAGCTACAGAACACCCAGGAAAAAATGCTTAAAAATACGGAATTTCGCAATAGTTCCCTAAACAGGTAACTTCTCGGTCCATTTTTGAAGGCAAATTTTGTGCTTATAAATTTTTCCTGAAATTTGCTGGAGACATACAGGTTCTTTGTTAGTAGTATTAGTCTGTAGTACATTGAGTGAAGACACATTATTAATATCTTCTAGATTTTAACATCACTGGTTTATTTTTAAAGCTGTTCAAAAGTCGCTTTTGAAAAGAACACCCTTAATAGAAATATTTTATTTGCTAATCTGAAATATTCGCAAAGTGCATTGTAGCGAGATTTTTTCTGTATATATTGATTACAGGATTGATTATTAAATTGGTTATTAACAGATAAATAAAAAAACACGTTTTGACATCGCATGCGATTCTGAATCTTTATTGTGTGCACTACCGCAGCCCAAAGGTTTTGACCACTTTTCCAGATGAACCCTACTTGTTTTTGTCATATTTTTAGACGTGTCCCTTACATTTGGGGTTAGTAGGGAACCTCGGGAGTGACTCTTAACCCTTTAAAGCGCAGTGATCCCACTCTGGGAACACCCAACTCTAACGTTTTGACTGTTGCCAGTCACGAAGAATAGATTGGATTTCTATAAAAATAGTTGCGGTGACATAGCTACACGATAATCCTTTGCATTTTAGCACGTCATTTCCCGTAAAAAAATGGTCACGATTATTTTTAACAGCACTGACATCTGCTTAAAAATGGAAGAACGCGAGAGCAACTGGACAGATTGCCCAATGCTGGAAAAAGGGCAGCCGTTGCGCGAGCACAGCCAGCTGCGTCAAAATAGGGTCTCTAGATCTGTGGCACGCGATGAACGTTTCGATCGTCCGCCATCTTGCTGGTAGTTAAGTCGAGCGATGGCAACGGCTGCCCTTTTTCCAGCATTGGGAAAGGGTTGCGCCTCAAAGGGTTAAATGTGACACACGATGAAGTTCTTTTGAAATGTCGTGGATGGTCAACACTTTTGCCTGGGTCATTTCCGAACTGCTCTCAGCCACGCTCTGTTGCCACTTCCCTGCCTCATCGCATTTCATTAATGGCTCAATAAAATAAGTGCAATTTCAGATGATAAGCTTTTATTAAGCGTAATTATAAGTGCATTGATGGGGTTGAAAAGTTCTTATGAATTCGCTCTGTCCCTGCTCTGATTTCCGTGCATAGATTGCTGTGAAAATGAAATATACTGATGATTTTTACTATAGAATATTTCCTATTTAATTGATCTATAGTTTTTTTCTTTAGCACTAGAATGCTATTTCGTTCACCCCGCTACGTCACATAATTTGTGGACTTCGTCACATTTTCGTTGCATTTTTCAATAGGATTGACAGATAGCCGGGGGACATAAAATGTCGAAAGTCTGCAATTTTTGATTTATCGCCATGTTTTGTGCCAAAAAGTAAGTCTCCAAATCTGAACTTAGCTTTTCGACCTCTTCCATATTTGTCAAGAAACTGTCAAATTCTACAATTTATTACAAAAGAAAAGTACAGTTAGGATATGGTTGGCGAAGTGTGTAAAACGGTCTTAGTAGGCGATTTTACTATAGATTTCAATTACTGAAAATGTTTTTTGGATCGAGAAAGGCAAACACGGAACTCGCATGGTGTACGTGCATCATACAGACAGTACATTTCAGACAGTATTTATAAAGGTGAAGTATGGAGAGAGTGCGCCTGACTAAGATTATTAAACAGTTTTAGTAGGCGATTTTAATATAGATTTCAATTCCAAAGACGTGTTTTATGGAACAGGGAAGAAAAATACGGCACACTACTGATGGTACACTTTCCAACTTAATTTGAATAAGAAAAGAAAAAGAAAATAGGGAAGAAGCATGGATTATGATACGCTTTTAATATATATAGCCCTTTTGTGCGTAATTAAAATATGAAAATGTTTCAGATTTCTTTTCGGGATTTCTTTTTTAGAGGCATGCGAAAGAGTCACTATAAATGGCAGGCTATAGACGAAAAGTGCTTTAAGTGGCTAACGCCTTTAGACTTTTACATTGGTGGAAGTTATACGTTGTTTTAACTTTCTTTTTACTACTATCCCTGAGCATTTCGCAAGAATCAATAAGAATTTGGCATTGTTATTGCTTTTATTATTTCTATTTGTGCATTTCTATCATTAATTCATTTCACAAAGACTCGCTCTATTTCTTTGTATAATTGTTTATTTTCCATTTTCATAAATTTTAAGCTATGTAACTTGTGCTTTTTGTTTTTCCAAAGAAAAAAAAAACAACTTCCGAAACGAAACATACATTTTATGGAAAGAATACGATTTTATTTTTCCGAAATCCTCGTCCAGATTTGTGTTTTGTTCTAAGGAAGCTCTTTCCCTCTCCTCTTCCACTTCGTTACTTGTCACATTTTGTCATCTTGGATGTCACTTACTTTCAAAAAAGGCATCCAAGAAGTTGTTCTTTTTCTCTTTGCTTTGCTCCCACTTTTCCCCCTCTGGATTTTCTTCCACTTTCAGTATATTTATTGTACGTTTCTCAAAAGAAGCGGATAAAAGCTCCTCTTTCCATCTTTTTTGTCGCTGCTGGGATTTAGGTTTTCTTAGGACGCATGTTGTAAATCTCTGGCTGTGTTATTATGCTTAACCCTTTAACGCGCAGTGTTCCCGCTCTGGCAACACCGTTTTGGCTGTTGCCAGTCACGAAGAATAGATTTTATTTCTATAAATATAATTGCGGGTGACTTAGCTCCACGAGAATCCTTTACTTTTTAAGTACGTCATTTGGTCAAAAATGGTCACGATTATTTTTAAACAGCACTGACATCTGCTGAAAAATGGAAGAATGCGAGAACAGCTGGATGGATTGTCCAATGCTGAAAAAAGGAAGTTGTTGCCATCGCTCGACTTAACTACCAGTAAGATGGCGGACGATCGAAACGTTCATCTCGTGCCACAGATCTAGAGACCGTTTTTTTGACGCAGCTGGCTGTGCCAGCTGCTTCATTCTTGGGGTCCGCCATCTTGCTGGTAGTTAAGTCGAGCGATGGCAACGGCTGCCCTTTTTTCAGCATTGGGAAAGGGTTGCGCCTCAAAGGGTTAATGTGATATGCAGTGTCATGTAATTCATACTCTGAATATTATCTCGGGCCAACTGTATTGAAAGAAGGTTTTTTTTTTTTTTTTTTTGTAATCTAATAATTAGATGTATTGGGAAAAAATAGTCAACGACATCTCATTTCTGTTTGTTACTGCTTTTATCTATAAGAATACTGCTTTTATCTATAAGAATACTGCTTTTATCTATAAGAATACTGCTTATATCTATAAGACTTATTGCTGAAAAATCACTCAAAATACTGGTGTTAAACGATAAAGTAATTAAAAAACTTTGTAAAAAACACACATAAGAAGTAATAGGTAAGAGGATACGCACGTTTCGTTCAAAAATTGTTTTGAACTTCATCAGTCCAAGCCCTTCGTCGTAAAGAACACAGGGAACTGAAAAGAGATAAACAAGCAATATGTTGCCACAAGGGGCAAAGAAAAGTCGAACAAAACCACGGAGAGGGGAGAAAAAAAAATTAAAATATGGGATAAAAAGGAAAGGAAAGAAGCACAAAAAATACAAAAATAAAAAAGGAAGAAATAAAATAAAAAATAATAAAAAGTGTGAGTACAAACACTCACACACACAAAAAAGAGAAAACAGAACACTTTTTTTTAATAAATAAAAAAAAACCACGAACAGGACAGCACAATATATATATATATATATATATATATATATATATATAAAATATTTTTTTTAAATAAAAACGTAAATGAAAGACAGTAACACACGTACATACACATTAAAGAAAAAAAAGGGGGGGGGGAGTAGACGAAGAAAGTGAAAAGAGCCGTACAACAGCAACTTCCAAGCAGAATGAACGAAAGGAACGGAAGAACCATCGTTCACAAGACGATCTAAGTGCTGGGTAATGGAAAAACCTTCCAAAAAATCCAGATGGGACAAAGACTGAGGAGTGCACAAAATCTTAGCCTTAGAAAACTGAAAACGATGATATATATATATATATATATATATATATATATATATATATATATATATATATATATATATATTGTGCTGTCCTGTTCGTGGTTTTTTTTTATTTATTAAAAGAAAAAAAAAGTGTTCTATTTGTTTTTTGTTTGTTTGTTTGTTCTGTTTTCTCTTTTTTTTGTGTGTGTTTGTACTCATGTGTTCCCTTTTTAATTTTTATTATTTTTTATTTTATTTATTCCTTTTTTATTTCTGTATTTTTTGTGCTTCTTTCCTTTCCTTTTTATCCCATATTTTAATTTTTTTTTTCTCCCCTCTCCGTGGTTTTGTTCGACTTTTCTTTGCCCCTTGTGGCAACATCTTGCTTGTTTATTTCTTTTCAGTTCCCTGTGTTCTTTACGACGAAGGGCTTGGACTGATGAAGTTCAAAACAATTTTTGAACGAAACGTGCGTATCATCTTACCTATTACTTCTTATGTGTGTTTTTTACAAAGTTTTTTAATTACTTTAAGACTTATTGCTGTTTTAATCTTTCAAGAATATGTTACCCATGTGGTACAGTGGCTAACGCATCATTCTATATCATTTTGAACCTGGGTTCGATTCCTGGCTTGGGCGTCTGTGATGTACTTGTTAAGGTTAATGATGACCGCCCATTGGGTGTCCCTTCACAAATAACCTTCACTTTCGGCCATCCACCAGATTACTTGAATATTGGGCAGAAGTTGAAATTAATTCCATTATTTATTTACATGATGGGTTTATTCAATTATTTTTCGTAAATTCCTGCTAAAAGAATTAGAGTTCGGAAAAGTACATGGAGGTAATTTTTATAAAAGTATTCTTGATATTAAGAAGTTTAATATTCCGTTTAAATTTAACTCTCGAGAAAAACAAAACAAAAATAAATTTCTACAGATTTTAAGAGATTATATACTGTAGAACGTAAAAAATGAGGAATAGTAAAGGCCATGCTGATACCTGATTATTAGTTAATGCATAAATATTATTCTTTAAGTATCAAAGTGAGTTTAAAAAGTAACAAAGGTGGAACTTTAGTAGCATCTTGAATTTAAAAAAAATAAGTTTTAGAATTTTAACTATATACATATAAGAAAATTGTGTAAATTATTGTTGAATTTAATCTCCAGATGTTGTTCGAAAGAACCTATGCATTCAAGACTAAATTTTACAGGGCGAATTTTGAACAAATTCTTATATTTAAAAGTCACTAAATTTTTATATTTTTGTTGTACTGGGTTCATTACAGGAACATTGCAGCGGTGTGGATATATTAATGCAATTTCCGTGTGTCTAACTAGGGAAAGTTTCCATGTGTCTAACTGTATTAATTTCTAAATCGAATTCCCTTCTTCCTTAAACTTAAACATTGTTGTACGCAATGACAAACCATTTTAGACCTAACATCGGAAATAAATAAATGAATCAATCCCAAGAGCAAATAATACATTTTTTGGTATTTTAAAAAATATATCTATTTCTTATAATGGTAGCAATTAAAAACATTTGAATTGTTAGTAATTTCAAATTGTCGGTTGTAACTGAAGTTTTTACTTTTATGAACGTTGTAAAAATACCAAATTTTCTTTCGAACCTTTTACCATCTTGGTAAAAGAGCAATAAAATTAAAGTTGTTTTCACTGTGAAATAACCTTGTGTCATTTAACCCTTCGAGCATTTTCACATCAATATCGACGACCAACCGGATAGACTGCCTAACGCTGAAAAAGTGCAAGTGTTGCCATCGATCCATTTAACTACCAACAACATGGCGGTCGCTGAAATAAGGTTTCTTTTTTTTTACGGCTCAACCACCGCACGTCAAAGGGTTAAAGCAGGGGCTCACATAGTTACACCCGCAGTCAGCATGACGCCGTCCGAGCTTTTTACTTGTCGATCACTTACGGTTTAAGAGATAACTTTAATATCCAATTTGAATCACCCGGGATATGTACTTTGAAAAAAAAAAAATAAATGGTGCCCGTCTTCCTAGAAAAGCGCTCTTACGTACAAAAAGTTTAGGGATCCCTTTTTTAACGTTGTATTTTTTTGAAAAAAAAATCTTGTGATTTTGGTACAAAATACAAATAAATAATTGTGTCGGGTAAGAAAAATAATGTTCTTGAAGATGTTTCTACACAAGCTGTACCATGTAATAAGTGATAAATCTGCAGCAAATCCATAACTTGTAGAAATCGAAAATTTTACAGAATGTCCCACTCTCCGGGAAAAAAAAAAAAAAAAAAAAAATCTGCTCAATTCTGTGTTAAAGATTTTTTTTCTGGAAATTTCGCAAAAGGCGCCATTTTTTCGTTTATTCCTGTGTGCAGTGCAGGTTATTAAGAATCATCCTAAATTTTTTCGAGACCCTGCTGTAATTAGTTTATTTTAATTTATGGTCTAGGTTTAATATTAATCTATGGTCTTTGAGGTATATTTTGTTTATTTGACATATACCCTTAAAAGTTCAGGATAATTTTAAATGCCCTTTTCCGAATTCTAGACCCATTATGAATTCTTTTGGACTTCCTGAACGATCGCAATAAGTGTTATGCAAAACGCGTATTACTGTGATGTCAACTACTAAATTAATTGCCCTCTACTACTAATGTAACTGAGGGTTAACAAACGCTTCTTTAATTTTATTTAATCTACCAGCATGCTATTTTAAATAATGCATGATGAAATGGACGATTTATCATTTCTATAGGGGGGGGGGGAAACTTCATTATGACGCCGAAGCGAGAACCGTGACGTAAATAGCTACCCAGTGACGTATTTGTTTGGCCTCGTATGTAAACCGGGTAATGGAATGCAGTTCCGATATCTGTCATTTATCATTCCAGTATTCCAATACTGAGTGTTTATTTTATGAGACTGTCGGGGGCCATCTTTCTTCGGAATGAAACGCAATTTATTCCTGTATTTTAGTGGGGAATTTTTGTTCAACTTGTTTTGAACATGAAATTGGATTGGGTTTAAAAAATAAAGAAGTCTTCACTTACAAATGTAATCTATACAGTTGGCTATGTCATTGTATAATGGTACTGCAATTGTTAATTCCCCTGCATACTTTACAAGTCTGTTCAGTTATTTGTGCAAAACCTCCAGTTTTTCGGTTTTCATAAAACTTAATTTTTGAATATCGCAGAGGAAAATAATAAAATAATCCAATTGACTTTATGTGCTTGCTTGTTAGTTTCAAGTGTATGTTTATCATAATTATATGAAGAAATTATAATGTAAAATTTTAGATATCTATTGCAAAAATAAATAAATAAACAAATAAATATTTAAATCAAAATAATTCAAATCTAGAATAAAAATGATAAAATTGTATACATAATATTCCCCAGAGAAATATATTTACACTAGGTATATAGTATGGCCTGTTTGATAATGATAGCATATTTTATGCAATTCTTAATTGCTATTTAAGCTTTGTGTCCCCCCCACACCCCACCCCCTTTAAAGATTTTTGGACCTGCCATTGATCTGAAACAAACTGGATTAAGTCTTCACTGCTGTTTTTTCGTTGTTAAATGAAGGAAACCTAAGTTTCAAAAGAATTTCATCGGAGAAGCGAATCTTGGCAGTTTTCTGTCCGAAGGAGATGAGAAGAAAATTGAATTTGATAAGAGATATTAACGATCCTTCGTTTTTAGCGTGTATCTTATAGAAAATAGTTATTGTATAAGAAGGTGTATTTTGCATAAATTACACTTACATTTTACATCTTGTTTTATATACAATCTACGTTTCTGTTCGTCGAGTAACTCCGTGAGAGGTGGGGTGATTCTAAGCATGCCAAATTTAGTACGACTAGAACAAGCTCTGAAAAACCTCAAAACGGTTTTTGAAATTCGATTTCAATTTTTTAAAATTTTACGTATTATGCAATTTTTTCCCAGCAGTTCTTCTCATTTATATCCTACATTTGGCAAAAAGTCGTCAAACCCTAATATTATCCAATGGGAATTTTAAAGATTTATAACTTTTGATTTCTAATAAACCGATTTATATGCAACTATCATTATTTAACGCTTAGAACACTAATTTTAGACTAAATCAAAATTTCAAAGAACAAACCCTCCCCCCCCCCCCCAACCCCCGAAAAATAAATCGTTACTCCAATCTAATAGTACCCCCGTGCTTTCAAGTATTTACTGATTTAAAATTCTGGAACCTTTTGATTCTTCTGAATGTCTTTTAAAAAAGTTTTTGCCCTTTTTATTTATTTATTTTTTTTAGAAAAGACTTTCTTCGTCCAACGAACGGTCACTCAGGTAATGATACATAAAATAACTACTAAAATATTTTTTTTTTAACGTGTAGAAGGTAAATTGAGGAATCGCATACCATACAGGACATTTTTCAATTATGGCTTAATTGTACTATTCTTTGAAGTAAATAAATGCTCGGAAACACGATACTTTGCTCGAAGAAACGATACTTTGCTCGCAGGTTGATTTAACCTCTCTCTCCGCGATGAACCTCTATATATTTATGTCGTCGAATCTTTACCTTTTCGTCAACTTTTTCACAAAAAACTCTAAATCAGTATTTCTCAAGCTTAAAGCCAAGCCGCATTATAAACCTTGCATATAATTGTCGGCGTACCGTATACAAATTTCTGAATAAGTAAGTCAAATCCTCATGTTAGGTGGATATAGTGCTAGTTATACATTTTCTGATGACAACTAGCTATCATGAATAGATATAATTTATTATATAAATAAAATTATTCATTTAATTGACTGGTTTTGCTTAACCCTCTCGTCACCGAATTATGAAAAATCAGAGAAAACAAATCTGTCTAGCATTTAATGCATCTGAAATACTATTATAAATCATGCAAAAATATTTTTTTCTAATGTCGATTAATATCGATAATAATTTTTCTAATAATAATTTCTGCATTTTCGAAGCATTTTGTTATGGTAAAATTAATTTAAAAAGATGCACATATTAGGTAAAGGTTGAGGAATAAGAAAAAAAACTATACTTTAAAAAGATACCTTAAAAAGAAAAAAAACTGTAAAAAAGCAGCGTAAATATTTTCCTAATTTTTCTCCTGAAACAATGAAGTGAAAAATGTAAAAATTGATCTAAATTGACTAGTACTGCAATCTAGGAACGATTTATGCATCTAGTTAAAAGCCTCATATACTTTCTACATGAATGAATGATATTGATATAACTGAAAGAAAAAAATACTAAATTCAATTGTTTTCTTTCTAAATATTGCTATTTGAAATAGGAGCCTCATATGAGGTTCAGGGTGACGAGAGGGTTAAAGAAATATTGTCATTAATTTAACGGTACTTACATATTATCCCGGTGGTCTGCCAAGACCAGCAATTTTTCACCAAGATAAATGCCGGGCACAAAAAATTGTTTATGGTTTGGAATACGATTGGCATCAGTTAGCCAGCACATTTGACAAAAAAATAGTTTGGGTGGGAATGGCCACCAGGATAATACATAAGTACCAATTTAGCTATTTATAAATTGTGTTAATTAATATAGCTAATTAACAAAATTACTGCAAAACTAATTGACTTTGTTATATTACATGGATTTATATGCTAATTAATATATTAATAAAGATTGATAATCAATTTATTAATTGTTTAATTCAGTTCTTTTAAGTAAGGAACGTTAATCAGGGGTCTGTTTAGGAGAAATTTGTGTCTTGTTAACGATCCCTTCACAAAATATTTTATCTTAGAAATGGACCCTTCAATTAAGTTTCTGTAAAGTGCAAATTTTCAAAAGTTTGCCCCTTTTTATGAATATTTGAAATGTGAAGAGAATCTCATGGGAAATGGGAAAATCTCAAATTTCTCGAATAGACATTCAGTAACTTGAGCTGCTTTCTAAATCTTGAGATTCTGTTTTTGGTTCAAATTTAGCAATGCCAAAAACGATTTTAGAATTATTTTAAATGTGTAGTAAATCTTTCATTTTAAGGGAGTGGTTTCGTTGAAACTGAAAGTTGAAATTTAGCACTCCTTCCTATGTCTCCATCCAGTTCGCACCTTAATAGAAAATTTTGTTTCTTCCTTTTACTTTTCTCTCTTGCAAACGTGGTAACATGACATCAGAAAAGGCATTCTCTGAACATCTTCAGTTTGATTCACAGTTTATCGACGAGATTCAGAGTAAGACAAATGTAATATGTTTGCATTCTTCATGTATTCTGCACTTTTTGTTTGCTGAGCAAATACGACTTGTCGTACAATTTGTTATTAGAACGCACCGAAGAGAGAGCTGTTATTTCCAAAATTAGGATTCAGAGAATTTATACGTAAGTGTCATGATGGCATCACATTTGAATGCTCACGTGTTGGTTCTTTTATTTAATTTTTTAGAACAGAATGTTTATGAAAAATTGGTGCAAAATACGTCTAAGCGTATTATTTTCTTTAACCTGTTTGCTTCATCGAGGTCCAGCTTTGCGCAAGCGCAACAGTATACACTGCAGAGATATGTACTATGACCACTGGAACGAGTCAACAATGGTCACAGAATTGCAAAATCTGCTGCAGCACCTTTATAACGATGGAGACGAAAAGGTTAACTATCCTCTATGCAGTTGTATATCTACTAACAAGATTGTGTTAAAAATGTTTTATAATCGATGCGTGCATGTATAAAATTTGGTTGCAGAGAGTTTGTGTCTACGATTTGATGGTTTCACATTTAGAAGATTCACTTCCTACTTTTTGGATTGAAATGTTTTAAATAAAAAATATTAAACATTATAAAAAGAAAAAAGATGTCGCTATTTCATTGTTACAATTTTGAATGTGTAGATAATTTTGTTTGTGCTTGCCAGCAACACTAATATGAAGGAAATGAATACCCCAGAATTGTAAAAATATCAATTGCCTCAAACTACATCTCTAATTTATTTTTGCATGTAGGCAAAATTTAATGAGTGTCTTTAATTTTCGGAAAAGGATTTGAAAGGTTTCGATGATAATTTTTTACTTTTATTTAAAGTTTGTGATTAAAAAGTAATTGCTTAAATTTCTCGAAAGTATGTTACTCAATCATTATTCTTTGTAAAAGATATTTTCTAAATTATATAAATTACGAAACTTTAGATGAATAAAGCTTTCGTCGTAAATACTTAGAAAACGCCAAAAAGAATTTATTGCGCAATCATAAGCTCTCCCTAGCAAATAGTCTTTTTATTTTTTTATTTTATATGCACTTTCATTATTTTTATTATAAATTATATTTATTTCATTGCGTAACAGCATTTTTTGGTAATTTTTTTTTTCAGTGAGCGTAACTTTGTTGTTAGTATATTCTTTTCTTTAAATGCAATTACTGTTAAAATAACGGTTACGGAAGCAATTTAAAAGTGTAAATTTTAAAGTACTTTTATGTGTTTCACATACATTTATTTCACGTACGCACCTCAGTCGTTGAAATACATTTTGAAAAAAATCTCTCGGGAATGTAACGTTTTATTACCTTTGTACATCAACTGGAATTATTTTTTAGTTCATCCTAGGATTTCATATTTTTAATTAAATTTTCCCTCGTAAAAGAACAATTGTGAATGTTCTTCTCGGGCTCAAAGAAAAGTAGTTTTGTAGGCATTACATTGTTTGAGTTGTTTATTTCATTGTTGTCTGTCTTGGAAATTTTCGCGCATTCTTATAAGGAATGGATGAATAAATGTTCTTGTGAACTACAAATACAACACTGCTGTTATAACACTATGACCTTAGGCTATAACAATCTGTGTAACCAATTCATCACATGATTTTTTGTGAATTTTGATTATTATTACATCGTTCTTTTAAAGAAGATTAATTAAACTGCCAAAAGAGTTATCTGCATTATAAATTTAACCAATTTTTTTCAAAACTAAAAGATCATGAAAATCGGTAAAAGTTTTTTTGCATATTCTATAAATAACTGTTTCATGAAGCAACTTAATTCATTTGTATTGGTTGTTACCTCTGTAGACAATGTAGAGTTGCAAGAAATTGTGTAATTTTTTAGCATTTCGAAACAATATTCTTCATGTCTTGTTTTACCAATGTACTGATTTAGACACTTTCAGGAATAAATCCACTGACAAATTACTCACAAAGAATAATTGTAAAATGATGAAAAGTGTGTCATACGTTTTTTTTACTGCACTGCAAAAAGTCTGTTAAACTGACAGAAAAAAAACTGTCAGCCAGGACGCCAGTTTATTTCCGTACATTTTACAGAAGTCTCCGAATTTTTTTCATTATACGGAAGATTTCTGTAAAATAAATTGAGAACCCTGTAAAATTTATTGAAGACTTCTGTAAGGAAAACGGAAATAAACTGGCGTCCTGGCTGAGGTTTTTTTTTTCTGTAAATTTGAGACTTTTTGCACTGTGAAAGATTAATGTAAATAGCAATGGTGTAGCTTGAGGAAAGCTTGCATGCTCAGCGTTCTCTGAAAATTGAGAATTAAGCAAGTTTGAATATTTATCATAATTTAAGCGCAGCTAAATTTTCTCTTTCCAAATTTAATTTTTTTCAAACAAAATATTTGAGTCATGGGCGCCGGCAGCATAGGGCAAGGGGGGGGGCAACGGCCTCCCCTGGATTTTTCTATGCAGTGTTTTCCCTTGTTTTTTTGCTCTTTCCAACATGGTAACCATACGTTGAAGTAGTCTTTGCCCTCCCCCCTTGAGTTGTCTTTGTCCCCTGGAGTAGTATTTGCCCCCCCCCCGCTGGGAAATATTCTGCCGGCGCCCATGTTTGAAGTCGTTCATGTAGTATCAATTTATTTTTTTCAACAATCACTCAAAAATCGTGTCTTCTGTTTCTCCCAACATGCTGGTTGGATTGGACGCTGATACGATCCAGCGTTAGGCTTCCTTGGAGATTACTGAGTATATGTTCAATTTTAGGTACACTGCGCATGCCAGTCACCCAATCTCTTCTGCCGGAGGGAAAGCCGTATGACTATGAATATACACAAACACCAAAGCTTTCTTTTCGGGAGTGAAGTAAAAAATCAATTTATGCTACTCCGTTTAAGATAGTACAACGTTTAGTGACCTCGGGAGTATATTTGTTTTAACAGACATATTTTGTTTTTTCTATGATGTAGTTCCTTTTGATGAGAAAATATATACTAGATGAGATATTGTGTATAACTTTGTGTAACACTGTTTTTATCATTGATTATTTGCAGAAAACTCCCGTCTTAGTGACCCTCTAAGTCAGGAATGGGCAAACTACGGCCCGCGGGCCAAATCCGACCCGACGGAAGGTTTTATCCGGCCCGCGGATGGAATTATAATTTGCCGGTCCGACGGAAATTGAAAGAATATATATATATTCTATCTTAATTATGAAGATGGCTTGAAAAAAGTGCATTTTGAGTTCCAACACAGATTTCAAGATTTCAGTGCCATTCAAACAGAATTGGACATTTTTACTATGCCTTTCAACGTAAATTGTAAAGCAGTGAGGTCAGATTTGCAGCTTGAATTAATTGAATTGCAATCTAACAATCATCTCAAGCAGTTGTTTCTAAATATGCCAAAGTTAGTTTTACAAATCATTATCGAAAGTAAGTTTCCCAAATTTAATATCTCACGCCCAGAAAATCAGTGCTATGTTTGCTTCATCTTAAGTGTTTTCAACTATGAACCTTAGAGAGAATTCCCTCAGAAGTAGACTGACAGATGAGCATTTAGCCTCGTTCCTTAGAATCAGTGCATCTCACTTGGAACCTCAATATAAGGAACTTTTAAGAATGAAATTGCAATTTCATTCATCTCATTAACATATTTAAATTGTAATACTTGGTATATTGTTTTTAAAATTTTAGAAAAATTTACCTTGGAACGCCAAACTTTTTTTTTTTTTTTTCGATTTTTGGCCCGCGACCGAAAAAGTTTGCCCATCCCTCCTCTAAGTAATCTCAGCTCATTGGCGATAAAAAAAAAAAAAAAAAAAAAACATTTACTTAAGAGAACTTTCCTGTATTTCTGTGTTACTGTATTTCCTGTCCTGTATTTTCTGTGTAGGATTTAATTTTTTTTTAATACAAAATGTATCGATATGTTTGTTACAAAGAAAAATTGAACGTATGTACAAAATCGTTTAAGGGAGGAAAAACTAGTAAAAAAGCCTTAAAAAATTAAATTTTCTCCAATATGCATTATTAATATTGCTATAAGATACCTGTATATTTTATTACTACTTTTTATACAGTTCAGTTATAATCACCCTGACCATAATCGATATTGATACATCAATATATATTATCGATACTAATGTAAAATGTTTGATAAAGAATATATCAATTGAGCGTTCCCTGGTACAAGACTTACGCTACGCCTATGAGAAATAAAGAACTTTTGTCAGAATATTTCGCAATATTGGGATTCGAGAAATTGAAATTAACACAAAATACACAGAAACTTATAAAGAAATCCTCTAAGATAAGAAATCTTCTGTAGATATCTCTTTTATATAATTTCATAAATAATTTATTTCATACAAAGTTATTGCTTTTATGTGTCTCGTAGTCACATTTTGATTTTAAAACATTTAGTTTCGAACATTGTTTTAGTTTAGACATATTTTGATAGCTTTAATAATATTTTAAAATGCCTATTCAATTTACACATGGTTTTTAAAAATATTCCGAAAATTGACCGTGACTGTTTAAACAATGTCTTAAAATGTTTTAAAAATTCTTAGTAGTGCAGTAAACCTAAACAAAATAAATTTGTTGTTACGGGTCGAAAAATACCCCGACACTTAATCAAATTTAAAATTTGTTTCCGACTGAATATAAAACATGTAATAAATAAGTAATCTGGAAAAAAAGAAATAAACATAAATTATATGGATTAAAAAACACAATTACATGGATTAAGTTATACGGAGTTATATGGATTAAGTTATATGTTTAAGTTATACGGATAAAAAAAACAATTTAACAAAATATATTATTAAAAAATTTACATTTTTTCCCGTATCTTCATTTCCTTAGACAAAATAATTCAGCTTGGTTTTAGTTTGAACCTTAATATGCTGAAAAAAAAAGAATACTTTGAAGACTTGAAACATTAATTAAAAATATTTTAGAGCTTAAGCAATGCTCGAAAAAAAAAAAAAAAAAAAAAAAAAAAGAAATACAGCTATTATTCAAGTGAAGAACAAAAGCGAGGAAACTAGCAAAACTTTTTCCATAATTGAAAATGGGCTTTGCTTTTTTAATATATTTTGTTTTGGGGCTTAATGTTTAATATAAGAAACCGCACAGCGACATTCTGTGTTGTTAACGTTTTGTTCCCGTAACTCCGTTTCTATTAGCACAAGGAAACATTATGGAACAAATAATAAACGCATAATGTGTAAAAATTAATAAAAAAGATTAATAGGATACAGCTAAGAAAATATAAGTTCATATAAAGTTTGCATATTAATCGTCGTTTGCATATTAATCGTCTGTGGTAGTCATGTAACACGTGCCCTATGTTTAAAGGTCAGAGTTGATTTTATTCTGGACTCCTGTTTTCTGCAGAAATGAATTAATGTTTAACAGATTATGCTGACAGTTGCATAGAAGCCGTACATTTACTATTTATTAAAACCAGAGAGATACGAAAATTAGTAAATAGGATTTAAATTTTTTAATGCACTACCGTACGTACCTTGGGTATACTGCTTGCATAAAAATTTAGCTGTCAAGGTGACCGTGTTTGAACGTTCGATGTTGATGAAATTTTACTTTGTTTTCTAACCTTTCAATAACTCAGACAAGAGTAACTCAGGGGCAGCCCGACACCCTAAGCAAGATAAGCATGGCATTGGGGCGTCATCTTCGCAGGGGAGCCATTTCGATCTCAAAAACCGAGAAAAACTTGATCTGCAGTATGAAAGGAGGCGTATTTTTTACGTTAGCAGCGGGGTGCCGCGTACTCTAGGGCAGCCCTGGAGTAACTTATCAGGCGTATAAAAATTACCTGCCTATTTTACAGACAAGCTCCTTCAGTTACGTTGCAGCCCACGTTAATCAGACGTCCTTGGTATAAAAATAATTAAAACTTTGTAAGATAGCACCATAAACGATACTTATCCACAAAATGATCGTTTAGGGTGGTACAACCCTTCATCAACTGCAAAAAAATTCAACCATCCACACGAGTAAAAAAAGGTAGAACTGAAAGTAAACAGAGGCAGTTGTCATTTCAAAGGAAGGTAAAGTAATAAACTAGTATAATGAAAGAAAAGGAGAAGGGGGTTGGATAAGAAAATAACAAAGATGGGAAAGTAGGTTAAAATAACTAACTGAATTAATAGTAATACAGAAACAGAAAATGATAACATTAACTAAAACAATAAAAGAACAAGGGTATAATTAACACAAACGATTTTTTTATAACGAAGAAACAAAACAACAGCCCATATACACACACACACACACACACACACGAAAAAAAGAAGAGAGGGAGAAAGTAAACAGAGACTTAAAACTGTTTCCAAGCAGAATGAATAAAAGTAATGGAAGAATCGTCGTTCATAAGATGTTTCTAGTATTGGGTAATAATAATAATTTAAAAAAAAACCTTCCAAAAAGTCAAAATGGCATGGAGACTGAGGAGTGCACAAGATCTTAGCTTTAGAGGATTACAATAATGGGAGGCAATATAGAAGATTTGGAAAGCTGGTCCGTAGAAACGTATCTCTAAAGTTCCAGAAGAGCCTTTTGAGAGCTCTTCCGGTCTGACCAATGTAGAAAAAACCACAAGATCCACAAAGAATATAATAAACTCACCAGTGGTTCTCATTAGAAATAGCATCTTAAGAGAAGGTAATTTAAGTTTATTCACAGGCTTAAAGATGAGTTTGAAACCAACACGTGAGAAAATTTTAGAAATTTTGCTGCATAAAAGTGAAAAGAAATGTACGACAATCAATTGATTAATTACCTTTCTTTCTTCTGTCACTTTTTAAATTCAATTTTATATTTTCTTTTCTATTTGTTATTATGTTATCTCTTTTCGTTTTCGTTTCCTATTGTATTCTCTCTTTATCTTTCTCTTTGTTGCTATCTTTTCTATCTTTCATTCATCATTACTTACCCTTGATTGAATTTAAATGTACTGAATTACAAAGAGATAAAGTAAAATTCCTTAGTAGCATCAGAATTAAGTCAAACTACTGCATTAAAAAATCATGTTGCCTTTTCTTTTATAAAGCGTTTTTAGGGGAAAAAAAAGTACACTTTGTGCAATTTTTCTTTTAAAAGACTACGGGTGTTCTGGAAACTAGCACAACATTATATTTTGTAGCAAAGCTGTATCGCATTTTCTATTTCTTTTCCATCAAAGTAAATTTCTCAAATAAAATAAACGTGCATTTAAAACTTAGGTACTTCCACCACTGCCGTTCCTGGTATCTAAAATCGGACGAAAAGTTTCTTCTAAGAATTTTCAGGAAACAAGTTGAAGAAGAAACTGTACTAGTTTCCTCTTGGTAAAGCTGCCGTAAAGACCAAGAAAAGTGTGTTGTTCTTTGTAATTTTTTTTTATTTTCTTGTTGAAAAAGTTACTGGGAAGTAGTCGGTGAACGAAAGCTTGTTCGGAGTTCAGAGGAAAGATTATGTTTGCCGATTTGGATTTTATAGGAATAATATTTACTTGACGAAACAAAAATACGTTTTTCTTTAGATGAAGTTGTTGTTTCTTGTAAAAGGTCATACGCTACTGCCATAGACATTTGGTGCTTTATATTAACAGATTGCGTTTTATATTAACATATTCCCGTTTTTCTCTGCTTTTGTTGAAACATTTAGCTATTTTGAGAAAGTATTTTCCCTAAGTTGCGTCAAATGCTTTTAGTGGCTAATTCGTTGTAAAGGTGTGGTATCAAGTTTGTTTTCAAATTTATGTAGGTTAAAAATATTTTAGCATGTGAACTTGATGACTTTAATCTTGTGATTTGTCAGGGACTTTGAATATGTCAGGGACTTGAACATTTTTAGGATGTCTCTTCACAGACTATTCTATAAAATTATAATCAACGGCAAACATGTATCATTTATGAAAATCTCAGAAAAAAAAAGTCTGAAAAACCTAAAATTTTATAAAATACGTCACTTTTAAAAACTTTTGCTGTGCGTTTCCATATTTGAAAATGTTTTCAATTGTATCAAAAAATGAAAGTTTTTTCGTTCATCACAGTATGTTTTGTAGCTTTTGAAGAATTATCTGGAATGTTTTGTGAGTCCCTTGCGCAATCAGTCTATTTTATTTTCCGTACCAAGATCGTGAAGCAGAGTTTGTTTCTTCTAACTAGCCTTAAAAAAAAACTGGAAAAGAAGAATAAGCTCTTCTTTTGAATTCTGCTTTAGGCTTTTGCACAATGGCTTTGGTATATCATATTTACAGCAATTTGGTATTTTCTTTTACATTTTGTTACAATTTTTGAAGGAAATGTAGTGCGTTGTGAGTTTCTTTTTACATTTTAACAATATTATTCTTTAGGGCGAAATTATTTTGAAATCATGTATCTATTCGAGCAAAATGAAGTTCTTGTCTTTGTATCACTAAATGACATTGAAAATATGGTAATTAGCAGCAGAATATGGCGAATTGATTACTGAATTTTTGCATTTTCTAAATAATTTAGATCTTCCCTTTTCACTATAACATTTCATTTAATGGACTAGTACCTAAAAAAAAAAAAAAAAAAAAAAAAAATTAGACCACAAATGCAGGTACATTCGTATATCATGAAATTTTTTAGAATTAGTCAGATTTTATCGTCAACATTGCCTCTTTTATCAGTTACACAATTTCTTTCTTAGGTAATTAATTAACTGTTATGTATCTCTCGTCATCGATTATGTGTGTTTCGCCATCGATTAATTAACTGTAATGTATGTTTTGTCACGCAATCAGAATTTAGCAAACATTTGTCAAACAAATTTCTGCTGTTGTTTTAGCTATCTTTTCTAGCTTTTCTGTCGCTTTTGATACTTTAATTGATTTAACGCAACTTTTTAAACTTTTTTAAGTGGATCTTGCAGAGTTAAATGAGGGAATTCTTCTTTAAAGCTTCTATAACCCTTTTTTACTAAGTTCTCGTTTACGAAATCTTGTTTTCTACCACTTCTTTGTCTTTTTTTTTCTAAAGTACTCATTCCATTAACTTTTAAAACTGCATTAAACTTGCATGCTTTTTGCGTAGCTCTGGTAGAATTTAAGAGGCTAGCGATTTGGGAGTAGTAAAAATCGGTATTTTGATGATAGTGTTCAATTTTGTTTTTTATAACTTGGTGTTGATCAGGTATTCTTTCGTAATTTTTAAAAATTTATATTAATATATTTTTAACATATATTTAATAGTATTGTTCCAACAGTCTTCGTTATCTTATGAATATAAGGAATTTAAATATTGTTTAAATACGCATGTCAGAGAGGTGGTTATAATTCATCAAGAGATTTGACATATTCAGTATTTATTCTGTTAAAATTTTATAGTTCCTAAGAAAATGTTAAATTCAGTCTCTCTAGTCTCATTTTCTGTTTAATTTTATCATTTGTTACATTAGGTATGAGTTTTAGAAAAATAAAACCATAAAAAAAAAAAAAAAAATTGCAGTATATAATATCAATCAAAGCATAATGTAGGCAAATGAGTTTTATTGAAAATAACTGTAATTTTTTAAAAATCACTGTAAATTGAAAGAGGTAATATTTATTTTGAAATTTATATCCAAATAATGGACCTTTCTGCAGAACAGACGACGCCATCAAAAATTCGCAGAATATTTTTAAAATACATTTCCGGTTGTTAGCTTGTACTTCCGCTGAAACTTCCGATAATATGTACGCGAGAAATAGTTACGGACATATTGTTATTAGTGTTATTTATGTAATATTTAAAAAATACTTTCGAAGATTATATTTTACTGTGCAAAAGTAGTTTCTTACACACTTTTACTAGTAAATAACGACCTGATTAATATCGCATCAGTTTTTTTCTCTTCGCTAATATAATAAATGTATCTTCCAGTTATATTCCGGTATACATTTAATTATTATTATTTTTTCATGAAAAAACGCAAAAACTTTTCATTTGAACGTTCAAGGTTTACACTCACGCTTAGACCTTATTCATCTCTGAACATTATACCCGGATCCGGGTGAGTAATGTTTATATATTTCTGGGTTTTCATTGAGAGATTCCTTCTTTCTTTTCCTTTCTTCTTTCTTTTTCTTTTTTTTTTGGGGGGGGGGAAGAATGTTTATCCAAATTCGTAAAATGTCTCGGCTTAAGTCTTTTTTTATTGCATGTTCTTATCTATAAAATGACATTCTTGGCTGGCTAAAAAAAGAAAAAGAAGATCGAATATAAAAGTTTTCTTAAGACCATTTTTATTTTTTCGTTGTGTGTATTTTGTTTTTTGAGTGATATCGTAAATTTCAGTGACACTATTTTGATTGGAGCTCTCAATTTGCCGCCTATATCATTGTCGTGTCATTGACGCCTAACATGTATTGGATGAGAAATAAAAGCCTGGGCCTGCTGATGTTTTAATTAGATGTTGTAACGTTCGTTTTATTCTGGTCGTTAACTGCTTTTGTTCTTTTTTAACTTTCCAACTAAGCTGTAAACTATTCATGATTTTGGTTTCTGTCTGTGCCCGTACGAGCTCTAGCCGTAGCCATGGATTTCTTCGAAATTTAAATATATCATTCATATGTACTAAACGATGTAACCTATTAAAAGTGGCGATTGAAGCATATATATTTCTTTTACAGAAGCACCCAGTAGAATCCCAATACATCATATACGGGCAGTCATTGTTCAAAGTGTAATTTAGAGACATTGATCTATTTCGAAAAAAAAATTAGTATATGTTATTAAGGTTTATAAAACAATATTTTCAATAATATTCTCAATATAATTTCTACTTATAAATCGAAATGGCCTCTTGTTGCCAAAATGTGTGGAAAGTTACTCTTTCAACGTATTAAACACAAAACGCACGCACGCACAAAAAAAAAAATTAAAAAAAAAAAAAAATTAACCATTTATCTACTGAGGGTACTTCTAAGAACCATCAGTAGATAAATGGTTTAACTTATCAATGTACCCGAATCTTGGTAAAACCTTTCCCCATAGAACTGCCAGCACAGTTCATCTTTGGAAAGATGGGATTAAATATATTAAAGAACTTTTATCTCAAAATCAAGAAACATACGTAGAGTCCAGAACATGAAAACCGAATTTCATTTCTAAAGGTCAATATTGATTCTAGACCAGTGTCTGAGTTGAATTTAAACAGAGATAAATTGTTTTACGCCAGATGACATTTGAATCAGAATTTCAGCTTGTCAATCGGAAGCCGAAGCAGCCGGGCAACTGCAGCTGCTTATCAATGCTAGTTCGACATGACTATGGTATAGTGTGTTCAAGCTTGAAATAATCCATGGATAAAAAAAAAAAAAAACTACAGATGTGTATTTCTGCTGTTGCACGGTTCCTTTGATTCTTTTCCATTTTAAAAACTTTATAGAAAAGTCACAGGATTGTCTATTTTGCATAAAAACTATCCGAACTTGTCCACTGTGTTGTCATATTAATAGATTTTCCCTGTCAATATTTTACATGAAATGGATTACTGTACTTCAATTATAAAGCGCGACATTCCGAAAATTTGAAGAATTAGATTTTTAAGTATTTCAATTAAAAAGAAGATCAATATTTTCGATGCATTTCAGAATTTAAGAAACAGAGATAAATTGGTGATTTGTAGATTGAAAGTAGAAAGTTTTGTAATGTCTTTAAACATTTATCAACATTGCATTTGAGAGATTAAAAATCCTGAAGTTTGTTTTATTATTATTGTGCGTGTGCGTGAACACTATAGTTCCTAAACGGGGTTTCGATTGAGCTCAAATTGGGTATATATGTTATAAACCACCGTCGCAAAACCGGTATTAGTTTTGGTGCGTATAGGACTTATAGTTTTTCTACATAACATTTTTTCTACAGATTTATTTTACATTATGATATATGGGGGCGAAATTCTTGAAAGTGCGCTAGCGTTTAAATGGTGCATTCGACTGAGCTTCAATTTGGTATATATGTTTGAATTATTCATCGATTAAAAATCATTTAAATGCTTGGTAATGATATTAATCGTAAGTGTTCGGAAAGTTGAGTGGAGTGACTCCAGATTTTTTTAGTATAAACATTGATGCAATTTTTAAAAACCAAGGAATGTATTTCTCTAAAATCAGATTTGCTATAGGCAATCAAAGGTATTTTTAATTTTCATTTCTGCAAGAATAAATTTTATAAAAGAGATAAAAGACTGTTAGCATTTGTGAGCTGTTGGATGGGAGAAAAGCTTAGCTTGAACAGTATTTAACACAACATGCAAATTCTGTGATTAGGAAAAATCGTTCCCCAATTAACATACATTTTGTTGTTTCTGCTGTTTATCCATTAAAAATGTACTGCTAATGACATAGTTAAAAAAAGTTTTCTATCATAATTCAAAATAAATTATTTTAAAAAGTCTGTTAGCTTTACAATGGTGTCTTTCACTAAAAGTTTTTCTTACATATATGCGTTCTTTTTATGGCATAATGACTAGAATTGATTTTTAATCAATTTTAAATCCAAATCAAATCAAAGGACTAAATTATTAAGATGATTCTCCATAATTTTGAGCACTGTCTAAAAAGGACGGAAAGCTTCACATAAATGTCTGTAGTAACCATTCCAGCCAGAGGAAATGCTGCAAACAGATCTAACGTGAACATTTGCCTCCTACATACGCTCATCTATGAATAATCTGGATTCAAGACCAGGTCCTCCTATCTGCAATTGAAATACCTATCAACTGGGCATTAAAGCCTTGGAAAGAAGGATAAAACCATTTAAATTTTAATTATATTCATAGCTTTTGGCTATTTGAACCCATAATTTCTAATGAAATCGGTGTAGATGTGTACAGTACACCGCCGTTGAAGATAAAATCCATGTAAATGAATCTCGCACAGATTATGATCATAGCATTAAATCAATCAGAATACTTTATTACATTTTGAAGAACTCTCACCATTCATTCATTACAGTTAACAGAGACTAATATGAAGACAATCGACTTTATTCCAACGAAATTAATGGATATCAGAAGCCTGTGTCCGTGTAATTCTCACGAAACGAAACAAAATAAAGTTGATGATTTTGAATCATTTCTGTTACACATTTTTAATGGAAAGTTAATGTATTCATATTTTTATAACACAACAGTAATTCTTTTTCAGCAAGCACGTAACTCAGTGAACGACAATGCATAACTTTCGGAAATATGTGAAGTAATGTTTAATAATAATAATAATAATTAGACCATAATTCGTAATTTCTGCCTATTTTTCAAGCTTTAAAATCCCTAAATAAAATTTAATTTTTTTTGTTGTGAATGTAAACATTTTCTTTTTTATTTCTTTTGATCCAAAGCGTTATATTTGATGTTTAATGAAAAACAATTTTTTTTTTTTGTCTTTGGCATCTTTTACTTTGGTATTTTCTGTGGCCCTGGTGGGACATAAATGACAAAAACGTTTTTTGAAGCGCTAAAAATGTAAAATAAAACCAAGAATATCCAATAAATTATGTTTTTTTAAAACAAAAATTCCTTCTTTATGAAAAACTCTTAAAACTTCAAAATAATAACAATAATAATAAACTCCTGAAAAATAGCTGGGCCTACATTTGTCTTGATAAAGTAAATAAAAAAATTTGTAAAATACACACATAAGATGTTACAGGTCCAGTTACAGATGTTACTTCATCACGATGAACAGAGTTCCCTTATGCGCATTCGGTTCCTCGTGACGAAGGGCTTTGACTGAGGAAGACCAAAACAATTTTTGGTCGAAACGTACGTATCTACTTACCTGTAACACATTTGTCTTGTTTTGCAAAAACCATCCTAACGTGATATGTAATTTATTTTTTTATTTCAAAAGTTAGGCAATAAATGCTGTCTAGAAGTATAAACATTTGTAGTATATTAGTTTTAAATTTGGGTATTGTGTGTAAAGAAAAGGTTTCTTTTTATGCGTAATGTTCAATGTAGCAACGTCTAATAAAATTATTTTTTCGGAGCATGAGCTTGCAAAAATTAAGCAATATAATAGATTAATGGGGCAATTGGTTTCGAAAACTTTTTGCAATGAATGAGAAATAGATTAAAGACATTTAATGAAGTAAAAACTGTGAACAAAGCATACATGGTGCACTGAACGATTTATTGATTCCGGATTGTTTGAATAGTGCCTCTGATTAATAGTCTTAATCATGCTTTATTGTAATGGGTCAATCCCTTTGATTTGTTGCGTTTGCAGTTGCTATAGAGATCAATTAAGTATTCAATTCAACAAGCTTTTTACTTTTTTCCCGAATTTGTTGCATGTATTATTACTGTGCCATCAAAACTGCGTAATTTTCTTCAGCCGTTAGATTTTTAAGTTTTGAATTTTAAACTGAAATGATATAACATACATGCATAGCATGTACGCAGTGCGAAAGATTTTGTACACCGACGCTTTTTGGAGAGTTATTAAAAGTAGTTTAATCATTTTCTTTCGTTGTTCACCGCCACCAATAAAAAATATCAGTAACAGTAATATTTTTATTATTTCCTGTAATTACGTGATTGTTGGGAGTATGTTGCTGTTTATTGTTAAGTCTGTATTGTTGAATTAAGATTTTTATTGAAATTAAATATACTTTCCTTAATAGCATTCATAATTAAATAATGCATTTATTTCTGATGTTTCTCTGTGAATTAGAACTTGAAGATATTTCACAGATTTACTATTATTTCTGTTTCTGTCCTCCGACACAAAGTATACGATTGACTTTAAAATACTTGATCGTTAAATAACTTGAAAAGGGTTTTGTCAATTAGGAATATTAATTTTTGGTTTATTTGTATATTTAGCGATAATTTTTTTACCATGTGGAATGATTTTGATTATCCTTTTTTTTATTGGAAAGGGAATACCTTAGGGTTGGTTTCATATCAATTTAGTGATGTTCCAATGATATGATCAATGACAAAATAATGGAACTCTACAGTTCTTATGAGCATATAATAAACGATACTCAGGCGAATATGAGAGGATATCGGGGTATTTGAATTACTGTGGTGTCGTTCTGGTAAAGTAATTTGAAAAATCCCCCCCTTCCCTTTTAAAGTATATACAATGGTTTTGGCAGCTGTGTATCGTCAAGAAGTTTGTTAACCAGTTGGTTTAATATGATTGTTTTATCTAGAATTCAGAATTCACTTTCTTTTTATTTCTCTCTCTCGTTTCCTCTCCCATTTTATGTAAATTTGATTATTTATGTATTGTTTCTTGCATATATATGCTTTTGAAAATTTACATATGCGGATGTAGTGTGTTTCAGAGCTTCTATCGTTTCTCTAATATTGACATTAAATTTTATAATTATTTCTTTTTCACAGATTTAAATACACATTCGCAAAAACTAATGTTGCATTATGTTTCTTAAGAAGTAATGCTTTCTTTTAAATGTGCTACTTATCTTCTGAGAATGAGATATTAATACTATATAACTTGAATGTAGAAGTATGACGAGTATCTCCATCCGAGAGAGCGTTAGAAAGAAAAACATATTTGTATTCATATATGTTATATAAAAAAATACCCATATGCGTTTCCGCTCAACGATTCTGATACAGATTTTCTTATGAATTCGTATCAGTGGATAAAATAAGTAAGGAAACATAAACTGTTTATTAATTAAGTTATTTTAGTTAAAAAGCATTATTTTTTAAAAATAAATTAATTATTGTTTCCCATTTCTACTTCCTCATTTCTGACTATACATAAACAAAAAATCAAAACTATCTATCAAAAAAAAAAAAATAATTTTAGTTACCAAATTTTTATATCATAGCGTAGGGTATTAGTGATATAGGCTCAAATCCCATGGATCTTTAAAAGAAAGGAGGGAGGTTATTATTATTATTATTATTATTATTATTTGGACATAATTATTTTGAAATTGACCAAACATTGAATAAAGAAATAAATTATAATAAAATTGAGTAGATTTGCAATTCATAAATATTAGATTTCTATACCTCTTACGGCGGATGTTTTAAGAAAAACTGTTCTTAAAACTGTCTTCACGGTATTCAATAACTTCAATTTGGAAGAAAAAGTCTTTAAAATTATAAAAAAATGTTTTAGCTTGCTAAAAAGTCATTAAAGATATTACTTTCAGCCCATGTATTACCCAGTATTCAACCTTTAGATTTTCAATGTGGCTGACTACATAAAATACGATGTAAAGCAATGTACACAACTCCCAGTTTAAGAAGACTGTAGAAATTTCGTATTAACTGCAAGATCTGTGTCCACTGATCTAAGAAAAAACAAAACAACAACGAAAACAAACGTAATCGTATCTCGTATTTTAGACATTTAGCGTATCCTTACTTGAAAGTAAATAATCTTAAAAAACAAGAACAACAGCTTAAGTATTCTTTGCAAGATTATGTTAAATATTTAAGATTTGAACTTTCAAATCTATTGAATTTTTTTTTCTCTTAATAGAAAAGGTGTAGTTTAGAAAAACATCAAGGAAAACTGAACTTTTCCTTGAATCATTTGATTTACTTTTGATTCATGAGTATTTATTCGAAACTGCTTAAATAAAACTGTCATTATCAATCATATAAAGTGATACTTATAATAATGAATGCGGTTTATAAAATGCACACTTTCCATAAACTGTGATGATTTACGAAGAAACAATATTTTGCCATTCAAGTTTTATCGTGCTTATTGAAAATTCTTTGATATGACGTAAAAATAAATATATATATGATATAGATTTTCAATCGTACGTGCTGACTATGTGAATCCCTGAGTAAACAGTGTGTCAAAATATCTTCTCTCAAATCATTCCGGTCTTGAATCTCCTGTTTATTCGGCGTCGCCTGAAACTCCAGAGAAGTGTGCGTTCTTAATTGCAGATCGGCAATCGATCGGGTAAGCATAAATGGTGTCACTCTAAGAGTTCTGAAAGTTTTGCAGTGAAGGTTAGGTTATTAAAAAGCGACGATTTGTTTTTGAGACTATACACTCACTGTTTTACTGCAGCACAAAATAGTTCATACTTGGTTAACCCTTTCAGGCGCAACCCTTTACCAATGCTGAAAAAAGGGCAGCCGATGCCATCGCTCGACATAACTACCAGCAAGATGGCGGACCGCCATCTTGCTGGTAGTCATGTCGAGCGATGGCATCGGCTGCCCTTTTTTCAGCATTGGGCGATCTATCCAGCTGTACTCGCATTCTTCCATTTTCCAGCAGATGTCAGTGCTGTTAAAAATAATCGTAACAATGCTTTTACGGGAACTGACGTGCTGAAAAGTAAAGGATTCTCGTGGAGCTATGTTACCCGCAACTATTTTTATAGAAATCAAATCGATTCTTCGTGGCTGGCAACAGTCAAAACGTCAGAGTTTGGTGTTCCCAGAGCGGAAACACTGCGCATTAAAGGGTTAAAGGCGGAGGAGAGAGGAAACGGGAAAATGTTTGTGTATTAAAAAAAAGTTATTTATTTGTTTCATAGATTTCATTTTTCAATTACACTATTTTTTTGACATTATTACTAGTCGACAATAGTTAACTTAAGTTTCGCAACATGGATCCTATTCCAACAATCTTAATTTTATTAGACATGCGTCAGTACCTGTAGACTGAAATTAGCTACAAACTAAATATGGGTTTTATTGATAATTTCAGTTTAGTTTGTATGTAATTAAATATATATCATCTTCATATCATTATCGTAAACATTTGTTCGCATTACAAACCTCTTTTATGCACTTTTTTAATTGTGTATGAAAAAAAAGCAATTAAAAAACCGTGCAACGATTGCTTAAACATTAAAATTTTAAAGGGAAGGGGAAGCCCAAATGTCTAATTTTTGATAGCGTGCATGTTTTAAGACGGTGGAAGGCATTTATAAAAATAATTATGAAAATTTATATCCAGATTATTTATATTTTGAGTAAGATTGTTATTTCATAAATTTAAACGGCATAAATTCATTCTAAAAATTACCAATTAATATAAACTGAGACTGCTTTCAGTTCTAAGTACAAGCTCTAGCTACAGATATTTCTTGCCGTTCTTAAATTTAATTAAACTTGCTTTATATAATAAAGTAATAATTAACTGCCTTTTGTTAATTAAACGCACTTACGGATAATTTAAGAGTAATCACACAAAAAAATATAAGGCATTATATGATGAAATGAAGACATCAAACTGGCATAATTGACTAACCTGAAGCACTGACAGTTGAACCACTTACAGGAGGAATGCGTTTTGTTAAATACTAACTAAAAAAATTGCATTCTCGAGTATTACAAATGAACGAACGGAAGGAAATAATTTGCTTTGTGCCACTCACTAACGTGTGTCACATTTTCTGCAGTTCATAAGTCTGAATTAGTTATTCAGGAATCGCTTATGAAGAAAAAGAAACGTGGACTATGAATTACAAAACACATGCAAACATGCATGATTGACCATTGCTAATGAATGAACGGAAGAAAAGAATTATCGTTGTGACAATGTAACTGAAGTCGATTTACAAAATATTTTCCCCAACAGCTGATTTCTATTGCAGTTTTTTTTATAAGTGCTTGCCATCTTTTTTAAGTACCAATGACATCATCTTCCAAATTTCTTAATGACATGAAATGAGTTTGACAAGAAGTCATGTGAACAGATGTTTAGTTCTCAGATTTGTGTGAAATAATTGCAGATGCTTTAAGTGTTAATGATCCACGTGATGGCTGTTAATTATACTTTTCTCTTTTAATTTTGATGGAAAAAAAATTGCGCAGCTTGAAATTAACAATTAAAAAATTCTGCAAGTCGTGTTTATTTTCATAATGCTTCTCAGATTACTTTTGGCACTAGTTTTTATTTACGGGTTCTTGATTTAACTTTAATGTTTGCTAATTAGGTGTATTCTTTAATTTGACCGTTCAACTGACGTTTGTTTTTCATAACATGTGCAAACACTAATAGAATACTCAGCGGTTTTTTAAAAATTTAATCATATAATTATGAGGATATTAGAGTAAATTTTGAGCTGAAGTAGGACTTAGGTTTAGGTAAAACTTCTCGGGTTTGAACGGCTTCAAATTGCTAGTCTTAGGGTTCGAGCCTTCAAAAGTAAGTTCGAGATTATCTGTGACACCTGTTATTCGATAACTGAATGTTACTTTTGTACATTAAAATGTTTGTTGATTTCTTTTGTAGTTAATATTGATGCTGTCACAATTAATACTTTCGATGCGATATTTTTAAAAGTACCTCTTATTTATTTGTTTATTCATTAAAACTCATATATATCAATATCAATAAAAATATTCAAGGGCAACTTTTTTCAATCTGCTTTCACAGAATCTCGTGGTTTCTATTATAGTTTTATCCCATGGATTTCACGAGTTTTTGTTTATATTACTTTGAATTTTTAGTTTTAACTAACTTAACAAATGAGTGTTGCTTCCTTGTACGAAGGGACTATTATTCTCGAGAAAAAATTATAAGATTTTTATTCATTTATTCTATCTATAAGTAAACAAAATTTTTAGAAAGTAGTTTTCAAAGAGTTTTACAGTTTGTTCAGTAGCCTGTTAAACGAAAGTATTAAATTTGTTCCTGGACATGTAATTTTTTCAAAACTTCAGTTTGAAGTATTAAACTTCAATAATTTCTTTTCATCCTTCAAAGTTCAGTCTTCTTTCACTGTACCCTTCGCTGATTATAGGGCACCACACCTCAAGTAATTAACACATCTTTCGCAATTTCAAACTTTCCTAAGAAAAGCATAAAATAACAGGCAGTTAAACATATTGATTTTCCATGACGTCATTGCCGTATTTTGTTGAGAATACCTTTAAAATGTTTAGTAAATGTCTTTTCATGAAACGCATAAGGATTACAGATACCAAGAAACCAATTTAAATTTCCGAATTCAAAGACACATATTTGTGCTTTGAATTACGAATTAATTTAAAATATTTTATATGGTGAGTTAGAGGTTATAGAAAAGAATTATTTCACAATACAAAAAGGTTTCGTGTTCCATAAGTAATTTATAGCGAAAGCTCATACGTTACGTATAGTTTGTTTTTCCGATTCATCTTAGGTTAAATGCGTATTTTTCTTGCTACTATTTGCTTTTTTAAGAAGTTATAGGAAACATTTATAGCATATTTATAAATGTATTTCTTTAAAAATGTTTACTGTTCATTTCATTCAAAAGCTGTTCATCATTTTGATTCATATTGTTTTGTATGTCTAACTAATTTTATTTTACTTCTAATTTCGTTTGCCTTGAGAATTTTTTATAATTTTATGTATTGTTTACCGTTGTATCAATTTGAGAACATTTATAAGCAGACCATTTTAAAGTTGGCAAACGGCTAATTCTTACTCTTACTTTCATCTCGAAAAAATAAATTCCTTTAAAGTGAAGTAAAGATTTATTTAAAACGCTGAAATTCAATAAAATAATTTAATAAAAATCGTTTGTAAAATGTTATTAAATTTACAAGATTTCTTTAATTAATTTTTATTTTTGGTTTCAATACAGTTCGTAATATCACCCGAATTAAACTTTATGAGCAAGTGCTTGAACTGTCTCGCGATTCAAAATATTTAACTTAAATATTTGTCCTTTTCTTTTCCGTTGAATATTTCAGAAAAGAAAAATGAAAACAGATATGGCAAGAAGATGAAACAGCAGTTCTTGACTGATGACGTTTCTGATTACAAACATACCACCTGCTATACGTCATGATAAATGCTAGATGTGGGCATTTCATTTTCTTTCTTTCCATCTCAAAATACTTGATCATGTCAAAAGATTCTATTGCTCATGAAATTGGAATATAGCATCGATCTTTAATGCCCTCTAATTCAGGGTGGCGACTGATCATAGAAGTCGGGGAAATCATGGCAAAATCAGGGTACTTTATCGATCTGGAAAAATCATGGAAACATCAGGGAATTTTGCAAAAATATTTAAAAAACTGGGAAAATTCAGTGTTTCCAAATCAATGGTCTGCGGGCTGGTGCCGGTCAGCGAGACTTTACAGCTCGTCCCCGCACATCAAATTTATTACAAAAATAATGAGCAGCAAAAGTTCTAATTAAAATTGTATTTGTATAACAATTGATTTTATGAATTTAATATTTGGTCCGCTTTTTTTTTTCTATTTTCCTCGGTCCGCAGGTGTAAGAATTTTGTGAATCACTGCTCTAATTAATAGAGATGAGGCCCAAGTGTCCAAGAGAGTGCCCAAGCCCAGCTTAGTACGGCCATAGAATCTGTAATTGTGGTTAGTTGTTAATCTAAAGATAATATACAAGAATTAATATCCGCACGAATCTGAAACACAGCGACTTTTCAATTACTATATGCGAGTTTACAAGATGCAATCTTGAAAAATAGGAAAATCCTTTGACGCTTGGTGGTTGCGCAGTGAAACCACCTTATTTCAGCTCTGTCAGTGTTAGTCGCAAAAAATATGGTTAAATGGGCCCGACGCTGAAAAAAGGCAGGCGTCGGGATGTCTATCTAGTGATCTTCTATATTTATGTGAAAATGCTTGCGCTTCAAGGCGTTAACAATTGCCATTCTCGATCGTCTCCAAAAGCTCAGTTTTTGGATCGTTTTACCCGAAAATAGTCTGCCCATTTCACTAATATTGTCATACACACGTGCCTTTCTCGAACAGCCTAAAAGCCAGGTGCTTATAAAACGAGAACTTTGTGAAGGATGTTAAAAATCTAACATCAGCGCTGAACATCAGCTTGGGACAATCAGCTGAAACTATTTTTGATGGAGTTACAGATGAAGAAGAAAAAGATGATAATGGTGCAACTGGTACTTCTGCCCAATATTATGCTATTACTTTAAGAGTTTTTGGAAAAATTCAGATTCAACGTCAGATTCAACCTCAGATTCAATTAAGATTCAACCAAGTAAAGATTTATTTAAAACACTGAAACTCAATAAAAGCATTAAATAAAAATCATTTGTAAAATGTTATTAAATTTGTAAGATTTCTTTAATTAATTTTTATTTTTGGTTCCAATGCAGTTCGTAATTTCACCAGAATTAAACTTTTATGAGCAAGTGCTGAACTGTCTCGCGATTCAAAATATTTATGTTAAATATTTGTCCTTTTCTTTTCCGTTGAATATTCCGATGTAACGTAAAACACGTTAACACATTTTAAGGAATTAGAAAAAGTCGTATGAATGCGGATGGGCAAAAACAAACTATAGTGTTGATGGCTTATTTGGACTTTCTTTCATACAAGTACAATAAATTTTCTCTTTCCTTCTACTTACATAAAAAAGATACATGAGAAGTAGTAAAAGAAAGTACTTATGTAAAATGATACACGTACATTCATTTTGGGTCTGAATTAAAAGGGAAACTAAATTGTATTTTTAAAGATTTTAAAAATATTTCTTTCCTAACCGAAAAATTATTATCAAGGATGTGAATTTTGAAATATTTTCATCTCTAATAATTTATATAAAAGTTAGAAAATGATTCATTTATAAACTGCTCTCAGTTATGTCCGATTTAAAGTGGGTCCCTTCAAACCCTTTTAAGTGAGGGATTACTTATGTATTTTTATTGCATAGGCATGGTCTTAACCTGGAAAGGGCTCGAACTCTGTAATTTAAATTGGAGTTTGCATTTGAGCTAATGCCAGGAGATTAGTTTCTCCATGAACATGCAGTATAATATCGCCTTTTCAGTATTGTAAATCTTGCAATCTATATGGCTAAAGTGTCACCTTTGAAATTGAAAATCAAATATTTCGGTTGAGCTATAACAAAAATTGGGCTTTTGCTAAATTATTTAATTTTATAAGTATTTAAAATATACTATTTAATCCTTTCATTTACAAATCTGTAAATGTATATGCATCTGTAAAATAAAGTAGTGAATCTAACATAAAAAAAAACATTCTTTTCCATTAAATTAAGTACGCTGTATTTTGTTATAGAATAAGTCCAACGGGTAGTAAATTAATAATTTCATACAAATATTCTGTTTAATTTCTGAGAAATGTGCCGCTGTAAAAGGATTTATTAAATATTTATCAATACGAAACAGCCATCATTAAAATTTTATATACAGTTACATTTTCTGGAAAACCTTTTGTTTAAAAATCTTGCATTTCCATTTATTAAATGCAGACTATGAATGATACTGGCTTTAGGATTAAAACTTATTACGACATTGTGTAATCATTTTGAAGTAAATTCAATTAGAAACTTTGTATCTTACATGAACTTCTTATTTGCAAAATAATTTAAATATTTAGTTAGTCTAAATTAAATGTATTTTCTTTTTCTTTCAGGCAAATAACGCTTACGTTCGGGACCAGTGGTTGCATTCTATATCATGGAAAGTAAGTTGGTTTTATATAACCTCTCTGAGAGTGTGACTAATTTTTACTGTGGTTTTCTTTTCATCGTCTCGTACTTTATTTACAAGTGAACAAACGAACCTAATATTCATACAAAATATCAGATAATTTATCATTAATATTTATTTTAAGTTCTACAAATTTAAAATCATATTCAGAATTTAAGACAATAATATCTACTTAAAGACATCTGTTTCTCGGGCCTTAATCACAAGTGAAGCCGATAAATATCTTTATTTTTCTTTCCTATAATTCATATTTGCAGCACTTTTTAAAGTGTTAATTACTCTCGACTTCTAATACAATGATTTATTTAGTACGTGCAGAAAAAATTTTAATTTCTTTTTGCAAACGTAAATTAACTAATCAATGAACAAAAAAGGAAAATATTAAATGAAGAAATGTACTAAGCTTCTTTAATTCCTGAAATTTTTAAAAGTTAAATGTTAAATTCATATCGTTAATTCTAATCTCATTAAAAATTATGTGCTTATTAATTCTTATACTTTTCTTCAGTGCCTGGAAATTACGTAAAAACACTCGTTCTCATGTACATAGAAACACCCATACTGGCTTTACATTCACCCATACGTTAAACTGCTACGTGATGTGGTTATTTATTGCTATGTGCCTTCTCTGCTCTGCATAAAATATGATGTGTTATTGGAAAATGTTCGATATTTATTACTTATCTGGACGAACAGAAATGGGAATTCTGAAAAATCAACGTGTATATTGCAGTAAAATATATCATAAATGCAATAATAATTTCTTTAGAACATGCGCATGTTATAATACCCTATACTGCACATGTTGCAATACACTAGTATATGCCATCCATATAAAAGTTGTTTTATAGTATGTAGACTAATGTTTTATTATTACATATGCATGATTTCAGACCAAAAGACTTAGTAAAATGTTTTTTTATTCTGCTTCTATAAAATTTTATTAGATTAGATTTAAATTTTAAAAGGTATTCTAGGGAATTTAATTTTGTAACTAGAGACAATATTCTGTATTTGCTTCGTCATAAATTTTCCCATGTGCGTACTGGTTCATGTGAAAATATCTACTTACAGACAGCTGTTTCTTGCGCCTTAATCACAAGCTGAGCAGATAAATATATTTATTTTTCTTTCTTATCATAATCCATATTTACAGCACTTTTTTAAGTGTTAAGAGCTTGCCGTTCTTTTTAAAGTATGAATTGGAAGTATATTTTATTTACGAACACAGCTGGATTGGAAATAGCACAATACTACATAGAAAATGTCAATATTATAATTTGAGGTATTTAACATTAGATCTTTAAACATTACTTGCATGATCAAGTATAAAAAGTTCTTAACAGCTTCTACAACTTACAGACACAGGATTCCACTCGTTTATTGGAGCGAATTGTCAATGCAATTGCCTTAACTCTTGACATACTCCGTAACACCTGATAGATTGATTGTGGACTTAATAAGAGAGACTTGAAACATTTACCTTACTAATTAAATCCGGAGGTAAACAAACGCGCGTATGTATGTATGCATGTATGTGGGCCTATGTCTTCCGGAAAGGCGAGAGTTGAGTTTCGACCAAGGTGTCCACGGATTCGGAAAATTCTGAGGAAGGTCTTTCGCTTACTCGGATTTCGAAGATCAAACTATTTTGGCAGATATTGATAAAAAAAAACATGTCAAAAGGGCTAATTTTTGCACTCCATAACTGTAACCCCTGCTGTGAAAAAAGTGTGAAATAAGCATCGTGGTTGCCATGTGTGGTGATTTTGCCGTATAAAATGTTTTAAATTCTTAAAGTAAAAATAAAAGAAGAAGAATAATGATTTTTTTTAGTTTATAAGGTTATTTTTTAATCATGATATCGTGTGCATGGGAAATCGGAGCAAAATAATAATGATTAGAGATTTCAGAGACTAATATGTAAAATTTTTTAGTTTGGCGAAAAATAAAATGGCTGATATAAGCCTGGGAAAATTAAGTCGAATAAAGTTTCTCCCTATTCTAAATAAATGTAAAGGCCGCTGGCGCTGTCAAAGCTAGTTGACCTAACTCCTCCTAAACCGTGGGGATTTGAGTTTCGACTAAGGTGCCCACAGATTCGAAAAATTCCGAGGAACCTGTTAAGCTGATTTAAATTTCGAAAATCGAATTATTTTAGAAGATATTAATAAAAAACTGAAAAAATAAACCGAATGGTTGCCAGATTTGACATAAAATCATTCATTCCTTTGCAACAAAGCGTTTCCAAGTATCTAGAATCGCGTGAAATTTACAAACATGAGTTAGAATTACGCTCATTTTACGCCAAAATAAAAACTATATGAAATAAGTAACTCAAAATGTGTTACACAAATGTTGACAATTTTCAAATAGTAAGTTCGCTTAGACAACAGGAGTTTAGAATTAGCGATTATTCGTTTTTCAAAACAGAATAACTAATATCTAGAAAATGAAAAATAATTAAAATGCAGATTATTTTAAAGCCGGTTCTCGCCCAGCTGAATTATATGCTACCAGTAGAAATATTTGGCGGCGTTTTAACTATGCCATTATAGCAGTTATAGTACACTTTGGATATTTGCTAGCGCGACGAGATGGTATAATTCGTTGTGTTAAGTATGCCAATCTGCAAACGATTATGTAAATGAAAATATAGATAACGGTTTTCCGGTAACCTTAAATGAACAGTAAATATAGGTTGTGAGCATGTGTAAATCGCCAAATAATGAAAAGTCGCCATTGGTGGCAGGCTATTCTATCTGTTCCGTAGCTTTTATTAACTTTGCATGTACGCAAGTCGCCAAATAATGAAAAATCGCCATGGGTGGCAAATTCGCAAGGTGTCCAATAGGTTTTACATTATTTAAAAATACAGCTGAAACAGATGTTCTGATTTTATTACGCTTTAGCTCCTAATTAATATAACTTTTGAATGGCAACATTAAATATCATTGTGTTTCTGAGGAGTGCGAATAATTTTTCCAGCGATTATAAGCGGAGTCCGCACTCCAGATGGTAGAGTATAGCTCAGGACCCGTACAACATAGATTTCCATAACAAAATATCTTCGATGCAAGAACCAAGCAATGTGTAGCTCAGTAACATTCTATCTGATCCAATCTTCGGGTTTTGTTTGTTGAAATTATGTCTTTTTTACGAATAAGCCTTATTAGGGGCCGAATGCCTCATACGAAAAGCGAGCGTAGCGAGTCTGGGGGGCCTTGGCTCCTAGTTTACTAAAAATGTCGTTTACCGTGAGGTCTTAGTTTAATGTCAGTCTCATTTCAGGCTCGATTTTGTAAATACTTTTTCTTCACATTTTACTTATTAGGCTTAGATTTGAAAAGGGATATTATTTGAGACTGGTATATATAACACTGGTTGCATGTTCCCGCTTGCTAGCGGTGGTACCCCGCTAGTATTAAATTAAAATTCTATCAAATTATGTACATCACAATAAATGAATTCTTTGTTAAGTGTTTCATTAAGTAATTAAATGAAATGTACCTAGTCTTTTTCTATGATATTTGGAAATTATTTTCTTCCTGTAAAAATACTCATAAATACTACGCACTATTCTCAGTACGTCCCCATTGTATTGCTCTACAATAGCACTCTGGCCATAGCGGGAGCATTCAAAGACCGATGCCGGGCAGCAACTCTTGGCAGAGAAGGGGTATCGTTGCCATCTTTTCCTTGAAATGATTTGAGCAAACAGCTGAATTTTTTGTTAAAAAATTGACTTTTCAAACACCTGATATTTACCAAGCATTTAAATAAATTTCATTCAACTCAATTGGATCTAGCGTTCAAGCACTAGTGCACTTAAAATGATTCGAGTGTATAGGCCTGAATATATATAAGAATACCTTTTGTTGCCCTGTAAAAAACTATGGCGTGCACTCGCTAAAATTTATGCAGTATGCAAGATAGTGATCTATAATATGCGTACCAGGTTTGATGCCAGTCTAATGCACTATTTTAACACTAGCTCACATTAAATGATTCGCGTCCTTAGGCCGTAATATATGAGAATTACTTTCTGCAAGCCTGCGAACAAACTATCAGTTACACACCAAAATCTATGCAGGTCATGAAACTGACCTATAAGACACATACCCAATTTGAGCTCAATCGAATGCACCCTATAGACACTACCTCACTTTGAGAAATTTACATCCATAGTCTATAATGTAAAAGAACACTCATTTGTTGCCCTCCCAAAAAACTATAAGTCTTATACACAGCAATATCTATACATGTTGTGTGACGGTGACCTATAATATACATAACCAATTGGAACTTCGAATGCACCATTTTTCGGCACTAGCTCATTTTATACGATTTGCGTCCATAGGCCGTAATGTATAAGAATTATTTATTGCAATACCGTGAACAAACTATGAACTCTAGTCGCACCAAAACCTATGCAGATCATGTGATCGTGACCTCTTATGTACATGCTTAATTTGTGCTCAATCGAAAGCACCGTTTAAACGCTACTTTGAAGAATTTTCGCCCATAGGCCATAATGTAAAAGAAATCTTTTCCGAATCCCTGTAAAAAAAACTATAAATCCTATACGCACCAAAACCAATACCGGTCTTGTGACGGTGGTTTATTATACGTATGTGAAGTTTGAGCTGAATCGAATGCCCAGTTTAGGAGCTATCCTGTTCACTCACATACACACACATAAATGCATACATCTCGTAAAAATTGCATAAATGAGTTCAGAAGACCCCAAAACGTGCAAATACACCAAAATTTCCAAGTCGAGTTTTTTCATATTTACAATACTTTCCTTACATAGTTCATGCTCGGAAAGTAATAATAGCCTAAACTCAAAGAAATTAGAAAGTGTTTCATAATTAATTTGCTAAGTATTAGTTGCCTTCTTTGTTTTAACCATTTTTCGAGGAACGAGTAATTATACACGAGACGAAATGGAGAAAAACAGGTCACTGCGGGAAAAACATAAAAGCAGCAACCCGAACTTCCAATACTTTTCCAGTGTGTAATATGCGTTCCATTCATTTTTGCCTCGCATTCTTGGGTTGGCTTTGTTGTATTGAAAGCGGAATTTCCGCCCAACTTTTATTTTCATGGTTTCGAAATGCGTTCCATAGATTTATCTTGTTACTCCAAGCTTTTTCGGTTCCGCTTTCGATGTACACTTGCGAAGCTTATTAGAAACAGTGTGGTATTTTATGAACAATTTTAAACGTTTGAAAGTTTAAAATCGCATCCAAAAGATACCGTTTCATATAACTGCAGCTTTTTTTGACTGCAATAAAGCTCCCCCCCCCCTCCCGAATACCAAAACGTGTGAGGTAGGGTTGTTCTTAATTGGAGTTTCACAAACTTAATCCATTGAGGCGCAACACTTTCCCAATGCTGAAAAAAGGGCAGCCGTGTCTATCGCTCGACTTAACTACCAGCAAGATGGCGGACGATCGAAACGTTCATCGCGTGCCACAGATCTAGAGACCCTTTTTTGGCACAGCCAGTTGTCGCCAAAAAAGGGTCTCTAGATCTGTGGCACGCGATGAACGTTTCGGTCGTCCGCCATCTTGCTGGTAATTAAGTCGAGCGATGGACACGGCTGCGCTTTTTTCAGCATTGGGCAATCTATCCAGCTGTTCTCGCATTCTTCCATTTTTCAGCAGATGTCAGTGCTGTTAAAAATAATCGTGACATTTTTTTTTTTTTTTTACGGGAAAGGACGTGCTTAGTAAAGGATTCTCGTGGAGCTATGTCAACCGCAACTATTTTTATAGACATCAAATCTATTCTTCGTGACTGGCAACAGTCAAAACGTCAGAGTTGGGTGTTCCCAGATCGGGAACACTGCTCGTTAAAGGGTTAAAGTGCATTTGCAAAAGAACTCCGCTAGCTGATTTCAGTGTAAACTAGTAAAAATATGAGTTTTTTTTCTGTCAATTGCAACTTTAGGCAAATAAACTTCCTTTCCCCATAACTGAACTACCCAAGGCTGTTTACTCCAAAAAGGTTTTATACGATATACAGGGTGTCCCGAAAAGTAGGTAACGGGCTTTAATCTATTAGAATTAAGTGGGCAGTGTAAATTGTAAAAAATGTTCAAATGAGGCCAGAAATAAGACTCTTAAGGAAAAATTCCTTTCATTAATTTTCAAAATGTTAAACTTTTAAAATTTGTATACCCCCGTACAAAAAAATCCCAGTTTGTAAAATGTGCCTCATACACTCATGAGGTGACATTCAAAATTTGACAATTGTACTTTCAAAAGTGTCAGAGATATGAAGATAAATATCACGCTGACTTATACCATTTTTCCATGGCTCTCGAAGCGAAAAAAATCTCAGCGAATGATCGTATTTCAGGGCTCGTATAGAAATTATGAAATATATTTTTTTTTTGCGCTATAGCAATAAGCGTTTACATACAAAATCACGTGTAGCCCGAAATCATTTTTCTTTAAAGCTATCTCGTTGACGTTGTATGATGAGAGGCTCAAATTTGGTACATCACCTCATTAGTCTATGGGGCACATTTTACTAATTGGGAATGTTTTTGTGCGGGGGTCGTATACAAATTTAAAAAGTATAACTTTTTTGTAAATGAACGAGAGGAATTTTTTCTTAACGGAGTCTTATTCCCGACCTTATTTTGAACATTTTTTCAATTTACAACACTGCCTGGTTATCTCCAATAGATAAAGAATTAAAGCCCGTTACCACCTTTTTGGGACACCCTGTATAATACTTCATTGAATTAACAACCTTTACAGTAATCTGAAAAGAAAAAAAAATATTTTGTGTAGTAATTATGGTTATTTCAGGAGGAAAAATGAATAGTTCATTATTTTGGATGTTCATTTCTTTTCCCACATTGAATGAATAAACTGTTCAAATTTGTGAAATAAAGTAGGAAATCGATTGATTATTCAACAACGTGAGTTCAGCTTTATTTGTCGAAAATAAATGTCTTAATTTACATTATATGGATATTTTAATCTTATGAAAATAAATAACATTTTTATGTACAAAAAGTAAAGAAAAATATTAGAAAAGAAATAAAGTGAGAAAAATATTCATTTTAAGTAGATTTGTCTTTTAGTATAAAATATGTGCCCCGTTCATTTTAATATTTCATTTTTTGTTTTGGGGAAAACTAAATTTTTGCCAGGCTTTTGATCCCCATATTTTCAATATATATATTCAATGGAAGTTCTTTTTTTCTGCCTTTATGCTTTTTGCCGCATTCTTCTTGGCACAGTTATCTTGACGTTCCAGGCTATACACTTTCTCAAAGACTCTGCATTTGGCTTATATGGAAGGGATAGGAAAATATCACCCCAATGACACATTACGTTCGTACTGTTTCTCCCTTTTTACGACTTATTTAATGCAGTAAGAAACTAGAGTGTTTTGTGTGGGTCAAAATGACATATTACTGCTAGATTTCTAGAAATAGTCTTCTGTTTCTAAAGAAGAAAGAAATTGACGGAACAGTGATATGAACTGCATTTAGATTTTTCTTTTGTGTTTTTTACCTACAGACTAAGTATGGTTTCTTGTACATTACATTTAAGTAATAATATTAAATTAAATTGTGTTTATGGCATAAATTGTCCAGCCAAAGGCTAAATAAAGCCAAACCACATCTACCATAACCACAAATATTTCGGTACCTCGAGTAACAAGAAATTATCGAAAATTGTAAGGGAAAGCATACGAGAAAGTTGAGTCTCCTATACAAAAATACCCTTTAAAAATTCAATGCTTTTGAATATGAATCGGGTAATTTTCATAATTTATGATAGCGCCTATTTTGATGTTACTCACATGCCTACTTCCAAATTACTACTAAATTTAGTTTACAGTCAACTGATTTTTCTTTAATAATTTTTTAAAAATAGAACTGAACATAAACGGCGATAAGATTAAAAAAAGGGGGATATTGTAAATATAGTTGTAAAGGTTTTTTAAATTAATTTTTTAATCGTTGTTTTGGGTACTTTTCCCTATAAAATGTATATTTAATTTGATTTTACTTTTCACTCCAGTTATAGTTTTGTAATGAAAGCTGAATTTCTGAAGGACTTTTTTTATTAAATAATGTATAACTTTACTAATTGTACTAATATGTTGCATCGTATATGTTCCTTTTTTTTCTAGAGCGACATAATTTTCGATTTTCAAACCCACAGACCCCCCCCCCCCTTCGTTTTTGCCATTCTCTATCAGAGATCGTTCATATTCGAGGTATGTTTCGCAGACCTAAGCATGTGGCTAAAAAAATCATCACTGATATTACGCTTTTTCTTACGTTTTCTATTTCCTCCTATGAGAAAACAATCTTGGAAATTTTGTGTGAAATTTATTTAGCTAGAAATATAAAAAACAATATACCTTAATTTTTGAAAAAAAGTAAGAATTTTTTAAGAGACTGCTGAATTTAATTACAGATTCTTAATGTAGCAAAGCTTCTTTCTAAATCAGGATTTTGATGATTTATTTGTTTTTAAACACAATAATTTTGATTTTAATAAAAATGAAAGTATTAATAATATTGCATTAAATAGTAAAAGTATCAAATACCTCGACATATTTTTCATGCGATTTTTTAATATTTAGTTTAATTCAATTTAATATATATTTTTTAACTACGCATTTAGTTACACTATGTCTTAGTATTTTCATTTACCGAGCCATATTCTGTGCTGATGTTCTGTGTTGCCTAAAACTTTTAAAATTTCTTGAATGTTAGTTATTAAAGCTAACTTAAAAATGTTGTCACAACTACTCTCTTGGAAGCAATCTTTTTAGAATAAAATGTACTTTTGATACGAAGAAAGGAAAAAAAATGTGTGCCATAGTATCTTCTAGAATGTGATCTGTTTTCTCTTTCTAATTTAAATCATAATCAATATAACTAACTAAAATTATGAATTCTAAGTTTGATTTTAAGTTTCTCAGAACTTGAAGTTTGTGTGCATAAAGTTTCAACTTGCACTAGAATAAAAGAAAAAAAAGTGATTCTTTATCTATATTGTTGAAAGTAGTGAAACATTTCTTTTTTTTTCACCATGCAGAAGTATACTTACATAACAGTAAATAAATAAGAATTTGTATGCAGCTACGCAATTAAAAATAATCAAAATAATTTTAGACAATGATAAGTAACTTTTATGCTTGGATGAACAAAGAGAAAAGTTTGGGTCTGGGCTACATTGTTTTTCCCCCTTAAAGAATGAGCTCAGAAAAGTATATAGCTTTAATTAATGAAAGCACATTATTACACGATAAATTACATAAAATATTGCTCGCCACCCTAGTCCTTAAAAGAATTTGATCATTACAAATCACATGTGTTTGGTATTTCTTAAAAAGAAACCTTTCTTGTACTAAAAATTAATACAGAGATGAAAAAAAAAATCAGAACAAATAAGTCCCTTGCTCACACACAAGACACTTTATTTAAACTTAAAATTCTAATATATTTTTTTATATGAGAAATGCATCCCACTGGATTTTTTTAAAGCTCTATTTTCTGATTACTTTGTAACATTTCAAACAGAATTTCTGTGAAACTTCCCTTTCACATTTTTCAAAAAATATATTCTGTGTATTTACTTTTTTTTTTTACTCCGTGATTTTCACTTTTTTTTTTTCCCCAGGAGGAAAGAAAGGACGCATGCTTGGAGATTATTTGGCACCCGTTAGAATCATTCATTTGAGATTTGGGTTTGGCTTATGAAAAAATAAATATGAAACTATCGATAACGACAATACTTTTTTGACCTATGGGAATTTCAGAGTTATGTTGAATTTCTATTTTTTATTAGATTTCAAAAACAGAAAAACTTACGTGGAAAAATATACGAAAGCTGAAAAAAGAAATCGGATTATTATATGAAATGGGGGAAAAAAAAGCGGAATTTTGTCCAAAAGTTTTTCGAAAGCTTATTTATGTTTTCTGAAAACAAGCGGTAACAATTTTTAATTATAAAAAAGGCTGTATTAGGGTGGAACGTGCTCCGTTCATGAATTAATTATAATTCAAGCCTTATTGCAAAAGTGACACACTGAAAAGGAACGGTAGCGTATCATGTATTCATGGCAACGCAATAAAAATACACCCTGCTGCTGTACTATTAACGAAAAGGTAAATTACATTAATTACATTTAGTAAATTATGCAATAGAATTCAGCGTTTAGGAACAAGATAATACTGGAACTAATTAACAAATTTGTCTGTGTAACTTATTTTCCTTTATTTTATTGTCAATTGTATAATTACTAAATAAAATTTACAGTGCGTAGTAGAGCCAGCGTTGTTAAAAACCCTGTTTTTTCCAGAAAAAAACCCAACCCACTGGGTTTTTTCAGAGTTTTTAGGGTCTTATCAGTGTTTTTCGAGTTTTGAGTTTTTGGGGGTTTTTCAGGGTTTTTCCAGAGGAAAGGATGGGGGGTTTCAGAATATTAAAAAAATGTCTGCTTATTACTAAATAAACTTAAAGCAATTAATTGATTACAAAAATCAATTATAAATAAAAAAATGGTTAAATTACAGTAATAACTAATTACAATTATTATTCATACATGAAAAATAGTATAAATCAATAATAATAACAACCCCAGTCATGATTTGCTCTTAGATAAATTTACTATTAGTAATAATTATAACAGATACTAGTGCTTAATTAGAACTTTTTTGGTTAAAAAATCCTTATTAATTTTAATACAGATAGACATAAAAATTTAATCTAGAAAGTTTTTATGCCTATGTGAAGTATTTTTGATTTTTTTTTCCTTAGGTAGTGGTGGTGTGGGGAGAAGTAGGGAGCTGTTTATAAACTTTACAAGTGGTGTACATATATTAAAAGATGTATTATCTACGTAATTAAAGTACAAATTTTGAAAAAAAAAACCAGTTGGGTTTTTTTAAGTGGGCTTTTTCGGGTTGGGCAAAATCATAAAAACCCGGAATAGAGCATTATTAATTATGTAACTTATCTCTCTTAATTTTTAAAGCCCATTATGACCGAGTGGATAAAGACACTGAACATGGTAGATGGCTGAAGTGTGAAAGTCCCGGTTTGTGGGCCATCGATCCAACAATCCGGAGTTTTGCACGTTTTTCTCCAGATGCAACAGAAATACATGTTAGAATCCCTTAAAAAGTCCACCACCTAAGGCAAATCTCCCAAGGCAGATAGCCGTCGAGTAGCTGAATACACAATACACAATTCTTAATTTTTGCATTTTGAATGTATGATTCCTAAACTGAAGATTTCCCTGACTTATGCTCATCTAATGCTCGCTAGTAATTATTAAAATAGTGCAATGGATCTTGTTCGTTTTTATCCGAATACTCAATTTCGACGTAACAGTTTTTACCGTTAAGAGGAATTCTGTGAATTTCTATTTATTTATTTTAAATACTTGTTTGTCTAAAGGAAAATGATGGTTGGTCAAATGATACGTCATCAAAAGTACACTCCTTTGTGAAATGCGTACCCAATAAAACATCCAATGACTGGAAACCGAGAAACCTGTAAATTACTTCTTGTTATGAAATAATTCAAGAAAATACAATAATTTCCCGTAGAAAAACAAGCGCACTCGAAAAGGGGAAATTATTCATTAAAACGACAAAAACTTTGCGTCAAACCGAAAAATATTAAAAAACGATTTTCCATTCTTTCATTCAATCGAACCATAGACGATGAATAATTATCCCGAGTTTCGTATAGTTAAAAACACACCGTGTTCCTCAGTGTTACCTCGATAACTCGAAAAACTTAATATCTCGAATAAATGTGTTTGCCCTCACAAACTGACCTCCTTTTTATTTCACCTCGATATCTCGAATTTTCGCGGTGTCTATTCGACTTCGAGATATCAAGGTTATACTGTAATGCTCACTTAATCGCTCAAGTTTATCTTTTCCATTCTCAGATTCGACGAGAAGGACTCCCCTGGCGCATTGAATTTTGGGGAAGGCGCATAACGGGCCGACAGCAAATGACTCTATTCATTGGATTCAAATCCCTTTGCAACCCCCTTCCCCACTTATGTAACAGCAACGCCGTGTGTATATGGATTCTTAAATACCTGGCGTTATGGTTGCCTGGATCGGACGTCACCTGTATCCTCCCCCCGGCCCGATGATGTGGAGAAAACCCATTCAAGCACCAGGTGGCTAACGGGTCTTTTTCCTCTATCCGGCAGGTGAATACTTGCGCTTTCCCATACGCGCTTGATAAGATAGAATACGCAATCCTCAAAAATGCAGCTTAGAAGTGATGTATTTCGAGCTTCGTGAAGTGTTTTAGTACTGTAAGCTTGTCAGTTGCCCTGGGTGACGTCAGTTTTGGGGGCTCAAAAGATTTACCTTGCCTTTTTTTTTATAATTTTGTAAAGAGTTAGAAGTGATTTTTTAAAGTTTCTTTTACTAACCCTTTAACTCGCAGTGTTCCCGCTCTGGGAACACCAAACTCTGACGTTTTGACTGTTGCCAGTCACGAAGAATAGATTTGCTTTCTATAAAAATAGTTGCGGATGACATAGCTCTACGAGAATCCTTTACTTTTTAGCACGTCATTTCCCGTAAAAAAGTGTCGCGATTATTTTTAACAGCACTGACATCTGCTGAAAAATGGAAGAATGCGAGAACAGCTGGATAGATTGCCCAAAAAGGGTCTCTAGATCTGTGGCACGCGATGAACGTTTCGATTGTCCGCCATCTTGCTGGTAGTTAAGTTGAGCGATGGCAACGGGTGCCCTTTTTTAGCATTGGGAAAGGGTTGCTCCTCAAAGGGTTAAAATAAATATGAAACAGGAAAAGATAAAAGTTTTGGACCGCAGAATACAGAGCTTCTCAACTTCTTGTAAATTTTAATGTACTATGACACCTATCAAAAATAACTTTTGAGTTTCTTTTGTATAATCTAGATGAGAAACAGTAACAAAATGAAAAGGATTGTCAATTTTTTGTAAAATTTTATCTATTGTGACTGAGATTCACCTAAGTTAGGAATCTTTTATGTTTGAAGATTGTCACTAACGTTTCATTGAAATATTTACAACATACACCGTAATTTTAATACTTATGCAGCTAACGTATATTGGAAATACTTTTAGGTATTCGTTCATTTTAAGCACCTAGAATATATTTTTGTGTCAAAACAAAAAGATGTATACAAGTTTTTAGAATAATTAAAGTATAACTTATTGTGTGCAGTCCAAATTTATTTCGTTGCAATGGACCCGTACCTACCTTGTTGCTAAGATGCATAACAGAACAGAATCTGTCAGGGGAAAAAAAACACCCTTATAAAGGTGTAAATACAAATACATTATAAAGAAGTATTAGTGCTTTGAAGTATGGTTATAATTAATTATAAAGAGGTATGTCCATTAAATTATTACTATTAATGGAAAATAATAAATTAAATAGTAATTAACAATTTTCAGGGGCGTAGCCAAGGGAGGGGGGTTAGGGGGTCATAACCCCCCCCATGAGGAATTTTTTGCCATACAAAAGGTATATTCTTCACTACATTATCACACACACGTACATATATATATATGTGAGTTGTAGTAGTCGTAACCCCTCTCCCCCCATGAAAAATTTCTGGCTACGTCCCTGACAATTTTGATAACATTTACTGCTGAAAAAATATGCAGATTGAGAATATGTTTTTGAGCAATGTGACAGTATCTAATTAAAATTTAAATCTTTTAAAAATATAATGGTAGTATTAATTTTCGTCTTTAAATAACTTTTGTTTTGAACGCGATATATGGATGACTTAGCACAGTTTCTCAAACTTTTTTTCTGGTGGAGCACTTGGAGTTTTTGCAGAGAACCTTGTGTAAATTCGAGACTCATGAATTCTAAAACAACCAAGATATTTTTCGCAGAGCATTTGCTACCTTTGCGAAGAGCACAGTTTGAAAAACCCTGGATAAGAGTAAAATTTGCATTTTCACACGTATAACGCAACTAGGTAATTCAATTTTCTATTCTTATTAAAGAATAACAAAAGTATTTCATTCAACGCCTTTAGCTTACATTTTCCTCACTTAGGAATTGGTGCCATCTGACGTAATGCCTATGTGCTGCTATGCGGTACACAAAATGTTTCTCTGACTGCGCGTTTCGAATCCGGAGAGAGGGCAACGCGAGTCACAATAAGTCGTTTAAAGCTTCTATCCTTGCAGGAAGTTCCGATACAGTTTAGAGTGTTTAGACATTCATCGGAAATTGAAGAAGCTCTTAAATTTTGATGCCCATTGCGAACTACTTATGACTACCTATAATTTTTTGAGGGATGCCCCTACGGTAGCTGCACAGCAGCAAGTTAAAACAACTCTATGTGAAAAAGATCACTATATTATTATAGTAACCCGTAGTTTCTTAATAACTTCTCTCATCAGTCCTGTTCCTAAAACAAACCGTTTGATGGTGCATATATATCGTTTGCATTATACCGAAGCTTGACAATTGTCAAGCATGAGGACGCAGTTATTGGCTCATGCCACGGTATCAACCATCAGCCTTCTTAACCTCGCTAGTAAAATTTCTCGAGAGAATAATGATTCATTGCATCTAGAAACATATCGTGCACATAACATTTCAACCACAGATGATATTGATTTGAGATGTTACTATACAATACATCAACTATCCAGCTTCTCTTGGCGACTGAATTCATATAAGAAGGTATGTGGCATAAGGACGAAGTAATAACATTAGGCTTGATATTGCAGAAGCATCTAACAATGTTTGGACCAGTTGGTGTACAAAAAAGGGGCAAATATAAAAACGTGAACGTCTTTTTAATTTTATCTGTGGATTAAAAATACAAAATTAAAGCAACTTTATCCTTTAACAAAATTAAAATCTTATTTTGTTTTCAAAAGTTTTATCAACACAGTCACATATTTTTTAGCCATTAAAACTTCAAGAAGCCCTCATTTTAAAAGTATTGTACTAACTATTCTTTATATAAATATTTTATTTTTATATATGTCTCTTTTTCTGTGATTATAAATTGATTAAAATTGAAAAAACTGGACATGGTGAGGTTCACATGTACATACAGTAAATTATATTTTAGTATCAGATTCAAAATGTGAAAAATTATTTGGGAATTTGACCCTCATTTTCTTCCCGCAAAGGCGAATTAAATAACGACAAAATAAGTGTTTGCAATCCGAATGAATGGAATGCATTATGCTTATTTTTTATTATTTTGTTTATTCCACTCTGATACGCTGTGTTATACTTCATAACTTGGTACATGGGCTACTTTCTGTTGACTGAATACTTGCATGTTTCAGCCCATAAAATCCAACACGCATTTTCCGCTTGAAGCCCGGGCATTTCGTATTCCAGCTTTTGGAAAATCGCCTTCCTCAAAGCAGTGATCCCGCAAACAACACAACTCATCCTTTCTCCCCTCTTGAGTGAATGACCCTCGGTCGAAAAATTCTCTTCTCATTTCCATGTCTCCTATAGACATTCCTTTGCTTCCGCATCCCTCTGTCGTTCGTTGGAAGCGGACGTCCTCCCTGATCCGACTCATGCTTCCGGGAAAAACGGAGATACAGGAACAGGCTGCGTTTTCGCCATTGTAGCGAGGCTGTTCGCTTCTATTGAAAGTTGCACGCATAATACTGGACTTGATAAAAATTGAAATGTTGGATCGACAGAGAGTTGTTTCATGTTCTGTTTAACTCTTTAACGCGCAGTGTTCCCGCTCTGGGAACACCAAACTCTGACGTTTTGACTCTTGCCAGTCACGAAGAATAGATTGGATTTCTATAAAAATGGTTGCGGGTGACATAGCTCCACGAGAATCCTTTACCTTTTTAGCACGTCATTTCCCGTAAAAAAATTGGCACGATTATTTTTAACAGCACTGACATCTGCTGAAAACTGGAAGAATGCGAGAACATCTGGATAGATTGCCCAATTCTGAAAAAAGGGCAGCCGTTGCCATCGCTCGACTTAACTACCAGCAAGATGGCGGACGATCTAAACGTTCATCGCGTGTCACAGATCTAGAGACCCTTTTTTGACGACAGCTGGCTGTGCGCGGGCACAGCCAGTGCGTCAAAAAAGGGTCTCTAGATCTGTGACACGCGATGAACGTTTCGATCGTCCGCCATCTTGCTGGTAGTTAAGTCGAGCGTAGGCAACGGCTGCCCTTTTTTCAGCATTGGGAAAGGGTTGCGCCTCAAAGGGTAAAATGCTGCTCTTTATTTAGAGCTGGAGTGGCTATTATTTTCAAATGTCTGGGAAAATATCGTGACATTTCCTTAGTTTACGTTAGAGTAGCTTGGTCAAGAGTGCATTTTTTTAAAAATAATTATTGCTTGTATTTTTGACCTACTTGCTCGTACCGTTGCAAAAAGTAAACTAACTCCAGACCCCACCCACAGCATGCAGTTCTTTCCCAGAATTGCTTCCGCAAGTTCGCAATTCTCGCCGTTAACCCTTTGACGAGTGGTGGTTCCGCCGTGAAACCACCTTATTTCAGCGCTTTCACTGCCAATCGCAAAAATATGGTTAGGTGGTCCCAGCGTTGCAAAAGTGCAGCCTTTGCCATCGATCCATTTAACTATCAAAAACATGGCGGTCGATCGAATCGCCTGTCTGACGCAACAGAGCTGAAGAAGTTTTCTGACACTTATCCAGTTCGTGGTCTGTATTTATGTGAAAATTGCTCGCTCTTCAAAATGTTAAGTCTTCGCAATGAGCGCCATACTTTTAATGAAAAGGACACCGTTTTAATGCCTTCTTATATATTTTCCGACGCGTAAATCAGATTTGTCTGAAACAATTCAAAAGTCTACCTAGTTCCATTTATAAAATGAAATATTATTTTCAATGCTTCTGTGACAAATCGAAAATAATGGCATTTGAAAAATGTGAAAAATCGTTAAATATATGTATCTTAAATATTCAAGCTTCGAAAAACACTTATCTGCCCAATGTTTAGTTGGTCTATTGTTAAATCTTTTGATTCCAGTGACGTGGAAATATTGTATTTAGAGTTAAGCTTTATTAAAATTATCGAAAGGCTATGGATTTTCAGCGGATGTTAATTGTTTTGCATTCAAAGAAACAGTAAAAAATACTGCATTTTTAAAAAATAAGAAATATGACGATTTGTTGGTGTTTAGATATATTCTAATGGATTAGAGTTTTTTCCTGAACTAAGCCAGTTGGTCTGTAAAAACAGTTAACTAGAGATATATATTCTAAATAATTTTCACTCCTAATGAGAGAAAAGTATCCAACACTGAAAGAGTAAAAAAAAAGTACTTTTTTCGAACCGTATTATTTTGGAATAAATAATTATATACTTTATCAAGATATAAATTTCTAACTTCTTAATTTATAGGAGATTGAATGCTTATTCTCTTAGAGATTTTGACTGTTATTTCACTTCTCTGAATTTAAGTTGTGTAGGTTTATAAAAGCAATGTGAGGACTTGTAACCTGATTTGTATTTATCTTACACGAAAAGAAAATATTTAAATTTTATTATGTTATCATCATCATCATCATCATCGTTATTTTTATTTTTTGCTGGGGTCTAAACGACTGAGCCAGTAGTAGGACTTACTAAAATTACCCCAACTATTAAAAAAAGAAAATTTCATTACGAATCATGCAAATAATTTCTTCAAAAGGTGAAATTTTAATGCAAATTTTCAAATTTTAATTATTTCCAATGGGTACTTTTAAATCCCTAATTTTACAATCAGCACCATCATTCATTCTTATTCCTATTTAACATTTTTTTTTTTTAAACACCATCTGGGTATGTCGAACGTATTTTATTTCTAAACTGTCCATTCTTTAATGCACTCGAGACGTTCACCTTTCGTTTTTCTTAAAATATTCACTATGTTTTTACATATTCTTAATAGAAGAGGTTAGTGTTCGGAAACAAACGTATTCAGCGCGTTACCCGTCCTTTTTTCTGATACAAACGCCATAAGTTTGCTGAAAATAGGCCATTTCCTTATGAATATACTTTCAACTCTTGATTCAGAATTGGATTATTTATAAGACTATTGTTTCTCGCCTTTATATTTTTATTTATCACTTATCACTTTATCATTTTTATTAGCCAAATTGTCGCCAAGCATCATGGTTTTATATAGGAAAATTAAATTTTATTTTATTTAGCATTATGGTCGAGGGAAGTGAAACTTAAATTGTTTAATGGGTTATTCTTCGAATGGCCTTTGAGCAGTGATTTATATTAGTGCTAAAGCGATTGCTTGGTTTTCATAAAGGCGTTTGAATTGAAGGAAACTGCAAAATGAAAGAAATGCGTGATTGTTTTTCTCTCCTTGTTTGGGAGAGGACCTTGTCTCTCCATTGGAGTAATCTGCTCGAGTAAATCTTTTTAAGTTTTATAAAAGAAAAAGCATATTGGAGTTCTCGAAGTAATTTAGTCAGCTTCTTGATCTGCAGAAGTTGTTTTACAATTTATTCTGTATTAAAAACTTGAACTGAATATTGAAAAAAAAAATGAAAATGATGATTACATTCTAATAAAATTTACATGTCAAAATTTTTAGTCTTCAAAAACTTGTAAATTCTAAATATGGTTTACTTCCCCAGTTAGTTTATTTTTTTTTTACTTTATTCATCGTCCACCTGATGGTTTACTATGTGTATTTAGTTGTTTTTCCGTTAACAATGCTCATTTGTCCTTGGAATGCAACATTGTTAGCTGATTTATGGCTACAGAACAATGATTAAAAATTTGAACAACCGAAAAAGGCCCGAATTTTCCTCGTTATATGTTCATTCAAGCATAAATTCAAGAGAGATATATTCAAGCTCTTGGACTTACTTGAATTCCCACAGAAAATCGAATGTTCAGAAGAGATTCTTTGTGTACGAGTTCTTGGAGGTGTCTCTTTGTGCGCATTTTCTAGAATGGGATTCTTCCTCTCAAGTGTGGGCTTAGTCAAATTCCTCTTCAATAATGGTTTCCGAAAATCATTTTTGAATCCACAAACAAGTAATTGTCTTTTAAACCGGGAAGACATTCTTCGCTCTTTGTTCCTTAAAACACAATTTCCTGTTTGTTTATGTATTCACGTTAGCAGAGTTGGTGCAACAATGACGAATTGAATAGACTTTTAAACAACGATAGGCCTTTGTAACACCTACTTTTCACACTATGAAATTTTAAAATAAAATGTTAGTTTATCGTTATTAAGTTTGGAATAAAGATCTGTCTTCATCTAGTAAGATTATTTATAGTCCAGTCAAATTAGGAAAAATGGGGGAAAAAATTTATATATTTTTGAAACTTGGGCAAAACACTAATTGGGTATGTAGTTGTATGAAACAGAAAAGTTCCCACCTCTCGGGGTGCCGCTTCCCCCCTTTTGCCCCCCCAAATCGTCACTTTTTTAGATTTTCACTTCTATCTCAAAAACAGTTCGTTTTAACAAAAAAAAATGTCAGTTACAAAAAGAAAGCTGATAACATTTCCTACAAGATTGTAATTGGTTATTTTTTTTCTATATGCAATAGCTTTCGAGATATGATTTAGACAAAATCGCCAATTTTTGGAAAACGCTTCTTTTTATCCCGATTTTAACCAATTTGTCTTTAACACTCAACCTCAGTTCACAGCATTGTTTTCGTAACAAAGTTGTAGAGTATTCAATTACCTTTAAAGTGAGTTATTATTTGTAACTTTATCTTTAGATGATCAAAAGTTATTGCAATTTGAAATTTTCAATAAATTTAGCAAATTTGAATGAAAACTACATTGCGCGTCAAAGTATGACAAAAAAATTATAAAGTTTTGAAACTTTAGGAAAACATTTGTTGGGGATGTATTTGTATGAAACAGAAAAGTTCCCCCTCTCGGGGGGGCACGTCCCCCCTTTAGCTCCCCCCCAAAAACAAGGTCCTTTTTGGGATTTTCACTTTTATCTCAAAAACCGTACGTCTTAGCAAAAAAATGTCAATCACAAAATGAAAGCTGATAAAATTTCCTACAAGATTGAGACTGGTTATTTTTTTCTATATGCAATAGCTTTCGAGATATGTTTTAGACAAAATCGCAAAGTTTTGGAAAACGCTTCTTTTAATCACAATTTTCCACTATGCGTTATACTAGCTCTTCAACCCTCACTTTTACAGGAGTATTCAACTCCTTTAAAATAAGTTATTATTTGTAATTTTGTCTGTAAAGGATAAAAAATTATATCAATTAGAAATTTTCAATAAATTTTTAAGAATTCGAATGAAAACTACATTGCTCGACCAAGTACGATGAAATCTAGAAAATAATTTATAAAGTTTTGAAAACTGGGGAAAACACTTGTAGGAGGTGCAATATTAAGAAACAGGAAAGTTCCTCTACCTTGGGGGGGGGCGTCCCCCTTTCCTCCAAAAATTTTTTTTATGCAAAACGGCTCTTTTTTTTTTCAATAATAATTTATATTACATAAGCGTACGATTTGGTTTTATTTCGTTTTTTTATTTTTTCCTCCTATTGTTTCTGCTGAACTAGTTATATTTAATTCGTATATAAACGCATATTTAACACATAAATGTTAGTACTAAAGTCTAAATTTACCCCCTCTCCCAACACTCAAAAAATGTTTTGAAAGTGATATTTTTTACATCAATAGAATTCTGTAATGCAATACATCTGTTCAATATTATGTACTTTGACATTTGCATTTCAGTGATCATTCATCATCAGAATTAATAATGTCAGCAAAATTAATAAAAAAATTACTGCATAAGTATAACTCACTTACTTTCTCTTGTGTGCAACATCTGTACATTAATAGTGCAACAAACCTATGGAACAATTTGAATTTTATAAAAATGTATCTTCATAGTCTTCCTGCACATTGCTGTACAGCGCAAATTGACCTTTACACTCGTGCATTTCTTTCCGCAAGTTTGAATGCAGCCTCATGAAATTAGTAATAATATTGTTTCTGGAGCTGGTTTTCGTTTCATATAAACTAGAGAGCGATCAGTTCAGATCTCTCCACCCCCAGTTTCTAAGTTCCAAATTGTTCTTTGTTACCTCCGCTCATTTCATTTGGCCGTCTTTTGAAGAATTTTCCAGACTTTCGGACAATGATTTAAAGATAAGGAAAATGTAACAGAAGATAGGGGAATTTCTTGAAAAATTGAGATTACAAATTTTGATAATTCGACTGTTGGATTCTCTTAATTAAGAATCAGCAGCTAGAAGGAAAGTTAGCCAAAATATGGGATGAAAAAAAGCGTTTTCCATAAATTTGCGAGGTTTTCTAAAACATATCTCGAAGCTATTCGATATAGAAAAAAAATACTAATAATAAAGATATCGAATAATAAATAATTCGATACATAAAAAAATAAAAATTATAATCTTCTAGGAAATTTTATCAGCTTTCATTTTTAACTGGCATGCTTTTGCTAAGAAGCACCAATTTTGAGATAAAAATGAAAATCTAAAAAGGGAACTTTAAGGAGAGGGGGCTAAGAGGGGGGGACGGGGCACCCCTAGAGACTGTTTCATACAACTACATACCCAACCAGTGTTTTCCCCAACTTTCAAACGTTTATAAGCTTTTTCCTAGGTTTTTTTCTTGCATTCTGACCCACAATGCATCTTTCATTCGAATTCCCTAAAATGTATTGAAAATTTCAAATTGCTATAACTTTTGGTCATTTAAAAATACAATTACATATAAAAATTAAATTTAAAGGTAATTGAATACTTTAAAACTTTGCTTTAAACCCATTCTTGTCAAACTGATGGTTGAAGAGCTATAAGGCAAAGTTAGTGGGAAATAGTGATACAAAGAAGCGTTTTCCAAAAATTTACGATTTTTTCTAAGGCGTATATCTTGAAAGTTTTTGTATCTAGAAAAGATAAGCCATAACAATCTTGCAGGAAATTTCATCCGATTTCATTTTGTATCTGACATTTTTTTGCTAACATGCACGGTTTTTGAGATAAATGGGAAAATCCAAAAGAAAAGGTCCTTTTTTTTGGGGGGGCGGGGAGAGCTAAAGGGGAAAATCGGCACCCCGAGAGGTGGGAACTTTTCTGTTTCATACAACTACATCCCCAATCAATGTTTTCCTCAACTTTCAAATCTGTATAATTTTTTCCCTAGATTTTGTCGTACTTTGACGCGCAATGTAGTTTTCATTCGAATTTGCTAAATTTATTGAAAATTTCAAATTGCAATAACTTTTGATCATTTAAAGATAAAGTCACAAATAATAACTCACTTTAAAGGTTATTGAATACTCTACAACTTTGTTTCGAAAACAATTCCTATAAAACTGAGGTTTGAAGAGCTATTGGTTAAAAGAGCATTGGTTAAAATTGAAGACAAAATTGGTTAAAAATCGGGATAAAAAGAAGCGTTTTCCAAAACTTTGCGATTTTGTCTAAAACATATCTCGAAAGTTATTGTATATAGAAAAAAATAACCAGTCACAATCTTGTAGGACATTTTATCAGCTTTCATTTTGTGATTGACATTTTTTTGCTAAGACGTGCGGTTTTTGAAATAAAAGTGAAAATCCCAAAAAGGACCTTGTTTTGGGGGGGGAGCTAAAGGGGGGACGTGCCCCCCCCGAGAGGGGGAACTTTTCTGTTTCATACAAATACATCCCCAACAAATGTTTTCCCAAAGTTTCAAAACTTTATAATATTTTTGTCATACTTTGACGCGCAATGTAGTTTTCACTCAAATTTGTTAAATTTATTGAAAATTTCAAATTGCAATAACTTTTGATCATCTAAAGATAAAGTTACAAATAATAGCTCACTTTAAAGGTAATTGAATACTCTACAACTTTGTTACGAAAACAATTGCTGTGAAACTGAGGGTTGAAGTGTTAAAAGACAAAATTGGTTAAAAATCGGGAAAAAAAGAAGCTTTTTCCAAAAATGTGCGATTTTGTCTAAAACATATCTCGAAAGCTATTACATATAGAAAAAAATAACCAATTACAATCTTGTAGGAAATTTTATCAGCTTTCTTTTTGTAATTAACATTGTTTTGCTAAAACGAACGGTTTTTGAGATAGAAGTGAAAATCTAAAAAAGTGACCATTTCGGGGGGGGGGGCAAAGGGGGGGAACGCGGCACCCCGAGATGGGGGAACTTTTCTGTTTCATACAACTATATACCAAATTAGTTTTTCCCCAAGTTTCAAAAATATATAAATTTTTTCCCCCCATTTGCTGTTTTTTGGTCTAATTTGCCTGGACTATTAGGCCTCACATACGTGAAGGGGGGAGGAGAGGAACTGTTGAACTCGTTGGGCTGGCAGAAATCTTATCCAAGTATAAGTCATGTCTGTAGCTTTCTATTATTACAGGAAAATATCGTAAAACACGTATTTAAAAATTCAGTGGAAAATAGGATTCAGTAAAGAGAAAGATTTTTATAAGAACAATTGCAAATAAAGCAAACGTTAAAATATTGCACTTGTGAAACTATTTTTTCTCCTTTAATTATGTCTTAAAAGAAATTTTGATACTTCGACATCGATTCGAAAACTGTCCATTCCCGTAAATTTGAATTACGATCAACGTAAACGATTATTTAGTTACAATTGTTTTTTCAGAAACAAAATAATTAAACTGCTCATTTTTAAGCGTAAATGCTTTGACTGCAGCAAATTTAAGGTGATGAAAAAATGGAAAATAAAAGTTAATAAGCAGGAAGATATGCTATTTTCTTTCTTCTTATCCTCTCTCTACAAGTATTATCCTCTTTCTGCAAGGTAAGCAAGGTGCCTCCACATCGGGATCCCCTTCGAAGGGGCGCCATTTCGAACTCAAAAGCTGAGAAAAATTTGATCTAGAGCATAAAAGGGGCGCCTGTTTTAAGTCTGCCAGGGGCGGGGGCACGTACCTAGGGCTGCCCCCGAGCAGAGATTGAATCACTGGAATATGAAAGAGTTAAAAGTATGTCGCAAATCGCTAATACAACAAATTGAGATAAATTTTTCATTCATGGAATCTGCTTCCATTCGAGCGTTGATTCATATGGCTTTAGAATTCTTATATTTTTTAAAATATATTCTTTAATATAAACAAGCAGAGATTGTTCAACTTAGATCTTCCTGCTGTTAAGTTTTTTCAGCAGCTATCTTGGTATCGGGTGCTTCTGATTTAAATATTAATCTCTCTTCCCTTTAATAATTATTAAAGAGTGTGAAGAGTCCGAATTTAACTATTTCAATCTTCCTAGGGCAACAGCGTATAACTATTTCAGTTGGTGGCTTAAATGGGGGAAAAACAGCTCAATCCCCCTTATTTACTTAAAAATCAGGCGTTTTTCCATAGATACCATACATATGCTGCCGTTTTTGAAGATAAGAACAAAAATAGCTAAATTAAAAAAGTTAAAGCAACATTTAAACAAAGGAGGAATGGGCGGAAGGAGAATAAAAAATTTTCTCACTGCTAGTTTTTTTTCCTTTTCTTTTTTTAAATAAAACTAAAATTACAATTAGCATAATGTCCGGATTTTTGAAAACAACAGCATACAGCACATTGTCCCGAATTCTGGATGTCTGAATTTGAGACCTTTTAATGTACCTCTAACACGTTTTACGAAAACAAATGATTAAATTTCAACAAATGAAAATGTTTCATTTCGACATACCTGTCTAGTCTCTCCATTGCCTCAGCGGTGACATTTAATCTTGAAGATATAACTGGAAATCAGGATCTCAGTCCGAACCTGCAAAAACCGCTGCTTGATTTGACTGCCTATTTTTTTTTTTTTTTTTTTTTTTTTTGTTATTGACATTGAATGTATAAGTCTGAAGCAAGTCTGTATGAAAAATTGTCTAGATAATTGTTCTTACTAATAATCCTAACTTTCAATATGTTATTCTTAACATAAATCACTTTCCTGACTATTATTTTTGCGCTTATTTTTGCGCTTAACGCACTGAAATTGTCGAAAAGTGTTTTACTGTAATTGCAGTGATCTTGAAGGATGTATCTTTTTATTACACGTAAACACCGACAATTTTTCTGTTTATCGCGCTTTTGTTCGACGGTGATTCCTAATTGTTGTTTATGGCGACATCTTATTTTTAGTGCATCACGTTTTCAGGAAAGCGTCAGCAGTGACGGTTTGGCGATTTCTTTGTCCCGCCAAATGGCGGAAGACTTTCTTGGTAATTCGATCAAATCTTCTAAACAAAAACATGTTTTATTTCTTTTGTTGTGCGAGTGCCAAGAAAATGCAGACAGATGCTGGAACCACTTTTAACGGAGAGGCTGTTTACGAGATTTCCATGTTGCGCGGCAGGATGAAACCTACGGTAAGATTTATGAATTGAGTTACGGTGTGACTGTTTCATTTCTAATTATCCCCAGTCTATAAATTAGTGATTAATTGCCTGAAAATTAAAAGTTTAGCAGATCCCCCCCCCCCTCTTAAAGAACTAAAGCATTTCAATGTTGTTCTACGACAGCAGTTCTTTAAATGCCGTTGCCAGTAACTGCTAAGACACGAAATTGCAACTGGATTAGTCTTTTCAGTGGGGCCTTTTCTTTGCTTTGCTAGATTTGGTTTTCTAGCCTGTATAGCATTAGGTTTCTTACCATGTATTTTCACCAACTTCCGATCTCCCGTGTAAAAGTATTCCTCCTCAAAAGTCTCATATAACTGTAGATTAGAAAATATTTGTATAGCATTTTACTTGTTAATTGAATTTATAATTAATTAATTAATTAACTAACTATACATATATTTTTGCGCCGAAAATTGCCCGAAATAAAACTATAGAGTGTTCCTTTTAACATTTCAAACCTCAAATGTCTTTATCACAGTTCTTTCGCTATTTTTTAATTTCTTTTTTCAGCTCATTAACAATTACTTTCACTACTGATGCAAAAAGCGCTCATTTTAATATTAAAACCAAATTAAATTATTAAATTATCTACTTTATGCTACTTAATGATATAGTTAGAAGGTAGAATTTATATATAAGTGCAAACATTATTGAAATAACTTACAGAAGATTCATGTCTCCGTTGATTCAAATTCTTTTATATTTTCAAACAAAATTCAAGTTAGTAATGTACTATTTGTATTTACAATTAATTACTTTTTGCTATTGTATATTTTCAATTCCTTCATACAGTGCTAGGAAGGTTGAGCCTCCCTCCCCCCCAAAAAAAAAATTGCTGTAGGGGAGCATTTTTCTTTATTGTACATTTTGAATTGGTTAATTTTTTTTAATGAGCCCCTCCCAAAGTAATTATTCTTCTTTAAGGGTAACAGATTTCGTTTTTATACAGTTTGCTTAGGTCAAATTAACAATTAAAAAAATAATCCCCTCCCCCCGAAAAAAAAAGTATGTATCCGTCACTGTATTCTATCCACGATTAGCACTCGTAAGTTATCAAAATCACATGAATGAGAAATTTGTATGCTTGCATTTTCAGAGAAATGGGTAAAAACCTAATCAACTGTCTCAGTCGTAACAATCTTGCTAATTGTTAGTCGAATATCCAATGGTTTTAAATTTAAATTAATTTTCATTATTTTGATTATTTATGTTACTTGAAGCAATGTGCTAAAAATATTGCTAACTATTGTATTATTCAGATCAGACAACAGCATACAAATATGCTTGTGTATACAAATATTTTTCATCCGAAACGCGCACACAGACGATAAGTACATTTTTATGTGTATTTTTTTTCAAAGTTTTAATTATTTAATCTTTTAAAAACTAGATTTCTGTTGCGTGTTTTTTTGGTTTAAAAAATGGAAAAAAGTAAGAAAATCTGAAACACTTTCAGATTTTAAATACGCACTAAATTGCTTAAATATATTAAAAGCGTATCATAATCCACGCGTCTTCCCTATTTCTTTCCTTATTACATTAAGTTGGAAAGTGTATAATTTTTCATGAGTGTGCCGTATTTTTCTCCCTTGTTTCGTAAAACACATCTTTGGAATCGAAATCTATCTTAAAATCGCCTACTGAAACTGTTTTACAATCTTCGCCAAGCATATTTCAACTATACCTCAAAATTTTAAACACTTTTTGAAAGGGAATCATAATCCATGAGTGTGCCGTGTTTGTTTTTCTTGTTCCATAAAACACTCATTTGGAATTGGAGTCTGTAACCGTGTGCGACTTTTCAACATTTTATTCTCTCTATCTTCTTTCTCATTTTATTCTCAACACGTAACCTGGCAAACACATTTGGAAAGATCTTCACCGTGACAGTTTATGTCTACTAAGCATATCTACAAAAACTGTCTACAAATCATGTCGACAAAGTCGCGTAGACAAAATTCTGGGACAGAACGAAATAGCACCCCAGCGCTAAAAAAGTTCAGGTCGTCTCTTCTGTTGAAACTAACGCAGGATACGTAAACGTAACGTAAAACAGGATAAATGCTACATTTAGATTATTGTCAGATGACCGTTGAAAAATGATTAATGTAACAAGCACGTTTAATTTAATCCGCACAAAAATGTTTATTGACACTGTATTTTGTGCTTTAATCCATATTAATGTGACAAAATCTTCTAATACTATCTATTACAATTACTGATACTGTCTACCTTAGTTTCTCCCCCAGAAATGCTCAATTTAAAAATTTAAATCTTCACTGATTGAGCAGAAGAAAACATTTTACTTATTTTAATTTCGAGCAAAATATCAAACTGTGCAATCTTGAAGAGCTATTTAGAATCGCGGAAATTGTGGGGGCATAGTCTATCAGTCTAACACAACTTTTAATTTATGACGTCACATTTGTCTACTAAACCCAGTTTCACTTTCTTCACCTATTTAGCTCACCCTGGGGACACAGCGAGAAAAAAAAAATTCGTTGGGTGCCCAAAAGGTGAAGAAGGTAGAATTTCTCACTAAAACCCTTGATTTATTGATATCCAATTAACAAAAATCCGAAATTTCCCATTGCCCAGACCTGGTTATGTCCCTAGTTCACCCAGTTAGTTTTCTAACGGAGTAATATTGAAACTTACAACAATGTTGAGATTCTTTGTTTTTTACATAGGACCATTATGGACGAACGCAATCCTACGTTAAAACTACGAGTTTATTAAGTGACAAAAAATTACATTAAAGCAGCTTTATACTAGTTTTCTTTTTAATGATACTTTTTGTTCATTATTTATATTACAGAAAAAGCATCCTCAATTTTTTTAGTAGTTTCATAATTGGTAGCTTTTAAATTCCATATCATACAGTCTTATATATAGTATTTTACTAATTTACGTTCAATTTCTTTCAGAAAAATCTAATGAAGTACCGAAAGTTGCTAACAAACACGAGGCGTCCTGACGTTTTCATAAAAGAGCTTAAGGTAAGAGACTTTTTGTATTTTTTTGCCTTCGTGTAATTAGTATTGTCTTTTTTTTTCCTATTTTTGTTGCTCTAAATGGTAAACACCCTTCCCCCCCACAAAATTTAAATTGTCATGCGTTCAGTTACTTACTGTATTAATCATGCTTATCCGAGATATTTTGCTTTACTTGCTAAATATCAAATGTCAAAAATTTAATTTAAGACAATTTTTTAAAAGAAATTATAAAATATGTTGCTCATAAATGACTTTTTTTACTGTATATAAATTCAGTACAAATGATTTCAGAAAAACTGTCGTTTCACGATACAGGCTAATTATTTAAAATAATTAATTAAAATAATTAAAATAAAAGTATAAATAGACTTGCATATGAAGAGGAAATCTATTTGATCTTCGAGGCAGTAAATAATAGAAACCACAAAAGTATTATTGCGAATGTATTTTCTACTCTAATAAAAGGAAAAATATTCTGAAAACATTCCTAGGAAATTAAATTTTTAAAAATGTTCAAATGAAATGAGTAGTTTTGAAGATGATAATGAAACAATGAAGAAAACTGCACATGAAGAGGATCCGCTTTAAACTTAAAAAAATTACCCAACTTAAATTTCAGAAAATTTAATAATATTAATGCATTCTTGAGTAAATAAAAAGCAAAATTAATATATTTTATTTTTAATCATTAATTATGCTTGTTTTCAAATTAATTTCGGATATTTTAGTAAAAAAAAGTTTTGCATAAAAAATATACTGTTTTAAATTTTATTGAGAACTAGGAAGGTACCTAATTTTAAAAATTAAAAATTAATGGAAGAGCAGAGTTTTCAATCTCAGTGTAAGCAGAAAGGATCAAAAATAAGAAATTTTTTTCATTGCACAAATACTTCATACCTATTTAGTGATATTAACTACTAATAAATGCTGAAAAGACAAAATATAAATTGTCGGAAGGGGAAAAAACTGATCTAAGTATATTCTATAAAATACCCATTTTCATTTTACGTTGATCTAGGAAGGATGCCTTTTTTATTAGTATAATTTCAATAACATTTCTTCCTACAAATTATTATTCATTAATTTTCAAGCCATCCTTTTATATTTTTCATAAAACTTAAAATGAGATGTAATTTTGAAGGATGTTTTAATATATTTTCATTTCCCTTCTATATTTAATATTTACCTGGCTGGTTTTATCGAGATTTGTGTTGTATTTTTAAAAAGCCCTTGAAACATTTTTTTTTTTAAATACAGGAGAAGAAATTATTCAAAAATACTTATTTACAGTGGGTGTGTTTTCAGATTGCGAAAACACAAAATAATCATAGGCTGGAAATTGCAGGAAAGTTAGAAGACATTGATTCAAGTACCTAATTTATATTTTTCACTTCAAAATTCCTCTAAACGTTTCTTGGGGGTGTTTTCAATCCCTTCGTTGGATATGATTGCCTGCTGTGGATTAAAAATTGAAATCCATCCCGAATCTGTTTTCTAATTAAAAAAAATAAAGCCAGTCTGAGACAGCTCTCATTTTTCTTGCGGGCGACCTTGATGTCACACAACCATGAAATTTTAATCGCATTTCAAACAACTTGCTTGAAAAGTTCAAGATCCGTCTTCAGATTTATCAGATAAATGAATCATTTATTGTAAAATTCAAATACAGGAGAGTTGAGCGAGGTATTTCAAGACCCCTCTTGTAAGTGAAAATTTTATGTTGTGGGATAGGGTGTACAATAAGTTTTTGAAATACATACTACGCAATTGTTTTAGACCCTTAAGAACACCTCTCAAACTGTTTTAAACCATGGATGCACAGCCTATGTCCCACGGGCCAAAACTAACCCGCAACGTCTGTGGCCCTCGAAACCCAATCAACTTACATGCACTAATTTTTTTTATCTTTTGTACGGACACTTTTATTTCAAATTCTGAAGAATTAGTATATACAAGGATCGATATAATCGAAATTTGGGTCTGTTTTCCGGAGAAAAGAAATCCATCAGCAATGAATGGCATCACTGGAACTCAAATCTTTCTTCACAGATCTTCTGTACAGTTTCAATAAAAACGCACTTCGATAAAAACGCACTTCGACTATATACGAAGTTTGACAATTAAATAACCGGACTGATGCTACAAAACATTTCATTGATCACCAATGACATTAGAAAGTTTATCCCCTTCAATGTACTCTCCTTACCGATCCCTACAACTTTTCATACGAATTTTCCACTGTTCTAAACGGTTCTGGTAGTCATTTCTGCTAGCTTGTTGAGAAACCCGCCGTTTTTGCTTTCACTTCTTCCATAATGTCAAATCTTGTCCCCTTAGGCTCGGCAAACGTTAACACGGATGTCCAATTTTTAGACTAAATGATTACTTGAAATGAATCCTTATTTTTTAAATTATGATCCAAAAACAAAGCACCAGTCTATGAGATGTAAGAGCCCAAGCTACACTGTTGTACCACGACCAAAAAAAAAAAAAAAAAAAAAGTGTAAATGAGCAAATCAAAATTCAAAGCCATGAAGATTATTTTTTTTTAAACAAGCGTGCAATTGCTTACGTTCACTTTGTTCCCAAAAATCGAACATCCAATGAACATTATTACATTGATGCTCTGGCTGCCTTTCTTGTACGAATGAGAAGCCGAAGACCCGATTTGTGGAAGAGAAAATCCTCCACGTTTCACCAAGATAATGCGTCACTCCATTCCGCTTTATTTGTAAAAGTATTATTTCAGAAATACGGTATCGGCACCATACTGGCCGGACCTGGTATCTTTTCTTTCCCCCCATGGTCAAATCCAAGCTTAAAGAGACAAGATTTGATAATGTAGAAGAGGTGAAAACAAACGCGGCGATGTTTCTCGACGAACTAACAGAAATGGACTGTCTACCCGAACTGTTTTGAACAGTGAAAAATTCGTATGAAGCGTTACAGGGATTGGCAAGGAGAGTACATTGAAGGTGATACAGTTCCTTATGTCATTGGTGATCAAGAAAAGTTTTTGGAGCACCAGTCCAGTTATTTAATTGTCACACCTCGTATGTATGTATTTAGGGATTTGTGTAACTAAAGCACACGATTTTTTGAAAAAATATTTCCATGTGTGATTTGTTAAAAAATATTTAAAACAGAGGTTAAAAGGAAGGCCCTTTTTTCATATCTTGGCTGCGTACCAGCGAAAACTACACTCAGAAGCACATTCACAGAAGTTCTCCCTGATATTTGGGCACGCAAAACTATATAAAGCAATCAGAAATAATACAAATGAAAGAAACATAAAGTTAAGGTCTTTTTTCGACTTCTGTTTCCTTGTTAGACAACTTTTGTTTAATCCTAGCGATCTAATATGTTTTTTCTCGCCAATTTTAAAGGCGTCAGGAAATATATCCTTCCAAGACGCTTTGTTTAGTAAAGAATTTATGCAAGGGAGGTTTTACTGCACTTAAGGTACATAATTTAACTATTTACTTTAAGTTTAACTTTTTTTCGGAAATGGTTATCAATATATATGCTTTATGCGTAATTTATCGGAAGTATAATGTTACAAGTTAATTTTCGGCCTCAATAACTCAGCATAATTGTTCATTGGGAAATGTTATCATAAATATGTCTAGACATTTCAATTTTTATTGGTGACGACCTTGCAAGCCGTTTATTTTTAAATTGCATTAATAATTTTTTTTTCATTTCTGAAGAATAGTCTCAGAGTTTTCCTGATCTGATGATAAGATTGTAAACGATGACTGATAACCTTTTCAAATATACTTGAAATTTTTTTAATTTCCATGATTATGTTTTGGTTTTAAAATGTACCTATGCGTAAAAGAGATTTATTAAATAATAATCTTTTTATGTAGAATTTATGCATTCACGAACTTTAAATGCACGATTTAGAAAGCAATCTTTTTTTCTTTCTTTTGTAAGTAACGATACGCAGTTTACTTTCATTTCAATTTGAATCTATAATTTTTTGATAACAGGTTTTTCTAAAGCAGTAATATGAAAATGTATTGTAATTATATATATATATATATATATATATATATATAAAGAGTACTGAAAAACTCTTTTATGAGTACTTATTGAAATTCTGCCATGTGTTTACTTTCTTCTCATAAAGTTCTATTCATTTTTGATGCACTCCATTTAAGCTTATTTCATTTAAAATTGAGATAGGATACTTCAATAATTTTAAGGTGTGTCGTTTTCTCGCCAAAAAGAGGAGATGTCACCCAGCTGAGTTAAGTTCTAGAAACTTATTTTTGCCGCCAAATTTGACGATATTTCGCCGAAGTTCGTCAAGCTTGGCGATAGTAGGCAAGATTTCGGGCATGGCCCAAACAACTTTGAACCTTAAACTTTTAATGTGTGACTTTTGATACTAATTTTGTTCTTTAAAAATCGAAATCTCATGGTCCATGACGCACGTTCATGAAATTTGGCTGTTTCGTTGAATCCTTCACTCACTAGAGGGCTCTGAACACTCCACGATTTCTTTTAACACCCTGTATATTTTTATATTAAAAATAAATAGTTCAGAAATGCTCTATAATGCATATTATACAAAATTTTAAATGTCCGGATTTTAAATGTTTTATTTTTAAAATTTTTTCCTTTCAGGGCCTAATTGACATGTCCCTCACTACCCCTCTCCAAGATGATTGCATTTATAGTTCACCTCTTGAAATCATCTCGGAGTTGTTGCAGGAGGTAAGTAAACCCTTTTTTTAAGTTCTTAAGCATGTGTTGAAAAATAAAAATCGTTTTCTCAAATAAACTCCGAAACGTGACTACAATAATGAAAACAGTCTACGCGGAATTTCCTAGCTCATTTAGAACGCTAATAAAATATAATTTATAGCTTTTTTTTAAAATAATTTGTATGAGAGTTAATATTGCCTTAACAAAAGTTGAAAATTGTTTATGATTTTGGTTTTTCTATCTGTTTTTCCGTGCTCTAGCTTGACTTAAATACTTATCTATTGTCCGGATAGTTAAATACAGTAATATTATGTATTGTGTGATCTTTACTGACACCCTCTGAATTCACGTAGGTTTCCGGATTCTTTTACAAGCAAAATAATTTATTTATCACGGCGTACGGAAAATAATGAAGTCGGTTTTTCTGTCAAGTTTTATTAATCCAAAAAAAAAAAAAAAAATTTTTTTTTTCAAGAAAGCCAATTTCAAATTAACAGCTCTACATGCATTCACAATTTGTATTTTTCTGGGTAAATTATGAGTCCAAAATAACTGAAAGTGCACATTTTTATTTTCACGGTTTAAAAATTTATGTTCATACTTGGTAAACACTTGGTCGCATATCTGGTCGTCCGTTTCCTTGCGTTGAACGTTAAAAGCCATTTCTTGGCAAGCTATCGACTTAGGATTTACACCACATAGCTGATTATAGATTTTTTTTGTCTAATAATAATAATAAAGTTATTTTAGTTTTCCATGTCCGATTGTGTAATGATGCTTATCTCTTTTAACAGCATAAAATTATTAAAGTAAATAGTCAGCGTTAGCTAATTATTATTAATTACTGCAATTATTACTTTTTACATTCACCCATGACTTTCGTGTAAGGAAGAATTTGGCTAATCTAAACATGTTGTTGGAGGGGTGTGGGAAGAAAAGAAACACTTTTGCAACACATTGAAAATTGATAGGATGAGGAATAAAAGAGTTAAACATAAAAGAAAAGTAAACGTGCATTAAGGTAGGTCCTTTGCCATTAAGATTAGTCCATCTTTAAAAATCGCCAAAACATGTGCAGAAACAATTGAACTTCACTAAGGGAAATAAATTAAGTGAAATAAAAAGTCGAATTTGTTGTATTTATTTTTTGAAATTCGATATAGCAAAATGTTTCAAAAGAGTATCTTAGAAAACCTTTTGAATGACACGAACTGCATTGTAGTTTCAGCTCCAGCAAACAAAATAGCTAATCCTAACATCATCGCAATTCACATTCACTTCTTTCTTGAATATGAAAGGGAGTTTTGGTAGCTTTACCGATAAATCATTGTTTTGAATAGATGAGGTTAAGGATGGCCTCTATAGTCGGCTTGCGGAGAATCAAGTCCCAATGCTTTGCTATGGAGAAAAGTTCCTTAACGCCTAATCATTTTTCTCAGAAAGTATTAGGTATTTTTAAATGAAATTTTCCTGTGTGAATCTTGAGAACTATTCGCAATGATTGCGCGAATCAGATTTGAGTTAATTTAGCCGAAAGAGATTTTATTGCAGTTTGGAATTTATGTTACTTTTCAGACTGCAATAAAATCTCTTTCGGCTAAATTAACTCAAATCTGATTCGTGCAATCCTTGCGAATAGTTCTCAAGATTCACACAGGAAAATTTCATTTAAAAATACCTAATACTTTCTGAGAAAAATGATTAGGCGTTAAGGCACTTTTCTCCATAGCAAAGCATTGGGACTTGAATCTCCGCAAGCCGACTACAGAGGCCTCGTAAGCCCGGGCTAGATTCCGCCGTGTTTGTTTCCCAGCGAAACTAAACTGACGGGCCGGGCAGAAAAGCCTATGAGGCAGTAAGTAGTTCTAACGCTGTTATTAACCCATTTTTGCCTTCTTTCTTTCGGAAATGGAAACTGAAACATTCTGAAACCTTTTTCTTGCATAATTTGAACAACTTAGTGCAGCACAACTATCTGCTTTTACAGTATAAGAAAGTTTTGGTTTATCGCCCCCGATAGTAAACAAGCACGAATACAACGGCACGTGCGATTGATACGGAATGGGAAACAAACATTGCATGGTATGATTCTGCCTGGATTAAAGTAGCTTTAGGTGAGGCAGAAGTCTTCATTTTCAAGTTAGCTTTTGATCGGGTGACAACATTTAGTTGGTTGTTTTAATGTCTGACTTTACTGGGATTAGTACTGGAAATTTTTATCTTTTCTTCTTCGTATCCGAAGTGCTTAGATTTTGTAGTTTTCGAGCTATACAAAGAGCTAGGTTATCTGGAGAAGTGATAAATATGCTAGTCATTCCATAATATTTCCCTACTCATTTGAACAAATTTCACGTAATCGGCGTTATGTAGTTTCAAAAACCGTCGCATCGTTGTCAACACTCCGATCGAGGAGAAGAGACCCCTTCCCCCTCTTATACTAGCGGATCCAGGGGAAGACCCAGAGGGGCTTCAGTCTACCCAAAAGAGATTTCCCCCAAAGAACCCTCCCCCCCCAAAAAAAAATCGCTAAAAATTGTTTATGTTGTTATTTATGAATTTCCATAAAAATAATAAGTAATTAAACAAATGTCTTTTTAATTTAAATTTTAATAAGATATTTAGAAATTTCGGATTGTTTCATTTTTTTGCTTTCTCCAGCACTTTATTTTATTTTTTTTCATCTAATAACAGATGATGAGACTGATTAACAGTACATGATGAGACGAGTTGGTGGCTATGACGTGTGAATCACGTGGTGTTTTGAGAGCTTATTTCTGCGTTTAAGTTAAAGAAAGTAGTAATTAAAAAAGGGTCATCATCTATAATCTAAGTATAATATTAATCCACATTAATTTCTTTAGCTGAAACGCGGAAATAAACCCTTAAAACATCCCGTGAGGCATATGTCATGGCCGCCATCTCGTGATGGTTGAACTATACTTGCACTTTCGATTTGCAATAGAGCGATTGGTTTGGAATGTAGTTTTTGTTTACTTTATTCGGAAAATGAAAAAAAAATGGACTGGGGTCCAGCATAGTCGCTTATAGAGGGTTTTGTGGTATCTTCTAAAGATTTGTAACATTAAGTATGTAGGGTGAAAAATCTGTGCCTTAAAAAATTGGTCGTTGTTGTAGGGAGAGGGGGGGCTGGGTCACTTAATAGGGGTGGTTGCTCATAGAAGTTTCACTGTATTTTGTTTAGGTAGAATAAGTTTTTTTTTTTCAAAATTTATAGGCCCTTTCTAATAAATTTCTGGATTCGCCACTGCCTATATAATCAGGTTCAGCGAATTCTGACTACTCAAAGGGGGCGAACCTTGGCATGTGCTATTGCCGCATCAAAGTGTCTCAGCCACCAAACACGTAATGGGATTAAATTTTTCTGTTACTCTGTTTCAAAACATAAACACAAACGTTTACAGTGCTTACCTTGAAGTTGAACTGTAAAAACTTTATAATTTCGCAGAGGAGTTCACTGAATTTCAAATATTAGATGAAGAATTGGCTGTCGTAGATGTAAACTTTAGCTCAGCCATTTTACAGAGCATAAAGCCTTCTATGGAGTACGTTCTTGGGACCTTTGCAATATGATGTTCAGTAGGCTCTGCTACGATTCTATTTTGAAAAGTCTTATTCAGTGATGTTCAATACTCTCTGATATTTACTTCAATGCTCTTCGTCCCTATTCAAGGTTGACAATTGCATCAGAATACTATAAATTTTGCCAATTCTATCAAAGTTCAGAGTCGCTTATCGTATGCTAAAGACAAATTTTTAAATCCACATTTCCAAATATTTTGTGATCAAATTTCGCAAAACTTACAAAATTGTCACGATTCAAAAGCAGTTCTTCAGAAATATTCATATCCCTTGCTAACAAAATGTGCTTTGAGCAACAATGTTTGAATTTATTAACATCGGGATTTGTTATGCAAGGTATACACCCCTGGAATGAAGCCAAATAGAAATAGGTGGCACAGACACACCTCCACACGGGGAAAAAGTTCATTTGCTTTTACTTAAAAGTTCTGGCATATTTTCAAATGACGTTTAATACTTGTTTCGTTGGTGAACAAAAATTATAAATGTTGGGTAAAAAAAATAGCACGAAAGATAAGAACTAAGTGAAAGAGAAATATACACATAGGGATTTCTTAGTGGTTGTTATTATTATTATTATTATTATTATTTTCAAACTTGAATATGTATCTTTGTATCTCTGCACTTTTTTTTTCTTTAAGAAATAAAAATAAAAGCGGCTTTCAAACCTAAAAAACTGGATTGGACCAATATTAAAAATGGTGCATATATTAAAAAAATGTCCTTAAATAATCCGACAGCAGAGGGTACTTTCTTCGATTGGGATATTTTTCGATCTTGTGAGTTATTTACATTGATCTTTACCTTTACTTGAGTAAAAATAAAGGTAAAAAATAATTCTTAAAAGTATTAATCAAAACTTCACTCAAATTTCTCATTTAATAACTAAACTCTTATTTTAAACAAAATATTTAATATAGTATCAGAATTCATTGTTGCCACTTAAATTATTCAATTCAACAATCAAACAAAAACTGAAATCATTTAAAAAATTCTTTGAAAGTGAAAATACACTTATACAGCAGAAAGATAACTTACTGTGGCCCATTAAAAATACTCCGATTTTTAATGCCCTTGTGGAAATTTTGCATTTTATTTCTATCAGATGTATGGCAACATATCTTTGCCTGGAGCCGCACATGCGCATGTGAATTTTATCCCTAACGGGGGTGGCTACGTCTGGTTTTGTCGGACAAATCCATGGCATTTTGAGAGCTTTAACCTCTTAGCTGTTGCATATCTTTAGATTTTAATCCGTGACTTAAGATTATTATTTGGGTTTTCCCATCAAATCAGAATCTGGAAATTTACGAAATTCTGTCGCTATTGCGAGTAGAAATTCTCACAATTATATGTTATACCTATAGATGAACACTGTATGCGTTTTCGAAATCTCTCTGGATATCAGATTCTGATTTGCTTGAAATACCCTCTAACCCTTATCTTATCTACCGTATTTACCCACGTATAAGTCAACCCCCCCCCCCCACTTTCTTGATAAAAAAAATTTGAATTTTTTTAAATCCCGCGTATAAGTCGATCCACCACTTTCCCGATCAAGAAACTTTAATTTTTTTAAATACATTTATTCAAAATCATCTGTAAAAAAGAAAGTACTAAATACAATAATAAAGATAATAACAATAGTACAAAAGTAGTATGCAAAATTGAACTGATAATAATGAATAATAATAATAATATGACACTATTGATAGTATGATATGGCAAAATACTAATATACAAAGTTAAACTGATTTAAGATCCGATTCAATAGCGGACTCATTAAACAATTAAAAAAATTCCTTCGTCGTCATCGGCTCATCATGTACACGTCATGTACACGTATTACGTACACGTTAGGATTCCAAAGACCTCCACGGGTTTCGGGGGCACCTTACCCTTCGGCCTAGAGTCCACGCGTGGCTAATTGGCCGTAATCCAACAAGAACAACAACTTGATACACGTTTTCAATCTTTGTATCGCTACATTCTTCCTGGTGTGAAAATCAACCTGAAAAGACGTCATTGTGTTATGGAATGCAGGAAGAGAACATTTGTCTTATAAAAGGGCATTTTTGACTTCTGATTAAAAAAAAAAAAAAAAAAAAATTAAGGATCCTCGTGTAAGTCGACTCCCGAACTTTAAAGCCTCTTTTTTGTCCAACATTTCTCGACTTATACGCGGGCAAATACTGTATTTGAAGAAATTTTTAGATGCTGAGTGTTAAGTAACCTTTTAATGTGAATTAATCATAAATGCAGATATAATAAATAAGCTGTCATAACAGAATAAATATTCGTATTTTTAATTTTTATATTTTAGTAATATTAATATTTTTACAAAATTTTAATGTTTTCCCCCGCATCAAAAATGTGTTTCGGGAAAGTGAGCTAGCTGTACAGGCATTGTTGCAAGTGAAATGAATATATGATCCCTTGACCTTGGCGACGAAAAGAAAGTTTTCAAAACTTGTGGAATTTCAGCTATATCTCGATTAGGAAAGAAGATACTGGAAAAATCTAGAAAAAGGATGTCACATCCTTATTGACGTCATGTCCGCCTGGAAAATATTTGTGCTTCGATTCGTCGAATAAAGGGCTATTTTCATTCTTCCGAGCTTGTTGGACTGTTTTGACACACCCACTGTGCAGTTTTATTAGCATTGCTGTAAGGGAGATAGGTCAGAATATGAGAATTCGTTAACGCCTGATTCAAACTGTTAAACGGTTTTTCGCAATCTTCAGCCCAATTAAAACTTTATTTAGCTTTCGGCCTCACCATGGCACAGTGGTTATATCACTGAAAATGGTAGACGGCCGAAGTGTGAAGGTCCCGGGTTCGGGCCCCATCGCGCGGTCGTCGATCTAACGGTCTGGAGTTTTGGTAGGTTTTCTCCAGATGTAACGTGAATACACGTTAGAACCCCTTAGAAAGTCCTCTACCAAGGCATCCCTCATCTTAGGCAGATACCGCTCGCGAAGGTTTGCCTTAATCACACACAATCACAATTATTTAGCTTTCGCCAATTTATCTAGAAGCCTTACTGCAGTGCGCACCCTTGGTTAAAAAAAATGCACATAACATTGTTTAATGTGTTTCGTATTGTTATATATTTACAAATGCCTAATTCTTGTTTCGTAATATATCAACTTAGTGTTTATGTTTTTCGGAATTTTATATCCCGGTTGGTATATAATTGTTTCTAGTGGACAAGCATTTATGTTCCGCTCCCCGAATTGTGCTACCGTGTTTGCGAATATCGCAATGGTGCTGTGATGCAAGCGTTTTAAATTCAGCTGCTTTATTATATTAAACTAATGAGAAAACTTTAAATTATCCTATATGTGTGTGTGACCTTTCCAATGTAAATTATGAAAGTGAAGAGTGTTCATGATATATTACTGCATCTGCGTTAGAAAAATTGTATGCGTCATTAATTTTACTGGCAGTTTAACTCTTCTGAGAATAATCGCATGTATTGCGAAAGTTTGTTTTAATAAATTACGGGAAACAGAATAAAATGCGCTTATAAACATTTGGAAGTATAAAATAAAGAGTGCATTCAGCATTCAATTTTCAAATAGTTTGTGGAGCTGACGTCCTATTTCAGCAATTTACTGATTGCTTTTATGTGGATTGAATAAATTTTGCTTATAAAAATGAAAATGAGTTTGAGAAGATTGAAAATGATAGATAACAAGAAATGTTCCTGCATCTTTAAATCTGCAATCTATTTCGGAATAGTCTAAAATATTATTTTGCTGTATTTTATTTTCTATTCAATTCTGATGAATAGACTGTAATAGTGTCTGAAACTGTCTTGCACATTTTTAATTGTTGTCATTGTTTTTTTTATTTTTATCATTCAGTAAATAGTTCAATATTGTACCTAAGCATTTTGTAACTGTTAGACATTGTCATTTGGATTATTTGTCTGAACACTTTAACGGCTACAATTTTCAGTTTGTGCTATTAACTTTTGGATTCCATTCAAATTCTCAAGTTTTACGACTGAATCTTGTTAAACCTTTAACGTGCGCTGGTTGTGCCGTGAAATTACCTTATTTCAACGCTTTAACTGCGAGTCGCAAAAAATATGGTTAATTGGTCTCAACTCTCAAAAAGGTGCCGCCGCTGCCATCGATCCATTTGACTACCAACTACATTTATCGACCGCCATGTTGTTGGTAGTCTGGGGCGGCGCAGCCAGCTGTGCCAGAAAACCACTTTAACCCTTTGAGGCGCAACCCATTCCCAATGCTGAAAAAAGGGCAGCCGTTGCCATCGATCGACTTAACTACCAGCAAGATGGCGGACGATCGAAACGTTCATCGAGTGCCACATATCTAGAGACCCTTTTTTGACGACAGCTGGCTGTGCTGCACAGCCAGCTGCGTCAAGAAAAGGGTCTCTAGATCTGTGACCCGAGATGAACGTTTCGATCGTCCACCATCTTGCTGGTAGTTAAGTCGATCGATATTAAGCGATTTAAAGGGTTAACTCTGTGGCGCCAGATGGGCTGTTCGATCGACTGCCATGTTATTGGTTGTCAAATGGATCTATGGCAACAGCTGCACCTTTTTTTCAGCAGTTTATCCAATTGACCTTCCATATTGATGTGAAAACACTTACGCTTCATTGCGTTAAACTTGATATTCTCGATATGAAATAGGTATGTTTCTAATTGTCCTGATTCACATCTATTGGCACTTCCTATTGTTGACTAAAAGATCTCTTTCGCACTAGAGAAAATACTCGGCATGATACCTTTTCTGACAATGAACAGCTGCCTTACGTTCTGCTCCATATATCTTCTCCAAATTGAAATTAATTGAGTAAAAGGAAATCATTCTTCAAACTTTTATCAATTCTTCTTCCTTAACTTATTTTTGACCAGTAATTCTTCAGATTATTCGATGTGTCTTGTTGGAATATGCGAATGTGTTTTTATTTGTTGATGCATATTTTAATGAAGAAAGCATTACGAATCACGCCAAGTACAGTTTCGCCACGAACGGCAGGAACGGGGTTTTGTAAAAATGCCACTACAAATGCATTTCTGGTTAGTTTATTTTGTAGCATATTGTATTGTAATATTAGTTATTAGGAAAAAGTGTGTACTGAAATTCTGATTGAATATTTAGTATGCTTAAAACTAATCGAACAAAAACCTTGAAGAGATAAATATATTCAATGTAACAAAGATTTACCGCCACGCAACAAAACATAGAAACTGTATAAGAGTACATTGTTACGATAAACTTTAAATATGATTTCATGTTTCCTTTAAAATTTTTATGAATATTGTTGAAAGCATTTCAATCTTTGAACATACATGCCACTTTGCTACCCATCTTTTATACGTAACATAGCCACCAGGATGTTAATGACATTCGTGATAATGGTAATGGAATCATAATTGCATATTTTATGCCAATTGTAACATTTTCTAATGAAATGCTGTGGAGTTTCTACAGACTTCTTTCTCTATTTTAGTTACTGTTCCATTAGCTTATATGCCACAGTGCAAAAGATTTGATAAACGTATGTTCTAATAAACTACAAACAGTTTCCAACTTCTAAATAAAATCTGTTATTTTAATGAAGTGTTAGAAATATTTTTTTGTAAATTATTTTAACTTGTGGGAAGACAATTAAAACAAATCTAAACCAAAGTATGATAGTGTGTGTGTGTGTGGGGGGGGATGCCATTTTGTTCCCAAAAGAACGAAGTGTAACTTTTTTTTTGGAATTGAAATAATTTACAAGTCTCTATTAAAAAGATATGAAATCTTTCAATATGAAATTATTTATTTTTTAAATATATTGTATATAATCAATATATATATTTTCCGCACCGAATCTTCCTAGCTGTTATTTCTTGTTTGAAGGCATCTATTATCGCTCCCAAAATAGTACGTTTTCCGAAAAAGTTCTTTATTCAATACTTACTCTTCGAGGAAGAAATATGGAACTCATTTCTTGGCGCTTTCAGGTACATATTGGATGCACAACCGCTCTGAAATTTCTCTCCATTTTCGACATGTAGCGGGAAAAGAGAAATCTTAAATGCCTCGGCTTATCCAAAATCAGCTCTTATTTTCAGAATAAATTTCTTTTTTTACTCATTTCAGTTCCTTTATGTCCCAACAGAAATGCATTAAGAAGCTTATTGTGCAGAACTCGGGAACACATTTTTATCGCGGCTGAGAAACTTCTTGTTTAGTGCACAGCTTGAAGAAATATTTTCATTTATGCTGTTTTCCCATGAAAAACTTGCGGATTTTTGGTATAGAAATTAACAGTAAACTCTAGTCTCGCAGTGGCCCAATCGGTCTAAGCTCGCTTCCCATAAAAACATCTAAAGGGAAGCAACGCCGAACTTGATAAGCTTTCGGAAGAATGACAATTCCTCTCGTCTGGACTGCTGTGGGACTGTGTACGCTAAAGGGAGCTCGTGCACGTAAAATCTGTCATGGTTCAATGTCTTCCTTGTTGAAACGATACCTCTGGGAGCGCCAAATCCAGGTGCTGGTCTCTCATTTGGAGTTGGTTCAAAATTAATAGACCCTGAGTTAAGTCGGTCCTCCTCTCAATGGAGCTCAATGATATGGAAGCCGTTCCATATTGCCTATCGCCATACTATAGAGCCCAGCCTCTCTACGACAGGTCTCCCTCTACGTGACAGCTTTGGATTTAGACAGATGTAGTGTTGAAATTAAATTTCGGGGCGGCAGGGTATGTAGCGCTAAAATTTTTTGCACATATGATAGTGGCGGTGATTGAGGCGTGACCACAAATCAAAGGTTTCCACAGAGCCTGAAAGTTTGGATAACCTGTCGTAATGTATTTTCAGTGGGAAAAACCTGATTTTCAATATTAAAAGAAAATATTAAATTCAAGTTTTTGGATGATTGCAATGATATGATTTGGCTAAGTAAAACTTAAACTGATTTTCCAGCAGTATTTTTATGTTTTGAAATGATTAAGGATAATTAAAACTGATATTTCTAAGTCCTTTTTCTGGGTTAAATACAGTAGGAGAAGGATGCTCCTTCAAACGTCACGTCGAAATGCTCCGTGGCTCGTGAAAAAGACAGGCTCCGGTGGTCAGGCCTACTTTTGAAGTCAAGTGTCTCTTCGTATGCGAGGATCTCTTTTTGTTGAATTACGTTTACTCAAAGAAACACAAATAATGTTTTTAACCTACCTTTGGCTGGAAGTACTCTTGACAAATTAATTAAAAATTCGCATTTTGCTCTGTCAGTACTTACTTCCATGGTTTAAAATATCTCGTTAAGATTTATATAAGTGATTTTGACTCAAAAGTACTGATGTTTGACTTGAATAAAAACAAAGGGAACTTAGGATTAATTTTTTTTTCTTTTTGAAGAATGAAAATTATGTAATGGGGTTAATAAAAATTAACACCTTTTTTTCAAAGTTACAATTCATTTTTGAATATATCCCACTTTACTAAATTTGTTAGTCGTCCGTTTTTTAGAAATATTTTTGCTAAAATTTGCTATAAATATAAAGTAACTAAAATATTATACGAAAAAAAAGAGGGGGGGAGAAAGAAGGCAAATACAAAATAAATGAATATAAAAAGGGCTCATTTTTATTATTATTCATTAATACATATATCAAAAATTTACATTTTCTCCAATTTTTGTATAATACCCAATACCCATAAAAACTTGATAAAAAATAAATATTACTATATCAGACAAGACTTTTTTCGTTAAATACATTTTTATATATATAAATAAGTTTAAGGAGCACATCAGCAATAATGTAAACAAAAACAAAAAAAAAAAACCTACCTCTGAATCTGTTTCTACTCTACCTGAATAATTTTTATGTATAAATAAAATGTTTCAAACTTTTATGTAAGTGAACATGGTAATAAATTTTATCTTTATTTTTAGAAAGATAATACATAATCAATTACAAGTAAATTTTAAAAACATATTGATAAAATAAAACATCCATATTTAAAAATAAATTCGTGCATAAATACATATATTTATTTATTTAATCTTACAATCATAAACACTTTCTCATTCTCCAGGGATAATTAAATGTTATTTAATTCCTCCTTGAAAGCACACACATAATAACATTTAGGTCTTACTGTGCTAAAAACATTCGGTCCGTATGTGTTCCTTAATGTGAATTGTGTTACTTCTAGCAATTTGAATGTTTAATCGATAATCAACAAAATATCTATAAAGACTGAAATTCAGATAATTTTAAGACAAGCAAAAGTCATGAATTTTTAAAACGCAGTTAATATTTCAATAGTTTGCTCTCAGTTGTATTTTTGTGAAAAAGTAATTATACGCACAAAAAATTACTGTAATTATATCATTACATATTATATACGAATTTAAATACTAATTTTCCATAATATAAATGTATAATCATGTAATCGATCGATTTAATTTAAGCTTTTTCACTTTTCGTACATTATTATTTGCATGTATTTAACTATCATTTTTTCTTGAATGAAATTATTGATTAAAATTTTGCAAACAATCAATACAGCTTTGCTAATACAATCAATCTAAAACTGTTTAATGCATATACAACTATCATCAAAAATTATTTTCTAACCTATTTATACAAAATAATTTATGTAAAACAAACTTATTGTCCCATGATTAAAAAAAATATCTTCATGATTATTACAAATTTCATTCATCAGTTATCAAGAAGCAGAAGCTGTAGAAACAACCCATTCAGTATGAATAGTAAATTTTCCCTTGTCTAAATCCCTTACTGAATCAAATGATGAGTCAATATCAACTATTACCCTCTTTATTTGTAGCCATGATTTACATTCAAAACAATTTTTGTGTTCTAAAACTTTTATACCTGCATAGCCACCTATTAAAAATTAAACTTGGTTTCAACGTCTTCAGGGATTATTTCAACACTGTTAAAATCTACAAGATCTGAAAGATCTATTAAAGATTCAATATATGCTGAATGATTTTCGTTTCCTACCATCGGAATTAAAGTTCTTAGCGGGATAAATCCAGAACGACATCCATAAACCTGCACATGCGAGGAATTTTTTCAAAACAGATAAATATTTTAAGTAAACTTTCAAATATGAGATGCAGGTAAACCAATAAAATAACTACGTACATCTTCTCTCTAACGCTTTTAGTAGAACGTCAAACTTCGTATACACCAAAAGAAAATAACTGCAGTACGGTGCATTCTAGGACAGCTAACTTAACATACAAATGATCACGTGATATTTCAGCGCCTTACTTTTTCGTCTGCCACGGAAATGCTCTATTTGAAGAATCTGACGCCGCACGGCATTAGCAACAACAAACAACACAGTCAACTCTTTCCGACACCCGTTATTCCGACAGCCACACTAATCCGACACATCTGTTAGAACATGTTACTTTGACTTTCGTCTCCGTTTCCATAAAAAAATCTGATGTAGTTAAAAGCTTTGTATAATTTTTATTGGCTCTCTAGTACGTACATTAACTGAAATCCTACCTGTGTCTGATCTGGTCCCGTATTACTTTATTCTGTAATCCTATTTTTGAAATGGATTATATTACTTGCATGTATTAGTTCACAGAAAATCAACAAAGGCGGCACCGCAGCACTAACAACTATTTTACTGTATTATTTCCTTCCATTATGCATAGTAACTTTCTAAATTCGAATAACTTGATTTGCAGCAGAAAATAAAACAAATAACGACGGCAATAGGCAAAAGGAACAGTTTAAATTTGGGTTCAAGGTTAAATAAAAGATGATCTGCCCCTTTTTGCCCGCGATACCGATTTTAAGCGATATTAGCAACATTAAAAATAAATTTTGGTAAGAGCAACTATATTTAAAAAAAAAAAAGTCAAGTCTAAATAATACTTTTACACTTTAAGGTTGAAATATTATTGAAATTATTCACTGCAGTGAAAACTGAAAGACAGTGAACAGAATTTTGCTTATCAGCCAAAAAATAGTGGTAATTTTTTTTAAATTCTTAAATGTTATTAATTTGTGGGACTGGATTGGGCAGCAGGAGAATCGATATACTTTAACCCTTTGAGGCGTAACCCTTTCCCAATGCTGATAAAAGGGCAGCCGTTGCCATCGCTCGACTTAACTACCAGCAAGATGGCGGACGATCAAAACGTTCATCGCGTGCCACAGATCTAGAGACCCTTTTTTGACAACAGCCGGCTGCGTCAAAAAAGGATCTCTCGATCTGTGGCACGCGATGAACGTTTCGATCGTCCGCCATCTTGCTGGTAGTTAAGTCGAGCGATGGCAACGGCTGCCCTTTTTTCAGCATTGGGCAATCTGTCCAGCTGTTTTCGCATTCTTCCATTTTTCAACAGATGTCAGTGCTGTTAAAATCAATCGTGACAATTTTTTGACGGGAAATGACGTGCTAAAAAGTAAAGGATTCTCGTGGAGCTATGTCACCCGCAACTATTTTTATAGAAGTCAAATCTGTTCTTCGTGATTGGCAACAGTCAAAACGTCAGAGTTTGGTGTTCCCAGAGCGGGAAGATTGCGCGTTAAAGGGTTAAAAAATTGGGTTAAAAAAACAATAAAATCACTAATGTAACTAAACTAGCTAACTTTTAAAAGTGAAGATCTCCAATGGAATTAACACAAAAGTAAGAGACCTTTCACTGTGGACAGCGTTGGCTTGTCTTTTGGCGTCCTCATAATAAGACGACTAACATCTCCGGCTCTCAACCTTTCGTAATGATCACGCCTAAGTTAGCAGCACTGGTGGAAGGAAAGGAGGGGGGCAAACAAGATATTTATGTGTAATTAAATAATTTGTCTTGGTATAGTTTCGAAATAAACTGACTGTCGTTGACATATAGAGATTTGTAGCTTACCTTTTTCATGCTTTTAAATGTTTAAAGAGAAAAAGAAAATCCATAAGTTTGTTTAAATGTTATTATGACTTTTTTTAATAAGATTTACGTTAAGGAGACTACACACTAATGCTCTTTAAAATTTCTGCAACTCTATAGACGCTGAAAAAACTATTACTTGGAATTCTTACTTATTTGATATTCAATTTTCGATATTAAATTTAAAAACTTCAACCGTCGATAAATCTCAGAATTCTAAAAATATATATTGGAGCTGAAATACGTGAAATTTCATCCTATTTACTTGGAAAAGAGATTTTTTTTTATTGCATCCTTAATTCGGGAATTTTGTTGTTCGACTACAAGCTTTTATGCGTGGGTTGAAAAAAAAGGGGGCAACGGAGAATAATTTATAGTTGAAAAATATTTCCATTAGAACGGAAATATTTTATTTAGCAATTAACTTGTTATCTGAAAATAATTGGTTATGCGCGTGCTACTTTTTTGGTTTTGTTGAGTTTGGGAAAAAGAATTTTCAATCTTGGAATTCAACGAATTAATTTGCTCACTCCCTCTAACTTAATAAAAATTACTCTTTGTCTGTGAAACTGTAAAAGAATTGAAATTGATTTTTTAAAATTTCAATAAATAAATTCTAATATTAACATTAAAATTACTATAAAATTTTACTCATTTTTTCCGTATAATCCTATATCTAAAAATATTTGCTTCTCTGTATTTAATTTATGGTTCCTCAACTAAAAAGTTTGTCTCTTAGTATTTGATAATAATTGCTTAAATCTTTAAAATTATAATAACACTGTGAACATTTTATTTACATAAATGCAGTTTTTTTGTAAATGACATTTCAAAGGTTTGACTAAATTTTTCTTTTTGTGTAGAGGGTCACCCTAAAAAGTTGTTTCCATTATTCAAATGTACAACCCCATTTAAAATTTATTGCTTGAAAAGCAACTGCATGCCTTTAGAAAATTTTTCCTAATCCTAACCAGAAGTATAGAGCTAAAGTCAATAGTTTGAAAAGTGCCTCACCGATCAAACTGCTTGAAACAACCGTATGGGCTTACAGATATATATATATCTAAAATATCACATAAACAGTACATTTTGATGTATTAATACAACAGTTTTTCAGATAATTGTATTAAAATGAAATTGTAAAATTGCTGTAAAGGGTTGTTTTATTTAATGTTTTCGTGCCATACATACTCCCAATATATGCAAATCGGGCCTTATTGAAGTACACAGAAATGCGTTAACATAAGGAAATATTCATAAAAAATTATCATTCTTAAATAATTTTCTTTGACGAATAATCTATTAGATAAAAAATAAGCTGTAACTACTGTAACGTAATAAATTAAGAAATTAAATTTCTTAATTAATTATGTTGAGAAATTGCATTAGTCTAGAAAGATAGCTAAATCATTATAAGGTAATGCGTTTCTGCGTAAAGTTACAAACGAAACGCCTATTCTATTTAGTTCTAAAACTTTCGGACGAATTTCAACATGGAATTAAATTTCAAAATTAGCAAAAGTGAGTATTTTTTCAAAATTTTATGTGTTTTCACTTTATTTGTATGAGTGCACAATACAGCTTTTAAAATATTTTGTACTACTTCTTATCAACAAAATTTATGATTTTATTCCAGCCATATAAATTACATAGATCTTTGAGAGCAAACAAGGTTAAGGCATCTTTCCATAATTTCTATATCCTTTGTGTTAATAATTTGACTATGATTTATTCAATTCAGTCATTGGTCTTCAATTACTGACAATGCTTTATTCAATTTAATAATAATTTAATGCCCCGGGCGCAAGATTAACTTCGTTCTGCTTAACGTGTGATGAGTGATCCATCTAAAAAAATAACCAATTTTTCCTTTTCTTTTCAGGGTCTGTCGTGGCTACCCAAATCTCTGAATGAGGAACTAATCTCTGTGATAAGTCCGCTTTTAGAGCTGACGACGCCCACGCCTGAAATCTGTGACTTCCTTACCAAGGTATCCATAGCATCTCGTATTACGCTGTAGTTTCTTTTTCCTTAACGCTATTACCACTTGATAGGCTTCTTTCTTTTCTGCCGCGACACAAGTAGGAGAAATTAAAACCCCGCCAATTTCCATCGGCTGTTTTTCCTACTCCTTTAAATTTTGTTTTTCATTCTTCTCTTTTGTTTATCTTTGCACTCTGTTGAAGTGGAGAAATGTATGTTATTTTACTAGTATCTTTTTTAGAAATATATTTGCTTTAGTTTTTAACAGCTGTTTTGAGATAAGAGGAGCACTTGATGTCCTAAAAGGCCTAATTTTAGAAGCAACTTCAGGGAAAATGTTTAAGGAAAGTTTTATAACGACGTTTACGCCGAGCTGGGGCAGATTAATGTAAAGGAGAAAAATAATTGATTTGAAAATAAAGAAAAAATGCTTTAACGGAGAGAATTTTTCTTAAACGGAACAATGTTTCTACTGGATATTATAAAAAAAAAAAAAAAAAAAAAAAAAAGGTTTTTCTCTTGGAATTTATCCTACTTTTGTGTTTAATTTCGAGTGAACTTTTTGAATAATGAATTCTCTCATAATGTTTTCACACAGCTAGGATTAGCCCGACCATGTCCTAGTGAATAAGGCATTGAACTTTGGAAGATGGCTAATATGTGCAGGTCAGTGGTTTTGGTATATCGCGTGGTTGTCAATATACTGGAATTTTGGGCAGTTTCCTTCAAATTTAACGCGAATATGTGTTAGAACCACTTAAAAAGTCCTTTGGCCGAGGCATCCCCCCCTGTCAGGAATATTTTTTACAGCACTGCCATCTGCTGAAAAATGGAGAATACGATGGAAATACATTGATATAGAAGAAAAAATGGATAGCCTGCCCAATGCTGAAAAAAGGTCAGCCGTTGCCATCGCTCGATTTAACTACCAATAAGATGGCCACCTGATTTCAGCGCTTTCACAATCATTAGTCGCAGAAAATATGATTAAATGGTCTCACCTCTGAAAAAGGTGCAGCCGTTGCCATCGATTCATTTGACTACCAACAAAATGTACCGTTTGCCATGTTGTTAGCAGTCTGCGGCGGCGTAACCAGCTGTGTCAGAAAACCTCTTTAACTCAGTGGCGGCAGATGAGCTATCGCCGACCGCCATCTTGCTGGTAGTTAAATCGAGCGATGGCAGCGGCTACCTTTTCTTCTCAGCATTGGGAAATGGCTGCGCTTCTGAGGAGAGAAATAGAGAGAATTTCTGTTATGTTTTATTCGAGTAAACTTTTTTCATTTTTCTAGCACTGTCGTGAAAATCCAAGATCAAGAATAGTCCTGGAAATGTTCACGCCGATCGTACAAAGAATTCTCAAGCATAATATGGTAAGAAATTTTTTGTTAACGATTGTCTTTCTTTTGTACGTTCAAAATGACACTGTGACGCATTATATAAAAGAAAGAGAGACGGAGTAAAACTTTATACTCACAAAAACCGAGTTCTTATGCTTTGACATTTGTTATAGATTAAGTAATTTGTAGGACAAGCTATACTTATCACTAACTGTACTTTTATTAATCATCAGAAAAATAGTAATTACTCTCATGAATATGATAGCGGTTTATATTCCTCAAATTTAGTGTTAAAATTACAACATCAAGCTTTTTAAAGTTGTTAAAATTTCATTAAAACTTTTTGTTTAAAAATTGGTTTGTTTCAGTACTTTTCGTAAAGGCTGAGCACTAACGAAAAAGCAAGAAATTTTTTTTTTTTTTCAGGATGAAAAGAAGTCCTATCTGTTAAATTTTCATTGCCTAACTCTTCCAATATGCCAAATCTGGAAAGCAATTATATTGTTTCTTAATAATTTCAACGGGTTGTAACACTTAATAACTATCATAAATTGTACCCATTTCGATTCTTCCATTATTTTCCCCAATCGACAGCCTACACTCATCATTTGTAATTCTCGAAATCCTGTAATCGTTATTTTCCCGAGTGGGAGAATTTCTCCCTTCCTTTGCTTCTTTCCCGTGTTATTTCAAACTACCTTCCCTAGTCAATTTCCTGACCGGCGTATACCTTGGCGCACCAAATATCCGGCGATGTCTCCTACGCCTCAACTATTCCTTGATAGAGCCGAATACACATGTCTTGGGGACTTTTTCCGTATCGAAAGTGTGCTAGTCAAATATTTGTGAGGCACTAGATCACCCATCCATTTAAACAGCGTCCTCTAAGGGAACTGCTTTTATTTTTATTGATTTCGTGGATTTTCTGGGTTTTTTGTAGCTTACAAGGCCGTTTGTGCCAACAACAATAATGATGAAATGTTCTTAAAATGTATATAAAACGGCGTGCTTGGGAATTTTAGCCACCACTGAGCTTATTTAGTGACGTAAGGATTTTGCCAAGAGCGCAGCTTTGCTTTACTAATTGCAAACGTTTTCGGGAGATTTTACCATCACTGTTTTGGCGATTATCTCGGTTGCTTGGAAAATGAACTTTGGTGGCTGCAATAATCTACCAGTTTCCCTCCCCCCCCACACAAAAAAAATAATAGTAAAATAAAATACAAAGGAAAAAAAAGTAATATCTTCAGCATGAACTTAATAAAAAAAAATCGCAAGTGAAAAGCCTTACCTGGTGTATTTTTCATTAGATATTATGTACTTTTCATGTTTACATACACACTCATCGTAACTGTTCATTAGCTAGAGCAACCAGAAAAGTCTGTGCAAAAAAGAGAGTAAAACTCTTAAACAAAAAGTATTTTGTCTTGTTTAAAAAGAGCACAAATTAGACCTCTATATAAAAATTTGCTACCGAAGAAGTAGCTAGACGTAGTAATTTATTAGTATAGACTCTCAAACGTTGGAATCGGTGAAATAAATAAACCATAAAGCTTTTGAAAAGAAAAACGCCATCGAAAACGAACATATAAGTAATACATGTTCAGAAAGACTGATTTCTATTTCTATTGACGAACAGAACACTTTTCGTATCTCTTAGCATTAGTTGATATCAATATTTGTTGGGTACGATGCTCTACCGTAAAATTATTTATTTATTATTTAATAATTACTTTATTTCTGGATATTGATCAAACTACTAAGTTCTTACGTAGATGATTTGTTTTAGTTTCTGAATTCTTGCTATTTTTGTCTAATAATGAACTAAGTAATTTTGTCTACTAATGAACTAAGCTGTTGCCGTTCGCAGCGTGGAAATATCGTCGATTTTGGTACCGCATACGTTAGCGTATTGTATAAGTAGAAGTTTTGATTGGCTAAGAAGATGTACTTAATCCTTTTTATTTCTGAGAAAACTCCCCTTATTTAGGGGTTTTATTTTCACTGCTTATTGAAAAATTATGAGGCTGTTGCCTGAAGTGTTTCTAATGATCATTTTTTTTTCTTTTTCTTTTAAAGGACTTTGGCAAATATCCAAAAACTAGGTTATTTGTTCAAGAGTACATACAAGCTCTTAGTTGCCAGAATGATGGAAGAAATGCCTTAGAGAAATTCATCACTAGGTACGTAAACTTAAGCATGAATGGGATCTGTCCTCTATAATGCAATGGATATGTTAAAATATAAACTGGTGATTTTTTATTTTTAAATTGAACTAAAAGTATTATTCTGCGTACAAAATTCTTGAAAATAACATTCTTTAATAGCCAGTTAGAGTACCACGACTAATAGCAAAAAGAGTTTTTAAAAAATGATATAATTTTAGTCGATAAAACAACTTACTTCCCCAAATCAATAATTTTTTTCCTTGATATATGCCCAGACATTTTCACATGTACTGAACTATTTTGATCGCATATCTCCCTATGAACTTTTCATAATTAAAAAACTTGAAGCTAATATATTATTATATTTTTTAATTATAAACTTCAAACAGTTCTCATTAATAATGAAGGAACTTTTTTAATTATTTAAATGTACTAAGAATTAATGTTTAATGACAAATAACTGGGGAAAGTATGTTTTAAAGAAAAAAAGTTGAGAATTAGAAAACATCGTTTTTAACATAAAATTTTACCAACTCACCCAATAAAATCGTACGCAAATGTTATACACTTGTATCTGAAAACATATTTTATTAGTAAATAAGCACCATTTAGTAAAATTTGCTTCTCTATGGTACATTTTTAAGCTGCAGAGTACATTATCGTACATCTTATGAAATGTTGTATTCTCAAATATTCATAAAACTTTATACCTAACTTTTATTGAATGGTTTATAGATAGTATTTGAAAAGACGGTAAAGGGATATAGTAGTATATTTTTATAGCTCATCAAAGTGTTAAAAAAAGCCCCTGATATGATACAATTAAAAGGAAAAAAAAGAATTTGTATCTAAACTTAGCGAGAAAATTTACTTATTTCAAATCTTCTTGTGTGCGGGTGTAGAATATTTCTATGCATAGAACTAACGCATTACATTACTTATTGAATATGCTTTTCATTCTTTCTTTTTCCAGTACGCACGGCATATCCAGTACATGTCCTCATCCTCGAGTGCTGCCCAACCTCGTTTCCATATGCCTAGCTGCCGTTTACGCCTTGTACGAAGAGAGGCGGAAGTAAGTACAAAACTTTATAATGTATTACTATTTTTCATTGTATAACTCTTAAACGCGCAGTGTTCCCGCTCTGGGAACACCAAACTCTGACGTTTTGACTGTTGCCAGTCACGAAGAATAGATTTGATTTCTGTAAAAATAGTTGAGGGTGACATAGCTCCACGAGAATCCTTTACTTTTTAACACGTCATTTCCCGTAAAGAAATGGTCGCGATTATTTTTAACAGCACTGACATCTTCTGGAAAATGGAAAAATGCGAGAACACCTGTTTAGATTGCCCAGTGCTGAAAAAAAGGGCAGCCGTTGCCCTCGCTCGACTTAACTACCAGAAAGATGGAGGACGATCGAAACGTTCATCGCGCGCCACAGATCTGGAGACCCTTTTTTTGACGCAGCTGGCTGTGCAACGGCTGCCCTTTTTTAAGTATTGGGAAAGGGTTGCGCCTCAAAGGGTTAAATGAAATGCTCAAAAGGGAGGACAGTTTTTCATTTTCGAGAATACAATATATAACAGTACAGTGCTTACTTTATTTAACTTGCAAAATTGCGTTATTTAATATTGCTTTGCATTCCGTTATGTTACATTTTAAAACTGCGCTGATATGGAGTCGGGTAATTTTATTCCATTGTAAACTTTTCTTGATGGTTTCGAATTATTGTAGCATTTCTGTGTGCTGAGTTTTCGGCGGTGACACGTCTTTATTTTTAGAATCACTGTCACTTTCTTGCCCTTCATTTTTATCCATTACTCTTCAAAACTCTTCATGTCTAGGATTTGAAGTAATTATTTAACAGTTCCGCATCCATTTCTGGAAAGTCAGAGATGTTTACATCTAGGTTGCTCTCTTGTTGAATTTCACTGTTTAACCACTTTTGTTTTGATTCGGTCAAGATGATGCTCTGTTAATCCTCAGAACCAATTCTCATCTCTTGAAAATGGAAAATTTAAAAAGGTTAAAATCTGAAAAAATTCATTTTAGGGAGAGAGCATTTCGTTATACGAAGAGTATTTTTCATGTTATTAACGAATGCGTTCCGATTAAAAATTTCTTAGGGAGGCTCTAGTGTATTTCAAACTAATTATTGGATGTCATTTACATAAGAATTTTTTTAATAAGAAATGGGGGAAGAAAAATAAATCTCGGAAAAACACATTACAATTTCCTTTAACAAATTTTCTTTCGAAAAATGCAAAATTTCGGAGTCTTTCGTCATCTTATATGGCGCTCGAAAAAAAAAAGTGTTGCTTACTGAATTTTTACGGTTAAATAAAGATGTGGTAAGACAATCCGCTTATGCTTAGCCGTTTTTTCTCTCTACTGCGTATCCTAATATTAAGGTAAAGATTTGGACCCACCCATTAAAAAAAAAAATTTTTATTTCATTCAGACTTCTCAACGAAAAGGAGAAGTTCGAAGTGTATTATAATATCGATGTATTAATACGGTCGTAAAGGAGCAAAAAGGATAACAAGTAGCCCAGTGGCGTAGCGAGAAATTTATCATGGGGGAGAGGGTTACGACTACTGCAATTCATATATGTGTATATGTGAGCATTTTGTATGACAAAAAAATTCCTCATGGGGGGGGGGGGGTAACCCCCCCGTGGCTACGTCACTGAAGTAGCCACTTGGAAGTACGGTTGAGCCCGCTAAATGGAATAGCCTATATACTACGAAAGATTATTCTATTAAGCGGGATATTCCATTATCAGGGATCACATTGGTTTGATGCATTAAAAATGTGTTGCATTGATCGGGATATTTCTTTGACCGATATTCCATTAACCTGGCTCCACTGTATCGTGTTCCAAAAATGTAGAAAAAGCAAACTTACAATAATATTAATTCACGTAATGGTTTCCATTGGCTGTTAAATACAATATTTATCTTTGTATCATATTTTTTAATGACACTGATTAAAGCGAACGTAAATTAAAAAAAAAAAATATTGATTGTTTTTATTTTATTATCGGACTACTAAACCTTTATTTTAATTCCAGTAAATTAATTTTATGTTTTGATGCTATAGAATGCATTACCAGTAATAATTTGTACATAAAGGAATTTAAAATTGTAAGTTACACTTTACTTCTATTTATACTATTGCTTTCAATTTTTTCCTTAGTCAAACGGACGAAGACCGCAACAATTCCATGGTGCTAAACAGTGAATGGCAGTCCAGGCTTCTGTGTTTTCTTCACATTTTAGATATTATGTAAGTACTCAACTTTTTACTCCGGAATTATCTAGATGTTAATAATGGTGACGCGAACGGTAGATAGGCTCACTCAAAAATTATAGATAAGTAAAATTGCTTTGCATAAATTGATCTTTGAAGAGCAAGCATATTCAAATCAATATACAAGACCAACTAGATAGGCTGCCCAACGTTGAAAAAGTACAGCCATTGCCATTGATTCATTTAACTACCAAGAACATGGCGGTCGATCGAATCGTCCATCTGGCACCACAGAGCTAAAGAAGTTTTCTAACAAAGCAGGCTGTGCTGGCAGCCAGGTGGGCTATTCGATCGACCGCTATGTTGTTGGTAGTTAAATGGATCGATGGCAACGGCTGCACATTTTTAGCGATGGGACCATTTAACCATTTTTTTTTCTACCACCAGTGAAAGTACTGAAATAAGGTTGTTTCACGGCGCAACAACCGTGTGTCAAACGGTCAACTTATTTATTCGTTGAGTAAAACACCGAGAAAAATTTTTGTCGCACTCAATAAAATTTTGTTGGCTCTAATTTTAACTGAATAATATTGTTGAATATAACAAAACATTTTCATTTTTACTTGGGACTGAAACCATATAATATTAATTTACATTCGATTCTCGATCACAATTGAAAACAGTTCAAAACATTTTATTTATAATCAAAATTATTGAGAAATGTGATTATTGTTCTCTTAAAATTTTCCTAGAAAACCCAGTGGAGCTCCAGAGTTATAATTTTGTCTGCGCACCTCCCAAGTGTCATGCCTTCCCACCCTCTCTCTTTAGCCGAACCATTTTGTTTAATCTTTTGTACTCTCTATTTTCAGCTCCACCCACGAAGACTGGAGGCCTGGTTTAGCTCAGCTTCTGCAGCCCATTCCGTTCCCAGACGAGTGAGTGGCACTTTTTGTTACAAATAGTATACCTCCTGTATAAAGGAAGCTAAGCCGTACCGAATGGATCGATTACAGAACACTATCCAGCAGGATTTTTTTTGCATTACTGCTCAGCCCATAGTCAAATTGTTCTTTTATACCATTACAAAGAGACAGTGGCAACACACTTTCTTTCTCTACCCACCGGTGCTTATTCGGCATAGGTCTTTGAATACTTCGCTGTGCGCCACCATGCAAAATGCTAGGTCACAGTGTTTATTCCCCGAAAAATGATTTTATTATTCACACATTACCGTAAGATACGAAGTTCGTTCTAATTTTCTGCATTAGTGATAGCGAAAAAAAAAAAAAAAAAAAAAAATTACAATACTGGTATACATTTGGTTTACCAAAGCATGGTATAAAAATTGTCTCCATCAGATGACGAATCCTTGTTCCAACATTTGGTGCTCATGTTGATCCATAAACTTGTGTAAGTCGAACCACAAAATCGAAAAAAAAAAACTGAACAGTACATTGGTAAAATATTGATACTGTAAATGGAAAATTTGTTAAAAAACGGCAAAGTCTATGGAAGTCGCTTTTCAGTAATAGCAATTTTCCTGATTACATTTTTAGCAAGCTATAAAATATGTTTGTGGCAACAACAGGAATGAACTGGGAGATCTCTCTGTCGAGTATATGTATGTCGTTATTTTCACGTTAAATTTGATCACTACTTTTTTTTAAGTTATCGGTTATCTTTTCTCATGTGGGATTTCTGATTTAAAGAGTTTTGTGTAAATATATTTTTTAAGCTACTTGTCCTTTACTTGCATTTTCCCTTTTATGAAGAACTTGTCATAATTGCCTAAAAATCAAGAGTGTTCGAGAAATGTTCTTCAAACGAATGTTTTGACTTTTTAAAAGTTTTCACGTTCTCATCATTTTATAAAGAAGCCAAGTGTTTCGAAGAAATCTGTTGAAAAATTTTAAAAAGCGCTACATAGTCATTTTAAAAGTGTGTTTGTGTGTGAGTTAGGACCCCACCATGACCGAGTTTATGATCCACTGAACATGGTAGACGGCTGAAGTGTCGGCCTATCGCTCGGCTGTCGATCTAACAATCTGGAGTTTTGGTCAGTTTTCCCCCAATGTAACGTGAAAATTGCGCCTCTTAAAAAGTCCTCCGACCAATTCACATCACCCCGTAGAGAGATGGCCCTCGTGTAGGCTTGTCATAACACAAAACTCTATGTGAGTTTGTATGATATTTTTATTTTGCAGTGAACTTTCTACCAAACTTTTATTAACATGTGTGTAACTACACATGTTAATAAAAGCCTATAGCCGTTTTATACCTTGCTGAAATGATAAATTAAACACACGAAAGTTGCCAAACAGGAAATCACATTTTAGTAGCTCATAATTAGAAAAACAACTTATAAACATTTGTTAAAACAACTTTTTAATGCCTGTTTTTATAGCAATTGTTAACCAAACTATTTCTTGATTGGATAAATAAAAAGATTAAAAATAATTGAAGGTGCTTTCTGTTACTAAATATTGCTGTACAGCTAATATTACGTTAATTTTCTTTTAAGAAAATCGAATTAGAAGCGCATTCATCCAGTTTTGCATTATCTCATTTCTTTTAAAAAACTGCTTTTATTAAATTGCATTCTATTTTAATGCGCAAGTGAGAGTTTAAATTAGAATCATTAAAATAAAATGTCTTTAATAATGCAGAGTGACATTTATTTAGGTCGTGTTAATCTCTGAATGTTAATCCTAAGAGTCTTTAAAAAAAATTTTTTTCAATTCTTCATTGTGGATGATTTATGTTTTTGAGAGATAATCTTTTTCATTCTTTATTTTTTAAAACCTAAAATTAGTAAATGAATTCTATTTTTCTATATTTTATGTCTGATTTTATATATATATATATATATATATATATATATATATACTCATAATTTCATTTCGACATTTGCTGCTGATACAAACTAACGAAATTAATAATTTACCAGAAACACTTATAAATTTTATATGAAATCAGGATCGTTAATTGATTTCGGATGAACCATGAAAGTGTGGGGTTTTCTTTCTTTCTTTTCTTTAATTCCTTATTTTTCTTTTTTTCTTTTGTATTAAATTTCACTTGTTAATTTTTAATCGTACATTGCTTCGGAAAATGAAATTTTGTAGGAAAAAAATGGTTCTTTAATGAAAATTTGATAGAAAATTCAACACTCTTTATGAGACTACGGGAACGGGAATTATTTAATTAAAACCCCTCGATGCACTATGTGATGACTATTGGTGAACCCTACCCTTCTCCGTATCATTCTGAAATTCCCTGTATTAACCCTTTATTCGTTAAATTTATTCGTTTTATTACTGTGGTGCATATGCCTGTTTAGTTTTCTCGATCCAATAAACGTAAAACTATTTAACCGCATACACAGAGAAGTGCTCTACTTCAGTTTTAGCTATAGCAGCTAATTTCCAACTATTCCAGTCCCAGCTATCAATCAAGCTTGTTTTCCTGTATTTCGGAGAAAACGCAATTTCGATTCTATCCAGTACGTTTTATTTTGCCGTGTTGAAGGCCGCAACGAAATCTTGGGACACCCCCCCCCCCCGCAGCTCCACCCTGGAACAGATTCTCAGTTGCCAAGGACGTGCTCCGATCGATATCACAGAATTCTTATCGAAGTCTGATATTAAATCAATAGGGACGAGGGGGTTTAATAGACGTTAAAAGGAGTAAGCGTTGAAGAACATTCTCCTTAGCTGCTGTTATGATTTTGAAGTATTGGTAGTCTGAAAATGTCGCCTCGTCTGAATGGGTCGCTGTCATAATTATTTTAATCTGCGATGATTGTCGATTTTAAAAACTGGGACATTTTTTTCTTCCCTTCTGTAGCCTATTTTATGAAAGTGGCCAGAATATTTAATGCGTTTTATAAAACTGTAAGTATCGTCACACGGTTGGGGCGTAGTATTGGAGCTGGAGTAGGGGCGGTCCTAGGGTGCGTGGCGACCCCCCCCCCCCTACGAACATAAAAAAGGGTATATTTTTCCAAGTATTTCTTAACTTTCGAGTTCGAAATGGCGCCCCTTCGAAGACGGCGCCCTGATGCTATGCTATGCTTACCTTGCTTACCATGTCGAGCTGCCCCTGGGCTGCATCCATCTTCATTTTACGCCAAGATATCTACTAATTGAAGGCTTATAGCTTAGCTAGATTGGGCAATGGACTGCTTTCAAGTTATTAAACAGCAGCCCTGAGACTGTTACCTAATACGGACTGTTACCCAAATCACCGAAGTATCACCGAAAATAAGTCATAGGCCTCATATGGGCTTGCTAAATTTTTATGCATGGATTTGCGTGACTTTTGGAATTAAAATTCGGCACGCGGCTAAATAAATAAATAAATAAAATAAATAAATAATAAAAAAGCAGAATTCAGCTTACGGTCTAAAGGAAGGTGAGAAATAAAGAAAAACAGATTTAATTTCTACACTTTAAATAATTTTATTGAATACTATGCTTACTACTTTGGAATATTTATGCATTAAAAAAAAAAAAAAAAAAAAACGTGCTAAAGACAGGCCATTTGGAGTCCTGCACACATCTTTCGCGGGACGTGTCTGCTAAATCTCTAGAAACGGCATGACCAGGCTATCGCGGGACGGTTGGCAACCCTAGTATCGTTTCTTTATCCCGCAACTTTCCTCTCACCGAACGAGAAGCCAGTGATAAGACATACGGACCCACAGATTTAATGTTCGTCACTCATAAACAGTCATTCTTAATCACAATCAGACGAAATTCAAACTCGGCTCTTTAGATGTAGGACAGACTCTTTGCCAAACGAGCTATCCACCGAGTCCAACTGTCTTTGGGGGAAAAAAAATCAATTCTCAACAAAAAGCAAGGTTTCATCTTAAGTGGAATGATTAGCTTCTCCATATATAGTGTACGCTTGGTTTTCAGAACTCGTAGGGACCACTCGATCAGTTCGTGAGATCGAATCATAAAATCGTCTGTGGAAGTGTATTCGGGACTACTTGCTAGTTCGTAAAATCGCAAGAGTTCGTAAAAAAAAAAAAAGAGGCTCGCAAAAACTAGCGTGGGCAAAATTAGATCTGCTGCTGTGCGTCATTAAAGAGCAATTGGCTGTTCATTCCTCCATTCTGGTTTTGATACATTTTTATATTTTGTGAGTATAGTTTATAGATAATCTTGAACAGAAATATGTCTCACCGTGGCACAGTGGTTATGCCACTGAAAATGGTAGATGGCCGATGTGTGAAGGTCCCGGGTTCGGCACGCATCGCGCGGCTGTCGATCTAACGGTCTGGAGTTTTTGTAGGTTTTCTCCAGATGTAACGTGAATATGCGTTAGAACCCCTTAGAAAGTCCTCCTACCAAGGCACCCCCCTCCTGGCAGATCGCCCTAGTGTAGCGTTGCCATAATCACATACACTTGAACAGAAATATGTAAAAGCATGTCATAGTGCTGCACCTATATGAATCACATCTATGCTTTTTGAAGAAAACCAGTCATTTATATTGCTTTTAATGGTATATTATCGAAATATATTTATTTAAAAAAAAATAAGACTTTTCGTACATACTGAAATTATGATATTTTTCTGCCTCTAGAGCATTAATTAGAGCATTTTCAACCAGGAAGAGCATTAATTTCTGACCTCGAATGGCCGATTTCTTTCCATCCCTGCTTAGTCGCGCACGTACTTACTGTGTTCATTATTCGAACTAAATTTCAAGCAAATATTATTGAATGGGAACGACTGGAGCCTTACCAATTTAAAAAATGACTGCTTTTAAGTGCCTTCATTAAGTAATCGAAAGAACAGCTAGATTACCTCGATTAGTTCACCGAGCTTTGCGCAATCGCAACCCTGGCACACGTTGAACATTCAAATTCTCATGACGGAAAGAAACGACATGGGGCGGAAAGGGAAATATCAGCCTTAGATAATAGGTAGCAAGTACGATTAGTGTGCTGAATGCGTGGTTATACTGTAAATCTCTGTGAAGAGCTGTAAATGCTATAGTAACCGTTTTCGATGGAAGACATATTGTCATACATTTAATGAAACATCCTAATTTCGTTTTGTTTGAAAGATAGTTTGTCTCTAAAATACACTTCAAATAATGACCGCTCATAGTAGCAGGGTGTCCACCGGTGACTGAAAAGGCGCCTTTTGCTACAACTTTAAAGAAAAGGCGATTTGGGCGACTTTTTGAATTAAAAATGCCATTTTCATACTATTTTGAAGTTTTTGGATGCTTGTATCTTACTTAGGGCGACTAATTTGAACAGATTTCGTTTTTTCTCAACTCCATTTCCTTTTCAAAGTTGCGACTAGTCGTTCATCAAACATTCTAATATGTTGTTTCTTTTATCATATAATAAAAAATTGTACTATATGCTCTGTTATATAACGCATGAAGTTTTTTAATTTATCATAATATTTATTCCTTCTTAAATGAAGCTAAATGGTGTATGCTTATTTCTTAACAACAAAATCATGCAAAAATGCTACTATTTCGGCAACTAAAATTAAGGAAATGGCTACTAAACTGGCGACTTTTTTACTAATGATACTATTTTTGGCTACTAATGATACTATTTTTGTATCCTAACACTGGTGGACACCCTGTACAATTAAATAAATAAATATCAACTTATGTATTAGAATTCTTCCAAAAATTTTTGTAAAAGGGCTATCCGCATTATATGCAGCATTTTCAATGGAGTATATGGTACAACACATGGGTGATTCCGTTCTAACTGTGATACTTTATGTCCTGTATTGCTTGTTCTCACTGGCCATTAATTAATAATCTGTTAATGAAATTTTTGTGTTAATTAGATACCCATCAACATATTCCATCATTTTTTTTTAATATAATATATCTTGCCATTCAGTGAAAACTTACAATATATCACCTAAATGTCAGTACTCTATCATGTCCATTTCTAGAATTTACCTATAAATTGTTAATTCTTTTTGTCGCAATAAATGATTTAAACTAATTACCTCATAAATTCTAATGTATATGATCAAACTAAAAACATTTTATACACATTTTTGTTAATGTATTAAATTAACATTGGATTCCGGTTCAATAACTTTTGTCTTTAAATTTTAACGAATTTTTGAATTTGAATTTGTACGACTCGAGCGCCATCTACCTTGAGATTTATGAAACGTCTAGTGAACCATGTTGAAAGTACGTCATCTGAGTAATATTTATAAACATTGAGTTGATGAAATAGTGCAAAGAGTTTGCGTCATTTTAGAACTCAATTTTCAAAAAGGTATGTCATAAATTTTCTTGTCAGTACCGTGGTATTGATTAACTTTATCAACTATTGATTTTTTCTATCCAAAATAGTAAATTTTTGTACTTAATACTAGCCTAAATTACACAGTAAATGGATATTATCAAATTCATAACCAAACAATTACAGTTGTTATTTTAAATGAAAATGTCAGTACCGTGTCTGTCAGTACCATGTGAAAAAATAATTAATTAGTAATAAAATTATTTTAATTAATAATTGCAATTTTTTTAAATGCAGATGGCTCCAATACTTCGTACTAGAAAACTGCCTAATCCTAATGACAATAAAAATGGCAAAATTCAACAATTGTCTTAAAAGGAAAATGTAAAAATAAAATTAGTGCCGAAATAAAACAACATCGTTTGGAACAAAAACGTATTGCTCAAAAATTAAGGAGAAAAAAAATACGGAAGGATCCAGAGGCTTACGAAAACTATTGTCAGAAAGAAAGAGCAAGAAACGAAAAAAGGAAAAAGGAAGGAAAACTTAAATCTATTCAAGAGTTATCAGAACGAGAAAAGCGAGCTCGTCTCAAACAACAAAATTTATGGAAAAACTAGCTGCGTACCCGTTCTCCGCACGGTGGGAAACGCATATTTTCCTTACACATATATAATTCGAATTAAACCTAATAATGCGGAATCTCAAAACGTGAAGACTAAAATTTGACGTCATGAGTGCAAATTTTAGACTATTGCAACAGGACACAAAAACTACGTCAATGTGACTGGTGATCAAAAAAGAAAGAACTTTATGGTATGCAGACAAAACTTTTCTCTGTCGAAAAATGCCTGATTTCTACATCATGTAATTCTCTTTGTGAGGTTTAATTTATAGCATTAATATATAGTATATACCACATAAATAACATTACATGATGTTGACAACAATTTTATCTTGCATTTTTCAAAGCGTGGACAATGCATTAGCGCAGTTATGTTACACACGACTTTATTAAATTTCACCTAAATTAAAAAACCTACATGAAACAATAAATGCACCATTTACGTTAAAAAGCCAAAAATGTACCCTGCTCCGGTGAAAATCATGTCGCTTTTATAAATGAAAACGTTCGTGATGTAACTTCTGAGAAAAAACTTATTAAACTTATTGAACTCTTAATGCAGTATCACACTTGTTACATAAAAGTGACGTTTATCTCACTGTCAATTCGCCCTAAATAAATAACTAATTTCATTTTTCATTTTTTACAGATCACAGTTGACCCCTTTATAACATGGGTGTACAACACGAATTCTTAGAACACGGCGAAAACATTACGATTATTTTTCGTGTAACACGTTAAAAGAGACTCGTACAGCACAGTAAAATGAGACTATGTTCTGATATTATGACGCCTTAGCTCCTGTAATTAACATTCCTTTTGAATGGCAACACCAAACATCATTGCATTTTTACGGAGCGCAAATACGTTTTGCCGCGATTATACCGCGCAGTCCGCACTCCAGGTGGAGTATAGCGCAGGACCCGTACAATACGGATTCTTATAACACGGAACGTATCTACCGTGTTATAGAGAATTTACTGTAGTCGCATAGTGTCAAATTCAATAGTTAAGAAAATTCTGGGTTGCCGTATTTAGTAATATTTCATCTTACCTTGGTGGCCGAAATTTATTAAAACCAAATATTCGAACTGTATCAAAAATAAAATTTACTAAAAGTAAAATTTTTAATTTTGTATAACCCTCAGAACAACTTCGGAGTTTGCCATCTATGACGGTTTCTCATGACGTGACAACTTATGCTTGCGTACAGTGGCGTAGCCAAGGAGGGGATAGGGGGTCACAACCCCCCAATCGGAATTTTTTGCCATACAAAATGTATATTCTTCACTCCCTTATCGCACACACGTGTACATATATGTGAGTTGCGGTAGTCGTAACATTCCCATGAAAAATTTCTGGCTACTCCTGCTTAATCAATATATTTCAGGATCGGAATCTCCGCGGTAAAAAATTGGTCTAAAAAATGTGACACCGGAAAATTCTGATTAACACAATGGTGTTACACAAATACGCGTCGGACATACGCTCTTGCTTCCGGAGGAGCAAATACATTAGAGGGTATGTGCTGCTCCGGATAATCTGCCAGCCAAACAGCAAAAATGACGTAAAAAATGGCATCCGCACTCGAAGGAAATAAAATTAAAGGTATGTAGAATTGCATAAAAACTTCGATTATTTTTAAGGTGCAAGTCTGTTACAGTTCTGTTTGTTTCACAATTGATGCGTTTTCACTTTTTCGATTCTTAAAAGCTGTAGAAATGAGTGGTTTCACATAATTGTAAAATTTAACAACTTAAGTGGCAACAATGGATTCCGTTGCTACGTAAACTATAGCAATGTTAAAAATAGAACATGAAATGAGTTATTCATGATTACTTTGCTACAACTGCAATATTGGCGAAATTAACACCGCCAGTTGATGGCAAATAGCTCAAACCACAAATTAAACTTTACACTAAAGGCAATACGCAATACTCTGTTTGGCGGAATTAAAAAAAAAAAATATCTATGCATACGCTAGTGACATCGGCTCATCTGAGTTGTGGAATGGAATTAATAATATGTACAGAGTTGCACTAAATTTGAATATTTTTCGCCAACTTTGCTAAGAAATGTACTAAAGTAGGAATCAACAAACATTTCAATTCGTAAAACAAAAAATATATTAGACAGTACTAATTACGCCTTTCTAACAGCTTTTAGTAAAAGAAACTTCCGTAGCGCTGCTTTAACAAATAAGAATCAATTATTTATTACACAGTACTTCGATCGCCAAAATGCCAACATACACCATTTTGCGAGATTTTTTTGTTTTCAGGGAATCATTCAAAGCATTGATTTAACAGCAACCAAAATGGGAAATAATTATCTATCATTTATATGGTTCGATCTGAAAAATTTAATGCAGGCTTATTATTGATAAGTAGCAGTTATTTAAATTATTATTAACTATAACGGGTTTTAATCACCTTTAACTACCATTTACAAAATGCGAGATTTTCAATTTTCTGAAATTTGGCGGAATTCTTCTAACTTAAATCACTTTACTTAATTTGGTGAAAATTCTATGGATCGTTTAAAATCGCTTTAATACCTGCATGAAACATCGAAGTATAGCGCCGTAAAACTTATACTTGTTATTAAAAATACTATTTCGTTACGCTCTCAGTAATTTGCGCCAAGCCCAAAACTGTGCAAATCGGTAGAACCTACTACTTTCTCAAAATCGCCAAATGAGCCATTTTTATTTCGCCAATCTAAAAAATATACGTATTAGTCTCGGAAATCTATCAATCCCTTATTCTTTTACACATAAAAAAACATTGAATTCCTGCTCTGATTTAACATGAACGCAATATTTTAATTAAAAAATAACTTTGTAAATAATCTAAACAGAAAAGAATCATTATTATTTTATTTTTACTGCAGGAGTCTAAATAATTTTATAAAATAGCCAAACATGGCAACCTCGATGCTTATTTCTCACTTTTTTGACTACGGGGTTACAATCACGGAATTGCGGAGAGCAAAAATTAGCGTTTTTGATGGGGTTTTTTATCAATATCTCCTAAACTAATTCGAATTTCGAAATTTAAATTAGCGGAGGTTCTTTCTCGAAATTTTCCAAATTCGTGGATACCTCGGTCGAAACTCAACTCCCAGCCGTTTAGGAGGAGATGATGCTACACACACACACACACACAGACAGACGCGCACAGATTTTAATAGTATAGAAAATTCACGGACTCGACAAAAAGAAAAGATTGAGTTGACAACAAAGCAAAATGATATAATGAATAACGTCGATTCCAAGAAAGCTCGGGTAGGAAAGAAACGAATACAAAAAAATCTACGTAAATGTTTTAGAGACATCAAAAAATTATTGGATGATAATAAAAATCTGCGAATGAAAGTTAATAGCTTACATAAAAAATTACAACCTTTAAATATCAAGAAATCACACTCAACATCGCATAAATATGAAGTTGATAAAATGTTAAACGGTCAAAATGTAAATCCTCAAGTTCGTAAAACATTATTATTTCATGAAGCCATGGTACGGCAACTCAAATCATCTTATCAAGACTCAAAAGTTCAAAGTTTAAGCAGCTATTGGGTAGAGCAATAAGCGGAAAAATTGTAAAAAAATATCGACAACTATCTGCCATTAGGAAAAATGTTGTCCCTATTATTTCTTCAAGATTTCGTCAGAGTAATAAACCACTGGAGTATGAAAATAATGCAAAAAGCAATCACAAATTTATTCAAGATCGAGTGTAAAGTTTTTATGATGAAAATAATAAGATAATTCCTGATAAAAAAGCTTCTATAAAAGTGAATGGTAAACAAGTAACAAAGCGTTATATGAATTATCTATGAATGCTACGATTAAAGATTTACATTCTAAATTTTGTTCCCAGAGTGCGTACCCTGTTAACTACTCAACCTTCGCAAAATTACGCCCAAAGTATTGTATTGAACCAAAAGTTACTAATCGAAATACGTGTGCGTGCTTCACACATGAAAATTTCTCTTTGTTAATACAAGCTTTTCACAGTCATAAGTTATTGACAGAAAAGACGTCATATAAAATTTTGCGTAGTTTCCTATGTGACAGTAATTCTGAACTATGTCTACCAAGAACGTGTGAGACATGTAAGTTAAAAAAATTAGAATTTAATCTGAAAGATACTAATCCTATTGATAAAATATCTTACATGAAATGGGAAGTATCTTCAGAACAAAGAATTAATGGAAAAAAAACAATAACTGTTAAAATTACTGCAAAAAAACATTTCATGTACGATAGGGCAAGCAATTAACCATTTTAAACATGAGCTAGATTTGTTTATAGCCCATGAATACAGAATTACTCACCAAAACAACTCGATGAAAAAACTTACTCAGGCTCTACAAAGCAACGAGGACTCCTCACTGACTTCAGTGAAAATTATTCTTGTAAGTATGAAACGGAAGTTCAGTCAGTACACTTCGGGGCTAGTAGAGTACAAAGTACTTTACACACTGGCATGGTCTACTCTTCAACATCTTCTCAAGGCTTTGCTACTTTGTCAAAATCGCTCAGACATGATCCTTCTGCTATTATTGTTCACATGAAAAAAATACTTGACGTTTATCTAGCATCAAATCCAGAGAAAAGGGAGTTTAAAAGTGTTATAATATAATTGAGGAATAAATTTAATAATTTTTCTAAAGAATGTCTACCAAATTTATTTTATGTCAGTACCGAGGATAAATGAGTCAGCACCGTGGAACGACAAATTTGAAATTTGTTTCTCGTTCTTGACGCTTTGAAGTTGTAGTACATTCCTCTCAGGCTTTCATTTTTACAATAAAATAGATGAATAATATGCATAAAATTTTTTAATAAGTTTAATTTTAAAATCTTAACATTTTTAATCAAAAGAATCACAGTTACAACAGAATCACCCACATATCGATGGTATATAAAAGTTTTGGAACAATTTCTACATACTTAAACAATTAGAACATGGAGAAAAGACAAATCAAAACCCTAAACGTTTTCCAGCTTAATTCGTAAATGTTAAAAAGAGTTATATTATCGCGCATTTAGAATTTTTTTTTTAAAGTTGATTCATTTCTACGTTGTGTAGATACAAAATAGTTCCAAAAGGTCTCTGTTTAAGGCTCTTGTTCTTAGACAGTGATCTACTTGTAGCCTCCTAATATATCTTTCAACCTTAATCAAAGTGGAATTTCTGGAATGAAAAAAGAGTGTCATAAACAAATTCAAAGGCGAATATCTTTTGATCGTTATTATAGTTTTTTCCCTTTATTATTTTCTTGCTTTCTTGGGTCTACTTCGGAATGTCATTTTTTTTCAATGAGAAGGATTTTTTTTTAATGGAAGTTAACTATGTATTTATTAATACCGTAGAAATTGTATACATTTGTGCTTATTGCATCGGATGTATATAAATTTGTCAAAAAATATTTAGAACAAAAAGCTCCCTCCCCCCCCCCCTTATATCTGAAAAAATCAATCAAATAAATAAATCTCTTGGTTACTATTTTTTGTGCATTGAAAATTGTATAAAATATTTCATTATAAATAGAATTTTTTTTCAAGAATTTAGTTATTTATTATTTTTATGCATGTGCTCTTAATGGCTTAAATTAAGTATCCCATGCAGAAAAATTATGAAATTAGTAAACTATGATTTTATTAATGAATAACTAGCATTTATTATCTGCTTTCGAAAATAGATGCACATGTGTGTAACATAATACTTGTTGCATCATATTTGTTAAACATTTTATAAAAGAAAGAGAGTGAGTGAGTGCGATAAAATAAATTTATTAAATTTCTCGATAAATCCCCCTTTAAAAAACCTTATGTAATTTGCTTGCCTTTCCTTTAATAAAACAATTTTTCGTGCAAAAGTTTTCTGAGAATGAATCCTAGTTCCATACCTCTCAAGTTTGGGAATTAGTAACCACAGTACGACCTAAAATTTTAATTGGAACTTTTGTGACCTAGTTTTATAACTATAAACTATGTCGTGCACATTATTAAAAAATTATAACGCGATAACACAATTATCTAAGTGAGTTCGGAGTTCTAATTTGTGAACTACAAGTATATTTAAGAAGAATTTTTAAAAAGGCTGCTTGGATGCAACAAAATCTTAGGGTTGTTTCTATGTGGAGACCTAAAAAATTCGTTCAATTAAACGTGTCAGTGCAAGCATTTTCACATGAATATGGAAAACCACCTGGATAGACTGCAATACCCTGAAAAAGTGCAGCCATTGCCATCGATCAGAAAGTGATCAGAAAACTTCTTTAGCTCTGTGGCACCAGATGGGTGATTCGATAGACCGTCATATTGTTGGTTGTTAAATGGATCGTTGGCAACGGCTACACTTTTTCAGCGTTGGGACCATTTAACTGTATTTTCTTTTGCAAGTAGCAATGAAAGCGCTGAAATAAGGTGGTTTCAAGGCGCATCCACTGCGCGTCAAAGGGTTAAACGTATGTACGTTGTCCTTCATATGTCACCTTTGAAGAATTAAAGGATGTGATGTTAGTAATTAGATCTGCGCTTTTGAGCCAAAATAATTAAAAATTGAACAACACCAGAGAGCTAAAAAATAAATCGATTAGTTGGAAGACAATTAGGCCAGTGTCTCTTGGGGGAGGAAGTAATTGTGTTTAGTCCTTGATTCTCATTTTAGGCCATGTAGAATAATGGTTTCCAGTATTACTTCACACAATAGTATTGCTATTATAATCATTTGAGCTTGTGCTCTTAAATTACGGCCTTCGCGCGAGTCTTTTCTATGTAGTAAATTTATATGACTAAATTAGAAATTGTAATAGGTAAAAGGATTTCACTACTCATGGAACAAATTTTTATCTTATATAAATAACTTCAATTGAAAAATAAATGTTTGGATCCTCCCCCTTAATTTTCATCTAAAAATTGATAGCCCAGTTTTAAAACCATCATTGTATTGTATTATTACACCTAAAACTCAGATGTTTCCTAACTGTATGTCAATATAATCAATTAATGAAAACGATGTGGGCCCAACTTTTCCTTTTGGGCCCACCCCGAAATTTTTTTTTTCCTTGCATCGTACATCGTTTGCTGGTTCGTAAAAGGTACATAAAAAAGAATAAGAAGGAAGACAACCACGCAAAACGGGGGGCACGTAACTTATTCAAATTTAAGAATGGCGAATTTTCTCCAGGTTAAAAAAGAAGTTTTAAAATGAGTGGTTTCTAAAGTAACGTTTCTGTGTCTCCTGGTGTTACTCTCAGTCTCCTATACGACTAACTGACTCCCACTGTTGTAGTCTACTCTTTATATAGATCTCGTCAATTGATAGAGGCCAATTTTATGTTTTTTTAATTTAGCTATGAGTGATCTGGAAGTCACATTCAGTCCGTAGTGCGGATTCCGTACCTACCGTAACCACAAATCGCGTCACATTGTCGTTAGACCTTTCTAATTTTGGCCAAGCGCGGATCCAATTTTTTTTTTTCAGGGGGCGGGGGCGGTGAAAGTGTGAACAATTCAAAATTGTTATGGAGTTTGCCATCATTATCAGAAATTCCATTTTTATCTTGTGTAAATATATTTCTTTCGGAGAGGGCACCCCTTGGTCCGTTTTTCCTTTTTTGAGACAAAATTAAGCCCCTAGATCTCGGGACAAGGCAGCCCAATGGTTACAGCATTGGACTGGTAACCTGTAATCGATTGCAGTTTCCGAGAGATTCCACATTTAAGTCCTCCACCTCCTGATCAGCATTAAATTGTATGGAGCAGGATTAAAATAGCCGCAGGTCGCTCCATAGCGCTGCTGATATCCTCCTGTTTGAAGTCATATGAAAGTTCCTAAAACAATCTTCGGTTTTGTGCCATCTTGACGATTTGGAAGATTCCAGAATTTTTCTGTGTTAATCAGTGAGCTTATTGAACAGCTAAAAGTGTTACACTTCCAGGGCATTCAAAAACGAATGGCAGAAAGCACGTATTAATACATATTGAGTTTCGATCATTACGTCTTTGAAACGATAGGAGCAAACAGATTAACTATTTGTTTTGCAGTAATATATGTACAAATAAGACTATTATTTGGAAATGTACTTGACTGGATTTGTACTGAAAAGTTTTTCATAAACGGTGTGTTTTCGGATGGTTTACCTTTCTTGTTTCGGCATAATTCAAGAAATAGCCTTAGTATTGACAAATATACTTTCAGTTTATCAACAATATATGAGAAGCACTATTTTTGCCTGATTTCCTTTAATTTTAAAATAATTAAGTTTCATCCATTTCTCAAGGAGAAGTATCCAATATTCCAAAAGTACTTAAATATTCAATTTTAAATTTTTACTGTGGAATACAATTTCTCGCATCTAAAACATCCAACCAACCAATAACACATTCTAATGGTGCGTTAAAAACTTGAATAGTGATGGTTCTCTTTCGCTAACTGTCTCTTTCATTGTTCTTCAATATGCGCTACTTTTAATGTGTTTTTAATTACGTAATTTGGTAACTTTTACATTCTGGCTTCGGAATACTAAGTCTGCATGAGTTGTGCATATTTCCACAGTTTCTTTGAATGCAATGTTGTAAAAACTAAACCAAATTTAAAGTTACGGAAGGTTAATTTCATATCTCTGAAGAATTCGTTAATGTAAACTTTTTATAGCATTAAAAATAACTCATCACAAATAATGGCATTTGGAAAAAATATGGCTACTTTTCAAGCTTTAAAGCTGAAAGACATTTTATGATGCACGTGTGTTTTTCTAACATAAAATACATGTACCTGGCAGTAAAAACTGGAGTTCAATAGACTGAGAAATAGTCTCAGCTACTCAGACAGCTATCGTTAAAGTAGAGAAAAATTTTAGTTATTAAATTTTGAGAACAATTATCTTCTTTTATGTTCCTTAGAAATTTAATTCTTCTATGAAATTGATTTAATATTAATATTTTGCAAAAATTCATGTATTACAACTGAGCTTTGATGAAATATGATCCTAAACTTTTATCAGTAATACTTTTTTTTATCATAGCCCCAATAAGTTCCATATAAATGATTGCGAAATTGTTTTAACAGTGTAAGCTACTCAGATATCTAGCATCAAAGAAGATAAAAGCTTTAATTATAAAATTTTGAAAACTATTTTGTTCGTGTAAATTCTTTAGAAATTTATTTCGTCCATGAAATTGCTTTAATATTAATATTTTGAAAATTAATTTATGTATTACGACTGAGCTTTTCTCTGAAAGTGAAAAAGGATCCTAAAACTTACGTCGTATTCTTTTAGTCCAACTAAGTTCAGTTAAATGATTTCAAAATACGAAAATGTTTTAATGGTCTCATTAAAGTATGTTTATTTTATGAAAAATGTTTTTGATTTCCGAAAAGCCTTTCCATTTTATATTTTCTCTTTTGCAGAGCGTTGGCCGACAAAGTTTTCTCCGGGTAAGTGCGATTTTGTTATTTTTATTCTAACTGTATATTTTATTTTTGTTTTCTTGCGGCTTGAATTTTAACTGTCTGTGGCATATTCGGGGCAATGACCTAAGACTTGGGCATTCATAAGCTGCAGAAAAATAATTGCATGAATTGTTGGCACTGCAAATAAAAAAAGCAAAATTCAGCTTATTTTTGTTGAAACGAAAGCAGAGATTTATGGTCGTAACCGGAAAAGAATAATTTTGAGCTAAATGTTTCCTCGCGGTTTATCAAGAATATTGTTCGTATAAAACTTCATTATCACTTGAAATTTATTATTTCATGCTTAAGTTCTTGATAATAACTTCCGGCGATGTTAGTTAATTTAATCGCTTTTCTAGAAAACTTGATGCTGATATGTATATTTATTTGTATCATGATATTTAGCAAAATAAACATTTAACAAAATAAGAATTAATTCATCAGAGTTAATAATTTGAATAATCCGTCTGAAATTAATTTTTGAAGGTTTATTATTTTTATTTATGCATTTACTTTTTATTTTTCAACATAAGAGTGGGATAAAATACTCTTTTTTGTTTTTTGAAATTTTTGCGACTTGATGTTCTTAAATTTTTAGCAGAGTTCTGGAATATTGATATTTTCTGTTCATCGAGGGTTTTCCAGCAAAATGAGAATAAAAATTTCACAGAATCAAAACAGGAAAAAAAAAGTGAAATAAAATCATTCAGTAACAGCGGATGCTCAATTTCAAGTATTTTTTGTACATATTTGTCTTATCACAATTTTTTAATGTAAAATTTCTTATATAACTATTGGACAGAGATTTCAATTTCGTGCCAAAACATGCGTTTGAACGTTTTGAACATTTTTCTCTAAATCAGCATTCAGAAATTCATAATATTCATACTCCACATTTGGGGGAAAAATTGTCTTGGCAAACATTAGTAACTGGTTATCATTTGTTTCGGAGCTTATTTAATTTTGCATGATAAATGCTTCTGTCAAACGTATCTCTCTTAATGAAATTTTTATTTGCATTTCCAAATTTGTGCTCTCTAAGAAGTGCATTCCATGATAGAAGGTCTGGTTGAAATTGTTAATATTAATAAGGCGCCGAATAAAAATACACATATATTGATGTTGCGTTAACCCTTTAACGCGCAGTGTTCACGCTCTGGGAACACCAAACTCTGACGTTTTGACTGTTGCTAGTCACGAAGAATAGATTGATTTCTATAAGAATAGTTGCGGGTGACATAGCACCACGAGAATCCTTGACTTTTTAGCACGTCATTTTCTGTAAAAAAATGGTCACGATTATTTTTAACAGCACCGACATCTGCTGAAAAATGGAAGAATGCGAGAACAGCTGGATAGATTGCCCAATGCTGAAAAAAGGGCAGCCGTTGCCATCGCTCGACAGCTGGCTGTGCCCGCGCACAGCCAGCTGTCGTCAAAAAGGGGTCTCTAGATCTGTAGCACGCGATGAACGTTTCGATCGTCCGCCATCTCGCTGGTAGTTAAGTCGAGCGATGGCAACGGCTGCCCTTTTTTCAGCATTGGGAAAGGGTTGCGCCTGAAAGGGTTAAACCTTTGAAGCGCAAGAATTTCGACATCAATATAGAAGATCAACTGGATAGACTGCCCAACACTGAAAATGTGCAGCCGTTGTCATCGATCTGTTTAACTACCAACAACATGACGGTGGATCGAATTGTCCATCTAGCGCCACAGAGCTAAAGAAGATTTTTGGCACAGCTGGCTGTGCAGCCTCGCTTCAAAGGGTTAAACATTGGGGGAAGAAATAGTTCCTATAAGAAATAATGAAACTGTTTTAACACGTGCATGATATTTTATTTCCAGCCTTCACTTAAATCCTGCAAAAGAATAATTTTAATGGGCAACAAAGGTTTGAGAAAATATCGCTTTTTTTTTTAAATAAAAGTTTAAGCAGTTTATTTTCAGTCAAACAGCAAAAGTCATTAAGGTGTAAAACTGTTCGAAGGTTACACTTATGTTTATTTTTAACTCCAATGAGACGAATTCGCATTCACCTGAGGCGAAAAAGCATAAGTTTTAATGATACATTGAGAAATACCTGTTTCATTCAGTTATATTTAATGATTATATATTTTGCTTTGAGGGGAAAAAAGCGTTGAAATAATTTTATCTCGTAGTTTTAAAAATAGCTGTTGATGTTTATAAAAATGTTTTTGTGATGAATATCTGCTTTATGTCACGCCGCATGCTTTTCAAAGTTTGGGGGGGGAATGCTATCTCATGAGCTATTGAACCTGCACACTTTGATCAACCTGTTCAGAATTAAATAAAGGAAACAGGCATTCACTGTTGCTTATTATAATTGAAGATCGAGCATTGATGTACTACACTATTTACAAAGAACGAAATGCAAAGTGTGTCAGGAACGTTTGTAAATGTAAAACTAAAGTAAATGAATCATTCATTTGGTCATTCAATCGGCCATTAACCCTTTGAGGCGCAACCCTTTCCAATGCTGAAAAAAGGGAAGCCTTTGCCATCGCTCGACTTAACTACAAGCAATATGGCGGACGATCGAAACGTTCATCGCGTGCCACAGATCTAGAGACCCCTTTTTGACGACAGCAGGCTGTCCGCGGGCACAGCCAGCTGTCGAGCTATTCCAACGGCTGCCCTTTTACCAGCACTGGGCAATCTGTCCAACTCTGTTCTCGGATTCTTCCATTTTTCAGCAGTTGTCAGTGCTGTTAAAAAGAATCGTGACCATTTTTTTACGGGAAATGACGTGCTAAAAAATAAAGGATTCTCGTGGGCTATGTCACCCGCAACTACTTTTATAGAAATCAAATATATTCTCCGTGACTGGCAACAGTCAAAACGTCAGAGTTTGGTGTTCCCAGAGCGGGAACACTGCGCGTTAAAGGATTAACTAAAAACTGTACAACACACAAATACGTAGATTTACTGATTCTTTTTTGAGTTTCTTTTAGTGCTTGGGTTTCAAAGCATTCAATTTGTTTGTAATAATATTATTTCATTAACAGTGAATTTAAAATATGTATTAAGAACTGCATTTGACTTAAATTATCTCAGCAGTTTAAGTTTGGCCCACTTAAACATAACAGCTATGTTAATAATATACAGGGTGTCTCAAAAGAACATTTCAAAATTTCTGAAAGGTATAGGGAGAACCAGACGAATCGGAATCGCGTAAGAATATAAGGACGCAAGCATCTTTGTACACCTATTAATAATCACTTTTAAAGAAGCGATGAAATACCAGTTGAATTTCTGAACTACGTTCCGTACTCAATGGGGCTTATGCTCTTATTATTGCATTATTAAAATAAAACTATTTCTAAATTATACATTTTAGTCACATGCGTTTTGTAAGAGATCAATTTGTATTTAGCAATTTATAGTCTGATTGTTCACTTCTATATCATCGCGATTTTAACTGTGATTAGATTAGCTGGTGCACAAAGAAGATTTCTGCGACTCCACATTTTTAGGAAATTCGGAGTCCTCTGGTATCTAAACCCCTCGTTGAAGTTGTGAACAGTTGTGCTGAAACACTCTCTATTTATTACAAATTAAGGTATAATATTAATATTTTCATTTCAACTACAGAGTGTCCATAATTAAACCTTTATCTACACTCTAAATAATAACAGAACAACTACTGGAAACTTTCCGTAAAATTTTACGGAAATTCTCCGTTTATATTTGAATACAGGACAATTTCCGTACATCAAGGGTCAGTGCCTCTCTGGCACAGAATTTCTACTGGAGTTTACAGGAATAAAATTCCGTAAATATACGGAAATAGTACTGGCGTCCCAGCTGCCAGTATCTTTTCCATATTTTCACGGAAATTATTTTTACAGTGTACTGAATTAAGAACTGCCACGAATATCACCTTGAATCTATTTATTTTCTATTGCTATAGCTAGGCAATGAATGATAAATACTGATTAATGTTATAAAAAAGAAAATTACGAAAAATTAATAAACATAAGCAATACGTTTGATGACTAGTTTCATAAACAGTCAACGAGTCTTTTTCAAAAGAGTATAGGACCAACAAATCTGAAGTAGTCAAGTAATACTTTGATTGAAACACTTTTAGAAAATCTAATCCTTTAATCATATAAAAATAGACGTCTGAAAATTCACTAATGCTCTTTTTGGGAGGGGGGAAGAGGAGTTAGAAATGATATGATTAGAAAGTGAGCGGAAAATCTGTCTATTTAAAACAATCTACTCTAGTAGAACATGCAGTCGTGGTGTAAGCTGATTAAATGAAGTATTTTTTAGTGATTTTTCAAAGGGTTACAATGAAAAGATTTTTCTTTACAATTTTAATTTAACGGTACTTCTAAATACCATCACTAGATAAAGGGTTAAAGCGCTCATATTCAGAGTGGACCAACGGTCAGAATGCTACCAAATTTGTAGGAAACCCTCATAAGGCAGGCGAAAGATATTTGCGCGGAAAAAGATAAAGGGTTAAAGAGCTCATATTCAGAGTGGACCCACGGTCAGAATGCTACCAAATTTGCAGGCAACCCTCATAAGGCAGGTGAAAGATATTTGCGCGGAAAATAATTAGTTCAAAAAATTACGACCAAGTGGCATTTTCAGTTTACAATGTTATAGTTACTGATATGAGAATTCTCCCATCGCAGAGAGCCTCCCGTTGTATGATTGAACGAATGACTGAGTAATTGTATAAATTTTTAATATAACTTCGAATATTCTACAAAATTTCATGTATTTTTCTCTTTCCTTGCAGTCCATGTTTTTTTCGTAATCCCCGGCTCCCATGTTCTTTCCCTAGCGACATCGTGCATAGATAGGCGAATCGGGGGGGAGGGGGGCGGAAAGAAAAAAAAATCCCTACTTTAACAATTTTGTGAAGCACATGAATTCAAACATGTGCTTCACAATCTCTGAATAATTTTCTTCGCTTGAGAATGGTTATTTTTCTATTTTATTCACACTAAAACGTTGTGAAAAGCCGCATGGTTTTGATTTTCTAAATTACTTTTTTTTCCACGCAGATCTCTTTCCCCTGGTCTCATTAAGGTTTTCTGAAAATTTATTAGTATTCTGATCATTGTTTTCCGCTGTACATCGCCCTGATTGGGAGAAATTTAATTAAGATCACCCTGTATTCTTAATGTTACTAGACGTAATCATATTCTCCTTGGTATTCAGTTTCATTGACTGTCATTGGTGTTTTATTGGTAATAGCAGATGCACTATTTCGTTTGAACGAGAGAAAATCTAGTGACTTAGATGTTTTATACTCAGATTATAAGTCTGTGTGCAAGGGTACATTTGCAACAACAACAAAACAGCGTTTTTAGAAAAATCTTGACTAGTGTGATTTTTTAAATAACCTATTCTGAACAAAACCTTCCTTTGTAAAAAAAGAAACTTCCCAGCCATCCAAAACAACCTGATATACAATTTTCGCTTCCAAGGAACTTAAAAACAGCGCACGCAAATTGTTTAGTTAACTTAGCAATTCTAACGTCGTTTTCCTCAATATCAATTGCAGGAATCTGAAACCTGTCCTGGCCAACATCGTATCGGATGAACGTTGTGAAGTTCACCTTTCAGTGCTGGGTATTCGAGATGAGAAGGACGGATGGCTTCGTCTCTACTGCCCAGGTGGGGTGGCTTGCGAAGATGAAGGTGACCTTTGGAGCAAGATGGTAAGTCAGACGATTTTGTTTTTTAACCTTTTGAAGCACAAGCATTTTCACATGAATATAGAAGGCCGACTGTATAGACTGCCAAAGGCCGAAAAAGTGCAGAATTTGCCATCGACCCATTTAACTACCAATAACATGGCGGTCGATCGAATCGCCCATCTGGAGCCACAGAGCTAAAGAAGTTTTTCTGACACAACTGGCTGCCGCCGTGCAGTCGAACTACCGCTGAAATAAGGTGGTTTCATGGTGCAACCACCGCACGTAAAAGGGTTAAACAGACAATTCTTCGCTTGGATATTTTTAGCCGACTTCAAAAATAATTAAAAAAGTATCCAATTATGCTGATAATTTTTTGTGGCAAAAGTCTTTCCATGCACGGTTTATTGCATTATAGATCGTACCAGTGGGAAAAAGAAATTTGGCTATAGAATTTTAAATACTTTTCTGTTCTTAATTGTAAGAGGAAGATGATGGACAACGCATGCACCAGGGAAATTTTGCCTTTGCTGAAAACCGCAAATGATTGATGGTCTACAATTATTTTTTATTGATTGTCGACACTGAAGTCCGGTGACATTTTCACGCAAATCGTCTTTTTAATTGCTATTATACAGACTGTACTTATCTCCCAAAAGATTGCCCTGTAATTAATGGGTGGTCAGAGAAGCTTATTCACAGAAATAATAGTGTCTTAAAATGTATTAGCAGAGATCAGCCGCCGTATATAAAGAGTCAGGAAACGCTATTTGAAATCAATAGAAACGATTCTAAAATAATTATTCTGTGCATACGGTAGAATGCCTATTGATAAAAATTGCTAATGATAAATTGATAAAATCAAAGAAAACCTTAAACTCTCCCTTCTTTAAAGCTTTATGAATGTGGCATACAACGAACTAATTCAATGATATTTTTATTCTTAGTATTTGATAATGTATTGCACGAAACTTTTGTTGTACCTATTATCAGAGACCACAATTTATAAAGAGCGGTATTTTATCAGGGGTTTCGCTGTATTTGGCCTTGGTATAGTGCAAAGAGATGAGACTCAACTCCAAAATATTCATTTTGTGTACGAGTATTGTCTCGCTGATAGGTGTAATCACTTCGTATTTGCTTTGCTCTTCCTGCACAACTGTTGATCGTTCAGTCAACAGCACTTACGAACACTTTCCATATAGCAATACTTACTTCAGTTGGAGCTGTTAGCGTATGATACTACAAAGTGATTTGAGTAGTGTCACTTTTCTCGGCGACATGCGATCCGTAGTCGGTATGGCGTTTGCAATATCGGACCAAAACCACAATTTGGGTATTTGGTATTTTTTTACGGTTGAACCAGAATACTGGTATTAATAAGAGAAGTAAAATAATGATTTGTAATATTAGAAACAAAAATTAAACAATTTCAGTATTAAAACGCAGTAAATAAACAAAATATCTAGTATTAGTATTAGGATTAAATATTGCATAAAAATCAATCTCCTTGGGAACTCTATTAGGCAACAATCATTAAGGAAAAAAAAACAATTTTATTACTAGATATTTTTAAAAATGTGATCTTAAAAAACATAATTCATCTATTGAACTTTCATTGAGCCTGGTATTCTTTTTCTTCACAAATTAATAATTGTCATGTCGATAGGGGGGAAGGGACGGAATAAGTATTCCAAATAACCACAGACGTTCATCCAATTAGTTAAATTAAACCCTTTCGTATTGAAAAAATAATTTTCCCTTCATCGATAATACCGAAGTACCAGTATTCGGTGTACCATTATTACTGTCACTAGTGGTCAAATTCGGTGTGTTACTTTATGAAATGCGTTCAGATGTTCTTTTTTCCCCACTCGTTGATTCATCTCGTTTGTTGCAGCTCCACCACCTTCTGGAGTGCTGCTGCCGCAGGAAGAAGTTCCTGGAGGGGCTCGCCAAGAACTTGGGCCCCTGCATGCTGAGGGCCCTCCGGGACGACGCCACTCTCCAGGAGGCCCTGTGCTCTATGCTGGAGCTGGAAGTGGTGGAGAACAAAGACTACCAGATGCAGATCATCACCACGCTCCAGTCCACACCTTCGGGGAAGCAGAAGTACACGGTCCTGTGTCACAGGCAGATGCACCTCAGGGAACTGGTGAGTAGAGCATGTAGTGTAACATAACAATGAAGGTTTCTCCGACTGTGTCGAAGTATTCAGATATTCCAAATTTATCCGGATTAAAAGGAATAGTATTTCAGTCAGATTTCTATGGATATAACAAATTGGAGCCTGCCATATTGTGAGATGCGCTGTCGAGCAGAGCCTGACTAAGACATTCGGAGGCCCTAGGCCAAGCACTTTTTGGGGGCCCCTGTACGGTCTTACCTCATACCTTGTTGATGCATCTTGTCACGAGGTACGAATTTTTGTTGTAAATGAGGAGGAGAGTTGTGTTCAAACTCACCTTTGTCCAATAAATTTTTAACTTAATGTCCATAAAATTCTAATGCTCAGAATTTATGCTTCAGATGAGGTAGCGTTCCTGAATGTTCCATGGTAGAATGCTTTGAATCTTAACATTTCATTTTTCTATCCCTCAATCCAGTGTAAACAAGCACTTTAGCACAGAAAAATGTGTGTTGTAAAATTGTACCTATTTATTTATTGTCATTTTTTTAGCTAATTTTTTTAAGAACTTAAAACTGCTTTAATCGTTTCGGAAGGGAGGAAGGGGGCTAGACCGAGACCTAGCTGGCCTGCGCGGCAATTTGGGCCTGCTGTCGAAGGCGAGTTTGTTTCCTCTTCTCCACCTTCCAAATCACAAGTCAATCACAAACGCGCCCTTAGTTTACAACCAGTCAGAGAATAAGTGCTAACCATCCCTTCTGAGGGAGGCCGTGTTACAGATTTTGAGCCCGCAGTTGACTTCAAGATTTCGTAGACTACAGAAGCTTTTTTACGCTGTCCTTGATAATGTCCAGCGCAGTTTTGGACGAAACATTGGAAACGTTTTATTTTCCACGCGGACCACTAGTTCGGATAACTTTCACGTATAAAAAAAGTACACATAATATCAATTCTTTTCGCTTCGACCTTACCTTATTTTATTTCTGGCTAGTGGAAAGTAATTTTAATTTGAATTTCCGCCCTCGAAATACGAACATGTCGCCTAATAGTAAAATTAGTTAATTATTTTTATTTTATCTATTGTTAACATATCCATTCTAAATAAAGTAAATTAATTTATATGAATTTTTTTTTTAAAATGCTCATGGCAGGAGGTACACAATTTGAGGGATGAAAAAACTGCTGCTGGTACAGCTGCGAGTACAGGTGGTCGTAGGATGCGAATGGGCTAAAACCCTGATTGGCTGAGACGTGCAATTCCATTCGTGCCAATGTCCAGTTATAATTAAATAATCTCCATTTTCTTTTTAATTAAAAATACTCGCATATCATAAACTATTTTCAGTTTTAAACTTAAGTACTATTAGAGCTCACTTTCTTTAATGAGACTTGCTTTTACAGGGTGTCCACTAGCAACTAAAAATAGGACTTATGCTACTAAATTTAAGATTAGGATACTTGGGATACTCTTTTAATTTTTTAATGGACACCTTACTTTTATTAAAATGCATTATTTTCGAGTGAATATCGTAACTTAAATAAAAAATGAAAATTTAAAATAAATAAATAAAAATTTAATTTAAACGAAATTTGAAATAAATAAATAAACTCGAAGCTATCCTTTTTTTCCCTCACAACAAGCATGAACTAGGATCAAGGTTGTGCACGACCCTGCCTAATATTATGAACTGAAGACAGCTTCACGTTTTTATCCACGAAGCGCAGAGAATTAGAATATGACATGTTAAAAGGGTTTTGCGCCACGTTTAACGCTTCGTTAATTCATTACAGCGTTTGCATACTATCAAAGCTACCAAATTTGCAGGAAACTTTTATGAGATGATGGAAGAGAGATTTGATTGGAAGAAAAAAATAGTTCAAAAAATCACCACCAGGTGGCATTTTACAATGTTAGAGTTGCTGATATGCAAATTCTGTCTCATCGTAGAGGTATAAAACATCTGCTTCACAACTGCTTCATTGTTTTCTTTTATTGAGAATGCTTATTTGTATGTTTTATTCACAATAAAATGTTCTAAAACGCCACTTAGTAGTGTTTTTTGAACTACTCTTTTCAGTCAAATCTCGCTCCCATGATCTCATTAAGATTTCCTGCAAATTTGGTAACATTCTGACGAGCAGCTTTCACTGTATATCGCTCTGAATAGGGAAACTTTAATTATGAACTCCCTATATACTTTACTTCATTTGCTACGACAATACCGCATACTTCAACCTGGCAACATCAATATAGAATCCGAAGGATGTTACCTTTTTTATATTCCTTCTTGCTTACAATTTTCTGTTGAACAGTAAATGTTGTGCTGTATTTTAAATTGTTCTTTTTTTGTTTCAGCAACAGAAAGGTGGTCCAAGAAAGTTGACCTTGCCGTCTCGATCAACGGTAATTTCTCTTAGTTTTTTTTTTTTTTAATTTGATGGTAGTAATAATAATATGCAGGATAAATTGCTATGATAACGAAACCTGTACATCACACTGAGTGAACCCAACTGTATATGAATATGAAATAATCTTCAGATCGAGGAAAACAGAAAGGCAGTTAGCAATATGTAATAGTATCTTTTTATAAGACTTTTTAATGTTTATTATTCTGGTTTGTTTACTTTTGTGTATCGATTGTCTAAAAATTTATATATTTTAAGACCCGTTAACATGCTGCGGGAAACTGTCGGGACTCCAGGGATATTTTTATTGGTCAATTTTCACTTGCAGGGCACTGTAATCGAAAAATTTATGCCTTTTAAATTACCAGTCGTAATCCACTGACAAAAGCTAACTCTTGAAACCACCACACCACGCCCCCCACACAATGGAGAGACGGGACGGGAGATTTCTTGCCGCGAACGTCTCCTTCAATACGCAGCAGTGGCGTACATAAGTTTTCATTTCGGAGGGGCCGATCTAATGTTTGGCTTTTTTTTTCTTTGGTTGAGGAGGGGGTGGGGACATAATTTGGACAAAAATTGGAAACTGACTTTCCGACTGTTTTTAAACCATCAGAGTAATTACAAACTCAATTATTGTTAACGGAGTCATTCAAAATCGGACAAAGAATCCTAACAAAATAATAATAACAACAATGATATATATGTTCGAAAATTTATAACATTATAAAGTTGGTTTATTTAAAATCTCATTGTTATTAGATTTAATATAAATGTTTAAAAATAGCAGTTTTTTAATAATTGTTACAATTTCTCGAGGGGGCCCGGGCCCCCTCGTCCCTCGTCACCACCCTTAAATACGCCACCGTTTTACAGGAAAACGCAAAAGAATTATTACGGTCTAGTCACTGTTTAAAGTGGAAACGGATCACTGATTATTTAAAGTGCGTATTGGAGACTAATCTATTTCGAATAAAGTAAATATAATGTATATTATTGAAGTTTATAAAAGAATTCAAAGACGTACGAAAAAATTCTCGACGCACTATGCTCAATATGCAATTATTGTTTATCTGTTTAAAGGAAATGAAATTAATAATATATTATTGAGTTTTATGTCAGTATGTATTCCATCTAAAATGACGGAGATCTTTTATAGCTATTTTAGAATTGAAAGCAAAATAAATTTTTAGAGTAGACTCTAAAAGCTTTAAGTAAAAAAAATACTTTACATTATCGTTTTATTAAGTTACTCGCTACGATAGCTGCATAAAGACGTAACAGCATAGATACTTTTTATGTACCTACCATTGTTATTTCCTGACTCCCTGGGATTTGAATGCACCGCTATGGACCAGCTTTTCTCAAAATTGACTACTTATTATGCTATGCAGTAGTTTATAATCTACGTATACGCGGTTATTTATTTTTGTTATTTAAACACCTTTATTATTTGGGAATAAACATCAAGTACGCCTTATGCAGTGCTATTACTGCTCTATTGTAAATTGAATATTATCTGATTAAACTTGTTTAAAGACTATTTGTTCATGCTGTACTTAGAAGTGATTTAGCAGGTTTAAAGCCGATTACATTTGATAATTCCTTCCACTGTACAGAATTTCCTTCTGTGATAATTCCTTCCACTGTACAGAATTTCCTTCTGTGATAATTCACTTAATGGGAAGCAATTTTCTGTAGCTTCTAAAGTATTTGTGAAGCTATGCTATCGAACTTATTGCCTTTGCAATTAATTTGTTCCTTATATGATTATTCTCGAATAGATATAAATCAGCATCATGATTATTTTTCTTGATTATGAAATGCACATTTTAAATTACACTGGCCTCCAAAAATTAAAGAACAACCATATTTTTTTCCTAATTTGCAAATGAATGAATGTAGAAACACCAAATTTCGATGAAATGTTCACAAAAAAGTTATGTATCGACTGAAACATAGAAGTTTACATAAGAAGAATGCAAAAATGATTTACCAAAAAAAAAAAAAAAAAAAAAAGCAATCTCGCTGAGAAAAGTCTATTCGTGGAAAAAATAATGTATCACAGTTTTATGTGGTAAAGTGTCATAGAAGCATAACAAAAATGATTTTATATCAAGCCCTAGCTTGAATGTATTGGTGGCAACAACTTTCCATGGTGTCAAATGGGAAGCGGAGACCAGATACGGAGTAAGCATTTTTACAGCTTTCCAGAAGACCTTTGAGGTGAACTTAAAGCAGCAACTTGTCTACGAAGATTGTCCTAGAGAAGCTCTATCGGATTCAGGTTTGGAGTTTGTGCTGGCCATTCCATTTTCTCTAAACCAGGACACTTAAGATATTCCTCAACAGCTAAAGCTCTGTGAGGTCGTGCATTATCATCCATCAGAATGAAATCATTGCCAATTGCATCGGTAAGTGGGTGGGCATATAGATCAAGGATCCCATCCCAATATCTCACACCAGTCGAGTTCCTCCCTGGAACACATGCAGGTCAGTGTGACGACCGAGTGAGATCCCTGCCCAAACCATTATTCCACCACCTCGGTAACTGTGCTTTTCAACAGTTTTGTATTGGTGGTATCTGGTGTATAGTTCCCTCCAGATCAGCAGACTTCTTGAATCGTTTTCCAGTGTGAACGTCGACTCTTCTGTAAAGAAGCCCGTCGCTTTCTGGTCCAGAAAACGTGTTCTCTTGCCCAAGATAAGCGGGGCCTTCTCTGTCGTCCGTTGCGGGGGACACACGCAACTGGTCGCCTTGCATACTAACCTCTATTTTGAAGACGCCTTCTCACCGTACTAGCGGATATTATTCTTCCTGATGCTACAGAGTGGTCTGCAACAAATTGCGGCACAGAAATGCTTCTATTCCTTCGAGCTGAAAGAGCTATAAAACGGTCTTCTGCAGGTGTTGTAGCTCGTGGTCGGCCTGGAACATGTCTTCTGGACACAGAAGCTTCAGTTCAATATTGATTCCTGAGACGGTGGACCGCACCGCGAGACACATTAAAGGCCTTTGCGGAGATCCAGAGACCGTCGCGGCTACAATTTATTTGAACGGGGAAATTTGACATGGTTAGGAAGCTGCGACTGGCGGCGACACATGGGGTGTCCTCTACCGAACAATAGATGTGGGGGGAACCACAAGTGTAAAAACCGCAATATTATCCACGGTCCCCAATTACCTATTGCCCGGAGTATCTCCCGCTTTCTTCTGAGTGCGAAAAATTTATTGCTTACAAGTGATAATTGGCCAATCGACCCGGGACGGTCTCTGGGTATCTGCAGAGGCCTTAAGACGTGTAGCAGCATCAGCCTGTGACAACCCCATTTCGATCCACCCGTCCGACTGCCACCTTAACGAATCAAGAAAACGGCTTCTCTCAGACATAGCGGGACCCTATTACCTAATGTCAACGAATCTGCCAACAAAAGGTTTAAATCAACAAAAGCTACACGCATAATTACAAAAGCCTGATATTTGCATATTTTTTCTGTCCCTCAAATACGCCTGTTCTTTTCTATATAAAAAAAAGTAATAGCTATCAAAGGCGTAACGTGGGTTTTCAGCTCCCGGCGATAAATGAAGTTTTTGCGACTCCTCCTATTTGCCAAAATGCAATGGAGAAGGTTTTATATACGACTTGGCGCCCCTTAGGTGCTGCGGCCGGGGACAGAAGCCCTTCCTTGCTCCCTTCTAGCTACGCCACTGGTAGATATTGTTTTTTGGATAAATTTGCATAAAGTTCATTTTTGTCATTTATATAAACTATAAATTTTATTGTTAGTATAACTTTTTTCTGGTGAGCTTCGAAAAACATGTAATTCCTTAAGTTTTGGAGGCCAGTGTATTATTTAGATAATATTTTAGTTACTATATGTGTGAAATTACTTTAAAAATTTCCTTCTTAAATTAACTTTATTTAAAGTACCGTAAAACGGGAGAACTCCGTTAGTTGATGTTTCCTGTCGTATTTTATTTTACTAAACTAACTTTTCGTATTATTATTATATTATTGATTTCAACGTTTCCGTTCTTTTTTTTTTTCTTTAATTTTATACCGTGCTTTCGTAGCATTTATAAATAAAATATTCTTCATAAATCAAGGTGTTTTTAGCGTCATTGGAAACCTAATTATTATTGTGAATTTAAAATGTTGTCTTAGATATGCTGTCAGTGGATAGTTACAAGCGCATTGGAATTGTAACAAAAAAGCTGACAGAATATGTATTATTATTTTAAAACCATAACGAGACAAAGAAATTGGGGGGAAAAAAGCCTGAGGTAGTTGCTCTGAATTATTATGCGCTATGTATGATTAAAAAGTATGCCGTTCTTTCAGCTTAAATAGTTGAAGCAGACTCTTTCAACGAATGTTTAATTTAAATTACTTTTCTTCTGTATAAAACTGTGTCAATTTAAATCACACACAGGATATTCCATCACCAATGTACTGTTATCCAACTCTTTTAATTAAAAATTCTTGGGGCAAGACAAAACTAGAAATATTCGTGTTTCTGTGTTGAAGAATGGAAGAAAGATATCGACAATATTTTCAGGACTTAAATGTGCCATTTTCATTACTTTTGCTTTCTACTTTTTCTTTTCAGGATGCTGATGTTGCGAAGCTTCTTAGTTGCGGTTCTTTCGGAAATCTTGAGTGCCTGTCTTTGGCCTTTACTCAGGTGACCAGCGCATGCGCAGAACAGCTTGTCAAAATACCATCTCTCCGCTATCTTAACTTGTGGTCCACGCAGGTTAGATTATTTATTTTAATTTTATTATTATTTTATGTCACATTATTTAATTAGCTGGTTCTTTCTGTTTTTTAATGTAAATTTGTCTTATTAATCACATGTTTTATGATGGGGGGGGGGGGAATTCGACAACGCTTCAACATATAAATGTTAGTCATTTACTTTAAGCTTTGAATTTATAAAGCATAACATCTTGTTTGCTATGAACATTTCATGAGACCATTTTACGCATCTTTGTTTTCGTGTCGTATAATGATTCATGCTGTAAAAGTTGTTTTACAGGCATAGTAAATTGCATATTAGTATTTATCTGAAAAAGAATTTGTATGGTTTTCACGATTTAAATTATGGCTACAGCTCGTTGAAAATGAATCTGTAAGTCATATTTTAAAAAAATTCATTAGATTGCCATTATTAGTCATAATGCTTTTCAAATTGAAAAGTGTATTATATTATATGCCTGTTATTTATGTTTTCTTTCTTTTTTAAATCTTTTACAGTTTAGCGATACTGGTCTTCGTCTAATCAGTGAACACCTTCCCAAGCTTCAAGTATTGAATCTCTGTGAGACGCCTGTTACGGATAAAGGGCTTCTCTGCCTCACAAGTAATTTATATTTATTATATGTTGTCATACCTTAATAAAACAGTAACAATAGCATTAAAATTACTTATCTAACGTATCGAAATGAGTAAAATTCAAATAATTCATCTTTATTATATGTTGTGTGATGCCCCTTAAAAGAAAAAAACAATACATTTTTGTTTTTTATAAATTTTAATTTATTCTGCTAAGGTTACTTAAGAGATTACAGCAATATGGACTTTATATTTAATTCAAAGTATATTTAACAGTTTGATTTGCTAGATATTTGATTTGACTAAAAGAAATATGAATAGTTCACTTTGTCAAATTTACATTGGGTATTCAGAAGCTCAAACACAGAAAACTGGTTTATAAGTTTAGTATACTATTTGATACGCTTATTTTTTTTAGCTAATGTTTTAGAAATATTATTTATTGGTGATCAGGAAAATAATAAAATTACAAAATTTAGATGTAAGTCATTTAATTACAAGTCCTCAATTTATAATTCCTATTTTATTTCTTATTAACTATTTGTTATTAACTATTATGAAAGTAAAATAACGTTTTCTGCTATTTTTCTGCATCTTTGTTTTCGTGTCTTAAGAAGACCCTTGTTGTAAAAGTTATTTTACAGGCATCGTAAATCCGATGTAATTTCTTATATTGTTTTTAAGTATAAAGGAAATCCATTGCTTTCCAACTATTTTTAGATTGATTACATAAGTTTAACATTTCATATTGAAGACAAAACCCCTATAAAATGATTCAGTTAAAAACTTTAAATGTAATTTAAATCCAACATTTTAAAATTCTTTACTTTTAAATAGTCCATTTGAAAAATTACAACTTTTTAATTGAAATGACGGCACCCCAGATGTCGAAAATACAGAAAAATCTTATGAGCTAGTTTGAAGAACAGTTATTAAAATTTTACTTGACATCTATTCTAGTTTTTAGAAATATAATCTTCGTAAGCAACAGGAGAAAATAATTTGGGGAACTGTATTTTCTAAGTATGGCTTTTATGATCTTTTGTGATTGCAGATCGATATTTATTTCGAAATGCAGCAAAATAAAAAACTTGTCATTTTTCTTACGTTAGATAATCGAATTCAATTTATTCATTCTTTTATTTAAGACGCATGCTGTTTTTCTTACCACAGTCACGCCATCTACTGGTGATGTTTGATTTTCCATTGCTGAGAACCATAGTTTTGTCATGTAATCCATATTCATATTTATTGATTTATTTAAACCGCCGTCATCACAGAAGGAGGGGGCGGAAGGTATAGAGAAGGGGAACATTAATTTGTTCAAAAATTGAGAAATTGTAGCTTGTAAAACTTAGCCTTGTTACAATTTGATAAAACTGCGATGTGAAATTACATATCTTTGATTTCTTTTTAAACTGTAGTTTGAAAAAGATATCATGAGATTGTTTACCACAAATTTAAGTAAACTAATTATTTCAGGAAGTTGAACATTTTCAGGAACTCTATTCATAAACTGTGTCACTATGAACGATAAACTTGTGACATAAAAGGAAACTTATAGTATTCTGCGAAATGTGCCACATTTCGAAAAATTTTGAAAGATTTCAATGTTTAAGAATATTTTCCGAAATCTTCATAAGAGGCACAGGCTTATTATCATTAGAACGTATCGTATAACTTCAATTCATTTTTAGACTTACTTATTTTATTTATTATATTTTATTCAAGAACCATAAAGAGCCATAAATTGGAATTTCGTTTTTTTAACCACAGTCTTAAAAATATTCTGTTAGGTAATCTTTCTCTCTTGGAAAATCTCATTTCATCAACACGCAAAAAAAATTGTATAAAAAAAAAACGCCGAAAAGTTATACACTTTTTAAAAAAACATTTAACAACTAGACAAAATGGTGTTAACTGCAATAAATCATTTGTATATGTTATTTCAGAAATTACATATAAACCGTAATTTTTCAAGAAACACCTTTTTTCAAAGGGAAGGTAGTTGTAGAGGGCTGAAGTATTCTCATCGATGACACAAAATCTGAATAAAATTCACTGCATTTTCTCTGTCTGAAATGGATTGTATGATTTCGGTTATTGTACAAAGAAAACTTAAAAACAATGAAGGTGATCATGATGGTGTATATATAGTATTATATCCCTTAATATATATTAAAAATACGTGAAAATGTTAATACTTTAGACGTATATTTTTAAATTTCAATAAAATATATCATAAACAAATCTGCATTATTGTTTTGAAAAATATGCACTTGAAAAACTATTTTGCTTCATAAATTATACTTTGGCCGTTTGATAATAGAAAATAAACATAATTGGGGCATCAATACGTGATTTCACTAATTCTGGCGTTTTTGTAGAAAAGTTGGCCAAAGTTTTCGAAGAAACACAATAACATAATTTTTTTTAACATTTAAAATTGATTGATAGAATTAGATGCACCGAGTACGTCAGTAGCCAGTACTTCAGATCCCGTTAAGAATAAAACTAAACATTTTTTTTTCATCATCACGTCAATGCATGCTACAGCGGGAGAACTAGGTTTATTTTCAGTTGAATATTCAGGAGGCTATCTCAGTATTAATTCTTTGCAAAGAGTGGCATCACAGGAAAAGGTCAACTGGTACTTTATTTCATACCCTAATTGAAGAAAATTATATACAGATGAAAAATTGCCAATGTATCTATTTATTTTTCACTTCACAAACTGTGGCACAAGTCGTGGATAAACAAAACTTTTCAGAGATTGGGCGCCATAAGACAATTATGCATGGAAGCAGGGAGATTAAGGTTTGTTTTTATCTCTATATAACTGAAAGACAAGTGCTAATGAAAATTCAAGAGTCACATAGGAAAATAATGCTGAAATCTGCTACATTTCAAGTGAAACAAATAACGAATACGAGGAAGAAAAGAAAAAGGAACTGATTAAGACATGAGATTTCTCTGTATGGTTACACGACAATTTAATATAAATTTTGAAGTTGATGTTTGAAGTTTTAAAATCTCAAAATAATTACTGGATAGCAATTAAATTTAGAATGAGAAAAATTTAGTAATTCACCAATGTACTGAAAATTAATGATTGTTAGAAAGAGATACGCACGTTGTAAACACATTTTGCAACAACTTGAATATAGTCGTTACCTTTAAATTTAAAAAGACTATGTCATTTAAGTGAGATTTTAGTGTGATTAAGTTTATTTAAATATCTTTTTTAATTTGGCATTTATAAAATAAATACATCCAAAATAAAGTCCTTGAATCTCTGCTTATTTGTGTTGTAATTTTTTTTTATTGATTGCTGAAATATTGAGCTTTCCTGCAATGACTGATTCATTAAAATATAAATGTATCTTGCATGTTACTAAAATATTTTTTTCTGAGTCATTCTTTTATTTATTTATTTAGATATGAAAAGCCTTAGGAAGCTTAACTTAAACAGTACCAGCTTATCAGCTCCAACATTTGAAAGGTTAAAGGTAATTGATATTTCCCAACATTCATTTTACTTCCCAACATTCATTACTACATGTTTTTCACTTAAAAAAGCATTTACTCTATTCTTATCCTTTATGAAAGAAAGTTATCCATCCTTTCATTTTTTATTTTAGTTGAGCTTTTTATTAATGCAAGAAAAGGAATTACTGTTTACATTGCAAAAATTCGGTGTTTTCATTGACTTATTTTTAAAAAAATTATAAATATTTATGTTCTGAAAACAGTTTTTCATTTTAGAGAACACTTTCTAATTTACTGTGTCTATTACTTTGGTTTATCTGTCTGTTTGTTTTTATAGACTCTAAATCACTGTTTTGCCTTTCACTAATATAAAATGCTACTGAAGTTTTCTATTATGACTCAACTACTATTGATATTGCACTCAACAAAGAGTACATATGGGTCATTCTAAAAATATTCTTAAAGATTTCCACATTTAAAATATGTTTTTAAAGTTTTTTTTTAGAACTTTTAATTATTATTAGCTAGAAAACTACTTAATTTAGCAAATTCTGCGCACTTTTCATATTGTGAACGACAAAATGAATTGTTTTCCTTAAAATGGCATAGTGAATCTACATTTGGCTTAAAGTGTCTACTCTATTGCCAGATATTAAGTTAAAATAATAATTAATAAATTTAATCTAAACATTTCAGTGTTAACGCATATCATTTGGCTGATAAAAAGAACCATTAATCTTTGACAACATTTAAGTAAATACGTCTGTTCAAACAATTAACTAATAAATACTTGTTCACTCTCTGTTTCTTTTATTTAAAAAAAAGAAAACTTATTATTTAACAAATATTAATTTGTTCTACTCTTTTACTAAATTTTATCAATGTACCTCGATGTTTATCGATGTATCAATAAAAAAAAATGTACCAGAGACATGCTTTGTAAAATTCTTTGAGGATGATTCATGTAACATCTAATAATCAAACAAAAGTATTCTCATACATAACAATCTATCGGCAGGACATGCCTATCAAAAGATCACAAAAACAACTCAGATACTTCAAGTATCATATGCTATTGAAAAAACACTCAAAATACTGGTGTTAAACGATAAAGTAATTAAAAAACTTTGTAAAAAACACACATAAGAAGTAAAAGGAAAAAGGATACGCGTTTCGTTCAAAAATTGTTTTGAACTTCTTCAGTCCAAGCTCCCAAGGGCTTGGACTGAAGAAGTTCAAAACAATTTTTGAACGAAACGCGTATCCTTTTTCCTTTTACTTCTTATGTGTGTTTTTTACAAAGTTTTTAATTACTTTATCATATGCTATTATTATTTCAAGTACATTTTCACAGCTTTAAAAAACTCAGATCTGGTAATACTGCATTGTGTCTTGTGCCAATAAAATTTTCCACAAGTTGAAAGTTTTCTTACGTGCAAATTAAGTTCTTTTGGCTATAGGCAGTAAAATTATATAAAATATTGAGCAAAGACAAACTTCAACAACAGGGAAAGCTGAATGCTTATGATTTTTTTTTATAAAGCATTGAACTTACATTTAAGAGCCCATACAGGGTTTCTACAGACCTGAAAAGTCAGGGAAATGAGTTACGATTCTTTTATTTTTACCCTAAAAGAAGAAACACAATTTTTCTTAGTAAAAGTTACTACAGACCTGAAAAGTCAGGGAAATGAGTTTTGGTCAGGGAAAGTAAGGATTTTGGGAAAAAAGTCAAGGAAATTTGAAGACAGGTCAGGGAAATGCAAGAAAAATTGAATTTTGCAGTAAAATCAAGAAAATATTTGCTGTTTGAACCTACGTTTAGAAATTGTTTTATTTTCATTTTCTCATTTAACCTTATAAATAATTTTAAATTGTGTTCTTTATGAGCATATCTTATGCAGTTGAAATATGCTCAATTTTATCCTAAATTATTAACAGATATGTTTTTTGTTAGAATCCAGTGATGTCAAATAAGATTCTTGTATATATTAATTTTATTATTATTATTATTATTATTTGTAAAAAACGGACAAAATATATAAAAAGTTATTAATTAAAGGATGTAATGTTAAAAATAGAAACTCAAAATTTGGGAAAGCATGCTAGATAAACTCAGGGAAGAGTGTGATATATGTCAGGAAAAGTCAGAGAAGCAAAAGCTGTGAAATCTGTAGAAACCCTGCCATATGAAATACAAAATTTCGTAATCGACATCTGCTTTTAAAAAAGTATTTTTAGAAGTATCCACATATTTACATCAAATAAAAAAAACATATTGGATTGTGATGCAATTTATAATTAATAGAAATAATCTCTTTACCTCCCCAGCAAAAGCTGCCAGCCTTACAAGAATGTGATATTCGCTATACTGATGCCTGGTGAAGACTCATACTATCGAATGTTCGATATGGATATTGTAGTGGAAAAAAATAGTTTGGTGTTTTGTGCTGTGAAAGAAGATTAAATGGTCTTAAAAGACAATGTGGACGACTCTAGACCACCACTTATTTAATTACATTTGTGATTTTTGTACTTGGCTCCTGTTCGTGGGAGATTCAAGTCAAATTGTGATTGGTGACTGATTTGTATTCAGCTGTTATCTTTGGCATTACAAGACTAAAATAATGATCAAAGTTCTGAGCTATCGTTTTTTATACATTTGTGTATATATTAAGACTGTTTGCCACTGACGTTTTTATTTATTGAATTACATTCCTGTCATAAATTTAAGTGGTTGGTATAACCATTTCTAATCAATAAGTTTTAGATAGTCGTATATGTAAGTGTAACCAATTTTCAAAGGCGATTTTTACTTGTTCATAATTATGTTGTTCATTCACGTATATATACACATGCATTATCTTTTATTAAAAAAAATATCCAACTGATGGATATTTTTAAATGCAAAGGTAAAAATCTCTCAAGGAGACTGAAACACATTAAGATAAAAAAAATAACAAGTTATGCAATTGGCGGAATTAGATAGTGCGATTTATTTATTTTTTATAAATATTTGAAAATTTGTTTATTTACTGGTTATAATTGAAAAGTCTCTACAGATTCCTCAATTAAAAAGATCACCAATATCAAATGTAGTGAATAATTTATTTTATTGAAAAATTAAATAATCAATATAAACTAGTAAATTCATTGAAGATATTACTAAGAAACTTGTTTATCCTCCTCTTAAAACCAAATATGAGTCGGCGCTTATATTATTAAATTTTTTAGTTTTCATCAGTTGAAGTCCTTCGTTTTTCCTTCCATATTAGCCAATAGATGTTAATTCGCAAAAATTCATGAAAAAGTGCTATCTAGAAAATTTTGAAGAAGTCCTACACCACAGGGGTTATCTGTTAGCCACTGATATATATCGAGGCAAATTGATGTTTCTTTGTTTCTCATTTACCGATGGTAAATCGCCTGCTTCATTGCTTGCTGTTTTAATGTGGTGATAATTGAAATACACCACTGTTTCACTTCCGACAAAACATTTTTCAATTGAAATAGATGGCTTGTTGGGGCTTGATTGCGTCATTTCTGACAACGTTGCTCTTGGAATATCTGTTGAGGAATTTAGGGCGAAAATACTTTTATATATACATTGTTTAATTTTGAGTTTCAATATTTTAATACAGGGTTTTCCAACCACATATTTGTAGAATTTTATTGAAGGTCTTTGTATATCAAATATATTTTTAAAAATAAGCAGTATTAAATACCTTATTAAAAATTATGTTTGTGTCACATTTTACTTAATAAATAAACTTTCTATTGGTACATTTGCTTATTGTTTTATGGATGAAAAGCTGGTCCACTGAATATTTTTTTTTCCATTGTTGTTCCTTCGGTATATGTGTAAAAAAGTAGGGAAGCTCTAGTTTTTAATCTTACGTTAACTCAAAAATATCAAGTTTTTTCTCCAAAATTTTTATTTATGCTTATAAATCTCCTTAAGTAATACAAAAGAAAATACAAAATAATACATATTTTTCAAAATAAAAACTATTACGTGACGGATTTTACTTCAATATGCATGAATAAATCACAAAAACCAAACAAAGAGCTGAAAAGGAAAAAATTTAGGGCTCTAATTCTGTAATTCTTGTATTTTTAAAAGAAACTAAAATTTAATGTAATAAGCAACTCAATAAGATTATTCAAAATACAGGATTTTTTTCAAAACTAAGACTACTCGTTGCCAACTTTAGATTATCCAATAAGTGAGAGTGTGACCAAATTTAGTAGGAAACAAAGTTGTAGATCAAATCGCCAATCATCTGGCACAAAGCTAAGGAACTTTTTTTGACACAGCTTGCTGTGTAGACTGAAAAAAAAAGTTCTTTAGCTATATATGTGACACGTGATTGGCGATTCGACAGACCACCATGCTGCTGGTAGTTAAACTGAGCTATAGCAACGCCCGCACTTTTTCAGACATGGGGCTATTTGCACGGTCTATCCAGTTATTCTTTTGTATCAATGCATTTTCGATATAGAATAATTGGGGGTTTTCAAATGGGATAAATGGTATTTTTCAATACATTCTCCTGTTTTCAGCAGATACTAGTACTGATAGAAGCAATCCTGACATCAATTTTATAAACAAAGTGATAATTTTTATTGAAAATTATGTGCTAAAAAGTAGAGGAATCTTGTGTAACTGTCACCCTTAAACACTTCATTGAAATCAGATTTAGTTCCGACAGTCTAAATGCCAGAGTTTTGTGTTTTTGCAGCATGGACATCGCAAAGGCTAAATAGATAGAATGAAGTTTACCTTACTGTTAAGGACTTTATAGAGCTTTTCTATTTATTTAGAGCATAAAACATGCTTAAAAGTTAACAGCTGATTAATTGTATTGGTCAGGGTATTACACAAAGCTTTTACCTCTGGAACATTACTTTGGTGATATTATATAGCATGCACTGTTACTGAGAATATTTCCTGAAAAATACTTTTGAGTTGATATTTTTTACCTATTTATTTCAACATTTTTGCACTTTTTATTGAGTATTCTCCTTGACCCTTTGTGTAGCATTTTTAACTGTGGCAGTATGAACATGCATATGTTGTACATTTTCGTATCATAGTCATGGACTTTGTCTTGAAGTATTGTTAGGTGTTTGAACCAGTTGAAGTTTGTGATAGGTTTCTTTGTGAAAGAAAATGAAAAAAAAAATGTGCTAGAAAGATTTTATTTATGAATTTAAAAAATTTTGTTTGTAATGATTCTGTCTCTTTCTCTGTATATTCTAAACTCATAATATTTTTGGTAAAATAACTGATATTTCAGAATGGCGTGCAATACTTTTATTTATAGTAAATACTTAATGATTTCTATAATAGAATCAATTATTTAATTAATAACTGTAATGTCTGCAGCAAACATGTTCTGCTGTGTTGATGTTGTTGCTGCTTGATAAGACAAGTATCTGCATAGTGTCAGTTTTAAACAGCATGTAGAAAAAATTTGTTTTTTAAATATAAATTTATTCACTTGCCATTTGCTGTTATAACTTTCATAAATAGTAGAAATTATGACTTTCATAAATAACAGAAATTAAACATTCTTATTAATTAATTATGATAGAGGAAAGGATGTTAAAACATTCAAAATATTGTAAAAAGTCCAACCATTCTCTTAAACCTGTTTTCAATACTACTAAGCCTGTGGTTTGGCATTTTGCACAAATATGCTGAAAGAAAAAAGAAAAGCAAAGAAAGGGGGAGCGATGGACTTACATTAAAAATTTAATAATCCACCCTTTCTCATATTTATCGCGATTTTTTTTTAGTATTTAGCAAAAATGCTTTTGTGAGACACTTAAAAAATGAGGGAGAGGGGTCTCATTATATATACATAAAGTATTCTGTTAATTATGATAATCATTAAACCCAATTTAAGATTTAGGTATTTCACTAGTTGACTGGGGTAAAAATAAACAAAATTTATTAAATATTTTAAATATGCTCCATTTTTTATGAAATCCGCAAAAGGAACTAAAAATAAATTGATTGCAAAACTACAAATAAATAAATAAACAGTAAAAAACTAAAATTCTTTCATCCAATGCATTGAACCTATCTAAATTTATTTAAGTTAAAATTTATATGGTAAAAATATAAAAGATGAGTGTGTTTAGTATTTTCTTATGAAAACAAGTATCTTAAAAATATACTATTAAATAAATACAGCTATAAGTCTTAGCTATTAGATATTTTAAGTGAATTAATATAGTCTTGATATAATTCACCCTTAACCTAAATTTATCCAGAAAATATATCGCAATAAACACATATTTGCATTTATATATAAACTTGATTATAAATAATTTTCCTAAATTTTTAAAATTCTCTGATAACTAAAGCAATCTGATTAAATCAGTTTTTTTATTTACTGAATCAAGTTAGGGTGAAATGATTGGTTACAGAATTCATAATAAATTGTAAAAAAGTCAAACTATGTTCAGATTTTACATTAGAATTTCAGCTGCTGTATTACGTTTTATAATTCATTCTTGGTGTAATATTAAATTTTGAACCTCTCAGTCTTTTCTGTAACACATTAAATGAACTAAACATGAATAACACTAAATGAACATTTGATGAACTAAAAACTCCTGTTACCGTATTCGATGTTTATTCTTACAAATATATATATATATATATAAGGTGGGGTATAATATATATATAGGTATGGTATATATAAATGAGGTATAATATAATATATATATAGGTATATTATATATAAATGAGGTATAATATATATATATATATATATATATATATATATATATATATATATATATAAATATAAGGTTACATATATATATATATATATAAATATAAGGTTACATATATATATATATATATAAATATAAGGTTACATATATATATATATATATAAATATAAGGTTACATATATATATATATATATATATATAAGGTTACATATATATATATATATAAATATAAGGTTACATATATATATATATATATATATATAAGGTTACATATATATATATATATATATATATATAAGGTTACATATATATATATATATATATATAAGGTTACATATATATATATATATATATATGTAAAAGGTGCCAACAGTTTATGCATTTTAACATCTTGTGTAGCAACACTTAGATGCATTAATGTATTTCACATTTAACAACTCAGAGCAATGGATTGCTTTAAATATCTGTCAAACTAATATTGATATGAAAGTCCTATCCAATTACTTGCTAATGTAACATGTTGAAGACTAATTTATTTCTCTTAATTGCACAAACTTTTACTAAGAAAAATTGTGTTTCTTCTTTTAGGGTAAAAATAAAAGTATCGTAACTAATTGAAAACAGGAATAAAATTAATTTTTATAATTAATAATGTTGTACTTTCTAATTGGTTGGTTGATCGAAAACATTTTTTAAATAGTTCTACTTGCAGAGTACTTCCTTTATCAAGGACGGATTCAGAAACTATTTCTTAAAGGGAAAGCGCTCCCCCTGAATCCGTTCTTGGTCTGCTTTGCTTTGAATTGGAATTGTTAAATTGCCGAGCACCCATGATTATTAGATTCAGTGGTGCTGCCATCTATTGTTCTTTTCTGTAACAATATTTCGAATTCCATTTTAAAGTAAATGCGTTTTATTTTTGAAATAGACAGATCATACGTTATTACGTTTACTACTGCATTTGTAGAAATAGAACTGGTACATAGTGGAACAGATTTTTTAAAGAAAGGAAATATACACGAAGTATTAAGTGTAGAAAAGCAGTGTACGCCAAGATTAAAATGGTGCTCATTTTGTATGGTTTTATTACAGAAGGATAAACCACTTTTACTGGATACTAAAACAGACTTTTATGTTTAAGGATCAAACAGTCAGTACTTGATCATTTCACACTTTTTGTCATGTGGTTTGTATGAGTACATTTATGGCTACATGTTGCATTTTATCTGTACTTTTTTTTTTCCTAGAAAAATTTGGAATGCTTTTGAAATGTATGTGTTCGTTTAATATTTCTGACGAAATAAAAATAATGTTCAATAAAGTTCATTTTTCTCATTTGATTTTAGTTGTGTTTTATTTAGGTATTTGGAATTTTAATCGGCTCGTAGTCGTAATGTATAACCATGTAAAATAAATAAAAAACTTTGTGAAAAAACACACATAAGATGTTACTTGTAACTTGATACAAGTTATCGTTTAACACCTGTTTTTTGAGTGTTTTTTCCGTATAACCATGTATTCAAAAATATTTCTGTACAATTTTACAGTTCCTACCATCATGGAACGTTCACCAGGTAGATTTGGAGCTTCTTATGTGCATGCCTGCTTCGCTGCCATGCGCTGCCTTGTTTGTGTTTTTTTCTCCAAAGTGGTGTTTTCTTATCGCTGAGTGGCCAGGCAGACGCTCCGTTTTCAAACTGAAGTTTTCTTTTCTTTCTTTCTTTCTTTTTTTTTTTTTAACTTTTTTAGTGTCCGAGCTGTAAAATTTTGTTCACTAAGCTCCAGTTTCCTACTCAATGTACGCATATTATTCGTTAACAAAAAAAAAAAAAAAAAAAAAAAAAAAAAACCGCATACCCTAAAATACGTTTGAATTTTAAGTCTCGGAACTTATTTTCTGCAATTATGGATGCCTTCATGAAAATGAAGTACACTAGATTCCCCTATAACACAGGTTCATATAAAACAGATTCGTATAACACCGCTGAAAATTTCCAATCTTTTTCCTTAAGCAAAGGTTCGTTCAACACGGTTAAAGAATTAAAGAGGTGTTTCGGTATTGCCTATTAACACTGCTGATGCTGTTCATGTGCTTGTAAGTCGCACAACACGGATTTATATATGTACTGCTTTTACTTCATTAAACTTCCCGAAAGCTTTATCGTTCGCAAATTAAATCCTCATCTCTCTCGACTTGCGTTTAATGTTTTATATAGCCTGAATGATAAATTCAATAGACATTTCGACTTGACATCCGCTTGGGAGGAGGAGGGGGGTGGGTTGAGTGCGAAGCAATTTAAAACCTGAGCCCTCCGGGGATCAAAAGCACGCCGACCGCCCAACAGAAAGCAATCTACACTTTACAAAATTTGTGAATGATGTCCGACTGATAATGGTGTTGAAAGATTTTTAAAAAATGATGTTTTTTTTTTTCATAAGTATCTTATTGTCAGTAGTCGTATAAAATCCCATACAACAAATGTAAGAAAATTTAAACATTTGTTCTTTATGAATAGGAATTATACAGTGGAATATTTCATTTTCAACAGTGACGTATCTAAGAAAAACAGCGCCCGTAGCAGACAGACAAACCACGCCTTCTCTCATGTATATTTACGTACACCAGGGGAAGTTGGGGGTTCAAATTCCCCTCTCTCTTTTCCAAAAAGTTTTAACAGAAAGTCTCAGATTTTTTATTTTTAGTACAAAGACGATATTAAGATAAAAATTACGTTTAACCCCCCCCCCTCCATAAAGGAAGTCCGTGTACGCTATTGCCAAAAGCCGACATTAGAGCTCACTTCCAAGGGCACCTCCTCTATTAATTTATATACTTAAATTAATTTTCATTCATTTATTATAAACCCTTATATAAAACTTAAGAATGTGCATAAAAATGAAAATAAACATTTCTAAATTATGTCCAGTTCTTTAATTTTCATTTTTTTAATATACTAACATAACTGATGGTATTCCAACACAGCATTACAACAAACCAAATTTGCAAAAGTGTTTGTTAACACTAGTTTACAATTACACAATTTACCATTTCTTGTACATGACACCCATTAAAGACTGTTTTTTTTTTTTTTATCTTTGGTCTTCAGTCTTTACATCTTCTTTACACATGACTGAAACAGGATGCGAAAGATAACACAAATGCAAATATTTCTGCAAGTCGAAAGAAACCAGATATTTACTACAAACAGTTACCGTTGGCTCACAATGCTCAGGTAGTACTGAACAGATGTTAAGAATTGGACATTGGGAAGTTCTGTTCCGTCTTTTTAATTTAATAATATAATAAATATTTTTAAATAGAAGAGATGGGACGGGGATTATAGAATAGTCGGGAAATATTGAATACACCGTTTTCGGCTCTGTTAGGTGCTGTTGTGGCATGGGGAATACCATGAACTACTTAAGAAAGATTTCCATGTCATAATGCAATGAAAGTTGACCGTTTGCTGTTTGTCATACCATTCGCTACAGTACAAAGTGCATTTTGTGGTTTTCAAAAGTTTTTGCAGATAAGTTTGCGAACATTTTAACTTACTAGTATACACGTGACTTGAACATTGATATTGTACACTAAAAGAATTGTAGTTCGTTGTACTGTGGTTGTTCTTTAGCTGACAGTGATTTGCCCATCGGTTTAAAGGTGGGGGGTTACAATTTAGGAAAATAACGATGTTTAAATTTCGAATTAATTTTTAAAGAAAATCTATATTCAATAGATTATAACGTTGTCATCCACACAGACACATTTACTTGCACAGATTTAATTTAAAGTCTGCAAATACTACTAATAAAAAAATATAAATAAATAAAAAAGACAATGGTAGCCTCTCTAATTGAAATTTTTATAATAAAAAGGCTATATTATGGTGGTGATCTGAGGGATAAAAATACGGGAACAAAGCTTCAAAATATGGGACTTTCCCGTATAATACGGGACGGTTGGACTTTCTTTAAAGGTGCATTTTCTTAGATGGCGTGTTAGGTATTATGGAATACTAGCTAGTATTTTAATGGAATTCATACCATGAACTAAAGATTCGGAAAACAAAGACACTGAATGTATCTTCTGTAGCGGAAAATTCTCCGAAGATCAAGGAGGAGAAATTTGAATTCAATGCTTCATAAGTTCTACGTGGGCTCATCTTGACTGTACCGGAGCAGAGAAAGTGGTTTGATTTTGGGAATACGGCCGATTATCTGCACGAGGGATCTTGGCTGGGAGGGGGGGGGGGCTCCGTGGGGTACGCGAAGTTTTGGAGAAAACCACGGAAAACTCCGAACGGCTAGGCCGACGGACGCGGCCTGGGTTTGAACCAGGCACTTTCCTTCTCCCAGTTCTGAGAGCTACGAGCTCGGCCACTGATTGGGCCTAGAGCAGAGAAAGATTATATCTGCGACTTAGAAAGACTCTAAGCAGAAATGACTTGAACATAATCTTAAAAGTATGGTTTTACTGGCCGCCTCCGGTGACCAGTTGGTTCGTCATCTTAATAAATCTTGTTCGGAGAGAATCCTGTTTCACACCGGCTTCCTTGGCAATGAAATCTCTCAGATTCTGAATGGAATTTAAAATTAAGACGGTTACAAACAGGGGCGGCCCTAGGGTTAGTGGAGCACCTCGCTAACGTAAAAAAGACTCCCCCTTTTATACTTAGTTCTTGAGTACGAAATGACGCCCCTTCGAAGTCGGCGCCCCGATGCGATGCTTAGCTTGCTTACCGTGTCGGGGCACCTGGTTACAAAAATAAGATGATTTAATGATAAAAATCTACAAAAAGGTACAAATCATTTTCGTCCTATATTAATCCTGAAGAGCTTTTAGATATATTGCCCGCGATCCAAAAACAGAAAGGGAAAAAAAAAAAAGAGTAAGAAAATCTGAAACCCTTTCAGATTTTAAATACGCACTAAAGTGCTATATATTAAAAGTATATCATAATCCATGCGTCTTCCCTATTTTCTTTCCTTATTCCATTAAGTTGGAAAGTGCATCATTATTTATGAGAGTGATCTAACGTCCTTTTTCTGAAAGTAACACAATAGAAATAAAATGGGGGGAACAAAGATGCACAGTAAATGCAAAATTTGAGCTGAATGAAAGTTTCAAATACTTACTTTTAATTTGTTTGTTTGTGAAACATGCATTTTGGGTTTGTGTGCTTGGCTGAAAGTCTGCTTATAAATCCACGTCAGAAGGAAAAACTTATTCCGGTGTATTCTTTATCCAGGCTTAGCAGACGATAAAATGGATTTATTTATTAAAAACTGCATATTCTATAAATTTGCGCCATCTGTCGACTGCCCTGTAAAATAAAAACTCGATTGAATTCTTGTATATTATATTTTTTTATTTATTTATTTTATATTTTTTTTCTTGTATATTATAGAAAAAGTGTTGTTTTTTGCGATAAAAAGTAGCCTATATTTTAAACCAGGACTTTAACTGTCTATATTCCAAATTTCATCCAAATCCGTCTAGCCGTTTCGGCGTGAAAGAGTAATAAACATACATACGAACATTGACATTTATAATATTAGTAGGATAAATAAAAAATAACTATGTTTTACGGAATATTAGTTTTTCGACGGTTTAAACTACCTGTTGCATGTTACCCGACTATTTCATATTAACCTCCATTTCAACTTTTTAAAAAATAATTCTTTCTAAAACAACAAAATAGTGTTCTTCTTGACAAGTGGCATTTCATTAAAATTAGTTATACTCATTGTGATTTTGAGGATTTTATTCAAAACCCTGTAAAGTTATAGTAAGAAATGTAAATGGTATTCCAAAATAGCCTTCTCTGCTCTATATTAACCACTTCCTAATCGCTTCCGTCAAAATCATGGTCTAAGCTTTCTCAATCTATTTCTCGTGCCCGTGATATTTCCGGGCAAGAGCGTTCAAAAGTTATGCGCCAGAAAGATTATAGCATTTCAGTTCCTATACACGGAATATGTTTTTATGTGCCATTTTACACAACAGATGACACTACCATACTATTTTTAACTTAATACAGATAGTTTATTTTTAAATAGATCGTAGCACTGCTCAAATCTCTGTATTTGTTAAATGCATGTTGCAGTCTTAGCTCATTTTTTTAATTATGTTAAAAGAAAATTTTACATATATTTATTTATTTTATGAAGTAATTGTAATAAAATTATCATTTAGTGTTTCAAACATATGTTTAAATTTTTTCCTACTTACTAGAAAACACAGTCAGTCACAATATCCCTAAATCTTGGCTTTTCCTAGAAATTTATTTTTTCGTGCTAAAAAATGTCCAAAACCTTAAAATGGATGCATATATTGTACAAACTTAATTTTATACAATTTCCTTGAATAAAAATAATAGGCACTTTTATGACGCATTTCAAATTAAAGAGCAAACTCATAATTATTTTGAAAAAACCTATTACATTTAAAAACGCCAAGTAGAAAGTATATTTTCCAATAATTTTTCGAATAAAAGCCTAATTCCCAATCTCAGTTTCAGTAGTGAAAAGTTGTTATCTCCCATAAAGGAAGACTAACAAGACACTTTTAAAAGTGAATGATTTCCAACAAGTTCTTTTCAGCTGTTTGAATTTTGAAAAAAAAAAAAAAAGTCAAAATATATTAACAAATTCAGCTTCGGAAGTTTCACAAACATTCAAATATTCTTTTGTGTAACGGCAAACAAAAATAAAATCTGTACGTCAGTGTGTGGGACATGCACATTCACATGCGTTAAAAATATTTATTCAAAATTAAAGCATCGACGCATTTGCACGTCAGTTCGAACTACAAAAAATCTTAAAGAATCGTTTTACAGTGGAAAGAAAAATGTACGTATATGAGTACCTCTGGAAGGAAGAGGTTAAGGGGTTAATATTTTTACCTTAAGAAATTTCCGATCAGTTTAAAGTTTGAAATCTAATTAAACAAACAATCGAATAACAATTGTTAGAGGAGGAAGGAGCTCGAGCACCCACTTGTACTTCTTATGGGTTCCTTTCACATGTGCTTCCGTATGAGTACTATTAGGAAAGGTGGGGGAGGGGGGGTGCTCTTGTATAAGCAAAGAGCAGCTCATGTCGGGCTCTCAAACATTTTAACCCTGAAGTGATACAAAAAAGTTCAGTGTGCTATAAAAATGTTTACTGTTTTGATATCCAGGGAGGGGGGTCGAAACACGTCCATGGTTTAGTGTATAATGTTTTTCATTTTATTGTGTGTAATTAATTACTGTACAAGGGTAAAATGGGAAAGGGAGAGGAAAAAAAAAGTGTCCTGTTGCCAACCGGGGTAGACCGCCCCACCCTTTGCTACGCTACTGTTGCTACCGCAGTCGAAATGGTCATATATCGTCCATCTTCAAAGATTGCAGATCGATTTTTTACCTATTAGTTAATCTAATCTAAAAGGTCCGTCTTAGTTTCCTTTCCGATACAGAATCACAAGATGAAATTTCAATATGTTAAAAATAGTATACTAAGACCGTACAAAATAAGTCTTCTCAATGAAAGTTTAAAGCTGAGGACGTATAAGTTCCAATGAAAAAGCAGAGGAACCTCATATTCCATCAACTAAAAACGTATCGCAAAATATTGAGAGACGAGAAATCTCACGCAAGACGAGGCTCTGTCTCGTGTCGCTCAAAAATTACATGTCTCGCCTCGCGTTTGCTATGCAAGACGTGAGACGCTCTCGCATTCCCTATTGCCAAATAATTTCCGAAGAGGGAGACATGGAGGGGAGACGGCGCTCAAAAGTAAAGATTTACTCATGAGCGCCGGCAGCATAGGGCAAGGGCGGAGGGGAGGTGCAAAGCCCTCCCCTGGATTTTTGTATGCAGTGTTTTCCCTTGCTTTTTTGCTCTTTCCAGCATGGTAACCGTACGTTGAAGTAGTCTTTGCCCCCCTTGAGTAGTCTTTGCCCCACCCTGTAGTAGTCTTTGCCCTCCCCTGAGAAATATTCTGCCGGCGCCCATGGCTTTACTCTAACAAAATCTTTTGGATCATGTACTTATTTAAGTGCTTCCACCTATTGGCAGATACTAATAACAATTGTTCAATCTCTATTGCTTTTAAGGCCATTTTCAAATAAATTAAGTAATTAATAAAAAAAGAAAAAACTGCAACTTTTGAAACGTTTCAAAAGTAATGAAATTACGTCAGCAATTTAGAATTTTGCTTCACAAATTGTATTAAGCACTCATATAAATAATACATTAATAATAGTTGTGAGACACATTCGGAATATAATCTTAATATTTTGAATCTCTGTCTCTCTTTTTTCTTTTCTTTTCTTTAACAAGCTGATCAGATTTTTGTGTTTTCTGTAAAATACATGAAACGTCGATTTTCTTGTTTATAAGTGCTCATCTTACACTTTGTGATGGTACATTTTGAGGTTTTCCGAGTCTGTAGCTTTAACTGATTTCTTTTATAGACTTAAGTAATGATTTTTAAGATTAGTGACCACAAGGACACTAAGCCTTCACTAAAAAGATTTAACTCCCCGCCCTCTTCAAAAAAAGAAAAGAAAAAAAAACTAATTTTTTTTCATGGGAATGAAATGGCGAAGTATCTAGAGCTACCTACAGCCTCCGAGATTTTTTCTAAGCCTACTACAATAATTAAGTTAATATTGAAACTACAGAGTCAATATAGATCTAAAAAAGGGTACTATATTTTCTTAATATTACAAAGCATTTTTCTCTTAATAATTTACTAACTTGTTTTTTAACTCAAGTAGAAGCGTGTTCTGAAATTGCATTTGTTATAAGCGGACGGTACTTTCTTTATAAAATAATTTTCTGTACAATTGTTAAATGTTTAACATTTACAAATATTCAATGATTTATTCACTTATTTGATGAACTAGAAAATTGTGTGTTGTATTATAACATATGCCAGCGCATAATTTTTTTTTTTCATTTTATCATGCAAATAGTTTATTAAGTAGGGCAATTTGTTAAGTTTATATTAATGCTCATCTCATTAAATTTGAGTTATTCCTATATGTATGCATACGTCCATCGAGAGTAAAGATTTTTGTTCTGCAATAGAAATGCCTCCATTAGGAGAAATTAAGAACTTTCCAATACTTAATATGATTGGGTTATTTTTTATTGAAAAATATTTATTCGGCCATACAATGAATTTTATTGCTGTTTCACTTTAAAAACTAGTGTCTTTGGAGAATAAGTAGTAAATTCTTTCTATATCTCTTCAGAAACAATTTAAAACTCTTCTATCAGCAATTTCCTCCAAGGCAATTTCTTACTAGTGCTGCCATCTACTAAGTACTTTATAGAAATAATTCATTTATTCCAGGGGTTCCCAAAGTGGGTGCCGCGAAGGCCCTAAAGCGCCCATGATCTCCAATGCGTTCCACAATTATGAAATATATATTATACAATGTACATATAATGACGAGGGGGCAGTGATAAAATTTTAATTCGCTTAAGGGTACCACGACTTGGAAAAGTTTGGGAACCCCTGATATATTCTATGTGTGTTAAAAAAAAAAAAAATCGCAAATCGCAGAATTCAGGCTGCTAATGTGTTGATTAAAAATTTGATGCGTGCTACATCGTATAGTCTTTGAATGCAGTTCTCTAAGTTTTTAAAACAATAAAATACATGATTAAACATACATTTTAAATTTTTTCTTGAATCACATTCCAAAATTTCCTTGCAAAAGTCTCTTAATATAACATTGCATGTTTAAGAACTCTAAAAGTAACCTTTAAAATGAATTAACTATTATTATAACAATGCCCATAATGAAATGACCAAACTTACGGCCGTCGTATAGTGGTCAAGCGTATAGTCCAGGGTCAGATCAAGGTACCGGCAACTCGGGCAGCTTCCCGGGGCGCCATGTGTCCTGGGGGAGCCATCAAAGCACGATCTTTAGGAGAGGGAACTGATCTATTTTTAATTTTTAAGATTCATCTAAGGTCGGACTGAACCATCTGCCTGTGGTTAGGTGAGCCCCCTTTGTAGCTTCTTCAAATTCTTTATCATCGTCATTTTTATTGACTTAAATGTTAAAAGATTTTTCCTAAGAAAAGATTACCGGAGCTGGGGAGGTAGAAGTCAAGAGAAATTTCATAAATCACGAAAATGTTCCTCGATATAACCGGGCTTTACTCGTTAAAAGCGAGTTACACTCCCATAGACTTCTTATTGTACCAAGTATCCGAATTTCCCCGTTGCATCCGGGTTCTTCTTAAATAAGGGCTCGTTATAAACGAGTTAGACTTATTTAAAAAGGGCGCTTGCTATCTTAGAGCCGGTCCTGATATAGTCGACTCGACAGTTTACCTGGCTATTGGGAGGGAGTATTCGCTTATTTAATATTTCATTAGTTCCACGATCGTGTAAAGAAACAGCCTTTTCATCACGTGATTTTAATAATTTTATATGCCCCCTCCCATCCCTATTGTTTCAGAGTCCAGAATGGCGATCCCGTTTCAAGCAATTTCACGATTTCTTAAAGAAAAGAGAAAATTGGCGAATTCACCAAGAGAAAGGTAGTCGCATTCACCTTTTGTTTGAAATGTGAAATGTCCCGGTTTCGAGGCTATCGCGCGGCTGTCGACCTAACGGTCTGATGTTTTGAACGCTTTTCTTCGGATTTAAAGTGAATATCCGTTAGAACCCCTTAAAATGTCCCCGCTCAAGGCACCCCCCTCCCCTAAGGAAATGACTCTCGTGCAGGCTTGGCTTGCCATAACACAATATACTCGCTCATCTTTTGTATTCTTCACTTTCTCTGAACACAGAAGACACTAACTTAGGTATTACAGGCAAAATCGATTACTATTACTATTATTATCATTATTATTATTATTATCATCACTAAAATTTTTGGTAGTGATTTATTAGTCCTTTTGTACTGTTTACGGTTACTTCCGCTCACACCAGAATTTTAGCTAAAACGCGGCTAAAACTAAAATTCACTAAACGAAGAAATTGATTTTTCTAAGTATCTCTATCATACAAAAACCGTCAACAAGAAAAAATTTTGGATCACAAACCTAGCGTGTAGACACATACCACAGGCTTGCCAATAAAATTCACTAAACTAACAAACAAGTGAAATGCACTAATTGCACTGAAGAAACCGAAAGTTTTGAAAGTTTTTATTCTTTTTCAAGACTTATTTTGAAATGGGGGGAAAAAAAAAAGCACTGTTGTCGGTTTAAAGTGTAAGTTCTATATAAAACTCTTCTCACCACTATCAGTCACCGTAAAAAAAAAAAAAAAAAAAAAAAGTTATTTTTATGTTGATTTTTCCTTGAACGTGCTTGAATTAGTAGATTTAACCAAAGTATGAGCGATTCAAATGTTATCCCTATAGACGAAAAAAGCTGTAGAAGTAATATTTATTTATTATTGTCATTATTATTATAATTATTATTATTTTCATGTGCATTGCCTCCGGTATAAGCCAATTGTAGCGATTGTTTAAAGAATTTTATCATATGATAAAAGCCAAAGAATTTTTTTTAATCATTCTGTTTTTTAACTAAAATTCATGTATTTTCAACTTTCAGAGTTTTCAAAATTTTTCAATGAATTGAATATGGACACAAAAACTAAAATGTCTTGTGTCATTATTGCTTCAAGAAAATGGATTTTATTAATACATACACATCCGAAAAATTATTGACCATTGGTAATTTCATATAAATGTACTTTTCATAGTCTTAATAATAACAATAATAATGCTACTGTACACAATTTTTTAATCATCTCAAAATCCATCCATTACCCTACGATTTTAACAATTTCAAAAAATTGCTCAAAAAAGTTCTTTTGAGAAAGCTATTTGAAATTATCCAGATATATGTTCGCACGAAGCTTTGAATTTAAATTTAATATAACAACTTAGGTGGCAACAATGTTATTTTAGTAACTATAATAATGAAAATAGAATATCAAACTATTTGTTTTAAATCCTTACCTTAGTGGGCTGAGGTTAAATTTTTTGAGTGTAGACATTGTTTTTTTAAACGTTTGTAATTATATTTTACTAATAAAATGTAGTACTTTGCATTATATAAGAAAAGTACTTTTAGTTATAAATATGCTTCAAATGCAAAAGAAATCTGAAAAACAATTTTGAGTGTTACGATACTGATTGGAATCAATAGACTGAAAGGTTAAACTCGAGAATCGCACATCTCAACTAAGACGCAACTGAGAAGTCCCATGTTATCCTATACGAAACAAAAAAAGTCATTTCACTGACTCATAATCATCAAATCATCATTTCTCTTTTTTGCTCTATTATTTAACTTCTGACCAGTGGTTCCATTATTCAAGTTCTGACCCTGAGCCCCGAGCTTGTAAGGGCTATAAAATCCTTATGGATACTTTTAACTGTGAAAATAAATCTAGCGAGGGTTTTGATTATTATTATTAGAGTACCAGGTTACCGAGCCATGCTCAGAATCTAAAGGCTCCTTAAGTGTAAAATAATGAATACGTAAATGCCTTGGCACGTATCAATAATCTTTATGGTTGCCAAAGATTTTCATCGCTGTCAGATCACCCATACATTATCAGGTAAGCTTTGGTCGGCATTCAATGTTTGTTTGTTTGTTTGTTTGAATTGAGAATTGTTCTTGAGGTTTCTGACTGCAATCTCGAGGATGGTCTTATACCCCTGAATATCCATTTTGACATTTATGAATTCCAAATAACATTTATTAATAACATAGAGCACAACAGATGAACAAACACAGAAGAAGGGGGTGGAAATGACAACCATGGGTTAACGGGATTCGAACCCGAGACCTCACCGCTCGCAGGCGGCTGGCAGAGATGGGTGCGCAAACCCTCGCAGCCATGAGATCCCCCATTCAATGTTACAATGGCATATACTTTGTTTTGAAGAGGGATGCTAAATATTCGATGGTCGGTGCCATCAGAGTTGAGCAAAAAGTAGTTTAACGTAAGGTGCCTCCTTTCCTTCTGTAGCAGATCAGCGAGGGTATCAGCGAAGATCTTGGGCGATGCATTCACTAACAGCGTCTTCATTACTTCAGAAATATATCTGTCCATATTGAGAACATTCAAATTCAGCATCAAGAATTTGAGTTGGTTGAACTGTCAGATGAATGAGTTTATAAAAAAAAATTCATCAAGTCTGTTATACACTGTTCGCAACGTAGCAGTACACACCAAAATCGTTAATAGTTTCATTCGTCATATACTGTGAACAAAGCCATTGTAAAGTATGCTTTCAAATTTCGAATTCTTTGAAATGTGGGTGACATCGAAGAAACAACCACACCCATTCATTAGGAAATTCGGAATGTCCTACATCAATCTTACAGTCCCCAAAATGGTTTCGGTTAATTTTTGTTTTTACTCTTCAGAAAAATGCAAAGCTCCAGGGTGAATGCAATCCATGTTAAAAAGTTTTAAACTATGATAATAAGTACCCACATTTGTGGCAGCTTTGTAGATACTTAGACTGTTTACCCGAAGTATTTGTCGACGTCTAGCTGTTCCATGTCGTTCTCCTTCCAAATACTAATCATCTGTTTCATCTGCTTGTGTTTGAACTGCACGTTCACACATTTGGGCTAAGTGCTGCTGTCGGTGATCATATGTTTCCACAGCTCGTTTTTGAGCTACACTTTCATGCATTTACGTCTTTATAATACATCTATTATGATAATTCTTTACGATTGAAATTGTAAATTTCTCTATAGTGCTTCAATTCAAACATAAAATACTTATTTTTTTCTAATTCAAAGAAAATACATCATGCATAAACAAATTCTACAAACGTAAATTCAATCTTATAGATACATAAATATAGATGCCATAAAAGTATAATCTTACATAAATATGCTTTAAACATAATTTTATTTTATAAACTCACGCTTAAGAAAATAAAAAGTGTAACACAATTTAAATTATTAGTACAAAAGAACACTTCGAAATCATGAAATCAAAAACAGAATAGATCAAAAATATTCTTTTATAATAACCCTAACAACTACTTAAACGTTGACAATAATAGAACAAACGAATGGACTGAAGAAAATGGACTTCTAACATCGAATAATCAAAAATAATCGCTCCTATATAGTTACGCTGATCCCTGACTCTGTCACAATTCCAGTTCAACCACTCAAAATAAAACTTTTACCATCCAAACAGATTAAAAATGTATTGTCTAATAACTTAAAATTTACACGGTTCGTTGGTGCGATCAGCCTGAAAATTATCATAATTATGTAAAAAAAAAAGAAAGAAAAAATCTGATAATCCACCCGTTCCCTGATTTTTTAGTGGTTTTTTTTTGTACTTTTAGCTCTATTTCATTTAATAGAATAAAAAAAGCTAATCATTTGAGTGTCAGAATAATCTATTGCAAGTGACATTGACGTTACATTGAAGTCACGGTTATCAGGCTTTGGAGGAAAAATTACGATTCCAATTCGCTTAAGATAGCTTTTCTAAATTACTACTCAGTTTAACTTTTTTTTCAAAAATAAAACGGTTTTCTATGCATTAAGCATGGATATAGGAGAGGATGTTGATACCAAACGAAATGTTTCGAATACGAAATGTTTCTGCAGATTATACAATTCGAATTTCGATGTATAATAAAAATTGAATATGAAGTTATTTGATTTTAAGTGGGTAAATATTAAATATTCTGAGTGTAGACATTCTATCGCCCGCTGTAATTGTCTCCACAAAGGGCTTTATCCTTTAGTTTAATGATAGTACACAGCACAAAACAACACAGTCTAATCCACGTCTAAATAAGAATTGAAAATTTATTAGAAAAAATCTTAGTAACCAGATTTCAGCCTCCCAATTTACTGCTTCCACATATGGACAACTCCCAGCCTGCGGCCGGATGGGGCCCGCCATGGCTTTTGGACCAGCCCTCAGAACAAGTCAAAACCCTGTATAAAACCTATATAAAACATTCAAACTTCCATATAAATCCGAATTATACGACCTGCGATTTCGCTAACATCCTGAATTCAGGCCCAGGAGGCCACTATCGTAAAGTTCTGCCCGCAACTTTTAAAAGGTTGTCCGTACGATGATAAAATAAATGAGTTGAAATCATCAACTGCAGTGAATGAAAACTAAACTGATGGCTGATCATCTGCAAAATTAATTTGAATATCGGCTGCGAGCCCAATTTAGGAATCGATCGTATCATTTTTTCATCGGAGTTTCGAACATCGTTTCATTATAAACAGTTGACCCATTACAAAAAAAAAAAAAAAAAAAAAATCGTCAGGGTAACTACATTTAAATATTTATCGTCAACTTGGCGGAATAAAGCAGTTAAAATAGAATTCAACCTAGTGCCGTTATTTAAAAAAAAAAAAAATGGAATTTTCATGTTACGTCACAGGATCTTTTTTCATACTGTGAATGACTGAAAAGGGTGTCATTTTCATTTAAATTATTCGGCTAAGCTGAAACTTTTATGCACTTTTGAAATTCGCATCATATGGATCAATAAAATACATGAAAAATATTTATTGTTTTAGTATATACGCGAAAATACATTTAGCTTTACGTTAGTTACAAAAGGATAATTGTAATAAATTCAGGCAATTTTTCACATAAGATTTACGAGTAGTTTTGTATTAATAACTATGAATTAAGAATAATTAAATTATTTACGTATATTACATCAAGGTGCTTGCGGGGATGGCAACGAAGACTCTTTTCGCTTTTTCTTTCGCTGGTTGCCAGGACGATATTTTGAAATAAAAATAACTTTTTAATTCTAAACAAATTTATGTAGCTGAATGGTGTAATATATCTAGTTACTAAAATATTTATTTGTCTGTGTACTGAACATCAAGTTCCATTTATTTTGTTTCTTTGCGAAATTAATTTTTACTATTATATATCGATGGCGTGTATTTTTTAATCCGCCCAAACTTATTTGAGCGTCCCTTTTAGGAAGATTGCATCAATTGTGTTTTTCAAACGCTCAATAGATGACGCTACCGTCCAAAAATTTTTAAATTTTAAATTTTGAGCGTTTTAGAGTTTTTTCAATCAATTGACCTCGCTCAATCGTATCAGGGGCCCAAAAAATCCCCAGGTACGAAATTTAAAAAGAATCCTTAGAGCAGTTTTCGAGATCGTTCGGACATACTCACCCACCCACACACACACACACAAACATTCCTCGTTTAATATAAGAGCGGATATTTATTTATTTTACATTTAACTTAAAAATCCTTTTTCTCAGTTTTCGTGAGAAATTATTTTGTGTTTTTGAAATCTGTGAACCTCTTGAAGGTAAGTCAAGCCTTCTATTTTCTACGGTATATAACTAAATTTTTAAAATTTTAAAGTGTTTTTTTTAAATTACCATTAACCCTTTAAAGCGCAGAGTTCACGCTCTGGGAACACCAAATTCTGACGTTTTGACTGTTGCCAGTCACGAAGAACAGATTTGATTTCTATGAAAATAGTTGCAGGTGGCATAGCTCCGCGAGAATATTTTACTTTTGAGCACGTCATTTCTCGTCAAAAAATGGTCACGATTATTTTTAACAGCACTGACATCTGCTGAAAAATAGAAGAATGCGAGAACAGCTGGATAGATTGCCCAATGCTGAAAAAAAGGGCAGCCGTTACCATCGCTCGACTTAACTACCAGCAAGATGGGAGACGATCGAAACGTTCATCGCGTGCCACAGATCTAGAGACCCTTTTTTGACGACAGCTGGCTGTGCGCGGGCACAGACAGCTGTCGTCAATGCGATGGCAACGGCTGCCCTTTTACAGCATCGGGAAAGGGTTGCGCCTCAAAGGGTTAACCATGGTTTGATAGTGGAAGGGAATTAAACCTTTCATTTCACTTTCTTCAGCGCCACTTGTTGTGGAGCGGAAAAACATTTCCAATCTTTTCCAAGACGTTCAGAGGGTCAAAGTAATTAATTTAACAGCATAAACTTTTTCATATCATTCACGATTCGTCGGCTGCAAATGAAACAAACTTACAGAGTAATAAGTCAAAACCTACACTTCAACAGGCATTAGCTCTTATGCGCTCCTAATTAACATAAAGCGGGAAAAAAGTTATAATCAATCACCGGAAACGAGTTCCATTAATCTGTAAGAAATGGATCTCAGCGAACCAAACGGACCGGCCATTGACCGCCCCTGATGCCGAAGGAAAAAAAAAAAATGAAGATTTTTTTCTTCTTATTCAAGTTATAATCAATTTTGTCGCCTACTTAATCACGTGTTTTATACAGAGGTGGTCTCTGGGGCCATGTTTCTCCCTTTAAACATAACTGCGCGATTGAATGACTACCATTTTGGAATGAGAGAAGAATAATTGATTCGCATTGTTTGAGTGGCATCATCTCAATTCATTACGATGGAAAACTTACGTTCGAGGCGTGCAACTTATTAGTTTAAATGACTAATAAGTTGCATGCTTCGGGAGTTCTAAATTGTTAACCCTTTGAGGCGCAACCCTTTCCCAATGCTGAAAAGAGGGCAGCCGTTGCCATCGCTCGACTTAACTACCAGCAAGGTGACGGACGATCGAAACGTTCATCGCGTGCCACAGATCTAGAGACCCTTTCTAATGACAGCTGTCTGTGCGGGGCACAGCCAGCTGAGTCATAAAAGGGTCTCTAGATCTGTGGCACGCGATGAACGTTTCGATCGTCGGCCATCTTGCTGGTAGTTAAGTCGAGCGATGCCAACGGAAAGCATTGGGCAATCTATCCAGTTGTTCTCGCATTCTTCCATTTTTCAGCAGATGTCAGTACTGTTTAAAAATAATCGTGACAATTTTTTTTTAACGGGAAATGACGTGCTAAGAAGTAAAGGATTCTCGTGGAGCTATGTCACCCGCAACTATTTTTATAGAAATCAAATCTATTCTTCGTGACTGGCAACAGTCAAAACGTCAGAGTTTGGTGTTCCCAGAGCGGGAACACTGCGCGTTAAAGGGTTAAATTAAGTTAATCTATTTTGGATTATAGAGAGAAAAAAAAGTAGTTACTTTTATGTTTGAGACACAAAAAAAAAAGGAATTATCTTGTTTAAATTAAAATATTTGGTATTAGTTTTTAATGAGAGAGAGAAGAAAAAAGCGGGAGAAGGAATATAAATGAAGCCGAATGCGTCAATTATAAGCCATTTTCAAATTCATGCTAAATTTGCTCATTCCTTTGAACAATCAATGCCTATGAGTTCCCTGTCATAAATGCCAAGATATGAAGCAAAGAATTCACTTCTCTGCGCATCATCGCATCGCCCATGCCAAAAATTAACAATGAAAGTTGAATGGAAATTTCTGTTGTCAGATCTTTGGTATGTGGAAGGAGTGTGACCCAGTGAAATAAAACCCTGAGGATTTTTGAGCTTCAATTACGGATCCTTGGAGCCTAATCTGTGCTTATCCTGCTAGATTTCGTAATAGAATTATAAATGCTGTATCCAATTGTTTAATTCAGAAAATGCTATCATATAACCTGGAAAAAAACACATACTAATTTTGATTTGTTCGAAACAGAATAGTGACTCTAAAATGTGACTGCAAACCGACATGCTATTAAAATTCCTTGGCTCCTAGTTTTTTTGTTGTTGTTTTAATTTGCTCTAATGTTGACTTTTAAGAAGACACATAAAATTAATGTCAATAAACAGTGCCACTGCGTGTAGCTGACCAGGTGGACAGCTGCCAGGGGCGCAAGCCTCTAAACGCTGCACTTTGCAGACCTTTCCTACATAATAGTAAATAAGAAGAAGTCTTGGGGGGCAGAAAATTCAAATCTTGACAGGGGCGCTCATGAAACCTAGTAACGACTCTGTCAATCTACGAATATTTACGGCAATGAAATCACAGAAACTTGATTTTTATTAAAAAGCCAATCTTTGTCTTTTATTATTTAATACTGCCCAGGTTTTACGTAAAAGTGAACAATAAAAAGCTTTTTAGAAATGCAATAATAAAACATTTATAATACTTCGGTCATTTCCATCCCTGCAATAAAAAATGCAGTTGCATGTTGGGCGATAGGGATGAAATGTACAAATCTTTAAGTGTACTAATCACTGAGGAAGAAAAAAGTTACAACGAAATACACATAAAGTTATGCTGCCATTTTGAAGACTGAAATATTCCAAGAAAACCGGAATTACATCGAAGTTAAACAGGAAAAGAAAATGTTAAAATAAACTTACGATACAAACAACAGCAACAAAAAAAGAATGAAAACAATATAGGTAGTTAATGGAAAGAATAGAAAAAACAAATAATAATGGAAGAAACACAGAGGCAAATTATGATGAGATTTAATATATTCAATCAGAAATATATATAGAATCTAAAAAGTAAAGTGAGTGAATGAGAAAAAATTTCCAATTTCTCAGAACAATACAAATAAAAGAAGAAAACAAGCAACGGAGAAAGGGCCTGGAGGAAATAGAATGGGGAAAGGGAGAATTTCATTGAGATTATATTTGAGCTAAAACTATAATTGCAGTGATAAAACAAAAATTATTAATGGATATTTTCTTCATTAAAGATTAAAAAAAATGATTATTCTTTTTTTAAGTTTGAATTGAAAGGAAGATAAGCAGACTTAATAAGTTTTATGAGCTATACTATAAAATAGGGATGGACGCGAGACTATGCAAGATGAGAAACAGCTCACGTCTCGTCTTGTCTCGCACTTTCGCATCGAAGTATCGTCTCGCGGTCACGTCTCGCATCCGTAGATCTCGTCTTGTGCGAGACCATAAGACCAGTCTCTCATTTTGCCTGGCGCCCAAGATGTCTTTATTTTTACTTTCTTGTATGAAGTAAATAATGTACAGTCCTCTCATGTTTATCGCGGTTCCACATATCATCATCATATCAACGGCGGATATAGAATTTTTTTACCTGAGCTACTGACCTACAACCATATTTGCCTGACATAACGTGAGACGGCGAGACTGGTCTCACGGTCTCGCGCGAGAGTTGACCCGAGGTATCGTCTCGCACCCGGTAGTGTCGTCGCGCGGTCTCGTCTCGCACTTAGAGATATCGTCTGGTATCCGGAGGTATCCTCTAGCGGTCTCGTCTCGCAAAATTGCGCGACCGCGAGAAGTCTCGTCTCGTCTCGTGGTCTCGCATCCATCCCTACTATAAAATGATAGGAAAGAGCCTATAATTGAGGAAACTAGAAATATTTTGCACAGTTTTTAGTTTATCCTTATTATTTCTCCCTCTTTTTCAATACTTATGCATACAAAAATGCCATCTATTCATGTTTAATTAATTATTAACTTCTTTTTGAAATTTAAATGTAAATACGAAACAAAAATGTTCAGCTTGATTAAAGTGTGTTTGATTTCAGTTTGCATCTTTATGTGTAGGGATACTTGTAGCAGTCATTACGGATAGTTAGCCCATGTCAGAGATTTGACATTGTACTATTTAAAGTTATCGAATCAAGAGTTTTATTTATAACTTAAAACAATATCTGTTATACACTCTAAAATTAAAACTTGTTTGTTTCCGGCGCGACAATCTTAATACTTATACTACTATAAATGTAAATTTCCGTTTAATCTAATCCCTTTTTTAACGACAGCTGGCTGTGCGCGCATAGCCAGCTGTCGTCAAAAAAGGGTCTCTAGATCTGTGGCACGCGATGAACGTTTCGATCGTCCGCCATCTTGCTGGTAGTTAAGTCGAGTGATGGCAACGGCTGCCCTTTTTTCAGCATTGGGGAAAGGGTTGCGCCTCAAAGGGTTAAGTAGACCCAATTCATGAATTTACTGCAAATCTTCGTGGTCATCCCCCCCCCCCCCCAACACACACACTTTCTCCTCAGCGGAATCATAGAATCCTCCAATTCCCCGAATACTTCGAAAATGTTCTCTAGAGTTTGCCGTAAAACCTCCTAAGGATGGAATTCCTCTTTTCTGCCACTTCCGAGTTTAGCTGAGCGTGTTCTCTGGAGAACTAAAAGGGGAAAAAAAAAATATATATATATATATATGTAGAATAAAGAGAAAAACAGTTCAAGAATTATACAGTGCTAAGAGCTCGCAATATTTCGGATTTCAGTCGTTTGGACGGACGCTAAAGTGCTTGCTTTAAAGCTCACATAGGGAAATGGCTGTTTATGGTTTCGTGTACTTTGGAAAGTGATGGTAATTTTCGAAAATAAATCTGATAAATATTATTGCTCGAATACGAAAAAATGAGTCTTTTTGAAAATTATCTCATATTAACAGTCAGACACAGTAAAATTAAGCATCCACAAGACTGATTATTTCATTTTCTCAGCAGTTAATCAATCTCAATATTTTTCAGTAGTTATGCTTATGGAATTAATAACTATTCATCCCAGTTTTATACAATCTAACAGTTAAAACCTTTATTACTTCCATCGATTATTCTTGGTGGTTTAATTTGCGAGTTAACTAGAAAAGCTACAAAAGTATGTGAATCAAAGGAGCCATGTATGTCAAATACGTTAAAAGGATGTGAACCAAAAAGGAAACTTCTAAATTTATTATATTATAACTTAAATTAAAAATATTTAAAGTGAGCTTCTTTTTAAAGAAAGAAATATATTTATTTGGGGTATGCGTGTTTTAATTCGAAGATTAAAACAAAATACAGTAAATTTTAAAAAGCCGTTTATTTTATATCAATACTAATGGCGTTATCACATTAAAGGGAAAATCCGAGCAACTTCGCGCTGGACCAACTTTTCCGACGGACTCGAAGGCGTGGTTATCTTTAAGGGTTTCAAAAGTAAATAAACTCTCTTCGAAGCCAAATAGTCATCGGATCGCTGATTTGGCGTGCAGGTTCTTATTTTACTTATCGTGCGTTGGTATATTTACATCGGATCGGCAGCATCGGATGGGCAGCAATCTCTAATTCCAAAGTCCACTTGAACGCGGCCATTATTTTATTTACACGTGATTCTGACATCGAGCCAAGCTGTCAAGCTTCGAACATAGTCGCCATTGCTCGAAATTGCTTATGACGTAGCAGGAAGAAGTACTCTGATTGGCCGAAATTTCGCCCGACTCGGATTTTTTCCTACGGAAAGGAAAAAGTTGGAGTTCGTGGTCGTCAAGGTAATGGCGGAGAAAATCGACCGAAAACTTGATTTGCAAGGAAAGTTGGTCGGATTTTTCTCAGTGTAATAGAGCCCTATAAGAATAGCATTTTCGGATAGGAGAAGACGGGGTACAATGAAGTACGGAGTACGGTGAAACATACTATCTAAAATCAGTATAAGATATGTTATAGAAAGTTGTAACTCGCACAACAATTATACAAATATATATCGCAGTTATTCATGAGATTTGGTGACAGTCGCATTTTTACAACAAGAGCAAAAGAAAATGATTGGATTTCCACCATCAAAATCAAATATCATTACTAAAAGTGATTTTGTTTTTCCTCCTTGTTACCATATGTATAATTATTTATTTTTCAAATATTGTGATCATTATGATATGGTCTTCATACTCCCAAAATCAGAATTAAAAATATAAATACTAGCGGCTACCCGCGACTTCGTCCGCGTCGGCTTTAGAATTAAGTCCCAAGAGAAACGAAGCATGTGTGAATAACAAATATGTTTGCGACTAAAGAAACTGCATTTAAATATTATTTGCTTTTTACTTATTTTAAATGAAGTATAATGCATGGTAGTATACTTCAGTTAAAATAAGAGAGTATACTAAATTTAGATTTTTTTCAGGCATTTGCCAAATAGAGACAGTTACGACAGTATTTGCGAACTGTTTTGAGTGTTCTTGTAAAAGAAATATTTATGCTATATGCATGAATATCCTATGCATGAATCTATGTTAACTATTAGCCTATGTTTATCACTTTTAAAGTTATTCATTCTCAAGCCTATTGTTTACTTTTAGATATTTATTTACTTTTTTTTTAATTTTCAAAATTGTAAAGAAAAAGAACGTGTTAAATATATCTATCTATGGTCAAATGTTACTAAGAACAATAATGTGAGCAATTGTAAACAATGTAAACTAACTGCTTTTATATTGTATAACACTGATGTATTTTACCAATTGTAATCCAAAAATTGTGCTGTAAAAAAAATAAAAATAAAAATGAGGGAAACCGCTGCTTGCTGGACCTGAGCCTGGAGCTAGGGTTCAGCAGGACAGTAGGACACTTCAGGAACTAAAACAGGCTTTAAACCAAATAGGTAGGCCGTTCCTGAAGGTAGTATCCTATAGTATCCTATGTTAATCAGGAATAGTGCAGCTTTCTATTAGCGAAAAAGTTTTAGAATCGGTTCTATAGTTACAGAGATACCCATAGAGCGTAATGTATTAGAATTATTTTGAGTGTTCCTGTAAAGGAACTATTTGCGCTACATGCATTAATTTTAGCCTATAATACTCAAGAATAGTGTAGCTTACTATCAGTGAAAAAAGTTTTGGAATCGGTTCAGTACTTACAGAGATACACATAGAGCGTAATGTAATTCTTATGAGTATCCCTGTAAAAGAACTATTTGTGATATATGCATAAAAGGTAGCCTATAGCACTCAGGGTCCCCCCAGTGTCTAAGAGGGTCTGCTCTCAAACCTGGAAGGCGGGAGGTGCCAGGTTCAAACACCGGTCGCGCCTGTCGACCTAGCCGCTCGCAGTTTTCCGTGTTTTTTTCAAAAACCTCGCGAAAATACGGGCTAGGATCCCTTAGAAAATTCCACACAGAGGAATTCTCCATATACGCCTAGGACCCTATAGGCCTAGGACCTATAGCCTAGGACTTTCAATCAGTGAAGAAAGTTTTAAAATCGGTTTAGTTGCTACAAAATTTCCATAGAGCGCAATGCATTAGCATTATTTTGAGTGTCTTTGTAAAAGAATTATTTATGCTATATGCTTGAAAGGTTGCCTGTATGTTAATCCAGGGCATAAGCTATCTTCATTACAAATTTTTCCAACCATTTTTGTGTGATTCAGTCAAAAACATCCAAACACATAAACGTACACATTTATATTATTTGTAGGATTTGGAAATTTACGAACTTTAAGAAACACATCTGGACTTTTCTTGGTACTTACCTATTATCCGGCGGTCATTCCCGCCAAACTGTTTTTTCGTCAAATGAGTTGCCAAACTGTTGCCAATCGTATTCAAAACCATTAATAATTTCATGTGCCCGGCATTTATCTCGGAAAAAAATCGCTCGTCTTGGCGGACCGCCTGGATAATACGTAAGTACACTTTTCTTTATTTATGCTTTTTAATTTGGCGTAAAATCAACATAATTTCCATACTTATTTATGTTTTTCAAATGCATGTGATTTTGCAAATAGAATTTCTGCTTTATTTCAAAAGCATAAATCATTTTGTGCGGGCGATAAAACGGTTTTTAATTAATAGTTAGAAAAGTAATTAAAATTTCCGAGCCTCAGGTACACTTTACCGAAGTCATGGGTCCAGGCATGCTCAAATTTTCAAAGCTCTGCTTTCTGTAGATTTGTCTGGAGAACATTCATTTTTATTATTAGAGATAGATATATTTGGCATAAAACTGGCATGATTTTCGTATTATTTAATGTTTTTCAGATGCGCGTGCATCTTTATTGAAGTAAAAGCATTCTTGTTAGCTCAAAACATGAATCATATGATACGGGCGAAACTCGCCAAGCATGGCAACGTAAAAACGGTTTTTAATTAATAATTAAAAAAGTAGTTAAAAATCTAAAATTCTAAGTAGCCTATAACCAACTCCAGGGTCCCATCTATATCTAAACCGAAATGCACCCTAATCCATTGAGCGGTTTAGGCGTGAAAGTGTCATAAGCAAACAAACAAACAAACTCACTTTCGCATTTATAATATTAGTTAGGATTAGGAATTTGTGAAAATTTAATTGCTTTGTAGCCTCAATGTGGGGTACATTGAAACACTTGTAGAAGGGGTACAATGAAACATGACTTACTGAACCCGGTGAATGCATTCACTTAAAATAAAATACTATAGTCTGACCTCTAATAAAAAAATTATGTTTTCATCTTAAGTTATATAACAGTTTAATTAAATTTGTTTATCCCATTTAAATTTCGTATTTATATCTCGTATATACATTTAGGTATATTATAAATGTACATAAAAATATTTTTCTGAAATTTGAATTTGGACTCATATTATTTGAGCTTTTGTGAAGTGTTATTAAGTTTTTCATTGTATCCCGATATACGGCGTACAATGGAACTCTGTCTAATATTTGCTTTTTGTAACTTTTTAAATCGGAAGATGTTATTTACAAACAATAAAAATTCATAGGGAAAAGAGTAGGTTAAAAGTGTCCATTAATTATATTTTTGTACATGCAAATTTGTGAACAGGAAAAAAAAAAGTAAATTTTGTTTCATTGTACCCCGTCTTCCCCTGCCGACATTTTTGTAATTTTCATAATCTTACTATATAGATATTTGTGTTTGTGCATCAATTTAAAGATCCTTGTTTTTAAATTTCACATTTTTAATGAAGTGCTGTATATTCTTCATGTTATAGTCTAAGATCCAGTATAAGAAATATATACACTCATCTGTTATTTAAGGCGCCTGCCTACTGTCGGGGGGGATTTTTCTTAATAATTAAAAAATTGCTAATTTATGTGCATTATATAATAGAATACAGTTAAAAACTGCGAATAACATGAAAAAATATGCAAATTTTAAAATATTTTGATATTTAGGCTCAAAATATGCATAAAATTTGCGAAAAAAAAGCACTTTACCAAAACATTGTAAGTCAAATTTAAATAAAGATATTTTTATTCTGTAAATTTTATTTTGATTATTGAAAGGTTCTTAAGGGATTGAACTAAACTCGAAACTCTAACCATGTTATTTAATATTTTAGAGAAGTTAACATTTTATGCGGGGAAAAATCACGAATATACATGACAATTCATAACTTCTATCAACAAAAAAAAACAAAAAATAATTTAACTAGATTCATCATAGTAGTTCAGTCCCTAAAATGACTCCTCAAGAGTATTTTGTGAAAGTTTCAAAACATTGCATTAATAATTTTTTGAGTTATGGTGTTTTGCGATAAAGCAAAATCGTAAAAATCTCATTTTGAGAAAAAGCATAAAAAAGAAACAAATACTAAATCTTACCTCAAAAATAAAAAATTTATTTTTAGAATGCTCCTGATTTGTACAGCTCGCCATCTCTATTATTATGAACAATGATCTTTTTTTTTCTAATTGCTTTTAAAATTTTTCTACGTTTATGTGCACTTGGGGTTGAATGACGGTTTGAATTGGTCATTCGAAAGCCATCGAGCTGTCGATATCCTGACATGGTAAAATACCCAGGATTTGTGATATTTAGATCTGTTAAAACTTTTAGACAGCCTTGATAGCCTTCATTGAACTGTATTACTGCGAATAACATGAAAAAATATGCAAATTTTAAAATATTTTGATATTTAGGCTCAAAATATACATAAAATTTGCGAAAAAAAAGCACTTTACGAAAACATTGTAAGTCAAATTTAAATAAAGATATTTTTATTCTGTAAATTTTATTTTGATTATTGAAAGGTCCTTAAGGGAATGAACTAAACTCGAAACTCTAACCATGTTATTTAATATTTTAGAGAAGTTAACATTTTATGCGGGGAAAAATCACGAATATAGATGACAATTCATAACTTCTATCAACAAAAAAAAAACAAAAAATAATTTAACTAGATTCATCATAGTAGTTCAGTCCCTAAAATGACTCCTCAAGAGTATTTTGTAAAAGTTTCAAAACATTGCATTAATAATTTTTTGAGTTATGGTGTTTTGCGATAAAGCAAAATCGTAAAAATCTCATTTTGAGAAAAAGCATAAAAAAGAAACAAATACTAAATCTTACCTCAAAAATAAAAAATTTATTTTTAGAATGCTCCTGATTTGTACAGCTCGCCATCTCTATTATTATGAACAATGATCTTTTTTTTTCTAATTGCTTTTAAAATTTTTCTACGTTTATGTGCACTTGGGGTTGAATGACGGTTTGAATTGGTCATTCGAAAGCCATCGAGCTGTCGATATCCTGACACGGTAAAATACCCAGGATTTGTGATATTTAGATCTGTTAAAACTTTTAGACAGCCTTGATAGCCTTCATTGAACTGTATTACTGCATCATACGACCCCAGTTTCACAGTTTTTAACGATACAAACACTTCCTTTGGCACTCTCTGCCATATAACGCCATTAAAACACTCATTGGCGTTTTGTGTTTTTCCATGTAGGCATTTTTCCAAAATTTCCCTAGAACACAGTTCTAAATAAGACGGCTTTACAGTATTTAGGATGTCGTTGGGTAAACCAGGGTACTTCTCTTTAATATTGATTTCCCCTTTTGCTAGAGCTCGTTGATAAAAGCACCAGCTCTGTGTTCCAGTTGGGCATTGTCCATGCATTGGCTTCTTTGCATTCGATGCACAGTGGAATAATACTGCAATAACATTTTGTTGCATGCTTTTCAAATCCCCAACATTAGCACGAATGGCAATTCCATAATAATTCTGGAGCCTGTCTATAAATGCGTCAGTCAACTTACCCTTTCCCGAGATACCTTTGGTTTTTGATTTTAGTTTCCGTAAACGTGAACCTACACGTTTCTGTATGTGTCCAATACACTCTAATTTGGTCACACTTTTTTCTCCGTAAGTGTCCTGTACACACTGAAAACCTTTGGAGTCCCCGTCACCATAATACTTTACGTACTTCAACTTCCGTTGATCCACAGACCGCTGAAAAATGCGTGATGCACCAACAGTCTCCATTTTTCCCGCAGCACCTTCAAAATTGCATTGACACACATGATCAGCTTTTAATGAGTCCAACTCAGCATTCTTTGAGAAGTTATGTAACTTTTTACATATTCTACAGTACGAAGACATAACTTCCAAGTCTAAAACCTTTCCAGTGTCCACTGAAATAGCTGCAACGCAGCCATTAAATGATGTGTGACCTCTTCGCTGCCAAGTTCCATCCACCGAAACTCCACATTCATCGCTGTTTGTTATTGAGCGAACTTCTTCAGCTGCTTTTAGCATAGAACTTTCAGCTATATCTGCTACAACTTTCAAAAGTTTCTTTTCATACTTTTCATAAGTAGCTTTTGCAAGTCTTGGTAAATTCATAGTGCTACAAAATTTATAAGCCGCAGAGAAACCTCTGCCAATTTGCCTCATTCCATAAACAAATCTCTTGTTTACTTCTGACTCATTATTTACCTTGTTGGATGAAGCGAAACCTTTCAAAAAGTTGCAGTTGTTACACTTCAAAACAAAATGAGAACATAATCCAAACCTTGAGTCTTCATTTAAAGTTAATCCTAAATTCAGACATTGAGGACAACAAATGTCAGAAAAAACACTGCACAATATCACTAAATCAATAATTCTACTTCCACTTTCTTTTGATTGATCTGCTAATTCAACACTCGTATTAGTCGTAGTGTCCAGTTTTGCACATACTATAGTACGTACAGCATGATTTTCGAGAGTGTCATTTTCGTTAGATTTGCTGTATCTATTGCCATGAAACTGGCGTTTTTTCTTCCTGCCAATACTTTTTCCCATTTTAAGTCAAAAAAGATTTAAAAAGCTAAATTAAATTAATATTAAAAAGCTTATAAACACTCGTAACGGAAGCACGGCAAACACGCGACGAAAATGTAAACAAACGTAGTAGCCTAACTTTAATGCCAGATTTCTAAGTAAAAACTGCTGTTGCCACAAATATTTAACACATTCTAAATAATTTGAAGTTTTCAATTTTATTTTTCATGCTCATTTTATAACTAGTAACAAAGTTTAATACTCATATTAGGTAAAATAGTAATGTAAACAAACATTTATGATTCACTTCCGGCGGCAGAATCCTACTTCCGGTTTCGAAAGCTTCCAAGTGGCTTCTATTAAAATTCGTATAACTCAAGTTCTAAACATGATAGAAAGAAAATTCAAACGGATTTAGAAAGCTAATAAATTAAGCTTTAATAAATAGCCAAAAACTAAAAATAGGATTTTTGATCGAAAATTGCATTTTAAAGGTAGGCAGGCACCTTAATGATGATGATAAAGAATATATTCTAGATAATATATACATTGATGCATCGCAAGTACGTTGCCTAGCTAAATCGCGTAGCGATGATGTTAAATAATAAAGGTTTTAATTAAATTTTTTCGATCAACTTCCCTCATCTGTTATTTATGAAAATCGAGCATTAGCTGAGAGATTATACCCCAACAAATTGAAAAAATAAAGGTTGCCTACTTTCGCCTCTGCCCAACTATGGGGTTGTCAGGTATCAACAGGTGAGTAAACACTGTTAATATACCCTCATTTGTTATTTAATCGAATTATGCATCAAATGAAAGGTTATTTTATTCCCAATCCAACCGTAATAGGTTGCCTTATCATAAAGTTGGTTGAATCCATGGTTGCCCAGATTTTAGATGTAAAATTTTCAGCGCGAGCGATGAGAGTGTCAGAAAAGCGTCGAGTGCGCCACTCCATCTGACAGACAAATGCAGTGAGTTCTTTTAAAGAAGGTATTTTTCCGATAGTATAAGCACGTAACGTTGATCAAATACCGCATTCAAGTCAGATTAAATATTAACAACGACATCAATTTTTTTTCACTCACATATTAATTTATCAGCGACCATACATAATTATGAAATAATAGTTTTTGTTCAAAATGTACATTTTCAAAAGGATATCTTTCCGATCGTGTAAGCGCAGATTAAATAGTGGTGATAGTCAGATAAAATATCACATAATGATACGAACATTTTTTTTTATTGATACATAAGTTTATTAATAGCAAAATACCTCAGTAAAAATTTTTATGTAAAAAACTTTTATGATTCTGACTCATCAGAAGACCCTATGACAAAATTTAATTCTAATTCTTCATTGTTTCCTTTTCGTTTTGATTCTCTGAATATATACTCAACTCGTAAGAGTGTTGGATCCCCTACGAACCATGTAGGCTCCAAATAGCCATCCACAAACCAACCAGAATTTTCAGGATTTAGTTTGACGCAGCATGCTTCAGTTGCAGGAAGACACATTGAATTTACATAGATTGTACGCAAATTTTCTGTTTGAGTGAAATCCAGCGTGATTGGATTCATTGCCTTTAACCAGAGTTGCCAAGTCTTCGGCTTTTTTTCGGGAGATTTCCCACCACTAATTTTTACTTACAAATTTATACTTAAAATAAGTCCAAATATTTAATGCAACATAAAACTGTCTAAAAATTGTGGTAGAAAATCTCCCGGAAAAAGCCGGAGACTTGGCAGCTCTGCCTTTAACCCTTTCGTAGGCACTGGGAAGATTACTTCCCACCTGCATTATCTTAGAAATATACCTGCGGGAAGCAGAAGACCCACTAAAATGTATTGGCCTTACTTTTATAACGTTGGAAAAACAATTTCCTTAAGCTGTTTGGTACTGCCATGTTTGTTCAAGCTATTCAAACAGAATTAACCGATTTGTTTTGAAAATTTGAGAGCGCTTATTAGACATGAGGTTCTGAGGTTTGAATTGCATCTTTGATGTAATGTGTGTACTGCTCAGCAATTCTACATCATTAAAAAAGCAGAAGAATTGAAGTATATAGAGGTATGCATAGACTCCTGGATATGCATAAACTGCCTGGAGTAAAAAACTACTGGAGATACTTCTCATCCCCATAATTAAAATGTAAACATAAAATTTGGCAGAATAAAATATATTTTCTTTATTGTTTAATTGATAGACTGCCCCCAAAACGTGAGAAATTCAAAAGATAAATAAATTTCCCGTGAAAGGGTTAATCTTCTTCATAAAATGCTCTTTGTCTTTGATTATTGCATATGATTTTTAGAATAGCTGATTTCTAGCTCGTTGATGTTATTACATGGATTTACTCCATAAAGAAAGACAGTAAACTCGTGAACACGTTGAATTTTTTCTTCGACGAGTACATCTGCTGGGTCCGTCAATGATGCAAATATTTCCTGGAAATCCATTCGTCTTGAAAATTTTTATAAGAGGCTTGAGTTTCTCTTTGTTATAAAATGCAGCTGTGCAATCACAGCCCGTAAACGCGTGGAAAGCTGGCAAACGGAAGTAGGACCCAATTTCATCATAAGTTCAGTACAATTAATAAAATCAAAATCTCTTTTATTGCTTTTCTTTGATGATGAACTAGCCAATCAAATTTGAGACTGTGGAACTTTCTGGATTAGTGGCCAGTAAAATTGCCAAGGCATCGGTATCATTTGCTTTGACCAATATTTTCTAATTAGGTAGCGCTTTTGATATATGAAACATTATCCGGGTATCTGCCTCTTCATGTTGACATAAATAATCTTCACGTTTCACGGCGTGATTTCTGAGTGTATTGTAAAAAAAAACAGCGTTCTCCGTTATAAAAAAAATTGTTTTGGATTATTGACACTAGATTATCATTTTCCCATTAATTAGCCAAGAAATGTACCAGGGCTTCTCTTTCAAACGGTAATTTTTGTGATTTCCGAGAAAATCGCATGGCCTTGGCTGAAGAGGTCCTTGGATGACAAAAGATCTATCAACTCCAGCCGACATTGACGTTAACAGTCTTTAATAGAGAGTGTTAAGTGCCCATCAAAAATTATGTGTATTTCAGAGGCGTTACTTAGAGCCCAATTTTATTAAGATCAATTCTGCAACCTTGTCAAATGTCTGCGGCAAAGAGGATCCGATAACATACAATTAATAAAAACTATCAATTATTTCGATATCAATAGGTTCAAAAGCTTTGAAATTAGACTTCAATACTTGGGCTAGTTTGGATTTATCAGTTTTTTGCAACTCACCAGTACACGAGAAAAGAGCGGGCGGCACAGTCGCTAACGGAAACATTATAGGGAGTACTCTATGTTGATGTTTTTCTCAATACTAATTCCAGTAATCAGCCAAAGGTGTCTCGTTCCATTTTAAGAACTACTTTTTTACTTTTATCTTTGGTTTGATCTTTGACAGCGGACTCTGAAGCGAAATTCAGGATTTTGTTGCGCTTTATTGGTTTTTCAAACCTTCCGGGATAACGCTAAAAATTCTACATCTAAAATCTAGGCAACCATGGATTCAACCGACTTTTTGATAAGGCAACTTATTTCGGGTTGGATTGGCAATAAAATAACCTTTCATTTGATGCATAATCCGATTAAATAACAGATGAGGGTATATTAACAACGCTTAATCACCTGTTTATACCTGGCAACTCCATAGTTGGGCAGAGGGGAAAGTAGGCAACCTTTATTTTTTCAATTCGTTGGGGTATATTCGCTCAGCTAATACTGGATTTTCATAAATAACAGATGGGGGAAGTTGATCGAAAAAAATTAATTAAAAGTTTTATTATTTAACGTCATCGGTACGCGATTTAGCTAGGCAACCTACTTGCGATGTATCAATAAATATATTATCTGGCAGATATTCTTTATTATCATTAAATAACAGATGAGGGTACATATTTCTTATACTGTATCTCGTACTATTAAGTGCACCCTTCTCTATGAAGAATCAGCTTGCAGGGCATTTGTTGAAATATTTGTAATTCGAAAAAAAAAAAAAAAAAAATTCTTTTTTAGCACTCGGGTGCTATATCTTTCAAACACGAGATTTTTGTCTACGCGGCGCGCCGTGGTCACTTTCCCGTTTGATCCATGTTTTCTCCAGAGTGATTGGATATTGATAATGGTAACATGGACCATCCCTTCAGATGATTTGCAAATACCAGGATTCACTTTGGTCGAACGGATAGACAGGGGTTTCCAAAACAGAAAGCTATCTGGAGTTATGATTATTATAAAGGTAAACTTAATTAAACACTTTACCCGTGCCTACACGAGCCAGGTTAATGGTGTTCAAAGGGTCATTGCGTATATTCAAGATAAAGTGAGATTTGCAATTACATACGCTAGTCCTCGAATTTCTTATGAAGATATATTAGACGCTCTATTCGAAACGTTGCTGAAGGAGGACGATTGTAAGACTGTTTTAGTAGGATATTTTAACATAGAATTATAAATTCCGATCAAGTATCCAATTTCATAACTGAAATGGATACTTTAGATTTTCCAATAGGCACTCATCCAAAACATTTCACCACTAGGGGCCAAACAACAATGGATGCAATTTTCAGCAACAAAATTATGCGAACAGGAGTCTATATGAGCACTTACAGTTATCATTTTCCTCTATATGGCAGAATTGATTGAACAGATTAAAAAAAAAATCTGATGTGCCCAACACATGACTTCCTTGCACGTCCATTAGATCAAAAATATTTTCGACGTACTTCCTCTAAATTTATTTGTTTGAAAGAGATAAAATATCAATAATAGTAAGGTTTAGCGATTTCTAGCCAAATATTTCGATATCGCCAAGCTGAGTTCAATTTGAAAGATTTCCTTCTGACACTTTATTTGGCGATATTTCACCAAAAGCCGACAAATTTGAGATAGTCAGCGATATTTTGGGGATAGCCAAAGCAGTCATTGACCACAGACTTTCAATGAATTGAATGCATCTATACACCTCAATGTATTCAAAGTCATTTGGCTCACCATGTAAATAAATTCTCAGTCGATTGCAGTCAAAAAAGATATTGAAAACAGTTAGATATTACAATAGTTCTAAATACAAAGTTAAAAAATCTACGGGTTAAAGTTTTAGAGTTATACAAAATAGGAAATAATTTTTGGCGCCAAATTTGGCGATATTTCGGCGAAACTCGTCAATGTCGACGACATTTGGCGAGATTTTAAGCATAAACCAAACTGACAGATTATCGCCAAATTTGGCGATATTTCGCCAAAACTCGCCAAGAACGATGACAAATGGCGATACTTTGGGCATGGACCAAATGACTGACTATCGCCAAATTTGGCGATATTTCGCCAAAACTCGCCAAGGTCGAGGACAGACGGCGAGATTTTGGGCATGTACCAAACAATGACTGTCTACAGTTGTATTATAATGAAGATGTACATAGACATTAAGGTACTGAAATTCTTTTCGGTGGTCCAGTAAATAAACTGTCCAGTAGATTGGAACCAAAAATCGAGATGCACAACTAGATGTTACAACATTCTTATATATGAAATTTCATAATAGTTTTTGAGATTTGAGAGTTAAATATGCACACACGTACACCAAAAGTCGCCAAGCTTGGCGACTTTTGGCATAGTTCTTGAGGGAGGCACGTGACCGTGGCCGGACCATTACCTAACTTATGTGGTAGGACGGTATTGTGCTTGAAATGGATGAATGCCCCTAAAATTGCTATTGACCGTAATGTATTGGAAATCTTTTGAGTGTTCCTGTAGCAGAACTATAAATGATAAAGACACTTTTTTTAATGGAGAAATTCATTTTCTAACTCTTTACAGCATATATCACTTCTGAGTCGTTTGAAATAGCCCAATACCTCTAAAAACGCTTTGATGAATTTCGGCCCATAGAGCGTAATGTATTTCGAATCTTTTGGGCGGTCCTGTAGATAAACTATTCAGTCGAATGGAACCGAAAAGGGAGGTGCACAACTAGATGTTACAACAATCCTAAATATAAAGTTTCAACATTCAACGCCTAACAGTTTTTGAGATATGCGAGTTTAATGAATTTCGGCCCATTGAGTGTAATGTATTTCGAATGTTTTGGGCAGTCCTGTAGATAAACTATCCAGTCGAATGGAACCAAAAGGGGAGGCGCACAACTAGATGTTACAACTATCGAAAATATGAAGTTTCGACATTCTACGCCTAATAGCTTTTGAGTTAGGCGAGTTTAATGAATTTCGGCCCATAGAGCGTAATGTATTTCGAATCTTTTGGGCGGTCCTGTACATAAACTATCCATTCGATTGCCACCAAAAGGGGAGGTGCACAACTAGATCATAGAACAATCCTAAATATCAAATCTCAACATTCTACGACCAATAGTTTTTGAGATATGCGAGTTACATACATACGTACGTACGTACAGACGGCATGGAAAAACTGGCCACAGTAGACTCGCCACTGGTCAAAATGAGTTGCAGACGCGTTAATATGATCGTGCATGCTAGCCTACGATGAGATGCATCGAAAAAATTTTTTTAATTAAATTTAGAGGTAGTCAAAATCGGTTTTTATGTCGAAATTTGGCCCCCAAAATTTTTCGGGATCACATTACTTCCTTATACTACGTACAAGGAAGTAAAAACTGAAATTATTACAGCCGAGTGCGTAAATAAAATCTGCAAGAATTTCAGATTTTTTCTTCTTTTTTTAACAATACCGAAGAGTTTTTCAAAGAGAAAGGGGGGTAATTCAATCTTTATTTATTGCAAAATCATGAACACATCTTGAACCCAAGCTCAACCTTGTCCGCTGCGCCTCTTTGAAAAGGCATAGTAGTGGATATTATTTTTCTATGAGCATTTCCCATGCGCCTGGTTAAACTTAGCTAAACGTGATTTCAAGAATTGAGGGATTACTCAGAATTTTTATTTTAAAAATTTATTTATTTTTTATTTATTTATTGTTGTTCTCTCAATAGCTAAATTTTTTAAACATCCTTGAAAAATCTTGTAAAAATCTCAAAAGGCGTTCCAGCGGATCATTTAAAGATCAATGTGGGAGGGCAATACCAAGTATAAAGATGGAATTTTAGCTTTTGCATCTTTGAAACAAAGAGAGCTATTACTCTTCGTTTGCGTATACCACTGTTACGGTCAAAGACTTGCTGATTAGGAAAGCACGCGGGAAAAAATCCCTGCTCTATTATCTGTAAATTGCACATTTTTTCTCTTAATTTTAGATCTATTTATTTTCCAGGAATATAACACACATTCGAGAATTTCGACCCTTTTTATTGCATCAAAAATTGTCCGTTGTAAGCTAGAATATGCACTACGTACAAGGGGGTTAAAAAAATGAATTTGACAAAGAGCTTTGCTTACATGTTTCAACGGACAACTATAATTTGCCTGACATCAAAATAATTGCACATTGGCTGTCAATTTTTCTCACACTAACCATCCATCAAACCTCACTTCAAAAAATACCATTCAGCGATGTTTCAGATTGCGCAATTCCTTGGAGTCATCACTTTGACTGAAACGTAGAATGGATTAAAAGGGGAAAAAAACAACATCCAACGAGGCGAGAAAAATATTTTTTTCGTAATGTCTCTTATAGTTTATTTTAGTTCCATTTTTATTCTAAAGAGACAGAGGTAAAAAAAAAAAAAAACCTATTTGACTCGAGAGCAAAAGGAAGAGTGAAAAAAGCGAAGAAAACACAAAAATCGGAGGGGCCAGAAATGTGCCTGCGAGTCGCCTGATACTGGCGATCTGCATAAGTGCAAAGATGGATGGGTGGCCCCAGCCACCCCCTCATCTCCCACCTTCGTCCGAATTTCGAGTGGGAGTCCTCTCTACCCTTAGTCCCCAAGCACCACGTCCAGACATTGATCGATTCTGAAAGAGGAAAAAAGGTGGAGGGGGGAGGGGATGGAAGAAATTTTGTTTTGCAAAACAATTCATAAATAAAAATATGAAGAATATTTTCTCTGCTTTCCTCTTCCCTCGTCTATAGCAATATGGAAAAGAAAAAAAAAGGACAAGCTATGGGTTACCTTCTTGTCGGACAAAGTGAATGCAGTGGAATGCTTTCAAACACGATATTTTAACCCTTTAACGCGCAGTGTTCCCGCTCTGGGAACACCAAAAACTGACGTTTTGACTGTTGCCAGTCACGAAGAATAGATTTGATTTCTATAAAAACAGTTGCGGGTGATATAGCTCCACGGGAATCCTTTACTTTTTAACAATTCATTTCCCGTAAAAAAAAAAAAAAAAAAAAAAAAAATTGTCACGATTCTTTTTAACAGCACTGACATCTGCTTGAAAAATGGAAGAATGCAAGAACAGCTGGATAGATTGCCCAATGCTGGAAAAAGGGCAGCCGTTGCCATCGCTCGACTTAACTACCAGCAAGATGGCGGACGATCGAAACGTTCATCGCATGCCACAGATCTAGAGACCCTTTTTTTGACGCAGCTGGCTGTGCGGCACAGCCAGCTGTCGTCATGAAAGGGTCTCTAGATCTGTGGCACGCGATGAACGTTTCGATCGTCCGCCATCTTGCTGGTAGTTAAGTCGAGCGATGGCAACGGCTGCCCTCTTTTCAACTCTGGGAAAGGGTTGCGCCTCAAAGGGTTAAGGTATTTGAAGCTTTATACAGCTATGAAGCTTATGAAGCTTTATTTGAAGTTTCATACTGGATGTTTATATGCGTGTGTTTACTAGATTGTTAAAGTAAACCACTGAAGTGGGATATTAAAAAGTATTTGATACAATGATTACATGTTATAACAGATCTGGAACGGGACCTAACGTACTTCCGCTTACAGCATACTCAGAATCTCGGTATTTACTAAAATCCTATAACAACTTCGCTTATAAAGTACAGAGCAAAAATGATTACGTTGACTAAGAGGGCTTCCATAAGTTACGTAATACATTTTTCGGTAAATTTCGACCCTTCTCTTTCCCTGTGTCACAACATCTGATACCCCCACCCCCCAATCTTCGTAATGTAACAGCTCTAATTATTACTTTTTATGAAGGCTTTAAACAAATTTCTCAGAAAATGTATTTATATTGAAGTCTTCTTTCCTGAAATTACTATACGGAGGCGAACACTGTTACGTTTTGGCAGAACGTAAGTTGATGTTGATGAACATCAACAGTAGTCGACGTTCTGTCTTTGTTAATTTGTTTCGCTTATAAGGATGACCCGCCGGACAGAACTATTCTGGAATCTTGAATTTAGGTCTTATGTAGCCTTTTGTGTATAAATCTGCTATAACAGTGAAAATGTTTCGACAAATACGCAAGCAACAAGTGTGTAAATTTGAAAATTTACCATCGTTGACTTTTCTTTCTCCCCTCCCCCCTTCTGCTTCGGGCGTAGCGTAATTTAGGAAGCCCCCTAAAAGAACTTCTTGAAAATACGAAAGCACTCCATCATGGAAAATAGTTTGAGTTATCGTAAGGAAAAATAATGTATAGCAATAAAAACTGCCGGTTCAGAGAGTATTTTAAAAAATCACCAATAAAATTTCACGGTTTTTTCAAGTGCAACTATAAACGCTCCATGTCCTCTTTTTTTTATCCTCTTAATCTTTTATCGAAAGAATTTTGTTGACTCTTCGAGCCACCGATAAGGATGTTAAACATATCTATGATATATTTGCTCGATTTCCTCTCTGCTTCGGCGTTTCTTTCCCTTTATTTGCCGGACTGAGGTCTCAAGGGGCGCTTCTGGAATCCCGAAAGTATCAGCAAATCGGTCTGGGGCTTTTCCTCAATTTGTGGCCAAAACACAAAGGGAGTAGTAGGTTGCATTACTTGGCCGTTGGTTTTGCCGCGGATTTAGACGCTCTGACGGTCAGATTGAGATTCTAGCCTTAAGAGGAGAGCCAGTTTCTTTAAAATTCTAAATTGCAACTTTGAAATTTATAGTGTGCTTTGAACCATTAAACCCTCCCCCTTTCCCCCTCCCCATACTTTTTAACTTGCGCTCGTTAACTCTGAGCATTTCAGGAAAAAGTAAAAAAATATGAAATCATTTTCACTTCTCAACCAGAGGCGCCGTGAAGGATTTTTTGATGGGGGAGGAACTCATTTTTTGCTGAGGGGGGCGGGCAAGCTGATATATTGTTTGATGAGTTTATAAAGAGCCCTGTCCTTCAACGGTCACAGCTATTGTTCTGACCTCTGAGCGTTGGTCGGAATCTTTAGTCACCACGTCCCCTTTAGCACACCATTGAAATACTGTTGCAATCCCAGAAATGGGTAGATCAAGTTTGATCTTCCTGATCTTCAAACATACTACTATCGTCGCATTCCTTATTTTGGAGCAAATGGAGCCTTAAGTGTTATCGGAGTTATGTGCACCTTCTGTCCTTCAACAATTATCATTACCATCCCAACTCCCCGATACTGCTGTTGATTATGGCAGAGGGTGCCCATGGATTCTAGAAACACTTCCTTCAATACACACTATTATCATTGTAATCCTTATGTTTTAATAAATGGCGTTTAAACCGCTGCCCAAATCAATATTTCAACACACTATTATCGTATCTACAATATCGTATCTATGCTATTGTTGCTAAGGGCAGGGGGTGCTTATAGATTCTGGGTAGGATTGCCAGATTTCTGAAATATTCAACCGGGACACCGGAATGCCCCAGTGTCACGGGTATTCAAGGGTACATTTGCCCTACCTGTGGCTGAATGCGTTTGCGCTCTCAACTGGGAGACGGAAGATGCCTGGTTCAAAACCAGGTCGAGTCCGCCGACCTAACCGTTCGGAGTTTCCCGTGGTTTTCTACGAAACTTCGCGTAAATACGGGTTAGGATCCCTTAGAAAGTCCACCACGGAGGGAAATCTCCTCCCCTCGGTCCAGATTCCTGGCCGTAACACTACATTTACATTTTCCCCTCAAGGGTACACACTTTTGGCGGGTTTTTGGAGTGTTTTAGAGGATAGTTTATTCTCAATGCTATGAATAAATGGTTACTGATTAAGAACCTGAACCAGGGGTATTAATAAATGACACAAGCATATAAATTTAAACATTTTATTTCTTACATGTTAATATTTATAAGTTGCTTAAGTAAAAAGAAACACTTTGAATGAGGAATAAAAATTTGAAGAATACTTATTAGCACACCACCACTCTTCGATAGTTCTCACTTTTTATACAGTACAGTGAAACAAATGACAAAGTAATTATCCTTAAAAATCCTTCACAGTTAATTATTTTTAGACTTTTTTGGTCATCTATAATCAAATTTAATTTTTACCGGGACGTGAAGTAAACCGGCCGGGACACCGGGATTTTGTCTGCAAACCAGGACTGTTCCGGTGAAACCGGGACGTCTGGCAAGCGCAATTCTGGGGAACTTGAAGTGTAGATACCCACTCTATAGGCTTGGCGATTTTGTGGTTTTGTCCGTATTCATGAACTTCCCTATTCATCAAACACGATATAATACACGATATAATACACAAAAATTGGTTGATGGTGTGTCAACATATTTTTGTTTAGAAAAATAGGAGTGGGGGCAAAAGGTATACTTTGACCCCTCACTGCAAAATCTAGGAGTTCAAGGCCTCTTCTGCCCCACGGCTCCGGCGCCAATGTTCTCAACAAGTTCAGGCAGTTGAGTAATTAAGAAGCGGTTGAGTGCTTTGTTAGGTAGTTTAAATCAATATTGAACCAAGGTTCAGCATGTTCACTCTCATCAATGAATAGACGAAGGAGTGAAGATTTCTCCCTTCTGTTGATCAATATTGATTTCTAGTAGCATTGCTTCCGTCCTCAACAAGCATTCAAAGGCCAATGCAATACTGATCCCAGAAGGGGAATCTTTACCACTCCCTTTTTCACTGATTAACTTCGGTTCAAAGTTAAAAGTGTAAAAGAAAAAAAAAGAAACCTACCCTCTGAGGGAGTTGTCGGAGGTAAATTAAGAAACTTTCCCTCGGCCGTTTTACATAACGTATAGTGTGTTATTAAAATCCATGAGTTACGCTGAAGACTTAGAACTAGAATTCTGAAAAACTACTTTTATTGGAGGTATCAGAAAAACAGTTTTAAAGGAAACAAGTTCAATCACATACAGTACATTGCTTCAGTAGAAAATAACACCAGGCACTGATCTAATCGTTCCGTCCACACGGCGTGCCGGAGTCTCATAATGATGAGATACAACCTCCTCTGACGGAAAGCTATCAATAAGTCTACTAAAAACTTCTTACAAAACTGCCAGCTTTTTACAGGTTGGCTAGTAAATGATGAGCCATTCATAAGACACTGACCACGTGACAACAACTGTCCGGTAGGCGTTTTAAATATAAAAATTTGAAATTAATGGAACAACAGCATATCGTCAAGGCAGCAGTGCCAGAATTTGGCGAACGGCAAAACAAAAGCCTACAACCTCCATGAGAAAGTACAGACGGACGACCGACAGGCACCAAGAAGTTACATAGCAAATGCTAAAGCGAAGTTAATTTAGAAGAGAAACCGCAAACGCGAACAAACAAAAAAAAAAAAAAAAAAAAAAAAAAAAAAAAAAAAACGCGCATTTATCAAGCAGAAAAGCAAAGTGGAGGCAGAAATTAATACGGGATATTTGATTTTGGAAGGCGAAACATAGGAACATTATTTTAGACTCGAGAAATATGTGAGCTTCGTCACATATATCTTTTAGAAAAGTTTTGAGGGCTCTACAGAGACTAGGCCATTTTAATAATGCCAAAAGATTGAATTGGATAAATGCCACGATGTTTAACAGAAAACTTACTTCTAAAAACTACATTCAAGCTTTAACCCTTTATGCTACAAATTTATTTTATGAAATACTGTTTGAAGCCTTGTTTTTGGAATGTAATGTAAACGCACCTTATATTAGATTTATAAAATTATTACATTTTTTTCACTTTGATAAATCAATAATTAAATTACAGGAACTGTCATGAGATCCTGTTTTGCACTTACTAGGGATTAATTTGCGGTTGAGCGATTTTACTGGTGGGACTTTAAAGACCGTCGGGTGATAAAGAGTTAAAGTTGAATAAACAAGTTATGATAAGTTTATTTTATTTACAAAAAGTTGTGCGGAAAATGCAATGAAAACTGAACGACCGAAATTTTACGCCCTTGGATCTTAGAGGGCCAGTCTAAAATTTCGTTTTGCTGAAACAGTTTTCCTTTTTTAAATCCGATTTAAACTGTTGTTATTTTACTTGTGTGACGTACGATCTCTAATAGCATGCACACATATTAGTTATTTATAGGCATAAGATCGATCGATATTCTTAAATAACAATAGTTATACTACACAGACTATCATCAAACCCTTTATTCATTTTCTAATCTTTTCATTGCGAGCGCAGAAATGCTAATTAAATCGTACTGATAGATAAGCACCTTGTTATGAGTGTTATTATAGAAAGTTTTATTTATATCATCTTTTAACACCAGTTTTCTGAATGTTTTTTGTTATGTTAATTTGCTAATTAAACTAGTTTGTCCCTCATTTCTAATGTGAATTCCTTTTCTTGAAGCCTTGTGTCACCTGTACCCCCTTAGGCAATCGCTGAGATTCCCCATAATGGTAACGATATGTAGACGAAGGGCCATTTAAATGAGCTTCCTAATTATTTAAATGACCAGTATGGCGATTCTATAACTATATAAAGTGGGTGTGGGATGTGGTCGGTGTCGGATCCAGGAAAGTTTCAAGGAGGGGAGATAAGTACGATGAAGCATATCATTACAGATGGGTTATTGTTTTTTCCCCCCACCTTTTCTTTTTTAATATTAACTCTTTAACCCTTTAAAGCGCAGTGTTCCCGCTCTGGGAACACCAAACTCTGACGTTTTGACTGTTGCCAGGCACGAAGAATAGATTTGATTTCTATAAAAATAGTTGCGGGTGACATAGCTCCACGAGGATCCTTTACTTTTTAGCACGTCATTTCCCGTAAAGAAAATGGTCACGATTATTTTTAACAGCACTGACATCTGCTGAAAAATGGAAGAATGCTAGACCAGCTGGACAGATTGCCCAATGCTGAAAAAGGGCAGCGTGTCATCGCTCGACTTAATCCAGCAGATGGCGGACGTCGAACAGATGGCGGACGTCAAACGTCATCACGTGCACGATCTAGGACCTTTTGACGCAGTGCGTGCGCGCACAGCATCGCAAAAAGGTCTAGTGTGGCACGTGATGACGTTCGAACGTCCGCATCTTGTGGAGTAAGTCGAGCGTACACGCTGCCTTTTTCAGCATTGGGAAGGTGCGCTCAAGGCTAAGCACAACATGTTTTATAGAACACAAGCAAGATGTCATCAGTGAAACAATTTTTTTAGTATACTTGCATGCGCGGTAAGCGTTAATAAATTGGGCATTATATAGCTGAGCTTAGAAAAGCTTAGATGTGTTTTCATACCCTTTCTAAGGGTAAGTTCTGTAGTGGGGGCATGTGTCAGGTAGGTTGGTGTCAATTGTTTATGTGCATTGAAATGTGGAATGTTTTAAAGGTGAAAGTGATGAGTTTGGGTTTATGTTTTCTGTATAGCGTAAGCAAAAAAAAAGTCGCCAACTAAACCTACCCCGCTTACGGAATTAGTCCCCCTCTAATTAGAGTTAAACCCATGTTTAACCTGTTCGCTTTCATTATTAACCCTTTAATGCTCAATCATTTTCACATTTATATAGAAGAACTTTATATAGTGCCCAACGCCAAAAAAGTATATCCGTTGCCATCTCTTGAGTTAACTACCAGCAGCATGGCGGCCGATCGAATCGTCCACTGCGTGCTACAGAGATAAAATCTCTTTTCAACACAGCCGGCTGTGGAGGGAAAAAGAGGACTTTAGCTCTGCAGCAACGTGATGGGTGATTCGATCAACCCCCCTCTTGCCTGTAGTTAACTCGAGAGATAACAGATATACTTTTTGGGAGCATTTAACTATATTTTTTTGCGACTAGCAGTTGAAAGCGTTGGAAAAATGTGGTTTCACTGTGCAACAACCGTGCGTTAAAGGGTTGAAAAGACGCAACGGATAAGACTGGTCAAAATGAATATGGTACTCGCATATGTATACGTTTGATAAGACGTCACGTAGAAATCCGCCAAAGTAAAACGATTTTAAAAACTTCGTAGATAATCTTTTTTTTTTTAAAACCCTGTCTGATTATTGCCAAAGTTTGGAATTTTCGGTGATATGTTACAAGATATTTCTCAAAAAATTACTAATGAAGTAATTTGCATGCAACAAATGACAATTTGGAGTATTTAAGCTTGGAGCCTTCTTTTTAGCTTAAATGAAAGCTAAAAAAATATCTTTTCGAAACTTCAAAATATTTCCACCAAGGACTGTACAACGTCTTATGAAGAGTTAACACTTACACAAGCACAAATTTCTTCTTCCTACTAGAGAAAGTAAGAAAAGCAATTCTCCCCGCGCGAAAATAACGGGCGATTTGCTAGTTCCTAAGAAAAGTGTGTCATACATTAACAAAACACTTGATTTGTGTAAAAAGTCTTTTTAATATTCTTTTATTAATTTTAATAGTCTTTTTAATAACAATAATGTTTAAGTGATCTGCACATTTCAGATAAATTTAACCTTACAAATCTAGGTTTTATTTCAATTTTTTAGTTTGAATCTTTATAATTATTAACATTCATTGAATTTGCATCATAAATGCAAAGGATTACATAAAAAGCTGGCAATTACATAAATTATTCGAAGGGGGCCCCCCAGAAAAATTTTTGCGGGAGGGGCTGGGACTTTCGCGATACGCCACTGACTATAGTTGTGCTGCTCAGGTACTTCGCACAAGGAATTGAAATGTACACCCTCCAAAAAAAGTATTCGAGTAAGAGATAAATTTCCTTCGTTGGTTTCGTATATTAAAATTATTTATCATAGAATATGAATTAGGGAATGTATAAGTATCACTTTCCATATTTCTATCAAGTTGTGCTTTTTACAAAAACTCAATTATTATTCTCAAATCTAAAATGGGAAATTTATCTCTTACTCGAATACCTTTTTTGAAGGGTGTATTTAGTGGGCAGGTTACTTTTTTTTTAAACCCAATACTTGAAACGAAAATTTTTATTCACGTTAAAGAAAAAAAAAAGAAATAAAAATAAAACAATAAATTGTAACTAGGTTTTTTTCTAAATTGATGACAACCCAGAGTTCAGACAAACAATTTATTATATATAACCACACAAAACACTTTACACTATCTAAAAGGTATTTTAGTCGACATAACGCTCAAGAAAAATATAATTATATACCTAGAACAGCTGCTGTTGTTGTTGGAACACGTATTCGGATTTGTGTGCTTGATCACGAGGAACCGCTTATAAATCCACGTCAAAGAAAGGACAAACACAAGGGGGAGAAATGCCTTGGAGGAGGACTTTTTTGGGTGTCTAGCGCGTATTCATGTTACATCTGGAAAAAACAGCCGAAAACTCCAGACCGCTAGACCGACGGCCCCACGAGAGGACAGAACCCTGTTCCTCCACTTGAGCCATCTACCAATATCAGTGGCTTTAACCACTGTGCTACACATTGGTACGTAGAACAGCGGATTTAACTTTGAACAACAGAAAGAAAGATATAATGCCATCCTCCCAAATACAATTTGTTGATCGTGTGCAAATCACAATCCCGGGCACGCAGAAGTCACACGCAAACACAATCACAAACAGGAAAACAACAATTAAACAGGCAAACAACAGCATAACACTGTCACATGGATACAAATAATGTGAGTATTTACGGTGGTAACAAAATGATATTTCTGAAGTTCAGAGGTTGGTGCTGAATCATCAGTTTTGCAAGACAAAAACATTTAACATACAAAAATATTTATTAGATCAATTTCACGTTTCACTTGCGCATTACCAAAATATGACATATTCAGAGAGCGAACAGAAACAGAAGAATCCCCGAAGTTCGGATGAAGCATATAACTAAATTAAGCCAGGGGATTCAGACAGTAGTCATGGAAAGGAAATCGAAATAAAATCAGTGTACAGATGTAAGTCCATGCGTTATTGTTTATATTTATATACAGGGTATTCAGGAAATAATATTCTAATTTCAAAATCAAAAATCTCAAAAACAAAGATTAATAGAAGAGACTTCAGTAAAAGTTACACCAACTATATAACCTGTAACCATTTTACGCAGAAGTTTTGAAATAGTAATTACAATAGCTGCTTACAGACAGTGGGCTACACAGACACTTCTTTTAAAGGGGTGGGGGTATGGGCGCTATCTTAAGGTTAAAAGAAGGTGTACACTTTTTGTTGAAAATTAAAACTTCGTGGACATTATATTAAAAAAAAAAACCTTCGACTAGGGTGTGTTCGAACCCCCAAACCTCTCCTTGTGTGTTCCGCTATTAACAGATGGCACTGCACATCAAAATCGATCTACGATCTATCGATCTCGATCTAGATCAACGATCATTATGTATAAGCTCATTCTTTGCAAGAGTCATAACGCAGTCTTCAAAATGTCCACGTTCGACATACAGAACAGTGAACTAACTGTAATGGATTCACATGCCACGAAATCGACGATTTAAGCTTGTCCAGAGTGTTAGGATGGTTCCGACGGACAGTGTCTTTCAAAGTGCCCCACAAAAAATAGTCTCAAGGAATTAGATCAGGAGAATGTGGAAGACAGTTCATTATGGAGACCTAGAAATACAGCTCCATCTATTTGCGGTTTTTGTATCTACTAGTTCGAAACTTTGTCATAAAATTTGTACAGCTTACGTACATAATAAACATACCGTTTGCTGCACCCTTCTGTTCTACGTTTTTGAGATTTTCAACTTTAAAATCAGGGTGTGTTTGCTGGATACCTTGTACAATTGAAGGGCAAAAGGGTGCTTAAAACATGAAACACTTTGTTATAAAAATGCACTTATATATGAAAAGAACATCAGAGATGAAACTCCTGTGATAGCAGACATGTATCTCTACATATTCTCAGAAAAAAACAAACAATGCATTTTAATTCTTTTCATTTCTTCACTTTCAAACCATCATTAACACCTTCTTTTGCGAGGATTATTTCGCACTTTATAATAGATCTAGTAAAAAAATAAATTAGTCGAAATTTCAAAAAAAAAAAAAAAAAATATATGTATGCAAAACCTTCGGCCAACAATTTAGATCCCTTTCTTATCACCTTGACTCGCTTCGCGTCGAAAAATTCTCTCCGCGGCATAAATCAATTTTCGCGCAATTTAATGAACTATTAAAATTTGAAACTTTTAAAAGTGCGAGGGGGAGAGGAGAAGAACGGGACTGTCATATTTTCGGATCCCACCTTCCTGAGTTACGGCCCCACGGATGAATGAAAATCACGTAACCTGTAATAGGAACGCGAAAATTTTCCCGAAATTAACGGGCTGTGGAACTACCGTGATCGGAAGATATTTCACCGCGGTTGCAACGAGGAGAACTCCGGGTGTCGAAAATAAAATAGTTCTATCGCAGAAATAAATCGGATATAAGGATGCCCCTCCCCTCAAAATCGTCGATTTTACGATCATTTATGAGTGCGGGTTCTTCGGAAGTGATAACGAGGTGTTATCTGTAGCTGTTTATTTCTTCCAAGTCATTTACTTAGGAAGGCGAATGCAGCTCGGATAGCTGATAAACTTGCACTTGGTGCGGTGAATATATGAATCATGTTTACGTGTGTGAAAAAAAAAATATATTAAGTTAAATGTAGGGTGGTTAAGAAATTGATTGAACAAATCTGCGATTAGGTTTGTGTTTGTTAAAGTAAAGATATGACATCATGCACAAATATGGCATACCAGAGTGCAAACTTTAAAAAATTGCATTATTTCAACTATCTTTGAAATAAATGTACATGATATCCGTAAACCATGTTATGTTAAGGTTTTAAAATAAAGTGATTTATATTTTAGTAGCTAGAGGAACGCTGAGAAGAATCTTGCCGTTCTTGCCATAAGAAGAATATTGCCATAAGAAGAATCTTGCCGTTCTGTCTTTGCAACGAAGGTAGCAAGCAAAGTGAAACAAATAAGCTCCTAAGGTATTTTTTCAATCCCTGCCCTTAACCCTTTAACGCGCAGTGTTCCCGCTCTGGGAACACCAAACTCTGACGTTTTGACTGTTGCCAGTTACGAAGAATAGATTTGATTTCTATAAAAATAGTTGCGGGTGACATAGCTCCACGAGAATCCTTTACATTTTAGCACGTCATTTCCAGTAAAAAAGTTGTCACTATTATTTTTAATAGCACTGACATCCGCTGAAAAATGGAAGAATGCGAGAACAGCTGGATAGATTGCCCAATGCTGTAAAAAGGGCAACGGCTGCCCTTTTTTCAGCATTGGGAAAGGGTTACTCCTCAAAGGGTTAAAAGCTTATTCTATGGAAATTATTTTGTTTGTTCTGCAAAAGACTTATAAATAGTATTTCCATCCATTTCTAAAGGAGACCTTTTTTTATGAATCTAACGAATGAAGTTCTTTTGTTTGAAATACAGGATGTTCATAATTAAAGTTTTCCAGTTCAAGGAGATGTACAGAGAAAACCAGTAGTCAGAATGCTTCCAAATATGCAGAAAACCTCAATGAGATCGTGGCAAAGGGTGTTAAGTTTAAAAAAAAAATAGTTCAAAAATCACCACCGGGTAGCGTTTCACAATTATTTTAGTGTAAATAAAATAGATACATAATCGTTATCAAACGTACAAAACTACACAAATTTTGTGAAACAGATGTGCGCTGTGGGAGAATTTGCATATCATTAACTGCAACATTGGGAAATGCCATCTTGCGATGTTTTGTCACCATGGCCTTATTAAGGTTTCCTGCAAATTGGGTAACATTCTGACGAGTAGTTATCGTTGTACACCGTTCTAAGTACGAGAACTTTTAATCCTTTGAGGCGCAACCCTTTCCCAATGCTGGAAAAAGGGCAGCTGTTGCCATCGCTCGACTTAACTACCAGCAAGATGGCGGACGATCGAAACGTTCATGGCGTTCCACAGATACGTCACCATCATCGCGTGCCACCGACGACAGCTGGCTGTGCGGCACAGCCAGCTGTCGTCAAAAAATTGTCTCTAGATCTGTGGCACGCGTTGAACGTTTCGATCGTCCGCCATCTTGCTGGTAGTTAAGTCGAGCGATGGCAAGTCGGCTGCCCATTTTCCAGCATTGGACTATCTATCCAGCATTGGGCTATCTATCGCATTTTTCCATTTTTCAGCAGATGTCAGTGCTGTTAAAAAGAATTGTGACTATTTTTTGACGGGAAATGACGTGCTAAAAAGTAAAGGATTCTCGTGGAACTATGTCACCTGCAACTATTTTTATAGAAATCCAATCTATTCTTCGTGACTAGCAACAGTCAAAACGTTAGAGTTTGGTGTTCCCAGAGCGGGAACACTGCGCGTTAAAGGGTTAATTATGAACCTGTAAATTAACGTTGCTAAAATTAACTTCCAATAATAATTACCTAGGAAAAACTGTCGAAGAATCCCATAACCCATACACCAAATGTTACTGAGGGTTTCGAATTCTTTTGTATGCTTTTGTAAAAAAAAGATCCATTAATGCTACATGCTTTAAGCAGCGGGTGTTAGTTTACAGTATAGCAATGACATTAATGAATATTGTAGAATTCGATGCATTTTTACGGCTGTTATGGAACGGACAAACAATCTGAAACCTCAATCTCTTTTTAGTTTTGTTGAAAAATGTTGCAAGGGATTCATTAGTTCTCAGTTTTCCTTGGAAACTCACAGTTTTCTGATAAATGCCCAGGACGTTACGTAATTATTAGCTTTCACCCAAACGAAACTTTTAAATATACGTTTATGTTCTTGCTATCAAGGAAAAGGCATTACAAAAATACAATCATAATGCTATTTTACCCTGCTCAACTACTAACGAAGTAGCTCTTGAAAGGGGTCAACTCATTAAAACGGATAAAAATGACACTTGCTAGGAGTACTTTAATATTATGCATGTCTTTTAATTATAAATTACTTTAATTAATCTTACTTAGTGTTATAAAATCAATCCAAATTAAAAGTTTCAACATCATTTTCGTTCTAATTATGTTTGCGTAGTGTGTCATGTAATGGTGTGCCACATAAATAAAATTACAATTATTGCAATTTTAGTTTTTAAAATATCGAATGAAAAAATTCACTCCCTTTTCGTAAATATTTTATAATTAGGGTACATTCATTTATTAGGTGTTAAGCTGAATACAGAGTGTTTCAAAATAGTTGTTAAAGCGATTATCTTTTAAACCGTAAGTGATAGAAACATACTTTCAATTAGAAAAGTTAGTTATATAAAGAGTAGATTTCAGATACGGCAATTTTTTTACTGGGGGCAGTATGCATATTAAAATACGAAATGTGATTGTTATACGATCCCTCCTTTCCTATCACTTATATTTATACAAATATTGAAAAGAAAATCAATAAAAAAAATCCCGTGTCATTAAGTTAAATAGTTAGCAAGAAAATAAATTTTGAAAATGATGACTTACATTACAGCACTTTACGTACTGTGTTGGCGTCAGTTTTAGGCGAAAGAAGCGTTACTTTAGTAGACCAACTAGATGAAAGATAAAAAAGGATCCCATTGTTAGGAAAAGAAATTAAACGCTTTCAAATGTGCGATATTAACTAGTGCAATTTTACCTTAAATGATTGGTAATGCTTTATGAAATGAGTGATAACTTAGTCTTTTAGGGGGTCATCCACTCATTACATCACGCTTCTGGAGAAGGAATTTTAAAGTGCAAAAGAGAATGACAAAATAATGGTGTAGGTTACTATGGTGTGGTAACTTTCACCAGAAACTGCTAAAAATGCTTTACAGGAAAATTCCAGCTGAATTAGGATTTGAGGAGTCAACGCATCCAGTGACTATTAACGTAAATTAACGTTTGTTGAAAAGTAATTACATTTTCTCACTTTTGAGACATTCCCTTAAAGCTTGGAGACAAATGCCAAAATTTTCAGTATCTCGCTAACTATTTCACTTAGAGATACGGGATTTTTTTAATTAATTTTCTTATACAAAGAGCATCATTTTTCTAAATATAAGTGATAGGAAAGGAGGGACCGCGCAAAAATTAAATTTCATATTTTCATATGCATACAGCCCCCAGTAAAAAAAAAAAATTGCCATATCCGAAAGCTACTCTTAATTTGACAAACTTGTCTAACTGAAAGCATGTTTCTATCACTTATGGTTTGAAAGATAATCGCCGTAACATCTATTTTGAGACACCCGGTATATTTGCAACGGAAAAGAAAAAAAAATAATATTTTTAAGTTTTTTATTACTAACTGCTGAAAAAAAAAAAAAAACCCTAATGCCGAGAAGTAACAACTTAATGGTTGTTAGAAAAATGTTGAAAGCATTTTGAATAGTTTTTACAAAGTTAATATTTTAATAGTTTTTTGATTAGTTAATACAAATTTATAAATGTAATAATTTTAATTTTTAAAACGTGAAAACATCACTTAAATACATTTTTTTTTCTAAATTGCAGTTCCTTTTGTATCATTTTTAAAACTTTGTTAAAATCGTCTGATTAACCCTTTGAGGCGCAACCCTTTCCCAATGCTAAAAAAAAGGGCAGCCGTTGCCATCGCTCGATTTAATTACCATCAAGATGGAGGACGATCGAAACGTTCATCGCGTGCCACAGATCTAGAAACCCTTTTGTGACGACAGCTGGTTGTGCCCGCGCACAGCCAGCTGTCGTCAAAAAGGGGTTTCTAGATCTGTGGCACGTGATTAACGTTGCGATCGTCCGCCATCTTGCTGGTAGTTAAGTCGAGCGATGGAAACGTCTGCCCTTTTTTCAGCATTAGGCAATCTATCCAGCTGTTATCGCATTATTAGATTTTTTAGCAGATGTCAGTGCTGTTAAAAATTATCGTGACCATTTTTTACGGGAAATGACGTGCTTAAAAAGTAAAGGATTCTCGTGAAGCTATGTCACCCACAACTATTTTTATAGAAATCAGATCTATCCATCGTGACTGGCAACAGTCTAAACGTCAGAGTTGGGTGCTCCCAGAGCGGGAAGCATATTACCAATATTTACATTCATTCGGAACCGCGTTGACCTTCGTTTACCTTCCGCCCGGAATCGAGATCCCTGATTGGTTAGCTCACTGACGTCATGCCTGCCCACCGAATTTGAAAACTGGCAAGTCTGTACGGCAAATAATGAATTAAAATGATTACGGTAAATGATGAATTATGAATTAAAATCATTAATTATCATGAGATGAAAACCAGCGAAATAAACATATAGGCAGCTTGAAGTAGTTTTAGATGATACGCAATTAAAAAGAATATACAATTTAGATTACGAATCTTATTTTAAACCATATTTTCCACTGGTGCTGCCATCTGTTATTATATAAGTAGAATTATATGATACGTTAATAAAAAATAAAAAAAAACCCTAGGCTGCTTTCAATGTGTGTCTATAATTATAAGCTTTAATTTAATTAAATTTATTATAATCTGAAATGATTCGTATAATATAATTATTCAAGATTTATTTAGTACAATTTTTTTTTTCCATAAAAGTAAAAGGAAATATTTTTTGAAAAATTATGAATATCATTTCTTGAATAATGGTATGTACTCTAAATATTAATAAATGACTTAAGTTAGAAATCGATGCATGAGATTTAATTAATTAATAAAAAAAGGAATTTAAATAATTCATTGCATGTTTTGTTTGCAGTTATTTAGTTGCGGTGTGGATATTTTTAAAATTTTACAATTTAAAAAACAAAACATTTAACCACTGTGTGTATTAAGTATAATGTTGGATTTCAAGTATGTTTCACTGACTGAATTACTTTAATTTACATTACGACTTTTTAAAAATTTACATTCAGGTTTTTTGTTTGTAATTTTTATTTAATGAGGTTTTTAACATAATTTCATACATTCCAAGATGTTTTCGTTTTTTCTTGAATGCATGTATTTTAATTCTTTATTTTTGAATCATGGATTACGATTTTATTAAAAACCATTTAAACTTCAACGGTTTTTTTTTTTCATTTATTGCTGAAGGTGTTGGTTAACACTTTAAAAGCACTTTGAGCTTCATTGTCTGTCTAAATAATGACGCAACTTTTTTTTTTTTTTTTTAACAGATTAGATTTATCTCCTTGTATCTTTTTTTCAGAGTTAATTAGGGATGATTCCTAGCATTTTTCAAATGTGTATTTATCCATATTTCTATAATTTTAATGGATATATTAATTCTATAGTACATAAATTATATATATATATACATACAGTAAAATGCCTCATATCATACAGTAAAATTTTTAAATAAAGTCAGTAAGAGAGGAAAACAATTTGGAGAGTTCTTTCTCTATAACTGTTATTTACAATCTAAATTTAAAACTGTCTATGGTAGAAAATGCTTTACAACAAAAAATAATGGTCTCAAAGGCATTTTGCTGTATGTATACTGTTTTCTAATATGCATTTGTCCGTATTAAAATTAGAAAAAATCAGGAATAATCCCTTATCAACACTGAAAAAGAGATACAAGGAGACAAATCTAATTTATATAAAAAAAGTTGTGTCAGCTTTTAGGCACACAATGAGGCTTAAAGTGCTTTTAAAGTGTTATCCAACACCTTCAGAAATAAGGGAAAAAAAAAAGCATTAAAGTTAAAATGGTTTTTAATAAAATCGTAATCCATGATTCAAAAATAAAGAATTAAAATGCATGCATTCAAGAAAAAACAAAAACATCTTGGAATATATGATATTATGTTAAAAACCTCATTAAATAAAAATCACAAACAAAAAACCTGAATGTAAATTTTTAAAAAGTCGTAATGTAAATTAAAATAATTCAATCAGTGAAACATACTTGAAATCCAACATTATACTTAATACACACACAGTGGTTAAATGTTTTTTAAATTGTAAAATTTTTAAAATATCTACACTACAACTAAATAACTGCAAACAAAAATGCAATGAATTATTTAAATTCCTTGTTTTATTAATTAATTAAATCTCATGCATCGAGTTCTAACTTAAGTCATTTATTAATATTTAGAGTACATACCATTATTCAAGAAATGTTATTCATAATTTTTCAAAAAATATTTTCTTTTATGGAAAAAAAATGTACTAAATAAATCTTGAATAATTGTATTATACAAATCATTTCAGATTATAATAAATTTAATTAAATTAAAGCTTATGATTATAGACACACTAGGGATTTTTTTTATTAACGTATCATATAATTCTACTTATATAATAACAGATGGTAGCACCAGTGGAAAATATGGTTTAAAATAAGATTCGTAATCTAAATTGTATATTCTTTTTTATTGCGTATCATCTGCCTATATATCAAGCTGCCTATATGTTTATTTCGCTGGTTTTCATCTCATGATAATTAATGATTTTTATTCATAATTCATCGTTTTCCGTAATCATTTTAATTCATCATTTGCCGAACAGACTTGCCAGTTTTCAAATTCGGTGGGCAGGCATGACGTCAGTGAGCTAACCAATCAGGGATCTCGATTCCGGGCGGAAGGAAAACGAAGGTCAACGCGGTTCCGAATGAATGTAAAGATCGGTAATATGCGAGCGGCATCGAACACTGCGCGTTAAAGGGTTAAAGTGATGTATGCAGTGTACGCGTTATCCCATTTTAATCTTAGACCCTCTGTCTTGGATCATGTCTCTTGTCATTCTTGCAAAGGCATAACGATAAAGGTTGCCTTCTGCATACAGTGTTACTTACAATATTGATCTCATGCAAAATCATGTCCGAACAGGCATTCAAATCTCAATGCCGAAAAGTAACAACAGACACAGAATGGAACATCCGTCTCATGTCTTTGTAACGATGGAATCAAACAGGTTAACCCTTTAACACGCAGTGATCCCGCTCTGGGAACACCCAACTCTGACGTTCTGACTGTTGCCAGTCACGAAGAATAGATTCGATTTCCATAAAAATAGTGGCGGGTGACATAGCTCCACGAGAATCCTTTGCTTTTTAGCACGTCATTTCCCGCAAAAAAATTGTCACGATCATTTTTAACAGCACTGACATCTGCTGGAAAACGGAAGAATGAGAGACCAGCTGGATAGATTGCTCAATGCTGAAAAAAGGGCAGCCGTTGCCATCGCTCGACTTAACGGCCAGCAAGATGGCGTACGATCGAAACGTTCATCGCGTGCCACAGATCGAGAGACCCTTTTTGGACGCAGCTGGCTGTGCCGGACACAGGAAGCTGTCGTCAAAAAAAGGGTCTCTCGATCTGTGGCACGCGATGAACGTTTCGATCGTCCGCCGTCTTGCTGGTTGTTATGTCGAGCGATGGCAACGGCTGCCCTTTTTTCAGCATTGGGAAAGGGTTGCGCCTCAAAGGGTTAAGTCTGGGTCCTATAATAAAAATTAAACCGGATAACTCGACTCCCTTCTTCGTATAGTACTTACTTAAGTATCTGAACCATGTTTAGAATGAAAAATGTCCTCAGACTTTATCCCTTTCACAAAGAGCTCAGAAAATTGAAAAAAAGAGTCAACAGACTAAGAGTCTCGGTAAAGCTGTTTTTCATAGTGTAAATGCAAAATTTTACTTCCCACAAAGTTGCCTGTCTGTCCTTCCGTGCTCTAACTGTTGTAAATTTGCATAAATTATAGCAAAATTTGCTTCATCATAAATTCTGTTGATAATGGAGCTTGAAGCATTAATAGTTCTTATGCAGGAGTACTCAAAAGAAATTCGATGTATTATGTCTATGGACAGTCATTATTTAAAACGCATTTTAGAGATATTCAGCTATTTGGAACATAAAAAAATTGGTACATGTTATTAAGGATTACAAATTAGTCCTCTCTATTGAAAATAGTGTCTGGAAGATTTATAGTTTTTCTACAGGAGCACTCAAAAGAATTCCAATACATTACACTCTATGTCAATTTAGAAGCATTAATCCCTTTCAGGCGTAACGGAATAAGCATATATCTGTTTATAACAGCTTGCTATTCATTTAAAGAAAGAAAATGACATTTAAAGATATTTTCAGAGTCTCTCAAACTTACGTTAGCAGTGATATACAGCTTTCTTTAAATTCTGGTTGAGTTTAACGACAATACATCGCCAAATGTGGCTCAAAAAACACTATTGTGTTGGAAAATGTTTTACAATCGATGAGTTTGGCATAATTTATCTTTCTTGTTTATTTTAACTCCAATGTAATGTGTAGTTTAACATTTGATTTCTTCCAGAGCATTGCGAAATGGAGAAGTGAGTTCTGGAATTTCCATAGATGATAACGCCCATTCGTCTTATATTTGATAACATTCAAATCGATTGAACCGAGAAAAATCATTTGATTTGATTTATCTTAAATTGTGTGCCATTATCCGCTAAATGTAAGCGGCATGAAAGTACGAATAAAACCTGCAACTTTTATGGCCTTGACAGGAAATCCTGAGCTAAGTTTTCTAAAATGATTTTTAAACTGTCTGAGCGTCTCTCAAATGGGAAATAATGAAAAGTTGTTTTCAAAGTAAAATTTTCATGCAGCTTTAAGATTATATTTATAAAATTAAATTAAATATTGATCAGAAGATTAATAATTATTAAAAAATAAGTTCCTAAATTATTTACAAGCTTTAATATCAAAACATATTTTAATATACCCGAGAGTTCAAATTAATTTAAATAACACCGGTCAACACGATTTTTGTGTCTGACTTCTACATGTTAAAGTTTAGTTTCTCCAACGCCAAGACTAAGGAAAATATTTTTTTTTAATTATGAAAGTTTGCTTTTGTAGAAATTAAAGCAATTTTTCAATTTTTTGGCAAAAATCACTGATTTATATATTTTTTTATAATTCCACTCTAAATTATGATCAGAAAAGCTTTTGCTGGATATAAAAGTATTTTTTATTCAAGATTTGTGATAAACAATACCATATAAATGTAAAATAATAAGAAATTAATGTCTAAAAGTGAATATTTTTCGTATTTATTTTATGTTCGTATGAGCAAATAATAATACAAACAAATAATACTATTACATATAATACTACAAATAATACTACAGGCAATACTACGGAGTTACAAATAATAATACAGCTTACTTTCGGGTTAATCAAAGTGCTGTCATCTTTCGTTTATGAAATAAATTAAAATATACTTATCGACGTAAATCAGACAAAAGCAAACTTTAAGAACTAAAAATGAAAATTTAAGTGTTTTTCAATGTCTAGAATCAGAATTTAAGCATGAGAACAGTTTTCCCCCTCCCCAATTTTTTTATTATTTATTTATTTATTTTGACCGGTGTAATAGATGCATTGCAATGAAATCTGGAAGTGGACGGGTTTTACGTCACAGCCGCTTGGTGGGTTAAATGTTCATTTTGGTAGAAAATTTTCAACATGTTCATTTGTTCATATTTATGGGGGATTTAATTTTTCTAAATTTATAAACATTTGTTGATTATGTACGCTGTATCAGCCACACACAGTATCTTTATACGTTTCAAAATAAAATCATTGGTCGTATGAGTTGGCTATAAATATAAATCCATACTAAATCAAACTACTTCAAAAGAATAACACAATGCTTCTTTTCCGACCTGACGATTTATCTCGCCATGTAAGATACGCTAGAAACCTGTTCTATGTTATGTTAAGAAACAGACATTTTTTTTTTAAACTTTGCTTACTTCATAAATGTATTTGCATATAATGCAACAAGGAAATGAATTTTTAAATTAATAAACAGTAGTGAGATGCATTTATTCTTGAAAGAGGCGTTACAATTATGCTAATAGGGTATCAACTATTTATAACTCATTTGTGATGTTGAAATAAACATCATTCTTTTTTCCATCTTTTAATATTCTTTTTTTATAAATCAATTATGTTTTTAATACTTCTTTTTACTATCACACTCTCTGGCATGACTGCTATTATGTTTTGCTTATCGGAAAAACCAATGGTATTTGTACCTTGAAATAATGTTCTGCATTTTAATTTAACTCTTGGCATCACTACATGAGACACGAACCTCCAGAGGTGTGATTTCCAAAGTGTAGTATACACTTGCCCTGGGTATGCTATCCATACAGGCTCATGAATGCAATTTATAGCTAAATAGGATGTTTCAAAAACTATTTTTATAAGTCGCAACTTTTGAGGAGTTAATAGAAACTACAACGTACAAATAAGCGGATTTTCAAGGACGTGTTTGGGCTTATCATAGTGATTTAAGCTTCAAAGTATGGGATACTTTTATTTTATAAACACTGGTATCAAAAATATGAATAAATTTAAGAAATAACTGTAATTGATTGTATTTCGGAAAATAATGGTTTATATAGTTTTCAAATGACCGATTCAATTGTTTGCGTCTGAGTATGGGAAACTAGATTAAAAAAATTTTTGTAGTTCGCTGCTCTTAAAGAGAGGACATTAAAAATTCAAATTTAAAGAATTATGAATCCTGCTAAGCCAGACCTGTCGACAATGAAATTGCCTCAACTGTGCGTATACTTGCACTACTAATTAATGCGTTCATTTTGAGCAAACTGATTTCCAACGGGCATCCAAGAGCAAACTAGGAAAGCAAAGATAGACACAAAACGCAAATATTATCTTATTCATCTTCCCCAAAATAGCAGCAAACAGGACAAAGAAGACACAAATATATGCTTTTTTAATCATTGTAATTAGGATCTAAATCTAAAAGTTCTTTTGTTTACTCCTGTAAAATAACTATAAACGCGTACACTATTCGGACGGAGAGCATTTTACTTAACCATATTTAGCAAGTACAGTGTACACCTTTAAGTTGACCGACCTTTATTTTCGCAACCGTTATCTCTAGGTGCATACTTCCATTTATAAAAATGATCTAAGATTCAGAGTAAAGATATTAAAAGTCTGAAACAGTATGCATCCTGCTACAATGCTATTTAGGGAATCCTTGCCCATACAAAAACATTGCAAACGCAATAAGTTCGATATTGGTTCAACCAATATTCAAAGAAGTAAGAAACATTGCTTTAAATGACCAAAGCTACACTATAAAGTCTGCAAATATTAAACTTTTTTTTTTTACTTGAACAACACTTTTGTCACGATCGTATCTACTCTTACAGCTCATTCTTCTTCTGATAGAGACGCGCTAGAACTCCTTAGAAAGTCCTCCGACCATCCCTCCCCATCCTAGATACAACTAGTGCAGAATTGCCTTAATACACACAACAACAAAATAGCATCTTTTGGCAGGGCGCTATATTCTCATCTCCATTTGTGTACCGTTCCCAGACTATGAGTTAAAACTTTTAACTCGAATTTCTCTGTGAATATTGGTCATACCGATATGAAACTTTTTGTGCTTCCCACGTTTTTATATGGACAAGATTTCCATTAATATGAATGTAGAGGCATAGGGGCTGTATGCAAATTTATGTTGTGTATTATTTCACTAGTTTCTTTTTTAGCTTCAAACTCCTAATTTCTTCACTATGCATCTAATTTTGGCCATTTTTATATCTGAAAGTACGCATCTGGGAGTAACGTTTGCGAATCTAAGGTCGGTCAACTTATATGTAGACACTCGGTAGATTAATTGTGTCTTGTTTGAAACAGATAAATGTCTTCAAATTACACTTTTAACAAGAACTGCTCGTAGAATTCGTATAAGGTTGCTTTCGTATTTTTCTTTTTTTTATTTATTATGCTATACGTAGCATTTTTAATGAGATGTATAATAAAGTAAGTACCAATAACTGTAAATATAATGTAATAATCTATACATATACTTCAACACAACACAGCAGTTAGAGAATGCACTGACAGACAATTGTAAAAAAAAAAAAAAAAAAAGAAAATACAACTGCGTTGTAGTGTTGTAACATCCTAAGTATAAAACCTTATAAAAAGGAATATCGGCAATACATATAAATCATCACAAGCGCATTGATTTTGAAACATTTTCCACTGATTTTGAAACATGTTACTGAACAACAAATTAATGATATAAATTAAAACGATCAAAATTATTTTGTGTGTTCGAGTTAGAAAAATGTTGTAAGTAAGAAAAAAATAAATAAATAAAATGAAATAAAATAGTCAAGTATAATTCAAGTCCTGAAGTACACGCTCTATGATGTAATTTCTGAAAATTCTACCTCACACAAATCTTTTTTTAAAAACATAAATATTTTCAGTATAACAAATCTGTTTGATCTTTGGTGTCTGGTGTTGTCATGTTTTGAATGCCTCTGTAACAGAAGATTGATGACAGGATGTTTTAAGTAAAATGTTAGAAAAAATAAATATTCACATGACAAAATCTCAGATCAACAAACACTTTTTATTTTATGAAAGTATTTTTTTTTTCTTTTTACTCTATGTACAGTTTTAAAAATCTATTCGGCGACTAATGCTAGTTTTCATATTTTTAGAATTTCAAAAAGTTGCCTCAAATTAGGAAAAATTTTGTGGGGATGTTAAATGAATCATCGAGAAATATGTATTGCTTTAAATCCTTTTTCACGAAGTATTCTAGAACGTCTGGTTTCTAATATTGGTGTAAGTGGTAGGTTTTGGGGGGTAGGCTTGGCTAAGCTCACTCTGAAAAATAAGACTTTCTTCAACAAAAAAAGGAAATGAAACCCTGATGGGGGGGGGGGATAAGCCCACCGAATAAATGCCTACATAGCCTGTTTCCAATTACGCCAATGGTCTATAACGAAGTGTGTTTTCCATTTAAAATTCTCATCACACATACAACAACAATATTTCTTAACATAAAATACAATTACAAATGACTAATGCCAAGCCAATTTTTCACAAGTTCATCAACGCTGTTCTGTGCATTTTAGCTTTTGGCGATTTTAGTGGTGGAATTAGGATTATCGCTTAATTAATATAACTCTTAAATGCTGAAAATTGCATTCATAAGAAATTAGTCAATTAAAGTTCTTCTTCTCCTATCTATACCTAAACTGAAATTGGCAGTTTGACATGAAATTGTCCTCATGTGACAAAAATGCATGAGATTTTTATGCAGTTCACTAAATCATGTCTCCTGCTTAACCACCTGCTCCAGGACTTCATTTAACTTTAATTAGTATTCGGCACCATTAAATGAGCATATGTGGTTCACCGGCGAGACCGCACCTTGACTTTCAGGTCATAAAGATGAAACCGATGTTTTGACATGCGGTTGAATCCATTCATTTACTGAAGTATTACAGCTCTTACGACAATACTGGAAAGACTTTGTCGGTAAAACTGCGAATAATGGGATCGTTTTGTTTGAATAATTTTGAAAAGTTTATATTCTTTCCGTTGCACATTTCTTCAATTATAATTTTTTAAAATTGTTTTTTATTGTTTCATGATTAAATAATTAATTCAAATTAATTGATAAATTAAAATTGCTTTCATAATAACAACATTTCTTTTATTAAAGGGTTCTTCTTTTGATTATCAGACAAACCGTATTATTCTAAATTATTTCTGCTTTCTCATATTCTAATTCATAGTTGTGTAAAGATGAATATAAACATTTTATTTTAAAATCTTTTCTTCTTACGTGTATAGTCATTTCATATTAATATCGCTCGTAATTATTTTTCTTTCACTTATATTCATCTTTATTTACAGAACAACGCATAAAAATAATAGAACTTGTTTTGTTTCTTTCTCTTATACTTTTCTTCTTTCGTATTTCATTTTGCGTTTTTCATTAACATTCTTTTAAAGATATAAATTATGTAAAGTATGTTATGATTAAAAGATTATATTATCACCTTTTCCTAGAAGTTTTTCATCTTTTAAATTATATTCTATCCTATTTCTAATTGGACGAAGGTATAATCATTATTTATGGAATTCTTCATTCAAGTATCTGCTGTTTTGGGATGTCAAAAATGAACCGCAATTGATAATGACACACAACCTTCTTTTACTTTTAAAAGTGGTTTTCGTCGACTTATAACACTGCAGGTGTGATGTATGTGTTGTATTAATGTCACCTACTTGAAATAAAAATGTTTTGAAGTTTTATTGAATCTGATTCAGTTTAATTCATCGGCATTATTTTCATTTTCTCCTTTTCATTTCTCCAATATTTCACAGTCTCGATGAAACAAAATATTACATCATGAGTATTCACCTGCGTAAGTAATCGTAAAAATCATTATAATGATGAAATAAAAGTAATAACGATCTAAAGTATAAAAAGTGTCAAATTAGTTAAATTGAAGATAATCATATAAATATCTATAAATTTATTTAACACCCTGTTTGCATATATACAGGGTGAATCTAAACTCTTGGGCAAAACTTTAAGGGGTGATAGGGCACATAATAAGGAATCAGAATCACATAGCAATGTGTGGGTCGGCAACGTCGTCTTCGTATAGCTGTTAATAATCACTTTGGAAAAAAGTGCTGAAAAAACAGTGCGCTTTCCGACCATTATTTCGCCAGAAATTTATGTATTTTTCTCCAAAAACAGAAGACTAAAATGGCTAGTTTAAAAAGTTTATTTTATTTCATGAATGAAATTTTCGGAGACGAGCCTATTGTTTATGAAACTTGGTTAAGAAATTAGACGGACACTTCACTGCTTTTTCAAAAGTGATTATTACCGGGTAAGTTAAAACTGCGTTTTCACCCCAGATTGCTATGTGATTACGATTCCTCATTGTGTGCCCTATCACCCCTTAAAGTTTTGCCCAAGAGTTTAGATTTAACCTGTATATATACCGGGTGCGCCAAAAGTTCGTGCAAACTTTAAAAAATCATTTAAAAAGAACAAATGATGATAAAAATGTCCGGTTTGCACGAATGGCATCAGAAAGAGGGTGGATTTTTAAAAAAAAGTTTTAAAATGACCGATAGGTGGCGCTGGTGTTGAATATGTGAAGCAAATTAATGTAAATGAGGTTTGCATTAAAATAAAATGAGCAGAAACACACCAACACAATTCTATATTTTCAAAGATTTATTTCGCAGTGCGAAATTTCCTCAGTGTGTCTGTTGCTCATTCGTCATTCTTATAAAAGAGTTGATAATCAACGCTTTATTCTGTAACGAGAGCATGATGTTCGCATCGATTGAAGAGTCCAGGTGCATTTAAGTGTTTTAATTGACAACCTGACTTGCATAAATCATCTTGGTGTATGCATAGCAGTACCATCTATCGGTCATTTTTGAATTTTTTTTTTGTTCTCAAAAAAAAAAAAAAAATCCACCCTCTTTCTGATGCCATTCGTGCAAACCGCACTTTTTTATCTACAGTGAAACCTCTAAGAGCGGCCACCCCTGTATAGCGGTCATCCCTCTAAACGGCCGATTTTTCATGGCACGGATTTTTTGGCACATAGATTTAATGTTAAAATAACCTCTATCAGCGGTCACCCCGCCCCTTCTAAACGGCCACAGAGTGGGATCGCCCATCTCATTTTTCGAGAAATTCTACTCACTCTATGCTTTAATTTTGAGCGGGAAAAACGCAAAGTCAGGTTTATGGTCAAATATAAGACCCAGGAATAACTGGAACTGAATGTGTTATGGAAACTGAGGGAGAAACTGGACAAGCAGGCGTTGAATGTATCCTACAAATGAATTTTTGTCCCTTTCGGGCGCTAATTCCGTCGTTGATGAGGAATTTCCCGATGTTTGTAATGGCGAGCAAGCGAAACTTGCAACACAACCGATTTTAGGGAAAATCAATGAAATTATCGAAAATTCCGAAGCGGTTACAAAAAGTAAACATTAAAACAGACACAAATTGTATCCTTTTTTCAAAAAATGTAAGAAAGCATTACATAAAGTACTATTTTCTCTTTAGAAAAGTTTTAAATTTCATTTTAAATAAGGAATATGTGTCAGACTTTTTATATTACGCATTATAGCAATTATCTTATAATAGTAAATAAAACCCTTCAGCACGGCCGCACCCTCTGAGCGGCCAAATATTCTCGGTACGGGCGATCCCACTCTGTGGCCCTTTAGAAGGGGCGGGGTGATCGCTGATAGAGGTTATTTTAACATTAAGTCTATGAGCCAAAAAATCCGTGCCATGAAAAATCGGCCGTTTAGAGGGGTGACCGCTATACAGGGGTGGCCGCTCTTAGAGGTCTCACTGTATATATATTTATTTTTCCTACGGGGTATATCATTTTTGCAGTAATATTATTTGTGTTTCACTTATTAATTATTATATATATATATATATAATGTATATTACAAGGTGTTTCATAAAAGATGGGCAAAACTTTAATAAGTGATAGTATACATCAAAACAAACAGTAATCATCAAAGAATGCATGGTCGGAATTCAAACTCAAATGTGCTAGAAGATGCTTTCAACAGATGAAGGTATCTTACTCATAATCAAGATATAAATTTACATGCGTATCAACGACGCTTTTCTATCAATGTTTTGGCAGGAATAATCGGCGACCACCTTTCAACCTAATCTTCTGCAGAGCGTTTTGACAAGAAAAACCTATTTCACGTTTCTGCAACAGGTGCTGACTAACATTCTGAACGACATTCTCTACACTTTCAGCGAGAAAATGTTTTTCCAGCAGACTGGTGCGCCAGTCGTTTATGAATGAGAGGTGCGAAACTATCTGGACGGATTGGTCGAGGTTTGGCCTGAGTTTGGCCACCGAGCTATCCAGATCTTTTACGTCTCGAGTTATTATTATGATTTTTTTCTTGATTTTGTTATTTGTGGAGGAGGGGGGGGGGCAGCTGAAGGCTCTTACGCAAAATCATTTAATTTAATTTGAAAAGGATTTCGTTGTCTACGTCTGGCCACGAAATCCTCTGCAGGCCACTGCACGGGAAGTGTGCGATGTGCCTGGTGTATTTATCAATGTTCGCCCAATTTTTGCAATGTCGTTGTATAACATGCAAAGCCGCTGCCGGTCGCTGTTTTGAAAACTTATTAAAACATGTCATTTAACTTGTTTTTGTAACTTAATCGCTCTTTGTGTGGGTTTGCCCCACATAACAACATTACCTTCGGCGCTTGTGCATTTTAATTCCGACAATGTATTCGTTGATGAAAACTGTTTGTTTAGATGTGTACTATCACACCTTACAGTTTTGCCCATTCTTTACGAAAATCGTGTATAATTATTTCAAGAGTTTTTTTTTTTTCCGTTTGCGATACTTAGCTTTGATATTATTGACGTCAAACAGTTGATACCGGCTAGTTTTATAAAACTTTGTTGAGTAGTTTATAGCAAAATTGCTACAGAGTATCACAATACACTTGAGGGGCATATAAATTACCAACTACCAAAAACCAATCTTATTTTTCAATGTATCTTAAAGAATGCACCATTACAGCTTTTATAAATTTATCGATAATCGAATTCTCACTATGACGATGGATATTTTTCCTTATGTGTATAACTTTGTCTTTAAATACCACAAAAACTTGATTTGTAAGGAGGGCTACTTCAGAAAAAGTTACTTTTGAAACATGTGTATGCATTGACATCTAAAAGTGACTAGTAATAATTTTTTCGATCATTTTATTTTGGAAATGGAAATCATATCATTTCAATTATTTCTGCATCTTTTAACACTTGTTTCTGCATTTATAGATAATTTTTTGCTAAGAATCTCATATAACACGTTGAATTCGAAAAATTAAGAGCGTAAACGGTATTAACTCTTTCGGAACCATGTTTCACCAACTTATTGGTTTGAAAACAATGTGGATATGGCAAACAGAAATTGATGCACAAGAATGAAAATGAAATGTAACGTAAAACTTATTTTATGCAATGTTGGGTTCAAAAGTTCGGCTTAAAATTTTTTGTCTCATAATGTAACATCTGTAAAAGTGTTTTATTAAAAAGGAAAGGACAAAGTAATATTAGTTTTCTTTCATGCTTTTAAAAAGCATGCAAGAAAACTAATTATTTAAGGGAAGATTATGGGATTTTTGGGAAGATTATTTAAAACCCAAAAAAAGAAATTTCACTTACATACCAAATCTTTTTTGAGTGTATGTATACGTGTTTGCATTTTCAATCGTAAAAAAATGTAGTTCGGTTACGTGGTCTATTCATGACATACTAGTTTTTATACTTTGCAAAAGCGTTACTTGCAGAATGAGCTACTTTAAAGTTCACAAAGTTTAAATATTTAAAACCCAAAGAAAAATGTTTTTGTACTTTTACATTACGCTTACAATTTCCGTCAATAAAATACATGATTGTGTATACACATCATTCATTAAAAACAGGGTTATTCGTATGTAATGAATGCAATTTACATAGTTCATCAGCACCGTAATGCCGCGGGCTAAACTACTCTGCCTCCTATACTACCACCATGTGATATTTCGAGTTTCCTGTTTAAACTGATTTTTAAAAGTGGTGCAAAAGTTTTGCTCCATCATGGAGTTTTCCTTTATCCGTTTATAAACGGATAAAGGGTGCAGATGCAAGAGGCACACTAGTTAATTTTTAAAATATTGAGTTACTTATGTCACCGTGCTCGTCTCTTTAAGGCAAATTGGACTGTAATGGTGATTTGGATCAAAATAAACTTATTAAAGCTAAAAAAAATATCTTGCCGAAAACCTTCTTCTAATGCATAACTCACATTATTCTACAGCTGTTTTGCAGCAAAACTAACACTTCCCAAATTCAACCAATCAGGGAGGCTTTCAAAGAATTCTGCAATTGTTTTCTGCAATTGCATCTCTCTCTGACGGCGTTTTTAAAGATTAACCAAGAAGCTCCATAATAAATGTTTTTGCTTGTTAAATTTTGTTCTTCATTGCCCTTCAGGATAATTTAATAAAAACAAATGTTCCGTTATTTATTTATTTTTGGTTATTTTTGTTTTCGTAACTATTTTTGTTTATAACTAACATTACACAAAAGAGTTTACTGCAAAACTCATATTTCCCATATTTAAATTTAAATTCAAGCTTTATCAGAATTATTATAGGCTTAGGGCTATGTGCAAGTAGTTTTTATGACTACAAATGTATGACAAAAGGAATTGTGCCAATATATCATGTTAGTTAATCATAAGTTTTTTTGCATTTTTCTAAGAACTAGCTAAAGTGGAGAGTGTAAATTTTGCATTTGCTCCCTTAATATGATTGCATGTTAATCATGTATTAACATTTGGATTATTGGTAACAAATCAATGAATGTATTAGTTTACATAATTCAGCAGCAGCATAACCTGCTTACTAAAAGACTTTCCCCCTCCTCCTTCCCCCATCTCATATTTCGAATTCCCTGTCCACTCTCTTTTTTTAAGAGTGGCCCAAAAGCTGTACTCCATCATGGTGCTTTCTTTCCGTTTATAAACAGTTTTTGCGTGTAAAAAATTTATCCGCCTCTACAACCTCCCCATCTCCACCTTCCTCTAGCCAGGAATCGATCACTATTTTGACTTTGCATCAAGATGCTTCCTCCTGGGAAGGAGGAAGAAACAAACACGTGAAAAAATACCCTCTGTCGTGGACTTAGGACGGTTTAGAATGCGCTGGGACCGATCCATTCCGCCTATATATGCATATCGCAGTATCAGCGGATGCACAGGCACTCTCTTCCCTGCGATGGCCATTTTTTTTTAACCGTCCTACATTTTTCGTTTGTTTTTTCTTCACACTTACTTCTTTGGTGGCAACAGTAAGAAAAAAGAAAATTTGTGTTAGAAGATGCTGCTGGAGGATGTTAATATAAAGAACATTCTTTTTTACATTTTTATTAAATGTTCCAAGCATGCGAAAAGTACTGAAGCAGATTGACAGATTACTTTTAAAAATGCAATGTTTCCAAATTTTTTGTGCAATAAAAGTGTGGTTAGTTTCATTTAAAATGTTCTTCAAAATATCCTTTTATGGGGTACACACTTTACTGAAAAGTGCATACAAAATTTTCGGGGGGGGGGGGGGGGAAATCGTCTGTTACTGAATACAAATCCTTAGAAATGTTTGTAAATTCTTCTAAAATTCAATGCTCTAAGTCTTTATTTATGAATCGAATTTGCTTTGATTCTCAAGCTATATAAAAGATTTGTAATTTCTGAGATAGAATCTAATTACCGGTTTATTTTTGTTTAAAAAACGCATAGTTATAAAATCATTTGTGAAATCGTGCACATGATTAATATGGATATAAAAGCGGTCAAAGCATTCTCTTTAGAGCTTTTGATGGGAAGGATCCAAATTCATACAGATTGTTTCTGTTCGGAAGTCCAAACAGATGTATTCTTCAAAAGACAAAACTGTCATGATCAGGGATCCAGAGAGAAATGTCACGTGCAAAAATTTACCCATATACACTGGTCATCAAAATTAAAAGAAAATCACAGAAATAAAGCGTGACTGATACTTAATGAAAAATTATTTAGAGAAATTTCCTCAAAAGCATTTGTTAATATAAATTCCAATGTTTGGAAGTTGGTATTATTCTGAAAATATTGAATTGAAAATCAAATTAATGGAAATGGAAAATGATGGAAAAATTAAGTCACTTCTTGTGTACAATTTTTTTTTTTTTAATGGCGTAAGGTCACCGTGTGTCAGGTAAACATGCCATGCATACCTCACATCCTGATTCCATGGACTGTACCAAAGTGTCGGTCAAGTCGTAAGGGATGCCCAATCCTTTCGAGTGATATCTTCTGTTTGTAAGTGTTTTGATACCCCATATGCCCGATGTGGCCGAGTTTTGCCATCCACCAGCAAGAACTCTGGGCCAAAAACACCCTCTAAAAGGCCTAATTTGGGATTCTAATAACTTGTCCACATACCCCCGAACGGTTACAGAATCTCCTTGAAAAATATGCAACTCAGTGCGGCCATTTGTCATGGATCCTCCCTATAAACCATTACGCGGTCGCAGAAAAGGGATAGTTCACGGACAACGGAAAGTAAGTTGCGTGGTCCTTCCTCTCTCGAGATCAAGTATTCACGAATCAGAGTTCAGACTATATCTTGACTCGTCCGTAAATAGTGCTAGGGCCCAATCTTCTTGGACAAGACGAGACGGTGTCAGTTTAAAAACGTCCGTTTGTAAGCTGGAGGTGTGGGACGAGTACCATTCATTTTCTCGCATTCGGTGGCCTCTAAGTTTTTGTGTAGCAGCTAAGTTTTTACGTAGCAGTAAAAGGGCTTTGTGTAGCAGTAAAAGAGCTCAATTTCCTGTGTCAGCCTGAAGGTCTAAAACCAAATCGCTTGTAGTCGCTTTGCGGCTCCTTCGAAAACTGGCAATGAGAGAAAACGATCTTCGGGTGCAGTTTTTGCGTTCGTTCGGGGCCATCGTGATTCTACCGGGCCTGCTTGCGCACTCCGATGAGTCATCCAAAGAGGCCTACGGATGCTCGCTTATTGGTTCCAGTACTTAGATACGTTATCTAAGGGCCGGATCTAACCAATGAGGAAACGTCCGTAGGCCTCTTTCGGAGTGCACAAGCAGGCCCGGTAGAATCACGATTGCCCCGGTTCTTCCTTGACCAGGCTGTTTATCAACTGGTCCAGTACTTAAATGGATCCAAACTCTTGATAAGACACTTGGAGGAATTTTCAAATCTTCATTGACCTCCATTTGTGTCTGACCTGCCTACATTTTACCAGTTATTTTTACCAGTTTTGATCTTCATTTAAAGGATGCTTTTTGAGCCGTAACAAAGGAATACTGATCACTCTCAGAAACCGCATTCACTTTAAACAACACAACAGACCGGAATTCCATCATGCATCCATTGCGAGCCACATTGTCAATGGTAGAATTTGCATAGTTCCGGCGGTAACGTAATCGCGGAAGTGCAAATTTTGAGTTCGATTTCATTTGACATAAATATTTGCTTCATTGGGCATTGGTTGCAACATTAACTTAGTGAGAATGTTTTTCGCATAATCCTTTAATTTTTTTTTAATGACCAGTGTATACTGTGTGAGGGGGAAACAAACAAACAAACAAAAATGTTTGTAAGATTCATATAAGCTCGGATAATTTTCAATTACTTACTATCCTTTGACTTAGAGACAGTATAGTATAGTATAGTATAGCATATGTGCACATAAATTGTGAATTGAACTATCCATAATTTCGCAGTGTAAGGCGTTTCTCTTCATATGTATGGAACATGTGAACTCTCATGAACACTATACGTATTTGCAGTAAAGAAAACATACACAATGACGTTAGACTGAGTTTTACTGTCATAGAGAAAGTAGTTTCATAACGTATCGAAGTTCGGTCGTTTTATATGTCGCTGCAGGTTGACCTGCAATTCTGTCAACTAATATTCATAAAATACGAATAATACAGGGTGTGTCACAATTCCCTCCCGGGTTTGGAAGGCTTATAAAAAATAATATATTACCAATACAGCAACAAAGTTGACTTTACTGCAGAAAGAAACACTACAAGATTTGTTTCACAGATAACGAGCTTCCTCGTCATTGGATTGGTCGAAATTCTGACGACGACAATCGCCTTCTTTCGTGGCCACTTTTCTCTCCGGAGCTAACCGGACGGCGTTACATAAAACATCGTGTGTTCGTGCCCCCTGTTCCTCATGATTTAAAAGATTTATGTCAAAGGATCACAACCGTATTCGCTACCGTTGATCGCGACATGTTAAAGCTTGGGGAGGGAAGAAGTTGACTTTGGACTTAATATCCGCCTCATCATAAAAGGTTCACATATTGAATATTTATGAAACAAAACTTGAAACATTTCTTTATCTAATAAAGTCAACTTTGTTGCTATATTGGTAATATATTTTTTTAAAAGCCTTCCAAACCCGGGAAGGAATTCTGACACCCTGTATGATAATTTAAATTACACATTAAATCTTATACACTGGCCTTGCAAATTTGGACGATTATCAAAAATTTCAAAAATGGAATTTCAAGAATGCTGTTTTTCGTTTGCTTGTCACTTAAGCAGCTGTACCTGTTTCAATTTTTGCATTCTAAATTTTTTTGTGAAATGGAGAGTTATTCTAAAAATTTCTTATGTAAAAGTAAGTAATAACGAAGCTCGAAATAACAAAATATTTAAGAAGAATGTATGCTACTTGTGGTGAACAGAAAATGGAAGACAGTCTTTTTCTTCTAGAGCAATACAGTCTACTGCTTGCTTACAGCCTAGACTTGATATCTGCCGCATCACGAAAGGTTCACGTATTGAACATTTATGAAACAAAACTTGAAACATTTCTTTATCCAATACAGTCAACTTGCTATATTGGTTGCTATATTGGTAATATATTTTTCATAAGCCTTCCAAACCCGGGAGGGGATTGTGACACACCCTGTATAATAATTTAAATCACACATTAAATCTTATACACCGGCCTCTAAATATTTAAGAGGAATGTATGCAACTTGTGGTTATCAGAAAATGTAAGGCAGTCTTTTTCTTCTAGAGCAATACAGCCTACTGCTCGTCAATTCCGTCCCAGGTCAGTTTACGCCGTCTGGTCCTGTCCAAGGCAATACCACTCCAGTATTCCTTAAATATGGTTTTTTTTGTCTCTCAACGACATTGAGCCACCTAATTGGTGGCCTTCCTCGGTGTTTAGATCCCATAGGTTTGATAAATGTGAACTGTTTTATTGGATTTGCGGATTCTATCGGAGTTCCGTATAAATGACCCAGCTATTGAAAGACATCCAGCCGTCGTAACAATACTGATTCATTTGTCATGAATTGTCTTTCCTCGAGTGGATTTTTAGTGGTATGCAGCACTACTTATGTGAAGGGCTCACTGATGTGGCTGAAGTCGTAAATGAAACAGTTGCTTAAAGTTGCAGAGTATGTAGTTTCTAATGAATACAGCTGTTGAATTGCTAAATGCATGAGCGCATTCACCGGGTAGCTGGTCATACTAGACGGGATGATGAGAGTGGAAGAAGATATTGCACACCTCTTGCACTTCGAAACGTACAACTGAGAACAATCCATCATCTACAGACATCAGATCTACTGGGCAACCATTAGATTTGATTTTAGTATAAGACAACCAATCGATCTGAAAACACTAGATGAGGATGAAATGCATCCATTCCAGTTATAGACAGAGCTTGAACAGACATGAAATCATCATTCTCAGGGTATTGACCCTTTGAGGCGTAACCCTTTCCCAATGCCAGCCAGCTGTCGTCAAAAAAGGGGTCTCTAGATCTGTGGCACGAGATGAACGTTTCGATCGTCCGCCATCTTGCTGGTCGTTAAGTCAAGCGATGGCAACGGCTGCCCTTTTTTCAGCATTGGGCAATCTATGCAGCTGTTCTCGCATTGTTCCATTTTTCAGCAGATGTCAGTGCTGTTCAAAAGAATCGTGACCATTTTTTCTACGGGAAATGACGTGCTAAAAAGTAAAGGATTCTCGTGGAGCTCTGTCACCCGCCACTATTTTTATAGAAATCAAATCTATCCTTTGTGACTGGCAACAGTCAAAACGTCAGAGTTGGGTGTTCCCAGAGCGGGATCACTGCGCGTTAAAGGGTTAACTGTACCTGATTACACCTAGGAAGACTACTCGCAAATCTTTCGAAAGGCTTATTCACTTAAGTAGGTTATTTTTACTTGTACAGTGCTCCATAGGGTTAATTTTAAGTTTTCTGTATTTGAAATAATAAAATAGTTATAAGCTTTCCACGATTTTAAAAGTTTGATCTTTGTCATTATTTTTAAAATTTAATATTTAATGATATTGTTACGAATTTTACGGTTGATCTGTCTTTAGGAGTTAAATATAGTCTGAAATTAGTATTCTACGAGTTAAATAAGTAAAATTTGCATTTTTTGCATGAAAATCAGTTAACTAGAACCGAATTTGGAAATTTTTGGTGTCTCCATTGTTTAACATAGAGTTTTCTCGAATTCTCGAGAAATATTGGCGCTATCGCTTAGCTGACTTCAGTTTTGGGGACATTTTTGACGCCAGAACGTCACCAGGCTTGACAACATTTGGCGCGATTTTATTAACGGGTCTGTAATGTTTGCTTTCCTGCATTAGTATTACTCAATAGCCTTACATTATTCAATTTCATTTCAATTACTCAATCAATATGCGCAATTGATTGGGGGGTTTTCTGGAGACAAAGTCGAGGAATTGATAGAAATTTCGATGAGACTGCATATGGAAGGGAAGATCGTGCCCAGCAGTTAAGTTCTGTATTTTCAGCTGTCACGAATAGACGTTAATTTTGGTGAGAGCATAAGGCTCTGTATTAGGGTGGTGCGAAAAAGATTTTTTTTTTAATTTAAAACGTCACCGTGTGAAATAGTTGCGATTTTGATAGTAAAATTAAACCCTGAAATTTGGATGAAATTGTTTAATATCTTAGGCCTCCTCAAGATCCACGAATTTTGAAAATTATAGGAAAAAATGCTTATAAATCAACTGCTTTTTTCATTAAAAAAATAATAAAAATATGAAATGTCATCAGGTTATTTATTTGCACTTTTGAGTATATAAACATCTTTTAAAAGCTAGCCGATGTAAAATTAATTCTTAGGCCTCCCCCAATTCCTTGAATTTGAGCGTTTTTCACTAAAAATGGTACGCAAAGATCTGTAAATAGAGAAGATACTACAAGGAATTTAAATTATCTTCTCATGTAAGGAGTAGGTTATTTCACTCAGAAATTAGACTTTTTTTCAAAACATGGAATTAGCTTCCTATCGAATGTTTTTGCTCGGATGAATCCAACTTTTGCATGGAGGCCACACGCATGAAGAGCAGATTCTGCCACTATCCTAATCATCCTCTCAACTGCTTGGGAATGGCAGGGTATTTTTAGAAATTTATCTCAAGGACTTGGATGTTTATCCGACTTCAGTAATTCTTGTAACACACTATTTGTCAATTTATTTGTGACGGGAGGCTCAGTTACAACACATTCTTGCCAATGGATATGGTCAATGCAGTCATTGTTTTCGAAACTCACCTTTGGAATCTGAAACCATCAAATGCTCATTGTTTGTTGCGAAGATTTTCTGGTCTTTATGATACGCTGAATGACAAGTTGATGGACAGATATTCTGTCGTCGAATAACATTGCAGCGAGTACATTTTCTGCATGAGCAAAATACGCGTTGTTTTGAACAACGTTTTTTATTATACCCTTTAAATTATATTCAGCTGCGAGATACTGAAATCAAGATATAAAATATTGCAAATTCTTTGGGCCATCCTGAAAGGCAAAGTTACACTTGGTTCTGAACCATGTTGATGCGTATACTTTCATTACGAATGTGGTCAATACAATGAGTTGTGGTGTTGGATAAGATGTTCCCAAATACAAACGCAAAGTGCGATTTGCGAACAATAGCCAGCGAGAATGAGAAAGTTTTCCCAAGTTCTCTATTTGCTAGATCTTGTGGGCAATAACAAGAGGAAACAGCCTTACAAATTTCCCACAAGTAACGTTTATCCGTGCTAAGATCTCCAAAGTCAAAATCGGACTCAAATGAAAATTCAATTTCCTGGAACTTTATGATAGGAACTTACCAATCTTCATACCAATACGTCTTCAGGGACTTACCAATCAATCCAATGAATGCTCTTGGTCTTAATCTTTTCCCGTCGACTGCTTCTGTAAGGTGGCATAAAGGTAATTTGTTAAAATGAAATTGACATATTTGTCCAATGCACGGGAGAACTCAGCTTTCCTCCAAGGCGTCTAATTACGCGTGCATTTACACCGGTATTAGTCACTTCCCCATCACTTCCAATAATGGCTGATTCTGATAAATCAAAAACTTTCTCATTTAATAAGCTAACATCGGAAATGCCCTTTGAACTCTTACTCTTCGGTGCAAAATGTTCCAAATGGACAGAACTGGGTTTTTCAACTAGCGTAATATACTCCTCCCATACGTTTCTCTTATGCCACTTGCTGTCATCCAATTTTCATAATTGTAAGAGTTTCATCCCTTCTTCCGTCAAGAAAGAAAGCCAATGATTTTGTGACCAGACAGTGGCGGATTAATGCAAGTTTGTTGGTGGGGGCAGTTAGAAGATTGATAGTAAAATAGGTTCTTTTACATTAACTCCTTTTTTCTCGGGGGGGGGGGGGGTCGCTCCCTCCAACCCCCCTTTAATCCGCCAATGTGAGCAGACCTATTACATCACCTTGAATTGCTTGACGTGTCTTTATCCTTTCTCGCCGAATTTTATACTGATCAATAACAGATGTACTGTTATTGATCAGATTCATGTCTGTACTTGTATATGTCCACTTATATCATGAAGCAAAGCTGACGCAAGATCAGCTGTAGCTCGATCACTGACGCTTCGCCTATCACACTTTCTGGGAAACACAGATAATTTTATTTGAGACTTTTAGGTTTCAAAATCAGATGAGAGCACTGTGGAATGAAATCAGCATCTTTCTGGAATAGATTGGGGAGGGGGTGGGAGGAGTAATAATTTAAAGAGAATGCAAGCTGAAAATCAGGACGATGTTTACAAAAAGTATGTGAGAGGTGAGATTTGTTAATATCAAGCTCATGTTGGTAATGAAGTGGATGTAGACGAGTTTGTTTATCCAATTCATCGAGTTATTTTTGGAGTAAAAATGGCAATCTTCAAGGGATTTGGGGAGGCCTAAGAATTAATTTTATATCGGCTAGCTTTTTACAAATGTTTATATACTCAAAAGTGCAAATAAATAACCTGGTGACACTTCATAATTTTTTTTCTTTAATGAAAAGAGCAGTTGATTTTAAAGCATTTCCCCCTATAATTTCCAAAATTCGTGGATCTTGAGGAGGCCTAAGATATTAAACAATTTCATCCAAATTTCAGGGTCTAATTTTACTATCAAAATCGCAACTATTGCACATGATGACGTTTCGAATTTAAAAAAAAAATTGTTTTTCGCACCACCCTACTCTGTATTGTATGTTCCTGTAAGTGGCCTTTCTCTTTTTTCGAGAAGCTCATTTTTGAATGGCATTAGTCATTGCTTCATTGTTTTATGCAGAGAACTAGATACCAGTTTTGCTCAAGAATTTCCATTGAATTTTAACGTGTGGAAGAATTTTATTGTATGAGAAATACTGCAGAGAAAGCTTCTGCGATAAGCTGACTGTTATACAGCAAGTTACTGACAGTGAATGCCTGTGAATTTTCAGACGATTGTTCGCCGAAGCTCTAAAAATCAATAAAATTTGTGTTTCGTCCTGTCAACTGGGGCGTTTACTAGAAATTTTCATCTGCTCTAGACTTTTAAGCTACGAACCCGTAAAATAAGCAGTTTTCTGCAACAATATTTAAAGCAAAATCTTCAATTCAACTTAATGCTTAAAATTGTACTGCAAAGAAAATTAATTTATAGAACATTTTTATTTGCTAATGATTAATATTCTAGCTTCTTTTGTACCAATTATAATTTTTAGAAGAAAGTATTAAATAACTTTCAACGGCTTTTTCCAAACAAGCTAAAACCACAACACCACTATAAACATTGGCACAAGGCTGATCAAAATACTGCCATTGACGGAACGCGAAAAATGTTCATTATCACCTTTGAAAAGCATAATAGTAGACATGATCTGTGGTAAAATCCCACCCGGAGTGAATTGTACATAAATGCTTAGGATGACATGGTATACAAGATTTAAGTTCAATCTAGCCGCCAGGGCCGGACTGGCCCTCGGCTAGAGATTGAAAAGGGGCCCCTTACTGCGGACTTTGGAAGGAATATAATATTATAATATGTAATATTTGAAAACTATATATATATAGGATTAGTTTCCTAAAAGCCACATTTAGCTACTTTAGACCTTTTTGGACCCTGACTCTTTTGGCGCCCTATAAATCAGTTGGGTTTCTGGGGTCCACACCTCTGCAGGCCCTGGCTGGCTCCTTTAGGGGCCCTCGGCTAAAGATTGAAAAGAGACCACTTACTTATCACTTCAGAGGGAATAGAAAATTAGAATATGTAACATTTGGAATTTAGTCTTACGTGCCTAAAAACTCGGATTAACAATTTTAGAGCTTTTGGGACCCCCTGACTCTTCGGAGGCCCATCGACCCGCGGGGTTCCTGGGGTCCTCACCTGCGCCACTGCTTAAAGACATAAGATTATTGGGAAATAAACAATCCAATTACTCTGATATATATATCACATTACTCTGAAGTAGCATATCCATTTTGGCGTCCCTCCGCAATCGCCGAGCAGCCGACCTGGCCAGTCTGGGCCTTCTCGCCGCCTTAAAAGTCCTCGTATTCATCTTCCTACAAGGTAGCTTTTGAGAATTCCTTACGTGTGTTTGTCCAACAGGGAAATGATCCCAGCACAGGGGCGTAGCCAAGGGGGGATAGGGGGGGGTCATAACCCACCCATGAGGAATTTTTTCCATACAAATTGTATATTCTTCACTCCCTAATCACAAACACGTATACATATATGTCAGTTGCAGTAGTTGTAACCCCCCCATGAAAAATTTCTGGCTACGCCACTGTCCCAGCATGACCATATTCTTTCAGTAGTAAAACTGTAAATCAACGTTCGATTGAATAGTGTAGACCTGTAAATTTGCAGTTACGATGTTCCATCACGTATCATAAAAAATATTGCGGGCCATCGTTTGACCGAATAGTGTCGACCTGTTACTTGGCATCATAACTTCGACCGCATACTATAAAATGCCGAATTGATTCCTTTCGAATGGATAAGTTTTTCTTTCTTATCTGTCGATTTTACTTTTTTTTACGTGTCTGCATTTACAATGCGCTACTTTGCAATGCACGCGTTCCATCCAAAAAACTGCTTGTTTTGATCGATAGTTGCCTTTAAATTTATGACAAATGAGTCCCCTTGCCATCTATGAATCCCCTTGCATTTACTATAAAATGTAGGTTACTACACTGCAAAAAAAGTTTGCCAAACTTACAGAAAAAAACTGTCAGCCAGGACACCAGTTTATTTCCGCATATTTTACAGAAATCTTCCGTAAATTTTACAGATTCTCTGTTTATTTTACAGAAATCTCCCGTATATGGAAATAAATACAGAAGTTTTTTTTCTAAAATATACGGAAATAAACTGGCGCCCTGGCTGACAGTTTTTTCCTGTCAGTTTGACAAACTTTTTTTTTTTTTTTTTGCAGTGTACATCATTTTAAATAGTTTAACATAAGGCTTCTGATTCATATGGTAAAATTTATGTTGCTCCCTTACACGTTTGCATTTTCCTGGAAAGAAAAAACAAAAGAAAGGAAGATATCACATGAAATATTAAAATGGAATTTTTCAGTAATGCCTTGTTTTGCCACGTTTTATCTTTATTTCGTAAACAAAACTATCTGAAAAATAAAAAAGAAGAAACAAATGCACTCTTTTTTTTAGCCCTTCGAAAAAGATCTGAAAGAAAAATAACGTTTCCATATTGTGACCAATATTGCAATCTGCATACAAGCGAACTGAGGATGGGTCCCAAGAGGAATTTTCCTCCTATCCGGTCCACTTCGAGGTATTGTCTCCTGGTAGATATTTGTTGGAGGAAAATGTGAGTGTGTCTCAAGGAATCGATTCCTTGAATGGAAGGTGGGAAGTTTGTCTACGTGCAAATCTATTCATAAATGCATAAATATCAAAGCAAGGTTTTTTTTTCGGAAGAACGGAGAAGTGCAATATGTCAAGCATTACCATGAAAAGACGGTTCTGTTGGGAGAGTGAAAAATAAAAAGTGTTTTTCCTTTCGGTAACAGTAATATCTAAGGGAAATTCCTGAAAGCGATGTGCATACCCTAAATAGGTGTACTCTTTTAGAACTGAGTGTCCATTTTTTATCAGTTTATAAAAATTTACGTCCCAAAAAGTGCAACGCTGAATTGAAAATAAGGGATTCAAAATTAAGTTGGTATCGATATTACTTGTCTGGTTCCTTATTATAAATGTAACGTCAAGTGTACCAGAAATTAAACAGATAGGTTTTGTCTTTTTAAAAAAAAATTGAAAGTAAAGATAAATGAATATCAGCAATTTTATTCAGAAAGGATAAATATAAGTACAAGTTTGTGCTGCATTTGAAACTTAAAACCTCAAATCATCAGTAAAATTACGTTTAAAACTTTTGTTAGCAACTATGTATTCAAGGTTAAAAAAAAAAAAAAATAAAGCATATCGATCTTTTATAAGACTGTGTGAAAAAAGTATTTTTTTCTTATTAAATGGGATATTTATATAGCTGTACGCGATAAAAGCATAAAATTGTCCATATTTATTGTACAATTCTTTGAAGAATATTGGCTTTAATTAGTAATGAGTATTAAAAGTATGTCCTGTTTTCGTATCACTTAAATATTTAGGTAAGGTATTGTTGTACTCTGCAAGATACATTTGGTACTTTTATTATAAGCAAATATATTTCCCGCTTCTTAATAAACGTTGCTGATAGCTTTTAACTAAAATGGCTAGTCACAAAAATTTTACTAGTATTGACAATCCAAAAGGTTATAAACGTTCTTGACAATGTATTACCAGATGTAACATGTATAGCATAGTAAAATTAGCTCACCCCGTTCGTAAATTAAATTTTAAATTGGATTCAGACAACAAAAGTCGCCTGTTAATAAATACGAACTTGGTGCGCTGTTAAATACATTCGGGATTTCTCGAATGTTTTGTTTTGGTCTTGAGAAACAATAGATGCTATCTTATGAGAAACCAAAAAACCGCAATTTTAAACTAATAAAAGTCGTACCCCTGTAGAACTAAAGCACCTGGGAATTTTACTCGCAAATTAAAAGCAGTAGTTTAATAAAGAAGGTTTAGACTAAAATTAAATAATCCTGTGTAGGATTCCTCTTCCAGTTAGAAATGAAAATTCGCAATCTATTGTTTTAAAATGTATAATTTATCAAACAACAAACTGTGGTGAAAAAGTTGCTTACACGCACTAAAAAAAAAAAAAAAACTACAGTGGAAATCATGTTTAAATGCTTATCTCCGTGTCCAGGGATTTTAATTCCCATCAAAACTTCATTTAAGTTAATATCTTTTTTGACAAAGGCTTTTGCTGTTTAATTGATTCTACACACAAAAAAAAATCTTGTTAACTAGTTTTTTAATTAAAATCAGAATATGAATGAGCTAATTGTAAATATTTCAGGCATGTTTTCAAAGCACTGGGAAAACAGTTGAAATATTCAACTGCAAAATTAGTGCTGCTCTTGAAAGTACCTATTCAGGATTGAATGAGTGTTTCTAGAAATTCTAGAATTTCTCAAGGGTATTGAAAGGTAGCGTCAGATATTTTGGTAAATGAACTAGTTGAATTTATATTGATATTTCGGAATGTTTGGTGGCTCTGATGCAAAGTAAGCTTTCATTATTTCAACAATTTTGATGCCTTTATTGAATCCCGTGATTTAAAATTTTAATTGGTAGATCTTCACTCAATTAATGTTACAAAGTAGTAGTTAGCACAAAAGGTGCATTGTGCATAAAATTCTCAAAGCGGTATAACAAAATTTAGAGGTTTTCATTATTAATCTCCAGAAGAAATTGTTAAAACATTTCCTTTAAAGTTTTGCATTACCCGTATGTTCCCATTTTACTTTTAAAACACATTTTTGTGCCTTAAGTGGGATGTAAGAACAGTTGATAGCAACTTCTCAGTAAATGCCAATTCAGATTAACATCTTTTTCTGTCTTAATTTAAAATTATAGATATAACTACGGCATTTCTTCGGCATATAGGAATACGCTGTGTGAAGTTCGCAGTCAACACGTTTGACAGTTTTAAAACCACCAACAAAACATATTTATACAATTGAACACCGCCACACCCGGAAACAAAATTATATACACGTTTGAGTAAGCACCTTCTCGTGCCCGCACAAGACAGTTAAATAACAGACATGTAAACAGTACTGAGTCCTTAATAAGCACGTAGCCAGTATTGGGTGTGGCCTAGGTCTTGCCTTCTCGGCTAAAATGTGCTTCTTGTGGTTACAACCTGCACGTTAAAAAAATAATAATAATAATAAAAAAAAAAATTGAATTTAGGTCGATTGCATAAAATACGTGCGCATTATCACTGAGCGATTTGCAGGATATCAGTTACATCATTAATAAATCGCACCGGCGGAAGGCATGGAAGGAATCAAATGTTCTTCTTACTCATAAGTGAAATTAATTCGATCTTTACAAAATTCCAACATATGAAAAATTCTTTCACTCGTGACATAATCTTTGCCTTACAGATACTTACTTGAAATGGTATGTAGCGTATCTGCAAAATGATAACACAAAAACTATGTCAACGTTACTTGAGATCAAAGAGAACGGAAGTGTTTTGCAAACAAATGTATTCACTTTCAAAGTGATAAACTTTTGTCTTTCTGGTTTAAACTCTAAAATAACGTCATATGGTGTGGACAACTGCTTTATTTTGCTTTCTAATTTCTAAAGTGTGAACGATATGCAATCTCAGTCATTTTACAGAACATCTTGGTAAAATTTTACCATACAAAAGTCTTAAAATATTGTTGATATCATAGACATAAAATCACCTTCATGGAACATTCACTGCTTCTTAAACTTTTTGGTTATCATGGCTGACGTAAAAGTAAGCTCTAGTAAAGTAATTTTTCCGTAAATCGCATTACCGTCACTTAGTTTGTGATGCAATTTGAAATTTGTGACATCAGAATGATGTCAAATTCACTTACAGTTACAATTTAAATTAAAAACTAATTTAATATTTATCAAAATTGTTACCATAGTAACAGAATCCATTTCCAAGGACATATTTCGGGGGTGGGGAGTATTTCAGTCTCACTCCTCCCTTCCAAAATTTCAACTTTATTTAACAAAATGATAATGAAGTGAAAAATTCTGTCTTTCCTATTGCTTGGAGCCCCTCCGAATTTTTTTCTGAGTACGGCCCTGTCCATTACTCCCAAATTCAACAATGAAATGAAAACTAAGCTAATTTTTAGAGCTCTTAGTTTAGGAGAATGAAATTACACATGAAACAAATAGACATTATTTTACCGGAGCTTTAAAAATTCTCAGATTCTTAATGCTTATATTTTGTAGTTTTTCCTTCGTATGGCTTGTAACAGACTTTTCAACTCATCCGAAGATGCACATGAATACTATAATCTTAACCATAGGAAATGCAGCGAACGTTTAGCCTCCTACATAGAGCTCCTTTAATACATTATATTATTGTATAGTATTATATATACATTTAGTTATATAGTAGCCTTACTCCTACATGATACTTGTCCATCAATTTTAATTCATGCTTTCTTTTGAATTATTAAACCTTTTCTTTCCTAAAAGCAAACAAACAACAAAAAACAAACTTTCGTAATGTCGTCCAAAACTTCAGGAACCGGCTAATTAAATTCAAAATGGTGTTAAGCCTCCTAATTAATATTTCATTGTCGTTTAACTTTTAAAGAAGGCCTAAATGTGCATTTTATTATTTGACTGATAAATTTCAGGAAGCGATAATGAAAATGTATAAATGACACGTAACCTTTTTTCCTCCTAAGGGCGGGTACTTGAATATCAGTCATTCGCCATTTCTACGGTCCGAAGTATTGGACATTTTATTGTGGGTTACTCCTCAGTTATTCCGAAATATAAAAGTATGCAGAGTTATTTCGAGCGTCGCATACTTTCTGCTGGAGAGTGTGTTATTCTGATTGAGTTCCGAAAGGGGTTTTAAACACGTTACATCAAAATGAAGTTGATTTCACTTTGATGATTCTTTGATGATCACTTTGATGATTGAGTCATATTTGAAAGTAGTTTTATTTTTTTTTCAAAGGGCAATTACTTATTATATTCAGCGTTGCCAAGACGAGGAAACTGCAAACTTAATGTTTGTGGTGGTACCCTAATAGCACCGTGACCAAAATGAGAAGTCACAGTGACATCGCATTTCCGTCACGCGACATCGCGAATGAGGCACAATTGAGTCACCTTGACTGTCTAATGTCCTTCCGCGGCAACGTAACAATGTGACGTCAGGTTGACGTCAAATCGGGACTTATTTGCGACATTGTGACTTCAATGCGACGTCAAAGGGACGGATATTCAATAGGACCGTGCCCTAAATGTGAAGTCACCATGACTTCGCATTGAAGTCACAATGTCACAAATAAGTGCCACTTTGACTTCGCGGTGACGTCACCTTGACTGTCTAATGTCCTTCCGCGGCAACGTCTCAAGGGGACGTCACCGTGAAGTCAAATCGGGACTTCTTTGTGACATTGTGACTTCAATGCGACGTCACAGCGACGGGAATTCAATAGCACCGTGCCCTAAATGTGAAGTCACCAGGACTTCGTATTGAAGGCACAATGTCACAAATAAGTCCCACTTTGACTTCACGGTGACGTCCCCTTGACTGTCTAATGTCCTTCCGCGGCAACGTTTCAAGGGGACGTCACCGTGAAGTCAAATCGGGACTTATTTGTAGAATTGGAACTTCATTGTGACGTCGTAGTGACTTTACTTTAATAGCACTGTGAACTAAATGTGAAGTTATCGTGATGTCGCGAATGAGTCAAGGCGACTGTCAAATGTCCTTCCGCGGCAACGTCACATCGTAACGTCACCGTGAATTCAAAATATGACTTAGGGGTGACCATGTGTCTTCAATGCGACGTTACGGTACCGTCACCCAAACAGCACCGTGACTTTAATCGAAAGTTCATTGTGCAGTCATCCTAACGGCATTATTTGTTATTATTCTTAATTTTTTTAAAATCAGAATAGGACATTATAAGTATATATCTAAACAAGTTTCTATTTCTGAAAAAATGTAAATAAAATAAAGTGTTTTAAACGAAAATGTGTAAAATAATAAATGATAATTTTTGGCATGTACAAAATGAATTTGTAGTATAATTGATATTTAATAAAACGAGTAACAAATAATAAATCTGAATACAGTAATAATCAAAGAAGCTACTAAAAAATGTTATATTTCGATTTTTAAAAAAATCCTATAAAACTGCCTCTTAGGTAAACACAGCCAGAGGGGAATAGAGGCACAGGTTTGACTCCTTGCGTTCGCCCTTCAGCAACAAAATCCCAAACCTGCCCAAGGCAACTAGTTGAATAATCTGTTCACTCTCCAATCTCTGCTAAGGTGTAATTTTCTTAATGGTTTTTAAGCAGTAGTGTATAGAAAAAACACTCAAAATACTGGTATTAAAATATAAAATAAATAAAAATTTTGATAATAAATAATTAAAATTAATGATTTAGTTAAGATTTATTTATTTTTTAATATAAATTACCATAAACTAACTGCACAAAATTAAGCATCTCAAAAATAAACGTCCTCTTTTAATAACTTTTTCTTGGGACTACACCATTGGTTTTAACAGTTATTTTTAATTTTGTCATAATATTGGCAGTTTTGTAATTTCATCTTTGTTTGGATAACATATCACTAAATATTATATTTTAAAATAGTTATTACATGAAATCAATGGAATTTTTTATATTGGGCTGCTTTGAGAAAGGCTCAAAAGCACTGTTTTAAACCATTAGAGAAGTATTTTTAAAGAAAAATATTATTATTTATTTGTGTATTGGATTTTTAAAACACACATAAAATCATTAAACATTCTTTATTTGAACTCCTTAATGAAACTCGCAGACTCTACAAATATTTATCAATATAAATTCAATGTATTTTCAATTGTTTCAAGTGCTATGTATATTTAAAATTATTCTCTTATACATTCCAAAATGATCATTTTTATTATTTTTACTGTCTGCTACCAATTTTTACAGGTTTGAAATCACCGAATAACCTCTATCCTGCAATTTAATGTTTTATATATACATTATACATAATAAATACCCAGACAATCTCTTTTTTATAAAATGTGAACTGCCACAACTTATGAATATAGGAACGTGACGGAAATGACAATTAGAATAATTTCATTCTCAGATTTGTACAAATGGCAAACATGTTAACACAGATCATCGTAATCCTGGCAGAAAACAAATTAATTCAATTATTAAAATAATTGAGAGAACAAATTCTGTCTTTTTTAGTTTCTTTTGTTGTGCATGGATTCTTTGTTACTACATTACTTAAATTTGCTTTCATATAAATGTTAATTATTAAAGTTTACGTATTATTTCTCTGCCCTCGATAAAAAAAAAAAACACAAATTTATGAATGCAGAAAGTACAATCAGGTAATGTAAAAACATTTTATTCTTCAACAAATTTACATAACAAAGCAAACACAACAACAAAACAAAGAAAAATATGGCAAATTTACGAATTTCCTACATCATGTGTGATTTCCTGCAAGAGAAGAAAATTATTAGATTATTTAATAAATATATTCAATTCTGCCGTTCTGCCAAGAAACATCTGCTTCAAGAACTGAAATGAAAAACTTAACTTCATCTTAAGGTCAATGACCAAGATTTTACTACATTTAATTAACGAATTTTAATGTGTACCCAAATTTCTGTTTCATACCTGTATAAAATTACAAGGAAAAACACTAACTTCATTAGGATTACTTAAAAGTGTAACTTTCTTTATACTTAAAAATCTCAAACTATTTTAACTTAAAATAAAACTAAATATGACTTAAAGTAGAACAGAAAAAAGACACTAAAGAGATGTTTGGGGGGGGGGGGATACTCTTCAACCATGACTGTATTAGGAGATATATTATTTTTAAACTTTTTTAAATAGTATGTTTTCCGTAAAAATATTCTAAAATTAGTTATATTGATAAATGTGTGGTGGTTAATTTTTTTTTTATTTCTACTAGTATTGTATAAATAAAATGAATATTTTAACGTTTAAATTACATATTTTATACAAAATTATTAATATATACTGAAAAAGATAGTTTCTATGAATTATTTTTTCAATATATTTAAATTGTTTTAACAATGTGTGAAACATGTTTGCAATTATTGCTCTAAGATAAAAAATATACAAATATTATCTTTTGTTAGATATCCTTTGGATTTTTAGGAGGACCTTTGGATTTTTAGCACTAGATTGCTATTTTGTTCACGCCGCTTTTTTTAGTGACATAATTTGTAGCAACCCGTTTTTGTTGCACTTTTCAATTTCTAATGTTGCATGGAATTTTTTTAAAATAAATGTTGATATTAATCTTCATTCTAAGCCTCTTTTTTATGAAATTATTAATGTGCATTATTATTATTATTATTATTATTATTATTATTATTATTATTATTATTATTTTGAATTAACACCCAAATTACTAAAGCTACTGACATGCCAAGCTTTAGATCAGTCTTGAATTAAGTCTATCAACATGACTGGAAGGTTTTACAATGATGATTAAAAACACATTCCAGTGCATACATAAAATCTATAAGATTATCAGATTTAGAATACATAACTTGTTTTTTTAAGTATGACAGATTAATTTTATTGTTTTAAAATGTAGCCTGCTCTGTTCATTACAAATGAGTCAGTGCTAGACAGTACTCTGCTATCATCAGATGAACTAGCAAAATAGTAAAATGAAGAGTGAAATCTAGAATTTAGACTTTATTGTCGGTGTTTATGGTTTAAACAAAAAAATATGGCATGTTATGTTTTCAGTAAGTAATTCTTTTGTTTGTTTTGTTTCTAAGCCAATCTTAGACAGCTTAAATTTAATGGACAATACCAGATAATTTATAGCTCAATTCTGACTAGCAGAATTTACTTCGAGGAAAATGAAATTCAAATTGTAAAAATGTCTGGCTTACAAAAATTGATTTGTTAAAATAAATATTTTTGAAAAATGGTAACTCATGGTATATTACACAGAGCCTGTTGGTAGATTCATATCCAACTTTCGATGTCATGATCATCAACCCTCCTTGATGTCTTAATTAATCTCTACCAAAATAATTATTTCCATGTGTAAGTCACGCAAAAATAAAAATACTTTATCATCCTAATTAAAAATAAATAAATAAATAATAAACAAATGAAAAAAAAACATACTCATGTCTTTCCTTTGCATATTTGAGATAGCTTTGCATATAGTGATTTGCTTTATCCTCTTCCACGTCCGGATATTTAATTCTGAGGCTTTCTGAAATTATAAGTAGAAAATTACTCAAGACATATAAAGAACACTCATGAAGTCGAACACACAGAATAAAAGCCCAAAACTGTTAAACTTAATTAAGTTACAAAAACTAATAAATATTTTTCATGCAATATCAATGACTGCTGTCTTCTATCCAGTGGCGGATCCAGAAATTCTCTTTTAAGAGGGGCTAAATTTTGATAAAAGCTTATTTCACCCAAAGAAAATATACAATAAAGCAAAATTTTAGTCTAAACAAATGTAAAAATTTTTGGAAGGGGCTAAGTGATTAAAAAAGATCACTTTACATATTCAAAGTGCATAATGAAGCAGAATGTTACCCTCTAGCTATCTCTTTTGGGGGGGGGGGTGAAGCTCCCAAGCCCCTCCCCTGAATCCGCTACTGCTTCTATCTATGCACCACTGTCATTACACAAAAACTTTGGATTGATTAAACTTTGAGAAATGGCAACTATACGTGATTTTAAATTGCCATACTTACTTAGTAAAACTTGTGGCAGAATTAGGCTTTTGAAATCCTGCTTTCCATTTCGCCCATTCCATGTGTATGTCTGAGCGGCATCCAATGTTATAAGTTTATTGAGCATTTTGGTGGTGCAGTCTTTTTCATCTGCACCTCATTTTAACTGTTCCATTTAAAATGCGAAAAGGAACTCCAGTCTGTGTCTTGACAAAATATTTTTTTAAAAGTTCACTGTCAGGGTTGCTTGATTTAAACAGTTATTTTTTAAGCGCTTTGTTTAAACAATTTTTCTCATTCCAAATCTGTTGTACTGGCTTTAAATTATTTCTAAATATTAGGGTTTCTTTAAAATATTTATTTATTTATGTTTTATTTTTCAATGCAATACAAGATATTTTATGCAAAAAAGTTTTATTTGGTGAACACAAGTGAATAATATTTTCCCTTTCCTTAATTGAGCTGTTCTCACAGTTTTACATCAAGTTATATAATAACTGTTTTAACACATATTTTTTTCTTCTTGCTGTATTTTTTACATATATGAAGTTCAATATTCGATAATTTATCCATCTAATTTTCTATATATCGTCATTCTTGCTTATTTTAGCAAGTTTTATTTTTTTAAATTTATCTTAAAAGTTTAATAAGTTTTGTTAAGTAGAGAAAGAGTTTTAGAAGATATAAATTTAACTTATAAAGCTTAATATTTTGACCGTTTGCATTGTAGTATAAATACTTTTTACTAATTTCATGACAATTTGGTAAACGGCTGAAGTGTGTAGCTCGAGGGTTCCTGCCTACCGCGCGGCTATTTTCTTAGGCGCGTCAGAACTCCTCAAAACGTCCTCCGCCCAAGACATACCTTAATTAAGCAGACAGCCTTAGTGTAGATCTGCATTAACCACAAAACAAAAGTAACTTTCATGATAATTTACACTGGAAGTAAAAATTTTAATATTTTTAATATTAAATAAAAATCACAATCACTTCCAATGCCTATTATAGAGGGTGCTTAAAAAACACTGACCTAGGATTTTCTTCTTTATATATTGACCTTATACATCTCTACTTATTATAAAAGAAGGTGTCTGTGTGTGTGTGTGTGTGTGTGTCTGTCGGCAGCGTTAAGGACAAACGGCTACACCTAGAAACACCAAATTTGGTACTCGGGAAGATGTAAATATGTAGTTGTGCACCTGGAAGCGATTTTTTCAAAATTCGACCTAGAATTTTTTTTATTTTATGTTTTATGCGATTTTTGGCATTTTTTCTCACCTAATTCGTAATAACGGCGGAAATTACGCTCGCAGCAAAACGGCATTTGTATCATCGGATAGAGGAGGAAATTGTCTTTTAAAAACAGTTTGTTCTGAATACATAACATGATTTACCGATTTTTAGGAATTTTTTTACTAAGCATCTGCTTCGCGATTGTTTGTCGTAAAATAATTTTAAAACTGTCGCATCTTGAATTCTATCCGTCATAACTTTTAGATATTTTGACAAATCGTGAAACATTCTTTTCTCCCTCTTTTAAAATAAAAAAGAAAAAATTATGTAAATTAGATGATTTTTTACGAATTTTAATGCAGCCTAATGTTTATAATTTAATAGCATCAACGCGATCTTACGCCATTCATTACATTGCGATCACGGCACGAGAATTTATGTTCGGTTGTTGCCACAGAAAGGATTAGAAAAAGGGATTTTTTCAACCAATCGAGTTTTTAAATGGGATATCAGAATTTCAATTCGCAAGTGAGGATCTATGACGTCAAATGCTTTAAGATACGTAAAAATGACTCCATAATTTTAACTCATTTATTCCAGCTCTATTTTCAACAAAGGGAGACGATATTTTGATTAAAATTTACTGTAGAAATAAACTAAGAAATTCACGATTATTATTATTAGAAGTGGTATCTTAATCCGGTGCTTATTTAAAAATTGAAATGTTTTCACGGCGCTGAAAATGTTCATTTTAAAAGTTACAAAGTTCGTTTCAAAGCGCGATATATTAAATTTTTTCTATTTTCTATTTTTATTTTTGGCATTTAATTTAGCGCAGGCGTTGCCTAACATACGCATGCAGGTTGAGAGTATAATTTTATTTTAACGTTGAATTACGTTCCTCCATAAAGATTACATAACGCAAAGTTTTAATGATACCGTTTGAAAACAATTATGCGAAATATCGAAATTAACTCCCTCAACCTACCGGGGTATCCTTTACGGCAGTCAAACAGTGACGTCATAAATAAAAAAATGCGTGAAATTTGTAAACTCTGCAACTCTAACGCCCTGTCACAATTAAATTGGGAATAAGTAGCTCCTCGAGATTACACAGTTTGATGTTTTTCAGGAGACAGGACTATGGAGGATATAAAAGATATCGCTATATTAGATACATGGATAGTTAAAATGGCACCCCTTGGATATTTTCTCCCCACAGTAAGATGAAATGGTTTGCGGCGCTAAATACGCCCATCTTATAAAACTATGTATAAATTAAATATATATGGAAAGTTTCCTTAATGGCAACCATTATGTGAAATGATTATTATTTATGCTAATGCGTAAATTGCAAAGAATCGCCACAGAATCAAAAGATCCCATTGAGGCCAAATAATCTAAGCTGTTTCTTTAAAGGGAGCCTTGAAGTGGGAGAAGCGAATATAGATAGTATTAATGTACGTAATAGGTAGTATTATTAGATTTGTAAAGATAATATGAATAAATCGCAATGTACCACGTTAATAAATATTTCATGAAATTAAAAGTGTCCTGTTTCAACTGTTGTCTTACAACCAACTAAACGAAAAGTAATTCTAATTTGCGTTAATATATCCCGCAGTAATTTCAACAAAGGAGATTACTTGAACTTTTTTTTAAAATGAAATTCTGTTTTGTCACATGCAGATATGATTTTAGTAGTAAAATATTCCCTTCTTCCCGTATGAAGAGCGGGTGCGCAGCTATTTTAAAAACATCTCTTGAAAATAGCATAAATGAATTCAGAAGACCTCAAAACGTGTCAATACACCAAAATCTCGAAGTCGAATTTTTTCATGATTACAATACTTTCCTTATATGGTACAAAGAGATAAATGGTGCTCCATTTCATGTAGTGTCTTAGGTATTTAATGCTACAACTGGAGCCTAAAAAACAGTATGATGTAGAAATAAGACCAGGTGCGTAGCCAGGAAATTTTTTCGGGGAGGGGATATGAGCCTGGAAATTTTTTCGAGGGGTATATGAACTTATATATGCATAAATAGACGGAATTTCATCACTAATCCAAAAATTTCGGGGGGGGGATATATCCCGATATCCCGCCCTCTGGCTACGCCCCTGAATAAGACATTTTGAAAGCCAGGAGTTCTCTGCGAACCATTAAGCTTTCCACTTTTTTGATAGTGAATGACACTGACGTAGTTTTTTGAGTCATTATACTGCAATGATCAGGTTAGTACTCATGACACAAACTTTACATTAAGAGTCAAATAATTTTGCTCTTTTTTTTTTTTAAATTCCACATCACTAATAATTTCGAATTACACATGAAAGGAAAATTTTCGTTTCCTACCGTGCGAAGAACGGGCACGCAGCTAGTATAGAATAAATTAAAAAGTTATTTTAATGTACCGAATTAAAACTTTCAGGAGATTAAATGTAAACAAACACAAACTTTTAATTTTTATAAAGCCCTCTTACAAAAATTCCCAATAACTAAAATATGCCTCTATACATTAATGAAGTGATTTAGAAAGTTTCAGTTTTTCTCATAAAAAGGCTTGCAGATATATTTAATCACAGTTGGTGAGGGGTAATAAGCTTTGCAATACTAATAATGGTAAAAATATAATTATTAAAACTATTCCAAAACTAGTTAAAAATTAAATTTAATTACAGTTATATATATCCGATATTTTACATTTTAAGAAATAAGTTTCAAAGAATCTTTAGCCAGTTTCCTTTCAAACGGGTTTTTTTCGCATTTAGAAATGAAAATTTGTTTGAAAGCATTACACTTATGCTAACATCTGATTTAAAAAGTTCTTTTTAAGTAAGTTTTTTTAAATTGACTTATTAATACCATAATTTAATTCTGAAAAAAAAGCATGTCTAAAATAAAAGTAGTAATATTTAAATTAAATACTTTAAAAATAAAAATATTTATATGTAAATATATGTACTTATAAATCATTCATTCTAAGAATTATTATTTAAAACCAAGGAGTTAACCATGAACCAAAGATAAATTACCATGAATCAGAATAAACTCTTGCAATTATAAAAAGAAAACCAGTAATAATAAGCCATAGCTGATTACAAATCAGACTGAGTGTGATAACATACTACAGAGAACGTGCATGTTAAATCTGGGGATCTTAGATTCTCTTTTTAGATGAGATTAGTATAAGATGAGATAGGTATTTAAAATTTTCGAAACTACTATGTTATTGAATGACTAGTTCTGGACTTTGTCCTAAGAATACAAACAAATTGATCAATCAGTTTATTTAAAAAAAAAGGCGCTTAAATTAGTATTATTGTTATTATTACTCCTTTGTTTATTTTCTAGTTATTTTTTAATCTGGAACAAGGAGTTTCTGTAGAGTCTGAATGAGAAAAACAACACACTGGAAATGCTTCTGGTAAAAGCATCCACTAGTATAGTAACGTTATTGAATAATGGACAAAAATTTCTTTTAATGAATGTGAAGATGGTATATAACTAAATGTTAAGACCTTTTTTTGCGTTGCATTGTAGGGATAAGACAGTTGCTTAATTTTATCGGGAGAGTTTTCCAAAAAGATTTTAGTATCCTTTAAATAAGGTAGATTATTTATTGCTACGACAATAAATTTAGATAAAACTGATAGAAAAAAATCACAATATTAAAAAAAAATCATAAAACGGTAAAGGGCAATGAGGCGTTTCGGACGGCATGGGCTACGCTGTATACTGTACTTACAAATCAGGCACAGTTCTTGGAAAAGTTGTCTGAATGGCAGTTTTCAGTAGAAATAAATACAAAATACACTAATGTTCCTATGTTTACGCCTTTTTGGACGCCTACTTGTTTCTCATATTTTTTAAATTCACCCCCCCCCCCGCTTCTCTTCTCAAAATACAGAAGCATTCAATATTGTGCACTTTTTCCGTGCTTCGTAAATTTAAGTATTTCAAAAAATTACAAACTTCAACTGCTTGGTGGTGTTATTTATTTTACAAAAGATGCATCATTTTACACAATTATTGGGTTTTCTTCCTGTTTTCTCATAAATAAAGCAAAAAATGCAGTTCCAGTAAAATATTCGATGCATTTATCATTTTCAAAAAATACAATGCTATACATATTGTTTGCAGTTGTATATATTACCTGCTTATGCCAAATTGTCTATTCTGTTGCAGTAATTGTCCACACTGTTACATTCTTTGCTTAACAGAGTGAACAAATAATTATAAAAGCAGGGCTAGAGATTGTAAGTTTTAAGCAATAATAAGAATAAACTTTACATAAATAAACTTCATGAATTATATATTGATTCCCAGAAACATATTATTTTACAAATTTTTATGAAATAAAAATTTTAATGTAATATAGTGGACATTTACTTAATGCATTGAAGTAATAATAGACATGTAATGCAACATAACTTCTTGGAAATTTTATCGAATATGGCTGACTGCAGGTGAACAGTAAACACTTCAGGCAGTTCAGTGGTGTTACAATTTTTTTTATATAATATTAATTCTTTTGAAAAGAAATTGCTGTAACAGAGTGGACCTTACAGAGTCGAATAAAATCTGGGACACTGACAATAAGAAAAGAGTTAATTTTACTGTCAGTCTTTTAAGGAACTTGTGTTTACATACAGTCAGGGGCGTAGCCAGAAATTTTTCATTGGGGGAGGGGGGTACGACTACTACAACTCATATATATGTATACGTGTGTGTGATAATGCAGTGAAGAATATACATTTTGTATGGCAAAAAAAATTCTCATGGGGGGTTATGACCCCCCTAACTCCCCACCCTTGGCTACGCCTCTGCATACAGTTAATTATTCCGCTTAACCAGCTTAATATATTTGAATTGTATAAACTTCAGCATGGGACATGTTTTTCACTCTTTAGCTATTAAAAACTTATTGTGGATATCATACGTTATCTAGAATTTAAAGGAAAATATCCAACGAAACAAAATAAAACAAGGAATAAAAAACAAGTATGGTTACGTTAAAATTATTTACCATTATTTAAATAAAAAATCATATTTTCTTGGACATAGTTTTTACTATTTTTCTCGGAATGACACAAACATTTAATAGTGAAAAAATATGCATATTTACTGAAGAAGTTGGCAGATATTTAAAAGAAATAGCTAGTTTTAAACAAATTTTTAGTACATTAATTTCGTACAGTCACATACTTATTATTTATAAATCCAAAATCTTGCAGAATTCCAGCTAGTTTAACTAAAAGGATAACAACAATGATATAGGAGTGTAGCATAGTTAAAGTAAATAACTGTATCAAAATTAAAGCAAATAAGTATTCCCAGGGGCGTAGCCAGAAATTTTTCATGGGGGGGGGTTACGACTACTACAACTCATATATATGTATACGTGGGTGTGATAATGTAGTGAAGAATATACATTTTGTATGGCAAAAAATTCCTCATGAGGGGGTTATGACCCCCTAACCCCCCCCCTCTTGGCTACGCCCCTGAGTATTCCTAATTAAATTTTTTATTACCATTAGATTAAAGTGATTGCTTAAATTATCAGAAATTAATTACTACTCCAATATTCCCTATTTTTTGCTTCTTAAGAATTAGAAAAAAATCACTGCATACCTTTTCATATAAATTCTAAATAACATTAATCACAAATTTTGGCAATCATCAGATGTTTAGGAATGTAAAACTGGAAATAAACGTCTGGTTTTTTTAATGGTATGTGCCATAGCTTACAATCTATTTCTGAGGCAAGCCATGCCTTTATTTCATATTTTGACTCTGAAATAAACAAATTTCTAATAAATGACACATCATAGATAGGTCCCTTGCAGAGCAGAATCTCACCAATTAAAAAATATGTTTTTTTCTCTTGAGCAATATATATAATTTCTGGCTTTCACCATTGTGCCACATTTTAGTTTAACAAAACTGTCTGCTGGATTGTTGCAATTAGTGGTAAAATTAGATTTTACTAATATACTATACTGTGCAGTGGCGCACCCAGGATTTTAGTTTAGGGGGGGGCTGGGCGACCTGCAAATACTGCTGAACACGGTTATAGTGACCTCGATTAGTTACAACTTTATTATAACGTCTACATATTCGGTACCACTTGACTGTCCCATAGAACACAAGCACACAAGCAATGTAACTTGGTATGGAGTCATAAATAATTATCTGCTCTTTTCAGTGTCGTTGTAACCGAGATTAACAGTGTTTCGTAAACTAACTGTAAGCATTTATTTAAAAACTTTTTAAATAAATGTCTTTTTTGGTTAGAAATAACTTTTACAATTGAAAAGACAATTAAAAAAAGAAAGAAAACATAATTAATTAGCGATAATTTTCATTTTTTAAAGCTTTTCACTTCTTACTTTCTACCTTTAAAGGGGGCTTCAGCCCCCATAGCCCCCTCCGTGGGTGCGCCTATGCGGTTCTGTGATATTAAAACCTGGATAAAGTGGCCCGTTAGAATGTTGTTTTTTAAATTCATTAATTTTTATATGTTGTTTCAAGTTAAATCTCTCTTTTTCATTATATCGTTTTGCTAATTGCTGGAGGGGTTTATCTGATTTTCTAAGAAGTTTCTGTATAGAATGAAGGTAGTTTTCAAATCTGAAAGCACTGAAATTATCTAGGAGGCCATATTTTCTAGCATCATCACACAAATGCAGCAAATTATTTACATTGTGTGACACAAATTCATTACCATATATTGTAGCAAATGTCGTGACAAAATGTTTTAAAAGTTCTTCTGCACGATCAATATATTCATGTATTATTCTTGGCTAGTTAAAATTCTTATAGCAACATGTAGGATCATAAAATTAATATACATATCTTTTCGTAATATTCTTTTTAAAATAATAGGTCCTGTATACAGTAAACTAGTTTATCCGAAATTTCAGATATGACTTTGTAACCTATGCGTGTTTCACGGGGTCCATATATCCAAAAATTCAGTATCTTGCGCATAACCCCAAGACACACAAGATGCATGGTAATCAAGGGGAAAACAAGTTGTAAGTCAAAACCCAGGAATAGACTTTAAAATTGTTTCACTGTGATGATAATTTTTATCTGAAGTGTTAACAAAATCAATGTCAGTACAGTGCCGTAACTTGGATATACGAGGCCCAGGGGCGGGATTGAATCTGAGGGCCCTTTTAATCTTAAACCTAATATTAATCCTAACCCTAAAAACGAAAATAGGTTGGCACGTACATACATTTTTATGTACGAGAAAGACAGAATTAAACACTCTTAGATAATAATAGATATGATATAATGTAAGTATTTATTAAAAAAAGACAAATCAGACCTCTATTTTAAAAAATAAATTTTCTATTTCTGAAAAATTCACTTTAAGAACACAATTTACAACAGGCAGCATACGACACAAAACAGTTGTCAGTTGTGTACCTCTAAGCTATAGCAAGGAAGGCGTGTGCCATGTGTGACACTTGAAAAAGGGTGCAGATTTCTATTGCAAGCTTAATGCAATAAAAGAAACGTTCAACAAGTACTATCTCATCGTTGCAAGGACGTGACGACAGCTATTCTCCCTTCTGTACCCATCGTTCTTCTCGTATTGGTACTTGAATGCCTATGATGTAGCACAACGCAAACGCTTGCTCGAAACAAAAGCATTGAAACTACCAGGTCTAGAAGCAAAAATGAGAACAGAAGAGAGAATTGCTACCATCGCCTCGATGTAACGATGGGAGCGAACAGGTTAAAGTCAATAAGACACTACTTATTGTGACCTAACTTTGTGATAGCTTCTTCATTTGCTTAATCAACGACCACAACACTAACCATGGAAGAAAGAGTATCGTATGCAAACGAACAGGTCGTATGAAAACACGTCGTGTCGTTCTTACTGAGAAAAAGTGCAATTTTGTTGCCTACCATGGACGCCATTTTACCCGAGTGATCACTGAGAGAAATAAGAATTATTATGGTTAAGTACATTTACTAAAATCTGCTGAAGAAAAAAGCAGAAAACACTAGTACTGTTAGTTTGAAAATTATTCTTTTAATGTAATTTAAACTACTGAAAATCACAGCAGCAACACCAAAAGCTTATCTATTCGTCCTAAATTTAAATAAAAAATACCTTTAAGAATATTGAATATATTTACAAATTTATAATAGAAGTAATGTATTATACTACATTTGAGTGTAGATACACACCAGTGGCGGAGCTTATTTAATGCATTTCAAGCATTTTATTACCTTTCACCTGTATTAAATTTCTGAAAATGTTTTCATATAATGATTTTTTAATATATGATTCTTACATCATATACTAAGACAAAAAAAAAAAAAAAAATGCAAATATCTTATTCTTGCATTTAATTCTTAATACTTCTTGCATTTTTTCTTTTGAGCTAGTGTGGTTAAATAACTGAATTATTTTTTATTTTAACTTCATTTAAATAAAAAAATTAAATAAATAAGTAAAACATACCTATGGTCTTTGATAAGATCTTAGCTTCAAAGGCCTTTTCCGTATTTAGCTCCGAATTAGCTCCCGTTTTTAAAATTTTAAACATAAAATTAAGCATACATCGAAAAATTTTAAGAGTAAAATTGTATATACATAGAAAAATTTTTAACATAAAATTAGATATACGTAGAAATTATATATTTAGAGAATCATACACTTACATCTTCACTAATGTAGTTAAAATAAAACCGCAAACGCAACTCAACTCAGGAGAAAAGAAAAGGAATTTGCACTTCACGGTTGAGAATCATTTTCAGAAAATACTGACTGATAAACGAGCAAAACAGAACAACCCACTAAAGATTCAAGGGGTGGCCTTGGACTTTTGCTCCTCTTTTTATTGCTTATTCCATGCGGACTGGGCGCTAACAAGAACAGGAAATAGTAAAATGGAACCATACGCGCTTGTTCTGTCCATACAAAGGGCCGCCATTCTTTTTTTCTGCCAATCTCCTTATCAGCTAGTCCTCAGGCAAAACGGTTCTTTGCTTTTGGAGGGGTCACTACAATATTCGTTTCGGGGAACTAAATATTCAGTGGAGACATTTAAAGGGATCCAAATATCAGACCTGATTTTTTTTTTGTAGTTCTGTATTTATACCCAGTACTTTCCATTTTTTTTATCTAGTGTAAGTGCTAACAAAATTTTTGGGTCTCTTATAATCCCCCCCCCCCGCATTGCAGGGTTTGGCGCCCTGTAGTTCGGCCTCTGACACACACACACACAAAGATAAGTTTTAAAAAAGAATCCTCATATGTATTGGAATTTCCCTTACGTTTGTTACTTGGGAATATCATGAAATAAAGAGAATTTAAAAATTAAAATCAATTGAAATATAATAATGTAATGAAAATTCTCAATTCGGACGCAAGTTGGAAGATTTAAATGATATTAGCTATAATTCATACTGTATCACAATCACAATACTTAAGTGTAGGTTTTATACAGTGGCGCACAGCGTGGATGCCCATAAGATAAGAATAATTTTAGTGAGGGCTCCTGCGTTTGTGGGAAGGGACTCATCTCAGGCTTTGAAATATTTTAGGATGAAAACAATAAAAAACTACAAAAGAATTTAGAACGCAGTAAAAATACTCATGTCGTAATTTCCACAGGGCGGAATGAATTATTTTTTAAATGACATGAAGTACTTTCCAATCGCTATTCTTCTTTTCACTTTTTTTTAAATTGAGAACTAAAAACATTTGTGTTTTTGACATTTTATTCAAAGAACGGACACAAGTGCATACTTGTTATAAAGAGAATTTAATCACTGAATTAAAGTCACTGGAGTCACTGACTAGAACTAGGAGTTCCAAAACTTTACAAAGTTATCTTTCCTCACGCTTCGTCCCTTTTCTCGTGGAACTTTATGTCTTCTTATCTTAAATAATTACAAAACTACATTACTTGATAAAAAATTAATGAATCAAACCCCACTATGGACGAGTGGATAAAACACTCAACATACAACATTGTCAGATGGCTAAAGTGTGAAGGTCCTGGTTTCTGTCCTGCCGTGCAGCTATCGATCTAAGGTTTGAAATTTTGGACAGCTTTCTCCAGATTTAACGTGAATACGCGTTAGAAGTCCTCCGCCCGTTGTACCCCTTCTAAGCAGATAGCTCTTGCGCAGCTTTGCCTTAACAGAACACAACAACATTAATAAATCATCAATGTAGTTCTTATGTGTTCCTGATTATTCCTACTAAAAGCATTTTCAGCCATTAATCGAGCACGTGCTTTGTAACAAAAAGGTATTTTAAATTTCATATACTGAAGTAATTAATGGATTTCACATGAATTCAAGCTGAAATGTAGCATTTATTTGCATTTTTAACATAAAGTCTGTACATTTTTAATTTTAAACATGTAGATCACGACTTTTATTTAACCTAATGATTACTTCCATTCCCCCTTCTCTTACAGGAAATCAGTGTCCACCACTGATTATGCATCTGCACATTATTTGTAAGCGCATAAAATGTTTGTAAGTAATAATTACAACAAAAAGAAAAAACAAGCCTTTTGTTCGAAATTATCTAAGTGATATGATAATTTTAAGAAACAACAGGGGCCCCCCAAATGGAATGTTTGCTTCAGAGTGGCTGTTTGAGGACCAGATCAATGAATAGAATACAAATAAAGAATTTCTAGAATACAAATAAGGAAAACACAAGGTCATTAGTTAAAGAACTTTGATTCTAAAAATAGTGGCATATAAATTTAGCTTTTCAAAATCAGCTGTACATATCGATATCGTAATACAGCGGATCTGTTGGTGAGCTGTTAGCTGTTTTGTAAGCAGTAAGCAACATTTTTTGTTTTCTGCTTAAACCGTGCTAGGTGATCCGTTTAGAATATTTGATGCGCAAATCTAAAAAGTTATAAAATTCAAAAACACATAAAGAAAAATACAAGAGGTTGGGGGAAAATAGGCATATGGATTTTGAAGCCCCTACGTGTGGGGGCCCCGGGCATTCGCCCCGCCATGCCTCCCTATTTTTACGGCACTGATGGTACATACCAACAATGAATACACCTTTTTAATATTATGCCAGAACATAGTATAGGCCACACTGAACTTTTGGACGATCTTGCTAATTGGCAAGCCATCAACATTTATAATTAATTGTAACATATTTGGTAATTTATTAACATCTTTTAAGCAGGTCAACATACTTTTAATGGCTGCATGCAGACCATAATGATAATATTTGCCAGGGGGAATATCAATAATATTACTAATCACCCTTGGTGTATTCAGTAGTGTTCTGCCGTATTTAAAAAAAAGAAAAAAAAAAAAGAAACCACACATCTTGGAAGGTGTCCAAACGGTAAAAAAGCCAGAATTTTTCGTAAAAATATTATATTATCATTTTAGTAACAAAAATCGAAATCCCCCTAAGTACGTGCTTGGTAATTTTAAAATAGTACTGCAGGTTCATACAACAACGGTACTGCAAGTGAGGAAAGAAATATTTCTCTATAAAGTTAAATAATTAAATTACATATAATTATAACATAAGGGTTAAGATATTATCATAAAATGTGTACTTACTTATGGCAGAAAAGACAGCCAATGTTGACACAGTCGAGCCGGCAAGAGAAGTGACCACTATCCCCACCAAAGATTGAGAAGAATGGCCCTTATAGGTTATAGTAACCTTGAGACACGTCTCCCTTGACCATAATTGTGTCCTCGTAGTTGACAAAGACAAGAACATCAGGAGAAAAAAAGTACCCACCAACTAGTGACAAATGCTTCTTCACCTTTTCAATGAATTAGGCGGGCATTTTAATTATTTGTGGAGGGGGCTAAATTCTTTCTCGGGAATGTTTAATTTAATTTGTATGTCGCAGAAAAAATATCGTAGCGAAGAGAATTATTGTGGTGTAAGGGTCAACTATTACCATCGTTGTAAAGATAATTTTCGTTGTTATAAGAATATCGTTATACAGAGAACTGTTTTACATTAATCTAAAAGGAATTCAGCCAGGACTATGAGAAAATATCGTAATAGAAAGAATTATCGCTATAGAGGATATCGTTGTGGAGAGATTTTACTGTACATATAAATGATAAATGTGTGTGTAAAACAACTACTCACCTCGGCACACAGGCCTCCGTGCAAGGCTGTACCCAGGGAAATTTCGGGGGGAGGGGACCAGACCCTCTGGTGCCCCCCGAAATTTAAAATTAACAAAACAATAATGATGAAGCCTTTTCGTGAAAAATTTAGCCTTTTTCGCCGTTTATTCCCCCCCCCCCGAGATTGTTTTCTGCGTACGGCCCTACCTCCGTGTAACGGGAAAAATAAAATGGTTAATCAATCAATTGTCAGTAGATTAAGATGCAAAGTAAACTCATCTGATAGTAAAATACCCTGGACAAAGAAGCAAAGCAATAATATAATAACACACCTCACTCTTTTACTAAATTTACAAACACTTACTTAATGTTCGGCATACCTTCATATGAACCTCCAGTGAACAATACTGAATTGTGTCCTCTTGAGAAAGCAAGAGAAGTAGCAGAAAAAGATGTATTAAACATCACACGCACCAAAAAAAAAAAAAAAAAAAAACTGCTATGACGCTAGATTTATACACTAAAAAAAAAAAAAAAAAGTCTGTTAAACTGACAAAAAAAAAAAAAAAAAAAAAAAAAAAAAAAAAAAAAAACTGTCAGCCAGGATGCCAGTTAATTCCCAGGGCCGGATACAAACACCGGGAACCCGGGAATTTTCCCGATGGGCCGGTCACTTTAATATATACAGTATTTATATATACACTTATGTATGATGTGCACGTATGTTAGAAGAAAATGTTAGTGGGCCGAAAGTGGCTGCAAACACAAAAATTACGGTGTAATATAAAAATTGATAGAACTTTTTTATTCTAATTCTGGAGGGAGGATGTTATTTTAAACATTTTACTTTGTCAAAAGTGTTAGTAAATAAAAATAAATTAAAAAATAAATTGGTAAATCGGTTTTAAAATCCTTGCCATTGGTAATACATTTATGCATAAAAAGTAAATTAATGTTCGGATTAAGACCATAACTAAACCTCCAATTTTTCGTAGACAACTTACAAATATACTATAGTTGAAATGAATGGAAAGATTTTTAATTTAAAACAAAAGTCTGGAATGTGTACAACGATCACTGTTACTTATTTTGTGCAAAAAAAAAAAAAAAAAAAAAAAAAAAAATCGGTATTTGGTATTCAGTATTTGGTCGAAAAAATGGGGGGGGGAGCTGGGAGGTTTAATATTCAGAAAATAAGAGAAAAAATTGCAATAAAAAAAAACTTCCAATGCTTTCTATTCATTTTTGTAAATTTAAGGTTGCAAATCCACCCCCCACGGCCCCAAATATCCCCCTTGCTACAAATGTTCATGTTCTAGAAATTTTCACCTCACTAGCCCCTCAAAGTCAAAACAATCGTTTGGTTGGTTAAAACAATCCGTTTTCTCTTTTAAATCAAATTAATGAATATAAAATTCTCGAATGGTATTGAAATTGGGGGGCTATAGAGAAAATGGTACATGATACGCAAAAATGGGTCATATTCAGATTCAGGAGGTCATTTTACATAAGAATTTGCAAGAATGATGTCGGGGCCAATTTTCATGCAGCCAAAGGCGTAGCTAGGCCGTTTTTGCAGGGGGGGGGGTTACAAATATATGCATATATGCAAATATATGCATATATGCATATATGCGCACACTGAGAAGTGTGTTTCTTATAAACACACACTTCTGTGTATGCTTATTAAAAAACTGATACCTGGCTTTTTTGTTAGTCTTCATTGTAAACAGGTAACAGTGAATACAAACGCTTGATAAGTGAATGTAGATGATTGTTTTTGTTATTTTTCAGAAAATAACTTCTTTTATTTCAGTTTTCATATTTTAGCAAGGATTTATACTTTAGTAAGTTTTTCAATCATTACACCACATGCACAAACACACACACACATATACATATATATACATACATACATACATAGATAAACTGAAACTTCTTGAGAGCGACCACCCTTTCTTCCGCGAAAAATCGGTCGTTAATTGAGGTGGTCGCTCAATGAAGTATAAACATTTGATAGCCAAGGAAAAAAATTCTAAAAAATTTTGTTAGTTTTAATATTTATGAAACTGCATACTAATACATAAGAAATTATACAAACACATTTTTTATATTTAAATATTAGTAAAATAGTTGGAAATTTCAGATTTTTTCATTCTTGTTTTCTGTCTCAGACAGTACTTTTGTTTCTACTTTGTTTTTTACATCTGGCAGAAGAGCATTTATCTTGATATTCTTTATGCATCCTGGATTTGCCATAATAAAATATATTTGCTTTAAAATTTGCTTTCTGGGTTTTCCTACAACCAAAGGTAACCGACAACTTTCTTTTCGAATTTCTTTTTTCGTGTGACACGATTCCATCAATACTCTACTCCAACGGTAAGGCAAAATAACACGTTTCTTAGACATATCTCTTCTCTAATCTGCAAGATTTATACATGATATTTACGTGTAGTTAGTTTCACTTGCTGTCAAAAACGGATAAAAAATATCATGATTTATCTGGAAGCATTTAAAATGTTTTCCAAATAAAAGAAATAAAATGCTTAAGATATTTAGAAAGCATTTAAACTGATACACATCACTAAAAATAAAATGATTTTCAGATTTAACTTTACGGCTAAGCCGAAGTGCTTGTTAGAAAAAATAAAAATACATTTAAAAGAATATTTTTTTAAATCAATCTTTTTTATTTGTCTTATTACCGTGAAAATGAATAAAACGTGAATGTGACACAGTTTACGTAAGTCATTAAAAACTGACCAGGTATAAAACTAAACTAAAAAAAAAGCAGCTTTTTTTTTTCCCAGTTCATAAATACTTTAAAATCTAAACATATCATTTTTATTGTAAAATAAAATTTGTTACTCTGTTTTCCAGTAAAAAAAAAATAAAAATGTTTAGTTATAAAATAAAATTTATTATTTTTTGTGCGCCTGTTATTGTTGGGGGGGGGGGGGGATGTAGAATCTCGAAATATATACTTCGCTTTTCTATTCATGAAAAGCTATGAAGCTAATTAAGATTTTTGGGAATTAATGGGGATAAATTAAGATTTTTGGGAGGGCTCAGCATACTCAATGCATTCGATGTGATTTATCGTTCTGGATTTTATTTGTTGATATTAATATTTGTCAATTGATGAGCTTTGTTACCAATAATAATTTTGATATTGAGTACTCATGTTTTAAACTACATTAACAATTGCGCTTTTTCCGCTCACCCAGTGGTCCCTATGGGTTTGTAAAAACAAGTGCCGCCCGTGCTGTAGACATCACTTGAAACGGGTGTAAATTAGAGGAATTTTTTACCATATTATTTACATATCAGCAGTATTTTTTTAACTCAACTAGCTTAGTTCCGTGGTAAACTAGTGATTAGGACGCTTTACTGGTAATCCGTAAATCCAAAATTTTTATTAAACCGGGCCGTCAAAATCAGACATATTTTCTCTTTTCGTTAAGATGATGAAAAACTTCAAGAAATCTATTTTCTGTGGCTTGTGAAAAATGAACTATAGTCTGTCCTTTTTGGGGTATATTTTCTAAGGCATTTCGCAGAAATGGCAATGACAGTTCAAAATAATTATCGGAGGAATTCGATCAACATGTCCAAAGAACATCCGCCTGGAGGCTAGGCACCCAGTGGACACGTAGACGTTTTTCGGGAATGACAAACACAGCAGTCCAAATGTGGGAGGGGCGGAGTGCGTCGGGGTGATAAATAAAGGAGAAAAGCACCTTTTAACCTTCCCTTCGGTCACTTCCAAGTCTGGTATTCATCATCATCACTGACCGCGCTCCCAACGTTTCCTAAGCTATTCTTTTATGCCCCTTGGATCGAAACGTGCCCACTGCATGTTTCGATCCAGATGAGAAAATAATAATTAAAAAAATATAGTAATAAAAATAATAAGATTCTGAAGTAATGTAAACCATATGGTAAATAATGTAAACCATATGTTTTGCAGGGACGTATGCGAGGACTATTGACCCCGGGACTCCCTCCGGGGCTGTCCTTCAATTTGACATCGAATTTTTAAAAACTTTTTTCCTTCGCCTTATTCCCATCATCTCGATCCTTCAGTTTGTCAGCTCATTCAAAATTTTACTGTTCTTCCTGCCCCCTGCTTTTAGCTTGTCGCCCGAGGTTGGACTGCCTCCTCTCATGAGCGCCCATAGAAATTTTTTAGGGAGAGGGCAAACTCAAAAAAAATCTAGAAGAGAGGATATTTGTAACAATTTCAATTTTCATTCAGCTTTGTGATGCACTTTTGTTTTCGTAACACATGCACTAAAATCTCTAAGGGCAGGCCCGCGGCTCTCAGCTGGCGTCCCGGACTATCTAATTTTCGGCGCACTTTCTAAGTAAGTCAGACTCGTTTATAACGAGCCCTTGTTTAAGAACCCGAATTAAACGAGGAAGACGGAAATGCTTGGCCGGGGTACAAGGTTAAATCTGAAACAAGCTTTTAAAGAGGCCATATCGTGGAATATTTCAGTGATTTATAAAATTTCTATTGTGATTGATTGATTGCGTGATTATGGCAAAGCAAAGTAAATGCGGTCTGCCAAGGGAGGGGGGGGGGTGCTTTGTTAGAAGGACTTACGAGGTTCTGACGCGTATTCGGCCCCACCATGGCACAGTGGTTATGCCACTGAAAATGGTAGATAGCTGAGGTGTGAAGGTCCCGGGTTCGGGTTCGGCTGTCGATCTAACGGGAGTTTTGGTAGGTTTTCTCCAGGTGTAACGTGAATACACGTTAGAACCCCTTAGAAAGTCTTCCTACCAAGGCACCCCCCATCCTAGGCAGATGCCCCACATACAGGTTTGCCTTAACACACATACAACAACTGACGCGTATTCACGTTACATCTGGAAGAAACCTACCAAAACTCCAGACTGTTACATCGACAGCCGCGGGATGGAACCCGAACCCAGGACCTTCACACTTCAGCCGTTTCAGTGACATTGATATAAACACTGTGCCATGGTGAGACAAAGAAAAGAAAATTATTGCCTTCTCCACTTCCCCATTTCAGGTAATCATTTCTTAGAAAAAAATTATTTTAACAATGGTGGTCAGTAAAAATGATGATGAAAACGAAGAATAAGCAACAAAGGGGGATCGCCTGACCATAGGCAGGTGGGACAGTCCGACGTTTGATAAACATTTAAAAAAACACAGCCCCCCCCCACCTATCTAGTGCTTTGATGGCGCCCTCTAAACATATGGTTCCCCGGGCAGCTGCCCGAGTTGCCGATACCTTAAGCCGACATTGCTAGGGGATGCAGGTGCCCTTCTTTGACCATTCTTATGAACGCTCATGTCCTCTACCCCCCACCCCCCACCCCTATACAAACCCCACACGACATCCACTGATTATTTGACTGTAGGTATCCATGAATGATTGGTTTTGAAGGAGTACTGAGCAATTGTTTCCTTTCTTTAAGCACAGCTCCGTTTTCCAAATTGTCCTCACTTACGAACTGTCCCTGTGACTTGCTGGCGACGTTACAAATTATGTCACAGACGAACTGTCTGTGACTTTCTAGCGATGACACGGTGACTTTTTGGCGACGTTGCAAATTTTGTCACAGACGAACTATCTGTGACTTCCTGGCGACGACACGGCGACGTTACAAATTTTGTCACAGACAAACTGTCTGTGACTGTTTGGTGACGACACAGTGACTTTTTGGCGACGTCAGGGTGACTTTTTGGTGACGTTACAAATTTTGTCACAAACGGAAGTCACGTTGACGTTACAGTGAAGTCACAAGCAGATAGCTGCAGAGATGTCACACTGTGACTTCTATTTGACGTCTCATATAAGTCACGTGTGTGACTGCGACGTATGTGACTCGCAGGGACTTCACTGCGACCTCATTGTGACTTTCCGTGCTATTAGGGTATGGAAATCTGTAAGCAGCAACTATTGAATTCAAAATCCTCCTTTATTTAAAAATTCGTAAAAAAATTCCTAATTTATATTTTTTCTCGTTTTTCTGCTAACAGAGGGTGAAATGAAAATTTCGTCCTTTGTCAAAAAGTTATGACGAATAGAATTAAAGATTCAAAAGTTAAAATTATTTTACGATAACTTTCGTCAAAAGGGATCTTTCTTTAAAATATTCTTAAAAGTGTGCAAATTGTGTTAAATATTCAGAATAAACAATTTTTAAAATATTTTTTTTTCCTCCATCCGATGACGCTAATACCGTTTTACTGTGAGTGTAATTACCGGCTTTATTACTTATTAAGCGAGAAAAAATGCCAAAAATCGTATAAAACATAAAATAAAAAAGAATTCTGATTCGAATTTCGTAAAATTGCTTCGAGGTAAGTTAGGATAAGTCCTAGTGAAGCCATATACAAAATTTGGTTGGCCTGCGACGACTCATCTCGGCGCTAAGAAGATCGCATAAGAAGATCGGAGGTTAGAAGCTTACATACATGCATACATATCCAGCAACAAACTTTGTTTACTGACGGATTTTATTGTATAAGATACTGTAAGAAATATAAAGAAGGTAATATAATTACACATTGGTTTACATAAAGACGTATTAAATTGTCCCAGACAGATTATATTGTCAATGTTTGCGAACATTAATTAGCAAGTGATAATTTAAAATCAACGGTACAAAATTTGTATGCTTGTTTGTATGCATGTCTGTTTTATTTAACTTTCGAGAAGGGACAATAAGTTACAAGGGTTGGACAAAATAATATGAACACCTGCGTAAAAATAGCACTCGAAAGAAACCTCTCGTATACGCTTGCCCTCTAACTGTGAAGGTTGCCACCTAACGGATGTGAAAGTATACACATCAGTCTACTACTGGCAGTGATATAAGTCGGATGCGAAATATATTTTCTGCTTTAAAATTGTATTATGGCTGACTTCTCTGATTTCGAAAGAGGCATGACTGTCGGGTCCATCTTGCTGGAGCCTCAGTAACGATAACGGCAACTCTTCTAGGCGTTGAGAGAAGTACAGTGTCGACTGTAATGTCAGCATATTTGAAAATGTCAGCTCAGAAAAAGTTCATCTAAAAAAAAACACGACAGTAGTCGAAAGCTGAAGCTGAATGACAGAGACAGAAGGGTTTTGTAGCGGATTGTGGCAAAAAAAAAAAAAACACCACCAGATAACATCCGAAATGAACACACACCTACAGGAAGCAGTTTCATCAAAAACTAACCGACGTGAACTGCACATGGCAAATATTCATGGTAGAGCGGCTATTTCAAAACCATTGATTACACCATGCAATGCCTTGAAGCGATAAATATGGTCTCGCGGCATAAAAATTGGACACAAGAACAATCGGAGAATGTAAAATGGTCAGACGAATCGTCGTTCACATTATTCCTGACAAATGGACTTGTTTATGTTTGGAGAGCGCCGCCAAAACTATCATGTTGATTGTCGTTCGGCCTACGGCTAAGCATGGCGGCAGTTCAGTGATGATCTAGGGTGCGATATCACACCGTGGTCTTGATGCACTTGTTGTTCTGAATGGCCGTGTTACAGGAAGGGATTATGTTAGTACCCTGGCAGACCATCTTTACCCAATGGTGCAAACCGTGTTTCCAAATAAACGACCAGCCTTCTAAGATGATAATGCCGCCATTCACACCGGTGGGATTGTCCGAGACTGCTTTTATGAACAAGACGATGAATTAGGGCAACTTATGTGGCCCCCTCATTCCCCTGATCTCAATATCATTGAACCTTTGTGGGGTATTTTGGAAAACAAGCTCCAAGGACACTTTCTTAATTTTTTGCAATTTGATTGGTATCCCTCTGAATGATGTACGTGACTATTATTTGACAATTCCACGTCGGATACAAGCTGTAATTCATGTAAAAGGACGGCCAACGGACTATTAATAAAAAAAAGAATCTCTTTTAACAGGTGTCCACATTATTTTGTCCAACCCCTATATTCTGTAGTTTATAGATTAGTTTCAAATTCAATTTAAAACCTTTGCATGCAAAATTTTGGAATATTCTCACAGTAAAACAATGTATGAGAACTTATAACTATCTTGATGATTCTCGAAATGCAAGTGGCTTTGCCGATATATTGCATCAAAATAATGATTGGTAATGAAGGATAATGTAAAGGTTTTGGTGTAGGTTTCCTGAACTAACTAGACGTTACACGTTATGTTTGATTTGATTCTGAATTCATTTGACAATGTGTGTCTTTTATGCTTATAATTGATTTACTGAGCTATGCAACCAACCTGAAAGGCAAATTCCTTTTGGGTTGTTCAGCCAGACAAGCTTATTTTTGTAAAGAAAAAGAAATCTTCTACAAACCGATTGCGATTGTCAGGAATAACGTGAGACAAATATTTTGAAGTATCGTGATATTATTTTTTATAACCGCAAATAACACTATGCAATTTTTCTAATTTTCTAATATTTATTGGAAAAATATACAAATATAAATCTATTTTGTAGCAAAATTTAGCTTATGATCAAGCCTGTGACCCCGAATATTCTTCTTCTGGCACGTCCCCATGACCAGTGACTTATGTATAACGCTCGAATAGGAAAATATTCGAGATGATTTCCATGCAAAATTGTTGCTTCTCTCTTCTAACATATTTCAAAGCTATTCACTCGGGACATGCTAAAAACTTCCAGTTTTCTGCCACGGGCCTCCAGGAGACCCTTCCATCTCCATCGCCTATCCATTCTGGAATATGCGAAGAATATCATATTCCCCCGGCACGAGGCCGAAAGACGGTTGGTTCAACACCGTGATGCATCTTCTTTGGAAGACATCGTCTGATGAATAAAAAATAAGAGCAGTTTTACATAAGATATTGATTTTTTTATTATTAGGCTGTTTTTTTTTTCAGAAATGATGAGACTTGATTTACTTCTGCGCTTTTGAAATGTTTATAATTACAACACTGTGTTTCATCTTTACAATGATGGTACCCTGACTTTTTTAAGTCTTCAGATTATAAGCAATGCATATTTTAAAATGATGAGAGTTTGACTGAAGAGACGGTTTTTTAAGTCAGCAGATTTTACAAGCAATACAGTACGATGATTTATATCATAAAAGTCCAGTAATTGTAATGTAAAAAAGTGACCTTATTCAGAGTTCAGTTCATTTATCTTCAGACTTTCAGGACATTTCAGGCCTTGAGCAAATAGAAGAGAAAGGAAGAAATTTGATTCTCCCAGACAACACATAAGCTTAAATCAAGCTTGACATTTCTTTGAATTTGGAAGAAATTTGATTCTCCCAGACAACAGATAAGCTTAAATCAAGCTTGACATTTCTTTGAATTTGACGTATTAATAAAAGCTTGACAGTTCAATTCATTTTAAGCTTGCAGCAAGCTTGAATACAACTTGATTACTGCTTGATTTGGAAAGCCACATCCACATAACAAATAATTTATCATCAGTCATAAATGTACTTGACCATAGAATTAAAAAAAAAGATTCTATATTTCCAAATATTGAAGTTCTTTGAAATAAAATACAATTCTACTACGATATTGATTTCAAAATCAGTCGTTTGTCTGGATTTTGGCCAATATTGCAAAACATGAGTGTAGCGATATTGAAAGTTTTAAAACGTGTGCTGCTTTTAAGTTTATACTATGCTTATTTCCCTATTAGTAGAGTCTATAAATCACACATAACATTATTTTAATTTTGATTCATCCCATGGAAAAATAAAAGAAACAAATCGGCATCGGCCACTGATCACAAAGCGGCGTGATAACCATAACAGTCACTTCAAACTTTAGTCATATCAGCGTAAGTTAGGTTGGCTGAGTGGTTAGGACGCTGGCTTCCCAAACCTTAGGTACCGAGTTCGATCGCAGGCGCTTGATGGAAACAGATTAAAATAACTTGAAATTTCAGCGAAGAGGGGAAAAATAAAATATGTGGGGCGAGTTCGCCGACGGGAGCCCCATGTATTTAGGAATTTTTTTTTTTGGAATTTTTTTTAAAGCTTGAAATTAAGCTTGCTATGTCAAGCTTCATTCAAGCTTGATATGTCAAGCTTAATGCAAGTTGGGCACCACAGTTATTTTTATTCTCTGAGTGACTATTACGCGCGTCCAGTTGTAAACTTGAAACTTGATTCAAGCTTGCATTAAGCTTACACGCTTGAAATTTTCAAGCTTAATTCAAGTTTATTGACTTGATAAATTAAGCTTACTGCAAGTTTGATGCAAGTTTGCTGTGCTGTCTGGGTGCATCTTGAAAACTCGTGTTCAGTTTGTTCACTCCTATCTATGCAAAGGCATAGAGAAGATTCCTTTCTTGTGCCCATTGTTGCTTCGCCACATAAGATGGTCTTTGAATGCTGACATTTCGCACAAAGCTGGGTCCTCAAAAAGCCATTTAAAGGCTAATGCGGCGAAGTAACATAAAGAGACTTTGCTGTTGTGCTTTTGAAGTGATATCAACAAGTAGTTTAAACTTAGATTATTGTTGTTTTTTTAATTAAAGTATGGTGTCCCATCTCTTCAAAACAATTTCTTACGCATTCTATGACTCCAAGCAGTATTAACAGAATAAGAAAAATTGTGTCAGTTCTCTAAAAAACTGTAATTAGAAATGTGATTAACTATAAATATTACTTTCAAGGTTTAGAATTGTAAAAAATCCTTATAATATTTGAGTATCGTAGTTAATAAGAAATACAGATGTAGTACTCTAAAAACTGGACGCGCGTAATAGTCACTCAGAGAATAAAATAAGACTAACTGTGGTTTAATCCGAGCATACTACAGATGAACATTATTTTAACTCTGTGGTTTCGTTCACGGCGCCCGACAAACATTATTTTCACGGCCGCGGGCGGAGAAACAGAAATATGTCAAGGATCAGGTGTTTTGAACATTAGCGTTGTATTTTTACAAAGGCTACAGGCGCTGATCATTTCTGTTTTGACCACGTCGTTCAATGTTGATTATTACGCTGTTTGTTTTCAATATGATTGGTTTGATAGAAACCTTGAACTAATCATTCGTATGTGAAAGAAATATTTTACAAAAAATAAGTTGAATAGTTTTAGTTCTGAAATACATATAGTAAGAAAGAGTAATAAATATTTATTGTTTGCTATTGATTATTTCTGAAAAGTAATTTATTAATTGCTAATAATTAATTTAGAATAATTAAACAATCATGTTAAAAAATTATTTGATAAATAGCATTAGCTAAACTATTTAAATTAAAACTAATTAGTTTAAAAGTAAGCTTTTAAGTAAAATAATATTTTATGTGATTTCAACTTTGGTATTGTGAGTCGGATTAATTTCAAATTTCAGTCGGCCTACAAGATGTCCCAAATTAAACGACCCTATTTTATTGTTGTCTACAGACTAAACTATTCTTGATAAAGTTATGAAATTATACGTAGAGTATAATGGAAGTATGGGAATTGTTGGAATGAATAAGAAAAATTATTTTAAATATTCGCTACCAGGGAGCGTTCTATGATCTCCGCGGTCCCCAGACCTCAAACCATGCGGCTTTTGGCTTTGAGGGAGTTGAAACATTTGGTAAGCCGTGATTATCCAAGAACTTTGGCTAATCTTAAAGACAGCATTTCACATGTTCGTAACATTTCCCAAACACACTGAGGTCATCTGCAGAACATGCTTTCTTAAGATTCCAGGTGGTAGCTGACAATGATGGCTGTCATCTTGAACATGTTCTGTTGTAATAATATTTGTAACCTATCCTAAATGTGTAATTCATTAAAAAATGCCCCCTGGTGGCGAACATTTGAACTAATTATTTTATTCACTCAAACAAATTCCCATACCTTCGTAAACTTCAACCTAAAAAATTAAAAGTTTTGTACTTGTTAAAATATTGTTAAATGGCCATGTTTTAAACAATTTTTTATTAAATCTGTCAATTAAGTGAAATAACTCAATCAAATACAACAACTTAATTCTCCGGTGGTATATTTGTTTTACCTTTTCTTTTTTAATCTCAAGTTTAGCATTCATTTCCCCTTCCCCTTTTTTAATGTTAATTTTTTGATAATAATAAAAAACAACACAGAATGTTACCAAACTATTATGAAATGGTTTTTAGAGTGTAAAATATATTCAGTGCTTCCTTTCAAGGTTTATTTTACCATGAACTTTCTACTGGCTAGAGGGTGCATTACAAAAAAAAAAAAAAAAAAAGTCTTTTAAACTGACAGAGAAAAACTGTCAGATAGGACGCCAGTTTATTTCCGTATATTTTACAGAAGTTTTCCGTATTTTTATCAGTGTACGGAAGATTTCTGTAAAATAAACTGAGAATCTGTAAAATTTACGAAAAATTTCTGTAAAAAAAAAAAAAAAAAACTGAAATAAGCTGGCGTCCTTGTAAATCTGACAGACTTTTTTTGCAGTGTGGATTTAATGCACTTCTTTCGTCTGTAAATTATCTAATAAATGCTTCATTTTGTCTATAAGCATAAAAGCATGATGATACACACACACGAGTGTGTGTTCACTTGTGATTTAATAACATAACTGTATTGGAATAAATATGAGATTTAATAAAAAATGGAGCGCTATTTTTGAGAGAAGTCTTATTAAGGCACTTATTTATTTATTTATTCAAGAGAAGTGCAAGGGAAAAAAATGTATGAAGGAAAAAAAACTCATTTATAATGCAAAAAAATATAAGGGTAAAAAAAAAATTTCCCTTTTTAATTCTTCTGTGATCATACAAAAATATGTAGCTTCGCCAACTCATGCACATAAACATCTCAAGGCACACTCTTCGCTATGCCTACGACTTCCATAACAAGATTTTTTTTTTTTTTTTAAGTACTGCAATCTCCTTATCCTGCTCGCATATTCTCGGCATAACACTTTACCACTACAGCGCCACCGATCAGAGGGGCCTCGGCGCACAAACTCTTTTCCGAAGGGACTTCCAGCACCTTTTTCTGCTGGCGAATTCTACTTAAGAAAAGGTATATGGCGCAGAGAAAAGCACTAACAAACAAACAAAAAACTGGCGAGCACTCTAAAGTCCTGTGCAAAACGAGGACGTTGCGAAAATCTCGGCATACTTTATTCATCAAGCCTTGTCTCTTTGCTAGAAGAAAAAAAAAAGAGTGAGGAATACGTATAACGTCACTTCATTCTCCTTCCTTAAGCTCTTGGGGATTTTGATTTCATGGTATGGATATGCACAAATAGCTCAGGGGATTCAAATGGTGAGGAAGGAGAAAAAATAAAATTCCATAACTTGCTAAAGAAAAAATTCAGGCTAAAACATTAAAAAGAGAGAGAGAGAGATGATGTAGATAGCATCCAAGAAGCATTTTATTTAGTAATATGAATGGAATTAAAATAAAACCCATGTAAATTCTGTTATATTAATTACTTCCTGGATGAATATAATTCTTTTGACTTTCTTTACTTAAAGTGCATTATTTAATTGCTCGAAATTACTATTTGTAAGATCTATCCCGATTTTTTTTTTAAATCTGGATCATAATATCTCATATATTACTTAGATATTATAAATCGAAGTAGTCTCAGAAATCAAAATCTCTCAACAGCCTTTAACGTTTCTCCTAGTTACTATAGAGCTAAAGATACTGAAGCAGTGATTTATAAATGTGAGAAAATTTTTTAGCATAACTAAGTGAACACATTTTATTACAACTGAAACACAAGAGCTAACCACTATAGTAAGAGCTAATACTTTACCAAAATTAATCAACATAAAATGTAAACTAATTAAATTCAAACAAAGGAATCGTTGGGAGAATGGTTTACTTTGATACTTTTGCTGCAAATTAATATATGAATATAAACCTTTTTATTAACTTGAAAATTAGTAATGCCATGGATACTACACGAAGGAATGATAGGAAAAATTATTAAATTTATCAAAATCAAAATCAAAACTTTTAACTTATAGTCTCTCACTGAGAATCAGCTCTTTGGAGTTTAAATTCTACTTTTGATATACAATATAATTTCACATTAAATTAAAATAACGGAGTGGCTACGTTCACGGCGCCGCGCAAACATTATTTTCACAGAAATGGGCGGAGCTACAAAAATACGTCACCGATCACAGGGTATCGCCGAGAACCTGAGTAAGCAGCAAAATACAGGATGTCCGAAATTAAACGACCCTATTTTAAAGCTGCGTACAGACGAAACTATTATTGATAAAGTTATGAAATTCTGTATAGGACAGAATGAAAGTATGGGAATTTGTTTGAGCGAATAAAATAATTAGTTTAAATGTTCGCCACCAGGGGGCATTTTTTAATGAATTACACATTTAGGATACATTTATGATAGGTTACAAATATTATTACAACAGAACATGTTCAAGATGACAGCCATCATTGTCAGCTACTATCTGGAATCGTAAGAAAGCATGTCCCACAGATGACCTCAGTGTGTTTGGGAAATGTTACGAACATTTCCCAACAATGTCCCCCCCCCCCCTCGAAGTACAAAACTTTTAATTTTTTAGTTGGAAGTATAAAACAAATAAATTTTTATATATGTAGATTAAGTTAATTATTATCCTATTTTATAATTATTTACGAAATAAATAAGTATTTGTGTATTTTTTTAATTTGTCGTATTATGTGGGAGCACACCGCTTTAATTAAATTTCACCTTTGTAGTCACCCTTAGTAGTAATCTGAACATGTTTTATGATACATCTCTTATCTTTCCTTATTCCTCCTAAGCACATGAAATATGGAATTAAATGCTTGCACAAAAGTAAATACCAAACCGAATCAGGATTTATCATTGTATAACATTTATTTTGATTTGGCTAAAACCCTGTTAGCTTCTTGGAGAATTACAGCAATGTAAATCGTTTCCACTCCACAATATAATTTCAGACAGTGGCATGCGTAAACGGAAGAAGAGTTGTGAGTTTTAATTTACCTCGCTGAACTAAAGTTTTATTTGTACAGTCCCAACGTTTTAAAGGTGTAGTGGTGCAGATTTCCTTTCTGGTGTTACATCTGCATAAAGGTTTCAGCATCTGCACAAAGGTTTTGAATCTGCACAAAGGTTTTGAATCCATTTAAAGACAGAAAAGAAATACTGGGTACGGAAGGAGAATCTTTACAGCAGCATCTTTGAAACGGTAAAGTCTAATATTTTTAAATTAGCATAAAATATAGGTATTCGTATAACAAGAACACTGAAGCTAAGTGAGTAAATTTTACTTCCTAGTCGCTCAGAGGGTTAAGAAATTCCATGTTATTGACTGATGAGTTAAACCGTTAGACTAGTAAATGAGATAAAAACGAAATTAGCCCAATTTGAAGAGATTTTGAAAGAGCTGCTGCTATTCCTGTAAATCCTGTAAAGAACTCACACGAAAGATATGGTAGGATAATAAAAAATTAAATTCCCTTTATATATATATATATATATAATCTTTTTTTTTCTACTCCCCCTTCTGCTAAATTTCAAAGCGCAAATATTTTAAAATTTAAAATACTTCAGACAAAGGAGGGGAGAGTTTCATACCCTTTACACTCAAGTTCTTGGTGCAAGAACGGTCTCCCTTGGCGGTGATCAAACAAGAATGACGGCAGTGAAGTCCCAACTGGCAAAAGCTGTATTCCTCATTATTGGATTTCCATCAAA